>CM028132.1:890862500-893675000 GCA_016271365.2 Neoceratodus forsteri | reverse complement strand
ATTACTGGCAAGTGTAGGGTGTCCTCAGCTCTTCTAAATGAACCATGCCAGCCATCACCATCCATACAGTTCCACCCTTATGCCACTCAGCATGTCCTTTCAGCCTAAAAACAAAACAAAACTTTGGATCAAGTATGGTACAACAATAAACCTTGATAAAATACATAATTTGAAACCTTTAAATAGGCATTCCTGGGGTGCATAGATCATCCTATATGGAAATAGAAATAGTATAGTGTTATGCCTGTGTACTGTTTCCTCTGGGCTGATGAAAGGACACTGTTAAAGAAAAATCTGTGATTGTTGGAGCAGAGCAAAATGTACCATTATAATTAAGGGCTAGTGCAACCATCTGTGGGCTAGTGCAATTTTGAATCAACTTGCCCTACTGGCTAGTGCAAAAAAAAGGTTAAGGTTGACCCCTGGTGTAACCCGCACAAAAGATTAATAATCAAGTTAGCCAGCCTGGGAGTGGGTCCCAGGGTGGTAGCCTGGGTAGCAAACTGGCTGCACAACAGGACAACGAAGGTAATAGTGATTGGAACACATTCTGAAGAAAGGGGGTTACTAGTGGAGTACCTCAGGGATCAGTACTGGGTCCAGTCCTCTTTAACGTCTTTATAGCTGACATTGCAGAGGGTCTGGAAGGAAAGGTATGCCTCTTTGCAGATGACACAAAGATCTGTAACAGAGTATATACACAAGGGGGGTAGAAAGGATGAGAAGGGACTTGGCAAGGTTGGAGGAATGGTCAGACATATGGCAACTTAGATTCAATGCAAAGAAGTTCAAAGTAATGCACCTGGGAATTAAAAATCCAGGAGAATAGTACACAATAGCAGGGGAGGTACTAATGACAACAATAATGGAAAGGGATCTGGGTGTAGTCATAGCAGATGACCTAAATGTGGGTAAGCAATGTGAGAAGTTAGTAAGGAGAGCCAGGGGGATACTGGGATGCATAGGGAGGGGCATCACAAGTAGAAAAAGGGAAGTGGTCATCCCTCTGTACTGACAGTTGGTGAGACCCCATCTGGAGTACTGTGTGCAGTTTTGGAGACCTCATCTACTCAAGGACATAGACAGGATGGAAGCAGTCCAGAGGAGGGCAACTAAAATGGTGCAGGGTCTACATCAGAAACCACATGAAGAGAGACTGAGAGAGCTTAATATGTATACCCTTGATGAAAGGAGGGAAAGGGGGGACATGATAGAAACTTTTAAGTACCTCAAAAGGAATCAACAAAGTCCAGGAGGGTAGCATCTTTCAGAAAAAGAGATGTGTAAGAACAAGGGAGCACAATTTAAAGTTAGAGGGTGGACGGCTCAGGGGTAATGTGAGGAAATTCTTTTTCACGGAGAGAGAGTGGTGGACACATGGAACCGCCTTCCTGGAGAGGTTGTGGGGTCTAAAACAGTAGGGGGATTAAAACATGCATGGGAGAGGCATAAGGCAATTATAGTGGGGGGTTGCAGGAAGTAGGCTGTTGGTTAACTAGAATCTGCAGCTTATCCAATAGGTAGGGAAATGGGCAGACTGGGTGGGCCAAGTGGTCCTTATCTGCCGTCAAAGTCTATGTTTCTAAGTTTCTATGTTAAACCATATTTTACAGTACGGCCAGGGGCGTAGTAAGGCACGAGACCAATGGCAGAGTGACTTCAGCTGCTGGTCATGCTATAAAATATGGTTTACACACACCCCTGAGTGCATTATTGCACTAATAAAATTGATCCCCCTTTTTTTTTTTTACTTTTGACTATTGGGAAAAGCGTGTTTATATGTAGAAAAATAGATTTACTTTGTGCATTTGTGATAAAATAATCCTTCCGCCCACTGCAAGTGATGTCATTGATGATGTAATTGTAATATTGCCTACTTTCTTCTTCCTGGTTTTTTTTCTCTGTTGATCCCCCACATTTGAGATATGGAATGTTTATCATGGAATGTTTACTACAAAATATATGGATTCAAATTTCTGCTCAGTTCCACTGGCAGAATGTTTCTATCCCAACACACTGTACACACAGACAACAAAGGCCTTTGTTACAGCCAGAGACCAAGTTATCTCACTGTCAGGGCAGTAAGAAGAGAGCTCCCTGATGAGCAGTTAAAGATACAAGGGGTGTTTTTGACTATCAGCAAATAAACAATTGCAGTGAAAACTATAAACAATACTTATTGTTTCTAATTTGTTTATGTATATACGAAGAGTATGATAATCAGGGAAGCAGCATTTAGTTAATTTATTTTATTTTCTATTTAAGGTAGTTTTATTTTTAGGACCCAGTTGAAGTTTTTTTACAGTGTAAAGGTAGCAGCCATGTTTATAGTGGAAGATCAGCTCTGGCAGTAGACGGTTAACTGAAATGCCTGTGTTCCAAATGTCCAATGATCTGTGTTGCATCACTGCTGAGCAGTCCTTTTTTTTTTACCCATGTGTAAACCATATTTTATACATAAATAAGAGCCAATCAGATTACAAGATTTTACCCTGCCATTTTATAAGTTTCTATATTTGAAAGTGTTTTTGAAGTACTTATCAAAACTTAACAGCATAATTGCATGTTTCACAAAATATGCATGTTAGACACATATTCTACTCTAAATTGGAACTGCTTCTACCAAAATAAGCATCTGTCAATGCCGAATGTTTGCTTGCTGGCACTGGCAAACACAGCTGCTACATTACAGACTCACCTGCAGAACTATATGAATGATTTACATCGACAAATATTGTTTAAGTGATTTTTAAATTCTGAACAGGTTACAATGCATGTAAGCAAATTATATGATAGAATTCAAAGTGACTGCTGTGTAGAATCATAAAATGGCAGAAAAGTCCTATATGTGATAATGTTACATTAGCAACCGCACTACCCAGCACCACTGCAGACTGAAAATGGACTATGGAGATATATTGTGAAAATAATTGTAGCAAGATGTTTATCGGACACAAAAAGCATGACATAATGCTGCAGGGGCATATATAGGGACCTTATGAAGAAGCAGTGAAAAATAAATCTGATGAAGTACTTCTCCTTGAACATAACACTTATAGCACACTCTGTAAGAGTGAACTACACATAGAATCACCTATGTCAGAGTCAGTTTCCCCACTTCTTTATAATGTCCGTTAACCGATGAAGCTTTATAATGTAGCCCAGTATCACTTTGTAATGCTTTTTTTCCCACAGAAATACTTTGACAGATTTAAAAAAAAAATTATATTTCACATGTCCATTTGCAGCTCATATTAGCACTCATGAGGGTTCTTGCTAATGTTGCATCATCGCATGATGCTCAGCATATATATTTTACGGTTCCAGTGAGCGCTCCATTTCTAATGTGGTCATGTTGTTGCTAACATGCATCATAATAAATATGTACAGAATGCAAAAATGCATTACAAATTGTTTGGTAATTCAAAATATTCATATAATTGTATGTGTCAGTCTCTGATATAGCTGTTATGTTCCAGTATACTGTACCTGGAACAAACAGATTTTTATCCCTTGAAATTTTCATCAAATGAAAGGAGCAATCATTTCAACAGTGTTCATACCAGGTTTTCATCAGCATTCTCAGCTGTTTTGGTACACCTTTTGTCCCATATGTATACTCAGTTAAGTTGTGAAACATCACTTAGGTTGTTCACAGAAATATAAAGGATTGTGGTGCACATACAGCTCCCCAGTCCGGGACAATATGATTTTCATAAATAGCTGAGACTACTTGAAAATTATGAGTAGATATATATTAAAATGAGTAGTCCTTTTAATATTTTGCATGTTAACATTGTTAAAGTATAAAAGCAGAGTAAAAACGGGGAAAGAATGGTATTATTAGTCAGGAGATACGACGCAGTACAATAATAAATAAAGAAGTAAAGGTCCAAGTTTTAATTGAATGGCAAACCTGCTATAAGACAATTTTATGTGGGACATACTAGTTGAATGTTGTTATTACTGGATAAAGTAATAACACAAAAGCAACAGCTGTCATTGGAATCATCAATGCTTTTCATATCTGCTAAAGAAACTATTCATTCTTCAAGGTCTGTTTTGGGAGGATGACAGGAGTACTTGCTTCTGTGCAGAGCATCCAAACAGATTCATGAAGGTTTTTACATGCATAATGATTAAATCAATTTTATGATTAAAGGACAAGTAAACAAGGTTTATTTCATATTACATTGTTTAAAACTCTGAATTCATAGTCAAGTAAAGGAAAGGCCATTGTTTATATTACTGATAAAACTGTATTTATGTAATAAGCATAAATGCAGTTTCATAGTGATGGAGAAATGCTGCAAACAAAAGCCTTCTGCATTGAAAACTCCTGCACTGTGGGCTCTACAAAATGGCATGCAAGTGTGCAATGGAATTACATCATCGAAGCAAGAGCTACATGGCTTTCTGTGCTGCTTAAATAACCAATGTCCTAAATTCTCTTCCACAGTATACTTGATACAAATTGATCAAAATCATTACTTAACATGTGCATTTTTTGCCAATACATATGTTAAGGTATGAGGTTGATCAGTTCTGTTATTACTTATTGCAGAAAAGTAGAATGTTATTTGAGCCACAGCATGGGCTCTCAGAGCACAACAGCACAGCAGTACAGGGTGTACTGTAAAAAGAACTAACCGGGTGGCCCAGTTACTGTTTATGTCTCCTTTGCATGCTCTGTAGTAAGACAATCACTTAAAGTAATCCAAAATCCATTGTTATTGCTCTTAAATGTAAGTCTGTGGAATTTAAGATGCAGCCCCCCACATACCCTCTGAACCAATCACATGCACACCGGTTATCGGCTCTTTCCCACAGCGTCCGACTGTACTATTTGAATCCATTCCAAGATATATTTATTTCAGTAATATCACTGAGAAGCATATAATTGAAAATTAAGCCAAACCTCAAAGCTGCAGGCAGAATCTTCCTCCTTGCTTCCTGACTGTCACTGGTACATCGTGCATGGTAACACATCATTTACCAGTGACAGTTATGAAGAAGGATGCATCCAGTGTGCAGCTTTGAGTTTAAGCTTTATTTTTGATGGCATGCTTAGGCTTATCAGGGATATTAGTGAGATAAATATATCTCTGTATGTATTTTAATAGGAGAATCTGAAGCTGTGAGTGAGCAATGTCAGCTGGTGGGTGGGCGGTCAGTCAGGGGCAGGTGGGCGAGCCTGTATTTTAAATTTCACGGACTAATTAAAGCTAACAGCGATAGTTTTGGATTACTAATGGATTGTCTTAATACATAGCATGCAGAGGGGAGGGATAAACAGCAACTGTGCCACATGGTAAATTATTTTGACTGCACACCCTGTACTGCTGTTTGTCCCCCAGAACTCATGCTATTTTTCAAATTACTTCCTACTGTTGTTCTGCAATAATAACAAACAGAACTGATCAAAATCATAGCCTAACATATACTGGGAAAAAGTAATACATATTTAAAGTCATGATTTTGATAAATTTTTATCAAATATACCGTAGAAGCATATTTAGAAAATTGATTATTTAAGCAGCACAGAGAGCCGTCTAGCTTTTGCTAAGATGACATCATTCCATGGCATGTCTGTTGGCCATTTTTTAGGGCAGACATTGTGGTAGTTTTGAATGGATAAGGCTTTGGTTTACATTTTTCAAATAATACGAAAATGCATTTATGCTTCTCACATAAATGCAGCTTTATCATTAATGTAAATTAGGGACGCCACGATAACACGATATGACGATATATCACGATAATTACCACTAACGATAACTTATCGCTGTAAAAAAACATTATCACAGTTATCATGCAGCATGATATACCGCAATATATAGTGGTAAAGCACCTCAGTTTGCTTTACCCGCCGCACATCCCACTCCAGGTGCAACCATGATTCCTGATTCCCCACCATCCTCCTATCAGATTTTTAGTATTTTTCCTTAAAATAAAAAATGCAGTCCTGGCCATGTGGCATGGAGTTTTATGGGCCTGAACACCTCACCTGTCACCATGCTGGTAAACCAGGTTCAGGAATAGACCCGGGTGGCTTGAGGGCTGACTGCATGAAGGTGTGGAGAACTGAGCATCCATTGACGACTCTTCTTTTTCATTCAGATATTTTTATCCCTCTGGGAGCTGCTGCCTCCCCTCACGAGGAGATTCACCCCTCTGGCTTCTGATGTTCCCGTATTGCCGGCCTCTGCCAGTCGACCGTGGATTGCCCCCCGCAGTGGGGCCAGTAGCAAGATGACCGGCACTCCCTCCCCCCCAGAGACCCAATCCAGATCACCGGGGCTGACCCCCATGGATGCCAGGAGCCATCATTGAGCCTACCTGTTTTCTTCCATCCTCCCTCCCTCAGACGTCATGACATCGGCGTGTGCCTCCTGACCCATACTGCTCTCCAGTCATCGCCAAAGGGCAGTCAATGAGTGGGACATGTCCTCCCTCTCCCGAGAGATGGCAGCAGTCCTCTAGGTGCTTGATTCTCTCTCGCCCCTGTCGACCCCCCCCCGGTGACCTGAGCTCATTTCCAAACCTGGGTCACTGGTGTGACATCCAGCACCTCAACCGTCAGCGCCACCAGGCCGGCAACAGCTCTCCTTCTTTGAGGAGAGGGGACAGAGCAAGTCACTGCTTGATCACAATCTTGGGGAGGCTGGATGATGCAGCAGTAACAGCCTTCTGACTGGGTTCAGGGGCTGAATATGTACATCACATACTCGCACCATCACACGTGTGCCAGCCCAAGGGATGGGAAAAAGAAATGGGGGGGTGGTATGTGCACCAGTTGACTTACTTACACAACAGTGGCAGATAAGGACTGCTTGGCTCATCTAGTCTGCCCATTTTCCCTTCCTAATGTAATATTGCAAACCCTACTTGACCTCCTGCTTTACCCTTCCTTTCCTAACCAATAAGGTTCCCTTATGCATGTCCTATGGGATCTTGAATCTCATTACAGTTTTTGCCCCGACCACCTCCACTGGGAGGCTTTTCCATGTACTCACCACTCTTTCTGTGAAGTACTTCCTCACATTTCCCCTAAATTTACCCCCTCCAGCATCAAAGCATAACCCCTTTTTCTTAAGCACCTTTTTTCTGAAAAATGCCTCCCTCATGTACCCTATTTATATCCATGAGGCATTTGAAAGTCTCCATCATATTACCTCCCCTTTCTCCAGGGTGTACATATTGAGGTCCTTTAGCCTCCCCTCATAGGACTTTTGATGCAGGCCCTGCATCATTTTAGTTGCCCTCCTCTTGACTGACTCTACTCTATGTGCTTCTGGAGATGTGGTCTCCAGAACTGGACATAGTACTCTAGGTGAGGTCTCACCAATGATTTATACTGCGGTATAACCACCTCCCTCTTTCTGCTGGTGATACCCCTACCTATACACCCTAGCATCCCACTAGCTCTCCCCACTGCCTTGTCACACTGTTTGGCCACCTTAGGTTGTCATATATGATTACCCCAGGTCTCTTTCCTGCTTGGTGGTCATCAGTACCACTACCCTCCCCGATCTTGTATTCTGCCCTGGATTTCTTTGCCCCAAGTGCATGATGTTGCAGTTCTTAGCATAAAATCTAGTTGCCACACTTTTGACCACTACTCAAGCTTTCTTCAGTCTCTATTCATTTACACACACACCCTGCCCCGGAGTGTCTACTGTACTGCAGATCTTTGTCATCTGCAACAAGGCATATCTTCCCTTCTAGCCCCTCTGCAATGTTGTTAATAAGACATTAAAAAGAGGACCAGTTCCAGTACTGATCCTTGTTGCACCCCGCTGGTCACCCTCTCTTCCTCATAGTAAGCTCTGTTTACCACACTCTCTGTTGTCTACCCCCAACCAATTTCTTACCCAGTTTACTACCTTTGGACCCACTCCCAGGCTGCCCAGCTTGTTTGAGTCTCCTATGTGGAATGGTGTCGGGGGTCTTACTGAAATATGGGTAGGCTACATCCAAGGCTCCACCCTGATCTAACAAAAGTAACAAGGCTTGTGTTACTTGAACACTGGCACCGAGTTGTACTACATGTCGGGTTAAAATCGTAAAAATAAGTTTTAAAATGTCACCCCATAGACTTACATGGAGCATGCGCATCCCTGCACTAGGCATATAATGACTTCACAAAACAAGGAAGTGCGGGGATGGCACTGATGATCAGGAAGTGGAAGAGATCACATGGCTCACCCTCCTAGGGAGCAAATGCAATCCCTTCCTTTCATTAAGGGGCTAAGGAGAAAAATGTTCAACTACTACGGAGGAACTCCCAGTCAGGTAAGAGAGTCTCGTGATGATTTTGCAGGCAAGGAGAAAAATCTGGGAAAGGAACTCTTTAAACAAGCAAGTAAAAATATTTGCTCATTCACATTTTAAAATGTATTGTACTCTGGGGCCGAGATATTCAGACTGTGCCAGGCAGTGGCACAAGCCTGGGCACAGCGCAACTGTGATGTGCTGGGGCCAGGGCCAGGGCCAGGTCCAGGTGATATTCAAAGGTGCTGTGCCATGATGTAGCACCATTGAATACGGCACAGAAAGTGCACAAACTGCACATGGCGCAGTGCCACTGCACCAGAGCAAGCCACAGATGGGGAGCACGGGGATGGGCCAGCGCAAGTACAGTTGTGCTAGGTGCATCACCCGTAATATTCAGCAGGGGGCATGCAAATCAGGCCATAATATATGCAAGATGCAAATGGGGCCATTTGCATTTCATTATGGCCGCATTAGCATACCTTGCGCAGGGCAGGCCGGCGACTTGCACCTGGCGCCCTGCACAGCATGACGTGTGCTGTGGGGATCCTGAGGCATCCCCTGCCTGTAGCCACAATCACATGGTATATGGTAATAACGTAATCCCTGGTAGTCTAGTGCCCCCCCTCCCCAGTCCCTGATTCCCCGATTAGTATGGAACATGACCATCCCTTGTGGTCTAGTGGTCCCCCCTTCCACCCAAGTCCCCAATTCCCCGATACGTGACAAAATGATGTCCCTGGTGGTCTAGTGGACCCCCCTGCCCATTGCCACGGTCACGGTAAAATCTCGTATTGAAATGCCCTGGTGATCCAGTGGCATCACCCACCCACACGGAACCCCTTTCCCCCCGGTCATCGGCGGGCAGCTGCATCCCACCTGCATACCACCCGGCCACCTGCTGAATGACAGGTAGAGTATGGGTTGTAAGCCCATTGGTCCTCAGTGTGGACCTATAGGCTTGTAGGGCATACTGTACTAGACAGTCCCAAATCTGTGAATGACTCCAGTCTGCCCATTTCCCTACCTATTCAATAAGTTGCAGATCCTAGTTAACCAACAGCTTACTTCCTCCTACCTCCCACCAGAACTGCCTATGTCTGTTCCATACATTCTTGAATTCTGCCACTGTTTTTGACCCCATGACCCCCTCAGGAAGGCTGTTCCATAAGACCACCACCCTCTCCGTATAAAATTCTGAGATTTTATTGTGAACATTTTTTTTTTTAATATTTTACTCTTTGTATTATTTTACAAGAAAGACTTCAAAATAATGTGCATAAATGCATAGCATTGCTTGAAAGAGTCATATATAAACAATTTGTTTTTGTACTCATTTATTTTTCATTTTCACCATATGTCTCCATTTCTGTCTCCTTCCCACACATTTGTCACCTTTCAGCCATATTACAAGGCCCTGTTAATTAGTCTCCACCTGGGAACTTCCCCAGCTCTTTCTCTCCCATTATGCTTTATCTTTCCCATCATCACCTTTTTGTTTCACAGATTCTCTCTTAATCTTACCATTTATCACTTCTTCTCCCTTAGCCTCCCCCTTCTTCTTTCTCCACATATATATCTCTCTCATTTTACCTGTTCTCTACACTAACTTGTTTTTTTTCTCTTTTAGATATTTCCTGAAGAAGACCTAAGGTCGAAACGTGGATTTTTAACTCTATTTTCTATTTTCAGTGTGCATTTAATATAACCATTTTGTTTTGCTTTTAGACCACATGCTGACGCAGCGCCTTGTTTTTGTTTTTTATAAATTATGTAAAAACATAGAATTTAAATAGTTTTGCTAACATTGTTGCACAAGTGGCAAAATGATCATGATAACAAGGTTATCATGATATTTTCATCATGGTTATCGTATCGTCAAACTTTTATTATCGTGACACCCCTAATGTAAATAATAGCCTTTCCTGTGCTTGACTATGAAGTCAGATTTTTTTAATAATGTCTTACAAAAAAAAAAAACATTGCTTACTTGTCCTTTAATTAAATTTAGAAACTCAAAATAATAGAAATATGTGTTGTCAGCATTGCTGTTATCAAAACCACTACACAATTATGTAAACATGTGTCCCTCTGCTGTATCCTCACCATCCAACAAATACCCTCTACCTGACTCACACCATTTTCATCATCCATGCCTTCCTCATCATCACTTGTTGGTATAACAGTGCCAGACACAGACCAGTGAGGTGGAATGAAATGTTCATTCATTTTTATGTATGTCAGTCTCTCAACATTTAAATCAGACAAGCATGTGCGATGATCTGACACAATTGCCCCAGTGGCACTAAACACCCTTACAGATGTTACACTGGCACAAGGACAAGTTAAAAATTCCAGTGCAACAGATGCCAATGCAGGCCACACTGTAACCTTGTGTTGCCAGTATGCCAACAAAGAGTCATTCTCAACAGAAACCTGCTCCAGATCATCAAGGTATGCAGTCACCATATTTGCCACTGACATCTGAAGTTGGCTGCTGTGTTCCTGCTGCTGGCATTGGGAAACACCCACCTGCTGTAGTATTGACCACAGTGGATTTCTGTTGGTTTTGGGGACTGATGAAGATAATGACTGAGAGGACACAGAGGGTTTTGAACTGGTACACATATGCTGCTGAGTATTTTTGTCCTTCTTTTTCATGAGATCTGATTAAAGCACCTTGTTGTGCACTTTTTATGAAGAGTAAGTGCTCAATGATCAACATCTGCACTACCCCTGGCAGAAGTGCTGCAATGCCATGTTTGCAATAGGGATCCAGTAACATGGCCATCATGTATGAATCACTATGCCACATGTAAGACACATGATCATCCCTTTCTAAAATGCCCATCATGAGGTTTGACAGGTCAATGGAAACCGCATCTGCCTCATCTTCAAATTTCCCATGCACATTGAGCAACGTTTGCTTCAGTACCCACAAGGGAATGACCTGACTAAGACATGAGTATTCACAACTAAAGACCTGAGTTGCATGCTTAATAGGGCATGGAACCTGTATAAAACTATCCATGACCCTCCACTGTGATGGAGTAAGGGACATGGCCTTTTGAGTCAGGAGGTCATAAAGCTGCATGACATAGTCGTCTACAGGCTTACATTGCTCAAACAGGCACTTCAACATATAAAGAGTGAAGATGCACCTTGCAAGAACATCCTGCTTGAAATGTTGCTGTAGAATGCTGTATGAATGCTGCAGAACATTAAGCTCAGAATGAGCTTTTGAAGATCAGCTGAAATGACCACAAATTCGATGACCAATGGTCACCATGCTGTCCATTGCCTCATGTTTCAAGAACTCACATGCACTCAAATTTAAACATGTAGGAAGCACAAAATGTGTTTAAAACCACCATCACTTATGGCTTTAACTACAATGGCACCATTGTCACTTGAAATGAAACTTGCTGTGAGTCCATGTGGTTTGAGCCAATGAGAAATTGTCTCATTTAAACGTTCAAGAATTCTTTTGGCTGTGTACGAGCCATGGATACTTTGCATACTTAATGTCGCATCCTGATACACACCGCCACTGCTGCCATATGTTGTTTTCAAACAGCAATCAATTGCAGACAAGGTGAAGTAGCATACACACCAGGAATGTGTGCCCAATGTGCTGTAACACACATGAAGATGACTGTGGATCCTGAACCACTGGTCCACATATCGGTGGTTAGATGCACAGTGCTGACAGCAAAGTGTGATAATGCATGAGAAACTGTACAACAATTTGTGTTGTACAGCTCAGGGACACCTTTCATAGAAAAATAGGTATTGCTTGGAAGTTCATATTTGGATACTGCCTTATTCATGAGATGCCGAAAACCAGATTTCTCAACAAATGAATAAGGTAGAAGATCAGTTGTAAGCATTTGGGCCACTGCTGCATTTAAGTGCCTTGTAACTGGATGATTGCAATGGGACTTGTTATTCTTTGACACTGACTCTTTAATGTTTAGTTGCCTCATAGCGACCGCCTTCTTGGAATATGTCAATTGAGTATGGGTGACTCAGGAACTGAAAGGAGTTTGTGGCAGGATACTGGGGTGAGGGAAGTCTGAAAATGCAAAGGAGGATGAGGAAGGGGATGATGACTGAGCTAGCAGTACAGACCACTTGGGAGTGGAGGTTAGTTGTGGTGGAGCAGTACTAGTGTTAATATGAACTGGCTCCAGTAAGTACATATGTAAGGGAACAGAATGGCTGCTTTTTTTATTTGAGGCCTGGCGTTTATGCTGCTGCCAGCGAATGGTGTGGTTGGTTTGCAAATGTGAATGCATACCACTTGTATCTAAGTGTGACCCTGCCTTGCCCTGACTTACTTTAGATCTGCATATTTGGCAAATCACTGTACTGTTGTCATTTTCTTACAATGAAAAAAAAATTCCACACAAGAGATTTGCCCACTTTACATTGCTTTTTAGAAGGGGGACCACACTCTGGATTAGTGCTGACTGGATACTGCAGCTGCTCCTGCTACTGTGCCTCATGTTGCACCTGCTTCTCCAGGCACTTGTGCTGCTTACTAGTGACACCAATATTATTTTGTGATTGCAAGTTAACAGTCATGAATTTTACAGTCCTTGCTTGTGAAGATTTACATTCTGGGGACAGGTAGAGAAATCAACAGGGGCATGGGGAGGTTGGTAATCAGGGTCTATAACAGGGTCATCTTGAACACCAAAAACATCCTCCACACTATCATTTTCACTGACAGTAATGTCTTCTTTTTTTTTTATGTAATATACTTTATTAAACATTTTGAAACATGAATACATACGTTCAACCAACAGCTTCCACCCAACTTGAAATAAGGACAAAGAACCATACAATAACTTGGAAAATGGTGACAATAAACATATAAGGCCTTGAAAATACATGAACTGCAATCGACAGTAATAAGATCTAAGCAATTAAAATTAACTACATCCTATCCACCCCACCACCACCCCAACCCTGCCAACCCACCCCCTACACCCACACCTTCCTCCCTCCCCTTCCGAGCACATACGGGGTTGAGAGTAAATTGGGAGCTCATCCAGAATGAGCATACCAGAAGGGGACCAGACAGATGGGAGTTAGAGCAACAGCCCTTTTCCTGCCCAAAGAAACATGTGGGGAGCCACACTCACCCCATATAAATCTGGGCTCAATTAAAGACAGTGTACAAGGGGTAAAAGGCCCAGTAGTGGGGCCCACTTCCTATAGAACACCTCATGGTGATTCTGCCATTGGGCAATGTGTTGCTCCATTTTGAGGATCTGGAGGACCTCTGAGTGCCATTCCCTAAAAGATGGCCTGGTTTCATCTAACCACTGTCAGACTATAATGAGTTTGGCCACCATCGAGATTAGGGACATAAAAGCTTTGAGGCAATCTAGCATATCCTTGGGAAAGTGATCCAGTAGACAGATCTGAGGTGTAAAGTAAGAATTCAAACCCAACACTGGATCCAGAGCACCACAGATTGCCAGCCAGAAAGGAGACCCCAGGGTGCAGTCCCAGAGGATGTGTTTTGATGTCCTTTCTGAAATCCTGCTTCTGATACAGAGTAAAGATGCGGATTTACTCATCCTATATAATCTTGCAGGGGAGTAATAGAGGTTATGCAGTATACAGAATTGTGTAAAACAAAGGTGGTCCCGTTTTATGTATTTTTATAGACTCTGCCAAATTTGCCACCACTCTCTTTCATTCAGATTAAGACCGAATTCATGCTTCTAATAGAAGCATATTCCCTGCAGGCTATTCAGATCATGGTACTGGAGAAGGTCATAAAAGTTGGATATAGGGTGAGATAGAATGGTGGTGTGAATGAGCATTTGCATCAAAGGACTGGAAACATCCTGCCATGGGGGGGACCCAGATATGAAGAGATTGCACTGTTCATTTGCAGATGTTTAAAGGGATTATAAGTGGGAATGCAGAACCTTTCCTGAACTTCAAACAGTAATGTCTTCTATCATATCCTCTTTTTCCTCACTAACTATCAGCAAAATGTCATTACTAGTCGAACCACAATCAAGTACAGGTTTACTATTACTACACTCAACATTTTTACTGACCACCTTGTCTGTGGGAGCATTGTCTTGAGTATCACGAGTGCTACTTAAACACTGTGGCCAGATATTCAAAAGGGTTGCACCATGTGCAACAGAGTTGTGCCTGTGCAAGTCCGAAAATGTGCCATTCTGCGACATTCAGCGGGAGGCAGCTGCGCCGGCCAAACTGCAATGCGCAAGAGTGCAATGGTAATGAATGCATGCGCAACCATAAGGAGAGGAACCATGAATAAATGGTGCAGTGTGATATTCAACAGCATGCGCCATGCACAATAGGGGAGCAAGCAGAAGTTGCGCAATAGCAGAAATTATCCAAAATAAAAAGGAACAAGACAGAGGCGCAAGAACGCTATAGGGAAGCCAGAGGTGGGAGCAAGGTGACAGCAACAGAAAAGAGTGTAGCAGTGAGTGGGACTGAAAAGGAGCAGAACAGAGCACACCTAGGAACAACCAGCAACAGGACAGGAGTGGGGAGCCTGTGCCACTGTGCAGGAGAGATGGAAGAAGTGCCACAGTGGACTGAGGGCAGTGGCAGTGGGCAGGACAGCCAAAGGTTGGAGATGTACCAGGTGCAGGGGGAGCATCACAAATGACAGCGGGGGCAATGGGATAACAGCTGCTGGGTGGGGGGACACCAGCCAGGGACATGGCCAGTGCCACCTTTCAGATGGAGGTGGTAATGAGGGGTGTAAGAAGGCAGGCAGCAGAGGAGCATGGTCGTGGAAGGGCCCATCGGCGGTATGCCACCAACAGGCAGTAACAAGCCTGCACCAGCTTTGAGCACTACAGTGACACAGAGATTGTGGGCCAGTACTGCCTGAACCAGGTGATCCTGAGGCGGCTCTGTGAGCTGTGCAGTATGAGATGCAGACACCCACATGACAGAGCCATGCTCTGTCAGTGGAAACAAAGGTAACAGCCGTCATGTGCCTGCTCACCACAGGCACTTTCCAGAGGCCAACAGGGGACACAACAGGCATAACTCAGTTGGCTGCGTCATGCCTACTAACACAATTCCTCAGCGCACTGCTGCTACATGCTGCAGAGTACATCCATTTCCCCAGCACACCGGCGGAGCACACAGTACACATACAAGAGTTCCACAGGGTAGCACGTATGCCTGGCATGCTTGGGGCCATTGACTGCACCCATGTGGCCATCCGCACACCACCTGGCCCGGAAGGTGCCACTTACATCAACCGGAAGGGCTATGCCAGCATCAACTGCCAGGTGGTGTGCGATGTCAGGGGGCACATAACCAAAGTCTGTGCCATGCACCCTGGGGGAGCACATGATGCCTTCATTTGGCACCAGTCTGCACTGTGCCACAGGTTCAAGAGTGGGGACATCCCCACTGGCCACCTAGTGGGTGAGTATGCAAATCACGCAGAATGACATGGATTTTGGGGTGGGCATAGTGAGAGGTGCCATGGGCACTAGCCTTGATGGCCCATGGCAGAGCGACGCTGACCACCATACTAATGTCCACCCTCTACACACAGGTGACAGTGACTATCCACTCCGTCCCTGGCTGCTCACACCATACAAGCGGCCCACGACCCAGTCGCAGCAACTGTACAATGAGGCACATGCCACCACATGCAATGTCATAGAGCCGGTGTTCAGGATGCTGAAGGCACATTTCCGTTGCCTGGACACACCTGGCGGTGCCCTACAGTACAGCCCATCGAAGGTCTGTGGGCTATTCCTGGCCTGTTGCATCCTGCACAACATGGCCAACAACTGTGGGATAGCTGTAGAGGCCAAGGAGGGGGACAGTGATGGGGACAATGAGGTTGCCGGTGCAGACGGTGATGGGCAGTCCCCCCTTGGGTGAAGGGACCCCCGCCTGATCCGGATGTCGCAGCTGCACTGAGACACCATCACAGAGGAGCACTTCAGCCAACCCAGGTAAGTCATGGGGCCATGTGCAACCACCAATGGCAAGGGCACAGCCCACAAACTCGCATGGACAAACCCCAGGGGTGCATGGCGGCAAGGGAATTGGCTGAGTGTGGAATGGCACACACCATCAGGGATGGGCAAGGCATAACACGACATGCAGTCATGCACACACACACACCCCACAAGACATGCACAAGGGGTAGGAGGCACGCCGACCCTGACTGCTACCCCTAGCCACACACAGGTCCACAGATGACCACGCCCAGTGCCCATCATTGTGCATGTCTCAGACACTGGGCACCATTGCACAGTGGCAGACAGTGCAATGCAGGTATCATCATGCACATGCCACAGCGGCCAGCATCCGGAAGGGTGTGCACATGGACCATGTGTGTGTGCAGGGCCTGGTTCCCCACCCGAGCACCGCACGTTGAACAACACACTGCACATAGGGCAGCGTCAGACAGTAGCCATGATGGGAGACAGGTCAGTCACATGGCACAGTACCACGGCCACCACAGATGCATGGGTGGCCCCGCCGAGACCTGCCAGCTGTGACAGGCTGACCATTGGCCTCATGGGGTGGCAACGACAGTCCCCCAGGGGTGACACTGCGGGAATGCAACCATGTTCGAGCAGGGGTCTGCAGCTCACTGAACATTGCCTGCGCCAGGCATGCTTGGGATGCCCACAGCTGAACCTGGTGTTGACATGGAGGGTGTCACATGCCACCAGGAATGGGGGGTGGACATGACACTGCATGGTGTCTGCGGTGCATGGGCAACAAACTGTGTGCCCAATGTGGCCATGACAGCTGTGAATGCACGTGTCTGCCTGTCAATGGCAGCGGTCACATCCTCCAACTGTATGACCATCTCTGCCAGAAGTACAGCATGGTCTCTGCTGCACCGCTCCTCTGTCTGGCACAGAACCACACTGAGTGTGTCCACCGCCCTGACAAGCTGCAACTGCTGATCCACGGAAGCCTGGAGTAGTCGGCTGTGCTCATCAAAGAGGTCATCCGCTGGATCGGCATGACGTCCCTCATGGTGTTCCTGGCCCTGCTGGGCATCATTCCTTGATGATGGGCACTGCACAACACAGCCATGCAGGGGAATGGCCACACGCGGTGCACTGACGCCGCCTCCTGACACTGTCCCCCCATCGCCATTGGCCGACTGCTGACACTGCCCCTCCAGCTGCCACTCGCCAGGGCTCAACAGTGCTGCCACAGTGGCTGCAACAGCACCACCGGCCAGGACACACAGCAGTGCTGCCCCACTGGTGCAGACAGCCACAGGCTGGGACTGTGATGTCATGCAGGCCTCCACAGCGGCATCACCCACGGATATGCCCATGCTGTTACCTGCTGTGGGACCATCCTGTGTCCCACATGCATCACTGTCCATGATGTGAGCTCCATCATCATCGGTGATGGATCTGGCACCAGTTCGACTCTCAACATGCTGTCATCCATGGACACTGTCATGCTGGGACATGGGCAGGACTGCCTCCGCACCAGCTCCACCAACTTCAGTCCAGACAGACAGGTGGGTACACTGTTGTCCTGACCCTCGGACACCTGTGGAGTTGGATGGGTGCTCCTCTGTGTCCAGGGTATTGCTCTCAGTGGACGAACCCACCACCGCTGACCCATGTAGATGTTCAGGAACTATAAGGAAACACAGTAGCATTAATGTCTCTGCCCTACCCTGTGGCATTCCTCCCAACCCCCACACAGTGACTGATCAGGACCTACCATGCAGTGACGGGCTGCCACCCATCTGGAAGCCACCTCCTGGAATGCCCTCTAGGGCACAATGCCGCATGCTGCCAGCCACCCGCTCTTTCTGTGGTATCAGGCGTGGCATGGCCAGTTGTCCACCACCAGTCACAGAACGTGCTGCCCTGATGGCAGCCACCTTATCTTTTATCCTCCTCTTGTCTGTGCTCACCTTCTTCTTGCACTCCTGAATGGACCACTGGTGGCTGCCATGCTGGTTGACGGCACGCGCCACCTCATCCCATGCTGCAGCACAAGCCTGTGGTGTTCCCAGCTGTCCACTGAGCAGTGGTTCCTGGTCAAGGTAGGCCTCAAACAGGGCATCTGATTCTGCCCAGGTGAAGCTGGGCCTCCTCCATCTCCCACGTCTCTGTTCCTCCTCCACCTCCACCTCACATTCGGTCATTATTGATCCTGTGGGAATGACAGGTGTTACCTCTGAATGTGTAGTCCCATGCATCTCCCATACACCACAGTCCACCCTGGCAAACAGCATGCAACCCACCACAATAGACTGCAATACCAGACTATGGCCTCTGCAGCCCCATGTCGCATTTATATAGCACAACGCATGCAAATGAGGTGAGGCTCAATTTTAAGTGGATGTTAATGCAGTAGCTGTGCCATGGAATTGCTGATGAGCTGTTTTGCATATGCCGGCTGAATATCACACTGTTGCAACTTGCGCAATCGAGCTGAATGTGCTCAGGCAGGGGCGCAGCTCTGTGAAGTGCACAGTAGAAACCGCACGGTGCATGCCGGGGTGCTGACACCAATGCCTGCTGTACTGCTGACATGCTGAGTGCGGCAGGCAGTGCAGAGCATGTCCACCACTGTGCCAGTGGTGTTAGTGCGCTGTTCACATGTATAGTGCCCTTGCCCTGGTGTGCTGTAGGTGCCGTGGTGCCACAGCGCAGTAGGCTACTACAGGAAGTCACACAGTGGTGCCCTACCGCGCTACATGCTGTGAGTACCAATCACGCTGTGGCGGTCCGTGCACGAGAGACCCTTGTCCCTGTGCCCGACCTTTGACCCCTAGGCACCATCCATCTGCATGGGTGCACCCCAATCATGCTGTTCAGTGACAGTGCAAAGGGGAATGGCAGCGCAGTACCATGCAGCATCCACACGTGGTGGACGTGCACTAGGGAGCACCATTTTGTGTCAGAGATGGTCCAAAGAAGGCACGGTGATGAGCAGTGATCTGGATCCAGGTAGAACTGGCAAATCTAGTTGCACTTGTTGAGTCCCATGCTGGTCCTCTGTTTGGTGAGGCACCCCTGGGCAGGGCCAGGAGTGCCGTGTGAGAGGAGGTGGTGGGGCGGTGGCACTGGAGGAGGTGACAGGGATACAGAGGACAGCTGAGCAGTGCCAACACCGGTATAGAGACCTACAGCGGAGGGACCTGGACAGGCTAGCCCACCTGCGGGCATGCACCAGGAGAGGCGCTGTTCCACAGCCAGGTAGGTGCCCCATCCATACACTGGTTGCGTCCATACTGGTATCATGGTGGGCATGTGTCCACCACACGGGGGGTTGTCTGTCCAGGGTGGGTAGTGGTGGTGGTGGTATAGGGGTGGGGGCTGAATGGTTTGGCTGTGTGGGATCACACACACTTGGGGGTGGGGGGCCTTTACTACTGGATTGTACTGATGTTCCTCTCTCCATGTTTGGACCCTAGGCCCTGTAGAGCATCGACATGCAAGGGAGGAGAGGCAGAGGTGAATCACGTCCCCATGCCAGAGCTCCCATACAGGCTCAGTGCCAGGACAGCCCACTGATGGTGCGTGCCTTACATCCAGGTTTTCTGTGCATTCTGTGTAGCAGGGCCGGTGGTGGGGCATGGCCACCATCCATTGACACCACTGCCGTGCACACCACATGGTACAGTCAGCACTGTCCAGTGGCACTGCATGTCTGGGCGTGCATCACTGGTGGTCCATGTGTGCACAGGGTACATGGCTGTGCCACTGCCTCCGCACTGCAAAGCCATGTCACTGTACAGCCACGGTGGTGCTGTGTGGGACTTGGGTGGTGGGTGTGTGCAGCGGTCCACATGGCTGTGTGCACCTGGGTGGGCAGGTCTTGTGGAAGTGATCACTGTGGGTGGTCACACACCATCACAGGGGCGTGTCCCACAGCTGTATACCATGCACAATGGGTGGGCTGCAGGGGGCTGTGCATTCACGCCTATTGACTCTGCTCCCTTGTCCTAGGTGTACAATGGATGGTGAGCACTGAGAGGGTGCTGCAGGAGCTGCTTCAGGTGGCCAGGTTCTCCCTTGAAATTCTACAGAGGGTGGAGCAGTATGGTGTGAGATGGAGGCATGGCAGGAGGTGCCATAGGAGTGGGGAGAGGGGCTCCTGCTGAAATACATCCAACCCTGGACTACACCTCCCCTCCTGGACCCACCTTCACACCCCTCCTTCCCTCTCCCATATGTTCACCCCTGCCCCTTACCCACCCCCACCCGGTTTGTGGCCCTCACCCCTTTTGTTTTGTTTATATATGCACATTGTTTTGTTTATACTGTTACAATACATTTGTTTAGTTATGCCTACTGTGGTGGTCTCTGATTTGCAGCATGCTAATGGTGCTCAGCTGCAGTGGTGTGCATGGCATCGAGGGTGGTGCTCTCATGGGTGTGTGTGTGTGTGTCCATAGGGGAGGTAGGTTAGGTGTGGGCGTAGCTCTCAGTCACTGTCTGTGGTTTGTGTGTTGTTCCCTGTGCACTGGATGACTGTGTGCAGTGGTACACGGTGCAAGCACTGTGTCCATGGCACATCTGTCAGACCATCCATGGTCTGTGCAGCTGCCACCCTTGCATATCTGTGACCTGCACAGTCCATTGGTGTGTCAGTGGTGGCTGCCCTTTCTGGACTGCAACTGTACTCAGCATGATGCCGGGTTGCCTTCTGTCACTGGTGTGGTTCACTTCTGCCTTGGGTGGCACTACTGCCTCCGCTGTTGTTGCCCCACCTCCATGCTGTCACTTGTGTCTGTTGCTGGGGCTGTGCTCCACTGTCTGTCACTTGCGCTCCAGCCACATGCTGGTGGCGTACAGTGTCATGATGTCTGCACAGGGTTGCTGGCACACCTGTGCCATGGAGGGGTTCTGGCCATGTGTACATGGCTGCCGTGGCCACACACTGAGGGCTTGGTTGACCTGCTACTGTGTCCCTGTGTTGGTGTGCTCTTGGGTATGGGTGGTTGTTTGTCTGTGCACTGTGTTGCATCCTGTGTGGTGCATGCTTCCATGCAACACTGTGGGTGTCTGCACTGGCTGTTGTGGCCAGTGCTGGGATGGGGTTTGTCCTTGAGAGGGTGTGCAGGGTGCTGTACCACTGGTGGTGGGGTCCGGGGCATGCCCTGTCATGTGTGGGGTACCTCGTGTCCCAACGCATGGTCAGTCTCACAGCTGTACCTGAGGGGGACGTGCATGGTGGCACTGTGTATGCAGTCATTGCATCACTGTCTGCTGCCGCCCATTGATGGGTGCTCGTGGTGGGTCTGCCTTGCATGGTTCTGTAGTGCACAGGGTTGTATTGTCACAGTGGGGGTGGTGGCATGCTTGGGGTGTCCTGCACTGTTAGGCACTACTTCTGGGCAGGGTGTATGGTGATCATGGTGCAGGGTGTGCTCTGCATTGGTGGGATGGTGTGGCACAGGGTGGATGGGCATCCATGTGTGACAATCACAGCTTGCAAGGGGGTGTGCTGGGGCACCATGCCCCAGTGGTTGGTTTGTTGCTGGTGTCCCTGTGCCAGTGGTTCTTCCTGCTCTCCTCTGGTTGTGCAGTGCATGGGGTGTGGGGGGCAATGTCTGTTCTGCAGTGTGCTCCTCTGCCCATCCCTACCATGGGTGGTGGACCCCTGCATCCTGTCCCTGCGCATCCCTGGTTGTGCTGTTGCACTGCTGCCCTGCTCCACTAGGTGTCCCTGGTTGTGCTATTGCACATCTGACCTGCGCCACTGCACATCCCTGGTTGTGCTACGGCGCAGTTGGTGCAATATTCATTCGTGTGTCTGAGGCGCATCTTGATCTGCACAGTGTTTGAATATCACGCATGTTGCACATGGGTGCAGTGGACTTGCCTCTGCTCCTGCTATTGTGCACCTCTGTGGCACAGTTTGAATATCCAGGGCTCTGAATCCTTCCCAAATAAAATAAAATCCTGACTTTCATGCTGAGAATCATCCTGCAAATCCATCATTAATGCATCAACATCAACTGCAGATTTCAGTCCCCTTCCCCACAAACTTAACCGGGCTGCTGCTGAATCCACATTAGCATTACCCTTTTTGTTTCTCCCATTACTGGTACTATTACCTGCACTGCCAAAAAAGGAACTGTTGTTGATTCCACCTTTACCTACTACACCACCAGAAGAAGACTGAGCAATTGGAGACAATTGTGTACCTAATTTGATACTGCCTGCACCCACAGTACTGCAGCCCATAAGTTCTATAGTGCTTCTGCTGGAATAACCTGCACCAGAATCAAATTCCATATCAGCAGAAATTTCAACAGAAGCTTCAGGAGGAGAGTTACAAGTCAAAGGAATCACTTCACTGCCACATCCATGTCCACCACACACAAAACCTGACCTCATTCCTACCATCTTTTTTAAACACTGATTTTGAGTAGCAGGCAAAAAAAATACCATCAAGTGTGTCACAACCAAATCAATATATCGATCTAAGATTCAAATACTGTTCAGGATTAATAAAAACACACTCTCACAGTATTTCCTGTCAAAAAATACTAAATTGCTGTTTGAAACTCAAGCTGCAGACACTATGTCATGTACACCTATATTAACTGTTGATTGAAGTTAATTAAGATATCAGAATAATATATCCAGATTGCTGAAGAAGGATCCTATAACAATAAAATGATTTCAAAGTATTTCTATCAAATATTGAAATACAAAAGTATTTTTGGCTCTAAATAGAATGCAAAAAATGCAGACACATAGATCAGCAGAACTTTCCACTTCACCCAACTCTAAAGAACTGCACAGAACACAAGGAGAAACAGTCACTTGACTAAGAGGAGGAGGCTGGTTGCTTTATAGTAACTAACCTTTGACACCTAAACCCCAACTAATGGACCCTAATTCAGGTGCCTACATTGCTTGTGGAATTTTTGAAGGGTGTTCTGCAGAATAAAATTATGAACAGCAGAATTTTTGGATAAACAGTAGAATATTTTCACCAAAATTTTCCAATCTGACAGTTTTGAATGAACTATAAAATTCAATAGGAAGTCTGATTTAACTCAAGAAAAATTAGAACACTTCACTGACAGAGAGTGACTGTGAAAAGGAGTACCTTTCTAATTAATTACCTGCCTAAATTAACTGAACCATATAATTAAACAACTCGTGGAATATATTTTTCCGTGGAATAAAATGATGAACAGCAGAATTTTCAAATAAACAGCAAAATATTTTTGCCGAAATGTTTCAATCTGACAGTTTTGAATGAACTATAATATTCAATAGGAAGTCTGATTTAGCTCAAGAAAAAATAGAACATTTAACTGACAGAGCGTGACTGTAAAAGGGAGTACTTTCCTAATTAATTACTTGCCTAAATTAACTGAATCACATAATTAAACAGCTTACAAAATATATTTTTCCACAATTTAAGCATGAATAGTGGATTCTTCCACTAACAGGTAAGTTCCACAGTTCGCCATATATTTTTCACAGTATAATACAATTATTTCCACAGTTTGGCTATGAATTCCATGAAAATTGCAGAATTTAAGGATGGTGGACATATGGTTATATTCTGTGAAAAATCCAGACTTCTGCAAAAATTCAGAGGAAGTGGAATCACACAATTCACCCAGCCCTAGTACTGTTATCCATCAAAAACATTGTTAGAGCTCAATACCAATGCATTCAAAGAATGGCAACATTACCTACATTCAACAGGTAACAGCATAGGGGAAGATTCTGTGAAAATTGTGTGTTGTAGGAATTTAACCAGTAATTATAAAATAAAGATGAAAGTGTTCAAAACAATTATCTGAAACAAATATCATAATGCTTGGGGTGGGGTGGGTGGGGTCTAAGTTGTATTATATTACATCCACGATAATTCAGAATTCATGGGTTATTAACACTCTAATAAGATACTATAAGGCTATGCTCGAGGGATTAATTCAAGTATCTGTAAGTGTATGTAAAGTAATAGAATGCATGGACAGAAGGCATAGGGTCACAGAAGGAACAGTTATGGGCAATGGGTCCCAAAACATCGAAATACATGTGTACAAATGTCCATAGTTTCAGATAGACATTCACAAACCTAACAACCTTGATAAGGGGAGAAGACCTGGAAATTGCTGTGGTCACATACAGTAAATGTATATCACGAGAAAACATGGCACCCACACGGGGGTGCAATATTAGACCTCTGCCTCACAAGCTGTGACAAAATAACAGATCTGTCAACATGCAGCCATCTGTGGTCCAGCAGTCACAATACAGTGAAGAGCGGGGTTCAGTCAAGCAACATAAAAGCTAGCGCCATACATGTCAAGATGCCCTACTTTGGTAAACAAAGGACTAACACCAAAAGAAAAACATGAATATGGGGGAGTGAACTTGTGGTAGAGGAACACTGGGAAAACTTTGCAGATGAGTAGCAGAGGTAACAAGACTCTGTGTAAAGCTAGTGTTCATAGAAACAAATAATGTAAACAACACTATTATTCTCAAAAGAAAAGCAAGGTAAAACTGGATAAGCAAAATGCAATTAATAAGTACTAGCTAGCAGCTAGGATACACAGAAAGAAGGAGACAGGAAACTGTATCAGACAAAATATGAAGAGGTTAGGACTGCAGTCAGGAGCATAAAGGTGAAAACTGAAAAAATAATAGCACAATATATAACAGAATAGAAACATAGAAACATAGAAGTTAACAGCAGACCAGGACCACAAGGACCATTAAGTTTGCCCATTTATTTTTCTACCGTATAAATGTGCCATCGGCATTTGCTCTGTCAATGGACTATCTATGCATACTCATCTGTATTGCTCCCTTATGCCTATCTCATGCCTGTTTGAAGCTCTGCACTGTATTCATATCCACCACTTCCTGAGGTAGGCCGTTCCATGCATCTACCACCCTTTCTGTGAAAAGTAACTTCCTCACATTACCCCTTAATTGACCACCCTCTAATCTCATGCTGTGTCCTCTTGTCCTACTATTTTTATTATACTGAAAAAATTCTTCAGGTAAATTATAGTAAAGACTATGAACAATTGAAGGGATTGAGAGGATTAACAATGGGTGGGGGGTATTGTGTGGGGGTGGACATATTGAAAACAGAAAATCTAAACAAATACTTCTGGACAGTATTTAAAAAAATGAGGGTGGACACAAATCCATTACCATGTGATAAAGCCATAAATGAACTGTCAAAAATTAAAAGAAGACAAGGAAATTATGCTGGAATGGGAATCAACAAAGAATACTGGTAGCACTCAGAGAAGTAAGTGTGACACCTCTTACTGTACAGCAATATTCAAAAAATCACTGGATGGAATATTAGTACCGAAACTCTGGAGGGCAACAAATATGGTATTACTACACAAGAGTGGAACCAAGTTGGTAGCAGGAAATTATAGGCAAATCATTTTGACCTAAGTGGTGTGGAAAATAATGAAACACATGATGAAGAAAGGAATTGTGTCAAATCTTGCAGACACAGCAGATCTAAAAACTCAAAGGAAGAACATATGTATAACTGGACTCCAAGAAGGGACCGAGGGCACAAACATGCTCCAATGTCTACAAAGGATGCTACCAGAGCTTTTGCAGTTCAATAACAGCACCCAGCCTGAGCTTGAGTGGACAAACAGATTGCATGCCCCCCTGACCCCCAGCCGGTGGCAAACCATGCACAATCCTCTTCAAATTTCTCCGTTACCAATAGAAAAAACAATATCTAAAAGCAGTTGGGAAGAAAGGAACCCTGATTTTGCAGGGGCAAAAAATACAATTATAACAGGACTTTTCACAAGATTTATCCTGCTGGCAGAGGGCTTATAATGAAGTGAAACAACAATTCTACATGCTAGGCATCCCAGCTTCCCTCCTTTATCCAAACCAACTGAGAATCCAGGTGAACAGAACTTATATTACCTTCATCAATCCAGGGGAGGTAGAGAGTTACCTTAGGGCACACAACAGGAATTACAGGCATCCTTCTCAGCCACCGTTGAAAGCGCATAGCAAGACAAGCATGCCAATGGAAATGGGGCACCCGGCGCAGAGATCCACTTTTCATCATCTCTTGGATCCAGTGACAGCCTTCAGACTTGCAAATGGTATCTAGGGCCTGCCAGAAGAAATAATCCAAACCAGACTCCAGCACCAAGTCCCAACATCAGAGGAAGAGGTCCAGAAGCAGGCAAAGAAGATTTCTGCAGTCTGACACCAGCAGCTGCTCACAGGCAAACACGCCAATTAAAACAGGTAATAGATTTGACCTGATCCGTGAGCTCTCTCCCTTGGCATTGAAAATGTCCATTGCTACCACACAGCTGGACCACATAGACACAATCACTGATCTGACCTTGGTGGACTTGGCTCCTTTATGCAATGCGTGGGCCAGCTGTGGTTTGAAAGCTGATGGGGGGGAGTCATTGACTCTGGTATGTTACTCCATGAACCTCAAGAATTTTCAACCCTTAACAATGGAGGAGAAGTGAGGTAAATGGGGCCATTGGACTATGAGCCCTGGAATATTTTAATACATCTTGAGTCCTGGGGCTTGATGAGCTCTCCTTTATGCCCTATGGAGCGTAAAATGTGCTGTAGTGGTTGCGTAGGTAGCCAAGTAAATAGCAACCGAGTTTCACTCGAGTGTAACTTCATGGTTTTGCTTCTCTAATTTACAGGTTTGGGGTCTCATAATGGAAGTATAAACATTAGACCCGACTGCTTGTCAGTAACCCCTTTATACCATGTACAGTAGTAACTAGAGGGGTCCAGCTGCAATGGGAGGGGGGTAGGGCTGAGTATTGATTAAGTGACGACTGGCTGGCTAACTGTTTGCAAGACTAGTGAGCAAGTGTAGGGAGAGTGTCAGTAGCCACACGGGGTTTGCATACCAGTGCAGTTAGGTACAGGCCATTACTTAATATGGGGTCTGTTTTGTCTCTCACCCAAGAGGGCTAAAGAGTGTAATGAGATACCGCTCTCCTTCTTTGCTAGGCAGTCACATTGAAAAGAAACCTGCACAACAACCTATCACCCCCCCCTTTTTTCTCATTCAAGCCCCATAAAGTAATAAGGAGGAAATGGGCTAATAACTTTTAACTTCCCCCCATAACCTCTGTGGATATAAAAATGAAGGATGTTTTTTGATGCACCACTCATCCACCAATAATGTAGAGGAAGGAAATGCAACCCAAAATCCCCATGGTGGCACAACTCTGGAAGGCAATTGCCATTCCAAAATAACATTTTGCTACTTCATCTATGGTACCACGTAATAGGGTACCAGGGCATAAATATAAATCATGGACGCCCTACTACATTATACAAAATTGGGCTGCTGCCTAGATCAAACACAAGACAGATGGAATGAGGGACAACTCAAATGAATCTACTGGGTCACAATGTGATGTCACTGTTACAGCTATAGGATGAATAATGCTATAAATGAATGAACAACTGGGTAATGCTGCATTTTTCACTGTATTATGGTTATAAGCTAGATAGTATATGGCACTTAGTACAATGTTGGTAAATGTCAAAAGTTTTTCTATGTTGAGGTTAAAACTCTAAGCCATAGGTATAGGAATACTAGCCATTTAGGGGCTGCTACCTCCTACAGGTTAACTAATTGCATAAATCCATATCTGGTTAAGGCCAAGACACCAGAGAACTGAAATAGTATGTGTGGGCAGATATTCAGTACTCCATTTGATGTTGTGGTAGGAATATAAGGTAAGATGAGAATAAATTACATCCTGCGTTATACAGGTGGGTAGCAAAATGAGCAGTACTGGAGGGAAAGGAGGACCTTTCCTGACCTCGCATTGTGTGTTTCTGTGGTAGGGTATGCATTCTCAAGTAAATTACAACGAACATTTGAAAGTGAGGATACTTACTCACGAGTAGGAGTATCATCATCAAATGGACCCTCTAGCCAGATGTATTCATAGAACTATACTTGTATTACATTCTGATTGAGGCAGGTGTCCCTGAACATGTCATACTGGCAAATACAGATCAAGTCTTATTGTTCTACAACAACTACAATCCTGCAGACTTCTTGGCAGCATCAGCATTCTTCTTCAGATGGCATGGCGAAACACATTTGACAATGACACCTAATAATGGGGAAAAAGGTACAACAGTCAATTTGCATTACACATAAATGCCCAATCAATAAGCTGTGAAACATATAATCACCTCCTGGAAAGACACATAAAATCAACTTGACTACATAAAGGAGATATTTAGGATGTATACATAGCCTTGGATACATGCGCAGGACCTCTTGTGCCCTTATTGACAGAACATAATGAGTGTATTCGATAAATGTAGTGGACTGTATTGTGGTGAGGGAAGGTTGTAAAGAGACTAAACAATAAATGTATATTAAATGGAACATCAACTAATATTGGCAACTGAAGCTGATAATATCAGTACATGTTGGATAATAGGTAGTGTAGTGTTATCATGATTTTTATAGGATGGGAAGGTGGTCACCTGACATGCTATGGCTTGGTGGCAACCCATGGTCAATGATATTCTTGATCAGAGTAAGCAACATCCATTCTTGGCATGGCCATGGTGAGGGTGGGGGAGATGTTGATGCACAGAATCGTGGCTCTATAAAAGCCAGAATAACCATGGTCATTGCAATCATACATTATTCCAGAAATGCAGCACAATACAGCACAATCATCCACCCACCAATAAAAACTGTGATAAGTGCTTGCATAAGCACAATTTACCTGCAATAAGTAGGACAACACCATCAAAAAGCAGTGAGAACCAGTAACAAACACAACCAAAGGTCAATGGAGACATAAGTAGCAATGGCCACCCACACCCATAGCCAGTACAAGCATAGTCTCAGAAAAGACAGGTAGAGATGGGTGTCACTAATTACTGTGAACAGTAGATTGCTGTTGAGATTATGCAAAACAAAATTCATAAGGCTGTATTTTAATTTTGTGTGTGTTTGGGTAAGTAGGTGGGTGGAGATCTGTTTGAGACTCATTTGCATGCCAAGGCCTTGATTCTTGTAGACACTGGGATGCAGTATGGAGGAGGTTTGTTTTCTGACCTATGTGGTTGGGTGGATGTGGGAAGATGGGGAGGAGGCATGCTTTCTATCAACTATACCTCCACAGAGGACATTAGTGTCTCATGGGATGGTCAGTTTGCCTTCCACTGGAAAGTTGCCAGCAGCCAATGCTTGTTCCCGAAAACAGCTTACTGGAAACATTGAACATTTTGGATGCCTTTTCAAACATCTTGTTCTAAGAGGGGTCCTTCAATTACCTTTTTTGCTATCTGAATAAACTATGGCGCTTTGATACCACTGGAGCAGCTCAAGGTCAGTAGTTATACAACCATGGCTATTTAAAAATAATTGTATAAGCATTTATTACCCCTAAACTTCAGGAAATTGACTCATCCACAACAAATACCCCACCAACCAATGCACCAGACAGGTATGGGTCTACAGTGCATGGACACTAGATGTGTCAATACATGTGCATAAGCCTAAGTCACCATTTCACAAACATTGATGTGTAAATCAGGTGATGATGCCTCAGTCCCTCAGAGCTTACTGATTACTGTGCTTAACCAAATAATGAGGAAATATGTTCCATGCTGAAATAGGGGCAACATCATTGTATCACATACTGCACTCCCATCTGAACATCAACAAGAACCAAGAGCAAAAGATGATTATTTCAAAGTACTGTCACACAGATGATGAAGTATTACAAGTCAGAGAAAGTTTTTACTGTAACAAGCAATGAGGTTTTGAACCAGAATTGGCTGAAAAATTTCAGAGTAAGAACAGTGTACAGTACATGCTTTACTGCTGGTGTTCAGCTTACTAACAATGAGCTACTACTGAACATTCAAACAGTTTTGTGCATTGAATATGACACATATGATGGCTATTTATGATTCCACAACTACTGACTGTATACAGTGTTGAGAAAGTCGCTTGACTGCAACATCAAACATGGGTTTTAAGGATAGGAATGCATGTTCATGGAAGTGACAGCAGAAAAGCATCATGGATAAAGTCATAATGAAACACTTTCTAAGGGATAAGGTGCAAGCCTGTTTACATGACTACTAACAAAAGTCTAATAACAGGGAGAAACACAGACACAACCCAAAGTACAAATAAGAACGTGCCAAATACGCCAAGCCATAGGCCCCCCAAACACACTTACACGGAATACGCAATGTGTATTTTTTAATACAACACTAGTGGACATATAAATGAATGCACTCAAGGGCAATACAGAAATAAATAGCAGTAATGCAGATGCTGCATACCATTCATCCACAGAGCCAGGCATTCATCTCCCTTCAATGACTGCCGCTCCTGTGTCATCCTCCCCTTAACTGTCCGAGTTGTCACTTGAACTTCTATTTTGTACTGATGCTGATGACCTTGGTTCAGGCTCAAACATATAGGGCCTGATTGATAAGTCGAGATCCAGATCTGGATCTCCCATCTCAGTAATATTCAAATTTCCCTCTGCCATCTGTATGCAATAGAAAACAAGAACCGCACAGTGCTGCACTGGCACCAAGGTGCTCTGATGATGTCATCCGGTGAAATTTGGAGCTGGAGCTTATTTAGGCAGCTGCATGGCATGGCATGGATTCAAAATGGCTGATGTCAATAATAAATTCAAAAGAACAGGTATTACACAAAACTTTAGTACTGTAAAATATATATATCAGTCAACTCAGAATAGTAAGGACTACCAAATAAAGTACAGCATTTAAAGATTGTTGATCTGCTAAAAAATGACTATTTCAGTATCCTTTAAAATCCTGGCCAAAATGTGTTTTCACATCTGTAATGCAGAATGGCATTGCACTTGTGCAGAGTTACATTTTGGCATGGATTTGAAAAATTTCTGCACTGGTTAAATGAGGTGGGGTAATAACATGGCTATGATAATAATTTTGTCATGGTTGTCCTATAACTGGAAGCACAGGGGCTGGAGGGCCCTGTTCTTCCACAGCTACAGTACATACATATACACATCTATGGAGTGATGGGAGTGCAAGGCACAGAGGGCCCTGTGCTCCCACAGGCAAATAAGGATATGATACTATCTCAAAAACTAAGGAAATTTATTGCAAAAAAACTTTGTTAATGCATTAGTTAGGGTTAAACTGACAAAAATAGGGAAATGTGGTGTTAGGGTTTTGACAGTGAGGGGTCTGTCCTGGAGCTGTCAACCATAACACTCTCCCCACTCTCCTATGCTGTACTCATATCACCTTATTTTGTAATGGAATAGGGTGAACATTAGGGTTGATGGCCCCAAGACAGACCCCCCATGCCTGTTGGTCTCTGCAGGGTGTGGGATGGGGTGTTAGGGTTGGAAACCCTAACACCACATTTCCCTACTTTTGTTAGTTTAACCCTAACTGATACATTAACAAAGATGTTTGCAATATATATATATGGATATATAGATATATATATAGTTTTATGTAATGGATACACCATGGCTGCAACAGAAATATCATGGTTATTTTTCATGAGTGCAGTTTGGCCATATGACATCATGTGTGTCGAAACCCCAAGTGATGTCAAAGGTCAAACTGGACAGGGCAAAATACCAAGGATATTTATGTTATGGCTGAGGCATATTTAATTTATGCAACACTGTTGTTTCTTGTTTTATAAATGTTTATATGTTTATTTCATTATAGATTTTCCATTTTTTTGTTTTAAATTGTAGTTTTGGACGTCTGAGCAGTATTTTGGGATGACCAAACAGTTTGAAGCATGTAAAACTGTTCTGTGCATCACGCGTCACTGGGTGGAGTAAGCAGAGGCAGTCGAAGTTGATGAGGAGGAAACTGATGTTCTTAGTAGAGCAAGCAGTTCAGTCTGCAGAGGTGTCATTGTGGCACAGTTGATAGCACATCCACCTCTGTGCCAGAAGATCATGGGGTCTAGTCCCACACCAGGATTGGGTTCATAGCTAAGTGCTTGTACTCAAGTGCAGCACTGGGGGGTGCTGTACTGTGGGGGGCTGCCATCCTTCAGATGAGATGATAAACTGAGGTTCCTTCTACCCATCTGTCATGCTGTCCAGGTGGAAGTAAAAGAACCTAATGCACTTTTTGCAAGGGTAGAGGAATTTTTATTGAGAAATAACAAATCAAGGAAAACACTGCACAGTTATACATATGCACTGGGAATCACAAAGTAAAAATACAAAAATGAAGAAAGAAACAACAACAATTACAACTTAACAAAAACAAATTCTGGCCAGAGCTGATAGGGCTGCAGATGAAAACTTTGGGGTAAAAATATTGAAATGTAACAAAGTTAGGAGCCTGCATTCACAAAATGTAACATAGGCTCATAAACGTGTTGTGTTGTAATATTTTTTTCTGCAGATTTGCAACATAGATTTGTTATGCTCCTGCCTCATGAAGAAGGACAGAGAAAATGCTCAGCTCCTGGTGTAAAGGTGATTCCATGCAGGGACTGCAAAATCATCTTTTGGGATGTAAAAAAAAAAAAAGCATTTTGGCCAGGATTTGAAAAATGATAGCTGTCACATTAACGAGGTGCAGTAATGATATGGATGTGCAGTAAATTTTGGTTAAAAATATTGAAAATTACCAAAGTTACAAGCCTGCATTCACAAAATGTAAAGCAAGCTCATAAACATGTTGTGTTGTAATATTTTTTCTCCAAATTTGCAACCTAGCCTTGTTATGAATAAGTTCCAGTCAGCAAAACCGCGAACACCTGATATGGCAAGGTACAGGAAGGGGCCTGCTAAGCCCAACCAAAACATGAAACAATTCCAAATACCTGCACTCTGCAGAAAAGGAAGAACCACTGACAGCAAATGCTTTTGAATGCTTTATTGCAAATTTCAAAGTTAATCAGTGTCTCCATGGACAGACAGATGTCCACACAAGCACCGGTGCTTTGGGTATGGAAAACCCTAGACTTATAACTTTGCTGTTTTTTTAATATTTGTACACCAAATTTTCAACATAGCCTTCTTGTTACCCCATCTCATAACAAGGGCAGAGAAAATTTTCAACTGCTGCTCGAAAGGTGATTTTGCACAGGGACCACAAAATCACCTTTTGGGATTTAAAAAAACATTTTGGCCAGGATTTGAGAAATGACAGCTGTCACACCCATGAGGTACTGTAAAGATATGGCTATAGTGTGAATTTGGGGGGAAAATATAGAAAATTACCAAAGTTACAAGGCTGCATTCACAAAATTGTATGTAGGTTCATAACTTTGTTTTTTAATATTGTTACACCAAATTTTCAACATAGCCTTCTTATGACCCCACCTTATGAACAAGGGCAGTGACAATTTTCAACTCCTGCCCAAAAGGTGATTTTGCACAAGGACCAAAAAATCACCTTTTGGGACAGATCTGCCTAATGATAGTGCAATTGCTCATGAGGTGGGGTCCCTAGGAAGGCATGTTGAAAAATTGGGGCATAAATATGCAAAAGTGGCCATGTCATGCCACTAACTTAAAAACCCCATTGAAATACATTGAACTGCATACATGTTTCCTCAGTTTGTGGTTGGCTTTGAAGAGTGAAGATGTGTCTGCAGTCCTGAGAAGATGACAGTGCTGGATCCCTTTGTGGGTAAGTAAGGGCTTGAGGGGAGAGAATAACAGCTCAAAAAACATTGATGGATGGTTTTCTTTTTTTAGGTGAAGAAAATAAAAAGGGCACAAGACATCAATGGATGGTTTTCTTTTTACAGGTTTTACAGAAATGTAGAGAAAAGGAACCCAGGATGCCAGATCGTAACACTGGGGGATTGGGCACCCTCAGTGTCACTGTCATTTTTCTGGAGGTGTGGTATCATGACACTGGGGGATTGGGCACCCCCAGTGTCACTGTTATGTTTGTGCATGGGGGTAGGGATCAGATCATGACACTGGGGGATTGGGCAACCCTAGCATCACTGTTATCATTCTGGGGGGCTGTGGGTTGGTGGGAACTGAGAGGAAGGTTCAGGTGGGGGGGATATGTCTAATTGTTTTTGTCAAAATGTTATTTTAGTTGGCCCGTCTGCAATTTCAGCTCTGTGCATCCACTATCTAGACTGGTGTGGAGCCGAGGGGGGACTCGTTCATGAACAAATAACTTATTTGTAGTCTGATATGTGTAAAGCATCTTACCAGCTAGGGCTACAGTATGAACTGACATATTCCAAAAGAGTCCCATTCCAAAACGAGTGCTAAAAATTGTTTTACTTTGAAGCAAAAGTCGAAGCTGTGATTTTTGGACATGCATAGTAAGTGCATGTCTGGAAGTCACAGCTTCTGTTTTTGGCTTCAAAATAAAACCCTAATTTGGGAATGGGACTTTTTGGGAACATGTCAGTGTTCATAGCCCTAGCTGGTAACATGCTTTATACATATCAGATTAAAAATAAGTTACTCATTTATGAATGCGTTCCCCCTTGGCTCCATGCCAGTCTAGATGGTGGATGTGCAGAGCCAACATTGCAGATGGGCTGACAAAAATAACATTTTTACAAAAATAATCAGTATGGAGCTGTTACTGTATATGTAAGTGTGGTGCTACTAATGTATTTTACATTAGTAAACCTTCCACCAGAAACCTTCATCTTGGGCAGTTCAAAATTACTCTCAAATGCTGACAGTGTCCCTTTAAAGGGAAAAAAAAGTAGTGCAGTGGGGCTGATAATAGTAACAACCAGCAGACTTTTCCACAGATGTGGAGGTGACTATAGTGGAACTCTAACAGGTTGTTCAGATGCAAAAAAATACAAGGAATGTAGAGTCCTTTTTCTGAAGGCAAAAGGACTGCAGGGCTCTGTCCACTGTAGCCCTAAAAATAGTACAGTAAAAAATAGGTATCAAAGCAGGTAAACAGGTGGGGTATGTAAGGATAACATGGATCATGGAACAGTAATAGAAGAACAAACTGATTGGGAAGTATAAGCATAAACATTAGAATCTACTCAATACATAATAGCCACTCGGCTAATTACTAAGGGCAAGAACTTGAACTAATCATTGTGGAGGAAATGAGGAAGGATTATACTAAGGTGTCCAATAGTAATGCCTAGGAATGCAACAATAAATCAATGAGAGTTCGCCAGCATATTGCAAGGGCACGCAGATGAAGCCATCTGCTATCAGCCCAATAGATGGATTCCATTTCATGTTCTACCATTTTTATTAAAGTCAAGGGGGAGATGCCCTTCTGCTGAAACAAATAAGCACAGCAAGACTGCCATAGATAAAGCTTGGCTGTGGTCAGGGTGAGCTGGAGAGTCCCGGCATTCTAAATAGAAGCAGAGGGGAGGATCCCACAATGACATCACTATAGGTAAAGGTAGACCATGTGGGGTTGCCCCATTGGTGTGCTAATGCTGTCCTGAAGACCAGGGCATAAAGGCAGTCAATCAAAAATATGTGACATGGTTTCCAATGTGTGGACACAACACACCCGGGGACAGTGTCTCTCTTCAATCTTCTTATGATTAGCATTGACTTTCACACTCAATCTGCTGTGACAGGATAACCAGAGGACATCCCACAGTTTAGAAGAGGTTCTAGTATTTGTCAAAGCTGAATGAATAGTAGTGTGCAACATCACAGGGATTCCAGGGTAAGAGGGCATGTCCATGTTTAACAGGGATCATGAGGTGCATGCTATCTACTTTCCATCTCCTTATTCTGTCAGTCACCATTCTCACATACAGTAATAAATGGTGAACTAAGGTATGTGGGAAGGTGTTAAGTTCCAGGACTGTAAAAAAAGGGTCCATCTAAGGCATGACATTCGGACCACAAATCTTAGAATTCAAGGCAAGATATGCAGAAACATTCCAGGTCAAAAAGTGGAGAAAGGTAAACAAAAGGGGATTAATCATATGTAAACCCCCAGTGTTTATAAGAAGATATAAAATATTCCGCTTAATGGGATTAAGCCAACTACCCCAAACTAGCTGGAAGAATATGCTATAGAGGCGTGCCTCCAGAGGTTTGGGGATGGGACATACAGAACTTCAAATAATGGGATTTTAGATGTATTTTATATCTAGAAATGTGTGAAAAATGTCCAAAAATAGATAGCTTAGAGTAATTGACATCTTTGTATAAGATTGCTGTTAAGGGCCGATGTGTTTTTTTCTACTGTAGACGTATTTTTCTTTTTTTTAATTTAACCCCTCACCTAAAAGAGACACACTTTTGAAACTCAATTTGCGTTAACTTCTATATAATTCAGGTCTGATGTGAAGGAGTTAAATTGAACTAAAATGGTTTGCAAGCATGTTAATCAGCTTCAGCAAGGAGGAGTGTTTTATCTATGTTCTGTGGCAGTCTCCAACTCAGAGAGCTGAAAGATTTACAGATAGCCTTGTCATGACTCTGTGCTGGTTGACCAGTGTGCATATCAGTTTATTTCTACAAAAGAAGACAAACAAGACACAAGGCAATTATAGTTGGGGGTTGCAGGAAGTAGGCTGTTGGTTAACTAGAATCTGTAGCTTATCCAGTAGGTAGGGAAATGGGCAGACTGGGTGGCCAAGTGGTCCTTATCTGCCATCAAAGTCTATGTTTCTATGTTTCTAGAAGCCTGATGTTTTGTATGTATCCATTGTTCTACTTCTGACAAGTTCAACACTATCGAGCTTCCCACATTGCACTGACCTGGCTAATCTCCATTACTGGACTTAGACTCATCAGTGTCTGGAGAGAACAAAAGTAAGCTTTTTTTTTGTTAATTATTAGAGAGCCAGGAAAGACAAGAGCTGCTTACATTTGGCATGGATAAGAGAGGGGAGCAGCAGTTGTATAGTTGGGCTGGCCTGGCACTGTATAGCCTAGAGGTTAAAGTAACAAGCTGGCCTGTGAATAAACTTGGTACATCCAGCAGACCTGGGTTTGATTCCCACAATCTCCACTTGCATACTGTGTGTCTCTAAGCAAGTCACATGATCTCTCCAGTGCTCCCAGCTCACCTCTGAAAATAGGCATTTGTGCCTAGCAGGCCTTACCTGGTTACCAAAGAATAAAAAATACTTACTTGTTCCCTCCCAATCCAGGGAAGGCCTGTGTTGGGCTGTGGGTACAAGAGCTGGGCAGGTTTGCTTAGGTGGGGTAGAGGCTTGCACATTGGTGCTCAGGCTGGCTGTGTTTGCTTGGGGTGACTGGCTGTGCTGATGCCATGGGCATCAGCATTCACTTGGGTAGTGCAAGGGGGTTGGCAGTGTTGGTATGAGGTGGGCTATTTGCTTGAGTGGGGTGACTGGCTGTGTAGGTGCTAAGTCCATCAGTGTTTATTTGGATTTGTACAGGGTGCTGGTAGTGTTGCTTCCTGGGTTGGATGTGTTTACTTGGGTGAGGTGGGGTTGGCAGTGTTGTTGCCAGTGTTTTGTTTACTTGGGTGTGGGGCAGCCTGAGGAGAACTGGCCTTATTGTTATTCAGGGTCTGTTTATGTCACTGCATTTGGCTGCGGAGGCTGATTGTGGTCATTTTGGTGGAGTGGGATGTTTTTGATGTAGGGCGACTCACTGGGGAATGGGGACTCATTAGCCATATTCTTTCAGAGAGAGAGAGTGTGTGCATGTGTGTGTATGTGTGTATTTATGTTGGTAGGGTGGAGCGGCCTGTATGTGGGTCTGGGGAGCAGGCTGTTTGTGTCTTGATGTGGGATGGTGGCTATTGTAGGAGAAACCAGGTATATGTGTGGGGAACTGGCCATGCAGGCAGTGGAAGGGACCAGGCATATGTGGGGAGTGTGGGGAGCTGGCCATGTTGGTGGAGGCAGGCATGTAGCAGAAGATGGCCCTGGCATTTGGGGGTGAGGGTGCCAGACATGGGGACCTGACCATGTTGGTGCCTTAAACTGGTGATAAAAGGTTATTTTTGGCTTACAAAATATTAGCAAGGCATGCCATACTTGGCTGCACTTTGGGAAGTATATTTATATATATTTTTTGTGTGTGTTTGGCGGGGTAACAGGTTGAAATGCTGCAAGATGGCTGGTGTGTCCTGGGGGGCCCTTGTGATCTTAGGCAGCTACACATACTGCACTGTATTACAGAGGGTATGGAGGGAGGGTGTGTGTGTGTGTGTGTGTGTGTGTGTGTGTGTGTGTGTGTGTGTGTGGGTGTGGTGCAAAGGACCTGACTGTTTAGGTGAGTTGGTTATGAGAAATGAGGGTGGAGTAGACTGTGTGTGTTTTTGGGGTGCAGGCTGTGTGTGTCTTGGTGGGAGATGGTGGCAACTGTGGGAGAAGCTGGGTGTATGTGTGGGGAACTGACCATGTTGGCAGCGGAAAAGACCAGGCATATGTGTGGGGAGTTGACCATGTTGGTGGGGACAGGCATGTCACAGGTGCTGGCCATGGCATTCATTTGTGAGGGTGCCAGACATGGGGACCTGGCCATGTTGATGCCTTAAACTGGTGGTGAAAGGTCCTTTTGTGGTGAATATCCCATATTAGTGGGTGGTGGTACTCCACAACATGCTGTTAATTAAGCATGAGCAACAAACAAAAACAAAACTATAACAAGTGTGTTTGACTTGATGTGTTGGTTGCATAATTGCATTCAAGCATTGTATCTTGCTTGCCATCATCAACATATAATAATACAACAAATGAGACTGGACATCAAAACATCTGTCAGCATTAATAGGAAGGTGACATCTGTGTGTTAGTCATAGTGTATTATTGCCAAACTTTGAATGTAGCAAGCGTCTGACTGAAAGCAACTTAACACAACATTGATGGAGATTACTTGGAGCTGCAAGAACCATTCATGAAATAATCATGTACTGTAAGTAACTGATTTACTGTACACATTTTTCCTTCCCTAGACTCATTCAGAAATGTATTTCTGTGGATGTTCCATGGATGAGGTTACAGTGAGGTATTCAGAAGGCATATGACTTCAAAAGCTATAGGACTTGGAGTAGTTCGACTTCTAAAATTTGTTGACTGGAATTATTTTGACCTCCAAAAGTTGACAGCTAGAAGTGTTTTAACTCCAGTAAAACTGAAATGACTTCCAAATTTCAACCAATGGAAGTATTTGACTTCCACCCAACAAAAAAATTATCTGAAGACCTGGTGGTATACTATACTGAGGTATGTGAAAACTGGCAAAATAAAAGTTTTCAAAATAGTAACTTTTGTCTTTTTAGTCTGTTGCCAAGATTTCAAATCTAGATCTCAACTGCACATGAATTGAGCTTCTCCTCCCAGTTCACCATGGCCATGTCACCAGGTCCATAATTGATGGCCAGTATTTTGAGTGGTGCTGTGGAGACAGCTTTACCCCAAATATGGGTAACAGTGCCATTGTTGAGGCTTATGGTGAGGTCTTAACACTTATGTAAGCTCAGTTTTGTGCTAAAAATTGACATAAAGGAGTAAAAAACATTTAAAGCAAGGCACCTGCAAGGAACATCTTGAACAAACATTGTGATGGCATCTACATGTGCAGCAATTTTAACTTCATGGGAACCTGCTAGAAAAGTTATACCCAGAATCTGTGAATGTGTCTGAACTTTATGAAGTCTCAGATCAATGCAATAAGTATAGAGTTAGGGGCTAGGGGAACCCTTGTCGCACTCCAGCCTAAGACAAATTCAGTGCCCATGGTGTCCATTAATTAAAGGGAGAATGGTAGCTGGGGCATATAACTTACTTTGCCAAGAGCAAAAAGTGATAGGGAGGCTGTAATGGGCTAGGACAGCAAACAAATACTGGTGAGACAACCTGTCAAATGCCTTTTCTTGGTCAAGTATCAATACAAAACTTACATCCTCATTATAGTCTCCCATACACAGAACCTCTAAAAGCAGAACCAAATTTTCAGCAATATGTCATCCTGGTACTGAACAGGTTTGAGAATCAGAAATGACAATTTCTGATATAAAGGACAATCTGTTATTCAGGATGTTCATTAAAATTTTAAGATCCGTGTTTAAAAGGCATAAAGGCCTCCAATTATTTAGATCTGCCTCATTCCCCTTTTTGAAAGAAAGAATTAGGAAAGCTTCAGAGAACAGTTCAGTGACTGTGCCCTCCTGCAGCAACCAATTAAACACCACTACCAAGATCTCAACCAATGTGGCACTGTGAGCTTTAAAAATACTTAGCCATAAGGCCGTCTGGTCCCAGCACAACGTTAGTACAGAGGCAAGAGATAGCATGTGTCACTTCTGAAATGAAGATGGGTCTAGTCCCTTCTTGCACCAAGTGCAGTGCAATGTTAGGGATGGGGACAGATTATGAAAAGGTGCTTGTGGATAAGGGAGATGCTGATTCCCCAAACATGCAAAAAAGATGGTCATGTATCAAGGTCATGATACATGTCCCATCAGCAATCACATCCCCCATCGCAGTGACTAAATGGGAAATATTTCTACGTCTGACTCCAGCCTTACAACTTTTGAAAGGATTGCCAAGCCCTTCAGACCTCTGTGTACCAGGTTTGTGTTCAAAGAGAAGGGAGGGATTTCTGTTATACTGTAGGCTCTGTAGGCACTCCTTAAGTCTAGCGATTTCGGAGCTATAATCCCCATAACCTGAATGCATTAGTGTCAGGGCCCTAGCCAATTGAAAGTATAGGTTTAAATATTCAATATAACCATTCTTTGTTTTTGTACAGGAGAATTGCTCAAGTAACCCTGAGAGTGCCTTCTTTGTGTCATTCCACTTGATACCTAGGTCATTGACCATACATGCCAGGAATTGTCTTGCTAAGAAGAGGTCAACTATGTTATCCTGAAAAGTTGAGTCCTCCAAAAGGGAATTGTTGAGACACCAGTAATAACTACCAGTGCATAATGTGGGCCTCTCACCAAACATCCCAGCACACAGCAGGTGGTCCAAAGATTCTATCAGAATAAGCTGAACTGCATGGGTATGGAAATGGGAAGAGACATATAAAAAAATCTATCCTAGTAACCAGGGATTTTTATAATACATAAACCCCCTGTAAGAAGTATAACTCTATAAGCATCAACAAGAGAAGTATCTTTTAACAATTTTAGAAGGTAAGTAGTGTCACAGAACAACTTTGGAGTACAGGCACCCTTATCAGAGTGGGATAAACTACAATTAAAGTCACCTCCAAAAATAACACATCGAGTCATGTGCAAGTAGGGTTGAATCAGCTGCAGAAGAGCAACCCGTGCCTTTCTCATCTGGGGGGCATAAATATTTATTAAATGAAAAGGAGACCCTTGATATTGAACGTCCAGCAGTAGAGCCCTGCCAGGGTCAATGTCCACTAATCTGGACACCTGAAAGGATGTGCCTTTAAACACGATTCCTACAATATCACTAACATCTGGCCGAAGGGCTAGAATGAGGGGCCCCAACACCATTATTTCTTGTGCCATGTCCAGTATGACATCATTTTAGTTTCCAGTAGAAGAAAGACATCAAACTTTAAGTCTTTCAAGAGAGCAAAAAGAATAGTACATCTGGTCAAGTTTTTAATGCTACTGGCATTAATGGAAGCAAGATGCAAAGTAGGGGCATGATATGGGAAATAAAGAGGAGAGACAAACTACTATGGTGCACAGTCCTTATTACAATCAGATATCTGATATATCTTCCATTGCTTCATCTTTGGTTGGAACTGGACAACTTCCTCTTCAGTATCTGAAGAAGTCCTGGTGTTTAGAGGAGATGCATGAGGAGGAATCAGAGGCTTGACTAACATCAGAGTCCATACGGTCTTCTTCCAGAAATTCACATTTGTTTTCCAAGGTAACAAGGGTATTCATGTAGGTAAATATTTGAGGGAGAAGACCAGATTTGTGGGAGCATAGAGATCTCTTTCTACTAATAACAATCAAATCTGGGGGGGGGGGCAGGTCAATGTTCACAGTTAGGACCTGTGTGGAGGTTTTCATGGCAGGGTCTTCTGGGGGAAAGAAAGCACTGCTGATGTGTCCTCCTGGTGACCTCCATTAATAGGAGCAGATGTAAGTAGGGGGTCAGTTTGAGCAGAAGCAGGACCTGGCAATCAGGGATCCTGAACAGGACTAGGAGAAGGGATAGGATCATCTTGATAGGCCAACAGCGCTGCCACCTCCTTATGTTGTTTCTGTTGTAATGTTTTTTGGGCCTGTTCCTGAAGTCTGTCTTGCAGATTCACTTCCTCCCTGTTATGGGACACCCATTTGCAGGTCCAGAATGAGTGACCAGGGTCCTCACATAAATTACAGCATAGGGCATTGATACATTGGGCATGCACATGACCTAAGGTATAACTGAGGGTGCAACTGAGCTTGTTGCAAGCATTACTGAGATGTTCATCAGAGCCACATTTAAAACAAGTCTTAGGCTGACCTGGGTAGAAACGCTGTCCCTGATCCCTATCCAGGAAAAAATACTTGGAAGGTGCTGCAAACCTGATACCGAGTGATGAAGCTTCACCTTGAAATGCCAGTGTGCCATCCAGAAGGTCTTCAAATCAAGAGTCAGGTCAGGGTCACCAAGAACATCACAACACTGGGATAACCAGTAGCGAACATCCTGCATGTTAATCCCTTCATTTTGCAACATGATCATAACTGTATGTATGGCAGGCTTTGTTAAAGGAATAGCTTTAGTGTATAGTAACTGCACAGTATTTCTCTGTTGGGCAAGTGCAGGAGATTTTAAGAAAACATCTGTTTCACAAAAATGGAGCAAGTCTGTACTGAGGATTGTGCAGAAATCTGAGACGTTGCAGTGGAGAGAGCGTCAGAAGAAGCCACTTCTGCCTGCTCTACTCTATCAGCTCATGACAAAAGCAGCTGAATATTATGAAGTTCCGAATCCCCGGATGCCTTATCAGGGGTGGATATCTAAGGGGTCGAATCCTCTGACCTCATGGAAAATGTAGACAACCCCTTCCCTGTGTCCTGGGTCCCCATAGGAGCAGGTGTGGGTAAAACATATGTTCCTTCATTGACAGTGGCTACAGTATAATCAGAAAGCTAAGTATCAGGCAAGGATGATACAGTGCAATGCTGGGCAGGAGGAGGAGAAGAGGCTGGGGCGGTCTGTGGGACAACGTCGACATCAGAAATGTGAAGCAGACTCTCCGGCAAAGGAGTAGGCAAGACAGCAAGAAGACCAGCACCAGAGTGGGGAGCATAGGGGAGCACTTCAGCTGTAAAAGATGCAGCAGTAATTACAGTTAGAGGTGCAGAGTGCCACTGTCCAATCAAATCCTGAGTCCAGCCTGCTGCTGACAAGGCACAGACCAGTGACCAATTGGCAGGTGGATAAGAAGCTCCTTGGAGGCTGCCTGAGGCAGAGAATGTAGTCGGCAAGGGGGGAGAGGAAGTCCTGGTCCTCTGAACATTGCGTACAGTGTCAGGGGTACAGGTTTTCAGTTCAGGGTGTCTTGCCTCTTGATTCAGCTTTGGGGTCAGGATATGAGTGCCAGGACACTAGAAAGAAGGAAACAGGCAAATGGGCAGACACCTACGCAGCTGTAGTACATGTCTGCATATGCAAGGCAAGAGTAGGCTGAAATGGAACAGTTTCAGGAGAAGGGTTTGCCAGCAGTACAAGTGGATGTGGCAGTTCAGAGGAATTACAGCTCCTGACAGCTGGCTGCATAGACACGGTACTGTGTCACAGAATTTGACAGAAGAAGAATGCCACCCAGCTGCTGCAGGCCCCTTTATAGCAATGGTGTCTGTCCCTCAAGTGCAAATAACTTCTCCTTTTCAAAGAGGTAGTCTGCAACTTATCTTCCACAGCCATCAATGTGAGTATATATCTTTTTCTTTGCTTTTAAACAGCTTGCAAATGCATATTGGCAATGTAAATGTTTAACAAGGCTGAATTAGTAGTAGGAGAAGGCAATACCAGATTAGCAGAGTCATGCAGCTGTGGAACAGGTCCTGTCAATGTACTATCCAAGTCAAGCAGTAGTCCATCTTCAGTCCCAGAATGAGAGGTAGAGGGGAAAGGGGCTTACTTTCCCTTATCAGAAGCATCAGCAACCTCCATCAACACTAAGTCCGCCATCTTGAAAATCAAAACAACATCACCCCCTACCCCAAGAGTAGAGGAATCTTTTATTTATTAACTGAAAATAAGTACATCCATATACAGAAAAGAAAATATTCAGAAAGTGGTACAATGGATATATTGGATTTTTTACAAATATAAACAAAGATGAACATCTTGCATGAAATACTTCTTAGTTCATTTCATGTGTAAGTCCAATGTCATAACCAATGAAAAGGCCCCCCCCCCCACCATTCTAAATATGTGTAATGTGTATGTTCACTTATTTCTTGGTCCTGTATTTCTCTAATACTATGTATGATGTATTGCAAAAGTTGCTCTTGATGGATTTCTAGTTGTTGTAGTTTTAATCTACACTTTGTTTGCCAGATCCAATATTTAAAATAAGCTAATATTACCCGTGTGGTACTGTGATTGTAGGCTGGTCCTCGTGTAGTAAGAATACCTAGAAAAAAGGCATTTGGATTAAATATATAAAAGGAAAATTGTTTCCATTTATTCTTAATCACTGGCCAGATTTTTTTGAACAAATAGACATTCAGAGTACAGATGTTCCATTGTTTTCAAGGTCTCCTGGCAAGAGTCTCTAGGGCAATATCTTTCACTTTTATGCTTATGATTTAAGTATTTTTCACATTTTATTTGCCGTGAGTACACAGCCATATGACATCCCACATTTTAGTTGGGATTCTGGGGTCAGTAAGCATTTGACTAATCTGTTTTGTTTCCTGAAGTGGTCTTTCTAAAAACAAAGGTGTTTTCTGGTAATAATTCACCATGATTGTGTCATAAAATCTTTTCTTAATAGTTGTAGAAATAAATTGTTTCCGGATGTGCCATTGTTTTAGTTTCCCAAAACAGTTTTGAAAACATAAAGATAGATCTGTTAATTGTTTTTTTGCTTAGGAATTATGGAATTTGGCAACCCATTTTATGTAATAGAAGCAATTTGATCCTCTACCCATGGAGTCCATAAAATGTTTGGATTCTAGTTATATTGGGTTTTATGTTAGCATAAAGAAAATACTATCAAAAAATAACAGATTTATCATGTCAAAGCACCCCTTTGGTACTTTAGAAATGTGATTCCCATTTTAATTGGATTCAGTCTGCTACCCCACACACATTGGAAGAAACAACTGAATAGCTTTGTTTCTAGTTTCCTTGGAGTAAGATATATATAACTGAGATGTAATAATGTAGGAATGAGGTATGTTTTATCATGTAAATCCTTTTTTTTTTTTTTACTCATCTGCCATTTATTTCCACTGGGTAACCCTGTCTAGAGCAAGATTCAATGTGTACTCCAATTTATCTGGGCTAGATCCCCTGTCCTAAAGTATATTCCTAAAATTTTAGTGTTCCTCTACAATAGGTATTCCTATTATATCTGTAATATTCAGATTATGCTGTCCTATCAGTATACAGTGGCTTTTTTGATAATTAATTAATGATCCTATCATATATGAAAAGTTTTGTAATATTGGTTTTGCATGAACTCCGGATTGTATGTCTGCTAGTAACAGATGTCATCTGTATAAACCAATGTTTTTATTTCCATACTTTGACTTGTTACTGATAGTCCTGTAATATTTGGGAAGTATTTAGTTTTTGTATTGGGGGGTCTACTGATACAATATGTAATAAAGGACCAAGGGGCACCCTTGCCTTAATCCATTTTGGACCTGGCAAAATTTACCTGTCCTATATGGAGATACTGAAGCATGCTTGTAGCAGAGTTGAATCCATGAAATGAATATTTTAGGAATCCCATGCATTGTCATATATTGCCATAGGTATGTGTGTGATACTTTATTGAAGACTTTGGATTGGTCTAAGCTAAGTATGAAACCAGATATTTCCTGTTCAGTGCCTTTTTCCATGATTTCTCTTAATAATAGTAACATGTCTGTTTTGTTCCTGCCTGGTATAAAAAATCCTATGCGGGATGTATATTTGAGTTTAGTGTAGCTGCTAGTCTATTGCTTATAATCTTTCTTAGGATTTTAAACTCTGAGTTTAATAATGTAATTGGTCTCCAATTGGTTAAAAGTTCTTTATCCCTCTTTTAAAGGAGGAGAATTAGTAGTCCTTTACTTTATACATTTCTGTGGGTAAGATTTCTTGTAATACTCTCACTATGTGAGGGTATATTTTTTTATAAAATTTATTGGGTAACCCATCTATCCCGGGTGAGGTCCCTGTGTTTAAACTGGAGATAACTTTTATCAGTTCATTAACTGTGAGGGACTTGATTAAGGTTTTAGCCTGTTGTTTTGAAAGTGTATTAAGGTTGCAAGATTGCAACAATTCTGCTAAGTGGGGCACTTCAGGAAATGGGTTTCTAAATGTCATGTTTATGTATTTTTCTACTTCCGAAAGGATTCCTTTATTCCCTTTAACTACATCACCTTGTTGTGCCTTTATGAATTTGATGGTTTTATTCATTTTCCATTTGTAGCAACTAACAAATGGATTAACATGAAAGTGCTTCCATTTGGGTGCCAAATCTTTGTTCAAATTCCAGACATTTAAGTCGGTCATATTGTTATTGCAGCATTTCTTGTCTGACTGCTGAAATTTGAACTGAGTAATCTTGTTTATCTTTTTTTTGTAAAGTAATCAAGTGATATAATTGAGTTCATAGTTCTTCATATTTCTTATTTTTCTTATTTTTCTTTTGGCCATTAAGTTTTACCATTAATTGTAAAACAAAAATCGTTAAAGTCTGTTTTGCTGTTTTACCATTCTGCTGGGGAATCATATAGAAAGAAAATGATTTTCCTGGCTGTGACTGTGTGCTGTAAACCTTGTGCAATTTCAGTGTTGTCTAAGATGCTGGTATTAATCTCCAATACCCTTTCCCTGTTGTTGTCTCTTAGAAATTTGCTATTTTAACACTTAATAAGCCATGGCCTGATGAAGATACTGGAAGTACTGATGTCTGCAGGATCAGAACGGTTGGTGATACAAACCAATAATCTATTCTAGTGGATATTCTCCCTCTAAAACAAGTGTGCTTTCTATTTTATTATGCTGTTGAAAAACATCTATAAGTCCTGTTTGTTTTAATAGCTGGTTCAAAACAGAAGCATCATAAAAAATGTTCCCAGTGTTTAGACCTCTGTCATAAATGATTACAAATTAGCCTAATGAGATGTTTCTTGCATTATTGTATCTGGTATTCTCTGCTTTGTCTTTTAGAATGGTTGTTAATCCATTATAGTAATGATGGTTTGAGATTTTTGTTTAATTGTAATAATTGTCTTTAATGTGTTATATGTATCACGTGCTGCTATGTATATTAAAAGGAGTGTCTGCAGTATGTGTTTAGCCTTTGAAAAAGAATTGGAAGTCAATCTGAAACATGTCAGGCAAGATGTTTCATTTTTCTTGGTGTAATAAATTTTAGCTTGATTATTTTTCCATGCGTTCCTCTTATGAGTTGGTGTGTGCCAAAACCTTATTTGCTTACACTTCTTGTTAGTTCTTGAGCACCACATCCCAGTGCGCCTCATTTTGGGGTAAAATTACTGAGTTTTGAGTGATATGCAGGGGTTGGGGTGAAGGAGTATTTTTACAGGTAAAGGTGAAAATTGTGACAGAACCTATCTGGAACTTCATTCCTGTATCCTTACCCCTTAAAACTTGAGGATATATGCATTAGTGGTTTCTTTTTAATTTTTATAAATATCCACCAAGATGAGTTAGATTTTAAAATATCGTACGAAAGCACTCCAAATTTAATTTTTCCTACAATGGACAGTAATTCACAAATCAATCCATTAGCATATGTGGATTTACTCTTACAAACAGCAGCAAATAATAATCATGTTCTTAATTCTGAAATGGACAGAAAACAGTACCACAAGAAGCTCAGTCACTACTTGAAGCCTTTAGAAATTTAGAAAAGATGACACACCAACGTAGAAGATGATATTGGAATAGTACCAACTTGAAATCATATCTGGAGGTTAAACATGCCCCAAGGGGACTGTGACTGATTAAAGATCCAGCTAGTGAAATGGATAATTAAATTTTTTTGCAAGAGTGGGAAAATATTTTATTGGAAGCTAGTGCTAAACTTATGCGATTGATTATCAAGTGTAGCAAAGAAAAAGAACTTAAATTGAGAGATGAAATTAAGAAACAGGAAACTGAAGTTTTAAAATATCGAATACATGCAGATTTTGAAAGATTCAACTCAAGACTTAAAGAATCTATTTTTAAATTAGACACAGAGATCCAGAAAATCAAAATGATGAAATTTCAAAGAGACAAAGGTGATTTTGAAAAAGGTACCATCTTTAAATGGAAGAAAAATCAGCTCAAAGGTATTTTGAAAAATCACCGCAACAATAAAAATGTTTATTTTGAATATAGTACAGACATCAGTACAGACAACAGTGATGTTGAGGGGAATGTGATGAATGGAGAATGTTTTTTTCCAAGGGATCAGCCACATTTATATCCACAACCAACTATGGAATATCAGTCCCACATTATGCCGTATGCCCCACCTCCTCCACGAAGAAGTCCAAGACTTCAGGAGAAACCACGAGATTACTCACGAGACAGAGAAGAATGAGATGGGAAAGAAGGAACAGGATGGCGGCATGGAGGCAGACAGTTCAGGGGATGTCATAGGGGGAGAAATCCATGGAGGAAATCATTTGGAGTGAGAGAGGAACCAACAGAGGAGGTAAGGACTAGCTCCTCTAATAATCGTATTAGTCAAATTATCAACTTATCGGAGCATGATTTAACATCAGGAGAAACTGATTTGCTTATAAAGGGACTTGGATTTGCACCAACGAACACTCTTAACCAAGTGCAGATGTTTATTGACTTAAATCTTAATCACCGCAAACTTAATTTGAAAGCCTTTTTTGCCAAAAGAGAAGCGAGCTCTGAAACTAACAACATGGAAGCTCATTCTGCAAAATTTAAGAATCCCTGTGTGTGGTGCCCCCCTCCATGTGCTGCTGTCACAATTTTTAAAGGATTGGTTGAAAATGAACTTGAGACTTTCTTCTCTACCCCTCAAGCTTGTTTATTTAACAAGTTAACAAAACAAGAAAGAGAAGCAATTCAAACTTTACAGCAAGATCAAGATTTGGTTGTTAAACAGGCTGATAAAGAGGGGGCAGTGGTATTAATGAATAGAGATATGTATATGAAAGAAATCTATAGACAGCTAAATGATGCACAGTTCTATATTAAACTAAGAGAGGATTCAACTATTGATTTTAAGTTAGGAACTGACAAAATAATAACTGATGCTTTTCAGAAGGGAGTTATTGATAAATAGACTAGAGACTATCTCATGGTTTCTAATCCCACTAGAGCCACTTTGTACATGCTACCCAAGGTTCACAAAACTCTGGATAATCCACCAGGACAACCCATAGTTAGAGGGATTGGTTCCCTTACTGAACCATTATCCAGATTTTGTGATTATTTTTTAAAACCTTTAGTTCAATGTTTGCCTTCCCATATTCAAGACACCAGAGAGATTTTGAATGTGATTAAAAATGCAACAGTACAAAGTGATACTCTATTTGTTACACTAGACATTGAATCATTGTATACCAATGTTTCTCATGAAGGAGCTTTGGATACAATAGCATTCTTTTTAAATCAACCTTCTGGGAATGCTTTTGAATTTAATTCACCTCCACCGATTGAATTGGTGATTAAATTATTAGAGTGCATCTTAAAATGTAACCCCTTTTTATTCAATCAAGAGATGTTCCTTCAAATTAAGGGGACTGCTATGGGGGCAACATGTGCACCCTCCATAGCCAATTTGTATGTCGGCAAGTGGGAAAAAGACTACATTCATTGTAATGAGACAAACGTATTTATGAATACTTTGTTGCTACGGAAATGCTATATTGATGACATTATTATTTTTTGGCAGGGAGATGTTACTAGTTTTAATTCGTTTGTAGAATACTTACATAGTACCAACCCCCCACCTCAAATTTACTTCCACGTTTTCTAAGGATTCGATTACTTTTCTTGATTTGATTATTCAAAAAAACAATTCTGGCACCCTGAAAACAAATATTTATCTTAAGGAAGTGGATGGCAACACAATTATATTGGCAAATAGTTTCCATCCAGCATATATAGCCAGTAATATGCCTTATGGTCAGTTTCTGTGAACAAAATGGAATTGCTCTGATATAGAAGACTTTGAAAAGGGAGCTGAGAATCTTACTGAGAGGTTAACACAGAGGGGTTATGGTAGAACATGTATTCAGAGAGCTCATGCTAGAGCTAAAAATATTGACAGAGAAACATTGCTTAACTATTGTGTAGGAGAAAACAATTTAGGAAATAGGTTTAATTTCATTACTGAATATTCAGCACAGGTTAAAGATTATGAAAAAATTGTGAAAAAACACTGGCATGTTTTGGGAGTTGAGTCTGGCCTGAAAGAACTGGCCAATCAGCCAGTTAGAATGTGTTATAAGAAAGCCCCTACATTAAGAGATTGACTCACACATAACCATTTTAAACCTAAACAATCAGAATGTTGGTTAAAAAAAAGTAAGGGGAATTTTCAGTGTAAAAAATGTATGTACTGTGAATATGTTATTCAGGGTAAATATTTTTCCAGCATAAATAGTGATAGGACTTTTGAAGTCAGACAGTGCATTACATGTAGCACTGAAGGTGTTATTTACCTACCTACATGTAAATGCAATGCCTTCTATGTGGGTAAAACCACTAGGAGTTTCAAGATAAGGGTAGGGGAGCAAATTAGAGCGATCCAAAGAAAGGATGGTTCTTATGCTACAGCGGCTCATATCCTAACAGTGAGTGGCAATTCCCTTCATGATTTTAGATTCATGGCTATTGACAGGATATGCCACAACCCAAGGGGGGGAGAGATTATAATAATCTTGTTTTGCAAAGGGAAAATTATTGGATTTTAAGATTGCAGGCTAATACTAGCCCAGGACTAAATGCACCAATAGAAATTTACCCCCTATTTAAAAAAGTGATAATTTAGACCATTTCAGTAGTTTTCTAGGACCTAGTTTTGTTATATTCCTGCATGTTTTGGCATTATTCTCCATTCTTACAGATTAATATGTTTCTGAACTTTAACTATGCAACAATTTCAAATGAATATATTATTTGTATACATCGGTCTCATTTAGTTCTATAAATGGCATCTAGCGTATTTATATATGATTGTATAGTAGTCTTTTTTTCGTATATATTTATTAGTTCCAACTTTATATAAGCCCTAGTCATTATATGTTTCTAGAAGGGGGATTAATTGTTTGTCCTTATCTAGTTCTTTATTTCATGAAAGTGATATCATAAATGATTACAAATTAGCCTAATGAGATGTTTCTTGCATTATTGTATCTGGTATTCTCTGTTTTGTCTTTTAGAATGGTTGTTAATCCATTATAGTATAGATGGTTTGAGATTTTTGTTTAATTAATTGTAATAATTGTCTTTAATGTGTTATATGTATCACCTGCTGCTATGTATTTTTAAGAGGAGTGTCTGCAGTTTTTAGCCTTTGAAAAAGGATTGGAAGTCAATCTGAAACATGTCAGGCAAGATGTTTCATTTTTCTTGGTGTAATAAATTTTAGCTTGATTATTTTTCCATGCTTTCCTCTTATAAGTTGGCGTGTGCCAGAACCTTATTTGCTTACACCTCTGTCTGAGTGTAGCCTGCTGCAGTTAAAATCTCCTATGACTAAGATGTTTCTGAAAGGAAATATATACGATTGTATCAATTATAATATTTCTATACAGCTTGGCTTTATTTTGGGAGGGGGGCATAAAGATTAATTAGTCTAAATTCTTGAGCCTCTAATGAAATATCCATTAAAAGTGCTCTTCCTGGGTATATATCTACTATGTGTGAAATCTGTACTTTAGGATTATTTATACAAATTCCCACCCCACTGCACAGGTCCTCCCAAATTGACCAACTTGTGAAGCCCCACATGGATTCAATGCTTGCCATTTATCTTTCATAAATAGAACATATTCTTGTGTCCTGAAAAAAATTCATATTGACAGTTTTCAAATAAAGCATAAGTAATTTTTCTTTTTCTTTCTGACGTTAAACTGTTTACATTTAAAGAGGCTACTGAAAGTTCATATCTTTCCGAGTTCATTTTACATTTACATTACCCACTTGAACCCTGCTCTATTTCCCCATCATTTTCTTTTTGGTTCAGTTTTATTCTTTTGTTGTTTTTCTTCCCCCTCTGAGGTATAGTCTTTTTGCGAGGAGTGTCCAGATGCTGGATCTGATTCTTCTTTCATGTCCATCTCACTCCATTGGAAGGATGAAAATTTATTTTGTAACGTTATTCATTCCAGATGTGGCGTGTTCTCCATTTTTTTTTACTTTTCCCTTTCTGTACCTTCTGAAAATTGTTTTCCTCTGGAATTGGGGGGGGCATATTTTCATCCATGTTGTCTGTGTTTGTGGATGGTGCTGGATTTAGAGGGTTTGGATCCATGGTAGGGTTTTTTAGCACAGAGGTCATGTCTTCCATAGTTTTAGGGGACACTGGTGAAGCTGGTTGGGTGTTCTCAGTTTGTATAGAGAAATTAGGTGTCTTAGGGTGTTGTGCATGGGCAGCTTTTATTGCTTTGTTAATGCAAAAATCCTGTTCCCCATAGTCAGCATTGGAGGTGTTATGGGCTAGTCAAGAATGTATGGCCTTCTTCTTCACAAAGGTTGCAATTGGGAATGGAAGTGCAGTGAAACCTCGCGTGGTCTGTCATTCCACATTGTATACATCTTAGCACTTTACAATTGTTGCTGAGGTATCTGTGAGATCTGCATTTATAGGATGATGTGGGCTGGCCTTGATGGAAAAGGATACCTTTATCCCTTCTTAAGTAAAAACAATTCAGTAGATGTTATATGCCTGAGTCATTTTGTCTTAGTTTGATCCTAAGCTTCCAATCCCCTGTCCAGAACCCCTCCCCATCAATTATGGGATCTGAGGTTCCTTGAATATCACACCTCTTTTCTAGCTAGTAAGTTATATTGGAGATATTGACCCACTCATTCCAAAATAAAATTGTGACCATCTTAAAGGCTGGCTTTGTTAGGGGTATTGCTTGAAACGGGATCCATAAGAGGGTGTTTTTCTTTGAAGAAAACATTCTCCAGAAACAGTCTAGCAGTAGAGATGATCTGAAGCTGATATTGAATGTACTTTCCCATGGAGCATGTATCAGGGCATATGCCTCGGCCGGAAAAAAAAAACAAAGCATGTTTTATTAAAACGTTCCCCACGTAAAAGTGGTCTGGTAGGGTTTCCATACCACCTAAGTGTCTAAGTCTTACAACTTGTTTTCTCTTTGCCTGTTTAATTGGTTTCTGAAACAAACTTGCATAAGTTACAGTTTTATTGTTAGTATTATTTGTATCATTATTAGTAGTACTCATATGCTCTGAGTTAAATGTTTCCTTATTTGCATTCACATTTTGTACTGTTTCTTGCCTGGGTTGCAATAAATCTGTTAAAGCTTCAAAGAATACCTCTCCTGTGCTATCTAAAGGGGAATATGTGGGTGTACCTACTGTTCTTTGGGCCTGGTGTGAAAGGTGGTTCAGTTCTTGACGCTGCTTCCTCTGATAGCGGTGTATTTTTATCATTTGACAGTTCTATGCTGATGTCATTTGCGATTTGTTGAGAGGTATCTGGTGATCTTGGAATGGTGGTTTGAGAGTCCAAAATCCATTTCCCCTCTGCTATATGAATCCATCCTGCAATCTGTCAGGCAATGTTGGGTGTCCATGTTTCCTCCATATTGTTGGTTGAGACTGTTTCTTATTTGGTAGTCATGGGATTTGAATCCAGGGCTTTTTGCTGGATACCAAAATAAAAAAAATGTAGGTTGTATTTTCTATGGGATTCTGGGTGAGGTCTTTAAAATTCTTTTCTTTTCTTCTTCTAATTTAGTTTTTTCTAGAAGTAGGTTTGTTCAGTTTCTGACAATTGGGCTAGTACTACTTGTTTTTTCTTAGCCATCTCCTCATGTAGCTGTTGTTACACTTGTAAAAGGTTCATATCAGCTTCTGTATACATAGGTTGTCTAATATTTGTATCCAAAATCACTGGTATGTTGTTGATTGAATTTTCAGTAGGTCCGATTGCACTATCACCTCCACTTCTGTTGCCCTTCTCCTCCTGGCTCCATCATGACAGACATCTCCATCTCTCACAGAAGAAGCTCAAGAGCCCCTTTTAGCAAGAGTAGGGGGTTTTCCACAGTGTCCTGGCCAACATTCCCCTTCCTATAAAACTGGTTCATACACTTGTTCAAGGCTGTGTGTGTTGGTACTGATGTGCAAAATGGCTGCCACTTCACATTCAGTCATTTCACTACCAGTCTGGCATTGCTTGTGAAGCACTTTGAGATTCAATAAGTTCTGATTCTTCTTCTTCTTCAGAGAAGAGTGAGGAAGAGGTTGCTGTGCACAGGCATGGAGTCTGAAGAAGAGTAAGTTGGACACCTCTTTAGAGACTTTTGGGATGATGATGAGGTAAGATGCTGAGATTGGCAATGGGCTGTTTTGGCACACAAGGAAACTAAGTGAACTGTGTAAGAAAACAATGTTTCTAGTGCTCACTTTTTATTTATTAGGCATTTTTTGTATGAGAGGATCAGAGAGAATGTGAAAGTTATTGTACACTGCTGGCAAGGAAATTATAGTGAAGAGCAGGAGAGGCATATACATAAGTAGTTGAGTTCCATTTGAGCTGCTTGGACTACTGGCTTCAACTAATCAAAAGCTACAGGGAGGATATTTTTGCTCATGGGAGTCTAGGGTGAGACTATTTCAATATTCAGGAAAAAATGTCGCAGATAATTGCCAAAAATATCCTCACAAATGTTGCATAAAAATATATATATTATATATATATAAATATTTACCCAGTATTTGTGAGGATATTTTTTGGCACTTATCAGATATATTTTTGCTCACTCCAGGCCTACATTACAGTAAGAATATCAAAATATTCTCACTGTAGGTCCCCAAGGGCAAAAATATCCTCACACTAGTTCCTGATTGGTGGAAGCCAGCTGCACAAGAAGCACAGTTCTAATTTTAGAAAAGAAAGCCTCACTCGCATGCTGGCAACCACCAACCAGTTTCAATTCCACTCAAATGCCTACAGAGTACTTTTGTTTTCTGTCATTTATTGTATCTTCTTTCAAAACCACTAAATAGTAGCCTGAACAAACCACTAAGATATAAATCATTCTCTTCTAACTTGATTTTACTCTTTCCTGCCAAATCAGTACATTCCCTAGCAACCAGAAGCACATAACTCCTTCTGCCTTCATACTCGCATTCTAGACTCTTGCTCTGACAGACATGTTCCTCCTCCTCCTCCTCCTCCTGCCAACACCCACGTTCCATTCCATGGCTTATCCAAATAGTCACACCCACTCACACTAACCAGCTACTATATTCTACGGCACTGCAGTGTGACTTTCCAAAGTCCTAACTCACCAACACATTGGTACACGCAAATGTGTGCATCATGTGTAGCATGCCATTCAGCCACCTGAAACAAGGAAAACAGCTAAAAATAAAACAAACACACTAATATTTAAAAAAAAAATAAGCAAAACAAACCTGTTAATGAAACAAGCGTTGGATGAATGAGATATGCCAGGCCCCTGGAAAATAGCACTGATGTTTCACTTGTGCTGTTTGACCTTTAGCATCACTCATAATATCAAAAGTCAAACAGCACTTGTGAAAAATGTCACCAATATTTTTCTTGTGACCATGTCACATCCCTTATATATATTTCTTGCCTATTTCAATTGAGACATGATTTTCCTTGTAGGATTGTCTTTTGTTACCTTAAAAATCTATTGTAATTCAGACTTATATTTTTGCAGACTTTGTTAAACTGTCCCTTATATTTTATACCATCATTCTTTTTTAAAGATATGGAAGAAGAATCTCATTGATCTTGGTGATTCCCTTGTAATAATCACTAGCCTTTTCTTTACTTTCCGATTTCTACAGTATATCTCTTACTTTTCCACAATTGATTGTATTTTCAATAATAACTCTATTTTCTTCATAATATATAATCCTTCTAACTTTTCTTATCTCAATTCCAGGTTCCACAGCCACCACCGTCTCATCCTCTTCTGATTTCATATAAGGTTTTATTTCCAGTTATATAGGGAAATTATCAAATTCCATTTGTTTACTAACTTTCAGTGTCTTATAATCCTGTGTTTGCCAAAACTGGTAAAGAAGGTAATCCACTGTGCTTTCATCTCTGCCAGATAAAAAGGTAAACTGTGTGGGGATATCAGCATCTATTGCCCTGTTTAAGACTTGCAGTCCTGTGTTGCTTAGGAAGCCTAACATTCTTTTTCATTATTATTTATTACAGTGTCTAATACTTCTCTTGTAATAGAAAAGGCACCATTATATTCTGATAGCATTTTCTCTTTACCTAACCATGCATTAAAATGTCTAATACTATTTTTACAACACATTTATTTTTCTCCACAGGGTGGTAGGTGCTATCAAATTGTAGGTACATTATCCCAGCAGTTCATTTCTTAAAACATTTACACTTTGCCATCTGAGTTTCATCCACAAAGAGTGTCAAGTCTAGAAAATCTGTGGATTTTTCACTGTAAGAGAAGGTAAATCTTAAATTCAAATTATCTCTATGTAAATAACCCACAAAATCATGGCTCCTCTTCTCTGAACCTTTTCAGATAACTATAATGTCATTAATGTGCCTATGTGCCTATGTAAGTGCACCACACTGTCCACAGATGTATTTTGATTAGACAAAAACAAAATTATCCTCCCATCACACCAAATATAAATTTGCATAACAGCAGTCCATCTTTTCTGTAAATAATAAACTTCATTGAATAAGAAATAATTGTAATGGAGAATAAAACTCAACAATTCCAAAATAAATTCACAGGGTAGTGTCCTGGCATATGTATATTTTTCCAGGTAATATTTACAGTGAAGTCCACCAGGATGAAGTGCAGTGCTGCAGAATTCTGCAGTAGAGTTACTGCAGTAAACAATGCCATTTCAATGAGAGTTAATCCTTTTTGTCATGCAGTAAACCTATCACAATGCATTTCATCCTGGTGGGCTTCACTGTATCTGCTAAAAGACCATGCTCATGGTCAATTTCAGTATACAGTGGTAACACATCTATTATTAGAAATCTGTACTCATTTTTCCGTGTTAGCCCCTCCAAATTAGAAACAGTATTCATTGTGTCAATTACAAAGGACAGGGGCTGTCCCTCCATGGCCGTCAAAATGTTATCCACATATATAAATTCCTTATCTATCAATGACCCTATCCCTGATGCAGTTGGTTGACCTTGAGGATAAATATGGTCCTTGTGAAGTTTAGTCAACATGTAGAAAATTGGTTCCTTAGGATGTTCTGTCTTTATGAATGCTACCTCTTTTTCATCAATCCATGAACTTATTCTTACTTCCTCAATCACGCTTTCCAATATGTTCATAAATATTGAGACATGATTGAAGGTGGGTTTACAACGGTACTGTTAATCATACAATAGTTCCATAACCTCTTGTTCATAATAGATTCTTTCTGATAATACAAAAATTCCTGCCATATATGCTTTCTTTACAATAATTTGTTCCTGTTCCATTATCCCCTTTAATGGCTGATATTCTGATTCATATAAATCGCCTTTATTCTGATACCAATCTGAATTAGAAACTTGTCCTCATCCTTTAAATCAAAGTTTTATTATATTCTAATGTGGTCATTTAAAAACATATTTGGGCAATACATGGATTTGGGCTTAAAACGTTTTCTCAGAATAAACAACTCAATTTCTTCTGGTTCCAGAACTGAGTGCTCCTGTACTGTAACTATTGATAAAGGAGGTAAAACAGATTGGGACTATCAATCAAATCAATCTGGAGTCTTATGGATCCCATTTCTAGCTCATTTACAGAATGCACTGTCTTTTAATTGCTCACTCTCCTTCATTCTCACAGAAAGATAAAAATTGGCAGTTTCTGCCAGGACCTTACATCATTTTAAATGCAAAGAATCATATTTTCTAATGCCATCGATGCAGATGATGGATTATTTTCAGAGCCATTCTCCAAATAATCTTTAAATAGATTTGTCTAAAAAATGTAAAGAAATTATCTTGAATTTGAAAATGAGCAGGTTGGTATGTGGGGACAAATGATAATACACTACTTGCCCCTCTATTCTGTTCTTCTGTTAAATATTTTGTTAAAGGAAAATTACACCCTCATATATTGTAAATTACACTTGTTTCCACGTCAACAGACAACTCTTTTCCTGTAGCTGTTGAGGATATGTCTTTGCTTTAGTTTGTTTTCATTGTTCATGTTAGTCCCCTTAACTAACCTGAGATCTCTATTTTATGGCTGTTGAAATCTTTGAGTCCATGGGAGCTGCATTAGCATATGATAACATGATGTCACAGCACACATTTATACCATGTATCTCTATAATGAAAGCACAAATATCCTGAAATAAAACTCTCTGGAAACACGTAGACTAAATGCAATTTAAAGGTAAAAATGCTGTGCTGCAACTCAGACAAGTTTGTAAAGCTAACTCAAGGTAAATGTGTTATTTCACACCATCCTGCAACTTGTTTTGTTGAATGCTAATTATGCACTCAGGCATACTTTGGAGTCTAAAGGGTGCTGACACATCATATTCTCATTTGCTAATACAGCTCTCAGGGACAATAAGATTTCAACAACCAGAAAATGGAGGCCACCAAGATAATTACAGGGACTAGTTTGAACTTAAAGCTTTTTTTAACTGAACATATTTTATTCACAGAGAAATAATTAAAAAAAATAGTAAATTTATGAGGTTGGTGTTCATCCTCTGTCTCCTCCCATGTACCTCCACCCTTTCAAAATAAAAACAGGCATGAACAGGCCAGTTTGTACCTCAGGAACCCTTATTGAACATGTACAGTAGCTGTTATGTGTGATTGATCTTGGCTTTTTAAAGTCTGGTAGCCATTGTGATTCTTTTAACATCTTTTCTTTCTTTTTTTGAGTTTATTTTTAAAATAAGAATAAACCATATTGCTGGGTTGTTGTTGCCTTTTTTTTAAAGAAAAAAGTATCAGTGTAAGCATTGTGAACATCTGAAGATTTTTTTTTAGCTCTGCCATTTGCGATCTCTAGTTATGAACATATTGCATAAATACAAGCATTTACACACTGGCCCAGATATTCAAAAGAGTGCCCAGTTCGTGCATAATGGACTGCACAGTACAATGCAGATGTGCCATAGGAAATGGATGCCATATTCAAAAGATGCACCATAGACATGTGCAGGTGCAAACCACACTGATCATAGCAAAGATGCACCACTGCGCAACCAGACATGAGCCGGAGCACCCAGAATTGCACAGGAGCATGACAGTAAGCAGCAACAAGCATGCTGAGCAAGTACAACAGGCAAAGGGGAACACAGACAGGACAGCACAAGACCAGAGTGCAAAGCCAGCTCTGGCAGACCCAAACCACAAGGGGACTGTGCCCATGGTGCACAGCACAGGCACACAGCCATGGGGCTTACAGAGAATGTAGGCTGCACAACACAAACACAGGTCACCAAACACACTTTGCCACCCACCCAGATGGAAAAGAAGCAGGCAGGCCCATGGCACCACACAATCACAACCCTGACAGGCAACACTGTATGGGACATAGTCACAGGCATGATGGGAGGGCACCAGGCATATAGAGTGGTCAGAGGTAGAAGAGACACACTTGCACTGGGGAACAGGGTGCACAAGCCATGCTGACATGCAGGGACACAGGACCCAGCACTGCAGAGCACACTAGCACTGGCAAGGGCAACACTGCAGGTGGAGGGCAGGCCAGCACAGGCTAACAGGGACACGAGGCAGTGGACCACACACAAGGCAGGTGTATAGCCACAGCTCATGGGCCTGTGTTACAGAGGGACATGTCACACAGGAGCCTGTGCAGACAGAGGCAGAAAACAAAGGGCACAGCATTGGGACAGAAGGGATCACACCCAAGAGCAGCACAGAATAATGTAAGCACAGTGCAGCACCCTGCAGGCAAAGGAGACACAGACACTGATGAGCACAAATATAAACCTTTACTAGCAAACAATAACAAACACAGTGCAGTGCCAACAGGGCATGCAACAAACAAATCATAAAGGAATGGTAGGGAGGGTCAAAGTAGGCAACAAGGGGAATGGGTCCAGGAGCAAAGACACATTATAATACAGAACAAAAACAATGATGAGGAGGGTAGGGGACATCCAGAGCACAGTGGGGAGAGGGGACAGGGTCACTGCTGCAGAGCTGTTGCAAGGCTCTCAGCCAGTGCATCTCCCTGATGAGCTCCTGTATTACACCAACAGAGCAATGGGGAAACAGATGGACAAGCCTGTTGAGCTGAAGGAGGCCACCACCAGTCAAGCCCCTCTGACATCTTTGGACCCTTGGCCTGGCCTGACCCACAAGAGGGGAACCAGAACAGGCAATAAGTGAAGGTCCACAAGGAGCCCAAGCCCCCCCCACTGTGCGCACAGGACAGCTGATGCACCCACAGGTGAACATAACCAGCATTGGTAAGTGCACAGTGGATGGCAGCAGTGGACCCAGCCATGCCTCATGGGCAGACTACGTGGCCACCTATGAACAACATGCACCCACACCTGTACATTGTACCACACAGTAGGCAGTATGGTGGTCCCCCAGCAGCAGTCACACACCACAGGATGCACACACACACACCCACCCTACCAGGAACAGCAATGGGATACCACCACACAGAAGCCACGTTCATGTACCTCCCCAGAGCAACATAGCACAGGCAGCGGAACCAGAGTGGCCATGCATTGCGGCAGTTCCCCTTGCCATACCACAACACATAACCCAGTCACAGTAATGTCCCATAAACCATGCCACACACACTCACCTACCTGTCCAGGCACTGGTGCAGCTGCAGCACCTCCATCACTGTGGCTCCTGTCCAGCTTTGCAGCCTCCCTAGCCCTCCTGTGGTCCTCTGGTCCTGTGGATGGAACAGAGACAGAAAATGGACATGAGTGGCATGGCATGCACAGACCCACCCAGCACAGACACATCACAGTCAGGTGCACAGGCCCACGTGTGGGGGATGGTGTATGGCCCAACAGCAATGTGCACAGCACAGGTATGCAGTGCAGCAACAAAGAACACACACACCACCCACCATTGCTGCCCCCCCATGCAGCTACACAGGCAGCACACAGCACAACACAAGATGTGGACATTGGTAGCATGCACTGTGCCATAGGACACCTACCTGCCTGTGGCACTGACCCCCTGTATGCCCTCTCCTGAAGCCTTTGAAGCCTTGCCGGATCCCACCTGTGGAGGTCCCCATAATGGTGACAGCACTGCTCCCCAGTGTGCCGCACCCGGTCCGCCACTCCACAGCAGCTGCCACCCCTTTCCAGACCTGGGATCATGGCACCTGGAGCTCAGCAACCCAAACAACTGGTCCACCACAGGCTAGACCAGGGCCACCAGATTGGCCATCTCAACATCACTCCAGTTTACTGCTCTGCACACATGCTGACCTTACCCAGCCATTACTGCCATCTGCCACACTGTACATGATCACATGTACATGCAAAGCCTGCACATGGAACTGCACAGCACCTGATGTGCAGTAGAGAGGCATGGACCACTGCTGCACAGCATGTAAATGCACGATAGACATGCACAACAGATGCCTATCACGCAGTACTGTACATGCACAATGCAGCATGTTAAGGTGGGAGTACGATATCATGGCCATGACCCACGTCCGCATCCTGCATGACCCTGTGCAATGCTGTGATCATGCCAGTAAAGCAGTGTCAGGCAATGCATGGTCAGTGGCATTGTGCAATTGGCATGGAAGTGCAATGGGGCCAGGCAGCACAGTGTATCTGTATGTGCAGCATGTGCACAGGGCCGCATGCACAATAGGGGAATGTCACACAGTGCATACAGCTGTGCAATAGGCCACAGGACTTGTTGCCACCCATGGCACACATGCGCACTGCACATGCACTGGAAATGTGCCAGGCAATTGCTCTGGCACAGTTGTACTGCACAAGGCACAATTCCGCAATATTCAGCCGGTGTATGCAAATAGGCTCATGAGCCAATGCCAGGTGCAGTAGCACACATTAGCAGCTCATTACAACTGCACTTTTGCTCATTTGCTTGCATTGAGCTATAAAAGCACCACAATACAGCACAGGACACTGACAGGTATTGCAGCCATTGAGGTAAGGACCACTACACTTTGTGAAATAGCTGTGCATGTTGTCAGTGCTGTACTGTTCCAGGTTGGGCTGCCAAGCAGCTAACTGGGCCAGTGTCTGACTGTCCACAGGTAGCATCATGTCTGAGATGGAGGGAGCTGAGGGGCAGGGGCCTGCATAGAAGTGCAGGCCAAACTTCACGAAGGATTAACAGCAGGCCCTGTTCAAGGCCTACCTTGACAGGGAGCCACTGCTGAGTGGGACCACTGGCAACCTGCAGGTCCATGCCACCGGGTGGAAGGAGGTGGTAACCTACGTGAATGCCCATGGAAGACATAATAGGAGTACACAGGAGTGCAATAAAAAGATGGGGATGGATCATAGGTATATCAAAGAGAAGGTGGTCACCATCAGGGTGTCCTGCAGCACGATGAGTGGGGGACCAAGCATCACTCCAGTACTGATGGCAGATGAGGAGATGGTGGTGGTGACCATCACCCATGCTGCCATAGAGGCCATGCAGGAGGTGGATTCCAGACCGATGGCAGCACCTCACAACACTGTGAGTCAGTGGGTGTCATATGTGGATATGGTGGTGTGTGCTGCCCAGCAGCATGCAAGCGTGACAGCAGCAGTGGTGCATGCCCATGTTTGTGTGGCATGCAGCTGTGCATGCTGCACATGGGGCCACCATGCATGGCATTGGCCACCTGTGTGCACTGGGACAGCAGCATGGGCACTCTACTGTGGCTGTGGCCCCTGGCGCAGGTTGTGCCGCACTGCAGGGCATCCCCACAGTGCTGCCTGTGCAAGCACACCAGTGGCACGGCATGGTCCACAGGGGTGCAGGCAGCTGCATGCCACACCACCGGTGTTGCTGCCCATGGGGGGAGAACATGCATGTTAGTCGTGTGTTGGTGCAACACCATGTGATGCATCAACCCACCATGGCTGGCCTGGCATGAGCACCATCTATGGCATGCCCACCCTGATGTGCGATGCTGCAAGGGCGTACCATGTTGCATGCAGGCACGGTATTGGCACACATGCCCCCATTGCACTGGCCATGATTCTGCATGCACATTGCCATCGTCAATGCTGATACTGCTCTTCTGTCTTCCAGCATCATCATGCCTCATCAACAACATTGGACCCAAAGAGGCAGAGCCATCCATGTCCACAGGCATCAGGGCCAGGGACCACTGGTGATGGGGCAGTGTGGGGCTGCTGGATCTCCTGTGTCTGGGTGACGATGACCCCCTGATGGACCTCCTACTCACCAAAGCCCTACCCTTGCTTGTACCGGGGACACAGGAGGGTGTGTCATCAGACACAGATGATGACATTATACTGATCCTAGGTGGCACAGGCCTGGACACGCTGCCCAGGGTACAGGACCATACACAGGCAGCGGTTGCCACTGGTGGCAATATGGTACCCATGCAGCTGCCCCCTGACCATGGCCGCACAGTGACATGTGGCTCCACCACTGTCACCGGCCATGGGGAGGCACTGCTGCAGTCGTTGGTGCCACGGGGATGGCCCAGCAGGCAGTTGGGCAGTGGCAGCAGGCTGCAGTGGCCACCATGCAGCACACCACAGGGGCCAATGATGGGGCACCTGCACAATCCCCACCCCCTGCATGGTCTCCTGTGCAATGTCCCAAGGTGAGAGCTGTTGCATAGCATACCACCACACCCCAGCAGGTCAGCATCAGCCCCAAGATGCACAAGGTGCTGACAGGCTGGACAAGCACACCAGGCTGCTGCAGTCACCTGTCATCAACCAGATGATGCATGGGGCTCAGATCAGTGCACTGTGGGTAGAGTTGTATCAACTGTTCAAGTGTGGGGATATTGTATGTGCCCCAGCTGATTGGTGAGCTCCAGCAGCTGCGGGAGGCCATGACCGCATCGCTGGACCGCATTGCCGATACCATTGCCGCAAGATTTGCATCACTGGCATCCACTGGGTGCAGCAGGGTGTGTAGAACTCCCCATAGTGTGACATCAACACCATGTACTCGGTGTCTGGTGACCCCAGCACGGCTGATGCCGGGCTCCGACATGGCAATCCCTGACACACCCCAGCAGTAATCTCTTTGCTGGGCTTTTCATGCCCATGGGGACCCGGTCACATTCTCAGGCCTCTACCCCCATGAGTGTGCTGGTTTCACCTCCAGTGGCTGTTGAGCAGCCTATGGCTGCCACACAGCCTGGGTGTGGCTGCCCACATGGCCATGGCAGCCATGGCACCGCACAGTAGGCCTGCTGGGTGTGCTGTCCCATCCTGCTGCCTGCTGCTGTTGGCTGGTGCATACTTGGCTGGGCGCATCCATGTGCATGTGCTGGCATGTATGGGTGGTGTGTGGCACATCCTCCATGTGTGCATGCTGTGCTGCTGGGCCTTATGGCATGGGCATGATGAGGGCAGCACTGTGCCAGCCTTGCCTGTGTGCCAGTGCATTCACTCTGATCCATGCCATGTCCAGCACATGTGTGCATGTGAGTGATTCCACAGTGCCCACCGCTCCTGCATGTGCCACCCAGATGGCCCACTGTGCCCAGTTGTGTGCCACGTGATGGTGCTGGTTTTGCTTGTGCAGGTTGTGTTGTGGGCAGCTCTGTGTCCAGCGCAAGGTCTGTGTGTGTGTGTGTGTGTGCGTGCGCCCATGCCTGTGCACTGTGATGTGGGCATGTGGCTATGTGTTTGTGTGGTCCCTGTGCATGCTGTGTGTGTGCCGGTGTCCCTGCATGCCTCACTGTGTGGCCATGAGTGTGTGTGTGTGTGTGTTCCATGCATGCACAGCTGATGTGTCTGGTACTCACCTGTGGTTCCCGAAGTGCTCCTGTACCATAGTGTCAACATCCTAGGGTCCCTTTTCTGCATGGGTGGCTGCACACCCCCATCTGGCCCGTCAGCCCCATCCTCATCACTGCTGTTGCCCTCATCCACCTGGACAGCTGTCTCATGGCCAATGGCTATGTTGTGCAGCATGCAGCAGGCCAGGAATAGGCCACGGGTTTTCACAGGGGCTGTACTGTAGGGCATCTGCAGACCTGCCTAGGCAACGGAATCACATCTTGAGCATAGAAACATAGAAATTGATAGCAGATAAGGACCGCAAGGCCCATCCAGTCTGCCCATTTCTTTTTCTGCCTTATGAATGTGCCATCGGCCTTTGCTCTGTCAATGGCCTATCTAGTCATACTCATCTGTATTGCTCCCTTATGCCTATACCATGCCTGTTTGAAGCCCTGCACTGTATTCATATCCACCACTTCCTGAGGTAGGCCATTCCATGCATCTACCACCCTTTCTGTGAAAAAGAACTTCTTCACATTACCCCCTTAATTGGCCTTCCTCTATTAGCATGCTGTGTCCTCTTGTCCTGCTATTCTTCTTACATTGAAACATGTTAGACTCTTTCACCTTGTTAATGCCCTTAAGATGTTTGAATGTTTCAATCATATCACCTCCCTCCCTCCTTTGCTCTAGGGTACACATATTGAGCTCCATTAATCTGTCCTCATATGTTTTCTGATGCAGTCCCTGCACCATTTTGGTTGCCCTTCTCTGGACAGTCTCAATTTGGTTAATGTCCTTGTGAAAGTGTGGCCTCCAGTACTGCACACAGTACTCCAGATGGGGCCTAACCAGTGTCTTGTAAAGAGGGACTATTACCTCCCTCTTCCGACTTGTGATACCCCTACTAATACACCCCAACATCCCTCTAGCCTTACCTACTGCTTTAGTGGTCTGCTTGGATGATTTCAGGTCATCAGTGATGATGATGCCCAAGTCTCTTTCTTCCCTTGTGACTGCCAGCAACTCCCCTCCCAGCCTGTAGGTGGCTTCAGGGTTTCTCTTTCCTATGTGCATGAACTTGCACTTCTTTGCATTAAACTCCATTTTCCACTCTTCTGACCATTTTGCTAGTTTATCCAGATCTCCTCTCATTCTGCCCACCCCATCTGGATTATCTACTCTGTTGCAGATCTAAGTGTCATCTGCAAACAGACAAACCTTACCCTCCAGTCCCTCTGCACTGTCACTGATGAAGATATTGAAGAGGACTGGCCCCAGGACTGATCCCTGAGGTACCCCACTTGTGACTTGCATCTCTTCTGACTCTATACCTTTTACCACCACTCTCTGTTTTCTGCCTGTCAACCAGTTTTCCACCTAGTTGACCAACTTCTGACCCACCCCGAGCCTACCCAGCTTATTAATCAATCTTCTATGTGGAGCAGTATCGAAAGCTTTGCTGAAGTCAAGGTAGGTGACATCAACTGCTCCCCCTTGGTCCATCACTCTGGTTACCCAGTCAAAGAAATCGATGAGATTAGTTTGACAGGACCTTTCTTTTGTAAACCCATGCTGTCTTGGATCCTGTGCTTCTATGGATTCCAGGTGTTGCACTATCCTTTCCTTAAGGAGTGCCTCTATAATCTTGCCCACTACTGAGGTAAGACTGACTGGTCTGTAATTCCCTACCTCCTTCCTGCTGCCACTCTTGTGGAGCGGGATCACATGAGCCCTTCTCCAGTCTTCTGGGATCTCTCCTGTGCTCAGAGACTCACTAAACAGTTTTGATAATGGCTGTGCTAGTGCCACCCTTAGCTCCTTTAGTACCCTGGGATGTATGACATCAGGTCCCATTGCCTTGTCCATTCTGAGCTTATCGAGCTCTTGTAGGACCCTTTCTTTTGTGAAGAGACTAGTGCACACCTCCCTTCCCCTTGTCCATAGTGCTGAGCTGTGGGCCCTGCCCTACCTTCTCTTCAGTAAATAGTGAGCAGAAGTGTCTATTTAGGATAGATGCTTTTACATAGTCCTCCTCCTGTTATGCCCCCTTATCCCCTTAGATCTTAGCAATACCCCCCCTCTGGACTTTCCCATTTCACTAATGTATCTATAGAAAGTCTTGTCACCTTCTTTTCTATTTGTGCTAGTGTTTCCTTGGTTTGGGCATTTGCCAGCCTTACTGCCTTCCCTGCTTCCCTTAGGGAAGTTTGGTATGCCTCCCTATCTTCATCCTGCTGCGTTTCCTTATATTTCCTGAAGGCCAGCCTTTTGGCTCTGACCTTTTCTGCTACTGTTTTTGAGAACCAAAGTGGTTTCCTCCTTATTTTGTACTTCCTTTTCTCTCTAACAAAATGGGATGTTGCTTCAAGTATTGCATCTTTAATGCTTGCCCACTTTGCCTGTACCCCCTCACCTATATTTCTTCTTGCCAGGGCTAGCTTAATTCTGTTGGCCATTTTATCAAAGTCAACTCCTCTGAAGTCCCATATCTTTGCCTTGGAATGGGATGATTTAGTTCTAGTGGCCAAATTGAACCATACCATGTGATGGTCACTGGCCCCCAGGTGACCTTCTACCTCAAGATCTGTAATCACTTCCCTGTTGGTCAGTACTAGATCAAGGATAGTCCTGTCTCTTGTGGGTTGTTGCACCAGTTGTTTGAGTCCCTCCCCCTGCAGGGAATCCACCATGTGTCTAGTTCTGGCAGATGTTCCTGCTGGTATTGAGCAATCTGTATCTGGCATGTTGAAGTCTCCCAATATCAGAACCTCCCCTTTAGCTGTCATGTTTTGTATATCTTCTAACAGTAATGTGTATATGTCCTCTCCCTGGTCTGGAGGCCTGTACACAACCTCAGTTCATATATCTGTCCCATTTCCTGTTTCCAGGGTGACCCACAGTTCTTCTGGCTCCTTATGTGTATTATGAATTTCTGCAGCTTTGATATTTTCATTGACATAAAGGGGCACTCCACGCCCCACCATTTTTGCACCTCGGTCTCTTCTGAACAGTACATAGCCAGGTACTGAAGTCTCCCAAGTGTGGTTACTGATAAACCATGTCTCATTAATGGCTACTATGTCCAGTTTAGCCTCTGTCAGTATCGTCTGCAGGTCTGGGATCTTGTTTCCCAGACTGCAAGCATTTGTGTACATGATATTCCATTGTCCAGATTTTGGTGTGTTATGTGGCATGCCAAAGACTCACTCAATGATGTTGCATGTAGCAATGTATGCCTCGTTGTACCTCTCCTCTGCTGCATTGGATGGGCCAGATGGTGGTGAGCAGCCAGGGACGCAGGGGATAAGCACTGTCACCTGTGTGGGTAAAACATGTTGGTTAGCACATGATATTGCTTGTTCCCCACCCTCCCCCCTGCTGCCTCCGGCCACCCTCTTAGCTCCTGCCCTGTGTGGCCTGGGCCTATGCCCCCATCATGGCTGCTCTCTCAACCCATCCCATGCCATGCTCACCTATCAGGTGACCCATCAGATGACCCATGGGGATCTCCCCATGCTTGAACCTCTGGCACAGGATGGCGCTGTGGCAGATGAATGCATCATGTGCACTCCCAGGGTGGGTGGCACAGACACTGGTGATGCACCCAATGGCATTGCACACCACCTGGCAGTTGACCGATGGGTAGCCCTTTCTGTTCATGTAGGTGGCCCCCTCTGGGCCAGGTGTGTGTGTATGGCCACGTGGATGCAGTCTATGGCCCTGATCATGCCTGGCATGCATACCACCCTGTGGAAGTCCTGCATGTTTGCTTTATGCTCTGTCTGTGTGCTTGGGAATCATATGAACTCCGAAGCGTGTGGCAGCAGGTTGTTGAGAAAACTGTGTGAGGAGGTGGGATGTGGCCAACTGGGTTATACCAATGGTTGCCCCCACTGGTTTCTGGAAGGTGCCTGTGGTGAGTAGGCACATTGCCGCTGTCACATTGGTCTCCACTGTCATGGCATGAATCCTTCTGGTGGGTACCTGCAACTTATAATGGCACAGCTCACAGAGCTACCTCAGAGTTGCCCTGTTCAGATGGTACTGGCCCACAATCTCCGCATCACCATAGTCCTGAAAGGTGAGGCAGGCACGGTACCATTTGTGTTGGGCATACTACTGACAGGCCCATCCTCGGCCATGCTGGTGTTCCTCCCTCCTCCTCACACCCATCATTACAACCTCCATCACAAATGGCCCTGCATCCATCGCTGTCACCACCTCTGGCTTGCACATATGCTGTGTGTGTGTTTGAGCCTCCTTTTATATGTTCAAGTCTATCTGGTGCATTCTGTGGGTTGATCCTGACTTACGTCATGCTTTTCAGCTGAATATGCCATTGTGCAGTTTATTCATGGGAATGCCCCCTTGTACTTGTGCCACATACATTGCTGTTGCACATCTGTACATCGGATTTTGTACTGCGCATTCACATTGGTTGAATATGGCTCCATGGTGCATTTCTGTGGTTGTGCATGAGCAACTCAGTTGTGCATTGCACAACTCCTCTGAATATCTCCTTCCATTGTGTAAATAGTCTGTTTGACAAGAAAACATACATTTGAATTTTTTTTTTTTTTTTACTGTTTCTTCCCCTGGGGCCCCTGGTCGGCTCTAGTGTTCTCACATCCTGATCCTCCACCATCCTATGACCCACACCGGTCTCCCACTGAGGGCGATCACCTACATTGCCCAATGGCTTACCCCCTGTGGCAGGGTGGCAGGGGGTGACCAAGTCCGGATCCACATGGTGATCCCATACAGGAGCCGGTGTGAGTGCTCACAGATGGCCATCAAGCTGCTATGACCAGGGTGCCCTTTTCCACTTTTCTCCACCCTTTTATTTTGCGGGATCATGGTATGCAATGATGCCAGTGACGGGGTTCGCATACGCTCCCATGCACATCCCCATCAAGCATCTTCTGCATCCCTGCCCCATGTTTGTGCAGCTCCATGCCGTCAAGCCCCATCCTTTGCTAGGGGTCAGGCGAGCACCAGCTGCTGGGATCCTCCCCTCCCAGGAGTTGGAAAGCAGTCCATCAGATGCTCAGTCCATCTCCTCCCTGCCAACCCAGAGTGACCCGTGCTCATTCCCAAACATGGGTCACTGGTGTGGCACGAGGTGCGTTGTCCAGTGCCTCAAACCTCAGCACCACCGGGCTGGCATTACATTTGCATTTTTGGAGGTGGCTGGAAACTCATTCTGAAAATGCAATTGAAAATGTGGGGAGTTACCTGAAACACACACCAAAACAAAAATAATAGTAAGTCCATTAAGAGATATTTTCATTTTCTAGTATGATAAAATCACAAACTTTGTGACAACTGTTTGTTTAAAGTCTTTTTGTACTGAGGGCAGAAGCTTTGAAGTGTGCAATAAGTGGCCATTTGCTTATTTGACTTGAGAGTATATGACGGAAAAGGTTTTTTTACTTGAATAGGTTTGATTGACAGCTATGCCATAAAAAACAGACATTATTATTTTATTTATTTATTTATTGAAATATTCAGAAAGACCTTTGAGTCAGCGACTCATTTACAAAGGTTCCACGTCATACATAAAAGGATAAATGGACAGAACTTGGAATACAGATTACAGTACAATTACAAATAACAGTCAGTGAGGTTACATAGTTGTGCAGTTGTTGAATAACAGCAAGTTTCATTTCTTAGTACAGCCATAATAGTTACAGAGGTTCTGTAGAGGCTGATGGTCATAGGGTTTCATAGTTACAGTTTGGTATGGGGAGTCCGACAATAGCTAGTTTGATAGCTGCATATGTCAATCTGGTGTCAAGGGCAGTCACATTAGCTAGAGGCATGAAGGTATTTCCGTATCTTGGATTTATAAGGGCCAAGCCTTAATTCATTTGTTATATGACTTGGGAGGGCGTTAGTCCAGGAGGCGGCCCTGTAAGTGAAGGTTCGCTGGAACTGGGAAGTCCGGCCACGGGGTACCCTTAGGAGTTGCTTGTTTGAGCTGCAGGTTGTTTTGACTGGGGGAGTTGCGCGGATGATTTGGTTTAGGGTAGGTGGGGTGAGGCCTAGTAGTACCTTTTTGGTCATAAGGCAGGTGTGGTACCTGATTCAGCTATCTAGGTTTAGCCAGTTTGTGCTGCTGTAAAGGGAGCAGGAGTGTGTAAAACAATCACATCCAAGGATGAGATGGCAGGCTTTGTTTAAAATGAGTCAGAGTCTGCTTAGGGTGGTGGATGGAGCGGCACTGTAGACTAGGATGCCATAGTCTAGCAGGGAGAGGATCGAGGAGTTTATGGTAAGTTGTAATGCTTCAGGGGTGAGGCAATGTTTGTACCGGTATAATACACCTAGTCTGGAGCTAAGGGCTGTTGATAGGTATAGACTATGTTGATTAAAGCTGAGGGCGGGGTCTAGAGTGATCCCTAAGTATTTAAAGCTGCTTACTTGTTCTAATGGGGTCTGATTGGCAGTGAGGAATTGGGGGCAGAGGTTCTTGACTGGGTTCTGGGGGTGAGCGAAGAGCATGACTTTTGTCTTATTGTAGTTGATAATAAGACATTGGGTGGTGAGCCAGTCTTTGACTTCACGGAACGAGTGTTGGAGAGTTTGGTGGAGCTTGTGGGGTGATGGGTCAGAGGCGAACAAGACTGTATCATCTGCGTATAGGAGTAGATTTCCAGGGCATGATGCTGGGAGGGAGTTGAGGTTTAGGCTGAAAAGTAGGGGGCCAAGTATGGAGCCCTGTGGGACACCGGAGCGGATAGAGAGGTGAGGGGAGATGACAGGGCCTACCTTGACTATCTGCGTTCTATCGGAGAGATCGCTGGTGAACCAGTTTAGGGTGCCATTGGAGAAACCCGTGAAAGCCAGGTGTTAAGCAAGAGGGCATGGTTTACGGTATCAAATGCCTTAGATAGGTCCACGAAGATGGTACCTGTGAGGTGACCATGGTCCAGGGCTGAGTGGACATGGGAGGTAAATTCAAGGAGGGCGGTGGTGGTACTGTGGCTCTTATGGAAACTGTGCTGCTGTCCGGATAGAAGGTTATATTTGTTAAGGTGGTCAGTAAGTTGGTTGGCCACTATGCGTTCTAGTGCCTTAGATGGGGGGGTAGGATAGAGATGGGGCAGTAGTTGTTTGTGGATGTGTGGTCACCACTTTTATGGATGGGTGTGATGTAGGCCAATTTCCAGTGGGTAGGGAATTTCCCTTGACAGAGGGAGCAGTTTAGAATGTGGGTGAGTGGGGCTAGTACTTTCTGGAGGGTGAGACGGAGAAGTCTGAGGTCCAGGGAGTCGTGACTATAGTGATTTTGGCTAATAGCTTTGGTTAGGTAGGGTTTGGCAGTCTCTGGGGTAAGGACTCACAGGTAGAAGGGTGGAGCAAGGGGAGGATGCCGGGCATTATGGGCAGGCGGGGGATCAAAGAAATTAGGGGGCAGCACATGGGAGAGATCAGTGAAAGCAGTGTTAAGGGCCAAGGCTATTCTGAGGGGGTCGGAGGAGAGGCAGCCATCTATCAGAATTTGGTCAGGTGGCAGGTTTGGGGCTTTGCCACAGAGTTCCTTAATGTTTTCCCAGAACTTGCGACCAGAGCCCCAGGTGGAGGTTAATGTGGCTTTGTAATAGTTTGCTTTGGCGTTGTGTATGGCCCAGGTGCACTTGTTTCGAGACTCCCGATAATGGTCCCTGTCCAGAGGCCATTGGGTCTCGTTGGCAAGGTGCCATAGTGCATCACACTGATGAAGTAGGCCTTGGAGGTGGTCCGAGAACCATGGTGCATGATTTCCTTTGGTCATTGTTTTGGTGAGGGTGGCAAACTTGTCACAGGCTGCATTAAAGGTGTTGGTAAATAGTTCAAGGGCGTGGTCCGGGTCAAGGGTATTAGTTAGGGGTGTCCAGTCCCATTCTCTGAGGTGGGCCTTGAGTAGGGTTAGTTTACCAGGCCCTAGTTTGCGTTTTGCAATAATTTTAGGTGAGGTTTTCGGGGGGTACCAGACCAGTTGCAGAGAACTGAAGAGTGGTCACTTAGGGTGTCGGGAGGACTTGGGTGCTGGTTATTTTGTGGGGATGGTTTGTGAAAACTAGGTCTAGTAGGGAGGATGATCCTGTGCGGATGTGTAGCTGGGTGGGGGTTTTGATGACCTGAGTGAGGTCGAGAGCTGACGCCTCGTTGATGTATGGGGCAGCTGTTTTTGCCAGCCAATTTATGTTGAAATCCCCCAGTAGTATTTTTTCATGCTTTGGGGGTAGGGTGGTGAGGTAGGACATGATGGCTTTGAGGGCTGGCTTCTGGTCCTTGGGAGAGACATAGGCCATGGTGAGGAGGAGAGGGGATGTTGACTTACCTAGGGTTAATTTTAGGGTGATGGCCTGAGCCCTGGACGTTAGTATGGGCAGAGGGAGTAGATGGCCAGAGAGTGAGTCCATGAGGTAGACAGCACAGCCACCCCCTCGCTTGCCCACTCTGTCGGCACGGTAGAGGTGGTAACCAGGGAGGTTGACTGCCGAGTAGGGGACAGATGGGGAGAGCCAGGTTTCACTCAGTGCGATGATATCAGGGTGATTCTGGAGTACCCAACCCTGAAAGGAGTCCCATTTTTTTTGAAGACTGCAAATGTTTAGTGAGGCGATGTGCAGGCCATTTCCTGGAGATGGGTGGGATGGTGGGGAATTTAGAGGGCCAGGGCTGGGGTGGACATTGCCCGTCAGAAGAAGGAGGAGGAGAATGAGTGACCTGAGGTGGTTTCTGTTAGCTGTTAGCTCGAGTAATAGGTCTTTGGCATTTATGCTGTGCGTGGCCGATGGTGGGTATTGGTAGTTTCAGGGTAAGGGGGGCAGATAGGAGGAGTAAGTGGGGAAAGTGGGAGATTTGTTGTGTTGCAGATGTGGAAAGAGGTTGGCCAGGGAGGGGGGGCTCCATTGGGTTACTTGGCCCAGGAGATGGTATCCAGTGATGGGGGTGGAGGTGTCTATGTATGTGTTGTAGAGGAGAGGGGGTGTAGACGATGGTTTATCAGTCTGGGTATGTAATGGCTGGGAGTTCAGGTGCAGTGGGGGTGGGGTGTGGGGCTGGGAGTGCCAGGCTGCGTGCTGACAAGAGGTTTCATTTTTGCATCCCATTTTTGCATTGTGAGTGGTTGGCGAAAGTGTCTGAGGAAATTGCAGGAGGAGAGTGATGAGGGTAAGTGGGAGCATGGTAGGATAGAGAGTAAGGCAGTGAGTGAAAGGACTAAAGAAAGAAGAAGAAAAAAAAGGCAAGGGGGCCTCTAGTGGTAGGAAAAGATAAGCTGCAGATGGGAAAGTGGACTGATAGGTTATTTTGCGTCATGTGACTAGAAATCAAGCTATATATTCGAATGCCGACCAAGGGTGGTGGTGGGGGCGGTGGGGAGTCGAATGCGTAGCGTTCAGTGGGGCAAAGTCACTGCTCCAGCAAACAAACAGTGCGATCAGGCGTGCAGCTCCTTTAGTACCTGGGGCAATCTTTAACCTGGGCTCCGTTTTCAGAGTGGGGGAGAGCTTAGCCGAGCAGCCTTCTCGACCGCCGGTATGCTGTGGAAGAGAAGAAAGACACAGTGAATTAATAAAGGTCAGAGGAGGAAGTTTCACTGTGGGGTGGGGGTAGGGGCGGGGATGTGGGCAGGGACTGTATCAGGAGTGCCTTTGTCTGAATACAGCGAGCAAGATAATTTACAAAGACACAGGCCATGCAGAGGTTTAAGAATTATTTAGCAACTAAACAAACTATGCTATTCATTTTCAGTAAAAGCTGCAGTAATGGAAGAGAAGGGAAGGGGATATTGTTTAACCAGGAAAGGCATACTAAGCTGGAGTTTGTTTTCAGGTGCCACCTGGGAGCACAAGGAAGTTAAGTGACTTGCTCAGGGTCACACAGTATGTAAGTGGGGGGCTAACTGGATTCATACCCAAGTCTCCAGGTTTGCAGCTCAATGACTTTAACCACTACTCTATAGTGCCTCCTATTATGGCAAAAGCCAGCTATTATGGCATTTGAAAGTGTTGCCAAAGCAGTTATTAAATAAGCTAACTAGTAATTATAAATAAATAAAACCCAGTTAAAGCACATCATAAAACAGAACCAGCACCATTAACATAAATAAGATGTTTAAAACAGAGGACCATCAGATGTTATCAAAATCCTCTTTAAGGGGAAAGTTTTAAGACCTATTTTAAAGGTGTCCACTGAGAGATGGCAGAGTACAGAGAAGAAGTAGGAAGAAGAAAGTCAGCAGCCGGGACTCCTTTAACTGGGACTGGGATCTCACCCTGTCACAGATCTATGTTTCTAGTTTCTTGCCCTGTGGCCCAGCCCATAACTCCCCCATCTCCTGCATCCTGGAGTGCTGCTTTTTGTCTTTGAGAATGACAACAAAGTGCTGCAACGAGCTTGAGTCATTTGCAGTATAATCTTTCTAAGGCCATATTAATAAATTGATACATTATGCATTCCCTGCAACACACCAGCTGCAGTGCCATCATCCTGGCCTCTACAGTTCCCACTCTAATTTTTTTGGGAGGCCTGCATTAACACTCTGGCTTATCCCATTTAGCCTATCTCCTGCTCAGCTAACATCCATTTGCTCTGTGCCCATTCACCGCTGGCATATTCAGTGTTTGACTTATAAGGCAAAGTGGACTTCTGGTCTATGATTCAATCAACTAGTTTTAGCTCCTACTTAGTTCAGGACTACTTTGCAGACACTTGACCTTTTTCCCCTACAGTTACTGTAGGTTAAATTGCATGGGCCTTTAAAGTTAAAATGTATCACCTACCACTAAGATTAAATTAGAGCTTTTTCTACACATAAGTTAAATTAGTTAACTTGTTCCCTGAAGTATATTAGCCCTCACACACACCTCTCACTACCTCATATTCAACAGTCGCTCCTCAGTTCACATACATCATTGTCCCCAGATCCCCACCCAGGAATAAACTCAGGCCACAGCTTTTTCACTTTTTGGATGCTCACTGGCACTGTTTATTATATCATAGGCACAGTTACTTTGTTTACATCCAAAATCAATTCATCATAATTCAAATAGTTCCTATTTACAGTTTGGACATAACAGTCCCCACGCCCCTTCTCTGGACGTAACAGTCCCGTCTTCTTCTTTGTGGATCTTCATCCTGCTGCCTCCCTGTTCACCATTCTTCTCAGGGTCCAGACCCTGTGATCCGCCCTCCCCCAATTTTACTCACCACCATCGGGTACCACGTTACCCAGTCCACTCTCCCCCATGCCAGGTGTGGACACCGAGATCCACCACTTAGCTCTATGACCTTTCCTCCCCCCTTTACTCCCATGCCTGGGTTCCTTTGTCCCAGCCTGTGGTATCTACCCTCCCCATTCTATCTGCCCCCCATTTTTCCTTGCTGCCGACAACCCTTACAAGCCTTTACCCATTATATAGTATCTCCAAGATGCCAGCGGGACTCTGCCTAGTCCCCTAGACCCCCGGCCACCATCTGCAGCCCACTGGGCCTGTGTCGGGCGCCCCCACCAGGGACACCTCTAACCCATGCCCCCTGGATCCTAGTGCCTATGTACCTGTCAATTAGCTCTGTTCCTTGCAGGGAAGCTGGGTGGGAATTTTCAGCAAAGAAAGAGGGCAAACATGCTGCTACATGACCTTAAGTACCCCTAGGGCCTATTGTCTCTGGCCCCTCCCCAGGCCCCTCCCTCCGGCCAATGCCCAGTGCTCCTTCTGTAAGGCACCTGCCCTTTGTGTGATGTCATTGGGTCCCTCCCCTTGCGTCCCCCCCATTCTTCTAGGTACTGTATTCCTGGTTGGGTCCCAGGACAAATTGGCCTGCCATTTATTGGCAAACCTCATTGCCCCCGGATCCCCACCCAAGAATAAACTCAGGCCACAGCTTTTCACTTTTTTGATGCTCACTGGCACTGTTTATTATATCATAGGCACAGCTACTTTGTTTATAGCCGAAATCAATTCGTCATAATTCAAACAGTTCCTATTTATAATTTGGACATAATAGTCCCCACACCCTTTCTCTGGACGTAACAGTCCCATCTTCTTTGTGGATCTTGGTCCTGCTGCCTCCCTGTTCACCATATTTCTCAGGGTCCAGACACTGTGATCTGCTCCCCCCCCTTTTACTCACCACCATCGGGTACCACGATACCCAGACCACTCCCCCCATGTCAGGTGTGGACACCGCGATCCAGCACTTAGCGCGCATGACCTTTCTCCTTTCCCTTTACTCCCACACCTGGGTTCCTTTGTCCCCAGCCCATGGTACCTACCCCTCCCCCTCTATCTGCCCCTGTTTTCCTTGCTCCCGCAACTCCTTCCATTGCCCCATCTGCAGCTTGCAATGGAAGATGGGGCCCCCCCCTTGTGGGCTAGCCCTTCAAACCCCTCCTATTTATGCCTTCCACTATCTCCCTGAAAGGCCACAGGAACAAACCCATGCCAAACTCGATGAGATGGATGCCATCCGATCTGTACACCACTTCCTGATTGTATGAAATGTCCCTATGCTGTATATGGATCCCCCCATCTCTGATCATTGCCCTGGATACTTTCCTGTTCAGGCACTTTCTCGCCACCTCCACCACCTGGGGCCTCTTCGTCCCCCTTCACATCCTCTGAGATGTAATCTCAGACCAACCCAGTACCACCCTGGGCCACCAGCTCTTTGCCCTTTCGAGAGTCGCTATAATGCCCTTCATCAAGGATCCCTAGGGCATAGTCCCCAAATCATTGCCCCTTAGATGATTGATGATACAATCCAGAATGGGCCACTGGACCCATAGCTCTTCTAACAAAGACAGCAGCTGTGGCCACCTCATGCCCCTCAGGCCCCTCCATCTCACTTTTGTGTGCTCTATTCCCAGTCTCAGCTGCGCTCCCTTTCTTATGACATCTGCAAATCTCTCTTCCCAGTAGATAAAAGAGTGCCCCACAATCCATACCTGCCTCTTGGAGCCTGCTGAGGAGAGAAAAAGGAAGATGCCAGTTAGCCACCAACAATACCTTAAGTATCTTTTATAACAGTTTGATGCCCATCTTCCAATCCCCATGACCTCCTCCTCCTCATCTGCGCCTAAGGCTGCTGATTCCAAAGCCGCCCCAATTTGGAAGGAATGGGGGGCAAATTCCATGGGATTCTGACCCACAAATGCCAATGTCTTCTTCAGGACTGCCCCCCCCCCCGGAAGCCCATCACTGGGGACCCGTCCCCGTGCACAAACCAGGGCTCCTTTTTTTGCCCTCTGATCTTTGTATATTCCCACATCACCTGGACTGTGCATACTTCTGTCGACCCATCTCTCTCTTTCACCCCTCTGTTGATGTCAACCCAGTGATGAGGTAGCTTTGCTTTTCCCGTGACCCTCCCCAGACTCCTTGTAAATGCCTTGCCTGGGCTTATGTCCTTGCAGGTGAAATTAAGGTGCCCCAGTAGCTGTTGTACCTGTACCAGTGGCACCCTCCTCCTCCCACCCACAGATGCAAGTAGCCCTTTTAGCCGTGCTACTTTAACCCCTGGGAGGTGAAAACACTCTTCCTCCATGTCCACCGCGATCCCCAGGAACTCTAACCTATGCCCAGGGCCCTCAGTTTTCCTGGCTGCTAATGGTATTCCTACTGTCCTGCACATGTCCTGAAAATCTGCTAACATCTTACCTGCCTCGGCCTGACTGGACCCTGTCAATAGAAAATTGTCCAAGTAATGAACTACCTTTCTGTGTCCATACCACCACCCGAATACCCATTGTACCCATGAGCTGAAAGCCTCGAACATTGCACAGGCCACAGAACATCCCATGGGCATTGCCTTGTCGAAGTACAAGCAACCTTCAAACTGAAAACCGAGAAGGTCCCAGTCTGCTGACTGCACTGGTAGCAGCCAGAATGCAGATTCAATGTCCATCTTGGCCAACCATGCCCCCTCCACTGCCCAGATAAGCTCTATCGCTTGGTCTAGCGACGTGTAAGAAACCATGCCAAGGGCTTCAGGAATCCCTCCATTCACTGACCCCTCTTTCAGGTAGGACAAGTGATGAATGAGTCTGAAGTCCCCTTCCTGCTTCTTGGGTACCAATCCCAGTGGTGACACCAGGCAACTCGTGTGGGGGGGTGGAACAGAGGCCCCTCCACCTGACCTGCCCCCACTTCCTTCTGTATCTTCTCCCGGACAATGTCTTCTTTCCCTTGTAAAGATCCCATGTTCTCACCCTGCATCCCCACCCATGCCCCCCCCAAAACCTAATGGAAAATCCCTTCTTAAAAACTCTCCCCCTTTCTCATTGGGGTAGTGTTTGGTCCAGTGGTCCACCACCACCCTCCTAATGGGTGTGTGGGCTAGACAATATCCCCACCTCCGCTCTGGCTGTTCCAATCTAGTTCCATCCATAATTGCTTGCATAGCCTCCCCTCCCTGGACCCCCTGACCCCTGCCTGCCCCCCCCATTGTTCTGAAAAAGCAGCTCCTGAGCCTGCCTACTGACTGGTCTACCCTTGTCTCCACCTACCTTGCAGATTGTTGCTGAGTGTGAGCCCCCACACCATGAGCAGCAGTGCTTAAACTTGCAGCTGGGCCACTTACACGAGGCCCGGTTGTAGGCCCAGCATGTCTTGCCTCCCTGGGCTTGCACCCTCTTTTTTACTTATTCGGTACCTTGTCCAACTGCCGCGCTCGACAAAGTCCGCACCCAGAGCTCGGCATGGGTGCAATCCCACCTCAAGTCACCCTTACCTGCCATGCATCTCCAGAATGCCTCGTCATACTTGAGCCATCCAAAACCTAGTTTTGCCCAGTACGTGTCCCTGTTGATTGCCATATAGGTGAACAGTGGGATTGCTAGGCCTGGCTGCTTCTCAAGCACCAAGGCACTATAGATCAAAAACCCTGCTTGCCATGTGTCAATATTTTTCCCCTTAAACCTGGCCTCCTCCGCCATGTGCCTGACCACTGCCAACACTACCGCCATCTCCAACTTACCAATCGACTCTTTCTGCTCATATCTGGTAGCCGTCTCTTCGTCAACCAACCCAAAGATATCAACATATTCATCTTTCCAAATTTTCTCTTTGATTGACGCTGGCTCGTGGTCGCCCAGGGTGAAACCTGGTGGACTGTCGTACAGTTTCCGTGCCCCCTTGATTGGGCCTGACACCTCTTTGTCTCCGTTTTTCTTTTCTTTAATGGCCCATAACGCTGTTTTAATTTTGGACACTCCCTCCTTCCCCATGTCACTTAACAACCCCTCAATATACTCCTGTAAGTTTGCCTCGTTATTCATATCCACCTTATTCTTACCACCGTCTGCTGGCTGCTCGGTCGGAGTCTTGTCTGGCTCTGTTCCCGGCCTTGACTCTGCTGGGGCACTGGGTCCTCCGCTCCTCGGTTGTTTATTGCCTTTTCCTGAGCCAGGCTACTCATCCTGCTCTTTCCATTTTTTCTGAGCCTCCTCCTCGGCCTCCCTTTTCTTAGCTGCCTCAATCAATTCTGTCATTTGCGCCATGAGTTTTGCAGCCTCTGCCAGCATGGTAGCACTGGACTTTGGGGCTTTCTTTGGTGCCATGTCTCCCTAACAGCATACAAACTTTTTGTGAAAACAGGTCCCACACACAGCTATCCCACTCCCTGTCCATCTCAACCATTGCAGCCCCTTTTTGCTGCACATATGGGTCCGAATCTGCCAGAAAAAACAGTGCCAAGCTGGCGCCCCCCCACCGTTCGATGGTGCCTGTTGTCTGGCCTCAAAACTTGCTCACTCTGCTGCATATTCCATGCAGCTTCATTGACCAGTCCTTGTGATTGGACATTAGCCCCAGGTCGCAAATAATAACACGCCCCTCATCCAGCAGGGAATCCTCCCCACCAGAGATCTAGAACCCACCTTTTAGCCCCTTCTGTCTTAAAAATCCAAATCCCACCTGCCGTGGGCATGCTTGCACCTGTAGCTGACCGGGCCTTCATAGGTCTAGCTGTCCCCTTCAGTCTGGGCCTGACTGAAAACCCTCATTGCGTTTTGAGTGCCCCTCCTACCCAACCCCATGTGATAGCATCCCGACCCTGCCAAAACAATCCAAAGCACTGAGAGGGCTTCCTTTTTCTGGAGCTTGTCGGCATGACTCTGCCGCACACAACACTGCCCTGGTAGGCTTCCCTGGCTCGAATCCTAGTGTTGGCCTAAAATGCGCACGTAAGCATCCACTGCCCAGGCTGCTCCTACTCTGCAGGCATTAGCCCCAGCATGCATCCGTGGCCCAGCCCCCCTGGCAGCATAAGCCAAGAGCAGGCCACTGGCAATCTGCCTTCCAAATCCCATCCCCCGTTTTGCTGAACTAGGCCCCAATGTCGACCAAAAACATGCCCGCAAGCATCCTCTGCCCATGCCGCCCCTCTGTTGCAAGCAGCGGCGTGTCAGCATGCCTCCTTGGCCCAGCCCCTGTGGCAGTATGAGCCAAGGGCAGTCCACTGGCCACTCATGTCATGTCCTCCAAGCTCCCCCCTCCCCCCTTCCATGTGCTCAAAGGCCATCCCTTATCTCTACCAATAAAATGGTGGCCACGACCATGCGGCACGCTGTGCAGCCCTGGTAGGCCTCTCTGTCTCCAGCCTCACCAACCAGCCACTGCTTATGCCGTATGCTCCTGTGTTGTACTGTCAGCAGGCATCCATGCAGCTGGCACACTTCTGTGGCCCTCGCCACTCATTGCTGGCTATGATTGCCCCACGTCTCCTCCACCCATCCTTTATGTCCCTGGGTGGGCCTATAAACCCCTTGCTACATGCCTGCCCAAAACTGCTTTAGCTGTGGCTCGCATGCCCTTTATGTGACAGCCCGCCCACTTTACTCCTCTGCCTTGTTAACCCCCCAGCCATGTGCTCCCTGCAGTCCTGTCCAGGCAGACATGAAAACATTACCTCCCTACTCCCTTGATGCCGTGTTGCCTGAGAACTGCTTCCCTGTGGCCCAAAAGGCCCCATTCTGCCAAACAACCACAAACAGGACATTATTCTGCATGTGCATGCCGACCAAACTTTCACTGCAGATCTACCCAAGCCAACTACCACACAAGATCCCAACTGCAACCAGATATATTCTGCGTATGCTTCAACCACCACAGATCAACTCAAAAACATCCAAAATTTTTGTAACTCCTGCCTTAACTGTGCCAAGTGAATGTGTTGAAATATCAGAGAATTTTCAGCAAAGAAAGAGGGCAAACATACTGCTGCATGCCCTTAAGTACTCCTAGGGCCTATTGTCTCTGGCCCCTCCCCAGGCCCCTTCCTCCAGCCAAATCCCAGTGCTCCTTCTGTAAGGCACCTGCCCTTTGTGTGATGTCATTGGGCCCCTTCCCTTGTGCCCCCCCATTCTCCTAGGTACTGTATTCCTGGTTGGCTCCCAGGACAAATTGGCCTGCCATTTATTGGCAAACCTCATTCTCCTGCTTCGAGACAATTCACTCACACTTCTGTTTGTCTGTGTCTTTCAGCAGACTCTCTGGTCAACACCCTGGTCCTCTACATGAGATAGTCTGGAAGTCTGGAGGTGGAGGGATTCGTTGTTTCCAAACCATTAGAACAGATTTTAAGTATACAGATCCTTCTGCTCAAAACGTTAAAGTTTAAATGAGTTAAAAATCTGCATGAACCAGTTTTCCCATTGTAATCTGAAGGTATGACATTCATCTTAGAAGTGAACATTCTTTGACACTGCTTAATGGGGGCAGTTCAAATTTCATTAATCTCAGCTGCAGTTTAGTATTGTTGAAACATTTAAACAAATCTAAATATGCTTTATGATGAATCTGACAACATAGTGTAAATGTTTGCCATTAATGGGTTTTAATGGTCCTCGAACACAAATGTGTCTGTAGATCATGAGCAAGGCCACTGATTTACGGTGATTAAAACAATGAAATTCCATTTTCAAGACATTAGATTCCGGAATTGCACCGGTGATTGTTACTCTAATTTCCGAATTTTATCGGGATTCTGCTATCATTCTTTTAATATGTGTATAAATAATCAGAATTAAAGAAGGCTTAATATGCAGAACATTAAATAAAGCAAATTGAAAATAGTACAGGAAGTAATTAAAAGAAAAACACAAGTTTTGTATATTTACTGATCTGATATAAAATGCCAGATTCCATGAAATCTTTGTTTTTACCGGTCTTCAGGCAGCCCTAATTCCGGAATTTTACTGGATTTTCCAGTAAAAACCAAAAAACAGTGGCCTTGATCATGAGTGAATACACACGCACGGTAAGCAGATTCTGCAAGCTGGGGATGTGCTCTACAGTTCTCCAGAGGTATCTTATCCTGAGCTTCATGGACGAAACACAGACACACATAGATCCTGGTAGCCCCTACCATTCCAAATAAGTTAAAATTATTAAACACTTTTATTCAGTATACTGTAGGTTTGTTGATTTGCTATTAGCTACATCAGCATAAGCCAGAATCAGAATTTCATTTTACTGTATTTTGTTTGTATCTATGCTATTAGTAGAAACATTAATGAACTGATATCATAGAGAAATCTTATAAATATTACTAGTATTTTTACAAATGTGAACTTATAATTAAAATGGTTTCTGTGTTTGTCTTTCACTTCTTCTTTATTATTTATTTATTATTTTTTATGCTGAAAATAAGCATCTCTTGTTGCTTTAATCTTTATCTGCTCTGGTTTCCAGCATGCAAGTGCCACCATAATCTGTTGCTTGTGACATGATAATCATTTCTACAGTAACCAACTTTGATGTCACAAGTAGAAGATTATAATGTCACTTATAGACTGTTGTTTTTATGAGGTTTGTTGATTATTTTATTTATTTTTTATTTATTTATGTCTAGGATTACAAAGTACCTTTGAGCCAAGGCTCTTTTACAAAGGTTCCACGTCATGCTAAAACTTATGAAAAGGTAATTAAAGTTACTTATTAAAATGTTCCCTTCAGCAACATAATTTTGTACCTTGTCCATTTTCCTGTTCTTGTCCTGATTTGCAGTTAAGAAGTATTATTCCTAGTGTTAAAAGTGTTTACAGAAATCAGCTAGGACTAAATATGTGGTTCTCTGCGCATAGTTTTGTTGACTTAATAATTAAATAATCATGTTTGGTGAGAATGGACTATATGGCTCTTCTTCATAACAAACAGTATTTGGCCACATGCTGAGAAATAATTCAAAGAAGAAAAACATAAGTTTTGGCATGGTCAGATTTGAGTTCTGATGGAGTTATAGAGAGCTTCTCAAATTATGAAGAATTATACAATGGCAAGAAAGAATCTTGGACTGTGATTGGTCAGTTTGGGGCTGGACCCATGGCGTTATCCCAGCACGATGCCACAGGTCTAGTCTCAGCACTGTGAACCAATGCAGATGATGATATGGATATGGAGCAGCATCTTTTTTTTTTGCATCTCCTCTTAAGAAACAAAAATATTTTTCCACACTAATAAAAACATTCTTTAAAATTATTTTTTTATTTTATATATAACAATGAGCTATTGTGTAATAGGAATAATGCATTCCAGGGTGTGATTCATTTGGGATAATGCCATGCCTGGGACATTGGACGCACTCAGCCTGCGGCCTTGTGCCCAACCCCCCCAGGCGTGGTGTTATCCCAGAATGACACAGACCCTGTCATGCATTATTCCTTTAATATCACAGCAATTTCAGGACATAAACCAGACTGACCGTGAACATTAAAGTGGCATTTGTCTATCAGTGGTTGGAGAAAAAACATTTGCACTACTTAAAGATCTTTTGCCAGCCTCACATCTACCACTGCTCTCTCTATTCTGATCTTGCATGTCCTCTTGAAGACTGACATCTTTTCCACTATACTACCCTAATACTGTATCTAAATTCAGGTTCTCTGTTCTGCTGTTACCCCCCCCCATACACACATACACACACACACACATACACACTCTCTGGTTCTTCAAATCTCTCCTTTTCAAAACATCTGCCAAGAAAGCTTTCTTTTCTCCAGTTATAGCCAAAGGCTTAGTCCAATATTTCCAGGTATTTCTTAATGCTTCTAAAGACATTAGGCAGGACTTTCAAAGCCCTAAGAATGACGCAAGGTGCTTGCATCAAACATGTCTGATGCAACAGACACCAAGAGATGTGCTGGAGCTATTTTCCAGTGCAGCCTGTATCAAACAGTAGGCTGCATGCACCAAATGGTCTTGCGCCAGCCTTGCGCCATTAGAGTGGCTGTGGCATGGCATAAGGAGGTCAGTGGCAGAAAATGGCTGCCACAACCCCGACATTTGAATTTTCAAAACCCTACCCAGGGACAAAGAGCTAAGTACTGCTAGACCAGCAAAGGGCTGGTCTAACGGTACTTAGACAGCTCCTGGGTGGATGTCAATAGTGTCCTGCCACTGTGTCCCCCAGCAATATCCCCATACATATAGCCCTATCCCCCCAGCCCCATTGGGCCCATGCCAGTGGAATTTCTTGGAGCCAGTGCCCCTCCAAGATAGCAGTTATAGCAATTCATGGTGATCTCTTGCCCTCCTCTCCCTACACTGATCCCTGGTACATCATAATTTGGATAGTCATCCCTGGTGATCTAGCAGCCTCCCACCCCAGCAGGTAGTGCCCAGCACCCCACTCCCCCCATCCATCAGTACCCCATATCCGGTGACTGGCACTGCCCTCTGCACACCACCATGGCCTGCCACTGAATGAACTGTCATAGTACGTACTGTACAGTATGCGCTGTGACAGTTCCTTCAGCAGCAGGTCATGGTGGTGTGCTGAGGGCAGTGCTGGTCACCGGATCTGGGGTAATGATAGATGGGGTGGGCACTGCCCACCAGCTGGGGGGTCACTAAATCACCAGGGTACTGGTTCTGCATGCCAGCATATTCCCAGCAGAATGGTGAGGCTGGGGGGAAACAAGCCTCTACTGCACCCCTTTTCATTGGGGCAGCTGTCGCCCCTCTGCTGTTGTGGCAAAGCTTGTGGGTGCACCCTCTGTTTGGTGCACAGCCACTGTCAATGCAAGCTGGGGGACTTAGGCACTGGGACCCTGTCACTTGGAAAATCTGGCACAGGGTTCCTGATGCAGCTGCACTCGGCACAAGCTGCCAATGTCGCAGCTTGTGACCGAGCTTCAAAAATCTGGCCCTTTCTCTCTACTGGCCCTTTAGTGGTACTGCAAGTAGGCAGGGAATTTCTCTATAGCTATCACAGAAATATCAGTAAATATTAGATCCCACATCTCTGAAACAACTTCACACCATCTATTCATTGCTCCTCTCCTTTCTCACCTAAAAGTTTGCTTTGTGAGTTTACAGCTCACTCCTGCTCCTGTTCCTAGCCAGCTCATCTCAAGCATATTATGTTTTACCCTCCCTTCCCCTTCTGGCTCTGGGTCCCCTACATGCCCTATGTGTGAAAGCAGGTGTTATTTCCTTGTTTTATTACACTGGCAACACTCCCTACTGCTGAATGTTATTTTATTTATTTTTTTGCACCTGTGACACATCATGCCTTTATGCACATACAGTATATTGAATATGTTGTACTTCAATATTAACAGTTGCAGAAATTGAGATGGTCAGATATTTCCTGAAATTTCCATGATATCTTTAGACAAACTCCCTGCTGGCTTGCAGTACCACTGTAGGGCCACAAAAGAGACTTTCCATAGAAAGAGTGGGAAATATCTGGAAACATCTGACCACGTCTATTACTGTAACAGCCTATTGTATAAATTATTTGCAAAAACCTTCCTTATTGCACCAGTTAGGGTAACTTAATGTCACAAAAGTAGGAAAATGTGGTTTTAAGGTTTCCAACCCTAACTCCCCAACCCCACCCCCGAGCAGCAAAATGAAAAAAGAATTAGGGTTTTGATCTCCAGAGTCCTGGTGAATCAGTGGTGGGTCTTCCTTTGGGCTGTCAACCCTAGTGCTCACCCCTCACTCACAGCCCATAGCTTCCAATCTGAAGCACGAGGTACAGCTCCAAGCCACTGCCTCATAGTGATACACTCTTCAAAGGCAGAGAAGTATGTCTCACCACATGTTGCCAACACAATTTGTTGTTGCTTTCTTAATGCAGGGCAAAAATGGAGATCATGGGTGATCTTGTTTGCTCAGGGAACGGGATGGACATTAGGGTTGACAACCCCAGCATTGACCTGCCAAGACTCCAGACACCCAAAACCTTAATGTTTTTAACATTTTCTGCATGGGGGAGTTGAGGTGAAGAGTTATGGTTAGGAACCCTAATGACACATTTCCCTACTTTTGCAGCATTAAGTTACCTTAACTGGTGCATTAACAAAGTTTTCCGCAAAGAATTTCCTTTCAGGTCACACCCGGAAATGAGTTTCGGTTCAGTGTGCCTTTCCCAGTTATCAATTTTAAATAAATAAAAACAAATAAATAAAGAAATTTATTTTTGAGATGTGGAATCATATCCTCATTCACACAGGTCCCATTTGGGGTATGCCCCATGTACAGTGACACCAACACAGCAAACTACAACCCTGTCGGCAAAATCGACACTTTGCTGACAGGTTGCTGTATTGGTTTACCCAAGACAGGGGCACACTGTCTCCCGGTCCTGCACCTCCACCCCGAATCAACTCCGACTGGAATTGATAATCCCTAAAGGCTAGGACGGGACAGACTCTTATTGGGGGGGCAAAGCCCCCCGACAAAAAAAAATGGACTAGGAGACACACAGGAATCATATTAACTGCAACTTGCGGTCGACATGATTCCTGTCTGCAAGATGCTAGTTGACAAAAGGGTGTGCATGTGACCTTTTGGGCATGTGCCATTGGAAGACTCTGTCTGCCTACAGACATGCAGGGGCTGGCACATTCACTCTTTACATATTTACTCTTCACACATTCACTCTTCACACATTCACTCTTTACACATTCACTCTTTACATATTTACTCTTCATACATTCACTCTTTACATATTCACTCTTCACACATTCACTCTTTACACATTCACTCTTTACATATTTACTCTTCACACATTCGCTCTTCACACATTCACTCTTTACACATTCTCTTTACATATTCACTCTTCACACATTCGCTCTTCACACATTCACTCTTCACACTTTCACTCTTCACACATTAACTCTTAATTTTTTTCATTTTAATTTTGTCCCCAGGTTTTCATGATAGTCATTGTATGACTGCTGTTATAAACATGACATGTAGCATTTATAACATTTTGGCCAAAATGTAATTTCAAAAAGACATCTCATCCAGAATTTTAAAAATGACACCTGTCAAGTTTATGAGGTGGTGTGGAAAAATGGCTACAGTATGTTGAAAGTTTGGAGTCAAAATATTAAAAATTAGCAAAGTCATGAAGCGAATGTTACAATACTGCAATGTTCAATCATAACCTGGGCAGTTTACTATGCTTGTACACCAAATTTTCAGCATAGTCTTCTTATTTCCTCACCTCATGAACCAAGTGAGTGAAAAATTTTCAAATCCCTGCTGAAGCATCATTGGGTGCCACCGAAATGTCATTCCATGCTACAGGTGTAAAATACAGTTTGGCCAGGATTTGAAAAATGACAGCTGTCACATTCATTAGGCAGTGTGAAAAAATGGTTATGTTGAAAATGTGGGATAAAAATATTGAAATTCACTGACATGAGTGAGCGTAAAAAAGTTTCAATGTACATTCATAAGTTTGTTATTGTTACATGTATTTTTTTTAAATCTTTGCTTTACTAAATTCCATTAACAAAACAGTCACTGGGTCTATAACATGTCCTGCCTCTTTCAACAGAAGATAGTTGTACTTCACACAATGTATGACAGGGATAAATAAAACATTTGGTTATGAAATATGACATCATTATATCAGGATCCAGCCCACATGGCCTGGTCATTACCATATAACATAGATCCGGTTCAGTCCTTGAGCATAAGCCAGATAGGATTCGCTATTTGATGTTGTCCAGTAACCAATACTTCACCCTAGGGCAGATCTGTGTGATGAGAATACTAAAGGAAAAAAACTGAATACACATAAGGGATAGTCAATAAAATTAACTTTAAAATTTAAGACCAAACAGGAAACAAATACTTAAATGAGTATGTGTGCTTCAACTGGAGCCCCATATAAAAACAAAAATGGATCTGATCATCCGATTAAGATAAAATAAGTTGATCCCCTTCCCCCCTTAGATGTGGAGGCTAATGACCAAAACCTCTATGTTCAGATAGCCAGGTCTGTATAGAGCATCCAGACCCTTCAGGCTTCAATAAATTTCTCTTCTGCTAGGTGGAGTCTTGCCATGAGATGTTCCATACAAAAGATCTGTGAAATCGTGTCTCACCATTCTGTCACCCCAGGAGTACTTGGGTCGAGCCAATGGGCCATCAAAGTTTTAAGTGCTGCCAGAAGCATGAATTGAAATATTTCCCTTTCCTTCCATATTGTAATCCCTGGTACCTTGATTTCTAATACGTAATGATGAAAAGTCTCTGGCATCTCCACCCTCCAAATTGTGGAAAGCCCCTGTCTAATTTGTATCCAGAAACTCACCAATCATGGGAAAGACCACAACATATGATAGTATGTACCTATGGCCCCACAATTCTGCTAGCACCTGTCTGGGATTGTTGTCTCAAAACACATGGTAATAGTTGGGACATAAAGAAACCTGGTGATGATCTTCCAGTGGAACTCTCTCCAGTTTTGTGAGGCTGACACTCACCACCCATAGAGACAGTCACTGCACTGTTCATTAGAAATGGAGGCCCCTGCCTTCTCCTGCCACTTATCTCTGAGGCCAAGAAGGTCAACCCCTTGGGCCTTCAGAAGTAGGCTATACATCACTGAGCTGTATTTGGACCTGTCTTTAGGAAATGTTGACCAGTAAAGGAACTTGGCCCTCAACATAACCTTCTTATGACTCCACCTCATGAACAATGACAGTGAAAAATTTTAAATCCCGCCTGAAAGGTGATTTCAACAAGTGACTGTGAAATCATCTTTAGGGCCTGATTTGCATACTTCCACCACCATTGGTCATGAGGTGGGGTCCCAAAAAGACCATGTTGAAAATTTGGGGAGAAAATATGCAAAATTTAAAATGTTATACATTAAAGCACAAAACTCTATTAAAGTACATTAAACTGCACTGACCTTAATTTTTCATGTTGCAGCTGCCAGTTCCAGCAGCAAGATGTGTCTTCAATTGGAGGGTGGATCTATGGCATGGAACATATTCAAGTGAGTGAGAGTGTGTGAAGGGTGTGTTGAGGTGTGGGGTGGAGAGTGCTGAATCAGAGGTTGGGGTGCGGGGTCAGATCGGTAAGGTGCTGTTCTCTTTTTATAGTGTCTAGTGGAGCATTGTTGTGCATGCAAACCGGAGGTTCTCAAAATGTTGTTCTGCTGCAGTGCAAAAGGTCATGGAATGTGATAATACCCTACTGCAGCAGAACAACATTTTGAAAACCTCTAGAGGTTCCACGTGCTCACTACACAGACCGCACATCACTTACCTTAGCGGCACAAATGGACGGATCCACACTCCCGTGGCGACAGTCACATCGGAGCTTTACAAGATGCAGGATCAACCAGATATGAGGAAATGTAGGATCAACCAGATATTTAGACTTAGAAACAAAATTAAAATAAAACAAATGACCCCCTGCTCCACAGCCCTCTCACTTAGCGTGCGTTATGGTCACCATTTTTTTTTTAACCCTCCCAATGTACCTGCCAGCCAATAGCAAGTCTTGCTAGACACGTAGCCATGCCTTCTCCTTAGAAACCACTCAGCAACCCTGGAAACCACCCTCTACCATGGTACAGTGCATCACACACAAAAAGTAAAAGGCTACCAAAAAAGAACTGTAAGTGATTTTCAGTGGCACTATACACTATATAAAATAGTGGATGAGCATCCTCATGGACAACCAGCCATTTTGTGCTACCTTGGGGTTCTGATGCCATCAGATATCTTGAGCTTCACTCTCGAGGTCTGATGTTATCAGAACCCCTCTGTGGCACAACAGGCTGGTTGTGCATGGATGCCCATCCACTATTCTATATTTATAGGGATAAAAAGAAAACAAAAAAATATCAAAGGAGGATTTTATTTTTTACAGCTGAGATTCCAAAACTGGGGATTGGGTACCCCAGTTTGGGGCTACACTTCAGTGAATGAGGCCAGACAACCTGGAGAGAAGAAGGTACAGAAAAGCTGTACTGGAGTTGGCTCCTCAGCCTGCTTATGTATTACAAAAATAAACATTTGGAGCAGTGGGTGGGTGACCTGGTGATGAGGGAGGAGAAGGACGCAGTACCGGGGTGGGCACCCCAGTTAGCTTAATAAATAAATATATAAATAAATAGATGATAGATAAAAAGATAAATAGACAGACAGATAGATAGACAAAGAGATAAAGACTCACAGACAGAACAGGGGATCAGTGGCTGCAGAACTATTCTCATACAGAGAATGCAGATGAATGACTCCTCTCACTGAGCTGAGCACCCTGGATTTTGGGGGGCCCAGAAAAGTTATTTCTGGCAAAACAACAAATAGCAAAATCTGGCTAACAGTTCCTGTTTAGCTAGGTTCAGTTGTTTATTTTTCAAAAGAAATCATTTTAGTGTGTTTTTTAGAAACAGAGGATTTTTTTCTGTTTTTTGAAATCACCTACAGACCCCCATTCAATGGATTTGCATGAACCTTTGCATACCCAGTCTAGGGGGCAAAGTCTCTTGACATGTCTAGTTTTGTTCCAGTTGGATGTGTGGATTTCAAGATCTGTATACACATTTTTAGGAAAAAGCAGGGATTTTTGCTGTTTTTTTTTTGTCATTGCCTAACACCCAGATGGTTTGGAATTTTTGTCTGTAGTTTTCAGGGTAGAAAGGGCTTGTCCCATAATGGTGCCTTCTGTTTGGTGACAAAATATTAATACATTCCCAAGTTATAATGATTTAAAATTTTGGTTCTGGGCTGAGAACCACTATTGCTCCTTATAGCTTGGGAAGGGATTACTATTTGTTCACCAAACCAACAAAACATACCATTTTGGGGCAAGCATTTTCTACCCTGAAAATGTCAGACTAAAATTCCAAACCATCTGGGTGCTAGATAATGACAAAAACAAAATCCATGATTTTTTATAAAAATGTTGTATGCAGATCTTGAAATCCACACATCCAACCAGAACAAAACTAGTCATGTCAAGAGACTTTGCCCTACAGACTGGGCATGCAAACATTTGTGCAAATCCGTTGAATGGGGCAAAGCTATTAAAGTGAAAAGTTATGGGGTTAACATTAAACAGCCTATTCAGCCATAACAATAGTGGTGTTACTGCACCACTTTAACATTAAACAGCCTACTCAACCTTAACTTTAGTGGGGCTACAGTGCCACTACAGTATATATACAGCCCAGATAGTCTGGAAGTTTTGTTTAAAATTTTCAGGGTGGAAGTGGCTTGCCCAGAATGATGACTTCATTGGTTTGGTGAAAAAAACTACTAATCCATCACTAAGTTATAAGGATTTGAAATTTCAATTCTGAGCATGCTCAGTAGGATATCAAGCATCTATCCAAAAGACCCTACGCAGCATTGTCAGAACTGAAATTTCAACTCTTTATAACTGGGGAACAGATTAATATTTCTTTCACCAAGCCTACGAAAAGCACCATTCTAGGGCATGCCTGCTCTACCCTGAAAATTTCTGACTAAAATTCCAAACCATCTGGACACTAAGCGATGACAAAAGAAACAGCAAAAATACTAATTTTTCATAAAAATGCATTTTATGGATTTTGGAATACGCACATCCAAATGAAATGAAAATTACCATTTTAAGTGTCTTTGCCTCCCAGATCTTGCATGCAAATTTCGTGCTAGTCTGATTAATGGAGGTGTGTTACTCAGCAGAGTCTAGACCAGTGGCAAAACACAACACAGAAGCAAAGATGCAGCAAAGAAAGTTTATTCCAGAAATGACAGATAAACAGCATACCTGCCAGGAGTTTGGAAGCCTCCAAACACCATGGTGTCATCATGTAAACTCAGAGAAAAACAATCTTACAAACAGTCTTATACTAGAGACAGCAAAGTGTGTTACAAGGTACAGTCTCTGCCTAAAGGCAGAGAAGCAAAACACAATTCTGTTGGTTTCAGTGGGCAGCTAATGCCTAGGACAGTTTGATCATTCTAGGTATTACACATACTCACTGATAAGGACATATAGCTGACTAAGGCTTGCCTTGGGTAACAATACAACAATTTGTAAAATGTGCTGACTATTACAGCAGTGCAGAAAGCTATAGGTGGCAAACAAACACTAGCAAATAATAACAAGTTTCCAAAGCACAAAGGAAAAAGAAATATGGGTTACACCTTATGCATCTTATGCCACAGTGATAAGTGCTGAAGTGTGAATTGGTGTATATGGATATGTGGGGTGTCCAGGAGTAAGAGCAAGAGCAACAGAGTATCCCAATTTTTGGCATTTTCATCTGCAGATTTACACAGCATTAACTTAATCTGTCTGTTGGCTCTCTCTACTTGCACAGAAGATTGGGGGTGGTAGGCTATGTGAAACTTCTGTTTGACTCTTAGCAATCATAGGCATTCCTGCATCAGTTGTCCAATAAAACTGGCTCCCTTGTCAGAATCCACCTTGAACGGTAGGCCCCATTTAGAAAATACCTGTTCTACCAGGATCTTGGCTGTAGTCTTCACAGTACTGTTTCTGCAAGCAAAGGCCTCAACCCATTTGGAAAAGAGGTATGTGATTACAAGTGCATACTTATTGTTCCTGATGGTAATGGGCAACATCCTAATCAAATTAATTTGTATGTCATTCTAGGGGCCAGATTGCTTTTCTGGCAATACCTTGGTGTTCTTCTAGCCAGGGGGTGAGATTGTTTTGGGTGCAAGTGATGCACTTGTCCACATAGCATTGTACATCTGTTGATTGACCAGGCCACCAACCTACAGTTTTCTGTCTCAGTAGCATCCTGTCTACACCTTGAAGTTCACCTGTAGGAGTATCATGCACCTGGTAAATAAACTCTGTTCGGAGCACCTTGGGGACTACCCACAATTTTGCATTTGCAGAATTGCACAAAACTAACATATGGTCTACAGAGAGCATTAGATCCTTGGAATGTCTCTTAAAGGGGTTTCCCCCCGAAGACATTTTCTTCTCTGTCTCTTTGGAGAAATAAGTATGCCTCTTTTATTTCAGGATCTGCCATCTGTGCTGTGGTCAGATTCAGTGGGTCCTCTTCTGTTTGGCTACTTTATGGGCCTCAATCTGGGTCTTAGTGGGGGATGGTATTGTCCATACCTCCCCCCTCGAGTGCCTACCTTAGCTAAGGTGTCCACTTGATCATTGTACTAATAAAATAGTGCTGATCTGGTATGGGCTTTCACCTTTTGGATGTAACACTTAAAGGGGAAGTTTTTCAGCCAAACCATCAATGTAGTGGAATAAATCCCTATGTTTAACAGTGGTTCCATCTGAGGAAGTATAGTCGTGGGTCCTACAAAAAGGAAGAAACTCAGTCAGAGAGTTACATAACCATGCTAAATCAATGAAAATGATGGTGTCCTCCCCCTTTTTATCTTGGATGATCTCCAGAGCACAAGCAATGGCTGCCAGTTCTTTGTATTGTGAGGATCGAGTTGTGTACTGCCTGGATACCTCAATAATGTCACCATTGGTGCAGAGGACCAGAATACCAAAGCCTGCCACCTATTGTCCTTCTTAGTAAAAGAATGGTTCATCAGTGAAGATGTGGCGTATGGCTGTGTCTGCCAATACAGTAGCAGTGGTGGGCAGAAAAGGGCTCAGATCTGGTAGAATGGGTGGTTCCAGGCCACACTCATGCAGTTCTCCTTGATAAAGGAGCCCATGTGCCAAGATGGATGGCATCTTTGTGGGGTGTACAGTAATGACTCTGTCTTGTAGGAGGAGTGATCAATGTGTAAGTGTAGCAATAGAGATGATACCATTCCTAACTCTGTCTGATAGCAGAAAATTAGTAGGGGTGTGATTGGTGTGCAGTATCACAGGTGAGAAGCTTATGATGTATGTGAAATGCCTGATAGCCCAAGCTGTAGCAAAGAGATTCCTTTCATGAAGAAAATAATTCTGTTCCACTGGGCATAGGACTTGGGAAGCATAGGCAATAGGCCTAATGCTCCATGTAGCTTCTGTGCCAGTAATGCAAACAACAGGTGGTGGACAAGTGGAACACCCTGCCAGAGGAAGTGGTGGGGGCTGAAACAATCACGGGATTTAAGAATGCATGGGATAGACATAAAGGAATTCTAGAGGTCAGGGGTAAGGGGAAATAGACTTCTAGGAAAACAAACTGAACTTACAAGCTCAAATGGGCAGACTAGGTGGGCCATAGGCCCTTATCTGCCGACACTGACTATGTATCTATGTAATACTGTGTCTGTGGTGTCCATTTCCAAATGGAAAAGCAATTCCTGGTTTAGATAGACCAGAGCTGGAACTGAGGCCAACGCTCACTTCAAGGATGTAACAGCACCAGTATGTTCTGGTTCCCTTGACCGAGGAACATCATTTTTCAGTAAATTATACAGAAGTGTGGCCTTCTGTGCAAAATTACAGATGATGTTTCTGGAATAGTTAACCATACCCAGGAAACCCCTAAGAGTGGAAACACATGTGGGTAAGGGTAAGTCTTGGATACCTTGGACCTTGTCCTAGGCAGGGCTCCTTCCCTCAGTGGAAATGTGCAGGCCCAAAAAGGAGACTTCAGGGTTTCAAAGTTGTGCTTTTGCTGGATTGCACTTGAGGACTGCTTTTTGCAGAAGTGTGAGGAGTTCCTCTAGAAGTTGTAGGTGTTTGTCAAGGTCTGCTGTAGCCAATAGGAGGTCATCCATATACTGCAGGAGATATTCTGGGGAAGAAAACCCCTTCAGGGCATCCTTCATGTGGATGTGAAAGAGGGATGGGTTCCTGTGAAATCCCTGTGGTAGACAGGTCCATGTGTACTGGCATCCCTCAAAGCTGAACGCAAACTTGTATTAGCACTCAGGGATCAATGGCTATGAGCAGAAGCCTTGGAAATGTCCAGGGTGCAAACCATCTGTGTTCAGGCTTGAGGAGCTTGAGCACATCCTGGGCTGATGCCACTGTGGTTACACAGCTTTGGGTGGCATGATTGTGCCTCCTGTAGTCAATGGTTAGTCTCCAGCTACTGTTGGGTTTCTTCACAGGCCAAACTGGGGTATTGACAGTGGACATACAAGGCCTGATGACTCCTTGTTTCAAAAGATTCAATTGTGGCCTTCAGGGAAGGGATGGCCCCTGCTGGAATAGGATACTGTTTTTGCCTTAGTGGGTCCTCACCAGTTACCCATATGATGGCATCCATTTTGCCACAGTCAAGTTTGTTTTAAGAAAAGGCATCTTGGTGTTTTTCAAGTATAGGCATCAGATCCTTGAAAAGAGGACATTGTTGAAACATGGAGATGACATCATATTCTGCATCATTGACTTTCACTGCTGCCACCACGTGTGAGTCTGAAATGAGCAGTAACTGGTTGAGGCTAGATACCTGTAGCAATAGCCTGTTGGCTAGGTCCACCACACATCCATATCTTGAGAGAAAACAAGCACCCAAGATATTCTGATGGTTGGGAAGAACCATGAGGTCAAAATGGTGCTGCATTTGCAGCATACCAATGCTGATCAGTATCAGCTTGGATCTTTAGCTTTTGATCAGGGTCCCCTCAAAGTCTGAGCAGAGCCCACTTTCCCTGAATACCAATGAGAATGTTCAGGATTATCCTGATGTAACACTGAGGTGGCTGCTCCCTTGTCCAGAAGCAATTCAAGCTGGCATCCCCCAACCAGTGCTTCCACACACAGCTGACCTGAGTCATCAGAAACAAGAGCAGTGAACAATTGAACAGGGGCCCGACACCGCAAGTCCTAGTCCATTTGTGCCTTTAAGACATCACAGATGCTTGGGTCCAATGCACAGAGTTTCTGTGCGGGATACAGGGTCTTTTGCTGTCCACCCTCTTTGGGATCAGAGTTTGATTCAGAGATGGCTGCTACAGTTTGTCTCAATTCCATTTGGGCCATATACTCCCAAAGTCATTTCACTTCGGCTTTGTAAGATGGACTGGGCAGTTGTCTCTGCCCATTGTTCCCCTTTTGATATATTTTTTTTTGTACAAATTTTTGTTTTGCTGGGAATCCTTTGATTTCCCCTCTACCTCGTACTGAACAGAAGAGTTCCTGTACGGCAGCAACTTTAGATGTTTTGCCCTGGCCAAAGTCCCTGGCATGTACATGGTACACATGATCCACCCTTTCCATGATGTCATGCAGGGTTTCCCATCTGGGGAATAGGTTGGCTTCCACCTTCTCATGGATGGAAGGCTGGATGTTTCTCAACAACAGGGTCTTGTACTCGAGTAATTCCCTGCTGGGATATTCACTGGCCAACTCTTTACCGGTACCATACGTGAGCCACAAATAACTTTTGTATTGGGCTGGGGTTTCTTTGACACACTGCTTCTCATGGTTCACTAGCATTACAATGACCATAATAGTGTCGTGCGCTGCCAAGAGGTGAGCCACAAATCTGTCAAAGGGGGCAGTGACATCATTATGAATGACTTCTGGCAAGTTTTCTCACAGCATGGGTTCCACAGTTTGCTTTAAAACCTGGACTTGGTACTCAGGCACAAGGCTAAGCATCTGGCAATGTTGTTGCACTTTCTCCAAATGGCAGCTAAGATTGTCAGTAGGTGCCATACAACCAATTTTGTCCACAATGTTTTGGATGGCCTGTGCAGACTGCAAGACACTAGGGCCCGATTGTGGCGTTCCCTGCAGTATCTGAGTGGCAATGGTTCTGGTGACCACCTCAGCTATGGTGGAGGCCACACCCTGAAGGAGCATCTGTTGTTGCACCTCCTTCTTCAGCACATCACTGACAGCTTGTTTCAACACCTTGGCCAGTGCCTTGGAGACCCTAGCTTTTGAGAGTGCCTTTGCAATCAGGCTCTCCACCTCCTGCTTATCCTTTTTGTTTAATGCGTCCACTGGTGGGTGAGGTATCAACCCACTGGAGTCCCAAGGATTGCCCTCCTCATCGCTGTGATCATCGAAAGATGACGTCAATGCGATGGGCGGGGAAACAGTATCACTTTCACATGACCCCTTAATACTGCCAATAACTGACATAAATTTGTTTCCTTAAGTCTACACATTGCATGGTCCCCACTGCCTTTAACTTGTCCTTCCGCACATGATCCTGCAAAACTATCTCCGCAGTGCTCATATTATGAGCTTCCCTATACTGCTTCTCCAATTCACTTTGGCATCTTTCAAACTCTCGCTCCAACTCCCCATACTCACTTTCCAGTGAGTCATTCATACTCATAAGGAAACCATTCAGCTGTAACAGGTGTTACTTATCTTATTGTAACCTTTTGTTCGCTTCCCTCAGCCTAAGGATTTATGTATCCTTTTCCTGCCTAACATGTTCAAGTTCTTCCTGTTTCTCTTGCTTAAGCTTTTCAATTTCTCTTTCCAAATCCCTCTGTCATTCACTCACTTCCTGTCATTTGGAACCTAACTCTTTTTTCAGAGACAGGACTTCAGACTCCATTGCCTGGACTAAAGCATAAAGGGCAGCTACCATTATCCCTTTCTGGTCATGTTTCTTAGTTGCAGACTTAGTCTCTGTATACAGGCTGCCAATATACTGTACTGGGCTAGTCTGCAATTTTTCGAGCAACACGAAATCTGCACATCCTCCATGGGAGGATAGGAAATGTAGGACGTCCAATTTGAGCTCACTATTAATGGCTATTTTTAGATGTGTTCCTTTTCTACACTAACTGAAAATTCAAGGCTTACCGGTTCACCTTGAATCTCACAGTTAGACAGCTGTACCTTCTGGATGCAGAAGCCCCTTTCAGTGGCCATCCATGGTGAACAAGGGGCTGGGTCTCCAACACCTGCCATGATCTCTATCCTGTTCTTCTCACTACACCTTACAGGCATACTGGTTCAGTTCAGTTCAATTAGGTCCTGCTGCAGTCAACCCTTTGTTACTCAGCAGAGTGTAGACATGTGGCAATACACAACACAGAAGCCCAGTTACAGCAAAGAAATTTGATTCCATAAACTACAGATAAACAGCATACCTACTTGAAGTTCAGAAGCCTCTCATCACCATGGTGTCATAATGTAAACTCAGAGAAAAACAGTCTTACAAGCAGTCTTATACAGTGGTAGTTATGAAAAAATTTACAGTAATGAGATATACCTCATTAGATGCAGCATACTGAGCGGTACCAGGAAATACCTTGTTACTGCTTAGTAATGCAATGAGTAGTTGTTAGGTTCTTAATAAGTTGAATTGGTTGAATTTGGCTTAAATGCACCAGATGGCACTGTTTGCAGTTTAATTGATCTTAATGAGTGTCAATTTTCTGGCAGGTGTCCTCACAGCCCACAGCCCATGTCAGGACCTCCCTGTTTGAGCCATTTTGGGAAGTGGTTGAGAGAAGTGGAAAATTTGATTAGACCTGTGGAAAACCACTTGTATCCTCACATCTCTGTCTTCCGTTCAGTAAAAATAACTTCTGTACTCAGAGACAGCAATATTGTCAGTCTGTGAAGCATATTATATATCAGCTGTATGTGTCGAACAGACTTTTTATTGATTTCTTTTTTGTGCCTTGTATAAGTTTTTAAAAGTTTGTCCTGCGCTTTTTGGAAATGATCCCTGTTCTAGTTTATTCTGCACTATTTGGAAATGCTTCCTATTCTAATGAATGTCACTTTGTCCAGTAGAACCCCATGGTCGATGGTGTCAAATGCTGATGACAGATCCAATAGAGCCAAAATGGACCGTTTTCTCTGGTCACTTGCCATCAAAGATCATTGAGCACCCGAACCAGCACAGTCTCGGTACTATGCCTCTTACAGAAACCTGATAGAAGAGGTTCATAGATGCTAAGGATGGTCAAATGGTTCTCCAGCTGGGCTGCTACCACCTTCTCGATCACCTTACCTGCAAAGGGAAGGTTCGAGATAGGTCTGTAGTTGGCAAGACAGTCTGGGTCCAAGGATGCTTTCTTCAACAAGGGTGTCACCACTGCCTCTTTCAAGGAACGGGGGTATTCACCCGAGTCAAGGGTAGACCAGACTATCTGTGCTAGAACCAATAGAATGGACTCTCCACACCCTAAAATTAGGGGAGTGGGACCTGGATCTAAACTACAGGAGGTAGAACGCAGCCTCTGGACAATCCGCATAACATCCACGATTTCCAGGTGGTCGAAGGTACTCCAGGAAAATGAAGGGGTAGTGACCCGATCCTGGCCACTTGCCACTAGCATAGAATGTGTCAAACAGATGTCTGACCTAATGTTAGCTACCTTATCAGCAAAGAACCGAGCAATCTCATCACACTGTAATTATGAAAATGATCTACGGAGCTGTAGACAGGTTGAGTTGCACAATCTGTCCACAGTTCTGAATAGCTGAGCAGGTCGGTTCTGAGTGGCATAAATTTCCCCGGACAGGAACTCTGCCTTCTTACGGGAGATTTCTGACTGATAGAATTGATAGTGTTCTAACAGTCTAAGGTGGTCGGCATCCAGGCCAGACTTCTGCCAACAACGTTCCAACCTGTGTCCAAGTCGCCACAACTCCCTCAGGACCCCATCAAACCATGGAGTCTGAGGTCAGAGGGAGTGAGGATGCACATGAACTGGAGCAACAGAATCCAGGGCAGAAGTAATGGTGATGTTATAAGCCATAACCAACACCTCTGGATCTTTGCAATGCACAGGAAGTTCTGATGGGTCAAGAGCCACCGCAAGGCCATTAGAAGAAATATTCCACAAGGGGTGGTAATTGACCATCTCCACAGTGGTCAGCCTACAAGGAGGGGTGCCAAAATTGAATCTCACAGTGTAGTGATCTGACCAGCTGACTGGTTCTACCCCCACATCAGAGGCCTCAATCCCCAGGAGGAAGACCAAGTCAAGAGAATGGCCACCTTTATGTGTAGCAGTGGTAACCACCTGTGTTAGGCTCAGTGAGTCCATTAACTGGAGGAAGTGTTGTCCAAATTGTGAGAGTTCATCGACAACCCATGCATTAAAGTCGCTTAGGACCATCAACCTGGGAGACTCAAAAGCCAGGTTGACAACGAAGTCTGTTACTTCCTTAAGAAATTGCTTCTCATCTCCTGGTGGATGGTAGATGACAGCAATTTGATAGCCCACACTTGCTACAACAGCACATTCAAAGGAAATGGTTTCCTCAACTGGAACACTAGTGAGAGCCAATTCAGTCTTAAAACAGACCGCAACCCCCCCCATGGTCCAACCTCGGGCGATGTATCACCGTATACCCAGCTGGAATTGTGGCCTCCAAAATCAGTCCTGAATTATTATCCAGTCACAGGGGTCGGCCTACAAGGAGGGGCTCCAAAATTGAATCTCACAGTGCAGTGATCTGACCAACTGACTGGTTGACTGAAGGAAAGAATTGTTGAGTACCTAGAGGCCAGCGGGGAACAGACCCAAGGCAACATGGATTCACAGCAGGAAGGTCATGTCAGACAAATCCAATTGATTTCTTTGACTGGGAAACCAAAGTAGTATACCAGGTAGGTGCTGTGGTACATGGCCTACCTAGACTTTAGCAAGGCATTTGACACAGTCCCACACAAAAGATTAATAAACAAATTAGCCAGCCTGGGAGTGGGTCCCAGGGTGGTAGCCTGGGTAAAACACTGGCTGGACAACAGAACACAGAGGGTAATAGAAATGGAGTCCACAGTGAAGAAAGGGGGTGACTAATGAGGTACCGCAGGGTTCAGTACTGGGGCCGGTCCTTTTTAATGTCTTTATAAGTGACATTGCAGAGGGACTGGAAGGAAAATATATCTCTTTGCAGATGACACAAAGATTTGCAACAGGGTTGATACACAAGGTGGGATGGAAAGGATGAAAAGGGACTTGGCAAGGTTGGAGGAATGATCAATGTATGGCAGCTTAGATTTAATGCAAATAAGTGCAAAGTAATGCAACTGGGAAACAAAAACCCAGGGGAAGAAAACAACAAAAATGGAAAGGGACCTGGGGGTAGTCATATGAGATGGCCTAAAGGTGGGCCAGCAATGTGAGAATGCAGTAAGGAGGGCTGGGGGGATACTGGGATGCGTAGGAAGAGGCATCACCAGTAGAAAACAGGAAGTTGGTGGCCCTCTGTACAGACAGTTGGTAACACCATATCTGGAGTACTGTGTACAGTTCTGGAGACCCCATCTCTGCAAAGGCATAGACAGGGTGGAGGCTATCCAGAGGAGGGCAACCAAAATGGTGCAGGGTCTGCACCAGAAGACATATGAAGAAAGACTAAGGGAGCTTAAGATGTATAGCCTCGTGTAAAGGAGGGAGAGGGGGGAAATGATAGAAACTTTCAAATACATCAAGGGAATCAACAAAGTGCAAGAGGATAGCATCTTTCAGAAAAAGAGATGTGCAAGAACAAGGGGGCACAATTTGAAGATAGAGAAGGGACAGCTCAGAGGTAATATGAGGAAGTATTTCTTCATAGAGAGGGTTGTAGATGCATGGAACAGCCTTCCTAAGGAGGTCGTAGAGTCAAAAACAGTGGGGAATTCAAGAATGCATGGGACAGACATAAGGCAATTCTAGTGGGGGGTAGGAGGAAATAGGCTGTTGGTTAACTAGAATCTGCAACTTATCTGTTAGGTAGGGAAATGGGCAGACTAGGTGGGCCAAGCAGTCCTTACCTGCCATCAGATTCTATGTTTCTATGTTTCTATGAAATGTGGTGCTAGGGTTTCCAATTCTAATGCCCACTCCATTCCGTGAGCAAACAACGTCACACATGAATCATGTGACCTGATCTCCTTTCTCTATGCAGGGCCCACAGGGCCCTGCATGATGAAAGGTTCAATAAAGTATGTTGGCAACCTGTGGCAAGACATAATTCTCTACCTTTAAAGACTGTATCATTATGAGGCAGTGCCTTGGAGCTGTACCTTGTGCTTAGGATTGGAGGCTAGGGACTGGGGTGGAGGGGTGGGCATTAGGGTTGGCAACCCCAAGGGCACACCCCACCACTGATTCACCAAGACTCTGAAAATGTAAAAATGTAATGTTTTTCCCTTTTGCTGCTTGGGGGATGGGGTGGGGTGTTAGGATTGGAAACCCTAGTGCCATATTTCCCTACTTTTATAGCTACCCTAACTGGTACATTAATGAAATTTTTTGCAATGAATTTCCTTACTGTTTGAGATAGTATAATTGAATCCTCATTTGCCTGTGGTAGTCCCTCCATAAATATGTAATTGTATGTTGCCGTGCAAAGTGCATATGCATGGCAGTAACAAAGGCCCCACTGGCAACAGTCTCCGGGGAGCAAAGGTAAATAGCTCATCCCAAACGGGATAGCACCTATGCACCTGGGCGACATTAATGTAATTGAAAGAAAATAACAAATAAAGTTGTAAAGAAGGGTATTGTAGCATTTGGAACTCAGTAATGTTAAGTTAGGCAACATGCCAATTAACTCTACAGCAATGACTGGATAGAGGCAGTGAGGAGAAAATGAAACAGGTAGAAAAGGAAGTTATATAATCTGAACCCTACTAGAGAAAAGTTCAAAGGTCGGTGCAATTTCCAGGAGGAAATACTTCTGCTTTTAAATTTAGCAATGACTTATTAGAATAGTGATGCAGGGGAAGGGGATGTGGGTGTATAATACTGTATGTCTGAACTATGCCAGTGATGAAGCTTGAAGAAGTGTATGGGTGTTTTAGCAAACCCCATGTCCATCAACTTATAACCTGCAATACAGTGCAGGACTTAGGGACCCATTTTGACACTAGGTAATTATATCCTGAATAAAACACTTCATATTTAGATATATATATATATATATATATATATATATATATTGTAAAATGCAATCTCTTTGGTGACTTTGCCATAGTTTTGTTAAACCGGAACAGCCAGAGATAATCTGATGGGGTAATCTGTTTTCTCTCTTGTTACATGCTGGAAGTAGCTCAGGAAAGGGAAGGCAAGGTGAAGTTAATAAATGGGTAGTTCAAAGCAGAAACAGTGCATGCCACATAGAAATTAGAGATGCAACAAAAATAAATTCTGCTGGTAAAGTGAATGTGAAGTGGCCACTTTGCGTTGTCATTCCACCTTAATGCAAAGTAAGGTGGAGTGGCAACAATATTGGCAGCCCCCTAGTGCTCCCCCCCACACACACAGTCACCAGAATTAATGTGCATCCCCAAAATGCTATTGTCTTGTATCCAGAAAACTCCCCAGTGCTGACAAAGTGAAATGAGATCACAGCAAGAAATACAAAGTCTCCCAGAATTAATGTCACACTCAGTCATGCATGCAGTGGACGTGGTCACATCATGCACAGACACCAAAATTAATGTGCATACCCAAAATGCCACTGTCTTGTGTCCAGAAAACTCCCCAGTGCTGGCAAAGTGAAATGAGAGCATAACAAGAAATGCAAATTCTCCTAGAATTAATGGCACACTCAGTCATGCACACAGTGGTCACACACAGTCACCAGAATTAGTTTGCATCACCAGAATGCTACTGTCTAGTGTCCAGAAAAGTCCCCAGTGCTGGTGAAATGAAAAGAGAGGGTAACAAAAAAATGCAAAGTCTCCCAGAATTAATGGCATACTCAGTCACGCGTGCAGTGGTCACAAACAGTCACCAGAATTACTTTGCATCCCCAAAATGCTACTGTCTTGTGTCCAGAAAATTCCCCAATGCTGGCAAAGTGAAATGAGAGGGTAACAAAAAATGTGAAGTCTCCCAGAATTAATGGCACACTCAGTCATGCGCGCAGTGGACGAGGTCACATCACACATAGACACCAGATTTAATGTGCATCCCCAAAATGCTACTGTCTTGTGTCCAGAAAATTCCCCAGTGCTGACGAAGTGAAATGAGAGGGTAACAAAAAAATGCTAAGTCTCCCAGAATTAATGGTGCACTCCATCATGCAAGCAGTGGCCACACACAGTCACCAGAATTAATGTGCATCCCCCAAATGCTACTGTCTTGTGTCCAGAAAATTCCCCAGTGCTGACGAAGTGAAATGAGAGTGTAACGAGAATTGCAAAGTCTCCCAGAATTAATGATGCACTCTGTCATGCAAGCAGTGGCCACATATAGTCACCAGAATTAATGTGCAACCCCAAAATGCTACTATTTTGTGTCCAGAAAATTCCCCAGTGCTGGTGAAGTGAAATGAGAGGGTAACAAAAAATGCAAGGTCTCCCAGAATTAATTGTGCACTCCATCATGTGAGCAGTGGCCATACACAATCACCATAATTAATTTGCATCTCCAAAATGCTACTGTCTTGAGTCTAGAAAATTCCTCAGTGCTAACAAAGTGAAATGAGAGCGTAACAAGAAATGCAAAGTCTCCCAGAATTAATGGTGTACTGCAAACACACAGACAGATTAAGATTGTGCTGTGCACTCAAGAGATGCAGAGTCAGATGCAAAGGCACAACAACACCTAAACAGTGCTCACAAGTCACAAATCCAAATCTGGAAAAGAATATATGTTGCCGGCTGTGGGGTAGTGCAGTGCATGGCAGTAACAGTCCACTACCAGTAAAGATATTGCAAAGCAGTATAAAAAATTCATGCAGGTGTGGTGGATAGCAGATTCACACTGCTGCAATTACTGTGGCACAATAAAAGTTGTCTGATTTAATGGTACACATCACACACACACACTCACACACACACTACAAATATTGCGTAGCAAATTGAAAACCTTTAGCAATATAACCAAATGTTTTAAACAAACTGAAATTATACACTGCTGCATCACTACAATCAGCAGGAAGATGTCAAGAATTACTGAAAATACAACAAAGATTTAGCGCACTCACCCCTTCCTGAATAAACACTCGAGCTGCAGATATTTAATTCATAAACTTTTTATTTCTGCAGCTTCAGCCCCATGCTGATAAAAACTGTCAAGGAATATCTTACGTTTCACACCCTTCGGTGTTTCATCAGAGATACCAATTAATACAACAGTTACAAATTTATACACGTAATACAATTCAAAAGTGTAAACCACTAATAGAATGGCTTTTCCTTAATTGATCAACTATGTGGTATAATCTAACATGTCATTCGCAAAAATAAGGCAAATATAAACATTGTTGTGATCACCATCTAGTGGTCACTATTAACCAATACATCATTATTAATCACTGTTGTTAGAAAAACTTTTACATACATTGAATAGGAAAAAAAAGACTTATGATATATTCAGCATACCCAGATGTTATGTGTATGCAGATGCATTTTTCACATTGCATTATTAATACGATCAATCTATAAATATAAATATGTTTTTTTCTAGATTCCATGAGTGTCTACAGTATAAAAGGGAGCCGTGATCACATACATTATGTGAAGAAGTAGTAAAGAAAGAAGTAATGAGAATAATAAAATAAAATATTTTTTTTCCTATTCAATGTATGTAAAAGCTTTTCAAACAACAGTAATTAATAATGATGTATTGGTTAATAGTGACCACTAGATGGTGATCGCAACAATGTTTATATTTGCATTATTTTTGGGAATGAAATTTTAGATTATACCACATGGTTGATCAAGTAAGAAAAAGCCATTCTATTGGTGGTTTATACTTTTGAATTGTATTACGTGTATAAATATGTAACTGTTGTAAGAAGTGGTTTGGGGAAGGTGGAATAATGCAAAGTAATTGGTTTCAATGGACTTTGCATTCACCATTATGACGTAAAGTACTCCACTTCACATTGTGGAGCACTTTGAGGATTCCGCGTTACTCCGCGAATCACTCCGCAGAGCGAATTTCCGCCACTTCGCCCATCTCTAATGCCACAGCAGAGAACTGAGAAAGTTGATGCAATATCGATGGTGCACAGTGTCAGGAATACATCAAAAATCAAACTGGCTGAAGAAAAGTCTTTACTAAAAAAGATACACACTCATCAAAGGGCACCTTAAGATTGATCCTGCATGACAGACTCAGCTGCCAAGGCAATAGCTACATGGGTACAGCCACGTGAGTATGTTGTTGTAATCAATATTGCCACAAATTAGTTCAGCTTGTCTTTAAATGAAGAAAATGCAAAACGTTTTACCTGGTGTCTGACTGACTTTGTTTTCATATTTTATCCCACAGTGCTGGGAGTTTTAGGGTGTGTGTCACTCACTAGGGAAAACACACGAGGGAAAAGTTCTCTGAACTGAAGACTCAACACACCAGGACAAATTAATGGTCAACCTCCCACCATGTTTAAGTGCTGGTGGCCACTCCAGAGGCTCCTAACAGAAAGCAAACAAATACATAAGAAATCATCAACAGCATCTTCCTTTAGCTTCCTAAAGTAAAATGGTTTTCATTCTGCTGCCCCCTCCTGACCACCAGCTCAAAATACATGCTTTCTGGGACATCTCATGGCACCTCTCACTTCTGCTGGTGGTACTTGTGTCTCTGGGCATGGAGGCTCTGCACACCATTGCCAAGTACTGGGTCTATGAGAAGCAGAAGGTGGGCACCGTAATCACATGGCTGTTGGAGGACGTGACAGACAAGCTGCACCAGGAGTCACATTATTTACCAATGTATTATTCATCACACAATCCCATTATGCACAATTTTACCTTAGGCAATGTTTTATGGATACAACTGGAAACCGTTACATTTTTCACCTTGTTTACCAATATTGTATTCATCACACAATCTCATTATGCACAACCGCACCTTCTATAATAAACAGGGTATTCTGTACAGGAGCAGGGGATTCAAGCCTGCCACTCAAGCATCGGCATCAGCCAATTATAAATAATAAATATATTTTATTCTAGTACACAAATGCTCTAATTGGCAGTCTAAATATGGGGAATGGCAAAAAGTGCAGAGTGCTGTGCAAATCATTTAATCAGTGCTGAAACCCACATGAAAAACAATTACAGGTATACCATATCAATTCACTGACTAGTACCATATTATTATTCCACCAACAGGTCAAAAAAAGACATTACAACATGACCTTCATTAAAGTTTAGCTCATGTAAGACTTATTCCACATACAGCAATGTTCTGCATGCAGCTAGTTGTAGGCTGCAGAGATGTGTAACAATGCGGTCTTGCAGAACTTTTGGCCTACCCTTGCTTATTGCCAGCACTGCCTTACAAATTTTACTGCCAGCAGTCAGCTCTGCTAGATGAGAAGGAAGCCTTGCATGCAAATGTGCTGAAATGTGCTGAACTTCAATAAAGGTCTATATGTATGTCTTTATTGACCTGTTGATAAAATAATAATAATGAACTGAACTGGTGCACCTATAATTTGCATGTGGCTTTATGGACTGATTGTATGATTTGTATTTTTTCACATTCACACTGCCAATTAGAGTATTTGTGTACCAGAATAAAGACATTTAATGGTTACAATTGGTCAACACTGACTCCTGAGTGCCAGGTTCAAATTGTTTGCCACCAGTGTTCAGTGGCTCAGTAGGTAGCACACTCGCCTCTGAGGCTGTGAGATCAGAGGGCTGTGGGTTCAGTTCCCACATCTGGCACTTGGGTTAATATCCCAGTACTGACACTGTAGTGCAGCATGAGAGGGGTGCTGCACTTCTGAGGTGCCGTCTTTTGGATGAGACGTTAAACTGAAGTCCCATCTGCCTGGATTGGTGGTGGTTCAGGTGGATGTTAAAGACCCCATGGCATTTATCGAAAAGAGTAGGGGAATTTCCCGGTGTCCTGGCCAAATTTCCCTCATTCACTAAAAATACCTCCAACAGTTTCATCTGGTTCAGGGTCAGTTGGCTTTCATCTGTATCCTCTCCCCGGGTCGTGCCTGAAAATAGGCAGGATTTGCCTAGTGCACTTACCCAGTCAACAAAAACTAAATAAATAAATAAATAAATTGTATTTCCCCATGGCACCATGTAACAATCATGCTCTGTTAATCTTTGTGAATTACATTCTACTGCCCTGTTCTGCCACCTTGTATAATATTTGCTTTTATTTTAGAGGATTGTTATTTTTATAACTCTTTCTGTTCCCACTCCCTGGGATGCACCTGGAAATGTATTTTGGCTCAGTGAGCCTTTCCCAGCCAACACATTTTAAATAAATAAACTGGAGTGGTGAGGCAGGATGATTCTTTACTTTCTGATGGATTTTGAATGCTTACGACAGGTGATGTGACTGACAGCATGGAAGAGATTAATGTCTTCTATCCATCCACAAACCACATCACAATACAACTGGGTTCACTGAGCACTTTGGCAAATTGTCCTGCAATTGAATGTGATCCCACACCTGGGAGCTCATCCTCTACTCTTGCAGGGGGTAGGACAGGGAGACAGTTCAGATGGTGTTAAAAAGGTAGTCCACTTAAGGGATAGTGGGGATTTCAGCATGAAGCGAGACAGTTCAGTCCAATAAAGGGGGAGTTTAATGGAGGGGTTAATAGGAGGGCACTTCTGGTTACATTAGTCATTTCATTTTTGACCCAAGTTACATTATATTGAGACACAGGACAAGAAATGATAAACAGGCCATTGGAAGCATGGTCTTTTAACACTTACTAGCTATTGTCACAGGAATATATAGTCTAGATGTTTTTCATCTTTCTTTGAAATGTAAGCCCCCTTTGGGAGCTTACTAGTTAATTTATGTACAGCTGCAGTATCCAGAGCTGGGACCTGCCTACCAGTGGGGGGGGGGTTCAGCCCAGAGGTAGAAAGGGGGAGGTTTTGGCATGTAGAGGAGGTCCATGAGAGAGAAGTAAGAGGAGACAGCCTGTAGAGTGTTGTGCCATGAGGGCTGAGATCCGGGGCCAGGGTAGGCTGCTTGCCACACTGGCCAGATGCCCATGAAGACTGTCAAAGTGTAGCAGTCAGGAGTCCAGGAGGAGTCCAGAGCTGTACTGGGATCACCTATGCCTTGAAGGGGGAGCCAGAGCATGGGAAGAAAGTAAGTGGCCCACCTTGTGATTCTCTGGCACCTTGGTGGGGTGGCACAGGTAGCTCCCACCCAATTCCACATCTGTGGGTGACAGTGAAGAAAGTCCTGTGCCAGGTCATTCAGGCAGCATGGAGGTAGCAGTCTGTGCTGCAAGAAGCACAGTAATGGCAGCCTGTCTCCCTTTCCAGTGGCACTTCAGCCTCACCAGGGGGTGCTGGGGAGCCTATTCAGCCTAAGAGCAGAGCATGTATGGGTCTCTGGGACTGCCAGGGCTAAGAAAGAAATGCTCTGGGAATGCTCAGAGTTGCACAAGGCTTAGGATAGAGGGGACTTGGCATTTTCTGTTGGGACTTTGTTTGCTGTAGCAGAGACCATCCAACTGGGACCTCCAGAAATGAACCACTGGTGTTGGGAGGTACTGCCAAAGTTACACAGCTACTCTACACCCTGTAGTGGCTAGTACAGTGTGTGCCAGCAAGAGTGTGTGTGTGTGTGTGTGTAGCATCTTTTTTTTTTGGATTAAATAAACTTTATTGGCTTATATTTTTTAACAGCCGTGTGACACATTAGATATGTATACAGTTGCAGAGAAGAAAGAACAAATAGAAAAATTAAAAAGAAATTACAAAGGATGTTAACATCCACTATATAAAATTCTCTTACAGATTTCTGTCCTTTATGATATAAAACTATTTAGTATACAGAATATTGGAATAATATATAGAGAAGAAAATAGGAAAATTGAGATGGAATAGAAAGGAGAAATTAATTCATTAAATACTGTTTTAACACAACTGATCCTACCTATTCTACCCTCAACCCTTCCCCCCATCCCCCCCAGCCTGCAGCCCTATTACCCCCTCCCATCCCCTCCCACACAGTAACCTTGTAATATAATGAGGAGAATTACACAACCTTAATCTGATATCCAAATTATTAGAGGCAACTAATACATTTAAGCAATTAGACTATCAATAAAGTAAACAGAGGGACCCACACCTCATTATAGTAATGTAATCTATCCGACACCTGGGCTATAATTTTTTCGGTCTATAAGGCGAAGAGAACTTCCTTGATCCATTCAGTTCTGGAGGGTATTGTTTGATCAAGCCAGTGCCATAAAATCATTTTTTTGCACCCAAGGATATCACAGCCATGTGCTTACACTGCTTCCCAATTAATACTGATCCATAATTACCCAAAATGCAAATTTCAGGTGTGAATGCCTCAGAAAGGCCCAAAAGGGGATCTAAATTATCTTTGATAGCTGTCCAAAAGGGTGCTACCTTGTTACATTGCCGTAGTATATGTAATAAGTTGCCGGGAAATGCCTCACATCTAGAACATAGATTTGAAGCAAGTAGCCCATTTTATGTAATTTAATCAGGGTATAATATAAGTCATGGATGACAAAAAATTGCAATAGACGATATCTATCCCATCTCACATCTTGGTATAAATGTTACCAAATACTACCCCAGGGCCTCTCCTCTGAAGCAGCAGTAGGCAACATTTGGTCCCACACATACCATGGACGGCAATTTTGTAGCTCCAATTGTTCTCTCAAAAGATAATAAAAGTAGGATATAAAATGCGATGTGGGAGGTGATGAGACAGTTTGCAGCAACGGTCCAAATAGATGTTGGTTCCAGGGCTTCAACCCAAAGTGTGAGTAAAGCATGTGGGATAGCTGAAGATATTTGAATACGTAATTAGTAGGTACTTGGTATTTATTTCTTACCTCTTGAAATGTCAACAAACGATGCTCACTTAGTAGATCAATCACTTTAATTTTAGGATGGAAAGGCCAGAATTTTTTATTTAGAGACTTACACCCGATCTTAAAGTTAGGATTCCTAAGAATTGGTTGTGAAGTATCTTTCTCTAAAGATATATGAATTTTTGCATTTATCTTAGTAAGAACCAGGAGAGTAGTTCCAATTGACATACAATGTAGAGCTCTAGGAATATTCCTATGTGCTGCATAGATAAGAGTACCTATGTCTATTCCATGAAGAGAACATAATTCACTTTCAATTTGAAGCCATTGCGGAACATAGGTGTGACAGCCCTCAACCAACATCTCTTGATCCCATCTTTTTTTTTTTTTTTTATACTTTCTTTTTCTCCCTCCTGGTTTTTTCCTACCCTCTTGATCCTACTCCTTCGGGCCTCTCAATGCTCTTAGCCATCCCCTAGATCTGCCCCTAGAGTGCCTCCTCTCCTTCCCTGCACAGTGGGGTCTGTCTGGTGTGGTGGTCTGAGCGGAAAGGCCATCATCCAGGACAGCGAGGGTGATTTTTTTCCCTTGTCTGTTGGTCCCATCCCCTGGGGACGCCGGCACTTGGGACTGAGTCCCGAGAGGTAACGTGCTGATGCACGTTTAATTTCCTCATGCGCTGTGTAACGCCTCCTCCTGACCTCAGAGTCGAGTCGCCTGCCTTCAAGAATCGTGCTTCCACTGACTCTTCTACGGGAATGATGGACACATCCGTCCCGGTATCCCACCCCTGAGGGAGGAGAGCATCCGTAGGGGACGCCGATCCTCCCTCCCTGCCAGCCCCCGCCCTGAGTCCGTTACCAAACCCGGGTCGCCAGCGTAGCGCGAGGTGTGGCATCCAGTGCCTCAACCCTCAGCGCCGCCAGGCCAGCCTCTTGATCTCATCTTAATATTACCGAGCATGTAATTGCATAATAATAAAGAAGGAAATCCGGTAATTGCAATCCACTATTAACTTTGCTACGCTGGAGTTTTGCAATCACTCTTCTCGGTTTTCTTTTGCCCCAAATAAAATTAGCAATTGAACGGTTCACCTGGAGGAACCAGGATTTAGGGAGAGACAGATTGGTCATGTAAAGGGGGTATAATAACCGGGGAAGAACATTCATTTTTATTACATTGATCTTTCCCCACAAGGATAGAGGAAGTGCAACCCAGCGATTAAGATCTTTACTAATTTGGGATAGGGTTTTGTCTAAGTTATATTGTTTCATTTGCAAACTATCAGTAGAAAGGTATATCCCCAAATATTTCATATTATCTTTCACCCATTTTAGACCTAACTGGGTCACTTCCCGAGGAATAGATATAATCATTTAGAGGCATCACCTCCATTTTGTTTATATTAAGTTTATCATTTGAAAACTTTCTGAATTGCTCAATAACAGCCAGAGCAGATTTTATTGAAGTAGAAGGGTACGAGATATGAAGTAGTATGTCATCTGCATAGACTGACAACTTATACTGCTGAGATCCAACTGAAATGCCTTGAATTAAGGGAGAAATATTAATATAACAGATGAGTGGCTCTAGATAAAGATTAAATAAAAAGGGGGAAAGGGGGACAACCCTGCCTGGTTCCCTGATTTAGGAATATAGTGTTTGAAAGCATACCATTGCAGAGAACACGGGCCGTTGGTCGGGTGTACAAAACCTTTACCGAATAAATGAACTGTTGAGGAATGTGATATTTAGGCATGAGATAAATAATAATAATAATAACTTTATTTATTTAGCGCCTTTCAAATACCAAGGTGCTTTACATATAAAATCAAAATATACATATAAAATCAACAATTCAAAACAGCATCAATCCATAAAAGCCTTATTCCATAAAAAAGTCTTGAAATCCCACTTAAATGTTTCCACGGTCGCGCATTCTCTAAGCCAGCGAGGCAAAGAGTTCCAGAGGGTAGGGGCCATGAACCCAAAAGCCCTAGCCCCAGAGGACTTTAATATAACCCTTGAGACCTCAAGCAACCCCTCGATAGGCTGAACAGAGCTGTCACACACGGGTGAGTGAACGAAAGCTCTTTCAAGTAGTCAGGGCCGAGTCTGCAGGAGGGCTTTGAAGGTCAGAAGACTACTTTAAAGGTGATCCACCACTGTATAGGCAGCCAGTGCAGATCGCGAAGCACAGGGGTGATATGTGTCCTTCTAGTCACCCCTGTCAGTAACCTTGCAGCAGCATTCTGCACTAGCTGCAAGCGACGGATATCAACCCCAGGAAGCCCCAGGTAAAGGGAGTTGCAATAGTCAAGGTGAGATGTCACGAAAGCAAGGACCAATACGGGTAAATCGCTGGATGGAACAAGGTGTTTCACCCTGGCGATGTTCCTAAGATGGTGCAATGCAGACTTAACGACTGCTGACACCTGATGACGAAGAGTCAGCCCGTCGTCAAGTACCACTCCCAGGTTACGCACCCATTCAGAGGAAGGGATCAGATCCCCCACCAGCAATATGCCAGAGGGCTGACCGGACCCCAACCCACCTGTCCTATGCCCCGGGTCCACGACCAAAACCTCGGTCTTACCGGCGTTCAACTTTAACCAGCTCACATTCATCCAGTCCTGGATTTCAGTGAGGCAGCTATTAAATACAGAGAGAGCGCTAACCTGGTTGGAAGGCAAAAGACAGGTAGAGCTGGGTATCATCAGCATAGCAGTGAAACCTCAGCCCGTACCTTCTTACAATGTCTCAGAGGGGCAGCATATACACTGCAAACAACATGGGGAAGCACCAACCCTGGGGTGCACCACAATGCAGAGAGAAGGGTCAGAGGAAAAATCCGACACAATCTCTCATGCTCTCCCAGATAGAAAGATGAAACCATCTGAGCACTGTACAAGACAGGCCACAGATGGACTCCAGACATTAGAGCAAAACCCCATGGTCTACAGTGTCAAAGGCTGAGGAGAGATCAAGGAGGACCAAGATAGAACGGTTCCTCTGATCTCTCGCCATCAGGAGATCATTAAGCACCCGAACCAGAGCAGTCTCGGTACTATGCCTCTTACGAAAACCAGACTGGAGAGGTTCATAGATATTATGGATGGTCAAATGGTCCTCCAGCTGATTTGCCACTACCTTCTCAATAACCTTCCCAATAAAGGGAAGGTTAGAGATCGGTCTGTAGTTGGAAAAAACATCTGGGTCCAAAGAAGCCTTCTTCAAAAGGGGAGTCACCACAGCTTCCTTTAGGGAGCTAGAAAACTCACCCAATTCTAGGGAGCACCAGATTATTTGAACCAGAAACGGGCCAACGATCTCAGCACAGCCCAAAATTAGGGAAGTAGGGCCCAGATCTAAACCACAGCACGTAGGGCACATCCCCTGGATGATCCGCATAATATCACTGAACGTCGGCAGGTCAAAGGAACACCAGGAGACAGAGGATTTTGTGACCAAACGCTGACCAAAAGCTTCCCCCTTAGAGTGTGTTGGGCGGATCTCGGATCTGATGTCGGCAACCTTATTTGCAAAGAATTGAGCGATCTCATCACACTCCTTCTGTGAAAAAGCTCGACAGAGCTGGAGACAGGCTGGGTTGCACAGCCTGTCCACAGTTCTGAAGAGCTGAGCTGGTCGATTCTAAGTGACAGAGATCTCCCTGGACATGAATTCTGCCTTCTTATGGGAGATCTCTGATTGGTAGAGCCGATAATGCTCCTCCAAACTAAGGCAGTCGACATCCAGAGCAGATTTCTTCCAACGACGCTCTAATCGTCGACCCACACATCGCAACTCCCTCAAGGACCCATCAAACCAAGGGGTCCGAGGGCGAAGAGAGAGGGGACGAACACGGACAGGAGCAATTGAGTCCAGGGCCAGGGAAATGGCCTGATTATAAGCCAAGACCATAGCCTCTGGACCCATGCTGGCAGTCGGAAACTCTGAGAGGTTCAACACTGCCATCAGGTCTTCAGGGCACACATCCCATAATGGGCGGTATCGAACCATCTCCACAAGGGCAGACTTACGAAGGGGAGCACAAAAATTGAAGCTCACGGTGTAATGATTGGACCAACTGACAGGTTCCACCACCAAATCAGAGGCCTCAATCCCCAGGAGAAAAACTAAATCCAAGGAGTGACTATGATTATGCGTAGCCGAGGAAACAATCTGTGTAAGTCCCAGTGATGACATCAGCTGGAGGAAGTGCTGACCAAAGGCAGAAAGTTCGTCGTCGACCCAGGCATTGAAGTTGCCCAGAACCATCAGTCTGGGTGACTCCAACGCCATATCGGTGATGAAGTCTGCCACTTCCTGCAGGAATCGTCTCTCATCTCCTGGTGGATGGTAGACGAGGGCTATCCTGCAACCCACACAAGCCATGACGGTACACTCAAAGGATTCAGATTCCTCAACTGGTACACCCGTGAGCCCCAAGCTGGTCTTAAAACAGACCTCTACTCCCCCCCCCACGATCCAATCTCAGGCGGTGAATCACCGAGTACCCAGCCGGAACAGACGCCTCTAAGAAAGGGCCGGCATTTCCATCCAGCCAGCTCTTGGTGATGCAAGCCAGATCTGCTGACTCAACAAAATCAGAAATAATAGCTGATTTGTTTTTAACAGATCTGGCATTGCACAGCACCACCTGAGTTGGACAGGGATCTGAAACCGTCCCGACTACTTACCCATCCAAATAGGAGGAGCCCTTGGGTATGGAGACTAGGCATGGAAAACCACGTTCCAGGCTCCATTTTGCCCCAGGGCATCTTCTGGGCTTAACCACCCTAATGCGAGCAGTCCGTTCATTCACCCTACTGCTGGCCCACGAATTTCGGCTTACATTTACCCTCTCCTATGGCAATACCAAGTGCCCAGAAAAGCTGGTAGGTGGAAATGGGAGGGGGAGGGCAAAAAGGGCGGAGGGCGTGGAGGTCAGAGGACGAATAATGCACGACCGGGTTAGTAAAATGACACATAACAAAAGCGGGAGACAAACTGGTGCAAGCCAATAAATAAAGAAAATCCTAGTATCACAAAAATAAAATACCCACAAATTACATTTAGACTAAAAACCCAAAACATAAACCAACGTACTAGCAACACAACCACACATAAACAATAAACAAATTATTAAAAAATCCAAATATAAAAATATAAGAATATAAGAGGACAGGGAGGCCCTCTCACTGCACCCACTGTCCTTTATATAATAAAATGAAGTCCAAAAAAGAAATTACAGTTGTTTAAACAGATAGTCCCATGACACCCAATCAAAAGCTTTTTCTGCATCCAGGGACACCAGGGCAGCAGGTACTGAGGAATCCCTGGATGCAGAAATGAGATGGCTAAGCTTCCGCATATGGTCTGAAGAGTACCTATTAGCCACAAATCCTACTTGCTCCGGACTTATTAGGCATTGCCATACTCTCGCCAATCTGTTGGCTAGAATCTTTGCCAGTATTTTGAAATCCACATTTATTAGGGAGATAGGGCGGTAATTAGTGACATAGAGAGAATCCTTCCCCAGTTTCAGAAGGACCACCACGGTAGTTTCGGTAAGGGAGTAGTCCGAAACCTCATGCTCATAAATATAATTATACGTATCTAGTAGAATAGGGGCTATTTGTGTTTTATAGACTTTATAGAATTCTGCAGTATATCCATCCAGCCCCGGAGTTTTGTTCAGTGGTAAGGCATCAATAGCTGAACATATTTCTGACACCAATAAGGGTGCTTTTAGATATTCTATTTGCTGGTTGTCTAAGAAAGGAAGTGTTACATTCTGCAGAAAATGTTCTACTTCTGCTGGGTTAAATGGAGTACTGGACTGGGAGTACAAATCGGAGTAATACTGCTAAAACTGAAGAAGGATATCCTGAGGAGAGGTAACTATAAGACCAGCCGTGTTATAGATAGAGGGTATTATTCTGTCCACAGCTTGAGCCCTTAAATGAAGGGTGAGAAGTTTGCTCGCCTTGTCTCCTTGACCAAAGTACCTGACCTTAGCTTTTTGGAGGAGATATTCCGCTTTGTCTGTCAAAAGAGAATTATAACGATCCCTAAGAATTTCCAACTTTGTGAGGGAGGGAGGAAGTGATAGCTCTACAGCTCATATCTCCTGGAGAAGATGGGATGTTATATGTACGGTTATTTTCTTTCTAATGGTAGCTAGTCTAATTATTTCACCTCTGAGAGTACACTTTAATGCCCCCCATAGAACATCTACTTTAGGCATGGAAGGTGCGTTATTGTTAATAAATGTTAAAAGAAAGTTTTGCAGGTGGGATTGAAGTTTTTTTAGATTTCAACAGTTGGTGGTTGAACCACCATACTTTATTTCAGACTACATCAGGGCCTGGACTCCAGTGCAGCAAAGTGGGATGGGGATCTGAGATGACCTTGGCAAGGTATAAGCAGGATGTAACTAAAGAGAGGTGCCCAATATCCACCAAAAAATAATCTATCCTAGAAAAGGAGTTATGGGGAATTGAGTGAAAGGAGTACTCTCTTCTAGAGGGAAAAAGAGCCCTCCAAGGATCAATTAAACTGAGAGTATCCATCAACTCTCGAATAGCTAATTGCACCTGGGATTGGGCAGAGGTGCAAGCACTGGACCGATCAAAAATATTGCAGAAAGCCAGGTTCCAATCGCCTCCCAACAGCAAGGGGGTAATTTGACCACGGTATCAAATGTTGCATAAGTTGGGTAAAAAACACAGATTCATCTGATGTTGTACCATAAATTGAGCCGAGTACCAGTTCTGAGTGGCCAACTATAGCTTTAATTATAATAAACCTGTGCTGCGAGTCTACTATTGTGTCAAGCAGATGAAAAGATAGTCTATGGGCTATGAGTATAGCTACTCCACCACTGCGAGAGTTTGGTGCGGTGCCAAAAACTTGTCCCACCCAACTCCTTCTAAAAAGAAGTGTCTGGGAGGATGGCAGATGGGTCTCCTGAAGAAACGCTATGTCCACTTCTAGCTTTTGCAAATGTAAGTATTTTTGTTCTCTTTGCTAGAGGTTGGGCACCCCCTCACATTCCAGGAACATATTTTATACATTGCCATATAGTTCCAACCAATTTATAGATCTTTTAAAGAAATAAATAACACCTTTATAGTGTATTCTCCCCAATTTAAACCATCTATACAAGAGTATGTGTACCCTTATCCCTCCCATATCCCATCCCATATAATAACATCCCCCCTTAAAACGAAAGCCCCACCAGTAAATATAGCCAAAAAAATAGAAAACCCAGTATTTCTCCCAACTTAGCCCGTTACCCCTCACCACATCCCTTCCCTCTCTAGCCACAGCAAAATAATAGAAACCTTCTTTTGGCTGCAATAATACTCTGGCAACCCCTGACCTTGGCCAGATGAAAATAAACATAACAAAACCTGAAATCAAAAAGTATACTGATGTATTAGCTGTAGCAACCCCCCACCCTCTTTTATAGCACATGATGTTTTGTAGTCGGTTAACACCTACTGTTCAACTCCTGCTCCATTAAACAGCTTAAGAACAGGTTTACTAATGAAAGTCCAAACGTAAAAACCATCAACAGTCTCTCAGACAGAAATTACTAATACTGTGTTCCCCCAAAAATAAGCGGTACTTCATTATTAAGCGCCACTAACATAAGTGAACCGTTTCTTTTTTCTTCCCCCCCAGATGCGACTACTTGCATCTTCTGGATCCTTATTTAGAGATTAAACAACTGGACCCTTCTTGGTTACACCACATGTGCAGATCTAGGTAGTAATTTGGAATCTTCTCAGCAGAAAAGGGATATGGTGCTGTTAGTATGATAATGTGCTGCCCTCTAGTGACCATAGTGTGGCATCTCTTTTTGGCCCATTGGTTAGATTTACTCATTCAGACTAAAGAGAAATGTCCCATTGCACTAGCCTCCCTTTTACTCCAGTAATCTTCAGCGAGGAGGAACGAGATCAGGGAGTAGTGACTGTAGTGCTGACAGGGCTTGTAGTGCTGTTTCAAAATTATGCCAGGACCCAGAAACAAACACAGCCAGTCGTGATGGATACTGAACTTTATATTTTATGCCTGCAGCTATGAGTTTAGAAACCAGAGGGTGATATTCTGCTCTACGTTGTCTGACTGTAGCAGGCAAATCCTGTGCAAACCGAAGTTGCTGACCTTCCCAGAGCACCTGCTGCAGATCTCTAACTTTCCCCAGAACATGAGTCTTGTCCAAGTAATTCAGGAATTTTACTATTAGTGGCTTAGGTGGCTTGTCAGAGGCAGGCTTTGGTCTCAATGAGTGGTGTGCCCTCTCTATAATGTATGTGGTATTGTTTGGAGAAGGTCCCGCTATCTTAGTAAGCATCTTTTGTAGAAAGAGGATAGGTGCTGAACCCTCTGTTTCTTCCAGAAGGCCGAAGATAACAATATTATTTCTCCGACTTCGGCCTTCCAAATCCTCTAATTTCCCTTCCATTTTGTGAAGTCGTTGTCTTAGCATGGTGATCTCTAGATCCATTTTGGATTTCCATCCCTCTAAAGAGGAGACTCGAGCCTTAGTGTCCGCGATTGCCCGGTTAGTATCTGCCAGTTCCCCAATAATGCTCTTCAGTTCTGCAGTGATTTCTTGTAGTGTCAACTTAAAAGGATGCAGCTCTTCTAAGAATTTTTTTTCTGTGAGAGGCAGGAAGGCAGACATTGTGACCAGTGTTTTGGAGGGCACTCCGGTATGGCTTTTTGGTCTCTTCGGGCCCTTCTCAGGTGATTGTGGGGGCGTGTGAGAAGGGGGCGCCTGGCGCATTTCTGCTTCCATCGCAGGAGTAGGCCTTGCTTTCCTACCTGCGGTGAACCACCGCAATACCATAACTTCCAGGGAAGCTATTACTTCTAGCCTTATTGAGGTCGATTCAGAAGTTGAGACGATCGGTAAACAGTGAAGAAATTCGCTTACTCCGTAGGTTTTCCAGCAAAACGGCTGATTTCTGGGCAGGAGCCAATGTGTGGTGCTGCTATTTGGAAGTACTCATCACATGATCTCCGTGTGTGTAGCATCTTATTGAAATAGAAATGAGTTCATGCAAGAGAGAGTTTTAGGAGTCAAAACCCTGGAGGAATGGTTTGGAGCTGTTAATGTTGCTGCTGCTAGGATTAAAAGAGCCTGTTCAGCCCTGAGGGAGCACTGCAGTGTAAGAGCTTTTGAACCCCAAATGTTTTGCTGCAGACTATATTGGGCAGCTTGCCGTAAAGGTTACCCAACATGTAATTTGCACCCTCACTCCATGGAGTGACTTATTCAGATTTATTCAATTAAATCATATTTTTCTTCTTCTTTTAACCTGGAGTCTACAATGGATTTTATTTATGATATTGTGTGACCACACTAATCAGGTTTATCCCCACAGCTGCTGTTACCCCGCTGCTACATATAGCCTGCACTTCCCTCTGAGGAAATCTTCTATGAACCCTGGTAATGAGTTTAAAATTTTCTGGGACTGAGTTTTCTGGCTGCAAGTGTCCAACTCCCCCTAAGTTACCATCTGGAATATCCCTAGGAGGAGGGTGGCTTATTGAAAGAATATACATCTTACAATATCCATTGCTTTTAATTCAGACATCTAAAAACAATTTAACTTTTTCTTTTGTGGTACCATACATCTACTACCACTGTTTCAAAATAACATTTCTTAACATTAAACTCACTGAGGAGCAAAGCAGAGAGGGGAGATGTCACAGGGCAGTGCTTACAGTGCCATAGTTCTGGGTTACCCCAACACTACTACATTGTGCACAGCAGAAAGCTACTGCTTATTATACCAAATTATTCATAAATGAAGAACTTCTTATCACCTGTTAATAGTACTGCATCTCTTCAAGGCACTCAAGCATTGCAGCTCCTGTCTCACCTGTTAGGTTCAGAACCCCCACTGAAATACATTGAACCGCACTTACTGTACAGCAGTTCCAACAGCAAGACTTATCTTTCATAGGAGAGTGGATCTTCACCCAGTGACCTGCTCAGGTGAGTGAGGATGTAAGGGTGGTGGAGGGTGCAGGGTGGTGGGTGCTGAGTGGGAGGTGGGGGGGTGATAAGATTGGTAAGAGTCCATTTTCTCTTTTACAAGCAGCAAAAAAACCCCATTGAGGAACCATTTTCTTCATTTACAGTTGGAACAGCGATCGGAAGGTGGGGGTGCCACTAGACACCAGGTATAAATAAAATCATTATGGGGACTGGTATCAGAGGGTGGGGTGCCACTAGACACCAAGGAAATATTTAAAATGATTAAGAGGATGGCAATTGGAGGGTGGGTGGCACCACTAGACACCAGGGAAAAAGCGGTTCATTCCTCTCACGGTAGCCCACAGCATATGTTCCAGCTGTTGCTGCAGAAGTCAAGAAAGTCCCACTGTTCTAATACAGAGAACACGGGTCAAGGACTCCTTTTGTTAAGCTGGGCACCCAGGATTTTGGGTACCCAGAAAAGGTATCTCTTTCTCTCATTTTAAAAAAACAAAGATCAGAATCTAACTAAACATGACCTGTTTAGCAAGGTTCTGGTGTTGTCCTTTAAGGTAGACTGTGATGATACGACCACATATAGGCGACTTTCATAAAGGTGATTCATATGATGGTGCTTTTATCATGGGCGACTGTACCGGGATGGGGAAAGTTTCAATCTTGAAAGGTAGGATGGGCGACGGAAGGAGGGAGGTGGGTGACAGGATGTGGAGGGATGAGGAACAGGGATGTGGCCCAAGGGGATCTTGCTTCCGCTGAGCCAACCATGTGGTTTGGTAGGTAGGGTGCATGGCTCTGATGGAGCAGGTCCTGGGTTCGGGGCTGGGGACTGGTGTTCTTTTGTGCTTCCCGCAGCTGCGAGATTTAGTATTTTATTGAGCCAGGATGTGCCCCCTCTCCTCGAAATGCACCACCTTGGAGTTGAAAACCTATATTTGGGGGGGTGGGGGTTGGGATGCAGCCCCCCCGCATTCACAGTTCTTGGTAGCCTTTTTCTGCATATCACCAAAAATGTTTTCAGCAATAAAGCAGGTCATGATAATAGTGATCGCCTTTGTGCAGTTGCTATTATCACATAGAACCTTTTTTAAAATGTTAGCATTTTATGTATTTTCCACGCTTGTTAGTTCTTGGAAAAAATCAACAAGATGGTGGTTGGCACAGCACAAAAAATGTTCAGTGCCCTGCCAAGCAAGTGGTGCGAAATCAAAAACAGGCATCTGTGACATGAATTTTTTCATTATGAACCAGAACCTTACCTCAAAAACTCTACTGTGCATGCTCAGTACAGAAAACACTAAACTAAAGCTTTATAGCTCTGCAATCATTTAATATTTTTTCACTAGACCTATCAAAGGCACTACCTTAGGACATGACACATATCCCCTGTCACTTTTGAGAAAGAAATCTATTCCATGTAGGCTGCAGGTGAAAGCAAAAAAAAAAAAAAACATATAAAGGATAGAGAAAAGGTTAGCCTTTAAAGAAAATGACATGCAGATCTCAGAAACTGCACAAACTACCATCATGAAAATTTCCAAAGATAAAGACCTTGCTTCCTAGACAACACATGCAAACTTTCATCTCATTTTGTCAAACGCTGCCAAAGATAATAATGTGCAAAGTTAGGGGTTTAACATTGAACATCCTTCTCAACTCTAGCTATATAATACAGCCCAGATGGTTTGGAATTTTGATCTGCAATTTTCAGGGTAGAAAGTGATTGCCAAAGAATGGTGTGCTTCATTGATTTGGTGAAAAAATATTAATCCACTCCCAAGTTATAAGGTTTTGAAATTTTGGTTCTGAGCATATCCAAAAGACCTTATTGATCATGCTCAGAACTGAAATCTCAAATGCTTATTACTTGGGAACAGATTAATATGTATTCACCAAATCAATGAAAGGCACCATTCTGCCGCAAGCCCTTTCTACCCTGAAAATTTCAGACCAAACATCCAAGCCATCTGTGTGCTAGTCCATGAGAAAAAAAACAGTAAAAAACCCTGACTTTTCCTAAAAGTACGCTACATGGATCTCAAAATTTGCACATCTGACCAGAACAAAACAAGGCACATCAAGAAACTTTGTGTCTCAGACAGTTCATGCACAATTTCATGCAAATCCGTTGAATGGGGATAAAGCTATTAAAGTGTAAAGTTAGGAGTTTAACATTAAACAGCCTACTCAACCTTAACTATAGTGGTGCCACCATGCCACTACAATATACTGTATATACAGCTCAGATGGTTTGGAATTTTGGTCTGACATTTTCAGGGTAAAATGGGCTTGCCCAAGAATGGTGCCTTTCATTGATTTGTCGAAAAAATATTAATTCATTCCCAAGTTATAAAACCAAGGGAGCAGTGATCGGGCTACAAAATTGGGAAGAATTGATAGAGGATGAAAGGTAGGGCAAGCCTACTGAATGATTATTTAAGCAATAATGACCGAGAAGCCAGTCATTTCCTAGGGATTAATGACCACTTGGAGGATGGGTGGCCTGAGGCATAGCTAAGGGACACCTCCCTCCAGATGATCATTAATCAATAGAAATGATCAACTTCAACATTTTTATTGCAAATATAAGTCTAACTGCAATAACAACTTTTATTTTTTGCCTTTCTTTTAAACTTATGTTTACGTTTTAGTTGTGTGTCATGAGCCATGTATGCCCCACATCATCAACTGACAGCTAGATGATGCATTTCTAAGACATTAATGACTGATCCAGTAGCCAATCAGGAGCTTTGCTGGGCTCATGAATAGTGAATTATAATTCTGTTCAGTATTCCTGGTGTACAGGTGCCCTCTCCTGACTGCAGCATTGCAGCCAGCAAGGGATCTCTAGCAGGTATCAGTGAGGAGCCCATATTGGAGGAGAAACTGCTGCAGGGACTTCAAGCACTAAATGTCAATAAATCAATGGACCCAGATGGCTCGAGCCCAAGAGTGCTAAGGGAGATGGAGCAAGTCTAAATAATATATGTCTTTAAGTGCTCTTTGAAGACAAAAGTGCCGGAGGAATGGAAGACATTAAATGTGGTACCCCAACATATAAAGGTTGGAGTTAGGAGGAGTCTGGCAACTATAGATCATTCAGTCTGACCTCTATAGTTAGGAAACTACTGGAGTTTATAATTAAGGAAAGCATACAGGAGTTTCTGGGCCAGTCACCTGCAAGATTCCAGATGGTATAGATTTATTAGTGGGAGGGTGTGCCAAACAAACCTAATTGAATTCTTTGATTGGGTGATAAAGGCCATTGATGTTATGTGCCTAGACTCCAGCATAGCCATTGAATCAGTCCCACATAGGGCGGTTATGGACAGCACATCAAAATAATGAGACCTGGTGTGATAATAATGGAGAATATGAAGGTATCAGATTAAGTAGTAGGGCCTGTGGCAAGTCAAATCAGATGCTGGGTGTGTACAGGGAGAAGAATCACTAGCAGAAGGAGAAAGGTAATACAGCCCCTGTATTGGTCCCTGGTTTGTCCTCACTTTTACTATTGTGTACAAATATGGAGCCCACACTTGAGAAAGGACTTTGACAGGTTGTAGGTGGTGCAGAGGAGAGACACTAAAATGATACAGGGGCAACAGGGCAGGTCCTATGAGAAGCACTTGAAGGATCTTAATACTGGATGACAGGAGAAAGAGGGGTGACATGACTGTGACATTTAAGCACCTCCATGGAATAAACAAGGTGGACAGCAGAGAGCTGTTCACAGTGAGCAGAAACACAGGTGCCAGAGGTAAATCACTGAAACTGGCAGGGGATGTGTTCAAGAAAGATGTCAGAATTCCTGACTCAGGAAGTATTTTTTTATAGAAAGAGTGGTGGTGAATTGAAACATGATTCCAGAAGAGGTCATCAGGGCTAAAACAGGGGAAGGGTACAAAAGGGGATAGGAAGGACACATGGAAATAGTTCATAAGGGGCCAGACTGGGAAGGAGGTGAGAGACTGACAGGTTTGGACAGGCTGGATGAACTGCTAGGCCTTTATCTGCTGTCATTATTTATGTTTCTATACAGTGTACCACTGTATAGTGCCTCCTATGGTTTTCAGTTTGCTTCCCAATTTGCAAATATATTTACCCGAATTTTATTCTCAATTTTTTTTTTGTTTGTTTGCATTTTACGTCCCATGCTCCCTTCCCCCATGTCAGACCTGTAAATGAGCCTTGACTCAGTGTCCTTTTCCTGGTCAGCATTTCTTAACCCTGACAAATGTGAAGTGATGCACTAAGGTCACAAAAATCCAAAAAGCACAATATTTTTGGGGAGAAACAGAAATGAGAAAATCTTGTAGTGAGAAGGCTTTAGGAGTCACTGTGATTAATGACCTTAAACATTCTACCCATTAGGATCAAGTAGTTACAAAATGTAACAGAATACTGGGTTGCATTACAAAGAGCATTATCAGTACAGATTAGAAAGTGATCCTGCCAATTTATCACACCATTGTGAGACTACTAGAGTACTGTGGCCAGTTTTGGTCACCGAATTGAAGGGTAGATACTCAAAGGTTGGAGAGAGTGGTTTCACATCAAAACAGTGACTCCTGAATAGTGAGGAGTCAAAACTGCACCAGGTTATAGTGCATGCCAAAATTGGTGAACTCTCTGTGGGGGGGCTTTGACCCCGCACCCCCCACTTGTGGAGTGCTCTGCCCCACACACACACCCTTTCCAAATACATATACCATTGGAACAATGACTTTTTTATAGTGAAGACCACCACAGTGACAGATCTCACCAGGTCACTGTGATGGTCTCGCTTTACACCGCTGCTCCATTTCCTAGTGTTGTGCCCCCACCATGAACCAACTGCAACTTGGAGTTGGTTATCTAGAGATGGGGGATGCAGGAAGCAAAGCCCCTCCTAAAAAAAAAAAACACTTTGTTCCAACAAGAACAATGCCAACAGTCAGCATTGTTCCCATCACTGTCAGGGATGTCAACAGCAATGCTGTCGATGTAACATGGTGGAACCTACCAAATATACCAACTCTGTGGGGGGCAGACCTTGGGGAGTGGGGTATAGTGAGTTCACCAATATTAGCATTTGCTATAATCTGCCACTGTTTTGACTCCTCACCATTTGGAAGTCGGTGTTTAGATGAGCTACTGAGAGAGTACAACAAAGAACTAAATGGAAGACAGAAATTATGAGGTAGATTTAGAGAACTATGCCAATGTATTTTGGAAATGAGGAGGTTGAGAGTAGACTTTAATACTGCTTACAAAGCCCCCAGAGATGAGGACTTTGGTGATTGTGTTCATCTGGAGTTCAAATAATCCAGTTTTCTGTCCAGAAAGAGAAAGCATCAGTTAAAAGGAGATCACTTTAAAATGGAGAAATGTAGAGTATGGTTCACAAAACAAGTAGCATCTTGGAATAATCTGCCAAATAATGTGGCAAATAGAGAGAGTTTAAATACAGTGGGCTAGATTTTCTAAGCAGTTTGATTGTCACAAGCCCTAGGTGCACCAATCTAATGTGATATTACATCCCATGCATCAACTGTCGCAAGTTTTTTTTTATTGTCAATTATTTTTATCCTCCTAGTAGCAGGACGGCCTCATCGTTCGCTGAGCCTACCAAGCTCAGGGGAGGGGCTTTTGGGAGCTTCTAGCACCATGCAAGCCAGTCCAGGGGCATCATCCATGCCGGCCTCCACTGTTTCCTTCATTTTTCTCCTGTGAACTACCCTGAGACACCCAGAAGTGGTGGTTCATGTGCATGGAGGTGAACACATGCACCGCAGCTCTGGACCAGGTCCCCTCAACCCTCCCCATTGACCTATGTCTAAGCTCTCTCATGGCACTGTCCCTCTGGCCTCTACAAGAGGGTGGCCAAGCTCCGAGAGAGCTGGATACCTCCTCCCGAGGTGAAGCACTGCCTGCCGGCAGCTTCTTTCATCCTCTCCCTCCCTCCCCACCAGCATCCAATGACCCTGGCTGATTCCCTAACCAGGGTCGCCGGCGTGGCGTGAGGTGTGGCGTCCAGTGCCTCAACCCTCATCACCACCGGGACAGTTAACCGTCACAAGTTAAGCTAACTTTTTGTGACCTACTGAAATTTCTGTGATATTTCTAGAGAAATATCCTGCTTCCTGCATTTCCATGGTAGGGGCAGCAGAGAGAAAGTCTTTAGAAATTTCGTGAAATATCTGGAAATAGCTGGCAATGTCTGTGGCAATATCTGGAAATAGCTGGCAATGTCTGTGGCTACTACTGAAGATTGCAGCAATCCCAGGCATCCTTCTTACAGTGCTTGTGCCCAATATGGTGCAAGCTGTTGTAACTTGGGTAAACTGTTCCAACTGCATCAGATGTACTAAAATTGTATGCAGTTGCGTCAACCCCATTTGGCATACACATGAGGTGGTGCAGGGGTTGATGCAAGCCCTGCGCCACCCATTGAAAATATAGTCCAGTATGTTTCTAGAAAGACTGGATACATATTTACCATCTCCTAGAGGGAGGGAAGACAGAACACCAGGAGGAAGGAGCTACTGGTATAACTAAAACTTCTCTACTGGGACTAAGAACTAGATCTCTTGTACTGGGACCTTCAATTTAGGGTAAAAAAAAAAAGGAGTTGGTGTGTTTGTCAGAGGTAGTTGAAGTAAATTGTTATCTGTTATCTGTGTTATCTGTGTACTTATCTAGGTGCTTGTCACAGGTGTCAGAAGGGAATAGTTATCTGTGCAATTAACTAAGTGTAGAAAGATTTGCAAAGTAGAGAGAGTGGCTTAGCTAGAAGGAGCCAGGTTAAGACCAGATATAAACACTGCCCTAGATAGCTTCTGCCAGAGAGCAGGCAGAACACCAGGAGGAAGGAGCTACTGGTATAACTAAAACTTTTCTACTGGGACTATATTGCCCTCCTTCCCTCCCCTCCACCCCCCACCCTAAACCAGTTCTACTTTTATAGGCACAGGATTTAACTGACAACAGGAACTTCCTGTTTGGGATCAGGAAGTGAGTGATCACAGAGCCACCAAAGACTCACCATCCTAGAAGGGCAAGAGTAGCTATCCATTCCACCCCCCCCCCAGCTGCTGGAGGTCTGACTCTGAGCAAGTAAGGAGACTACTGAGAAATATAGGAACTTCTTGTCTCAGAACAGGAAGATCAGGAGCTAAAAGGCTGCAGAGGCAGTAGGTAAGTAGGGAGAGAGAAAAAAAAGAAATAAACAAACAGAGGAAAGAGTAAGTATTCCAAATAACAGTTAGGGGGCCAGAAAAAAGACATGATGGGAGTGGTGCAGTGCAGTGGCTGTAGAGCAGCAGTCTTCTGGAAGTTGTTCTGGAGGATGCAGTGTTGTCCCATCTGCAGACACCTTTCTGGGCTGAGGGAGGAAGTTGCTCATTTCCAGGCTGAGTTGGCCAGGATTTGTGAGACCTCCTCTCCCACCCAGGGACCACCAGGGTCACTGCCGTTGCCTCAGAGGTTGCCAAGACAGAGGAGTGGTTGGCCCACAGTGGGCTCAGGGAGGGTGAGGGTGGTGGAACAGAGGCACATCCCTCCAGTTGTGCCTCTCCACAATTTCTATGCCGATCTGGAAAAGTGTGGTTCCTCTATGGAGGCACCCACAGTGGAGAACAAGGAGGATGCTGGGAACCTCCACAAAGGAGACCCACAGGAGGGTGGCATGGGACCCCACAGAGGAAGGAGACAACTCCTGGGGGGGACTTCATTGTTAGGAAGGAAGAACTGGGGGAGGAAGGGGAGAGGGAGGTAAGGTGCCTGCTTGGTGCCATGGCTTAGAGGGACAGGGAGCGAATCCTCAGGATCGCAGGAGCAGCTGCACAGAAGAGGGAGCTGGATGTCACTGTCCACCTAGGGACAAGTGACCTGGCTAAGAAAGGGATCAGAGCAGTGCAAGAAGCGTTTATGGAGATGGGGAGGGGACTTAGACAAATAGCACACATGGTAACCTTCTTAGAGGTGCTGCCTGTCTATGGCACAGTTGAGGCTAGGGTGCTCCACACCATGGGATTCAACCAGTGGTTGAAAAACTGGTGCAGAGCTCAGGGATTTGGCTTCATTGGGGACTGGGGTCCACCTGGAGGGATGCAGGCCTATACTGGCATGATGGTCTGCATCTGTCCAGGAGGGGAACCAGGATCCTAGGTGATAGGTTTAAATACTTCATTGACAAGTATTTAAACTAGCCAAGGGGGGAGGCACTGGAAAGGAGCAGGGAAATCCTAGCCCCCCAAAAATATCAGGGTACTAAGTGAAGTAGACACCAACATCGAGATGTCGATAGGGAGAAGCACAGGGGTAAATGGAGAAAGTGATAAATGCAATAAAGACAGGGATGGGGCAAAAAGGGGTAAGGCCATCAAGAAATGGAAGGTAATGAGTACCAACGCCCGTAGTCTGGGCAACAAGCTCCCTGAACTGGTGGCCTTGATGGAAGAGGGATGCCTGGATATTGTAGCAGTCACAGAAACATGGTACACGAGAACCATGACTGGGATATTAACATACCAGGATACACAACCTACAGGAGAGACAGGGAGGGCATGGGGGGGGAGTAGCTTTCTATGTAAGGGAAGGGATAAAAGCAACTGAACAAAAGAGTAAACAGGGAGGAGAGGAGGCACTGTGGGTCACCTTAGAGACTGGAAATGGCACCACAATCCACACAAGGGTTGTATACAGACCCCCATGTCAGGGGGAAGGAATGGACAAGGATATGATAGAAGGCATACTTAGGATGGCAGAGAAAGGGGAGATACTGTTAATGGGGGACCTTAACATGCCAGATGTTAACTGGAGCACCTTTGTGGCAGGCACATCCAAAAGCAGGGCCATTCTTGATGCCCTTCAGGTGGCATGCCTCAAACAGCTAGTTTTGGAACCTACTCATGAGGGAGCAATCTTAGACCTCGTACTCTCAAAAGGGGACAGTGAGAGGATCTCAGATGTAGAAGTGGGTAGCCATTTTGGAACAAGTGACCACCAAACAGTGTGGTTCACGATAAACTCAGCTACAGAGTCAAGCCATACAAAAGTGAGGGTTCTGAACTTCAGGAGGGCTGACTTTGACAAGATGGGAGAGTTCCTTAGAAAAGCACTAGCAAACATGCTAGAAGGAGGGGTGGAGCAACAACGGGGAAATATCAAAACTGCCATCACAGAGGCAACAAGCCTTTGTGTGAAGCAAATAAACAAATCAAAATGAAAGAAAAAGCCACTATGGTTCTCAAAAGAGGTGGTGGTGAAGGTCATGGAGAAAAATATAGCATTTAGGAAGTATAAGGAAACACAGAAGGAGCAGGACAGAGAACTGTACCAGTTAAGGCAGAAGGAAGCAGGGAGAGAAGTCAGAATAGCAAAGGCACAAACTGAAGAAAAGATCGCTAACTCAGTTAAGAAGGGGGATAAAACTTTGTGTAGGTATATCAGGGAGCGTAGAAAGACAAAGGGAGGGATAGTGAGGCTGAATAGAATGGATGGTGGGTGGGCAGAGAGTGACAGTGAAAAAGCAGGGATACTGAAGGAATACTTCTGTTCAGTATTCACAAAAGAGGAAGTGGGGGAGGTGCCTAATCCAATTAACAGAAGCACTCTGGAGAGGGGGGTTGATTCCAGTCATTTCACAGAAGAAAGGGTTCTGAAAGAACTCCTAAAACTGAAGGTGGACAAAGCAATGGGGCCAGATGGAATTCACCCCAGAATTCTAAAAGAACTAAGCAGAGAACTAATGACACCACTAACTACCCTTTTTAACAAATCATGGGAGGATGGTGTGGTACCTGAGGACTGGAAGAAGGCAGATAGATGTGATTCCCCTTCACAAAAGTGGGACCAAGACAGAGGCAGAAAACTACAGACCTGTCAGTTTGACCTCTGTGGTAGGGAAAGTGATGGAATCACTTCTGAAGGAAAGAATTGTTGAGTACCTAGAGGTCAGTGGGCAAGGACCCAAGGCAGCATGGGTTCACAGAGGGAAGGTCATGTCAGACGAATCTAATTGATTTCTTTGACTGGGAGACCAAAGTAGTAGAACAGGGAGGGGCTGTGGACATGGCCTACCTAGACTTTAGCAAGGCATTTGACACAGTCCCACACAAAAGATTAGTAGTCAAACTAACCAGCCTGGGAGTGGGTCCCAGGGTGGCGGCCTGGGTAAAACATTGGCTGAACAACAGGACACAGAAGGTAATTATAAATGGAGTCCACTCTGAAGAAAGAGGAGTTACTAGTGGGGTACTGCAGGGTTCAGTACTGGGTCCAGTCCTTTTTAATGTCTTTATAAATGACATTGCATAGGGACTGGAAGGAAAAGTATGCCTCTTTGCAGATGACACAAAGACCTGCAACAGGGTTGATACACAAGGAGGTGTGGAAAGGATGAGAAGGGACTTGGCAAGGTTGGAGGAATGGTCAGAAGTATGGCAGCTAGGATTCAATGCAAAGAAGTGCAAAGTAATGCACCTGGAAAGCAAAACCCAGGGCAAGATTACACAATGGGAGGTGGTAGTAGCAACAACAAAAGAAAGAGGCCTGAGGTAATCATATCAGATCACCTTAAGGTTGGCAAGCAATGTGAGAAGGTGGTAGGAGGGCTGGGGGGATACTGGGTTGTATAGGGAGAGGTATCACCAGCAGAAAACAGGAAGTTGTTATCCCCCTGTACAGACAGTTAGTGAGACCCCATCTGGAGTACTGTGTCCAGTTTTGGAGACCCCATCTCCGCAAGGACATAGACAGGATGGAGGCAGTGCAGAAGAGAGCAACTAAAATGGTGCAGGGTCTGCAAGAGAAGCCATACAAGGAGAGACTAAAGGAGCTTAATATGTATACCCTTGAGGAAAGGAGGGAGAGGGGGGACATGATATAAAAGTTTAAGTACCTCTGTGGAATCAACAAAGTCCAAGAGGGTAGCATCTTTCAGAAAAAGAGATGTGCAAGAACAAGGGGACACAATTTGAAGATAGACGGGGGGACAGCTAAGGGGCAATGTGAGGAAGTATTTTTTCACAGAGAGGGTGGTGGATGCATGAAACAGCCTTTCTGAGGAGGTTGTGGGGTCTAAAACTGTGGGAGAATTCAAGAATGCATAGGACAGACATAAGGCAATTTTTTTGGGGGGGTAGGAAGAAATAGGCTGTTGGTTAACTAGGATCTGCAGCTTATCCTCTAGGTAGGAAAATGGGCAGACTAGGTGGGCTAAGCAGTCCTTATCTGCCGTCAAAGTCTATGTTTCTATGTTTCTATGGGGGATAAATACTTATTGCCATTGAAAAATTGCAGACAAGCTAGATGAACTTTCACTTCCACTTATCTGAAATGCCCTTGTTTCTATTTAAAAAATACACACACTTTTGTCTTCAGAAAAAGGGAAAGAATTTGTTTTCAGAGTTTTATTCAATCAGAAGAGACTATTATCTGCCAAAGATTAATGCAATAGCTAAAATGTTTATCTTTCACTGCTAAAAGTCACAAGTAGGAACAAGCATTTGTTAAAGCAGAATGTTTGCTTGCAGTGTAACGGGGCTTTAAAGAGCCCCTGGCATTTTTGGGACAACACAAAAAAAACTTAATATCTAAACACAATTTAGCTATATTTTACCCTTTTTTGTAATTGCTGCCCTTATTTGTTTATTACTAAGGACATTTGTATGGAAACAGGGGACCCAGTTTTTAAGTTTATGTTTGAAGCAAGGTGCCTGCAACAAAGGTATATGACGCAAGTGGTTCCTTGCATCAAACTTTGTGGCAATCCCATTTTTTGAATACAGGCTGCATCAAAATCAGGATGCCTTGCCCTGTACCACCGTTGTGGCAAAAGCACCCTTGCACCAGGTCGCAAGGGGACTTGCCCTATGGCAGGGCATCACCATCACCTTTTTTGGAATTTTGCAAGCCCTGCCATGGATGCAGCAGCGGCTCTGCTCAGACCAGACAGGAGGTGGTCTTTGGAAGCAGTATAGCACAGTGGTTTAAGGTTCTGAGCTGCAAATCTGGAGACCTGGGTTTGAATCCCACAGCCCCCACTTGCATGCTGTGTGACCCTGAGCAAGTCAGTAAACTTTTATGTGGTCCCAGGTCACACCTGTAAACAAGCTTTCAGCTTAGTGTGCTACTCCTGGTTAAACAATTGAAAAAATAAAAGGGCCCTGTGCCACTGGGGAACAATGTGGCAATTGGGGGGGCATGCCAGGTGGTGTCCAGGGGCAGCAGGAGAATGGGGGTGCCATAGGGGGCATCGGGTAGATGGTAGAACAGCAGGGTGGTGATGTGGCATCCAGCAGGGGTGCTGTATGCATTGCGAGGCAGCCGACCAGCGACAATCTGTGGAGGGTTGGCAGGGAGGGAAAGTTACCTGGCCCCAGGTGGGTACAGCCCTAGCACATGCCCCAGAGGTGCCAAGCTCCCAAACTCAGTAGGCAGGCAGCATTGTCTGCAGGGCAAGGGCTGTCAGTGGTGGAGGGAAACATTCTCCAGGAACCACAACAGTACTGTGGTACCCATCCCCCCGTGTTGTGGCAAGTTGCCTCCCACCTACAGGGTTTGGGAGCATGGCACCTCTGGGGCAGTTGTCTGGGCTGTGCCCACTTGGAGTCAGGTGAATTCCCTCCCTGCCAACCCTCCACAGAATGCAAGCCAGCCAACTGCCTGGCTATGCACATGGCACCCCTGCTGGGTGCCACATCACCACCTTGCTATTCTGCCATCTTCCCAATGCCTCCCATGGCTCCCTCTATGCTCCTGCTGCTCCTGGACCCCTTCTGGCATGTAAAGTCACCTCACCCCCACCTTCATGGCCCCTGTATTGCTGCACCAGATGGGGGGTGTGGATCCCTACATCAAGCCTCACAGGTGCCCAAACTGTTTGGCACAAGCTTGAGGCTGGGGAAACTCCTGGGTCTTTGGTGCAAGGACCACCCCCATTATAAAATTGGGCACAGGGTCCCTGAGGCATCCAAAATTTGCCACAGCCCTAGAGCAATGTATCTTGCATTGCTCTAAGGGCTTTTTTTATATTGGGCCCAGGATCTTTGCCCTATTTGCTCTCTCTGCTTGTCTTCTTCTGCAGTCACAGTTCTGTCTGACATTCAGATCTGTTGCTGTGGAGAAAATCATGATGTCATAAACAGGGCATTATGTTGTCATGTGTAGACAAGCAGCCAAAGCTAAAGAAGTCGAAGGAACAGTACTTATGTTTTTATATCACTTCCCTCAGTAATCAAGAAACAAGATAAATAATTGCAAAACTATAGTTCAGTCTGAATGGAACAGAGGGTAAATGCACAGAACTGTAAAACAGTGGGTTGCAGGTAAAGTCCCCCTCTGGGCCACAAACAATATAGTCTAAGGAAATCGGAGCTACAGTAAACTTGTATCTGGGCCAGTGGCATGGAGGGCTGAGGTGCTGGATGCCTCACCTCCCACCACACCGGTGGCCTGAGTTCAGGAAGGGGGGAGGAGGATTTAGTGAACATCGACAGATTCACTTCTTCAGGGTGAGGACAGTGAATACTACCACTTAGCTGCCACCTAGTGGAGGGTTGGTGGCACAGGAGTGATCACCTGAACTGAATATTAGAGGTGGGCATTGAAATTGTACAATGCCTTCACAGTATATATGTGAACCATTGCATGCTGCTGGCTCCGACTTAAGGGGAGTGACAGGTGGAAAAGAACCCCTGTCTGCAGGATGATGATGCAACCCTGATGGCACCACACCACCATCATCCGTGGCACTCACTCACACAATGAGGTAAGAAGTAGATGAGGTAAGTCCTGAAGGTGGGGTGAAGAGGCTGGCTTCAACAGCAGTAGTGGGCTGATGTGGAACAGCAGGAGGATAAAGTCCATATAAAAAATGGTTGCATAAATATTTGAATGATAAACTGAACTGTGTCTAATTCTCACATTTTTCAAAGGTATCCAGCTACTATCAGGAGCTCTTTAAAAGGAACATAAACAATATGTAATTTAAAACAACTATTGCTGGTGTTTTCTGTTCATTACTGACATAGTGTTAACATAGTTGAGGCTATTATATTTGCGTTCTGCATGCTGCTTTTTCCCAACTCTGTATATTGCTTTCAGATTAGTGCTTCCTGTTTGTAACTAGGGGAAAACAAACACACACACACACACACACTGCTGTGCTTTTGAAGTTTGTTTTGTTGGATTACAGTCTGGGGTGAGTACTGCTAATTTTGGAAATGTAACAACGTCCTACTTCCTTATAACTGAAAAAAATGGATAGAAGACCAAAATGTACATAGTATCTTACAGTGACTGGACAGCACCTAGTGTGTGCACACCCAAAACAGATGCAGGGTTCAGGGTCTGGAGAGATTACAAGGTCATAAGAATATCTTGACTAGATTTAGACCTTCCCTATTCCTAGACCACAAGATTTATTTACTATGCTAGCTACAGGAAAACAACTCAATAAAACAGACTTGTCATGAACATATCAACAAGTGTCACTGAATAAAAATTTGAATCATATGTCTGCATCAATATACAGATTGGCTTGTATCAGTTTAGTCAGCTTAGTGTAGCAAGTGCTCATGCAGGGTTTCAGTGATTATGAATCAGTTATTACAGGGACTGAATGGTGTGTTATTCTGCTTTAATCATAGTTTTATCACTGGTGACACTACAAAGTCACCTTTGCATAATAATAATAATAATAATTTTATTTATAAAGAACCTTTCCAATTCCAAGGTGCCTAACAGTTTAAAAACAATTAATGTAAAATCCAATAATAAAACAATACAACTGAAAATCATAAACAATCAGAAAAATACTTCAATTATCCAAAAAAGCTTTTTGCCACAGAAAGGTTTTTAAGCCCTTCTTAAATTCCTCCACAGATGTGCACTCCCATAACCGATGGGGTAGAGAATTCCAAAGGGTGGGAGCTGCATAAGCAAAAGCTCTTGAACCAGATGATTTCAAATTCACCCTTGGAATCTCTAACAACCCTTCATCGGCCGAGCTGAGTGATCGATCAGGGCAGTAAGGAACCAGAAGCTCTTTCAGATAGTCCTGGCCTTGTCGATGTAGGGCTTTAAAAGTCAGTAAACTGACTTTAAAGGTCATCCACCACCATATTGGCAGACAGTGCAGTTCGTGCAGCACCGGGGTAATATGGCAGGATCAACTAGAACCCATCAAAAGCCAGGCTGCTGCATTCTGCACTAGCCGCAGGTGACGGATTTCAACCCCCGAAAGCCCTAGATAAAGGGAGTTGCAGTAATCCAAGCACAAGGACACAAAGGCGTAGACCAAGGTCAGAAGGTCATCAGATGGAACAAGATGCTTAATCCTGGTGATATTCCTAAAATGGTAAAAGGAAGTCTTGATGACAGCCGACACCTGCAAATGCAGGGTCAGTCCGTCATCAAAACTACCCCCAGGTTACTTACCGTTCAGAGCTCAGGAGAAAGACGTCGCCAAGATCAATTCCAGAGGGTGCACCAACACCCGAACCCTCTATCTGGCGACCTGGGTCCACAACCAGTACCTCAGTCTTTTCTGAGTTTGGCTTCAGCCAGCTAGAATACATCCACTCCTGGATTTCTTTCAGACAGTTGTTAAAGACCAAGAGAGCTCCATTCTGGTCGGATGAGAAGAGAGTAGAGCTGGGTATCTTCTGTGTAACAGTGAAACCTCAGCCCATACCTTCTTAAAATATCTCCGAGGGGTAGCATATACACCGCAAATAACATGGGTGACAGCACAGAAGTCTGAGGCACCCCACATGACAAAGCAGTTGGGCCTGAGGAAAAAACCCCAGATATAACTCTGTGTTCTCCCCATGAGAAATGATGTAAACCATCTGAGGACTGTCCCTGACAGTCCACAGATATGCCTCAGGTGTCCTATCAACACAATGTGGTCCACGGTGTCAAAATCTGAAGAAAGATCCATAACAAGCAAGATGGAATGGCTCTTCCAATCTCTCACCATCAGGAGATCATTAAGCACCAGAACCAGCACTGTCTCGGTACTATGTCTCTTATGAAAACCAGACTGGAGGGGTTCATAGATGTCATGGATGGTCAAATGGTCCTCCAGTTGTGCTGCCACTACTTTCTCAATCACCTTCCCAACAAAGGGAAGGTTAGAGATAGGTCTGTAGTTTGCAAAACAGTCTGGGTCCAAGGTAGCTTTCTTCAAGAGAGGTGTCACCACCGCCTCTTTCAGGGAGCTAGGGAACTCTCCCGATTCCAAGGAGCACCAGACTATCCGCACAAGGACTGGACTGATGATGTCAATACAACCCAAAATTAGGGAGGTCAGTCCAAGGTCCAAACTACAGCATGTAGGGCACACACTCTGGATAATCCTCATGACATCCATGAACTCTAGTCGACTGAAGGTACTCCAGGAAAACTGAGGTACAGTGACCCCGTACTGATCAACCACAACCCCTCCTAGAGTGTGCTGGCTGCAGTACTGCCCTGATGTCAGCCACCTTATTTGCAAAGAATCGAGCAAGCTCATCGCACTCTAATTGTGAAAAAGCTTCCTAACATGCAGGCAGGCTGGGTTGCCTGTCTGTCCACAGTTCAAATAGCTGAGCTGGTCGATTCTGAGCAGCTGCAGTCTCCCCAGACAGGAATTCTACCTTCTTACTTGTGATTGCAGATTGATAGACTAAATAATGGTCCATCAATCTAAGGTGGTTGGCACTGAGGATGGACTTTCACCAGCAACTCTCCAACCTTTACCCCTGTCTCCGCATCTCCCTCAAAGTCCCACCAAACCACGGGGACTTGGGGCTAAGGGAGAGAGGGTGAACACGGACTGGAGCAATGGAATACAGAGCCACCACAACAGCTGTATTATAAGCTGATCCGAGGGTCTCTGGATCCTTGCTTGGTCTATTGAGTCTGCTTGATGAGGATCCCTTGATCCAGTACTACTGTGGTACCTCATTTATCCTCACTAACAACCCTGACCCTCCTTTTTCCCCCTCTCCAACCCTCTCTTGATCCTCCACCATCTTCTGGTTGACAAGCTCTGATGGGGGCCCATTCCACCCTGATAGCACCGGTTCTATAAAGAAGTGACTCTTGACCTCCTTCTTGCCCCCCCACACCAGTTTGTAACAATGCCCTCTCGTGGTCTTGTTTTCACTAAGGCAAAAAAGGTCCTGGATATCTACCTTGTTTAAATCTTGCAGGTACTTGAAGGTTTCTATCATGTTTTCTCTCTTACTTCTTTCCTACCTAAGTGCATATTAAGTTTTCCCAGTTTGTCTTTATACACACTGTCCTGCTGTCCCTGAACCACCTATACCTCCCTCCTCTGTACTGCCTCAAGCTGATTGATATCCTTCCTTAGGTAAGGACACCAGTATTGCACGCCACACTCCAGGTGCAGCTGCACCCAGGATCTGTATGGTGGCAGGATAACCTCCTCCTTCTCGTGAACTTTCTAGCTATACAGTACATCCCAGCATGCTGTTAGCCTTGGCTGCTGCTTTCTGTACTGCATTGCCTGCTTTAGCCTGCTGGTAGTGGCTATCTTGAAGTCCTTTCCTCCTCTGATACAGTGAACTTTATCCTCTAGACTGTATTCAGTCCTCGGGTTCTCTACACCTATGTGTTTGACCTTGCACTTCTTAGCATTAAACCCCAGCTGCCAGGACGTCAGACCACATCTCAAGTTTTGCAAGATCCTGTACCCTTCATCTGTGTCTATCCTCCCTCAGATCTTAGTGTCATCTGCAAAATCTTCCCTTTAATGCTGTCCCCAATGTCATTAACAAACATATTGAATAACACTGGGCTGAGAACCAGCCCCTGAGGGACCCCACTGATAACTTCCCTTGCACCTAAGAGTTCCCCACACCACCACCGTTTGGGATTTACCACCAAGCTAATTTTTCACACACCTGGTTTATTTGTTTCCCACCCCTTGGTCCTCCAGCTTCCTGATCAGCCTCCTGAGGGGCACTGAGTAGAAGGTATTGCTGAAATCCAGGTATAGAATGCCAACTGCCTGACCCTTGAATACTGCTTTAGTTACCCAAAGAAGCTAATCAGGTTGGTTTGACAAGATTGCCCTGCCATGAACCCATGTTGCCTCTTGTCCTGGAGCCTGTTTCCTTCCAGGAACCCAACTGTCCCTTCCTTTAGAATAGTCTCCATCAGTTTATCTACAATAGAGGTCAGACTGACAGCCTATAGTTCCCAGGGTCATACCTAAGGCCACTGTTGTGCAGTGGTACCACATGTGTGGTTCTACACTCCTCCAGTACCTCCACCCATGGCCGTAGATACAGGAGCTGATCCCTGCCCTCTCAAAGGCCAAAAACAGACTGTGCCAAAGTCCCCTGGGCATTCTTCCACCCGTAGCTGTAGCCACAGGAGCTGCTCCCTGCCTTCTCAAGGGCCGAAAACAGGTGCGCCTGCTCAAGTGATAGAGGGCTCCCCTCCAGCTGTAAATTTTTAATTTGGCACCATTTGTCAGATCTTTGTGTGAGCCTGAGCAACTCAATATTTTAGTATTAGTTTGTATTCCCCCTCCTTAAGCAGCTTTCTAAATCAAGCTAACTGCACTGAGGACAACTGCTTGAGCCTGCTCTCACTAGATTTTTTGCCTGCCTACATCATCTTCAATATGTACTGTTTGTTAACCACTGTAATGCTGCATAATCTTCAGACCAGTTTGATTTTCTAGTAGTCCAGTAGATTTTCCTGTATCTGTAAGATTTTTCTGTAGCAATGACATTTTGTAGAACTACTTCTGTGCTGTTAGCTAAATGACTGTAACAGTGCATGACCTGCAATCCAGTAAGTCTGTAGCAGACCTGTATGTTTTCTCGGACTGTTCCTTTCCTGCTAGGCAGATTTATGTAGTTCTATTACACTGTATTTGTAATTTGTGTATAAGGCCTCCTTCATAGTTCTATTAATGCAAGTGGGTTTTCCAAGGTCTGCATTTATTCCCTATGCACTGCATCTCCTTAGCTAGCTAATTAGCAAGATCTTACTGAACAAAATTTCCTCAACTTGTGAGTTAACCAAAGTCTGCATATATTGAAATGGAACATTAATGCTTAAAATCTTCTGCTTGAGCCCCTGATTTCACCTTTCTTTCTCCTGTTAACTCAAAATCTGCATCTACCTTGCCTTGAACTTCAGCCTTTTTTTGCATTTTAACTAACCTTCTCCTCTTCTCTTCACCCCATCCCCCTTTCTCTCCCTTTTCTCAAGGAATCCTACCTTAGCCATTGTATCACTCCCCTTCCCCTCTGCCCTGCCTACTCAGACAGTCCTTCCCCTTCCTCCTGCTAATCTCTTCTCCCTTTATTTACAGACTGTGCCAAAGTCCCCTGGGCATTCCTCCACCCATGGCTGAAGCCACAGGAGCAGCTTCCTGCCCTCTTAAGGGCCAAAAACAGGTACGCCTGCTCAACTGATAGAAGGCCCCCCTCCAGCTGTAAATTTTAAATTTGGCACCGTTTCTCAGATCTTTGTGTGAGCCTGAGCAACTCAATATTTTAGTATTAGTTTGTATTCCCCCTCCTTAAGCATCTTGCTAAATCAAGCTAACTGCACACTGAGGGACCTTTGTGCCAGAGCCTGCTCTCACTAGAATTTTTGCCTGCCTACATCATCTTCAATATGTACTGTTTGTTAACGGCTGTAATGCTGCATGATCTTCAGATCAGTTTGATTTTCTAGTAGACCAGTAGATTTTCCTGTATCTGTAAGATTTTTTCGTAGCAAGTGACATTTTTGTAGAACTGCTTCTTCTGTACTGTTAGCTAAATGACTGTAACAGTGCATGACCTGCAATCCAGTAAGTCTCAGCAGACCTGTATGTTTTCTCGGACTGTTTCCTGCTAGGCAGATTTATGTAGTTCTATTACACTGTATTTGTAATTTGTGTAGCAAGGCCTCCCTGCATAGTTCTATTACTGCAAGTGGGTTTTCCAAGGTCTGCATTTATTCCTCTATGCACTGCATCTCCTTAGCTAGCTAATTAGCAAGGTCTTACTGAACACAATTTCCTCAGCTTGTGAGTTAACCAAAGTCTGCATATATTGAAATGGAACATTAATGCTTAAAATCTTCTGCTTGAGCCCCTGATTTTACCTTTCTTTCTCCTGTTAACTCAAAAATCTGCATCTACCTTGCCTTGAACTTCAGCCTTTTTTTGGCATTTTAACTAACCTTCTCCTCTTCTCTTCACCCCATCCCCCCTTTCTCTCTCCCTTTTCTCAAGGAATCCTACCTTAGCCATCGTATCACTCCCTTCCCTCTGCCCTGCCTACTCAGACAGTCCTTCCCCTTCCTCCTGCTAATCTCTTCTCCCTTTATTTACAGACTGTGCCAAAGTCCCTGGGCATTCCCACCACCCATGGCTAAACCACAGGAACATGCTCCTGCCCTCTTAAGGGCCAAAAACAGGTATGCCTGCTCAACTGATAGAAGGCCCCCCTCCAGCTGTAAATTTAAATTTGGCACCATTTCTCAGATCTTTGTGTGAGCCTGAGCAACTCAATATTTTAGTATTAGTTTGTATTCCCCCTCCTTAAGCAGCTTGCTAAATCAAGCTAGCTGTGCACTGAGGGACCTTTGTGCCAGAGCCTGCTCTCACTAGAATTTTTCACCCACCCTACTCCCCCTGTTCTTGACAGTTTATTATATAGTCTCTGTCCAGGAACTCCTCCCACTGGAATCCCACAGTCAGCTGGTTTTCTATCCCCTGAAACCACACCCTCTCTTCCTAGGGAGATCAAACCTAAATTACTATTTCTCCTCTCTTTTCCCTTCCAAACCCAGCCCTATTCAGCCCCTGGGTAACCTCCGATATCTCCTCCACAAGGCTCTAAGACACCCTCTCCCTGGTGTACTCAAACCTGGGACCTCTTGCACCAAAGTCAGTAACACTACCACTACTCTACAGTGGCAGTCACCCTCACTGAAGTTCAGCTATCACCCTCAACTTTCAATATAAGCATAGAACTGTGGGCACTCGCATTCCCTTGCTAGGTCTTCTCACGTTTACCCTCCTGGTTCAAACCTCCCCCCCAACCTGAGCTCCCACCCACTACTTCAGGCACCTCACCCCCAGTTTACCCCAGTATGACCCAGATTCCCCCCACCTTGAATGCACCCCTAACTCCCCAGCACCCACCCCCTGCCTACAGCCCCACTCCCCCTGCCCTCCTGGACCCACCCTGGACCCACCTGTTCCCTGCCATACACACCCTTCATGCTCTACCTATCCTCTGCACCCTTATCACCAGGTCCTTGCCTGGACGCCGAACGATGGGCCCCTGCTGCCACTGTCCCCTAATCAGAATAATCACATTGCTACTCTTACTGTCTGGGAATGTACACCCCAATCCTGGACCTTTATCTGCCAGCCCACCCAAATCCTGTACCACTACCGGTCTCCGCCTTGCATCCCTTAACATATGTAGCCTCCTAAAGAAAACTGCTGCTCTCCAGTGCTGGGTCACCCAGCATCAACCTGATATTCTTGCTCTGGTAGAGACTTGGCTCTCTAAGTCCACCCCTGACTCCGCTATCTCCCTCCCTGGATACACCTTATTCAGGGAAGACCATGTAGGCAAACGCGGTGGTGGGTGCGCAATATTCATGCAGGACACCCTAATAGGTCACGCACTTCCCTGCTCCCAAACTTGACTATGGTGCCCAAGCCCTCACACTAAAAGTAATCCCTCACTCTGCCAGAGGCTCTCTTTTTCTCACTGTCTCCTACATGCACCCAAGAAACCAGAACTCAGCAGTACACTCCCTCATTGACTACCTCACATCCCTCCTGCACAAAGTCGAGCAAGTTATCCTTGGTGATCTTAATGTTAACTGGCTTGCTTCTGCCACCTTCCAAACCAGGACTCCTTCGCTGCCTGGATATGTCCCAACTAGTCTCACTAGCCCACCAGGTTCAACCAATCCAGTGCAACCAATACCCTCCTAGACGTTATCTTATCAAACCGCCCCTTTAAAATCTGGGACATCACTGTCCTCCCTAACTCACTTAGTGATCACTCACCAGTCATCTGTACCTGGTCATCCTCCTCTCCAAAACCAGTTTCCCAGGCTACACTGCTCGTGGCGGCTAGCCTGGTGGCTCTAAAAGTTTGAAACAGCACCCAGCCCAGCTAGATTGGTCCCCTATCTGACATGCCCCAGATATAGACTCAGTTGTTGACTTCTTCACAAGTGCCTTCTGCAAGGCCTGTGACCCTTCGCCCCTCCACCAGGATCCGTCATAAAGAAACACAAGCACCCCTTGGATCACCCTTCCTTCATCCAGAAACTTAAGAATAGGGATAATCTCTGGTGAATCACTGTAGATTCAGGCAATCCATCTGACAGACAAGCCTACAATGAAGAGCACAATAAGTGCACCTGGGCCATCAGACAGGCCAAGGTGGAGCACTACCAGGCCACCCTCACCTCCACCTGGGGCTTGGCCCGGACCTTCTGGGATAGCATGAAAGAACTAAATGGGAAGACCCACTCCCCTCCACCATCTCAGCTCACCATCAGGCGCTACCTCCTCTGATTCACTACCTATAGCTGACTGCCTCAACACCACTTTCTCTGATCTAAGCTCTGTCCTCCCGAGCAGCTTTTTTGATCCAATCCCCTCCTCACTCCCCCCTGCCCTGCATAGCCTTCCTTTCTACCTGTACACCCTATCCCCCCGTGAAGCCAGACCACACCTGCTAAAAGCCCTTGGTAGTAATAACTCCAGCAGTGACCCCTCGACTCCAGGATCCTCCACCTGGTCCTGGATGTTGTCCTAGTGCCCCTGATGGACCTACTCAACCAGTCCCTATGCCTTGGACAGTTCCCCAGTGTGTGGAAAACTGCTGAAATTACTCCAGTACACAAGAGCGGGGATCACTCTTCCCCCAGCAACTATCAGCCAATCTCCATCCTCCCCTCACTCTCCAAAGCCCTCGAAAAAGTGGTGTCTATCCAACTATCTGAGTACTTGGCTAAGTATGACATTATGTGCCCGGAGCAGCACGGCTTCCACCCTGGACACAGTACAACCACTGCTCTCCTGGAGTTCTTCCAATACCTGCACTCTGCTCTCGACTCTGGCAACCTGGCCAGTGCAGTGTTCATTGACCTCTGCAAGGCCTTTGACACTGTCTGTCACCCCCTTCTACTCAACTCTGTCCACCTACTCAGTTTCTCTGCTGGTCCCCTTGCCTGGTTTTTCGGCTACCTCTCTGCTAGATCCCAGTGTGCAAAAATCAATGGCTCCCTCTTCAACATTCAACCCGTTAGCTCTGGGGTCCCACAGGGCTCAATCCTGGGTCCCATTCTCTTCAGTCTCTACCTCAACACTCTCCCCAGCTCCTGCAATAGTAAGATGCTCCTCCTTGCAGATGATGCAGTTCTCTTTGCTTCACACCCAGATCCCTCCACTCTCCAATCATCCCTTCAACTCACCTACAACAAAACAGAAAGGTGGTTTCTTGATCACAGACTAGTCATAAACCTTAAGAAAACCAAATCAATGCTCTTCTCTCACCACCAAGATAAAGCTAGATGTGCCCCCCTCCTGATTATCCCCAACTTTCAGCTCCCATTAGAGCAGGTGCCCACATACAAATACCTAGGCATCACTTTCAATACTGCCCTCACCTTCCACACCCACATCAACGCTCTTTCCTCTGCCATAAACTCTCAGATTGGCCTACTTTACCATCATAGGGATTGCCTGCCCCTCGCTGCCCTCCAGAAGGCCATCACCTCCTCCGTCTTGTCCCTAGTGGACTATGGCTTGCCCATCTATGCTGCAGCTGGTAACACCACCCTCTCTAAAATCCAGTTCTCCATCAATAAGGCCTGTAGGCTCCTAACCGGAGTCTCCAGCTGAACCCACACCTGCCTGCTCTATTCCTCTGCCAACCTGCTCAACTGCGAGGAACGTCTGCAGTATCAGACCTGCCTTCTTGCAAGAAATCCCTGCTCAGACTCTCCCCCAGGAGTCTCTGCCTCCCTACCATGGTCATCCTCATCTGTTTCCACCTACAGCTCTGTTAAAGCCACCATCAAAGTGCCCAGAACCAAGACCTTCCTTGCCCAGAGGTCCTTCTTTTTTCGAGCCCCACCTGCTTCAATTCCTCCCTTCCTGCATCACCAACACTGCCCAACTTGGTCCTTCAAAACTACTCTCCTGAACCATCTCTTTATGTCTGCTGCTGTAGGCACAACTAACCCTGCCCCCCAACTTACTGCAGGACCTTTCCTGCCTGGCCCCCTAATCTCGACAAGGTCCCTGGACTGCCAATCCATCTTTCCCCAACCCTTTACCTACCCCTTAGGTTTATACAAGGATGTATTCCACTGCAACTCAAGAGAAATTGTACATCTTTAATTGTAAATCTGTATCTTATACCAACATGTAACTAAGTGTATTCTGTGTTCACTGTCTGCACCTGTAATGTTGTCCAATGTTGTATCTGCACAATGTTCTATTGTCTTGCCCTCCCTGTGATGAGGTGCCTTTGTAAATGAGTCCCTGACTCAAAGGTTGTAAATCTGACTTGTTCAAATAAATAAGTAAATGAACTACTAATCAGAGCCACTAGCAGACTTACAAGTTCTGCTACAAGTTCCCCAAGCAGTCCAGGGTGCATGTCATTTGGACATGGGGATTTGCTCACTTTTAGGGACATGAACCCCTTCCTAACCTTGTCTTCTGTTATCATATCCTTAATCACATCCCCACTTCCTCTCTCCCATCATTCTCCCGTGCCATTTGTCAGAGAGTGAAGTGTGTCCATGATAACAGTTCGACCACGAGCAAGCATAAGCAAAGAATAAAGCATGTTTGTGATACCAATGTAGTGGAGATAGCATGAGCAGGTACACAGCTGAATTTGATTTGTAACACAAACACCAACTTTGTTAGAACATGCACAACAACTAAATGTGCATGGCAGCATTTAATGAAGGGGTGGATTTTTATACATAACGAGCACTAACCATCTACTATAGTTCTGCTGACTAACAAATATAGATAGAATAATACATGAATTTCAGTCTGTTATAGAGATGCAATCAGATTGAGGATAGCGATGACACCATGAACCTCAACAGCAAAGCTCAAGAGGTTTATAACATCATCACTATCCCGAGATGGAGTTGTGGCTACAAAACAGATTGAAATTCATCTGTAATTTTTTTGTAATACATAGTAAAAACTCAGCCACCCCACACAGTCTAACCCCCACTCTTGCTCCAGCCTGCTCACACAATCCAGCTCTCTGACTCATCAGCTTGCATGCACACTAACCGCTGTCAGAGTCACCAGCCTTGCACAGCACTTTTTCCAGCATGCACATTCAGACAGCCCAGCACATGCATTCAAACAGCACATAATCAGCTCACATTCTTAGGCACACTTGTCAGACTGAACTGCTCTTCTAGTTCCAGTTTAGCAGGTGACTTCTGGATTTGGCGGTTTCGTTTAGGAGTGCGAGCATGAGCCACACGGAGATTCAAAATCATAATAGCATTGATCTGATGTCAGACTGATGGTATTTTGACTTTGTGATATCTGAATGATAGCAGTATGGGGTTGTTAGTTGGCTGATTTTCTATGCCCAAAAACCTGAAACCATGTATTACAATAACTGTGTTTTGTGTGACTGGATTGTGGCTCTTCATGCACAACATATACAAGTGGATAGTACATATGAAGACCAAATGACCAAGATCCTGGTTTCAAGAAATGTTTATAAGAAATAAAGTATAAGTGGAAGATATATAGGGGCACTGTTGTGCCCTGTAGTTAGGCTTTGAGTAGCCTGTTTAATGATAAATCTCAAATTCTGCACTGTAATAACTTTGCAACCAATCAAAGAATTTGCACAAAATTTGGTATGCACTGTTATGTGGGGTCTGATCTCTTGATTTGACAAGTTTCATTCTGGTTGGAGGTGTGGATTCTGAGATTCAGACAGTACAAAAACCTTAAAAGTTGCCACTTTTTACAGTTTTTTCCTCATCGCCTTGTGCCCAGATGGTGTGGAATTTTAATGTGATATTTTTTTATGGTAGAAACAACTTGGGTAATAGAACTGCCATAATTTGTTTGGTGAAAAAAATGTAATCTGTTGCAAAGTTATTCAGTTTTAAGTTCCATTATTTCCTATGGGAAGATTGCTTTCCAGGATAGAGGTAAAAAGTTCAACAAAGGATTTGATCTCACAAAAAAGGATTCATTCTCTGAGATCCATTCCTTTTTTTTGTGAGCTGCCATCTTGTTTTTTTTCTCACAAACTAGAAAGCATGGAAAATACATACAAGTGTTGTAACTTTAAAAATTACTCGCCAAAACATAGCTAAACGGGACCCATTTAGCTAGATTTTGATGTCTGTTTTTCAAAATTAGAGCCAGAAATGCTTTGTCTGGTCACCCAAATCCCAAGTGCCCAGCTTCGTGAGAGGAGCCTTCCCCCGTGTTCTGTATATGAGAACAGCAGATTTTCTTTAGTTGTACAGCCACTGTAGAACTCGTGCTGTGAGCTGCCCTGCTGTTTCCCTAGTGTTTGGTGGTATGATCCCCAAACACACACACACACACATCCTCCTTCAGTGACAGCCTGGTGTCATTAAGAAAATGAAAATTAAGGAAGCAGCTGTCACAGAAATGCTCAGTTTGACAGGAAAGATATTCTGTCAGTCTGTGGCACTGGAAAACATAAATACAGGTCCCTTTATTTAAAGAGCTTAGTTAAACAGTTTACTGAGTCAGTTTACATTTTATATGGGAAAAGTTTCTTGTCTGTAACACATGTAATGGATAATGGCACACAACTCAATAGTAGAGATCATGAAATAAAATCTGTCTGATTCAAAATAGCTCATAGATGAAACACTGGGACATAACAGTAAAGGAAAAGGCTATAGTTTAACTGTCCAAAGAGCTGGTTTTACAGTAAATGCAATAAAAATCAGAAAACGGCCACATGGTGAAATGGATCTTGTAAGGTGATATCACTGACAGCCTGGAGTCCATTCACAAAACTGTAGATGAAGCCAGCAGCTGGTGTCTAGTGGCACCCCCCATCCTCCGATCGCCATCCCCAGTTTGTTTTTTATAATTTTTTTTTTATATTTATATAATCCGACATCAGGATACCCACCCCTGGTGGCAGAGGCCCCCAACCCCACAGCCCACAGCCCATTGCTTTATTTATTGTAGCTGACATCAGGGGGTACAATCCCCATGTTGGCATTTAGAAGTCTCCTCCCCCCAGCAGTGTGGGACACTGACGAGCTCACCCCCAACCCCACTGTCCCAAAATTGCTTTATTTAATTTCATGGGAAGACTGGATGGGCCTTATGTCCTTATCTTCTGTCAACTTCTATGTTTATATGTTTCATGCTTCTCTGAAAAAAATCTGCAATGTCTTTGTTTTTTGTAACCTAAAATAAAGAAAACTGCCCTCATCGTCCCCTGCTGTCCTCCTGCCACCATCGCTACTCCTACCACTGAGCATCCACCATCCCACACACTCTGCCTAACCCTATACTTACCTGCTGGTGTTGTATGCTGTCATCTTCTGTGGACAGAGACACATCTGCACTCTTTAAGGTGAACTGTGAACTGAGGAATAAAGGTAAGTGCCCTATAATGTATTTCAATGGTGTTTTGAACTTATGCTCATAACTTTGCCATTTTAAGGACTTTTTCATCAAATTTTTAACATGGCCTTTTTGGAACCTCACCTCATGAACACTGGCACTGTCATTTTGTTAATCGGGCCCAGAAGATGATTTCACTGTCACTGCACAAAATCACCTTTTGGGACCAAGTAATGAAATTTCACCACCAGTGTTCATAAGGTGGGGTCCCAAAAAGGCCATGTTGAAAATCTGGTGCAAAAATTCCTAAAAATAGCTAAGTTATGAGAGTTCATTAAAATTTTTCTGCAGAGGCACATAACTTTGGTAATTTTCAATATTTTCACTCTAAATTTTCAACATAGCCATTTTTTCACATCACCTCATGAACAGTACAGCTGCCATTTTTCACATTCTGCCCAAAACATGTTTTCACACCAATGGCATGGAATGGCACTTTGGCATAAGTTTGAAATGTTTCAGCTTTGGGGTTTATGAGGTGGGGTCACAAGAAGACAAGGTTGAAAAGTTGGGGTCAAAATACGAAAAAGTGACGAAGTTCTGACCATTCATTGCAATTTCACTATGCATGCTCATAACTTGTGAAATGTTAAATATTTTGACCCCAGGTTTTCCATATAGCCTTCTTGTTACCCCATCTAATGTATGTCACAGCTGTCATTTTCAAATCCTACCCAAATGTGTTTTCGGTGCGGAATGGTGTTGCAGCTGTGCAGGATTATGTTTTGGTGGGGATTCAAAAATGTTCTGTATCGGGTACATGAGGTGGGTTAGTAAGGTTGCTATGCTGACAATTTGGTACTGTTGTCCTATAAATGGAAGCGCAGGGCCCAGAGGCCCTGTGCTTCACAGTTACACACACACACACTCATATATATATATATATATATATATATATATATTAGAGGCAAAAACTCTGTTTAATGCATTAGTTAGGGTTGTTCCACAGTGACAAAGTGAAGAAATTCGCTGTTAGGGTTGAAAACCCTAACTCCGAATTCACCCCCCCCAGCACCACACATACACAGACACACACACATATGCAAGTATGGGGGAGGACCAAGTCAACACAACCAATGACAGACATCCAGCAGCAGGTGACAGAAATAACAAACAATTGTCTAAATGTACTACGAGACATCCCCACCCACCTGACCAGGTACTGCATGCTCAGTGGAGATCAACAGCAAAACTAAGGCCATGTACGCCAAATGTACACATCCCTGATTGCAGCTGCACACAATGTACCACACTTAGTAGTTGCATGGCCTTACCTACTGATGCCCCACACCAGACAACACCACATGTGATAGGTCACCTGAGCAATAGAGTTGAGCAAAACCAAGGAATTGTACAGGTATAATATCTCTGATTATAACAAGGGTTTGAGAAATGCAGCTTTCTAATTGACTGTAAACATTGTAACAGCCTTATGTTTAGTTTTTATTAACATACATGTACATCCTAACCATATGATGAACATGCTTTAATGTTGTTTAAAAAAACAGTTTTATTATGATAGCAATAAGCCGCTCCCAGGTATTATGTTAATGGTCAGTTTATCACTGTCTAGCGACATGTGGCACTCGGCTATGCCTCATTCAACATTAAACCCCTACATGGTGCTTAACAGACCATTTAACATAACCGTTGGCCATGCCTTATTGCTTAGTTGTCTTTATGACTAGATACTTCTCTGCTAGGCACTGCAGGAGTTTTGCAACACAGTGTCACACCCAGTTACACCATACTCTGTCTACTTACTGGAGAATGGCTGTGAATATGAACTCATGAAGATGAACAGTGTAACTTGATCATTACAGTCATTGAAACCTTAGTGTGATTATAACTGACTGAGTCAGTGATAGAGGATAACCCTTGCCATCCTAGTACACTTATCCCATTGTGAGTTAAATCATTACTAAAAGGCATTCTGTTTATATCTACACTATACCTACTTGATTGCTGTTGTACCACAATTGACATAGTTATCACTTTGATAGCATCAGTGACAGAAGTGTGGCAAACCCAAACACTACGTATACAGCCTGAGTATGAAACAACTGTTAAAAAAATTACACTGTGTCCATAAGTAGCATAGATCACTCATTGCAACAATAGTAAATGTATCACTATTTGAATAAGTTAGTCATCACAGATGCAATGAGATTGTCTTTATCAGGTACAACATACTGAGTAAGTGCCTCACAGGAAAATCTATCCTATAGACATCTCCGATACAGGTACATCATTGTTGGCTCAGTAGTCCTATGATATTTAGAAGTTGCTTGGCCTGATCCATGCAATTACACTGTTTCTGACAAAGAATACTTACTGCATCTTTAGTATTGAAACACACTGAAGGTCTATGTATGTACATTAGCAGTACAGCTTCATCAGTAAGAATGCATTTGATACTGGCAGTACGAATTTCACAGCATTGAACAGGCAATGCTTTTCCATATGTTTACATCAGCCTCTCTATCTTCAGTAAACAGTTGCAGTAAATGTACTACTATGAAAATCACATACTAAATGTAACACTACTTTATCTTTTATCCGTCTTTGGATGAGACGTTAAACCGAGGTCCCATCTGCCTGGATTGGTGGTAGTTCAGGTGGATGTTAAAGATCCCATGGCACTTATCGAAAAGAGTAGGGGAATTTCCCCGGTGTCCTGGCCAAATTTCCCTCATTCACTAAAAAAAAAAAATACCACCAACAGCTTAATCTGGTTCAAGGTCAGTTGGCATTCATCTGTATCCCCTCCCGGGTCGTGCCTGAAAATAGGCAGGATTTGTCTAGTGCACTTACCCGGTCAACAAAAACTAAATAAATAAATAAAATCTTGAGCATGCTAGTGTCTTGTAGTTAATTTATGTACTTCTCTTAGTTAATGTATACTCACTAGTGTTAAAATCTTTCTACAACTGTGATCATGCACCTTTAGCATTATATTGACTAACGGCACAGTACCAGTTGTGGTGTGTGTGGGCATTGTTAGGTAAGGCCATGCAACTACTAAGTGTGGTACATTGTGTGCAGCTGCAATCAGGGATGTGTACGTTTGGTGTACATGGCCTCAGTTTTGCTGTTGATCTCCACTGAGCATGCAGTACCTGGTCAGGTGGGTGGGGATGTCTCGTTGTACATTTAGACAATTGTTTGTTATTTCTGTCACCTGCTGCTGGATGTCTGTCATTGGTTGTGTTGACTTGGTCCTCCCCCATACTTGCATATGTGTGTGTGTGTGTCTGTGTGTGTGGTGTTGGGGTGATTCGAGTTAGGGTTTTCAACCTAACAGCTAATTTCTCACTTTTGTCACTGTGGAACAACCCTAACTAATGCATTAAGCGGAGTTTTTGCCTCTAATTTCCTTCTTTTGAGAATGATAATGAGAAATAGTGAATGTAATGCAATGAAGTCACAGGGCCCGATGTCTTGTGACATAGTAACAGGAACAGCAATGCAAACAGAAGTGCTAACAGTGGCGCATATGGTAACATGCGTTGAATGAGAACAGAAAGGGTAACGACATGGTGGCGGAGACGGAACGGCTCGCTACGTGATGTGTCACATAGCAACATGGTGCCTGCAAATGAAAATGTCAATGGGCATGGTGACGCAAAGTGAAACAGAAAGAGAAACAGTACTGTAGACACAAATGGCAAAAATAACAGAAACACAAGTGCAAATGAAAATGCAAGGATAGCAGCACATGGTGGCGCAGACGTCAATGGTAAGTGAAATAGGTACGGAACCACAAGTGGAAAGGGCAACAGTAACTAGTAATGTAAGCGCACAGGCTGGTTTTCCCCAAAACCTGCATAGAGAAAGACAGTGAGTACAAATAATGTATGCATAATAATGAGTATCGGAGCAGAAAACGAGAACTTGGAATACTAAATAGGTTATATCTCAGGAACCATACGACGTAGAAAATAAATTTAAAAGTCGTATGATTTACAACTGTCCTGGCTAATTTTGTACTTACTCCCCATTAGGAGGTTAAGCATTTTTCTGACAAAAAGTCTGTATCTCGCACCGTTTCCGAGATACGGGCCCTGAAAGGAGCGGCGAACGCCGTAATGTTATCCTATGGGAAAAAAGAGAAGTTCAGAGTGCCATAACTTTGCCTCCCTGTAATATTTTTTCACCAAACCACTGAAAGGCACATCTGTGGGCTGTTGGCTGTCTTTCCTCAAATTTCAGGAAAAAGACTAAACCGTTATTTTGCAGCAGGGTGCCAAAGGATTCCTGTAATATGTCGGCGCGCGTAATGTTATCCTATGGGAAAACCGTCAACTTTGGAGTGTGGTAACTTTGCCGCCATGTAATATTTTTCAATACAACACTGAAAGGCACATCTGTGAGATGTCATCTGCGTTCCCTCAAATGTCAGCCTAAAACTCCCAGCCATTCTTTTGCAGCGGGTGCCAAAATTACTGTTATTTTAGGCATAGTGTATAAAGTAGAATGGCAATTTGTGAAAGCTTTCACAAAAATTTGAGACACTTTCATGAGTGCAACACTACTTTCTTGAAAGTACTTTTACAGAAATCTGAAAACTATTTCTGGGGTGTTTACCCCAAAATAAAGACATGGCTAGCATCCTCAGGGCCCGACTAGGTGAATACAAAAAGGATTAGGTTGCTAGAGGATCTCAATTTTAAATGCCAAGCATTTTTCTGATCACTAACTGAAAACAAGATGGCAGATTTGTGACAGTAACAGGGCCATTTGTGACAGTAAAAAGTGCATTTGTGACACTGTAGAACTTTTTGTTAACTTTTCCCATTGACTTATAATGGGAAATTGTTTTTTGAATAACTTTTGAACCGTTTAATATTTTTTCACGAAATCTTCAAAAGGCACATAGGGGACCCGCCACACATTCCCTGAAGATTTCAGGCTTGGTAGTAAACCAGATGCGACCTGTAGGCGTGACAGTAAAAATTCCAGAAAAAGCGCAACGCGGCGTCATGAGATCATGCTTAATAATCCACAGCTGTATATCTGATCGGTACAAACTTGGCAGATCCCAAGGGCTATGGTTCTTGATCAAGTATTCCAAATTTCAGACAAATCTGTCAAACGGTTGCAAGTTATTAAGGTGCAAAGTTTTGGGTTTAACATAGAAATGGCTCCTCAACCTAATTATGGTAGCACTACCTATATACTATAATATATATATATATATATATATATATATATATATATATATATATATATATATATATTAGATATTAGTTGAAACCCTTTGCACCCTCCAGCCCACCCCAACTGGAATCGGGGTGCAAATGAAGTCATCAGCCCAAGTGTCACCCCATCACATGTGAAAGAAGCTGAGGAATAGGAGAATGGGAGACAGTTGAGACTGATGATCCCAATGCACACCCTGATTCCAGTTGGGGGGTGGGCTGGAGAGCAGTGAGTTTCAACTCAACATTGAATTTCCTCGCTTTGTCGGCTGTGGAACAACCCTAACTGATGCATTAAACTGAGTTTTTGCCTCTAATTTGTCTTCTTTTGAGAATGATAATGGAAATAGTGAATGTAATGCAGCCGGGGAGCACGGGGTGATGTCTTGTCGCATTGTAACATTGTGCCCGCAGCCAAATAGTAATGCGCATGATGACGCAAAGCTTAAACAGAAAGAGGAACAGTACTGTAGACAGAAATGTTAAAACAACAGAAATGCAACCTCAAATGAAAGCGCAAAGGGGTAATGCACATGGCGTAAACGTGAACAGGTAAGTGGAACGTGCAGAAACCACGAGCAGAAACGTAATGGTAAGAGTAATGTAGCTACAAGAGGCTGGTTTTCCCAAAGCTGTATAGAGAAAGACAGTGAGTAGAAAGAATGTATGCAAAATAATGACTCTCGGAACACAAAAATCAGTAGTTGTAATAGTAAATTGCTTATATCTCAGTAACCGTACGACATAGAAAAAAAATTTAAAAGTCATATGTATTATCACTTTCCTGGCTAGTTATATACATAGCCCCCAGAAGGGGGCTAAAATCTTTTGACAAAAACTCCGTATCTCACACCGTTTTTGAGATACAGGCCCTCAAAGGCGCTGCGAACGCATTTAGTGTTATCCTATGGGAAAAAACAGAAGTTCGGACTGCCATAACTTTTGAACAGTTTATATTTTTCATGAAATCTTTGAAAAGGCACATGAGGGACCACAGCTGCACGTTCCTGAAGATTTAGACGTCCCGGCGCAAACCCAGGCGTCACACCTATAGTGACCGTAGAATTCCAGAAAAAGTATAAACTGCCACAGAGATCACGCTTTAATAATCTGACTGGTACAAACTTACAGATCCCAAGGCCTATGGTTCTTGATGGTGTATTCTAAATTTCAGGCAAATCTGTCAAACGGTTGCAAAGTTATTAAGGTGCAAAGTTTTGGGGTTTAACATAGAAATGGCTCCTCAACCTAACTATGGTAGCACTACCGTACTACCATAATGTAGATAGATATATATATATATATGTGTAGATATAAAAATATATATATGGAGGGATAGGAGCACAGGGTATAAAGGACCCTGCGCTCCCACAGTAAAATAAGGATACTATTATACTATCTCAAAAAAGTAAGGAAATAAGTTGCAAATAAACTTTGTTAATGCTCCAGTGAGGATCAAAGTGACAACAGTTGGGAAATGAGGCATTAGAGTTTCCAGCCCTAACACCCCACCCTCTCAAATCAGGCAAGAGAGCAGGTGTGGGTGTGGGTCACTATAGGCTTCTCAAGCCTAATGCTCACCCCATTCTCATAAAGTCTACACATCTGACCTTATTTATAGATGGAATGGGATGAGTGTTAGGCTTGAGAAGCCCAAGAGCACACCTCACACCTGCCTCCTGCCTAATTTGGGAGGGTGGGTTCTTAAGGTTGGAATACATATATATTTTTTCAAAGTTGGTCCTGTTGTGCCAGGGGTACATTAATACTGTTTATACTGGCATGGTGGTGCTCTTGGTCTTTGACTTTGCAAATGTGGTCTACAGCTCCACCCCCTCCTCTTCCCTTGCCAGACTGGACACTATCTGTAATGCCTTTTGTCACTTTGCTGCCAACTCCCTCCCTGAACTCACCACTGCTACTCTAGTCCTGCCTATCCAGCCTCCTTCTACCTTCATGTTGCCAGTCCCACTGCACCTCCTTCATCTTCAAATACTGGTTTGGATCCCTTCCCTGTTGCCTATTCTCACCCCTCTCTCCCATTCCCTCTACCTCATAGTTCCTCCACACCAGGGATCCTTACACCTTCTCCATTCTACACCTTCAATCCTAAGCTGGGCAGTCAGCCTTCTCCTATCACCTTCTCTCTATCTGGAACTTGCTCCCTCCCTCCTCCTTCTGTCTTGCCCCTCCACTAACTCCCTCAGGCACCAGCTAAAACTCTTCCCTACCACCATCTGTTCCTGTCACCTTCTCTCTGATACTCCCTGTCAGAGTCCCTATGTTCCATGATGTTGGGCCTCCTCCTGAGTTCTGCCTCAGCCTGTATCAGTCTCCCCACTTTTTTCACTTCTGTACTGCCATAATTCTCCTTTGCTGGTCTCTCTATTGGTACATTATTTGCTGCTCATTGTGCCATGCTGCTTTTATTTGCACTTGTACTATGTTATACTGCACTTTGATTGCACTCTGTTTGTGCAATTGATAGCTTTCTATTTTTATTATTTTTTTTATTCTTTATTTGGATGATACCTTTGAACAAAAGCTCTTTATATAGGTTCCATGTCAATGATCAAGACAATAACAAGAACACAAACAAAGGAATGAAAACAATACATTGGCAATACAGCAATTAGAATGACACTATTGCACTGCTATGAATTTACATAAGAGCAAGAGTCATTACATACAGTGAAAATGTATAGTGGCTTAAGGGCATTGTAAAAGTATGCCCATTAACTTAGTGCAATTACAAAGAGTGAGAATATTTGGTAATGACAGAGAGAGCGGTGGTGGCAGCAATAGATGATCTGGTGCAGGGGAGAATGTAAGTCTGCCCAGGGGCCTCATCAGGTTGCTTAACTGCATGGGAGAGTAGACACATAAGTCACAGGGCTGTACCAAGGTGACCTGGGTCAGGGTGGCGTGAGAGTTAGTAGGTGCAGTCACATGTGGAGTCAGAGACCAGTCAGAGTTTAAGCTTCCATTTGAAGGCTCCTAAGGTAGCAGTAGATGAGACTTCAATAGCAAGCATGTTGAACCAGAGCTGGGCTCAGTAGGCAAAAGACCTATGACCCTGGGAGGTTTGGCATTGAGGGATCTTGAAATATTGACAGACTGAGCCTCTGGTTCATTGAGAGCTGGTATTAGGGGTAAGAAGCTCCTGAACCCCAGACATCAGCCCAGAGGTAATTTTCTTAGCTAGGAGACAGGTTTGGTATTGAAGTCTACCGTTGAACTGAAGCCAGTTTGCCTGTGCATATAGATCACAGATGTGGATTAGATGCCCTGCATCTGTGAGGAGCCAGCAGGCCTTATTTTGTGCTGTTGTAATATGTTTGAGGATGAGGCAGTGGCCGACCCATATATGATAAGACCATAGTCCACAAATGAGACCACTGATTCTGTATAGCCGTGCTGAGGCTTCGGAAGTCAGACTATGCTATGTCTGTACAGGAGCCCAATTCACATGTTGATGGCTTTGGATAAGTTATCTATATGCCTGGCATATGAGAGGTGCTATCAACTGTGTTCCCTAGATATTTAAAATGAGGTACTAGTGCCAGTGATGCTCCAGCATCATTTAGGATAGTGAGTGGGTAATATCTGTGCTTGCTTTGGGCAGTTACAAACAGCATGGTTTTTGTCTTTTATAGTTCAAGACTAATTTATTGTTGTTAAACCAACTCTCTACTGCAGCAAAGTTTTGTTGGAGCTCATGTTCAAATGCCTTGGGATCAGTAGCACTAGTAAAGAGGACCACATAATCCACATAGAAGGATATGTCCCCAGCAGGAGAGGGAAGCAATTCAGAAAACACTGAGCAGAAGGGACAGGATTGATCCTTGTGGGACTCCTGACTTGACAGGTTTGCTGTCAGAGAGGACATCGGCAATCTTTACTTGTTGCGATTGATTCAGAAGGTAGCACCTGAGCCAAGCCATGGCATCAGGGGCACCAGGAGCGTATGGCTAACCATGTTGAATGCCTTGGTTAAGTCAATGTATGCAGCACCAGCCATCTGACCCTGGTCCAGAGAATTATGAATGTAGCCCATGAACTTGAGCAGGGCAGTGGTGATGCTGTGTCCAGCCCTGAACCCATGTTGCTGGGGGCATAAAAGTTGATACTTATCCAGGTATTCAACCAGCTGGTCCTAGACAATTTTCTCAAGGGCTTTGGATAGTGGAGGTAGGATGGAAATTGGTTGATAGTTACCATAAGAGGCATGGTCTCTGCACATATGGACCCATGTCACTACTGCAGATATCCACTTTTGAGGAAAGTGGGTGAACCTTAGGAAAGGTTAATTATATGTGTAAGGTGCCAGAAGCTCCTCCAGGGTAAGACTGACAAACATGAGGTCCAAGGTGTCTCTGCTGTAATGACCTTTACCTAATACCTTTAGGAGATACTTCTGGCTTCTTTAAGAGTGACAGTTTTAAAATAGAAAGGTGGATCAGTAGGGGGCTGGACAGGATTGTTAAGGCCAGCAGTGGGAGAGGTAGGGCTGAAAAGTCTGGGGAGAACTCTACTGAGGTCAGGGAATGCTGTGTTGAAGGAGTTCAAAATGACTCTTGATCTCAACTGGGATCCAAGCATAGTAGGGGCAGATTTAGAATCCTTCCAGTGACTTCATTGAGATTCCTCCAGAATTGCCTACTATCATTACAGGCACATGACAAGGCTTCTTCATAGTAAGAGTTTTCACAGCCCAGATTGACCTGGTACAATTATTCCAAGCCTTTTTCATAAGACGGCAAATCAGACTGATTAACCGAGTAATGCGTTTTATGCCAGAGGGAGGTTCCTGACCTTTAGGAGATTAATAATGTCATGGGAGATCCAAGGTATTGTATGACCCTTGACTTTCCACTTTCTAAGAGGGCATGCTTGTCACATACTTCATTGAAGCAGGATATGAGGTGCTCAAAGGCAAAGTCAACATCTTTAGATGAGTATATTGCAGACCAGTCAGTGTGCCAAATATAATTTTTCAATAAATCAAGGTGGCCACGAAGAAGGACCCTGTTAGTTATTGTTCTGGTTAGTGGTTTGGAAAACCTATTGGACCTATGGAAATTTACTGGGGAGTGGTCACACATACCATCAGGGAGCACGGTGGTGTCTGTTATATGTGCAGGGAAGTTCGAGAGTACCCAGTCTAATAAGGTACTTGTGCCCATCCTATATTATACGCATCTGACCTTCAACAAGTTGGGAAAAGTAGAGTGCCACAATAACATCCTGTAAGGATTTGTTTTATCAGCAAGCCAGTTTATAATGAAGACACCAAGCAGAATGACTTCAGAGTTGAGACTCAGATTACCTAGGCAATTAATGAGTGTGTCAAAACCCGCGACAGAGTGTCGTGAGGGGATGTATGCTGATATGATGGTAACAGCCTTATTGTGAGCCTCAAGGAGAAATTTTAAAGCAATTGCTTGCATGTTATCCCCTGGGATGGGTAGCTGCAGGGCAAAACCTTGTAGCTTGTCCCTCATATAAATTGCACACCCACCTCCTCATCTGGTACAGCTATCAGGGTGAACCACTGTACACTGGTATAATGATGGATGCATCAGGGATGTTGGGTGAAATCAGGCTTCTACTACTGATAGCACATCAGTGTTGAGCTGTGTGACCCAGGCCTGAAGAAGGTCAAGCTTATCCAGGAGGCTGCAGATGTTGACTGATGCAAAGGTTAGTGAGCCAGCATTATTTTGACCCATGCCATACCTTGAAGGAGGGATTGGCTTGGGATGGATGTTCCCAGAGAGTAGGAGTAGAAGTAGGGTTATTCTACTGAGATACTCCCTAAGGAGTTTGTTATTGAGCTTATGACAGCCCCTATGGTAAGATCGCCCCTTTTGACCTGACAGCTGAGAGAAACGGGAGGGGGTGTTGTGAAGGACCAGCAGGAGTAAATCTTCCATGACTCTGAGCAGTTGATCAATTGGTGGCCACTTGGCTTAGTAGGTGCAGCATGGTATGCAAGAACAAATGTTGTTATAGAGCCATAGGAACACAGCAGGCTCCTGTCCTGGACAGGTGGGGTGGGGTGGGGTAGGAGCATCACCATTTTTTAAATGGCAGGGGTTGGAAGCCAGAAACTACCAACAGTATGTTGAAAAGGTAATAGTTGTGCATGTTTCAAAGATTAGATAGGCTGAGTAGGAATTATGTATAGCATCCTATGGGGGCAGATGACAGGATGATCAGATTGACAGGTCCTAGTCCAGTTAGTTTAGCAGGAAAATGGGGAGGGTGCTACCCTTGTAAAAGACTGGGAATATCTGTAAGGAGATGAGAATCACAGTCCAGTGGTTGAGGTTGGCTGCAGGTGTAAAGGGAAGATATCCCTTTAAGGGGAGTCTGCCTGTGGTAAGCTCTCCAATGATGAATTGCTGAGAAGGGAGGCAGAGATTACTGTGGGTAGGAGGTGTATTTAATAAGGGTTAGGGGGGGGTGAGTGGGCTGGTGTGAGAATTTGATATGGGGCACAAGCAGAAAACAGGCTAGAGCATGTGATGCAGCCTAAAAATTAGCTGGGCTATAAATAATTTTCCCAGAATTAGGTAGAATTAGCTCATGCTCAAGCCTGGCTGGGAAGCTGTGAGTCAGCTGAAAATTAACTAAAGGTAGTGCTCACAGCTTTAGGAGTCAGCCGAGGTTAATTTGCATGGCTGGCAAACAGAGTATGCTTTTACAACTTTAAATGCAACTGAAAATTAAGTCCTGCAGAATGGTTGCTGAAATTAGCAGTCTGGCTAGGTGCAGGAAAAACTGCTGAGTGAGGAACCCACTGGCTCAAAACAGTAGGGCTCTGGTACTGTAAAACAGTGGGTTGCAGGTAAAGTCCCCTCTGGGCCACAAACAATATAGTCTAAGGAAATCAGAGCTACAGTAAACTTGTATCTGGGCCAGTGGCATGGAGGGCTGAGGTGCTGGATGCCTCACCTCCCACCACACCGGTGGCCTGAGTTCAGGAAGGGGGGAGGAGGATTTAGTGAACATCGACAGATTCACTTCTTCAGGGTGAGGACAGTGAATACTACCACTTAGCTGCCACCTAGTGGAGGGTTGGTGGCACAGGAGTGATCACCTGAACTGAATATTAGAGGTGGGCATTGAAATTGTACAATGCCTTCACAGTATATATGTGAACCATTGCATGCTGCTGGCTCCGACTTAAGGGGAGTGACAGGTGGAAAAGAACCCCTGTCTGCAGGATGATGATGCAACCCTGATGGCACCACACCACCATCATCCGTGGCACTCACTCACACAATGAGGTAAGAAGTAGATGAGGTAAGTCCTGAAGGTGGGGTGAAGAGGCTGGCTTCAACAGCAGTAGTGGGCTGATGTGGAACAGCAGGAGGATAAAGTCCATATAAAAAATGGTTGCATAAATATTTGAATGATAAACTGAACTGTGTCTAATTCTCACATTTTTCAAAGGTATCCAGCTACTATCAGGAGCTCTTTAAAAGGAACATAAACAATATGTAATTTAAAACAACTATTGCTGGTGTTTTCTGTTCATTACTGACATAGTGTTAACATAGTTGAGGCTATTATATTTGCGTTCTGCATGCTGCTTTTTCCCAACTCTGTATATTGCTTTCAGATTAGTGCTTCCTGTTTGTAACTAGGGAAACAAACACACACACACACACACACTGCTGTGCTTTGAAGTTTGTTTTGTTGGATTACAGTCTGGGGTGAGTACTGCTAATTTTGGAAATGTAACAACGTCCTACTTCCTTATAACTGAAAAAAATGGATAGAAGACCAAAATGTACATAGTATCTTACAGTGACTGGACAGCACCTAGTGTGTGCACACCCAAAACAGATGCAGGGTTCAGGGTCTGGAGAGATTACAAGGTCATAAGAATATCTTGACTAGATTTAGACCAGTTCCCTATTCCTAGACCACAAGATTTATTTACTATGCTAGCTACAGGAAAACAACTCAATAAAACAGACTTGTCATGAACATATCAACAAGTGTCACTGAATAAAAAATTTGAATCATATGTCTGCATCAATATACAGATTGGCTTGTATCAGTTTAGTCAGCTTAGTGTAGCAAGTGCTCATGCAGGGTTTCAGTGATTATGAATCAGTTATTACAGGGACTGAATGGTGTGTTATTCTGCTTTAATCATAGTTTTATCACTGGTGACACTACAAAGTCACCTTTGCATAATAATAATAATAATAATAATTTTATTTATAAAGAACCTTTCCAATTCCAAGGTGCCTAACAGTTTAAAAACAATTAATGTAAAATCCAATAATAAAACAATACAACTGAAAATCATAAACAATCAGAAAAATACTTCAATTATCCAAAAAAGCTTTTTGCCACAGAAAGGTTTTTAAGCCCTTCTTAAATTCCTCCACAGATGTGCACTCCCATAACCGATGGGGTAGAGAATTCCAAAGGGTGGGAGCTGCATAAGCAAAAGCTCTTGAACCAGATGATTTCAAATTCACCCTTGAATCTCTAACAACCTTCATCGGCCGAGCTGAGTGATCGATCAGGGCAGTAAGGAACCAGAAGCTCTTTCAGATAGTCCTGGCCTTGTCGATGAGGTTTTAAAAGTCAGTAAACTGACTTTAAAGGTCATCCACCACCATATTGGCAGACAGTGCAGTTCGTGGCAGCACGGGGTAATATGGCAGGATCAACTAGAACCCATCAAAAGCCAGGCTGCTGCATTCTGCACTAGCAGGTGACGGATTTCAACCCGAAAGCCCTAGATAAAGGGAGTTGCAGTAATCCAAGCACAAGGACACAAAGGCGTAGACCAAGGTCAGAAGGTCATCAGATGGAACAAGATGCTTAATCCTGGTGATATTCCTAAAATGGTAAAAGGAAGTCTTGATGACAGCCGACACCTGCAAATGCAGGGTCAGTCCGTCATCAAAAACTACCCCCAGGTTACTTACCCGTTCAGAGCTCAGGAGAAAGACGTCGCCAAGATCAATTCCAGAGGGTGCACCAACACCCGACCCCCCTATCTGGCGACCTGGGTCCACAACCAGTACCTCAGTCTTTTCTGAGTTTGGCTTCAGCCAGCTAGAATACATCCACTCCTGGATTTCTTTCAGACAGTTGTTAAAGACCAAGAGAGCTCCATTCTGGTCGGGTGCGAAAGAGAGGTAGAGCTGGGTATCTTCTGTGTAACAGTGAAACCTCAGCCCATACCTTCTTAAAATATCTCCGAGGGGTAGCATATACACCGCAAATAACATGGGTGACAGCACAGAAGTCTGAGGCACCCCACATGACAAAGCAGTTGGGCCTGAGGAAAAAACCCCAGATATAACTCTGTGTTCTCCCCATGAGAAATGATGTAAACCATCTGAGGACTGTCCCTGACAGTCCACAGATATGCCTCAGGTGTCCTATCAACACAATGTGGTCCACGGTGTCAAAATCTGAAGAAAGATCCATAACAAGCAAGATGGAATGGCTCTTCCAATCTCTCACCATCAGGAGATCATTAACACCAGAACCAGCACTGTCTGGTACTATGTCTCTTATGAAACCAGACTGGAGGGTTCATAGATGTCATGGATGGTCAAATGGTCCTCCAGTTGTGCTGCCACTACTTTCTCAATCACCTTCCCAACAAAGGGAAGGTTAGAGATAGGTCTGTAGTTTGCAAAACAGTCTGGGTCCAAGGTAGCTTTCTTCAAGAGAGGTGTCACCACCGGCTCTTTCAGGGAGCTAGGGAACTCTCCCGATTCCAAGGAGCACCAGACTATCCGCACAAGGACTGGACTGATGATGTCAATACAACCCAAAATTAGGGAGGTCAGTCCAAGGTCCAAACTACAGCATGTAGGGCACACACTCTGGATAATCCTCATGACATCCATGAACTCTAGTCGACTGAAGGTACTCCAGGAAAACTGAGGTACAGTGACCCCGTACTGATCAACCACAACCCCTCCTAGAGTGTGCTGGCTGCAGTACTGCCCTGATGTCAGCCACCTTATTTGCAAAGAATCGAGCCAGCTCATCGCACTCTAATTGTGAAAAAGCTTTCCGAACATGCAGGCAGGCTGGGTTGCCTAGTCTGTCCACAGTTCGAAATAGCTGAGCTGGTCGATTCTGAGCAGCTGCAGTCTCCCCAGACAGGAATTCTACCTTCTTACTTGTGATTGCAGATTGATAGACTAAATAATGGTCCATCAATCTAAGGTGGTTGGCACTGAGGATGGACTTTCACCAGCAACTCTCCAACCTTTACCCCTGTCTCCGCATCTCCCTCAAAGTCCCACCAAACCACGGGGACTTGGGGCTAAGGGAGAGAGGGTGAACACGGACTGGAGCAATGGAATACAGAGCCACCACAACAGCTGTATTATAAGCTGATCCGAGGGTCTCTGGATCCTTGCTTGGTCTATTGAGTCTGCTTGATGAGGATCCCTTGATCCAGTACTACTGTGGTACCTCATTTATCCTCACTAACAACCCTGACCCTCTTTTCCCTCTCCAACCCTCTCTTGATCCTCCACCATCTTCTGGTTGACAAGCTCTGATGGGGGCCCATTCCACCCTGATAGCACCGGTTCTATAAAGAAGTGACTCTTGACCTCCTTCTTGCCCCCCCACACCAGTTTGTAACAATGCCCTCTCGTGGTCTTGTTTTCACTAAGGCAAAAAAGGTCCTGGATATCTACCTTGTTTAAATCTTGCAGGTACTTGAAGGTTTCTATCATGTTTTCTCTCTTACTTCTTTCCTACCTAAGTGCATATTAAGTTTTCCCAGTTTGTCTTTATACACACTGTCCTGCTGTCCCTGAACCACCTATACCTCCCTCCTCTGTACTGCCTCAAGCTGATTGATATCCTTCCTTAGAGTAGGGACACCAGTATTGCACACACTCCAGGTGCAGCTGCAGGATCTGTATGGTGGCAGGATAACCTCCTCCTTCTCGTGAACTTTCTAGCTATACAGTACATCCCAGCATGCTGTTAGCCTTGGCTGCTGCTTTCTGTACTGCATTGCCTGCTTTAGCCTGCTGGTAGTGGCTATCTTGAAGTCCTTTCCTCCTCTGATACAGTGAACTTTATCCTCTAGACTGTATTCAGTCCTCGGGTTCTTACACCTATGTGTTTGACCTTGCACTTCTTAGCATTAAACCCCAGCTGCCAGACGTCAGACCACATCTCAAGTTTTGCAAGATCCTGTACCCCTTCATCTGTGTCTATCCTCCCTCAGATCTTAGTGTCATCTGCAAAATCTTCCCTTTAATGCTGTCCCCAATGTCATTAACAAACATATTGAATAACACTGGGCTGAGAACCAGCCCCTGAGGGACCCCACTGATAACTTCCCTTGCACCTAAGAGTTCCCCACACCACCACCGTTTGGGATTTACCACCAAGCTAATTTTTCACACACCTGGTTTATTTGTTTCCCACCCTTGGTCCTCCAGCTTCCTGATCAGCCTCCTGAGGGGCACTGAGTAGAAGGTATTGCTGAAATCCAGGTATAGAATGCCAACTGCCTGACCCTTGAATACTGCTTTAGTTACCCAAAGAAGCTAATCAGGTTGGTTTGACAAGATTGCCCTGCCATGAACCCATGTTGCCTCTTGTCCTGGAGCCTGTTTCCTTCCAGGAACCCAACTGTCCCTTCCTTTAGAATAGTCTCCATCAGTTTATCTACAATAGAGGTCAGACTGACCAGCCTATAGTTCCCAGGGTCATACCTAAGGCCACTGTTGTGCAGTGGTACCACATGTGTGGTTCTACACTCCTCCAGTACCTCCACCCATGGCCGTAGATACAGGAGCTGATCCCTGCCCTCTCAAAGGCCAAAAACAGACTGTGCCAAAGTCCCCTGGGCATTCTTCCACCCGTAGCTGTAGCCACAGGAGCTGCTCCCTGCCTTCTCAAGGGCCGAAAACAGGTGCGCCTGCTCAAGTGATAGAGGGCTCCCCTCCAGCTGTAAATTTTTAATTTGGCACCATTTGTCAGATCTTTGTGTGAGCCTGAGCAACTCAATATTTTAGTATTAGTTTGTATTCCCCCTCCTTAAGCAGCTTTCTAAATCAAGCTAACTGCACACTGAGGGAACTTTGCGCCAGAGCCTGCTCTCACTAGATTTTTTGCCTGCCTACATCATCTTCAATATGTACTGTTTGTTAACCACTGTAATGCTGCATAATCTTCAGACCAGTTTGATTTTCTAGTAGTCCAGTAGATTTTCCTGTATCTGTAAGATTTTTCTGTAGCAAGTGACATTTTTGTAGAACTACTTCTGTGCTGTTAGCTAAATGACTGTAACAGTGCATGACCTGCAATCCAGTAAGTCTGTAGCAGACCTGTATGTTTTCTCGGACTGTTCCTTTCCTGCTAGGCAGATTTATGTAGTTCTATTACACTGTATTTGTAATTTGTGTAGCAAGGCCTCCCTTCATAGTTCTATTAATGCAAGTGGGTTTTCCAAGGTCTGCATTTATTCCCCTATGCACTGCATCTCCTTAGCTAGCTAATTAGCAAGATCTTACTGAACAAAATTTCCTCAACTTGTGAGTTAACCAAAGTCTGCATATATTGAAATGGAACATTAATGCTTAAAATCTTCTGCTTGAGCCCCTGATTTCACCTTTCTTTCTCCTGTTAACTCAAAAATCTGCATCTACCTTGCCTTGAACTTCAGCCTTTTTTTGGCATTTTAACTAACCTTCTCCTCTTCTCTTCACCCCATCCCCCCTTTCTCTCTCCCTTTTCTCAAGGAATCCTACCTTAGCCATTGTATCACTCCCCTTCCCCTCTGCCCTGCCTACTCAGACAGTCCTTCCCCTTCCTCCTGCTAATCTCTTCTCCCTTTATTTACAGACTGTGCCAAAGTCCCCTGGGCATTCCTCCACCCATGGCTGAAGCCACAGGAGCAGCTTCCTGCCCTCTTAAGGGCCAAAAACAGGTACGCCTGCTCAACTGATAGAAGGCCCCTCCAGCTGTAAATTTAAATTTGGCACCGTTTCTCAGATCTTTGTGTGAGCCTGAGCAACTCAATATTTTAGTATTAGTTTGTATTCCCCTCCTTAAGCATCTTGCTAAATCAAGCTAACTGCACACTGAGGGACCTTTGTGCCAGAGCCTGCTCTCACTAGAATTTTGCCTGCCTACATCATCTTCAATATGTACTGTTTGTTAACGGCTGTAATGCTGCATGATCTTCAGATCAGTTTGATTTTCTAGTAGACCAGTAGATTTTCCTGTATCTGTAAGATTTTTTCGTAGCAAGTGACATTTTTGTAGAACTGCTTCTTCTGTACTGTTAGCTAAATGACTGTAACAGTGCATGACCTGCAATCCAGTAAGTCTCTAGCAAACCTGTATGTTTTCTCGGACTGTTCCTTTCCTGCTAGGCAGATTTATGTAGTTCTATTACACTGTATTTGTAATTTGTGTAGCAAGGCCTCCCTGCATAGTTCTATTACTGCAAGTGGGTTTTCCAAGGTCTGCATTTATTCCTCTATGCACTGCATCTCCTTAGCTAGCTAATTAGCAAGGTCTTACTGAACACAATTTCCTCAGCTTGTGAGTTAACCAAAGTCTGCATATATTGAAATGGAACATTAATGCTTAAAATCTTCTGCTTGAGCCCCTGTTTTACCTTTCTTTCTCCTGTTAACTCAAAATCTGCATCTACCTTGCCTTGAACTTCAGCCTTTTTGGCATTTTAACTAACCTTCTCCTCTTCTCTTCACCCCATCCCCCCTTTCTCTCTCCCTTTTCTCAAGGAATCCTACCTTAGCCATTGTATCACTCCCCTTCCCCTCTGCCCTGCCTACTCAGACAGTCCTTCCCCTTCCTCCTGCTAATCTCTTCTCCCTTTATTTACAGACTGTGCCAAAGTCCCCTGGGCATTCCCACTCACCCATGGCTAAAGCCACAGGAACATCTCCTGCCCTCTTAAGGGCCCAAAAACAAATGCCTGCTCAACTGATAGAAGGCCCCCTCCAGCTGTAAATTTTAAATTTGGCACCATTTCTCAGATCTTTGTGTGAGCCTGAGCAACTCAATATTTTTAGTATTAGTTTGTATTCCCCTCCTTAAGCAGCTTGCTAAATCAAGCTAGCTGTGCACTGAGGGACCTTTGTGCCAGAGCCTGCTCTCACTAGAATTTTCACCCACCCTACTCCCCTGTTCTTGACAGTTTATTATATAGTCTCTGTCCAGGAACTCCTCCCACTGGAATCCCACAGTCAGCTGGTTTTATCCCTGAAACCACACCCTCTCTTCCTAGGAGATCAAACCTAAATTACTATTTCTCCTCTCTTTCCCTTCCAAACCCAGCCCTATTCAGCCCCTGGGTAACCTCAATATCTCCTCCACAAGGCTCTAAGACACCCTCTCCCTGGTGTACTCAAACCTGGGACCTCTTGCACCAAAGTCAGTAACACTACCACTACTCTACAGTGGCAGTCACCCTCACTGAAGTTCAGCTATCACCTTATCTTTCACTATAAGCATAGAACTATGGGCACTCGCACTCCCTTGCTAGGTCTTCTCACCCTTACCCTCCTGGTTCAAACCTCCCCCGACCTGAGCTCCCACCCACTACATCAGGCACCTCACCCCAAGTTACCCCAGTATGACCCAGCTCCCCCACCTTGAATGCACCCTAACTCCCAGCACCCACCCCTGCCTACAGCCCCCACTCCCTGCCCTCCTGGACCCACCCTGGACCCACCTGTTCCCTGCCATACACACCCTTCATGCTCTACCTATCCTCTGCACCCTTATCACCAGGTCCTTGCCTGGACGCCGAACGATGGGCCCCTGCTGCCACTGTCCCCTAATCAGAATAATCACATTGCTACTCTTACTGTCTGGGAATGTACACCCCAATCCTGGACCTTTATCTGCCAGCCCACCCAAATCCTGTACCACTACAGGTCTCCACATTGCATCCCTTAACATATGTAGCCTCCTAAAGAAAACTGCTGCTCTCCAGTGCTGGGTCACCCTGCTTCAACCTGATATTCTTGCTCTAGTAGAGACTTGGCTCTCTTAGTCCACCCCTGACTCCGCTATCTCCCTCCCTGGATGCACCTTATTCAGGGAAGACCGTGTAGGCAAACACGGTGGTGGGTGCGCAATATTCATGCAGGACACCCTAATAGGTCCCGCACTTCCTGCTCCCAAACTTGACTATGGTGCCCAAGCCCTCACACTAAAAGTAATCCCTCACTCTGCCAGAGGCTCTCTTTTTCTCACTGTCTCCTACATGCACCCAAGAAACCAGAACTCAGCAGTACACTCCCTCATTGACTACCTCACATCCCTCCTGCACAAAGTCGAGCAAGTTATCCTTGGTGATCTTAATGTTTACTGGCTTGCTTCTGCCACCTTCCAAACCAAGGACTCCTTCGCTGCCCTGGATATGTCCCAACTAGTCTCACTAGCCCACCAGGTTCAACCAATCCAGTGCAACCAATACCCTCCTAGACGTTATCTTATCAAACCGCCCCTTTAAAATCTGGGACATCACTGTCCTCCCCAACTCACTTAGTGATCACTCACCAGTCATCTGTACCTGGTCATCCTCCTCTCCAAAACCAGTTTCCCAGGCTACACTGCGTCGGCGGCTATGCCCTGGTGGCCTAAAAAGTTTGAAACAGCACCTAGCCCAGCTAGATTGGTCCCCTATCTGACATGCCCCAGATATAGACTCAGTTGTTGACTTCTTCACAAGTGCCTTCTGCAAGGCCTGTGACCTCTTCGCCCCCCTCCACCAGGATCCGTACAAAGAAACACAAAGCACCCCTTGGATCACCCCTTCCTTCATCCAGAAACTTAAGAATAGGGATAATCTCTGGTGAATCACTGTAGATTCAGGCAATCCGTCTGACAGACAAGCCTACAATGAAGAGCACAATAAGTGCACCTGGGCCATCAGACAGGCCAAGGTAGAGCACTACCAGGCCACCCTCACCTCCACCTGGGGCTTGGCCCGGACCTTCTGGGATAGCATGAAAGAACTAAATGGGAAGACCCACTCCCCTCCACCATCTCAGCTCACCATCAACGGCGCTACCTCCTCTGATTCACTACCTATAGCTGACTGCCTCAACACCACTTTCTCTGATCTAAGCTCTGTCCTCCCGAGCAGCTTTTTTGATCCAATCACCTCCTCACTCCCCCCTGCCCTGCATAGCCTTCCTTTCTACCTGTACACCCTATCCCCCCGTGAAGCCAGACCACACCTGCTAAAAGCCCTTGGTAGTAATAACTCCAGCAGTGACCCCCTCGACTCCAGGATCCTCCACCTGGTCCTGGATGTTGTCCTAGTGCCCCTGATGGACCTACTCAACCAGTCCCTATGCCTTGGACAGTTCCCCAGTGTGTGGAAAACTGCTGAAATTACTCCAGTACACAAGGGCGGGGATCACTCTTCCCCAGCAACTATCAGCCAATCTCCATCCTCCCTCACTCTCCAAAGCCCTCGAAAAGTGGTGTCTATCCAACTATCTGAGTACTTGGCTAAGTATGACATTATGTGCCAGACAGCGGCTTCCACCCTGGACACAGTACAACCACTGCTCTCCTGGAGTTCTTCCAATACCTGCACTCTGCTCTCGACTCTGGCAACCTGGCCAGTGCAGTGTTCATTGACCTCTGCAAGGCCTTTGACACTGTCTGTCACCCCCTTCTACTCAACTCTGTCCACCTACTCAGTTTCTCTGCTGGTCCCCTTGCCTGGTTTTTCGGCTACCTCTCTGCTAGATCCCAGTGTGCAAAAATCAATGGCTCCCTCTTCAACATTCAACCCGTTAGCTCTGGGGTCCCACAGGGCTCAATCCTGGGTCCCATTCTCTTCAGTCTCTACCTCAACACTCTCCCCAGCTCCTGCAATAGTAAGATGCTCCTCCTTGCAGATGATGCAGTTCTCTTTGCTTCACACCCAGATCCCTCCACTCTCCAATCATCCCTTCAACTCACCTACAACAAAACAGAAAGGTGGTTTCTTGATCACAGACTAGTCATAAACCTTAAGAAACCAAATCAATGCTCTTCTCTCACCACCAAGATAAAGCTAGATGTGCCCCTCCTGATTATCCCCAACTTTCCAGCTCCCATTAGAGCAGGTGCCCACATACAAATACCTAGGCATCACTTTCAATACTGCCTCCACCTTCCACACCCACATCAACGCTCTTTCCTCTGCCATAAACTCTCAGATTGGCCTACTTTACCATCATAGGGATTGCCTGCCCTCGCTGCCCTCAGAGGCCATCACCTCCTCCGTCTTGTCCCTAGTGGACTATGGCTTGCCCATCTATGCTGCAGCTGGTAACACCACCCTCTAAAATCCAGTTCTCCATCAATAAGGCCTGTAGGCTCCTAACCGGAGTCTCCAGCTGAACCCACACCTGCCTGCTCTATTCCTCTGCCAACCTGCTCAACTGCGAGGAACGTCTGCAGTATCAGACCTGCCTTCTTGCTAAGAAATCCCTGCTCAGACTCTCCCCCCAGGAGTCTCTGCCTCCCTACCATGGTCATCCTCATCTGTTTCCACCTACAGCTCTGTTAAAGCCACCATCAAAGTGCCCAGAACCAAGACCTTCCTTGCCCAGAGGTCCTTCTTTTATCGAGCCCCCCACCTGCTTCAATTCCCTCCCTTCCTGCATCACCAACACTGCCCAACTTGGTCCCTTCAAAACTACTCTCCTGAACCATCTCTTTAATGTCTGCTGCTGTAGGCACAACTAACCCTGCCCCCCCCAATCCTACTGCAGGACCTTTCCCTGCCTGGCCCCCCTAATCTCGACAAGGTCCCCTGGACTGCCAATCCATCTTTCCCCCAACCCTTTTTACCTACCCCCCTTAGGTTTATACAAGGATGTATTCCACTGCAACTCAAGAGAAATTGTACATCTTTAATTGTAAATCTGTATCTTATACCAACATGTAACTAAGTGTATTCTGTGTTCACTGTCTGCACCTGTAATGTTGTCCAATGTTGTATCTGCACAATGTTCTATTGTCTTGCCCTCCCTGTGATGAGGTGCCTTTGTAAATGAGTCCCTGACTCAAAGGTTGTAAATCTGACTTGTTCAAATAAATAAGTAAAATGAACTACTAATCAGAGCCACTAGCAGACTTACAAGTTCTGCTACAAGTTCCCCAAGCAGTCCAGGGTGCATGTCATTTGGACATGGGGATTTGCTCACTTTTAGGGACATGAACCCCTTCCTAACCTTGTCTTCTGTTATCATATCCTTAATCACATCCCCACTTCCTCTCTCCCATCATTCTCCCGTGCCATTTGTCAGAGAGTGAAGTGTGTCCATGATAACAGTTCGACACGAGCAAGCATAAGCAAAGAATAAAGCATGTTTGTGATACCAATGTAGTGGGAGATAGCATGAGCAGGTACACAGCTGAATTTGATTTGTAACACAAACACCAACTTTGTTAGAACATGCACAACAACTTAAAATGTGCATGGCAGCATTTGTGAAGGGGTGGATTTTTATACATAACGAGCACTAACCATCTACTATAGTTCTGCTGACTAACAAATATAGATAGAATAATACATGAATTTCAGTCTGTTATAGAGATGCAACTGCATTGAGGGATAGCGATGACACCATGAACCTCAACAGCAAAGCTCAAGAGGTTTATAACATCATCACTATCCCGAGATGGAGTTGTGGCTACAAAACAGATTGAAATTCATCTGTAATTTTTTTGTAATACATAGTAAAAACTCAGCCACCCCACACAGTCTAACCCCCACTCTTGCTCCAGCCTGCTCACACAATCCAGCTCTCTGACTCATCAGCTTGCATGCACACTAACCGCTGTCAGAGTCACCAGCCTTGCACAGCACTTTTTCCAGCATGCACATTCAGACAGCCCAGCACATGCATTCAAACAGCACATAATCAGCTCACATTCTTAGGCACACTTGTCAGACTGAACTGCTCTTCTAGTTCCAGTTTAGCAGGTGACTTCTGGATTGGCGGTTTCGTTTAGGAGTGCGAGCATGAGCCACACAGGAGATTCAAAATCATAATAGCATTGATCTGATGTCAGACTGATGGTATTTTGACTTTGTGATATCTGAATGATAGCAGTATGGGGTTGTTAGTTGGCTGATTTTCTATGCCCAAAAACCTGAAACCATGTATTACAATAACTGTGTTTTGTGTGACTGGATTGTGGCTCTTCATGCACAACATATACAAGTGGATAGTACATATGAAGACCAAATGACCAAGATCCTGGTTTCAAGAAATGTTTATAAGAAATAAAGTATAAGTGGAAGATATATTATAGGGGCACTGTTGTGCCCCTGTAGTTAGGCTTGAGTAGCCTGTTTAATGATAAATCTCAAATTCTGCACTGTAATAACTTTGCAACCAATCAAAAATTTGCACAAAATTTGGTATGCACTGTTATGTGGGGTCTGATCTCTTGATTTGACAAGTTTCATTCTGGTTGGAGGTGTGGATTCTGAGATTCAGACAGTACAAAACCTTAAAAGTTGCCACTTTTTACAGTTTTTTCCTCATCGACTTGTGCCCAGATGGTGTGGAATTTTAATGTGATATTTTTTTATGGTAGAAACAACTTGGGTAATAGAACTGCCATAATTTGTTTGGTGAAAAAAATGTAATCTGTTGCAAAGTTATTCAGTTTTTAAGTTCCCATTATTTCCTATGGGAAGATTGCTTTCCAGGATAGAGGTAAAAAGTTCAACAAAGGATTTGATCTCACAAAAAAGGATTCATTCTCTGAGATCCATTCCTTTTTTTTGTGAGCTGCCATCTTGTTTTTTTTCTCACAAACTAGAAAGCATGGAAAATACATACAAGTGTTGTAACTTTAAAAATTACTCGACAAAACATAGCTAAACGGGACCCATTTAGCTAGATTTTGATGTCTGTTTTCAAAATTAGAGCCAGAAATGCTTTGTCTGGTCACCCAAATCCCAAGTGCCCAGCTTCGTGAGAGGAGCCTTCCCCCGTGTTCTGTATATGAGAACAGCAGATTTTCTTTAGTTGTACAGCCACTGTAGAACTCGTGCTGTGAGCTGCCCTGCTGTTTCCCTAGTGTTTGGTGGTATGATCCCCAAACACACACACACACACAGTCCTCCTTCAGTGACAGCCTGGTGTCATTAAGAAAAATGAAAATTAAGGAAGCAGCTGTCACAGAAATGCTCAGTTTGACAGGAAAGATATTCTGTCAGTCTGTGGCACTGGAAAACATAAATACAGGTCCCCTTTATTTAAAGAGCTTAGTTAAACAGTTTACTGAGTCAGTTTTACATTTTATATGGGAAAAGTTTCTTGTCTGTAACACATGTAATGGATAATGGCACACAACTCCAATAGTAGAGATCATGAAATAAAATCTGTCTGATTCAAAATAGCTCATAGATGAAACACTGGGACATAACAGTAAAGGAAAAGGCTATAGTTTAACTGTCCAAAGAGCTGGTTTTACAGTAAATGCAATAAAAATCAGAAAACGGCCACATGGTGAAATGGATCTTGTAAGGTGATATCACTGACAGCCTGGAGTCCATTCACAAAACTGTAGATGAAGCCAGCAGCTGGTGTCTAGTGGCACCCCATCCTCCGATCGCCATCCCCAGTTTGTTTTTATAATTTTTTTTATATTTATATAATCCGACATCAGGATACCCACTCCTGGTGAGAGGCCCCCACCCCACAGCCCACAGCCCATTGCTTTATTTATTGTAGCTGACATCAGGGGTACAATCCCCATGTTGGCATTTAGAAGTCTCCTCCCCCCAGCAGTGTGGGACACTGACGAGCTCACCCCCAACCCCACTGTCCCAAAATTGCTTTATTTAATTTCATGGGAAGACTGGATGGGCCTTGCGGTCCTTATCTTCTGTCAACTTCTATGTTTATATGTTTCATGCTTCTCTGAAAAAAAAAATCTGCAATGTCTTTGTTTTTTTGTAACCTAAAATAAAGAAAACTGCCCCTCATCGTCCCTGCTGTCCTCCTGCCACCATCGCTACCCTACCACTGAGCATCCACCATCCCACACACTCTGCCTAACCCTATACTTACCTGCTGGTGTTGTATGCTGTCATCTTCTGTGGACAGAGACACATCTGCACTCTTTAAAGGTGAACTGTGAACTGAGGAATAAAGGTAAGTGCCCTATAATGTATTTCAATGGTGTTTTGAACTTATGCTCATAACTTTGCCATTTTAAGGACTTTTTCATCAAATTTTTAACATGGCCTTTTTGGAACCTCACCTCATGAACACTGGCACTGTCATTTTGTTAATCGGGCCCAGAAGATGATTTCACTGTCACTGCACAAAATCACCTTTTGGGACCAAGTAATGAAATTTCACCACCAGTGTTCATAAGGTGGGGTCCCAAAAAGGCCATGTTGAAAATCTGGTGCAAAAATTCCTAAAAATAGCTAAGTTATGAGAGTTCATTAAAATTTTTCTGCAGAGGCACATAACTTTGGTAATTTTCAATATTTTCACTCTAAATTTTCAACATAGCCATTTTTTCACATCACCTCATGAACAGTACAGCTGCCATTTTTCACATTCTGCCCAAAACATGTTTTCACACCAATGGCATGGAATGGCACTTTGGCATAAGTTTGAAATGTTTCAGCTTTGGGGTTTATGAGGTGGGGTCACAAGAAGACAAGGTTGAAAAGTTGGGGTCAAAATCTGAAAAAAGTGGCCAAGTTCTGACCATTCATTGTAATTTCACTATGCATGCTCATAACTTGTGAAATGTTAAATATTTTGACCCCAGGTTTTCCATATATAGCTTCTTGTTACCCCATCTAATGTATGTCACAGCTGTCATTTCAAATCCTACCCAAATGTGTTTTCGGTGCGGAATGGTGTTGCAGCTGTGCAGGATTATGTTTTGGTGGGATTCAAAATGTTCTGTATCGGGTACATGAGGTGGGTTAGTAAGGTTGCTATGCTGACAATTTGGTCACTGTTGTCCTATAAATGGAAGCGCAGGGCCCAGAGGGCCTGTGCTTCCAAGTTACACACACACACACACTCATATATATATATATATATATATATATATATATAGAGGCAAAAAACTCTGTTTAATGCATTAGTTAGGGTTGTTCCACAGTGACAAAAGTGAGGAAATTCGCTGTTAGGGTTGAAAACCCTAACTCCGAATTCACCCCCCCAGCACCACACATACACAGACACACACATATGCAAGTATGGGGGAGGACCAAGTCAACACAACCAATGACAGACATCCAGCAGCAGGTGACAGAAATAACAAACAATTGTCTAAATGTACTACGAGACATCCCCACCCACCTGACCAGGTACTGCATGCTCAGTGGAGATCAACAGCAAAACTAAGGCCATGTACGCCAAATGTACACATCCCTGATTGCAGCTACGCAATGTACCACACTTAGTAGTTGCATGGCCTTACCTACTGATGCCCCACACAGACAACACCACATGTGATAGGTCACCTGAGCAATAGAGTTGAGCAAAACCAAGGAATTGTACAGGTATAATATCTCTGATTATAACAAGGGTTTGAGAAATGCAGCTTTCTAATTGACTGTAAACATTGTAACAGCCTTATGTTTAGTTTTTATTAACATACATGTACATCCTAACCATATGATGAACATGCTTTAATGTTGTTTAAAAAAACAGTTTTATTATGATAGCAATAAGCCGCTCCCAGGTATTATGTTAATGGTCAGTTTATCACTGTCTAGCGACATGTGGCACTCGGCTATGCCTCATTCAACATTAAACCCCTACATGGTGCTTAACAGACCATTTAACATAACCGTTGGCCATGCCTTATTGCTTAGTTGTCTTTATGACTAGATACTCTCCCTCTGCTAGGCACTGCAGGAGTTTTGCAACACAGTGTCACACCCAGTTACACCATACTCTGTCTACTTACTGGAGAATGGCTGTGAATATGAACTCATGAAGATGAACAGTGTAACTTGATCATTACAGTCATTGAAACCTTAGTGTGATTATAACTGACTGAGTCAGTGATAGAGGATAACCCTTGCCATCCTAGTACACTTATCCCATTGTGAGTTAAATCATTACTAAAGGCATTCTGTTTATATCTACACTATACCTACTTGATTGCTGTTGTACCACAATTGACATAGTTATCACTTTGATAGCATCAGTGACAGAAGTGTGGCAAACCCAAACACTACGTATACAGCCTGAGTATGAAACAACTGTTAAAAAAATTACACTGTGTCCATAAGTAGCATAGATCACTCATTGCAACAATAGTAAATGTATCACTATTTGAATAAGTTAGTCATCACAGATGCAATGAGATTGTCTTTATCAGGTACAACATACTGAGTAAGTGCCTACAGGAAAATCTATCCTATAGACATCTCCGATACAGGTACATCATTGTTGGCTCAGTAGTCCTATGATATTTAGAAGTTGCTTGGCCTGATCCATGCAATTACACTGTTTCTGACAAAGAATACTTACTGCATCTTTAGTATTGAAACACACTGAAGGTCTATGTATGTACATTAGCAGTACAGCTTCATCAGTAAGAATGCATTTGATACTGGCAGTACGAATTTCACAGCATTGAACAGGCAATGCTTTTCCATATGTTTACATCAGCCTCTCTATCTTCAGTAAACAGTTGCAGTAAATGTACTACTATGAAAATCACATACTAAATGTAACACTACTTTTATCTTTTATCCGTCTTTCGGATGAGACGTTAAACCGAGGTCCCATCTGCCTGGATTGGTGGTAGTTCAGGTGGATGTTAAAGATCCCATGGCACTTATCGAAAAGAGTAGGGGAATTTCCCCGGTGTCCTGGCCAAATTTCCCTCATTCACTAAAAAAAAAAAAAATACCACCAACAGCTTAATCTGGTTCAAGGTCAGTTGGCATTCATCTGTATCCCCCTTCCCCGGGTCGTGCCTGAAAATAGGCAGGATTTGTCTAGTGCACTTACCCGGTCAACAAAAACTAAATAAATAAATAAAATCTTGAGCATGCTAGTGTCTTGTAGTTAATTTATGTACTTCTCTTAGTTAATGTATACTCACTAGTGTTAAAATCTTTCTACAACTGTGATCATGCACCTTTAGCATTTATATTGACTAACGGCACAGTACCAGTTGTGGTGTGGTGTGGGGCATTGTTAGGTAAGGCCATGCAACTACTAAGTGTGGTACATTGTGTGCAGCTGCAATCAGGGATGTGTACGTTTGGTGTACATGGCCTCAGTTTTGCTGTTGATCTCCACTGAGCATGCAGTACCTGGTCAGGTGGGTGGGGATGTCTCGTTGTACATTTAGACAATTGTTTGTTATTTCTGTCACCTGCTGCTGGATGTCTGTCATTGGTTGTGTTGACTTGGTCCTCCCCATACTTGCATATGTGTGTGTGTGTCTGTGTGTGTGGTGCTGGGGGTGATTCGAGTTAGGGTTTTCAACCTAACAGCGAATTTCTCACTTTTGTCACTGTGGAACAACCCTAACTAATGCATTAAACGGAGTTTTTTGCCTCTAATTTCCCTTCTTTTTGAGAATGATAATGAGAAATAGTGAATGTAATGCAGCGGCTGGAGTGCGGGGCCCGATGTCTTGTGACATAGTAACAGGAACAGCAATGCAAACAGAAGTGCTAACAGTGGCGCACATGGTAACACAAGCGTGAATGAGAACAGAAAGGGTAACGCACATGGTGGCGTAGACGGGAACGGCTCTGCCACGTGATGTGTTTCACATAGCAACATGGTGCCTGCAAATGGAAATGTCAATGGGCATGGTGACGCAAAGTGAAACAGAAAGAGAAACAGTACTGTAGACACAAATGGCAAAAATAACAGAAACACAAGTGCAAATGAAAATGCAAAGGATAACGACATGGTGGTGCGAGCGTCAATGGTAAGTGAAATGGATACGGAACCACAAGTGGAAAGGGCAACAGTAACAGTAATAGTGGCACAGGCTGGTTTTCCCAAAACCTGCATAGAAAAGACAGTGAGTACAAATAATTATGCATAATAATGAGTGTCAGAGCGAAGCAGAGAACTTGGAATACTAAATAGGTTATATCTCAGGAACCATCCGACGTAGAAAATAAATTTAAAAGTCGTATGATTTACAACTGTCCTGGCTAATTTTGTACTTACTCCCCATTAGGAGGTTAAGCATTTTTCTGACAAAAAGTCTGTATCTAGCACGTTTCGAGATACGGGCCCTGAAAGGAAGGCGAACGCCGTAATGTTATCCTATGGGAAAAAAGAGAAGTTCAGAGTGCCATAACTTTGCCTCCCTGTAATATTTTTTCACCAAACCACTGAAAGGCACATCTGTGGGCTGTTGGCTGTCTTTCCTCCAAATTTCAGGAAAAAAGACTAAACCGTTATTTTGCAGCAGGGTGCCAAAGGATTCCTGTAATATGTCGGGCGCCGTAATGTTATCCTATGGGAAAAACCGTCAACTTTGGAGTGTGGTAACTTTGCCGCCATGTAATATTTTTTCAATACAACACTGAAAGGCACATCTGTGAGATGTCATCTGCGTTCCCTCCAAATGTCAGCCCAAAACTCCCAACCATTCTTTTGCAGCGGAGTGCCAAAGAATTACTGTTATTTTGGGCATAGTGTCGCAAAGTAGTGTAGCAATTTGTGAAAGCTTTCACAAAAAATTTGAGACACTTTCATGAGTGCAACACTACTTTGCGAAAGTACTTTTTACAGAAATCTGAAAACTATTTCTGGGGTGTTTACCCAAAATAAAGACATGGCTAGCATCCTCAGGGCCCGACTAGGTGAATACAAAAAATTAGGTTGCTAGGGATCTCAATTTTAAATGCCAAGCATTTTCTGATCACTAACTGAAAACAAGATGGCAGATTTGTGACAGTAACAGGGCCATTTGTGACAGTAAAAGTGCATTTGTGACACTGTAGAACTTTTTGTTAACTTTTCCCATTGACTTATAATGGGAAATTGTTTTGAATAACTTTTGAACGTTTAATATTTTCAACGAAATCTTCAAAGGCACATAGGGGGACTGACCACACATTCCCTGAAGATTTCAGGCTGGTGGTGCAAACCGTACGACCTGTAGGCGTGACCGTAAAATTCCAGAAAAAAGCGTAAACGCGTGCGCAGATCATGCTTAATAACTCCACAGCTGTATATCTGATCGGTACAAACTTGGCAGATCCCAAGGGCTATGGTTCTTGATCAAGTATTCCAAATTTCAGACAAATCTGTCAAACGGTTGCAAAGTTATTAAGGTGCAAAGTTTTGGGGTTTAACATAGAAATGGCTCCTCAACCCTAACTATGGTAGCACTACGTTGCTACCATAATATATATATATATATATATATATATATATATATATATATATATATATATATATATATATATATATATATATTAGATGTTAGAGTTGAAACCCCTTCACCCTCAGCCCACCCCAACTGGAATCAGGGTGCGCATTGGGGTCATCGGCCCTAAGTGTCACCCCATCACATGTGGAAAGAAGCTGAGGAATAGGAGAATGGGGTGACAGTTAGGACCGATGACCCCAATGCACACCCTGATTCCAGTTGGGGGGGTGGGCTGGAGGGGTGCAAAGGGGGTTTCAACCCTAACATCGAATTTCCTCGCTTTTGTCGCTGTGGAACAACCCTAACTGATGCATTAAACTGAGTTTTTTGCCTCTAATTTGTCTTCTTTTTGAGAATGATAATGAGAAATAGTGAATGTAATGCAGCGGCGGGAGCACGGGGGTGATGTCTTGTCGCATTGTAACATTGTGCCCGCAAACCCAAATAGTAATGCGCATGATGGCCTTAAGCGAAACAGAAAGAGGAACAGTACTGTAGACAGAAATGTTAAAACAACAGAAATGCAACCTCAAATGAAAGCGCAAAGGGTAATGCACATGGTGGCGTAACGTGAGCGGTAAGTGGGCGATATGCAGACCCACGAACAAGCACGTAATGGTAAGAGTAATGTAGTAGCATGAGCTGGTTTTCCCCAAAGCTGTATAGAGAAAGACAGTGAGTAGAAAGAATGTATGCAAAATAATGACTCTCGGAACACAAAAATCAGTAGTTGTAATAGTAAATTGCTTATATCTCAGTAACCGTACGACATAGAAAAAAAATTTAAAAGTCATATGTATTATCACTTTCCTGGCTAGTTATATACATAGCCCCAGAAGGGGCTAAAATCTTTGACAAAAACTCCGTATCTCACACCGTTTTTGAGATACAGGCCCTCAAAAGCGCGGCGAGCATATAGTGTTATCCTATGGGAAAAAACAGAAGTTAGGACTGCCATAACTTTTGAACAGTTTATATTTTTCATGAAATCTTTGAAAAGGCACATCAGGGACCACAGCTGCACGTTCCCTGAAGATTTAGACGTCCCGGCGCAAACACGTACGACCTGTAAGTGACAACCGTAGAATTCCAGAAAAAGCATAAACGCGCGCGAAGATCACGCTTAATAATCTGACTGGTACAAACTTGGCAGATCCCAAGGCCTATGGTTCTTGATGGTGTATTCTAAATTTCAGGCAAATCTGTCAAACGGTTGCAAAGTTATTAAGGTGCAAAGTTTTGGGGTTTAACATAGAAATGGCTCCTCAACCCTAACTATGGTAGCACTACCGTACTACCATAATGTAGATAGATATATATATATATATGTGTAGATATAAAAATATATATATGGAGGGATAGGAGCACAGGGTATAAAGGACCCTGCGCTCCCACAGTAAAATAAGGATACTATTATACTATCTCAAAAAAGTAAGGAAATAAGTTGCAAATAAACTTTGTTAATGCTCCAGTGAGGATCAAAGTGACAACAGTTGGGAAATGAGGCATTAGAGTTTCCAGCCCTAACACCCCACCCTCTCAAATCAGGCAAGAGAGCAGGTGTGGGGTGTGGGGTGCGCCTTGGGCTTCTCAAGCCTAATGCTCACCCCATTCTCATAAAGTCTACACATCTGACCTTATTTATAGATGGAATGGGATGAGTGTTAGGCTTGAGAAGCCCAAGGCACACCTCACACCTGCTCTCCTGCCTAATTTGGGAGGGTGGGTTCTTAAGGTTGGAATACATATATATTTTTTTCAAAGTTGGTCCTGTTGTGCCAGGGGTACATTAATACTGTTTATACTGGCATGGTGGTGCTCTTGGTCTTTGACTTTGCAAATGTGGTCTACAGCTCCACCCCCTCCTCTTCCCTTGCCAGACTGGACACTATCTGTAATGCCTTTTGTCACTTTGCTGCCAACTCCCTCCCCTGAACTCACCACTGCTACTCTAGTCCTGCCTATCCAGCCTCCTTCTACCTTCATGTTGCCAGTCCCACTGCACCTCCTTCATCTTCAAATACTGGTTTGGATCCCTTCCCTGTTGCCTATTCTCACCCCTCTCTCCCATTCCCTCTACCTCATAGTTCCTCCACACCAGGGATCCTTACACCTTCTCCATTCTACACCTTCAATCCTAAGCTGGGCAGTCAGCCTTCTCCTATCACCTTCTCTCTATCTGGAACTTGCTCCCCTCCCCTCCTCCTTCTGTCTTGCCCCCTCCACTAACTCCCTCAGGCACCAGCTAAAACTCTTCCCTACCACCATCTGTTCCTGTCACCCTTCTCTCTGATACTCCCCTGTCAGAGTCCCTATGTTCCATGATGTTGGGCCTCCTCCTGAGTTCTGCCTCAGCCTGTATCAGTCTCCCCACTTTTTTCACTTCTGTACTGCCATAATTCTCCTTTGCTGGTCTCTCTATTGGTACATTATTTGCTGCTCATTGTGCCATGCTGCTTTTATTTGCACTTGTACTATGTTATACTGCACTTTGATTGCACTCTGTTTGTGCAATTGATAGCTTCTATTTTATTATTTTTTTATTCTTTATTTGGATGATACCTTTGAACAAAAGCTCTTTATATAGGTTCCATGTCAATGATCAAGACAATAACAAGAACACAAACAAAGGAATGAAAACAATACATTGGCAATACAGCAATTAGAATGACACTATTGCACTGCTATGAATTTACATAAGAGCAAGAGTCATTACATACAGTGAAAATGTATAGTGGCTTAAGGGCATTGTAAAAGTATGCCCATTAACTTAGTGCAATTACAAAGAGTGAGAATATTTGGTAATGACAGAGAGAGCGGTGGTGGCAGCAATAGATGATCTGGTGCAGGGGAGAATGTAAGTCTGCCCAGGGGCCTCATCAGGTTGCTTAACTGCATGGGAGAGTAGACATAAGTCACAGGGGCTGTACCAAGGTGACCTGGGTCAAGTTAGCGTGAGAAGTTAGTGGGTGCAGTCACATGTGGAGTCAGAGACCAGTCAGAGTTTAAGCTTCCATTTGAAGGCTCCTAAGGTAGCAGTAGATGAGACTTCAATAGCAAGCAAGTTGAACCAGAGCTGGGCTCAGTAGGCAAAAGACCTATGACCCTGGGAGGTTTGGCATTGAGGGATCTTGAAATATTGACAGACTGAGCCTCTGGTTCATTGAGAGCTGGTATTAGGGGTAAGAAGCTCCTGAACCCCAGACATCAGCCCAGAGGTAATTTTCTTAGCTAGGAGACAGGTTTGGTATTGAAGTCTACCGTTGAACTGAAGCCAGTTTGCCTGTGCATATAGATCACAGATGTGGATTAGATGCCCTGCATCTGTGAGGAGCCAGCAGGCCTTATTTTGTGCTGTTGTAATATGTTTGAGGGATGAGGCAGTGGCCGACCCATATATGATAAGACCATAGTCCACAAATGAGACCACTGATCTGTGTATAGCCGTGCTGAGGGCTTCGGAAGTCAGACTATGCCTATGTCTGTACAGGAGCCCAATTCACATGTTGATGGCTTTGGATAAGTTATCTATATGCCTGGCATATGAGAGGGTGCTATCAACTGTGTTCCCTAGATATTTAAAATGAGGTACTAGTGCCAGTGATGCTCCAGCATCATTTAGGATAGTGAGTGGGTAATATCTGTGCTTGCTTTGGGCAGTTACAAACAGCATGGTTTTTGTCTTTTATAGTTCAAGACTAATTTATTGTTGTTAAACCAACTCTCTACTGCAGCAAAGTTTTGTTGGAGCTCATGTTCAAATGCCTTGGGATCAGTAGCACTAGTAAAGAGGACCACATAATCCACATAGAGAAGGATATGTCCCCAGCAGGAGAGGGGAAGCGAATTCAGAAAAACACTGAGCAGAAGGGGACAGGATTGATCCTTGTGGGACTCCTGACTTGACAGGTTTGCTGTCAGAGAGGACATCGGCAATCTTTACTTGTTGCGATTGATTCAGAAGGTAGCACCTGAGCCAAGCCATGGCATCAGGGGCACCAGGAGCGTATGGCTAACCATGTTGAATGCCTTGGTTAAGTCAATGTATGCAGCACCAGCCATCTGACCCTGGTCCAGAGAATTATGAATGTAGCCATGAACTTGAGCAGGGCAGTGGTGATGCTGTGTCCAGCCCTGAACCCATGTTGCTGGGGGCATAAAAGTTGATACTTATCCAGGTATTCAACCAGCTGGTCCTAGACAATTTTCTCAAGGGCTTTGGATAGTGGAGGTAGGATGGAAATTGGTTGATAGTTACCATAAGAGGCATGGTCTCTGCACATATGGACCCATGTCACTACTGCAGATATCCACTTTTGAGGAAAGTGGGTGAACCTTAGGGAAAGGTTAATTATATGTGTAAGGGGTGCCAGAAGCTCCTCCAGGGTAAGACTGACAAACATGAGGTCCAAGGTGTCTCTGCTGTAATGACCTTTACCTAATACCTTTAGGAGATACTTCCTGGCTTCTTTAAGAGTGACAGTTTTAAAATAGAAAGGTGGATCAGTAGGGGGCTGGACAGGATTGTTAAGGCCAGCAGTGGGAGAGGTAGGGCTGAAAAGTCTGGGGGAGAACTCTACTGAGGTCAGGGAATGCTGTGTTGAAGGAGTTCAAAATGACTCTTGGATCTAACGTAGGGATCCCAAGCATAGTAGGGGCAGATTTAGAATCCTTCCCAGTGACTTCATTGAGATTCCTCCAGAATTGCCTACTATCATTACAGGCACATGACAAGGCTTCTTCATAGTAAGAGTTTTTCACAGCCCAGATTGACCTGGTACAATTATTCCAAGCCTTTTCATAAGACGGCAAATCAGACTGATTAACCGAGTAATGCGTTTTATGCCAGAGGAGGTTCCTGACCTTTAGGAGATTAATAATGTCATGGGAGATCCAAGGATTGTTATGACCCTTGACTTTCCACTTTCTAAGAGGGGCATGCTTGTCACATACTTCATTGAAGCAGGATATGAGGTGCTCAAAGGCAAAGTCAACATCTTTAGATGAGTATATTGCAGACCAGTCAGTGTGCCAAATATAATTTTTCAATAAATCAAGGTGGCCACGAAGAAGGACCCTGTTAGTTATTGTTCTGGTTAGTGGTTTGGAAAACCTATTGGACCTATGGAAATTTACTGGGGAGTGGTCACACATACCATCAGGGAGCACGGTGGTGTCTGTTATATGTGCAGGGAAGTTCGAGAGTACCCAGTCTAATAAGGTACTTGTGCCCATCCTATATTATACGCATCTGACCTTCAACAAGTTGGGAAAAGTAGAGTGCCACAATAACATCCTGTAAGGATTTGTTTTATCAGCAAGCCAGTTTATAAATGAAGACACCCAAGCAGAATGACTTCAGAGTTGAGACTCAGATTACCTAGGCAATTAATGAGTGTGTCAAAACCCGCGACAGAGTGTCGTAGGGGATGTATGCTGATATGATGGTAACAGCCTTATTGTGAGCCTCAAGGAGAAATTTTAAAGCAATTGCTTGCATGTTATCCCCTGGGATGGGTAGCTGCAGGGCAAAACCTTGTAGCTTGTCCCTCATATAAATTGCACACCCACCTCCTCATCTGGTACAGCTATCAGGGTGAACCACTGTGTACCCTGGTATAATGATGGATGCATCAGGGATGTTGGGTGAAATCCAGGCTTCTACTACTGATAGCACATCAGTGTTGAGCTGTGTGACCCAGGCCTGAAGAAGGTCAAGCTTATCCAGGAGGCTGCAGATGTTGACTGATGCAAAGGTTAGTGAGCCAGCATTATTTTGACCCATGCCATACCTTGAAGGAGGGATTGGCTTGGGATGGATGTTCCCAGAGAGTAGGAGTAGAAGTAGGGTTATTCTACTGAGATACTCCCTAAGGAGTTTGTTATTGAGCTTATGACAGCCCCTATGGTAAGATCGCCCCTTTTGACCTGACAGCTGAGAGAAACGGGAGGGGGGGTGTGTTGTGAAGGACCCAGCAGGAGTAAATCTTCCATGACTCTGAGCAGTTGATCAATTGGTGGCCACTTGGCTTAGTAGGTGCAGCATGGTATGCAAGAACAAATGTTGTTATAGAGCCATAGGAACACAGCAGGCTCCTGTCACTGGACAGGTGGGGTGGGGTGGGGTAGGAGCATCACCATTTTTTTTAAATGGCAGGGTTGGTAAGCCAGAAACTACCAACAGTATGTTGAAAAGGTAATAGTTGTGGGGCATGTTTCAAAGATTAGATAGGCTGAGTAGGAATTTATGTATAGCATCCTATGGGGGTCAGATGACAGGATGATCAGATTGACAGGTCCTAGTCCAGTTAGTTTAGCAGGAAAAATGGGGGAGGGGTGCTACCCTTGTAAAAAGACTGGGAATATCTGTAAGGAGATGAGAGAATCACAGTCCAGTGGTTGAGGTTGGCTGCAGGTGTAAAGGGAAGATATCCCTTTAAGGGGAGGCTCTGCCTGTGGTAAGCTCTCCAATGATGAATTGCTGAGAAGGGAGGGCAGAGATTACTGTGGGTAGGAGGTGTATTTAATAAGGGTTGGGGCGGGGGTGGGTGAGTGGGCTGGTGTGAAATTTGATATGGGGCACAAGCAGAAAACAGGCTAGAGCATGTGATGCAGCCTAAAAATTAGCTGGGCTATAAATAATTTTCCCAGAATTAGGTAGAATTAGCTCATGCTCAAGCCTGGCTGGGGAAGCTGTGAGTCAGCTGAAAATTAACTAAAGGTAGTGCTCACAGCTTTAGGGAGTCAGCCGAGGTTAATTTGCATGGCTGGCAAACAGAGTATGCTTTTTACAACTTTAAATGCAACTGAAAATTAAGTCCTGCAGAATGGTTGCTGAAATTAGCAGTCTGGCTAGGTGCAGGGAAAAACTGCTGAGTGAGGGGAACCCACTGGCTCAAAACAGTAGGGCTCTGGTAGGCTGAGGCAGGCACCCGAGGTACAAAAGGAACCAAATTCAAAATGGTGGTGTCACTGATTGCAGGTACCTGGCAGTCGATATGATTGGTGGGTGGCGATGCCTTCAGAAATGCAATAACTTTGATCAACATTGGCAGGTTGAACTGAGGAGGAGCACTGCCCATGGGCAACTCAAACCCCTAGGGAAAGGGAGAGAAAGCAGAGATTTAACAGCAGGCTAAAAGGAGGGCCTCTAAGTTACACAAAGAGAATGGGGGTGGGTTGCTGAGCAGAGGGGATGGAGAGCAAAAGGAGGGGGATGAAACAGGAGACAGAAAATGCCCTTTACAATTAACAGGCCTCCAAGCTCACACTGGGACCGCTGTGGAGGTGGCAGGGATAGGGTTCAGAAATGGCAGGGGTGAAGTGCACTTTGATCTACTAACGGATGCCCCAGGATTCAGTGCTCACTGCTAACAGACAATTTTTAAACGGAGTTTAACAATTTCAAATGAGTTCAAATTGTGTATGGTTTATTGCCTCTCATGTTCCCTTCCCCTGGGGTCACATCTTGAAATAAGCCTTGTCGTAGTGTGTCTTCCATGGTTACCAATTTTCAAATAAATAAATAAAATGGCACTTTAGTTTAAAGCAGTTTAAAGAAGATGTATCTGATGACTTCTTGTAAATGTACATGTTTTAATACTTGACTGTTTGGTGTCCAATGACTGATCACTAATTTGATTTTATATTGACTGTGTACTATTTATTGTACTGTAAATTATGTAATGTAGTTTTATACTTTTGTTAGATGTACTTGTTTGTGCAATGCACTCAGGTCATCCCTGAAAATGGGTACTTGAACTCAGTAGACCTACCTGGTTAACAGAAATAAATAAAGAATCCTAATAAAGTACTGTACATTTTATCTTAAAGCAGCAATGCATGTTTTTTTTAACTCCACTTTTCCTCCTAGGCACCTTTTGTCAGGACTTCATTTGGCATCTGCCAGTGCCACATGCCATCCATTGATGCTCCTCTTGTCTGGGCATCCTGTGACTACTGGGCCACCCACAACATACAACACTGCATTGCCCCATTGTCTCAAGCCTCCCAGGTGGGGCCTGTCATTCTTCTGCTCCTACAGCAGATCCACCCCATAATCCAGCCACCCACAATAAAGAAGGAAACCCAGGAGCCAATCTGGGAGCTAAAAGTAGAAAGCCCAACCATGTGCAGGGGGAGGGTAAGCAGGGCATCATCTGCCCAGCTGACAGCCAATTTTTCTTCACACTTCTTCCTCTCCAGGGAGTCTGCCATGCATAAACTACATCATACGCTTCTAAAATTATCCTTACCTAGGAAGTGTAAATCAGAAACACCTGCTGAATTTACTAAATCATTAGTAAAGAAAGAACTATGAGAAAATGTGAACCAGGGTTACAAAAACAGCTCTACAGAAAACACAGGGTTATAGGTCAATGGCAGTTCTCCTTTAAAGAAGTACGCCATTATAAAACAGCTCGGAAATACAGAAGCACACTAAAAACAGGGGTGGGGGATCATATAACATAGCAGAAAAGTGCAATCTGAAACAGAAATAAAAGACATAGTTGCAGCATTTCCACCATGGCATGCAGTTCTGTTTTAATATAATAAATAAACTGGATGGCACTTGCTTTTTGTATATGTTGCAAGCCTGCCTAAATAAATAATGTAAAGCTACATATTTTATTCGAGGCCAGATAGTAAATATTTCTTAATGTTACTTATTTAACTATGCTAGTTTTCATTTTAATAATCACTCATCTGTACTGTCATGTTCTAGGCCATAACGCAAACATATGCTACTTTTAAAGAAAAAGTTGTTCCTGCATTTTTTAAATACCACTGTAATATTACATGTCAAAAGTAATTTCAGTATCTGTCTTATCTGACATTTCTTGACGTTTCCTATGGGGAAAACTAAATGGAAAACTGAAGGTAGAGATACATTTTCCCAAACTGAATATTTGTAGCTTGCCTGTACTTAAACTATTTATTTTGAAATATGCTCTTGTTTTGGTAAAATTCGTCCAAATTAAATGGCTGACCTTTTGAAACAGGATATAGAATTTTAGGATTATAAAACTTAACATTCTTTACTAATCTAATATTACAAAACATTAAAGACAATCTTCAAAATGCTGTAATTCAGGTTTCAAAGACATGCAATAGGAAAGCATTAACAACACGTGTGGTTTTGCCAAATTCATTTATATTGCAGTTTGCAACGTCATGATGTATTTTAAACAAAAGAGCTACAGACAAAGGTATTGATTTTACGTCTTTAACTAAATAAACAGTATGTAAATTGTGTCTTTTCCCAAAAAAATTTAATCAAAACACACATACTATACAGTCTTTTTCTAAAGGAATGACAGCTATTGAATTTGGCAGACACTGAAATTTGGTTAAAGAGTTAAAGACCTTTGATCTCTGGTTTGCAATCAAATGAACCTATTGTAATAGCACATCTATAGAACAGACAATAGCTACAGAGACACATTGCAGTTAGAATGTAGGTATTATAACCAGCAGACTTTAGTATATGACAGGAGGCCACAGAGATAGACAGACATATACATTTACTGGGTGTTTCTTAACCCTATTGCTTCTAGTTGTACTGATGATCCTTATCATATTGAAATGCAAGGAAGATAAGTATACTAATCCTTAAAAAGAAATGTCTTATTAAGTTCCTTGCTTTCATGTTAGCATCAGAACAATTTAATTAAATAATGCTTATACAATTCAGTTAAATAAATCTATGCTTACATGGGTGATGTGGAAAAGCAGTGTTGTACTTTTTTTCAAAACATAACTAGATATTCTTAAAAAATAAATAACTTCCAGAAAAAAAAAACACGGTCAGAATAATAATAATAATAATAATTAAGCATCAATTTATGATTTAATTGTTGAGTAGTTTTGACTAGTATGGTAGGTCTTTATTAAAAGAACCAAAGTAGCATGTTTCACATGACTATATCTGCATTCTGCATTCAATACATTAGCAGCAAGTATACAGCATAAACTTATATTCTTGTCAAACCCTGATATTGGTCAGTTTGAGTACAAGGGGAGTTACATGAATAAGGAAAAATGAATATCATTCTGTTTTTGATTCATTAAAACAATTACAGAAATGTATCCAGCTCATGACTCTATATATACTGAGCATTTTTCAACATCTGTTTGACAAGAAAATCTCATTTCATCAGCTTATGCTGATTTTACATCATTGCTATAGATACAACTATGTAAGTAAAAATGTAAATTGTTGTGGAACTTTGCTGTAATAACTGCATGCCATAGATGAGTTGTAAAACACATGACAAAACAGAATGCCTTTATTTACTCAAGAACACAGGTCAGTAATTAACTGCAAACTCTGAAATATGTTATCATGCTTATACAATTGTTAAAAAAATACTGACAGGTAAAAGGAAAATATATTTTAGCTGATCTGTGCAGTAATAATTAGATTGTTGTGAGACTGAATTCCACCAGTCTGGGTACAGGATTTATCTTGCCTGTTTTATTATACATTTGTATATAAAACAGTTTGAGAATATACATTGCTAAAGAAGAAATTAAATAAAAACAGTATTTTGGAAGCTAACAAAATATTGCATACTGAATAAAATACAATTTCTGGCCAGTCAGAGCTGGTCTACACTGAATTCAAATAATGATCTGAGCTGAGCTTGGGTTCAGGTCCTATAACAGCATTACTGTACCAAGATAACTGTTTTGATTGTTTTAATATCACAAACACTGGAGACCTGACAGTCCATTTGGCTCTGTTTAACATGTTATGTGTCCTTTGCCTGCACTTTAGATTTTGGTACCCAGATAAGCCCACTGAGACAATGTTCCTTTTTCCGGGGCAACCTAGGATTAATTACAATAACAAATGTCAGAGAGAACATAACAATACATTGTCTTAACAGGCCACATATTCCCACCCTTAGCCCAAACAGACTGAGACATACACAATGCTTTGAAGAAAAATGGCACAGCCATGTGTTTATTGAAACCATAATTGTAACCCCAGTTACATTAGTAGCATGACCTGCACAGCAAGGGAGCTACAGTGAGCCTTTAGGTGGTGAGATTTTACCTCTGTCATCCTTTTACCCTAGGGAGATTCAATAAAGGGTGCAGCCTCTAGAGGTACTCCAGCTTCAGAGGCATAAGGGATGGCTCCTGGGCCATGTAATGTGCATCTCTCCCACTTCAGGTGGTGCTACCCACACAGGCCATGGCTGAAGAGTCAGGATGGTTGGACTTCGGTGGGTTCTGGGAGGAGGTGGTGGGGGGTAGGATACACACTCCTCAGCCTGTACCACTGCAAAATTCACTTGCCATAATGGTGGGATGGGGTACCCAGGAGGCAGCACCCTCAGTAGTGAGAAGGGAGGATGTGGGGTCCTCAGAAGGGGAGGCCCCAAGGAGGGAGCAAGAGGACCAGAACTGAGAAGGAAGCAGCTGCTATTGGGGGACTCTGTTATTAGGGGCATAGACCTGAGAATAGGAGGTGAGAGAGGGATGTGAAGTGCCTCTGTGGTGCTTCAGCATGGGGAGATAGAGAGAAGATCCAGAGGATTGCTTGGATGACAGGAGATGGAAGGGAGTCAGATGTTATTGCCCACCTGAGGAAAATAACCTGGCCAAGGATAGAGTCAGGGTTATACAGGATAATTTCAGGAAGCTGGGGAGGGGCCTTAAGCAGGCAGCACATACAGTGGTATTTGCTGAGGTGTTACCTGTGTATGACCAGAGACAGGAATGGGCACTCCGCACTAGGGCTTTTAATAATTGGTTGAAGGCATGGTGCAAGAAGGAGATCTTTGGCTGCACTTGGGACTGGGGCCAGACTGAAAGAATATGGGCCTCTATAAGGGAGATGACTTGCATCCTTCCAGATGGGGAACCACAGTCTTCAGTGGAAGATTTAAATGTTACTTGGATAAGCATTAAAACTAGTTGGGGAAGAGGCTGAAATACCTTTGGAGGAAACAATGTCCCACACATGATGAAATGACAAGGAGGGAGGGCCCATGGGGAGGAAGATTCCCCAAGGCAAGGGAGCAGGAAGAAAAGGGTGGGAACAAGGCAGAAGGCAAGGGGCTATAAATCAAAGAATGTAAGAGGACAGAAGTAAAAGAGACAGGAAACAGGGAGGGTAACAAGGGAAGAGGAACAGAAAGAGCTTCAGGGAGCAGTACAGGCAGGAGGGTTAGAAAGCAGGGAGGCAAGCAAGGAGTGATTAAGGTATAGAGAGCCATGTACACCAATACAAGGAGTCTGAGAAATAAAATTCCTGACCTGGAGGCCATCATGGAGGAGGCTATCCTGGATTCTGCAGCAATATCAGAGTCATAATGCACTGGCAGCCATGACTTGGATATGGCCATACTAGGTTTCACTCTGTTCAGGAGAGAAAGGGAAGGAAGAAAGGTAGGAGGGGTTGTACTATATGTAAGGGAGGCAATCAATGTTATGGAAATATAGAGGCACCCAGAGGAAAAGGAAGGACTGGAGGTGCTGTGGGACATTCTGGAGGCAGGAGCAGGGGCTGCCATCTATACAGGGGTTGTATACAGATCTACAGCACAGGGAGAGGAGATGGATAATGCACTTGGGGAAGATATCATCAAGATAGTAAAGAAGGGGGGAGATGCTACTAGTTGGGGACATCAATGTGCCTGATGTGGACTGGAACCTTCCAGCTGCAGCTTTGGAAGGAGCAGGATCATTCTTGACACCCTTCAAGGGGGTCTTCTAATGCAGCTAGTCAACAAACTCATTAGGGATGGGGCAGTGCTGGTCCTGGTGTTTATAAATGATGACAGCATTGCAGACATCAAAGTGGGAAGTTCTCTAAGTACCAATGATCACCGTACAATGTGGTTTAACATTAGGATGGGAGCAGAGGCAAACCACATGAGGATGGGGATCCTGGTCTTTAGCAAGGTAGACTTTAAAGAAATGGGGTACTGCCCCAGAGACTGCCTAGTAGAGGGAATCACCAGGGAGGGGGAAGGGAAGAGTGGGGAAAAATAAAGGAGGGCACAATTAAGGCAACCAGGTCTGTATGAAGGAAGTGAGTGAAGGAAAAAGAAAAGAGACCATTATGGTATGCTAGGGAAGTAGACATGGTGGTGAAGGAAAAAAGGGTGGCATCCAGGAGGCACAGTTGTGCCAATGGTATGTTGTTTTTTGCTGTGTGATCATACAGTGGTGTGTCATTTTGGTTCCACATTCCTGCCATGCTCTGTGCATCACCTCTCCTCTGCTGCACCTCTCAAGTTTATTTTATTTTATGCAGGTATATTTTGGTGCAATCCCAGATTGTTGCCATGGTTTGTCTTTCTCGACTATCAATATATGCATGCGCTGACTCTGCTGTGATTCATAAGCTTCCCCATAGAGTACAGTACTTTGTAAAGTAATTTAAGTATAGTGGCTTTACTATATTATTAAGTAAGCTAAAATGCCAACAGTATGAGCCATTTAATAGTCCAGGTCAAATGTGGGTCTCTGGGGGTGGATGTAGGGTGTTGGTGAATTGAAAGCTGTCTCTGCACTCTGCTTCACCAACGCCATGCACAGAATACTGTAGTGACTCCTTGAAAAATACCTGACACTTTTTTTGTTGTTACATTGTTTATTAAAGTTTTACATAGGAAACAGCACAATACCACAACCAACATGCCAAACCAAAGCTAGAAACAGTATTACATACAAAATAACTTCCCAAGCAATAAAATATATAAAATAGTATACAGAAGAACAACATTAACCAATAATACACCACATGGGAAACAGTAACCATAAACTGTGACTAACATAGAATAAGCAATGTTAGAAACAGTGAAGCATGACACCCCATAACAATAAACATGAGAGGTGCCCACACATCCCCTTTGTATATAATCAATGAAAACTGGAAGCAAACTATGAACAAAGGAAAAAGGGAACAGCATCAGCAATCAAAAGAGTTCCAGACCATAACCAGAGAATGCCCAAATGAAAACTTGACATAAGGTGGAAAACCCCAGGAAGAGAATGTCTTAGTGTCTGGAATGGGAAAAAAACATAGAACAGGAAAGAACAATATCAGGCAAACAAAGAAAGGAAAGGGGAAAACAGAGAAAGCTGGATACAGAAGAGAATATGGTGAGAAAAGAAAAGACAGAAGAAAAAGGAAAGAAAAAAAGAGTCATTGCAGCAAACTCACTAAGGAAGGTGGGGTAGGAGAGAAGACCAGGTGGGGATGATCACATCAAGGTGCTCTTCCAGAAACACCTGAAAAAGTACCCAGGCCAAAGTGTATTGATTGAGGGTGCCCACTGCAGTGTGAGACAAACTTTCATAGGTAGCCACAAAAGACAAGCTGGACAGAAAGTCCTGAAGGGTGGGGACTGCAGCAGTATGCCAATGTCAGAGCATGACATTTGGAGAGGAGGGAGGTCTTTATGCCAAACCAGCAAGAAAAAAGCTGGAGAGTGTGGAAGGATCAACTTGAAAATCTGTTCCAAAACATCCCACACCTATGCCCAAGTCTGAGAGCTTGAGACAGGATGAGAGAACATGGAGAACATGGAGAGCATCTGGTTCTGGGCCACCACATCCCCAACAATTATCATTCAGAAGGAGGTGTGACTTATGCAGAGCCTCTGTGGTGTGTTGCTACCTATGGAGTACTTTATTTTGTAAGAGGCTACTTTTAATATCCAGTACTGCAATGTGAGCCAATTTCCAGCAGTCATGCCATTCCTGATCAGAAAGCAGTATGCTGAGAGTGGCATCTCCAGTGGCATTGGCATGACGCATCTGGTCGGGAATTGCTTCCCTGATCACAGTATAGATATGTACTATCCTACCTTTGAATTGCTTTAGCCAAGAGGACAAAAGATCAGAGGTGGAGGATAGGGTGAACTCACTGAGACCCCTAATCAGTTTGGAAATGCCATTATGTAACTGAAGATAATGCCAAAATTCCATTCATGCAAGATCATACCTGATTTAAAGGTTCTGAAAAGAATCTAGCACTGGATACTGGGGAACCAATAGGTCATGTAGAGTGGAAATGCCAGAAGAACTCCAGGCCACACAGTCTACTTAATGGCCACCTACAGTGACATCAGAATTATGCCAAAGAGGTGAAAAGGCTGGGGAGAACTGATCAGTGTGCAACCACTTACCCAGCTGTCACCAGCAAGAAACTGAGGCTTGTTTTGTAGGGGATGGGAAAGAAGAACCTTGCTTTTTACAAAGGAGAAAAACAGTGTGGGAGCTCAAGGCCTTGAGGGCAGTTTCAATCTTAAGCCAGAGGGGGGCAAGAATAAGTTCACTAAGACAGGAGGTAAGGACCACAAATCATAGCCCATGTAGGCTCCTATTGATCAACCGTAATAAGTCGTTATGTTCCCAGCAAGCAATAGCTCATCAAACCTATTCTTGAGTGTGGATTTAGTCTCACTGAAAATTACTTCCAAGGGAAGCCAGTTACAAGGTCTGACAATCCTTTAAGAGAAAAAGTACCCTCACCTTACAGAATTAAACCTGGGACATGAAAGTTGCAAAGAGTGGCAGCAAATTTGAGCCACTGAAGAGTCTGGGCAGTTCAAAATGCCCAGAAATACCCCCTAATCCAGGAGAGACCCCAACTCCCAACCCGATGCCAATTAGAGATGTTAAGAAGATTTATTTCACCAGCAAAGTTCCGGCAGAGTCGCCAAATTCACCTCCATGGAGCAATTCGCAAATTTGTGCTATTAGCTTAAAAATTTGCCTAACCATGAATTGTGGAATTTTGCCCATGAACAGAAGAATGTCACCTGTGAATGGCAGAATTTCACCCACAAATCACAAAATTTGACCATTTGCAGGAAAAATTCCACAATTTGCAGGCAAACTTCTGCATTTCGTGGTGAAATTCCACACTTTGCAGATTTACCTGCACTTTGCAAATTGCATTAAATCCACAAATTAATTCACAGATCAAATTTTCCTGACTTTGCCCATCTCTAATGCCAATGAGTCCTAAACTTTGTACAATTATCATGAGATTGGCTAACCTCCCAGAGTATGTGACCAATCACCTGGTCAATGCAATTAAACCAGAAAGTGGAAAACACAACAGTTTTGTTAGAAACATGGGTATTTTGGGGGGCTTCTGGTACCACCCTGAGAAACATGCACACCAAATTTCAAGTTTTACCATAAGAAATACAAAAGTTATGCAAGTTTTTGTATGGTATTAGTGAAGCAAAGGCATTGGCATGATGGAAACAGGTTATATGTGTTTCCCTTCATAGACACCACACAGAAGTTACCCTCAAAAAACACTTTACATGTTTTTTTTTTAAATCTGGGCACTTAGGTGGCTTCAGAGGACACACAGGGAACATGCATACTGAATGTCATGTTTATAAAACATGAAATTCAAAAGTTATGCTTGCTTTTGACAGGTGTTAGTGAAGTGAAAGCAGGCCCTTCCTGCCATCAGGCATTTGAGGTAGAAATCTAAATTTTGAGCTGCCCTCTGCTTCATGGGCACCACACAGAAATTATCCTTGAAAATCACTTTCCCATTCTGTTAGAAATCTAGGCATGTGGGTGGCTTCAGGAGACAGACGGGAGAACATGCACACCGAATTTCTAGTTTATACCAGAATAAATTCAAAAGTTATACAGTTTTCTGTCTGGTGCTGTTGAACAAAGGCATTTGTCACCTAGATACAGTTTACCCTTTTTCCTTCACAGATGCCACCCAAACATCACCCTCAAAAAAACACTTCACACTTTTGTTATAAATCTAAACATGAGGAGATTTGGGGGAAATCTTGGGAAACGTGTACATTGAATTTTAAGTTTATAGCACAAGAAATTGAAAAGTTATAATCTTTTCTGTGTGATACTATTTAAGGCATTTGCCACCTGAATACAGTTTAACTTATTTCCCTTCACAGATGCCACACATATTTCAACCTCGAAAGCAACTTTACACTTTTGTTAGAAACCTGGGCACTTGGGGGCTTCAGAAGATACCTTGGTGAACATGTATTCAGAATTTCAAATTTATACCACAAAAATTTGAAAATTATAATGTTTTTTATGTGGTGCTATTGAACAAAGGCATGAGCTGCCTGGTTACAGTTTACCTTTTTTCTTCACAGACTCAACACAGAAGTCAGCACCAAAACCATGTTACACTTTTGTTAGGAATCTGGGCACTTGAGGCACTTCAGAGAACAAACTGGGGAACATTTATGCTGAGTTTCATGTTTATACCATAAGAAACACAAATGTTATACTTACTTGTGAACGCTGTTAGTGAAGTGAAAACAAGCCCTCCCTGCCATCAGACATTCAAGGTGGAAATCCAACTTTTGAGTCGCCCTCTGCTTTCCAGACACAGCTCAGAAATAACCCTCAAAAAAACACTTTACTCTTTTGTTGGAAACTTGAGAACTTAGAGAGCCTCATGGGACACCATGTTAATATGCACATCAAATTTCAAGTTTATACCACAAGACATTCAAAAGTTATGCCGTTTTCAGTGTGCTGCTACTGAACAAAGGCATTAGCCACCTGGGTACAGCTTACCTTTTTTTTCTTTGAAAGGCACCACACAGAAGTCACACTTGAAAACCACTTCATGTTTTTGTTAGAAACCTGAGCACTTGAAGCACTTCAGATGACACACTGAGGAACATGTATACTAAATTTCAAGTTTATATCACAAGAAATTCAAACTTTATAACATTTTCTGTGTGGTGCTATTGAACAGAGTCCTTGGCTGATTTGATACAGTTTACCTTTTTTCCTTCACCAACGACACACAGAAGTCACCCTTGAGAACCACTTTACACTTTTTAATAAAAACTTTGGCACTTGGGGAGGGGGGCTTCAGAGAACACCTTGTGGAACTTGTTAAATTTTTTGTTTATACCACAAGGAATTCCAAAGTTATCCTTGCTTTTTAATGGTGCCAGTGAAGTGAAAGCATGCCAGGTGAAAAGACAGAAAACCACAATAGTGCAATCAAAACTGCAATGTCAAAATAGCGAAAGCTAATACTGTGACAGGGATAGCATAGCGCAGGTCAGATTAGCACTATCCCTTTAGCTGTATTACTGTTGGGGAGAAGAGGAGAAAGGGATGAAGGCTGAACTGGGAGGGGTTCCACTGAGAAGCTGCCATGGCACAGATGACAGAGCCACAGGCAGGGAAGATTGCGACATGTCGGTGGACCTGGGTTCAATTCCTAAGAATTCTACTTTTTTGTTTTTCTCTCCCCCTTCCATCTCAGGTTTTTTCAACTGCTCAACAATCCCCCCCTGAGATTTTGTCTACATCCCTGAGTTTCCCCCACTCAGAGGTAGTTATTTTAAGTTGGGAGAGTTCAGGGGGCAAAGACCCCATAATGGGGGGTGTGGGGGTGGATACCCCCACAGAAACTGGAATTACTGTTAGTTTTTTCTTGCCAAGGTAGTGGTCAGTTTGTTCGTGGACTGCTACCATTGGCACTATTGTTGCAGTCATTGTTTTGGGCAGGTGCTGTTATTGACAGCACCATTTTGCTGTCACTATTTTGGACCACACTGTTGTACTTTTCATGATTCTAACCTAGTGCCAAGTGAAAGCATTCCATCCCTGCCATCAGACATTCGAGGTGAAATTCAGTTTTCTAGCTAGCCAACACAAGGTAAATGTATTTGCCAGGTGCCTATCCAAGGCTCTAGGCACCATACAGACAACAGGATTAAAACAATTTGACTATACATAACATTTAAAACATATCCTGGACATAGCTAATAAATTAAATGTTTTAGGTGGTCTCAAAAGCCTGATTAAAATGATATGTGTTAAGTAAACTTTTAAAACATCCCAAAGTGTGGGCTACTCTAATCAAAGCAGGAAGCATGTTCCACACAGCTGGGGCTGCCACACAAATGCTTTATCTCCTGAAGATTCTAGTCATAAGCATGGAACCATATGGAGACTCAACTTGCAGGAACAAAAAGGGCAGACAGGATTGTCTTCAGTTAGGTGAGATGGAGAAGGAGCCTTTAGCTGGTGGCTGTGAGTGTAAGTAGATCTGAAAGATTTTCTTAGCTGGTAATTCTGTGTGTTTGTAATTGTATTTGAGGGCTGGTCTTAACTGCCATTTATTGTGCTTTTACTTTTAGTTTGGGTGGGAGTAAGGGATTCTAGCAGACAAGTTGGTGTTTGTGTGTTTAAAAGTTGCTGTCTGGCCTGTAAGTGCAGGCATCATATTACGGGGATCAGTGCTGTTTGAATGTGAGGTGTAACTGCCATCTCAGTTAGTCTTCAGTTAGGGGAGAGGGAGAAGGAGCCTTTAGCTGGTGGCTGTGAGTGTAAGTAGATCTGAAAGATTTTTTTAGCTGGTAATTCTGTGTGTTTGTAATTGTATTTGAGGGCTGGTCTTAACTGCCGTGTATTGTGCTTTTACATTAAGTTTGGGCAGCAGAAAGGGATTCTAGCAGACAAGTTGTTGATTGTGTGAGATGTCACTGCCAGAGGACTCCTTTTATCTGATTGTGTTTTGACACAGCCTGTGGTGTCTCCTGCCACCACCCCACAACCCACCCACTCCAAGGCTTGCCCTACATTTATTGGGTGAGTCTCATAAGGTCTTGCAACATCCTAATCCTATTAGGGTGATGCTTGGGTAGTGCTGGCTACTGCATCTTCAGTACTGTTTGTATCGATTGCTCAGGCATATCCTGGCTACTGCTGGGAAAAGGGTAGATTGATTGAGTGTATACAGATTGGAGGGTACTTTTATTGCCAAGGGGGGCCCATATTGTCCACACCTAGCAGTGAGGATGGGATTGAATGATGCAAGAGCCGGTATCTTCAGGAGGGTGATTGGGTGTATGGGGTGCAGGGAGGCCATAATATTGAATTGGGCATGGAAGTTTGGGGGATGCCCAGTGTGTTACCAGTTGGCAGGCCTCTGGTGGGAGGTTGAGGGGATCAGGAAGCACTTGGAGGGAGGGGGTGAGTTGTAGAGGGAAGGGGGGCAGGAACCATATGATGATAGGTAAGGACAAAATGGCATACCCCAGGGTACAGGGGTGGGAGTGAGAGGACTAGGACCACACGGTCACTCGGGGGGGAGAGAGACATGAAAATACCAGTGTACGGTCTTCACTCTGAAAGGAGGGGGCAGCCCAGAGAGAGCCAAGGAATGGGGAGGGGAAGGGGACAGAAGTGGGTGAGCTTGGGGCAGGCATCACACTTACAAATTGCTTCACCCTGCTGTACCCAGATGATGAAGTTGAAGAGGCTGGCGGGCAGGGGGTGCAGGATGATGGGGAAGGATTGGTCAGGTGTCAGAGGGGGGCAGGGGATAGTAGGAGAGCCTGATCCAAAGGAGGGGAAGGCATGGGGAACGTGAGACCAGGGCATTAGATGGGCAAGGAGGGGGGCAGGAGCCTGGGTCTGAGAGAGTTAAGGCAGAGGGATACACACAGAACAGAGTCAGGGTAGATGAGGCCAAGACCCAGGACAGGGCAGAGTTGGGGAAGGGAAAAGCAGACAAGAAGGGGTTGAGGAGGGAAGCACTCTGGGTAGGCCAGCTCTGAGACTGGAATTTCCAGAAGGGGGGTGTAGAGAGCATTAGAGCACAAGGGTCCATTACTGCAGAACCTAAGGGGGGCAGGGAGGGGAGAAGGAAATCAGGAATATGAGGCCTGGGTGGAGAAGTCAATGGCAACAGACCAACCGGGGAAGAGTTAACGGGGGCGACTAGTGATATTCAGACTGTGAGGGGTGCGAAGAGCAAGCTGGAAGAGGAAGACAGAAGAGGGAGCCTGGAAGGGCACAATCAAACAAGTGATGCTCAGGCTGTGGGAGGGGAGAGGAGCAAGCAGGAGGCCATAGTCAGAAGAAAGAGTCTGGAAGGGCACATACAGATCTGTGACCCCCAAGCTGCAGGGGGTGAGAGGAGAAAACTGGGGGACATAGGCAGAAGAGGGATCCTGGAAGGGCATGCACAAAATATAGACACCCAGGCTGTGGGGGGGGTACAAGGAGCAAGCCGGGGGATGTAGACAGAAGAAGGAGTATGGAAGGGTACAAATGGGCTAGTAACTTGGGGGAGAAGTGATGATGCTCCTGCTGGATGACTCCATGATTAGAAGTATCCAGTGGGGGGATGGGGAGGAAAAGGCAGCCCAGTAAAGGTTAAATGTATCCCAGGACTATCAGTACATAAGGCCAAATTCCAGCTATACTCAATGGCAAGGGAATGTGGAGGATCCCCAGAATTTCTAGTTCACCTTGGAACAAATGATTTAGAAGGGAACAGTGAACTGGAGATACAGGCAAGATTCAGGGAATTGGCCAGGGTTTGCCACTCTATAGAATGCTCAATCACCTTTTCTGAGATACTGCCAGTACCAAGGGTAAGCAGGGCAAATAAGCAAAATCTTAGGGGGGGGGTGAACCAGTGGCTCAGGGAGTGGTGCAAGTCAGAAGGGTATGGATTGATGGAGAGACTGGGGTGATACATGGGAAGACAAGGGGCTGTATGCCAGGGATAGGCTGCATCTGAACCTGAAGGGGAGGGAGATCCTTAGACTAGAACTTTTTGGATTCATTGGTGATAGGTGGGGTTTAAGCTTGTAAAGGGAGAGAGGGATAGAAAGACTGAAAGCCCCAGTGAGAAAGCTTGAAAGTTCAGGACTAGATCATGCAAAGTGGGCTGCAGGTAGCGTTAAAAGACCAGGGGGAACTGAGGGGGAAAGAGAGATGGGGGACTGTGTTGGGCTGAGATGACTGGAGAGGGGGGAGGGGGAGAGTGGAGGATGGTCCTGATCAATGCCAGGAGCATAGGCAATAAAATGGCAAAGCTGCAGGCAATGCTAATTGAGGGTGCAGCAGACTTGGTGGCAATTACTGAGACATGGACCACCCAGAGGCATGATTGGGACCTAAATTTAGAGGCATACACAATGTTTAGGAAGGATAGGGGGGTAGGAAGAGCAGGTGGTGTGGCATTGATAGTCAAAAATGACATAGTAGTTGGTGGAATTGAGGAGGCATAAGGAGATGTGGAGGCAATTTGGGTAACCCTACAAACTAGGGGGGCAAAAGATTAAAAATAGGGGTGGTGTACAGACCCCCCGCAATGGAAGCGGAACTGGAAGATGATCTGGCTTAGAACATCAGGGGTCACTGTGGCCTCGGAAAGGGTAGGGTGGTGATCATGGATGACCTGAACATGCCGGGGGCAGACTGAGGCATTATGACATCCTCAGTGTCCAGGGAGCAGAGGTTGATGGATGTCTTCCAGGATGCCTTCCTAGTCCAACATGTGGGGAATCCTACTAGGCAGGATTGGATCCTGGACATTCTCCTAGCAGATAGTGACCAGATAAGGGGCCTGGAGGTGAGCATCCCATTGGCAGGCAGTGACCATGCCACGGTCTGGTTTCTTATGTTCCTAGGGGGAGAGGAAATTTGCCCTAACACAGAAGTAATAGATTTCAGGGGGGGGCAGACTTTGAGGGCATGGGAAGGATTCTTAAAGGGTGTTTGGATGAGATAAGACCAGACATGGATGCTGGTAGCTTGTGGGAGACCATTGAGAAGGGGGTACAGGAGGCTTCAAGGGACTGCACAAAGGTAAGGTGCAAGCAATGTAGGGCCATTAAGCCATGTGGTGAACCCGGGAGGTGCAGGAGGTGGTGAAGGAGAAAAAGGCTGCCTATGCATGCTTAAAGCACTCAAGGGGGGCTAAAGAGAGGGGAAAAGTATGATTTCCTGGCTAAGAGGGTCACCAGGGTGGTAAGGGGGGCCAAGGCGAAGAAGGAGCTTAACCTGGCCAGGGATATTCACGGGGTGGGGAAGGGGTTCTATAGATACATAGGGGAGAAAAGAAAAGTGAGGGCACAGATCAGCAGGATTAGAACTGGGAAGGATGGGCGCAGGAAGCTAGGGAACAAGCAGAGGTGCTAAATGAGTACTTTGCCTCTGTTTTTACCAGGGGAGGTGGGGGATCTTTCAAACCCGATGGGAGGGTAGAGGAACCCACTGAACCATCAGGTCAAGTTGGAGACTGAAGGACTGGATGAGACTAGGGCAGGGGATGGGTCGTATCTAGAAGGGGAGGAGAGGATGCATGAGGAGGGGGGATGGAAAAGCAAAATCACAGCGGATAGGGTAAGAGAGGCCCTCTGGTTGCTAAAGACTGAGAAGGTGCTGGGGCCAGATGGGCTGCATCCAAAGGTGCTGAAGGAACTGGCGAATGTGCTGGCAGCTCCACTGACCTTACTCTTCAACATCTCCCTGATGTCAGGGTGGGTGCCTCAAGATTGGAAGGTGGCTCATATGGTGCCTATCCACAAGGGGAGTCCAGAGAGGAGATGGGGAATTATAGACCCATTAGCCTAACGTCTGTGGTTGGCAAGGTAATGGAGGGCATTAGCAAGGAGAGGTTTGGGGGGCAGCTGGAAAGGTTGGGGCACCTGGATGACAGGCAGTATGGTTTTGTTCCAGGGAGGTCATGCCAGACTAACCTGGTGGAGATTTATAACTGGGTGACAGGTGCCCTGGACTGACATAGGCCGGTGGATGTCCTCTATCTGGATTTCTGTAAGGCATTCAATTCAGTACCCTACTACAGCCTACTAACAAAGCTGGGGGATGGGGTGGGGGGCAGTTGCTCAGATGGATGGAAAACTGGCTTATGGGACAAATACAGTGAGCAGTGGTTGGAGGGATAGTCTCCTCCACCAGGAGGGTCATCAGTGGGGTCCCCCAGGGTTCGGTCCTGGGGCCACTCCTGTTCAATTCGTATGTCTCGGACATAGGGTGGAGTGTTAGGAGTAGGTTGAATCTCTTTGTGGATAACTCAAAACTGGGAGCACTGGCAAATGGGCGGGAGGGGAGAGAGGCCCTGCAGGGGGATCTGGATACCTTGGGGTGGGCAAGGAAGTGGGGGTTGAAGTTCAATGCAGGAAAATGTAGGATGCTGCATCTGGGGGTCAGAAACCCGCGACATGCATACACCCTGGGGGGGGACCACACTGCAAGTCACAACAGGCGAGAGGGACTTAGGGAGAGTGGTGGACTGCAAAATGAATAACAGAGAATTGCCAAAGAACTGCAGCAAAAGCAAACAGGATACTGGGCTGCACAACCAGGGGGGATTACCTCTAGAAGGAGGGAGGTGATCCTCCCTTTATATAATGCCCTTGTTAGGCCACATCTTGAGTACTGTGTGCAGTTCTGGAGAACCCATCTTAAGAGGGGCATAGCACTGCTGGAGAGGGTCCAGAGGAGGGCGACCAGGATGATTCAGGGCATGGAGGGTAGGATCTATGAGGAAAGACTGGATGAACTCAATCTGTAAGCATTGGAGGAGAGGAGGGGACAGAGGAGACATGATAGAGACTTTCAAGTATGTAAGGGGATAAGTAAGGGCGGAGCCAGGGAAGTGTTCAGGCTTAAGAAGGAGGGAACAACCAGGGTCCATGAGTGGAATCTGGAAGGGGGGAAGTACAGGGGGGAGCGCAGAAGACACTTCTTCACAGAGAGGGTGGTGGAACCATGGAACACACTGCCCAGGAGTCTAGTGGAAGAGACCACAGTGGAAGGATTCAAAAAGGGTTGGGACAGGAACAGGGGGAAGCTGAGGCCATGGAGGGCCACCTCTGGGCCTCAGAGGGGGTGGAGGAGCGAGCCCCTAGTAGGGGGCTAGTTTCCAAGCAGACACGATAGACCATGAGGCCTATTCTGCTGGCTTTTTACTATGATACTATGATTATATTCAGTCAGAAGGTCTTTCAAATAGCTAAGGTCCAAATCATGCAGGGCTTTGTAAACTAACACATTTGTCTTGATGCTGATGCACCACCTCACTGGCAGCCAGTGCAATTTCCAGAGATTCTGCATTATATGCCCAGACTGGGAGATCCTGGTTGCCGAGTTATGCACGATCTGCAAGTGAGCACCAGCCCCACAGATAACCATAGGTAAACAGTGTTGCAGTAATCCCAACCTGAGGTGACTAAAGTGTGTACTAGTGTCTCTAGGTCAGATTGAGAAAGACAGATATGAATTCAGGCAATAGATGGTAGACGGTAAAAACCACTGCAGATGACACCTGATATTCTAATGTCAATCTGTTATCCACAATGACGTCCAAATTCTTTATCCTATAAACAGCTTGCAGTGTGGTACCATTTAACGATGGCAGCAAGGCATCACTGCTATTCATTGCCATAGTCACTCAAACTTGTTTTACCAGGAGCACCTCTGTCTTTAATGAGGTAAGTATGAGCCTGCTTGAAGTCATCCAGTCATGGATCTCTACCAGGCGGTATCACCCCAGCACAATGACATTCAGACAGCAAAACCTAACACTGTGACAAATCTCACCAGGTCAAGATTGTTCGCTGTGGTGGTCCACTGTCTGCTGATGCAGTGATTCCTGGTATTGCACCCCCACCCCAACCAGCTCCTGCTCAGAGTTGGTTATTTAGAAATGGGGGGTGCGAGGGGCACTTTCTCCTGTCGAGAACAATGCTGACTGTCAGCATTGTTCCTGTCACTGCTGGGGGTGTCGACATTGACACCATCAATGTATTGACATGAAACTCTACCAGGCACTTGTCTAGCACAGCTATCATATTAACCCCATCAGGTACACACACTAGCTAGATCTTGGTAACATCAGCACAGAAATGGAAATCCAGATAATACCGCCTGATCATCTCCCCCAATGGTAACACGTACACAGGAAATAAAATAGGTGCCACACTTGACCCCTGAGGCAATCCACAGCAGAGAGCAAAAGCATCCAAGATGTTTCCACCCAAAGAAATCTGCTGCACTCTGCCGGATAAGTAGGATTCAAACCACCAAATCACCAGAGAGTCCTCCACAGTTGTTTCAGATGGGATAATAGCAGTCCATAATCTAATGTGTCAAATGCTAAGGAGAGATCTACCAGAACCAAGACAGAACATTGACCACTGTCTCTAGCCTTGGAGAAGACCATTGAACACTATGATGAGGGCAGTCTCTGCACTATAATAAGACCTAAACCCAGACTGAAATGACTGAAGGAGAAGTTGATTTGTGTCTATGACATGTCTAGATGCTGACTTGCGCAATACCTAGAAAGAAATGTGTGTGTTTCAAAGGGATGACTGGGTCTGCTAATCTCCTGAGTTCCTCTGTAGCTTAGGTGGTTAGAGCATGGCACGGAATGCTGGAGGCCTGGGTTAAAATCCCAGTAGAGGACACACAATTTCCTTTCACACTTCTTTAATGATTTGCCTCGCAGTGACTAACTGCACTGAGAAAAGAAGTTGATTTGTGTCTCTGACATGTCTAGTTGCTAACTCAAGCAATACCTAGAAAGGAATGTGTGTGTCTCAAAGGGATGACTGGGTCTGCTAATCTCTTGAGTTCCTCTATAGCTCAGGTGGTTAGAGCATGGTACAGAATGCCAGGGGCCTTAGTTCAAATCCCAGTAGAGGGTATACATTTTCCTTTCAGATTTCCTTAATGATTTGCCTCGCTAACTGCACCATGAAGAGAAGCTGATTTGTGTCTCTGACATGTCTAGTTGCTGACTTACACAATACCTAGAAAGGAATGTGTGTGTCTCAAAGGGATGACTGGGTCTGCTAATCACCTGAGTTCCTCTATAGCTCAGGTGGCTAGAGCATGGCATGGAATGCCAGGGGCCTGGGTTCAAATTCAATAGAGGGCACACATTTTTCTTTCACATTTCCTCAAGGATATCATAACATTTCAAGCAGTCCTGTATCTGCACTGCCACTATCTTCTTGATAATTTTCCCTACAAATGGGAGGTTTGCGACAGGCCTGTAATTTACCAGATCATCAGGGTCCATTGATGGCTTCATCAGAGGGGTTTCACCACTGCCCTCTTCACTTCAGTGGGGAACACACAATCTTGATGCAAACACCCAGTGATCTCAGCAATAACTGGAAGCAGGATCGGCCAGCAACTTGAAAGAGAGTTGCTAGGCCTTGAGTCCAAAATACAGTAGGTGGGGCGCAACCCCAAGACCACACAGGAAACCTCCTCAATTAGGACTGGGTCACACTCTTCCCAACGAGACAAGGTACTCAAATCCCTCACTTCATGAACACTGCCATCCCGTGGCAGGCCACCTCAAGACACTTCAGCCCAGATAGAGGACACCTTGCAAAGGAAAAAGTGACTAAACTCATTGCACTTTTCTGTATGTAATACTCTTCCCAGCTGCAGACAGCAAAGATTTAAGAGTCTGTCCACAGTGTTGAACAGCTGAGGTGGATAACTTTTACCTTCTACTATCACATGTGACAGGAATGCTGTCTTTTTCAGTGTGATTGCCTGCAGATACAGTAGTGAACCTACAGCACCAATGTGTCCTCCTCAGAGCTGGTTCTCCACCAGGAACCATCCAAGTTCTGCCCTTTAGTCTTCAACCACCTCAGATCAGCACCAAACCAAGATAATATGCGGCAGGATATCAAGGGGTGAACACGATAAGGTGTCAGAGTGTCAAAGGTCTCTGTAAGACTTTGTTATAGCCCTCCATGCCACATGCCCTCTGCTCTCCACCAAGGCCGGCCACCAACTAAGCTGTCAATGACCATGTACTGTATACAGTATGTGCACCTTGATGAACAGAGCTGTCAGTCAATGAGCGTGTACTGTATGCAATATACGCTCATTGACAGCTCAGCTGGCAGACAGTTGTGGTGCAGGCTGATCTGGTTCCTGGCTTGGGGATGGGATGGGGTTAGCGGGGTGGTGGGGCACTGCCTGCCTGGATGGGGGTCCACTAGACCACCAGGATATGTATATGTAATATTATTCATGCAGGTCATTTATAAGGGTCCCCTGGACCACCAGGGATGTCATTAATATTAATAACAAGGGGATCTGGGCTGGGGGCCTGCTAGACCCCCAGGAACATCATTAATTTTAATAACAAGGGGATAAGGGCTGGGGGGTCTGCTAGATCACCAGGGATGTCATTAATATTAATACCCAGGGGACTGGGCCTGGGGGGTCCACAAGACCACCAGGGAATGTGTATGTCATATTTTTCCGGCAGACTGGGTATAGGAAGGGGGGGGGTCTGCTAGACCACCAGGGGCATCATTTGTATTACTAACAAGGGGATCAGGGCTTGGGGGGTCTGCTATACCACCAAGGAATGTATATATAATATTATTTAGGAAGATCAGGGATAGGGAGGAGGGTCCTCTAGACCACCAGGGATGCCATTAATATTAATAACAAGGAGATCGGGGCTGGGGGGTTCTGCAAGACCACCATGGACATCATCAATTTTAATATAAAAGTGATTAGGCTGGAGGGATCCACTAGACTACCAGAGGCATGGATACTATTGATAAAAAGGGTATCCAGGCTGGTGGGGGTCTGATGGACCACCAGGGATGTGATAACATGTGATACAAATGGGATTGGTGCTGGTGGGGACTGCTAGCCACCAGGGACATGATTGCTTGTGATACAAAGGGGATCAGGGCCAGGGGGGACTGCTATCCACCAGGGACATTCAAAAGTGGTGCATGGCTGCTCTGCAGCTTGCAGCACACCTTCCGGATGTGCCATCTGTCTGGCGCATGACATAGTTGCCGCAAGCTGAAGGACTTTGCTGCCAGGACCCTACCTGTAGTGAATCAGGTGCAGGGCCCCTGCGCACCAGCAATCGGTGCAATGTATTCTGTGTGGCACTATTGAACAAAGGCATTAGCCACCTGAATACAGTTTACCTTATTTTTTCTTCACACGTGCCACATGGACATCACCATTGAAAACTACTTAACACTTCTATTAGAAATCGGAGCAGTTGAGGGACTTCAAGCAACAACTTGGGGAACATGTATACTAAATTACAAGTTTATAGCACAAGAAATTCAAAAGTTATAAAATAATGTTTTCTGTGTTGTGCTATTGAACAAAAGCTTTGGCTGCCTGGTTACAGTTTACATTTTTTTTCCTTCACAGCTATCACACAGAAGGCACCCTTAAAAAACACTTTAAACTTTTTTTTTTAAGAAACTTGGGCACTTGGAAGGCTTCAGGGCATTTCTTGTGGAACTTGTGTACTGAATTTCATGTTTATAACACAAGAAAGTCAAAAGTTACACTTGCAGTTGAACGGTGTTAGTGAAGTGAAAGCAGTCCCCCCCTGCCTTCAGGCATTCGAGGTGGAAATGCAACTTTCAATTTACCCTCTGCTTCCCAGATACCACCCAAGCATTACCCTCAAAAAACACTTGAGGGGTTTGCTAAAAACCTGAGCATTTCGGGGGGCCTCAGGGGACACCTGGGGAAGCATACACACTGAATTTCAAGCTTATATCACAAGAAATTTAAAAGTTATAAAGTTTTCTGTATGGTACTATTGAACAAAGACATTAGACACCTGGATATAGATTACTTTTTTTTCCTTCACAGATGACACATGGAACTCAGACTTAAAAAACACTTTACGCTTTTGATAGAAAACACAATTCAGAGCTGCTGCATGGTGCATGGTGCACACAGAACATGGATTTGTGAAACAGGCAGCAAACTGTAGCACTCACTTACTCCAGAAGTCGCACCAGCTCAAGGCAATATGCTGCTTAATTCTTTATTGTTTAAATAGTCAGCTGCCACCAATACCGACATCTCACCAACCCAGAAAAGGAGCCCTCAATGTTTCATGCAGGTGCACTTCACTTTATCAAGAGGATACTTCACATTGTTATTTGAAGTATCCTCTTGATAAAGATGTTATAACATCTTTAGAAAAATGGGTAGAACAGACAGAGGCTTCTGATTGGCTGAGAAACTTGTGTAGGTGGGCATTTATGAGACAACAATGCCCACCTAAAACAAGTCCCTCTGCCAGCTGCCCAATTACCCACCAAAATCACTGTGCCTCCTGAAAATAAAACTGCAAAACCACCATTTTTTTCTCTTGCTTAACAGGTGAGAGACGGAGTGGCTGACAGGAAGAATAGTAAATGTTACAGAACTAAAAAAAAAACCATAAATTCCAGTATAAAACAAACATAGCCATTTTCATACAAATTGCACTTTTCCATCCAAAACTGCTTCTCTGAGTGAAAATGTTATTTGAAACTGGACCTCGCTCACACTTCACTTTTGAGCCCTGCTGCTCCCCCTCCAAGTCTGCTTGGCTCCACACCCCGCCCCCCTTCCCCAGCCGTCATTCATAAGCAAGCAAGAGAGCAGTAGTTTAAACATTATTTCACAGCATTCTCAGCACTTACAAACTGATCGTTGGTGCTAGCAAATGCTCCTGCCTGGGTGTAGTCTCCCTCCTCATGGCTGCCTGACCACAACACACCTGATCATGAACAGGCTGCATCTTCTACAATGGTTCACAACAGCACCTTAGTAGGGTTCTGGCTCCAGACTTAATGAAAACAGCTTTCTTCAACAGCAACACTCTTCCTACCATGTAATCATTCTCACCATTTCACAAGTCATAAAAGCCCAAGACAGTCCCTCACAAGAAAAAACAGAGTGACAAAAACAAATGTCCCATGCTGGTACATAAACCTACAGACAATTAGAAACTCAAAACGAGGAGTCACGTGATGACTGGGAGAGCGTGAGTAGCGTCTCGGAGGAGCTCAGTCTAACTCCGGCTTATTTTCTATTTTTATATAATCTCTATTGGGTTTCTTACCTTCAGTGGGCAAGATTTTACTGGGCCAAATCTTGGATGAACAAAATCGAGAAAAAAATTTTGGATCAAAAGCATAATTCCACTTACATTCTGCTGGAGGACTCTGACGGTGAATTGGAGGCAGTAGTAGGACTGGAAGCTAAGCGGCCTAGGAGAAGTACTTCTCTGCACTCTCCCACTCCCAACAAGTCTGAATCAGTAACATCCAAGTAGATGTATGCAGAACTTAAAATAATTAAAACAGCCCTTTTTACCCTCATTGATGAGTTCAAGGAGTGGAAACCTCTGATGAGAGAGTTAACACAGCGGGTCTCTGACTCAGAGGATAGGATCTCATCAATGGAAGACAAAGTTACAAAAATGGAACCTGAGATGATAGTGGTCAAGGGTTCTCTTAAGAAACTTGAAGATAAAGTTGAGGACTTGGAAGGCCACTCTAGGAGGAAGTGTCTTGTTCTCCTAGGGTTGCCTAAGGGGAGAGGAAGGTTTGGCTCTGATCCACTTTTTGCAGAGGTTATGTGTTCGTCTGGCTAGTCCATCTCCTAATACCCCAACCTACATCATAGAATGGGCACATAGGTCTATCCGACCAAAACAAGCAGCTGGAGAACCTTCCCAACCTATAATATTTAAAATGTTAAATTATTTAGATAGGGACCACCTTTTGAGGTCCGTTCAGAAACTGGACAAGCTGGAGTTGGAGGGGAAGAAAATCCGTTTGGTCCCGTAACTCACGTTCAATGTGCGGCAAGACACAGCAGCCTTCCACCCAGTACAAGCCAAGCTTTGGGCCACAAAAACATGGCATAAAATGTTGTATCTAGCCCGGTTGAAGGTGATCACTGATAAAGGAACTTTTCTATACAACTCAGCTACTCAAGCATTATCCGAGCTGAAAACCCTGCTGCCTGATCTATTTGGTAAAGGTGGCTGACCTTGCTGTGAGCCAGAGGGATATGGTGGTGAGGACTTATCAGTTACTGGCTATATTAATTATATCTTTGGCACCTGTCACAATTTGGATACTTGAAGCTACTTTGTTAACATGATTTTCGATGTCTAATGGTGGGTTACTTGATTTTTGGGGACAGACTTCGAGTAGGAGTGGATCCTGCAGCTTGGTGACTTTAGTCCTCAGAGGGTCTATTTAATGTTTGTAATCCTTAGCCTATAAAGCCTTCAGGGGTCTCTATTGTTTTTGTATGCCATACCCTCTGGGACCTCAAGAAACTCTTTTGGTCAGTTTCTACTCGGACAAAGAGATTCACCGAGAAGTCTTGGTATTTCTTTTGAATTTGGACTTGGCTCAGAGTGGCCTGTTATTGGCTGCAGTGGCATTAGGATCTTCTAGAGATCAGAGGAGTGCTTCTCTCGTGGCAAGGTTTGTTAGTTTGTATTTTATTTGTTCCTTAAAGTACGAGTCACTATGTGGAAAATAAAAGCAGCTTTTATTTTCACTGTGGACTGTTTCCAAATGTTAATCATACACAGTCTCTTTTATTCATTTCTGTTGGGCACCTGCTACTCGTGGAAGTGCTAATAAGTTGGGTGGGCAATATGCTTTCTTTATTTTCAGTATTGGTACTTCAGCTCCTTCCAGATATGTTTTGCCACCGACTTCATAGATGGAGATTTTTATGATTTGACATTTTGAGAGGCTCTGAGACACAGCAACGGTAAATGCATGAAAACTGAAAAGATATTAAATAATGACTAATTGATTTTGTTTTTCTTTAGGAGAATTCCAGTACCATGTTCAGCCCTTATAAGGACTGTCTCTAATACTTTTTGAAATTAAACTTCAACTTGATTAAAGATACTTTGAAGTTCTTTATTTTATTTTTTTATACAAATGAAAGGTTTTGCGATATTTTTGGAGGGTATACAAGGTTGGTCATTATAGCATCTGGAGTATTCACCAGGGAGGTGGATAGTCATTTGAGTGGATTACTATGGGGATGGGGGTGCTGCTCCTCCCCCTCTCGCCATCATGGGCCACATGTGTAGGAGACGGCTTTCGGCTGGTGTGGTAAGTAGGGTGGGTAGGGTGTGGGGGGTACTGAAGGGTGGTTCAGTAGTCATAGACTGGTTTGTAGGGAATGGGGAGATTAGGGATATTGGGGGGTGGGGAGATGGGGCATATTATCCATGTAGATGCAATCACAAAGTATGTGGGCATATAATATGTCTGTTCTAAGTACTTGGAAATTCATATCCTGGAATATAAAAGGGGGGAAGGAGAACAATAAAAAATATTGTGTTCTCAAACATTTAAATAGATATCATCCTCATATTGCCATGTTACAGGATACTCATATCTCTGTTTATCAGTCAAATTATTTAAAGAAATTATAGGTGGGGCAGGTGTTTGTGGTGGGACAGAGTGCCAGATTGGGGGGGGGGGCTGCTATTTTATTTCACAGATCCATTCCTTTTACTTTAATTCAGGAATGGGCAGACCCTGACAGGTGTTACATTATTATATATGGGCATCTAGTCAACACAGAAGTGGTGCTGGGTTCTATTTATGGTCTCAACATGGACTTCCCATCCTTTTTTCCTCCTATTGCAACAATGCTTTATTCTTTACATTATATCTCTTATATTTTGGGAGGGGACTGGAACCTAGTCTTCTGTAATGACCTGGACAGATCATTTAGTAGAAGGGTGGGGTTATCTCCAACTTAAAGAGCCCTATGGGAATTTATTACTGACATGAGCTTAGTTGATCCATGGATTTCTGAATAAAGATGCAATGGAATACACCTACTCCCCCCCCCCCACAGAGTGTACTCCAGAATTGACTATTTTCTCATTAGTACTTCACTTTTGAAGGGGGTTAAAGTGGTTGGTATTTGTCCCAGAGTTATATCGGATCACTCCCCAGTGTGGGTTAGTTTATCTGTAGAAGATTATCACCCTATGGCTGGCAGTTGGTCCCTAAACACTCTCTTATTGGAGGACACGTATATTCTAACTCACATAAAGACTTTTATCAGTCAGTTTTGGGAAGAAAATAATACCTCAATATAAGCCAAGGGTACATTGAGGGGTTCTTTAAAAGCACTGCGGCATGGGGAGTTGATCCGCCTCACTTCGGTGAGAAAAAAGAAGCTGATTAAGCAAGTAGAGGAATAACTGTCCAGGATAACTTTCTTGGAGTTCCACTTGTCCAGATCAACAGAAGAAAGGCTGTGGTCAGAATTAACATCCTTGAGAGCAATGTATTCTGCTTATCTTCACAATAAAGTCACCAAAACAACTATTAGAATTAAGGCCACTTACACAGGTCAGGAAAAAAAGGAAGGTAAGTTGTTGGCTAGCAGGTTGAAACAACAATGTGTGTCCCACTGGGTTACAGCCATAAGATACCATGGCATGAGTTCTTGTATCACAGACCCGGTAAAAACTGTAGAGACTTTCAAAGAGTTTTATCATTCTTTATACACAGCACTCTTGAAAGATACTCATTCTTTGTCCCGAGTACATCAGTTTTTGAATGGGGTTGATCCACTAAAGCTCTCTCAGATATAGAGTGATGTTTTGAAAGGCCCTATATCAGACCACGACATACTCAATGTGATTGGGAATCTCCTGCCAGATAAGGCCCCCGGCCTGGACAGTTTTCCTCTGTTGTTTTATAAGTGTTTTAGGTTGGAGATTGTTCCCATATTGACAGACCTTTATAACTACCTCTTCCATCATGTGATAAAGGAGTCAGCCCTTTTTAAAGCTCGGATTGTAGTTCTCCCAAAACCAGGGAAGGACACAACCCTGCCAGAAAATTATAGGCCGATTTCCCTTTTGAACATCAATATAAAAATCTTGACCAGTGTCTTGGCCAATAGACTAAGAAAAGTTTGGGTTGATTTAATAGGTTCAGAACAGGTGGGCTTTGTTGCTGGGAGAAACTGCAGTGACCACTTCCATAAGATCCTCCACCTTCTCTCTGCATCTGGGGAGAGGAGCGCTGATGAGGTGCTCATCTCTATGGATGCAGAGAAAGCTTTTGATAGATTGGAGTGGGACTTCCTATTCAGTCTTTTGTCTTTAGATGGTATCCCTGATGATTTAATTTGGTGGGTCAAGATCTTTTATGGTTGTCCCTCAGCTATAGTCGCTAGTAATGGATCCCTTTCTTCATCATTCCCTTTAAATAGAGACAATTGCCAAGGATGTCCACTTTCTCCTCTACTCTTTAATCTCTACATAGAACCTTTGTCAAGAAAAATTAAAGCATCTCCACAGGTTAAAGGTATAAAAATAGGATGCCAAGAATTCAAAATATCAATGTTTGCTGAAGATGTGCTGTTACATATTGCTGTGCTCCAAATAATTTCAGAATATAGTGCTTTATCTGGCTACAAATTAAATTCTCACAAAACTACAGTTTTAGCTGTAACCCCTTCTTGCTCCCAGGCAGATATTATAAAATTAGGCCTTAAATGGGCTCAGAAATATATTACTTTCTTGGGGATAGAACTTACTAAAGATCTACAAGCCCTTAAAAAACTTTATCTGGACTCTGTAGTTAAGCAGCTAGAGCAGGACCTGCAAAGATGGCAACATACATCATTGACTTTTAGGGGCAGAGAGAACATTTAAAAAATTGTTGCTTTGCCAGAACTAATGTATTCTTTGTCCATGTTAAATATTCCCCTTTCTAAACAGTGGTTTCAAAAGAATGCAATAACCTGGACAAAATTTTTATGGTTAGGGAAATATCCCAGAAGGGCATTGGATAAGTTATGTCGACCTCAGCAGGTAGGGGGTAGCAACTTCTTCATCTTTTTATATATTACTTTGCTTTCCAAGAGGTGAAATATTTTCACTGGTAAGGGGTCTCCAAGATTGCCCAGAAGGAACCTGATTGGTTGTCGATAGAACGGTCTAGAACAAAAGTTTATACTATCTCGCTATCTTCCCTTTTTTCGGTTCTTTATGCAAAACTTCCCCTCCATCTAAAGGGTTCTCCGATTGGGTGGTCAGTGTGGGCACACCAACAGCTGTATCAGTGTTTTCAGATACACCATAAAACAGATCTGGGATAGCAGCTCTTCGAAAATTTAAATTTACCGATAGGTAATAGAGTTATTACGCAAGGATTTTGGCAAACTCAGAAAGATTGTTTTCTATCTGATCTCATTAAACAGGGTAGGTTTATCATAGTAGCAGCATTTAGGGAACTGTCTCATCTCGTGGTTTCAGCCTTTTTTAAATATACTCAGATCAAACACTGTATTCAGAATTTTGAGGGGAAACCTCCCTGGTCAACTGAAGCTAGTAGCCTCTTTTCAAAACTGACAGATATAGTTCTACAGAGTAGATCAATTTCAAGGCTATACAAAGTAATTGGAGCTTTAACTTTGGATAAATCCTCTCCAGTAGCATTTTATTGACAGTATGCCTCGCATTTAAAGAATTTCAAATATTTGAAAGTGGATCTGGGCAGATCTTTACCATTTTATTAAACAGGATAGATTAAGACTGGTTCAACACAATATTCTTCTCAATCTTTACTATACGTCACTCAAACCTTTCAAGATGGGCAAATTGGTGGAGATCTATTTTTTGTTTGGCAGGACATCAAACACAAAGTTTCTCAATTTTTGGGGAGTTTGAAATTGCTTTCACTAGAAGTGTGTCTTATAGGTAACTACCAATCGATTCAGCCCCTCAGATACAAGGCCTACATGGCTGTAATTATATTGGTTACTAAATAAATTCTAATGTGGCACTGGTTAAGTGAAACACTTCTATCCTTACAAGAATGGACTCAGGAATCAACTACTGCCAAAAATGCAGAAAGAGCCATTGGGGATCCTATGCTTCGTTATATTGCTGGGAGGTGAGTTAGTTCCTCTAACGGAATTTAAATTTTTCCTCCATCATTAGTCATGAGACTGAAATTTGTTTTATTTAGTCATTTTGTGTATAATTTGTGTAGAGGAAAATCGTGATTGCCTATATGATGGGTCTTGGTAAAGTTTATCTTGGTTTTGGGAAGGGTAGAGGGTGGGGAGAGGGGTGGTGTTGTGGGGGATATTGGGGGGAGTGTGTGGACACTACCAAGCTTTTATGACTAGTGTTTTGAACTGATTTTTTTGTTCTACTAGGTAGTGGGGAGGGGGGATTAGGGCTGCTTTGCTGGTCTCGGATTGTATCTTTGGATTGTTTTCCTTGTATATCTTGGTAAACTTTAATAATGCATATTTGAAAAAAAAAAGAAAATCAAAACACTCAGCACCCTCTACTGGTAATTATACAAACCGTGCCCTCTCTACTACCAATGCCAGCAGTAAAGGGACTATTTTACTAAAGTAAGGCAAAAATTTCAATCACTGTCATTTCTTATAGAATTATTTCAGTTTTTTGCAATCCTATAAACAAATGACACATGTAGCCCATTTTCTAAGTGCAATAATGCCCTCCAGGGTGGGTGGTAGTTGGCTATACCTGCCTTTCCAGGGGTTATAATGCCCTCGGCCTGTGATGTCGGGCATCATTACGCCCCTGGGAGGGCAGGTATAGCCCAATACTGCCCACCTTGTCGGGTATTATTGCTTACTTAAATACTATGAACTCTAATGAAAACCAGGTTCAAGTGATAAAAAAGTAATAACAATGCAGACAGACAAAAAAGTGCATTGCCATGCAAAGTTTAAAGATTTGATATAATGCATTGTCAATATAATTACTAAACACAATTGCAGAATCAGAACTGGATCACACAAATATACACAGAGAGAAAAATTCAGAGATTGGTTCTACAAATATGGTAATAACTCAACCTTATCATTAAAACCAGTATAATTAATAGCCTGTAATTTAAAAATCTAAAAATGTCCCTTTGGCCCAACACATTATTAATATAGCCCAACCTTTGCTTTAGCAATCCCTGTAAATAGCCATGTGTGGCTACTAGGATTAGTCATAGTATGTGTGTGCTGAGCAGTGGCATATTCCAAATTACCACTATTAATGGCCTTAATGTGCTCCCCTACATGCTCCTTAAACTTTTGTTTAATGCAGCCAACAGAAAAAGCACTGCATTTATAGGATGCCAAATATACAACATAACAGGAATCACAATTAAATAATTTATTTTTGAAAGCTTCCCATCTGTAGGATTCAGAAATGTATCAGTGGCATTAACATTTGCACAATGGCTGTTATGCATGAATGGGGTGACCAGCCTGTGGAACTCTGCACCCGTGGACAGGTGCGCACTTTGTAACATCCATGACCGCTGGCCTCCTGTCCATGGCTTTGTCCCCCCCCGGAGCATAAGTTCACATGAGGTGGATGGGGGCAGAGCTGTGGAACTGGGTGGGCATCCAGTCAGATGTCTATCCCAGGTCCCTCAGTGGATCCCTTACATGGCAGAGCATGCATTGGCTGTACACCCCTGTGGATACCAGCAGCCACGGAGGTGTGAAGAGGGCAGTCCCACTGGCTGGCCTGGGCCACGGCACCAATGGCAAGGTGCAGGTATAGGGATGGGGTGTCGGTGCCGTGGGGGGCTTCAGGTCACCAATTCAGGGTGGGGGGTCCAGGATCAGGGTGGGGGGGCATGGTCCACCAATACCAGCTATGGTGACTGGGCTCAGGGTGTGTTCATACTGGGGATATACCTGTCTGTCTCCATATGGCATGGGCGGCACCATAACCAGCATACCGGGCTACATTAGCCCATCACCTGTTGGTCTCTTATAGACAGCACCTCCATGTTTTCTTGGAGGCTGCCCATATTGCACTGGGGACAGGGACACTGAGAGTGTGTGTGTAGGGTTGCTGCCATGCAACAACAGTGATGGGGCAGGGGTGAGGGGCTGTTCTATGGGGCAGGGGTACTGTACCATTTGAGGGGCTACCATTCTGCTGCTGGAGGTCCAGTGTCAGCAGGGCAGGGTGCATACTGCAGCTATGGCACGGTCCTCCCTTGTCTAACCTGCACCCTGTGGGTTGCACTACGTGCCTTGGTGAATGACGCGTAGTGCCGGCACACCCCTGCTACACTTTCTGCCTGCCCTGGTGCATTGCTCTCTGTGTGACTGTGGGATCAGGTGCATAACAGTTGCATGCCCTGATGGTGCATGCTGTGCAGGCCCCAGTTTATGGCATTCCTACGTATGATTACTATACACCCGGTTTCTGTGGGCGTGTTGGGATCATGCATGGTGAACAATATTTGCATCTCTGACATTTAAAACATCAAGTTTAGCAATGGAGATAACCAATTGTAGTATGTAGTAGTCTTAGAAGGGGGAGGGTGGTGGCTGATAATGGCGCGTGAGCCTGTCACCAATATTGATAGAATGCTTATAAACCATTCGTAATGGGTGACTAACAAAGGGATCCAATTTCTCTTCAATTTGTGATACAGACCAGTGTTTACGTAAAATGTTTTCAAACTGTCTTGATTTCACACTGTAAGTTGGTTTTCATTAGTGTTCATAGCATTTAAAGATGTTATGGTGTTAAATTAAGCATCCTCTTGACAAAGCGCAGTGTGCCTGTGCGAAACATTGAGGGCTCTATTTCTGGGCTGGCAAGAGGTCGGTGTTTGTGGCAGCTGGCTTTTTAAGCAATAAAGAATTAAGCAGTGTGTTACCTTGAGCTGGTGTGAGAGTGCCGAAATGTGCTGCTTGTTTCACTTTTGATAGAAATCTGGCCAACTGGGGGCTTCAGGGGACACAGTGGGAAGCATGTCCACTGAATTTCATGTTCATACCACAACAGATTCAAAAGTTATGTTTGCTTATGAATGGTGTTAGTGAAGTGAAATCAGTCCCTCCTGACATAACACATTTGAAGTGGAATTCTAACTTTTAAGCTGCCACTGCTTCAGACATCCCCCAGAAAATATATTTAAAAACAATGTTGCAGTGTTGGAATACAATTTGCTGACTTGCATACAATGAGAGCAGGAGGGATTACAGGTGGATCACATTGGCTAACAATGCAACAGTTAACTGTAGTAGATATGAAGACACATATAGCAATTTGGCAACAGTTGGTGACAGTTGGTAACACTGGAACACATAATAATTTGGCAACAGTATGTAGCACTAGATGATAAGGTGACACAATTGTAATTGGCAGCCATTAGTGTAACATAGCTATTCAAGATTTACAGTGATTGGAGTAAAGACAGGACGAATGGAAGGAGGGAACAAAAAATTGCGGAGGGCAGAATGGAAGAAGGGAAAGGAAATTTACAGAGAAACACAGGCAGAACATGCCTTTCGAGACAAACAGAGACAATGTTACAATTTTGCTAGAACACACCTTGTGGAACACATATACTGAATTCCAAGTTTGTACCACAAGAAATTCAAAGGTAATAATGTTTTCTGTGTGGTACTATTGAACAGAGGCATTGTCCACCTGCATAAGTTTACCCTTTTTGCTTCACAGACACACACTAAAGTCACCCTCAGAAACCACTTTACACTTTTGTTACAAATCTGGGCACCTGGTGGCTTCTGTGGGCATCAAGGGGAAGAACTATACTGAATTTCAAGTTTATACCACAAGAAATTCAAAAGGTACAACATTTTCTATTTTGTGATATTGAAAAAGGCAATGGCTGCCTGGATACAGTTTGCCTTTTTCCTTCACAAATGCTACTCAGAAGTTACCCTCAAAAAACATTTTACACTTTTATTAGAAACATGGGCACTTGACAACTTCAGGGGACATCATGAGGAATGTTTATACTGCGTTTCAAGTTTATACCACAAGAAAATAAAAAGTTTTAACATTTTCTATTACATGCTATTGAACAAAGGTAGCCTGAATACAGTTCTTTTTTTTCCCTTCAAAAACGGCACACAGTAGTCACCCTCAAAAACAAGCATACACTGATGTTAGAGACCTAGGCCCTTGTGGGCTTCAAGGGACACCTTGGGGAACATGTTTACTGAATTACAAGTGTATTTCTGAAGAAATTCAAAAATTATAATGGTTTCTGTGTGGTGCTATTGAACAAAGGCAATGGTTGTCTAGATATAATTTGCCTTTTTTTCCTTCACAGATGCCACACAGAAGTCACCTTTCAGAGCCATTTTCCACTTTTGTTAGAACCTTGGCCACATAGGGAACTCCAGGTGACATGTTGGGGAACATGTATTCTGAATTTCAAGCTACAGAAATGGAGACTAAGTTTACAGTAGCTCTTGTGGTTATAGCTCTTCCATTTTTCAAAAGGACAGGGAAGGGTTGAGCATACTATGAGGGAACAACTTTTAGCACATAATACACATAGCAATACTTACCAGCCTATTGCTAATTTTATTACCTCTTTCTTGAAGGATGCCATAATGTTGGAACAGGTGGTCAGAATTCATTGGTTTATTTTGGAGACAGATTCTGCCCTGGCAGGTATTTGTGATTATGGATCCTGTATGGTATACAGATGGTTAGGATTCTTAAGGACCAGTTTGGTTCACAGTTTTCAACATATTAAATAACCTTAGAGATCGGACAGTAACTGGTTACCCCCACTACCACAAGGATGTTTTACCTGTGGCAATTGTGTATATTGTCCCTATGTGCAAGTAACTAAATCATTTTTGCATCCTTTAGCTGGTAGACATTTAGACATCCAATAATTTGTCAGTTGTAACTCTACCCAAGTAGTGTACCTCGCAAGTTACAGTTGTGGGGTCTACTATGTGGAGGAAACAAAAAAGGTATTTAAAATCCACATAGAAGAACATGTAAGAGCAACAGAAAAGGGAATCCCTGAATATACTCTGACTGCATATATCTTATCTTGCAGGAATTGTGCTGAACATGTCAGATTTAGGAGTATTGAGAAGGTATTGAAACCTGGGTTTTTGTATCATTTGTTTGGCAGCCAGATCATATCTGGGTTTACATTATTGGGTAGATATCTTACCCTTTTTGTAAATGGCTGACCTTAGTTTTTAGATGTATCTCATTTGCTCCATCTGAGACAATAAAATAATCATGACATCAGCTCATATTTATATTACTCTCTTAATAGAGATTATCATCAGCATTTTATTTGACAATAGAAACATAGAAACATAGAATTTGATGGCAGATAAGGACCGCTTGGCCCACCCAGTCTGCCCATTTCCCTACCTAATGGATAAGCTGCAGATCCAAGTTAACCAACAGCCTGCTTCTTCCAACCTCCACCCCCTAGAACTGCCTTATGTCTGTCCCATGCATTCTTGAATTCCACCACTGATTTTGACTCCACAACCTCCTCAGGAACGCTGTTCCATGCATCCACAACCCTCTCTATGAAAAAATACTTTCTCACATTAACATAGAAACATAGACTTTGATGGCAGATAAGGACTGCAAGGCCCACCTAGTCTGCCCATTTCCCTACCTACAGGATAAGCCGCAGATCCTATTTAACCAGCAGCCTATTTCTTCCTACCCCCCCCCACAAGAATTGCCTTATGTCTGTCCCATGCATTCTTGAATTCTCCCACAGTTTTAGACCCCACAACCCTCTCAGAAAAGGCTGTTCCATGCATCCACTACCCTCTCTATGAAAACATACTTCCTCACATTGCCCCTGAACTGCCCCCCATTTTTAAATTGTGACCCTTGTTCTTGCACATCTCTTTTTCTGAAAGATGCTTCCTCTTGGACTGTGTTGATTCCACTGAGGTACTTAAAGTTTCTATCATGTCCCCCTCTCCCTCCTTCCCTTTTTGTTGTTGTTACTACCTACCCCCATTGTGTAATCTTCCTGGGTTTTTGTTTCCCAGGTGCATTATTTTGCACTTCTTTGCATTGAATCCTAGCTGCCATACTTGCAGCCATTCCTCTGAGCCATCCCCCCTCTAGCTTCAAATTGTGCTCCCTTGTTCTTGCACTCCTCTTTTTCTGAAAGATGCTACCCTCTTAGACTCTGTTGATTTCCTTGAGGTATTTGAACGTTTCTATCATGTCCCCCCCCTCGAGGATATACATATTAAGATCCTTAGTTCTCTCTTGATATGTCTTCTGGTGCAGACCCTGCACCATTTTAGTTGCCCTCCTCTGGACTGCCTCCATCCTGTCTATGTTTTTGCGGAGATTGGGTCTCCAAAACTGCACACACTACTCCAGATGGGGTCTCACCAGCTGTCTGTACATGATATCTGTTTAAATTTGCATTAGAAACTGTGCATTTTATTCTGTAGCCTTATAGGTCTTTCGATTGCTTTGGTCAACAAAATAGATTTCAGTCTGCCCCCCCCCCCCCAACCTCTGATCTCTCTCTCTCTCTCTCTCTCTCTCTCTCTATATATATATATATATACTGTATATGTATACAGTATATATACAGTGAAACCACCAGGATGAAGCCCAACTCTGCAGAATTCTGTAGTAGAGTTACTGCAGCAAACAAAGCAATTTCATTGGGAATTAATCCCTTTTGTCATGCAAGAAACCTGTGACACTGAGCTTCATCCTGGCAGGCTTCACTATATATATATATATATATATATATATATATATATGTATGTATATACACATACAGGTATTATAGGGGTGTGGCCACACCCCTATAGTTAGGGTTGAGTAGGCACTTTAATGTTAAACCTCAAATTTTTGTGTGTTAATAACTTTGCAACCATTCAATGGATTTGCACGAAATTTGGAATGCATGGTCTGGTATGGTAGATCTCTTGATTTACCAAGCTACATTTCAGTCAAACATATGGTTTCTGTGCAGTGAAACACAAAAAATGCACTTTTTGCCAGTTTTGATGTGTTTTGCCCATAATGCTGCTACCACACCATGTGGTCTTTTGGTCTGACATTTGGAATGTAGAAAGAGTTTGGGTAAAGGAACAATCCAGCATTGGTTTGGTAAACAAATATAAATCTGTTCTAAAGTTCTTAAATGTATAAATTTTGAGTTCTGAGCATGGTCAGTTCAGTCCAAAATTTATATGTGTATTTTGCAACCTAAGAATTGCCTCACAGTCAAGGATTTTGCTACCTTGTGAAGAAAAATTCTAGTTGTCAGAAAAATTCTTAGTTCATGAGCCGCCATCTTGTTTTTAGTTTTCCAGTCTAACAAAAAAAATGTAGCTTTCTCCACGGGTGACTTTTGGGCCAAATGAGGCATGGGTTTTGTTCAGGGTGACCCCCTCTACAAAGCCATGCTTTTGGTTTGCTTCATTCCTGTAAAAAAATAGGTTTTTGAAAATTAAAAAGTCTTCTTTCGTGATTTGCTAATGATCGTTTTTCTCGGGGCCTGCAAAATCCACATGACAATCCTAGTCTGCGAGCTTCATTCATGAGGTGATGACCAGATAGCCGGAATGTCTTGACCAGATGTCCCTGGGGATGACCAGATGGCCCAGATTGGTGTGACCAGATGTCCCCTCATGGACTAGGATTTTCTTAGGCTACGGACTAGGATTTATCTTGCAGCCTAAGATTTTGCTATCTCATGACTGAAAAATTTTTAAAGGTGTAAAAACTTTAGAATTGCATAGCTCATTAATGGTTTGGTCTTTTTACTTGAAATTTACAGGGTGTTAACGGGATACCCTACAGGTGTGAATAATGCTGTTTAGGTGTTGGGGAAGTAAATGGTTGCATAGATATGCCATGACAAAGTTGACATTTTCCCCATGGGATTACATTGTGGTGTCTGTCACGCCTTTTGGCACTGTTATCTCAAAAATGAAGCAAGATACAGAGTTTTCACTACTGGTGGTATAGATCACCTTGAGGTGATCTATGCCACTGGAACAAGTTATTAAACCATAGAGTAAGGATGCAGTAGAATGATTTCCATGGGTTGCACGGTTAATGAGATATTTTCATATTTGTGTTACAAGGGTTCCTTGCCCTATTGGGCTGCTGTATGGCTCTGTAGCTATGCATATGTGGAGGGCCCATGCTCCCACAGTTGCATATTGTTATGCAGAAATGGGCAACTTGGTGGCCCCGTACTCCCAGCAATACATGTTTTTTTACTAGTGTATTACACTTTTTTCAAAAAGTAAGGACATTCTTGACAAAAAACTGCATTTAATGCATCACTTAGTGTTAAAGTGACAAAAGTCAGGAAATGAAGCATTCTCCACAGAGTGACAGATGCCAGAGTGTGCCATAGGGTTGTGAGGCCTAACTGTCATCCCATTTTCTTTTACAGTAGCATGTCAACCTGCTTACACATGGATTGTGGTGAGAGTTGGGCTTGACAACTCCATGGCACACCCTGGCATCTGTCACTCTGTGGAGGATGTGTGTGGGGGGGGTTTAAGGGCTCACCCCAATGTTTCATTTCCTGACTTTTGTCACTTTAACCCTAACTGATACATTAAACACTGTTTTTAGCAATGAATATATATATATTTATAGATAGATAGATAGATAGATAGATAGATAGATAGATAGATAGATATAGATATATATCTATGCTAGCTCTAGCTGAATTTCTTTTTGTATGATATGGTTGCTGACATGTTCTGTTTTATACCTCCAGTTACCCTTAGATGTTTCATCATTATGAGATGGCTGTATTGTATCATTGTGGTACCCATGCTGATTTTATTCCTGGACTTTTGCATTAGTGCAGCCATAACCTTGGAAAAAGGAGGTAACTGGGTCCCAATATTAAAAAGTTTGTGCAGGTGCACATTGGTGATTGCCTGGGCAAGCCAGAGTTTGTACCAGAATGCAGTATTCAAAATGGGCAGTTGTGTAGGCAAACAAAGTCAGCGTGCACACTAAATGTAATGTATGTTGGTGGACAAAAAGAGGGGTGGGGACAGGAATAGCCACACAACCCTATATTTAGCACAACTGTGCTATGATAAAGGGGTTAGCATGGCCCTTTTGCACAGCACAGATACAGCAGAACAAAACCCCAACTTACTCTGCAACACTAGCAGCTGCCAGAGTTACTGCAGCAAACAGCCATGTCGCCCAGTGGCAGAGCACACCTGCCCCCTATGGTCCATTGTCCCTCATTCCAAGTGTCATCCTAGTACCCCTGTAGATAAGCCCTGGTGCCTCATGGTCCTCCCTCACACTGATCATTCATCAACCGTATAGTCAGTTAAGTCTCCCTCGTACATAATCCCTTGCCTGTAAAATAAACTAGCTCCAATCCCAAACCTCATCATGTATAACATATACTCTAACATCCAGTGGTCCTCCCTCCCTTCCCTCAGTCTCTGATCATCTGACCCATAACAAAGATAACACCCTGTCCTGTGTTTAGAACTGTCATTAGAATGCATGTTTCAGTGCAAAACCCAACCCAACATATTCCCTGGTGTCCCATGGTACCCCCCCTTTAATCACCATTCCTCCGAGTGACATAGGGAATCTCTGGTGTCTAGCACCCCCACCACCACTGCACCAATCACTCTTCTGCCACCCTCTCTTTACCTGACTCTTTGGTGTTGTGGGAGCCCACATAGTGACATGCAAGTCCCTCCTCATACCTCCTCAGCCAGCTGCCATATGCAAAGCCATAGAGTATGCATCCCATGTAATGTACAGTTGCAGTGCATTTCTGTACAGTAGAGAACACATGTACCACAAGAAACTGTAAAGTTATACTCTTTTCTGTGTGATGCTACTGAATAAAGACATTGGCTGCCTGGGTAGTTTACCATTTTTCTTCACAGATGCCACACAGAAGGCATCCTCATGAACCACTTTACATTTTTTTCAGAAACCTGGACACTTGAGGGGCTTTAGAGGACACAGTGGGGAGCATGTATATTGAATTTAATGTTTCTACCACAAGAAATTCAGAAGTTATGCTTCCTTTTGAATGATGTTTGTGAAGTGAAAGCTGCCCCACCTTGCTCTCACACATTTGAAGTGGAATTCTGACTTTTAAGCTGCCCACTGCTTTCCAGACACCACCTATAAACAACTCTTAAAAAACGTTTTACATGTTTGAAAAAAAACTGAGCATCTGTGGGGATTCCGGGGACACACTCTGGAAAATGTACACTGACTTTCATGTTTATATCACAAGAAATTCAAAAGTTAAAGTTTTCTGTGTGGTGCTATTGAAAAAAAGCTTTGGCTGCTTGGATATAGTTTACCTTTTTTTTTACTTTACAGATGCCACACATAAGTCACCCTTGAAAATCTATTTACACTTTTGTTAGAAACCAGGGTAACTTGGGGCTTCATGGGATACATTGGGGAATGTGTATATTGAATATCAAGTTTATACCACAAGAAATTCAAAAGTTTTAATGTCTGTGTGGTGTGATTGAACTGCTGTAGTGAGACAGAGAGCAGCCACCAGCTTCCTTAAAGCAATGAGGTGATTTAATAGAGTACACTGAATTAAATTCTTAATTTTGGGGCCTGTGTAAGTAAGTGGAAGTCAGTGTTTTGGTTCTCTGTTTTGGGCTTGACTTTACTTAGTGTAACTTTTATTTGCCAGGGAGGAAGTCTAGTAAGGAGAATATTTGCAGTCATTTGTGACTAGACCTGTTATTTTAATTCTGTGAAATAGGCATCTGAAAGGAAGGAAGCCACTCACCGGGGTGGTGGGTCAGAGTTGCAGTCGATTGTTTCTGGAGGGCATGGGCTTAGTCCCACCTACCCTGCCCCTCACCCCACCCACCCCAAGTGCATCATTTCCTTTATATCAGGGGTTCTGACATCACTTCCCCAAAAGTGCAAAGCACATACACCTGTTCATATCCTTAACAGCACAGTACACTGAATAGGGGGTAAACACACTCACAAGCACTACAAAAAAAAAACTTAAACATTAAGGGAGACAGACATGTGGGCAGTGGTGCAATGCACTGGCTGTGGAGTGGCAGTCTTCTGGGAGACATTCTGGAGGCTGTGTTGCTGCCCTATTTGCAGGCACCTCTCTGGTCTGTGGGAGGAGGTTACCCATCTCCATGCTGACCTGGTGAGGATTCAGGAAACCTCCTCTCCCACTCAAGGACCACACAGGCCACCACCACTGCCTCAGAGGTTGCCAAGAAAGAGGAGCAGTTAGACCATGGTGGGCTCTGGGAGAGTGAGGGTGGTGGAACAGAGGTGCATCCCTCCAGCTGTGCCTCTCAACAATTCATTCATTATTCTTGCAGTGTGTGATTCCTCTATGGAGGCACCTGCAGTGGAGACCAAGGAAGATGCTGGGAACGTCCACAGAGGAGACCCACAGGAGGGTGGCATAGGAACAGGGGAAGGAAACAACTCATGGTGGGGGACTCAGTCATTAGAAGGGTAGAACGGTGGGAGGGAGGGGATAGGGAGGTAAGGTCCCTACCCAGCACCATTGCTGGGAGGGACAGGAAGTGAATCCTCAGGATTGTGGAAGCAGCTGCATGGGGGAGGGAGCTGGATGTCATTGTCCACATAGGGACAAATGATTTGGCTGGGAATGGGATCAGAGCAGTGCAGCAGGAGTTTGTGGAGTTGTGGAGGGGCCTTAGATAAGTAGCATGCACAGTATGGGTGAGGCTAGGGTACTCTGCACCATGGGATTCAATGACTGGTTGAAAAACTGGTGTGGAGCTCAGGGAATTGGCATCATTGGGGACTGGGGGTCCACCTGGAGGGATGCAGGCCTATACTGGCATGATGATCTGCATCTGTCCAGGAGGGAAACCAGGATCCTAGGTGATAGGTTTAAATGCTTCATTGGCAAGCATTTAAACTAGCCACTAGGCACTGAAGAGAAGCAGGGAAATCCCAGCCCCTCTAACCCCACAAAACATGGTAGTTAGTGAAGTAGACACAAAGGTAGAGAAATTGATAGGGAGAAGGGCAAGGGTAAATCCAGAAAAAGGCAAAGGCAGTAAGGACAGGGATGGGCCTAAAAGGGGTAAGGCTATCAACAAATGGAGGTGATGAGTACCAATGCCCATAGTCTATGTAACAAGTTCCATGAACTAGTGACCTTGATGGAAGAGGAGCACCTGGTTATCATGGCAGTCACAGAAACATGGTACACAGAGAACCATGACTGGGATGTCAACATACAAGGGTAAACAATCTACATGAGGGACAGGGAGGGTAAAAGAGGAAGAGGAGTAGCTCTCTACATAAGGGAAGGAATCAAAGCAACAGAACTAAAGGGTGAACAGGGAAGGGAGGAGGCACTGTGGGACACCCTGGAGACAGAAAATGGCAACACAATCTGCAGAGGGGTTGTTTACAGACCCCTTTCTCAGAGGGAGGCAATGGACAAGGATATGATAGAAGGAATCCTTAGAATGGCAGAAAAAGGACAGATATTGTTGATGGGGGACCTGAATATACCAAATGTTAACTGGATCACCTTTACTGCAGCCACATCCAAGAGCAGGGTCATTTTTGATACCCTATAGGGAGCATGCCTCAGACAGCTAGTGCTGAAACCCACTCAGAATGGAGCAATCATAGACCAGGTACTCTCAAATGGGGATGGAGAGAGGATCTCAGGTTTAGAAGTGTGTAGCCATCTGGGGAAAAGTGACCACCAAACATTGTGGTTCACAGTAAACACAGCCGTAGAGTCAAGCCACACAAAGGCAAGGGTGTTGGACTTTAGGAGGGCTGACTTTAGCAAAATAGGAGAGTGCCTCAGAAAAGCACTAGCAAACAGGCAAGAAAGAGGGGTGGAAGAACAATGGGGAAAAATCAGAACTGCCATCACAGAGGCAACAAGTCTTTGTGTAAAGCAAATTAACAAAACAAAATAAAAGAAAAAGCCACTGTGATGCTCAAAAGAGGTGGTAGGGAAGGTTGAAGAGAAAAGGATAGCATTCAGAAAATATAAGGAAACACAGAAGAAGCAGGACAGAGAACTATATCAGTTAAAGTAGAAAGAGGCAAGGAAGGCAGTCAGAATAGCAAAGGCCCAAACTGAGGAAACGATAGCCAACTCTGTTAAGAAGGGGAATAAAACCATTTATAGGTACATTAGGGAGCAAAGAAAGACCAAGGAAGGGATACTGAGGCTTAATAAAGGGGAAGGAATGTGGACAACGGGTGACAGTGAAAAAGTAGAGATACTGAACGAATACTTCTGCTCAGTATTCACAAAAGAAGAGGAGGGGGAGGTACCTAAACCAAACAATAGAAACACTCTGGATAGGGGGGTTGTAACCAGTCCATTCACAGAAGAAAGGGTTCTGAAAGAACTTTTAAAACTGAAGGTGGACAAAGCAATGGGGCCTGATGGAATTCACCCCAGAATTCTAAAAGAACTAAAGGGAGAACTAGTGACACCACTAACTACCCTCTTTAACAAATCATGGGAGGATGGGATGGTACCTGAGGACTGGAGAAGGGTGGATATGATTCCACTTCACAAAAGTGGGAGCAAGGCAGAGAAAGGAAACAACAGACCTGTTATTTTGACCTCAGTGGTAGATAAAATAATGGAATCACTTCTGAAGGAAAGAATAGTTGAGTACCTAGAGGCCAGTGGGGCACAGGACCCAAGGCAGCATGGATTCACAGTGGGAAGGTCATGTCAGAAGAATCTAATAGATTTCTTTGACTGGGTGACCAAAGTAGTAGACCAGAGAGGGGCTGTGGACATGGCCTACCTAGACTTTGCAAAGTTTGACACAGTCCCACACAAAGATTAATAAACAATTTAGCCAGCCTTGGAGTGGGTCCCAGGGTGGTAGCCTGGGTAAAATATTGGCTAGACAACAGGACACAGAAGGTAATAGTAAACGGAGTCCATTCTGAAGAAAGGGAGATTACTAGCGGGGTACCGCAGTGTTCAGTACTGGGACTGGTCTTCTTTAATGTCTTTATAAGTGACATTGTAGAAGGACTGGAAGGTAAAGTATGTCTCTTTGCAGACAACACAAAGATCTGCAATGGGGTTGATACACAAGGTGGGGTTGAAAGGATGAGAAGGGACTTGACAAGGTTGGAGGAATGGGCAAGTGTATGGCAGCTTAGATTCCACTCAAAGAAGTGCAAAGTAATGCACCTGGGAAACAAAAACCCATGGGAAGAGTACACAAGACCATTTTTGGATTACGGAGCATCCTTCTGGTCCCCTTTTTTGAATAAGGATAAGAAACTCCTGGACAGTGTCCAGAGAAAGGCAACCAAGATCATACCTAGATTGCATAATCTCACATATTGGGAAAGATGTAAGGATTTAAACTTATTTGACTTAGAAATTAGACTCCAGATGGAAGATCTGATGTTATTATTTGAAATTCTGTAAGACGAGCAGTTGATGGCTGAATGAAATATTGTAATTGCCCACAAACCAGCTAACTTAAGGTGTAATAATAAACAATTAGTAGTGTCTAGAGCTACTACAAATAAAAGGAAACATTTTTTTATAATCAGAACAGTATCACTTTGGAACAGATTGCCACAAAGTATAATAGATGCCATTAATATAAACCAATTAAAAGCTTGGATTGATAAGTACTTATTGGGAATTTAGTCTTGTCTCCCACATGGAGTGAGGGGTAGACTTGACGGGCCCAGTTGCTTTCTTCTGCCTTATTCTACTGAGTTAAACTGAGTTAAATGGGGGGTGAGATACTAGCAACAACAAAAATGGAAAGGGACCTGGGGATAGTCATGTCAGATGTCCTAAAGGTGGGCAAGCAATGTGAGAAGGCAGTAAGAAGGGATACGAAGGGCTGGGGGGTTACTGGGATGCATAGGGAATGGCATTATCAGTAGAAAACAGGAAGTTGTTATCCCTCTGCACAGACAGTTGGTGAGACCCCATCTGGAATACTGCATGCAGTTCTGGAGACCCCATCTCCACCAGGGCAGAAACAGGATGGAGGCTATCCAGAAGAGGGCAACTAAAATGGTGCAGGACCTGCACCAGAAGCCATATGAAGAGAGACTAAAGGAACTTAATATGTATACCCTGGAAGAAAGGGGGGGACATGATAAAAACTTTCAAGTACCTCAAGGGAATCAACGAAGTCCAAGAGGGTAGCATCTTTCAGAAACAGAGATGTGTAAAAACAAGGGTGTACAATTTGAAGATAGAGAGGGGGACAGCTCAAAGATAATGGAAGAAAGTATTTTTTCACAGAGAGGGTTATGGATGCATGGAATAGCCTTTCTGAGGAGGTTGTGGAGTCAGAAACAGTGGGGAAATTCATGAATGCATGGGACAGACATAAGGCAATTCTAGTGGGGTGTAGGAGGAAGTAGGCCGCTGGTTAACTAGGATTTGCAGAGTATCCATTAGGTAGGGAAATGGGTAGACTAGGTGGGCCAAACAGTCCTTATCTGCTGTCATATTCTACATTTCTATTTTTCTATGAATGAAGGTATTTGCTGCCTGGATACAGTTTACATTTTTTTCCTTCACAAATGTCACTCAGAAGTTACCATCGAAAATGACTTTATACTTTTGTTAGAAACATGGGCAGCTGGGGGCTTTAGCAGACACAGTGGGGAACATGTATGCTGAATTTCATGTTTATACCACAAGAAATTCAAAGGTTATGCTTGCTTTTGGACCATGTTAGTGAAATGAAGGCAGGCCCTTCCTGCCGTTAGATATTTGAAGTGGAAATCCAACTTTCAAGCTGCCCTTTGCTTCCCAGACACCCTGAGAAATTACCCTCGAACACCTCTTTACAATTTTGTCAGAACACATTTGTGGAGCATGTATACTGAATTACAAGTTTATACCGCAAGGTATTCAAAAAGTTATGTTTTATGTGTGGTACTATTGAACAAAGACATTGGCCACTTGGATAGTTTACCTTTTTACGGCTGCATTGTGTCATGACACTATGCTGATGTATTGCTTATCAGAAAAAGGGGTCTGTGACTGGAATTCCTAACACAACACTGCTTTTGTTGTTACGAGGGAGCAGAGTTGAAGCACAACATTTTGAAAATCTCTGTGTCCTCTCATTCACTACAATGAGTTTTCTTCTTCTCCCCCTCTCCCTCCACCTGCCACATTATTTTCAGTAGTACCGATCTCCGAAGTGACTGGAATTTCAAATCACTTAGTGTCCCTTAGAACAAACTAACTTGAGGAGAACACCACCATGACTTAGCAACAAATGCAAAGTGATTGTCATTGGAGGAGATATCTCAGGTCAGTGACAAATGCACAAGATGCATTTTGCAGTTAGAAAATAGCAGGGAGGAGTTGGTTTGAATTCTCCTCCAGCTACAGTAAAAGAAGATCATCACCATTCTAGTGCAGTCTTCAAGTACATGCATGACCTTAAGACAGACTTGTATATAATTTATATTGTCTGACACCTCAAAAATGTGACTACACTAAATCACTAAATAGTATGTGCATTTGATGCAGAGAGAAGAGTTGAAGGTGGGGAGATGTATGAGAAAACAAGTGAAGCTAAACTGACTTAAAAAAAATTGCATTACCAAATGACATTTGTTTCCACTGACTATATCTGAAGCTGTGTTTTTTTCTCCAATATTCACAGCACAATATTTAGTAGGCTGACGCAAGGGAGGCAGGGTTGCCTCCCACCCACCATTACTACAACTATGTGGAGCAATGACAGGTTCTTCATTTTAAATTTCACACTGTAGGATGGGTCAAAAATGCACCTTCCACCTTATGTAACAGCACTGGGCTCTACAACCATGGTGGTGGAAGCAGTAAACCGGGTTATGAATTTAAGTGGAGTGGGGACAACAAACAGTGCTGATGTATACAGTGGTGGATAAATTATTTTCCTCACTATACCCCTTGGATAGAAAGACAGATTTGAAATGTATTGCAAATCATCTTGTTCCCAACGTTATTATTGCTCCTGGGACGTTATGGCTATCAGACATTAATAACAGTTATCACACAAGTTACATAGAAACATAGAAACATAGAAATTGATGGTAGATAAGGACTGCTAAGCCCACACAGTCTGCCCATTTTCCTTGCCTGCTGCAAAAACCACAGACCCTGCTTGATCTCCAGTTTTATTCTCGTTTCAATCGTTAGGGTTCCCCTATGCCTATCCCATGCATTTTTAAATTCCCCATATGAGTTAGCTCCCACCACCTCTGCTGGAAGGCTGTTTCATGTATCCACCACCCTTTCTGTGAAGACATACTTTTTCATGTTACCTCTTAGTCTACCCCCTTCCAGCTCCATTTTATGACCCCTTGTTCTAGAACATTTCTTTTTCTGAAAAATGCTACCCTCCTGTACCTTATTTATGCCCTTGAGATTTTTGAAGATCTCTATCATATCCCCCCCCCTCCTCTCTCCTCTCTCCTCTCCTTTTCTCCAGGGTATACATATTGTGGTCCTCCAGTTTCTCCTCATATGACTTTTGCTGCAGGCCCTACACCATTTTCATTTCCCTTCTCTAAACTGCTTCTACTCTGATTATGTCCTTACGGAGATGCAGCCTCCAGAACTGGACACACTACTCCAGATGGGGTCTCACCAATGATTTGTACAGTGGCATCACCACTTCCTTCCATCTGCTGATCATACCTCTCCCTATGCACCCCAGTACCCCAATGGCTCTCCCCACAGCTTTGGTACATTGTTTGGCCACCATTAGGTCATCTGATATAATTACCCCCAGATCTCTTTCCTGTTTTGTGACCATCATTATCTCCCCCCATCATGTAAGCCTCCCCCGAGTTCCTGTCTCCCAAATGCTTGATTTTGCACTTCTTTGCATTGAATCTTAGCTGCCACACTCTTGACCATTCTTCTAGTTTACCTAGATCACTCCTAATTTTTTTCACCCCTCCTGGAGTGTCTACCCTGTTGCAAATCTTAGTGTCATCTGCAAAGAGGCATACCTTACCTTCCAGCCCCTTTGTAATGTCACTTATAAAGACATTAAATACAACTGGCCCCAGAACTGATCATCGCTGTGGCACCCTGCTGGTCACCCTCCTTTCCTGGGATTGAGCTCCATTTACCATCACCCTCTGTGTTCTATCCCTCAACCAATTCCTAACCCAGTTTACCACCTCAGAACCCATTCCCAGGCTGCTGAACTTGTTTGCAAGACTCTTATGAGAAACGATGTCAAAGGCCTTGCTGAAGTCCAGGTAGGCAACATCCACTGCTTCCCCCTGATCCACTTCCCTGGTAACCCAGTCAGAGAAATCTATCAGATTTGTTTGACATGACCTTCCCACTGTGAATCCATGCCGCCTTAGATCCTGTGCTCTGCTGGATTCAAAATGTTCCATAATCCTTCCTTTTAACAGTGATTCCATTATTTTAACCACCACCAAGGTCAAACTGACTGGTCTATAGTTTCCAGCCTCCTCCCTACTCCCACTTTTGTGTAGCGGGACTACATCTGCTCTCCTCCAGTCCACTGGAACTACTCCCATTTCCAGCAATTCATTGAACAGTGCAACCAGTGGTGCTGCCAATACCTCCCTAAGCTCCTTTAATATTCTAGAATGCATCCCATCTGGTCCCATTGCCTTGTCCACTTTCAGTTTTGCGAGTTTCGTTAGAACTTTATCCTCCGTAAATGGATTGGTGTCCACCTCCCCTCCCTTAATGCTCTTGTCACTTAATTGTGGTCCCTCCCCCTCCCCCTATTCTGTGAATACTGAACAAAAATATTTGTTCAGGATTGTTGCTTTTTCCAAGTACTCTTCTGCACACTCCTCTTCTTTCCTCTTAAGCCTTACAATCCTACCCTGTGTCTTTCTCCTTTCACTAACATACCTATAAAAAGTCTTGTCCTCTTTCTTTACTTCTTGGGCTATTTTTTCCTCTGTTTGCACCTTTGCACTCCTGACCACCTTTCCTGCCTCCCTCTGCTTATCTAGATACACTACCCTGTCCTCCTCCTTCTGTGTTTCCTTGTACTTCCTGAAAGCCAACTTTTTCCCTCTTACCTTCCAGGCCAATTCCCTTAAGAACCATAGTGATTTTCTTTTTCTCTTGCCTTTGTTTATTTGCCTAATGTAAAGGTTTGTTTCTTCCACTATGGCTCCTCTTAGGTGGGCCCACTGTTCCTCAACTCCCTCCCGGTCCTCCCTCCCTGATAGGGCTTTCCTGAGACATACTCCCAACTTTGCAAAGTTTATCCTCCTGAAGTCCAGGACCCTCACTTTCATATGGCTTGATTCTACCACTTTATTCATATTGAACCACACCTTGCGATGATCACTGTACCCCAGGTGTCCAACAACCAGGACATCTGCAATTCTATCCCCGTTGGTAAGTACCAGGTCCAAAATTGTACCCTCATGGGTGGGTTCTAGCACTAGCTGCCTGAGGCATGCCCCTTGCAAGGAGTCCAGGATGTCCCTGCTCCTGGCTCAGGCTGCAGCTGGGATGCTCCAATCATCATCTGGCAGACTGAAGTCACCTACCAGCAGAACTTCTCCTTTAGTTGCTATCTTATGGATGGCTTCCACTAGAACCTTGTCTAACTCTTCCCCTTGTGTTGGAGGTCTGTAGATCACACCCATGCGAACAGTGGTACCACTGCCCATCTCTAGGGTGACCGACAGGGCCTCTTCCCCCCGCAATCCCTTTACCTCAGTTGCTTTTATACCATCCCTGACATAAAAATCTACCACTCCTTCCTTTTTGCCCTCCCTGTCTTTCCTGAATAGAATATAACCTGGTATAGCTACATCCTTGCATGGTTACAATTATACCATGCCTTGGTAATAGCCACAATGTCCAGGTCAGCCTCTGCCATCAAGGCCACCAGATCTGGGATTTTGTTATAAGCTGTGAAAAAATTACCTTCACACAAAGTACTAAAATGTATTAGAATGTATTTAGTGTACCAAAGTTGTAACATGCAATAATGTGTAGTACTGTGCTGTCCAACCTTCCATGTTTGTTTGCCCATACTGTGAGTACAGCTGCAACATTTCTGACTTCCATTTTTGTTACTCACAAACCCCAAACTTCCAAATAATGGGGGCTGTGTGTCGCCAGATAGTATGAATAAAAATTGGGGAGTCAAAGGCCCTCGTATGTCTTAGGTGCAGAAAGCTTGGCGAATGCCACCTGGGTGATTTCACTTGTCAAATGAACCATATTAAAACCTTTTGTAGCCCAGTAAACCATGACTGTGGGATAAGTTGATTAAGCATAGTTAGAGTATAGAGGATTTGAGGCAGGATATTCATCTTTACAATGTTGACCCTACCCCAGAGAGAGATATGGAGCAAAGCCCAAAGATCTAAGTCACACTTAGTTTGTTTGACCAACAGATCCCAATTATAATATTTGATTTTTGTGATGGAAACACTAATATATATCCCTAGATATTTAAGCTTGTCCTTTATCCACACTAACCATAAATGAGCCAGTTCGGTACAGGATGTCCATACGTTTAATGGCATAACTTCAGTTTTTTTGAAGTTTAATTTATAATTAGAAATTTTTCAAATTGTTTGATTACCTCCAGGATTGCAGATAGGGATGTAGAAGGGTATGTTAAATGTAATAAAATGTCATCCGCATAAACAGGCAACTTATATTGCTGCAGCCCAATGGAGATACCCTGAATCCGTGGGGTGGTATTAATTTTCTGAATCAAGGGTTCCAAAAAGAGACTGAATAAAAAAGGCAACAAAGGGCATCCCTGTCTGGTGCCCTACTTATGGTGAATCACTTCCAAGCGAACCCCATTACACAAGACCTGAGCTGAGGGGCGAGAATAAAGGACTCAAACCCAGCTGAGCTACAGGCACTCTTAGCAGTGTGGAGGATGGATATTGCAGCTGTCAGAGAAAGGTGGGCAATTGAGCACCAGGACTGGGATCTGGCAATCCCAGGATACAAATTATACAGGAAAGACTGTAAGGAGGGGAGGAACAGTGAGGTGGTAGTCTATGTGAGAGATGGGATCAAATGGACAAGGGATGAGGTGGAAGAAAGGAGAACAGAGGCAATCTGGCTGCAACTTCTAGACTCAAGGGGTAGGAAACTGAGGTTTGGGGTGGTACACAGGCCACCACCCAGTCTGAGAAGCTTGACAGAGAATTAGCTGGACAAATCAGAAAGGTATGTAGAAAGGGAAGGTGGTCATCATGGGGGATTTCAACTTGCCGGGAGTTTACTGGAGCATTCCAGTCACCTCCAGTGCTAGGGAGCAAGTGCTCCTGGATGTGATGCAGGAAGGTCTCCTGACACAGTTGGTTAATGTACCTACTAGACTAAAGAACACTTTAGATCTGGTATTGTTGAATGTTGAGGCAGTAAGGGAAATAAAGGTGGAGGACCCACTAGCCGACAGGGATTACCAAATGGTGTGGTTTAATATCTTGATGTACGTGGAGCAGAGAAATCAGTTACTCTGGTGGTAAACTTCAGGGGGTAGACTTTGGGAGGATGCAGGAAGTACTGAAAGGGAAACTGGAGGGCATAAGGCAGGAGATGGATGCAGAGCAGAAATGGGATATTATTAAATGGGGAATTACAGAAGCAACAGAAGCCTGCACCAAGACACAGAGTAAGAGAAGCAGAGCAAAAAAAACATGCTGGTTGAACAGCGAGGTAGTGGAGGTGGTGAGAGCAAAACAAGAGGCACACCAGAGGTACAGGAGGATGGGAAAGGAAGTGGACAGGGAGGAGTATGCAAGATGGTCCAGGGAGGTGACCAGAAAAGTGAGAGACGCCAACGCCCAGAGAGAGGTGAGATTAGTGCAGGGAATTAACAGGGGGAGAAAGACTTTTTCAGATACATCAGGGAGAAAAGGAAGTGCAAGGAGACAATAGTGAAGATAAAAAGGGGTGGGGAGTGGATGGAAAAGGGGGAGGAGCAGGCAGAAGCACTGAATGAATACTTTTGCTCAGTGTTCACAGAAGAAAAGGGGGGACCACTACCACCATTGGCTAACAGGGTGGGGATGGGGGAGAGGAGGTGACAGATGGAAAAATTGAGGCAAGTAGAGTCCTAGAGGGACTGAGGGCACTGAAGGTAGACAAGACACCAGGGCCAGATGGTGTCCACCCCAGGGTGCTGAGGGAGATGGCGGAGGTGTTGGCGGAGCTGCTGGCGGATCTGTACAGCATCTCACTGGGGTCAGGATGTGTGCCACTGGACTGGAGGATGGCACATGTAGTACCATTACACAAGAGCAGACTAAGGGATCAACCAGGTAATTATCATCTGGTAAGTCTCACCTCCATAGTGTGCAAGCTCATGGAAACAATACTAAAGGAAAGACTGGTGTTGTACCTGGAGGCAATGGCCTCCAGGATGTGAGGCAGCATAGGTTCATTTCAGGGAAGTCTTGTCAAACCAACCTGATACAATATTATGACTGGGTGACAGGTGAGCTGGATAAGGGTCATGCGGTGAATGTTCTTAACTTGGACTTCAGAAAGGCCTTTAATTCAGTGCCTCATGGGCAGCTTGGGGGGAAGCTAACTGGTGTAGGGCTAAGGGCAAAAATGATGAACTGGATTACAAGCTGGCTGAGTAGGAGGCTGCAACAGGTGGTGGTGAGAGGGGAGCTCTCAACTCCAAGGTTGGTGATGAGTGGGGTGCCACAGAGCTCTGTGTTGGGGCCAGTTTTATTTGGGCTCTTCATATCAGACATTGCACATGGAATGGTGAGCAAAGTAAGTCTGTTCGTTGATGACACCAAAATCGGAGCAGTGGTGGATGGAGGGGAAGGATGGAAGCAGCTGCAGGGAGACCTAAGCAAGCTAGAGGAGTGGTCATAGAGATGGCAGTTGGTGTTCAATGCAAAGAAGTGTAAGGTTATGCACTTTGGGGTGAAGAACCCAAGGAGAGAATACTGGCTGGGGGGTTAAGCTGGGGATCACTGAGGAGGAGAAGGACCTAGTGGTAATGATAACAGGGACAGTGAACAACAGTGCCCAGTGCTGGGGTGCATAGTGAAGGGATTTTCATCCAGGTGAAGAGAGGTGATCTTGCCCCTCTACAGGTCACTGGTAAGGCTGCATTTAGAGTATTGTGTGCAGTTTTGGAGGCCATACCTAAAGTTACTGGAGGGGGTGCAGAGGAGGGCAACAAAGATGATATGTGGAATGAAGGGAAAGACTATGACAGCAGGCTGGGAGACCTGAATATGTACACCATGGAGGATAGAAGGAACAGGGAGAACATGATAGAGACATTCAAGTATCTGAGGGGAATCAATAAGGATGGGGCAGATGGGGTCTTTAAGTTAAGGAGAGGGAGGGTCACTAGGGGGCATAGGCTAAGACTAGAGGGGGGAACATTTAGGAGGGAAATGAGGAGACACTATTTCACAGAGAGGGTGGTAGCAAAATGGAAAGCACTACCAGAATGGGTGGTATCATGTAAATCTGTGAACAGCTTCAAAAGGTCATGGGACAGAGAACAGGGGAGAGTGAGGGTGAGGGAGGTGGGGGTGGTGGTGGGATGACAAAGGGGAAGGGGGTGAGGCAGCTGCAAACTAGGGGTGCTAGCTGCACACTCGAGCAGACTTAGATTGGATGGTCTGTTTCTGCTAGCACATTCGTATGTTCGTAGTTAATAAATTCTACTGGGATACTAAATTTGGGCAAAATCATAAACAAATAATTCCATGAGAACGGGTCAAATGCTTTTTCTGCATCCAGAGAGACCAGAAACACTAGAATAGAGTAATCCCTGGATGCAGAGAGAAGGTAGGACAACTTTTGAAGATGATCTGCAAACAACTGCCCAGGGACAAAGCCAGCTTGTTCCCTGCTAATTAAGGAACTCCATACCTTATTTAACCAGGTAGCTAGTATTTTAGAGAGTATTTTATAATTGAGATTAATAAGGGAGATAGGTCTGTGACTGCTAACTTTTAAGGGGACCTTACCTGGTTTTAGTAGAACTACGATAAGGGCTTCTGTTAGTGAGGAATCTGAGGTGCCATGGGAATATAAGTAATTAAACATATATAGCAATACAGGTGCTAAAATATTTTTACATTTTTTAAAAAAATTAGGTGTGTCACCATCTGACCCAGGTACCTTGTCTGGAGGTAAGGAGTCAATGGCTTCCCAGACTTCCTGTAGTAATAGTGGGGATTTCAGATATTCAGCCTGAACCGCCACTAGATGCTGCAACTCAATTCCATGGAGATATTCTACTAATAATGAACCAGATTGTTTTACCGAGTCAGGGGTATATAGAGAATGAAAATAGGTGTGGAACTGGGCTGCTATCTCTCAGGGTGCTGTTACTAATTGGCCTGAATCTAGCTGAAGAGAGGAAATAATTTTATCAGCTACCTGGGTCCTTAAGCGCAACGCAAGTAGTTTACCTGCTCTCTCCCCTTGATCAAAGTATCTAGTTTTGGTTCTGAATAAGAAGTGTTCTGCCTGCTCACTCAGAAGATTATTGTACTTGGCCCTTAAATATTCAAGTCCTTCCCAAACATCCTCGGGGGAAGAGGGAGAGAATTGGTGTTTAAGCTCTTGAATTTGTTCTAAAAGAGCCGATACTTCCCGGGTTCTTTGCTTTTTGCTCTTAGAGGCTATACAAATTAATTTCCCTCATAAACCACACTCTAAAATACCCCACAATAAGTTTTTGCATAGCATAGAAGGGGAATTAATCTCCAGAAATGAAGTAATGAAGTTTGAAATATGGTCTAGGATCTCTGAGGACTTTAGAAGTTGATTATTTAACTGCCAGGATTTATCCAGATCCCTGGACTGCAATAGACCCATCTGAATAATAACAAGATGATGATCCGATATAACTTTAGCCCTATAGTAACAAAGTTGGATTCCAGGAAGGTTATCAATCCCTAATAGAAAGAAGTCTATGCAAGAAAAGGAGTTATGTGGTACCGAGTGAAAAGAATATTCCCATTGGGATGGGTTCAATACTCTCCATGGGTCAACAAGCCCCGTAGAATCCATTAACTCCTGTAGTGCCTGCTGACTTGGGGACAGACCCTGCCATTGTGAGCCAGTCCTGTCCAGTTCATTGCAGACAATTAAATTCCAATCTCCTGTGGGGAGAATAGGGAGAGTCACCCAGGGTGACAATATATTAATTAAAGTGACAAAAAAACTAGGATCCTCAGCTGTAGGCTCATATATCGATCCCAGAACAATTTTCTTGTGCCCAAACAAGGCTCTGAGAACAATATAACTACCATGGGGATCAGTTACCTCCTGCAGTAATTGGAAGGGGACTCTCTGTGCAACCAGGATAGTCACTCCCCAGTTGCAGGTTTCCCTTCCCTGTAGCACACCACCACAATGACATTATTACTGCGAACACCACCACAGCGACAAATCTCACCAGGTCACTGTGGTGGTCCACTGTCTGTCGATGCTGTGGTTCCCGATGTTACACCCCCACCCTGAACCAACTCCAACTTGGAGTTACTTAATTAGAGATGGGGGTGCAGGGGGTACAGCCCCCAGCATGGGGGGTGCTGGGGCTTCATAAAAACACTTCTTCCTGACAGGAACGCTGCTGACGGTTGGAATTGTTCCTGTTGATGTCTGGGGTTTTGACAACATTGTTGTCAACGTATTGATGTGAAACCTCCATTCTCACACCAAAGACCTCGTCCACCCAAGTTCTGCATAATAAATAAAGTTGAGCAGGAGGTAAATGTGTCTCTTGTAACATTACAATATCCACTTGTAACCTATTTAAATGAAGTAGAAGCTTAGCGCATTTAGCTGGGGATTGGGCACCTTTCACATTTTACGAACAGAAACATTATCCTTGAGACATTTTAGGATTATGGCATAGTAGTTAGACCTGAAACAACCTTCCCATAAAAGTGAGATAGCATTAAACCCATGCAATAAAATATAAAGAGGCTCCTCTCCAGAAAGACAGCCCACCCTTCCCCAAAAGGCTGAAAAACAAGAAAACCCCTTCCCCTTAAATTGACACTGATAAACTAAACAACACCAAAGTACCCCAGCAATTACACCCAAATAAAACCCCAACACAAATACCCCCACACACACACACATATACATACACATTCTTTCTGGTGCATGATGGCCTTCCACTCTGTCAAGCTGCACCTCCCATGTCCCCCATCCCCCCTGAAAAATCATTCTAACAATAATAGTTACCACTTTGAAACCTATATCAAAAAAGCACTCGCTATTACCTACAATACTACAAACTAGTATAACAATATAAAATGACATATAACTATATTATAGCCAGGTACTAGCCAGAGCAACAACAAAAATAAATGGAGCAGCAGGCATTACTAATCAGTTAAAAGGCGCATCAATCAATTTTCAAACAACAGGGAATATAATGAAGCTGCTGCCTACTAAGTGCATTAAAAATGTCCCAGGTTTGTGCAACAAACAAACATGAAAACTGGCCTTTAACCTAGCCTAATAAATAGTGTAGCTACTATACCTGTGAATAACAAGAAGAAAAATAATAATATAGCAAAGAAGGCCAAAGCTAATGTCCATCGGGTAAAAATGTAAACTAAACTATATAATCAAATCTGATAATGACTGATATGTCCAAAACACTCAGTGTAGAGCATGCACCTGTTACTCATAGAGAACGGTCCATTATTTGGAAAACTGCATCCGTTCCTCCAATCGAGTCCTCCAAGATGAATCCAGAAGGCATTGAAAATAAATGCTCATCGTCAGTCAAAATAAAAGAAAAAAATTGCAAAGTAACTAGGTAAAGAGATATCGGGGGAAACAACCTTATAAACCTCAGATGAAAGCTGTTAGGTATAAGTCCGATTATCAGCTGAACTTCTTGGGTTAGAATACTCCAAAAAGCAAACCGGGACCAATTTTCAAAGTTTACCCCGGTGGGAAGAGAGACACTTCAGGATGCCAGTCATTACCAGAGATCAATTAGTCAAGTATCCAAGCTGTAAAAACAAAATCCAAAAGAGTGGGTAGCATAGCCAAATCAGACTTGTCTATAGTGAAGCATCTGTTAGGCAGGTCAATTAAGGCATTCCTGGTCATCTCAGAATGGCAAAAGAAATATCTCATGGGAGAGCAAAGACTAAGAAAAAAAAAGTGACAGCTCCAGTCCCAGTCTATAGGTGTAAAAAAAAGCACTACATGATACTGGTAGCTTGAACACAAACACAAACACAGAGACATAATACTAGGGTGGGTGCTGCTCGAATCAACAGTCATTTAAATGTTCACATCAGTGGTGAATAAAACAGATGGCGAAATGCAACAGTGCAACCTTGAATCTTAGGAGCTCTAACTGAAGATAGCAGAAAATACAGTAGCCTCTGTTATTGAAGAAGACAAAAGACAAAAGCCTCACAAGGCAGCGATCTCTAAAAAGAGCAGGAAACAATGTTTTCACCTCTGTAGTTGCACTTTCTGCTGTATCAAAGGTTTTCCTGGAACCAACACACTGAATTTGGAGCTGGACTGGACACAACATTTTAAAATGTATCCCAGCTGCTATTAGTTTAGTGACTGTTAGATGATAGCTCTCTTTGTCTTATGGAGCCCATCAAGTTCTGCACCACCCGTAAAAGGGTCCCCTCCCATGTAGCCTCCTTAAGTTCCTTGGTTTTATGAAGAAGTTGTTGCTTGTCCAGATAATTAAGGAATCTAAATATAAAGGGTAGGGCAGGGAACCCTCTGGAGGCATAGGATGTAAAGAGCGGTGGGCGCGCTCTATAATATGTGAAGGTCCATTTGGGAACAGACCTGCTAGATTGCCTCATAACTTTTGAGTGAAAACAAGAGGGTTGGAGCCTTCTGCATATTTGGATAAACTCAAGCAAGGACATTATTTCTTCAGCTCCTACCCTCTCTAAGTCCTGTAACTGGGGTAATTTAGATCATCCACAGAGGTACACAGGGCTCTGATACCAGCAATTATATTTTGTAGGGCTTCCTTTATAGGAGCAAACACCAGTAAAAATTGTTCTTCTGGCAGAGGGATCATTCCCAGTTTAGGAGTTGAAGATCTGCCTGCTGAGGATGCTTAGGCCTTAGTGCATTTAGTCACTTCATCGGGTGTAGCTGGAGGCATAAGTTCTGGTGGTGCAGATCTTTATTTATTTATTTAGGAAATCGGAATTACAACCCTTTGAGTCATAGACTCATTTCCAAGGGCTCCACATCAGAATAAAACATAAACATTCATACAGTACATACATAGAATAAATGTGGGTGAACAATCATACAGAGTATAAGTACAATGAGCACTGGTTAATGCCTATACATTTGGTAGCTAAAACAGTGCAGAGCTATCAACATATTTACCTAACGAGTGGTTAAGACCTATACAATTGGTAGCTAAAGTAATGCATGATATGAGTTGGTAGTAAGCCGCCTCAAGGAGCCTTGTCTTACACATCTTATTTCGGTGTCCATTCTGGCAAACATTCTGCAGATCACTGATGCCAAGTAGGTATGAACAAACATTAGATAGGTTGTATAGTATATTAGGTTGTCAAAAAAAGTCAAATTAGGATTTTGAGCTGAGAGAATGGGAGCAATGGAGGAAGGCAGCTATCCAGAGCCGAGCATCACATGATTCCCAGCTGCTGCCCTTCTTCTCCAGTGCTGGCACAGAACAAATGGCGGGCTCCAAGCTGGGTGATTGGCACATGGGGATATTTCTGTTTATGGCTGCACTCCCTGTTTGTTTTATTACTGAATTACAGTATTTCTTTTTGTTTCTGCTTGGCCCCAGTGTACATATGGTGCTTCCACATTTGCCTGCCTTGGCTTATGCTGCTTTGTTTTTGTTATGTATTCTTTTCCTGTGTGTCTCCCAGGGCTGTGCTCTCTTTATTTTATTTACTTGTTTGTTTGTTTTTTCCTTTTCTCTGCTCCATTATATTTATTTATTTATTTCATTAAGTGTGGTGCTGTACTTTTCTGTATCTCGTATCTCCAGGGCTCTATTTTGCTGAATTGCTCCATGTATTTTACTTTAACTGCTCCCCATTTGTTTCTTTTGCTGCTGTTTTGTGCCTGATTTTTTTTCCTTGCTTGCCATTTTTGTATGCCCCCCTGGGGTGTCCCTAGTATTTGATATACTTTGCCCCAGTAGACTGATTTATTCCATGGGGCTCCTGCAGTCTTTATGATTTTTTTTTCCGTATATTTATTTAGTTTGTTGTTGGGCCATTTTAAGCATGGCTTCACAGAGAGCAGACTGCCCAATGTAGCAGCAGTGGTAAAAGGGAAGCTGCAGTTGTGAGGAGGCAGAGCAGTCAAGAAGCATTGAGCTGCAGTCCTGCATGACTTCACTTGTGGGGTAAGAAAGGAGGCAGGGCAATTAGTAACATAGCCAAGCTGTGAAGAGGGAAAGGCTCCATTTGTTGGGAGCAGCCGAGTGGACAGATTGCGATGCAGCCCTGAGCTGCAATGTTTGGTTTTGCAGGGAGGCTGATGCTGTGGTCTGGAAGAGACCAACCTGTGAGAGGAGTGGAACTTCAGTTCATTCCTTTGGTGCACTGGGGCCCCCGGATACAGAAGCTGTCAGAAAGTTTGTGAGGCTGATCTCGCCCCAGGCTTAGTGGAGCTGCAGTTGTTTGGGAGGAGCAGAACCGCTGTTTGTAGGAGACCAACAAGATGTGGAGCGCTCAGTGCAAGCAGCTTTTATTTATTTATTCCCATTAGTTGAAGTGGTCCATTTGGAGTGGCTTGTTGAGCCACGTAGTTGAGAGGGAGAGTTGCAGTTTGGAGCTGCAGCGTCTGAGACCATCAACAGAGCAGATGTAAACTAGCAGGGGGTTCCCTGCAAGCCTGCAGCCATGAGGTGAATGCAGCTGGTGAGGGGTAGCAGGTTATTTCTGTAGCTGCCATGGTACTACAGCTGGAGAAAATTAATTACTGCATGGCATTCAATACAAGGCTGGACCAGCAGTGTCCCACATTTATTTATTTTCTCTAGTTCTGTGGCAAGATTGCAAGAGGACTGCTGTAAAAGATGAGAGGCAGTGTTTCAGCAGTCATGGCTGTGATACTGATGCTTTGGGGTCCACATCTTCAAGGTGCTGAACTAGGGTAGATAACTGGGTACCTAGTTACACACTCAGCAGTAGGGGTTCAGCACAAGCTAGCAAGATAGGGTCTGGCCAGAAGAAGGACTGTATTCTCCACCATGGTAGTGTTTTGGTGTTGGTCTGCCACAGACTGATACCCCTTGTCCTTCTTTACCACCTGCACCCCAGGGACTTGTAGAATCTTCAACGATGTCTTGTTCAAGCATGTCTTTGATCATGTTCTCTAGGACTTGTTTCTGTGTCCAACTTTGTAGGCTCGCTGATGGATTGGTTTTTGGTTGGACTGCACCTCGATGGTGTGTTGCAGAATATCACAGCATCCAAGCTTGTTATCTGGACCAACAAAGACATCCGGGTAATTCTCCAGGAAAATTAAAAGCTGTTGTTTCTCTGTTAGAGATGCTGGGAGCTTGGAAGAGGATAATCACTTACTGAGGGGTTACTCTGGTGAAACTGGAGTGGTTGTGATAGCACTGACAGGACTAGAGTTGGTGGACCAGGCTGAGGTTCTTACATAAGATGGAGCTGGTTCCCTGTAGACAAGCAGACAAACCTTCCATCATTGGCACCCTTGGAGATGACTACTGGCTCATCTGTAAAGTTGCAGCATTTTTGGAAGACTGTGCTGCCATGCACAGTAGACAAGGTGTTTCCTGGGAGAAGACCTGATGAATGCAGAGCGGGTGATCTCATTACGATGTCAACAACACCTTGTAGGACTGGTTCACCTGGAATCTTGGCAATCAAAACCATCTCTGTCTGAGGAGGCACAGTGACTGAATCTATAGCTGTGAGTTGCCTCTAAGGGTCTAGTGACAGTTTGTTTGATGCAAAGTCTAGGATGACTTTATGAGATTTCAGGAAGTCCATGCCAAGAATCACTGATGATTGTAGGTCTGGTACCAGGTAGAACTTGACAGTAGCTTGCTGTGAGCGAAAGTGTAGCTTGAGATGGACCACACCTGTGATAGGTACTGTAGCGGCATTTGCTGTGATAATGTAGCTTAGGTCAGCTTGACAGACATTAGATAAGTGACAAACAGTTTTGTTGTTCAGAATACTAGTGCTTGATAACTGATAGCTCTGCTCCAGTGTCGACCAAGGCATGTGTGAACCAATCCCTGATGGTCACAGGGACATAGTTTGCTAGGGGTGATGATCTGATGACAGGTACACTTGCCCCTGGAAGTGAGTGGGTGCCAGAGTTGATAGTTGGAGGATGCTGTTTGCTTGAATTGTGAGAGTCAGAGGGGTGGCCAGTTAAAGGGTTCCTCTTCCCAACAAGAGCCCCTAGTTTGTTGGGCTTGTTTCCCTGATCCTGGGACTAGTTGCAACCATCTTGCTGATCGTGCTGTGGTGGGTGTTTTTGGTTCTTTTGATTTCTATTGTCATACTTTAGCATTTGGCAGACAGCAGCAGTGTGTCCCCAAATCCACACCACTGGCAGGTCATGGATTCCTCTGAAGGTGGAGGTGGATCAGGTTGCTGTCGAGGTGGTTGCAGAGCATTGACAGAAGTCACAGAAGAAGCAGTTGAGCTGAGGTGTAAGCTATTGACAGTTGTGATGAGCTTGTCTATCATTGCTTGCTGCTGTTGGACACATGTTGTGAGTGCAGCCATTTGTGAGGACTGAGGTGCTTGTACACTGGTGGACTGGAACTTTGATATGGATTCCTATGCAAGTCGTGCAGCTTGGATTGTGTCCATCCAGATTTTTGGCTTCTGCTGAATAACATAAGTATGGAATTGAGGAAGCAGGTAGACTACAGAAAGCTCAATGCCTACACATTGCAGGATGCTAATCCCTTAGCTACAACAGAGGATGCCTTAGAGAGTCTTGATGCAACCAGCCCAGCTTACTTCACCACTCTAGATCTTTAGAGTGGATTCTACCAAGTCTTCATTGATCCAGCTTCTCATCCATACACAGCCTGGTGCTGTCACTTGGGACTTTTTCAATTCAAGTGACTGACTATGGGATTTTGGAACAGTCCAGCTACATTCTAGCATGTTATGGAAGCAGCAGTACATGGTTTGTCTTGGAAGTCTTGCCTAGTCTATATAGATGATGTTATTTTCTTCAGCAGAACTTTGCTAGAGCACCTCCAACATCTCCAAGAAGTGTTTGAGCATCTCCGGCAAGCCAATCTCAAGTTTCACCCAGAGAAGTGTTGTTTTGCACAGTATCAAATTCGTTAGCTGGAACATGTTAGTTCTCAAGGCATGTCTCCAGACCCAGGCAAGCTCTTAGCAGTCAAAGCCTATACAGAACCTGACAATCTTAAAGACTTAGAGCTTTTCTGGGCTTGTCTGGATACTACAGAAAGTTCATTTGTAACTATGCCAAGATTGCAGCTCCACTGTACACCCTCACCAAAAAGGATGTGAATATTCATGAATTTCTGAGTGCAAAGAAGCCTTTGAAACCTTAAAGAAAAAACTAATCTCGTCTCCAGTATTTTCCTACTCAAGATTTGACCAACCCTTCAAACTCTACTCAGATGCTAGTTCCTTTGCAGTGGGCATTGTGCTATGTCAAATACAAGATGGAATAGAACAAATTGTTTTCTATGCCAGGCACTCCCTTTCCTCAGCTGAGCAGAACTATGGCATCACAGAAAAAGAATGTCTAACCTTGTAATTTGCCATAAAGAAATTAGACTGTTACCTTTGCTACTCCTCCTTTACAGCTATCATTGATCACTCTGCCCTCAGATGGTTGTTCAAAATGAAGGATCCAGTAGCAAGTTTGCCTGATGGATTGCAATGCTGCAATGCTATAACTCTAAAATTCAGTACAGACCAGGTCAAGTTCACTCCAATGCTGATGGTGTAAGCTGGAGATGGTATCCCTCTGCATCATCCTCAACAGATGAAGAATCCTGCTCACTCAATCTCCTTTTCATGCCACAGTTGTGCTTCCTGTGAACACTCCTACAGCACCTCAAGTTGCTTTGCTGCTACCAACTGCTTCTTCAGAAAAAAACACAAATCCCCATTTACTGCAAGCAATCAAAGAGCTTCTCACCTCCTCTGCTTCTGATCTCTCCTTGGCAACTGCCAAAACACAACAAAGAACAGATCGTCAATTCACAGACATAACCTCTTACTTAGAGTCTGGAACTTTACCACAACAGAAGCAACATCGCCAGAATGTACTTTCCTTTGCTCCTCAATACTTCCTCAATGACGGTGTGCTTTTCCACATTTGGACCAAGGAAGGCAAGGGCCATCGCATGGATAGAACTCATGTGCAGCTAGTTGTGCCAGCCTCTCTAGTCAACCAAGTTCTTCTCTCCACTCATGCCTCTTCACTTTACGGAGGTCATATGGGAATCCACAGAACTCTCAAAAAGACAAGGCTTCACTTCTTCTGGCCTCACATGAACAAGGACATTTTCCAATTTGTCAAATCCTGCCAGCCCTGCTCCCAAAGAAAGCCTCCTGCCAAACCGACAAAGGCACACATCATTCCAATGCCTATAGCCACTGAACCATTTCATAGAGTCAGCACAGACATTATTGGACCTTTACCAACATGCTCTGACTCTGGCAACAAATGCACCCTTGTTTTTGTGGACTACCTTACAAAGAACTGGAACTAATTCCACTAAAAGTCATCAAAGCTGCCACTGTAGCAAATACTTTCATCAACAGTTATTTGTTGTCACAGCACCCCCTCTCACCTGCATTCAGACAGAAGCACTAACTATTTTTCAACTATTGTTTGAGAAATGTGCCAACCTCTCGACATAAAAAAGACACACAAGTTATCATCTGCAATGCAATGGACAAAGTGAAAGAATGATGTCTACCATTCTTGACACACACTCCAAGTACCTGGATAAAACGCACAACACTTGGGACCACATTGTTCCTTTTGTTCAGTTTGCCTACAATACCAGCCCTTGTGTCAACAGTACAGAGTACACACCATTTTTCTTGGTCCATGGATGCCATCCAAGAACTCCAATGGACAGGGATCTCTCAATGTTACAGATTCCAAAGTCAGCTTCTTCAGTCATCATTCCTGTACTGGAACAACTTGAACTTACCAGATGTGTTGCAATCACCATGTTGGGACAGAGAAAATCTGCCATGCAGAAAATGTCAGCAGCCAAGTCACATGAGCCTTCATTTTCTGTGGGGGCATTGTCTACCTATATTAACCTGTCCTAGTTCTGGATACCAACAAGAAACTGTTTTGCCCTTAGACTGGTCCCTTCTGCATCATGGAAAAGCTTCCTCCAGTTCACGTAAGTTTACAATGTAAGTGTGATGGAAAGCTTGTACATAACAAGGTCCACATCAATCATCTGAAGCAGGGGTACCTCAGTAATACCCTTCCAGATGATCCCAGTCCACCAAGTAAGGAAGTGTCACTTGAGCCTGCTATCCTCTCAGAAGCTGAAATTTCTCCCGATAACTTGCAAACAAGCAGTTAATTCCGATCATCACATTCCTGACTCTTTCCAGCCAGATTATGTTGTGCCTGATCAGCCAGATGAACTTCCTGGGACTTCTTAGCCTTCTTCTTCTTCTCAGGACTCTCTTGTGCACAACCTTGTGTACCAGATCGATAAGATTTTAAGGCAAAAGTATGTAAATGGATCCTGGACTTACATAGTAAAGTGGTGTGACTTTGACAGTTTGCAGAACTCCTGGGTTGCTTTTGACAACCTCACACCATCCTGTCAAGAACTAGTGCAAGCTATGCATACCACCATTCCACTAATTGGAAAAAACGATGGAAGTCTTGAACTTTTGTGCAACCAGACACAGTAGTTTGGGACTAATTTATTCTAGTGGTAGTGTCTATGTTAATAGTTATTGCAGTAAATGTTTTCTTGTTCCTCATTTCATAGCAACTGTTGCTACTGTAATGGTACTGTATGCACTGCATTAACCCATTTCCTTGTAGGAATGTCTCTTCAAATAGACAGTTCCATGTATATATTGTTCTGCATTTTTTAATTGCAGTGTTCACATATTGTGTTATGGGTATTCTTAAGCTGCTACCCCTACCCTTTCTTCCCTTTTTCCTTCCCTGCACTGTGGAACTTGTCGCCTTGACCAAGTTTCAGGTTGTTATGGTGTTTCCCCTTCCCCTGGCACTTCTCTGATTTGTCACCATTGTAGTCCAGATCCTTTCCTCCCCCTTCCCTGCAGTGGAGTACTGTTTTGTTAAAAGTGTGTCATGCCTTGCAATGCTTGCAAAACAGTACTGTTTATATTGCTATTGCTTCTTCAAGTGATACTCACTGTCATGACCCCGGTAATGATGTGAAGTACACATTGAGCATGGGGCTTAATATTAGCTGCCATCCCTTTAAGAGCACTTAGAACTTGCACATTGTAAATTGTTGCACTGCATGGCAGTGCCATGCAACTCCAGGGACAGTCTAAGAACTCCTGTCAGTCTGAGGTTGTATCTCATGGTGTGCTGATGCCTCTGTGGCATAAGAGCAAACCCTATTTTCTACATTTATTTTATGCCTGCGACAGTTATTCACATGGTCCAGCAAGGTGTCCACCAGAGCAGAGAGAGATGGGTATGACAGATCTGAAGAAAAGTCAAGGGTTCTTGTGGCAGACCAACACCAAAATGTCACAGTAGCAATAGGTTGCAGAACCTAGTATGCACAGTGCATTATATAGCAAGTAAGAGTCACTGCCATGACCTGGCACTCATTTAAGTGGCAGGGATTAATAGCATTATCATGCCTAACACTGTCAAAGGCACATAAACTATTTTTATGAAAAAACATGGTGTAGGTTAAGTACATTTGAATACCTCCTCTGAGAACTTCCCAAGACAGGGAAAGAAGATGCAGTCAATGCCTATATTCCCAGCCTGTGTTTAACTGTTTGAACTATAGCGAAAGAGAAGTATGGATATTATCGGTTGTCAAGTATGCTACTGTAAATTATTAATTTTAAATTGTTAAATTGACAACATTGCCAAGGCTGCTAATGCTCACATTGGCCTACTCTTCAGGCACAGGCAATGCCTTACCTCAGATGCCTTAAGAATTGCAGTACAGAGCTCAGTAATCTCAGTAATTGACTATGGCCTGATCATCTATGGCTCTGTCTCTGCCACCGCCCTCAGGCGCATATCCATTGCACTAAACAAAGCTTGCCATCTCATAACTGGCGCCCATCGCCTCACCCACAAGTGTGATCTCTACGCACAGACTGGGTGGCTTCAACTTTCAAACCAGATCAAGTACCAAACCTGCCTTATGACAAAGAAAATAACACTAGGCCTTGCTCCCCCAGGTGTCCAAGCTCTCCTCTGCCCAGTGCGGACTACTCGCATCACCAGGGGCTCTGAATCCCAGCTTCTGCATATCCCACGTTTCCGCACCACACAAGGGCAAAGATCGTTTGCACAGAGAGCTCCTAGTTGGTTCAATGGTTTCAACATTGACATCACCTCAATGCCAAAGCTTGGTCTGTTCAAATCCAGTCTCCATCACAACCTGTCTGCATCTAGCTCCTGTGACTCTCCTTCCTAATTGTTCCCCCCTCTCCTCTTTGCTCTTTTCACCTAGCACTTAACCATCTCCCCCCCAACTCCTTCTCCCATACACCCATTCATCCTCCCCTCCTCCCACCCTCCTTCCCTACCCCCCTGTAACATTTTAATTGATATTTGACAAGTGCCTATGGCTGCACCCCACTAGTGTGTCTCTCCTCCATACCATGTCAACCCTGTTACCAGACCTCCTTCTGGCATTTTTGCCACTGTATTGAATGTATAAAACTGTGTGTAACTGCCTGTAACCCACTGTTATACTGTTATTCAATGTCTTGTTTGATTTGTACCTCAGCTGATGTGGAACCTTTGTAAAAGAGCCTTGGCTCAAAGGTACTTATAATCCTAAATTGAAATAAAAAAAAATCACGCTTATGGTGTTGTGTTCCTGTGAGTCCTAGTCAAGTTGTATAGTGGTTGCATTCCTGTGGGTCCAAATCAAGAATTACTGAGGTAAAAAGGTAACAGAGTAATTAAATATATTTTGGCAACTCATCACAGTTGTGCTGCCCCAGGATATCCAATTGTACAGTATAACCAAACCAGCCATAGTAATTAATGTTATGCTTTTCATGGGATGGAATTTAGAAGAGCAGTTGTTTCCAGATGCTTAATTTATAGCTACAACCAGTTAGATTATAGGTTACCGCCTGACTACATGTCTATTGTTAATATTGCTAAAGAAAGAACTAGAAAAACATGTCTATAATAGTATTTGATTCTGCTTAGCAGAATCCAAATACAGTCTATAATAGGAGTGCATATTTGCAATTCTATATACCTATTGCCAAGTGGGAGTTATTCAAGCAGAAACTCCCTTTACAGAAAACCAAAACTTCCTAGGAATTTATAAATCTGAACATAGAAACATAGAAAATGTTGTCAGAAAAAGACTATTGGTCCATCCAGTCCACCCAGCTATACTTTATTCTACCCTGACCCTATTATCTAGTTGGGAGAGTTCCATCGCCTCACCCCCCCCCCTTGGTCCTGCCCTACTGTTTCTCCCTGTGTAACTAGTAAGCATTTTTCTCAGCCCCAGCTGTGTCTGAAACCATTAATGGTTCTTGTGTCCCCCACCTCTGCTGGTAGTCTGTTCCACAGCTCAACCACTCTCTCCGTAAAAGAAAACTCGCAACCCTTCTGAATCCCTTCCCCTACCACCAGCTTCCACTCTTGTCCCTCTGTTTTTGATTTGCTGTTTCTGATAAATATTTCCTTGCTGTCTTCCTTCTTTATTTCTTTTGGGAACTTGAAGGTCTATCATGATGCCCCTCTCCATTCTGGCCTCCTGTAAGTACGTGTTCAGAGTCTTAAGCCAGTCCTTGTAGATCTGCACTCTTGACCACGAATCAAACAATTATAATACACTTTCCTCTTACTGACAGTCAGCAGTTTGGGGGGGTTGACCATGTCTTTGAGATGTAGGGGTATTTGGTTTACTTGCAAATTTTTGATATTTCTTTTTGGCCCTCTGACCCTCTTTCTTAGCTTGGAAATATGATTGTCCAGGTAATCATGGCTTGTTTGAACTTTCTTGTATATAACTAAGTATATTTACCACTCAACAAAAAGTAAATAATCACGAAAGTCCAAACAATAGAGAATTACCTGAACTCCCCCACCCTTGTCTCTGGGAAGAAGTGCATTGTTGCTGTATTTTATGTTTGTTTGTTTTGTGGATTGTATTGCCATGGTTGTAGCTGGGCTTGGAAATAACTGTGTCCGGAGGAGGGGGTGAAGGGAAGAGGCAAGGTATGAGGGATGGGAGCCAAGCCAGAATTTGAAGAGAAGTAAGCACAGTGGGTGAGACATCTGGCATCAAGCAAAGGGAGGGAGAGAGAGAGAGGAGGAGCAGGGGTGGTGCTAGGGGGACAGCCAAGGGCAAAGATACAGAAAGAGTGAAAGAGGGGTGCACCCCTCCTTCACTTTTTCTGAATCTTTGCCCTGAGTGGCCCTCCGAGCACTAACCACTGCTGCCTGTACTCCTCCTAGTCTGGCTAGAGTGGTCTCCTTCCTGTCTCTTTCCTGATGTTTTAAAAAATGTTTTAAATGCTGTTGCCACTTGTAGCTGCAGAGCCTGGCCTGGGCTCTGTAGGTAAAGGTGAAAAAATGCATTTGCTAACCAACATTTCTGTTGCTTATTGTTTTGCATTTGTATTTAAAAAAAAAAAAGAAAATGACATTATTCAGACTTGTCTTTGAAGTGTGGTGGTAGTTTGGATTATTTGTGCATTTTTTTGTTTGTTTGTTTGTTTTTGCCTTTCGACCCTCTTTGCTTGGCAATAATAATTGTCTGGGTTATCATGGCTTATTTGAACTTTTTTAGATATTACTAAGTCTATTTCCCAATCAACAAAAAGTAAATAGCCAAGAAAATCCAAACAATAAGGAGTTACAGTACCTGAATGCTCTCTCCCTCATCTCTGGGAAGAAGTTACAGGTAAAAAATGCATTTGTAAATCAATGTTACTCTTGCTTATAGTGTGCAGTGATTATTGTGTTAGTAAAATTTCAAATTACTTGGCTCTGTCTTTAAACTGCAGGTGTATTTGGTTTGTTTCAGTGCATTGTTGCTGTATTTTGTTTGTTTGTTTGTTTTGCTCCTGAAACTGGACCTAAAATGCACCAAAATGCACCACTTCACACATTGCATTTTTAAAATTTTCTTGGGGGGGGCCTGCCCCAGACCTCTTTAGAAAGGTTTGATTTTACAGGACAAATGCATCTCCTTCTGCAAATCCCTGGATCTGCCACTGCCACAGGCTCTTTGTTCCTTGCAGAGAAGTCCCTCAGCATGCTGCTGCATAAGAAAAGGTGTAGACAGTTTATATACAGAATCAGGTCCAAAACATTCTGTATACAGTATGTTCAGATAGATCTACATGTCACAATTAATTCAGCAAAAAAACACACACTGAAAACAAACAAAAAAAAAACAGCTGCACCAAGCTGGCAAACATCCTGATTTTCTCTTCAATAAAACATACCCAGTCTCGTGCTTTTTTCTGTTCGAAATCTATCAAAGTACACAGCGACAAAATGAGGTACAGTACTGTGATACAAAGAAACTCAAATGTAATTCCAAACATGCCAGCCCAGCCAGAGTATATATTACCTCTCCAATCTTTTAGTCTAAGTCCTCTATCTCTTTCTAGCAGACATAAAGTGTTCCTGTTTAGTACTGCTACCAACATCAAGGCAAAACGATAGAATTTATAACTGTCTACCAAAAGTTATAAATATTGCAAAGCTATTTGACTGCAATAAAAACAAAACAATTTCAAAGCAAAACATGCAGTTGCTTGCTATGTGCTCCATTATCATGGATTCCCCATTTAAGGGTATAATCTGAAGCAGTAATATGCTGATGACCAAATAGTTTAGGTTTTTAAGTACGGCTAGACCATTAACATGTCACCAGAGTTCAAACTACGCCATTGCTTTCCCAAGCTATGCACAATATAATGGAATATGAATAATTTATTTTTAATATCACTTCACTGCCTAGTGGAAACTTATATTTTAAGCAAAGATGAGATTTGTATTTCAATCACATTGCAAGTGATCTTTCAAATTCTACACTTGCAGCAGCATATACTGATATTTTATGCTATGCATACTGTATTTCATGACATCCTTGCTACCACTTCTTTGCATCATCTCACCAGCACCCCGTTGCAACAATAATTTAACTGCAGTCATTAAATAATTGCAACTGTACAAGAAGACCTTGTTCTTGACTTTGGGCTACTTGAGGTGATACCATCACCAGGAGAAGGCAGTGAGCAGGAAATTCTGTTCTGGCACCTTTAGTACGTTGAATTGCTGTGTTCAACAGATGGGTGCTTTTAAAGAAAACTGCATAATTAAAAGTAAAAACTAACTACACAAAGGAGAAAGAAAGATTGCAAAGCAGAGGGGAAGAGCAGCCCTGCCCAGCTTGCATATTCTCTTCCCCTTTTAGACTTTATTGGGGTACACATCAAGGCTGTCCTCTATCCCCTATTTTATTTCATTTTACCTTGAATCTCCACTATATTTCTTAAATAATAACCCTCGTATTAAGGGTATAATGGTAGGCCCCCTACATTTAAAACTTTCGGCATATGCAGATGATATGTTACTTCATGTTTCCAATCCAAAAGATTCAATTATGTCAGGTTTGGAAACTATTCAGAACTTCAGTGAAATATCAGACTACAAGTTTAACAAGGATAAAATCATAGTAATGCCCCTAAATAATTATCCATTTAAAAATGATATTATTAATTTAGGCTTATTATGGCTACCCAATAGCATGCAATACTTCGTCATCTATCATTCGGAGAACCATGTGCAATTAATTATCTCAAATTTGGTAAACTTGATTAATAAACTAAAACAGGATATTAAAAGGTGGAAATCACTCCCTCTATCTTTTTGGGGAAGAGTGACTATCATAACAATGAATATTTTTCCTAGACTTTTTCATCCTCTAAATTTGTTAAATGTTTTCCTACCATTAAAATGGTGTGCACCTTTACAAGCTTTAATTAATGATTTTATATGGTAAGGCAAACCTGCCAGAATTGCCCTACATAAATTAATGCATCCCAGAACTCTTGGTGGGATGGAAATCCCCAATTTTATTCTTTACTACATGGCTACTCACATGAATAAATACCTTAAATGGACATATCCTATGACTAATGAAAATGCCTAAAAGCCCATTTGGTTAGATATAGAACTATTTCTTTTTAATAAACATAAAATATCTCATGTGGCCATACTTTATATCAAAGTCATTAATTTACCTACTACTCTGATGGATACTGTCATAGGAACCTCTTTTAAAGTTCATAACCAAATGTGTTTAATGACATAAGCCAACTCATTCTATATAATCCCAACTTCAAAATAAACAAACATTCTTTCAAAAAAGCTTGGCTACCAATTACTCAAGGTCTTACTGTAGCTTCAATGTTGTCCAATGGATACTTCCTTCCATATAGTGTAATATTTGAAAATTTAGGATTGAATAAAAGATACATGAGGATTCTGTTTTTAACAAAAATCACTCTAACAGCACATTTTGGTCCACTTCCGTGGTCTAATGATTTTCGTGAAATCATTGACAGACTCTAGATTGCTAATAACATCCCACATCCAAATGTAAATATTTACAAGATCTTACTATCTATCAAATTCTCAGAAGCACCAATTCAAGCCACATATTTGCAAATAGGAACTGATAACAGATCTCAGTATTGGTCTATAGCAGTCGCTCCGAACGCTCAGTCTCACATGTCCTCCCTCCCTCGATGCTCAACTAGCTCCTTCACCATATCCAGACAATGAGCCAGGAGCAGATCCCAACATTCACCCAGCAAGCACTCCACTGCTCCACCTGCTAAAATCTGCAGAGAAGATCTTTCTCCCACTGTTGTACCGCTCCACAATTCCTATGCCATTCTGGCAAAGTGTGGTTCCTCTATGGAGGCACCCGCAGTGGAGACCAAGGAGGATGCTGGGAACCTCCACAAAGGAGACCCACAGGAGGGTGGCAGGGGACCCCGATAAGGGAAGGAAACAACTCCTGGTGGGGGACTCCATTGTTAGGAAGGTAGAACTGGGGGAGGAAGGGGAGAAGGAGGTAAGGTGCCTGCCTGGAGCCATGGCTTGGAGGGACAGGGAGCGAATCCTCAGGATTGCCGGAGCAGCTGCACAGGGGAGGGAGCTGGATGTCATTGTCCACCTAGGGACAAATGACCTGGCTAAGAAAGGGATTAGAGAAGTGCAGGAAGAGTTTGTGGAATTGGGGAGGGGCCTTAGACAAGCAGCATGCACGGTAACCTTCTCGGAGGTGCTGCCCATCTATGGCGTAGGAGAGGCTAGTGTGTTCCGCACCATGGGATTCAATCAGCGGTTGAAAAACTGGTGTGGAGCTCAGGGAATTGGCTTCACTGGAGACTGGGGGTCCACCTGGAGTGATGCAAGCCTATACTGGCATGATGGGCTGCATCTGTCCAGGAGGGGAACCAGGATCCTAGGTGATAGGTTTAAATGCTTCATTGGCAAGCATTTAAACTAGCCAAGGGGGAGGCACTGGAAAGGAGCAGGGAAATCCTAGCCCCCCCCAAAAAAATCATGGTAGTAAGTTCAGAAAACACCAACATAGAGGTGTCAATAGGGAGAAGGGCAGGGGTAAATGGAGAAAGTGACAAAGGCAAGAAGGACAGGGATGGGGCAAAAAGGAGTAAGGCCATAAGAAAATGGAGGGTAGTGAGTACCAATGCCCGTAGTCTGGGCAAAAAAGCCCCTGAGCTGGTGGCCTTGATGGAAGAGGGATGCCTGGATATCGTAGCAGTCACAGAAACATGGTACACAGAGAACCATGACTGGGATGTTAACATACCAGGGTACATAACCTACAGGAGAGACAGGCAGGGGAGAAGAGGGGGAGGAGTAGCTCTCTATGTAAAGGAAGGGATAAAAGCAACTGAACAAAAGAGTAAACAGGGAGGAGAGAAGGCACTGTGGGTCACCTTGGAGACTGGAAAGGGCACCACAATCCGCACAGGGGTTGTGTACAGACCCCCATGTCAGGGGGAGGGAATGGACAAGGATATGATAGAAGGCATTCTTAGAATGGCAGAGAAAGGGGAGATACTGTTGATGGGAGACCTGAATATGCCAGATGTTAACTGGAGCACATTTGCTGCAGCCACATCCAAGAGCAGGGCCATTCTTGATGCCCTACAGGTGGCAGGCCTCAGACAGCTAGTTTCAGAACCCACTCATGAGGGAGCAATCTTAGACCTCATACTCTCAAACGGGGGCAGTGAGATAATCTCAGATCTAGAAGTGGGTTGCCATCTGGGAACAAGTGACCATAAAACAGGCAGTATAGCGCAGCGGTCTAAGGCTCTGAGCTGCAAATTTGGTGACATCCAGAAGACCAGACCTGGGTTTGAATCCCACAGCTTCCACTTGCATACTGTGTGACCCTGAGCAAGTCACTTAACCTCCTTGTGCTCCCAGGTTGTTCCTGTAAAAAAGCTTTCAGCTTAGTGTGCTATACCTGGTTAAACAACTAAATAAAAAAAAAATAAAAAAAAACAGTGTGGTTCACATTAAACTCAGCTACAGAGTCAAGCCATACAAAAGTGAGGGTACTGGACTTCAGGAGGGCTGACTTTGGCAAGATGGGAGAGTGCCTCAGAAAAGCACTAGCAAACAGGCTAGAAGGAGGTGTGGAGCAACAATGGGAAATCATCAAAACTGCCATCACAGAGGCAACAAGCCTTTGTGTGAAGCAAATAAACAAATCAAAATGAAAGAAAAAGCTACTATGGTTCTCAAAAGAGGTGGCTATGAAAGTCAGGAAGAAAAGGATAGCATTCCAGAAGTATAAGGAAACACAGAAGGAGCAGGACAGAAGCTGTACCAGTTAAGGCAGAAGGAAGCGAGAGGGAAGTCAGAATAGCAAAGGCCCAAACTGAGGAAAAGATAGCCAACTCAGTTAAGAAGGGGAATAAAACCTTTTATAGGTACATCAGCGAGCATAACAAGACAAAGGGAGGGATAGTGAGGCTGAATAGAATGAACGGTGGGTGGGCAGAGGGGGACAGTGAAAAAGCAGGAACACTGAATGAATATCTCTGCTCAGTATTCACAAAAGAGGAGGGGGAAATGCCTAATCCAATTAACAGAAGCACTCTTGATAGGGGGGCGGGGGTCGATCCCAGTCCTTTCACAGAAGAAAGGGTTCTGCAAGAACTCCTAAAACTGAAGGTGGACAAAGCAATGGGTCCTGATGGAATTCACCCCAGAATTCTAAAAGAATTAAGGGAGGAACTAGTGAAACCACTGGCTACTCTTTTTAATAAATCATGGGAGGATGGTGTGGTACCCGAGGACTGGAGGAAGGCGGATGTGATTCCCCTTCACAAAAGTGGGACCAAGACAGAGGCAGGAAACTACAGACCTGTCAGTCTGAGCTCTGTGGTAGGGAAAGTGATGGAGTCACTTCTGAAGGAAAGAATAGTTGAGTACCTAGAGGCCAGTGGGGCATAGGACCCAAGGCAGCATGGGTTCACAGCAGGAAGGTCATGTCAGACAAATCTAATAGATTTCTTTGACTGGGTGACCAAAGTAGTAGACCAGGGAGGGGCTGTGGACATGGCCTACCTATACTTTAGCAAGACATTTGACACAGTCCCACACAAAAGATTAATAGTCAAACTAACCAGCCTGGGAGTGGGTCCCAGGGTGGTAGCCTGGGTAAAACATTGACTGCACAACAGGACACAGAATGTAATTGTAAATGGAGTCCACTCTGAAGAAAGAGGGGTTACTACTGGGGTTTCAGGGTTCAGTATTGGGTCCAGTCCTTTTTAATGTCTTCATCAGTGACATTGCAGAGGGACTGAAAGGAAAAGTATGCCTTTTTGCAGATGACACAAAGATCTGCAATAGGGTTGATACACAAGGAGGCTTGGAAAGGATGAGAAGGGACTTGGCAAGGTTGGAGGAATGGTCAGAAGTATGGCAGCTAGGATTCATGCAAAGAAGTGCAAAATAATGCACCTGTGAAACAAGAACCCAGGGGAAGAATACACAATGGGGGGGGGAGTAGTAACAACAACAAAAAAGGAAAGGGACCTGGGGGTAATCATATCAGATGTCCTTAAAGTTAGCAAGCAATGTGAGAAGGTAGTAGGGAGGGCTGGGTATACTGGGATGCATAGGAGAAGCATCAGCAGCAGAAAACAGGAAGTTGTTATCCTCTGTACAGACAGTTGGTGAGACCCCATCTGGAGTACTGCGTCCAGTTCTGGAGACCCCATCTCTGCAAGGACATAGACAGGATAGAGGCAGTCCAGAGGAGGGCAACTAAAATGGTGCAGAGTCTGCAAGAGAAGCAGTATGAGGAGAGACTAAAGGAGCTTAATATGTATACCCTTGAGGAAAGAAGGGAGAGGGGGGACATGATAGAAAATTTTAAGTACCTCAGTGGAATCAACAAAGTCCAAGAGGGTATCATCTTTCAGAAAAAGAGACGTGCAAGAACAAGGGGACACAATTTAAAGACAGAAGGGGGGCAGTTCAGGGGCAATGTGAGGAAGTATTATTTCACAGAGAGGGTAGTGGATGCATGGAACAGCCTTCCTGAGGAGGTTGTGGGGTCTAAAACTGTGGGAGAATTCAAGAATTCATGGGACAGACATGAGGCAATTTGTGTGGGGGGTAGGAAGAAATAGGCTGTTGGTTAACTAGGATCTGCAGCCTATCCTGTAGGTAGGGAAATGGGCAGACTAGATGGGCCAAGCAGTCCTTATCTGCCATCACATTCTGTGTTTCTATGTTTCTTGATCTGGTGAATGTGGAGTTGCCTGAATCCCAAGAGATGAACATTGCACAACCAGTGGACTGGGCTGACTTTCCTGATGCCTCTCTTGTTGAGACATTGGACAATGTATCCCTGGTGAGACTTGGATTGATCAACTACGCTGCAGCCATGGTGAAGACTGCTATGGATTCTGGTGATGCCCCTCAGGTCCTACCTGAGCAGGCCAAAGGACTGAACTTGTGAAATGTTTCCACTTGTTTCTCTGTTGACTCCTTTCCATTCTGCTCATTCGTTTATGGCAGGGCATCACCACAGTCACCCCTCCCTTTTTTGATATACCCCTTGAGGGTATGGGGCATGTGGTGGGCTTTTCACCTTTCCCTTGTTACTGAACCAATCCATGCCTGCCCTCCCTTCTGACCACTGATCTCCAGCCTGCATACCAATCTACTACCCTGGTGCCCCCTGCTCATGGGCCCTCTTATGGGGCCCTGTCTGCTATCTGGTCCTTTTTGCAATTTTGATGGCTGCTAGCTGTGTTTCAGTACCATAGCTTGAAATGCTCTTGGCTCCATATTTGGCTATCAGGCCTGAGTGCCCCATTGAAGCCATGCTTAGACTGGTAGGTGGGTGCACCCACCTCCCCCTTACCCTGCTTTATCTCTTCCCCACTCCCCCAATTCCCCCCCTATCTTCCTCCACCCTCCTCCCCCCCTTTGTTCAGGTGCCTGACCCTGGGTGGCTCTGTACCAGGGTGACTCCACTTAGTTGGACTTCCACATTATACCCCCGAACTCATAGCGTGTTTACGCTGTTGTGTCTCTGTTGGCACTAAATTGTTGACTTTTGGTCTGCTTAGCCTTATAGTTTTTTCAATATTTGTATTCTAACTTCCTTTTTTGCTCCTCTCCACAGCTTCTAATCTCTAAGGACAACGTACTCCAGACTTTCAGTAATGCTTACACCCCCTCTGTCTCTGGGCTACGGATTTGCAGTTTTGGTTTGTTTAAAGTGCCTCCCCCTCCCAGAGATCTCTGCGGATCTGCTGCCTCCCTTGGCTCACAGTAAGTACTCTTTTTGTCTTATTGGGTGGGAACATGGCACCAAACACTCCTACACCTCGTGGCTACAATTTGGTCTCTTGGAATGTTAAAATGCTCAATCATCCAATCAAGCACACAAAAGTTCTTTAGCACCTACGATCTCTGCACGCCGATGTTGCACTTTTACAAGAAATCCATCTCTTGACATGGGCAACATCATGGCTAAGGCGATTCCTGGGTGGGAGAAGTCCTGGCTAGCGCCTCCTCCTTAACTAAGACTAAAAGAGTGGCTATCCTTCTCTGTCACACTTCACCCTGGAAAGTGGAGGGCATCAGGAAGGATACTCACAGCAGGTGGGTGGTGGGCAAACTATCATTTCCTGAGGGTCCTATATTGTTAGCCAATTTCTATGCCCATAATGATGAGCATGTCAACTTTTTTTCCGGCAGTTAGCCAGGCCCTCTCTTCACTAAACCCGGAAGGCCCACCAATCCCAGTCATGATAGGGGAAATTTCAACATGGTTGGTGATATCTTCCTTGACAAATCCCACCCCACCCCACATGCAGACACTAAGGCCAGACTATCTTTCCAGGACTTGATGGAGGAAAGGGCCCTGACCGATGTCTGGTGAAGAGACCAGTTGTGACTACAAGTATTACTCGCCACCACACTGTTCACATAGCCACATTGATTTCTGGCTTGCCAATGAAGTGGCAGCATGGGGAATATCAGACACTGCTATAGGCTCGATTCTGATCTCTGATCACGCACCCATTCAGACCACATATACCGCCCCCCCCCCAGTATTCATTCCCTTGGCACCCATTGGAGATGTAATCCCCTTCTTTTTTAAGGACCCTGACTTTTGCCCCATGCTAGTTCAGGCTGCTAGGGACTATTTCTCCCTTAATTTAGACTGCAGAGTTTCACATGGAATGGTCTGGGAAGCCTTTAAGGTGGTTACTCGTGGCCATATTATTGCCTTCTCTTCCATTTGAGATCGGGCCCATAGAGCAAACCTAACCAAACTACAGACACATTTGGTCACCTTGGAGCATCGCTTCAAAGCCACTCCTCATGCTGCTAATGGTGGCAAACTGCACCATCAAATTGTGGGGCTCAAGTACCAGATTAATGTCATTTTACATCAGAAGGCCGAATGGCTTCTGCTGTGGTCTATACATGCATACTGGGATGGTGGGGAGAAGTCTGGAAGGCTCCTCACTTTCTGACTCTGGAAGCAACAGGCAGCCACCCGGATTCATGCCCTTCATACCAAAACAGGTTATGTAGCTTCCAGCCCCAGTGACATCAATTGTACCATGAGACGATTCTATGAATCTCTATACCGGTCTCGCTCCACTAATACAGATTCACAGTTTCCTCAAGGGGTCATGACCTTCTGTCAGCATACCCCCCTACCTGCCCTCACTCCTGACCAAGCTGCCCTCCTTGATTCCCCTCTCACATGTGAAGAACTTCATCTGGCACTGTCAAAGATAGCTCAAGGAAAAGTGCCTGGCCCTGACGGCATGTCAGTAGAATTATAACAAGCCCTAGAGCCAGATATTCTACGGCCACTCCAACTTGCACTACAGGCCTCCCACAAGACTGGCTCCCTCCCTTCCACCACGAGGGACGTGCTCATTACTCTACTCCCCCAAAAATCCACTGACCAGTTGGATTGTGCCAACTTCTGGCCCATATCTTTGCTGTTTGTGGACACAAAGATATTAGCCAAGGCCCTGGCTACCAGAATGATGTCTGTCATCCCCTCGATTATTCACCCGACACAAGCTGGCTTTATACAGAGTAAAGCTGGGGTAGACAATACCAGACTCCTGCTCTACCTTGAATGGTTTGCCTCTAAATCACCTCTCCCTATGGCTGCATTAACAACTGATTTCTCCAAGGCATTCAGTTCCATAGAATGGGACTAGTTACATGAGATCCTCCATCTTTACGGCTTTGGTGCCTATTTTAGACAATGAGTGCATATGCTTTACTGTTCCCCTGTGGCCCGCATCCTTACCAATAGCGACATTTTCCCCTCCTTTCCCCTTCACAGAGGCACCAGACAAGGTTTCTCTCTTCCCCCCTGTTATTTTTGGTGGCCTTGAATCCATTACTTCGAGTCCTTATTGCCTCTTCACAGATCCATGGCATTGAAGTCGCTGGTCCCTCCTACTTGGTGGTGGCTTATGCAGACAACCTCCTCCTTACCCTGTCCTATCCCCCACAGTCTGTCCCAGAGGCACTTAGGGTCCTTGAAAAGTTCACGGCCCTATCTGGCTTGCAGGTTAACCAAAAAAAAAAACACCCTGGCCCCTCTGAATGATGGTTGCACTAGTGCCTGTCTCCAAGGCACTAACCTCACGTGGGCAGCTCAGGGCTTTGCTTACCTTGGTATCCAGCTCATTACCAAATGGTCCACCCTTGAATCAGTTAACTTCTCCCCCATACTGACACAACTGTCCATGGAGGTGGAAAAATGGCGCAAGTTGCAACTCTCTCTACCTGGAAGAGTGGCTGCAGTATGCATGCTCCTCCTACCACGGCTCTTGTACTTATTTAACAATTTGCCACTGTCTCTTTCCTCTAAACTGTTCACCTCCTTGGAATGTTTAGTCTCCCACTTTCAGTGGGATAATAAACCTACTAGATGGAGCAAGCAGAAATTGAGAACACTGGTCTTGGGGTGGGCTGAACGTCCCCTGGTTTCTAGACTACCACCTCGCCGGTATGGTGGCCCATGTGACCAAATGGTTTGTACCTAGCCCTTTGGGTTCCCCACTCTGGGTCAAGCTGGAAACTGACCTGGCATATGGAATTAGCCTCTATTCCCTTCTCACACATCATGTCCTTGGATGGCTCAGCCCCTTCCTCCCAGCATCACTGACACAGCTCGTGCCTGGAGATTCTTTATGTTAAAATCACACATGCCCAGTCAAGCCTGGTCCCCCTGATACATTATGCCCCATTATGGCACAATGTCAACTTCCAAATTGATGGGATTCCACTGTATTGGCCCTCCTGGCAGAGATGTGGCATTCGAATGGTACAGGACCTCTGTCCCCCTGACTCCATCTCCTTATTGTCCTTTGTGCAGTTGCAGGCTAAATTCTCCCTACTGCACAAAGACTTCTGGAGATACCTCCAGATCCACAGTGCCATACAACCCTTTCTTACCAGCCACCTGGTTAACACACACTGGCACTGGTTGGATGCTCTTCACAGGCATCCCACCTGTAAGGGCCTCCTTGGCCATTTCTACAAAACCTGGAGGGATGCCCAGCCGAATGTCACCTAAACCTGTAGACTGAAATGGTCTGAACACCTTGGATATCCTATTTCTGAGGATCAGTGGAATCATTATCTTAAAGATACCCATTGTGTCCACAGAGACACCAAAAGCTGTTTCCTTCAGCTCAGAATATTACTACTCTGGCATCGCACACCAGTAGCCCTCTATGCCCGTGGTCTGCTAAGTCACATTAAGTGCTGGCACTGCTCGTAAACTGATGCCCACCTCCTGTATGTAATCTGGTCCTGCCTGCGCCTTGTCCCATTTTGGACCACGGTGGCCTCTGATCTCTCCAAGGTATTACAGTTTCCAATTGCCCTGGCAGATCCTAAGTTCTTCTGGGTGACACATCCTCTTTGGCTGACCTACCAAAACCCCACCAAGAATGGATACTCTTTGCCCTTCTGGAAGCTAAATGCCTGCTTCTCATGCATTGGTGCCAAGAGACGCTTCCTATTCGGAAAGCCTGGCATGCGGCCCTAGCTCGTTTGTCTCTTCTCGAAAGGCTGTCCTATACCCAAGGAAACAGCATGCACTATTATCTGTCTAAATGGGGTCCGTATCTGCAGTCCGACCTTTGTAAACTTCCTACTCCACCTGCAAATCCCCCTGTATGACATAGATGCTGTAGCTACCTATCCCAGCCTTCCTGCCTGCAATTGGTATTTTAAGAGGGTGTAAGCATCTGATTCATTTGTCTTTATTGGCTCTATTGCCTTGTTCCTTATTGACATGTATAGTTATTCTCCTGTTCATTGTAGAGATACCACATGGCCTTTATAAGATGTGTTTGGACTCATATCCTTGTCTTTGTACTGTTGTGCTGCTGCATTGCTTACTGTATGCTGTGCTGAGAAAAACTCAATAAAGTCTTATACGATAAAAATAAACATTGAAGCGAGTCCTCATACGTAAGTGTGAAAATGTATACAAGTTTATTCCTATGCATTTTCTATATGTTTATACTTCATTATGCTTATATATTTATATATCTATAAATATTTCTTTATATGCACTTTCTCTAGCTTGGAAGTCATATTTCATGAATGTTCACCTGTGAACTTATTCCTTCATCCTTCTCTTGATTTTAAATAATTATGTCTTTTACCATTGTATTAATTCCACCCTTTATGTATGATTTCAAGTCTATTACAGTAAGGGTGGGATATTCAGAAATGTGCCAGACGCCATGGCACATTGAGCGTGATATTCAAAGGTTGCGCATGGCAACATGCGCCAGCACAACATGGCTGATTATCACATGGATGCACCAGAGTGCAGTCAGGGGTGCACCAAGGAGCAACCCAACATGCACAATAGCGCAACCATGAATGCACAAGGGGCCAAGGAAGATGTGACAGGACACACATGGACCAGTCACTGGCACAGCAAGGAGCAATGCACCGGGGAGGAGGGGGTGGCCACCTGGGAGGTGGTGGTGCCAGGCGAGAGGCACAGCCGGCCCACAATGGAACACTGCCCAAGGAGAATGGGCATGTAGCTGGCCCCCACCCACGTGCACCACAGCAGTGGACGTAGGAAAGGTGGCACCAATGGCCATGGGTGGACTGCCACCACCCACCCCCCACTGGCTGACACGCACCATGCCACCCAGGCCACAGCCGGCAACACCCATGCAAACAGCACCCAACACATATGCCACACAACCCAAACAGCCAGCCAATGGCCACCCCAGGGCACAGCCACTGACCAATGGGTGATCACCACCATACAGAGCCCCAGAACAACACAGGTGCACCACACAGCCACCCAGTACACCACTGCAGCATGGCTCCACACGCCAGCCACAAAGCAGACCTGGATACAGATGGGTAAACATATAAAAGCTGTATTATATAACAAATAAAACAATGCAACAGGGAACAAGGTAGGGGAAACTATATACAGAGCAGGATGAAGGCAGGGAAGAGATGTATGGGGACAGGAGACATGGCTATACAAAGGGACAGGGGAGGGCATGATAAGGGCAGACAGATTAAGGCAAAACTGGTGCAGGCCCAACAGGCCCTATGTGCGGCCTCATCCCGCCACTGCCTGGCTCTGCCCCCACTGCAGGAGCTGTCACATCACTCGTGCAACCTCCAGTGTGGTGGTAGTGATGGAGATGAGCCTTCTCAGGAGATGACCGTAGTTAGTCTGTCGAGGACCCTGATAGACACTTATGGCAAAGGGGGGGAACACGTGATCAGTGCATGTCTAGGACACCCCAGCCCACTTACCATGCGCAGCTGACAGTGGCGACATGCGCCCCTGGGGTGGCACCCTGACCACCCGCAGTGGATGGGCTCACACCTGCCACCAATCCGGCATGCCACGGCTTTGCAAAGCACTGGACACTGCCACCCATGGGCCAACCACCAGCAATGTGGCAGGCAAGTGGCATGGTACAGCAGCGGGACCGCAGCAGCACAGGTGGCAGCCAGACGCACCCACAGCCCACCAGCAGCAGCCACACACATGTGCAATGACTGCAGTACAGCGCCACATACACCGCGGGCAGATCACAGCTGCCACGGCTCAGTGCACAGGGGGCTGTGGCCTCCCCCGCCCCCACTGCCCACCCCGCACAACAATGTAGTAATGCACTGCACCAACCTGCACACCGTTGCGCTGCCTGCACTGGTCCAGCAGCTCCACCCCTGACCTGCATCCCGAACCATGGGTTCCATGGCAGCCTGCTGTGGCCCACCAGGTGCGCCTGCTGCCCTGGCTCTCCTCCTGTCCTCAGGGCCTAGGAAGGAAACATAAACATGCACACATCAGTACACAGCAACACCACATGCCCACCACCCTCACTACCCCTGCACAGAGTGCACTCCAGCCCGGCACAGCCATTGTGAGGTTTTGCAGCATGCCCTGGGCATGCAGCCACAGGCCACAGGTTGCACAGCGTCAGCACCCCCCAGCATGGCATGCAGCCCTGCCAGCCCCATGGAACACTGGACGTGCACAGATGCAGGTGAAGCACACTCACCTGGCCATGGCACGGCCCCTCTGCCAGACGTGCGCCTGCAGCACCCTGAGCCCCTCCAGGTCCCACCTCTGCAAATCACCATATCAGTGGTGACACTGTTCCCCACTGCACCGCACACCTGTGGCCTGCTCAAGTCAATCTGCTACCTCCTGTCAGACCTCCATCCTAGGCCTTGTTAGGGGCTGCTGCCCAAACAGACGGCCTGCATGGGGCTCCACCTGGGCCACCAGGTTCACTAATTCTACCTGGCTCCAGTTAGGAGCTCATGATTCTGCACAGTGTAGCATGTCTACCCTGCCGTGTAGCAAACCAAAATGGTGCCCTGTAGCACACGAGCTCCACGTGTTTGAGATGCGTGCCTCGCTCAGAGATGTGCTGCCCTCATCTATCACGCATCCCTGGGGATGCACGGTACAGGCGTGGCTGCACTAGCACATGGGGCAGAGGTCCCTGGGATGCATAGGGCAGGGCAGGGGTCAGGGGTCAGCAAGTGCACTGTTCACGAGTACGCTATTGGGACCATGATGCATGGTGTACAACAGGGGCCTGTGGGCACCATGGCCTACAGGCCCTATGGCATCCAGGCGCTATAGGGACAATGGCACCCAGGCACCATGGGGCCTATGGCGCCTGAGCACCATAGGCCCTATAGTGGCCAAGTGCCATAGGCCCCCATGGTGCTCAAGCACCATAGACCCCCATGGCACCTGAACGTCATAGGCCCAATAGCGCCAAGTGCCATAGGTCCCCATGGTGCCCGAGCACCATGGGCCCAATAGCACCTGAGCACCATATACCCCCATGGTGCCTGAGTGGCATAGGCCCAATAGCACCCAAGTGCCATAGGCCCAATAGCACCTCGGGAAGAGTGGTACAGGCGTGGCCGCACTGGCACATGGAGCAGATATCCCTGGGGGCATAGGGCAGGGCAGGGGTCAGGGGTCAGCAAGCGCACTGTTCATGAGTGCGCTATTGGGACCATGACACATGGTGCGCAACAGAGACCTGTGGGCACCATGGACTACAGGCTCTATGGCACTCGGGTGCTATAGGGCCAATGGCTCCCAGGCACCATGGGGCCTATGGCACCTGAGCGCCATAGGCCCTATAGCAGCTGAGTGCCATAGGCCCGAATGGTGCCTGAGCACCATAGGCCCTATAGCGGCCAAGTGCCATAGGCCCCCATGGTGCTCGAGCACCATAGGCCCTATAGTGCCCAAGCACCATAGGCCCCCATGGCACCTCAATGCCATAGGCCCAATAGCGCCCGAGTGCCATAGGCCCCAATAGCACCCAAGCGCCATAGGCCCCCATGGTGCCTGAGTGCCATAGGCCAAGTAGCACCCGTGTGCCATAGGGCCAATAATGCCCAAGCGCCATAGTCCCAATAGCACCCAAGTGCCATAGGCCCCCATGGTGCCCGAGTGCCATAGGCCCAATAGCGCCTGAGCGCCATAGGTCCTATGGCAGCCGAGCACCATGTAGCCTATGGTGCACCTAGTATATGATGCACAACTGGCTTAGGCACAGGCCAAGGCGCATGCGCACAGTCGGCCGCACTACACACATCACAGCAATGCACCATGACTTGAGCTAGTGCAAGTCCATTGCGCAAGGTGCAACATCATGATATTCAGCCGGCATATGCAAATTAGCTCATCAGCCTATCCACGGCGCACTGGGGGAATTAGCATCTCATTACAATTGCACATTGGCTCATTTGCATGCGATGCACTATAAAGGCACCGCGTGACTGCACAGGACATGGACCGGTATTGCAACCATCCATGGTAAGTTGCACCAACTGAGGGGACAGACAGCAGAGTGGGATGGGTGACAGGAGTGGGGTGCTGCAACCACTGACCACGTGTCATTGCCCACAGGTAGCTTCATGTCCAAACGAGATGAAGGTGAAGAGTGTGCATGCAGGCCCAACTTTACGAAGGTGTAGGTGGACACCCTGTTTGAGGCGTACCTCAACAGGGAGCCTCTGCTGAGTGGCGCAACAGGCACACCCCAGGCCAGGTCCGCAGCCTGCGAGAAGGTGGCGGAGGCCATGAACCAGCAGGGCAGCCACCAGCAGTCAGCACAGGAGTGCAAAAAGATGGTCGGCATCAACAGGCACAGGATCAAAGAAAAGGTGGCAGCCATCTGGGCTGCAAGGGCAGCCACGGGTTGGAGTCAGGCCAACATACCACAGTTGATGCCACAGGAGGAGTTGGTGGTGGCCACCATGTGGTGCAGCACTGTCAAGGGGGTGCCAGGTGGTGGATTCCAGACTGGTGGGAGCCCATCATTGCATGGTAGGTACAGCGGCATCAGGGGTGGGGTGTGGTGGCTGGGGGGGCAGGGGGCCTGTGCATTGGAGGCACTAATATAACTGTTGTCCCCTTCAGCATCAGAATGCCAGCATGCAGTGGCAGGGGCAGTGGTGTCTGCCATGGGGGCATGCCCAGCCCTGGAGGACCAGACATCCACCTTCACTGGCATCTGGGAGCCTGATCGGCTGCAGCAGACCACCGCTGTCCAGCCGGATGCCCTGGGCATGGTGGTGGATGAGGCCCTGGCTGTGTTTCGGCAGGATGCCAGCCATGGTGTGCAGTGTGCAGAGACACAGATCGGGGCAGGGTCCAACAATGATGACGATGCGCCATTGTCCTGGACAGCTGGGGTGTTGTTGGGGGGGAGACACCCATACCATACACCATCCCTGGCAGTGCCACCAGTGCCCTGCTGGTGGTGGGTCGGCCATCTGCCACTGCCCTTGGTGTCACTGTGTGTGACAGCAGCACAGTATCAGGGGATGGTGGTGGTAGTGGTACAGCTGAGGGAGCACTGCCCAGTGCACAGCAGCCACAGGGCAGCAGCAGCAGATGGCTGGGGATGTTGGGGGGCTGGGTGCATTGTCCTCCATCAGTGTGCCAGTCAGTGAGCAGCCCCAAGAAGACCACGCTGTGCAGTGCCCACCTGAGCAGGGGGCTGGACAGCATGGTCACATGCCACCGGTGGGTTGGCGCAACACCCATACACCCCCAGGCACCAACCCCTTGCACGAGCACACCCAATTGCTGTGGGCCTCTGTGGAATAACAGGTTCGGCTTGTGGCTGGGGTGCGTGCACTCCATGCAGAGGTCTGCCATGGAGCTGAGCAGCATGAAAGGGGCTTCGTGCAGGTCCAAGAGGCCATCGATCGACTGTGGGAGGACACGACCACGGCCCTAGATCACCATACCACTGTAGTCACATTTGCCTTAGCCCCACTGGCCACTACGTGGCACAGCCAGCCTCTGAAGACCCCATGGAGTGCATTGTCCACCCCATGGTCACGGCATCATGCAACCTGCTCAGTGTTGATGTTGGGATCTGCTGTTGGCATTCTAGGCACACCTGGAATGGGCCTATTTGGGAGCCTGCAGACCCCTGCAAGGACATGGTCACGTTCCCACAGTAACACCCCTGGGGGACTGTTGCAGACACCCCCTGTGGCTATCACGCAGCCTGGGTCTGCTGGGCGGACTTGGCGGAGCCGTCCACATGTCCGCAGTGGCTGTGTGACCATGCAGTGAACCTGATGTGTCCACCTCCCTGTCCCCAGTCTGCTGCCGCTGCCCTGTGTGAACATGGGTGTTGTGTGTGCATGTGCATGCCATGGACATGGCATCCATGGACTGTGCCACACACTGGCTGTGTGTACACCTGCCTGGCTGCTGGCCTGTGTGGCGTGTGTGTGATAATGCCAACACAGCACTGGATGCACTGTCTGATCCATGCCTGGTGCTAGAACCCAGCCACGTGCTTACTGGTGCTTGTGTGTGTGTGGGGGGTGTGGGTGTGTGTGTGTGTATGTGTGTGTCTGGGTGTGTGTGGGGTGTGCTGTGCTGTGCTGCGTGTTGATGAGTGTGGCTGTGTGGTCCGGCTCCACGCCCTCACATGCCCCCCGCCCAGCTGTTCAGGCTGCAGGGCACACCCACACATGCCTGTGTGCAGTGCCACTGTGGCTATCCCATACTTGGGTGTTAGTCCACCTACCTGCATGCACCGTATTGCTCATCTGCTATTGTGGCCCTGTGCTGGCATGCCATCCTGGTCAGCCGGTGATCCCTCCATCCAGTGGGGGCTGCCCATCACCACACAGCCCATCAGCCACATCATCCCATCATCATCAGAAGAAGCCAGAAGTGGAAGGAAACATATTCAATTCAGTGCTTTAGAGTAACTGGTAATTGCTATTTTTCTTTTAAACTTAGATTGTGGGCTTTTAGTGACACTGTGCTTTCTTTGTTGTCTTTACTTAGAATTGTTTTTGGGCTGTTGAAAATTTAAAATGTAGTGGTGGTGTATTTCTGTGCTGTCTTTAATTGCTGCAAATTTTGTCTTGGCTTGTCTGACTTGCCCTGTAGTTTGGGTGAGGGATGTTAATTGTATGGCCTCTGACCTCAGCTACGTGATAACTGGAGGTGGGGCTTAGTCAGAGTTGAGGTAGCAAGTGAGTTTTATTTTCTCAGAAGAAGCCAGAAGGGGAAGGAAACATATTAAATTCAGTGCTTTAGAGTAACTGGTAATTGCTATTTTTCTTTTAAACTTAGATTGTGGGTTTTTAGTGACACTGTACTTTCTTTGTTGTCTTTACTTAGAATTGTTTTTGGGCTGTTGAAAATTTAAAACGTAGTGGTGGTATATTTCTGTGCTGTCTTTAATTGCTGCAAATTGCCCCCCTCCCCTTCCCCCAACTCTTAATTATATGCCCTGTTAAATCTGATTGACAGGAGCTAAACACAGGGTATAGTAAGGGGTGTGAAGTAGGAGGGGCATAAGGGGGAAGAAGCCCACCCTCAGCACGACAAGTGTTTTGACTCATTTATTTATTTATTGTTTTCTTTTCTTTTTTTTTTTTTAAAGAAAATTATCTGAGGATCAGTGGCAGGATTTTTAGGACAGTAAATTAATAGAAAGGGAACTAGGAGAGCTTCAATAGCAGACAAGTAGTGGAATAGCAGTATAATTGCAGTATAATGTGGGGAGTGGTGCAATGCAGTGGCTGTGGGGCAGCCATATTCAGGCAGACCTTCTGGACACTGAGGTGCTGCCCTATCTGCATGCATCTCTCTGGACTGTAGGATGAGGTAGCCAGACTCAGAGTGGAAGTAAACTGGGTCAGGAGTACCATCACCCCTATCCAGAGACCACCCAGTCCAATGCAACTGCCTCAAAGGAAGCTGAGAACGAGGAGCACTTGGATGACAGTGGGCTCAGGGTGGGTTAGAGCGGTCAGGCAGAGACACTTCCCAGATCCTATTCCACTCAAAAACTCATATGCCACACTGGCAAACGGGGACAACCAAATAGAGGTACCCAGAAAAGTGGAAGGAAAGGATGTGGAGGTTAGCCAAGGAGGTGAGCTTAGCCGGGAAAGCAGTGGACCCCAGAGGAGGAGGAAGCGAATCCTGGTGGGGGACTCCATCATAAGAGGGATCCAGCTAGGAACACAGGAGGGGGAGGACAGGGAGGTGAGGTGCCCACCAGGTGCCACGGCATGAAGGGATGGAAGGAAGATCCTGGGGATCACTGGGAAGGCAAGACAGGAGGGTGAGCTGGATGCCATTATCCACCTAAGTACTAATGACCTGGCAAATGGGGAGCCAAAGGAAGTTCAGGAAGAGTTTAGGAAATTGGGGAAGGGTCTCAAGCAAGTAGCTACTTCTGTCACTTTCTCAGAAGTACTACCTGCGAGAGGCAAGGGAGAGCATAGGAGTGCATGCACCAGGAAATTTAACTCATGGTTGAAGAACAGGTGCAGTGAGGAAGGGTTTGGATTCATTGGTGACTGGGGACCCACCTGGAGGGATGGAGGTTTGTTCAAGCCTGACAGCCTGTATCCATTCTGGAGGGGAATCCAAGTACTCAATGATAAGTTTAAATGCTACACTGACAAGCATTTAAACTAGCAAAGGGGGGTGGCAGGCCAGCAAGGAGGGTACCTACTTGCTCACCCCCCACAGCTAGCAGTGGAACCAGTGAACCAGAGGAGTGGCTATCTCTACAAAGCAGTGTGCAAAAGATGGAGATTAGCACCCAAGAGGTGGATAGGCAGAAAAGGGGCAAAATTCAATAGAAGGGCAGACAGCAAGGAGAGCCAGGGATAAAGGACAACCAAGGAAGGGGCTGGAGTAGAACAGTGAAACAGTCTATGGAGGTCAAATCATGGAAAGCCATGTGTGCAAATGCCAGGAGCCTTAGCAACAAGATAGAAGATCTGGAGATCACGTGATGCAGAGCATGAGCTAGCTGCTACCTCTCGGAGCTCCGTCTACCGAACCTGCAAATTTTACTATTCAGTGGTCCTTATCAGTTTCGGTCAGCATTCCTGATACCTTTTGGTGACCTAGATAAAAACGCTCTCTGTCGGGTAGCGTAAGACGGATGCAGACCTGAAGGAAGCCTTACCACACACACACGCCACCGACTACCCCAGAGAAGGCCTCAAAAAAAGCAAGGGCCTCTATTACACAGCAAACCCTAGCGCAGGTTCCTGGCTCATACGATATGGAACTGCTTACCTTAACCAGCTTCCTCAAAGAATTCCAGCCTTTCAAGGATGAGATGAAAGAGCTGGCGGGCGAGGTTAAGAATATATCGCGTGCCCTGGAAGATTTAACTCGTCGGACTGCGGATAACGAAGCCCATATATGTTCGGTAGAACGCAAGAACGAAAAGTTGGCACCCGATCTGGTAGCAATGAGGCAACGGATTTCAAAACTGGAAGGCAAGGTCGAGGATCTAGGAGGTCGGAGTCGCCGTAACAATGTTGTTATTATCGGCCTCCCAGAGAAAGAAGAAGGAGCCGAACCTATCAAGTTTGCACAGCGTTTAGTGGGGAAAATAGCTGGTCCTTCACCCTTTGGGCATGCCTACATCATTGAAAGAGCCCACCGCGTGTTAAGAGTGATACCTCCAGCTGGAGCCCCTCCACGTACTTTTATCTTACGCTTCCTCAACTACTTGGAACGCCAGCATTTCTTGCTGAAAGTTAAAGAAGTTAAGGAATTGACCTGGGAAGGCGCGACGTTGAGGGTGGTTCAAGATTTGCCGCTTTCGGTTCGACAAAAGAGAGCGACTTATCACCCCATCATCACGAAGTTAATTGCTGCCAATATTAAGTTCAGGATGGGGTACCCTGCATGATTTCAGGTCCTGGTGGCTGGAGCTTGGCGTAGCTTCGAGGGTTATGAGTCCGCGTTAACGGCTCTAAAGCAAGCTTTCCCAGATTTGTTTAAAGGTGCCTGAATTTTGCTGCTGTAATGTTTCTGTGTTACATCTTTCGCCTGGCGTTGGATGGCTGTGGGTGAAAGTTTTGATGCCACGCTCTTGCCGTGGAGTGGATCGGATCCCAGCTTAATTTTGCCGGTATTCAATTTCTCTTTGAGCCTCGTTTAACTGCTCATTTCCCCTAGTGCCAGTTTTGTTTGGGGTTGTGGATGGGGATCTGGACCTGTTGGCTCGTCGCCTTTTGTTGCTGGACAGTTGCCAGGTGGCCGCGAGTGCCCGTTTTATTTTTGCTGCTCCTATTACTGTGCTCCTCTACTTCAAGTGAATCCGTTCGGGTTTTCAGCTGATGCATGCTGTTGCCTGGTTACTTTGTTTTGTTATTTTCGCTAGATGGCGCCAGAGACTGCTAGATTGTCTGGGGCACCTCGGCAGACATGGACTGAATTTTAGTTTTCCAGGGGAATATGACTGTATAGTAAAGAGGAGCACCTCTACTGCATAGTTATAAATATTCTACGTTTAACTGCCTTTGCTCATTATGTAGTGTTTGTAAAATGTTTTTTCAACACAATAGAGAATTTGCATTCGGGATAGTGGGTGGTGGGGTGTTTCTGTAATATTGTTTTGGGGGCTTAATTGGTTTTTGAACACTGATTTGGGATTGGATATCAGCTGGGGCATATGGGTTAAGTCATTTATCAGAAACGTTTTTTAATATCATTTAGTACTACTTCAGTAAACTGTTGCCTTAAGGTGTGGGGTTTAATAAGTAATATCTTGCTTGGTTTAAATACCATGGGCCTGGATATTATTGATTCGGAGAGGCTGGGTGGATGGGACGGAGGTAGTGAGTCTCATTGAGCTGTAATCATGTTCATTGGTAGACCGGAGGATGTGGGTGGAGGGAATTGGGGTTAGGGATTTATTACTGTTATAGGGGGTTTTGTTATGAGAAGCGGGATGCACAAGGGGGGGTTTGCACAGCACGCATAATCTTAGCTATAGAAGGCTGGACTGGTTTTATACACTTTTGCTATTCTGAATATATTAATAGTCTAACAAATGGCTAGGGAGATAAATATTGTGAGCTGGAATGTTCATGGTCTTCGCCACAAATCGAAACAATGTAAGATTTTAAAACATCTGGACTATGTGAAAGCAGATATTATGTTTCTGCAGGAGACCCACTTACTTAATTCTGAATGTAACCAATTACGGAGGCTCCAAATAGGTCAGGTCTTTGCCTCTGAAGGCAGTTCCCAAAGTAGAGGGGTGATGGTCATGTTACTTAGATCTGTTCCCTTCAATCCGATTCAAACATTCCAGGATAGGTCTGGAGGTACATTTTTAGTACATTACATGCTCTTGATTATCCTGGGTCGATTTATGGCCCCAATATTGATACCCCTGGATTTTTGTTCAGATTATGGAAATACTCTCTCCTGTTGCAATTTACCTATTGTAATAGGAGGAGATTTAAATTTGGTAATGGATCCTGTTATGGATAGATCTGGTTCTGTTAAGAAGGGTTTATCTCCGGGTCAAAGGACAATAAGAGAAATGATAGACCAACTGGGCCTATGCGATGTGTGGAGGATTTTTCAACCGAATATCCGTGAGTTTACCTTTACTTCTCAGGTACATAATACCTTGTCTAGAATTGATTATGTGCTAATCTCAAACACTCTTTTACCAGGTGCTTTGAATACCGATATATCCCCTGGGCCGCTATCGGACCATTCTATAGTAACGTGTCTAATTGCATTTTCATCTTTACCTAAACCAGGGAATAGATGGAAAATTAACAATCAGCTATTAAAGGATCCTAATCTGGTTAAGTATATTTCTTCTCAGATAACAGAATTTATTTCTTTTAACCATAATTCCACTAATCGGCCAGATATTGAATGGGGGGCATTCAAAGCCTTTATGCGTGGCATTTTGATAGGGCTTGCCTCCCGGAGGAAGAAGGAGAGGCTGAAACGTATCTCGGAGCTACTTACCCAGATTCGAGAAAAAGAATCTGGGCTTTCGGCCTTCTCTTCGGATGATTATAGACAGGAGTTAACTTTGTTAAAGGACTCGTATCTTAGGATCTTAAGTGAACAGGCTGAGTGGGCGATCATTAAAACTGGGGCAATATATACGGATCAAGGAGAAAAGCTGGCTGACTATTAGCTAGGAGGGTTAACAATTGGAGTCTTCAGATTGTGCCTGTCATTCGCTCATTGGATGACTGGTTCAATTAAGACTTCCTCTGAGGATATTTTGGGGAATTCAAAAATATTTTGAGGAGATTTATGGACCCATGAGGATCCACCATCGGAGGAGAGGATAGCACTTTAAATGGTTTAAATCTTCCTCCTTGAGTGAACTTAATCAAGCCCAACTCACGGCACCTATCACGGAGAGTGAAATAGACCAGGTTATCAAGTCCTTCCTCGGATAAAACACCAGGCCCCGATGGTTTTTCGGCCAACTTTTATAAAACTTTTTCTAAGGAGTTAATCCCCTCACTGTTGAGACTGTTTCAATGTATTTTAGATGGCATTGCTACTGATGTTTCTCTTTTTGAGGCCCTAATTGTGCTTCTGCCTAAACCGGGTAAGTCTCATGATTTGGTGTCCAGCTATAGACCCATTTCACTTCTGAATCAGGATATTAAAATCCTTACCAAATTACTAGCTGATCAGATCAGTGGGGTCCTTCCTGGTTTAATAGGACCTGAACAGGTTGGATTTATGAAAGGAAGGTCCTCAACTGATCATTTAAGGGTTTTGGCACACGTCTTCTCGGCTTCCAGGGATTCAGATCATCCGATGGTATTGGTTTCTCTGGATGCCGAGAAGGCCTTTGATAGGGTCTATGGGAAATACTTAGTCATGGTTATGAATACCTTCAGTTTTCCTCAACAGTTTTGTTCTTGGGTCAATGCTATTTACAAGTTCCCAACTGCAAGAGTTGTTTGTAATGGGGTAACGTCAGCCCCTTTTAGACTTTTTGTTGGCACCAGACAAGGCTGCCCACTTTCCTCGCTTCTTTTTAATTTATATATTGAACCCCTTATTAGACAGATCAAACAGGAGCAACGGATCCAGGGTATTCAGGCTTGGGTACACACCCTGAAAGTACTTGTGTATGCAGACGATTTGCTGTTGCAAATCTCATATCCGTCTTCCTCTATTCCGATTTTACTCAAAACTATTGACAATTTTTGTACTATCGCTAATTATAGGCTCAATACTGGTAAGTCAGTGGTTTTCCCCTTAAATTATAAAACATATGCTCATGATATTACCCCTTTTGGGTTGGCCTGGAATGCTGAGGTAATCAAGCATCTGGGCCTTACCTTAACCAGATCTGCCTCTCTTGATTCAATTTAATCTAGACCCAGTATTACAATGTATTGAGGTTGATCTTAAAAGATGGGCAATGCCTTTGTCTATTTGGGGTAAAATTAATTTAGTAAAAATGAATGTTTTTCCCCGTTTGTTTTATCCCATAAATATGTTAAATATTTGGCTCCCATTAAAATGGTTTAAAAAAATTCATAGTATAATTTCCACTTTCATTTGGAATTATAAGAAACCTAGATTGGCTTATCATAAATTGATTGCCCCCAAACTGTCTGGTGGCTTGAGACTTCCCCATGTTGGTTTGTACTATTGGGCCAGTCATGCAAATAAATACCTTCGGTGGCTTACGATAATAGATGTCCCCAAACGAGTAGCTATATACCTTTATGGTTAAAATTAGAGATATCCCGGATAATTGATTCTGGAATTATGCCCCAGGCCTTGTTGTATTGTTCGCCTAAATCCCTTCCCATATCTTTGCGTAACTCTCCTATTGAGATATCCATCAAAGTTCATGTGCAATTATGCGCCTTTTTAAAATACTCTCATATTACGGATCCATCTCAACCACTAATTGTTAATCCTAATTTTCTAATAGATGGGAAACCCATTAAGGATGCTTGGTTACCTTTATTGGGGAAGGTATTTATTAAAGATTTGTTTTCGGAAGGAGGAAAATTACTCACTTCAATTGATATATTGGACAAATTTCAAATCCCTCAGGTTATGATATTTAAGGTTTTCAACTCGGCATTTGGTGGCTAATAAACTCGGTACCTCCCCTTAATGGGGAGTTTCTGATTTCTGTGATACACTGGAGCCACTGGTGGGAAAAGCTCATGCAGTATCTGCCATATATAGTACATTACTTAACTGGATACACCCCTAATCCTTGCTCCAAGACAGTATTGGTCCCAGCTTCTCCCAGAGTATAATTTTGATTGGGCAGGCATCTGGAAATCGTGTCATAAATTTCTGTTACAAGACAGACTTAGAATAATGCAATTCAAATTGTTACATAACATTTCTTATTCTCCTTTAAAGTTAGTTAAACTTGGCATGGTATCTTCTTCTTGCTGTTTCAGATGCCAACGAGGGGCTGGGGTTCTACTTCATATTTTTTGGTATTGCCCTAAAATAGCCGCATTATGGGACAGTATTAAGAAGAAACTAGACCCTCTTTTTGGGCTGGATAATTTATTTATCATGGAGATATGTATTCTAGGGGATATGGCCTCTATTGATGTCCAGAGAAGGAGATACCATATTTGTTTGATATCAGCCTCTGTCAAAAAAGTGGTCTTGAAGCAGTGGAAAGACACTGTAGAGATTTCTTATGGTGAATGGTTGCAAGAACTCCTGGCTAATCTTAGAACTGAAAGGACTATTGCAAGTCTTCAGAATAACCTGTTTAAGTTTAATCCAATCTGGGGTCCATTATATTCTCCTTTTATTCTGTATCAGAGTAAATTGGTTTACGGTAACAGCATGTTTAAGGATATGTAGTCTGGTAATGGCAAGAGGTGTGGGTGGGGGGTGAGGGGGATTTGGGGTGGGAGGGATTGCATCCGAAGGTTCTGTTTGTCATGTCTGGTATTTTCATCACTATTTATGTTCCTACTGGATGTACTCCTGTATTGAAAATTTTCAATAAAGATTGAATAGCAAAAAAAAAAAAAAGATAGAAGATCTGGAGGCTGTCATGGTGCAGTCAGACCTGGACATTGTGGCCATCACTGAAACCTGGTGTAATGATAACCACGACTGGGAGATGGCCATACCTGGCTACAACATATTCAGAAGAGACAGGGCAGGCAGGAAGGGAGGAGGAGTGGCACTGTATGTGAAAAATGACATAAGGGCCACAGAGATCCAGGAGGAACAAAATGGGGGTGAGATACTGTGGGTTAAGCTGGAAAGGAAAATGGGGCCAGCCATCCGCACAGGTGTGGTCTATAGACCACCAGCCCAGGAGGAAGAAACAGATAGAGAGCTGATGCTAGCCATCCAAAGTATGGCAGACAAGGGTGAGGTAGTACTGGTTAGAGACTTCAATATTCCAGATGTGGACTGGAGCATCCCAGCAGCAGCATCAACTAGAAGCAGATTTATCCTGGACTCCTTCAGGGTGCCTCCTCAAGCAACTGGTCATGGAACCAACTCGGCAGAAGGCAATACTGGACCTTGTGCTCACAAACAGGGACAGTGTGATGGGGATAACAGTGGGAGCACCTGGGGAACAATGACTACCAGTCATTGTGGTTTGAAATCACAGAAAGAGCAGAACCAAACCACACAAAAACACGTATCCTGGATTTTAGGGGGCAGACTTTGGGAAAATGGGGAGATACTTGAAAGAGGCATTAAGGGAATGGGGCAGGAATCAGGGGTTGAGGAACAGTGGGCAGTATTTAAAATGGGGATTACAAGAACAACAGAATTATGCATTAAGCAGGTTAGCAAGAGGAAAGGAAGAGGAGACCATTATGGTTTTCCAAAGAGGTAGCAAAGAAAGTGAAAACTAGAAAGATTGCATTCAGGCAATACAAAAGACACAGGCAGAAGGGATAGGAGAAGTACCAGGAGAAGCAAAGGGAGGCAGGGAGGTCAGTAATGGAAGCCAAAGCTCAGACAGAAGAACACATTGCAAAATCAGTGGGTAGAGGGACAAACCTTTACAGGTACATAAGTGAAAAAGAAAGGCAAAGGAGGATAGTGAGACTGAAGGGGAGGATGGGGTCAGTGGAGGATGACAACAGTAAAGCTGACATATTGAACAGGTATTTCTGCTCAGTCTTTACTGAGGAAGAGGAGGGTAATGGGTCTGAAGGGAGTACAAGGGGTGAGAATGGTGCAGAAATGGACACAAATCCCTTTACACAAGAAAGGGTCCTGAAGGAACTGGAAGTAATAAGAGTTGATAAAGCAATGGGGCCAGATGGGGTGCACCCCAGGGTCCTTAAAGAACTAAGAGAGGTGGTGGCTGAACCTCTGGATATCCTGTTTAGCCGATCACTGGAAACAGGGGAGGTACCCAAAGACTGGAGGACAGCAGATGTAGTCCCCTTATACAAAAGTGGGAACAAAGAGGAAGCAGGGAACTACAGACCAGTCAGCCTCACCTCGGTAGTGGGGAAGATCATGGAAGCACTACTGAAGGAGAGATTGGTGGAACATCTGGTTGTTAATGGACTACAGGACCCAAGGCAGCATGGTTTCACCAGGGGGAGGTCATGTCAGACCAACCTCGTTTAATTTTTTGACTGGGTGACTAGGGAGGTGGATCAGGAGGGCAGGACATGGTCTATCTGGACTTCAGCAAGGCCTTTGACACTGTGCCATAGAAGACTATTACACAAACTGGGGAATATGGGTGTGGACAGGACAGTAGTGTGGTGGGTAGGTAACTGGCTGGGTGGCAGGACACAGAGGGTGGTGGTAAATGGCTGTCACTCCACAGAGGAAGAGTGACCAGTGGGGTACCACAGGGATCAGTGCTGGGACCAGTCCTATTCAACATCTTCATCAGTGACATTGAGCAGGACCTAGAAGGCAGAGTCTCTCTGTTCGCTGATGACACAAAGCTCTGTAACAGAGTATACACACCAGAGGGTGTAGACAGAATGAGAAGGGACCTGCAGAAACTTGAAGAATGTTCAGGGGTTTGGCCGTTGAAATTCAATGCAAAGAAGTGCAAGATAATGCATATGGGGCACAAAAACCCTGGCACAATATATCAGTTGGGGGGTGAGGATATAGCATGCACCAAGCAGGAAAGGGATCTTGGGGTTATCATCTCTGATGACTTCAAGGTAGGGAAACAGTGTGACAAGGCAGCAGGTAAAGCAAATAGGATGCTGGGATGCATAGGCAGGGGCATCACCAGCAGGAAAAGGGAGGTCATAATTCCACTATACAAGACACTAGTGAGGCCCCACCTGGAGTACAGTGTCAGTTCTGGAGACCTTACCTATGTAAGGACATAGACAGGGTAGAGAAGGTTCAGAGGAGGGCAACAAAGATGGTGCATGGATTGCATCACAAGTCCTATGAAGACAGGTTGAAGGAACTGAACATGTACTCCCTGGAGGAGAGAGAGGAGGGAGAGAGGGATATGATAGAGACATACAAGTATCTTACAGGGAGGAGCAGGGTGCAGGAATACACTATTTTTAAGTGAAAAAGATGTTCCAGGACTAGAGGGCATGGGATGAAGTTGGAGGGAGGACGATTCAGAGGAAACGTGAGTAAGAATTTCTTCACAGAACAGGTGGTGGACAAGTGGAACACCCTGCCAGAGGAAGTCGTGGGGGCTGAAACAATCACGGGATTTAAGAATGCATGGGATAGACATGAAAGGAATTCTGGAGGTCAGGGGTAAGGGGCAACTGACTTCTAGGAAAACATAAACTGAACTTACAAGCTCAAATGGGCAGACTGGGTGGGCCATAGGCCCTTATCTGCCGACACTGTCTATGTATCTATGTATCCCGACTGCTGCTCCCCTCTTTGACCTCAACAGCTATTCCACAGTCAGTGGACATGTTGTGCAGAATACAGCAGGCCAGGAATATGCCACAGGCCTTCATGGGGCTGTACTGTAGAGTATCGCCAGACCTGTTCAGGCAATGGAATTGTGCCTTCAGCAGCCCAAAGACATGCTCAATGATGTTCCATGTGCTGGCATGTGCCCAATTGTACTGCTCCTCTGCAGGGGATGACGGTCTCTGGTAGGGGGTGAGCAGCCAGGGCTGGAGTGGGTAGCCACTGTCACCTGTGTGGAAGGAGAGTTGGTTAGCCTGGTGTCCTATGTTGCTGCACCCCTCATCCTTCCAAGCCACACCCTGCAGTGCCCCTACCCTGGTGCCCCCATGCCTTGTTGTACCCAGCTGCCCGTGGTCTTGGCGTACTCACCCACTAGGTGGCTAGTGGGGATGCCCCCACTCTCAAACCTGTGACACAGTGCTGAGCTGTGCCAGATGAAGGCATCATGTGCTCCCCCAGTGTGTGTGGCACAGACATTGATTATGCACCCCCTGGCATTGCACACCACCACTTGGCAGTTGATACTGGAGTAGCCCTTTCTGTTGATGTAGGCTATCCCCTCTGGGCAAGGTGGCTTGCGGATGCCAACATGGGTGCAGTCGATGGCCCCTAGCATGCCAGGCATATGTGCTACCCTGTGGAACTCCTGCATGTTTGCTGTACACTCTGCCTGTGTGCTGAGGAAGTGGATGTATTCTGCAGCATGTGACAGCAGGGCGTTGAGGAATTGTGTGAGGAGCCGTGATGCGGACAACTAGATTATGCCTGTGGTGTCCCCTCTTGGTCTCTGGAAGGTGCCTGTGGTAAGCAGGCACATGACAGCTGTGACCTTCCTCTCCACCATCAAGGCATGGCTCTGTCTAGTGGGTGCCTGCATCTCCTCACTGCACAGCTCACAGAGTTGCCTCAGAATCGCCCGGTTCTGGTGATACCAGCCCACGATCTCTGTATCGGTGTAGTTTTTGAAGGTGGTGTGGGCACGGTACCACCTGTTCTGGGCATACCGCCGATGGGCCCTTCCACGGCCACACCACCCTGCCTCCTGCCTCCCCACACCCCTCATTATGGCCTCCATCTGAAATATGGTACTGGCCATGGTCTCTGTTGTCCTGTCCCCCCTGGGCATCTGACTGTACTGGCCCTCCCAGCTGTGTGCAGCTGTGCGGACTGCTCAGTAGGGCCCACGCCTGTGTACCCTGCCCCCAGCTGGCTGCCTGTTGCCTATGGCCTCTGACTCCTACTCCTGTGTTTTCCTGTGTTGCCCCTCTCAGGCTTGGTGCCTCTGTGTCACACCCAGGCACACTCACACATACCACCACCTCCCTGCCTGTCACAGTCACACACACACTCATTGTCTCACACACAGCCACTCCCTCTCTGTCTCTGTCTGTGTCCCTCTCCTAGTCTCCTAGACTGTTGTATGCTGGCCTGTCTGTCTCCCTCTGTCCTGCTCCCCTCTGGCACAAGTGCCCTTCTCCTACTTGCTCCCTGTTTTTATAGGCTCAAGTGTGCTTCGCTCAACTGCCATTTGTTCCACGCTTGCGCCATTTGTCTGGTGTTGAATATCACACTGCACCGCATATTCATGGCCACGTCCCTGCACTTGCCATGCATACATTCCCATTGCACATTTGTGCACTGCCACTTGTGCTGCACAGTTGCTGCTTCTGAATGTCGCTCTCTGGTGCATTTCTACAGTTGTGCATGTGCAACCCAGTTGCGCAATGTGTAACAGCTTTGAATATCCCGCCCTTAGTCTTTTTTGTTTTAGCCTTCATGCACTATGTTTGGGGAGGGGGTAAGAATCTATATCTTTTTTTTTTTATCTTTTGGGGGTTGTAGTTGTAATAGATATATATTGTTAGGTTTTTGTGTAATTTGTGATGTACCTTAGTTTGAATATTTATAAAGAATAAAAAAAATGTAAAAAGTGCCCTGCCCAGCTTAGCAATGCTCTGCCTGTAGAAAAAACCAAAATAATATCTGTCTCTAGAGGAATGTAACAGCCCTGCCCTCCCATTTATGGCTTGGCAGGTGCTATACACAGAATCCACTGCAGACATCTGCTAAGAGGTATTTTGAAGAAAACTTAAAAAGAATCGCACTGATGATGGCAACGTAAAGAAGCACTATTTGATAGAATATTTATTTTAATGTCCAGGTTACAAAACTGCTGTGCTAAAACCAGTAAAAAAAGCATTAAATGCAACTTCAACTATTACAGTTTTTCACAGTGTCTTGGTTACAAATTGTTGTCATATAGAACTGTGCAAGTATAGACTTGAAACACCTCACTTATGTACACAAACTTAGGTTTGTGCTGGTTTTGTAAGTCCTTAGACTTTTAGGTTCCCACTGAACATTTTCTGTTGTAAACTGAGCCTCCCAAATAGTCTTAAGTGCTTAGATTTCCTTAGACATTACTCACATTTGTAAAGCATTCTCAACTGCTCTATGAAGAGACACCTAACACAGCATATGAATAATTAATTAGAAACCACTCCATCTGAACTAAATGTTCTCCTTTGGTGGGAGCTTGACCCTAATTAAATCCTTTCAAGGTACCCAAGACATCAGAGCAAACACTTAGTCTGGCTGCCAAACACAATATATATCACTATCATAGCAATTTTAAATTAAATTACATCCATAAAATTCCTTGCCTATTTTGTTAAATATTATTTCCTTTTTAAAGACAGCTGGAGTAGTAATTAAGGAATGATTTATCAAAACCACCAAATTTATAATTCTGATGGTTTGTATTTTTGTTTCTCCAGTATAACATTCAAAGTTGTGTTTATATGTATTTGTCAGTGTTTGTGTATCACAACAATTAGAAAGTGCAGTTAGGTGGCTGAGTGGTTAGTGCATAAATTGCTTGTTTACATTCCCCTGCTACATAGATCAGTTTTAGACTTATGTGTGTCATTGCTGATTTAAATCAGGTGTCTTGTGGCAACCCCCCCACCCTCTGATGTCCCTTGGAGCCTGAAAAGAAGAAAATGGTTCCTCAGTGTCTTTTTTTTAATCTGTAAAAATGTGTGTAGACAGTTACACTGGAATATTATATATGTATATGTATTAACCAGTGTGTGTATCACAATTAGAAGATGGAGTTAGGTGGCTCAGTGGTTAGTGCAAAAATTGCTAGTTTATACATTTCTCATTGCCCAAAATATCATTATTTTGCCGCCATATTGGCTCTTGCTAGATTTTGTGTATACTTACAGGAACAATGGATGGCAACATCGTCATGGAACAAATCTTCAAGAGAGTTGTCCAGAAATATATAAGGAGAACATTTCTGGATGGACATTGATTCTTTCAAGACAATGACCCTAAACACATAAACACATGACATCAGCAGTGACTATTGCAGACCAAGTACTGCACTTAACAGGGGCATTCATAAAAATGAAGCTTTTTGATAATACAGCATTTTGGAGTTTTATATTTGTCACACCAGGTCACCAGATATGAAGCCTGTTGAGATGGTTTGGTACGCCATGAAAATGTTTATCAGGAGAAAGAGAAAACCATGGACAAAGCAAGAACTTATTAATGCCATCAAACTATTTGGGAAGACAGTTAAAAGAAGCCACTGCAAATGATACATTGCACTCTTACAAAAAGTCTTGCCTGTCATGGTTGCCAAGCTCAGGTAAACCACTGAACTGTGAATAAAGCACTGTGACATAGTACAGGCTTCTGTACTTACAGCACTATACTGTATAAATATGCTTATGATGTTTTCGTCCATATGAAAATGTTAGTGTTAAAATGTAATGTATACTGTATTGCATTGTGTAATGTATTACCCTACATTGTGAAATATTTCAATAAAAACAACCCCCATGATAACACACAGTACACACATTTGAGTATACAACCCAAGAGAGATGCCACATTTCATTAAGTGCTCCCAGGTGGAAGGGGAACATATCTGATGCTGTAGTTTCCCAGAGATTTCTGCTACTGGTGTTTTTTTCTCTCCTAAGAGTCCTGATGTTGTGAAATGATACTGTCTGGCTAAAATAATCAACACTTTTACTAAATATGACCCTAATGCAAGTGCTGATACTACAGTATATAAAAAAAGCAGTTTTTAATAAGTGTCATATGCACATTACCACATACTTGACACAAACTGTGCATGTAAGCATCAGCACCAAAATAAAGTACACTACAAGACACACACTGTCCCCTATATGCTACATACACAGGTGTTAAAAATGCACACTGTGTGCATTTCAATAAGTGCTTCCAGGAAGGAGGAAGACATATCTGAGGCCATTGTTTCCCAGAGATTAAAGTCAGTGGTGTTTTTTGTTTTCTCTCCAGAGACTCTGAATGTTGTGTAAGCAATAATACCAGACTGCCCAGGGGTGTAAGGAGGCTCGATGCCACAGGCAGAGGGCCTTATAGCTCTGAAGGGTCCAGTATTGCCCAATACCCGAGAGGGTATTATTGCACTTAGAAAATGGCCCATAGGTGACATTTTTGAAAGAATGTACGAAAATAATATTATATGTATAAAAATAAATTAAAAAAAATCCCATTACATTTTCAGAAGTCCTTCCAGTGGTAGAATCACCCATAGTGGGTGCTGCTGTTTAGTTTGTTTTTTTGTTAATAGTGTCTCTTCCATAAGGATTTCCTCCAGGTTATGGTTGCTTGATGCTTTGTCTCTATCCCCCACCCCCAAACACACAGACACACCCACAAGCATGAAAAATCATTTATTTTATTTGTCTTTATCAGCTCCGTGTCAGAACAGGGAATGTAGTGTTGAAGTGCATGTCAACTGATGTAATTTTGTTTTTATTTGTGATCAGGTTTTGGAATGTGGTGTGAGTCTCCAGCTGTAGTTTTAGACCACGCCACCACTTGAGACAGAGGAAATGTGATACTGTTAAAGGTAACACAAATATTTCTGTTATTTTTGCAGGTTTTATTGTTTTGGGTTCTCTTCAGTAAAAACTATGTGGTCAAATGGGGAAACATTGCCAGCCGCGGTAGCCTAGTGGTGTAAGAAAGCGTCACTTGTATCTTGCCATTTTTTTACAGTGGTCTGACATTCATTTTGCAAGATGAGGTTGGATTTTGAAGACAGGGTTAAGTTTTTGAAAAGGAAGAATGTCACATAAGTTGTGGGCAGGGTTTTTGTGACTCTGTGTGTGTATGTGTGTGTGTTTCTATGTGTGGCAGGGCACTCCGCTTTTCCTTTCACTTAGCGAGCAGAAAAAATGGCATCTATTAAACTTTCCAGTTCAACACTACAGCTGGTACTTGTTTTTTAGGGAGCTCTAGAAAAATAGATACATACCTATATAATGTTGCCAGACAATCAGCACACAAAGGATTTTCTTTGCCATTTTCTAAGAAATGATACTATCTGCCAAAAATAAGCAGCACGTTTATGAAGCCCTAATGCAAGTGCTACTACTACAGTATATAAATGAGCATTTGTCAATGCCAAATGTTTTCTTGCATGGTGTATGTGGATACTTACCACCAACTACCAAATTCAGCTGCCTCTCTAAGCTACTTAGAATTAAATATTCTTGCTAAAATACTGTACATCATTAAAGTATATGCATTTTTTTATGTACATGTTAAGCATCTGTATAGACAATGTGTATTATAATGAAGGTCGAGACAGACTCAACTGAGATGTACCCCCCACACACATGCACACACACACACACACACACACACACCACACCTGTTACAGAAGACAAAGCTGAACCCATGCTTGGGACTATCTTGTTTGAGAGGGTACTACTCACACAGAGTTGGATGTTGTTTTCAGAAGTGAAGCATCCCTGGTGATATCATGTCCACCTGATATGTAGGCACAACCTGAGAAATGGACTTGCAAGCTGTTTGCTCTATGCTCTCTTACCATCTCAGGTCACACAGACCATGAAAAGGCAATATCTCACTGGCAATGCGCAGACTCAGTAGCCCCCAGCCCTGCAGTCTGCCATGCTAATTTGGCAATCCCTCTGCAAAAAAAAAGTGCAGTTAACAAATGTTTCAGGGAATCCCCAGTGCAATAATCTGAAGTGGTGTTTTATAATGCGCATGTACTGGGGTGATGCACATTCAAAATGTTCATGAGATGTACTGTGTTTTTTACATGGGTCAAGAAGTACTCTTGAGATGTCAGTCATTAACAATGCCTCTCACACTTCTTCTTTCTGGAGCCTCGCTGTGGAGACTCCACTCAGCTTAGGCAGAACATCAAAAACATAATGGAACTTACCTGAAAAGAACTCAATTAGGTATTAATCAAATATATGCACACTGCATGTCTCGCAGGCTTCTGTGCTACCTACAGTACTAGGTAATACAGATACACATTTTGTTTGCTTTACATGGGAGTTGACTCATCTGAGATACAAACTACCAAAACTTCAAGGATTGTCTCCATTCATAGAAAACAGGTGTTATGGACTATTCAATGGCAGAATTTCAGAGGTGATCACTGATTCAGGAACAATTCTGTAAGAGAAGAGAAAGAAAACCACAAACAACTCACAAGTGCACATTGTAATTCCACTGACACTTAAACAATGGCTGTCCAGTTTGGCACCTGAACTAAATGATCTGATGATGTAGGATTTGCAGGAATGTTAAGGGCAACTGGTGCACCCTGCAGTACAACTTTAATCCACTTTGCTATTAGGAAGTAGAGAGCAAACTTTCATGTTGCCCTCAGTGTGTTCCAGACACTCCCCCTCTCCTTCAATGGAAGGAGTTTACAAAGACATGGGAGATTGCTCTCAGTTTCAGTTTCTACCCATTTGAACTCTGTGATAGGTTTATACTAATTGGCTGCAGTGAGCACTGGGGCACATAGTATTGAGTTGTATGTTTATAACTGCTGTTACAAAGAAACAAATATGTAATCTGGATATTCAGTATCAACTAACATGTGTCTCTAGAATGGGCTCCACAGTTTCTTCCTTTTTCATACTTAATATTTATTGATGCTGCAGAGGTGTCGAGTTAGTGCAACATTCAAAATTACACTGAAGTAAGATTTGTAAGTATAAGCCCTGAGTCAGGGGTTGGAGGGGGCTTTGCATGCATGAGTGCATGAAGGTGGAAGTGAAGGGTCAGAGGTAGTGTGGGTGGGTCACAGATCATGGTGCATGCAAGGTGCTGATATGGGGCTGGTTACAGGGATGAGGGACATGGGATGGAGCCAAGATACTAACAGTGTGTGGCAAGCAAGGAGTGGAGCGAGTGACCTAGTGTGAGAGAGAGTTGGAGTCCGGAGTGCAGCTGCCATCATGTCTTACAGGCGATAGGAAGTTTGGTAATACAGTGGGATTGATGATCAGCTGTTTGCTGACTGGCTTCATGCAAAACACAGCCTTTGAAGTTCCTGTAGTACTAATGCTATATCGAAGACAATCTGGCCAGAAATTAAGTTCAGGTTCTACACCTATTTCCAGATATTTCGAGAAATTTCTGAAGAGTTTCTCTCTGCTGCCCCTACTGTGGAAATGCAAAAAGCAGGAGATATTTCTGTAACTATCACAGAAATTTCAGGAAATATCTGGCAGTGTCTGTGGCTGCTACTGTACTTGTTAAAGAGCCACTGACACCTTAAGAAAAACTTTGAAAAGCACAACATTTGGACACAAAGCAGCTTACATTTCTCATTAGTTCTGTATTTATTATCCAAATGATCAATTACTGAGGTCATATGCATGAAAACAGGATAGTTGTTCCTTGAGGGTTCATCAGCTCCTATTGCTTCTTTCCAACCTGATGTCATAATACTCTTCTTGTAATATCACAGTTATTCCCATGGCAACAGACTGATGTCATAACAGAGCATTATAATTTGAAGTAGGAATAAGCTATAAAGTCAGATGTACTGTAATGATACATTTTGGGAGGCACTCTTGAGACTAATATGGCCGCATGTCTGTTCACCTTACTCCACTACACAGTCAGCCAAAACTGCCTTTACAAGAGCTAAGTTCTTGTTGAGAACTGTTTTAAAGCATACGATGAAGCAGAAGTTCATGCTTGAAAATCTGGATACATTTCTTACCCCCAAAACTGGGAAGCCTACCTTGCATTGGGGGACAGCTGGTTCTCCATATTTTGGTGAGGGAATGGCTTACCCAGCACCAGCATGTCCAGACTTGGGTGTCAAGGCAAAGACTATGGCAAAACTGACACTAGCTTCAATTCAAGCTTTTTTGTTGTAGTTCCAGGGGGACACTAAGGCATCATTCCAGAAAATCCAGAACCCTTTGGGAGATATAAATACACATTGTCAAGCAACTGAGGAGAAAATGGATAAAGTAGAAGAGAGAATGCATCTTATCGAAGAGAACGCTTCTTAAAAAAGCTTCTTTGGACCCAAACAACTGTGCTAACTGCAGACCTATCTCTAACCTTCCCTTGGTTGGGAAGGTGATTGAGAAAGTGGTTGTGCTATAACTGGAGAATCATCTTACCATCCATGATATCTTCCATCCTCTACAGTCAGGCTTCCAGAAGAGACATAGTACCGAGACTGCTCTGGTTTTGGTGCTCAATGATCTCCTGATGGCGAGGGACCAGAAACGCCATTCCATCTTGGTACTTCTGGACCTCTCCTCAACATTTGACACTGTGGACCATGGGGTGCTGCTTGAGCACCTGAGGGTTATCTGTGGCCTGGCTGGTCCAGTTCTCAGATGGTTTCACTCTTTCCTCACCGGCAGGTCTCACAGGGTGGTGTCTGGAATTTTTTCCTCTGAACCATTATCCCTGCTGTGTGGGGTCCCTTAGGGCTCAGTGCTGTCCCCCATGTTGTTTGCAGTGTATTTACTGCCCCTCGGAGGCATTGTAAGATGATATGGGCTGAGGTTTCACTGCTGCACTGATGATACCCAGCTCTATCTGTCTTTTGAGCCTGACTAGGATAGTGCAGTCTCATTGTTTAACAGCTGTCTGGCAGAGATCCATGACTGGATGAAGGCTAGCTGGTTGAAATTGAACTTCAGGAAGACTGAGGTGGTGGTAGTGGATATGGGGTGCTGGATAGAGAGGCAGGTAGTGGGTTTACCATCTGGGCTTTGGCTTGATGGTGCACAACTGCCTGCCTCTGAATGGGTGCATGATCTGGGGATGGTTCTTGGTAATGGGCCAACGCTGAACATGCAGGTATCAGCAGTCATCAAGTCCTCCTTTTACCATCTGAGGAACATCACCAGAATTAAGCACCTTGTTCCATCCAATGATTTGCACATGTTGATCCATGCCTTAATGACCTCATGCCTTGATTACTGTAACTCCCTTTACCTGGGGCTTCCAGGGGTTGATATCTGCTGTTTGCAGCTGGTGCAGAACGCAGCAACTAGGTTGTTGACTGGGTCATTGCACTCTAGTCATATTACTCCTGTGCTGCTTGCTCTGCACTGGCTGCCTATACAGTAGTGGATCACCTTTAAGGTTGATTTGCTGACCTACAAAGCCCTGCATGGACAGGGACCCAGTTACCTGCAAGAGCTCCTGGTTCCCTACAGCCCTGGCTGTCCTCTCTGCTCATCTGACAAGGGATTGTTAGAAGTTTCCAGGGTGCATTTAAAAACATCTGGTGCCCAGGCATTTATGTTTGTGTCACCATCCCTGTGGAACTCTCTACCTCGTCAGATTAGAGAGTGCAGGACCCTGGAGAGCTTTAAAACCAGCCTGAAAACATGTCTTTTCCAACAGGCTTTTAATGACTGATATTTATGATTGGGGAAGTTTTAAACTGAATTTGAATTTGTGTTAGATTTTAAATTACTGTGAAGTGTTTTGTATGTGCAGTGCTTTGAAACTGGAAATGCGCTATATAAATAAAAAATAATATTATTATTATTATTAATATAAGACACTTGCTAATCTAAAATTAAACACAGCAATGGAGCCAGATGGGTTTCATCCAAGGGTGTTGAGGGAGCTCAGAGAAGTACTGGCTGCAACTCTGACAGTACTTTTTAACAGAATACTGGATAGTGGAGTGGTTCTGGAGGACTGAAAGAGGGCAGATGTAGTCCTCCCACTTCACAAAAGTGGTACCAGTGAAGAGACTGGAAATTATAGGCCAGTCAGCCTGCTATTGATGGTGGGAAAGTGAAAAGAAACACTAATGAAGGAAAGGATTATGGAATATCTTGAATCGAATGCATTATAGGACCTGAGGCAGCATGGATTCCTGGGGGGGGGGGAAGACATGTCAGACAAATCTGATAGATTTCTTTGACGAGGTGACCAAGGAATTTATTTATTTATTTGCTTTTGTTCATCAGATGAGCACACTAGACAGCCAAGTGCCTATTTTCAGGTGTGACCCGGGAGATTACAAGGTACATACAAGAACATCAGGCATGTCAGGGTACAATCAAGACCATCAGGCATATACATTACAAGCAGTAGGTTGGTAACAGCGTAGTACAGGCATGGACAACAGTAATCATCATAGACAGTAAAATAGAAAAGTACACGTACTCTTTACATAAACAAGTTGGGCCTGGAAAGGACCCAATACAATTTAATACATCTGAAATAGCTGTGAGCTCACCAGTGGATATGGTGCATTCAGAATCATAAATAGGTGACCAATCTCCTGAACAGTGGAGCCAGGTTTTTAATGACTCAGCCAGTCAGAGTGGACTGGGCCACAGGCTCAGGGGGGTTGTTAAGTGCAGCGGCAGGAGGAGGCTGAATTGAGGGATCAAGGGGGAGTGGTGGATGTGGCCTATCTGGATTTCAGTATGAGTTTCAACACCATTCCACATAGGAGACTAGTGAGCATGCTGGATAGCTTTGGGGTGGAAAAAAAGGTCATAATCTGTGTAAGAAATTGGTTCAGGGATATGTGTCAGAGGTTGGTGGTAAATGGATTTCACTCTGAGGAAGAGAGGGTGACCAATGGGGTACATCAGGGATTAGTGCTGGGACTGGGTCTCTTCAATGTCTTCATAAGTGACATTGCAGAGGAACTGGAAGGGGAGGTTTTCACCTTTGCAGATGACACTAAGATCTGCAACAGGGTGGGCACTCTGGGGGGCATGGAAAGCATGAACAGAGACCTGGGTTAACTTGAGGAGTGGTGAAGGGTATGGCAGCTGGGTTTCAATGAGAAAAAGTGAAAAACAATACACTTGGAGAACAGAAATCCAGGGACAGAGTACACAATGGGGTACTGAGAACAACCAGGCAGGAAGGAGACCTGGGAGTAATCATATCAGATGACCCAAAGGTGGCCAGGCATTGCAACAAGACAGTCATGATGGCTAATGGGATGCTGGGGTGCATAGGAAGGGGTATTACCAACAGAAAGAGGGAGGTATTGTTACCCCAGTATAGGTCACTGGTAAGACCCCACCTTGAATACTGTGTACAGTTCTGGACACCACATCTCTGGAAGAACATATAGTGGCGGTAGTCCAGAGGAGGGAGTATAAAATATTGCTGGGTCTGCATCAAAAGTCCTATGAGGAGAAACTGAAGGAACTCAACATATACAGCCTGGAAGAGAGGAAAGAGAGAGGGGATATAATAGAGACCTCTAAATACCTTCCATGGGTAAATAAGGTGCAGTAGGGATGTATTTGTCAGTGTCAGTGGCTCAGTAGGTAGTACACTTGCCTCTGAGGCCGGGAGATCAGAGGGCTGTGGGTTCAGTTCCCACATCTGGCACTTGGATTAATATCCCAGTACTGACACTGTAGTGCAGCATGAGAGGGGTGCTGCACTTCTGAGGTGCCGTCTTTCGGATGAGACATTAAACCGAGGTCCCATCTGCCTGGATTGGTGGTAGTTCAGGTAGATGTTAAAGATCCCATGGCACTTATCAAAAAGAGTAGGGGAAGTTTTTATTGAACATCAACTGAACAGAAAAGAAAAACGAAAATGATACAGAGAAAAATACAAAACACAAAATAATTAAGTTACAGGAAAATCAGATTCAGTTATCCAAGGTAATAGTGTCCATAATTCCAACAAAGAGTCAGACGGCAAATGCACTGCCTCTGAAAAATATATGGCCTTCAAATCATGTTTGATCCTTCGAATAATGGTAAGAGGCACATCCTGATTCTGTAAATTAAACAGACAACGATCATTCCACACATGCCATTTGATTATTACAAAAATCAAATTTAACGTAATAATATTCCAATGAGACCAAGTGAGGGGGAAAAAAACATACATCAAATTGTCATAAGTAATGAGAGCAAATAAGGGTTCACGCCATCTGGCAGCTAATAGAGTCCAAAAAGAAACAATAAATGTACATGAAAAAAAGGTGTGAAATAGTTTCTTCTTGTTGCTGACATTCAGGTCTGGAACAAAATCTGTCCTGTAGTGATTTGTATTTATGGTTACATTTGATGTTGATACGTTCATGGCAGCTAAGCCGATGCAAGTCCCACATCTTTTGGGGAACCCTAGAATTATGAAGTAAAGTGAGCAAAGCAGGGAGATGTTGCGTAGGACATTTGGGAAAAACAACAATCTCCAAACATACACAGTCCACTAAATACTTACACAATGATTTTCTGGAGACAGTTATTAGCATATGGCTAGTAATCTGCCAGTGTTTCAAACGAAAAAAAACTATCCCTAACATAAGCAGAAATCTGGGGGTAATGTGTTAAAACCGTCAATTTGTTAAGTTCCCATTCATGAAACCAAGGACCACAGGATTCAAGAAACCAAGGTTCCCAACCTCGATCTTGGTTAACCAGCAGGGGTTTAATATTATGAAACAAGAAAAAACTAGTATAAAAAAAAAACAGGTTGGACCATAGCTAGGCCTCCATCCTGAATAGGGAGATAGGTGATCTGATGTTTAATGGGGTTCAGGCGGCTACCCCATAGGGCTTGAAAAAAGAGACTAAGCAATCTGGTTTCAAATTGCCAGGGAGGGGGGGAAATATAAGCCAGAAAGAGAAAAAGGGGAAGCAGAATGGTTTTAGTCATGTAAATCCTTTTTTTCTTACTCATCTGCCATGAATTCCAACGGGCAACCATAATCTGAGTATAATCTAATTTGGGAGTCCAGTTAAGGACATCTAAAAGACCAGTACCATATAAAATGCCCAAAATCCTAATAGGGTCATCACAAAGTCTAATGTCAACAGAAGACTCATCTACAAAAGGGGAACCTAATCTACAGCCTACACATTTATCAAGATTAAGGGCCGCGCCAGAAACAGCCCCAAACTTGGAACAGTGTCAAAATGCAGAACGCACGGAGGCAACATTAGCCACCATGAGACTCATATCATCTGCATAGGCCAAAACGGAATATGGGGCTGAGGGAAGTGGCATAATTGTTGGGGCCGAATTAATAGAACGAAGTAAGGGATCCAAAAAAAAACATATAAAAGTGGACTAAGGGGACAGCCCTGTCTAACCCCTCTGTGTAAAGGAAGCATAGGGCCTTTCCATCCATTGACCAGTGGGACAACAGTTGCAGACCGATATAGCAACCGGAGTCTAGTCAGGGTATAATCAGGTACTTTATAATATCAAAGAGTAGACCATAAAAAATCATGATGTACAGAATCAAAAGCCTGCCATTGGTCTAGTGAGAATATGAAACCATGTAAAACATTAGAATTTCCACGTTCAATCATTTCTCTAAGTAAAATTAGATGGTCCTGAATACATCTCCCAGGGACACTGCAAGATTGTGCAGTAGAAATCACATATATGGCCAATTTAGAAAGTCTGAGGGCCAAAATTTTGGTCAATATTTTAAAATCAGTATTTAAGAGGCATAAAGGTCTCCAATTGGAGAGTAATCTTCTATCCCCTTTTTTATGTAAGTAAAATAAACAACCCATGTTAAAGTCTAAAGGAAGATGTTCGCACTGTAGAATAGAATTATAAACTATAGCCAATTCAGAACTCAGGTCAGCAGAAAACAATTTATACAGCTCACTAGAGACCATCCAAGCCGGTGTCACTCTTTGGCGTAAAGACTTGATTACTGCTTCAATTTCATGTGCTTGTATCTCAGTATCTAACATATCTGCAACAGAAGAAGGTACATCAGGAAGTTGTAAAAAGGAAAAGTAGTCCATTATGGATGCAGATGGGGGGGCATGGGACCAAACAATTTTTGTGTGTAACAGGTAACACGGTGCCTGATATCCAAAATATCAGTGAGCTCGGTGAAACTGTCGTCAAACAGCGTAGTAAAGGTTTTAGTCTCTACAGTTCGCCGAATAGAAGCATATGGACATACTGCGTCACGTGTACCAGAGGTCCCAAAACGCTGTTGATGTTGAACAGAAGTAGCCTTCAGAAGGTGATAATCCATCATGCGCTCCTTAAGAGTACTTATTTGGGTGGAACAATCATGGCCAGTTTCATGAGATAAAGTAAGTAATTTTTGAAGTTGTCGTCTGTTAGTGTGATAAAGGAAATACAATGAATCATGATGATGTTTACTAAAATTTTAAATAAAGTTCAGAGTCCAGATTTCGTATCCGCCACCAATCCAGGGGCATCATATAAAAAATACTGTCTTCGATTATGAATATACTCAGTTAAGTGACTTAACAAGCGTGAATCAGATAACAGGGAAGCATTCAGTTTCCAAATGCCAGGGCCAAAACGAGATGTCAAGGAAGGGCCTTAAAGAAATAGATAATAAATTATGATCCGAAAATTCCATAACTTGAATTACAGCATCAGAAAGTTGGAGGTGGGAAGAAATAAAAAAATCAATACGGGTTGCAAGGGGCCTTTGTGAAAAGTAGGAGTATGCCAACCCGTAAAGATAAATATGCATCCTGTAAACCTGTGGAATGGAGCAATTGTTTCAGAAAATTCGTGTCACAAAACAACTTAGTAGTCTTTGAAGTAGAAGACTTATCTTTAGTGGATAACCCACAATTGAAATCACCCCCAAAAATCACATGCATTGATGTGTATAAATAGGGTTGAATCAGTTTCAGTACTTCAGTTCTGTGGGATTTCAATTGAGGGTCGTAAATATTAATAATCCGGAAAGGGACAGAAGAAATCAAAATATCCAAGAACAGAAGCTGAAGACACCCAACAGTTTAACAACAGTAACATCAGGTATACTAAATAAAATACCCAAACCAGAACAAGAGTCCTGTCCAAGGGACCAAAAAGAGAGCCCAGAGGTCCAGGCACGAGTGGCCCTGGAAATTTCTGGAAGAGCATGGAAACGTATATCTTGCAAAAAGATGAGACCAGCTGTCAAGCCAGATAAAAAGGAAAAAACTGCGTCTCTCTTAGCATGCTTCTTTATACTGTTAACATTAACAGTATGCACTGGAAAACAGAAGACATGAAACGGGAAAGTGAAACCAAAAACACAAAAGTCACCTTAGACCTACCTTTCCTAGGGTACCTTCCTATGTTTCAGTTTTGCCTTAGCTTTCCTTTTGAGAACCAATATTATCAATGGGTACTTCAGTGTCGCGTAGTCACATCAGGGTGGGAGGAAAGAACAGAGGGCGTATCAGGTGCGTGTTGTCCTGAGGGTGGCGTAAAACCTCAAATTTATTCATATGAGTCACAGTAGAGGATTTCAGGGCCTTAGAAGAGGGAGAAGTCCCCTTCTTAGATCCTCGTGTAACTCTAACAAAAGGTTCGGGGGGGTCCATGGAAGACCCATAAATACTAGGCAAGACAGGAATAGGGACCTCTTCCCAGGTAGAAATAGCAAGATCAGAGGAAGGGGGAAGGAGAGCTGTAGTAAAGGTCTGTGGTTCCAAAACAGGAGCAGACCATTCTTGTAAAGTAGAAGAGGGGTCAACAGCAGGTACAATAGGGTGAGGGAGGGGTACACGTTGAGGTCTAGAAAGAGTGTCAGATAAACGAGAAGATTGTGCGACAGTAATAATCAAACGTTGTTCTTCCCCATCAGCAAGAGTCTGGGAGTTGTGAGCTGCCCAAGTACAAGTCTGGAAAGTGTGCCTCAATTCATCACAAAGGACTCAAAGAGGTTCATCCACACATTGGGAACCTGCATGGCCAATACTTACCACAAACAGAGCATTTAATCTTGTCACAGACACTACTGATATGGTTCTGAGAGCCGCATCTGTAGCAAGCTTTAGGCTGGCCAGGGTAAAAAAGAACCCCCCTGTCTTTTCCAAGCATAAAGCTGTTTGGGAGATGCTGTATTCCAACCTCCGAAGTACGAAGCATAACTCTCGCTCTCCACCCACCTGTCCAGATATTCTCAGAATCAAAGATAGCCTCTGGGTCAGAAAGGACAGTACATCTTTGCTTTAACCAGACAGTAATATCATTAAGACTGACACCTTCATTACGAAATAATATAGTAACAGTTTTCTGAGTAGGTTTAGTTAAGGGAATGGCATTAAACGGTGACCATAAAGGAGAAGTTTTAAGCTCCTGATATTTTCTCCAAAACTTTTCTAAACCAGTGATAGTTTTAAAACTAATATCAAAATGAGACTCTGAAGAAACATGAATTAAGGCATGAACCTCAAAAGCAGCAAATTGCATAGAATCCTTCAAAAGAGTGCGACCTACAAAAAATCGGTCAAGAAAGTCAGGTAAGCCCCCCAAATAATGCAGCCGAACAGCGTTGTGTCTTTTAGCTTGATGTACAGGGGGTTGAAAACATGCAGCATAAGTTTTAGGGGACAAAGCAGTAGAAGCAGCAGGAACTGGACGAGACTCAGGGTCCCGAAGAGTCCGTTGTTCTTGAGGCATCGAGGAAGCAGAACCAAATTGCAAAGTCGGGTTCTGAGTCAGAAGAAGTTCAGTTGGCAAAGAAAGATCAAGAGAAGCAGCAGAGTCTTTCAAAACAGGAGAGGCCAGCAGTTTGTCGGTGTCAGGTGGCCTAGTACTGATCGGGGAAGAACCAGAACGCAGTCCCAGCGGTAGGATCCTTCTCCCACCCAGCCGCCAGGGCCGACTCAACAGACCAGTCTATCATATGCAAGGCATCAGGAGAGCAAGCAGGCACCTGTACAGAAGAAATTTCTGAGAAAGCTGAGCAAGGGTACAGTCAGTACAGGCGGTAGGGAGTGAAGAGGGTCCGCAGCAACAGGCAAAGAATGCGGAAGTGTCAGAATCGGTGAAGAGACAGTAAAACAATCTTTCCCAGACGGTGAGTCAGTAGCAGCAGGTACAAAACCAGACTGAGGCTTAAGGGCTAACAAACGCGGTCTAGCAGTGAAATAACGCTGTTCCTTGATTTTAAGTAACATATCTACATCCATAGAAACAGGAGGAGAAGACTCACTGATATCCATAGTAGCAGGGCTAGAAGACATTGTAGCACAGTTTGAGGAATAAATGAAGGATCCACAGGCAAACACTGCACACAAGTATCCACAACAGCAGCAGGGGAAGTATCCAAAGGCACAGAAGAACCATATTCAGTAGATTGCAGCACAATAGGCATAGAAGATGAGGTCTCTCTCAGAACAGAGACAGGGGAAGAGACCAGCTTCACTGCCTTCAACACCTCCATGTCCTCCACAGCATGTCCAGTGGCAGCCATCTTGGTCCCACATGAAAATGGGACCCCTCTGCTTACAGGAAGTAGAGTAAGGGAATTTCCCCGGTGTTCTGACCAAATTTCCCTCATTCACTAAAAATACCACCAACAGCTTAATCTGGTTCAAGGTCAGTTGGCATTCATCTGTATCCCCCTCCCCCGGGTCGTGCCTGAAAATAGGCAGGAATTGTCTAGTGCACTTACCCGGTCAACAAAAACTAAATAAATATATAAATAAATGTTTCAAAACAAATCATGCTCAAGAAAAAGGGGTGATGATATGAAACTGTAAGGAAGTAGTTTCAGGAGAGATGTGAGAAAGTAGTTCTTCACAGAAAGAGTAGTGGATTCCTGGAACATCTTTCCAGTTAATGTGGTGGTGGTGAAAACAGTGATTTGTTTCAAGAATGCATGGGATAGGCACAAGGGAATCATAGTGGAAAGGAACAGGAAAGTAAGAAAGTGCTCTAGATCAAGTAAGGTCTTAGGTGAGAATATAAGTAGGGGAAAAAGGGGCAGATTGGGTGGGCTAAGTGTCCATTATCTGCCATTTGATTCTGTGTTATGTTTCTATGTAAGAGGCTGTAGCTTTTATAAACAAAAATCTTTCATGCAGATTTGATGTCCAACCCAAAGTACAGTGCATCACAGTGCATGGAGGTATATCAAATTACAAAATTTGCAGATAACACTAAACTGGGGGGTGAAATAGACTCTTTTAAAAAACATCTCTCAATCTGTAGTGACCTGGAAAAATTTAATTGGTGCACCACTAACAAAATGACACTGAACCATGATAAATGTGTTGTACTCTATTTTGGAACTAAAAATCCAAATTATGTGTACAGCTTAAATAACTAAATGCTGAAACAATCTGTATAAGGAAACAGAAGGAGCAGGACAGAGAGCTGTACCAGTTAAGGCAGAAGGAAGCAGGGAGGGAAGTCAGAATACGAAAGGCCCAAACTGAGGAAAAGATAGCCAACTCAGTTAAGAAGGGGGTAAAACCTTTTATAGGTACATCAGCGAGCGTAGAAAGAAAAATGGAGGGATAGTGAGGCTGAATAGAATGAACGGTAGGTGGGCAGAGGGGGTCAGTGAAAAAGCAGGGATACTGAATGAATATTTCTGCTCAGTATTCACAAAAGAGGAGGGGGAAGTGCCTAATCCAAGTAACAGAAGCACTCTTGATAGGGGGGTCGATCCCAGTCCTTTCACAGAAGAAAGGGTTCTGCAAGAACTCCTAAAACTGAAGGTGGACAAAGCAATGGGGCCTGATGGAATTCACCCCAGAATTCTAAAAGAATTAAGGGGGAACTAGTGAAACCACTGGCTACTCTTTTTAATAAATCATGGGAGGATGGTGTGGTACCCGAGGACTGGAGGAAGGCGGATGTGATTCCCTTCACAAAGTGGCACCAAGACAGAGGCAGAAAACTACAGACCTGTCAGTCTGACCTCTGTGGTAGGGAAAGTGATGGAGTCACTTCTGAAGGAAAGAATAGTTGAGTACCTAGAGGCCAGTGGGGCACGGGACCCAAGGCAGCATGGGTTCACAGCGGGAAGGTCATGTCAGACGAATCTAATAGATTTCTTTGACTGGGTGACCAAAGTAGTAGACCAGGGAGGGGCTGTGGACATGGCCTACCTAGACTTTAGCAAGGCATTTGACACAGTCCCACACAAAAGATTAATAGTCAAATTAACCAGCCTGGGTGTGGGTCCCAGAGTGGTAGCCTATGTAAAACATTGGCTGGACAACAGGACACAGAAGGTAATTGTAAATGGAGTCCACTCTGAAGAAAGAGGGGTTACTAGTGGGGTACCACAGGGTTCAGTATTGGGTCCAGTCCTTTTTAATGTCTTCATGAGTGACATTGCAGAGGGACTGGAAGGAAAAGTATGCCTCTTTGCAGATGAAACAAAGATCTGCAACAGGTTTGATACACAAGGAGGCTTGGAAAGGATGAGAAGGGACTTGGCAAGGTTGGAGGAGTGGTCAGAAGTATGGCAGCTAGGATTCAATGCAAAGAAGTGCAAAATAATGCACCTGGGAAACAAGAACCCAGGGGAAGAATACACAATGGGGAGGTAGTAACAACAACAAAAAAGGAAAGGGACCTGGGGGTAATCATATCAGATGACCTTAAGGTTAGTAAGCAATGTGAGAAGGCAGTAGGGAGGGCTGGGGGTATACTGGGATGCATAGGGAGAGGCAGAAAACAGGAAGTTGTTATCCCTCTGTACAGAGAGTTGGTGAGACCCCATCTGGAGTACTGCGTCCAGTTCTGGAGACCCCATTTCTGCAAGGACATAGACAGGATAGAGGCAGTCCAGAGGAGGGCAACTAAAATGGTGCAGGGTCTGCAAGAGAAACCAAATAAGGAGAGACTAAAGGAGCTTAATATATATACACTTGAGGAAAGAAGGGGGGGGGACATGATAGAAACTTTTAAGTACCTCAGTGGAATCAACAAAGTCTGAGAGGGTAGCATCTTTCAGGAAAAGAGACATGCAAGAACAAGGGGACACAATTTAAAGATAGAGGGGGCAGTTCAGGGGCAATGTGAGGAAGTATTATTTCACAGAGAGGGTAGTGGATGCATGGAACAGCCTTCCTGAGGAGGTTGTGGGGTCTAAAACTGTGGGAGAATTCAAGAATGCATGGGACAGACATAAGGCAATTCTTGTGGGGGGTAGGAAGAAATAGGCTGTTGGTTAACTAGGATCTGCGGCCTATCCTGTAGGTAGGGAAATGGGCAGACTAGTTGGGCCAAGTGGTCCTTATCTGCCATCAAAGTCTATGTTTCTAAAGGAATGAGACTTATGAATATTAGTCAATAGCAATTTAACATCCAGGGATCATTGAAAAAAATAGCACAGACTGCAAATTCATTAATAAATAGAGTCAAATGGATGTTCATAAACAGGAGCCAAGCATTCCTTATCCCTTTATACAGATCATATCTTAGACCTTATCTAGACACAAACTCCCCTTTTTGGAGCCCCTGTCATACCAAAGACATAAAGCTGTTGGAGTCAGTTCAGCATAAAGTCACTAAGCTAATAGCATCCTTAAGAAACCTGCTCTACAAATCAAGACTCTGAGAGATGAGCTTAGTTAGGCTAGATGACAGAAGGGCAAGGGGGGACACTAGGATTGGGAGACACCCTTGATGGGCTTTGCCTTCTTGTGTCTAAAAAAAAATTAGTAAACAAATCAAGGGGATAGATTTGAGAAAAGAAAGGAAGGCAGAGTGGGAGGTCAGGTGCCTAAGTGGCACCACGGCTGGGAGGGATGGGAAACAAATCTTGAGGATGGCTACAGCAGCAGGAAGGAAAAGGTAGCTAGCTGTCATTGTCAGCCTGAGAATCAATAATCTGGCTAGGGATGGGGCTGGTATAGTGAAGGGAAGATTAGGGAGCTGGGAAGTGGTATTAGACAAGTAGCATGCTCAGAGGCTTTCACTGAGGTACTGCATATCTACAACAGAGGGAAGGAGAGGGTTCTCTGCATTAGAAGCTTCAACTCATAGCTGAAGTAATGGTGCAGAGATGAAGGGTTCACCTACATTTAGGACTGGAGACCCAACTAGGAGGATGATGGCCTATACAGGGGTGATGGACTACACCCATCCAGGAGGAAAACCACAGTTCTCAGTGGATAGTTTAAATGTTACTTCAATGAACATTTAAACTACCCAAGGGGTAGTGGAAGGACTCAGGGAGGCAGAAACTGCTCCCCCCACAGGCTGAAGTAGGGAGCAGGGAGAACTCGAAGGGGGGAGGAACCCCCAAGGGTGCAAATTAATAAAAGAAGCATGGTGATAGAAACAAAGGGTAGGGGAATAGGAACATTAAAAAGAGAAGGGGAAGGGGGCAGAAGAGAAAAAGAGGAGTAATGAGCAGAGTGCTAACAAAATCTGAAAGGCCATGCGTGCAGATGTTGGAAGCCTAGGAAACTAGATTCCACACCTAGAGGCTATCGTGGAAGAGCCTGACTTGGATATAATGGACATTACTGAGTCATGGTGCACTGAAAACCATGACTGGGACATGGCCATATCAGGCTTTACTCCGTTCAGAAAAGATAGGGTGGGAAGGAAGAGAGGGTGTGTGATGTCTTATGTAAGACAAAGCATAAAAACGAAGAAGAAACAAGGGATATGGGGGGGGCAGAGTTACTGTATGTCACCCTGGAGTCAGATATATATAGCCACTATTAACACCAGCTGATCTACAGACCTTTGGCACGGGGAGGGGGGGTTAGATAAGGTACTGGTGGAGGCCACTGGCAAAATGGAAGAAAAGGGGAGGAGCTGCTGGTGGGGAACTTGAATCTTCAGTGTGTAGATTGGATCCTCCCAGCTGCGGATTCAGCCTGAAGCAGCAAAATCCTGGACTCCCCGTAGGGAGCATTACTCAGACAACTAGTCAGTGAACCCATGTGTGATGGGGCATTACTGAACCTGGTACTCACTAAGAGGGACAGTGTTACAGAAGGCAATGTGGGAGGCCACCTGGGGACCAGTGATCACCATACAGAATGATTCAATATAAGGATGGCTGCAGCATCAAGCCACACGTGGGTGAGGGTCCTAGATTTCAGGAAGGCAGATTTTACAAAGATGGGTGAATGCTTCAGGAATGATTTGGAGAGGGGATGACCTGGGGGGTGGAGGAACAGTGGGCAAAGTGAAAAGGGGGCAGAGTAAAAGCAACAAACCTCTGTGCCAACCAGGTCGCCAAAGCAAGAGGAAAAAGAGACCATTATGGTTCTCAAAAAAGGTGCCTGAAAAGGTAAAGCCTAAAAGGGTTGCTTTCAGAAGGTACAAGGAAACACAGAATGAAGAGGATAGGGAGATATATCTGGGGAAACAAGAGGAAGGAGGAAAAACTCTAAGGAGTATGAAGGCACAAACAGAAAGAGAACAGACCAGGCAGTAATAAAAGGAGAGAAGACATGTTTAAAGTATGTAACCAAAAAGAGGAAGCCCAAGTGAGGCATTGTAAGGTTAAAATGGGAAGGGGGAACTGTGCCGAGGAGGACCAGGAAAAGGCAGACATATTGAATAAATACTTCCACTCAGAGTTCATAGATGAAGGATAAGGGGAGTGACTGCAAATAAATAAAAGGAGACTTGTTGGGGGGGGGAATGGACACCGGTCCTTTTTCAGAGAAGAGAGTCCTGAAGGAACTCGCTAATCTGAAAGTGGACAAAGCAATGGGGCCTGACGGGGTACATCCAAGGGTGTTGAAGGAGCTCAGATAGGTACTGGCTGCACCTCTGGTAGTTCTATTTAATAGATCACTGGAAACCAGAGTGGTTCCAGAGGACTGGAGGAGGGCAAATGTAATCCCACTTCACAAATGTGGTAGCTCAGAGGAAGCTGGCATTTATAGGCCAGTCAGCCAAATATCAGTGGTGGAAAAGTTAATGGAACACTGCTGAAGGAAAGGATCATGGAATATCTTAAATCCAATGGGTTACAGGACCCGAGACAACATGGATTCACCATGGGGAGGTCATGCCAACTAAATCTGATAGATTTCTTTGATTGGGTGACCAAGGAGTTAGATCAGGGTGGAGCAACGGACATGGCCTACCTAGATTTCAGAAAGGCGTTTGACTCTGTTCCACATAGGAGACTAGTACAGGGTTTTAAATAATTGATTAGCAGTTTTTTTCTTGGGACAATGCTAACTGTACAGAAAGTATTTATATAGGTTTTCTTTTTTTTTTTTGAAATTTCTCTTTTATCCTCCTCACAGCCTGCCTCCTCCGAACCTTCAGTGATGACCTCTGGACATCCCACTGCCCGGAACCCTGCCCCCACAGACCACAGATCCCCAAAGAGCCACGGTTTACCCCCAGGGCAGGGACGAGGTGGAGGGGTTCTAACCCCGTAACTTTACATTTTCATCGGTCTCGTGGTCTGTTGGGTGGGCACGGGCACATCATGGGCACGTCCGAGGTCCTCGCCTCTTCCAGGATGAGGCAGGCTCTTTTCCCCTTTTCTCCCTCCCTGAGCAGCTGACAACCTCCCCTGACGTCATGACGCGCACATCGACGTCCGTACTGCTCAATGGCCAGCCATCCCCTAGTGGGGCTTGCAGTTCCCGAGCCTCGGCTGGGAGTCGTACAAAGTGCCGGTGTCGGCCGAATCCTCCCGGGCAGGCGGGCTGTCGTGCCGGACGCCAAGCCTGTTCCCCTCGCTGACCCACCGACTACCCCGAGTCTGCTCCAGAATTCCAGGTCGCCGGGCGTGGGAGCGAGGTGGCGTCCAGCGCCACCCTCAGCACCACCGGGCCGGCCTATATAGGTTTTCTATAAGTGTTATGTTTGTTAAACACAGTGAGGCAAGTGCTATGCATTTTCTCAGTGTTTTAGCACTTTTATGAGCAAAACGCTAATCAATTTTTGGAGTTAAATAAAACCCTGTAGTAAACAAACTAGGTAGCTTAGGAGTTGGACTAAAGGTGATGATCTGGGTAAGAAATTGAAGTTTACTCAGAGGAAAAGAGGGTGACCAGTAGGGTACCTTAGGGATCACTGCTTGGACCAGACTTTTTAAATGTTTTATAAGTGACATTACAGAGGACCTGGAAGGGAAGGTCTGCCTCTTTGTGGATGACACCAAGGTCTGCAACAGGGTGAACACTCCAGGGGGTGTCTGTGGAAAGGGTGAGCAGAGACCTGAACAACTCAAATGTGTTTGAGGATATGGCAGCTGGTTTTCAATATGTAAAAGTGCAAAATAATGAACTTAGGGCACAGAAACCCAGGGACACAGTACAAAATGGGTGAAGTGGTAGTGACACCAACCAAGCAGGATGACCTAAATGTGGCCAGGCAATGCAACAAGGCAGTTGGGAGGGCTAGTGGAATGGTAGGGTGCATAGGAAGAAGTATCACCAGCAGAAAGGGATAGTGGTGTTGCCCTTGTATAGATCACTGGTAAGACCCCACCTTGAATACTGTGTCCAATTCTGGTGACCACTTCTCTGGAAGGATAAAAACAGAGTTGAGCAATCCAGAATGGTGCATGGTCTGCATCAAAAGCCCTATGATGAGAAACTAAGGACCTCAACATGTATATCCTGGCAGAGAGAAGGGGAGAGGTGGATATGATAGACACCTTTAAATACCTCACAGGGGTAAATTAGGTTCATGAGGGAAGTTTTTTTCATAAAAAAGGAGCTCAAGAATAAAGGGACATGCTATGAGGCTGGAGGGGGTAGACTGAGGAGAGATGGGAGGAAGTACTTCTTCACAGAAAGAGTGGTGGATTCCTGGAACAGCCTTCCACTGGAGGTGGTGGGAGTGAAGACAGTTGAGGAGGTTTAAGAATGCATGGGATAGGCATTAGTGTATCTTACTAGAAAGGAAGAGGGGGAGGGGCAAAAGAGCCAGAGATCGATTTGGGTCTGCGGTGATATAGATAGGGAAAAATTGGCACAATGGTAGCCAAATGGTCCTTATTCATCAAATTCTATGTTTCTAAGTAGTAACAATAGTAAAACTTTATAAGAGCAGTATAATAAAATGTAACAGACCAGTACTAAAGAGATATCGTCAATGTGTGTGTTGCAGATTGACAATAATGGTAAAGAAGCATGGACCCTGAGAACCACATTTTAAATAACTACAGTATGGTATGCTTTTATAACAATAAAACCTCACAAAAAATGGCTGATGTGTTTGGTATTTCTGCATAGCTTTCCCTGAAATTTTGGAATCATGTTCCCCAAGGTGTTACTTTACCACCTATAGAAGCACAAGTCTGTATTCCAAGTGAATGCTCACTTTCAGTGGGGGGGCTTCATGTGGTCTCTGAGAACAGCTTTGTTCCCACTGAAACTAATGCATTTAGAGTATCACAGAAAATGGCTATGTTTCCAATATCTGCATACATTTAACTACAATTTCAGAATCATGTTACCCAAGGTGTCCCTTAACCACCCTTAGAAGCACAAGTTTGTACTCCATGCAAAAGTTTGTCCCTAGGCGATCGGCTTCATGTGCTCTCTGAGAAACAACTTTGTTCCATTGACACTAATGCATTTAGTGTTTACAGAAAATGACTGGTATGATTGGCATTTCTGTATACTTTTGCCTGAAATTTCAAAGGCATGTTCCCTAAGGTACCCCTAACCACCCCTAGAAGCAGAAGTCTGTACCCCAAGTGAAATTTCTTTTCTAGGGCATGGGGTGCATCATGAGTTCTCCGAGTTGTGTTCCTATTGAAACTAGTGCATTTAGCGTAACAAAAAATTGCTGATATGTTAGACGTTTCTCCATACTTTTGCCTGACATTTCAAAATCTTGTCCCTCAGACTGTCTCCAAACCACTTCCAAAAGCACAAATCTGTACCTCAAGTGAAGGTTTATTTTCGGTGGTGGTGGGGGGAGGGGGGTATGTGCTCTCTGAGAAACACCTTGTTCCCTTTGACAGTAATGCATTTAGAGTGCCACAGAAAATGGCTGCTATGTTTGGCATTTCAGCATACTTTTGCCTGTAATTTCAGAATGATGTTCCCCAGGATGTCCCCTAACCACAAGTCTGTACTCCAAGAGAAATTTCTTTTTTCTTGGGGGGTAGTGTTCATGTGCTGTCAGAAACAGCTTTGTTCCCAGTGAAACTAATGTATTTGGAGAGTCACAGGAAAATGGTGGTTATCTTTAGTGTTTCTGCATATTTTGCCTGAAATTTCAGATTCTTCTACTCCAAGGTGTCCCCTAACCACTTCTAGAAGTACAAGTCTGTACACCAAGTGAAAGATCATTTTCCATGGGGGCTTCATATGCTGTCTGAGAAACAGCTCTGTTCCCAATGACAGTAATGCATTTAAGGAGTCACAGAAAATGACATACGAAACTACATACAAACATATGAAGAAGCCAGTAGAAGAAGGTCATTTGGTCTATTAAGTCTGCTTGTATTACAGGGTGCACAGCTTGAGCTAATGTTCTTGCCCTTCCTCCCCACTCCTCCCATCCACCCTACTCATGATCCTTATTTTCTCCCTATGCCTATCCCAGCCTCTCTTAAAGCTGCCCACTGTCTTCAATAAGATGACCTCTGCTGGCAGTGCATTCCAAGTGTCCACCACCCTTTCTGTGAATATGTGCTTCCTAACCTCCCTCCTAAACCTCCCACCCTCCAGCTTAAGACTATGCCCCCTAGTGTTATGGTTGCCACTCAGCTTAAAGAGACTGTCCGTATCAACTGACTGACATGTTTAGCTTTTCTTCATACTTTCGCCTCACATTTCAGAATCCTGTTTCCTAAGCACCCTGTAACCACATGACTATACTCAAAGGGAAAGCTTATCTTTTAGGGGAAGGGCTTCATGTGGTCTCTGAAAAAAACCCAGCTTTGTTACCCCTGAAACTAATGTAGTTACAGTGTCACAAAAATGGCTGCTATGTTTGGCATTTCTGCATACTTTTGTCTGAAGTTTCAGAGTCAAGTTCCCCAGTGTGTTTCCTAACCACCCCTAGACGCACAAGTCTGCACTCCAAGTGAATGTTCATTTCAGAGAGGAGGCCTCATGGACTCTCCGAGAAACAACTTTCTTCCTAGTGACACTAGTGCATTTAGTGTCACAGAGAATGGCTGATATGTATTGCTGCATACATTTTCCTGAAACCTCAGAATAATGTTTCCCAATATGTTCACTAATGACACCTAGAAGCACAAGTCTGTACTCCAAGTGAAAGTTCTTTTTTGGGGGGTCATGTGCTCTCTGAAAAAAAAAACTTTGGGTTTGATTTCAGGACAAATGTTGCAACTCACCAGCGTATACGAGTTGTGACATTCACCACTATGCCAGGGACCCTACACCACATTCCAAAAGTGGCAGGGTCCCAGCACTTACGACATGTGGGTTTCGCCATGCAGAGGCTAACGCCACGGGTATGGCATAATAGCTAAGCATGTTGCAAGTCATAGCCTGCAAATGGCACCCCCAGAGGACAGGTGACACAGGAGTCCAGGGGGGCACAATGCAGAATGGACCCCCGGGGTCCCCAACATTCAGGGAGGTGAGGGGCATGGTTGTGTTTGTGGGGGCATTGGGAGCAAATTGATACCACTGCTGTGGTGCTGCAGAGTAGTCATCTGATGGCTGACACCGTTGGATGCCCCTTAGAGCAGAGGAGGGGTCATGTTCTCTCTGAGAAACAGGTTTTAGGCCTTAGACACCAATGCAATTTGAATGCCATTGAAAATGCCTGCTATGTGTTTGGCTTTTCTGCATGCTTTTCCTGAAATTTCAGAATTGTGCTCCCCAAGGTGTCCCCTATCCATCCCTGGAAGCACAAGTCCATACTCCAAGTGAATATTCTTCTTCATGGGGAGTTCATGTGCTCTCTAAAACAACTTTCTTTCCATTGCTACTAATGTAACTGAGTGTCACAGAAAATGGTGGCTATGTTTATATTTATTTATTTGCTTTTGTTTACCAGGTAAGCACACTAGACACCAAGTGCCTATTTTCAGGTGTGACCCAGGAGATTACAAAGGTACATTCAAGCACATCATGCAAAACAGGTACAAGGTATAATCAAGAGCAACGGACAAGGCAACGTCACTACAAGAACATTGCAAGCGGGAGGACTACAACAGCATGGTAAAGGCAGTAAACAACCTACTAGGGCAATTCTACATACCTTGTCTGAAATAACAGAATTACATACCCCACGGTGTCCTCTAATGTCTCCTTGAAGCACAAGTCTGTACTGAAAGTGATAGTTCATTTTTTTGGGGGGGGGCTCCATGTGCTGTTGGAGAAACAGCATTCAGGCCCTAGACAGACACTAATACAATTTGAGTGTCACAGAAACAGCTTTCAGGACTTAGACTCTAATGCAATTTGAGTGTTATAGAAAATTATGGTCATGTTTGGTATTAGAAGCTGGTGAAATTAGCAAATTCTAAATTTGCAGAATTTTCACAAAATTACACAAACGTTCACAAAATTTTTTAGAATTAAAAAAAATGTTAATTGGCTATAACTCAGTCCATGCTGCATCTAGAGGTCTGACGTTTGGGAAGCGTATTGCCTGCTATGGGTCCTAAAAGCGTGATAAGTTTCATAACATTTTAATGAAGGTTGGAGAAGTTATAGGGGCTCAAAGGCTGGCAATTTAATATTCATGTGAACATTTTTGAAAATATTTCTATGCTTAGAACTTAGCCACCTTAAGTTTTAGCCATGAACTGCCTTCTGATATGACTTCCTGGGCTCACCTCTGAACCTGGGTTGTCAACATGGTAGCGTGATGATGGACTGTCAGGGTTGCCTTAAAGTCTAATATTTAGGGCCAATGAATTTAACAACATTGGTAATATTCTGTTCTCTAGCTTTAAACATATAGGGGCTTAAAATTCAGTAGTTTATGTAATTTTAAAATGTAATTTTAAAATGTCTGAAGGTTTAGAGGCTTCTAACTCAGTCACCTCTAAATCTGAAGATCTGAAACTTGGCACATATATGTATGGGCAGTGATAAAGTTGTCAAGCCAAATTTGGTGCAATTTTGACAAACATATTTAGTTTATGTAGTTAATAGTAATTTTAAAATGTGCAAATATTTTGAAGGCTTATAACTCAGTCATCTTCACAGATAGAGATAAACAACTTTGTTAATTGCAGGAAGATTATTGACAAGATCTCCATTCCAAATTTGGTGCAATTTAGACACATAGGTTTTACATCAGATGGAAGTAACCAAAATCACAGTTTTGGCAAACATTCGTGAAATATTCATGGAAATATCAAGAAATTTCAGTGAAGCAAAATCAGCATTTCACCAGAATTCTTCTGGCATAAGATAAATTTCTACCAGCCCTAATTTACATGTATGCATACTTTTTCTAAAACTTCAGAATCATGTTCCCCAAGGTGTCCCATAATAACCCCTAGAAACACAAGTCTGTACAATAAGCAAAATTACATTTTTGGGGGTCACTTCATGTGCTCTCTGAGAAACAGCTTTATTCATTTGATACCAATGCATTTGGAGTGTCATAGACAAAGGTGGAAATGTTTGGTATATCAGCATGCATTTGCACGGAATTGTGGAATTATGTTCCTTACAATGTCCACTAACCATCCCTAGAAGAACATGTTTGTACTCCAAGTGAAGGTTCATTTTTGGGGTGGCTTTATATGCTCTCTGAGAAAAAAATGTGTTCCCAGTGACACTAATGCATTTAGAATGTCACTGAAAATGGCTGATATGTTTGGCATTTCTGCATACTTTTGCCCAAAATTTCAGAATCATGTTCCCCAGGGTGTCCCTTAGCCAACCCTAGAAGTATAAGTCTGTACTCCAAGCAAATGATCACTCTGCATTTCCAGTGGAGGTGTTTCATGTGCTGTCTAAGAAAAAGATGTGTTACTATTGAAACTTAATGCATTTAGAGTGTCAAAGAAAATGGCTGATATGTTTTTAGCATTTCTGCACATGTTTGCCTGAAAACTCAGAATAATTTTCCCCAAGATGTTCCTAATCAACCATTGAGGCACAAGTCTATACTTCAAGAGAAGGATCATTTTCAGGGTGGGGCTTCATGCGCTCTTTGAGAAGCATCTTTCTGGACTTACACAGACACTAATGCAATTTGAATTTCACAGATAATGGTGGCTATGTTATGCATTATACATACCTTTGCCTGCAATTTCTGAATCATGTTCCCCAAGATGTCCCCTAACCACCCCTAGAAGCAGAACAGGGACTAGTGGAGTTGCCTTATGAGGAAAGATTGAGGGAGCACAACATGTACTCACTGGAGGAGAGGAGTGAAAGGGGAGACATGATAGAGACCTTTAAGTACTTGAAAGGCATAAACAAAGTTAGAGAGGGAGGATTGTTCTGCTTAAAGGGGAGTAGTGCCACTTGGGGGCACAGTCTGAAGTTGGAAGAGGGAAGGTTCAGTAGGGAAATGAAGAGGCACTATTCACAGAGACAGAGTGGTGGCGGGATGGAATGTACTGCCAGAGTAGTTAATCAAACTGAAGACAGTGGATAGCTCTAAGCGTGGGTGGGATAAAGTCAGGGGCAGGGGCAGTACAGACAAGAACACAATGGAGAGAAGGACCACATGAGGGATGGATGGAGGGATTGGGTGGGGGGCAGCTGCAGTAGTATTAAACTGAGAGCTGCACAATTGGGCAGACTTGATAGACCTGTGAGCCTTTTTCTGCCAGCAATTTCATATGTTCATTTGTCAGTCTGTACTCCAAACAAATGTTCACTTGCAGGGCAGGAGGGCTTCATGTGCTCGCTGAGAAACAGCTTTGTTCCCCTTGACACTAATGCAATGTAAGTGATATAGAAAATGGTGACTGTGTCTGGCATTTACAAATACTTTTGCATGAAATTTTAGAATTGTGTTCCCCAAGGTGCCCCTAACCATCCTAGAAGTGAAAATCTGTACTCCAAGAAAAAGTTTATTTTTGGGTTGGGGCTTAATGTGCTCTCTGAGAAACACCATTGTTCCCATTGAAACTAATGCAATTAGAGTGTCACTGAAGATGGCTGATACCTTAAGCATTTCTATATCCTTTAGCTGAAATTTCAGAATCCTGTTCTCCAAAGTGTACTCTAAACACCCCAATAAGCACACATCTGTACTGCAAGTGAAAGTTCATTTTCAGGGTAGGAGGGCAACTTTATGTGCTCTCTGAAATACAGCTTTTTCTCCACTGACACTAATCCAATTCGAGTGCCTCAGAAAAAATGGTGGCTATGTTTGGCATTTCTGCACAGCTGTGCATGACATTTCAGAACCTGGTTCCCCAATTGTTCCACTGACAACCCAAGAAGCACAAAACTTTTCTCCAAGTGAAAGCTGTGACAGGGTTCAGTAAGGCCCTGCCCCATTTGTGATGCAGAAAGAGTTTAAATGTAAGGGTCTGTTTTATCCTCTCCTTTTCTGTCTCTTGTCTGTCTGGTTGTGCAACCAAATTTTCTTGTGAGACCTAAGAACTGATCACTCTGGCGGTTTCACAATTCTTCACCTCTTGCTATCTCTCTGCCTTCACTTGCAGTTCTGTCTTTTCTTCCCCCTTGCATATCTGCAGTTTTAAAAAATATATGTGAATCTCTGAGTAAAACTATGTGCTACTGGAATCCCTTTGTTTAAAACTGCATATAGTTTTACTGTTGAAATGATTGCAAAAAGATATTTGGAACTCAAGGGGTTAACCTGAGATGCAGTTTTTAAGCCTTTTGCAGAGCTGTAAACAATAGGTCTGTTCTGGGACACCATGGACTGTTTTTTTGCACCTGCAAGGAACAAAACTAACAAGAACATTCTGTAAACTAACAAGAACATTCTGTGAGAAGCAGACTCTCTTAACGAGTTCCCAGACAAAGACTTATAAAAAGAGCAGCAATGCTTTTCTAGAGAGACAAGGAGAGTGAGAGACTGAGAGACTGAAACTTGGAATTAAGAGATACCCTCAGAAGAAAGACTTAGTTTTCTCTGTTTCTACTGGCTTTGTAAATAGTTACACTGAACAATTTTTATTTTTATTTTGTTCTTATTGAGAAAAATAAAATGCTATTTGTGAATTTTACAACTGCTCCTTATTTTCCTATGCTTCCTGACCTGTGCCTCAATGACAGATAGTGTCAGTTTATGCCATGCATACTGTAAGCCAGGAATTTTGTGCATGGGTACTAGACCTAGTACCAGGGAAGAATAGAAGAAAGGTATGGATTCTGCAGCAGCAAGTCCTGGAGTGATTACCAGAAAAATGGCAGCCAAACTAGAAACAGAAACAAAAATCCAAACTAAGACTGTACAGCCAGCACCAGTCATGGAAAAATAGAGCAGACAATGACAGAACCTGAAAGCCTGTCTGCATTCTTCAAATGGTGGGCTATACAACAACAAGAGATGGAGAAACAGAGAAAAATAAGAGATGCAGTGACAGGAGCAGCAGAGAAAAGAAGAGATGCAGCGACTGGAGTAGCGATGGCTGGATGCCTTTGCAAGTTATCAAAGCTGGAGGTTCTGGTAAAGGTTCAACAGAGCAACAAAACAAAAACAACTTAAAAGACCTTAAACTTAAAAAGCTGTGTCCCTCGGATGATATTGAAGCATACCTGACAACTTTTGAAAGGATTGCCGCAGCCTGCCAGTGGCCAAAGCAGCATTCGGCAATCAGACTGGTACCTTACCTGATGGGGAAAGCCCAACTTGCCTACAGCAATATGGACACTGCACAGTCAGAAAATTATGACCTGGTGAAAAGAGATGTCCTTAAGAGATGTAACATCTCAGAAAAGACCTACAGGCAGAGATTTCAGTGTCTGAAGGACAACTCGGTCAACAATCCTCATGAAGCCTTCACACAACTCAGAGAACTCCTTAAGAAATGGTTCCAACCAGAGAGCAAAACACTCCCACAGATCATCAAAACATTTGTAATGGAGCAGTTCATCAACATCCTACCCACAGATGTACAGCTTTGGGTAAAAGAATACCAACCAGAAAGTGGGGAAAAGGCTGCTTCTTTGGCTGAAGACTACCAAATGGCCAGACAGACACCACAGCAGCAAGGTAACAGCCAACAGTAAGACACTCTTTCTCCCATTTAAATTCCAAGTCTGATAAGAACTCTGGTGGGGGTAACAAATCTTTACCCAAAGACTTTATTTGCTATTACTGTAATAAGCCAGGTCATATTGCCAGAAATTGCCGTAGTAAAAAGAGTGACACTGGAGCAGATTTATCCTTAGCAAATGGGGGCAAGTACTTAACAGATGTGAAGGTGGGAGATAAGACTGTGAAGGGATTCAGGAAGCAGACAAATCCTAATACATATTGAAGTGCTGGGAAAACAATGTCCAAAAGGACCAGGTATTGGTGTCATCTACATCCAGGGGGACACTCGATACTATCCCACCAGTCAAGTGACTCTGACTATTAATAGAGTGTTGCACCAAATGAAAGTGGGGGTAGTATCTAAGTTACCTGTACCTGTGATTATTGGAAATGACTTTCCAGGATTTACAGAGTTAATCAAAGAGGGAGTAAATCCTGATGTTTCTGCAGCTGTGGTGACAAGAGCTCAGGCAAAGAAAATCTCAGATGGTAGGACTCTTTCCCTTTCATTGATTTTGATTTGGACTTGTTTGAGCACAGCTCCAAGATCCAGAAGTCCAGGAAAGAAAGTTGACATCTGAAGAAACAGTGGCAACAAAAGACTGATGGATATAAGGGGTTAACATATGAAAATACTGAAACTAAACTGATCACTGATTGTGATTTTCTTTCAGAACAAGTTTACGATGTTTCTCTCCAGGATTATTTTAAGCAGCTGTCAGTGAAATCAAAATAGGGTGGGTCTATTTTTAAAAGATGTACTGGGCTACTCTACAGAGTTTGGGTTAAACTTCAGACACAAGACCAGATAGAACAATTGGTTATAACACAAAAGTATAGATCTGAGTTGTTACAGAAAGCACATGATAGCCCTATGGTTGGTCACCCTTGCCAGATTGCTGTACAGATTTTACAGGCCTGGGATTCATGAAGATGTTGCTACCTATTGCAGTTCTTGTGTTGAGTGTCAGAAAGTAGCCCCAGTGATTAAAAAAGACAAGGTGCGCCTGGTGCCCCTAGCCAAGGCCCTGATTTTTCTGCAGCAACTTGAGTTTAAATTCTGTGTCAAGTCCCTCTGTTGCTGCAGAAATTCTGCAGCATTAGTTTCCTATTTCTGTGGAAATTCTGCGGTGACAGTTGGGGGCTTTGGTAGCTGTCAGCACCCCCTCCACAAGCACCCAGGTAGGGGGAAATGTTAGTTTTTGGGCTGGGGCCTACAAGCCAGAGAAGGCAGTCAATTAATTCCTATTATTAAAAAGTAAAAAAAAATCTACCCCAGCCTGAAAGTGCCCAGGGCCTCCAAATTTGAATGAGTAAGATTTTTAGAAGCTACCACACTGCACAGTGAGCCTCCTACTTCTAGTTTTACCATTAGGCCAGAATGCCAGTTTCTCATTCCAGTAGTGATTGTGCCATAGGCGTAGTTTGACTTTGACATTTGGGGTGGGGCAGGGAGCAAGGCTGAATAGGTTGCATATAACTGTATTAGTATCAGATGAAAAGAGAAGATAGCTGATGGTATTAGCTGCAAAATTTGCACAAAAGCTGCAAGCTGAGGTTGAGTTCCAGGGCAGCCCCCTTCCCCCCCAGACACCATGACTGCACGCTAGGCTTGATTTCTTCTAATAAATATAATTTATCATACTGTATTTCAGTTTTTTTTATTCATATGAGTGAGTTTTTAGTGTTTTTTCTAATTATATGGCAGTAGACAGCCAGTTCACAAGTTCTGATTTGAATTCTGAAGTTGAAGAACCACAATTCAAATATCAGAGATAGAGATAAGATAGCTGCAAAGCAAAAGCAGCAACCAGAAACAGGAGCCAACAAGCTGAACACTGAAGCTGAGTTCCAGCCACCCCTCCCCCCCCACACAGCCACACAGCGTCTGCTCTGTGCGAGCAGGCTGGAATGGATTTGTAAATATATTTTTATTTATTTATTCAAAAAATTGAGCCAAGTGGTTTTCTAGGTGCACACTGCATACACAGTTGAAAATAAAAAACAACAATGTAAGTAAAATCACACAGATAAATGAATTGACCGAGGACATGGCCTTGGTTCCCGCTCCACACACAGTACACCTCTCCTAATCAATGCCAGGACAGAAATGCTCTGCTAATGAGGACAGAAGGGATGGTACTTACAGTTACTGTAGATGTGTGATCCTCATTGGCTGTCCCATTCTGCCTCTCTAAACTGTGATAACACTGGATAATGATCTCTCCTTTTGCACCAGAGTATGTGTCCAGGAGGAGCCTGGAGGAATGTAGCTGCAGTGCTGATTATGTGATGTAAGTGGGAGCACTGAAACCATCATGTGGTTTACATTTTGTTGGGCAGGCTCCCACTTACATTTAAACAAACTCGCAGCCATACTCTGTTTGGGCAGTGGCTACCTGGTAGTGATGTGCATTAGTGGATGGACACTTCCACATGTGCACGCACATACTAGGCACTCAGTGGGCACATCTTAAAGATACTGCATAGCCCTATAAAAAGAAAAATGGAAGAGAGAAAAATAAAAACAGTTTTGTGTGTGTGAGGACAGAACATATTTTGGGGGCAACGCTCCCCATGCCCTACAATCTCCGCCCATGTTTTGTGCAGCTGTGCTCGAAGCATTTTTGGGACATGAAACATAGAATTCAGGACCAGCAGTGAAATTAGAAAGATGAGGATTACAGCACAGTATTGGACCTGATAAAAATATTTCTACTTCAAATAAAGGGACTCAAGGAGGTTCTTAGGGTGGAGTAGGAGTGTGGGGTAGGGAGGGTGGTAGGGCTGAGCTGGAATGGGGGTGTGATTTACCTTTTTTGATTTTTAAGGTAAAGCCCTAGCAGACGAACTAATGGGCAGGGGCTAATCCAAAATGCTTTTCAGATTTTTGTTTCAAAATTCCACTGAATTCCAAAAAACGTTCTGTGGAATTTAATATAAACCTTGGAATAGTTTTCCATGGTTTGTATGATCTATGGAATAACCACAGTTTAGATGATCCCTGGAATAATTTTCCTCAGTCAGAGTCAATGTAAACTGCAAATTTGTTTTTCTCACAGTTTATACTGACTCTTATTTTTTTTGTATTTATTATGCTTTATCTCCTCATTCGCCATTGGTCCAATCTACACATGCTCAGCCCCGTCACACACCCTGGGACTTACCTCACTCCTGAATACCCCTGGCCTACTCCCCCAGACAGAGACTGAATGGTAAAATGGGAGCGAGAGCCCGGTCAGTGGCACAGGGTCCACAGCGTGTGGCTGGACATCATCAAGCAATGGTGGAACTTCCATTTTTCCATTTCTCCCCGGGAGGCATGTCATGCAATGACATTGGAGCAGAATACCAAACATCTAGCATGCCTCCCAAAAGTAGTCAGTTCCAGCTGTTGCACCCCAGGCTACTACAAGGAGTTACCCGGACACCAGTGACTTCCCTCCCCCACCCCGGAGTAGGACAACAGTCCATAGGATGCTCGATCCCCCAGTCAGTCCACCAACTTCCCAGGCTCATTCCCAAACTTGGGTCATCAGCACAGCGAGCGGTACTGCTGTGCCCGCTGGCCAGATAAATACTGACTCTTCAGTATAAACTGCGGCGTAATATTCTGCATTTCATGTAAGCCATGGAATAATATTCTGCAGTTCATGTAAACTGTGGAATAATATTCTGCAGTTCATGTAAACCACAGAATAATATTCTGCAGTTCATGTCAACTGTGAAATAATATTCCGTGGATTTTCTGCAGTTTACATTAAATTCCGCTGCAATTTCTGCAGCCACTGAATTCTGGGAAAATTGGGGCCTTGCCCCTACCCTTGATATATGTACCTTTAGAGAGAATTGCAATGGATGTGGTTGGCCACTTAGACAAAAGTAAAAAGGGTAATCTATTAATTTTGGTAGTATGTGACTATGTTACTCGATACCCAGAGGCAGTTCTGATGTGTACTGCCAGCCCCAAAAGTGGCAGAAGAGCTTGCCAACATTTTCAGCAGGGTGGGCATACCTAAAGAGTTTAATACTGATCAAGGTAGTAATTTTGGTGCTTCATTACTGAAAGAGCTGTACCGACTACTAGGTATCACTGCCATAAGAACCTCCCCATATCACCCTCAGACAGACGGTCTTTTTGAGCATTTTAATTAAACCCTAAAATGCATGTTAAAAAGGTTTGTAAAAGGGGAAGGGAAAGACTGGGACCAATACTTACCTGTTTTTTGCTTACAGAGAAATGCCACAGGCATCAACAGGTTTTTCACTATTTGAAATGCTGTATGGTAGACAACCTAGAGGGCCACTAGATGTAATAAAATAAATATGAGGAGGATAACCCCCATCAGAAATAATCTATTACATCTTATATGTGTGTCCTAAAAAAGAAGCTGGTAAAATATGTTGAAATTTCCCATAGTGATCAGGAAGAGGCCCAAAACCAGCAGAAGGTGTATTATGATCATGGGGTAAAAGAAAAGGTTTTTGATCCGTGTGAAAAGGTCTTGCTACTGTTACCCACTACAGAAAATAAACTGTTAATGAAGTGGCAAGGGCCTTATAAGGTTCCTAGACATACTGGCACAGTTAACTATGAGATTGAGACCACAGATAGGAAAAATCCTACCAAAATATACCATGCTAACCTCCTTAAGAAATGGACTGAAAAAACACCAAAACCTGTTTTGCTGGTTTTACCAGAAACCGATAAAGAAGATATTTTGATGTAGCTTATGATAGACTTGATCAAACTATAACTACTGATGCTGTAAAAGTGAATGTTTCCTTAACCTCCAAACAAACTGCAGAAATCTGTAACTTGCTAAAGACATTTAACAGTACTTTTACCACAGTACCAGGCCGAGCAAAAGGGGTCGAGCACCTAATAGTAACAAGAAATGCTCACCCTATTAGACAAAAGTCATACAGATTACCAGAATGGTTAAGAGCAGACGTGGTTAAGGAAATACAAAAAATGAAAGAATTAGGTATAATCGAAGAGTCAAGAAGTGCTTGGTCATCACCAATGGTAGTTGTAAACAAAAAAGAAGGGGGTGTAAGAATCTGCTTTGATTTTAGGAAACATAATCAAGTGTCAGAATTTGACAGTTCTCCTATGCCCAGAATAGATGATTTGGTGGACAGACTGGAGAGTGCCAAGTCCATCTGACCTAGCCATGTGTCCCTTACTTGTGATGAGGCCACCCATGCGTTAAAATCCCTTTTCTTTTCTAAACGATTCAGTTATTTTGTTCAAGTTTGATTTTATTAGTAAGTGTAAAGTGTAGCTTTGTGTAGTTTCATCACATTTTAATGCACAGGGGCTCTGAAGGGGTATATCTCAAGCAGAAGGTATCCTGTGTTGCTACAACTGACTGATCATTCTGACTGAGCGATTCTCCATTCATTCTCAGCATCCAGACTGCAAGCAGAGGTAGTCAGCAACATCAGCAAAGGCTGCTGACTTGGTGCAGATATGTGTACATTTTAATTTCAAATTCAACATTTTTTTTTTAATTGCAAAGGATGTGCTTTGAAATGGTCGCTGGGGCAACTGACAAAGTAGACTCAAGTGAACCTGAACTTCATAGATGAGAACCTGGATTGAAGTCATTTTTAAATCAGCTAAGTTAAGACATTTAAGACAGTTGTCAGCCCACGTGGGTTCTTGAAGGACACTTTAACACAAGCAGGGAACCCCCCACTGAATGCATAGCTTTTTATTTTTCTTAAGATTATTCAACTTAAAAAGTATCTTGTCAATCTATCTACATTGTTTTCTAAAGTGATAAAATCACTTGTAGGGAAATAATTGCACTGCTATTATTAAAGTAGCAAGACAGCACCAGTATTTCTAGGATTTCTATAGAAAAGCTTGATTTACTCAAGGGGCCAGATATTCAAACTGCGCCAAGCTGTGGCACAAGCCCAGGCGCAGCTCAATTTGGCTGCGCAGGAGTGTGGACTGGGTGATATTCAATGGAGCTGTGCCATGGCTCAGCAGCATTGAATATCTCACCCTGGCCACCCACAATGCGCATGGCGCAGTGGCACTGCACCAGCGCACGTGGCCAGAGTGGAGCATGAGGATGCGCTAGCTCAAGTTCCATTGCGCAAGGTGCAGCAACCGCAATATTCAAATGTTGACATGCAAATGGGGCCATAATGTATGCAAGGCGCGCATGGGGCCATTTGCATGTCATTATGGCTCCATTTGCATGCAGGTGTGCCAATCCCTGATGACTTGTGCCTGGCTCCCTGCCAGGCAGCAGCCGTCGGGGACCGACGCCCCCTGCAGCGCAGCAATGTGCCAACAGCCTGATCGCGGGCTGCAATACAAAAAGGAAAATCATAAATCCCTGGTGGTCCAGTGGACGCTGCCACCCTGATCGCGAGCTTCAGTAAATAAAGATACATTCAATATCCCTGGTGGTCCAGTGGACCTGTCTGCCCAATCGCAGGCTAAGTATATTAATGAGTAATCCAATATCTTCGTGGTCGGTGGACCCCCCACCGCTCATTGATCCCACCTCCCCCTTTCAGTGGCGGTGACGGCAGCACTCCTGCTGCCCGCTGCCCGCCGACTGACAACTGTTGGCTGGGAGAAACATTGTTCACAGCGTGAGCCACGGCTGCAGCTCATGTTTGCTGTTATTACCCAGATATGAATGATTCATTCACATAGCCTGATGTGTAGTAACGGTATGGCTATATGCCCATTGGCTCACACTGTGGACCAAAGGGCGCATACCCTTACCGACGGTAAGTCAGTCAGTGGGCAGCGGCAGCAGGTGGGTGGGTGCTGCCGCCTGCCACTGACTGGGGAGTGAGGCAGTGGATCCAGTGGGTGGTGGGGGAGGGGGTCCACTGGACCACCAGGATATAGGATTTGTTGTTTGTGTACTTAGCCCACAATTGGTAGACAGGTCCACTGGACAAACCAGGATATTGATCTATTAATATACTTAGCCTGCGATTGGGCAGACAGGTCCACTGGACCACCAGGGATATAGGTTTATACTTATTTTTACGTAGCTTGTGATCGGGCGGGCAGCAGTCCACTGGACCACCAGGGATATAGGTTTATACTTATTTTTATGTAGCCCGCGATCAGGCACGGGGGGGTGGGCACCACCACGGAGGTGCAGTCGGAGCTCGGATGGCCACCCACAGGTGGCAGCTGCCATGTTGTGCCCTGCAGTGCGGCAGCTCACCTGTGGGTGGCCATCCGTTGTTCCTTTTTTTTTTGGATCAACTTTGTGCTGGCGCAGGTAGGGGTTGCACATGCATGGCTCCGCACATCCTGGGCTGAATATTGGGCTGTGCAGAGTATGCATGCCCCCTCACCTGCGCCTGCATACATTACTGATGTGCACCAGCACATTGGGATTTGTGCCGTGCACTTTTCTGGTTTGAATATCGTGCAGGGGAGCATCAGTGGGTAGCGCATGGCGCAACACTGTTGCGCCATGTGCAACCCTTTTGAATATCTGGGCCAGTTTCTTTACCTTCTATATTTGGCTCAGTAACAGGCTACAATAATATGCTCCTAAGGAGACAGTGCCTGTAATTGTGCTTAGGCAGTTCAGCAATTCCAATTTCAAACTGTCTGAAGAGTCCCACTACAAATCAAGTAAGAAAGGTGAGGCTACTTCTTTCAGGCAAAGTAAGATGCTTTCTGCTACAAAGGTCACTCTGTAAATGGAGATACGAACCTCAGTTACATGATCTGTAGGGGGAATCCTCTGTTAGTTTCAAACTACCGGTTTCAGCAGGTGAGATCAGTCACTTTTTGCATCCCTGAAGACAAGCAGCTCATGTCACTTGCACAGCTGACAGACACATCTTTAGCATCAGATTTCCGTGCTCTGTTCATAGTATCATAGTAAAAGCCAGCAGAATAGGCCCCATGGTCTATCGTGTCTGCTTTGAATCTAGCCCCCTAGTGGGAGCTTGCTCCTCCAGCCCCCAGCCCCAAGAGGTGGCCCTCCCTGGTCTCAGCATCCCCCTCTACCTGTCCCAACTCTTCTTGAATCCTTCCACTGTGGTCTCTTCCACCAGACTCCTGGGTAGTGTATTCCATGGTTCCATCACCGTCTCTGTGAAGAAGTGTCTCCTGCTCTCCCACCTGTACTTCCTCCCTTCCATCTTCCAATTGTGCCCCCTGGTAGTCCCCCCCCTTCTTAAGCCTGAACACTTCCCTGGCTCTGCCCTTATTTATTCCCTTTACATACTTGAAAGTCTCTATCATGTCCCCTTTGTCCCTCCTCTCCTCCAATGCGTACAGATTGAGTTCATCCACTCTCTTCTCATAGGTCCTACCCTCCATGCCCTGAATGATCCTGGTCACCCTCCTCTGGACCCTCTCCAGCAGTGCTATGTCCCTCTTAATAAGGGGTCTGCAGAACTGCACACAGTACTCAAGATGCAGCCTAACCAGGTCATTATACAGAGGGAAGATCACCTCCCTCCTCCTGGAGGTAATCCCCCTTGTTATGCGGCCCAGTATCCTGTTTGCTTTTGCTGCAGCTCTTCGACAATTCTCTGTGTTACTCATTTTGCTGTCCACCACTATCCCTAACTCCATCTCGCCCGATGTGACTAGCAGTGTGGTCCCCCCAGGGTGTATGCATGTCCCGGGTTTCTGACCCCCAGATGCAGTACCCTACATTTCCCTGCATTGAACTTCAACCCCCCCCACCTTCTTGCCCACCCCCCAGTGTATCCAGATCCCCCTGCAGGGCATCTCTCCCCTCCTGCCTGTCTGCCAGTGCACCCAGTTTTGAGTCATCCTCAAAGAGACTCAACCTACTCCTAACACCCCACACTATATCCGAGACATAGGAATTGAACAGGAGTGGCACCAGGACTGAATCCTGGGGGACCCCACTGATGACCCTCCTGGGGGAGAAGACTATCCCTCCAACCACCTCGCTGTATTCACCCCATAAGCCAGTTTTCTACCCACCTGAGCAACTGCCACACCCCCACCCCATCCCCCCAGTTTCATTAGTAGGCCATTGTGGGGTACCAAATCGAACGCCTTACAGAAATCCAGATAGAGGACATCCACTGGCCTATGTCGGTCCAGGGCACCCATCACCCAGTCATAAAACTCCACCAGGTTAGTCTGGCATGACCTCCATGGAACAAAACCATACTACCTGTCATCCAGGTGCCCCAAACTTTCCAGCTGCCCCCCCAGCCTCTCCTTGATAATGCCCTCCATAACCTTGCTTACCACAGACGTTAGGCTAATGGACTTATAATTCCCCATCTCCTCTCTGGATCCCCCCTTGTGGATAGGCACCACATGAGCAACCTTCCAATCTTGAGGTACCCACCCTGTCATCAGGGAGATGCTGAAGAGTGAAGCCAGTGTAGCTGCCCAGCACATCCACCAGTTCCTTCAACACCCCTGGATGCAGTCCATCTGACCCTGGCGCCTTCTCAGCCTTTAGTGACCAGAGGGCCTCTCTCACCATATCCACTGTGATTTTGCCCTCCAATCCCCCCTCCTCATGCATCTTCTCCTCCCCTTCTAGATATGACTCATCCCCTGCCCTAGTCTTATCCAGTCGTTCAGTCTCCAACTGACCTCCTGGTTCAGTGGGCTCCTCTACCCTCCCATCAGGCTGGAAAGATTCCCCACCTCCCCTAGTAAAGACAGAGGCAAAGTACTCATTTAGTACCTCTGCTTGTTCCCCAGCTTCCTGCGCCCATCCCCCCAAGTTCTAATCCTGCTGTTCTGTGCCTTCACTTTTCTTTTCTCCGCTATGTATCTATAGAACCCCTCTCCCCCGCAAATATCCCTGACCAGGTTAAGCTCCTCCTTCTTCGCCCTGGTCCCCTTATCACCCTGGTGACCCTCTTAGCCAGGAAATCATACTCTCCCCTCTCCCTAGCCCCCTTGAGTGTTTATAGCACACATAGGCAGCCTTTTTCTCCCTCACTGCCTCCTGCACCTCCTGGGTCCACCAACACAGCTTACTGGCCCTACATTGCTTGCACCTTACCTTTGCACAGGCCTTCAAAGCCTCCTGCACCCCCTTCTTAATGGTATCCCACAAGCTACCAGCATCCATGTCTGGCCTTAGCTCATCCAAGCACCCTTTAAGAATTCTTCCCATGCTCTCAAAGTCCGCACCCCCTGAAATCTATTACTTCTGTGTTAGTGCAAATTTCCTCTCCCCCTGGCAATATAAGAAACCAGACCGTGGCATGGTCACTGCCTGCCAATGGGCTGCTCACCTCCAGGCCCCTTATCTGGTCACTATCTGCTAGGACAATGTCCAGGATCAAATCCTGCCTAGTAGGATCCCCCACATGCTGGACTAGGAAGGCATCCTGGAAGACATCCATCAACTTCTGCTCCCTGGCCACCGAGGATGTCATAGTGCTCCAGTCTGCCCCCGGCATGTTCAGGTCACCCATAATCAGCACCCTGCCATTTCCAAGGCCCCAGTGACCCCTGATGTTCTCAGCCAGATCATCCTCCAGTTCCACTTCCATTGCGGAGGGTCTGTACACCACCCCTGTTTTTAATCTTTTACTCCCTCGTTTGTAGGGTTACCTAAATTGCCTCCACATCTCCTTCTGCCTTTTCAATTTCACCAACTACTGTGTCATTTTTGACTATCAGTGCCACACTCACCCTCTTTCCACACCCCTATCCTTCCTAAACATTGTGTATCCCTCTAAATTTAGGTCCCAATCATACATCTGGGTGGTCCATGTCTCAGTAACTGCCGCCAAGTCTGCTGCACCCTCAACTAGCATTGCCTAGGCTCTGGCATTTTATTGCCCATGCTCCTGGCATTGATCAGGACCGTCCTCCACCCGACCCCCTCTCCAGTCTTCTCAGCCCAGCACAATCCCCCATCTCTCTTTCCTCCTCAGTTTTCCCTGATCTTTTAACACTACCCGCAGCCCGCTTTGCATGATCTAGTCCTGAACCCTCAAGCTTCCTCACTGGGGCTTTCAGTCTTTCTATCCCTTCCCCTTTACAAGTTTAAACCCCACTTATCACCAATGAATCCAAAAGGTTTTAGTTTAACGATCTCCCTCCCCTCCAAGTTGAGATGCAGCCTATCCCTGGCATATAGCCCCTTGTCTTCCCACGTATCACCCCAGTCCCCCATCAATCCATACCCTTCTGACTTGCACCATTCACTGAGCCACTGGTTTACCCCCCTAAGTTTTTGCTTATTTTCCCTGCTTGCCCTTGATACTGGCAGTATCTCAGAAAAGGAGACTGAGAATCCTACAGAGTAGCAAACCCTGTCCAATTCCCAAAATCTTGCCTGTATTTCCAGTTCACTGTTCCCTTCTAAACTGTTTGTTCCCAGGTGAACTAGAAAGTCTGGGGATCCTCTGCATTCCTTTGCCATTGAGTATAGCTGGAATCTGGTGTTATGTACTGATAGGCCTGGGATACATTTAACCTTGAATGGGCTGCCTTTTTCCTCCCCAACCCCTTCCTGCTGGATACCTCTAATCATGGAGTCACCCAGCAGAAGCACCTTCACCTCTCCCCTCAAGTTACTAGCCCGTCTGTGACCTTCCATACTCCTTCTTCTGTCTATGTCCCCCAGCTTGCTCCTTGCACCCCCCACAGCCGGGGTTTCTGTATTTTGTATGTGCCCTTCCAGGCTCCCTCTTCTGCCTATGTCCCCCAGTTTTCTTCTCTCACCCCCTGCAACTTGGGGGTCACAGGTCTGTATGTGCCCTTCCAGAATCTTTCTCCTGACTATAGCCCCCTGCTTCCTCCTCGCCCCTCCCACAGCCTGGGCATCACTAGTTTGATTGTGCCCTTCCAGGCTCCCTCTTCTGTCTCCCTCTCCCAGCTTGCTCCTCGCACCCCTCACAGACTGAATATCACTAGTTGCCCCCCTTAACTCTTCCCCAGTTGGTCTGTTGCCATTGACTTCTCCACCCAGGCCTCCTATACCTGCTTTCCTTCTCCCCTCCCTCTCCCCCAAGGTTCTGCAGTAACGGACGCTTGTGCCCCAGTGCTATCTACACCCCCCCTTCTGGAAATTCCAGTCTCGGAGCTGGCCTACCCAGAGTGCTCCCCTCCTCACCCCCCTAACTTGTCTGCTTTACCCTTCCTCAATTCTGCCCTGTCCTGGGTCCTGGCTTCATCCACCTTGACTCTGTTCTGTGCATCCCCTCTGCCTTACCTCCCTCAGACCTGGGCTCCTGCCCCCCTCCCCACCCGTCTAGTGCCCTGGTCTCACATTACCCATGCCCTCCCCTCCTTTGGATCAGGCACCCCCCTCCTATCCCCTGCCCCCTTCTAACACCTGACCAATCCCTCCCCATCATCCTGTATCCCCTGCCCACCAGCCTATTCCACCTCATCATCCAGGTACAGCAGGGTGAAGCAATTTGTAAGTGTGATGCCTGCCTCAAGCTCACCCACTCCTGTCCCCTCCCTCCCTCCCTCCCCTTCCTTGGCTCTGTCTGGGCTGCCCCTCCTTTCAGAGTGAAGACCATACACTGGTATTTTCATGTCTCTCCCCTGGAGTGACCATGTGGTCCTAGTCCTCTCACTCCTGCCCCTATACCCTGGGTTATGCCATTTTGTCCTCGCCTATCATCATAAGGTTCCTGTCCCGTTCCCTCTCCAATCCACCCCCTTCCTCCTTCCAACTGCTTCCTGATCCCCTCGACCTCCCGCCTGAGGCCTGACAACTGGTAACACACTGGGCATCCCCCAAACCTCCATGCCCAATTCAATATTATGGCTGCCCCTCACCCCATACACCCAATCACCCTCCCAAAGATACTGGCTCTTGCATCATCCAATCCCATCGTCACTGTTAGGTGTGGGCAATATGGGACCCCCCCACAATAAAAGTACCCTCAAATCCATATACACTCAATCAATCTACAATCTAAATGTACCCTTCAATCTATATACACTTAATCAATCTATCCTTTTCCCTGCAGTAGCCAGCATATGCCCAAGCAATCGATACAAACAGTACCCAAGATGCAGTAGCCAGCACTACCCAAGTGTCACCCTAATAGGATTAGGATGTTGCAAGGCCTTATGGGACTCACCCAATAAATGTAGGGTGAGCCTTAGGGTGGGTGGGTTTGGGGTGGGTGGATGGGAGTACCCAACATGCAAAACACAATCAGCCAAGGAGACCTCTGGCAGTGACACCTCACACAATCACCAACTTGTCTGCTAGAGTCCCTTACTCCTGCCCAAACTAAATGTAAAAGCACAATAAATGGCAATTAAGATGAGCCCTCAAATACAATTACAAACACACAGAAATCCCAGCTAAGAAAATCTTTCAGATGTACTTACACTCACAGCCACCAGCTAAATGCTCCTTCTCCCTCTCCTCTAACTGAAGACTAACTGAGATTGCAGTTACACCTCATATTCAAACAGCACTAATCCTCTATAATATGATGCCTGCACTTACAGGCCAGACAGCAACTTTTAAACACACAAACACCAACTTGTCTGCTAGAATCCCTTACTCCTTCCCAAACTAAATGTAAAAAAGTACAATAAATGGGATTTAAAATCAGCCCTCAAATACAGTTACAAACACACAGAAATCCCAGCTAAGAAAATCTTTCAGATCTACTTACACTCACAGCCACCAGCTAAAGACTCCTTCTCCCTCTCCCCTAACTCTGTCCCTTGTAACTCCTTTGCAATGGCACTTCACAGTTAGTGGCAACATGAAAGAATGCAGATGTCATCCTGGATTTTCCATTCTACTAACAAGCAGAGAATCTCCTCTCCCAGCTCAACACTGTTATTACAGTTAGCAATGCCCCATCAAAGACTGGAGGAGTGGTTTCTCAGTTCGGTGGGGTAGGGAAAAGAGGAAATCACGGTAAACTGTTTCTCTAGTGACCCTCCTCTGCCTCCTCAATTCCAACCCATGCATTAATTTTATATCCCTTATCAACTCAATATTTTAGCAGCTGTAGTAGGTCTGACCAGATTTTGTTTTGGTGGGAGGCTTTATGTGTTCTCTGAGAAACAGCTTTCAGGCCTCAGACAGACAGCAATACATTTATAGCATCACAGAAAATGGTTGATGCTTGGAATTTCTACATACTTTTTCCTGAAATTTCAGAATCATGTGTCCCCTTACCACCCCTAGAAGCACAAATCTGTACTCCAAGCAAAGGTTAATTCTCAGAGGTGCTTCATTGCTCTCTGAGAAAAAGCTTTGTCTTTAATGACATTAATGCAATTAGAGTGTCATAGAAAATGGCAGTTAGGTTTGGCATATCAGCATACTTTGATATGAAATTCATAATCATGTTCCCCAAGGTGTCCTCAACCATCCCTAGAGCACAAATCTGTACTCCAAGTGAAAGTTCATTTTAGTGGGGAACATCATTTGCTTTCTAGGAAACAGCTTTGTTCCCATTGGCACTAACATATTTACAGTGTCACAGGAAATAATTAATATGTTTGGCATTTCTGTATAAATGTTCCTGAAATATCAGAATCATGTTCCCCAAGGTGTCCCCTAACTACTGCTAGAAGCACAAGTTTGTACTCCTAGCAAAAGTTCATCTTCTGGGGTGCTTCATCTGCTGTCTGAGAAACCGCTTTGTTTCCAATTGAAACTAATGCATTGGTATTTCTACATACTTTTCCAGGACATTTTAGAACCATGTTCCCCAAGGTGTCCCCTAACCACTCCAAGAAGCAAAAGTCTGTACTCTAAGTGAAGGTTCATTTTTTGGGGGGGTCAGACGCTCTGTGAGGAAGAAACTATATTCCCATTGATACTAATGCATTTAGATTGTCACAAAAAATGGCTGATACATTTGGCATCCTGCACATTTGGCATTCTGCATACTTTTGCCTGAAATTTCAGAATCTTGTTCCCCAATGTGTCCCCTAGCCACCCCTAGAAGCACAACTGTGTATTCCAACAAACATTCATGGATGGAGGTGGGGGCTTCTTATTCTCTTAAAGATACAGGGCAGGATTTTCAAAACTCTTAGATCGCCGCAAGCCACGGTGTGCCAATGATATGGCACATGAGGCTTGCAGAGATCTAATGAGATTTCCTATCCCATGCAGCATTGCCAAAAGGTAGACCAATTGTGTTCTAGTCTACCTTGCAGCACTCCTGGGGACTGTTTTATGGAGCATGAGCCAAATATTTGGTGCAAGCTGTTGTAGTACATGAAAACTGTCACAGCTGCACCCCAGATTGTAAAATAGGGTGCAGTTGCAAGAGAAGGGTTTGGCACACCACCAGAAGCAAAGTCTCATGGCACAGGGCTGGATGCAAGCCCTGTGCCATGTTTTGAAAATTCTGCCCATAGCTTTTAGGCCTCACACAGTTACTAATGCAATTTGAGTATCACAGAAAATGGCTGATGTTTGTTATTTCTACATACTTTTGCCTGAACTTTCAGATTCATGTTCTCCAAACTGTTCCCTAACCACCCCTAGAAGCACAAGTCTCTACTCCATGTGAAAGTTAATTTTTAGGGTGGACTTCATGTGTTCTCTGGGAAATAGCTTTCAGGCCTTAGACACTAATGCAATTTCAGTGTCACAGAAAACGGCAACTATATTTGGCATTTCTGTATGCTTTTTCTTGAAGTTTCAGAATTGTGTACCCCAAGGTGTCCCTAACCAACCCTTGAAGCTCAAGTCTGTACTCCAAGAGAAAGTTCTTTTTGGGGGCTTCATGTGCTCTCTGAGAAACCACTTTGTTTCCTTTGACACTAATGCATTTAGAGTGTCACACAAAATGGTGGATATGTTTGGCATTTCTGCATGCCTGTGCCTAAAATTTCAGAATCATGTTCACCAATGTGTCTCCTAACCACCCCTAGAACCACAAGTCTGTACTTCAAGTGAAAGTTAATTTTCAGAGTGGAGGCTTCATGTTCTCTCTGAGAAGCTGCTTTGTTCCCAATGAAACTAATGCATTTACAGTGTCACAGAAAATGACTGATATGTTTGGCATTTCTGCATACTTTTGCCAGAAGTTTCAGAATCACATACCCCAAGGTGTCCCCTAACAATCTCTAGAAGTACAAGTCTTTATTCTAAGTGAGAGTTCATTGTCAGGAGAATGCTTCATGTGCTGTCTAACAAACAGATTCAGGCCATAGACAGTTACACATATTGGAATAAGAGAATGAACTCCTAGAGCCATCCATGGGATGGAAAAGAGACAGCATATAGGGATTGTCACCACTACAGCACAAAATAGATGTCACATCACTGGGTGACACAAAAGTGCTTGAAAATGATGTGCCGCCTGAAATGGCAAAAAATAAATAAATAACATGATGCTTGGCAGAACTGTGTAAGGAAATGCAGAGGGAGGAAAGTGTACCCAATAAAACAGTGGGAGGTAGATGAGGCACTGCAGGGTCAGAGGTGCAGACAGAGGAAAGGATGGCCAAAGGGGTAGAAAAGGGAGATAAGAGTTTCTTCAGGTACATAAGTGAGAAGAGGAAAGCAAGGTGAGGGGTAGTGAGGATAATGAGCATGGCAGAGGGAGACTGCAGAGAGGAAAAAAAAGGAAAAGCAGACATCTTAAAAAGGTACTTACTAAGGATCAGACTAAGGAAGGTAAGGAGGTAGAAGGCTAATAGCCCATCAGTGCTATTGTAGAGTCTATTCTGAATAATATCTGAGAACCCCTCCTGATAAAATACACTTATCTACAGTAATTTGTTTTTAAATTCTTGCTCAGTTTTGCTAATTAATATATCAAGCAGTAACTGGTTCCAGGGAGTGGCTATTCTTAGCGAGAAGTATTTTCATTTTACTGACCTAAATGTTTTCCCAATTATTTGTAATGGGTGTCCTCTGATATCTCTATCTGATGTTTTGAATTGTATGCCAAGCTCTGTTAATAAAGAAGGGTAATTCATGATGCAAACATCATTAATAGATCTCCTCTCAGTCTTATTGTCTCCAAAGGTAAGAGATTAAGATTCCCAAGGTGTTCATTGTAAGTTTTATCTTTTATATCATAAATACTCTTTGTAAATTTTCTTTGTACTTTTTCAAGATTAATTTGATCACTTTTTTATATGGACACCATAATTGAGGCATGTATTCCAAATGAGGTTGAGCATAGGCCCTAAAAGGGGGCATAAAATCTTTAGCATCCCTGGATACGATATTTCTTGTCATTGCCCAGATTACCGCATTTGTTTTTTTAATGGCTGTGTTTACCTGGCTAGAGATGCTAAAATCATGGGAAATACTAATGCCTAGATCTTGTTCATTATCTGTAATATGAAGTTCACTCCCTCCCAGCCTCTATGTATTTTTTCTTTATTTCTTTTACCTAGGTCCATGACTTTGCACTTATCCATGTTAAGCTTCATGCCCAAGCATTTTACCCACCATGAAATTTGATCTAGGTCACTTTGAAGGTCTCTAATTTATGACAGACTAGCGCAAGGGCACCCAATTAGGCATCACATGCATATTTAACTGATCAGCTTATTATATTTTTAGTAAGGTCAGAAATGAAAATTTGAAATAAAACAGGACCCAAAACAGAGCCCTGTGGGACACTACTAGTAACCTTCCCAATCCCTGACAGATGTCCATTGACCAAGACTCTCTGTGTCCTATCCTTCAACCATTCAACAATCCAGTTTGTAATGGAGAATTTTAAATTAGTGTGTTTGATTGTTTCCATATGAGCCTAGTGAGGCATCAAAACAAATGCTTTACTAAAGTCAAGATACATCACATCACAGGGCTCATTTCTGTCCAACAGATCACTAATCTTTTCATAAAAACATATTAAATTTGTAGCAGTACTTCTTCCCTACTGAATCCATGTTGTTCATGGTCTAGGTTATTTTGTGAGGGCTATAGCATCTCCCACATCTCCTCTAAAGGCCAGCTTCCCTCAGCAGTTTCCTGCTTAATGCATTGTGAAGTCCATGCCCTCTGCAAGCACTGGTTCCTGCATGGCTCATGTGGCTGAGCCTCCATCCCTTCCCTCTCCAGCTCCCTGCTTGTTTTTATCTCCCGTGCTCCATCCCACTACTCCCCTTCCTCCTTTTCCCATTCTGTGTTCTTGTTTGTTCCCCTTCTCCCATTTTATTGTCTGCCTCCTCTCATCTTGTTTCCTCTGTTTTTCCCCCCAATTTGCCTGTGGTCCCCACCCCCTTCCTCATACCCTGTTTTCCATTCTTCTCCATTTCTCCTGGTTTCTTTCAGCGATCCCTTAATAAGGGGCCATGCTCTTCTTGGATGCAACACTTTCCTGCACTTCCATGGTGCGATGTCATCCCCAAAGTGTCCACTTACCTCCCCAGCTGCCCCCACTTTCCTGGTCCACATTCGGTCCTGTCCCCCTTGTTTCTCCCTGCTCTGCTGTGGGCACTCTCCTGCTCTTCTGATCACTTTCCCTGCTGTACTTCCCCTGCTTTGCTGCCCCCTTCCATCAGCTTTGCCCCATTCCCTTGCCAGCAAGTGCTGCACATCCTTGCTCCCCATCTTGTTTCCCTGGCTACTCACCCTTGACCTGCCCCCATCAAACTGCCATTGTGTGTGTCACCGAGGTCACTTCTTTGCTCTTCCCTGACCCAATCCAGATGTCTGTTCTCCTTCCTTTAACCCTGCTGGAACCTCTGCCCCCCAGCTGTTTCAGGCTGTGGCTTGCCACCACCTGAGACTGACCTTACTTGCAGCTGTTTGAATCTCAGTTCACCTTCCATTAATGCTGGTTTTGGCCTTCTTCATTTCCATTGGTATGCCTTCTCTTCCATTCTTGAGCAGGTGGCTGCATGGTTCAATCCTGACCCTCCTTTCTGGATTCCATATGACCTTACCTATTTTCCCCTTGGCATTACTTCATGCTGAATCAGAATCTAATCAACACTGACTACTTCTGTAAAGGTAACCTGTTCCCAGCTGAAGCCCTATCGGTGTGGCATACAGCATGGAAACTTCTCCACTACCCAGTTTTACTTTCCTCTTTTTCTTTCAATACTACCCCTTTTCTGCTCATTTTTACAGTCAGTTTCTAAGTCCGTTCTCTAAAGAATGTATCTGTCCAGTTGAGGATTACTTTGAGAATGGCTCTTATATGTCTTTACAGCAACTTCAGAATCTGTTAAATGAATATCAATCAGCAAAAACAAACAGGAAAAAATAATTTTTTACCATTTCCCAGTACTCTTTTCCTTCTTGCCCTTATCCCTTGCTCTCATTGTTTTCTTTTGGGCTGTCTCGCTCCACACACCGGCCCTCTGTCTCCCTCAATGCTCCTTTCTATTACACCAACCCTGCACCTTATTTCCCCTTGCTTGGTGCCTGAAATTCCCTGGTATTTCCTGCACTCAGTCATCTATTGCAAATAACCTTCCCTAGCACTTTTGTCTACCCAATACTAATCATGCTTTACCCCATTTGCACAATTTTCTTGGTCTCAGTATTTATATACCCCACTCAGCATATTGTTTCTGCATTTACCCATCCTACCCCTAGCAATTCATATTCTTTCAGCACTCATATTCCAATGTGCCTCCTCCATCTCCCTGGTGGGTCTACTACACTCTCCTACCTCCCTTCTTGGTCCCAAGTGGTGGTTTCCTTTGTCCCTCTCTGATATTGTGCTCCTTACCATATCTTTCCTTTATTATTTAGCATTGTCCGTTATTTGTTTTCCCATGTTTTGTCTGTCTCCTGTTTCCTTATGCTCATCCTCTTCCTCTTCCCTGCTTAAATTCCCTTCACCCTTCTCCCTTTTGTTTACTTACCTTTTACTATGCAGTGGTTGGCTGCTCTGTTTCCTGCTCAGCCCATACCAGCAGCTTTTCGGTCTCCATCCCTAACTCTGTCTTCTGCAGCATTGAGCATATGTAGGCTTGCCATGTCTGCTAGAGATGAGAGTCCATTTCAATCCATCTACCATCTTACCCCACTGGATTCTCTACCAACAACTACCAGTCTTATCAGCACCCAGACATCCTCCGTCCCTAACCCTGCCCCCTGCTGCTAAACAACCTTACCCCTAAAATTGCAGCTGAAAACAAGCTTGGCCCATTCAGAAGTAAACTCCATCAGCACCTCACTGACCTCAGCAGTTGTGACTGCTCTGCCTAGGCTTGCAGCTTTGTTTCACCTCTCCCTCCTCCTCCTCCCTTTCTACCCTCCCCACATCTCTCCACCCCTCCATCCCCTGCTACTCCCTGTCTCTCTCCCACCCCACCTACCATTCTACCCCCTCACCTCCCACCTACCATTCCACTACTCCCCCTCTCCTCCTGTGTTCCCCTCCCTATCACCCTATCTCTTGGTGCTCCACCCCAGACTACCTAGCACTTATCTATCTGTTCTTGCACTTACTACAATGTCAAATCCTTGACTGCCTACCCCTTTCCCCACCCTCCCCTCTTATCCCCCACCCCTTGCTCCACTTATGTCACTCCTAGGATGGTTTTCATTTGTATCTGTGTATTACTATATAGACACACCTGTATTGTTAATTATGCATTATTTGCCACTGACTGTTTGCTACTGTGCTAATCTCTGCACATGTACTGTCTTTTGCTACTAAGTTAACCTCCTGACCTATATTGTATCTTACCTCTGTTTACTTCTATGTTAACCTGTTTTGCTGGCACTCATTGCTGATGCAGAACCTTTGTAAAAGAACCATGGGTTCAAAGGTATTTGTAATCCTAGTAATAAATAAATTTAAAAAAAGAAATAAAATAAACTCTGCCTTCTGAGGTATGGAGTGATGGTGGGCTTGCCCTGTCTACTGGGGATGGGAGCATGTTTCCTGTACCTCAATCTTAATAAATTGATACCATGCCTACTACCTGCAGTCTCTGTCCCTAACTCTTCCTGTTGTGGCATCGAGTGAAGGTTAGCTCACCCCAACTACCAGAGATGGGAGTCTGCAGCCTCCATCTACTGTCTTTTACAACTGCATTCAATAGCTACTATCTGGTTGCTGCATTCTCTTTGGGAAGGGGACCACTGTACCCTGCTACACCCAGTCTTACATCCTCCATCTACTGTCTCATACAGCTGTATTCAGCACCTACTGTCTGGCTGCCACCTTCCCTTTGGGAACAGAACCACTGAACCCTATCAACCCCCAGTCTCGGCCTCATCACTACCTGTATCCTAAGCATGCAATCTAAGTTCATCACTTCCCTTCAGGAATGGGATCTCTGTTCTCCATCATCTCATCTACCTGCATCCTGAACCAGCAACCCAAGTTCACCACTTCTCTTTGGGAATGGGTCCTCTGTTCTCCATCATCTCAGTGTGTTTCATCATATCAACTACCTGTATCCCATACCATCACCATGGCTTTCCCACTTTCCTTTAGGAATAGGACCCCTCTGCCCCTGCAGTTTCCTGCCTCAACCACCTGAATTTTCAACCAGTAACCTCAGCCTGCCACCTTCCATTGGACTGGACCTCCATACTCTGTCAGCCTTTGAGCTCCTCTACTTGCACCCTGGGATTTGTCTGCCTGTCCTCTCCTGGCCTCCTTCTGTTGTGGATTTTGACCACCCAGCTTGCTTGTTCTCGATCGCCACTCTGTCCATTGGGCTTCTGAACTTCCTTGCTGCACATTGTTGCCTGTAGCTTGCCTTCCAGCTCCACCTCCCTCGGTCTCCAGACTTCCAGCATCCTGCTGTCATCTACTCCACCATTGCTACCTCAGATGTTCCTGTTTTCCTGAAGCCTCCTTCTGGACTGGTCTCTGTCGACATTTGCCCTTGCTTCATACTTGAAATGTGATGATTCCTCTGTCTTCCAGGGATGGGAGCCCATGGCCTTCTCCAGTTTTCCCCTACTGTTGCCCTTCTTTCAAGTCATGGGTCTACTATCAGCAATTTTAGTTCGCCATCTCCTTCAGGGATAGGAACTTCATCATCATCACCACCACAGTACCATCTTCACAGAGGGAGAGGGACAGAGGTGGCAGTGGAGAGGGAGACAGGGGCAGAGAGAGTGTGACAGACAGGCAGACACACTGCCAGGCAGTGCACCAGGGTGGCACACAGCCCGCAACAGCCAACTTCCCAGGGGGCTAGAGGACAGCAAGGGCCCTGGATAGTGCACCTTTTATGATGAAGGCCATAATGAGGGGTGTGAGGGGGCAGTGGGAACAGCAACATGGCTGTGGAAGGGCCCATCGGCAGTATGCCCAACACAGGTGGTACAGCGCCCGCATCTCCTTTGAGCAGTACTGTGACACAGAGATTGTGGGCTGGTACTGTCTGAACAGAGCCATTCTGAGGCAGCTCTGTGAGCTGTGCAGTGAGGAGATGCAGGCATCCACCAGAAGGAGCCATGCCATGTCCGTGAAGATGAAGGTGAGAGCCATCATGTGCCTGCTCGCCATGGGCACCATCCAGAGACCAACAGGGAACATCACAGGCATAACCCAGTTGGCCACATCCCACCTCCTCACACAGTTCCTCAATGATCTGCTGCCATGTGTGTCAGAACACATCTGTTTCCCCAGCACACAGGTGGAGTGTACAGCAACCAGTTGATATATGTAGTATAACAGAAACTTGGCGGGAAGAAGGATCCATTTGGAATAGAGAGATAGAAGGATATGAAATGTTTTCTAAGGAGAGAAGTAGTAGGAAAGGAGGAGTATTGCTCTTTACATAAAGCAGGGAATTACTAGTGCCCTTTATAGTAATTATAACAAACAGGAGGAGCCAGAATCCTTATGGGTATCTATACAACAAACACAAACACAAACACAAAAGAAATTACTGTTGGGCTTATTCTATAGGCCACCAAATTCTAGCAAAATATATGATGAATATATAGTAAAGGAGATCAGACAAGTAGAAATGCAGGGTGATATAGTTGTTTTGGGGGATTTTAACTTACCAGATATAAATTGGGTTAGGAAGACAGCGAGGAATGCTGTACACAGAATATACTTAGAAATGATGGAGGAGGTGGGATTAACACAATTAGTAAACAAACCAACAAGAGGGGGGAAATATTCTGGATTGGATTGTAACAAATTGTGAGGAAATAACTAAAATAAGTATTATAGACAATTTAAGTAACAATGACCCTGGGGTAGTCCAATTGCATCTAAAAAAGAGAATAGTTGGGCAAAAGGGGATTACATCCACCAGAAATTATAATAAAGTAGACTTTCAAACTATAAAAATAAAATTGGAAGAATGGAATTGGAAGAGTACATTCAAGGACAAAACAGTACAAGAAATATGGGAAATGTTAAAAAACAAGATAAGACAGTTAGAAGACAATTATGTCCCCAAAAAGAGACTATACACCAAAAGGGGAAAAAAAAAACAATGTGGTGTACGAAAGGAATAGTGAAACTATGTAAGGTGAAGAAAAAGGCATATGATAATATGAAAAAATTAGGGACAAACAAGACTATTATGGATTATAAAAAACACTCAAGAGTTTAAAAGCTAAAATAAAAACAGAAAGGAAAAGACTGGAAATGATTTTAATATACAGAAAAGATAATGGAAAAGGATTATATTCATACTTAAATAGGTAGTGAAGTGACTGAAGTACCAATAATGGTAGAACATCTAAACCGATATTTCTGTTTTGTATATGATAATAAGGAAAAAATGAGATCCAGTTTAAGGACAATATAAAGAAAGAATTAGACTTGTATGTAAAAAAAGAAGATATAGAGAACATCTTGAAAGGATTCAAATCTTATAAATCAGCAGGTCCTGACTCACTGCATCCAAGGCTATTAAAAGAAGTTAGCAAACAGATAGCACCCCCTCTGGCAAATCTGATAAGTCGATCATTCAATACAGGAGAGATACTGGCAGATTGGAAAAGTGCAATTGTTATACCGATATACAAGAAAAACAGTTTAAACACCTGTATGGCAAACTATAGACCAGTTAGTCTGACAGCTGTTCTGTGTAAGGTGGCAGAGAACATTTTGAAAGACAGGTTAGAGGAGAACTTAAGGGAGTTAAAAGTGAATGATGTTACCCAACATGGATTCAAGAAGAATAGGTCATGCTCGACCAATCAATTAATATTTTATGAACAAATTAACAAAATAATACACGATAAAAACCTAGTTGATGTCTTCTACCATGATTTTCAGAAAGCATTTGACAAGGTGTCACATAACCAACTAATTCAAACATGGTAGACAAAGTAGTGGACAGCAGATTAATAAGGTGGATTCAGAATTGGCTGAAGGATAAAAGACAGTCTGTGAGAATAAGAGGTGTTTTGTCAGAGGAGGCATGGGTTACGAGTGGGTCCCCCAGGGGTCAGTGTTAGGCCCCACATTATTTTCCCTATATATAGGAGATATACAACAAGGAATACAGAACTTAATAGTGAAATTTGCAGATGATGTGAAACTGGGAGGGCAGCTGGGATCTGAGGAACAAATCAAACAGATGGAGGATGAACTAAAATGAATAGAGAAATGGGCTATAGACAATAGACTGCCATTGAGTATAGAGACGTGCAAAGTGATGCATGTGGGGAACAAGAACCCCAATCATGTATACTATTTAAACAACTCTAGGATGGAGGTGACAGACAAGGAAAATGACTGTGGAATTATAGTAGATAATGGAATGACATTTAAGGCACAAAGGTCAGAGGCTATAAGGACAAATTATATGATAAGAAACATTAGACGAAGTTTCATAAATAGATCTAGACATAGTCTGCTTCCATTGTATAGGGCGTATATAAGGCCTTATATGGACTATGGATCTCTGGTGTGGAGTCCATACATGAAAGGTGAAATTAATAGACTGGAGAGAGTCCAAAGAACATATACTAGGATGATAAGGTCTGAGGAAGGAAGAGGCTATGAGGAAAGATTAAAAGGCTGAATTTATTTAAGTTAGAGGACAGAAGAAGAAGATGGGATCTACTACAGCTATTTAAAATTATGAAAGAGCCAGAATTATTAGAAGGATTAGGAATAGAAATAGTGAAGAAACCGAAAGGATTAAGAGGACATAGGTTACAAATAAAATTAGAGACGGTCAAAAAGAATTCTAGGTAGTTCTCCTTTGTCCAGAGAACAGCCAGAGTATGAAACACCCTACCAGATCACATTGTCACTGCCAATAGCTTAGAACAATTTAAAAAAGAAATATGTAAGTTAATATGTTCTAGGAACTAAATTGAGCCTGCTTTGCAGGGAATGGTATAATGGGCCAAAGTGCCTTCTTCCATTCTGTTACCCAGTATGAAACCCAGTATAACTTCTACAGGGTTGCATGTATGCCTGGCATGATTGAGGCCATTGACTGCACCCATGTGGGTATCCAAATGCCACCTGGCAATGATAGTGTGGCGTACATCAATAGGAAGGGGAACCCGAGTGTCAACTGTGCTGTGACACAGGTTCAAACATGGGGATATCCCCACTGGCCGCCTAGTGAGGTGAGTATGGCATGGGCATGGGGAGATGGGCAGATTATACCATGGGATGGGAGAGAGCAGGGTGTGCATGTTGGCATGGGCAGCAGGGACAGGCAAGGGGTGCAGCCTAGCAGAGCAGAGGGCTAACCATATCAATATCCTCACAGGGGACAGCACCTATCCACTGCAGCCCTGGCTGTTCACCCCCTACCAGCACCCATTGTCCACAGCAGAGGAACACTATAATGAGGTGCATGCCAGCACGTGCAGCATCATTGAGAGAGTCTTTGGCATGCTGAAAGCATGGTTCTGTTGCCTAGACAGGGCAGGCGGTGCTCTACAGTACAGCCCTTTGAAAGTCTGTGGCCTATTCCTGGCTTGCTGCATACTGCATAACATGGCCATTGACCATGGGATAGCTGTCGAGGCTGATGAGGGCGACAGTAGTGGGGATGATGGAGGCAATGGGCTGCAGGGAGGTGGACAGCCACCCCCTGGGTGGAGGGATCCCTGGCTGATCCAGCAGGCAAGATGGCACAGGGACACCACAGCACAGGAGCACTTTGGTGCACACAGGTAGGTGGTATGGAACACCAGGCCACACAAACAGGCACAGCACACATGCAGGGGCATGCATGGCAATGGGCATGCACACACTGAGGTGGGAAGCAGGGGTACAAGGGACAGGGGCACACACACACATACAACCACTCACAGCACCCTGCACCACCCCCCAACACACACACACACACACACACACACACACACACACACACACACACTCACACACACACAGGTGTGAGTATGCGGCATGGATCAGATGCATTGCACCGGTGCACAGGTGCAACTGGTGCAGGACTGCTGTCATTATGCCTATGCCACACAGCTCAGCAGCTTGGCAAGCACTCCCACAGGCAACGTGTGGCACGACACACAGATGACACACACCACCTATGCATGCACTGAGCAGCAGCAGCTGCAGATTGCAGGTGGGGTGGACCGCACATCAGGGCCTCTGTGTGAAACCATGGCCACCACCACCACGGGGTAGCCATGCCTGGGCCAATTGGCAGCCACAGGCTGCCTATCAGTCATGAGGGGTGTGTAACAGCCCCCAGGGTTGGAACTGCGGGACCACGACTGTGTCTGTGCGGGCATGTCGAGGAGCCCAAACAGCCCAGCCCCGGGCGTGCCTGGGATTCTGACATCTGAGCTCGGCATCAACTGTGCAGGGGTCACCCGATGCCAGATATGCAGGATGGATAGCGCACTGTGGGGGGGGTCATCTGTGCCCGGCCATACCCTGTGGCAACCAGCAGCACAAAGCCATCTGAGATCACGGTGGCAATGTGATCCAGAGAGGCAGTCGTGGCCTCCTGCATGCACTGCATCCCCGCCAGGATCTTCAGAGTGCTCCTTTCCTGCTGCTCAGCTAACTGGCGAACCTCCGCACGCAGTGAGTGCACCCCAGTGGAATGGACTCCCGCAGCAAACAGGTGTGCTCGGCCAGCAGCTCAGCATCCTGGTGCTCCTGGGCTGGATGCCGATCTCCATGTGGGACTGGCAGAGGCTGCACAGTGGGGCCTGCAGGGGGAGTGGGTACGGGAGGCACACCAGTGGTGGACCCTGCATCTGGCTGCCTGGTGGCACCCGCCGCTCACTGCTGCTGCCTGTCCGGCTGCTGTACACCACCCAGGGCCTGTGTGACGGCACCACCTCCACCGCAGTGCACAGTCTGGGCAGCATACACCGCTGCGCCAGCAGCGGTGGTGGGAAGCTGTTCCACCACCAGCAGGGCGCTGGGTGTGCTGCGTGTGTCAGTGGCCAGCAGGAGCATCTCCCCCACAATGGTGGCCATGCTGTCCAGGATAAGCATTACATCATCATCAGTTTCGGACCCTGCCCAAATCTGTGTCTCTGAGCACAAAACCCCAAGGCTGGCATCCTGCAGGAACACATCCAGGGCATCATCCAACCCAAGGTCCAGGACATCTGCCTGCACAGCGGTGGTGAGCTGCAGCCTGTCAGGCCCCCAGATGCCCATGGAAGTGGATGGCTGGTCCTCCAGGGCTGATCCAGTGGCCATGGCTGCTGCTGCCGCCAGCACCCCATCATCTGCACGGAGGCGTGCTGATGCTGCAAGAGAAAGAGAGGTGTGTTAGTGATACATTGCCCACATGTGCCCCCCCACAACTGCCCATGCCCTGCAGCATGGCATGTGTGTTGGTAAGCACACATGCATATGACAGGCATGCCGGACGCACACATGCCAGCATGGCCATGTCTGCACCCTCCATGCCCCCAGCTGTGCATTGCTGATATACTTACCATGCAGTGATGGGCTGCCACCCATCTGGAATCCGCCACCAGGCACATCCTCCACCATGCTGTGGCACATGGTAGTTGCTATCAACTCCTCCTGCACCATGAGCAGTGGTGCAGCTGCAGGCCCCTCTCCGGTGGCATTCCAGGAGGCTCGGATGGCCATCACCCTCTCCTTAATGCACCTCTTGTCCATGACACCTTCTTCCTGCACTCCTGCACTGAGTGCTAGTGGCTGCCCTGCTGGTTCACACATGCCACTACCTCCACCCAGGACACAGCCCTTGCCTATGGTGTGCCTGTGGCACCACTCAACAGGGGCTCCCTGTCAAGGTAGGCCTCAAATAGGGCCTCTGTCTCTGCCTTGGTGAAATTGGGCCTGCGCTTGTGAGAAGGCCCACACTTCTCACCCTCCTCATGTCCCGACATATCACTTACTGTGGACATGGACAGCACAGTGTGTCAGTGGCACCAGCACCCTTTTCTGTCCCCCTGCTGTGCTGGTTGCACCAGTGTGCTGCAGCAGCATGTGTAACTTACCTCAAAAGGATGCAATACTGGTCCATGGCCTGTGCTGATCTGTGGAGCTTTTATAATGCATCACATGCAAATGAGCTTTGGCGCAATGGTAATGACATGCTAAGTCCCCCAGTGCGCCACACATTGACTGATGAGCTCATTTGCATATGGCAGCTGAAGATCGTCATTTTGCTCCGTGCTCAATGAGTTTGCTCCAGAATAAGTTGAGGCACAATGTACACAAATGTGCAGTGTGTTGGTCTGCAGTGCACATGCGGCAGATGGTGTAACGTCACCAATTGCACACTGTGCGCCGACTGCACAATGTGGGCCATGGCACATGGTGCATCAGGCATGCTATTGAGCACGTGCACACTGTGTGGTGGCCAAACTTTGACCCCTGCTGTGACCTCTGCCCCTGGGTGACCCCTGCACCCATGACCCTGCCTAGCCATGCCCATGCCGTGCATCTCTGAGACTGCACAATGGGTAGACGCAGTGCATGTCCCCTCAGCTTGTGCATCTGGCGCATGCTGTAGCCACATGCACTTACCACCACCATTTTGCTCACTGGCTCACACCTGAAGCATGGTGCAGCAGCGAGTACCATGAGCAGCCAACTGGATTCAGGTTGACTTGATCAACCTTGTCACCTGCATCTAGCCTCACACACCCCAACTGTTTTGGCAGGCACCACTGCAGCAGCCCAGGGTGGCTGTGTGGCAGGCCATTGCTGCCACACTGTGGCAGTGCACAGGAGTGGCCAGGATGGGGAAGCAGTGTCACCACCACTATGGTGATCTGGCATGGAGGGATCCAGAGCACCTCAGGAGGCTGGAGGCATGCGCTAGGCATGGGGCTGTGCCACAGCCAGGTGAGTAGGCCCATAATGCATGTGTGCTCTGCTGCTGTACTGTGATGTTGGCTAGGCTGCCTGGCATGCCCTGCAGAGTGGTGTACTGCCATCATGTGCATCGCGGGCTGGCATCACCCTCTGTTGCTTGCATTGAGATGCCGCTGTGCTGGACATGTCGGGCAGGGGCTCACCCTGTGCACAGGGTTGCAGGTGGTGGGCATCTGCTCTGGTTAGTTACTGATGTGTACCTGTCTCTGTTCCATTCCCAGGGCCTGAAGACAGAAGAAGGGCCATGGCAGGGGTGGCAAGACGGCAGGTCGCAGTGGCCCAGGTTGGCAGTGGAGGAGCAGCTCCGGCACCAGTGGGGCCAGATAGAGCAGGTAAGCACTGACATTGTATTTCGCACTGTCCATGGAGGATGTGGGGGCATGGGTGTGGGCATGGCCACCTGTGCTGTGTGCCATGGCAGCTTTTTGTGTCACACTGTGTGTGGAACCCTCCACTGTGGTGCATCCATTGGACACATGTGCCAGCTGTTGGTGGGGTGGGTGTGCACCCATCTGCCACTGATGTTGCTGTGGTGCTGCCAGAGCACTGTGCCATGTGACTGCCAGGGTGCAGTCAGGTGGCCACTGTGCGCAGGGACCACCGCTGTGCACTGTTGTGGTGTGCCATGTTGCTGGAAGGCATTGGCACACCCCCCATAGGTGGCCTGTACAGGCCCTCCAGGGGGTGTGATCCCACTGCCCATTGCGCACTGTGGGTGGGCATGGTTTCTTGGAACATTGCACTGACCACCTGTCCTGTCCCTTGTCCTAGGTGTCCAGCGGCAGTACAGGAGGCCCCTACTGCAGGCTACTCCGACAATTAATTTTCATAACCTTGATGACCATGGAGGTGGTGCTGCAGGTCCAAAGGATGCTGCTAGTGGACAGGAGGCAGCAAAGACTGCAAGGGGCAGTAGGCCATGGCCGCCGCTAGTAGGGGCCTGAATTCCCCCGTTTTACCAGCCATAACATCCCCTTCCAGTCCCCCTTCCCACTGTACAGTACCTGTTCCCTATCCCCCTCCCTTGCTTTCCTACCTTCCCCCACACCCTTCTGTTGTAAATAGTTGATTTTCCAATATATATATATATATATATTTTGACATACATGCTTGTGTCTGTGTCTGCTTTGCAGGTGGTGTGAGGAGCCATGCTGCAGTGGCCCAGTGCCTGTCCGTGTGGTGTGCATGTGTCAAGGTGTGTGTTGTGCCTCTGTGGATCACTGCTGTGTGCTGAGGTGTGTCCCACTGTGATGATGTCCCTCCCCTCGGTCAGTGGCTGTGCCTTGGGGTGGCCATGGGGTGGCTGTCAGGGGTGTGTGGCAGGTGTGTGTGCTTGGCTGCATGGTCCTGGGTGTGGCCTGCTCTGGTCTGGATGTGTGGAGGGGGCATGGCCTGCAGCCTGGCAAGGGCCCCCTTGATGGCCCTCCATCCACCATTGGCACCCCCTGTTGCCTACTGTCTGTACCACTGTTGTGTTCTGGGGTGGGGGTCTGGGTGCTTGTGTGTGCCCTGCTGTGCCCAACTGGTGGTGGCCTCCTGTGGCCTGTCACTGTGCTTCCCTGACTGTGTCCCTGGGTCACCTTTCTGTGCCTTGCCCCCCTCTGTTGCTCTGTTGCTGTGCTCCCATGGTTGTCCTTGGGCTTATCTTTCTACCTATGTGTGCCATGGTGTCCCTCTGGTTGTGCTGTGGTGCATCTGTGGTTGTGCCATGGCACAATTGTGCTATATTCAGCCAGGTTGCGCTGGGGCAGTGCGGCCAGCACAGTCTCTGAATATGGCTCCTGTTGCACCATGGCACATCAGATTTGTGCTGCACTGGACTTGTGCCAGCCTTTGGCACATTTCTGAATATCTGGGCCTAAGAGAGATAAAGTTTTTTTACTCATTACAGATATGGTTTAACTATTACAAAGTGAAGGCAGCTTTTGGACAAAATGCATGCTAAAGGAATGGTAACTGCTATGATTGTTATATGGCACCAAAACATAGAAATGTCTTTTTTGTTATAAAAACAGGTTATGGCAAGCATTCTTTAAAATGGCAGGGGAACAATTGCCATTTTTTAAGCCACAATAATAAGGTAAATAGTGCACAATGCTGGCACATTCCTGATGCTTTTTATCCAGTACATTGTTAACAGAATACTTTATGATGTCTGTTTAGAAACTACAAAGAAAGTTGCAGTGTGGGATTAGTGTGAAAATAACTACAAAACACATTTAAAGGTAATTTACAACTTTTTGAGTATGAATTTATGTGCCATAATGAGATTATTATGTGATAAAAAAGAAGGAATAAGTAATGATTTCATAGCTTCATTAGCTATGTCACCATTTAAGGCTTACAACACATATAATATTGTTGCTTTTAACAAAGAAGAGAATTATTTTTGTAATATAGTGAGCAATTTAGCATAATATATAATTATTGATGGTTATAATGACACTTTAGCCTGATACTCCGGAATAGTGTGTGTACGTACACAGTTAACAAAAAAACAAACAAAAGAAGTTGTCTATAATTGTGTGATTAAAACATTGTATATTTTTTGTTTTATGCTAGCAACACAGAATGATCTGAGAAAGTGGAATATACCATGAAACTGTTGTCCATTTTCAAGATGTGTGAAGAAATCTGGCCCGTCGGCGCAGCGGTGGGATTTCCGCTTGTGACGCCGGCGACCCAGGTTCGGGAACGGACCTGGATCGTCGGAGGGTCGGCCGGGGCAGGATCGGAAAGCCTCGGCTGGACAGCCTCCTACTCTGGGGAGGGTGCGGCAGCACTGGAGTGCTGAGGACTCCTGGCGGAGGCCAGGAGTTCCACCGCCACTGACGCTTGACGTGGGAGTGAGGAGGCGGGGCAGACGCTGGCGTCATTGCATGTCCCCGCCTCCTCTGGGAGGAAAATTTGAAAATGGCGGGTGGGACCACTGTAGGATGAAGCCCTCCCCGGAGAGCCTCGCCTCGCCACCGCTGCTGCGGGACCCCAACCAGTCACAGTTCCGAGGTCACGAAGGTGGCCTGCGGCCCCACCCTCTGGGGGGTAAGCCGGGGTGACCGGGGTCCTCAGCAGCTATAGGCAGTGGTGGAGGTCTCCGGGGGCCGTGACCAGGGTGGAGGGCAGTCGGTGGTACCACCAGGAACAAAGGGGAATAAAAAAAAAAAAGATGTGTGAAGAAAATTAAAAAGGAGACTAAGACTTCATGCAGTGGTGTTCATCCATCTTTTATTGTTGTAGTTCCTGATTAGCCATTGGATGCTCCCAAGCCCCTTCTTCCATCCATTATCCCAGAATACATATTGTTGGATCTCCAATGCATAGCTGCCTTGCTAAATGCGCAGTATCCCCATGTCACTGCTCCTGGCCTCTGGACATACCATACTTCATAGTTATCTACAGCTGTTCATCACAATACTCTAATTATGCCAGCTACCCATCCAGTGGTCCTTTCTAACCCATCTGATGGGATCTATCCCCTCCAGTGAATACTATCACAAGGAGCAGGCCTCCGTTTGATTCATCATTCCCGGCTGGCTTCCTATCACAGTTGTGCTACGCAACAGTTTTATGTGTGACTAATCAGTCAATGCACCCATTACATCTTCTTGCTATCTATCCCTTTTGCCTCATCAGTCAGTAGACTCAATCAGAGACCCCTTTTTTCAGGCTCCCCACAACACTCAGATAATGGATCCACAAGCAAGGCACAATCGCAATGACCACTTAAGCTTCTGCCATGGGCAACAATAGAAACACCATATCATCATCTCGCATAGCAGTCCTTCCTGAATATGGGTCCATACAAACTTTGTCATAGCAACTCTACCTCACTCTCAAACCTCGAAATTATTGTACTGAATATTTCCATTGCACCTTTCAGTATCCAATTACAGCCTTTATAGCTTAACTCATCCTTCCCTCATTGGTCTGAAATCTTTTATTACCCCCCCACCACCAAGTACCTAAAGCTGCTCTGTGAATCTTCAGTCATCTCCCTATACTGCAGATGTCTTCATAGCAAAATATTTAGAATTTCCTGGCCTCAAGCCATTAGACCCTATTTCAGGTATTGGAGCTTCTAGTACCCTGTCTTTCAGCTTTTATTCAATTTCCTGCATTTCTTCCTAAACAGTATAAGAACAAGCTTGTCCAGAACATTGTAAATATCTGAACCATTCACCACTCTACAAAGTAACTAAGCATTGTATCTTGCCCTTACCGGCTTTGAAAGTCTGACAGATTACTTTAAGGATCTCATAAACCATCATGCATCCCATAATTCAAAGTCTGGCAGCCCATTTAAACAAACTCATACTCCTCATGCTCACCTTCATCTGTACCTGAATCAAATATCAACCAATATCATATACGAATCCAGTATTTTGTTCAACCCCCAACCCCCCTTTTACCAGCTGGACTTAATCCGTCTTTGGAATCTGAACATTCCTTTGGACTGGACCTGTTTCTTCAACCTCAAGAATCAACCCTCTTGAATACATCATTCAATGGACTCGGAAAGTGGAACTTCATCTCTACGAACATTACGCCCTACACAAAATTAGAACATAGTTCTAAGCAATTAGGGTCATCTCCTCTTAGTGTGCCCTGTGGCCGAGTGGGTCAGTAGCCATGGGTCCTCAAAGGTTTCCTCCACCTGGGTTTTATTTCCTCTCCTGCATGCTACTGATCATACTCTCCATGAGTTGGAGGAGGTAATCTTTCTGGGGCTTCTATTTCTTACTTGTTACCTGGCTTACCTGCCAAGGATGGGAATAGAGAAAGGACAAAGTTCAGCCTTTTTAAGTATACAAAATCACTTCTCTATTCACCAAAACATTGAAAGGGAGAGCTTAATCCCGAGGTTCAGAATGGGGAAATAGCTACTCCCACATCCCCTACAATGGCCAGTGTCCCTCAGCAGTTCCCCGCTTAATGTGTTGTGAACAGCCCACCTTTCTCCCCTGCCTCCTTCTCCTCCAACACTCTACTCACCCTTGGTGCTGGGCCTTCAGTTTGCTACCCAGCTTATCTACCAAGGGTGGGAAAAGAGAAAGGCTAAAGGTCAGCCTTTTTAAGTATACACAAGCGCTACTCTATTCACCAAAACACTGAAGTCATGTTAGTAACAATGTCCTTGATTAACCTAAGATCTTGCAAATGGTGGATGTTAGGCTGATTGGTCTATAATTGTTTGGATCTAGTTTGGAGCCTTTCTTATGAATTGGTACCACATGTGCAGATTTTCAGTTACTGGGCACAGTACCTGTATTCACCAATGGTTTGAACAGTACTTTTAATGGCTGCAACATAAAATCTAAAATGATATATACAGTAGCATGTGTCTTGAGATTTGATCTGGTCCATATATTGTTTTTTTCCTTTTAATTTTACTATCTTATTGTTAATGTCTACCATTGAAAAGTCAACTCTGCCACAATGTATGGAATTTGAAGGAGAAACAGACATGTCATTGAGACTAAAAACCTCACAGAATTTTTTTATTAAGTATTTCTGCCATTTTGGTATTATCATTTAACAAGGTGCCATAGTTTTGAATGGGTCCTACTTTACTGGAAGGTTTTTTTTAAGGAGTTTATGTATCCGTAGAAGGATTTTCAGTTATCTTTTTTTTTTTTGCATTGGAAGGCAAATTTGGCTGTATTACTCTTTTGTCCTTTTTACTTCCCATTTATACTTCTTTTGGATGGAGACAAAAGCTTCCCAAGTGGTAGAATCTTTTTCCCGAAGATAAGCCCTGTATAGTTTTTTTTATTAATTGCATTAGTTTTTCAATTAACCACCTCAGTCTCTGCTTGTTGTTCTGACTTTTTTTGTATCTTAGGTATATAGTTATTGCTAATGTTGGAAATTGTATTTTTAATGAAACCCCTTATTTCTTTAGTTATTTGTTTTCCAATTCTCTGTTCCAATTTATTTTATTAAGTTCTTCTTTTATTTTTTTGATATTTGCTTTGTTGTACAAATATATGTACGGTTTCCATTATATTCTATATGTTCTAGATATATTTGGAAATAAATCATATTATGGTCACTATTACCCAGGGGGACTGTTTTTATATTTAATGACACCTAGATGATCTGAACAAAGTACTAAGTCCAGGATATTACCCTCTCTTGTAGGTTCGACAGCATGTTGTCTAACAGAGAACATTCACATAAAGAGAGTAGTTTCTTTCCATAGATGCTAGTGGCAGAGTTGTTTCCCCAATTTATATCCCTTAAGTTAAAATCACCCATAAGAACTAAATCACTCAGTTCCCCTGTAGTCTTTATTTTGGATTGTATGTATCCATACAACAGTCAGGAGTGTAACAGAAAACTCCTAGAAATAAAGAGGTGTCTTGGTAATTGATCAATTTAAGCCAAGTGGTTTCCGTAGTGGAGGAATTGTTTCTAATTCTGTCTAAGACTTCTATTGTAGAAATACCATTTTTAACATAAAGTGCTATACTCCCACCTTTCCTATGTGGTCTATTATATTTATAGAGAGCATATCCTTCTATTTTGGGTTCCCAGGCCATATTAACTTCCCACCATGTTTCTGTAATACCTATTATGTCAGTATTATTTAGGGCTTCCAAAGCCTGTAATTCTTCAAATTTATTATTCAGGTTTCTTACATTTAATAACATACAGCTTAGTTGATTTTTAACTGTTTATCCTGTAGAGACTTTTTCTTATGAGGCAGTGTAACAGGATTGGAACTTGTAGTGCATCCTCCATCTTTTTTTTTTGTTTAAATCAAAATCAATGAAACAGTGTTCAGAGTTTAGTCCTAAAATATTTGCCACCAGTTTATTTAAAGAGCTGCTGGTGCCTCAAAGAAAACTTTGAAAAACATAATATTAAGGTACAATTCAGCTTGCATTCCATATGTGTTCAATAGACATCTCCTCTCCATTACTTATTACTGAGAAATGTGCATGGAAACATGCTATAAATCCTTTAGAGTTCATCTGCCTCCTTTGTTTACTACCTAATTCTTGTCATAGTTCTCTGTTGTGACATCACAGTCTGTTGCCATGAAATAAATTGTGATGCCACAAGTAGAGTATTATGACCTCAGGTAGGGGGGAAAACATTAAGAATAGATGAAATCTTCAGGAGCAAAGATCCCATTTTCATGCAAATGGCATCAGTAATAAATAATGGGAATGAAAAATACAGAACGAATATGAAATACAAGCTGAACTGTGTCTAAATAATATGTTTTTTTTTATTTAGTTGTTTAACCAGGAGTAGCACACTAAGCTGAAAGCTTTTTTTACAGGAGTGACCTGGGAGCACAGGGAAGTTAAGTGACTTGCTCAGGGTCACACAGTATGCAAGTGGAAGCTGTGGGATTCAAACCCAGGTCTGATCTGCTGGATGTCACCAGATTTGCAGCTCAGAGCCTTAAACCACTGTGCTATACTGCCTCCCTTGTTTTGTTAAAGTTGTCCTAATGGCATCAGCTGTTCTTTAAATGAAAACCCCCTCTTGAGTATAATTTGTTTGTTTTTTTGTTTGAGACAGCTCCAGTTGTTAATAAACATAGTATTTTATTTATTTAAGTCTAGGATTACAAATACCTTTGAGCCACGGCTCTTTTACAAAGGTTCCACATCATTTACAGTCAAGTGCAATACATCACAATACAACAAAGGGAAATACAAAGGAATTGAGTGGAAAGGCTGGATATAAGATGGAGAGCAGAAGGTGGCACAGAGGGGATGGTGGATACCGCCAGAGCAAGGGGCAGCCAAAATGGCATTTATCAGATATACAGAGGGGTGTAGAGAGTGAACATATAAAGAACAGTACAGGGGGAAGTGCTAGAGTGGGGGGAGGTGGAGGAGGGAGGGAGAAAGGAAGGGGGAGGAAGGGGAAAAGAAAAAAGGGGTAGGGTATTATGTGTGGGGTAGGGTAGGGTATGAGAAGGTAAGGCAGGAAAGTGGGATTGGCCAGTGGGATAAGTGCCTGGTGTTGGTTTGAAGAGGACTAAAGGGGTCAGTTATATGTTGCAGTCACATGAGCTGGTAGCAATGAGATGGCGATGGAGCATGGCTTTGAAAGGGCTGAGTTTTGTCATGGAGGAGATGTCTGGACTGAGTTCATTTAGCCAGCAAGGTCCCCTATGGGCAAATGATCTTTGACCCTGGGTGGTGTAGCAGTGAGGGATTTGGAGGAGTTCAGTTTCAGATTTCCTGGTATTACGGGTATTCAGGCAGGGTTGCAGTAGAGCTTGGACACTAGGAGGTGCGAGGCCTATGGTAGCTTTCTTAGCCATAGTGCATGTCAGATACCTTATACAGTTGGAGAGTTGTAGCCATCCGGTTTGCGCATATAGGTCACATGTATGTGTCAGACGGTGGGCACCAGTGATGAGCCTACAAGCCTTGTTGAGAAATGTCGATATTCGTCAGAGCGCAGTGGTTGTTGCAGAACCGTAGATGATTAGGCTGTAATCAATGATGGAGACCACCGAGCTCTGGACAACAATCCTCAAGGCATCCGATGTAAGGTGATGTCTGTGGCAGTAAAGCAGGCCAAGCCAAGTATTTGCGGCTTTGGCAACACAGTCAATGTGGGAACCATATGACAGGTTTGGGTCTAGATGAATCCCAAGATATTTAAATGACTGAACCTGCTCAAGGGTGCTTCCATGGCTAGTAGTGATGGAGAGAGGATGGAGTCTGTGCTGGTTTCAGTGGCTGCTGAAGAGCGTAACCTTGGCTTTATTATGGTTTAGGACAAGCTTGTGCTTGCTAAACCAGTTTTCTACAGTGGCAAAGCCTTGTTGGAGATTGTGCTGAAGCGGTTCAGGTTCCTTGAGAGAAGTGAAGATAACTGCGTTGTCAGCATAAATAATTAATTGCTCAGGACAGGATTGGGGAAGGGTGTTCAAGAAGAGCCAGAATAGTAGGGGGCCCAGAATTGACCCCTGGGGGGCTCCAGAGTGGACTGGTCTGGCATCAGAGAGGACCCCATTGATTTCCACTCTTTGTGTTCGATTTTCTAGGTAGCTACTGAACCAATTGGTAGCATCGGGGGAAGGTCTGGTCGACCGGAGCTGTTCAATCAGCAGAAGATGATGTTCAGCGTCAAATGCTTTTGACAGATCAACGAAAACCGCCACAGTTAGCTGACCATTATCCAGAGTGGAGTGTAGTTTACCAATGAAATCTAGTAGGGCTGTTGATGTACAATGGCCTTTCCTAAAACCATGCTGTTGCGGACATAAGATATTGTATTTTTCCAAGACGTCAGTAAGTTGATCTGCCACAATGCGTTCCAGCGCCTTCAAGAGAGGAAGGAGTATGGAGATAGGATGATAGTTACCATGGTATGTTTTATCACCAGTTTTGTGGACTGGCATAACAGTTACAGCTTTCTATAGGTCTGGAAATTGGCTGAGACTAAGGGAGAGGTTGAAAATATGAGTAAGTGGCCTACGGACCTCGTCAAGGGTGAGAGATAGTAGTTTGAGGTCGATCGAGTCCCTGCTAGCTCTGGACTTGGATATTGCTTTGTCGATATAGCTGCGTGCTGCATGCTTCTTTACAATTTGGAAGAAGAAAGGTGGGAGGTTTGATGGGGTGGGATGGCTACGGTGATTAGGGGAGTCGGGCTCCAGAAAAAAATCTGTGGGGAGAACACTACTAAGGTCAGTGAAGGCACCATTGAAGGTGTTAGCAATGACCAGCGGATCAAGAGTGATGGGCCCATCAACATTTAGCATCATTGGAGATGATTTTTGGCTGCTTCCCAGTGACTTCTTGAATGTTCTTCCAGAATTCACTGCCGTTGCCCCAGGCATTAGAAAGAGTTTCTTTGTAGTACATACTTTTCCTCAGTCTGATGGATTTCGTACAGAGGTTACGTGCACGTTTGTAATTTTGAATATCAGTTTGAGAACCAGAGGCCCTAGCAAGGGCCCAGAGGTGGTTCCTGGATTTCAGCTGCTCCAGGAGCTCACCATTTAACCAGGGATTTCTTAGCATCTTCACTTTTCATTTTTTGAAGGGGGTTAAAGAGTCGCAGGCAGCATTGAATGATGAGACAAAGTAGTTGAGAGCTGAGCTGACATCCGTAGCTTTGTAGATGGGTGACCAATCATGCTGATTAAGGGATAATTTAAGGCAGATGAGCTGACCACGAGGGAGAACTCTGCTGGTGATGACCTTAGGCGGTGGTTTGCAGAATCTGTTTGACCATTGACAGGTAACAGGGGAATGATCACTAAAAGAGTCAGGGTGCACGAAGGTGTTTGAGATACAGGAGGAATGACTGGTCAGGATCCAATCCAGCAGGGTGCAAGTACCTGTTTTGTATTTTTTTTCTTGTGTGGGAGAGCACCATCTGTGTGAGGTTTGCAGCCAAGATGGCATCCCTATAAGCACCGGCATCAGGTGCATGCCAGTTAATATTAAAGTCACCAAGGATCAACGTGTTGGTGATGTGGAAGCCAGAGTGGCATCACAAGAGAGAAAAACTCACACTCTAGAACAGGAAGTGGTCAATTTGAACAGGCAGGTGAAAAAATTGGAAAATCGACTGGAAGACCAAGAACGAGGAGCCGGAGGAATAATTTAATATTGGCAGGGCTTCCTGAGAGATCGGAGGGTGCAGATTGCGTGGCCTTCATGCAGGACTTTCTTATGAAGCTTTTCGGGCCCACCCCGTTCGGCGATTCGTATAACCTCGAGAGGGCACATCGTGCATTGAGGGAGACCCCCCCACCTGGAGCTCGACCCCGAGTTATAATAATGCGATTTCTAAACTATAAAGAGAAAATTCATATTCTGAATAAAGCTAAAGCTAACAGAAACCTGCATTGGCAAGGGGCCTCCCTCTGGCTGTTTCAAGATTTGGTTCCCTCGGTGAGAGAGAAGCAAAAAGCATATAATGATATTAAAAAAAAGCTGTATATGGCAGGGCTGAAGTTCAGGCTCCAATATCCAGCCACCTTGGTGGTAAAGCTGGCGAAAGGGGACAGAAGGTATCTCACAGCCGAAGAAGCCCTGGAAAGCCTTAGAGTGGAGCTACCGGATTTGTTCAAAGGAACCTGAAGGGAAGGAAGGACTGGGAAACTGTTAACAGGACAATGAGAAAAGAATCTTAACAGCATTGCGGACAAGTGACATTACTGAGAAGAATTTTATGTTGTTGTGATGCTCTTCCCCCTTTTTTTTTCTCTTTTCCCAGTATATGGGTATTCAAAATATTGGATAGGCTGCTGCAGCAGACAATTATAATGGTAGAGGTGTGTTAATGGGAACTAGGTTCCCCTCAATAATTCATAGTTGTTGGAACGGTAGGTGGGTCTGAGTTTGAAGTTTGAGGGAAGAAAGGTTCTGTGGGTTAGTACTGGGACTCGGGGGCGTTTGGAGACATCTTGAGGCTGACTCATACACGTCTCAGGCAGATTAGGAGGCGATCGGAGGATCGGGGTAGTATTAAGGGGAGTAATGAGGGGGGGAGGAAAGAGAGAGAAACCAAGACCTGCGATGCAAAAAAAAAAAAAAAAAAGCAGAGAATATGGGAAGGGAGGTCACGGGTGAGGTTGTAGTAGATGGGATTACTTAGAATCTTATCGTGGAATGTGAAAGGTCTTAGGGGAGGAAGAAGAGATTGGTTATACTTAGATATATTAATCAGATGGGGATACATATTGCTGCACTTCAGAAACCCACCTATTGACTGAGGAGTTGCACTTGCTCAGGAAAGGATGGGTAGGTAATGAGTAATAGGAATGGGAAAGGCGTAAGCCTCGGGTGGGGTTGCGATATTAATTAGGAAAGGTTGTCCTTATATAATTGGGTCCATTCGAATGAGGGAAGATGATAGAGGGATATATACGATAGGTTCATTTTTGGGGTATCCATTGGTGTGTGCTTCTATTTATGGACCCACACCGGCTAAGGCAGAATTTTTTGCTTCATTGGAGGCTGACATTATTGCACTTCCGCAGGGCTCATCCGTCCTGGCAGGAGACTGGAACATATGTGCCGACAATAGGGTCGATAGGAAACCCCCCTCCAATAAAGTACTTAGCCCCTCGTAAGTAGCACTACATAGATTTTTTGAAGCTACTGCACTAGTTGATCCATACAGGATTTATAGAACAGGGAGACTGAGATGACTTTTTATTCTGGAGTGCACAAGACTTACTCTAGGATTGACTTTTTTTTGGTTAATAGGGAAGTTTTAAGGGGGGTTGTAGGTATCTATACTTATGAAAGAACACTCTCCGATCATTCCCCAATACAATTGGTATAGAAGATGGACAATATTCCCCTTAAGCCATATGATGGAGTCTGGATGATAGGATACTAATGATGGATGATATGGTAGCTAGCATGGAGGGTAAACTTAAGGAAATTATTCAGGATCAAATCCCAACCCTTGGAGATAGGAACTTGGCCTGGCCCGTATGTAAAGTGTTGTATACGGGATGGGCACAGGAATATACCGCCAGGTGGAATAAACTAAGTAGGGCCCAGGAGGAATTCATAATGGGGGCCATTAAGTCTTTATCACCTCTAGAAGGATCCTCCAAGGAGATAGATAGGGAGCTGAGGGAACTGAAAGAGGAATTCAGAGGTATTTTGTACTACAGGACAGACCGGTGGCTGGAGAGGCTGAATGCTAAATATTTGCTACAGGGAGACGTGCCAGGTCGGTTATTGGCTCATAGGATTAAGGGAGGCGAGGCTGAGAGAGCGATAGTGGCAGTGAAGTTCGAGACGAGTTTTTCGGACCCCAACAATTGGCAGATGCTTTTGGAGTACTATGCTGCAATATACCAGGAGGGGCCCCTAATTCAGTGATGGATATTGGAAGGTTTCTAGATCAAGTGCCACTACCTAGATTAAATTTAGAGCAGGCCCAGGCCCTAGCTGCCCCAATATCAGAATTGGAAATACTAGGGTAATTAAAGATTTACCAAGTGGGAAGGCACTAGGGCCTGATGGTCTCCAGCCAAATTCTATAAAGTTCATGCAGAGACAATAATACCCTATTGAAACAACTCTTCGTAGCTATTATGAGTGATGGGTCCCCACCCTCCATTGTATCAGGCCTACATCACGCTGATTCCAAAACCAGATAAACCCAGGCATCTACCAGGTAATTATAGGCCCATAGCCTTAATGAATCAAGACATTAAGATACTTACGAAAATTTTGGCTAACAGGGTCTTGAAGGTGGCTCCTTTTGTGATTAGTCAAGAACAAGTCGGGTTTATGCCGGGGAGGGGGGCTCAGGATGCATTAAGGAAACTCCATCATATTCTAGAGAGAGTGGCTGTTTCAAAGTCTGCTATGGCTTTATTTGCATTAGATGCCGAGAAGGCGTTCGACCGGGTTTCCCACCAATTTCTGTTTTTCACAATGGAGAAAATGGGATTCCCAAGGGAGTTTCTGGGATGCCTTAGAAATTTGTACAAAGCCCCTACAGCCCGAATTTTATGTAATGGTTATCTCTCTAGGAGTTTTTTCTCAAGAATGGAACAAGGCAAGGCTGCCCTTGTCACCAATTTTATTTAACATCTACCTGGAACCTTTGCTAAGATTCTTAGTGATGGATCCAGGAGTTCAGGGGTTGAGGTATTGGGGTTGAGCTTAGCTATCGTTATTCTCGATGACATCCTGCTGCACTTATCAATCCGCCAGCTTTCAAAGGGCACTGGAAATTATTGGGAACTTTTCAAGGTGTCTAATTACAAATTAAACTTGTCTAAAACTCAGGTTCTCCACTCACAGTTCACACTCATAGCGGATTTTGAACATTTCCAGCTTAACTGGGCCCCGGACAAAATCAAGTATCTGGGGATCTGGATTTTGGCTAGGTCCGCATGGGGGTGGATGAGAATGTGGGCAATATGTGGCTAAAATTAAGCAAGATATTGAAAGATGGAGAAGCTCCTCTAAACTTCACTGCCAGAATGGGACTTATTAAAATGAACCTCCTGCCTCGACTGCTGTACCCGATCTGTTTCTCTCCCCATAGTATCCCGAAGGGTAAGTTTACCAATATCCAAAGGATTATCTCGGAATTCCTTTGGGACTCTAAACCTTCTAGGAAGAAACATGCTGTTTTACGCCTCCCTCACCAGAAGGGTGGCATGAAGGTCCCTGATCTAATGCTATATTATGTTGCTGGGCAATTAGGGTGCATGGGACGTTGGGTCAGGCAAGGTAGGAGGACGAGACATACACCCCAACATGGCTGCGAATTGAACAACCTGTTTTGGAGGATTTAAAACTTTCCCAAATGCTCTACTATATGTAGACCGGAGACATTGCCGGGTATAAGTAAGCAGTCTCAATATATAAATCAGTTAAGGCGTGGTGGGAGTGGTTATCTCCATGGCAAAGAGAGCACAAGAGGGCTAGGAGCAGCCGACAGTGGGAAACCCTAATTTTCGCTTGGGAAATTGGGTGTTGAGAGGTCAATGGACATCATTGTTGTCGGATTCCAAAGTGGCGGACTTCATGGTTGTGGATGGGGTGCTCCTGCCAACACAATTTCGGGAATGGGACTTCTTTAAAAAGATTCAGATTACTAAATTGTTACAAAAGTTCATGCGAGAACGTATATGTGGGGGGGACAGTAAGGCGTTTACGTGGGATCACTTAAAGGAATTGGATCTTTTACAACATCCCTTGTCTAAAGTGTATAAGGTCCTGTTAGACTATGTTTGCATTGACCCCGAAAACAGGGTTACATATTGGGACAGAGCATTATCCCCCCTGAGACCTGACTGGATAGAAGTGTGGAAACACACGAAATATCTGCCTATACCGAAGTATATTACTATGCAATTTTTTATTTGTTCAAATATCTACTACACCCCTGTTAAGTTGTGTTCCAGAAAACTCAGACAGACAGATCGGTGCTTTCGTTGTGGCATGGAGTCGGGAGACCTACTGCATGTATTGTGGTCGTGCTCTCGGATTCAGCCACTTTGGGCTCAAATCAAAGCAGAAATGGATCCGATACTAAATTATTCGGAGTACATTAGCCCTGAGATATGTATACTCGGGGACATGGGTAGGATACCGACGGTCTAGCTAAGAGTCATGTGTCCCTTATATCAGCCATGGTTAAAGCTTTTGTTCTAAGACACTGGAAAGAGGACAAAACCTATAGTTATGACCAGTGGCTGGGGGACCTCCTACAGATCTTGGAAAGACTTAAGCAACATATGCAGATGGAAGGGAAAAAGAAAGTATTTGACAAGAAATGGGGGGGCTCTAGAGACAGTGTACTCACTACAGGTGAAAGGTCCTCGGGTTCGGATCTGTTTGTCTGAAGAGGAGTAAATAGCTGAATCTATATAGGATAAAGTCTTAGGGGTTCATCTTTGAATGTAATTTTGTGACTAGTATTAGAAAGTGTCTATATCTGCTTTTATACATCTCTCATACGAGATTGGATGTCTAAGTAATTAGATAGGTTCCTTTTGGCTGGGCATATGGGATTCTCTCTCTTTCTTAGGGACACAGTTACTCACAATGTCCGGAAGAGGTGCACTTTGGGAATAGAGCAGTACTTAGATATCATAATCCGGATTATGGCTAAAACCAGCTGCTTCTGAACTTGTATGAAGGATATGAGGATACCTGAATCAAAAATGGAGGATTTAGTTTGGGGACATTTAAATGTAACTGTGAGTGTATATAGTTGGGGAGATGTACATAGTTTCCACTTCCAGTTTGGGGAAGTGGGCCCGGGGATGTAGCCTGGGAGGTACGTGTGTATGTCAGTGTGTTGGAAATAATGACAAAAACCTCAATAAAGAAGATTTAAAAAAAAAAAGTCGCCAAGGATGATTGTCTCAGAGCCCATTGGTAGGGTTCTGATGAAATTTAGAGTGGAATTGAGGCTTTTCCCTTGGTCTTTAGGGGGGATGTACACAGAGACAATAGTGAGGGCTTTATTGTGTGCCATAAGGAGAATTTTTGTGGGAGAATCTGGGCTGTGGAGTCGTGGGGGGGGGTTGGAGATGGGGAACCCCATGAGACAGTCCTTGATGGAGATAGCACAACCCCCTCCTCTTTTGGAGATGCGATCGAGTCTGTACACATTGTAACCTGGTAGTTCAATTGCCATATCTGGAATTTTGGGTGTTAGCCAAGTTTCAACAACTGAGAGGATATCAGGATGGTGTTGGTTTGTAAAGATGCGAACAGCATCTAGCTTAGGTAATAGACTGCAGACGTCGATGGATGCTAGGATTAGACCCCCAGCCAGTTTAGCATGGCAGGCCAGGTGAGCAGGGGTAGGGCCTGGATTAGGGTGCACATTTCCAGACATCAGCAGGAGGAGGAGCAGGAGCTTCAAGGTGCACAAACGGAGTTTCATGTAGGATAAGTTATGTGGCCTTTCCTTGGTGTGAAATAGGCAGGGCTGCAAGAGTTTATCCCAGAGGGTTGACATATATGATAGTGGGGACAGTCGGGCCCATAGTCTGAATCTGGAGAAACCCAGGACCTGCAAGTCGGGAGCCAGAGGGGGCTGAGTAAGGGAACATGAATCAGAGTGTAGTGTGCCTAAGTGGTGATAAGAATTTATCAGTTGGTAAGCAGTGGGGAGAGGGGGAAGCAGCATTCAGGAAGATAGGATAGTTGCAGCAGGGAGACTAGGATAGAGAGGTGAGTGAGAAGATTAGGGGAGAGGTACATAGTTATGTTAGCGAGGTGAAGGGGGAGGTGCTAGAGCAGGGTGGGTGATGAGCCAGACAGGGAAAAACCATAGAGGGTGGTGAGAAGAAGAGGGAGGAGATCTAGAGAGAACTGAAGTGGGCGTATGAAAGCTTGGAGGAAGTCCAATCGGGTAGAGACAAGGCGGAACAGAGGACTGGTGGGTGGTGCTTAGGTCTGTTTAATAAAGGTGGGGGGGGCGTAAAATTTAGGCACTTTCCAATGCCCGAGGTGAGCGGAGAAGGCCAGAAAGACACCGCAAGGTGCAGAGGAGGGAAGGGCCAATCAGGAGCTCAGGCGAGGAACAGAAGTCCAGTCAGGGGAGAAAGCGTAGAGCAGGAGCCAATTGCAGCTGCTCATGGCTTCCTTGGCCTGGGCATAAGGCTTACCCGGCTTGTCTGGGTCCTCTTGTGGGTCAGAGAGTGGCTGTTGGGGCGGCTAGCCGGGAGAGCTTCGGCCGCACCTGCAGTGAGCCCGATCAAGGGCTGAATCTAGAGGGCAAAGCACAGACAGATTAGAGTTAGGGGAGAGAGAACAAAGGGGAGATGATGCTAAAAAAATAAATCGGGGGGCGTGTAAGTGGCAGGAGAGAAATTAGATAGTGAAAGGAAAGCGGAAGAGGGGGGCAGGCCTGGGACCAGCAGTAATTAGTCCTGGCTCCAAGGGGGCAGGGTGCTAGACAGCTAGAGCGGGAGGTTCTGGGATGAAAAAAGAAATTAAGCAATAAAATAAAACAGTAGAGTAGAGTTGGATTTGAGGGCAAAGCAAAGCAGCAATTTTAAACAGTAGTGAAAAAATAAATGGCAGTGCAATACAAACGCTCACAAGCTACAGCGGGAGTTTAACCTTAACAGTACAACAGTTTTCAGCAAATATTTCCCAAACTAATCCAAATTGCTTTACTCCCAGTAAAATTTCAGCACTTTCCAATGCCCGAGGTGAGTGGAGAAGCCCAGAAAGGCACCGAAAGGTGCAGAGGAGGGAAGGACCAATCGGGAGCTCAGGCGAGGAACAGAAGTCCAATCAGAGGAGAAAGCAGAGAGCAGGAGCCAATTGCAGCTGCTCACGGCTTCCCCGGCCTGGGCAGAAGGTTTACCCAGCTTGTCTGGATCCTCTTGTGGGTCGGAGAGTGGCAGTTGGGGCGGCTAGCCTGGAGAGCTGCGGCTGCAGCTGCAGCGAGCCCGATATCCGTATACCAATTTAATAACCTTGTATTCATTCTATTTTTGGTAAGATTTTGGGGGGGAGGTTTGGGGTGGGCATATGGAATCGGAAGAATACCAGATATAGAAACCTTGCAACCTTTGGCTTGCAATTTAACACCTGTATTTAAAAGTTCACAGCAAATATCCTTTTCATTACTTTTTTTTTACATCATTACTTCCCACATGTAGCATGAGAAAAGCATTTGATGGGATACTCAATTTGTCTACACCCATTTCAATATCCAGCTGCCTGGAACTGCCGGTTCCAACTGCCTGGAAAGTCGCCACTATCACCCCTATCTTTAAAGGTGGTGGTGATAGGACTGTGACTGGTAACTATCGACCGATCTCCATTCTCTCTCCTCTCTCCAAGGCCTTGGAAAAAGTGGTGGCCTCTCAAATCTCTGACTACCTCTCCACCTACAATTTCCTTTGTCCTGAGCAGCATGGCTCCTGAGCGGGTCACAGTACCAACACAGCCCTCCTAGAGTTCTCCAACTTTCTCCACTCCTCCTTAGACACTGGTTCTCTGGCTGGTGCTGTCTTCATTGACCTCTAGAAAGCTTTCGACACTGTCTCCCACCCCCCTCCTTCTTGATGCCCTTAGTCTCTCTGGTTTTGCTGCTGGGCCTATCTCCTGGTGCACCAGTTATCTGTCTGACCGCTCACAGCGTGTAAAAATTAATGGGACCTACTCAGACATCTGTCCCATCTTTTCTGGGGTTCCCCAGGGCTCCATTCTGGGCCCCTTACTATTCTCCCTTTACCTTAACACCCTTCCACGCTCTTGCTCGGGGAACATTCTATTGTACGCTGATGATGCAGTCATCTTTGCCTCAAGTCGTAACCCTACTGCCCTCCAGGACTCGCTGCAGAAGTCCTTCACTGAAGCCGAGAGCTGCTTCAAGGAACATAGATTGGTGATAAATCTTAAAAAAAAACAAAAACTATGTTCTTCACTCATCCCCAAAACAAGTCCTGCAACTTCAAACTCCTCATTCACTCTGGGTCCTCATTCCCACTCGAACAAGTTTGCTCCTATAAATACCTAGGGATCCATTTTGACCCCTCCCTCTCCTTCCATGGACACATCGCTGCCCTAGCCACTGCCACTAATATCAATTGGGCATCTTACATCGGTATAAACACTGCCTCCCCCAGAGGCTCTTGACTCAGCAGTCACCTCCTCATCCTGTCCCTAGTGGACTATGGACTGCCGTGTGCTGGTGCTGCTGATCAGACCGCACTCCATAAAATTCGCACTACTCTGAATAAGGCCTGCAGGTTAATTACTGGAGCACCTAGGATGACACACACCTGTCTACTGTATGCTAAGTGCTGGTACTTGATCTCGACAGGCGCCTCAAATATCTTACCTGTACCCTTACAAAAAGACCCTCCTTGGGCTTTCCCACCAGGATTGACCACCACCATCGCGCTCTGTCCCACTAGTTCATACTCGGACCTCTGGGAAAACCTCTCTTGTTATCCCTAGAGCTAGGACCTCTCATGGCCAAAGAGCCTTCAGCTTTAGGGCCCCCTCCTGGTTCAATACACTGCCCCCCTTCATCTCTGAAGCTCCAACTATATCGTGCTTCAAAACTTTCTTACGTAACCACCTTATTAACACCCGATGCTGTAACTGCCACTAGTCAAAGCCAGTACTCAATACTTATGACAAAGCTTATTACTAAGCTGCTAAGGACGACATAACTCTGGTATTGTTTGCATCCATCCTACCTGTACCAGCTTGTTTGTATCTATGTCTTAATTTTACTGTTATACTTATGTGTTGTACTGCTATACTGTGTATTTTGGTTTGTCTTACTGTGACAAGGTACCTTTGTAAATGAGCCTATGGCTCAAAGGTTTTCCAAACTGCTGTTTAAATAAAATAAAATAAATAAAAATAAATATCCTCAGTTCTTGCCCCAGGTAAACATGTGACTATAATGTTGAATTTGTCATTTGTGTAAACATAGCTATCAGTAAATCTGACAATAGAACCACCAATAACTAGTTTTTGTGGGGGGAGAATATTATTTTTACTTGTGACTTGACTATCTGGGTTGGGTTCCTCTACCCAAGAATCAGGCATAATGGAAGATTCAAATTCCAGTTCTAGTCCAAATGGAGCATATCTATTTTTAATTTTTTTGGGGGGGGTCCTTGACAAACCAGTGCTCTTTTAACCCTTTTTAGTGGCCATTATGTACCTAAACACCACTCATTTATCTAGTCTTCTCTACATCTTTTCATTTGCATGAACATATGAACATACAAATGTCACAGCAGAAACAGACCTCCTGGTGTATCAGAATCTGCTTGAGTGTGCAGCTATCACCCCAAAGTTGCAGCTGCCCCATCCCTCCTCTTTTGTCCGCCCTCAGCCATTCTCAGCCTCACCCTCCTGTCCTCTCCCCTGTTCTCTGTCACTTGCCCTTTTAAAGCTACCCACAGTTTTGCATCATATCATCCTCTATGGTAGAGCATTCCATTTATACCCCACCCTCTCTGTGAAGTAATGCTTCTTCCTCATCTCCCTTCTAAATCCACCCCCTCTATTTTTAGCCCATGCCCTCTAGTGTCCCTTCCCTTTCTCATTTTAAAAACTCTATCAGATCCATCCTTGTTGATTCACCTTAGATACTTGAAAGTTATGGTCCTGTTCCCCACATGCCCCACCATCCCTCCTCTCCTCCAGGGTGTACATATTCAGTTCCCCCAGCCTGTTCTCATAGTCTCGTAGTAAATGAGAATGTAGTCTCATAGTCCTAATTCTAATGCACTTGTGTGCATTAGAGTTAGGGATGGTTATTGAGTTCTTATTGTCCCTAGTGCTCTTTTTATTCTGTGATGGTAAAGTTTCAGTAGTCCTGTTCTCTGCCTCAATTCTACTGACAAATCACCCAATCCTGTTGATTTCTAGTGCATTTTGTAGGTTAATTTTTAGAATGTCTATTTCCTTTTGAAATGCTGCTAATTAGGAGCACTTTTTTACAAACGGGGAAGAGATATTTCTGAGGAATGAATCACAAGTGTACATTAAACATTTTGTACATTTTGCAACAGAGCCTTCTTTTAATAGCAGTTCCAGTTTGTCACCAGTTTGAGTCATAATAAGGAGGAATTCAATCAGCTAACAACCTATGCTACAATCTGGGGAAACAGATCACTTAATTCCCACAACAGACACTGGCAGTAGCAACCCTTTGTTTTGTTTTTCCATAGAGGTTATTCTGCACCTCAGAGCCTGGCGAGTGGCTATGGCCCTCCCTCAGAGGGACTCAATCTCCGACCCCACACATCCCCACTCAGTCAACACCTGGTGGTTCCCCCCACAGCTTGCCTTCCGCAGTGGGGCAAAGGAGAAGAGCACCAGCTTATCTCCCCCCCAAGACACAAATCCAGAGCTAAGGAGTGGCACAGGGATGTGGGGCCATCATGGAGCCCATCAGTCCCTTTTTCACTTTTCTCCTGTCTCCCCTCCCGACGTAAGGATGTCGGTATGTGCCTCCCAACCCATACTGCCCTCCAGCCACCACATAGAGGGCAGTCAATGAATAGGACAACAGGACTCCCTCCCCAGAGTGAGGAAAGCAGTCCTCTGGATGCTTGATCCTCCCTCACCCCTGCTGACCCCCAGCGACCCGGGCTCATTCCAGAACCCAGGTCACTGGCATGGCATGAGGTGTAGCAACCAGTGCCTCAACCTCCAGTACCATTGGGCTGGCTACAACCCTTTGTTTAAGACAATGTCACACTATACAACACAGTTGGTGATGACTTTTTTTTAGATGGATATTTGGGGGTAGGGACTGGTCAAAAGTGGCTACAACAATAAACGCAAGATATTACAGGCAACAGGGACAACCTTTAGTGTCCAGTACACACTGGGGCCAAACTTTAGATCACTACACAGTATGCATTAATACAGTTAAACTCAGAATCAAAACCTGCCATGTGCAGCTACAAGGTCTAATACTACAGCTCTCTGAAATACTTGACTAAACTTACAGGTCTCTAGATGTTAGAAAAGATGGGGGCACCATATACTTCTGTTCAGTCTTCACAGTAGTGGGATTGTGGTTGACCGCCAGGGAGCAGCAGGAGCATGGGGTGAGACAGACTCAAGTCCATTTTCAGAGGAAAGAGTCCTGAAGGGACTTGCAGCTCTGAAAGTGAACAAAGCTATGGGATCAGGTGGGATACATTCAGGGGTACTAAAAAACTCAGGTGAAAGATGACAGGTTAGTTCTTCCATGAAGAAGACTGCTGAACTTAATGGGTACCTTGGATCCCTATTCTGCAATGTGATTTGGAGTTTTATATATTTCTACTTTGTAAGCCATCTATGACACTTTGCTGGATTGTTTTAAACTAAATTTGTCAAGATTTACCTGAGGCATTGCTTGAGTCAAATATGCTTTGTTTGCAGTCACACCACACTAGCCACTCTAAATACACTGCAAGAACTAGCTCTTGAACTCATGAGTTTGAGCCTAGACACCAGACTCCTGAGTTTGGTAGAGAGTAGGAGATGGCACACTTGGCAAGGGTAGAGGCCACAGCACTGCAGTAGTGATAGCAGATAAGAGCAAGGAGAGAGGAGAGAGCAGCTGTATACCCGAATTGGAGAGAGCGTGCCCTGGCTGGCTTGGTGGCCAGTATTGTAAACCAAGGGCTGAGTGTAAAAGCTGGGCAGCATGGACTCAGAAACTGAGAGAAAAGCTAAGATTACATGGAGTGACATTCACCTTTTTTATTATTGTATCCTTACTCATAAAGCCCTAACGTTTGGTATATGCTGCCCAGATTCATTCTAAACTGCTGTGTTTGATCTTTATTTTATTTTATTTGAATCTAGGATTACAAGTACCTTTGAGCCAAGGCTCTTTTGCAAAGGTTCCACATTGGATGAAGTATAATTCAAACAAGACATTGAATAATAGTATAACAGTGGGTTACAGGCAGTTACATACAGTTTTATACATTCAATACAGTGGCAAAAATGCCAGAAGGAGGTCTGGTAACAGGGTTAACACGGTATGGAAGAGAGACACACTAGTGGGGTGTGGCCATAGGCACTTGTCAAATATCAGTTAAAGTGCTACAAGGGGGTAGGGAAGCTGGGTGGGAAGAGAGGATGATGAGTGGGTGTATGGGAGAGGGAGTTGAGGGGGAGAGGGTTAAGTGCTAGGTGGAAAGAGCAAAGAGGAGAGGGGAGAACAATTAGGAAGGACAGTCACAGGAGCTAGATGCAGACAGGATGTGGTGGAGAATGGATTTGAATGGACCAAGCTTTGGCATTGAGGCAATGTTAATGTTGAGACCATTGAACCAGCTGGGAGCTCTGTGTGTAAAGGATCTTTGCTCTTGTGTGGTGCAGAAATGTAGGATATGCATTAGTTGGGATTCAGAGCCCCTGGTGATGTGAGTAGTCTGCGCTGGGCAGAGGAGAGCTTGGACACCTGGGGGAGCAAGGTCTAGTGTTATTTTCTTTGAGATAAGGCAGGTTTGGTACTTGATCTGGTTTGAAAGTTGAAGCCACCCAGTCTGTGCATAGAGATCACACGTGTGGGTGAGACGATGGGCACCAGTTACAAGATGGCAAGCTTTGTTTAATGCAATGGATATGTGCCTGAGGGCAGTGGTAGAAGCAGAGCCGTAGATGATCTTGAAGGGTGAAAGGGACTGAAGGAGGCTATATGTTGAGTATAGTCTTTTGCATGCTTTCAACATTTTTCAGTTGTATCCGAATAGTTTTTAATAGTTTTTAAAAAGGCCTAGTCAGCTCCCAGCCACTAAATTGTTGAACCATTGAATATGAGTGGGTTCAGCTTTAGCAAAAGTTCGAGTACCCATATTTTACAGGTAGGCAGTTTCAGAATTCATAGTAAGGCAGCATTTATAGTATTCATGGCATTTGTTTATGCAATTTACTTTACTTTTATATATGTCAATCTTGTTTTAAATCTCCCATGCTGAGTACATCCATGTGACCTGCTCACCCAGTAAAGGAGCATGTATTACACATAGCCGCCATTACTGAGGGAACCAGTCAGGGATCATCAATATCCGAGTGGTGTTTAACATATCATGGTTTGGGGCTATCAGGCTGATAAGGGCAAGATCTAATTTTTTGAGAGCAAGCCAGTGATATATGTTCTGTTTTTTTATCTTAAAAGGAAACATCCAAGTAGGATTAAATTAATCAATATTGTTACCAATGGAAATCTGCTTTACATAAGCTATTGACCAAACCCTTAACTCTTTTAGGGCCAAAATTATAACCCATTCAGTTGCCCCTCCATTTATAGCTGCATGCATCCATTTTCTAAATCACAGGCACAGGAAATGACATCACATCAGGGGAAAACACATATAGCTGATAAATATTTTAATCAAGAGAGGCACTCTGTTTCGCACACTGACTGACTGACTGCACCATTGTGCGCTACATGCACAGAAACACATTTTGGTTGAGATGTGAAAAATGACAGCTGTACTGCTTATAAGTAGGTGTGATAAAATGGCAATGTTGAAAATCTGGAGTGCAAATGTTACAAATTTGCGAACTTACGAGCGTGCGTAGGAACTGTGCAACGCACGCTCGTAAAACAGTCATTTTTAGGAATTTTTTTAACAAATTTTCAACATAGCCATTGTAAGACCTCTGCTCATGAACAGTGTCACTGCGATTTTCTTAATCTGTCCCAGACATTGATTTCACACACTGACTGTGCCATTCTGCACTACATGTGCGGAAACACATTTTGGGCAAGATATAAAAAATGACAGCTGTACTGCTCATAAGTAGATGTGATAGAATGGCAATGTTGAAAATCTGGAGTGCAAATGTTACAAATTCGCAAACTTACAAGCATGCATAGGAACTGCGCAACTCACGCTTGTAAAACAGTAATTTCTAGGAATTTTTTCACCAAATTTGCAACATAGTCTTTTTGAGAGCCCACCTCATGAACACTGGCACTGCCATTTTGTTAATCAGTCCCAAAAGGGGATTTCATGCAGTGGCCATGAAATCACCCTTTGGGCCTGATTCACGCCATGACAGTGACAGAATTCATGAGGAGGGGTCCCAAAAACCCCATGTTGAAAATTTGATGCCAAAATTCCAAAAAATGCCTGAGATATGCAGCAAAGTTGAAAAAACCCTATCTATCCCATTATACAGCTTGCCATCATTTCCTCAGTTCACGGTCGGCTTTGAAGACTGCAGACGTGTTCCCGGTCCACCGAAGATCATCGCACCGGACTCCGGAGGTAAGTATGGAGTGAGGGGGGGTATGGGGAGGCAGGGAGCTCAGTGGGTGGGCGCGGATTGCACTAGGGGGGTCTGGGAAACCGCGAGGGACCGTTTTTCTTCACAGGAAGAAAAGAAAGACGATGTGGGACGGTTTTCTATTTCACAGGGGCATTTGGCATGCTGGGGTGGGCTCCCAGCTTGCCAATGGACTGATTTTTGGGGGGAACTGTAGCTGGCGGGGGACTGGGCGCCCCTCTCGGCACAACAAGAATGGGGGGGAATAATGCTGAAGGGGATTGGGCACCCTCATTGGCACACAAGAAAATGGCAGGGGTTTTCATCATGCTGACGGTGAGTGGGCTCCCCCATCGGCAGACAACAAAAGCGGGTGGGGAGGGGATACATCATGCCGATGAGGAGTGGGCTCCCCCATCGGCAGACAAGAACAGCAGTGGACACTGGTGCACTGAAGCCGGCAGGGATTGGGGCCCCCGTCGGCAAACAAAGACCGTCTGAGGGCGCACTTGCTGCTGATGGGGATTGGGCACCCCCTCGGCATGGGGGCAGCATAATATTGTTTGTGAACATGGCTGCAAGCCACCTGCCATGTTCACAAACAGTATTACGCTAGCTAACGTTTTGCCCTGCAATGACGTGTCACTCCTTCATTGCAGCACAATGACTGATGTTGCAATGACGAGGCGGCCCCTGATTGCTGCGGCGAAAACGTTACAACTTGGTGCACTTTTGGAGACCAGTGTCATCGCCACACTGTGCCTCCATTGGTCCACCATTGCCAAGCCCCCTAATGCAGTGCCTCCCTTGACTGTAACAGTGCCACGCCTCCACAATCCGCTTCTCTCCTAAGCTGTCACATCATGTTTCTTGCGCATGCATGCAAGCAAACATAAAAATTAAAACACAACTACTTCAGTGCCAAAAAATATTGGCACTAAATAGGTACAGGAATAAAAATGATTTACAGTGTTACCAAAGTAGCATAATATTCTGCAAATCACACAGGCATTAAACATTTTACTAAACTGAAATGTCACAAAAAATTGTACAAAGCAATAGAACCCCAAAGGAGCACAGAAACTGTTGGCACTGGCAGCACACAGCTTTTGTTTATAGCAACCCCTTGAAGATTAGAGACAAGTTCACATCCCCATGGACTGAGTAAAAACATTTTTTTCATTTCCTCTTATCTTCAAGGTGGCAGTATAGCACAGTAGTTTAAGAAACTGAACTGCAGACCTGGGTTTGAATCCCACAGTCCTCACTTGCATTACTGTATGACCCTGAGCAAGTCACTTAACTTTCTTGTGCTCTCAGGTTGCACCTGGAATTAAGCTTCAGCTTAGTGTGCCTCTCCTGGTTTAAATATTTATCAGCTATATGCATTTCCCCTGATGTGATGTCATTTCCTGTGCCTGTGACTTAGAAAATTGATACCTGCAGCTGGCTTATGTAAAGCAGATTTCCACTGGTAACAGAACCATAGAAGTTGACAGCAGATAAGGACCGCAAGGCCCATCCAGTCTGCCCATTTTTTCTACCTTATGAATGTGCCATAGGCCTTTACTCTGTCAATGGCCTATTTATTCTTACTTATCTATAGTGCTCCCTTATGCCTATTCCATACCTATTTGAAGCTCTGCAATGTATTCATATCCACCACTTCCTGAGGTAGGCCGTTCCATTCATCCACCACCCTTTCTGTGAAAAAGAACTTCCTCACATTACCCCTTAATCGGCCACCCTCTAATTTCATGCTGTGTCCTCTTGTAATGCTATTTTTCTTATATTGAAACATGTTAGACTCTTTCACCTTGATAATGCCCTTAAGATGTTTGAATGTTTCGATCATATCACCTCTCTCCCTCCTTTGCTCTAGGGTATACATATTGAGCTCCATTAATCTGTCCTCATATGTTTTCTGATGCAGTCCCTGCACCATTTTGGTTGCCCTTCTCTGGACTGTCTCCATTTTGTTAATGTGCTTGTGCAGGTGTGGCTTTCAGTACTGCATGTAGTACTCCAGACAGGGCCTAACCAGTGACTTGTAAAGAGGGATTATTACCTCCCATCTTACGACTTGTGATTCCCCTACTAATACACCCCAACATACCTCTAGCCTTACCTACTACTTTAGTGGTCTGCTTGGGTGATTTCAGGTAATCTGTGAGGATGATGCCCAAGTCTCTTTCTTCCCATGTGATTGTCAGCAACTCCCCTCCCAACCTATAGGTAGCTTCAAGGTTTCTCTTCCCTATGTGCACGATTTTGCACTTCTTTGCATTAAACCCCAGTTGCCACTCTTCTGACCATATTGCCAGTTTTTCCAGATCTCTTCTCATTCTGCCTACCCCATCTGGATCATCTACTCTGTTGCAGATCTTGGTGTCATCTGCAAAGAGGCAATCCTCACCCTGGAGTCCATCTGCAATGTCACTGATGAAGATATTGAAGAGGACAGGCCCCAGGACTGATCCCTGAGGTATCCCACTTGTGACTTGCATCTCTTCTGACTGTATACCATTTACCACCACTCTCTGTTTTCTGCCCACCAACCTGTTTGCCACCCAGTTGACCAACTTCTGACCCTTCCCGAGCCTACCCAACTTATTATTCAATCTTCTATGTGGAACAGTATCGAAAGCTTTGCTGAAGTCAAAGTAGGCGACATCAACTGCACCCCCTTGGTCCAACACTCTGGTTACCCAGTCAAAGAAATCTATGAGATTAGTTTGACAGGACCTTCCTGTTGTAAACCCATGCTGTGTTGGATCCTGTGCTCCTATGGATTCCAGATATTGCACTATCCATTCCTTAAGGAGTATCTCCATAATCTTGCCCACTACTAAGGTAAGACTAACTGGTCTGCAGCTCCCTGCTTCCTCCCTGCTGCCACTCTTGTGGAGTGGGATCACATGATCCCTTCTCCAGTCTTCTGGGACCTGTCCTTTGCTCAGACACTCACTAAACAGTTCTGCTAATGGCTCTGCTAGTTACACCCTTAGCTCCTTTAGTACCCTGGGATGCATGCTATCAGGTCCCATTGCCTTGTCCACCCTGAACTTAGTGAGCTCTGGTAGGACCCTTTCTTTTGTGAAGGCACTCGTGCACACCTCCCCCCCCCCTCGTGTCCATGGTGCTGAGCTGTGGGCCCTACCCTACCTTCTCCTCAGTAAATACTAAGCAGAAGTATCTAGGATAGATGCTTTTCCTTGGTCCTCCTCCACACACTCCCCCTTACCTCTTTTGATCTTAGTAATACCCCCTCTGGACTTTCTCCTTTCATTAATGTATCTATAGAAAGTCATGTTCCCTTCTTTTACTGTTCATGCTAGTGTTTCCTTGGTTTTGGCCTTTGCCTGCCTTACTGCCTTCCCTACTTCCCATAGGGAAGTTTGGTATGCCTCCCTATCTTCGTCCCACTGCGTTCCCTTAAATTTCATGAAGGCCAAACTTTTGGCTCTGATCTTTTCTGCTACTGTTTTTGAGAACCAAAGTGGTTTCCTCCTTCTTTTGCTCTTGCTTTTCTCCCTAACACAATGGGATGTTGCTTCAAGTATTGCATTCTTAATGCTTGCTCACTTTGCCTGTACCCCCTCAGCCGTATTTCTTCTTGCCAGGGTTAACTTAACTCTGTTGGCTATCTTATCAGAGTCAGCTACTCTGAAGTCCCATAATTTTGCCTTGGAATGGGATGATTTTGTTGTAGTGGCCAAACTGAACCCCACCATGTGATGGTGGTCACTGACCCCCAGGTGACCTGCTACTTGGAGATCTGTGATCCTTTCCCCATTAGTCAGTACTACAATAATGATTATTTTAATCCTACATGGATGTTTCCCTTTAAAGACAAATTGCAGTAGTCTCCTGACAAGCTAAACTGGGACAAAATTAGTATTGCTGTATTACATAGTATAAGAAAGGTTAACACTGATGTAATGCCTACCTTGCCAACCTGGAACTATTTCCCACAGGCTGCACATTATAATCTGTGATGTTTTACCACAGTTTGAGCACAGTGAACAATCTAAGTACTTTGACGAAAACTTCCCTCTGTTTTTCTGCCATTTTCTCAACAGACTGGTATCTGGCACTCTGATATCCTGGTGTTCTGTTAAGACTTAAAAGGTACACTTCTTGAACAAGTTTTCTCTCCATTTTTGAGCTTTGAACTCATGCATCAGTGGTCATGTAAGTAACACTAATGCAATTAATTTTATTTTTAATTTGTCATTTGTAAATACCATTGCAATATCATTACTGTCTGCAAATATTCAGTGTTTTTTTCCACATAAATTTTTGTGCATTTTAGGAGCACAGAATACTGAATGTGTCTAAACTTACATCCCTCCTGTGATAGATGCAGGATCTGAGAAATATTTGTTAACACAAGTATATAACTGACTTTTTCTATTGTGATAATTTGGTGTGTTATTTATTTATTTATTTATTTGTTTGTTTAAAATCTTTGAATTATAGCCTTTGAGTCAGAGACTCATTTCCAAAGGCTCCATGTCAATACACAATACAGACATAGGTAAATGCAATAGACAGTACACTACAATATACAATGGCAGGGCAGTTTGATGGCACGATTGCATCATGAAACAGTATACTGGGATGTCTAATACAGAGCTGAGGCTGTAGGCTATGGGCAACACAGTAAACAGTATGATACAGGGTACAGTGCCAGGGCACTTTGACTTCCAGTTACAGCATAGCCATTTTACAAGGATGCCCTGACCAGTTTATAAGGATGTCTAATACATTGTTGTGGCTGTTGACAGTGCATAGGATAGATCTAATAGTAAGAGGTCAGTTAGTGGCCAGAGAGTGAAACGGGGGACAGTGCACATGCCTACTATGCTTTGCTGGAGCTGAGTAAACTGGATAAGTTAGGGGAGGTAGGTAGTACAAATTCTAGAGCAGTCTGTTGGGAGACTTTGTCCGAGTGCCTTTGTAAGAACTGCAAGCCATTGACTGTGAAAGAGGTTGTGTGGCCATTCTGAGCAGCTGGTGAAGGCACTGGTGATGGACTTAGAGTGTGCAGGTGCATTTACAGGTGGCAAGGAGGTGGGTCTTGAGTGCCTTTTTAAAGGGACCAAGTTTTTGATGGTTAGAGACCAATGGCAGGAGGGTGTTGAAGTAGGAGGGAGCCCTGACCAGAAAAGACCTCTGGGCGAGTGTGGTTCTGACTCTGGGACTGACCAGTGCAGCTTTGGTTGAGCTGCGTGTGTACACTGTGGGGGAAGAGGAGATTAGGGAGGCAGATAGGCCTGGGGGGGGGTCAAGCCAAGGAGGGATTTTTTGATCAAGAGGCAGGACTACTAGTGGACCCTCTCATCAAAGTTCAGGATCTGGGCAATGGAATAGAGCATGCATGTGTGTGTGTCATGCGGTCTGCAGCAGTTAAGACCCTACAGGCTTTGTCAATGACCACTTTGTATTTTACTGATAGCTGTTGCATCTGCGGCGGCATCTTAAGATACTACTTGGTGTGTTATCTGTGCTCCATTTTAGCAGACTTTATGCAGCTCTGAAGAAGTCCCCACTACAATCTGCCCAACACATATGGAGCAGCAGGATGAACCTAAGCTTGGGATCTCAAGTTACAAGAAGATTACTTCATTTACTACTACACAAACATCAACAGCAAAGAGGAGTCATTTGAGTTGCTGGACTATTTTTGAAGTATAAGTGCTCAGGAACTCAAACTTCTAAATATTGAAAGATTGCTTAGCTTATTTGCTTAAACGTTGTCTCTAGTATTGAACTGCGGTACACACATTTCTGAACTTTTTTGTTGGACTCTTTTTTTAGAACTTTAGTGCATTTAACACATCTTCATTGTCTATGTCTATGGCAATATTTAATCATTTTTATATTCCTTGAAGACAGACACTAGTATATCTGAACTGTGGTTCTTTGCTTACTATTTTTAAATGTTAGCATTTTTCAAACATTGTAATAGTAGCTATGTGTGCAACATGCCAGTGTAATTTTTAAATTAGAATCCATTATTGGACTCTGTGTGTACTATAATGAATACAAGAAATGGTAAAATAACAGTCCAATCAATAATTTCTTCTTTATTAGAAAATAAATATTTAAACAAAATTGGAAAAAAAAACAATTGTGTATTTGTAGGAGCTATAAATATCATAGCACAAATGCCAATAGAAAGGGAAAATGAATAACAAGTTACATAGAGTTCTAAATTGTCCATTAGCAAAATAAACACTTTTTCCAATTTATCAAGTGGAAGTTAATCATAATTATACCATTCTCTCCATCTCAGAGAAGAAGTAGGAGTAAATTGAGAAAAACAAAATGTTAATAAAGCAGTTAACGACGTTGACAAGACTACAATAGAACTAGATAAAAATAAGATAAAATAAACAAGTAGGGGAAAAAAGTAAAAAGGAAGCTTATGACAATGTGATAAATTAAGTAATTACAAATTTTTTTCTCACCGATAAAAGAGGCAAAATGAAACCCTATGAAATAGGGAGTAGAACTCAAGTTACTGGATAGTAAATAAAAAAAGACAATACCAGAGCTAGTTATAACAACAAATGATAATAGAGTAGAAACTAAAGAGACACAAAAAAGTATTTTGGAAATATTTAGCCCTTTGAGTATATCAGATGATTCATATTCAACAGTGGGTACAAGTAGGAGGTACACTTACCCTCTGCTCCCTATCCAGGCCAGGGTTCCACAGGACTCCACCCTGGGTCCAATCATATTCTAAGTCTTCCTCAATGAGCTGCCCACTGCCTGTGCTGATTTGCATATTCAAATGTATGCAGACGACACAGTCCTCTACTTCTCAGATCCCTCAACTACTTCTGTAGAAGTCTCTCTCTCTCTCCAGCATGACTTTTATAATGTTTGGCACTGGTTCCAGGCCATCCAGATACAGGTCAATACACAACAAAAAAAACAGCATCTATAACCTTTGGTACCAGTCAGAAACTGACCTGACTCCCATAACTCCCCATTTTCCTCACACTAGATGGCTCCATGCTTGAGGTTGTCCCAACCTTCAAGTACCTCATTGTGTGGTTAGATAGCTGGCTTGACTTCATAGCTCACATAAATGCTATCCATGTCAAACTCCCCCCTAAACTCAGTGCCTTGTACTACAATAAGAAATGCCTTTCTCCACTGGTCTGCAAGGAGTAGCCACCAAAATGGTACTCCCATTCTTCAGCTACATGTATGTGGTTTATGGCACTGACCTGTCCATCTCACTGGGTAGACTGGACACCCTCTGCAATGCCTGCCTGATTCGCTACAAACTCTCCCTCTCGCACCCACCACTGTTCCCTTTACTTCTCTCTATCTATCTTCCCTCTCCACATACGTTGCCAATTCCACTGTCCTTCCCTCATCTCTAAATTCTGGATTGGGTCCCTTCCCTCCTACTTATCCCATCTCATTTGCCCCATCCCCTCTTCCTCCTATTCTTGCACTTCAGGGACTCATGCATTTTCTTCTTTCCCCACCCTTGCTCCTCAGCTGGAAAATCTGCTTTCTCATATGGTCTCCCCTCCCTCTGAAATCAGTTACTCTCCTCCATTCATCTCTCTCCCTCCCTTCCCTCCCTTAGGTGCCAATTAAACCTTCTCCCTCCTCCCTCCTCCTTCTCCCCCTTGGTCCTGAAAACTCTCTTCCTGAACCCTTCCTTATTGTTCTTGACTATGTCTCTCAACTCTTGTTCAGCATCCTATTATCTGGTTTTCCTTGCACTTTTGAATTCAGCTTATTTGCATGTTTGTTTTTATACTCTGTATGTTATTTTATTGGGCATCCCATTGCAATATTTAATATTACTGTCTGTACTGTACATGACCTATGAACTTTATGTCATTGTCCCGGATTTCCCCTTTTTCCCCCACAAAAGACAAACATCTTAACATGTTGTTATGCTCAGATTGGCAATTAATTTATTATATATCATGATTTCATTTATAATTCCCATCATCCTTTATTATTGTGTCTTCCACAATTGTATTTTTATTACATCCAAATATCAATCTCTGCTTGTCCCTCTTTCTTCCTCTTCTTCTCACTCCCCCAGGTGAAAACCTGGGTGCCTTTCATCTTCTCTTTTCTGGTAAGTAACGGTGAGAACCGAGACTGCTTTTCTCCTTCAGTTTCTTCTTCTTCTCATCATATTCCTTTTTCCTTTCCCCTCCCCTCCTTACCCCCTTCTCTCCTACTGCCATCCACCTCTGGCAGTCCATTAAACATCCAACCGGACCACCTCTGTCATCCACCTTTGACAGACCATACTGTCCAGCTCTCTTTTTCCCCCCATGCTCTCGTTTAGCTGGGTGGGTGGGAGGTGATAAAACTTCAGCAAAAGTGGCTGAACCACCACTGTGCTGGCCCTTATGTTGCCTTTATAGCCCTTCCCCTTCCTGTCTGCCTACCTATTGTCCTGTCCTCACCTGTCCCTCCCCTTACCTTCCCCCCTTCCTCTCTGAGCACACCATTTTTAACATAAGGGGAGGGATGCACCAGGACAACTTGGTCTGCCCCTTAAAGGGCAAACTCCATTGTCCCAGATTTCCCCTTTCTCCCCCACAAAAGGCAAAGCACTTATATGTTGTTGTGCTCAGATCGGCAATTAATTTATTATATATCACGATTTCATTTACAATTCCCATCATCCTTTATTATTGTCTCTTCCACAATTGTATTTTCAATACATCCAAATATCAATCTCTGCTCATCCCTCATTCTTCCTCTTCTTCTCACTCCCCCAGGTGAAAACCTGGGTGCCTTTCTTCTTCTCTTGTCTGGTAGGTAACGGTGAGAACCGAGACCGCTTTTCTCCTTCAGTTTCTTCTTCTTCTCATCATATTCCTTTTTCATTCCCCCATCCCCTCCCCCCCTTTTTCCATAGCCAGTCAGCTTGCATTGGATGACTGGCCTTCCCTCCCAGGGTACCTCCTCCCTCTTTTTTTTTACTTCCTTCCTGTCTCCTCCATGCCTCAATAAAACCCATCATTTCTGTGTTAAACATGTCAATTGCTAAGTCTGACAGGTACACCCCCATCTGATCTGTAAAAATCCTCTACCCATTCTTCCACCCCTCACAGTATTACATGCCCCCCATCTTTCTTATCATTGTTCCCACCCTTCTATTCATCTTCCTCCTGGCTCTACCTACTGCTACAAGGCTGTGCTCATGTCTCCATACCCTCCTTGGTATCATGTCCGACCAGGCTATGCTCACCCTTGGCCACCACTGTCGTATTTTCTCTAAGTCCCCTTTTACCTGCATATATGTGTCCACCCATGGTTTTCCCCTGTTGTCGTTACCCCCAGGTGTATAATAATTAGGTCTGGAATGGGCCACCGCTCTTTCATCTCCTTCAGGGTAGGCAGCAGCTGTGCCCATCTCATCCCTCGGATGCCACGCCACACCAGCCTACTTTTTCTGACATCCTGGTAAAGCTGTTTTCCCCCAACCTTTTTCTCCACTCTTTTTTTTGCCCAATAAATGTAGGAGTGCCCGCAGATCCATACTTCTGTGATCCTCCCTCTACCTATAGAATTTAAGCAAAATATACATCTTAACAATCATCTTCTGGATTCCCTTACTTCATTGTATCCCTTTTATAAAAACCCCACCCCCCTCCCCCCAATCTGGTTCTGCACCTGTAAAATAAAACTCAGATGACATGTTAGTCTCAAACCTGCTGGGCCCGAATATACCTCTTGTAGCTGGCAAACTGCCAGCATCCCTTTTCTAGCATACTGTTCACTGACTCTCCTGTTGCTGCTCATTTTGATGCAGACCCTATTCGAAATGAGTGAGAAGAATAATTGCCTGGGTCCTCGCCCAGGAACTCCATGCCGTTTTTGAGCATGGCCATTACTTGATAACTTGTCACCTTCTTCTCATCTCCATGGATAAATAATCTCCCTTTTTGAATACCTTGCACTGTGGCATATGCCCACAGAGCTTTTACCTGGCACAGTGTCCCATCTACATGAGCCTTCAACGTTATGGCACACCTGCTTCCCCCTTGATCCATTTTTGACCTCCTAATTATAACCTGCATTTCTTTTTGTCCCCAAGGTAAGTTATGTCTTCCCATTCCAATCCCTCTTCTTCATCCTTTCTGCCATGCCCCACCACCTCACTCACTCTCAGGGCCCCTGCAAACATCACTAAATAAATTGTTTAAAATAATTGCGCCTCATCCTTGGATCTGCATAATGCCGGGTGTACATCCCCTAATTTGGATAGCCAATGGTCTGCTATCAGACACCTCCCATTCTTAGGCCTTTGTTTTAACCATCTCCATCCTCGCATCATTCTTCATATCAACATTGACTTTGTTGGGTCATTCCACTTCTTTAAGCTACAAACAAAACTAATCCCTGCTAGGTACACCCCCATTGTGCTGTGAGCTGTTCCTTTTTGCCATTGGTCCACTGTAAACTTCCCTAGATGTTCTTCCATAAGTGGCCCACTTACCTCCATGTGGTGTGCTTCCCTGAATATTTGCAATGCCCTCCAAGCCGCTTCGTAGGCCCTCAAGGTCAACGGTGCCCAAGAGCTGCGAAACAGCATTTCAGCTCCCTCTTGCCAAAGTCCCAGATGTTCGTTGGTATGGGTGTTCTTTGATCCTCTGCTGTTGGTGCCAGCATCTGGAAACAATCCAGCTGCTGACAGGAAAGGCTGTCAGCTAGGAGATTTTTAAACCTTTCTATGTACTTGGCCCTGCAGGACATATTCAGTTGCAAGGCTCTTAACACTAACTGTCTCAACACCCACATGACCGTCTCGGACCTGGCTCCCTTGTTGTTTAAAACCTCTACCACTGCCTTGTTATCACACCAAAAGATAACCTTTTGATTCCATAGCTCCTCCCCCCTCACTAGGGTGCATGACCAAATGGGCATGATCTCCAACAGTGTGATGTCTTTTACCTTTCCATCTCTTACCCAATTTTCAGGCCATGGTTCCAAGAACCATCTTCCCCTCAAATAGCCCCCCCCCATACTTAAACCCCCTGCTGCATCTGTATATAATTCGAGATCTGTGTTATACACCCATTCCTCTTGCCAGAAGGAACAGCCATTGTAGCTGTCAAGAAATTCTTCCCGTACCCTGAAATCGTCTTTTACTCCTTTTGTTATGTCTTCCCAGTGGTGTGGTCTGGTTATTCCTGCTGTGACCCTTGCCAGCTGCCTAGTGCAAGCCCTTCCTGGTCTAATTACCCTACAAGTGAAATTCGGTTGCCCCATGACCTGCTGTATCTGTCTCAATTGCACCCTTCTCCTGTTTGTATGTACCTTAATCAGCTCCTTCAGCTTCAACACTTTGTTGTCTGGCAACCTAAACACCTCCCCCAGGGTGTCTATTTCAATGTTCAGGAATTCTAACACCTTACTAGGGCCTTCCATTTTTTCTGGTGCTTACAGTATTCCCAGCTCTCTGCACAACTCCTGGAAGTTAGCCAGCATTCTTTCCATCTCCTTCTGACTGCTGCCTACTAAAAGGAAGTCATCCAGATAATGTATGACCACCTTGTGCCCTGTTTTTTCCTGAAAGATCCACTGCAAGCAGGTACTAAATGCTTCGTATGTAACACATGCTATGGAACATCCCATGGGCATTGCCGTGTCAGAATAGTACTGGTCCTCACCTTTAAAGCCCAAGAGATCCAAGTCTTCCCTTTGAACTGGAAACAATCTGAAAGCAGACTCTATATCCATCTTGGCCATCAAGGCATCTGGAGTCGCTCGGATAACTTGTATGGCCTCTTCCAATGTGGCATAGGTCACTTTGCTCTGCTCCTCATTTATGAAATCATTCACTGAGTCCCCTTCTGGGAATGATAGGTGGTGAATCACCCTGTATTCCCCCTTTTGCTTCTTGGGAACCAAGCTCAATAGGAAAACTCGCATGTTCTGTAATGGGGGGTGGCATACGGTCCTTCCATTCTACCAGCAGCCTTTTCCTTCTCTATTTTCTGCTTCAATATGTCCTATTTTCCCTTAACTGGCCCTAAGTTATTCGCCTCCCTTGCCAGTCTTGTGCCTTCACACTGCAATGGAAAACCTGTTCTAAAACCTTTATTAATTGCTTCCACCACCTCTCTATCTGGGTATCCTTTTAACCATTGTTCCCACACTTCAATCTTGACTGGAGTTCTTGCTCCCTTGAATTGATCTCCTACCCTTCTTTCTTCACTTCTCTTACACCCCCCACCCCAAACTCTTCTTCTTCCCTGCTTTCAGTAGGCCTGGTTCCCCCTCCATGCATATCCTCTGCCTCTCGCACCCCTATTCCAAGACTGCCCCCTATATCTTTGCCCATTATGAAAAAGCTGCTGGTCTGTTCCTTGTCCACCCATCCCGTGGTTCCCTGGTGTCCATGCCATTCTGCATCTGCTCACTGGGTGTGTTCCCCCACATTTTGAGCATGCATGCCGAAACTGGCATTGGGGCCAGGAACAAAATGCCCTATTGTAACCCCAGCAACACCTCTGGGGAACCCCCTTTTCCAATTTCTCCCTCCGATGTGGATTGATTGGTTACCTAGTCTGTCCACAAGTCCAATTGTTTTGTGTCCCATCTCTCATTCCCATAAGTCGCCATCCTTTGCTTGAAGAATTTTGTCATAGTATATCCATACTACTCTTTCTTTAGCCTTGGCCCTTCTTATTATCAGTGAATACATAATTAGTGGAATGCCCAACTTTGGTTTCTTTTCTAAGACTATCGCTGAGTACGTGGCAAAACCCACAAACCACCCATCCCACATCTTTCTTTTTGTAAATTTGTCCTCCTCCTTCTTATCCAGTAAAACTACTGCTGCTGCCATCTCACTCTTCCCTATATTCTCTGCATCCTCATATTTTGCAGCCGACTCTACTCACTAAATCAAAAATGTCTTTGTACTCCCCTTTCCATATCTTTTCTTTTGTGGCCAGTGGTACGTGCTCGCCTGTTCTCATCCCTGGGGCCCCTATCTCCCTTGTTCCTTTTCCTATGCTTTCTGCCACCTGTTCCACCTCGTCTGTGGTCCCTTTGTCTGACCTGATCTCTGCCAGTGCTGATTCCATCTGCCCCAGTCCCCCTGTCCCAAGGGCTGAAATAATTTGACCTATGTATTCCTTAATGCTCTCTCCGACCACTCCTGATACATTACCTGCAGGCTTGTCCACTCCTTGTGGCCTGTTGCCATCGAGATGCCCTGGCCTGTCTTCCTGTGACTGAATGGCTGGTCATGGCATTGTCTGCAGAGGAACCACTGTGCTCGGGGGATCCAGTCTGTATTCCATCAGCGGAACCACCGCCTGCTCTTGGGGAGGTGCTGACGGTTCCGGTACTCAGGGCTGCAGTGGTACTGGGCTGACCACTTGGGGAGGAACCACTGGTGGTGGTTGTAACCTCTTGGGGCTGTCTGGCCTCCCCACTGGTCTTTTTCCACTACCCCCTTTTCCTTTTCTCACTTTCCGTTTTTCCCCAGATCTCCCCTGCTCCTCGCCTTCCACCATCTGCCACATCTTGTTGGCCTTCTCCACCAATTCCATGATAGCCTTGTAGGCATCCTCCTTTGAAGGCCTGTTCCTCTTTGGTGCCATCTCCTCTTGTTTTGCCTGTATAGAAGCTGTGAACAAAACTGAAAAAACATATTCACTAATACCCAGCCATGCTTTTTTAACATGTCCCTGAATTGCCTGTCCCTGTCAGCAAAATGCCCGTTCCATTTGTTCACTTTATCTATATGAACCCCCTTTTTTTTTGCATGCCCTTGTGTCCTTAACTGTCACCCTTATGCTCCCATATGGCATGCCAAAACTCAGCATTGTTCCCCTCTTTCTTCCTGTCCATCATAAGACAGTCCCCATCCAGCTTGAGTGTGAAATTTTACTAAGCTGGGCCCATTATACACTTGCCAAAATGGCGTCTGGTGACTTGTCACATGGCCTGGATCACCAGGCCTCTGCCTTATCCTTGTGTTCATCAGCGGTGAAACCGCATATTAATTCTTTGAATTGGGCATCTCTAGGCCCCCATGACCTCCACGCTTATCACCTGCAATGGCATTCATCCCTTTCCCTCAACCCCAGGCATCTGTTGCCACCCTGCATGGCCTACTAGGCATATCCTTTGTCCCCTGTGACCCTCACTCCTGGCTGCACCAAGAGGCCTCTTGGCACTCATGCTTCTGCCTCTTTACTCGACTCGTGGCTTGCTAACCCCTTTTACTCTTGCCTGCCTTAGGCCTCTGGCCTTACCACATGGCCCTTAGGCCTACACAAATGACCATCCCTTCTTCCGATTCATCGGCATCTGATGTCACCGTGTGATCTCCTATAGTTCACCCTAGTCCTGTAGCTACCATAATGTTTTTTTTTTTTTGATGGAATACTAATCTGAGGGAAAAAAAACAAAAACAGCACATAAAGTATTCTCCCACATCATTCCTGTAATGCTGTAGATGTGCTAACAAAAATTCTATTACTGTATCTCATGAATTCCCAGGTCACATGCCATCCAGAAGGCATGGTATCCTGCTTCACCCCTACTGCCTGTTATGTTATCTTGCAATACATCAGGCCTCTGCTACCAGACCAAGTGACTTTCTGCATCTCGTCCTTCCCCGTAGCCACTTCTTACAGGCATGGCATCCTGCTTCTCCCCTGCTACCTGCTATGCCGATATCAAACCTCTGGTCATATGCCCCCAAAACTACCTGGCTTCCCAAACTGCTACAAGGCCCAGCCACGGCATCTGACATCATGCTGTGAGGCCTTCCCTGGCTTGCTCCACACCATTCCGTTCCTATAGGTTTGCTTCAAGCTCTTCATGCTTTCTTTACCAGCCAAGTCCCTTGTGGCCTCGCTCCAAGGCATTTCCGAATGTGTTTTTATTTGCTCCCCGCCCTTCAAACCACAGGGGCTGGCTTCTGGGTCTATTCCCCTAGCTCAATCCCCCCTTCTCTTGGGCCTTTGAGCCCCATTGCACAAAAAACATTACTTAGCCACTTCTCTCCCCCAGTGCTATGCAGCCTTGCTCTCTACGGCCTCCCTGCAGGGCTCCAAATTACAGATACGCTTACAATCACCACTCAGACTCCCCCCCATGCTGCTCACTGTCGCATTTTATCTTTTGCAGCATTTATTTAAACTTCTTCCATCTTCCAGCTATTATACCACCATTACCACATTACAAATGCAAGAAAAACCCCCACTCTCTTAAAATATAATCACTATATACATATGTTGCTCTCTTTTTCTTTTTTAAAATACATAGCTGTTGAACACCTTGCTGCCTTGTTCTTACCTTCTTACGATGTCTTAGCACAAACCTCAGCTGCTCCAAATCTCAAAATTACCAGTCTGATGTGCTATAGTTTATCGATGCAAATAAACTGATAAAACTTCAGCAAAAGTGGCTGAACCACCACTGTGCTGAACCTTATATACCCTTTATAGCCCCTCCCCTTCCTGTCTGCCTACCTATTGTCCTGTCCTCGCCCGTCCCTCCCCTTACCTTCCCCCATCCCTCTCTGAGTGCACCATTTTTAACATAAAGGGAGGGGTGCACCAGGACAACTTGTTCTGCCCCTTAAAGTGCAAACTCCATTGTTTTTGTAATTTCTTTATCAGGCTTTTTTATTTCTTTGTAACTCTATCTCCTCTTCCTTTTCCCTGGATCACACCTGGAAAAGAGCCTTGGCTTTAGTGTGCCTCTCCCAATCATTACGTTTTCAAAGAGATCCTGTAAATATGATCGAGTGAGCAAAACACCAGAGTTACAGGTAGTGCACTATAAGAATACAAGGAAGATAAATCTAATACCACATTGAATCTTCTCTCAGACCACATGAACTAACAAGTAGAACAAATGGCTATAGATGTTGGAGTATTAAAACAGAAGCCAACTAATTTGTCCAATTACACATTTCAGGTGCTTACACATCCCTTCAGGTCTAACTTTGTCCTATTAGAGGCAATAATGTATATAAAAAAAGTGAAAGAATATGGTGACAAACAACCAACACAGGTAAAACAAATAAATCAAGAAACAGACATTAATAGAGAAGGATACATTACCAAATAAGATGACATAAGAGAAACTGGGAGATATGAAACATATAGAAGAACGGATGAGTAAAGTGCACTATTCAGAATAAACGGCTATACCTTCTGCAAAGAAAATAAACCAAACTATTGAACAGGGTACTCATATTAGCAATGAATCAACAGCTGAAATACATAAAGAGCCACAAGATATGAAACAACAGAGAAAAAATGAACATACAGCCAGTAATGTTAACTTATAAAACAGAAAATTGCAACCTTTTATCATTAAAGGAAATTAAGCAATTATTTGATTAGCTGGCATCATTGTAAAATAAAATGAGACACTGCAGACACTTATAGTTTTGGATAAGGCTTTTATTTCATGCAGAACTAGAGATTCTTAACTCAAAAGAGAACATAACAGCGGTTAGAGATCTAGAAGACCCAGATAAACAAGTGTACGTTATGGTAACAAGTCTCAATTGTGTGAAACACGAATGTTTTAAAAAAGTCTATTGATACAACTGGGAATAGACATTGAAGCAGCAGTCACATGGAGAACCATAAATAAAATAGTTTTCAGCACAGATCTGACCAGAACTAATATTGATAACAATATTCTCCAATATGCTTTGCTGTCCCTAAAATTGGGACTGTTGGGGGGGGGGGATAAGATGCTGATGACTGAAAAGACAAAGAGAAAGCCTTGAGAAATATTATCTATTTTTGGTCAGCAAAAATAGAAAATAGAAGACAAAAATGATCAAATCATAATTGCTACTGTAAATGCTGTGTTTTCTAATGTTCTTTATCTGAATTTTTGCTCAAAAGGACATTATTAAAGTTTACAGAACCCAGTTGTTTTCAACAGCTAGCTAAACTGACATCTATCTAAGTATCAAGGAACTAATACAAACCATTTTAGAGAAAGCCCCCTCTGTTGATTATATGGGAATCAATATTGCTTATTGGAATAGTTTACCAATCTATTTCAAATGCCTTTGATGGGGACCAAAATTGACTAAATATGTCTTAGTTATCAGATAGTAACATAACTTCAGAAAATCACAGAATCAGAAAAGTTGCATACAACTTAATTTCTTGGAACATAGCCTGTATAGCTACAAAATTCTCAGATCCAGAGTTGATCAACTTTATAAAAAAATCACAGTGATCTGTTTACAAGAAATCTGGGTGTATAGTGACATCAAACTTAATGGGCATGATGCATTTTGGCTCTCAGCAGTCAAATTAAACAAAAATGGGAGTCATGTAGGGGATGTTGTAACTTTTGCAAAGATTACACTAGGTATAACTGCCGTAGACATAGATAAATGAAGCACAGCACTCAGGCTGTATACTTAGTAAGCAAGTGTTATTTAATTGTCGGCAAGCAGCCTGTGTCAAGAACCAGTAGACCCTAGTGCCTCAACCCTTCAGTGAATCTTCAAATGGGGGGCATATCGGAGATTCAAACAAACCATTGGAGCCATTTGTACAAAATCTCTTAAAGTGATACATACATAGAAAAGTGCTACCCAGTGCAAAAATGTGAAGAAATAGTTTAGTTTAGTTTAGTTTATTGTTCTAGGAATTACTACCTTTGAGCCAGAGGCTCTTTTACAAAGATTCCATGTCAATTAGGTACAGTACAAAAAAGGTTACATAGATAACACAACAATTTGTGCTGTGTCAAGAGCGAGAAAACATATACAAATACATATCAAATCATTTGTGCAAAAGGACATGAGATATCAATAATCACATTATTATTACAAGAAAGAGGTCATGCCAGATTAGGAGAAACAAATAGGGGAAAAAGTCCAGAACAGAGAGGGTAAGTGAAAGGTGTGGGGAACAGACAATAACAGGAGAAAAGGTTTCCCAAACATGTCTTTGTCAAATAACGGAACAGGGTGGGTAGTGAGAAAATAGGAGGTTTAATCAGGGCAAAAAATACAAGAAAGTTTTTTTGCTGCATTAAATCATAGCTAGGACATTAGTACAATCATCATAAGTATCTAATCAATATTAAATTCAAGTCCTTGTTGCAATATAATTTAAAGTGCAATATTTTGGATAGAGAATATCTGTATGAAAAAGTATGGAATCAAAAAAATTACAATTCATAACTTCACTGATATTTTCCTCAAAAGGGTTATTTAGGGATGATGAAATTCAATAATTAATTCATAACAATTAGTAGGAAATATTTTGTCTAGTTAGTTTCTTTAAAGGAGGTCAAAAAGGTCAAAATTCAAAGTGAGATCTATATTATTCCACTCATTTACAAGTAAACAAATAATCCCCATACTAAATATAGTCAAAGTACTAAATCAGTTGTTAACATGATAACAAATACTATCTGAAAAAAGTTTTTTGGGTTATGCTCGTTCTAAATAGAGATTACAAGAGGAAGTCTTGGGGGGTAGAGTGTTAAATAATTGAACACTATAGGGACCTGCAGATTGGATACAGTAGTCACATAGACCTAACATAGTAATATAAAAGTATGCTTAGGTTTAGTATCTATTGTAAGAACAACTGTGAACAACAAAGCTGTGACAATAGCTGCATGGGACTGGTGCACCCTTGGGGCAGGTGCCAGGGCTGTATGCAGCCAGAACTGGGTCATGATCCTATCCCAGACAATCGACTCACTGGAAGTCAGCATGGCACTCCCACTGGGTGTCACCCCAGCACCCTGCACTTACCATTGTTCCCCCCTTTCTCACTAGGGCACTCAACTGGGTCCCATGGGAAAAGATTAAGATGCAGTACAACAGGGCAAGTTAGAAAAAAGTTCCTACACATGCAGTGCATGACAACTAGGTCTATATGTACAACTTAAAAAATCAGACAGGAGACCATAAAAATATCTTACCATACCCAAACTTCACATGTAAATAAGCCAGTTTAGTAAAGTGCAAACAGTGCATAAGATGAAACCCTTGTTGTTATTGTTAATGATGCCTTTTAAACATTTTTGTGGCTCAATTGGCTAATTCCAAGGGGGAAAGAGGTATGTAGTTATTTCTACAGGCTGTCAGTTTCCACAGGTAGTCAAAAGTACTGGGTTTTCTATACCATGTTTTCACTTATTTAGCAGTGGTTCTGTTGCTAGGGGCTCCTTCTGCCGGCACTCAAGAAATACATTGTGAACAAGTGCAACTGCCCACATCATGTGTACACTGATGTTTTAACACAATGACATCTTCTTCAGAGCTAAGATGCAACTATCACGATTTGTAAAATGAGTCAAGAAAAATCCTTTTAGAAAACAATAATATAGCAAACAAAGGAAATATTATTCATCTGTCTTAAAAAAGGAAAAAACAAAACATTCAAGAAGAACTTTGGAATGAGAGCTTCAAAGCAATTAACATGAATGATAAAATCTATTTTTGGTCAATGGTAGATAAAAGAACTCTCTCAATCATCTTTGCCTATATGTAGTAGACACCAGAAGAAGTTTGGATAAAACATTAAAAATAAATTCTTCTCACAATCAGAGCATAGCCTCATAGGGAAATAACATAATTATGGACTACTCTAGTGACCCTTTGGTCTTCTCCATGTGCAATTTAGAATAGGCAGTTATGACTTTTGCCTCAGGTAAAGCTCCTGGACCAGATGCTATTCCCTGTGAGAGGTATAAAAAAAACTTAAATTTTGTGGGTACTAATACTAATGGTTTTCTTCAATAATGTATTGAATATACAGATTTACTCCTCTTTCTTGGGAAAAATATAATAGTACCAATTAATAAAAAAAAGGATCTATACATGACTCAAAAAATGTTTCACCTACTGACTTATTAGACTCAATGAGCCATATTTTCAAATGGTGCCATAGGATTTGTGTCAGGCCCTATGCAACAGCACTTTCAAATCACCATTATGCCAACGCCATTTGCTGCAACTGCAGCCAGTTTTCTATGGTTTGATGCAGCTGTGACAATTTTTCCCAAATTAGGGCAGCTTGCACCAAATTTATGGTGCAAATACCATAAAAACAGTATCCAAGACTGACACAAGCTAGATCACAAAAAGATGGTCTAACCTACATCAGACACAAGTTTAAGGAACACATTTTAAGAGTGTTAGAAGGAAATACGTTTTGTGAAATGGACTCCCTGAAAGTATTGTTGTTAGTAAAAAATAAGGGCACATTTAAGAAAAGGCTAGACCAATTTATAACAAGGGGGGAAATTTAAAATATTATCATAACTCATAGGAGCTACCTTAGGCTTTGGCCTCTTCCTGCTCCTTTTCCCATTAGTGACATTAGTGACAATAGCTGCATGGGATGGAAACTCCTATTAGATGGCCTCAAGCACAATTACTTCTAGGAAGAGTGACTTCATGGTTGAACAATAAAATTTTAGCTGAAGCACAGGAAGAATTCAGAACAAGTTTTTCCACTATATAAAACATATTTGTTCTATCACATTACACTGAAAAATATTGCAATCTAAAACAAATGAAGCTTTATGGTATTTCCATAGATTTTTCAGCTGTGTTCAATTAATTGAATAGCAATAAAAAAAATGGTAACTCTGGGCATGGACCACACAATAATAGTACCCCATTACCAATAATACAAGAATAATATAACTGTGAATAGTTTTGATAATCAAGGCAGCTTATCAGCACCAGTTGTCTCTGATAAGGGAGTAAAACAAGGGTGTCTCCTATCCCCCACCTTGTTCAATATTTACGTTAATTTATTTTTGACTCTCCAAAAATAAAAAAATAATCCACATGCAATATCAGCATATGCAGCTGTTATGGTTATCATATCTCTTTCTCCTAAGGGCTTGCAAAAAAGCATCAGTGCCTTTACAGACACATGTGATGCCCTTGAGCTAAATATTATTCTAGGAAAAAATTAAGATAATTACATTTGGTACAAAAAGACAATATAATTTTTCCTTGGGGAAAAAAATAAACAAAACCGAGATAAAACAGTAGATATATTTAAGAGTAAAATTAACTATCAATGGAGTGGGGATCCAACATACAAAACAGCAGGCCACTAAAGCATTACATGCTGTTAAACCCCTTTTGAAATGTAACTATAATTATGGAGGTAACTTGGTTCTCCCAGCATTTGTAGCAGGTGATATGAAAATTAATCCTGTGTTACTGAATGGAGCAGAGGTTTGGGGTGCTAATAATAATAACATGATGGAGAACCCCCCACTATTTTTTATTGTATTTTTACAAGGTCCTGTTGAAACTGTACTTATGTCCACAGTAACCTTAATAATAAGAACTGAACTGGGCAGAAAATATCTTTTTTTTTAAACTAAATTGTCTTCTGTTGTACTGGTTGTGCCTTATAAATAATCCTAGTAATATACTGCCCCTAATGTGCCTCCAGGAAAAGACACCATGGAAATACTTATTTCCTCTGTTAAGCTGGCAAAACTCTTTACAGAATTATCCAAAGGAAATTAAACAACATCATCTTTGGACATACTTCACTTAACACTAAAACAATTGCTCCTTCATACATAAGCATTACAAAAACATAAAATACATTCTCAGGCAAAAAAAAATCATATATATATAACTTAAAGCAGTTGAAATGTGCCTCATGCTTTAGAGAAAACTAGATAGCATGTTCCTTAGATTGTTTAATCCTTCTGATTCAACCAGAGGCAAGAAAAGCCATTACATTAAATATATCTGAATAACTCTCCACTAAATATATGGTGAAACAGAACAATGACATAACTTAAGATTTTGAATCATAGCAGACCAAACAGACATCGGACTAGCTTCCCTCACAGGCAAAGCATAGAACTGAAGGCAACCAAAATACTGTATGTCATAGATAAAAAAAATATTCAATTATTAACCCCTTACCTGTGGGTGCCAAGTATTCTCATTGCACTGGTGTGGTTGTAGTACTATGGGTGCCAAGTGTACTTGATTTGTAAAGGAACCCTTTTATAGCATGGAAACAGAGTGTGTTTCCACACAGAATACTATACTGGTGCATAGTGGGGTATGTTCAGAGTCGGAAAGACAGCATGTGATGTGCTATCATGTGACCCAGCCTTCTCAGGGATGTCTGCAAAAGGTAGGTCTGATGCAGTTTCTTCACTTAGAAGCTGGGCAGCAAGCTGGAAGGAGCTTTCTGTAAGAGCTCTTACTCTGAGCTCAATAACTTGCATTTGAAACCAAAAAAAAAATAGTATGGTGTGTAATAACACACAAATACTGAGGCAGCTTCATTATAAACCTTATTTTAAAGAAAAAGAAAAGACAGAAGGAGCTTTCTGTTGGAGCTGTTACTCTGAGCTCAAAAACGCTCATTTGTGATAAAAAAAACAACATTGTATGGTGTGTAATAACACACACATCAAAAGGCACCTTCATCATAAGCATAATTTAAATAACAAAGAAAAAAAGGTTTTGTCCTACAAAGTGGCACTGTTTGGGGGGGGGGCAGGAGACTGCAACAACAATAGGAGTTTGCAGTCAGTGTTACTATTATTAATTAAGCAGTACATAATCAGAACTAGCTTTTTATAGATACATGTACAAGATTAAGCTGCTTACTTGAGCCTGCCCAGTGGTGCTGTGGGTTGAGGCACTGGACATCACACCTTGCACCATGCTGGCAGGCTGAGGTCAGGAGCAAGCTCAGGTTGATGGGGGTCGGCTGGGGGGGAGACAGGATCAAGGATCTGGTGGACTGCTCTACTCTCTTGGGGAAGGTGGGTTGTGACTTCACTGCTACCAGCAACTCCCAGTGGAGACTGGGGGGAGCAACAACAGGCCCCAACAGGGAAAGGGGTGGAGGCAATGGTGGATGTCTGTGGGACTGGTGTAGGAGTGTGCCTGTCTCATACTGGACATCATTGCATGTCCTTGCCTCCAGGGGAGGAACTCTCATGCAAAAGTGAAAACACCCCAAAGTGTGGAGGGAAGACATCGCTCCACCACCACCACTCCCATAGCCAGATTCATCCTCCTGGGTCTCGTCACTGGATTGACAGAACGCCGAGCAAGAGATGGTGGCCTCACCTGGGGGGGGGGTAATGACCAAGGGGTAACCTGGGGGCAGTGGGATGGAGAAGTGAAGATTGCAGGCTGGGAGGGATCAGGTGGGGAGTCAACTGATGGGGCTCATTGAGTCAGCAACTGGAGCAAAAAAGAATTGATAAAAAAAGCTGCTCACTTTCCGTTAGCAGGAACACAATTTTCTACTGGTTGCAGCTGGTGGACTTAATATCATTTTCTGAAAATTTCATTGTGATATTTCAAACAGAGAAAAGATATAAGAATTTACAGTATATATGGGGTCCAAATTCCAGCAAAATCTCCTGCAGCAGGGGATTTAAATTAATACCAGTGATCAGAAGTTAAAGGGTTAAAACTTACATGCTGATAAAGGTGCAGCAGGACATGATGCCAAAGCTACAGAGGTAAAAACATCTGGTGGGAGCCACAAACACTACCCAATGGCATTTCACTCCTGAATGAGTGCTTAACACAAAATCTCTGAAATCTGGGGTAGTCACGTGATGCCTAGCAGTGAGTACCAGCTTAGCATCTCAGTTCCTACTCCTTGTGGATCTTTTTTGCTGTTTTAAGGATCTTTTTCCCATACCACTTGGCATTATCTTGTTACTTCAGAGCTTTGGACACTCCACGCATCAAGTTTGGGTGTTTTTTTCAAATCTGTATATTAATGGAGGCAGAAATGAAACAGACACCCCCACACCATGCTCCACTGCAAACTCCGGATAAGCAGGCAAAGAGGCCTAAAGGCCAAGGATCAGCAAATACACATTCCACAGCACAACAAATAAATTCAGTTCCATTATCGGAAGAGAAATTCTTAGAGGAATTTCAACCAAGCTTTCTGAGCTGGAGTTGTGAGACCCTCTGGTGAGAGGTGGTGTATAAATCTACTATTGAAACTTATATTGTAATATTTGATGAACCTTTAATGTTTAGTCCCTGAAATAGTGTAGTCTGTTTACTCACTAGACGGATTGCCAGATCTTTGCAAGGCACTACAGGACAGCGACTGTCTCCTTCACTAACCAGTGCTGCAAGGATATAGCAGAGTGCAGCTAGAGCACATCTAGAGACTGCAGGGGGGAAACACATAGCCTATAACCACCTCAAATAGATCTGAGGTATTGAAAAAGTGTTTTTAAACACTACTTTTATTCTTTTACATGCCAAAACAGCCAGCAATAATACCGTGAGGTTTCAAGCTCAGACAGCATAAAATGCTTGCGCTAGTGAGCGGGACAAGTGTGCGTGGGGCCACTCGCGGAGACACGTGCAGAGACACACACATCTGTGCATGTCAGCTGTGTCTGCTGGGGCTGCTGGGGTGCTGGTCAGTCAAGCTTGGAGCCAATATGTATAATTACCCCCAAAGTACTCAAGTAGGATAGTCAAAATGAATACATCTGATGGATTTGTCACACTACAAACAGGTGAAATTGCAATGCTGTGCATATTGTGTAACACATTTTTTCTAGAAAGTCAAACTGGGTTTGTTGGCCTTAGGTGTAACCAGTGTCTAGAAATCATATCACTAAAGGATAAGATCAAAGAACTAGAAACCACTATTAAAGATGTAAAGAGGGATGGTAAAAGACAAGTCATCACTACTAGTAACAAGCCGTCTCCCACCTCTGTAATATTACAATAAATAAATAAATCACAAGAGGACAGGCACAAAAGAACAAGAGATGCAAGCAGTAGTAGTGACGATAGTGGTTGGAGCCTAGTTATTAATAAAAAACATTATAAAAAAGGTAGGAGGTGCATGGAATTCCCTGTTACTACACAAAATAAATTTGCAATCTTAGACTCAGATAATGAAAGTGCAACATTGATTGCTAACAACATCACAAGGGTCCACAATGATTATAATCACTGTGAAAATAACACTAATGATGTCCAAATTACACCAAACAAGATAAAGAATCCTTCTGTTAATAAAACTAAACCCAAACTGGGTTCAGGCCCTGTCCTCACTGATGCTGGTCATACTATAAATGAAGTGGAATGCTTAATTAAATCAGTGTCCAACATAGATCTGGATAAGAGTGGCAATCCAATACTAGAGCAATATCCAAATATCTTTACTGGTACACCAATCAGAAATGATACTGGCCATGTCCAATCAAATCAATCAAATGGTAGTACTAATGACCATTCAGAGACTAAGAGACAAATCATAGTACTGGGAGATTCAATGTAAGCAATAATACCTGACAGGGTGGGCAGTATTGGTCAATACCGGAATGCCCAGAAGCATAATGAGGCCTGATGCCACAGGCGGAGGGCCTTATAGCCCCTGGAAGGTCCGGTATTGACCAATACCGCCCACCCTGTCAGGTATTATTGCACTTAGAAAATGGTATAACAGTTTAAAAAAATATACTGACACAGATTTTTAATTTTACAAGGCAATACATTCATTTTTATTTAAGATTACAACTGTGGGACATAAAATAGTCCCTAAAATTAAAACTGCATTGCAATACTAGAGTTAGTGAATTTAAATACTAAATACTACTTTTAAATACTAGAGTTAGTGCACATTATATGTTGTATGTGATGAAACTAATTGGTGCATTGAAAGTGCAGTTAGATGGAGAAAAGTTTGTTGCAGATGAACTATTTTCAGTACCAGTTTTTGGAGACGGCATGCCTTTGTCATTTTCTTTGACAGTCATTTTTTCAGTTTCTCCTTGCTTTGCTGTATTAGTCTCTTGGATTTTATGTCCACCTAAGATGGAGCTGCAGTTCTTTCTATCTGTGGTATTGGGAGACCAGTAGCTGTCTAGGCTGCTTTCGGAACGGTGACCAGTAACACTGGTTATTTCTCTGCTGCTGAGTCCCGCATTTGATAAAAGCTGAACGGCAGTGGCTCTAACGCTGTGATTGGTATACCTTTTGGTTAGTCCTGCCTCCTTGCTGATTTTAGGCATTAACTTTCCTAGATAATTTTTCCCCATTGGTGCTTTCGAATACCAAAAGGACAATGTATCTAGGACTGCTTGACTTTGTCTTAGTGGGTGTAAGTAGAAGGCTGGTGGATTTTCTGGCAGCTTAGATAAATACTTCAGAAAAGACTTCACAGGACACATTGGGTTGTCTGGCTCGGAGTACATAAACCCTCTATAACTGTCTTTGTTTTGTTCTAATGGATTTTTATGATTTTGGGTTGGCTCGTTATATTTAAGACCTTTTTCATCTGTGTGTACTGCAAATGGGTCTGGCGTCAGTTCCCTGAGACCTTCATGGCCACACCTTGCCATGTGGATCTGTATATCAAACCACACTTTGTGCACCAGTCCAGGTGTGGTATCGGGAGACAGGGCTTTTGATGTTCTAAGTGTGTTGAGATCTGCCTCAGTTATTGCTGGGTGGTGGGTCGCTTCATCTTTGTGGGCCTTTCTCATTTTTTTTATAACTGATGTGAGAACATTATTGGCAGGCTTGAATCTTTGGTCACCTATTATGTTTATGTTGCGACCTATGGCTGTGCTGTTCAGGTGTCTATTTAGACCAGCTCTTAAGGCACAGTAGCCAGATACCAAATAATTTGCCCCTGATGTTGTGCGGACTTCTGCATAAAACTGTCTCAAGGTGCTGCTTATGTGTTCTACTGTATCTGTGTGCCAGTCCAGTTGAATGCATCTAGAATTTGCCCACTGCATGAGAACATTTATTGCCCATGCTGTGTTTTTTTTTGTATTAGCCTCTTCATGTTCTTCTTCTATTTTGTCAAGCTCTGTATGTGTCACTGCTTGAAATCTGTTAGAGGTTGTTGGTTTGTCTGCTTTAATTTTCTTGGGTGCAGGTGGTGTTGCACAGTCATCCTCTTGTGAGGGAAACAGATTGGTGATAGTGTCTGCCTCAAGCAGCGTGAAATTGACCTTTAATTTTCAAAAGAAAAATAGAGTGTGAGCTGACATTTCTACATATCTGTTTCACTTTATCTTTTATGATACTATACACAGGCAAATAATGGATTTATATTCAAACATGTATTAGAAAGTCACACAAAGATAAAGCACAATATGTGTTGTGACCAAACACCTCCTGATGTGGAGAGTATGGTGTGACATACAGATCCACAAAGCTGGGGCATGCTTGGGATGTCTCAGAGAACTGCTGGCAGAAGTCTGCAATACTTTTGGCTAGTGTGACATGACTACATAAATAAGTACATAAATGGCTAATTAGTTTAGCTCAGTTTTATTTCCAGAAAAAGTAGTAGGACTACTAAATTGACAGGCTTTTTTTTAACAGAAACTTGGCTTTCATTTTTATAACTAGGCATTATGTTGGTATGCTATGAACATCACACTCTAACACTTTTTGGTCATGAGGAATATGATCAGCCTCTCTGATGCTCAATTATGGCATTCCCTGCTGTGCATTCTGTTTTCTGCATTTTCTATACTGCTACAACATATTGCTACATTTATTTTGCCAGTTTATTTACCTGTACATTGTCTGACATTTTATAACGTTTTTCCTAGTATTCTTTTGCTTTTTCGAGGAGACAGAGACAGAGCGAACACTAAAGAAAACTAGTTGGTGGACTGGCCGTTTAAATTTGATGGAGCGTGCTTACATTCGGCTGTGCTGTCACGAGCTCGCTTTTTTTTTCCTTAATTAAGATTACGGAGCATGTCCCTGATACAGAGGATCCCCCTGGTTTCATTCTTTTAAACATATAGGAATATTGCATAGAGATATTTACAGAGAGGTATTTCATATTCTGTAGGCATATGTTTGCTTACAGGTTTAACGCTGATTAAATCACTTTTTTTCTGCCATGGTACAGGAATGCAGGCTGACAAGATGTGTTATGGTAGCGATTGCCGAGATTAGGAAAAGGGGGGTTACTGTTTGCTGCCAGACTGTCCCAACACCACCTCACTACACCCAACACTCATGGAATAGCTATAATGTTTTGAGGATGAGGGAAATGTAGGGGGAGGACCATGCAGTGAGAGCAGGACATGACTGGAGTTGCGTTTTTTTTTTTTGTGTGTGTGTGTGTGCTTGTGCGAGTGGTAAACTGGTAGGATTTGGCTTTATTGCTTGTTTGATTTTACTTTTACAGGGGGATAATAATTTAAAAGAAGGACTGGAGCTGGAGAGTTGGGGTGAGCAGTGCCACACTGTGCAGTTGCTGACAACCGATAGAAGGTCCGTGGATTTACATCACGAACAATACTGCACTGCAGATCATCTCCCCCCCACACACACACACAACCAGCACTTTTGAGGAGCTTCATTTTTTTTTATTAAGATTAATGGAGGAGAAAAACAGTGGAGTGTATCGGGGTTGTGACACTGGTGCTTTTGTTTTTTAAATTACTGGGTGGGAGCAGGATTAGGATTACTTCGGGGAATTGAAATACGCCTTGGTCTTGAACCATTACACCACCCGACCAGGTCAATCGTCCATCGTGTTACACTTTGGTTTTTCTTTTTGTTGTTCATTACTGACAGTGTCCTGTGACACATTAAGCAGGCTGATTGCTTTTTTCTTACCCCTCTGAATGCAGTCAGTCATTTGTACAAGCCCTGGGAGCTGCATTTGGTATGCCGGCTTTCTTAACTGAGAGTCAAAGACGCGGTTGTGTGTTGATGCCTTCTATGTTTTACAATGAGTGCAGGCAATCGCTGTTAATGTTCATTTTACCTATTTTATTAATTTTTTAATTTTATAGATCTCTTTATTAACTTCATTCATAGTACTGCGTGGGGGGGGAGCGAAGCATGCAAACTCGACCACTAAACAGTGAAAAAAAAATGGCTGCATTTTTAAATTAACATTCAATTTGGATAGTAATCTCTGTGATGTGGTTTGTGGAAAGCTGGCACTTTTAATGCCTGGGCTCTGTTGCCTGATAGATGCCCACCTTGACAGGGCTATCAGCCAATCAGAGCTTGGGGATTTTCTAGACCATTTTCTAACATTAAATATACTAATGGCTATATCTGCCAAAGAGATAAAGCCAATACTACCTGCTCTAGATTTAGAGGAGCCTGGATCCAGGATATTGAATGCATGGTCTCAGACATTATGAAAAATGCGAGTGAAAATCCGCTAATGATAATACATGTTGGCACAAATGACATCTCAAAATTCACACTAGAAAACATAAAAGAGGACTGTATGAAACTGGTAACAACATTAAAACAATATGGAAGTGAATATTGTTTCTCTGAAATACTCCCTGTTCCAAGAGCCAACACTGAAAAACAGAAAAAAATAAAACAAGTCAATGAATGGTTGTGGAAATGGTGCCTCCAGGAAAAGGTCAAATGTATTACATACTGGGAAAGATTCTCAGGGGATAAAAGGATGTTCTGTTGGGATGGTCTCCATCTCAACAAAAGAGGGACTGCTGTACTGGGAAAATCCATCACAAAAATCATAGTGGAAAGTTTAAATTAACCAAGAAGGGGCAAACAGGGAAAGCTACTACATATACTGCGCAGGATTTTGATTCATATAAAATCTTGGTAGCTAATGTAAGAAGATTGAATGTGGTTAAAATCACAGAATTAATTGCAATACTAGTAAATAAAAACATTGATATTGTGGCACTGTGTGAAACATGGTGGGACAAAATGGCTAATTGGTTCAATGGAATTCCAGGATATACTCTTTACTATAAAAAACAGAAACAATAAAAAAGGAGGAGGGGTCTGTATTTATGCGTCAAACAAAATAGATACAAAAGAACATGCATTATCTATTAATGATATTGATATAGAAGGTGTTGCTATAAAAAACACACATCAGAATGGACAGCATTTTATACTAGCAAATGATTATAGACTGCCATCTTCCAAGCTTGAACAATATCAGTTATTAATTTCTGATATTGAATTATTATCAGCCTCATCTGATGTAGTCATTGTAGGATACTTTAATTTACCAGGGGTGGAGTGGGGTCAGCTTGTGACTACAACATCTTTGGAAAGTCATTTTCTGGACTCTTTCACAATGGCTGGGCTGGAACAAATGGTACAGGACCCAACTAGGGGACCTAACACTCTGGACCTAGTCTTAACCAATATTGCACCTGAAAAAACAAACCTAAATATTAGCAACTCTATTGGGAACAGCGATCATAATACCATAATGTATGAAATTAATAAACATAAAAATACAGTAGGGAGGATTAACTATAATTATGATTACAGAAAAGCCGACTTCTTAAAAATTAATAAAGCACTACCGAATTACAATTGGGAAATATTATTTAAGGACCTAAGCATTGACCAATGTTGAGAATTATTTAACTCTATCACAACAGAATTAGAAAATTTACATATACCAATTAAGAAAACTCATAATAAAAAGGGAAAGATTCCATCATGGTTAACAAGAAAAATAATACTGCAAATCAATAATAAAGAAAAAGCATTTCTAAAAATGAAACAATGTCAGAGTCAAATAAATATTAATAACTATACAATGGAACTAAAGAAAACAAAATCACTTATCAAAAAGGAAAGAAGAATGACTGAAGTAAAACTAGCACTTACAAAGAAACCAAAAGTTTTGTTTTCCTATATCAATAAAAATAAAAACCAGAGTCACAGTATAGCAGCTTTGAATGATTATGGTAATGAAATAACAAATCCACTAGAAATGGGTAATAAATTAAATACATTTTTTGGTTCAATTTTTAATATTTGAAATGACTTGTCAAAACATAATAACATAGACCTGATGCAATTACAAAAGTTATGGATGAGGTAGAAACAGCCATTAAATACATTAGAGTAGATGCAGTGATAGGGCCAGATGGCTTTAATATTTTTTTTCTAAAAAATACAATCCATTCTATTTCAAAACCACTTGAACATATATTTAATATCTCACAAATCAAAGGGATAGTACCCTATAAATGGAAACAAGCGGTGATAGCTCCAATATATAAAAAGGGAAACAGAAAGGAAGCAGAGAATTATAGACCTATAAGTTTAACTTAGGTTGTTTGTAAAACCATGGAAAGAATTCTCAAAAATAGAATAGAAATAGAAATAGAAATAGAGATGGAATGTATGGGGCATACGGATACTAAACAACATGGTTTTACAAAGGGAAAATCTTGTACTACAAACTGCATTAGTTTCTATGAGACAGTTAGTAGGTCATTAGACCTAGGTATCCCAGTGGATGTTATTTTTCTGATTATAAAAAGGCATTCAACAGATTTAGTCATGATATCTTGGTCAAAAAATGGAAAACATAAGATTAAACCCATACATAATCAGGTAGATATCTGACTGGTTGACTGACAGAACACAAGTAGTTAAAGTCTCAGACACTTACTCTGATCCTATTAAAGTGACAAGTGGAGTCCCCCAAGGATCGGTCCTCAGTCCTATCCTATTTAGAATTTTTATATTGGATCTATAAAATTATATTGTGGGCTACATTAGTAAATTTGCTGACGATACAAAACTGTGTAAAGAAGTTAATATCATAGAAAATATTAATGCATTAAAACTATATCAATACCCTGGAAAACTGAGCAAATTTAAATAACATGGCATTTAATGAAAACAAATGTGTTGTAATGCATTTTGGTCCCCGAAATCCACATGAGAAATATTATATGAATAATAAAGAACTGAGGCAAGTTAAAACTGAGAAAGATCTTGGAATCATGATAAATGATCTACTAATCTCAGGGGGAACCTTGTAGACATATATCTTTCAGGACTAATCATATCCTTAGATCCATCAAAAAATCTTTCATTTGTAGGCAAGAGACATTCATATTATCAGTATATAATGCCTATGTTAGACCACACTTGGATTATGGAGCCACTTTTTGGTCCCCGTACCTATCCAAAGATAGAAAACTTTTGGATAACATCCAAAGAAAAACCACCAAATTAATTCCAAGGCTAAAAAATGTACCACATAAAGAAAGACGCAGAACATTACAATTGTACAGTCTTGAAACTAGATGACAGAGAGGAGATCTTTTATTACTGTTTAAAATCCTACAGGATAAAAAAACTTATGGAGGAATGCAATATCAAATACGCAAATAAACTGAATATACTAAGATGTAACAATAAACAGTTATTTGTACAAAGGGCATTTAGAAATAAAAGAAAACATTACTTTACAATTAGGGCAATCCTATTATGAAATAAACTTCCACAGAAATTAATTGATTCAACCAAGTCTGAACAATTTAAAATGAATTGGATAAATACTATAAGGGCACTATATTTTATTGACCCACATGGTGTGCAGAGGTAGACTCGATTGGTCCAACAGGCCTTCCTCTACCTTATAAAAACTGTGTATACTTCTGAAGGATTCCACCAAGGAGCTTATCAATGAATTGAAATCTTTACATGCAGGTCTCTGAGATTTGACCCACTGAATTAGTGACACCGAAGCCTGCACAGTTTCTCTTGAGCATTGGAAGGATAAACTGGAGTCTGATGTCTCTGTTATTAGACAGCGGTTAACTAAGATTGACATCAAACTAGAAGATCTGGAAGGAAGGTCTCGAAGAAATAGTATTGTTATCTTCTGCCTTCCCCAAGATGGTGATGGTACATCTCTCATCCTGTTCGCCCAGAAATTGCTGAAAAGAATTGCTGGCCCTTCTCCTAACAATCCCACGTACGTAGTGGAGAGGGTTCACCATTCTCTTCATGCAAAGCCACCAGCAGGATCCTCTCCTAGACCTTTCATTCTACATCTGCTGAACTATCTAGACAAGCAGCATATTTTATTCAAGACTAAGGAGCTGAAGGAAATACTTTGGGAAGGGAATAGGATTCATGTAGCTCAGGATCTACTGGCCGCTACCAGACAGCAGCATGCTTTTTTTCATCCAGTGGTCACTAAAATTATTGTGACTGGTCTCCATTTCAAAATGCTGTATCCTGCCTGGATGCAGATATTAGTTAATGAATCCTGGTACTCCTTTGATGAGAGTGATCAAGCAAAAGATGAACTGCAAAAACTCCTGCCCTACCTCTTTGCCACCCACTGAGTTACCTTTTGCATGGACAGTAATTCGACCCATAATCTTTGTTCGCACAATGGTTTAGTATCAGTGGTTTTCTTAAGTTCATCCTAACATGTTTCAATATGACTCAGGGACTGCCGAAGAACAAGGTGAGTCTTTTGGTTTTACTTTGTTCTCCACTGAATCTTTGCTGGACTTGATAACCAGGTTGGAGAAGTACTCGATACGTTTTTTGTCATAAAACTTAAACCAGAGTAGAACAATATGTTGAACTTGTTCAAACCCCAGGCAGTACCATTATTTTATTTACACTTACTGGTTTTATGGGACATTTATGTTGTGCTGGGACTCAGTGTTTGGGAGGGATTACCTCTGCTGCTTCCATATGGGATCTGTTACCCCAGGGGGTTTGTTGGGACCTCAATAAGTTTCTCGTATCACTGTTTCAACCTTCTCTGTTTGTTCATTGCTGCTCCTGTTCTATGAGTGCCCCCTTTGGATCAAGTTTTTTCTTGGAGCTTCATGGGTCTGTTCTTGTCTGGATGCGAAGCTTTGAGGCAACTCTACTTTCACATCAACAAAAGATTTTGGACTGCATAGCCTCTGTTCTAGTCCCTTAAAATTGTACCACTTCTTTCAAGGCTGCTGAATCCTGGTGGGGTCTAGAATGGTTTTGTTATAGTCACAGCCAAAGACATGCGCAGATATTTCCTGAAATTTCTGTGATATTTCTAGAGAAATCGCCAGCTTTCTGCATTTCCACAGTAGAGGCAGCAGAGAGAAACTCTTTGGAAATTTCATGAAATATCTGAAAATATCTGACCATGTCTGTTGCTACTACTGTATTCAGCTATTTAGATCTGGCCCCAATGCCTCACAGAATACAATTCCAAGTCACACTGGATAACACTTCCTACCAATGTAGCGAAGGGTGCCTCTTCTTTGATTAGGGATTGTGATTTGCACCTGGCTTCTTTAGCAACTGAGGATTATACTTCAATCCAGGATTCTGTGCTGATTAAGGTCTCTTCTTTGACAAGAGATTGTGGATCGAACTTGATTTCTTTTTACGACTGTAGACTACACTTCGCTCCAGGATTCTATACCAATTTAGGAGTGTATCTTGAACTGTGCAATTATGCCACTTCTTTTTATGCCAGTTTGAGGCTCTGTCCAGAAAAAGACTCACCCAGGCAAGTTGCCCCTGGTTTTGACTCTCTCCTGGGCTGCCTTAGTAGTCTGAGTCTTAACTCTGAAGTAATACTACTTGGTGACTACAATGTCAACTGGCTCTCCCCTGAAGCAAGCCCCTTTACAGATGCCTTACTAGAAGCTCACTTTACACAGCTTGTTGAGACACCTACAAGAATGAATTACAGGACTGGCACTAGTACTTTACTGGACGGGGTACTCAGAAACCACCCTGAGCACATACTTGACATTACCATACTCCCTGATGCTATTAGCGACCACTCTCCTGTCTTGCTCTATTGGTCAAATAACTTCACCAAACCCCCAACCAGAATAAAAACTAGTAGAGTCCTCATCCATGGGCATCTTGAGACACTGAAAATTGACCTTCGTAACACAAACTCATCATTATTTTTTGTGTCCTATGATGTTGACCTAGCGCTAGATCAAGAGGAGGGGGAAGTACCTAAACCAAACAATAGAAACACTCTGGATATGGGGCATCGATACCAGTCCATTCACAGAAGAAAGGATTCTGAAAGAACTCTTGACACTGAAGGTGGACAAGGCAATGGGGCCTGATGGGATTCACCCCAGAATTCTAAAAGAACTAAGGGGAGAACTAGTTACACCACTGACTACCCTCTTTAACAAATCATGGGAGGATGGGGTGGTACCCGAGGACTGGAGGAAGGCAGATGTGATTCCACTTCACAAAAGTGGAAGCAAAGCAGAGGCAGGAAACTACAGACCTGTTAGTTTGACCTCAGTGGTAGGGAAAATGATGGAATTACTTCTGAAGGAAAGAATTGTTGAGTACCTAGAGGCCAGTGTGGCATAGGATCCAAGGCAGCATGGATTCACAGCAAGAAGGTCATGTCAGATGAATCTAATCAATTTCTTTGACTGGGTGACCAAAGTAGTAGACCAGGGAGGAGCAGTGGACGTGGCATACCTAGACTTTATCAAGGCATTTGACACAGTCCCACACAAAAGATTAATAAACAAGTTAGTCAGCTTTGTAGTGGGTCCCAAGATGGTAGTCTGAGTAAAATATTGGCTGGACAACAGGATGCAGAGGGTAATAGTAAACAGAGTCCACTCTGAAGAAAGGGGGTTACTAGCAGGGTACTGCAGGGTCCAGTACTGGGACGGGTCCTCTTTAATATCTTTTTAAGTGACATTGCGGGGGACTGGAAGGAAAAGTATTTACTTATTTATTTGAGTTTTGGTAACTAGGTAAGTCCACTGAGACAATTACAGTCCTTTTTTCAGGGGTGACCTGGAATTGCCACAGGCAATACAGGACAAAGCAATAGCATAAAAAAAATATATAATGATAACATGGTTTGAATATACAGCAAAAGTCAAGGATTAAATATACAAATACAGCACAAGGATAGCAATTAAATAGAGGTATATACACTGCAGAAGATAACGTCAATATAACTTTCTTGTACAAAAAAATAAGACTACAGGCAGCAGAATCAAATGACAAGCGTTAAGGGGAAGGGGTAGACAAAAGAGGTTGTATGAGGAGGTAGGGGTCAAAAAAGGTAAGGATTAAAGGGTGGGTAGGAGGAGGGAAAGGAACAGAGCAGAGGAAAAAAGTAAACAGACATCAGAGGAAATCGGAGCATTTTATAGAGGCTGTAAGGGAGGCAAACAGATTAGACTAGAAATTTGGGAGAGTGGGACAGGACAGTACAGAGGGGGGAAGGGAGTTCCAGTCAAACACTGCATTGAAAGAGAAGGACCGGCGGGCTGTGGCTACTTGCAGTGACGGCATTATGAGAAGGGGGAGGAAGGCAGATCTGAGGGTTCTTGGAGCTTGTCTGAGATGTATAGTCTCACTGAGGAAGGGAGTTGTGAATTCATGGACCAGCTTATGCATAAAGCTTAAGGTGATATACCTCAGTTTTGAGTCACAGGGCAACCAACCCAATGATGAGAGGATGTCACAATGGTGGTAATGGGCATTAGCCCAAGGTGAACCTATCCACCCTGTGGTAGTCCTGAGTGAGGAGAGACAGGGCAGAGGAATTAGTCGAGTGTAGTAAGGGAGCACCATAAATGAGGAGAGGAAGAGGAGACAAAGTAGCAATCTTAATGGAGGAGGTAGAAGTGAGAAAGGGGCAGATTAGATAGCGGAGACCTAACTTTTGGTTCAGAGTTTTAATGACATTGGAGACATGAGCATTCAAAGAGAGCGAAGTGTCCAGGGTGATGTATGTCACTTTGCTGATGACACAAAGATCTGCAACAGGGTTGATACACAAGGGGGAGTTGAAAGGATGAGAAAGGACTTGGCAAGATTGAAGGAATGGTCAAATGTATGGCAGCTTCGATTTAATGCAAAGAAGTGAAAAGTAATACACCTGGGAAACAAAAACCCAGGGGAAGAGTACAGAATAGGGGGTGAGATACTAACAACAAAAATGGAAAGGGACCTGAGGGTAGTCATATCAGATGACCTAAAGGTGGGCAAGCAATATGAGAAGGCAGTAAGGAGGGCTGGGGGATACTAAGATGCATAGGAAGAGGCATCGCCAGTAGAAAACAGGAAGTTGTTATCCCTTTGTACAGACAGTTGGTGAGACCCCATCTGGAGTACTGTGTACAGTTCTGAAGACCCCATCTCTGCAAGGACATAGACAGGATGGAGGCTGTCCAGAGGAGGGCAACTAAACTAGTGCAGGGTCTGTACCAAAAGCCATATGAAGAGAGACTAAAGGAGTTTAATATGTATACCCTTGAGGAAAGGAGGGAGACAGGGGACATAATAGAAACTTTCCAGTACCTCAAGGAAATCAACAAAGTCCAAGAGGGTAGCATCTTTCAGAAAAATAGATGTGCAAGAACAAGGGGGCACAATTTGAAGATAGAGGGGGGATAGATCAGAGTTAATTTGAGGAAGTATCTTTTCACAGAGAAGGTTGTGGATTCATGGAATGGCCTTCCTGAGGAGGCCGTGGAGTCAAAAACAGTGGGGGAATTCAAGAATGCATGGGACAGACAGAAGACAATTCTGGTGGGGGGTAGGAGGAAGTAGGCTGTTGGTTAACTTGGATCTGCAGCTTATCCATTAAGTAGGGAAATGGGCAGACTGGGTGGGCCATGTGGTCCTTATCTGCCATCAAATTCTATGTTTCTATGTTTCTATGTTCATCAGTCTTTTTAAAGCGATATGTGACAAAAATGCCCCTTATAAAAAACGTAAAATCAAAGATCAGTTTAATCCCTGGCTAACCCCTGGCATTCATGAACTACTGTATTGCAAACTAGGGACCACCTCTGGCATGTAGCTAGGGCCTCAGCTAAGCAAATCGATGTCCAGAACTATAAAAATGCCAGAAATGACTGTACCAGGACTATCTGTGCAGTCAAAATCAATTATTATAAAGAAGTGCTCTCTCACTCATAAAATGTCAGTAGACAGTTCTGCAGTAATCTTAAAGAAGTTACTGGTAAGGAGCCCAAATCTCCCCCTTCCATGCTTAATATTGATGGTACCCCTACCCTTGACCCTAAATCAATTGCGAACACTTTCAACAATGCATTTACTGATCTCAGTGGAGCCCCCCCCCGACTTCATCTCCCATATCACTAGAACCGACTGCCTTGATAGACTTAAGCAGCCCCCTTTGCACCCCCATTCTATTTCAGAATCATAACAATAAATGAAGCCAGGAAATAGTTCTGTAAGGTGCTAGGGAAAGCAAGATTCAGTGGTGATACCCTTGACCTTAAATTTTTTGCCCTCTCCCTGGAAGAAATCCTGCCCCCAACACACAAAATTAACATGTCCCTCTGGTACTCTCAATTCCCTCATAAATGGAAAGCTGCTGTAGTGACACCCATACATAAGTGTGGGGACTGAGCTTGTCACAGAAACTACAGACCTATCTCCATTCTCCCCCCACTATCTAAAGCCTTGAAGCGGATAGCTGCCGACCAATTAGTAGAATATCTAGATAAATACATGTTACAATGCACCCAGCAACATGGGTTTAGGATAGGACACAGTACTACAACAGCCCTGCTCGAATTCATGGGCTATATACATAATTCCCTAGTCCAAGGTCATCTTGTGGGTACTGCTTTTATTGATTTAACAAAAAGCTTTTAACACAGTCAATCATGTCCTCCTGACTGACCAGCTTGCTGCCGTAGGTCTTTCCATTGATACCGTTGCCTGGTTTCGAAGTTACCTTCAAAACCAGTCTCAGAAAGTGAGGACAGGAACTGTCTTCTCAGACAGTAGATCTGTTCGCTCTGGTGTCCCCGAAGGGTCAATCCTGGGCCCCCTCCTATTCAGTATCTTCCTGAATAATCTCCCCTCTGCTTGCCATGCTCGCATCCTACTTTATGCAGCTGACATGGTGCTATTCACCCCGTGACCCAGACCCTATAGTCCTTGAGAACTAGCTACAGCAGGACTTTGCCAGCGTCAAAAAATGGTTCGGTAACCACAAAAAAGACAAAAACTATGTTGTTCTCCACTCCACAAAGCAAACATAGACACTTCCCCCTCTCAATCTGCAATGTCGTAGACTCCTCCCTAGAATTAGTTCAGCAGTTTAAATATTTAGGGGTTACGGTTGATACCACCCTATCATATTCCTCACACATTGACAATATTGCCAAAGCTGTCAATACTTGCATTGGTCTGCTTCATAGGCATAAACATAGTCAGACACCTGATGCTCTTAGTTTAGTGATACACAGCTTGGTGGTCACTTTAGTAGACTATGGGCTGGTCATCTATGGATTGGCTACTGACTCATCCCTATGGCATATTAAAAAAAAGCTTGCTGTCTTCTCACAGGCTCTGCATGCCTAGCCCACATCTGCGAACTGTACACTCAGGCTAATTGTTATCCAGCTTAGTAGCAGAATTATCCACCAAACCTGTTTGCTGACAAAAAGACTTAGCCTAGGTCCGATGTCAGCTGCCTTAGACAGTACTGGAAATTATTAGTTTCTTATTGGTACTGTTACCCTGCCTATGCTGAAAGGGGGACTTTTTCTGGGTTATTTTGGGCCAGGCTGGGAGACTGGCTCTGATGGAGGAATGGCGGCCACCTGTTTGGCTACTATGTTTGGTTTGGTTAATTGGGGAGTGGTGGTGGTGGGACCTCAAAGGAGAGATTTTTTTTGGTTTTCATGTCTTATAACATATGTTCCACAATGAGACTGAGCAACAAATACAGATCCCTGATAAATAATGGCTATGTCAGCAGGTTATATTTTTGTTCTTGGAACATTAGAGGTGCTCAGTCCCAAACAAAAAGAGCTAAACTTTTATTACATTTACACCGGTTACAGGTTGATATTGGCCTGCTCCTGGAAACCCATCTTCCCTCTGACCAAATTCACCATTTTAGATGCTCTTGGGTTTGACGAGTCTTTGGGGCTGGGCCAGATTCCCACAAACAGGGGGTTGCTATTCTGATTGCCAGAAAAGTCCCCTTTTGGCTGCTGCAAGAAATTGCAGATCCCCAAGGCCATTTTCTAATTCTGAGGTCATTACAGGGATACTTAGAAGTCATATTGAGAGTCATTTATGGTCCCACAATGGATGATACCAATTTTTTCGCCACTTTATTAAATATATTATTGCCATGGGTGTCCACACCCATGTTACTCACTGGGGATTAGAACACTGTTTTTTGTAATGAGTTAAATCGGTTAGGTAGACATAATCAAAGCCTCGTTCCAGGTTAACTAGCCCTCGTGGAGCTTATGGACTCATTGGGTCTAGTAGATCCCTGGGGAACCTTTATCCCACTCAAAGAGAATGTTCATTCCACTCTATTCCCCACAATTCTTTCTCTAGAATTGATCACTTTTTGTTGGGAATTGAACATCTCTCTGGAATCTCCTTGTGTCAATATGGTGCTAAAGTGATTTCAGATCACCACCCTGCTCTTATTCAGTTTAGTTTTTCTCCATCTCTGGTACTGAAAAAACTTTGGAGATTAAACAATCAACTGTTAAAATCGGATGAGTTAGTTCAGCATCTGCATACATTTATCACTTCTTTCTCATCACACATCAAGAAGACCAGCGAGGGTCGTGAGTGCCTGCTTGAAGGTGCCCTCCCCCAGCCCATGAATCCCAACAGACCTGTCCCACACATCGAGGAGACCAGCGAGGGTCACAAGGGCCTGCTTGTAGGTGCCCTCCCCCAGTCCACGAATCCCAACAGACCTGTCCCACACATCGAGGAGACCAGCGAGGGTCGTGAAGACCTGCTTGTAGGCACCCTCCCCCAGCCCACGAATCCCAACAGACCTGTCCCACACATTGAGAAGACCAGTGAGGGTCACGAGGGCCTGCTTGTAGGTGCCCTCACCCAGCCCACGAATCCCAACAGACCTGTCCCACACATCGAGGAGACCAGCAAGGGTCACAAGGACCTGCTTGTAGGCGCCCTCCCCCAGCCCACAAATCCCAACAGACCTGTCCCACACATCGAGGAGACCAGCGAGGGTCATGAGGGCCTGCTTGTAGGCACCGTCCCCTAGCCCACGAATCCCAACAGGTATGGACCTCGGAGCGCGGGCACGGCCAGCCACGGGACTGTGGTGCACTTTTGAACTGGTGCTGTGTTTGCCTGCTTTGGCGCCTTTTTAATTTAAAAAGACTCCGGTCGGCACAGCAAAGTAGACTGTTTATTTCAGCCTACCTTATGTTCTTTTACTGCCTGTTAACCTGTAACAAATCTGTGCCTTTATTTAAGGCCCCTTTCAACTATAGAATCCTTTAAAGGGAATGTTAAATGATGTGAAATGTATTAGTGCTTTTAGAAAGACAGCCTTAAAATATCCCGATAGCTGTAAGGGGAATGTTAATGAAACTGTTATCCTGATAGTTGTAAGAGGAGTGTTTTAGTCAAAATAGTGGTCAAAAAATAGTCAAAAAATCTGTTTAGCAGTTTCTTAACCAGGAACCTCTGTTAGGATATTCCTGAAAGGTAGCAGCTCTAATTTCTGACGCTATAGCTCTTGTCTTGCTGAACTCCTCCCCCTGTACTCTCCATATTAAGTGTTGTCTTTTACCTGTTTCTCCACAGACCTGTCCCACACATCGAGGAGACCAGCGAGGGTCGCGAGGGCCTGCTTGCAGGCACCCTCCCCAGTCCATGAATCTCAACAGGTACGGACCTCGGAGCATGGGCGTGGCCAGCCACAGGACTGCGGTGCACTTTTGAACTGCCCCGGTGCTTGCCCCACCGACCCTGCGCATCAGCTCCCCACTGCCCCCACCACCACCCTTGGTCGGCACGCCCTTTTATAGGGACAGGCAGTGGAATCTCAACCAATAGGGAACCTGGGTGGTTGTAAACCAATCAGTCCACTTTCCCATTAGCAGCTTATAGCACCTCACCACTTGAGGCAGCAGCGTTCTACTTTCTCTGTTCCTTCTCTCTCTCTCCCACTGCTCCTCTAACCCAGACCACTCCACTAGTAGCAGCACCTTATAACTAGAATGATTATCCTTTTTGTCACCTTGTTCATCCTCAGCCAGGAACATCCCAGCCCCTTGTCTGTGACTCACACCCCTGGCAGCCCTGTGACACACCACCAAAATCGCCCCCACCAACTCTCCCTGTCACTGCTACCCCACTGCACCCCTCCATCTCTTCGTCCACCAATCTCCTATCAATACCACACCCCTTATCCCAATGCATCCCTCTCCTGCCCCAACCTCATCTTCATGACTATCCCATGCTCCGGCAGCACACTAACTAAAAAACATCATACCAACATCTCCAAACTGAGAGCCCTGGCCTTATTCAGAATTGTCGCCCTACTACTTCTAATGTCAGGCAACGTACACCCTAACCCGGGCCCCCTTGCAGCCAATCCTGGCACATCAGGCCATGGGCTAAGCATAGCTGCCATGAATATCTGTAGCCTACCGAAAAAAATAGCACCGCTACAATGCTGGATGCAGCTGCACCAACCAGATATACTAGCCCTTACTGAGACCTGGCTGTCAAAGAAGATCCCAGACTCTGCTGTTGCACTCACTGGCCTCACCCTCTATAGAGCTGACAGACATGGCAAATGGGGAGGGGGGGTGCACTCTACGTACGAGACTCACTACCTTGCCAAAGCCTACCAGCACCCTCCTTGGACAACGGGGCTCAGGTTATGACACTAAAACTCATACCTGACCCTACTAGAGCCCCTGTATGCATTACAGTAGTGTACATCACACCACATAATCAAGCATCAGCTTTGCAATCCCGGAACAACTACATCTCCAGCTTCCCTCCCAAAACAGAGCACATTATCCTGGGGGATTTCAATATGAACTGGCTATCAGCCTCTGCCTCTGTGCTTAAGGACAGCCTCTCAGCACTAGACTTAGCTCAGCTAGTTAGCCAGCCTACCAGAGTCAATCCCAGAAATGGCGTTGGCACCCTACTCGACCTGCTACTCACCAATCGCCCTAACAGAATCTCAGGCCTAACTGTACTCCCAGACTCACTAAGCGATCACTCCCCTATCCTCTTCATCTGATCATGCCAACAGCAACTACCCCAACCAACTAGCTTTAACTGACGTTTCCAACCTGGTGGTCTCAGTAAACTTAGGCAATACCTGACCAAATATGACTGGTCCCCCATCAGACGTGCCACCTCAATAGATGCAGCCCTTGAGTACTTCACCCACACTTTCAACAAAGCTTGTGATATGTTTGCCCCACTCACAAAGGTTCAAACAAAAAAGCAAAATGCCCCTTGGATCACACCTACTCTGATCCAACAAATTAAGAACCGTGATAGCCTCTGGAACAAAGCTGTTGCCTCTAATATGCAGACAGACAGGATAGCCCAAAAAACGGCTCATAACAAGTGTACCTGGGCTATCAGAATGGCTAAATCCAGCTACTACAGGTCCACCCTGGCCTCATCCTGGGGTAATGCTAGGTTGTTCTGAGACAACCTAAAGGAGCTGAATGGGAAATCCAGAATGCCTCCCCCATCCCAACTAATGGTCAACAATCACATCACCTCGGACCCACTCACAATAGCCAGCGGACCAAATGAATCCCTTTCTGACCTCAGCACAATTCTCCCTAACAACTTCTTCGACCCCACACCCAATAACCATAAAGCCCAGCAATGCTTACCCCCCTTCTACCTCAGGGTTATTAATATGAGTGAAGCAAGATCTTACCTTAAAAAAGTCTTAGGGGGTTCAAACCACTGCACAGACTCCTTTGATATGAAAATACGTAACTTGGTACTGGACTATGTGCTCTCCCCACTGACTGATCTCCTTAATCTCTCCCTATGCCTTGGGCAATTCCCAACTGCCTGGAAGGTAGCCACCATCACACCAATACTAAAGAGTGGGGACCCCACTTTACCTAACAATTAGAGGCCGATCTCCATACTCCCTCTCCTCTCTAAAGCTCTGAGAAAAAATCATTGCCACACAACTCACAGACTACCTGTCTGAACATGACATCTTGTGTAGGGAACAACATGGCTTTAGAGCTGGTCACAGCACAACTACTGCCCTTGTAGAGTTCTCCAACTCACTGCACAATGCCCCCGATAAGAAGTTACTAACGGGAGCAGTATTCATAGACCTGTCCAAAGGTTTCTACACAGTCTCCCACCCTCTGCTCCTAAATACTCTCCGCCGCACCGGCCTGTCCCCTGGACTCATAGCTTGGTTCACAAGCTACCTCACAGATAGGTACCAATGTGTGAAGATAAATAGCACCCTGTCACCCGCTCTACCTGGCCGCTCAGGGGTTCCCCAGGGCTCCATTCTTGGCCCACTGCTATTCAGAATCTTTCTTAATACCCTGCCTATATCCTATCCATGTAACATTCTACTATAAGCAGATGATGCAGTAATGTATGCCTCCCACCCGGACCCCTCAAATCTTCAATCCACCCCACAACTTGCCTTCAACCACGCTTGAAAATTGGTTCACTGACCACAGACTTGTGGTCAACATAAATAAGACAAAAACTATACTCTTTTCCCATCGCCAGAGTAAGGACTATAATGCCCAGCTAACAATCGTATCCAAAACCCATCTTCCACTGGAACAGGTCCACACATATAAATATTTAGGCATAACCTTCTATCCTAAACTATCATTCCACACCCATATTAGTAATCTTACCTCTGCCATAAATATGCACACAGGTCTATTGTATCGGCACAAAGCCTGCCTACTGCCAGAGGCCCTACACCTTGCTGTCACCTCCTCTATCCTCTCCCTTGTAGACTATGGGCTAACTATCTACTCGGTCGCTGACCACACTGCACTAAATAAAATCCACCTAGTCATTAATAAAACCTGTAGACTCCTTGCTGGTGTGGATAAGCGTACCCACAGCTGTACCCTGTATGAGCTAACTAAAATCCTCACCTTAGACGAAAGAGTACGCTACCAGACATGTCTCCTCACAAAGAAAATCCAACCAGGCCTCACTCCTACTGGAGTCTCTGCCTCCCTCCACACTGCCCATACCACAGCAAACACCCGTGAGGCAGATAAGCTAACATGGGCTGTTCCTAGGGTCTCAACCACCCTTGCACAATGGTCTTTTTTTCCATAGAGCACCATGCTGGTACAATGAGCTCCCCCGGGCCAGCATCTCTATTCCCAGATTAGGCCCCTTCAAAGCATCCCTCAAAAACCACATAATCTCAACCCGTCACTGTCACTGTCCCCAACAAGTAAAGGAATCTGCCTACGGACGAGGAGATATTTGGGTTAGCAGACATACCCCTCACCCTGCTGCATTATGTGTTAATGACAAAGTTGATATCCCAGCTGCTTACACTAACCTACCAGTATTCAGGCCACACCCTTATTACCATTTGTGCTGCTCACTTACTCTCGCAAGCCCCACTTAGGACTTCTATGGCTTCCCCACTGTATAGAACTAGTAGCACTGCTCTTACCCCTGGTGCTATCTTAGCTACATTATACTGTTAATCCTATATACTGCCAATACCATGTCTATAGTCTCTTCTGTGTTATGAATACTTGTGTATTGTACCAGACGTGGAGCCTTTGGAAATGAGTCCTTGACTCAAAGGTTATAATCTGATACTCTCAATAAATAAATAAATGTCATAGGAGTTATCCCTCCTTTTAAGCCAGATTAGAGCCCTGGAGCAACAATTTACTGCTAACTCCCCTCAATCAGATTGGGTCTGCTTGGAATCATTACAAGCTGAATATAATAAAATATTAGGGATAAGAGCAGAACATTTATTATTGTGAACCACTACCAAATATTTTGATCAAGATGAAAAGGCAAGTAAGCTCTTGGCCTTGCATCTGCATTCACAGACAACAGATAGAATTATGTCTTATTTATGTACAGACTCAGATCAAGTGCTCACCTCACCTTGTAGCATAGTAGCACAATTTCAGTCCTACTATCAAGAGCTATATTCTCCACCATCACAGACTTTTAATATCACCCAGTTTGAGATTCATCTTGAGGACTTGGATTTACCTCAGTTAACTGAGGTGCAGGTACATTTCTTACAAGCCCCATTGCATTTAAAAGAAGTCCATACGGCTATTGATTCCTTGGTTACTTATAAATCTCCAGGACTGGATGGTTATTCCCCTAACTTTTATGGAAAATTTTAAACCTTACTTGCCCCTATACTTTTTGATGTTAATAATTATATTTCAGTTCATGGAATTTCTGACCCTTCTTTAACAGAAATGGATTCTGGTATTGCCAAAACCTGGTAAGGATTCATCACTGGTTAGCAACTATAGGCCAATACTGCTTATTAATATTGATCTCAAAATATTCACCAAAATATTGGCCAACAGACTAAATCAGTGTGGGAACAGCTCATTAGCAGGGAGCAGGTTGGTTTCATCCTGAGAAGGCTATCAGCTGACCATTTACAGAAACTTCTACATCTCATCTCCGCATCTAGGGATTCCTCTACTCCAGTTATGTTAGTTTCCTTGGATGCAGAGAAAGCTTTTGACAGGGTTTCATGGGAGTATTTATTCTATCTTTTACCATGATACAACATGCCTCCCATGTTCATTAAGTGAATAAAAGTGCTCTACGTTCACCCTTCAGCATGTGTATGATGTAACAGAGTACTTTCTGATCATTTTCTTTTGCATCATGGCACTAGACAAGGGTGTCCACTTTCCCCATTTATATTCAATTTATTTTTAGAACCCTTGATTAGAAAAATCAATGCCACCCCCCAAATATCTGGTATTTCCTTGGGTCCATACCAATACAAACTCTTTGCATATGTAGATGATGTATTACCCCACATTACTTCCCCGGAGATATCTCTCCATACTGCATTGGATATAGTTAAGCAGTTTGGACTTATCTTCAATTATAAGTTAAATCTCTCCAAGACTGAGATCATGCCTTTAAATGTAGCTGTGATGAAAGCAAGTGTAGAACACCTTGATTTGGTCTGCACCAGGGGTAAGCTTAAATACTTAGGAATTTATTTAATCACATCTGTATCTAAACTAAAACATCATCATTTAGACTCAGTAGTTACCCAAATTCAATTAGCACTAAAGTGATGGTCCCTCCTCTCTATTTCAATTTGGGGCCATTTAAATGTAATAAAAATGAACATTCTCCCATGTCTCCTGTATCCCCTCATGATGCTTCCTGTGGCATTGCCACAATCATGTTTCCTTCAAGTCAATAGGATTTTATCAAAATTTCTAAGGCATGTAACCCCCCCCCCCCAAGAGCACTTAATAAACTGATGCGTTGCAAGGAGATGGGAAGCTTAAGGGTTCCTAATTTCTTTTTATACTATTTAGCTATACATAGCTCTAGATGTTTTCAATGGCACAGGCCGATTGAACAATATGGGTCATATATCCCTTTATGGCTGGAGAATTGAACATTATCAATGCTCCAGTCTTGGATCGAATATCCAGGCCTTGCTATTTATTCCTCATATAAAATGTCCCCATTCTCTCTGGGACACCCCAATAGAAATGTCCTTGAAATTCCACAAACAATTAGCCTCCTTTTTTGGTTTGGACCCACATAGAGATAACACCGAACTCATACTCGGGAATCCAAATTTTTAAATTGCAGGCCAATTCCTGACTAAAAGTTTCTGGCTGTACCCAGAAGTAAGCACAGTGGATCATCTTTTACAAGATGGTAAATTGCTAGCATTCTTGGAGGCCCAACATAAATATAGATGGCCTACCTGTTTTTAACATTTTTTCAGTTAACTCATATGCTTATTCACCATTATGGAACTGTGAGTTGGGCTAATGCTTATGGATCCAAAATTCTCCAATTGGCATCTGTCACACCACTGACTCATACAATATCTTTTTATTATAACAAATTCCAGGAACTTCTCTCAGTTAGAGAATCTGAAATTTTTTATTATTGGGATCAGGTGATTCCTTCCCCTCATGGTCCTTGTAACTGGCGTCATCTTTGAAGGAACCTCTCTTGTTACCTAAAATGGGATAGGTACTGTCTGATGCAATTTCAGATTGTCCACAACCTTGATTACACCCCACTTAAGCTGCATAGGACGGGCACATTTCCATCGGCGGTTTGTTCATGATGTAATCAAGATATGGGTACTTTATTTCACATTTTCTGGGAATGTGAGAAGGTATTACCCTTTTGGGAGGCCATTTAACAATGTCAGGATCCACTGCTGGGTTTCGAGTTGGCCTTCCTCCCAGCTATATAACTATTGGGGGACTTTGATACTGACTTAATAGGTAATTAAAAACCCCATATAGTTTGAATATCAGCTTGTGCCAAAAAGGTAATCATGAGACAATAGTGTGATCAAACTATTCCCCATTTTGTAGAATGGTATAAGGAAATTTTATTCACTTTACAGGCAGAGTGAACTATTACTAGTCTCATTGATCGTCTTGCTGAGTATAGGGCAATTTGGGAACCTCTCTATACTTTGTTGATTTTAGCTCCAAATTGTAATTCAGTCTCCTGAAATTTTGTTTTCTTCTTTTTACATTTTGTGATGGTTTGATACTTATACTGATGACCTTGGTATATATTCTACAGTTTGAAGCTATACCAGTTTTTCCTCAGCTCTGTAACTGGGGAAGTTAAAAGCATGGTTTAGTTATAAGTGTGGTGCCTCAGTATTATGTATTTGATTATAATGCAGTATTAATATAGTTTTCCAACACCTGTGTCTTGTTGTTGATATTTTAGCAATCTTTTTGTTTCTTCTCTGGGGTGGGGGGGTGGAGGACAAGGAGGGATAAATAAGGGATTAGGGAGACATGAGATGACATTGAACTCTGTCCCTGTTACTCAGTAATATATCTTTTTTGTCACCTATCATTGTTTACTGCTGTTCACCTTCGTGTATCATATAAGAGTTTGAATAAAGTTTGTTCAATTTAAAAAAACAAGTCTAGGAAATTTGGAGAAGGCGTTATATTGATACTCAGTGAAACACTTACTGTAATAGTTTATTTTATTACACCTTATGACAGTTCCTGATGCAGAACAAGTAGTTAAATTCTTTTAAGCAATAATCAAAAAGAGAAGGAAACTGGGTTTGCACATTCTGTCTAGGGAAGACTGTAGGCATGGCATTTTGTGCTTAATATAAGCTTTTAGCTGTATAGGGATTATTTGTTCTGTCGAGACACAGGGATAGAGATAGATAAGCACCATAGTTTTAAAGAACAGATTTATATGCCGTTCTGGTGCATTTTCTAATGCCTCTCTTTTCTCTCCTCCCCTGGGGAAATAACAATTATACAGATGTCAACAATGAGTCAATGTAAGCAACGTTCTTCATAGTAGAAGCATATGTCACCTTTTTAGAGATCATAGAATAATTCTTTCCTAATGATGCTGCTAATACGCATACAGTGTATGAGAATATTTAAATGTATATAGATATACTATTTATTTTTTGTAACACTGTTGTAATGACGGATGTATGTATGTATGTATGCATATGGTCAAACAAAAAAGTCTGCTACTTCTACTGAAAGAACTCAAGGCAGTGCTGGCTGCCCCGCTGAAGGACTTATTCAACAGTTCACTGGAATCAGGTGTGGTTCCAGGGGACTGGAGGAGAGCATACATGATCTATCGACATAAAAGTGGTAGTAGGGAAGAGGCTAGCAACTATAGACTGGTGAGGCTCACCTCAACACTGGGGAAAATAATGGAAACACTGTTAAAGGAAAGATTTGCAGATTATCTTAAATCCAGTGGGCTGCAAGACCAAAGGCAGCACGAATTTAGTTGGGTGAGGGTCATTCCAGATGAACCTGATTGACTTTTTTGACTGGGTGACCATGGAAATAGATCAGGGAGGGCAGAGGATGTGGTCTATCTGGACATTATCAAGGCCTTCAACACTGTGCCACATAGGAGACTGCTTAAAAAATTGAGCACTCTAGCAATGGGATCTAAAGTAGTGAATGGTGTTAGGAACTAGTTAATGGATAGGCGACAAAGGGTGGTGGAGAGAGAGATGGACCAAGGCCTTAGGGGTTCTGGAAGCAGACATCCCACCATGCTATTCCTTCCACCTGGGCAACGGCCATCAGCTGCTGCTCCAACTCTGCCTCAGTTATCTTCCCCTTTCTGGAAATCCTGAACCACCACAAACTGTAAAGACACAAAGCACAGAAATACCCAACCCCCTGTCTGCAGTATCCACTTCCATTTATTACTACACCACAAGGTTGTACTGTGAGAACAAATTGAGGTTAGACTTATCTTGCACCATCTCCTCCTTTCCTTCCCTACCTTGCCTCTTCACCAAGCCTTTCCCAACCTCCTTTCCTTTTTTTTAAATCTTTTCAAGTAACCCGAATTGATGAGCCGGCCTCGCCAAGCGGAGGCCCTTCCCACGGTGGCTTGACTCTCCACCAACACTCCCTCCACTATTCACAAGCTAGCAATTTACTGTTGTACCATTACAAATGTGGTGACCTGTACTGTGAATTTTCATTTCAACAAACATCCATTGTTATTAGTGGACATATAATAGCAGCCACAGACATTGCCAGCTATTTCCAGATATTTTGCAAAACTTCTAAAGAGTTTCTCTCTGCTGCCTCTACTGTGGAAATGCAAAAAGCAGCAGATTTATCTAGAAATATCACAGAAATTTTGGGAAATAGCTGGCAATGTCTGTGGCTACTACTGTAAGAAAGGCCATAATCCCTTGCCATGCCAAGGTTATTGGTTACTATAATAACACCCCTTTCTTCCTGCTGTTACTGGAATCCCAGGGATTTACACAAATTGCACAGATACATACTGCACTTTTGTTAGTGCAGGCAGCACCAGTCAGTTAGAAAACCCATCCTGATAGGCCCCAGGTGAACATCTTGCCCAGTTGGCAGCCAGTTTCTGTGTGCATGTTCTGCCATCCCATACTAAGATGTTGGGCACACTCTATTGTGCATGCACAATACTCTGTGCATGCACAAAGATGGCAAACAGAAGATGCCCTACCCAAGATGCCAGCTATGCTCCATTGCGCATGCATGGTGCTCTGCATGTACACAGTGTCACCATAAGCACCTGCCCTACCCAAGATGGTGGCCCTACTCCAAGACCTGATCTTTAAGCATTCAATATTTCCCACCACTAATGAAACACCCACAGCATGTTATCACCATACAATCAGTGGGATGTTGTTGGAGAAACAGACCCAAATTATTCAAAAACACTCATCAGCTATAACTCAAACTGTGTTTTTTTTCATACAAATATCAGCAAATGGAACCAATTAGTCAAAGGCTTACACTTTAAAATGGCAAACATTTGTCTTCGTTTCTGAAGGTGCAAATATTTTATCCCCCATCTCCACCTGCTAATAACTCAAATCCACCTGCTCCTGCTCAACTGGATTTGCCCAGATCTTCATTTTTTTTAAATATATTGTGTTAAGTTGTTTTTATGGTTAAAGCCTTCAAAGATGAAGAAGAGCGAGGAAGGTGATGACCAACATATCCCCTGCACTCAGCTACTCAAATGTGAAATGGAGAGTCATCAGCTCTTCTTCCCACAAGTGTTTCCTTTTTTTTAAATCTCATTAATACACCATGGCAAGGCCCCAGCTTATGCCCTCTGGTACATCACTAGTCAGCTACTCCCTAAACAGCCACACTCCCCAATGATGAACCTGACTGTGCCACACCCCAGTTTTCCCTATGCGAGTGGTCTCAGACTTTCATCATTTGTGCCAGACATCTCTGCACCCCTGAATGTCAAAACTATGTTGACCAGCCAGCCCTCAGTCTCCCCCAACACCAACAGATAACTGCAATCCCTTGACCCGAGTGAGAAACAGGCAGAGCAGGTCTCATGTTCCTGTTCTCCTCCTTCCTCCTCTGTTCCCAGCTGTTATGAGCTGCAGAGGGACTGTGTATCAGAAGATGCTGCCAGGCCATTATTTCAGGATCTCAAAGCCACGTGGCTAGTGTGACTGATCAGAGGTTGAATGCCAGGTATGACTGGTCTAGCACCAGTTTATTGCACAAATTTACAGTAGCCTCAGAAGGTGAATGGGTCTGTGGTAGGGGGAGGAGGGGGGAGGCAGAGAGAGGCCACTGAGGCAGATGCAACAACATGTGGCCTGGCTCCCATGGAGCTGAGATGAACCTCAAGTTCTCTCATCTTTCTCAAAGTCAGTTACAACCACTGCTCCTAAACTCCATTCCAAAATATCTTTCTTTCACAAATAACTAATATTAGTCTGATCCCAGCAACTGGGAAGCCAACCTGTCCCCAGCACAGAGGCACACTTTAACTCAGCAGTCATCCAAATTAGCTAAATGCAGAAACAATTCTTCCTGCTATAAGCTTCAGGTTGCAATTCATAAGTAACTGAAAAGGGTAGTCAGGCCTGGCAGGGCAAACAAAGGCCAATCTGATGGCCCCAGGCTGTATTAGCTTATTGAAACATTCTACAGTTGTTTATTGTTCCTGAGTGTGGGGATCATAGATCCAGTTCTAACTGGAGTGGGGATGCAATACGGCTCTGCACAGCTGTGCTCCCAGTTAAATACCCTCTTGTTCCTCCCCTGTGGCCACAATCCCTCAGCCCCACTGGGAACCCCCTACCTACCTGCCTGCATAGCCCTTCTCCTAGTAGGATCAGAACCAAGGTAGTCCCTAACGTGAACATCTACAGGAATATTAGCATATGATTTTATAAGGTGTCAAGCAGGACAGTGGCTGCAGACAAAACCCCACCTGCAGCAATCCTTTGGAGGCTCTTGAATAAATTCGATACAGAACTGACAATTCAGTTGTTAGCAAGACAGAGGTATATAAGGTATTACAGTTCGGTAACAGGTTTGTAAAGAACTGTTGTCTGCAGATAAACAAAGAGAGTACAAAAGCAGCATACAGTGTGCTTGGAGGCTTTAGCAGTTGCAATTACAACCAATATGAAACAATCATTTATCAATGTCAGATATTTGCCACTGGTATAGAAGCCCTGGGGTACTAGATGCTTTGCGTGACTGTGTGGTGTGAATGGTGGTAAAGGACATGCTGGCAGAGGGTTACAATAAGCCATCTTGTGTTAAAAAATATGTAGCCTGCCTTTTTAAACTAAAGATTTTTAGAGATCTGTAAAGGAAACTGCAGACTGTAGAGAGAGAGGAGAGCACATGAGTTCCATTGTTGTAGTGTATCGCAACCAAGCAGTGTTAATGGTAGTAAAGGAAGTGCTGCCAGAGGTTTAAAATCAGTCATCTTCTGTCAAAAAAGTATATAAACTCCTTTGTTTTTGTTTTTTTTGGTGATTTAGTTCTCTGGGTCCCATTCTGCATCCATCTTTCAGTCACCCATCCAGCCCAGCACTCTGACATCAGGCAGCATGCTCCCTCTTCCTCCACGGTTTACCCCCGTGGCAGGGAGGTGAGGAGTTCGCCCCAGCTCAATTCACCTCGACCAGGATCCAGTTCAGGGAGTGCCATTCAGTGTCAGGGTCTGTGGCAGGTGGCTGCTTCATTCTGCAAGATCAGAGACCAGTTTTTCCATTTTTCTCCCCTTGCGTGGAAGGGGTGTGCAATGACACCAGCAGAGGGAGCATGCACGCATCCGTGCACGCTACCCCAGGTGTCTACCCCATCTCCGCCCCTCTTCTACAGCATCAGCACACTGCCCCCCAGCCTCTGCAAGAGGATAGTCAAGCACTGATCACTGGTGTCCCCCTCTCCCAGGAGAAGGAGAGCAGTCCCTCAGATGCTCAATCCTTCTCCTCCACTGCCAAACAGTGCTCATTCCCAAACATGGATCACCGGCATAGAGCGAGGTAAGGTGGCCAGTGTCTCAACCCTCAGTGCCACTGGGCTGGCAAAACTCCTTTTTTTAGTTAAGATTATTTAGATATTTGTAACAGAAGTTGCTGACTGTAGACCAGCGCATCTGTAGCCATGGATACACATACAAACTTACACACCACCTGGGAATTGCAGTAAAATAATTCCCATAGGATCACATTGTAATTTGTAAGTTAGGAATAACACAAGACAGGGTGTGCGGCATTGCTAAATTACCGCATGCCCCAGGTGGGTTGTGAGGCACGATGTGCAGCTGAGTGCCTTCAACCACCTGAGAAGTGCAGTATATAATTCACATAAGATTACATTATGATTGGTTGACCATCCATGCCACTCCAGGCATTACATCATGGGTTTCGGCCCACCTGATAGGCTAGTGATGCACATGACTCTAGGATCAAATTTCTTAGTGTATCCCTGTCACAGAAACCCCTGTCCTCCAGTTCTCTTCGTGCATCTGATAAGGCTACAGCACACCAGGATCCCAGTTTTTCTAACTAGAGAAGGTAGGCCTGCTTTGGAATGATTTCTTAAGGGAGAGACAGAATGTTTATTGCTGAATTCCACAACTCATTTGATATGTCTATCCACTTACACATTTAAAGGGTTCAAGCTTTAAAAGTTTAGAAGTTGCTCTAATTGCTCTCAAATTGTGCTTCATGTACTATGGTAGTGCTGAATTCCCACAACTCGTTTGATATGTCTAGCCGCTTATAGATTTAAAGGTTTTTAAAAGTTTAAAGCTTTAAAAGTTTCAAAATTGCTCTAATTGCTCTCAAATTATGCTCATGTACTGTGGTCCGAGTTGTTTTCAAGACGCTTTTAAGTTTTTTAAAGAAATTCTAGCTTGAAGTTTGTTCATTATTGCTCTCAAGTATGCTCATGTCCTGTGGTCTGAGTCATTTAACTGCATGTACCAGCAGTCCATTGGTTTTCCAAACAGTACCGGGCAGTAGCTGCATGTTGTTCAGCTCGTTACTCTACAGCGTCCTCGTAGGAGGGAAATGCTAGTGAGACCCACTCTACACCCTCCCCTCCAGCCTAATGATTTTCTTCAGAATGGACAAGAATTATCTGCCTGCTAACTCAATCGATCGAGCCTACAATCAGACTAGGAAATATGCTAACTCTTCAGGCCTGACTCCGAGCAATGCCTAGTGTTTCCCTCGCCCTTCCCCTAACCCTCATGGTAGTCGGTGTTCGTTGGCATTCTACACCCCCTCCGCTTTCATCTGTAAATTGCAGCGGGGAGAATTCATAATTCATTACTCCCCGTTGCAAATTTGCAAAATTATCTGCTATATGCTCCTATTTAGGGCCACGCCATATCCCATTGGCCCCATGTGGTCAACAGGCCTTGCTCAACTGCAACAGCTACATGGTCGGCCATAGAGTCCTGACGCTGGCGTAGGGGCCTAGCATGGTGGGGGGGTGAAATCATTTTGCAGCAACAGTCGCTCGCAATTCTTATGGCCTTATTATACATTTTCCTGAAGCCCACAACCTCCCTTCCCAAGTGGAGATATGGGATCGAGAGATTTGGGCAGAATTAATTTTTGTAACTATAAAAAGGAGACTCTCAGGCTCTGAGCTAAAAATCTGGATTCCTGTTTGTTTCACAGCCTCTACTCACAATGCTGTGTAACCCTGAGCAAGTTTTTTTCAACTTCTCATGTCTGAAGTCATCAGGGGGAGCCACCAAATTCCCCCCTCTCAATGGGGTACCTATTCCAGCAACCTCAAACTCCCTATCCTCTCTGGGGTACCTCTCCATAATGACCCTATTACTGCATCTCTCTCTGGTGGTCCCTCCCACAGCGAAATGTGCATGTGTATCCATGGCTACAGAAGTGCTGGACCATGATTTTTTTTAATTAAGTTTATTTTATTGTTTACAAGTTACAACAGGAAGAAACAAACAACAAAAGGAAAAACAACAACAAGAACAAAAGGAAAAACCCTATCTCAAAAATTATGTGCAGTATAGCGAGTGCCACACAGGTATAAGAAATACAATAAAAAGGAGGGTGCCAAAATTAATAAAATACCACAGGTGAGATCATGTATGAAATAGGCAAAATTCCATAAGATACCTTGAGACAAATGTCACTTTTGAAAAATGAAGAAAGAAAAGAAAACACTTAAATACATAAAACAGAGCAGTCCAGGTAGAAATTATCTAAGACAAGGAGTATCAAGAGTATAATTTCAACCACCTTTTGTTATACAGAGGTAAAATGTTCCAGATACTGGCAATAAGTTTTTCTATGTGAAGAGTAGAAAGTAACTCATTTAGTCTCTCAATGTAAACAAAAGTATGCTGATCCTTCCAATGTTGTAAAATTAATTTCTTAACAAACGTAGCAAGCATCATTATGTGATATTTTTGCTCTTAAGACGAGCCCAGGGTCAGATCACCCACCAAACAAATTTCTGGTGTAAAATAATCTTGAAGACCGAAAAGTGGATCAACCCTGGTTTTAATCTCACTCCAGAGAAGACAAATTGAGGGGTAATCCCAAAAGATATGTAAAAGGGTACCCTCTGTGGAATCACATCTTGTACAGGTTCCAGATTCTAATTTTCCCCATCCTATGTAGCTTATGAGGTGTATAATATAAATTGCATAAAATAAAATATTGAGTCAGCATAAACCTATCCTGTACGGTATATTTAAACATGGATTTCCATATCCATTTCCAATTTAAGTCCATACGCTGGAGAGCTTCTTGCCAGTATGTGCACTGTATATCAAATGCCTTGTATGATTCCATGAGTAATGTTTGATCAATTTTAGAGACACCATGAGGTGATATAGCAAAGGACTTTAAAGAGGAAAAACAATTCATACATCTGAGCCCATGGGTATGCACCCATATGGGCTTTAACCGTATGTTGGAGTTGGAAATATTTAAAAGCATGAATACTAGTCTATTCAAATCTTTGACTAGCAACTACAAATGAAATAAATGCACCATCAATCAAAAGATTGGAGAGAGAGACATCTACTAGATTTGGCATCCAACTGGAAATTATAGGACTCCCACCTATAAGGAAATTAAGGTTTTTGATAATGGGTTGAGAAATTGTGGCAGAGCTTCCCCCTGCCCCAAAGTACAATGGAGGTACCTTGAGGCTTTCCCTCTCCCCTTTCTCCCTTTTCAAAATCTGCTGCAGCAGCTCTAATTTCTCACTATTTATTTTTATTTTCTATTTTCATATTTCTACTACAGTAGGGTGGCTTCCTACTGTAGTATCTCTGTCTATCCCTGTCCCCTCTTTGCTTCTTCTTCATGCCTCAGGTGCCATTGTAATGCATGGTTGTTAGGCAAGGAATATGCCTGGAACACCCCCCCCCCCAGCCTGACTCCCTTAGGCCCTGTCTTTAAAACATAAGGTAACTTTAAAAGACAGTATGGACCATAACAGGCTATTTGTGAAATAAATTCTTCTTTTTAGCCATAGCATGTGTTGCTCGGCTGAATTCCTGCAAAATCCTCTTATTCAGTAACAAATGTAAAGCGCTTTAAGCACTGGGTACACACTGAAGGAACGTCTGCTTTTTGTGCCATGGTGTATTATGAGGACAGTGTATTTGCCTTTGTAACTACCAGCACAAGCCGAAGAAAGATATTTTATGCCCAATGCTGTTTCTAGAATAATAATGTTGAAATGAAAGGAACTGTGCTATACAACTAGTGTGGTATGTGTGTATTGTTAAAAGGAGCGGTATAGCCTCCAGTGTGAACACTGAGTGTGCCCGAGTCTAAAATTAGAGCATGTGGAGTTAAGGTAGTAAACGGAATGTGTCGGGAAGAAGTACAGCTCTTAATGAGCACAGGACAACTAGTCCTGAAAGTTACTTTTTTTGGTTTACTAAGCAAAGGGGCCCATTTAAGCTTTAATACCTTCGACTAAAATTATCAGCCATTAGGCAGCATATTGGGTATTATATTAGTGTAATTGTACAAATTCAGATAAAACAGGTCCTATGTTAATATTTTGTACTTATAGCAGATAAAGAAAAAAAATGGTTAAGTTTAGTTCATTTTCTTCTGTTTCTTACCTGGGCTCTGTTGCTAGGCTAGGGATCAGGGTTGCTATTAGGAGGCAGGTGGCCCAGAAAGAGGATTATTTATAGAGATAAGGATGTATGACCTCACATAATGGGAGGAGCCTCTAGGGATAATTAGGCTATTACTATGCCAGTGGTTTATTTTACTGTCTCATGCAATAAAATGTGATGGAATAGTTACAGTATAATAATGACAAGATATTTCTAAAGCACCTAGGCTGTTTTGATCCCCCACATCTATGTATTAGCCTAGGATTCTTATGTTATTAGAAATAGGGGTGGATCAAATCAGACCACATAATCAATAAGACTTGTCTTAAAGCATATATAAGTGCTCACAGAGTTCAGTGAGACAGAGAGGTGGGAGAGAGTGGTTTTATTAACTATTCTGGTAAACATAGACAATAGAGGAATACTGTCTCTTGCTACTTCCACTCTATGTTAAAGTAATTCGTATAGCTTTTGGTGAGCAAGAATTTGTCTTTGTTTTTATTGCTTTCTTAGTTAATATTAACGTCTGAAGTTTAATTTGGTTATTTTAATAAATGACACACAAGAAGTTCTTGTGTGGCATACCTTATATTTCTGTGTCTTGTCTCTGCTGTGCCTGAATTGAGTTATCAAACACCCACACCCTATCAAAGAAATATCTTAGTGGAGTGATAGTGACAAGCTCGCAGAAAACTGTTTCAGTACAGCCAGAGTAGTGCCAATGACTGCACAGCAAGTACTACTAGGAATATGGGTGGAGTTACTGTAGATAATTGAGTCTGGAGTCAGCCCTGAATCATGAATTAGATTCCTCTCTATAATCAACCATAGCAGAGTATAAGAACTTGAGGAATCTACAGCAACCAGATGGAGCCACTTGAAAATGTAGGTTAAGTGAATAGCCCAATAATACAGCTTGAAATCTGGTTGTTGGAATCCTTCTATCGACTTAGGGGGAATTCATTTGGAATAAGCACGACATGCCTGCTTACCAGCCCAAATAAAGTTAGCAATTAGAGTGCAACAATTTAAACCATTTCAAAGGGAGATATAAATTAACCGTTTGTAGAGGGTAAAATATCCAAGGGAGGATATTTGTTTTGATAATGTTAAGGCATCCCCATAATGTTAAAGGTAGATGGTGCCATCTCTCCAGATCTAACTTAATGGTATTAACCAGGTTATCTAAATTGAGTTTCTTGAAGCATTTAAAATTTAAAGAAAGGTCAATGCCCAGATAACATAGTGAATGTGGTGCCCATACCATGCCAAATGGGATAATGTCTTCTTGGCAAGGTACATAGTGAGAGGCATAACAACAGTTTTAGTAATGTTAAACTTATAATTACAGAGTGTCCCAAATTCTCGGATAATAATAAATAACAGTGGGATACACTGGACATTGAGTAATTTGCAATAGTATATTGTCTGTTTAAACTGATAGTTTACACTCTGTATGCCCTACAACTATATCAGATATGGAAGGATTGGATTGGCGTTTAGAAATAAGAGGTTCCAAATAAAGATTGAACAAAATCAGAGAAAGAGTACCACTGTGTAACAAAAAAGAAGGGGGAAGGACTCCATTACAGTAAATTTTAGCAGATAGTCTATCATAAAGGGTTGGGGTCCATGCAATAAAGGTATCTGGGAAACCAAATTTATGAAGGACTGTAAACAAAAAAAGCCATGCTGCTCTATCAAAAGCCTTTTCAACATCCAGGGATATAAAGGCCGCAGGACGTTGGAGATCCCTGGATGCCAAAAATATGTGTGCCAGTTTGTGAAGATGGTCAAACCTGCCCTGGAGGGCATAAAGCCCACTTGCTCAGGACCTATCAGGTGTTCCAAAACACGATTAATGCGTGTTGCTAAGATCTTACTTAGTAATTTTAAATCCTAGTTCATTAAAGAAATGGGCCTATAATTGGGAATTTGTTCTGGGTCCTTCTCAGGTTTTGGAATAAGAACTATCAATGCTACCACTAAGGATACGTCAGATATGCCTTTTGCTAACACGTCATTAAAAACCTGAGTCAAGATCAGAATTAAATCTTGGACAAATACTTTATAAAAGTTGGCCGAGTACCCATCTGGACCAGGGGCCTTGTCCAGTGAAAGCTGTGAAATAGCTGTGGTGACTTCCCTTTCTGATATCATAGAATCATAGAACTTGATGGCAGAAAAGGATCTCTTGGCCCATCTAGTCTGCCCATTATACCCCTACTAATCTTCCCACCCCCCTTAAAGCACCCAATCCACCTCCCTGTAACCTCATGTGCCTGTCCTATGCTCTCTTGAGACCCAACACAGTCTTGAACCCCTCCACCTCCTCTAGAAGCCTGTTCCAGGCCTCCACCATCCTCTCAGTGAAGAACCGTCCTCTCGTGTTGCCCCTGTAGTTCCCCCCTCTAGTCTCAGACCATGCTCCCTTGTTATGGTGCCTTTCGGCTTGTGACATAATCAATAGTCCACTTTGTTTACCCCTTTGACATATTCAAAGGTCTCTATCATGTCCCCTCTCTCTCTCTCTCTCTCTTCTAGTCTCCAATGTGTAGAGCCCAAATTCCCTACATCTCTGTTTGTATGGTTTGCCCTTCATCCCTTGCACCATCTTGGTCACTCTTCTCTTAACCCTTTCAATCAGCTCTATGACTTTGCACAAGTATGGCCTCCAAAATTGGACTCTATACTCAAGGTGCAGCCTCACCGTGGCTTGGTAAAGGGGCATCAGAACTTCCCTCCTGCTAGTGATCCACCTGCCTATACTTGCCAGCATCCTATATGCCCTCCCTACCACCCTGGAACATTGCTGCTTCACTGCTTTCCCACCTTGAGATCACTGGATACTACTATACCCAGATTCCTCTCTTGCTCCGTAACCCTGACTTCCTCCCCCACAAGTGTGTATCCTGCCCTCGGGTTTCTGTGCCCCAGGTGCATAACTGAACACTTCTTGATATTGAATTTTAGTTGCCAGGTCTCTGCCCACCCCTCCAGTGTCTCAAATTCTGTCTCATGTCTTCAACACCCCCTGCAGAGTCTACTCTATTGCAAATTTTTGTTTCATCCAAAAAAAGGGCCACATGACCCTTCAGTCCATCTGCTATATTGCTTATGTAGATATTGAAATGGAGTGGTCCCAGCACTGACCCTTAGGAGACCCCGCTCATCACCTGCCCTGCCCTGGAGAGCACCCCATTCAACACCACCCTCTGGATTTTGTCTACCAAACAGTTTTCTACCCATCTAGCTATTTTGTCCCCCACCCCCATACTTTCCAGCTTGTTGACCAGCCTTCTGTGGGGTACAGTGTCGAAGGCCTTGCTGAAATCCAGATAGGCCATGTCCACTGCTCCCCCCGGTCATTTACCTGCATCACCCAGTTAAAGAACTCAATTAATTTGGACCTGCATGACTTCCCTTTTGTGAACTCATGTTGTCTGTCATCCAGCAGCCCATTTACCTCCAGATATTCCATCACCCTTTCCCTTATGAGTACCTCCATGACCTTCCCCAACTCTGCGGTGAGGCTGACCAGCTGGTAGTGCTCCCTCAACTCTCTGCTTCCCCCCTTGTGTATCAATACCACAGTCACCCTATTCCAGTCCTCTGGCACCCTTCCAGAATCCAGAGACAGGTTGAACAGCCTCGCCAGTGGAGCAGCCAACTCCTTTCTCAGTTCCTGGATCACTCTTGAATGCAGCCCATCTGGCCCCATGGCCTTGTCCACCTTCAACCTGCCTAGTTTCTCCCTAACTCTCTCTAGGCTGAAAGGTCTCATGTCCACCCCTGTGCTCCCCCCTCCTTAACTCTTGTTCCCTGCCCTTCCCCTTCTTTGTAAATACCGAGCAAAAGTACCTATGTAATTCTTCTGCTTTATCCCAGTCTTCCTCTAATGACTCCCCTCCTTCCCCCCACAGCCTTGCGATCCCTTGGCCAGTCTTCCTCCTATTTACCACATATCTAAAAAAAATGTCTTGTCACTTCTCTTGGCCTGTTTTGCTATCCTTTCCTCTGTGTTGGCTTTAGCCCTCCTAATTACCTTCCCTGCTAGCCTCCTCATTTCCCTATAAGCCTACCTGTCCTCGTCGTTCTGTGTTCTCTTGTATTCCATGAATGCTGTCCTCCTGCCCCCTACCACCCTTGCTACATCCCTTTTGAACCAGAGTGGCCTCCTGCTTCTTGTTCCCTTCCTAACCCTCACAATACACATTTGTGTGGCCTCCCTCACCCAGTCTCTAATAGCTCTCTCTAACTCTTCCACATAGTTTATTTTTCCCATGCCTTCCATTGCCTCCCTCACTATTCTTCTCATCTTGTTGAAGTCTGTGCACCTGAAGTCCAGCACCATTGTGTTGGTTAGGCTCACCTCCCTTCCTGCTCTCACCTTGAACCTGATGGTCTGATGGTCACTGTTTCCCAGCTTCTTCCACACCACCACCTCCTCCACATTCTCCCCATTTGTTAAGATCATGTCCAGCAGGTAGTTTCCCCCTAGTTGGATCTCTGGCCAACTGTTGAAGGAACACCTCCTGCAGTGCCGCCAGAATCCCCCTGCTTCTGGCCTAAGCCGTATCTGGGATGGTCCAGTCTACATCTGGGAGGTTTAGATCCCCCACCAGAAGGGTTTCCCCTTTGAGAACCATCCTTGTGACAGCCTGTGACATCACCCTGTCCTGTTCTTCCCCTTGCATAGGTGGTCTGTAAGCAACTCCTAGTCTCAAGGATTCCTCTGTCCTTCTGCCCAGTGTCACCCAAAGGAGTTCAGTTCCCCCATCCCCCTCCTGCCCCTCCATAACCTTTATGTCTTCCCTGATGTACAAGACCACCCACCCTTCTTGTCTCTCCTGTCCTTCCTGAACAATCTGAAGCCAGGAACAGCTGTCTCCCATGAATGATATTCTGTCTACCAAGTTTCGCAATTATGTGATCGCAATTATGTCAAGTCTGTCATTCACAATGATGGCTATCAATTCCTCCATCTTATTTGCCAGGCTCCTGGCATTAACCACCAAACCCCTCCACCATTGTTCCTCCATCTCTGCTCTCCTCGAGGGCATGCCAGAACCTAACTCTTCATCCCTTCCAACGGGGGGGGCCTAGGGCAGATCAAACTATTTTGCTGATCCTGAGTAAGAATAGGTAGTGGGATTTGAGCTAGATAATCCTAATAATCAGGGAGGATACAGAAATGGAAAGGGGGCCATATAAAATTTGGTAGTATATATGGAATTCTTGGACAATGGCTCTGGGGGAAGTAAAGAGTTGCTGATTTGTTAAAGATTGGTCATGGAAGATAAGCCTAGAGTTCTCTTCCTTCCTATGCCTGAGTGCCACTAATTTGTCTGCTTTTGCTCCCTGTTCTATAAACTTTGCCTTTGTCTTGCATATTGCATTCCACTTTTTCTCTTAATAGTTCAACTTATTTAATCCCATGTATAGATATTTACAGAAATTTAGTAATAACCCATCCAGAGGGTCAAACCAAGACCAGGCATAGGTTAAGCTTCATATTAGTGGACCTCACAGTCTCCCAAAAGCAGCTATCAATGTGGAGAGGTTAAAGGTACATACAATCCTGCAATAGCTCAAAAGATTCACTGTCAGGTAATTAGAGCCAAATGTTTAGGTTTAGGTTTTGTGATTCACCCAACTAATTGAAGGGTCCTGGCTTGTGGAGCCTATAAAATAACTGGCTGCGATCTGCCATGCATGTTAAGTTTCATTGTACATAGCCATGAAATAATCATTCATCACTAAGCAGTAGCAAGTGAAGACAGAGTTTATGATGGCTACTTAGGCATTAGCAGAAATACAGAGATGTTCTATAGCCTGTCATTTCTCAATACTAGTAGGTTGATGCATTGCTTGTACTAACCATTACCAATGACACAGCATGTAATACAAAATTGTCAAGCTTATAAGACTGCTGCAGCCATCCTTCTAGTTAGGGCACTTTGACTGTACACCTTGATGTAATCCAAGTACTTACAGTACATGCAAGTCATATCTTATGTAAAATGTAATGGGTGGATTTTTGATTTTCATGTATGTATCTCTTGTTTTGAAAATACAATAACATTTTGAACTTTAAAAATAATTCAGCATATTTATCCCTATAAATTTCCAATTCTTCCTGCTGTGCCATCGTAAGGGAGACAAGACCTTCTAGACTTTAAATAGCTCCCATGGAAAAATTATGTTATTCTTGTTGAAGTTTTTTTCCATTTAGCAGCTAATCTGATGAGTTCTCCCCATACAACAGCCTTGCAGGCTACACACTCTTTATTCCTCCACTCAAAGGTCCCCCAGTTCTCTTTGATATAATGGGACAAAAGTTTCTTAACCCGGGAAACTATCCACTCATCCTTAAGTAATTGATTATTTAGCTTGCATATAGTGTCTCTATCAGAAGTCATTGAACACAATAAAAATAACCAGACTAAGGAGTGGTCAGACTGTATTCTAGGGATGATGTCACAAGAGTGAAGACCAGGCAAAAGGGTATGGCCTATTAAGAAAAAATCAAGTCTGGAAAAAGAATGGTCCGTAGGAGAAAAAAAGGTGTATTTTTTAAGGGAAGGGTTAAGAACCTGCCAGGGGGTTGCATAGTCCAAGAGATTCCATAAGTTCCAGAAGTAAGCGTTGTGCAGGGGAAAGAGATCAAACAATTTCAAAGAAAGATCAAGGTCCTGAGTTAAAGTAATATTCCATTCCCACCCACCCCCACCAGTATTATCGGCAAATGAGAAAAGATGGCTAGTACTGAGGCAAGATCTACAAAAATGAGGGAGTGTTTATACTGGACCCATAAATTACTCCTAAAAGGACTTCTACTAAACCTAGCCAGCCATGTATTAGAATATAACAGCCCACAGGGTCACCAACTTCAGTAATTAAGGAAAATGGCACTGACCTTATGAACAATAAGGCAACACCTTTGCTTCTGGTGCTGTCTCCCACTCCATATGACTGACCTATGAAATTCCTGTAAAACAAATTACTCTCTGTTGAGAGCAAGTGCGTTTGCTGTAAAAAGTCTATTTGAATATTATGGCAACTTAAATGTTTAAGAACCCGATACTGTTTGATTTTAGACCTTGCTCCCTTGAGATTACAAATGACAAATTTAAAATGACTTGACATTTTTCCCCATAAAGAAAAAAGTCACACCCTGTCACAGATCTGAGTAAAGGAAAAGACACCAAAACCAATAGCACTTGCCAACCCCTCACTCCCCCCAAAACCAAACTTTAAAGAACATAACAAAGCTGAGAAACACCAAAAAACTATGTACAATATATGCCACGCAGGGCATCCTGACCAACACTGGTTCTATGACCACAATCCCACAGTCAGGTCCATGAAGGTATCAGGAAAGGCACTGGTCCACTCCCTAGGGCTAAAAGTAACCTTAACAGATCATAATAGAGTTGCTGTATCCCACCTTAAATCACATATTATACCCAAACAACAAGGGAACAGATTAGAAAGAGGAACAGAATAATTGCCATCAAAAATGTAGAGGCCAATCAACAGGAATAAGGATAAATGCATAATGTAGGCTATAAAAACTGCTTCGCAGTGGCTTCACTACACTGAGAAAAGTTGTTTGGTATTTTTGACATATGCCTAAGTTGCTGGTTATGCAACACATAGAAAAGAATGTGTGTGCCTCAAAGGAAGCTCAGAAGCCTGCTAATCACTGAGCCTACCATAGCTTAGGGGTTAGAGCACTAACACAGTATGCCAGGGGCCTGGGTTCAAGTCCCAGTGGGAGTCACACTTTTTCCTTTCATATTTCCTCCTTAATTTAACATAGGCTGTAGTTATTGAAAATCTTCTTCAAACTAAAGGCAAGCTGTAAATAAAATAAAAAGAGTAAAAGAGGAACAAAAGGAAAAACAGTGACTAGAAAATATGAGCAATATAGTATAATTAGAGCAGCAGCCCAAGGACAGTAGACTGTTGTTCATGATGAAAAGTAAGAAAATTAAAACAAGAGAGAGAAGAAATAAAGTTTTTCTAGTGGAGAGAGAGAAAAGAAAAAAGACAGAAAGGCAAAGACAATAGACTACATAAAAAAATTAGTAGTGAGGCAAAAAAAAAGACATTAGCATTGTGAAGTTGGAAGGTAGTTAAAAAGGGAAAACATAAAGATAAGTCAGATCTCAGAAATATTAAAATCATAGCATGGAATGAGGAGTACAGTAAAAGCTCTCCAAAGCTGCAATTATTAAGTTATGGAAAAAGAATACTATCAACCTAACAAGCTCATGTTCTGAAAATTATGTTGCAGCAGTCAAGCACAATGCAGAAACAGCCAGCCTCATATCGAGCAGTTCTGTGTCAACTGACGATCAGCAGTAGTAACCTAGAAGAGAAAAGGGTCGAGAAGGGGAAGGGGAGAAGACAGGTGAGGGGGGAAAGAAAACGAGAAAAAACAGTACATATTTATGCAGTATGTTAATAAGTTGTTTAGCCATCAAAGTCCTTGAACCAAGCTCATTATAGTCCAAATTAAAACTAGAGATGAAGATAAAACACTGCTGCAGGCACTGCTGAAATAAAAATCAAGCTCATGAACAAGGAAAAGGCATGTACAGTACAAAGTCAGGCAGTCTCTGTATTACAGTGGCACAGAACAAGTAGATGCATGTTACTCATAAGCAGGATCATCTAGCAAGAGATATATCCAATACAGGTAAATGTTTACTACAAAATTGACAGGACAATATGCTAGCATGCTGCTTGACCATAAAAGTCCTTAAGCCAAGTTCAGTGTAAACCAGATAAACTAGAAGCAAGGATAATATCGCTCCCACAGGTCACTTCTAAAAATAAAGGATTGGTTCACAAATGAGGAGAAACTAGACACAGTTCACAGGAAACAGTCTCTATAAATCAGTGTAACAGAAAAAGCAGCTGCTTACTATTTAGAAGCAGGGTCATCCAGCAAGAAACATGTCCACCACAGCCCAAAATTCAAAATCACAAGCTAAACTGAAAAAGTTATCCTTGAAGTTAAGAAAACATAAAAATGTGTATTAGCCACCAACTACAGATAGACAACTAGATTAACGGGCTGGGGTGCGCATTGTTGGAAACAAATTAGAAAAATGTTTGGGTAGTTCTGATTGCACCTCTGTTGCTGACATAAATGAAGTTGTTTCTTTGTTAAACAGCTGAGTATACCTATTGCCTAATACTTTATAGTACTTTGTATCTTTTTGCTCAGTCTCTGATTTTTCTCTTCTTTCTCCAATGTTTTAGAACTGTTTAGTTATTGTGGCAGAGGTGTGGTACTGTGTTCTTTCTTGTAGTTCAAGGTGCTTTTGGAACTGCTGATTTCTATTGGTTTAAATGACTACATTTTTTTTTCTATTTTAAAAAAGCTACATCAACTTGGTTTGTTGTCACCTGTTTGTTGTTGCTAAGTAGCAGATGTTTTGCATTGTGCTCTGATTCTGTGATAGAATCTGTATTAGTAGAAGGTAGATTATTGTGATTGTAGTTACCTTTTGATGGTAAGGATAAAGACGTGAGATAGAAGTGTATGTATTTTCAAATATTATAGAGGAACAGTGGCAGGATTTTTAGGACAGTAAATTAATAAAGGGAACTAGGAGAGCTTCAGTAGCAGACAAGTAGTGGAATAGCAGTATAATTGCAGTATAATGTGGGAGTGGTGCAATGCAGTGGCTGTGGGGCAGCCATATTCAGGCAGATCTTCTGGACACTGAGGTGCTGCCCTATCTGCATGCATCTCTCTGGACTGTGGGATGAGGTAGCCAGACTCAGAGCGGAAGTAAACTGGGTCAGGAGTACCATCACCCCTATTCAGAGACCACTCAGTCCAATGCAGCTGCCTCAAAGGATGCAGAGAACGAGGAGTACTTGGATGACAGTGGGCTCAGGGAGGGTTAGACCAGTCAGGCAGAGGCACATCCCAGATCCTATTCCACTCAAGAACTCATATGCCACACTGTCAAACAGGGACAACCAACTAGAGGTACCCAGAGAAATGGAAGGAAAGGAAGTGGAGGTTAGCCAAGTGCAAAAGATGGAGATTAGTGCCCAGGAGGTGGATAGGCAGAATAGGGGCAAAATTCAGCAGAAGGGCAGACAGCAAGGTGAACCAGAGATAAAGGACAACCAAGGAAGGGGCTGGAGTAGAACAGCAAAACAGTCTAGGGAGGTCAAATCATGGAAAGTCATGTGTGCAAATGCCAGGAGCCTTAGCAACGAGATGGAAGATCTGGAGGCTGTCATGGTGCAGTCAGACCTGGACATTGTGGCCATCACTGAAACCTGGTGTAATGATAACCACGACTGGGAGTTGCATACCTGGCTACAACATATTCAGAAGAGACAGGGCAGGCAGGAAGGAAGGAGGAGTGGCACTGTATGTGAAAAATGACATAAGGCCACAGAGATCCAGGAGGAACAAAATGGGGGAGAGATACTGTGGGTTAAGCTGGAAAGGAAAATGGGGCCAGCCATCTGCACAGGTGTGGTCTATAGACCACCAGCCCAGGAGGAAGAAACAGATAGGGAGCTGATGCTAGCCATCCAGAGGATGGCAGACAAGGGTGAGGTAGTACTGGTTGGAGACTTCAATATTCCAGACGTGGACTGGAGCATCCCAGCAGCAGCATCAACTAGGAGCAGATTTATCCTGGACTTCCTTCAGGGTGCCTTCCTCAAGCAACTGGTCATGGAACTAACTCAGCAGAAGGCAATACTGAACCTTGTGCTCACAAACAGGGACAGTGTGATGGGGGTAAGAGTGGGGGAGCACCTGGGGAACAGTGACCACCAGTCACTGTGGTTTTAAATCACAGAAAGAGCAGAACCAAACCACACAAAAACACGTATCCTGGATTTTAGGGGGCAAACTTTGAGAAAATGGGGAGATACTTGAAAGAGGCATTAAGGGGAATGGGGCAGGAATCAGGGGTTGAGGAACAGTGGGAAGTATTTAAAATGGGGATTACAAGAGCAACAGAATTATGTATTAAGCAGGTTAGCAAGAGGAAAAGGAAGAGGAGACCATTATGGTTTTCAAAGAGGTAGCAAAGAAAGTGAAAGCCAAAAATATTGCATTCAGGCAATACAAAAGACACAGGCAGAAAGGGATAGGGAGAAGTACCAGGAGAAGCAAAGGGAGGCAGGGATGTCAGTAAGGAAGCCAAAGCTCAGACAGAAGAACACATTGCAAAATCAGTGGGTAGAGGAGACAAAACCTTTACAGGTACATAAGTGAAAAAAGAAAGGCAAAGGGAGGATAGTGAGACTGAAGGGGAGGATGGGGGCTGTGCGAGGAGGATGACAACAGTAAAGCTGACATATTGAACAGGTATTTCTGCTCAGTCTTTACTGAGGAAGAGGAGGGTAATGGGTCTGAATGGGTACAAGGGTGAGAATGGTGCAGAAATGGACACAAGTCCCTTTACAAGAAAGGGTCCTGAAGGAACTGGAAGTAATAAGAGTTGATAAAGCAATGAGGCCAGATGGGGTGCACCCCAGGGTCCTTAAAGAACTAAGAGAGGTGGTGGCTGAACCTCTTGCTATCCTGTTTAGCCGATCACTAGAAACAGGAGGTACCCAAAGACTGGAGGATAGCAGATGTAGTCCCCTTATACAAAAGTGGGAACAAAGAGGAAGCGGGAACTACAGACCAGTCAGCCCTCACCTCGGTAGTGGGAAGATCATGGAAGCACTACTGAAGGAGAGATTGGTGGAACATCTGGTTGTCAATGGACTACAGGACCCAAGGCAGCATGGTTTCACCAGGGGAAGGTCATGTCAGACCAACCTCATTGAATTTTTGACTGGGTGACTAGGGAGGTGGATCAGGGAGGGCAGTGGACATGGCCTATCTGGACTTCAGCAAGGCCTTGACACTGTGCCACATAGAAGACTATTGCACAAACTGGGGAATATGGGTGTGGGCAGGACAGTAGTGCGGTGGGTAGGTAACTGGCTGGGCAGCAGGACACAGAGGGTGGTGGTAAATGGCTGTCACCCACAGAGGGAAGAGTGACCAGTGGGGTACCACAGGGATCAGTGCTGGGACCGGTACTATTCAATATCTTCATCAGTGACATTGCAGGACCTAGAAGGCAGAATTTCACTGTTCGCTGATGACACAAAGCTCTGTAACAGAGTAGACACACCAGAGGGTGTAGACAGAATGAGAAGGGACCTGCAGAAACTTGAAGAATGGTCAGGGGTTTGGCAGTTGAAATTCAATGCAAGGAAGTGCAAGATAATGCATATGGGGCACAAAAACCCTGGCACAATATATCAGTTGGGGGTGAGGATATAGCATGCACCAAGCAGGAAAAGGATCTTGGAGTTATCATCTCTGATGACCTCAAGGCAGGGAAACAGTGTGACAAGGCAGCAGGTAAAGCAAATAGGATGCTGGGATGCATAGGCAGGGGCATCACCAGCAGGAAAAGGGAGGTCATAATTCCACTATATAAGACACTAGTGAAGCCGCACCTGGAGTACACTGTGCAGTTCTGGAGACCTTACATGCATGGTAAGGACACAGACAGGGTAGAGAAGGTTCAGAGGAGGGCAACAAAGATGGTGCATGGATTGCATCACAAGTCCTATGAGGACAGGCTGAAGGCACTGAACATGTACTCCTGGAGGAGAGAGGAGGGAGAGGGATATGATAGAGACATACAAGTATCTTACAGGGAGGAACAGGGTGCAGGAATGCACTATTTATAAGCGAAAAAGATGTTCCAGGACTAGAGGGCATGGGATGAAGTTGGAGGAGGGCGATTCAGAGAGACGTGAGGAAGAATTTCTTCACAGAACGGGTGGTGGACAAGTGGAACACCCTGCCAGAGGAAGTGGTGGGGGCTGAAACAATCCATGAGTTTAAGAATGCATGGGATAGACATAAGGAATTCTGGAGGTCAGGTAAGGATAGACTTCCTGAAAAACATAAACTGAACTATAAACTCAAATGGGCAGACTGGGTGGGTCATAGGCCCCTTATCTGCCGACACTGTCTATGTATCTATGTATCTATGTAAGTTCTCCCACTGGTGCTTGGACATGGAGGGTACCGGGATACCAAATGAAAAATGTAATGCTCGCTGCATAAAGTTTGTTTTTAATCTCACAGTAGGCTCTTTGTTGATCACTGATACCTGGGCTGAGATTGCTAAAGATATAAATTCGTTGGCCATCCCACCACAATTGATTCTTATCTTGCACCTTAGACAGAATGTGGGTCTTATCTTGAAAACTGAGGCACCTGAAGATGAGGACTCATGGCTTATCACCAGGTGGAGGAATCAGCTTCAAAGAACAGTGACCCTTCTCAATCATATAGCTAGGGCTGAATGGAGAGGGACCTGCCATTTTTTTCTAGAAGCTGCTGTACATATAAAATTGGGTCTACTCCTTCAACCCTCTCTGGAAATAATAAAATTGTTGCATGGGCTTTTTGATTCTTGGTCATCCATCCCCTTCTCAAAACAATCCACTTTACGGTGGATTTCCACTATCTCCAGGTCCAGCTTTTGGGTGTGATCCTCTAATGAAGATATATGTGCCTCCTTGTCAAAGATGCATTGGCTAAGAGAATCTAATGTCAGTTTAACAATTCAGAATTCCACCACAAATTGGAACAATACTTCCTTAATTGTAGAGACATCCAAAGCCAGAGATTCAATAGTAGGTGGTTCATGATGATCCACAGCAGCTGGAGATGGTAAGTCTTCTTTAGTTCTCTTCGGGGGAGGAGAGCAGGCCCTGGGTTCATCAGGTTGCTGCATAATCTCCATTTCTTACTGTAAGTTTGCCATCTTGAGGAAAATTTTATGTCAAGGTGCAGCAGGTGATCAAAGATGTCCAGATAATGCTTAGTGGAGGCAAATCAAGTGGAATATCAGCCAGAATTAACCAAGATAAAGCCCAATGCAGGGAGCACTATTGAGATGCATCCTGCCACTAGCCCACCATCTCATGACCCTCCTGCTGGATCATGACTGATGGATGTCTCTTGTGTCATTTGAAAAGAGTTGTATGTTGTTTGTCTTAGCTGACGATGGATGTCTATGGTTGCTTGTGTTGCCTTGCCCCTTCCCCCGGCTGCTTGGGGTGGGGATGCGGAGTTGGTGCTGGAAACTCTAACATTGCATTTCCATATTTTTGTTGCTTTAATAGCAACACAAACTGATATATTAACAGAGTTTTTTGCAAAAAAATATATAAGGGATATGCAACCCCCTACTGGAAATATTGTTGATAGCTTTTGTTCAAGTGCTGATTGACCTGATGACATCATGAGTAGCAAAGCCATGAGTGATGTCATCAGGTCAACTGGCACAAGAACAAAAAATATCAACAATATTTCCATAGGGGGTAACACATTCCATTTACATGAAGATGGCCGCCGGGCTGGGCATGCTGTGAGTTGCATCAAGCTGCACCGAACACTTTTCCTTTTCTTCCTGCTCATTTTTAAGTTTATAGGGTTTTATAGGGATATTTTATTTATTTTAAGTATTTGTTTTATGTTTAGTTAGTAGTTAGTTAGGGAGTACTAAAGTGAGGCAGTAAGTTGATTGAGCGTTATTGGGATTTTGTATTGCCCTATAGTATGTATCAGGGTTAATTAAATAGTTTTGCTTTGTCTAGAAGAAAGGACTTTATCATCGGCTTTTTCTATTTAATCCTCCCGATGCTATACTTCACAAGTGGGTTTAGGATTTTGCTGCCCGCTCTGTGAAAGGTCCTAATGTGGAAAGTTAACTAACTGTAGGAATAAACTGAGAGGAGGTATTGCAGTGAAGTGGAGTGGTTACATGAGAGGAAACTTCTCTGGGTGTGCTGAGGTCTGGATAGACATCTGAAGACTGGAGTGACATCTGGGATTATTGCCAGCATCTATTTTGCTGTATGGACCTATGAGATGTTATTGGATCGAATGCCATGGGATCTGCGAGACTTGTAGTTGTCGCAGTGAGAGGACTTAACTCTGATCAGGGACCAGCCACTGGATCTGCCATGGTATGGGAGTTCTGGGTTTCAAGGCAGACTGAGAACTGACTGGCAGATTCCAGATTCTCCTAGGCCACCAGGGGAGTCGGCTGGTGGGCAGACACCTTCCGTGGGCCGAAGTTATAGTAGCAGAGTGTATCTTGCGGCGGTCTCCATTAATGGAGTTTCTTTGGGCCTCTGTTAACTTTGAAATGGACTTGGATCGGTAAATGAACAATGAAGATATGGATTTATCCTAGGACTCAAATCTCCAGACACGGTCAGACCTTGTTCTTTTATTTTATCATTTTGATGGTTTTATGTAAATCTCTCAGGCAGTGAGAGTGCCTGGTGAACTGTGTAATTTCCAGGCAGTGAGAGTGTCTGGTAAACATTTCTTCAATAACTTGGTTGGATCTAATGCACTTACGTGAGAGGTAGTGCATTTGAACTATATATGGTCCTTCTTTCATGTGAGAAGTGGTACATTTGAATTTTTCCTCCTTTAGTAGAATATAAACTTTCTGACTTGAATTGATACACTGGAAAAGATTTTTGATGACTGGCCTTTCATCTTGTTAACTCCAATTACTAGCTGTAATTGTATTATAAGTTATTTGTATTAAAGGGGTTTGGAGGATTTGGTGGGGAGGGGGTGTAAGGGTTTATTATGAGTATATGTGTTTATTATTATTTATTTAGTTGTTTTTTGCTTTAAATCCCTGTCCTCTCTGTGAGAGAGAGAGGGGAGGGGTTACTATTAAAAAACTATGAGAAGGGATGGGCTTTTAAAGTGTTGAACTGATAAGGGTTAATTATGTTTTTTAAATAATGGGGGAAGAAGTGTTGGTTGTGTGGGATCGTAAATTAATACTGTGTTATTTGGTGTTTTTGAAATATGTGCTGGGGTATCAGGGATACTTTCAGGCAGTACTCTCCCTCAAGACTAAAGGATCTCCCCCCTTTGAATAACCTTCTCTTTCTCCAGAAGTCTATAATAGATGCCGAGTTTTCAGCATCTTGAGACAGAGGAGTTTAAGGAGTCAGGGACCCTGAACCTCTTGGGGGGATGGGAAAGGAGTGAGCAGATAAGAACAGTGAGGTTCTGAAGGCACCCTGGGGCGAAATGGATGCAGGAGCGAGGTTATCCTTGCCTTGTGCCCATACCCAAGGGTTCTGACTTTGTCAGGCAGGAAGTGGAATCATCCTTGTCCTTTTCAGGCAGTGTTGTGCATTGCTTCTGTTGACCTGGCTTGCATCACTGAGACCTGGCTGGATAAGAATGCGGGCCCTATTTTGGAGTCTGTGGTTCCAGTCGGGTTCTCTGTGATTCACCACCCGAGACTGGACCATGGGGCGAGGGGGTTGCAGTCTGTTTTAAACAGGAACTGGATCTCAGGCAGGTGCCAGCTGGATGTATCAACTCCTTTGAGTGTATAGAGGGTGCAGGTGCAGGCTACATGATCCTTCTCGTTTACCTTCCACCAGGTGATGGGAGGGTGTTCCTGAGGGAGGTTGCAGACTTCGTTGCCGAGTTAGTGTTGGAGTCCCCCAGATGGCTGATTCTGGGGGACTTCAATGCCTGGGTTGATGATGAACTCTAGCCTTTTGGACAAAACCTCCTCCAACTGATGGATTAATTGGGCCTGACACAGGTTGTTATCAATGCAACTCATGAGGGGGGGCACTCGTTGGACTTGATATTTCATCTGGGGATGGAGATAACCTATGTGGAGGTGAAGCCAATCAGTTGATATGACCATCACGCCCTGAGATTCAGTTTTGCAGCCCCCCGAAAGAGGCCTGCCCCTAAGGAGTGGGTACAGTTCTGTCCTTTGAGAGGAATTACCTCAGAAGGCCTAATGATGGAGCTGAACTTCTCAGGAGTGCCAATGGATAACACTGACCCAGGGCCCCTGGTGTTGGCCTATAATAGGGCTGTGGTGGTGGCCTTGGATGTCATTGCTCCAACTTGAATTCACCCCCTTACTCTTCATCTGGGGGCTCCCTGGTTTACCAGTGAGATCCGTGAGTTGAAGAAACAGGTGCGAAGATTGGAAAGACGCTGGCAGAAAACTCCCCTGGAGGTGGATAATCTTAGGTTGGTGGATCATTATAAAATCTACCAATCAGCAATTTCCCATAAGAAGGCAGAGTTCCTGTCCCAGGAAATTGCTACAGTGAGGAATAGACTGGCCCAAATCTTCCGGACTGTAGACAGACTGTGCAATCCATCCTGTCTCCATGCCAGTCGAGCTTTGTCACAGTTACAGTGTGAGGAGCTTGCGCAATTCTTCGCTGATAAGGTGTCCACCATCAGGGATGAGATCAACCAGCACCTTCCCATTGGGCCTTGCATGGATCAATTGGGTAGTACTAATACCCAGTTAACTTGGTTCACCTTTAGCCAACCAGTAGTCATGGATATAGTGAGGAATGTCCAGACTCTGCGAAATACCTACTGTAGTCTGGATCCGGGCCCTACCCGCCTACTAGTGGGGTGTGTAGAGATTATTGGCCCGATCCTTACTGGGGTAGTGGCAGTTTCATTGGAGAGAGGGATATTTACAGATCCCTTAAAGGAGGCAGTAATTCTCCCCTTTTGAAAAAGCCCTCCCTTGATCCCGACTGCCCAGGAAACTAGTAGGCTGGTGTCAAACCTACCTTTTGTAGGGAAAGTTATCGAGAAGGTGCTCGCTCTGCAGCTGGAGGATCATTTGACTAGCCACAGTATCTATGACCCTCTCCAGTCTGGCTTCAGGAAATGGCATAGCACTGAGACAGCTCTTGTGTGGGTATTAAATGATCTCCTGGTGGTGAGAGATCAGAGAGCTCGGTCCATCTTAGTTTTCCTTGATGTCTCAGCAGTATTTGACACCATGGGTCATTGAGTGAAGCTCGAGCACCTGTGGTTTTTCTGTGGACTGAGGGGAGCGGTCCACAGTTGGTTTCGATCTTTCTTCGAGGGCAGGTCTCAGAGAGTGGTGTCCGGGATTCATTCCCCGGCCCCTTACGGCCTGCCCAGTGGGGTTCCGCAGGATTTGGTGCTGTTCCCCATGTTATTTGAGGTGTATATGCTTCCATTAGGGGACATTATAAGTCGATATGGGCTGAGTTTTCATTGCTATGCAGATGATTCTCAGCTCTGTATGTCTTTTATGTCCTAACAGGAGTCTGATTCAATCACAGTGTTTAACAACTACCTGCTGGAGATACAGAACTGGATGAGTACTAGTTGACTTAAGCTGAACGCAAGTAAAATGGAGGTATTGGTGGTGGACCCTGGGGTTTGGATGTTAGGGTCATGGGCGGGGAAACTCTCAGGTTTATATCTGGGGGGATTCTGCTGATGGTCTCAGGCCAGGTGCATAACCTAGGCATTATATTTGATGAGGGTTTGACCCTGAGGGCTCAGGTGTTGGCTGCAGTCAAATCTTCCTTTTTCCATCTAAGGAACATAGCGCGGGTGAAGCACCTGGTTCCGCCCAAAGATCTTTCTACCCTGGTCCACACCTTAGTTACCAGTCATTTTGACTATTGCAATGCCCTCTATCTAGGGCTACCTGGGGGTGGATATCTGCCACTTGCAGCTAGTGCAGAACACGACTGCCAGGTTGTTGACTGGAATCTCTAGATCCAGCCATATAACACCTGTGCTGCAGGAACTGCACTGGCTGCCTATACAGTGGCTGATCCCCTTCAAGGTCGCATTGCTGACCTATAAGGCCCTACACAAGTTGGGCCTCACTATCTGAAAGAACTCCTGGTCCCTTACTGTCCTTCCTGTTCTTGCTGATCCTCTGATGAGGGATTGCTAGAGATTACCAGGGTGATTTTGAAAACATCTGGTGGAAGATCTTTTGCCTTTATGGCACCTACCCTGTGGAATACTCTACCTCATCAGATACAAGATAGCCTGACTGTAGAAGAATTTAAAAAATCAATGAAAACCTTCTTGTTTAAGCAAGCTTTTTCAGAAACTTAATGTATATTTTATATGTTTGGGCTATTTGTAATATGGATTTTAAATTTATCTGATTTTGTATGGATTATTGTAAGGGTGCCCTGAGCTTAGAAAGGGTGTTTTTTATAAATACAATCTACATTACATTTACATTACATTACATTTATGCCATATCTCCAAAAAAGTGAAAAAAATTGAATTTTCTGTGATTTTTTGCTGATTATAAAAAATCTAAAAGGTATCTGTAAATGAAACACCACTCATTTGGTAGATAATTATGTGCTGAACACCTTTTGTGCTCAAAATACCATGCTATCATTTTTTCATTTTAAAGCTATTTGCATTTTTTGCAAAATGTGAAACAAAATTGAATATTCTAGTTTTTTATTAATTATATAAAAAAAGTATAAATAAATGAAACACCACTCATTTTGTAGATAATTTTGTGTATTGTGCTCACAGTGCCATGCTATTATTTTTGTTTTAAAGTTATTTGCATTTGTTTGTTGAAAAAGTGAAAAAGGATGTTCTGCTTTTTTGCTAATTACTGTATAAAAAAACTAAAATGTATCTACAAATGAAACACCACTCATTTTATAGATATTTTGTGCTAAGCAACTTTTGTGCTTACAGTACTGTGCTCATTTTTGTTTTAAAGTTATTCACATTTGAATACAGTTAGTACAGCTAGTATACATCTGCAGAGCATAGAGAGAGAGACATACACACACACGCATGGGTTTTTTGTTTTCAAGTACATTACTTCTGCACCCAGCAAGCTAAAACTCTGTCATTATCAGTCTGAATGATTGGTGTGGCACTGATTCGACCCTAAAACACTGCTCTGTATTGGACAGACAGTGTCACAACCCTCAAAAGGCACTATCATAGCAAGATTCTTGCTGCATGCACATGCACAATGCGAACATAAAAAGCTAGAAACAGGCATGTAGGAAATACTCCATGCAGTATGTTAATAACAAGAATCTTACTTTTTGTAAGGCTTCGAGGAGCCCAGAAAGTAATAAGGTTAGATTCTGCTTTACCAGAGCACCACTTGTATAATTACCTGCTATGAAAGTACAGTATATCTTTGGTGTACTTTGGCTTTCATCTATTGTACACTAACGACAAAAATGCTACTTATGTTGCCATGAATGCAATTCATATATGTGGGCATGTATATAATACTTAGCTGGATGGACAAACAGATATATTCAGCCATATATACCAACAGGAGAAATATTATACTATACAACTGTAAATGTTTTGGAATGGCAGTATACCATCTCAGGGCAGGATATGCTCACACTCAGTGATGCTAAGTTTGAGCGCTGTGCTGGGGTGCCTTAGCCTGAGCACTCTCAGCTAGATGAGAAGACACAGCACTCAAATTGCTATCGGTCCATGGAAGATCTCGATGCACTGTTTGCCATAAATGTTTCTGTTTTATTGGCAAAACGTTGCTCAGTTCAGTTCATGCCAATGAACTATGTATTGGTATTTGCATGCCCAGCAATTCCCCAACATTTCTCTCACTAGATCTTCATCAGGGGACATGGTTCTGGAGTGGTACTCTTAGTTTAAATAGAACATACAACCAATAGTCTTACATCATTTCCCATTGATACAGAGCTGATTACATTTAAAGGGATACCTTATGACTAAGCATTGTACCATTCTGAAAAATTTATATAAGGGCCCAGATATTCAAACTTTGCTGAAAAAGTGTGCAACAGCAGGAGCAAGAGCAAGTCCACTGCGTCCATGTGCAAGAAGGGCGATATTCAAAAGCTGCACAGGCCAAGATGCGCCTACGGCCGACGACTGAATATCGCACCACCTGCGCCATAGTGCAACTAGGGATGTGAAGCTGAGCATATCTGATGCGCCATAGCGAAACAAGAGATGCTCAGCGGAGCAGTCCAGATGAGCCATAGTGCAACCAGGGATGCCCCCTGCAGCAGGGCAGCAATGCAACAGCACAACCAGGGATGCAGGGGCCCACCACCCATGCCACAGATGGGCAGAGGAGCACACAGCAGAACAGACTTCATCCCCCACACTCCATGCACTGCACAACCGGGGGAGAGCTGGAATAACCACCGGCCCATGGATACCAGCAACCAACCCACAGCTGGGCCATGGTGCCCTAGCAAACCCCCTGGCAAGCTGTGATCACCACACAAGGAGGGCCAACCACCCTGTGGCACCCCATCCCACCAATGCAGAGCACACCCTGCACCACAATCACCATACACCCTTCCCAGGAGTAGTGCCCAACAGTGCAGGACACCCTATGCATGCCACCCCCCCACTGTGACAATGCTACCCTGTGCACCACAGAGCCATGCAAGGCATCCCCACCATATGCACCCTGCTGTGGGCTGCAGCAGACAGCAGTGCAACAACAGCATACACAGTGCCACCCTGCATGTCCCCCCAAGGTACAGCTGAGAGACCGACCATGCATTGCCACAGGAGGTACCCCACATGCGACAGGGCATGCCCCGGACACCACCTCCAGTGGTACAGCAACCTGCACACCCTCCCAAGGACACATCCCATCCCAGCACTGGCCACAACAGCCAGCACAGACACGCACAATGTAGCATGGAAGCATGCACCACACAGGATGCAACAAACACAGTGCATGGACAAACACCCACACATACCCAAGGGCACACCAACACAGGGACACAGTAGCAGGTCAACCAAGCCATTAGCATGTGGCCACAGTTGACGCGTACACACGGCCAGCACCCCTACATTGCACAGGTGTGCCAGCCACCCGGCGCAGGCACCATGAAGCTGTATGCCACCAGCATGCCACCGGAACACAGGTGACAGACACTGGAGCACATCCCCTGCAACAGACACAAGTGACAGCATGGAGGGGGAACAACAACAGCGGAGGCCACAGTGCCACCGGAGGCAGATGTGTACCATATTGGTGATAGACGGTAACCTGGCATTGTGCTGGGTACTGTTGCTATCCAGCATGGACAGCCACCACTGAAATGCCAGCAGAACGTGCATATCACAGACGTGCAAGGATGTCAGCTGCACAGGTCATGGATGGTCTGACAGGGGTGCCATGCACACAGTGCAGGCCCGGTGGACCACTGCACACAGGCATCCAGTGCACAGAGTACAACACACAAACCACAGACAGTGACTGATCCCCCTGCCCACACCATAGGCTGTTCACATCTGCACACACACGCACACACAGGCCCATGTGTGCACCACCCCTGACAGCATGCACACCACTGCAGCTGAGCACCTGTAGCCCACTGCAAATCAGAGACCACCACAGTTGTCATAACAAAATGCTTATATTTAAAAGAAGTAACAAAACCTATGTACAACTATTTTCAAGAGGGGGGAAGGGCCACATAACAGGTGGGGCCAGGTAAGGGGCAGGGGTGAACATATGGGAGAGGGAAGAAGGGGTGTGAGGGTGAGTCAAAGGGGGAAAGGTGGTAGTAGGGGCATGGAGTCTTCAATGTGTGCCCCAGTCCTCCTCCACATGGTGCCTATGTCTGCCGCTCCTCCTCCTCCTCACCCCGTGGTGGTGGATTCTCTGTAACAGCTCCAGTGTTGCCCTTGCCACCTGGAGCAGCTCCCACTCCTCTCCAGTGCCTGGGTTGCAGTCCGCCCTAGGACGAGGGAGCAGAGTCAATAATGTGACTGTCCAGCCCCCCTGCAGCCCACCCATTGTGCATGGCATACAGCTATGTGCCATGCCCCTGTGATGGTGTGCGACCACCCACAGTGACCATGTCCACAAGACCTGCCTACCCAGGCGGTCACAGCCATGTGGACCACTGCACACACCCACTGCTCATGTACTGCACAGCACTACCATGGCCGTACAGTGACTTGGCTATGTGATTGTGAAGTCAGTGCCACAACCATGCCTGGCCTGCATCACATGGACCACCATGATGCACTCCCAGACATGCAGTGCCACTGGACAGTGCTGACTGTAACCAAGTTTGCACTGCAGCATGGCAGATGGTGGCCAATGGATGGTGGCCATGCCCACGCCCAGTTATACAGCATGCAGGAATAATGGATGTAAGGCACTCACCATCATCAGGCTGGTCTGCGTGCGGCTGACCGCCATTATCCTCCTGCCCTGCTGCACCTCAGATGGGGCCTCCGCTCCTGGCCTGCCTGCGTTCTTGGGCCCACAAGGTGCAAACATGGAAGAAGGAACATCAGTACAATCTGGTGTAAAGTCCCCTGCCCCCATGTGTGCGCAATCACAGCCATACCCATCAACCTCACCCGATACCACCACCACGGCCAACACTGGACGGCCCCATATGCCAGACACATACAACATTAATACCATTAAGGCAATATAGTGTATAGATGTGGCACCTACCTGGCCAAACAGCTGCCTCGACACGTGCACGGGTGGGCAAGCAGGTCTGGTCACATACTCAGGTCCGCGGTGGTGACACTGCTCCGCTGTGTGCCTATACCAGTGGCCTCCTCCAGGGTGTCGTCACCCTCCTGCCAGACCCGCATCCTGGCCCAGTCTAGGGTGCATCTCCACACAAAGCCCCAGCATAGGTCAATTACTGCCACCAGGTTGGCTAGCTCAGCCCTGGCTTCACGGCTCTGCTCACCTCCATGCATCTCCTCAGTGTGTTGGATTCAAGAATGGCACTGCGGCAGCCACCGGTCACACTGCCATGTGCCAGATGCTGCACGGTACAGTGCTGATTCCCTATCATGCTGTCACCGAACAAGCGCAAATAGTGAATGCACCATGCCCGATGCATAGCACCTAGGGCAAAGGTCGGGCACAGGGTCCAGGGTCTCTGGACGCATGGACAGCCTGAAGTCACGGTGGAACCCAATGTGTGCAGCACAATTGGGTGCCTGTGCTGCCACCTCGGTAGTGGCCTACAGTGCTGTTCCCCCAGTGCACCTATGGCCCCAGTGCCACAGGCGCCATATATGTGAACAGCGCTGTGGCGCCACTGGCACAATGGTGGCGTGCCCTGCATTGCCTCCCATGCACAGCACATCAGCAGCACGGCGAGGTGCCTGCATCATCCAGCAGGCATGTGCAGTTAGGTGTGTACTGTGCATGTCACAGAACTGCGCCCTTGGCTCAGCATGTTCAACACAATTGCGCAAAGCGCAACAGCACGATATTCAGCCAGCATATGCAAATCATCTAATCAGCCATTCAATGGTGCAGTCACTGCATCTGCATCCACTTAAAGATATGTCTCACCTCATTTGCATGGGTTGCGCTATAAAAATGCGACATTTGGCTGCACTGGCCATAGTCGGTTACTGCAGTCTATTGCGGTGAGTTGCATGCTGTTTGGGAGTGTGGACTGTGGTTTTGGGACATGCATGGGACTGCACAGTCACAGGTAACACCTGTCATTCTCACAGGATGAATCATGACCGATCCTGAGGTGGAGGAAGAGGAACAAGACGTGGGAGGAAGAGGAGGCCAAACTTCACAAAGGCAGAGACAGATGCCTTGTTTGAGGCCTACCTCGACCAGGACCCGCTGCTCAGCAGATGCCAGGGAACACCACAGGCCCATGCTTCTGCATGAGAGGAGGTGGTGCGTGCTGTCAACCTGCATGGCAGCCACCAGCGCTCCATGCAGGAGTGCAAAAAGAAGATGGGCATGGATAGGCAAAGAATTAAAGAGAAGGTGGCTGCCATCAGGGCAGCACAGTCTGCGACTGGTGGCAGACAGCCGGAGGTGCAATGCCTGACCCCACAGGAAGAGCGGGTTGCTAGCAGCATGCAGCGTTGTGCCATCGAGGGTGTTCCGGGTGGTGGATTCCAGACGGGCGGTAGCCCGTCACTGCATGGTAGGTCCTGGTCTGTCAATTGGGCGGGGACAGGGTAGGTCACATACATTAATGCTACTGTTTTTCCCTTACAGCTCCTGAGCGTCTACATGGGTCAGTGGTGGTGGGCTTCTTCACTGAGGGCAGTAGCATGGAGATGGAGGAGAGCCCATCCACCTCTACAGGCATACGGGGTCAGGGTAACAGTGGGCCCACCTGGACGTCCGGACTGATGTTGGTGGAGCAGGTGCAGAGGAGGCCCTGCCTGTGTCCCAGTGTGCCAGCGTCCATGGATGCCAGCATGCTAAGACTCGGGCTGGTGCTAGATCCATCACCGATGATGATGGAGCTAATGTTATAGGCAGTGAGATGTGTGGGCCCACAGGATAGCCACACAGCAGGAGACATCATGGCCATGGCTGTGGGTGGTGCCACCGTGGAGGCCTGCGTGACATCACAGTCCCAGCCCGTGCCTGTCTGCACCAGTGGGGCAGCACTGGTGTGTGTCCAGGACAGTGGGGCTGTTGCGGCCACTGCGGTGGCACCATTGAGCCCTGGAGAGCAGCAGCCGGAGGGGCAATATCAGCAGTCAGCCAATGGCCATGGGAGTACAGTGTCAGGGGGCGTCATCAGTGCACCACCTGTGGACATGCCCAGGCCTGGCCCTAGTGTGCAGCGCCCACCCTCAAAGGGGTGATGAGCATCAGGGCCACGAACACCATGAGGGACAGCATGCCGATCAGGCAGATGACCTCTTAGATGAGCACACCTGCATACTGCAAGCATCAGTCAATCAGCAGATGCGGCTTGTGATGGTGGTGGATGCACTGAGTGCGGCTCTGCACCAGGCAGAGGAGCGGTGCAGCAGAGACACCGCTCTGCTCCTGGCAGGGATGGATCGGTTGCGGGAGGATGTGACCGCTGCCATTGACAGGCAGACACAGGCATTCACAGCTGTCATGGCCACAATGGGCACACAGTTATTTGTCCATGCATCGCAGACACCACACAGTGTAATGTCCACCCCCATTCCCGGTGTCGTGCGACACCATCCTTGTCGACATCAGGTTTAGCTGTGGGCATCCTGAGCACGCCTGACGAAGGCATGTTCAGTGTGCTGCAGACCCCTGCGCAAGCACGGTTGCGTTCATGCAGTGGAACCCCTTGGGTACCGTCGGTGCCATGCCATGAGGCCAATGGTCAGTCTGTCACTGCTGGCGGGTCTCGGGGGGGCCGCCCACTCATCCGTGGCAGCCGTGGCACTGTGGTGCATGACTGACCTGTCTCCCAGCATGACTACTGTCTGATGCTGCCCTGTGTGCATTGTGCTGTTCAGCGGGCAATGCACGGGTGGGGTACCCAGCCCTGCACGTGCACACACATTCCATCTGCACACCCTCCCGGCTGCTGTCCGCTGTGGCATGTGCATGATGATGCCTGCGTTGTGCTGTACGCCACTGTGCAATGGTGCCCAGTGTCTGACACACGCACAATGACAGGCAGTGGGCGTGGTGGTCTGTGGACGTGTGTGTGGCTAGGTGTGGCGGTCTGAGTCAGCGTGCCTCCTACCCTTTGTGCATGTCTTGTGAGGTGTGTGTGTGTGTGTGTGTGTGTGTGTGTGTATAACCACGTGCCATGTTAGACCTCGCCCATCCCTGGCGGTGTGTGTGGTTCCATGCTCGGCCACTTCCCTTGACAGCATGCACCCCTGGTGTGTGTCCATGCGTGTTTGTGGGTTGTGCCTTTGCCACTGGTGGTTGCACATGGCCCCATGACTTACCTGGGTTGGCTGAAGTGCTCCTCTGTGATGGTGTCCCCTGCAGCTGTGCCAGCGGATCAGTCTGGGGTCCCCATCGCACAGAGGCCACTTGCCCATCACCATCTTCACCAAGCGTTCTCGCCGTCCCCATCGCTGTCCCCTCTTCAACCTGTACGGCTATCCCACAGTCGTTGGCAATGTTGTGCAGGATGCAACAGGCCAGGAATAGCCCACAGGCCTTTGAGGGACTGTACTGTAGGGCACTGCCAGAAGTGTCCAAGCAACGGAAATGTGCCTTCAGCATCCCGAACACACGCTCGATGATATTGCATGTGATGGCATGTGCCTTATTGTAACGTTGCTGCGATAGGGTCATGGGCCGCCGGTATGGTGTGAGCAGCCAGGGACGGAGTGGGTATCCACTGTCACCTGTGTGTAGAGGGTGGAGGTTCGTTTGGTGATCAGCGTCACCCTGCCTTGGGCCATCTAGGCCAATGCCCATGTCACCTCTGACCATGCCCCTCCCAAGCTCTATGTTTGTCCACATGGTTTGCATACTCACACACTAAGTGGCCAGTGGGGATGTCCCCACTCTCGAATCTGTGGCACAGTGCCGACTGGTGCCATATGAAGGCATCATGTGCTCCCCCAGGGTACATGGCACAGACATTGATTATGCGCCCACTGGCATCGCACACCACCTGGCAGTTGATGCTTGCATATCCCTTCCAATTGATAAATGCGGCTCCTTCGGGGCCAGATGGTATGCAGATGGCCACATGGGTGCAGTCCATTGCCCCTAGCATGCCAGGCATATGTGCTACCCTGTGGAACTCCTGTATGTTTGCTGTGTGCTCTGCTGGTGTGCTGGGGAAATGGATGTACTCCGCAGCATGTGGCAGCAGTGCGCTGAGGAATTGGGTGAGGTGGTGTGATGCAGCTGACTGGGTTATGCCTGTGGTGTCCCCTTTTGGTCTCTGGAAGGTACCCGTGGTGAGCAGGCACATGCAAGCTGTCACTTTTGTCTCCACTGACAGAGCATGGCTCTGTGGTGTGGGTGCCTGCATCACATCACTGCACAGCTCACAGAGCCACCTCAGAATTGCCCGATTCAGGCGGTACCGGCCCACGATCTCGGTATCGGTGTACAGCTCGAAGCTGGTGCGGGCTCGGTACTGTCTGTTGGGGGCATACCGCCAATGGGCCCTTCCACGGCTGCGCCCCCTGCTGCCTGCCTTCTCATCCCCATCCCCCTCATTACTGCCTCCATCTGGATGGTGGCACTGGCCATGTCCCTGGCTTGTGTTCCCCCCCGGCAGCTGTTTCTGTGTACCCCCTGCTGTCCTGGATGCTACTTCCCCTGCACCGGGAACACCTTCCTCTGGTGGCCTCAGTGCTGTGTGGCACTTCCCCCTTCTGCACTGTGTTTGGCTGTGGCTCCCCACACCTTCCCTGTGCCTGTGGGTTCAGGGTGCCCTTTCTCTGTCCTGCCCTGTGTGTCTGTCCTGCCCTGTGTGTCTGGTTAGAGTTCAGCCACATGTGCCTTTCCTGTAGCGTTCTTGTGTCTCTCCTTTGTTCCTTTTTATTTTGGCTCATTTCCGCTATCTCGCAACTTCCGTTTGCTCCCCTATTGCGCATGGCGCATGTTGTTGAATATCGCACTGTGCTATTTATGCATGGTTCCTCTCCCTTCAGTTGCGCATGCATTCATTGTCATTGCGCTCTTGCTCAGCATGATTTGGGGGACACATCTGCCTCCCACTGAATATTGTAAAATGGCACATTTTTGGACTTGCGCTGTAGCAACCCTATTGCGCATGGTGCAACCCTTTTGAATATCTGGCCTGGTATGTTTTGAGAACAGTAAGCAAATAAAAGTAAAATACCACTAATATAGATGATAATGTATGGTCTTTGGTTAATAACCACTCTGTAAACACTTCAAGAGGTTGCCATGACATCACTGTAAATCTCGAGAGCACAGCTCAAGAGGTTTTCAGATGTCATGGAACCTCGAGAAGTGTTTTCAGCACGGTTGTTAACCAAAGACCATACATTATATTTTATAGTGTATGGGCTACCAAGTTTGTGTAATTCTGGACCGAATTACTTTGCGGAACATCGATTGTTGTGAGCATTGTGTTTTGTTATACCATTGATATGACATACTCAAGAAGGGTTAACAACAGAGTGATGTCATAACAATAGCATAACAAGGTTGTAATCGGCCAACTAATAAGCAAATAGAGGTACAGTGATGTTGATTCCAAGATGGCTGCTGCATGCTGTGCGAATTGAAAAGAAACTGCAGGAGCAGGGATGCTTAAATTCCTTTTCAGCTATTTGAACAGGTATGACAATGTTGCCTAAATAGCTGAGGATTAAACTCTCTTTCCAGATGTTCTTGTGTGGCTTTTCTTGGTCCCTGTACCCCTCTGTGCTTTGGTTCCCTTACCAGGTAGCTGTTGGGAGTGTCGGTGGTGGACAGCCCGAAGTACCAGAGAGAGATAGTGCAAGGAGCCCTGTGGAGGGTCAATCAGAGGAAAGTGCTGGAAAGTGCCAGTGTTGGTTTCATATTTCAGAAGCAAAGAAGAGGTGTGGAAAAACAAAGAGAAATGAACAAGGAGGGTGAGGAAATCGAACACTAAAAATAAAGAAATAAAGACTCAGTAGACTTAGAGTGAAAGTGTGCAAGAGTTTGGCTGCCTGGCCCTGGGAGATTATGATATTCCACTTTCATTTTGTCTCCTCTTATATACAGTAGCTGCTTTCCCATGTGTTTGACCCAACATGTATTCGGGCTGTTGTCTGATTGCTGCAGGTTTTTTTTTTCCCTACTTAAGGTTTATTCTTGTAGTGTCTGAATATCATCAGAAAAATTTTTTCGAGCTGTTCTGCTGTGTATTTGATCTGATCTGCACTTTTTTTTATTCAGGTTTACATTTGCAGTCATAGAATACCATCACAGAATATTAACAAGAACACCAACCTTTTCAAGCTTCCTGTATAATTTTAAGATTGTAGGATTTCAAGGGCACTGTATCGTGGGTCCAGGGGTCTACATATGAACGATTTCTGTGTATGAGGTTCTTCTGTAGACTTGTTTTTGTTATTGTTGCTCCTTAGTGTCCTGTGCTCACAGTTATTGAGGGATATTAGGCTTTATTTTGACCGTAAGGAGCCAAATTTGCTGTTAAGACAAAGTCTAATGGAGCTAAGTAGACTCATATATAGCAAAGCATTGTACTTAGTACTTAGTTTATTTTAATTATTTGCATCTATAGGTCCCTAAAAGACCACACTCACTTTTTCTTCTTTTCTCTGATGTATTAAGTGCTCAGAGATTAGGCAGTCAGGCAAACAAGTAATTAGGCAGCTAGGTAAGTTACTAAGTGATTTTAACTGATTACTTAATTGGTAAGTGGGTAATTACCAAGTCTCCCTCCCTCCTTTTGATGTTAATGTTAATTGATGGTGCTGATGCCAACTGGAGTTATTAAAAGCACTCGGAGGGCCAACTGAAGGCCAATTGAAGGGATAACGGCTGTTTATTTTAAAACGCATGTGATGGCATGTTACTGACAAACTCAGACCAACTCGGACAAAGCTGACTTGATGGAGCAAGCAGTATTTTAAATAGGAATAGGATTAGGCTTCTAAGATATAACTATTTGTCATTTGTGCTTTTGATCTGTGCTCATGGAGCTTCTGCTGGAGAAGCTGTCTTATCCTCATTTTTTTTTACGTTTTTAAAATTTGAACTGTGTTTGAATCACATAGTAAAATATTTGTAGTACGTTTAGACCACTCTTGACTCCTGAATCCTGATGCAGTGCTGTGTTTTACTATGCTGCTAGCACAGCAGAATTAGTAAATCTGGTACACAGTCAGCACATAGTCGGTACTCACTGGATAACTAATGTGTTTCTTGTATTAGTACTAACGACTGTGATTGTTAACCAGTTTAATTTCTATCAAACCCTGACCAGTGTGTACACTTGGATCAGTGGGTATATTTCCCTGAATTTGACTTGTGGTAAGCGATACCTAACCTTCTTTGTTTATTTGTTGTATTTTAATTATAATTTTAATGGAGGTTCAGTAGAATCGGTGGAATCAGTACAGAAATAGAAATTATCCTTTATTCTTTCTTTTTCTCTTTTGTTCAGATAATTTGAAAGGGCAGCATGGACCCCATGTAATTCCACCGACTTACTTAACAATAATACCCTTGTTAAGGTAATATAGAAATTGGAGACACTGTTAACATAAAAATCATTAGTTTAGAAAACAGAAAGCTAGAAAATGGAAAAATATTTGTTTTTCTATTTAGATGCTTAGACTGAAGATTTGGTTGAGCACATTTGAAAAATGCATTGGAAATCACCCTCTTAAGAGTATCATAAAGGGTGAGATAGTTTCTCTTCTCTTTTTCTTTTCTTTTTTCTTCTTTCTTCTATCTGCCTTCTCTTTTGTGCTGTGCGTTATCTTTTTGCACATGCACAGGGATGTTATTAACTGCTTAGAAATAAAATAATGTTGCAAAATTAATAATTTGAGAACTGTATATGTGAATCATATATATATAAGAAATACATAAGGGACTGAAGGTTAATTGGTGAATGAAGTGATTGTGAAAAACTAAAAAGCTACAAAGCTATAAGGGTAAGAGTTAGTTCCATGGTGTTCTACATTCAATGGAGCTGATTAGTGTTACTATAACTAGAGAGTGAGTATGAATCTGTGTATTCATTATTGCTTTTTCCTTTTGATATTTACAGCTCCTGCTGATAGCAGTATAGAAGGTGCAAGTATTGATTGGAATTGGTTGAAAACACTTGGTTCCCAATCAACAAGTTATTCTCACTACAAAGTGCTTTATTCTTGCCTGTATTTGTTACTGTATGAACCTATTCAATTTGGCACAGGCTGAAACATACTGGGTGGGATATTCAAAGCAGTTGCACAAGGTGCAACAGGGTTGCACTTGCTCAACAGTGAAATGCGGCTGAGAGCGATATTCAGTGGCAGCAACTGCGAAACGCAAGTGGCAATGTGCCAATGCGCAATGGTAATGCATGTATGCACAAGTGCAGGGGGCGTAGACATGAATAAGCTGTGCAGTGCGATATTCAACACCGGACAAACAGAGCAAGCATGGAGCAAATGGGAAATGTGTGGTGCACACTTGTGCCTATAAAAAGAGGGAGCAAGCAGGGGAAGGACACCTGTGCCAGAGGGGAGCAGAAGAGAGGGAGATAGAGTGGCCAGGCAGAACAGCAGGAGAGGTGCAAGAGATGGACAGAGGCAGTGAGTGTGTGTGTGCACATATGTGTGTGTGTGTGTGTGTGTGTGTGACAGTCGGGCACACAACTGCCAGAGTGTGTGCCTGTGACACCCGGCTCAGAAGGAGCCGCACAGGTGCCCAGACAGGTGGGAGATGGAGACCACAGCCAACAGGCCACCAACCAGGGTCAGGATACACAGATGTGTACCAGGCACAAACACACACAGTGCAGCACACAGCCAGTGTGCCAGTGAAGTCAGATGCCCAGGGGGACAGGACAGCAGAGGCCATGACCAGTGCCATATTCCAGATGGAGGCAGTAATGAGGGGTGTGGGGAGACAGTGCGGCATGGCTGTGGCAGGGTCCATCAGCATTACACCCAGAACAGGTGTTACCGTGCCCACACCACCTTTGAAAAATACAGCGATACAGAGATTGTGGGCCTGTATCACCTGAACCGGGTGATTCTGAGGCAGCTATGTGAGCTGTGCAGTATGGAGATGCAGACACCCACTAGAAGGAGCCACGCCCTGAAGGTGGAGGCTAAAGTCACAGCTGTCATGTCGCTGATCACCATGGGCACCTTCCAGAGACCAACAGGGGATGCCACAGGCATAACCCAGTCGGCCACACCACGTCTCCTCACACAGTTCCTCAACACACTGCTGCCACATGCTGCAGAATGCATCCACTTCCCCAGCACACAGGCAGGGTGTACAGTGAACATGCAGGAGTTCCACAGGGTAGTACGTATGCCTGGCATGCTAGGGGCCATCGACTGCACCCATGTTGGCATCCACATGCCACCTGGCCCAGTGTGAGTAGCCTGCATCAACAGAAAGGGCTACCCCAGTGTCAACTGCCAGGTGGTCTGCGATGCCAGGGGGTACATAATCAATATCTGTGCCACACACCCTGGAGGAGCACATGATGCCTTCATCTGGCACAGCTCGGCATTGTGCCACAAGTTTGAGAGTGGGGACATCCCCACTGGCCACCTAATAGGTGAGTATGCTGGGACCATGGGCAGCCTGGCACAACAGGGCAAGGGGTGGGGGCTGCCAGGGTAGGGTCACCACAGGGTGTGGCTGGGAAGGAAGGGGGTTGCAGCAACAAAGTTCACCATGCTAACCATCCCTCTCTCCACACAGGTGACAGTGGCTACCCACTCCAGCCCTGGCTGCTCACCCCTTACCGGCACCTGTCGACCCCTGTAGAGGAGCGATACAATGAGGCACATGCCAACACACGGAACATCATCGAGCATGTGTTTGGGCTGCTGAAGGCACAGTTCTGTTGCCTGTCCAGGTCTGGCGGTGCCATACAGTACAGCCCCTCAAAGGCCTGTGGCCTATTCATGGCATGCTGTATACTGCACAACATGGCCACTGACCGTGGGATAGCTGTTGAGGTTGAAGAAGGGAAAAGCAGTGGGGACGACACAGCTGCTGGGCCATATGGTGGCAGGCAGCACCCCCCTGGGTGAAGGGAACCCCAGCGGAGCAGGATGACCCAACAGCACTGGGACACAATTACGGAGGAGCACTACAGTGCACACAGGTAAGTGAACATGCACCCATGCACAGAAGGCAACTGTGGCACAGCACACAGGCATGTGTGGGTGGGCTCTGTGACAGGAATGGATGGAGGGTGGGCATGGGCGGGTGTGGAATGGGACCCCATGGCAACACGCAGCATAGCACATCATAGCCCACCCATACACCCCCCCACACAATCACACACACACGCACACTGACACCCGCAGGCATGCACCTGGATGCTGGCACCTGGCATGTGTCAGACACTGAACACAGTGGCAGTTGGTGCCATGCTGGTATCATCATGCACATGCCACACAGGCCAGTGGCCGAACAGGTGTGCACACAGCCTGTGTATGTCACACACCACAGATGCCACATCCATGATACGCACATGCACACACCACACCAATGTGCACACAGGGTGGCAGCAGCAGACTGCAGACAGGGAGGTGGGCAGATCAGTGCTGCCGTGTGGCTGCACGGTCACTGTGGACACATGGACGGCCACGCCAAGGCCACCCAGCAGACCCAGGCTGTGTGATGGCCACAGAGGGTGTCTGTGACAGTTCACCAGAGGTGTTACTGTGGGACCATGACCAGATCCTCGCAGGGGTCTGCAGGCTCCCAAACATGCCCGCCCCGGGTGTGTCCAGAATTCCCACAGCAAAACCTGGCATCGACACTGAGGGGGTCGCTTGATGCCATGTCCCAGGGGTGGAGAATGCCCTCCACAGGGTCTGCGGTGGCTGGCCATGCACCATGGTAGACAGTGGTGTTAGGCCAATTGTGACCGCAGCGGTAAGCTGATCCAGGGCAGCAGTTGTGTCCTCCCGCAGCCAATTGTTGTGGGTCAGGAGCTGTGCAAAGCCCCAGTTGTGCTGCTCTGCAGCCTGGTACATCTCAGAATGGAGTGCACACACCCCTGCCACGAGCAGCACCTGTTGCTCCACTGAGGCCCGCAGCAGATGGGTGTGCTCGGGCAAGGGGTCAGCACCCGGGGGAGCCTGGGTGATGCCCCGATCCATGGTTGGTGTATGACCTTGCTGCACAGCCACCAGCTCAGGTGGGTGCTGCACAGCAGGGTTCTCCTGGGGCTGCACAATCATGGAGGCACCATTGGCAGTCACTGCACCTGGCCCCCCAATGTACCCATCCATCTGCTGCTGCCACCCCTTCAGCCACTGTGCACCATGCAGCACCTGTGTGGATGCGCCACCACCGCCACCACCATCGGTTGATGCCACACCACTGGTGCACTCGGTGACACCAGGGGCAGAGGCCAGTGGGTGCAAGGCCACCACCAGAGCACTGCCTGCACTGCCGGAGTGGGTGAGTGGTATGGACACCTCCCCATCGATGGCAACACCACTATCCAGGATGATGGTCACATCATCATTGGTATCGGACCCCACCCTGATCTGTGTCTCTGCCATGGCTGGCATCCCACTGGAACACAGCCAGGGTCTCATCCACCAGCATGCCATGGGCATCCAGCCAGACAGTGGTGTCGTGATGCAGTCTATCTGGCCCCCGGACACTGGTGGAGGAGGAAGGCCAGTCCCCCTGGGCCATGCTCACCCCCAAAGTGGACACCACTGCCCCTGCCACTGCATGCTAGTGCTCTGGTGCTGAAAGGGAATACAGTCACATTAATGCCGCTGCCACTCCAGCCACCCCCCTCCACCACCACCTTGCTCCAGATGCTGCTGTACGTACCATGCAGTGATGGGCTCCCACCTGTTAGGAAGCTGCCACCAGGCACCCCCTCGATGGCACTATGCTGCATGGTGGCCACCATCATCTCCTCCTGCGGCGTCAGCTGTGGCATGTTGGGCTGACCACCACCCATCGCTGCACGTGCTGCCCAGATGGCAGCCACCTTTTCCTTAATTCTGCACCTGTCAGTGCCAACCTTCTTGCACTCCTGCACAGACTTTCATTTCCATCCTAGGCCCTGAGGATGAGAGGAGAGCCCAACTGGCTGGTGCTGTGGGTGGGACAGGGAGGGCCACCACAGGGGGACCTTCTCAGAGTGCAGTCCACGGGGGCAGTGCTACAGGACCGGTGCATGGTGTGCAGGTAGGCACAGTTACATGCTACATTGTTGTGCGGGGTGGGCAGTGGGGGTGAGGGTGGGCCACAGCCTCCCATGCACATGGCCATTGTTGTTGTGTGCTGCACACAGTGTCAGTTGCACCGTGTTGTGGCTATTGCACATGTGTGTGGCTGCTGCAGGTGGGCTGTGGGTGCATCCAGGTGCCAGCTGTGCCACTGCCATCCTGCCGCTGTACCATGTCACCTGCCTGCCATGGTGGTGGTGGGTGGACCATAGGTGGTGTTGCTGTGCAGTGTTCTGCATGGCTGTGGTATGCCAGGTTGGTGGCACATGTAGGCACACTCACTTTGGGTGGCTGGGTGCCATCACAGGGGCACGTGTCACCACTGTCCACTGCGCACAGTGGGTGGGCTGGGGTGTTCCAGACATGCACTGGTACCGTGTACCCTCCTTTGTTCTAGATGTCCATCGGCCTGCTGTCAACACCTGCCTCCTGATGCATATCCTGGAGGTTACCACTGCCACACTATGGGTGGCGAGGATGCTGCAAATGTCCTTCCGCAGGCAACAGCACCAGGCAGTGGTGGGGCAAGGCCACCTGTAGAGCCCATTGGCCCACGACCCTTGTACATCCCTGTCCCCCTTCCCTTTCCCTCCCTTGATCCCTGGTTTAGTCCTGGCCCTGTTCCCTTCCCTTCCTTCCCTGGCTTTTCTGTTTTGTACATAGCTTCCCCATTCCTTGTTCTCTCTCCCCATTATTAATACATTTCTTATGGTTAACCATCTGTGCCCACGTCTGATTTGCGCTGATGTGTGGAGCCATGCAGCAGTGGTGTGCATGGTGGCTGTGTGGTGCACCTGGGGTGGCAAGGGGGTGGGCCTGGTGGTGTTCACCCATTGGTCAGTGGCTGTGCCCTGCAGCAGCCTTGGGCTGTTTGTTCTGGTTGTGTGGCATGTGCATTGTGTGTTGTTTGCCTGTGTGTTGCCAGCTGTGGTCCAGGTGGCATGCTGCACGCCTTCCTGTGGGGGATTGCCAGTGGTTGTTCAACAATGGCCACTGGTGCCACCCTACCTCTGTGCACCATTGCGGAGTGCATGGGCGGGGGCCTGCTGCATCCCCATGCACACTGGGGGGTGTTCCATTGTGTGCTTGCTGTGCCTCACTCTTGGAACCCTCGGAACCCTGGTGGAGGCACATTCCACACCAGTGGCATGCTCCTTGCTATGCCTGTTGCCAGTTCATATATGTCCTGGTGCATGCACCTCAGCCTCTTGCGCATCCCTGGTTGCACTATTGCACATGTTGGGTTGCTCCTTGGCACTGCCCTGGCTGCACTATGGTGCATCTGTGTGATATTCAGCCATGTTGCACTGGTGCATGCCACCCAACACAACCTTAGAATATCGCACTCAGTGTGCCATGGTGCAGTGACATTGTTACGTGCAGGTCTTGCACCAGCCTCTGGCACATTTCTGAAAATCCTACCCACTATATTTTTTTGCTGTTTGTTTTGGCATATTCCAGTGTATTCTCTCTATATTTTTCTTTTTTACTTGGATATTTTACATATCATAAGTGGAACAGAGTTAAAGTGGGACACAAGAAGTAGGCATAGACAGGTGTAAAATGAATACAAGGAGTGGGAAAATCATTGACTCACAGTCAAGGAAATTAAAAAACAGGAATGTGTTTTTACAGGAAAATTAGAAATGTCCTCTCCTCTATTACCATCTACATATATTCCTACCAGAATGAATAAAAAATGAAAAATCATAATGCAGTTGGGGAGGGTGAAAGATCTTAAAGGGAAAATTCAAAATAAAAATTTGAAAAGTAATAACGAACTGAATAAAGTACCAATAGATCTCTTACCTTCTGCTGAACAGGCTACTAAGACTAGGGAACTGAAAATAGATATAGATGACAAACAAGAGACTCGTGCCATTACTCAGTCACTAAATACCAAGCAAACTAGGGACTGTGAATGCATAAAATCAAGGCGTTTAAAGGATGGAAACATCAAAAATAATTCAGGTAGATTTAATAACTCTAGCTTGAATATTCAAGTAAGTAAAGATCTAAAAAAAAAATAAAATAAAAAAAACCATAACAGAGTTCTTCTCAAAACACAGAAATTTAAATAATGCAGAAATCTCAAAATTAATCAAAGCAACATCACAAGCCACAGATCAAGTTGGGGAAATAAAAGAAAATAATGCAAATAATATAGATTCAAAAAGTAATGAAGAGACAAAAATTGAACTTTTTAGTTCTTTAAATTCACTAGAAAACTCATGCATTCTAGTGTCACCAGTGTGTTACCCAAACACTCTTGGTGTATAGGGTAAATAATACATATTCTTGTGTCTTGGAGTCTGCCAAGAAACATTCATAAACAAGCAAGGAGTACTAATAAAGTTTATTATACTACTTATGACTAGCATGTGACAGAGAAAATCACATGTGGAGATGGGTTCCTCACAACTCTCCTGAAGAATGTACATAATCTCCAGAATTGTAGATCTTAGGTTCTCTAAGATCTTATTTTCTGTCCCTGTGCTCCAGCTCTTTGCCCTTCTATAGAAGCTACAGTGGGTTGCAGACAGCTAAATACTACAGATAACAGCATAGCAACAGAGCTTACCTCATAGTTACAGATATGAGGAACAATATGTATTAGTCCTAAGTCATTCTCCATTGGAGAATGACTTAGGAGACAGAATTACTAATGAGTATCATATCAGACAGAATATGCTTGCATTTGCATTATAGCTTGGACAAAAGAAATGCTGACTGGTTCAAACTACATGTGGCATTTCTTGCTTATGTATAATATAAGACAAAGATATAACAAAGGCTTTCTCTCCCTGTCAGCTTGCTTAGAGACAAAGAGAAGTGCAGACAGGGGTCTATTATATGTGGCATATCTGCCTGAGTGTAAAACACATACTACATATAATTATATGAGAATATAAGTACACAATAATCACTGATGATCCCTCAGAGTCATCTTATCAGTGATTAGGTAGATTATATATGGAATATATGTAAAAGACAAACATAATCTAGATAAATGTATTTTAGTGAGGTATAATGAATTGTGCATGATAAATATTAGCATATATTAGCAGCAAAGCAAATTCCTAGGACTAGTGCTTATATAATGTGTGCCAATATCTATATGTTAGTGCAAAACAGCAGTATCACAGTACAATAGACCAGGAATACAGTGTGAGGTATATGTGAGGTGTATGTGGGACGATAGGGGCATATCCCAGGCATAACAAGAGAGGACTGTAGAGAGTTACTCAGTATTGACTGGGTCCCCTAACACTGTACTCCAAAATCTGGATAAAGAAATAGAGCAGATTGAACTGGACCCAGATTTTCATGCATAGTGTCCAGATACTCTTTCAAAGTACACAATTAAAGCTCTTGATCATCTAGTCAGGGCTAACATAATACTTTTAGAAGCTCTAAATGATTTAAAAAAGAGATTTGAAGGCTTTTCTAATAATATGGTAACTAGACTAGAGAGTTTGGAAAAAGGATGGCGAAGATAGAAGATAGAGTTCACAAGACTAAGTTATCTTTTTCTTCCATAATAATACCAGTTACTCCGAAGAAAGGAGCAAAGAAAAATTGACAGCTAGTCAATAGAGGGAAGAAAAATAAAAATAAAGAGAGTTCAGAACAAGAAATGTAGCAGTACTGAAAAGCAGGGATCAATTGAACTAAACACTCAAAAGAAAATCCCTGATGAACAAAAGCTTAAAAAACATGTTCCTGTAAGTCCAGAGGCGATCATAAATAAAACAGGAAAAATGATACAACTAGGTCCAATGAAGGTGAAGTTCCAACACAAAAAGGTAATCTACCTATAGCATCATCCCCTTTTCTGGAATCTACAACTATGATGGAGGAAATGATATACCTGACAGGTCAGGAGGTTTGCATCAGAATAGAAGGGCTGTTCCATAAAAGATATGAAACTAAAGAACTTCTAAAAGATTTAATGGAACATCTTCTGGTAGCTGAATTAGGGATAAAATACAAAAAAGAAGTGAAGTTGTGAGTACATAGAGATATTAATGAAGAAATGAGGCCAGTGTACTGTATATTTTAGTAACTTACATGGAACTTGCAAAAAAAGTATGGGCAGACAAAGTAGATTAAATTATTTAGGATTAAAAGTGCCTGCCCCAATTTTCTGGACTACAGTTAATCAGTTCATGGATAATGACTTAGAAACTAGAGATACCCTTAGCTATGAAAACTTCACAACAAAACGTTCAGCCCTTCAATGGGATTTTTCAGCAAAAACATCTAGTAATAGAATAGGAGAATCAGAAAGAGAGTTAGTTCTTTCGATTTTCTGAGTAAACAGACTGAGTAATGAAAATACTGACACATTGACATCCTTTCTGGCAGAAAGGGTATTTGAAGAGAATGAGGGGAATCAAGTTAACTTTGTATGTGCTTCTAGGAACTTATTTGATACACTTAAAAGGGAAGCTTCAAAGCTGGATAAAAATGTGATTCTTTTGGTAGACATGCTGGATTGTGATATATTATTGTCATGTGAACAAAAATTTGACTGACTGTAAATTATTTATCTAAAACAGAACCCAGTTAACTAAGGGCTACCTCAAAAAACATATCGAATATGCTTAGTTGGAATATAGCAGGGTTTACTAACAAGATAGCTGACACAGACTTGTTGAAATATGTAAAACAGTTTGATGTTATTTTATTGCAAGAAACTTGGACAGAGGAATTCCCTGATATAAATGGATACCAGGCTTGTTGTTCACCAGCCATTAAAATCAAAAAGCATGGAAGACCTAGCAGTCGTATTGTAACGTATTCCAAAATAGATAAAAATATCTCACAATTGGATATCTTTAAGATAGATCCTAATTATATAATCATATTTATGAAATGGAATAATCAGCAAGTCACTATTATAAATGTGTACATTCTTCCATTTAAATAAACACCAGATTATTATAAAATCTGGAAGCACTTATCAAATGATATAGATTTGGCATTTAAAAAGAATCCTTCAAGCACCTTAATTGTGGCTGGAGATTTCAATGCCAGAATTTCTGATTATGATAATATTGACTTCCTAGAGAATGTTATAGATTTAAAAAATTGGAAAAGGAGAAAAAGTCAGGATAAAAAATGTAACAAAAATGGCATAGAATTTAAAAAGTTAATTGAAACTAATACACTTCTGATCTTAAATGGTAAGGTATTGGGGGATGAAGAAGGAAAAAACACATATTTTTCACATATTGGTCAAAGTACCATTGATTTTGTTCTATGTGATCCTGATAGTTATTGGAGTTTTCGTAAACTGGTTATTAATATGAGATGAGTAAGTGATAATGCACCAATTGAACTTAAAATTGATTTTAAAAGCAATAATGATGAAAACTTGCAGTCTGTGTCCAATCTTGTCCTTGGGTAAATAGGTTATAATAAGTTAATAAAAGCTAAAATTAATAATTCTCAATTAGCATATATTTTTAAGAAAAATATTAATATGGATTTGATGTATGAAACTGGTAATCTAGGTGAAATAGAACACTTAATTTGGAATATTCATCATCCAATCAAAAACAAAATTTACGTAAAAAATAATAAACAGGGAATGGGCAATTCATGCTTTGACACCGAATGCAAAAAAGCATCAACTGAACTTAATAAATTAGCAAGATATAAAAAAAATCCAACAAAAGATAATTTCATATATTTAAATAGAATTAGAAAAACATACTTACAATTTCTTGAAAAAAGAAAGTGGAGGCTCAAAATAAATGATGGCAAGAAATGTATATAATAATACAATCAAATGATAATAGTGCTTTTTGGAAGCTTGTGGCTAAAAGGGTAAATTGTTATCATTCCTCGTTGTCCATACATGTCCTGAAAGAACAATGGTTTGATTACCTTAAAACCATTTTTTCATCTAACGTAATGATACAAACTAATTACCTAATGTTTAATTTAAACATTCCTCCAGGAGATTTTACTCAATTAATCTTCCAGGAGGTAGACACTGAAAATGCTATTAAAAATTTAAAAAACAATAAGGCAGCAGGACAAGATCTGATTCCTTCTGAAATTTATAAACAATACCCACATTTTTGGATCCCACTATTAACATGCTTTTTTTAATATGTGTTTAAAACCATGGATATATCCCTCAGGCATGGCTGAGGAATATTATAGTACTAATCCATAAAAAAGGGCTCAGTTTATGACCCAGCTAATTTCAGGCCAATCAGTCTTTTAGACATATCATCAAAAATGTTTAATAGGATTATCCTTAACAAATTAACAGAATGGATTGATGCAAATGAAATAATCTCACCATTTCAAGCTGGATTTAAGGAAGCCCATTTGACAATAGACAATGTTTTTATACTTTCCCACCGAATTTAGAAATATATCCATCTTAGGAAAATTAGAATTTTTGTTCTTTTTGTGGACTTTACATATGCTTTTGATTCAATAACTAGTTTAAAATTATGGAACATTCTTCCTGAGAAAAAAATGCCATATTCTTTGTTAAACCCTGTATATTTATTATACACTAATACAATGATGGCAGTGAGGTATAGTAATAATGACATAACTGATTATTTTTGTACTAATCGAGGAGTTAAACAGGGATGCCTATGTTCTCCCGCCTTATTCAATATTTACACAAATTCACTTTTGGAACACAAAGATTCTGTCCAATTGGATCCACCTCTCATCAATAAAACTAAGCTATAGTCATTAACATATGTAGATGATATAGCATTATTCTCTTTATCCCAAATAGGCTTTAAAAGACAGATAGACATCTTTGTGGAGAAATGTAAAACTTTGGAACTAAAAATAAACCTAAAGAAAACTAAAGGGATGGTAACTGAATCATATACAAATTAAAAAAATAAAAGACAAAATTATAATAGATTCAACTAGAATTGAAATTGTACAAGAATACACTTACCTTGTCATTCAAATTTCAGATAATGCAAAGTGGAATAAACATTTAAAAATACGAAACTATAAAGTGAAAACAATAGCGAAGGCCCTGTTGAAATATAATTTTAGATATGGAAGAAATACAGTCCTTCCAGCCATATTAGCAGTAGAAGCCAAAATGAACCCCATAATTAAATATGGGACAGAAGTATGGGGTACTGAGAATTACATTGAATTATTACTATAAATCATTGCTTAATGTTCCAAAGTCAGTCTCAAATGCTATGGTCAGGGCAGAGTTGAAGTGAATTGTATAAAAGAAATCAGACTGGTAAATTATTGAATTAAGATCATAATCAATTGGTCAAATACACTTCCTAAGGAATGTTTGGAAGAGAAAATCAAATGGGACAATAAAAATATAAACTCTAAATGGTTGTTTGCACTTAAAGAAATAATGTCCAGAATAAAGGTTATTCACTTATGGATAGATTATGGTAAGGGAATCAATGTAGCCACACAGTATTGAGACCTTATTAAAACTAAACTCATGGTAAATGCTAAAACTAAGGACATGGAAAGAATTCAAAATTTAAAGTGTGTGGAATGGTTTAGAAAAAATAAAATGGGACATTACTTGAAGGAATATTCAACAATGCCTATAAATTCAGAACAGAGGAAAAACATTACATGGGCAAGATTTGATCTAATTTCTTCAAAGCATACTTACTTCAATAAATTACATTATAACGCTAAGAATACAGAAATTCTGAGTTGTGCTTGTAATAAGGGACATGTAGATTCAACAATCCATGTTATTAAGAGCTGCCCGCTATATGCTCAAGCTCGAAAAGAACACATATTAAATATATTCATTTTGTATTCTGCAGCTTTATATGATCCTATTTTTATTTCATTTCACCCAAGAACACTAGAGGAAGCCACAAAAATACCAAATTTTCTAGCTTCAGTCATTAAGATAAGAAAATAATTTTTTGATCTCATAGAGTGGAAAAGGGAATAAGTTAACTTGATTCTCCTCTTATCATTTTAAAATGTAATCCTGAGAGATATATACTGAATGATAGAAAAGTGGTATTGTTTTAGTCTACTTTTACAATAGTGATAATTATGCACTGTATTTATAATAATTATTGATTATTTCTAATATCTTGTCAAGATGTTTCTATATTTGTATATGTATAAATGTTGTAAAGTTCACAGTGTTTGCCCACTGTGATCGAACAATAAAATATTTTGATGATGATGATGAAGGTTGTAATCTGTTTGATTTCAGTTAATAATAAGGGCTCCCCATACATTATAAATTAATAACTAATACCGATAAATAGTGATAAGTCTTACTAAACATACAGTACTACTGAAGTTCATACTTTGAATGATGCTTCTTTGAATCATGGCTTGAGCCAGTGGTTATGGTGGGAGTCAACCCTAACATGATTAAGGCTAATTTTTAAGTTTCTAAAACTTGTCTCCATATACCATATGGGACTAAGGTATGTCAAATAATTGTAATATTTGCTATACCTTGATAACGTGAAGCTCACATGTTAGGAAATTCTTATTTCAGAGTTTTACTAATTCTGAACAGCTTTAAATTACACCATTCATTAAAAAACCATTGCTGTAAAATTTATAACCCAAGAGTACCTATAAAGCCACATAAAAACAAACCAAATAACACCTTCTGTTACTTTACAGCACAAGAATTTAAGATTTTTTCAAGCAAAGTATACTCCGGTATTTGACCATACTTTTCTATGATGATTCAGATCTATTACTGCAAATAATTTGTAATTCATTAAGTCTGCTTTGTACAGTTTCTACCTATTCTGATCACCCAATTTCAGTTTGAACAATTTTAGCTCCTTTCTTAAACTGATGTGAATCTGGATCACAAATATCCCAAAATTGCCACTGACAGCAGGGTATCTGGGCTTGAATCTAAGAGACGGATAGAAAAGACAAGACTTGATTATGTTATTAGATCACATCAGACCAAACTAAACACAATAAACTGCTTGATTCTAGAATCCTGTAGATACCTTTAGTTCTTAAAATTACCAAACTTTATTGTAATTCATAGTTAACTGAAAACTCCCTCCCTGCTGCAAAAGTACATAGATGAGACTCTATATCATGTGTACATAGTACACTGATTCCTATTGGAAAGGGGGGTCTCTTTAAGGGAAGTGGGGGGGGGGATTGCAACCTTACCCACAATTCTGAAATTTCAGAGTCACATTCTTCATTTAGTCCCTTTGGTTTCAAATTTTCTAGAATATAGATTCACTTGCTTTATTTTTGTAATAATCTGTTGACTCTATCCCCACCGCACTTAGATGGGTGTACCAATTCAATGCCTGTGAATTTTAAGTCTCTGGGATCAGAACCATGGTAGTCCCTGAAGTGAACACCTCCAGGAGTATTAGCATCCATTTTTATGATGTTCTTGAGGCGCTCTTTAATTCTCACTTTAAGTGGGTGAATTGTTTGTCCAACATAGGCCAAATTGCAATGGCACCACAGGACATATAAGAGGATCTACAATCCATTAAGGAGAATATATGGAAAGGGGAATCTGTTGATATCTTTGCATTGGTGGATAAGGAGACTGCAAAGAAGTATGAGTAGAGGGAAACAGTAGGAATATCTGAAATGGCAGTGGCACTGGCACTGGCACTGGCACTGGTGGGGAAGACACCTGAAAATACTACATATAATAAGGGAAAAAACATAGACACATGGCAGGCTGGTTTTACAATATTCAGTGACATTTTATTAGAAAAGCAACCAGATTCAGCTATACTATTGCTGGCTTATTCAGCCATACTCAAGGATGCCTACAAGGTAAAGTTGGGGTATGGGCGGCTGAGGTATGACGAGGCCTTTTTGCAAAGGATGGATTCACATGGGGACTTGAGATGGGACTGTACACACACAGACTTGTGGGTACAGATGCTATCCAGGCAGGTGGCTGGTGATGGGGAAGGAAAGAGAAACAGAGGAATAACCAGATAGCAAAGACCTGTTGGGGCTACAACAAGGTGGCATGCATGTGGGCAGACTGCAAATTTAGACACATTTGCTCCAAATATGCAGGCCAACACCCAGTCTTGTGCTGCAGGGTGATGGGTGATACAGCAGTCTGTTAAGGCTACAGTGGGTAGCCCTTTCAGAGTGGGAATGCAGGGTCAAGGGGGAGCGGGACATATTAAGGTGGCAGGATGAAGGGATTCTATGGGAAGGGGGAATATGGGTCAGGATACAGCATGAACTAAGTGGAAGGGGGCAAAGGGAGACAGGAAGAGGTTTCAATTAACCAGGACACCCATAAAAGTGGATATAGTTCAGGAATAGACAATGGGATACCCAGACAAAGGAATAGGGAGAATGTTGAGGGAGGGTTTTGGACTGGGTTACCAAGGGATGTGGAGAAAAATGCCTGCAAAAAACCTGGGCTCAGTAAGGGATAAGGAGGCTACAGTGATCAAGAAGATTAAGAATGCAATAGCAGCAGGCAGGGTGGAAGGGTCATTCAGCAAACCCTCTTTGGATGACTTCAGGGTATCACCACTTGGGTGGTACCAAAAAAGCAGGTGAGGCAGTTCCAGTCAATTCACCACTTGTCTTATCCTGGGGGGGGGTCTCGGTGAATGATAGCATCCCAGAGGACCAGAGTGCAGTGTCATATGCGACACTTGACCAGGCAATGGAGTTGATTAGGGAAGTTGAAAGGGCATGACTAGCAAAGACTGACATATAGGTGGCTTTTTGATTACTAGCGGTCAGGCCAGAGGACTGAGACCTGCTGGGTTTTACATTTCAGGGAGGGTACTATTTCAACAAAGCCATGCCAATGGGATGTTTGGTGGTGTGCACCACATTTGAGGCTTTTAGTACATGGATGCAGTGGGTGTTTGGAGAATGTTATGGGTACAGGTCCATGGTTCACTACCTGAATGACTTCCTTTTGGTAGGACAGGGAAAAAAGGATGGCAGCAATGTTGAAGGATTTCCAGTATATGTGTGGGGTGATTGGGGTGCCCGTGACAGAGGGTAAGATTGAAGGGACTGCTAGGAAATTGGAATTTCTGGGTATTGAAGTGGATATCGAGCATGGGGTGTTCCAGTTACCTCAGGACAAGGTACTCAGATTGAAGAGGCTATTAGAAAAGGTAAAAAGTAAGAGGAGGGTATTATTTGCAACAGTGAGCAGCTTTTTTGGGCATTTAAACTTTGCAAGTAGGACAATAACACAAGGGAGGGCATTCACCAGGAGGTTGGAATGGGCAACGGGAAAGACAAAGTTCCTGCATCGAGTGGATATTTCAAAAGGGAGTACACCAAAATTGTTGAAGTATGTGAGTAATTTTTAGAGTGTTAAAAGGGGTAACATTTTAGTAGGATGACCGGCTGTTCAACATGGACTTACAGCTGTACACAGATGCATCTGGGGCATTTGGCATGGGTGCTTACTTCTGAGGGGAATGGATGTTTGAGGCATGGCCTGAGGAGTGGAATAGGAAAAATTTGTTGAAGAACATTACATTTTGGAATATTTCGATATGGGTAGCTACGTAACATGGGGAAAGAGAATTGAGGAATCAGAGGACTGTATTTTGTGTGGCAACAAAGCTGTGGTAGAAGTGATCACCAGGCAGAGGAGGGTCCACTGAAAAGGTGACCAGGGTTTTACATCAGCTAGTATTAATAGGTCTAAAACCTAACCTATCATTCAAAGCAAGGCATACTGAAGGGATTCATAATTAGGTAGCTGACAGCCTTTCCTGTCTTCAGTTGGACAGCTTTAGGTCACTGGTACCACAAGCTGCCATATAGAGAACATGGGTGCCACTTCAGTTATGGGAAATTGTCTGGAAGGAGCCTGACTGCTGTATCAAAGCTCTTGGTTGGTAAACACACTAAAGGCATATGAAGGGGTGTGGTACACCTTCCAGGAGTTTTGGCAGTGGGGGGGGTTGAGGTAAATGATCCTGTAACTGAGGAGCAGATAGTACAGTTTATGGGCAGGAAATGGGAAACTGAGATGGCACACTCCACCATGGGTGTGCAGCTGGCAGGAATTGGATTGGCATGCAGCATCAGGGGGTGGGCAGAGCCTAACAATTTCAGAGTTGTATAGTGAATGCTCATAGGGTGGCAGAAGACTCAGGGGAGGCCAGGGGATGACAGTAAGCCTGTGGCAGGGCAATTAATGGAAAATGTTTGGGGGCTGTGGGGCATATATGCCCATCCAGGTATGAGGCATGTTTGTTTAGGCCAGTTTTCATGGTCATGGTGGGAGGCACATTCAGAGAAGGCAAAGTGGTCACGAAAAGCAAGAAGGATGCCTTAGGGGTGATTTAATGAGAGGAAGTCCATTGGGGAACAGAGAGGGTAATAATCTGGCTGCAACGGTCAAAAACAGACCAAGCCGACTTTGGAGCGGAGGTTATATTAGAGAAACATCCCAAAAGAGGTGGTGTGCAATGCAACTCTTTGACAGTAGATGGTGATTCAACAAAAGGGAAAAATTTATTTGTGCATGGGGATGGGTCACCAGTCACATGTTACCAAGTGACAGGAGTCTTAAAGAAGGAGACAACATTTGTGGGGGAGGACCCCAAGCAATTTTTACCACACTTCTTCAGAATTGGTGCTGCCTCAGAAATGGCAGCACAAGGGGGTTCTGAAGAGTAGGTAAAGTGGGTGGGCAGATGGAAATCTAACTGTTACAGGAGATGCATCAGGAAAATGAATTAATGGATATTGATTTGTATCAACAGGGAGGAGACAGAAAAGACAAGTCTGAATCTTTGGGTACTCATTTTTGTATTGGGCAGAAAGGCACGCGTCAACTATGCTAGGAGGGAAAGAACTTCGGAGGGCTACTGATAAGAAGCAAATACAATGGAAAGGGATCCAGGGCATGAAATGGGCACAACTCTTGCTGGTTTTAGAGGAGCAAAAGACAAGGTAGCCCAAGCCAGACTTGTTAGTAATCCATGCAGGGGGGAATGATTTAGGGGACAAGCCATGGGGGGCATTGTTCCAGGACATAAAAATAGATGTAGGAATCATCAGAGGTTGGTGGCCATACGTTATGATAGAGTGGTCAGAGATCATTTATAGAAGGGTTTGAAGACTTGCCAGGGACATAAGATCTGTGGAAAAAGGCTAGGAAATGCCTGACTAGGAGAGTGGCTTCATTGATAGCTGAAGCAAGGGGAATATATATTTCACACTGGGATATTTCCTTTGACTGTCCGGGGTATTATAGATCAGATGGGTGCACCTATCAAAGATGGGCATGTAATTCTTTCTCCTACCACTTACTGGAGCTCTAGAAGGGTGGAAGAGATGGGGAGCAAGGAGTGGGGGGAATCCCATCATCTGTTGCTAGGCTGGAGATGGGCTAGTGGAAGGGAGAAATAAAGGGGGTCAGGGGAGGCACAGGGAGGGTAGGAGTGGGCACAATGGGGAGGGACAGGAGTAATCATGCATGGGCCGGGGGTTATTGGCATCCAGATGTGACTGCAACATGGGGGGGCTGAGCAGAAAGTAAGCTGGGGTTTGGTTACTGGCATCAAATCCCAGGGAGACAAGGAAATGGATTTAAGAACTGGAAGAGGGTGTTGGGCCATGCAATAGGGCCCCGAGAAGATTGGTGAAGGAAGAAATGACAAGAAAGAAATTAACTTGAATATTGTGAAAAGTTGTTAATATGAATATCTGAAGTGATTTGATTGATGTGTATGATGTTTTACAAAAGGATGTGTAATAAATTATTTGCCAATCGAGCACCCAAAATACAGTAGATGGTCTGGAGTATTCATTTCCATGGGACAATCACTCTGACAATGAACTATAATATAGTATCAAGGTGACAGGTTCTTTTTCTCTGGTTGTATGTTCCTTTGGTACTAGTAGACCCTCCCTATTGAGGGTTTATTAATCTCTCCCTTGCTTGATTTAGCAATCCTGACTTGTAGCCACTTTCCAATAATCTTTTTGTCAGATCATTGACTTCTTTCTCAGAATCCCCACTATCACTGCAGTTTGTTTTAATGCTTAAATACTTACCATAAAGAACTGAATTCAGAAGGGTATGTGGGTGGGCGCTGTTGGCTCTGAGAATAGCATTAGTTGCTGTAGGTTTTCTAAGCCCCTTTGATTTGAACTCCTGGTTCCCACTTTTGGACAGAGTGAAATCAAGGAAGTTGAGCATCTCTATATCAATTGTTCCTGTGATTTTATGATTTAAATTATTCAACATTGAATCATTTTAGAAAGTCTTCTGACTCTTTTTTGTGCCATTTCACATGCATACCACATTATCAATAAAGTGCTACCACCTGGTGATGTGATGTGCATGAAGGTTGTTATTTGGGTCAAAATCAATTATTTTTTTCTATAAGCCTAGGAGCAGGTTGGGGAAGGAGGGAGACATGGATGCCCCCATCTCCATACTGCACATCTGTAAAATGAACTCATCATTAAACTTGAAATAATTTGTGGTCAGTACAAAGTGTACTACTTTCAAAATGAATGGTATTGGGCACTCAGTGCTTTTAGAATTTTGCCTTAGAAATACCTCACATGCTCTGATTCCATCAGGGTATTTTACTGAAGTATATAAGGACTCCAAGTCTATTACAAGCCATTGAAGTCATTTCTGTCCCCTGAAGTCCTTAAATTTTCTAAGGACATCCATATAGTGTCTCTGGGGGTAGAATCCTGTACTAGTGATACAATCTTTAAGAAAAAAACTATAGGAACTTTGTTAAATGGTCAGCCAGGGATCCTACCTCAGAGAAAAATGTCCTTCCTGGTGGGTCAAACCAATTTTTATGTACTTTGGGAATGGCATAAAATGTTGGAATTATGGGGTTGACTGGCAAGAGATTGATAGAGTCTGCAATGAATAGCAGCTGGCAATGTTTGTCTGTGGGCATGCTCCCAGATGACACCTTAGAAGATGGGGAGGTAGCTTCCGCCCATTAGAGGAAGGGTCAGGTAGGTAGGTAGAGTTCTCAGGAGGTGGGAGTTACTACTTTCTGGAAGGGAAAAGCATTGCTAATTTAAGCTGGTGGAATGAAGGTTCTGCCTTCTTTCATCTTCAACCTCCTCCAAAACTAATCCATCCCCAAGTGCTTCCTCCAGAAGGTACATAAGTTCAGATTTGAATTTGGGGGTGGGGTCAAAGTTTTTTTTTTATAATCCCCTTCCTTTTGTAACAATTTTACAAGACACCTTTCATAGTGCTCTGCTGTCATCAGAACCAAATGTCCCTGTGCCAGCCCAGTGGACCTGAGGGTTGAGGCACTGGATGCCACACCTCACACCACGCTGATTACCCAGGTTCAGGAGCAGACTTGGGTCACCGGGGGGAAGTGAAGGAGGAGAGGATTGAACATCCAGAGGACTGCTCTCCTCTCCTGGGGAGGGTTGTCAGGGATTCCTCACTTTGTATCAGCTCCCGGTGGAGATGGGGAGCACTACACCAGAGGTGAATAGGAATGGGGGACAGACGATGACAGATATCTGTGGAAGGGGGCAGAAGCCCACCCCTTCTTGAAGACATCAGTGCATATCTGCACCTCAAGGGAGACTTAAAAGTGAAAAAAACACTAGCACCAGGACAGGCGAAGGCAGGACAAATGGACGGCACCCACACTCAATGCTAGATTCTTCTGGCCAGCCCCCCAGCTCTTACTCTCGCCCTCACCCTGGCTGCCTACTAGATTGTAGATAGAGCACCATAAGTATGGCAGTCCCACCTTGGAGGACTCAGCCAGGGTGTTGGTCAGGTCACTGAGTGTAGGAGGAGATCTTTTTGAGATGGGGGTCAGGTTGGAAGACCTTGGGCAGAAGGGCAGAAAGCCAGTCCAGTGTGTCTATGCCAGAGAGAGGTCTATGGGGCCAGAGATGAAGGGGGCATAAATAAAAGTCTACAAAAAAAAGAACCAAATGCCCCCCTTCACCTCTGCTTAATTATTACATTTTGTAAGTTCATTAATTCCTACAAAGTTTTATTTTTTCCAGCACTCAGATTATTTTGATAGCCAGAATTATGGCTTGCTATTATGTTTCTCACTTCATGCAAATATGACAGTCTCAAAAGCTTTTATGTTAGCATTGAAATTTGCAGGGCAGAAACAAGACTTTTTTTTTTCAAACATTCAGCTTGGTCCATATTTGCAACCATAACAGAGTGATTTTTCAGTCATCATATAATTTTTTTATAATTCATCCAAAGCGACTAAATTAGCCAAGTCTTTCAGGTTCATATAAGTCAAATCACCTGCAAGGGTTACCTCCAAAAATTATAAAGGTTTAAACTGCTTACCTGCTCTGGTGGGTTTATATCCTGTCTGATGTACAGTAAATGTTGTCAGTAGCTGCAGATTCCATGGAGACCTTTACTGTTTGTAGTTGTTCCTGTATGATACCAATTGTTGTTTGTGTTGATTTTCCCTTAAAAAATTCCTACGGTGTAGCTTTCTAAAGAACCGGAAAAGGTCCACTTGAACTTAGAATGTGTCTACCTTTGGGGTAGGCACAAATGATAAACAAGTTTCTAATATTTTCTTCTGAGGACCTGTTAATGCTATGTTTGTCAAATTATTTTAAATTCATCCTCCTCTTTTTGCTTCTGACCTGCATCCCCTCCCCTTGAACTTCAACCTTTTTGCCCTGCAGCTTTTCCTCCTGTGTTTTTTGCTTTTCTTTTTGCATGTGGCTGGACCTTTGTACTAAAAAGAGACAGATGTATTCTGATTCTTTTATGTGCTTGCCTTAGGTGAGCTACTCAGAGAGTTCTGGTTGCAATCTGTGCTATGAGATCTTCCTCTTTTTCTGTAAATAATTCTGATTTGGGATCTGTCTCTGCTTAAAGAGTGAGCTTCTATTTTCCAATGATAAGTCCTCCCCTTTATAATTTACCCTATCTCTATCTAGCTTTTTTTATTTTCTTTTAATCAGGTCCAATTCATATTTATATAAGTGTCTTTTTAAAATTGTGTCCAGCTCCTTAAACTTCCTGTTGTTGAAAATGTTTTTTAAGTACCTTCTTCACTGCTTTTATTTCCTCACTAAGTAAAATGTTCTTCTGATTGTCCTCCTTTATAAGGATTTTGATGTACCTTTCAGAGCACTCTACAGAGAGAGCCTCCTACTCTTCTTTATTAATAAAGTCCTCTAATCCACCTGCAAGCAGTATAGCAATGCAGAGGCCTCTGGGGACTTGCTTGCTTTCTAACTATTTTTCCAGAATGATAATGCTATATAGGATACTCATTTCTGATGTTAGTAGTTTTTCTTATTTAGTTAACAGGATTTTTAAATCGGAGGCAGTATCTGCACATTGTGAGTTATGGTCATTTCCAGATTAAGTTTTGGCTTGTGCTTTTCTAGCGGCTGAAACATCCATGGAGGCTTGACATACCAGTCTCTCCAGATCTGCATTATTGGTGCTGTGGAATTCCCCACTCATTCTCCAATGGAGAATAGTCTGAATGTCTGGTGTGCTTCATTTGGGAGTTTGATAAAGCAGTTTTACTTTATTCAATGTCAATCTGCAAAGGCAGTACCTCCCAAGGTTTTAGAAAAGCAATCAAATAAACTCTCAATGCTCTGCAGTATAGAACACCCATGCCTACGACCAGTCAGGCTGATACAAGCTAAGGACAGAAAATGTGGGTGCTCAGCAGTGCTGAGTTCAGGTACTGCACTGAGAAATGCCTCAGCCCCAACATTTTCAGCCAAACCAGAAGGCACAGAACTTAAATTGCTATCAGCCCCTGGAATAATGTGACTCACCAATGTTTGCTGTTTGCCAGAAACATTTTTTTGTAATTTTTTACCAAAAAGTGCACAGGTCCATTCATGCAAAGATACTGTGTGTCGATACCTCATGCCCAACAATATCCCAGTACTTATTCCAAGTACGAACTTGGGTAGCATGGTATGTTTAGCAACAGTGACAGCTATTTATCTGTATTAGTTATTCATTTATTAGTAGCATTATACTTTTCTTTGCTTACTGTTCACAAAACACACCTTATCTGTCCTTCTCAGAATGGTACAATGCTTAGCCATGTGGAATCCATTTAAATGTAATTAGCCCCAGAATGACTCCACCTGACAAAACTCCAGTGAAGCACCAGGGCATTGCTGGGTGTAGAGGTTCTGATCCACAATCCTTGGCACTTTGTGGGAAAAAATAAAAATGTTTCTGGCAAACAGCAAACATTGGGAGTTGAGTTCTACTAGAGGCCGCTAGCAATCTAAGTGCTGTACCTTCTGATTAGACTGGCAGTATAGCTTGGAGGTTAGAGCAATGAGCTGTGAATGAGCTTGGCACATCCAGCAGACCTGGGTTTGATTCCCACAACCTCCTCTTGCGCACACTATGACCCTGAATAAATCACTTAACCTACACTGTGATTGTGGATCACTCCAGTAAACAGGCTTTGTGCCCAAAGGGTCTTACCTGGCTACCAAAGAATAATAATAAATACACAAATCTAAAAGCCATTAAAAAGTGTGTAGTTATAGTATTATTTCAGCTGTACTTCAAAGAGTCTCTGTCATCATTGGGGAAAAAACTGAAAACCATACTACTTAGACACAAATTTACCTTATAAAGTTATTTTCATACTACCCACCCCCTATTATTTTCTACTAAGGGCATTTGAATAAAATTGTATTTTCTGTCTCTTGGTTTTTGTCTTCTACTGTCTGCCTATATCTGACATCATTGACCTTTTCTGTGACATCATGATCCTCTGTAACATCATACTAATTTCTATAGCTAGAATTATGATGTCTCATGTAGGGGATTTCAATAACATTTTGAGACAAGGAGCCAGTGCAGAAGAAGACCATGTGAGAGAGACCACAAGTAATGAAGTATGACAGGAAGGTACATGTATCAAATATGAAACAAACTGTGTACTCACTGTATTTTTTTAAAGTCATCCCTATACAGTCAGAGGCACTATAAGGTTCAGTAGTTAAGAATTGCATTTATAAATAGCAGTGGTCTGTAAAAAGATGATGACATTACCTTAACATGGTGTTAATGTTGACCATTTGGTCCTACTGGACTCTGTGTGATCAAAGACTATTGCAATTCCATGTAGATATGCTGTTTTACATGTACACTACATGCATTCAGACAGACATATATAGATGCATACAGTACACACACTTAATAAAATTCCAAGACCAATTACGCAATTGCAAATAAGACTGATATTAATAGCATTGAGTAAAGACTGACAAACAACATCTAAGAAACTACTAATCCATTGAACTTATGTCTCTACTTGTACAACAGATAGTGTGCAGTACATACATACACTCAAGCAAGGAACATACTGTATAAAGGTTTATGGATTTTCACAAACTTCATTTCTTGTTGATGTCTAACACTTGATAAAACACATTTGTTAATACCTTTTTTCTAACTGTCCTTCCTTTTGCACAACATATAGTAAACATATGTGAATATTTTTATTATCAAGACATTATAGAAAAAAAGCTAATAAAAATAGTTGATTAACTACAATCTGCAATTAAGGATCTAATACTCATTATATTAACCTAGTCAATTGAGCTCTTTGTTAAGTCCCCTGTTTGCACAGCATGGTATATAATGTATCTACTCCTCTTTTTTTAAACTTCTTTGTTATGTCTTTCTGCAGACAGATCCCAGGTCGTTTCCTGTCACCCGCCAGAGCGAACCACTCAACGGACAGCACAGTTGGATGGCCCTTAATTAGTGCTACTTGGGATAGTCAGTATCTGAGCCTGTGTCAGCATCTCACTTAAACAGCTATAGAGCAGCAAGAATCAGCTGCCAACTAGAAATGCAGGACATCAGGTCTTTCACTTCCACCTACAGTATACAATGAATGCTGCATGACTGACAATATTATGAAAACTGTCTAAAATGTGTTATGTTAATTAGATTCTTCAACTATGTTCTTTCATCTCAGAACAGTTTTAAAAAACTGAATGGTGAAAATAAAAAACAAATTATAGAAAGATAATTGTAACAACAAAAAATGCATTACTGCATTATAAAAAATTAGCAACAAGTTGTCAAACCTATAGAATGAACTAACAGTTTCATAAGATAGTCATCAGTAGGGTGAAGGTAGTAACGTAAGATACAAAATGATAGCCACATTCTTTGTAACTAAGTTTTTCTCATTGCGTAACATATGGGTTTTAACCTGTGTAATGTTAAGCATCTTTCCTTGAGAAAATATTACAAAAACAGGAGTATCAAAGTATGCATATCTTACTAATGATTATTGCTCTGAATGTCCTGTATATCTGGTATTGCAGTATAATTAAAGCTAGGGTGATGGTACTGTATGATATACTGGAAATTCAGCATATTTGATTAAGCTAAAATAAATCACAGATGTCCCAAAAGTGCTTCCTTACAATAGTTACACATTCCTTTATTGAGTATCTTGTAATAGGTATTTTAAGCTACAGAGAGGTAAGTTGTACAGCTGGTTGATTACTCCTGTGAAAGCTGAATGCATTTAGATGCTTGGTAGTGTAAACTGGAAGAAAAACACTAGTTCAATAGGGAATTCCACCCCCAACCCCAGAAGGCTTGGAAAGTTAAAGTGCACAGTTTTGGAAGCATGTCCTTCTTCCACTGTAGGCATATTAAACTTCATAACTCATTTTTTATGTCTTATGACATGATTCCTAACTCAAGTTGCATGATATTTATTTCAACTAGACCTGCAATGACAAACAGTAATTCAAAGAGTATACTGTACCTCTGATGTAACATTTTTAATTTAATATTTTTAATTTTAACAGAGAAATGAGCTGAACCTATACGTCATCTCCCCTTGTCGAAGCTGATGTTTAAATACTAATTACAGTTTTGTTACTGTGCCATCTCTACAGGCTTTGTAGTTATCTGAGTGGGTGTTTCTGATTTACACTTAAAGAGTAAACACCATTTTAGAACTGTATTACGTAGTTTATGATCCTTGTTTAGCTCTTTCATTGTTGCCACAATGCCTCCTCAATCCATTCTAGAACTCTGTGGTTGAGAGGGACATAAAATACATCACAGCATTCTAAAATTGCTCTTGTTACCAGAGTGTAAGTCAGAAACACATACTGAGGTTACTAATTGGCCCATATAGATGGAACATTAACAGAACTGGAGGCAGTTAAAAAAACAGCTTCTGTTGAGAAAAAAGGACTTTCAGGTTCAGCACAGTTCTTTAATTCTAGAAGCTTGTTACCTGTATTCTTTTGTGAAAAGTACTTCTTAATACCCTAAGTGTGCAGGCCCTCCTCTTTTTCCCCTATGCTAAATAGACAAGAATAAAATATATAATGTAAAGCTAATTATACAATTGTTCAATGATTAGTCAGTATTTGATTCCCAATCACAGTCATGTCACCCAATTCTAGGTTCACCACAAAAGAGAATTGCTGGTGTGCTGACCTTATGTTCTGATGGTCCCAGTAAGATAAGTCCTTTGCAGTTCCCCCTTTCACCTTTATCCAACTGTATCTCACTGGTCTGGGCAATACATTGATAAATCATTTCATGATGTCACACCTGAATTCATTTTCTTGTACAAGCATGACCTGGTGTACTCCATAAATAGGGCACACTGAGTAACAAATATGTTAAAATGTAGAAACTGCAGACTTACACCAACTCCAGCCCTCAGTGACAACAGACACTACTGATAATGAAGTCCAGCTTTGAGAACCACAGACAATCAAATCTATCAAGAATGCATGATGTGTATGAATGAACAGTTTGATCTGTCCAGTTCAGAAGTAGTACTGACTTACAAGGAAGTAGTCCAAATATCTGGATGTTCTGTACTCCACTGTCATGTCAAAATGGACTATAGTTATGGCTGCTGACCTTCATGATGCATCTTTGTAAGCCAGATAAAAAGTCTGTTATTGAAGTAGATACATTTGTGTATGAGGTCTATACAAATGAACAGTAACATTCTCTAACAAAAGACATTTTGAATACAAATGTCTTGCATCTAACAGAAATTATTACAAACCTAGATAAAAAAATGTAAAATTATTTTAATAAACAAGCTTGCAATATCTATTAATTGCAGAGCATAAATAAGATATGTATTATAAAAGCTGAATGCAGAGGTTTTGTATTGTACTTCAGAACAGGTTTCATCAAAATCACATGGTTTTCTTAATTTAAATGATATTCTAGATGTGTAATATGAACAGTTCTGAATCTAATTTTTGCTTCTTTCTTAAGAAAGGACAGCTTTCTGGCTAGTAGAAACATTCAATGGATCTTGCTGGTGGCAGTACAGCCTTCTTTATAAGGATGAATGAAGATGAAAAGCAAGACAAATAGAAGCGAATGAGGCACTGCTTTATGTGATTCATGATAGCTTGCAGTAAGCCTGTTAGCCTCCGCCTGGCTCCCCTCTCTGAGAGAATAATGGATAGTTACAGTGTGTATGGTGACATTGTCAAACCATCAGGAATTGCTGATTATAGTGCTAAATATTGATCTCTGCTTCACATGTGTCAAAATTCTTTCTTCCCTTAATTAGAACTTCCCATAGCGCCATACAAGAACAAACTGAATATATCAGATCTCAGTGAAAGGGAGTGTGATACTAGAATATAATTGTGACCTCTTGTCTTCCTCTTTTCTCCTGAGTTTTGAGATGACTTCAACTGTCTATCCTGCCCTTCCCAGCACATGTGATAATCATACTCATTTTTCCCAGTCTAACCATAGGAAGATTTTTCCAAGGCACTCCTTTTCATCATACGAAACCACTGGGGCTGTGCTCAGATGGTGGTGAAACTTAAAGTGCCAGAAGGTGCCTTTTTCTATTTGTTTGTTTCACGGTACAATGCACCAGGCAGTGACCTGTGGCAACAGTGTCGCACAGACCGGAGACAGGTTCACCCAATCAAAGGGAAGCTTAAAATTAACACTGATCCCTTTATTTCTCCATGCAGGATCTGGGAAGGGCAATTTCATGGGTGTCATAGTTTCCTGCTTATCTGGCTTAAACCATTTTACAGTGTGGATATGTTTAAGAAATATAATACAGGGACTTTGTAATATGAAGATTGTTTGAACTTTTTAAATGTAAAATGCTGAAGTATAAATTTTGGATTTATACCATACAACAACTTATTTAAGAATATATTATTTCATTTTGTAAAACTGTGCAACTGTTTCTTGCTTTTATATCAGTTTCTTTCATGACACTTATTCATGATGAATGAAGGCTGCAGTATGACAAAGACTTACAGTTTACTTTTCCAACCCAAAAGCACAAAAGATCATGTTTTTTCAAAGCAATAAGAATAGGACATTGCTGAATGATTGTAAAAATAATCTTTAATATGCATTATTTTAACAGTAAGCACTATGTTAAAAAGAAACCAAATTAAGAATTCACTGGATATTTGCAATGCTCATTAAACCTTAAATCCTAACATGACCCATGTATTTTGCATTACTTAAATTAAGATGCTATTTTGTTATATCACATTCTAAGGATATTGACTTGTTTTTTTTTTTTTTCCCTTATTTCAGTAACTTGTGACCTTGAGACATACATTTGAATACAACTTTGAATTCTGGAGCCTGAGGTTCAAAATTTACAAAGGACACACAGTAAATTGTACATTTGCTTGAGAGTTTCTGTCAAGCTACCAGATGCACCTGGTTTCTTACTAATGCCATTTTAATACAGGTAAAAGACTCTAGGTTTTATTTTAATGTCAGGCAGGTTATTGGTGCATACAGTAAGTTATTTGGCCAACTAGATCCTCACTGCTGCAGCAGCTAAGCAATGCCAGATTTTTGTTATGTTTTAGGAAGGGTTACTGATGCTAATGGCAAAGGGAGAGTGAATACTATTCCACCACCCTGAAAACTGACAAAATGATATGAAGAACCTGGACCACCTAAATGACTATGTTGCTGAAAAAGAAATGCAGAGGGAGCCCTTCACTATTACTTGAGAAACAGCATATCTCTATGTTAGCTCTCAGTTAGGTATTTATGTTGTAGATGATTCCATCATGGGATGTATCCTAAGATTGTGTTACAAATATTTTTGTACAGTATGTCAGGTATTTGACTTATGGCTATGCTAGCTCCCAAACAATCAATTTAGCATAATTAGCATTGGAGAAGATGCCCACACTACTGCTACTTAAGCATGCTAAGGTTTCATCACTGCAAAAGAAAAGTCTAAGAGCCACCAACTTGCAAACCTCTGAAATCAAATGGTATGGGAAAGAAGGTAGACCCACCCACAAATGTGACCCTCTTTGAACCTGCCACGTTTTAAACACTTGGACAAACCTAGAATTTAGACTTCAGGTGTTTGCATTATGTGGAGGTAGGTAGAACAACACCAAAAACTCTACAAACAAAGATATCAGGTTGTTTAACATTTATGCTGGTTGTGAAAACCATGTTATTTGTATCTTAAATAGCCACACACTTCTGTTTTATAATTAAAGCATTGTGGCTTTAGACATTATGGAATGTTCCCTTTCATACACTAAATTTAAAAATCAAAGCTAAGCAGCCTGCTATCCATGCACATATTATTTTCCTTTCTGTGTACTCTTTCTTGTAAAGAGAATAGCTCAAAGCTGATTTCTATATTAGGTCTATTAAACTGGGCTCTGCAACATCAAAATGTCCCACAGAAAAAAACTAGCAAATTCTCACTTGTTTTGAAACAAATTAGCAATCAACATGTTCCTGCCAAATGTCTATTATACAAAAACTAGAAATTTGAACTGTCACCTTAGACTAGTAAATGACTGCTCAGCCCAACTTTGTATACCTTGATTGTTTGGCCTTCTAGTCAGATTGCTAAATGCTGCAAGTGGCCATTTTTTAAATAAATTACTGTTATTTACTATGAAAGGGAAATCTAAACAGCCACCCTGACCCTACATAACCAATGCTATTTCAATGCACTCCTTCCAAAACACTACAATATATAAATAGTTGCATACTGGAACATGCAAACAGCTTTCATTTTATAAACTTAAAAATTAAACTTTACATATGAACCATAATAATATTATCATAATTTAAGATCAGAAAGGATTCTAGGTCCACCATGCCCCCTCCTACTTAATAAGTAGAGATGGATAAGTATGCTGTTAATGCATATTGTGTTGTTTGTTCTTTTCCTAAAACTGTAAAATATGTAAAATAACTTTTCTATGACTACACTACATTGTATCATGCCAGGCATTATATGGTTTAGTTTAATATCATCTAAAATTATTTTGTGGTACATTTATATGAGAAGCAGCATAGGATAGAGGTTATGGTGCCAGGCTATGAACCTGGGGACCAGCTGACCAGGGTTTGAATCCTGCAACTGCCATTTACATACTGTGTGACCCTCTGCAAGTTACTTTACCTCCCTTTGATCTCAGGTCACATCTGACAACATAGTTTGGCTAAGTATGCCCTTCAGGCTAAAAATTCTAAAATGAAAAATATACAGATATGAAATACACTAGCAATTATTCTTTGTGACATATGATATAAGGACAAAGTATATGTGTATTGTGCTTTGTATCACAGCAAAAAAATAAAAATAAAAACAGAGGCAAGCAACCTTTGTTTCAACTTGTGGTTAGCATGCAGGTTCTGTGCTGAGTTTTGTGTGCATTGTAGCAATTATACACAATAAAACAAGGAAGAATGTGTAGTAATGTGAAATGAATGCAGGGTCAAGTGACAAGTTTTAATGAATTAGCTGACTTGATTTATCCTTGCCATTTTATAAACACAATATAGGCTGACTAGATAAGACCAAATGGCCTTCTGCTGCTGGCTTCTTCATACAGTATGTTCGTATGTATATTCATATAAGCACACAAATTTACACTATTTTGTTTTATTGGCATATGTTTTACATAGTGGCTATTCCATGTGATACTCAGTTTTTACATTAAGGAGCAGATACTTTATATTTTCACTGTGCTGGAGTTATTTTCAAAATACTAAACGTGATTTATCATTGTCTGTGCAGTTTAACTATGGACACTTCAGATGTTGATTAAGGCAAAAGTACAGAAGATATATATCATATTCATTGCAAACAACTTTGTTAATGCACTAGTTAGGGTTAAAGTGACAATAGTAGGGAAATGCGGTGTTAGGGTTTCCAAACCTAACAACCCACCTTTTGCCCTGCAGGCAGCAACAGGTGTGGGGTGTGCCTTGGGGTTCTCAACACTAATGCTCACCCCATTTCACTAGTAAATAAGCTGAGATGGGTACAGTGTATGAGAATGGGGTGAGCATTATGGGTGATAACCCCAAGGCACACCCCACTCCTGTTGCTTCCTGCAGGGTGTGGTTGGGGTGTTAGGGCTGGAAACCATAATGCCACATGTCCCTACTTTTGTCACTTTAATCCTAACTAGTGCATTAACAAAGTTTTTTGCAATGAATTGCCTTACTTTTTGAGATGGTATAAGCTTATCCTTATTTGCCTTTGGGAGCACAGGGTATGCTCCAATCCATCCATAATTTTTGAGATAGTGTAATCATATCCTTATTTGCCTGTGGAAGTGCAGGGCCATCTGGGCCCTGAGCTTCAATTCCTCTATAATTGTATCCTTATTAGTATGTAGGAGTGCAGGGCTAGAGGGCCCTGTACACCAATCCATCCATAATGTTTCAGGTACTTTAATTGTATCCTTTTTATCCTTTGGGAGCACAGGGTCCAGAGGATCATGCAATCCCATCCCTCCATAGATGCGTATATGTATGTTGCTGTGGAAGCGCTGGGTCTGGAGGGCCCTACACTTCCATATGTTGGACTACAGCAACCAAACTGTCAGCATAGGATTTGTATTACCCCACCTTATGTACGTGGTACTAAAGAATCTCCAAATCCCCAGCGAAACATGATTCCGCATCACTGCAATGTCATTCCACACCACAGGTGTGAAAACACACTTTGGAAAGGATTTTAAAAATGACAGTTGTCATGTTCATGAGGTGGTGTAAAAAAAATGGCTAGTTTGAAAATTTTGGGTCAAAATATTTAAAATTACCAAAGTTATGAGCAAGCACAAAATTTCAACAGATGCACATAACTTCACCATTTTTATATATTTTGACCCCACATTTTAAACATAGCCTTCTTATGACCTCACCTCATGAACAAGGGTGGTGAAAATTGTCAAATCTCCACTGAAAGGTGATTTTACCAACCAACTGCGAAATCACCTTTCAGGTCGAATTTACATAATTCAACTAACATTGTTCATGAGGTGGGGTCTCAAAACGGCCATGTTGAAAATCTGATGTAAAACTATGCAAAAGTGGCAAAGTTATGCAATGAAGATGAACACCCCATTGAAATACATTGAAGCTCACTTACCTTATTTTGTCATATAGCAGTTGGCAGTTTCAGCAGCAAGACATGTCTTTGATCAAAGAGTGGATATTCTCCCTGGGATTTGTTCAGATAAGTGAGGGTGTGGTTGGTATGGGGGGTTGCGGAGTGGTGGGTGATGAATGGGAGGTCAAGGTGTGGGTGTCAGATCAGTGAAGGACCCTTTTTTTTACAGGTTACAAAAAGACATTGAAGGACTGCTTTCTTTATTACAGTTTGAACAGAAAATAGAGAGTGGGGGGATGCCACTAGACACCAGGGAAAGACACAATTTAAATTGCTATGGTGATCAGAAGGTGGAGGGTGCCACTAGACACCCAGGAAATATAAGGTAAATACAGGGATGGCAATTGGAGGGCAGAGAGTGCCACTAGATACCAGGAAAATGAATTACAATTACAGGGATAATGATTGGAGGGTGGGGGTGTCACTAGAAACCAGGAAAATAGAAAACAGCTATGAGGATGGCAATCAGAGGGTGGGGTGCCACTAGACACCAGGGTGGCATACCAAAAAGGACTTTTCCATCACAAAAAAGGACTGGCACTTCATACAACTATTTTGAGGTGCTAACTGAGCATGCTCAGAAGCCAAAATTTCAAAATCAATAACTTTGGAATGGATTAATACTTTTTAACCAAACCAACCAAAGACACATCTGTGGGCCAAGCTCTTTCTAGGCTGAAAATGTCAGACCAAAATACCAACCCATCTGGCCACACCAAGGCAATAACAAAAAACAGCAAGAAAACACTGTTCAGCTGAACATTTTTGTATCACAGAATACAAAAAAGCAGAAGCGAGCTACAAAAAAGGATTTAAAAACAAAAAAAAACCTTTGGGGGTACTTTTTCCAACAATTGTCAAAATCCAGCTAACAGGGCCCCAATGACCAACAAATATGTGTTGATCTCCCTCTACTATGCCATTTTTGTGGCTTTAAATTTTTTTTTATGGAAAACAAGATGGCGGCATATGAAAAATCTCATGGAAAAGGATTCACCATACAAAAACATAATACAATCTGAATTATCTGAAGTGCTTACTGAGCATGCTCAGAACCCACATTTTTAAAATTAAATAACTTTGGAATGGATTAATATTTTTTCACCAAACACATGAAAGGCATCACTGTGAGCCAAGCCCTTTCTACCCTGAAAATTTCAGACCCAAATTCTGAACAATCTGGGTGCAAGGCAATGAAAAAAAAACTGCGATTTTTTTAATTTTTTTACTATCCTCATCTCCAAATCCACACATTCGACTGGAACAAAACTCAGCACGTCAAGAGACCAACCCCCACGAGACCATGCATGCCAAATTTTGTGGAAATCCATTTAATGGTTGCGAAGATATTAAAGTGCAAAATTTGGGCTTTAACGTTATGTGCCTACTCGAACCTAACTATAGTGGCACTATTGTGTCTATACACACACACACACACACACATATGTGTGTGTGTGTATATATATATATATATATATATATATATATACATATATCGAGAGAGAGAGAGAGAGAGACAGAGAGACATAAAGACTATATGATGGGGATGTGTGGTATACAAGGAAATACACCCACTGGGGGGGTAATTATATAATAAGGCCATGAGCCTAAAGGGTGAGTGGCTTTATTATTGAATTAACCCCCCTCAATGGGTACATGGCCTTGTATGTCACACATATCCATCATATGTTTAATACAATACATGGCAGGTTTTTGTAGCTTTTACCTGCTGTTTGTATTTGGGTCCATTTGTTGTTGAGGCATGGTCAGGGTATTTCCTGGTTTACTTTAATTCTGTGTGACACTGTGTTTTCAAAGTGCAGTGGCATTTTCATAAGGGACTCTCCTTTGGTCTGTTCTTGTTTCCATAGTGTAGGGTTCTCCTATGAAAGGGGGAGTGTCTGGGCTAGACATCCTATACATTGTTGGTGGGGTCATGGATTGCAGTGGTAGGGCATATTGGCAGTGTTGTGGAGTGACATCGGAGGTCGGTCAGGAGGAAGGTTTGAGGGTGGGAAGCAGTACAGCTGCATGTGTCATCAGGCCCATGGAGCCAGTGGACTAAGTGGTTTGGCAGCAGCAGTATGTGAGAGAGAAGGGAGATGGAGCTTTAAGAGAAAGACAGCTGGTAAGTATGGGGGGGTCTTATGTGTTCCCTGCAGCCAACATTAAACTGTGTTTTTATTTTAATGTGAAGAGCTGTGTGGGTGTGGGAGTGGGGGTTGTTAACTGTTCCCTGCAGCTGGCATCAAACTTTTTTTATGTGGCGAGCTGGGGGGGGGGGAGTGAGGCAGGAAAAGGGTTGCCTACAAGCAGGATTTTAGTATTTGGACAGGGGAGTGTTTCTGGACTGGGGGGGTTCTATAAAACTGCCTTAATTTGGTGGTTACAGATGTAAACCTCCTGTATAGCTCTGGAGGTATACAATTGTAATTGGTAAGGAATGTGGAGAAATATGCAATAATGGCTTCTGTGGGGGGAAAGAGTCAACCATGTATTATCTATCTATCTATCTATCTATCTATCTATCTATCTATCTATCTATCTATCTATCTATCTGTATATCATTTAGAGTGGATGAAATAGTAAAGGTACTTAAGAAGAAAAAAACATTTTCTCTGAAGAAAAAAATAGCATATTTCTTTATAATTCATTATCAACAGAAATTATTGAAATTCCGAAAGATAAGAATTCTGAAATAGGCAGACATGCATTTTGATTTCCAATGCATTATGTATGTGAAATACATAGTACCAAAGCATATACACATCAAGACTTTAAATATTTGCAATCCACTGCTTTAGCTACCATGCAATTTAAAGTACAATAAAATGATGTTTAAGTCTACAAAACACCAGGTGTGTGTATTCATAAAAACTGTATTTTGAGTATAATACTATATTATAGGACATTCAGGCAACTTATCTAGGGGTTTGAAGACTAAGGAAAAATATCTGATGTGCTATACCACAGATGGCATGTGCCCAATATTCTTTGAAGGTCATATAAACCCAAGAGTCTTCTTGAACATTGAATACTATATTTATTAAATTAAATATTTATTTTCAAGTACACTGTGTTTTGAAAGGATAACTGTAAATTTAAAGTCTTTAGTTGAGGTTTTCCATGTGTAACATGTTGAAGTAGGGTTCAGTGGTGAACTTTGATCTGTGCAGGATATAAATCCATCTTTTGCAGTGTCTTAGAATACCTTATCTGGACCATTTTAACTGCAATGGCTATTAAATAATGCACTGAATTTACAATAATTACACACTGCAGCTGGGACCTCTGCTATTTTTACAATGTAAATCCCAGTTTTGCTCCTAACCTTCCATATATTTGTGTAATATCGGCAAGAACCAAATGTCATATGAGAGGTGCCTTAATTATGTTTATGTTTTTACCTATTGATTTGGATAAATAAGGTAAGCAAAGCTGCAGACTGCAAACTCTCCTAGTCTGTGATGCTCTTGTCCCTCCCCTTCATGAATCTTAACAAAACAAAAATAAATAATAAGAGATGTGATTCATTGTATGTTCAAATAAGTAAGTGAGCTTCCTAAATCTGCCAGCAACATTTGCTGGATATCAAAAATAATAACTGCTTTTGCAGCAGTGCAGCTTGGAAACACAAGGGTATAAGATATACTGTACTTTAAGCTCTGTTTGATGAATCTGAGCACACTTCCTTGGGGATAGATTACCTTAAACCATGCTCTTTTACTTTCTAATCCTAACTTGATTTGATTTGTACTTTAATGCAGCTGCCTGGCAATGCAACAGCAAATAGAGACTATTTATGTAATCATACCATAAGTAGTGGGACACGTAGAAACTCTCTGGAACCTTTTTGGAAAATAGTTTTTTTTGTTGTACTTTTTATTTATTGAACAGCAGGGCTTCGGGCTTTCCAGTGCTCATTATAATTGGTTTTCTGCTTGAACTTTCAAAAACTGTCATGTCAATACTCTAGCAGAATTTTTTTGCTTACAATTTAGCTGTGGGCCCTATTTTCCGATGTGCCACTTGACAAAGTTTCTGTAATATCTGTGAGGCAAGTTATGAGCTTTACTCACTATTAAAAACCTACAAGTCTGGGTTATTTTTGTCCTAACATGAGTTTCTAATACATTGTTCTATTGTATTTTATACTGATTAAACTAATTTTACTACCTGCTGAATAAACAACCATAACATATCTTAAATCTGAAGGGACATTTCTCTCTATTGAGAAAGCAGTTTTCCTACAGTTTGCGAATGATAAAGCCCTTTAGTTTTATTAATTATATGTTACCCAGTGGCTGAGCCTGTCAGCCTACACCACTCTACAAATGGATAGCTATTAGCATTTTTGTCCCTGTAATAACATCCTAGTAGTGTAATTATTTGTGAAATTTTATTGTGTAAGGATTCACCATGATAATGTCATTACAGGAAACACTGAAAGCTAAAAACAGCCACATAGAAGAGTAGCATAACCTAATAACTTTCACAAATGATTAGTATATAATTGATATCAAAAGATATTAACCGAATATCTATATATATATATATATATATATATATATATACATATATATATATATATATATGTATACATATATATATATACACATATATATGCATTGGTAAGTTGTTTAAAAGCTGTGATTTGTATAGAGTTAAATTCATAATGAACTTGTGTGAAAAAGTGCATCCTTCTTTCTTCCTGAACTATTTAATATGTTATACATTTCCTTATATTAATTACTACGCATTCATGTTTATGTCACTAATCCATTATTAAAGATGTCTATAAACGTTTACAGTAATTTACCTTATGCATGTTTTACTCCTGGGTAGCATACCTGGACTAAGACTGAAAATAACACTTAGAAAGTACTGTTTCTAAATGTTGTACAACAACTGCATCACTATAAGCTCACTATAGCTACAGCTACTGTAGTTTGCATGTATAAGCATAAGGCCAGTAGCCAAAAAAAAAAAAACTCTATAGAACCCTATATTGTTTTACTTCACAAAACCACATAGGCCACCAATTTAAGTAATGGTTCAGAGATAGTGAAGTGTTCTTGGAAACTGATCCACTACTGTAGCACTAAGTTATCAGAATCATAAGCAATATATTTATATGACATATCATGCAAAATATCAATCATAAAAACTACTCTACAAACATAAGTTGGGACTTTATCAGATATGGTGTCATATGAACTAATCAAAGAGGGAAGGAATATGGAGCAATTCTACCTTGATTGTATGCAGCAGTGTGTACTAGGGAACCAAACAATTCTGAACAAAGGCTGTCCAAAGCAGATAAGCAATATCCCACCACTGTCCAATGTATAAACAGTTCAGTATAGAATTATCAAGGAGCTCCTGAGGCACTGTCAAACTACTAAAACTGTGCCTATGTCCTTCTCTGTAGATGATTAAAAGAGGTACTGTAAATATATGGGATACAGTCAGTTCTTAAGCCAGTAAGCTGTTGGTTAACTAGGATCTGTAGCTTATTTGTTAGGTAGGAAAATGGGCAGACTAGGTGGGCCAAGCGGTCCTTATCTGCCGTCAAATTCTATGTTTCTATGTTTCTACAAGAAGACAGTATAGCATTGTGGTTTAGGGCACTGGACTGCAAACCTGGAGACCTGGGTTGGAATCCCACAGGCCCCATTTGCTTACTGTGTGACCCTGAACAAGTCAGTTAATTTCCTAGGGCCAGATTCTAAGGCAGCGGATAGAGCAGTGCACAAAGGACACCAAAGAGTAAGATACGCCAAAATCCCTATGACATGCAAGCTGCACCAGATTCCAAGACAGCCGTGAGATATGCCAAGAAATGCTGGAATATGCATGTCGCAACTAATGCCGCTAGTGCATGTCGCAACCCACAAGAGCAGCGTGGCACTACACAAGTCACAACCCTACAACTATAAAGTTTTGCACAAGTTGCAGGCATGTTGTAAGGGCTACGAGATGACAGGTAGCAGGGGAGAGGTGGCAAGTGGTAGCAAAAAGCGAAAGAAGAACTTCACCTTTGAAGAGACCTATGTCCTCCTGGAATAACTTGAGGCAAATCCAGACTTGCTGGGGAAGGGGGGTGAGCAACAAGAATGGCTACATAGGAAAGCAGTATGGGATGTAGCTGTGTACAAGGTGAATGTGGTGGTACATGTGCGCCACACCATGCGGGACCTGCAGAAGCGGTACAGTGACCTCAAGTGCCACACCAAGGCCTATGGAGGCATATAACAAGTGGCAGGCAATGGCCACAGGAGGCAGGCCACAGGAAGTGTGACCCCTGGGCACACGTGAAGAGAGAGTTATGGCATTTGTGAGCCAGCACAGTGTCCATGGGGACTCAGAGCTGGACATATTCTGGATGGATGCAGGGATGGGTGAGTGGATGTGCGAAGCATAGCAAATGTCATATACAGTTGTAAAGTAACAATGGTCAGGAGGGGGTGTGACATGTTATGAGCACAGTGTGCTGCAGCACAGTGGGAACTATGAAGGTGGGGCACAGTAACTCAAAGTGGAACAGTGCACAGACCGGGGGTGACAATGATGGAATGTAGCCTGGCATGGTGCACGGCCCTGTGAACAGCTGATGTTGCAGCCACCACAAGGGTGGTCAGCACTGGCACACTGTAACTCCCCCCCCACAGGTGCAGCCGCAGCGGACACAAGCCAGTACTGCCCATCATGAAGAGCACAGCGATACATGGGTACGGATAGTGGCATACATGCCAGGCACTGATGGGTGTAGTAGCACTAAAGCACTGTCATTCAATCCACAGATGATGAGCCCGAGGACACAGGGGATGGTAAGAAAATAGCCATCTGTGCCACTGCCCTGTGGGGTGGAGCTGCAGTGTAGTGGACCATGGCAGGCACGGACGTCATGTAATGGTGCAGCAACACTGATCCCCTCACATGTCCTCACAGGTGCAGAGGCAGATGACAATGGGGCAGGCAAGGACATGGCTAGTGCCAACAGCAGTGTGTGGGAGAGCAATGCAGGGGTAGGATGGTAGCAGGCATGACAGTGGATGTACCACTGATGCACTGATGTCTCCCCACAGGCACAGCAGCGGTGGACACAGTAGAGGTGGACAGTGCACCAGACACCACAGGGCAGCACTAGCAGGACACAGTGGAGACACCAGTGGTGAGGGAGCAGCAATCAGATGGGGAACAGCTGCAAGAGGAGCCACTGCTGGACTTCAGTGACTACCTAAGCTGTGGCACCTGGGGTGGTGACATAGCACAGGACTTGAGCCCTGCATCCTACCAGAGGCTGGAGGAGGCCCCGAATGGGATGACATCACCCAAGGCAGAAAGGCCATGGACCCCGACCAACTACGCAGGGTTCTGCCAGACCCTTGTGTCCACCCATGCTGAGCAGGTGGAGATACTGGGCTGCATACGGCTCAGTATGGACACCCACCAAATGGCACAGCAGGAGCCGATGGCAGCACTGATAGGGGTGCTGGAGACTGGGGTGAAGACAACCACAAGTGCCATGGATCGGATCACGGAGACCATGGCCACAGTACAGTCCAGTGCACAGGCACAGACATTTGCCATCACCCACCTGGCCATGACCGTCAAGGGGTCGGTGGAGCAACACGCAAGGCAGGCTGATGCCCTCATGGCCCTGCTGCAGGCCAAGCAAGCAGGCCTGTGCCAACAGGCAACTGCTAGGTGTGATGCATCCACACATGTGGCATTGGAGGAGCAGCTGCCAACAGCCCTGCAAATGGTGCCAGAAAGAGGCACAGAGGCCACAGTGCCACTGACACTGGCAGTTTAAAAGCCAGTGCCACCAACACCCACACCACCTCCCCCAACAGCACAAAGACTACCGCCACAACCAATACCAATGCCTCCCCCACCACCCCCCCACAGCCGTGACACAGCAGCTGTCAGCAGCACCGCATCCAATAGCGCCAGTCACCAGTGCCACCATCCACGCCACAGGCACTGCAGCCCCCTGTGCCACCAACACCCACAGCTGTGGGGAAACATCGGACACCAAAGGCAACTGGGAATGCACTGGTGGCAGCCCAGGCTGCAGGATCAACTGGCAAGATGGCAGCTGCAACACCCTCTGCAGGGGTATGAGGCAGAAGGCACTGGTACAGGGCACAGGACCACTGGCTCACTGCAGGAGGCAGAACAGACAGTGGCTCAGAGGAAGGCCATGAACAGCAGTGCACCCACGGGGAGTAGCCAAGGGACAGTGCCACAGCATGTGCCACCTGCACCTGGGAGATACAGCAGGACCCGGAGGACAGTGGTACCAGTGGCACCTAGAGACAGGGGCAGGGTGGGACGTGTGCCACTACACAGTCCACAAAGCGGAAGAGAACTGGGCACTAGCAACAGGCACAGGACAGACATGCAACCATGGCATGATGTTGCCTGTCGTTGGCTGTGGGGGTGGGTTGCACACGGGGTGGACATGTGGTTCATGTGGCAGCTGTGTGTGAGGGGTGAGCATGTGCATGTGTGAGTGTGTGGGGGCACACGGAGGCCACTGTGTGGGGTCATGAATGTGCACTGCACGGGCACTGGGTGATGGTGTGTGTGAGGGTTGCCACCAGTAGTTGACTGTCTGCGTGGTGTTATTCATTAACGCTGCCATAACAGGACGGAGGTTCAACCACATACTGCACAAAGCACAACGCACATGTGGTTGAGCAGTGTCTGCACCTCTCAGTTGCGTAACTGCATCATGCGTCTTGGAGGCCGTATTCACACAGTGGTGCAGTACACCACAAGTGTGGCTTGTACGTGCAACATGTGTGAGGACACCATCGGCAGGTGCTAGGCTGCAAATCTCGCTCACCTGAAACACGGCAGATCCAAGCAGCAGTAGAAGGAGACTGGGCATTCCTGGGGTGTAAAGCAAGCCAGGCATCTGTTGACACACACCACAGCCAACTGACTGGTGAGTATACACCTCCCACATGTTAAGGATTATGCATAGCTCTGTGATTCACACACACACATGTATACCTGTGCTCTGCATAGGTGTGAGAATGTACCTCAGGATGGAAAAGCCCATACTGGGCACATATCCCATGCCACATCTGTGTCCTACAGTGATTGGGACAGTCCTGATCACAAACTATATGGGGCCCACTATCTGTAGACATGTTATTGTGCAGTTCAGGACAGTGCCACACATACTGGCCCTGTGCTATGTAATGTGCAGGCCAGTGCTATGGTGTTCGATGCTATGGGGTAGTGGGGCATGGGTGGGTACATGGGCATTGCACAGCCTGCACAGACACAGCACTCAGTGCCCCATGGAATTGGCACTGTACTGTACATGTATGCCACACCAGGGGGACACACATTGGCAATCGGTGGTTATTGTGACAGTGCAGAACACGCACCTCTGGGATGTGTGAGGGTCATATGTTGCACAGTAATCCTGCACCAAGCGGTACATGCAGTCATTACTGCGGACTCTCAGTGGTAGCCCCAGGTGTGGCGCACTCGGAACAGTAGGGGGTGGGGTTCCTGGGCAGCACCAGCACACATGCAGCACTCACTGATGTCTCCTGCGCTCACTGCCATGCTTCCATTACCCCATCCAGGTGCCACTCAGCTGTCTGCAGGCCTGCCATCTGAAGTGTACATGGAACACAATGAAGGTAAGTGCCTTGGCCAGGGTGATTGTGCCTTGCCACATGTAGGGCCACAGCTGGTGATCCTGTCATGGTTCTGTTGCAGGTCTCAGATCACCATGCCTCAAGGCAGGGATGTCAGTCTGAGTGGCCACGCCCCAAACTACATGCCAGAGGAGATGGCGCTGCTCGTAAATGAGGTGCAGCAGTGATGCACCACACTGTTGCCACCCGGCTGCAGGTGCTGCACAATGTGGACCATGAGAGGGCATGGTGTGTCACCTGGACATGTTCACTTGTGCAGTGGTGGGCCACTACACACTGCTATGTGGCCTAGGTGTCACCATGCGCACCTCTGGCCATTGTGCAATGCCAGAGTGCCTGCCACCATGCTGCATGTTGTGGATGGTGTATGCGTGCATATGTGTGTGTGTGTGTTTGGCACTGCCTGTGGTTTGTGTTGTGGCATGCATGTGTGTGTGCCGATCTGTAATGTATTTCCTGCTGTGACCCATGCCCTTCTCCCTTTCAGGTGGTGGGAGCCGACTTGCCCCATGGCAGCAGGAGGTGCTGCGGGCAATAGCAGATCTAAAGGCCTGAGATGCAGTAGAGTACCGGCATCGCACATGCCGCAGACACAAGTTGTGCTCAGTACTGCCCACAATGGATGAGGAGGTGGAAGGGGACGTGATGGCAGAGGAGGACTCATGTGACAGTGGGACTCAGGGATCCGAAGGGCACCATGCGGTGGTACTATGGCAGAGCTGGATGAGGCTGATCCCGGTGATACAGATGTGCCTGTGGAGGACATGCAGGTGGAGGAGTGCCTGGTGGTGGAACACTCTGTAGGTGAGCCAGAGGTGGCGTTGCTGGCCAGAGGGGCGCCCATGGTGGAGACACATGGTGTGGCGGTGCCGGGGGTGGGGGTGCAGTGCTCTGCAGATGTTCAGGCTGTGGTGGAGCAGCACCCAGCAGTGGAGCAGGTTGTGGATGACATGCTCCATGATGCCAGTGCTGACCACCACTCTGGGCACAATGGCCCTGCCCCTCAGCTGCAGGTCAGCCATGGTGCTGCTACAGAGGCACCTGGTAAACAGGTGGGCCCACAATTGGACTTGTACCCAGGACTGCTGGAACCTGGTGACCAGCACCTGGTGGTCCTCATATCTACCATTATGGCAGATGTCACACACCTGTATGGTTCACTCGGCGCCCTACTCTGTGCACTGCAGCGGCACTAGACATGTCAGAGCATGGACTGTGGACATGGACTGTTGAGGTGCGCAGTGTCTTGGGGGCCTATGCCATACTGCCTGTACATTGGGGCAGCGTGGGGGACCTGGGATGTATCTGTAGGGTGGGGGGCTTGTGGGCTGTGTTCCCTGATAGTGGAGGCCACCCAGGTGTGGGGTGTCTGTGTCAGGCTGCGTGCCTGGGTGGGTTGGTGGCAGTGGTTGCTGGGGGGCTGCCACCTGGGGGGGGCATGTGAGCTATTTCAGTTTTGTACACTGCTACTGTCTGTACTGGGTACTGGGGGGGTTGTTTCCCCATTGCTATTGTATATATTGTTGTTCTTATTCTTCTCATGGTTGTTGTTGCAGTTGATGCTGTTGTTGTTCATGTTGTTGATACCTATTGTTCCTTCCATGCTGTTTCATTAAATGCCTTTTACACACCCATGTCTCTGCACATCTGTCTGTGTTCTGCGTGTATGTGTGTGTGCGTGTGTGTGTGTGTGTGTGTGTGTGTGTCCCTGTGCACATGCGGGACACATGTGGTGGTGCTGCGCCATCACTTATGCGTCCCCACTGTGCACGAGGTTGCTGTGTGCCAGCTGTGTGCCTCACAGCCAGTGGCACACAATGGGTGGTCATGGCTGCATGGTGCCCTGTCTGCAGCAGTGCACATTCCGGGTCTGGGCCACATGCCGCCACACATTCCACATCCTAGCTGTGTGGTGGCCTTAGGCCTGTACGGCACCCTTCCTCCCGGTGGTCCAGTGTACCCTGTGAGTGGCACCAGTGGCACAGGCATTGGTGTGTCTCACCAACATATGTCTACAGGTCTGTGCCACCTGGTTCTGTGTCCCTGTTGTGGTTGCACTGTTTACATGTATCAGTGGCTATGGCAGGGGCATTGTGCCTGGTGGCACCATCATCCCAGTGTTGTGTCTGTCGCCTCTGTGCGCCCTTTGCCTCCTGTGCCACCCATGCAATTGGCACATGCATTGCTGCCCCTTTCACATTGTCCTGTGTGTACTGGGTGCATTGGCTTGGGTGTTCACTGTTTGCAGTGTGGTCCACCTTGGAGCACTGCTGTTTGTGTGGTGTGGTGCTGTCTGTCTCGGGGGTTCACTGGCCTGTGCACTGTTTATGACAACTTTTACCTGTTCTAACTTATGTGGCCATCATCTGCTGTATCTCTGTACACCATCTGTTTTGGAATAGCATTTCCATGGTACTGGTGTGTTATGCCTGTCGTATGCCACATTACACAGTGGCATATGCATTTTCTGTCACATCTGCATCGTAACTTGTGGTATTCATAGTTGTTGCAGGGTGCAACATAAGTGTTCTCTTGGAATCACGCACGTCACAAATTGCTGGTGTAAGTTGCAATTTGCACTGTCAGGACTGGAGTACTGCATTTACGCCTAGCGTAACTGTCTTAGAATCAGGCCCATTGTGCTCCCAGATCACACCTGGAAACACACTTCAGCTTAGTGTGCTTTTCCTGCTTAAACAATTTCCCCTTTCCCTAAATAAGTTGTTGCATCAAAACATCAGAAACTATGTAGTAGTAAATTGATAGGGCTGCCTTGATCTCTTTTTAAATAGTTTATTTACCCAGGATAGCATCTCATTGTTGGATCCAGCCAGGATTATCACGGCTGTACATTGTGCATTAAATAAAGTGGGAATACAGACAGTTTACACGTAGGCTTGCAACATGCCTCCAACACAGAGAGGTCTGGCTCGGGGTTCCCATTCCACCTGGTGTCCAGTCCGCGAACAGAGACCTTGGTGATCTCGTGTCTCTCGCCATCCCCCACCCCGTTCGTCTCTCATTACTGTTAGTGACATTGCCGTCGGTGTCTCGGGTTCAGTGAACCTCACCCCAGTCCCCCATCATCTTGCTCCTTCTCTCATCCCGACCTTTGCAGATCACACAGCTTTCCACCATTTGGCTACCTGATTGAGCTGCAATGAATGAGCACACACCCTGAGCACAGGTACATTCTCATTCATTGTAGCTCAGCCAGGCGGCCAGCCATGGTGGAGAGTGGAGGCTGTGCTGGTCACCTGCTAAGGGTCGGGGCGGGTGGGAGTTGGGTGGTGGAGACTACCTGGGGGGTGTGGGTCCACTAGACACCAGGGACATTTCGCATTGTAGTGCCTACTGTGGCAATGGTGCGGGCAGATGAATCGGCAATTGGCAATGGCGGGGGGCACTGGGGATCACTAATGGGTCTACTGTCACTGGGACTGGGACATGGCAGGTGGGCTGGGGGAACCACAGGCCACCAGGTGTCCATACCTCATAGTGCCTGCCACCTGTCTGCGTTATTTGGAGCGGCGATCATTTTGCAAGCCTACATTGTAGGCTGTGATGTATTCCCCACTTTGTTTTGTGCCACAATGTTTTTGGTCACGATGTTCCTGGCTGGATCCCCATTGTCAATGGTGTCTTGCCTGTACCCACTTTACAGCTGAACAGACTGAAACACTGAGAGGTTAATGCAATTTCCCAGGATCCTGGAACACATAAAATATATTTATGCACAATATCATACTGTATTTCATTAATGTTCTATAATAACTGGTGATCCCCTACAATGACTGGATTTCCAGTCCTCATAAAATTCCATAATAAACCACAGAATTCTGTAGTAACTTGATAGTGGATTATTACAGCATTTTCCTCCTCACACTCTCACTTCACTGTACCTGTGTGAGTATAGCAGCCGCTCAGAGATGGGCTCACTTGCACAAATACAACTTGCAGTTTAACTTGGTTTGAGTAGATAAAGTAGGCAATTTGCCCATTAAATTGTTTCCCACTCATAGTGGGTTTACTTAATAACATATGTTTGAAACAAATACTTATCAAGTTGTTTTTTAAATGACTCAAATGATGTTGTGTGCACTAGTTTGGTTTCTTTCTCTGTTGAAACATTGCACCAGTTATTATAAAAAATAATGTCTGTGTAAAGTTTGTTTTATGAGGATTTTTCACACATCCTCAGTGTGTGATAATCTCAAACTCCAAGAGCAGCTCTCCGGGTTTGTGAGATTATCACACATTGAGGGTGTGTGCAAAATCCTCATAACACACACCTGCACAGGCATCATTCACTATATAAAGTATTTATCACCCTCATTCTTTACAACTGAGAACATATGATACAAGAAGATCTTAGCCTCCCAGATTTCAGCACATCCTCCTGCTTTTTGCTCATAATAATCTATTCATGACATCACAATTATTTCCACAACAAAAGATTGTGACATCACAAACAGAGAATTATGAGGGAAAGCAGAAAAATGAGATATCTATGGGACAAAGATCCAGTTTTCATGTAAATGACCCAAATAATGAGGAATGGGGTGATACATAAGGAAATGAATGAATTTGAAGCTAAATTGTGTCTGAATATATATTGAACTGTTTTCTTGGATATTAAAAAAGCGCTGTAAGTGACTTACTTAAGGTGGCATGGGGCTTTGGTGGGATTTGAACCTGCTTCTCTTGTTTAACACATCTGTGCTCCTTCCACTAAGCTATACTGCATCCTTTCTTTTGGGAATTGCTGAAGAATTAAAACAAATATTGGGAAATGCCAACGTTTGCTTGCAGGTTTAAGTAGTGAGATTTTTATGTTGAGAAAGTGATGAAGGGGAAATAAATATAGACTAATACATGGGGAGCTGTGTGTAACAAGAATATAATTAATGGCTCTCCCCTTTTGCCATTGAGAGACCATGGTGTAATTTGCTGTTATAAAGGAGTGTTTATAATGGCAAACATGCGCACGGTTCTCCTCCCTCTGCACATGCGCCTACACCAGCGTCTCCCTTCCTGGCTCGCGCTTCCTTCAATGGAGACGCCGAAGAAACACAGCGGTGAGTAAATTTAAAAAAAAATTAAAATGAGCACTGCTTTTACAGATGGGGGACTTTCAGTATTGTTAAAAAAAAATAAGTGAAGCCCCCGAAAACGAAAATGCAACTGGACGAAAAATAAAGTGGTGCATACTCGTAGCCACACCGAAACTGCGGATTTTATTTTATATAACTGCTGCGGCCCAAAAGGGGAGAGCTATCAATTATATAAAATAAAATAAGGGGTAGTGTGTTTAAACTCGAGGTTTACACACACCCTTGGGGTTAGATGCTTTGCACAAACCTTGAGCTTCGCTCCCTGGGGTTTATGAAGTATCTAACCCCTCGGTGTGTAAACTCGCTAAACACACCACCCTGTACTTTATTCTCCATTTTATATACACCAGAGGTGACAGAGTTGCATAAACTCCGAGAGCAAAGTTCAAGGGATTTATAAAGACATCTCAAACCAAAGGTATGTATAAAATTTAGGTTTCACACACCTCCCTATTTTTTTATACAATTGTTGGGTAGCATTTTCTCACCTTGAAAACACTACCCAGCAATTATGGAAAATAGTATGGCCAGTAGGTGATGCTGCTGTTTACAATTTCAGTGTTGTGGCTGGAGTTATTGTTTTGTTTTGCTCCATATCTGTCCATCTCTTTCCCGCTCTCCAATTATATTGTACAGTATGTGTGGCAGCCAAAGTGTTAGGGCAGGATAGCGGTAGTGCTAGCTCTGTCGAAAAGCCCCATTGGGCAGAGGTATGTTTACAGCAACTAATAATTTTCTTTTTCCTTTTGCTCAATCACAAACTGGGAGGTCACAAAGCAGAAGAGAGAGTACTATCCATGGGGCATCTGAACTGCACAGTGAAGATGCTCAGTTGGGGTGGGAAAGTAGTTTCAATTATAGCCAGAAGATGTGTCAGTTGTGAGAAACACTGTGTGCACATGGTCAGTGAGGAGGCTGACACATGGCTTCCTCAATTGGAAACCCAGCATGTGTTTGCCATTATGACCAGCTGGTTATAATGATAAAGAATTATAAGTGGGTTTCCCCTATGGAAGAAAAAGCACCCAGTTATTATATAGAGAATAATGGATGGGTAAGTGTGCGTTATGGATTTTTTTCACACATCCAAGGTATGTGATGACCCATAAACTTCGAGAGCGAAGCTCGAGAGGTTTATGCGGTCATCACACACCAAGGGTGTGTGAAAAAATCCATGACCACACACTCACCTATCCTTTATTTTTTATAATTGCTGGTGCAGGGACTTGCTATGTAGATGTAAAGGAGTTGAGGGTGAGTGACTTGTAGGGTCTGGTACTGTAGCGTGACCAAGCAGCGGTCACTGTTGTAAAGAATATGCCACGAAATTTGTAGGAACAGTAAGGTTTAGCATAAAGAGTATGCTGCTTGTTTTGGTAAAAGGTGTTTTTTTACTTTTCTGCAAATGAAGCTGCCGAGTGTACAGTGAGGACAGCGAGTGCCTCAGCAGCTTCAGAAAACTCCATGCAAGTGTGAGCAACTATTGCTATAGCAACAATCACTCACACTTGTGTGAAGTTTTCTGAAGCACCGAGTCACTCGTTGTCCTCACTGTACACTCAGCAGCTTCATTTGCAGAAAAGTTAAAAAATACCTTTTACCAAAACAAGCAGTATACTGTTTATACTAAACCTTCCTGTTCCTACAAATTTTGTATCATACTCTTTACAACGGTAAATGCTGCTCAATCATGCTACAGTGAGCAGGTAAAATTTATTGCAATCCTGGGGGAAAATGATAGTGAAGGTTGTTTGGAGAATGCTGTAATAACAGGATTTCTGGTTATTATGGCATTTGAGCCTTAATAACCCGAAATACGGTTATTATGGCGTTTGACATTAACCATAATCCAGTTAATAAAGAGGGTCATCAGTAATTATATTGTAATAACTGGGGAGTGTTTTCTCCCATTGAGAAACCGGGTTATAATTTTCCGTTATAACCCGCGAGTTATAACGTTGAACACGTGCCTGGTTTCTCACATACTGCGCTTGCCTAGGCTCTTTTTCCTCGCGCGCCGATCCCGGAACTGCCGCTTCATGAACTATGACTATGGCACACAACACAGCAAAATCAGCATGGATTAAACAGTTCAATTTGTAGCAAATTCCCTGTCATACACTAACGTTTGCCATCAGGAGTGAATTTTAAAGATAACTGCCTTCCCCAGTCATCTTCAAAAAATGAGCGATAATCATCGCGACAGCACAGACATGGCCCTCTTATTCCCGATCCCTCACATCAGGTAGCAAACCGTGAAAGCTGTTTATTGTTTCTCTTTTTGTTTTGGTGAAAGTAAAAAAATAAATAAAATGCATCTAACCCCTGGGGCTCAAAACTGCAAACTGATTTTTTTTAAACAGCAGCTGCACACAAGCCACACTCCTACTACTTTTAACAAAGTGATGCTGGGAAAACACTCCCCAGCAATTACATAAAACAATGCATGGGGGGTGAGTTTATAAATGAGAAATTATGTGCACCCTCAGTGTGGGATGCTCATATAAACCCGTCGGTAGCATCCCACACCTCGGTTGCACATAATTTCTCACTACACACTCACCCCCATACATTATTGTATATATAATAAGGATCCACCTGCTCTGTTGAAGCTGAGGAATCCTGATGACATGGCAAAAGGCTATCACAAACATGAATACACATACACACACACACACACACACACACATATGCACATACATAAACATACATGCCCAGATCAGGGCTGTTAGGATAAAAGGGTAAGTCTTAGCTAAGAATTAAACGAAGCTTTGCAGGAGTAGTTGTCAATTCCATCCTCACACTAGGATTGAGCTCATACCATAGAGGCTAGTACCCGAGTGTAATACTAAGGAAATGCCACACTGTGAGGATGTGCCTTCCTTTGAAGGAGATGTTAAACTGAAGTCCTGTCTGCCTTTTCTGGGGGTTGTTCTGTTGGACATTAAAGATCCCATGGTGGAAGGGCAGAGTTTGCAGCTAACAGAAAAGGACATGTTTTTCACAGCTCTTGCTGTCAGTAACCCTTAGATTGGACCTTTTGCTGTTTTAAAGTGCAGTGTATAAATCCGAATACACCACTGTATAGCTATTCCAAAGAACATTCCTGCCTTAGCAAAGTCAAAATCAGCAACACGTGCAGCAGGAATAAGTACTCAAGGCAGGAAAGCCATTCTGCTTGATGGGGAGCAAAAACCATCAAACAAAATGATTCTGCAAGCTTTTATAGACCTTGATCAAAAAATGGACAGCTTCAACTCTCAGTTAATGGTGGCTGAGACAAAAATAGATGTCATATCTGCAGAATCTAAAGAGATGGCGGGATCAGCAAATAAAGTACTAACAGTTATGCTGGATATGGTGAGCAAGAATGAGTTACTTCATGCTTGCATTAGGCACCTTGAAATCAGTGTCTAGAGCCCAAATTGGAGACGTATTAGGCTTTCTGAGGGGAATGAGGGTCAAGAGCTCCCTCCCCAATTTCTTGCATATACCTTCAGAAGCTGATGCAGTTCACATGACAGTTTGGAGGGCCTACAGGATAACACCTCGGAGAAGGCCAAATGATGAATCGCTACCATGGACTCTATTGATGGTTACTGAGGGAATGCGTGATAAAGATCGCATCTTGCAGGCAGAGAGTAACTGGATGACTTTCCATCCACCTCAGAAACTCTTTGTATATTTTCCCTGATCAAAGCTTTGACACACCAGAGCAATGTCAAAAGTTTGGTTTGGTAAGAGTGGAGCTTAGGACGCTTGAGGTCATTAATCATTTGAAGATCCCAGCACAACTCAAGCTTACTTACGCTGGTAAGCAGCATTCGTATACTGATCCTGTAGATGCAGGGAAGGTGGTTCAGAAAATTAAAGCTGACATAGACAAACAAGATCCTGAGGTTGGTGAAATTTCATACAAACATACGAAAATGCTAGCAGAAGCGGGCCTTAAGGTCTACCAAATCTGCTCGATTGTGCAGCTAGCCCTCAACTTGCAGTTGCCCCACCTCCCGCCCCTCTTCATCATAACCCCCTTCACCCCTGTCCCCAACCTCTTAAAGTCACCTACCATTCTACAGGACACCACCCCCTCAGGCAGAGCAATCCACCTGTCCACCACCCTTTCCATAAATAAATGCCTCCTGATTTCCCTCCTGAATCTTCCCCCTTTCAACCTCAACTAATGCCCTCTCTCACCCCTCCCTCTTCTAAGCTGGAAAATCCCATCCATATTAACCTTATTTATCCCTTAGAGGTATTTAAATGTTTTGATCATATTCCCCCTATCCCTCCTCTCCTCCAGGGAGTACATGTTCAGCTCTGCTAAACTCTCCTCATAGGACTTTCCCTCAAATCCCTGGATCATCTTTGTTGTCCTATGCTGCACCCCCTCCAACAACTTGATGTCCTTCTTCAGGAACAGGCGCCAGTACTGCACGCAGTACTCCAGGTGAGGCCTGACCAAAGACCTTTACAGGGGAAGGATCACCTCCCTATTCCTGGAGGAGATTCCCCTCACCATACACCCTAGCATCCTATTGTCCTTTGCCACCACCTTCCTGCACTGAGCCGAGTTGTTCATGCTACCTGTTACAATCACCTCCAGATCCTTTTCTTCCTCATTACTTTCCAGCTGTAGCCCTCCCAGCTGATAGCTCCTCCCCTGGTTTCCATCTCCAAAGTGCAGTACCTTGCACTTCTTGGCACTGAACCCCAGCTGTCATGTTACTGACCACTCCTGTAGTTTGTTCAGGTACTTCTGCAGCTCCTTCCAGCCTTCAATGTCATCTACCACAGCTCCCATCTTTGTATCATCTGTGAACAGACTGATCCCACTCCCGACCCCATGTGAGATATCAGCTATGACTATTCCAAACAGCACTGGTCCCAGCACTGAATCCTTTGGCACCCTACTTGTCACTTCCCTAGCTGATGAGAGCTCTCCCACCACCACCACCACCACCACCCTCTGCTGCCTTCCATTCAGCCAGTTGATGATCTAATTGACCATCTTTGTTTCCACCCCTATGTATTCTAGCTTCTCCCCAGCCTCCCATGTGGCACAGAATCGAAGGCCTTGCTGAAATCCAAATACAGGACATCCACCGCATGACCCTCATCCAGTTCCCTGGTCATGAAGTCATAATACTCAGTTAGATTTGTCTGGCAGGATCTGCCAGAGACAAATCCATGTTGATGACCATCCTGGAGACCATTGTCCTCCAAGAAGGCCACCAGCTGCTCCTTTAGGCTTGCTTCCATGAGCTTCCCCACAATTAATGTGAGGCTCACTTGCCAGTAGTTGCCTAGCTCATCCCTGGGGCCACTTTTGTGAATGGGCACCTCATGGGCCATCCTCCAGTCCTGTGGTATGCATCCTGTGTCCAGGAAGGTATTAAACAGGTCAGTCAGTGGCCCCACAAGGATCTCCCCCAGCTCTCTGAGTATCCTAGGGTGAATACATTCTGATCTTGGTGCCTTGTCCACCCTTAATACCATCAATCCTTCCAGAACCCTGTCATCCGTAATCCCTACGTTAGTCACCCCCTCCCCTCCACTGCCCACCCTACCCCCCTTGGGGTTTCTGCCCCCCTTTCTCCTTCATGAACACAGAACAGAAGTATTATTTTAATGTTTCTGCCTGTCCCCCCCTCTTCTCCACCCACCCTCTGTTCTTCCGAATCTTCACAATCTGGACTTTGTTCTTCCTTTTTCTCTAATGTATCTGAAGAAGTCATTTTCTCCTTCCTATACCCTGTGCCAGTCTCAGTTCTCTTGAGGCCTTGGCCACTCTGACTAGCCTGGTAACCTCCCTGGACTTCTTTGTATACTCTTCCTTCTCAACCCCCCATTTCTTGAGTTTCCGAAATACCTTTCTCTTGGCCCTTACCCCCACCATAACCTCCCAAGTCAACCAACTGGGCTTCTTTGCCTATCCCTTCTTACTCCATGCCTTTGTACACACCCCAGTGGCCTCTGTCAGACCTCTTTTAAGATGATGATGAATGACTGTTACACATATAGCCTCAGTTCTGGAGCTAATATGTCTTATAAGGCTGCTTTAAAAGTGAATTATGCTTTGTATTAGCAGTGTCTAAGTGACTGCAACCTCATGCATACCTAGGGGAGCCTAATTGCTTTTTGTTAACTTAGTTATACTTCAGACTGGTACCAATCTTTTAAATGTTTGATTATGTTACATGTGTTATGCTTAAGGCTGACCGGGGGTCAAAATAGCGGGTTGAGATCTCTTGGTCCTATACTTGCTCTTTTAATTTTTCTTTATTGTGCTTTCTGGTTTCCAGCGTTCCATCAGGAATGGAGGCTGCCACATTGCCAGGGATGTTTTTTCTCTCTGTAATAGGGGAGGACATCATAGCCACCATAATGCTGGGCCAAGAAACAGTTGTAGTAGGGGCTTCATCTCCACTGCCCTAATGCTGGTTATGTAGCAGAGAGTGGCCTGTATCCTTTTCTCTAAATTACCCCAGAATAGCAACAACACGTAGGCTATGTTCTATTATAAAATTCAGCAGTTACTACCAATAGTGGTGAAGTTCATATTTTTTCAGTTTAATATATTTTATTAAGTTTTCCATGTTTACACATCAAGAACAAAAATAAAAAAAAATGTAATGAGAAGCAGCTGGAAGTTCACATTTTTAATCTGTTTTTTTTTCCCTTATATTTTTTTTTCCTTGTTGATTTTTTTTACTGTGGTAGCTTATCAGCCCTGTCCCCATCCCCACAGACTGGCACATCTCCCTTAGGACCTACCTCAGTCAAGAGCAACCCCCATGGATTTTCACCCAGTGTTGAGATGTAGGAGTAAGGAGGGCCATTCTTCCCCCAAAAATGCAGTCCAGTTTGGCCCAAGGAGGACCCAAGTGACAGCCCAGATTCATGGTTGAATGTGCAGGGCTTCATTCCAACCCAGCTGCTGTTTTCTGCTTTTCTGTCCATTCCCTTGTGGCGACCAACATGAATACATGCATGTGGAGGCATGCAAACATCACCAAACCACAGCACCTCCCTACATGCTGCCCACATCTGTACTACCACCAAGCCTCCGCTTTGTGACTGTCAAAGGCCAGGCAGACAAGCCCTCCCTGGGAGAGGAGAGCAGTTTCTCACATACTCGATCCTCTACCACTCCAGCTGACCTCCGACAACCCAAGCTCGCATCTGAACCTGGGTCGCCGGTCTAGGAGCAGATAAGGCATTCAGTACCTTAGCCCTCCATGCTTCTGGGCCAGCCCTTTTAATCTTTTTTTACGGTCTGTATTGAAACAACAAAAGGCTTAACTAAATCAGACTGTTTAGAGAAGACTACACTATTATGCTCTGTTACATATTGCTCTTATATTTTATTAGAAATTTGATAAACTATGTTTTGCATACATATTAGGGGAATGGTGGCTCATGCAACCACAGGATATGGTTTTGTTATTAATTTGAGGATATTTTGGACTTCCAATGTAATCCACAGTCTTGATCCTCTGCAGTTCTTTTTCAGGACTATGTAAAGGATTCACATGCTATGGAGTGTCTCCATACCTTAGTATACAATGGATACTACAATGGACTATCCTATGATAATATTTATTTTAATTGTATGTACCTTTGTTTAAATGTCTGGTGCTTCAAATGCAATGTTTTTGCTTTTGAATACAATTAAAATAAAGTTAAAGAAAAAGATCCCACGGCACTTTTCAAAAAGAGTAGGGAATTTCCCAGTGTTTTGGCCAAAGTTCCTCCTTTTACCAAAAAATACCATGAAGAGCTTTAGCTAGTACAATGTTAGTGGGTTTGCATATGTATCCCTAACCCCACACACACACACACAAGATGAGGCTGATTTCTATGTCAATAAAAACTAAATAAATAAATGTGACACTGAAGTCATCAGGTAGTATTCAGCATCCAACAGTCAGAGGGAGCCAGTTCTGTGGGTAAAAAAGGATACCTGATTACAAGGACAGGGTCATCTCAGCTAACACAGGTGAGGCATGCTGGGTTAGAACATACCTTGGAACACAAACCTGCCTTTCTTTGCAGAAACTGAATTCTCACATGGTAAATAAAAATGCATTTATCTGTACAAACTAGTAGCCAAATTATTTCCTGCTCCTGGAACTGTGTGTCAGGGTTTAATATGCTTTAGAATCTCCAAATTTAGTAAGCTAAATCTACAAGATGGTAATGCAAAAAATGCCACTGTTTTCATCCTCTGTACTTGCAGACAGGGTTTTAGAGGGCTCCCGGGTGTGAGAAGAATCAATTGTAGAGCAGGCTCATGGGTTGTGAAGAGGGTCTCGGGGTGTGACATTGGGTCCATAGGGTGTGAAAGAGGGATTGTGGTACAGTATGTGAAGCAGGGCTCACAGGGTGTGGACCACAGCTCATGAGATGTGGATCTGGACTTGCTATCACAGGATGTGGACCAGGACTTGCAAAATATGGACCAGGGCTTATGGGATGTGCCTGGGCTCTAGTGGCAGAGGCCAGTAAATCACTTGGCTGTTTAAGAAGGGTATTTAATAGTAGGACTATGGAGGTGATGGTACTGCTCTCTAAAACCTATGTCAAGTCCCATCTGGACTATTGTTTCCAGTACTGAAGGCCATGTAATTAGGGTGATATTAAGTGCTTGGAAGCTGTGCAATGATGCACAACTAAAGTGGTCAAAGGTCTCTAAGACATGACCTACGAGGATAGATTGGGTACATTAGGCATGTTTAATATGGATAAATGTAGAGCCAGGGGACATCTCCTCCAGACGCACAAAATCAATAATGATCCCACACTATTTGGTGAGCTAAAATTCAAGTACAAAAATAGTGCACACAATTTGGACAATCACAAATAGCTTATTGGGAACCATTTAGTAATGATGTGAGAAAGCATTTCTACACACAGAGCGTTGTGGGTCCTAAGAATGCCTTGCCCCAATCTGTGGTGGAATCTAGGGATTCTGACTCATATAAAAGAAACCTAGATATTTATATTTTATTTGTTTATTTATTTAACATTTTGGTTACCAGAAAAGACATTCTGAGCTAAGGCTTGTTTCCAGGTGCGGCCTGGGGGTGGAGGGAGTGGGAGTATAGACATAAAGGCATTACAAGCATCTGAAGGGCAAAAAATACAAAGTACAAAGTGCATAATATATAGGCAGTCCAAGTGAGGTGATTAAGTAAGAGGCCCCACATGAAATAACAACAGCATGGATATTTTCATTGAATATCATGAAAAGGGCATGGATTCGATACATGGATACACTAACCAATGCATGCTACAGTGCATAAATTAAGCATCACACTGAATTAAGAGCAGACTAAGGTCCAGGACCACAGTTAGCTCAGAAATAGGGAGTCATAAGCAGGCAGGCGGACAGGAGAAACTGTGTGGGAAAAAGAAAGAAAGTTCACAAAGAGAAGTGACAGATATAGAGGGGAGCTGGAATAGGCCTCAGCAGGCATCTAAAGGTATGGAGAGAGGGAAGGAGATGAAGGGAATGTTGGGGGGGGGCATGTTCCAGAGGGAGGGAAGCTGGTACAAGAAAGTAGCTTACCCAGCACATAAGTGGGGATGGCAAATAGAGAAGCTGCTGGAAACCCTGGAGTGTAGAGAGTATAAAAAGGAGTGGGCTTAAGAGAGAGGAGTGAGGGGAGGTAGGGGGAGAAGTGAGACAAGCCAGTATTTGACAATAATGTTGAAGCAGTGGGACTGGCAACATAAGGGTGTTGGGAGGGTGGAAAGGGAGGAATAGAGGGAGCAATGGTCAGTGCAGAATGAAGAGCTGAAACAATAGAAGGCATTACAGAGTGCATCCAATCTGGCAAAGGAAGAGGGGGTGAGCAGTGCCATAGACCATGTCCATATAGTCAAAAACCAGGAGGACTGTTTTAGTTACCAGCTCCAAGTGGAATTGGGGGGAGGCAGTTCTTGTTGCAGTGGAAGACACCAGGCTTGGGGCAAAGTTTGGTATGGATGGAGTCAATGTGCGTTAAGAGGTCAAGCTTGCTGTCTAGCCACACACCAAGGTACTTGAAAGCAGGAAAAACCTCCAAATGGGTGCCATCCAAGGTGGGGAAGAAGAGAACATTGCCAGTTTCTAGCGGGTGCCAAAGGTCATGAACAAAGTCTTCTTGTTGTTAACCCAGAGCTGATTGGCATGGAACCAGTACAGCACATTGTGTACAGGAAACCTTGTAAAATTACTGAGCAACAGGATTATCATGACAGGCTACATCAGCTTCTTTCCATCCTACAAACCTAGTGTAGAACCTGGTATGTGAAACCGGGCTTGTGTGGTGTGGAACTGGGCTCATGGGGTGTGAGGCAAACCTGGTGTGGAGGTGTGCATAGGATGGGCATGCAGAGGGTTTACAACACTACATTGTGCTCTCAGATTGAGACAGCTCCAGTACATAAAGGCAGCAACAGGTCATCCAGTGAGGGAGATGGGCAGATTTTTGTGGCAGATGTCACAGGTGGCCTGTTCCAAATTTTGAGTTCTATTAATTTAATGATTTGATGCAGTGTAAAACAATGAGCCAGATGGAAATACACAATCATATATACATTTCAAATGCAGTTAAGCTGTAAACCCATCATGCTGTACAGTAGCTTACTGTCACCTGAAATATTTATGAAAATGACAAAGGGCTTGGGCAAACCTTTAGAAAAGTATATTTTGATCCATAGCCTGTGTAACTGCAGTAACAATCCAGCTACTTGAACAATGTGATTTGTATTAAAATACAGAAATGCTGCTTCGAAAAATGATATTTGGTCAGTGGTTGACTATTCATTAATACAACCCCATAATGTTCCATTTTCAATGAGGAATCACCGGGCATATAAACTCACTGACACAAAGGAAGATGATCAATGCTGTTGCTCCACTACCAATTTAACATGCAAAATTTGCAAATGTTTTTCAGGATATAAAAGGATGTATTGCTTTCCGGAAAGACTGGTTTGCTAATTGCACAAATGAAATGATCCCTTTGGCTGGAAATGTGATTCACAAAGGGTGCTCCAGCTGCTACACTGAATATTTGAAGAGGAAGTATAATCCTAGAGGGAAAGTGGAGACACAAACCATAATGGTACATGAAAGCTACTACCAGGGTGCAGTGTGACTGAGCATTGTTAAGACTCCGTTGTACCTCCAGTGACTATTATTTCTGCTGCCACCACCATGACTCACCAAAAGACAGTCTATGACCAATCCTGTGCTGTGCCGTGCTGCACTGCACTTGCCCACTGCTCCTTCTATTCTTAATCTAGTGATAATTGCACTCCAGTCAGCCTATTGGATCATACTGATTTCTTAAAATCTTCAACGATGCTGCAGCTGGAACTGTTCCACTGTCTGGGCCAGGAAGTTGGTCAGGTGAGTCTGTTTGCCACAGTGGGAGAGAGTGTGGTGCTCTGGTCGGATGGCAGGGGGGTCTATTTGCCCCGCTGGGAGAGAGTTAGGTATCCTGGTTGGATGGCATCTGACTCTATTTACCATAGTGGGAAGAAGTTTGGTGTCCTGTTTGGGTTGAGAGTGGATCTGTTTTTGCAGTAGGAGGGACTCTGAGATTGGTTTGGCAAGTATGGGTATTTGTGTGGAGGCACAGGTGCTACCAAGTAGATCATATGTGACCCCTCTCTGGGGAGAGATCAGAAGAGAGCATCTGAATAATGACAACCTTTTCTGTACATCCATCTCTCCACAGGGGGATAACAGGCCCCCAGTTGAAGTGTCAGAGTGACATGAAAAGTTGGGGAAGTAGGTCAGCCATTCTTCAGGGACTCTGACAGCATTCAAGTTTTTGACCTCATTATACAGTGTTTTGTATTCATGCACTTTGTATTGATTTTTTCCCCCCTTAAATAAATATGTTCAATCTACTGGTCCAGTGTGTGCTGCCTTTTTTGCTCTTTTTTTAAAGTAGTGTTACTCCACAGACAGCCGCACCTCATCACAGAACCCAGCAGTTGCACCATCCCTTCTACTCACATTCCTGGTGTACAAGAATAGCCACCAAGCCAGGACGGGCTTTGATGTAAGTCCCCTCTCTGGGGGGAGATGAGAGGAGAGGATAGCAGCTGAACTATGACAGCATTTTTCTGGGTCCACCTTTCTAGAGAGGGATGACCGGATAGCCTCTGAGTCACAAAAGCATTTGTTCTGTTTCCTCCTCTCCAGAAGGGGATAAGAAATGAGCTGCTGAGTCCTGGTGGCCTTTGTTGTGTTTCCCCTTCCCAGTGGGAAATGGAAGGACAGTCATCAGACCATGGCAGGCATTGGAGTGTGTACCCCTCTCTGGAGGGGAAGGCAGGAGAGTCATAGAGCTGTGTCAGCATTTTTCTTGGTCCATCTCTTTAGAGGTGACTGAAAAACAGCCACTGAGCTTCAATTTCAAGAAGAGGTTGAGCTGAACAATGAAAAGGCTAAGCTGCAGATTCACAGCACAAGCAGTGAATCTGTACCAACAGAACAACATTGGTAAGTGTCAACATGGGTGATTCTGGGAAGCAATAGGCTACAGCTGTGTGCATAACAGTCAGCTCTGTGCATGTAAACAGGAGACAGGCCCACAGCACCATTTCCTGCCAAAGAGGAAAGAGTGGAATCTGGATACCTGGCTGGCTAACACCTTGACACATGTACAGACCCCTATAGCTCCCCAACATGTTTGCTCTGCAGTTTGCAAGCAAAAATAATGAACTTTTTGTTCAGTGTGCTTTTCCTGTACAACATATTTACATGAATTGTTATCTGAACTGCTCATCTGGATTCTAGCCATGGACAGTTTAAAACTGCTCAATTGGAAATCAAGCTGTGGTTCCATTCAGAAGACAGGTTTCTTTATTTTCACAAAATGTGCTCTCTAGCTACAAGCTAACTCCAGCACCAGAATCTAATAAGCAGGGTTTGGACTTTTATCTGTAAATGAGTTTTGTTTCTTTGTTTTTGTTTTTCAGCTACCAGCCAGAGGTCAGGGGTTGGTGCTGAGGAAAGGAAGGGGTGGTAAAAACAGTAGAGCTTTGGGCCAGTCGGCAGGTACCAAGAATCTTCCGAGAAGGGATTCAAACAAATGACCAGAGTTGTGCAACCCACTTTCTAACAACAAGCTAGTGCCAGCACCAAAATCTAATAAGCATGGCTTGAGCTATTTTTTTTTTTTTTTGCAGTAAATAGGTTTTGTTTCTTTGTTTTCCTTTTTCAGCTACCAGCCAGAAGTCAGCGGTCAGAGTAGAGGAAAGGAACAGGTGGGAAGAACAGCAGGGCTTTGGGACAATCTGGAGTTACCAGGAAACCTCCGAGAAGAGATTGAAACAATTTTTTGGCATGCTTTCTAGCTACAAGCTAACACCAGAGCCAGGGTCTAATAAGCAGGATTTGGGCTCATTTTTTGTTATAAATGACTTTTGTTTCTTTGTTTTGTTTTTTTCAGCTACTAGCCAGAGGTCAGGGATCAGAGTCAAGGATGGGGTGGGAAGGACAGCAGAGCTTTGGAACAATCAGGATTCACCAGGAAACCTCTGAGAAAGGATATAAAGAAATGGCTAGAGTTTTTCATTGCACTTTCTAGCTACAAGCTATCATTAGCACTAGGATGTAATAAGCGAGGTGTGGACTAATTGCATTTATTAATTTATTTATTTTGCTGTAAACAGCTTTAGTTTCTTTGCTTTTGTATTTCAGCTGTCAGCCAGAGATCATTGGTTGAAGCAGAAAAAGGGAAGGGGTGAGGAGAAGAACAGCGGAGCTTTTGATCAATCGGGAGGTACCAAGAAGACTCGGAGAAGGGATTTAGACAAACACCCAGAGTTTCCTGCTCGCCTTCTAGCTACAATCCAGCACCAGCACCAGGATCTAGTAAGCAGGGTTTGTGCTTTTTTTTAGCTGTGACTGGATTTTGTTTCTTTGTTTTTCTCTTTAAGCTAGCAGCCAGAGGTCAGGGATTGGAGCCAAGGAAAGAAAAGGGTTGGAAGAACAGCAGAGTTTTGTGTCAATTGGGAAGGCACTAGGAAGCCTCGAGGGACTATAAAAAATCCACTGCCAACATGTGTCAGCACACTGGTGTCCCAGTGCATGAGTGGAAAAGTGTAGAAGTGGAACAGGTGAACAGACTGATCCCTTATGGTATGCACATCCCGCAATGAAACCTCTACAGCGACATACGTCGCTGACGACAACAGCGCCAGGTCATTGTCGAGGTTGCACACAGGACCAGGCAACACTTTCCCCATCCTGCACCCCCTCCCCGAACCAACTCCAACTTAAAAAATCAATCAAAATGTTATTTATAAAAAGGAGCTTTTCCTGCATTCAAAGCGCCTGTACAATAATACCATAACATTTTAAAAACAATTCATAAAAAACATAAAAACACATAAATAGTTTATGTCCCCATAAAAGCTGTAATGAACAAATATGTTGTTAATGCATAATCCTTCCACGGTCAGGCTTTCACGTATCTGGTGAGGTAGAGAGTTCTACAGGGTTGGTATCTAAAATAATAGGGGGGGTGCAGGGGGAAGAACCCCCCACATGGGTGTTCAGAGGGCAAAGCCCCATGAAGAAAACAACAGTCCCTGCTGTACATGGCTCCCTGACGACTGCAACTCACAGTCGACAGGAAGCCTGGTGCTGTGATGCCGGTCGATGAGTTAGTTGTCCACTCGGCATCATGGAGCCATGTCTTAGGCATTGGCAGGCATCTGCAGATGACGGTAGGCATGCAGGGAACTCTGCCAGTTCAGTAAGGTAAGGTAAAGTACCTGTTTACTTGCTGCTGCCTGAGCAGGTGAGGTACTGAAGAAGGTAAGGGGTAATGGCAGGGAGGGAGCTGTTTGTACAAATAATAACTACTGATATGTGTGGGAAAGGAGGAAACACCCTATCTAGGGTAAGGGTACAAAGGGGTAACAGCAACGTTAAAAGGGGAAAACTAGACTCACCATATCAGGTCATGACACAAAGGAGTTAAGCAAAACAAAAAAGAAGAAAATTAGAAACAGCCTATCTAGGGTAAAGGTACAAGATAAATTCCATTAAGAGCAAGGCGCCTGTACAATAAAAACACAATTACTGTAAATAATTATCCCATTAAAGTAAAACCAATAAAATACCACAGCAGCTTCAATAATCAGGGAAGGCCAGATCAAAAAGGTATGTTTTTAACGCAGTCTTAAAACTCTGAACAGTCAGGCAGTCTTGTACCTGATGAGGTAGAGAATTCCACAAGGTCGGGGCTGCATAACTAAATGCCCTGACCCCAGATGTCTTTAGATGGACCCTGGGAATATCTAGCAATCCCTTATCAGTGGATCGGAGAGGGCAGAGGGGAGAGTAGGGACCAATGAGATCTTTCAGGTAACCCGGTCCCTGGTCATGTAGGGCCTTGTAGGGTAACAAAGCAACCTTGAAGGTGATCCGCCACTGCATTGGCAACCAGCACAGGTGTTATATGACTGGCTTTAGAAGTACCAGTCAACAGCCTGGCTGCCGTGTTCTGCACCAGCTGCAAGCAGCAGATATCAACCCCAGTAGCCCTAGGTAAAGGGCATTGCAACAGTCAAGACGGGAGGTAATGAAGGCGTGAACCAATGTTGGAAGATCATCAGGAGGAACCAGGTGTTTAACCCAGGCAATATTCCTCAGATGATAAAAGGAGGTTTTAACAACTATAGACACCTGTGACTTTAGAGTCAAACAGTCATTAAACATAACACCCAGGTTTCGCACCCGGTCTGAGGTGTGTAGCTGGACATCTCCGAGCCATAGTCCCGAAAGGAGAACCTGCCAACTCACCAGCCTCATGACGACCTGGGTCCACAACCAACACCTCAGTTTTTATAGGGTTCAGCCGCAGCCAACTCACATTCATCCAGTCTTGGATTTTGGCTAGACAGCTGTTTAGCACCGAGGCCGCATCATCTTGATCAGGCACAAAATACATGTACAATTGAGTGTCATCTGCATAGCAGTGGAAACTCAAACTGTACCATCTATTAATCGCTCCCAATGGCAGCATATACACTGCAAATAACATGGCACCAAGATGGAACCCCGCGGTACCCCACAGGATAGGGAGAATGGAGCTGAGGAAAAAAAAACAACACCACACTCTGAGTCCTACCCATGAGGAAAGATTGAAACCATCTGAGGACAAATCCTGATAATCCACAGATGAACCACAGGAAATCCAAAAGCACACCATGATCAATAGTGTCAAATGCTACAGAGAGAACAAGAAGGACCAGCATGGAATGAGTCCTTCGATCTCTCGCTATCAGGAGGTCATTTAGCACCCGAACAAGGGCTGTCTCAGTACTATGTCTCTTCCTGAATCCGGACTGGAGAGAATCATAAATATTGTGGCTGGTCAAATGGTCCTCCAGCTGTAATGCCAACACCTTCTCAATAACCTTACCCACATAGGGCAGGTTAGAGACAGGCCTGTAGTTTCCTAGACAGTCTGGGTCCAAGGAGGGCTTCTTAAGAAGAGGCCAGATCACCGCCTCCTTAAGGGGACCTGGAAAGATCCCCTTCTCCAAGGACAACCAGACAATCTCAGCAAGGACTGGGCTGATAACATCAACGCAACCAACCAGCAGGCGCATAGGGCCCGGATCCAAACTACAGTTGGTAGGACGTAATGACTGGATAACCATCACAATATCATTGATTGTGGAGTGGCTGAAGTCGTGTCACACAAACTGGGTGTTCAACATCTCCTGTTGACCATCACTACTCCCTAAAGGAAGGGTCATGCAGATTTCAGACCTGATCATGGCAAACTTATCCATGAAGAATCAAGCAATTTCCTCACAACTTTCTTGTGATAAACTCTTTCCAGGCCAGAGACAGAGTGGATTGCACAGTCTGTCGGCAGTCCAGAAAAGCTGAATTGGTTGATTTCGCGCAGCAACAATCTCCCTGGACAGGAATTCTGCCTTCTCATGGGAGATTGTTGATTGGTAGACCAGATAATGATCCATCAATCTAAGCCTGTCACATACCAGGCCAGACTTCCGCCATCGCCTCTCTAACCTCTGTCCATCTCTCCTCAACTCCCTCAAAGTCTCATCAAACGAAGGAGACCTGGGGCAAAGGGTGAGTGGGAGGACATGAACAGGAGCAATGGAATCCAGGGCCTCTGTCACTGCCTTATTATAGGCAAGTACAAGATCCCCTGGATCCAAGCATTCAATCAGCATTCCCAATAGGTCCAACACCACCATCAGGCCATCATGGTATACACCCCTCGAGGTGTGGTATTGGACCATCTCCATAGGGGCAGGCCTCCTGGGGGGACCTCAAAACCGAACCTGATGGAATGTTGGTCCGACCACCTGACTGGTTCCACCACCAAGTTGGATATCTCCATCCCTAGGAGAAACACGAAGTCCAATGAATGACTACCAATGTGAACTGAGGAGGAAACAACCTGTGTGAGGCCCAGTGAGTTCATTAACTGGAGGAAGTCCTGTCCAAATTGTGAAAGTTCATTGTCGACCCAGGCATTGAAATCCTCCAGGATCAGCCATCTGTGGGATCCCAATGTCGGGTTGACAATGAAGTCTGTGACTTCCCACAGGAAAATATTCCCATCTCCTGGTGGATGGTAGATAAGAAGAATCCTGCACCCCACACCCTCACCCATGATGCATCCAAAGCAATTGGTAGTTCTCACTGGAACTTCCATCAGGTTCAGTTCTGATTTAAAACAAATGGTCACACCCCCGCCCCTACCATCCATCCTCAGGCGGTGTATCACTGAGTACCCAGCCAGAAATGCTGCAGCCAAAATAGGACCAGCATTTTCATCCAGCCAGGTTTTGGTGATGCAAGCCACATCAGTTGATTTAACAAGATCTGCCATTATAACAGTCTTGTTTTTAATGGACCTGGCATTGCATAACACCGCCCGAGTTGGATGAACAGCTGAAGAAGACTGAGTTTCCTGCCTGCTATAAGCAGAGCCCTTGGGTATGGGAACCAGACATTGATGACCCCTTTCCTGGATCCATTTCACCTCAGGGCATCTCCTTGTGCCCACAATCCCCATCCGCCCACTCGTCTCCATTACCCCAACAGGCCAAGTCCCCGCCCTTGATCTCCTGGCTATCCCCAATACCCTGTATCATCTATATATTTCTGGAGACAGGGAAGGACAGCAAAAAAGGGTGGAGATTCCTCAGCCTGGAGGGGGAATACCGCCTGACCATCCACATACCCCACATTTTCACCACAACTAAAAAATATACAGCCAAAAACAATCAAACTTACACAGAACAAACAACAAATAACAAACATAAAACCCCAACCCCAACAATAAAAATTAAATCTATAAGCAAAACGCAATGCTTTCAGGCAGCAGCAGATAATAAAATAAACTTAATTCAGCAGTTTATCTCCTTCAAGGAGCTCCTACCTCCTCAAAAGAAAATTAAATGTTTTTAGACTTTTACCCCCCAACACTGCCTCTCACAAAGGTTAGAGGGAAAATAAAAAATAAATAGAAACTTTGACACTCTCACTGTCAAAGTTAAGATGATCAATGCTTGCTCTCACTTCCCATAAGTCAGTAATACTCCAGTCCAAAAATAATGAGGTTAAATATAAGAAAAAAAAAGAGATTCAAACCAGGCTGTAATCTTCCTCAGATCTTTCAGTCCAATCCACTTTCAGCTAATAAATTCTCCAAGTTCTCTCCAGGGATATCATAAATATCTCTGATGGAGATGTCTATGATACTCCGGGCAGCCACCTCCCCCATTTTTGCACTGCCAATGACCAACACCTCAGCCCCCCCCCCCCAGACACAGCCCACCGGCAAAATCCACAGAGCACTTAGGGGTATCAGTTTCAGGGATAGACCTCCAGCAAACCCTGCCTCCGACCCCTGTGCAGGACACTAGCAAATACAACAAGCAGCCACCCCAGAGCCCAATAACACCACCAGTCAGACTGTTTCAAAGAACAGGTCTATCAAAACCACCAGAGCTTTCCAGAATCCACATGAAGCAGACCATAAGAAGATCCCAGGAGTCCATCCCAACAACCTCGACTGCAGGCAGGATAGTCCAACAGTAAATCCAACAGGTCCACACTACAAACCCAGCCGCAAACAGGATGATCTGGCAGCAAATCCAGTCCAGGCTGCCCACACTCGAACAACGCTCCCCCAGCAACAGTTCTGATTAAAATTCGGACTCTCCCTCCAGGACCACATAGCTCGAACAAACAGAATTGAACCTCCAAAGGAAACAAAATATTTCCTTTTTCTCTTGCTCCAATTTCACCTCAGTTCTTCTTGGACCAGAAAATAAGAATTTTGCTCCGAGTAATGACTATCGGTGAACAATTCAGTCTGCTGCTATCTAAAACTGAAAATGCGCTACTACTAACTAACTCACTAAAAATTCCTCTCTAAACTCAATACTAAACGCTAACTACCAAAAAATATATACTGTATATACTAGCATTGTATCTAAACGCTAGAAATAAATTCTGTAGTGAAAACGTAATACTAACGCTACTAACAAAAAGAATAAAATATTTAAAACAAACAACAAATAAAAACAATAAAATTATAAGAAATCTACTGCCCAAACCCTGCTAACTGATGCTCAGCCCAGCGCGGCCGCCATCTTGCTACTCATAGGAGAAGGGCCAGCTGGACTGTGGTGGGCTCCGGCAGGGTGGGGGTGACTGGCTGGGAACACATTCCTTGGCCAGTGCCACTGAGATGCTGTCTGTCTACAACTGGGGGGAGGATAGGATTATCTACACCAGGAACTTCAACTTATAGTTGAAGGAATGATGCAAAGAAGAGAGGCTGGGCAACACGGGCGATTGGGGACCAACCTGCTGGGATAAGGGCCTATTGGGGGGGTGATGGCCTGTAACAGCAGTCCTCAGTGGATGGTTTAAATATTACTTTGTTAAACATTTAATCTAGATGAAGGGGTGTCAGCAGAAATCAGGGAGGCATAACCTGTCCCTCCAACAGTCTGAAGCAGAGAGAAGGGAGGATGCCAGAGGAAGAAGATCTCCCAGCATGCAAAATTAAATTACAAATTAAAAAAAGCAATGTGGTAAAAGACAAAGGAGATGAGAAAATGAGTTGTAAAAAGAGAGGGAAAAAGATGTCAGGGCCAAAAGGAAAAGAGGAGGATAGCAAGCAAAGGGGTAACAAAGTGTGGAAGGCAATGTGTACAAATGGCAATAAAAATCTGGACCTAGAGGCCATCATGGTGAGGCAGACCTGGATATCATGGTCATTACTGAGTTATGGAGCTTAGGAAACCATGCCTGGGAAATGGCCATACCAGGCTATATTCAGTTCAGGAAAAATAGGGTTGGAAGGAAGGGGCGTGGAATGATGTTGTATGTCAGAAGGTTATGAAGGTGATGGAGATACAGTAAATCCCGGGGGAGTGGAGGGGCTGGATGTACTGTGGGTCACCCTGAAGACATGAACCAGAGCCACTATTCCCACCAATGTCATCTTCAGACCTCCAGCACAGGGGGAGAATCTGGATAAGGCACTGTTGGAAATCATTAGCCCAATGGCAGAAAAAGGGAAGCTGCTGCTGCTGCTGCTGGGGGAAGCCATCCTGCCAGATGCAGATTGGATCCTCCCAGTTGCAGCTTAAGCTAGAAGCAGGGACATCCTAGATTACCTTCAGGGGGCACTTCTCAGGCAGCTAGTCAGGAAGCCCACATGTGATGGGACAATATTGGAACTGGTGCTCACTAACAGGGACAGTATTGCAGACATCAAGGTGGGAGGCCACCTTGGGACCAGTGATCACCGTACTGTGTGGTTCAATATAAGGAACACGGTGGAAGCAAACCACAAAAGGATGAGGGTCCAGGACTTCAGGAGGGCAAATTTTTAAAAAATGGGTGAATGCCTCAGAGATGACTAAGTAGGGAGATATGATCTGATTGGGGTTGAAGAGCAGTATGCTATGATGAGGGAAGGCATAGTGAAAGCAACAAACCTCTGCACTAAGGAAGTGAGCAAGTGCAAGAGAAAAAAGAGACCACTTTGCTTCTCAAAGAAAGTAGCTGAAAAGCTAATGGCTAAAGGGGTAGCATTCAGAAAGTATAAAGAGATGAAGAGGGAACAGGACAGAGAAATGTATCAGGAGAAGCAGAGAAACACACAGAAAGCATTGAGGAGTGCAAAGGTGCAAACTGAGGAAGAATAGGCCAGAACGTAACTAAAGGAGATAAAACATTTTTTAAGTACATAAGTGAAAAGATGAATACTAGTGGAGGGATTGTGTGGTTAAGAAAATGGCAGGGGGACTGTTCAGAGGAAGATCAGGAAAAAGCAGACATCTAGAACAAATAATGTTCAGTCTTCGGGGAGGAAAGAGAAGGGGATGAACCACATAAAATCAACAGGAGCACTGGAGGTGGGGGAGGGAGACAAAAGTCCCTTTACATACAGTAGGAAAGAATCCCGATGGAACTTGCAAATCTGAAAGTGGACAAAGATAGGGTCCAGACAGGGAGCTCAGGAAGGTAATGGGCTGGCTGCCCTTTTCAACAACTCATTGGAAACAGGAGTGGTTCAGCAGGACTGGAAGAGGGCAAATGTAGTCCTGCTCCATAAAAGCAGTTGCAGTGAGGTGGCTGGCAACTATAGGTCAGTCAGTCTCACATCGGTGGTGGAGAAGTTAATGAAGCCACTGCAAATTGAAGAAGAATAGGCCAGGGTGTTACTAAAGGAGATGAAATTTTTTTTTATTTTTTTTTTAGTCTTTTGGTAACCGGGTAAGGCCCACTAAGCACAAGTACCTGTTTTCTGGGGCGACCTGGGAGCACTGGGCAATTAAGTGACTTGCTCAGAGTCACACAGTATGAAAGTGGAGTTTGTGAGAATCAAACTCAGGTCTGGTCTGCTGGATGTATCAAGCTCGTTCACACCTCGTTCCTCTAACCTCTAGGCTATGCTGCCAGCCAGACATGTTTTAGGTACATAAGTAAAAAGAGAAAGACTAGTGGAGGGACTGTGGAGTTAAGAAGGGCAAGGGAGACTGTTTAGAGGAAGATCAGGAAAAAGAAGATATCCAGAACAAATACTTTTGCTCAGTCTTCACAGAGGAAGGATAAGGAAATGGACCACATAAAATCAGCAGGTGCACTGGCAAGGGAGGGAGGGAGGAAGACACAAGTCTTTTTACATACAGTAGGAAAGAATCCTGATGGGACTTTCAAATGTGAAAGTGGACAAAGCTATGGGCCAGATGGGGTACACCCAAGGGTATTGAGGGAGCTCAGGGAGGTACTGGCTGCCCTTTTCAACAACTCATTGGAAACAGTAGCAGTTCAGCAGGACTGGAGAAGTGCAGATGTACAGTAGTCCTGCTTCATAAAAGCAGTTGCAGTGAGGAGGCTGGCAGCTATAGGCCAGTCAGTCTGACATTGGTGGTGGAGAAGTTAATGAAGCCACTACAAAAGCAAAGGATTGTGGAGTATCTTGAATCCAGTTAGCTACAGCATCCAGAGGGAAGGGTTCATGTGAGACAAATCTGAAAGATTTCTTTGACTGGGTGACCAGGGAAATACATCAGGGTGGGGCAGTGGACATGCCCTACTTTGATTTTTGTATGGCATTCAACACTGTTGCACATAGGAGACTCATAAGGAAACTGGGTAGCTTAGGGTGGGTCCTAAGGTGGTAAATTGGGTAAAGAATTGGTTAAGGGATAAGTGACAAAGGGCTGTGGTAAATGAAGTTCACTCTGAGGAATAGAGGGTGATCAGTGAGGTGGCTCAGGGCTCAGTACTGGGACAAATCCTCTTTATTGTCTTTATAAGTGACATTACTGATGAGCTGGAAGAGAACGTATGCCTCTTTGCAGATGATACCAAAATCTGCAATAGGGTGGACACTCCAGAAGGGGTGGAAAGAATATGCAGAGATCTGAGAGAACTCAAGGAGTTATCAAGTGCATGGCACCTGTGTTAAGATGTGAAAAAAATGCAAAATCATGCACCTAAGACACACAAACTCGGAGGTGGGGTACAAAATGGGAGAAGAGGCGTTGACAGTCCCCAAGAAGGAAGGAGACCTGGGAGTAATTCTGCCTATTGACCTCAAGATGGTGTGACTGTGTAACAAGGTATTTGGTATGGCAAGCGAGATGCTGGGGTGCATAGGGAGAGATATCATCAGGAGAAAGAGGAAGGTGGTTTTGCTACTTCATAGATCACTGGTGAGACTCCACCTGGAGTACTGTGTCCAGTTCTGGAGACTGCATCTCATGAAGGACATAGACAGAGTGAAGGCTATCCAGAGGAAGCAACCAAAATAGTGCAGGGACTGCATCAGCAGCCCTACCAGGAGAAACTGAAGGACTTAAATATGTACACCATGGAAGAGAGAGAAGAGATGGGGGGACATGATAGAAAACTATAAATACCTCACGGAGTTATGTAAGTTACAGGAGGGGAGTATTTTTCAGAAAAGATGCACAAGAATAAGGGACATGTAATGAAGCTAGAAGGAGTAAATTTAAGAGAGATGTGACAAAGTATTTATTCACTGTAACAGTGGTGGTTGCCTGGAGCAGTCTTCCAGCAGAGGAGGTGGGGGCTAAAACAGTGGTGGGATCTGAATACATGAGATAGGCACAAGGGACTCTTAGTGGGAAACAAGGGAAGTGAGGGAACCAGAGATCAAGTATGTTCTGTGGTGACAGTATAGGCAAGGGGAAAAATGGGCAGACTGGGTGGGCCAAGCAGTCCTTATCTGCTGTCAAATTCTATGTTTCTGTGTTTCTATGTTTTATAATGCCCCTTTAGAACACTCATACTGAGCATATTACAGAGGCATTTTGCAGGAAATGCAAGATATGATATCCATAAAAGCACACTAGGAGGGCAAACTGCCACTCTAGTATGCTCACACTGAGTGTTCTAGATGGACAACATGTAGGCATCTGAAAAGTTGACTGGTTGAGATGATGCCTGCAGTACATTGAAGAGTCCCAAATGGGACAAAGTACATGTCTGTACTTTGTCATTCTAAGCCTAAGCTGGACCAGGCATACAAGCCTGTTTAAAAGACATTGTTTCTTTTGGTATTTCCTTGGCAGCCCAGCTGTACAAGGATTTGCCTTCCCCTAATGCATTATTCTCACAGTAAGACTTGACAGTATTTGTAAGGCTGGGAGAGATGCACAAAAAAACAGTTTACTTTCACTAACTGCTCCTCCAGAAGCAGAACTTCCGACCTGCTCAGTTAAAATTTAAACAGCTTCAATTTAAATAATTTGACAGCATTTTAATACTTTAAAAGTCCACTGTTCATAGAAACAAGTAGGTAGGCCTTTTTCTGCTGAGCTCTCTGGGCAGTGCCATTCTCTCCATAGTGACTGTCCTTGTAAGAGTAGAGGCAGTGTGTTCTAGCTAGAGCACCTGCTTGGGAATGGAATGCATCACAGATTCAAACCCATCAGAGCCAAATACTTACTGAATGACCTTTGGGAATTCACCTAACCTCCCAGTGTTCCAGTCCACCAGCCTGAGCAAATGAGTATGAGCAAGACTACATGGGAAACAAAATGTTGCATCTTAGCTGGGCTATCCTTGGTAAATATATTGTTAAAAAGAAGAAAGGAAAAATTAAAAGTACTCTGGCAACATGGTGCAAACTTCTAAGGATCTATTAAACATTTCAGGCAGTTATGAAAACCTATTTGTAAAGACCTGTGAATTTATTGAAGTTGTTCTTTTCAGTGCAGAGCAGTACCACAGTCAGCAGCATCAAGTTGTTTCCTTTTATCTGAGGTTGAAAGGGAGATTCAGGACATTTGACTCATAATGCCTTTGAGTGTACTCAAAGATTATTAGTAATATAAAATGTACTTTGGGCTGTTTTCACATTTGAGGAGTCATGCAGCCAAGTATTGGTAGTCCCATTTTCAGTCCCTTGCCCCTAGCAGCAATGCTAAGTGGTTGTTCACCCACTTAGCACCAGCCCTGAGACTGTAACCCCAGTGAACCATGTTCAACAAAATTGCAACCCCTTTCTGAATGCTCACAAATATCATTGGGAGTGGTTGGGATATGGTGGTTGGGATAGGGTGCTGGGGTCATCATGAGACTGGCCTGCAGGGCCAGACACAAAGGCATGGCAGCTGTCACAGGCTTAGTCACAGACACGGGCACCTTTACATTAACGCCTGTTGAAAGCAGGTGGTAAACAGGGAATAATGCTTTGCAGGTGTGTGTGTTATGAGGATTTTTCACACACCCGAGGTGTGTGATAATCCATAAACCCCAAGGGTGTGTGAAAAATCCTCATAACACAGACCTTGCACAAACATTATCTTTTATAATAACTGGTGCAAGGTTTCAGTTGAGACAAAGCCCACAAGCTCCATTTGTGTTGGGAGCGAATGTGCCCCTGAGCAGCCACCGTAGCGAGTTGCTTTTGCTTCAGGTTTTTCTTTCATTAAAACATTTATTTTATGTGGCTGCTGTGATAGAAATGGTTTGCCTGGGGATGGAAGGCAGAAATGTAAGTGTGGTAGTATGCTTTTCTGTGGGGACAGAGTGTCAAATTGGCTACTATTGGCTATTGGCTCCATCTACTGTGTTTTCTTTCACACTTCTGTGAAGTGAGAGTGCAAGGAGGAAAACTCTGTAATAACCCGTTATTACAGCATTCAGTGCGTTATTAGGGAGTTTTATCAGGTGTGCATATCCAGTCACTATATGGGTCACCAGTTATTATTATGGGATACAGTGCTGCAACCTGAAGCACAAGCCCAATATAAAAGTTAAAACACTCATTCACACTCAAGCCTTAGTGGTGGTGCCAACAAACTTGTTAACTGCAAGGAAATATCTAGGTGAGTGAGCTTGCCTTCACATGTTGTAGTTGTTGTATTTTGTTAATTACTATGTAGTAATAATTATTTCAGCTGCCATCTTATGTGTGTGCCAATTCTTTGCTTTTCAGCACATTCCCAGCAGTTCAGGCATGCTAAGATGATTTTACCAACAGGTATATATGGATGCTGTGGTTAGGGGAAAACCAATGAACCATTAGGGCAAACAGTGACTGGTCACCAGACCATGGTTGGAGGGGGTCAAAATGCATAGGCATATTATGTCTGGGTGAGTTGGGAAGGGGGGGATAGTTCTGGTCATGGTAGAATTTGATGGGATCGGTACTTCAGTTAGACAGTGATAGGGTTCTGATAAATAAGCCTCCATTTTGTATTCTGGTGCCATGTTCATGCCTCCATCCAAAATGTCTGAATGATGACACCAGAATTTAGTGTGGTGAAGCTCCCACATGTCCTTTGTTGTGTCTGGATCATCACAGTCCTAATTATTTCTCCCCATGACATTATCAGCCCAGTGAAACCTGGCACTGGAAGTACTGTTAGTATAGGAGCACAATGGAGCATAACTGACCCCATGACTTGATCATACGTTAGAGTAGTAGTAGTAGGTGATAGTAATGTAGAATAGTAAGCAATAATGCATGACAGTGTGTGGTATATCATGGGATATCGTCAGGCCTTGAGAGCATTATGAGGCACGAGGCCACAAGCTGAGTGTTTTGTGCACCTGAGAAGTGACAATATCTCATGATATTCTACACCTTGGAGTGTGTTATTGTTATTATGAACCGGAATGCATTTTAAAATTTGTATAACTATAAAAACACTTTCTAAAATATGTAAAAAAAGTTATACTTTGGGGTGCTAAAGAATACAGTTTAAGAAAATAGTTTGTTGTAGGTTGTGGTCAGCAGGTGGTGCTGTTTTAGTAGCAGCTGGTAGAAGGTAGTGCAGTGAGGTCTTCACATGTATTTTATGTGTGGCAATAACAGTGTATAGTGCTCAACCCCCATAGAGAAGCCATTTATGTGAAGAAAAGTATGCCTTAATGACAGCACCATGAGTGACATGAGTGGGCAGGAAGGCTGGTGTTAGGGAGAGCTGGGCAAGTCACGGTCAGTGGCAGGAGTGGGTAGTTTGGACTTTGAAATGGTAGTGCTGCTGCAACTGAATAGGCTAGGATATGGCGCTGTCCCTTTGATGATGATAACATACCAAAGTGCAGAAATTGTGCACTTTTGAGCTGCTCCGAGTACAAGTTTGCCAGAAGAGTACTGCATCCTTCCACAGTAAAGAATCTACTTCACCAAGGATCTCTTGAGTGGTTTCAGCAGCAAGGGTGGGAGCAGCAGGAGCAAGGCATCCTGAAGCGTCACCAACACAGTTCACATGGAGCAATGGTGTAGAATCAGTGTCAGCAGGTTACAAGAATCCCCAAGGGCAGAAACTGTACACTTTCTGTGCCTTCTACTGTTTTTTGAATTTTAGCAGGGCAGTGTTTAGAATCTGTTTGTGTGTCTGTTCTTGGGGTTGCTTTGCTGTTCCTTTTTGTTTTTTTTGAACAATCGCTCAAGTGACTTATTCCATCTCACTCAATAGACTGTCTGGCTGCTGAAATGTATTTGTGGACAGATCTGGAACAGATAAGATGACCTGTTGGCAGGCACCTTTTCTTACCCATGATTATGTTGTGGATTTTAATCATGGGTGAGAAAAGGGCTCAGCCAATCGGGTAACTGGATTTTTGTTACCCAGTTCATAATATATTTTTTAGTACTTTAAATGTTTGTTTTATTAATATAACAAGAAAATGAAAAGGCAACACATTGTGAAAAGGATCCTAATGAATCGCACTACTCAGAATGTAATAATACAGTATTTGTTAATACTTTAAATGTACTTTTTATTTATATGGCCAGAAAATAAAGACATGAGGAGTTGTAAAGAAGATGAGAATGAACTGCACTACTAGCAATGTAACATAAAATGTTTGTTAAATACTTTAAATGTATTTTTTTATTGAGGTGACATCAAAATGTACATGTGATGAGTCATGAAAATATCACTAGTAAAATGTACATACCATCCTCTTCTTCCTTCAGATGTGCCACCCTCTGCCTAGAAAATAGTGAGGAGAACATGCCTAGTAAATGTAAAGTGTGATGGAATGTAGAATTTGGGCTTCAGCTCATACAATAGACTTCAATAGTTAGTGTCATCTATAATGCATAATGGCTGAAGATCAAGTGCCATCATTTCCACAGTTGAGTGATTCAGACAGAACTTGGATGAGTAGGTGCCAGTTGCAGTTTCATGCAGGCGTGTAATAACTCAGGCAGCATAGTTTGATGCTAACAAATTCTGGACTACTGCTGATCCTCTTTTGTTCATACTGGCCTTTACTGGAAAGGCTAGTGGTGGTTGGAGTGGTGTTTGGAAGTAGCCCCACTGAGGAAAATTGCAGCAGTAGGTATTAAAGAGAAGGCTTTGGCCCCTTTAAATCCTGGCTAACGGAACACCTTCAGGCCTCCAACCCATGCGATTGCCCCGACACTCCCCCCCCCCTCTTTTTCTCTGCCCTCCCCCATGACAATTATCCTGACTGAGTCCCCTCACATACCCCTTCCCCTGGTTAGCGCAAACCTAATTATGACTGTTATTTTCCTTAAACTGAATCATTAGGTACTCTTGCCAAAATGCTCTGATACTACTTCCTATATGACCATTAGCCTAATACAGAACCAACTGCAAATATATGGCTGTGCTAAAGTACTGAAACTTCTGTTATACTTGTCTGATAGCCACTTACTGAACACATATGTACACCTATGCCTATACCAATGTAGTGTAATCTGTAATTATGTTGTCTCTGTACTTTTTATGTCTGACGTGGAACCTTTGTAAATGAGTCCTTGATTCAAAGGTCTTTCTGAATTCCTCAATAAATAAAATAAAATAAAAAAAATAAAAGATTAGAGCTGTGGGGAATGTAGAATTCTAGCAACAGTATGAATGCAGAATGCCAATTTTGATTCTGAAAGACTTTTCAGAATTTCTTTTTTAATTCTCTGAAATTCCAGAAGACGTGTCTATGTAAACCACAAAATAATAGTCTGCAGACTGTGTAATATTCTGAGGTTTATTATGCAAACCAACATTCCCCTTTCAGAATTGCAGAATTCAACAGAATAAGTCAGAATTTCCAAAATTCCATGGAATTCTGGTGGAAGTGAGATGTTAAAATTTGGCACAGCTCTAGTGAAAATATAAAACACATTTTTTTAAATATTTTAAATGTACTTTGTTATTTGAATGACAAGAACATGAATATGTGAAGAATTGCAAAGAAGACAGTAATAGTCACTTCTTGATAGAAATATGTTACTAAACTTTTTGGTTAATATGACAAAATGAACTAGTGACAAGTCATGAAGATGATGAGGGTAAATCTTGAATTATTATGTTACTGTAGCATTACACTAGGAGGGAGGGACACCACCAGACAGCTTTTTAAGAGTGCTGGAAGACACACACACAAATGCAATGGTGGGCTAAGTAGGTTTCTAAAGATCGGTTGACTTGCTGATAGGGAAGATGATTAAATGGGATTCAGGAGGAGGAATACATTACAGGTGCCAAAATAACAAATGATCAGTGCCAGTCTCAAAAGTAGTGTCTGAGGGGCTTTTGTGAGAGTGCCTCATATAGTTCCTCAGTGCAGACAGGCAGTTGACCATGACACATGAGTGCAGATTTCTGTGGGGTCACTGTCACTGGCAGCTGCTGTGTGATTCAGACAACGTGAACAGGAGGGCTTGCCTTTGCAGATTGTGATGGATCCCTTATACCATAGGTAGGGGACATGAAGGCATGGCCCGCAGAGGAACAGTGAAAGACCTGTTTGTGCTTCTGCTTTGCTCAGTGGGCATTAAAACTAGCTGAAGAAGTTACTGCTGCAGTGGGTGTAGAACCAGTTGGATTCTGGTGACTAATAAAACTCCATGGTTCTTTGGGTGCACAATGAGACATCCAACCCTAGAACTCCACTCAGCCCTTTCACAACCAACACCGCCTCCACTCCCTGTTCCATACTCCATCACACAACAGCATCTCCATATCCTCCTCCTTTATCGCCACCCACTGGCATGCATGCAAAACTGCTAGCTACTACTTGCTGCTGGGAATGAGATGGAACATGAAACCATTCACTGCTGCTTTAGTTGCACCCCACACCCAGTGGCCAGCCCTGCATCCCTTTCTTCTGATCCTTTCATCATATTTAAGACAGGCTGATGGTATGTCAAGTAGGCATTAAGCAACTGATCTCATTCACAGCAAAAAAATGTAATTAATGTATTTCCTGAATGTGGCGAAAAAAAATGAATGGATTCCCTGAATGGAGCAAAAGAAAGGTTTTTGACTGGAAAAAAAAATTAAGATATTAACTGGCACCTGACCTCAGTGTTGGTGCAGTGCTGACACAATGGCTGGCAACTACTTAACTGCTCTGTCTGTGTTGTCTCAAGTTTTTAATACCCTGCCTTGTCCGTGCCCACAGTGCAAACAAGTGACTTGCAACTACAAGCCTGCAGCTGAAAAGCACTGTCTCCCATTTCTCCTTTCTGAACAGCCAACAAAATCTTGCTTTCTGTCTGACTTGTAAACTAAACATACATTTTTTTATGGCTCATAAGAGAGGTGGGGTGACTGTGAGAGAAAAGAACAATGCTACAAAACAAGTTAAGTAGAGAGGGATTGGATAGCATTTCAAAGAAAGGTACAGGTGGCTAGCAGGGCCATGAGAAAGGTTAAGATAGAGGTGGAGTTGAGGAGAGTCATGGGAATGAATAATGGAGGCAAGACCGTCTTTGATTACTTATGGGAGAAATGAAAAACTAAAGAAGGAATTGTCAGACTAAAAGGCAGAGTGGAAAAAGTATGATAAAGGAAAAGTAGACATCATGAACAAATATTAATGTTTGGTGTTCACAATAGAATATAAAGGGTCATTTCCTCACCATGTCAACAGGGCAATGGGGGAAGGGAAGTTTGTCAGCAGGATTCTATTTCAGTAAAAAAGGTACTAGAGGGCTTAATTGAACAGAAGGTGTATACATTTATGGGACTGGATGGGCTGCATCCCCATGTGTTTAGAGAAATGTTGCAGGTTCTAGTTGAGTCAGTGGCTGAGCTTTTCAACAGCTCACTAGAGCCATGGATGATACTCAGGGACTGAAGGAAGGTAATTAGAGTCCTGCACTACAGAAGGGAGAAGGGATATACCTGGGAATTACAGATCTGTCAAGCTAACGTCTACAGTGGATAAACTGCTAGAGACCATAATAAGTCAGAGGATGGTAAGCTTTATGGAGGCAAAAGGAATTCAGGACAAATGACAGTATGGATTTATGTGAGCGGGGCAGTCATGAGAGAAAAAGCTGATCTGTTACTTTGATTAGATGAGAAGGATAATGGACAAAGGGCAGGTGGTAGATATACTATACCTTAACTTCTGTAAAGCTGTGGATTCCATCCCACATGGACAGTTGTTAAAGAAGATGTACAACCTGGAGTTGGGAGACAAAATGACAAGATGGATGGGGAGCTGTTTGAGTGATAGGACCCAGAAGGTGATAATTATTGAGGAATTTCTGGTGATCAGGGGGTCACTAGTGGTGTGTCAGAGGGATGGGTCTTGGGACCAGTCCTTTTCAATATTTTTATCTGCGACATCAGGGTAGGGATACAAGGAAATATATGCCTCTTCACAGAAGATACTAAGATGTGTGGTCTGCTAGATAGTATGGATGGGGTCAGAATTATGAAAGAAGAGCTGGGTAGATTGCAGAAATGGTCAATAGTATGGCAGTTAAAATGTAATGCCAAGGAGTGCAATAGTGATGCACACAGGGGTACAAAATCAAACAACTAAATACAGAATAGGAGAAGTAGTAGTGGAAAGCACAACAGAAGAGTGAGACTTTGGGGTAATAATCCAAGACAGTCTGAAAACAACAGTGCAATGCAATAGGACTGTGGGTAAGGCAAATAAGAGGATGGGTTGCATATGGAGGGGCAGAAAACAGGTGCAACTCACTATCATGGTACTAGTCATTAGTTCATCTTCACCTGGAAGCCTACAGGTATGTGCAGTTTTTGAGACTGCATTTGAAGTACAGGAATAGAGTGGAGGCAGATCAGTGCAGGGCAACCAAGATGGCCCAGAGACAGCAGAAAATGTCTTATGAGGTGAGGTTGGAGGACACAGATATGTACAGAATGGAGGAGAGAAAGGAGACAGAGAACATGACTGAGACATACAAATACAGTATATCCATGAAGTAAACAAGGTGGAATTCAGGGAACTGCTCAAATAAAGTGGGAACATAAGCACCAGGGTAATTCTAGAAAGCTGGTTGGGGACAAATGTAAGAGGGAAACAATAAAGTATTTTTACATGGAAAGTGTGGTGGTGGGGTGGAATAGGCTACCAGAAGAGGTGGTGTGTGTGAAATCTGTGGGGTATTCAAACATGGATGGGACAGATACACATATTTAATTAAGACAATATCAAAAGGGAACAGGTATAGAGATATGGATGTGTGTCTTAGCATGACCAGGCAGGTTACCAGGGTGGTGAGGGGGCCAAGGCAAGGATGGAACAGAAGTTGGTGCAGGGTATCAGGATGGGGGATAAAGGGTTCTTTAGGTATATTGGGGAGAGGAGGAGAGTAAAAGAACAGTCCAGTAGGTTGAAGACAGGGAGGGGGTGGGCGTAAGTGGTAGGGGAACAAGTGGAGGTGCTCAACAAATACTTTGCATCGGTTTTCACTAGGGGGGAGGAGGAGGGAGAGCCACAGGCAAAGGGGACACAGGGGGTGGATGAAGCAGAACCCTTAAAAGTTAGGGTACCTCTTGTTACAGTGGGGGCTGAGGGAACTGATCCATACAGGAGGGGAAACACAGGAGCAGCTGGGGGGGAAACACGGATGGGGAAATCCCTGTTGGTAGGGTGTGGGAAGCCCTCCGGTCCCTATAAAAGGATAAATCTCCGGGTCCTGATGGAATCCATCCAAGGATGCTGTGGGAATTGGCTGATGACCTAGCCAAACCCCTGGCGGCACTTTTTAATGCTTCTCTACAGACAGGGAAGGTACTGAAGGATTAAAGGGAGGCACATATTGTGCCCATCCATAAAGGAGGATCGAGGGAAGAGTGGGGGAACTACAGGCCAGTCAGCCTGACATCAGCAGTGGGCAAACTGATGGAGACCATAGTAAAGGAGAGGCTGTGGGTGTTCTTGGAGGAACTGGGATTCCTGGATGATCACCAGCATGGCTTCATCCCAGGCAGACCATGTCAAACTAACCTTGTGGAGTTCCACAAATGGGTGATGACAGCACTCGACCAGGGTAGGCCAATTGATGTCATTTTCCTAGACTTCTGCAAGGCATTTGGCTCGGTCCCCCACACTGTTCTGCTGGATAAGTTGGGAAAGATGGGGGTGGGGGCACAGATGGTCAGGTGGATTGGAAGCTGGCTATCTGGTTGTATCCAGCAGGTGGTGATAGGAGGGGTAGTCTCATCCCCCAAGGGTATCATTAGCAGGGTCCCACAGGGATACATTCTGGGACTGCTCCTGTTTGACACCTACATCTCTGACATCAGTGAGGGCATCAGGAGTGAAATAAGTCTCTTTGCAAATTACTCTAAGCTGGGGGTGGTGGTGGATGGGGAGGAGGGTAGGGTTGCCCTGCAGAGAGGTCTGGATGTTCTAGGGAGATGGTCACATTCCTGGAAGTAGGGATGGGTGGACCGATGTGCCGACAATCAGAACCCCCCAGTTCCAATGCAGTCTGATGGACTCGGATCAATAAGGGCCAACTTCTTAATTGTACCCGGTCCCGTCTGGTCCATCAGCTGCAAATGGCTATTTAATAAAAAAAAGCACAGAATGAAACCATGTGGGTAGCTATCCTCGTACAAGTGAAATGGCATTATTATCATCAAAGAATAGTGCAGTTAAATCAGGTCAAGAGAGTAGACTTACAAATAGTTACACAGCACAGCAGGGGATGTGAAAGAACCAACTGGCATGAGGACGGGGATTGAATTTATTTTGCGTGCATGTAGCCCAAGCTGACTCATCAGGTTGCTTACCAACAGGTGTCAATCAACAAGCTATCAGTTTCCAAGGGCATGGCTACTATATATTGATTATTGAACCTACGCTGTATACACATCATCATAACATTACATCTTATTAAGTGATTGAAAGCAGTTGCAGCCTGGTGTTAGACCATAATGGAATTTTTTTTTCATTGTGCCCTGTTAAAGGTTTCTAGTTATTGATTGCACATATTTTTCCCTGATGACCAAAGGGTGCTGTACCTGTAACATCATGTAAGTGCATTTATTATTAGCCTTTTTTGTATATACATGTATTCAAAGCCTCTCCGCCAGTCAGATAACCCATCCTTCCAACTATCAGTATGCCCTATCACATGGTTTCCTACTACCTATGCACTAATTTTGTTACAGGTACTTTATCCTTTCAAAAAAGTAGCCACATATTTACACAAGGCAGTGATCAGTTCCAAGAGGTCCGGAGAACAGCTGTAACCTCGCCCTTTGTAACAGTGTATTTAATTGTTTGCATTTGCACCAGACAGGCATGTCCTAGGAGGTGGTTTAAAGGTGTTTAATTAGAGTACTTAATTTACACCCATTTTGTTTTCTCCACCACTGCACAGAACATGAGATGCCAGTTTAGCATCTGTGAACAGATGGAAAAAAAAAAGCTGGAGTTACGTAAAAAATGCAGCAGACTTGAGTTTTGCAGAAGACTCATCTGGGAGCGTAACTGTGCAGCCAAAGGTCCCTGTTTTATTCCCCTTCTCACTCATCCAGTGTAAGTTGACCAGAACTTTTTCCTTTTTTTTTTACACACATTTGCCAGGTTCACATTCGCAGCTGGTCCTCCTAATTGCGCTTGAGCCACACACAGACACACATGATGGTGACATACCTCTACCACCTGACTAGCTGTATGTTGGTCAGGTGGCACTGAGGTATATAAGGCTGCATGTGGTGGGAATTGCTCAGTACATAGCTGAGAAAGATACAAATGAGACAGAGCTAGTTTGAACTGTCTTTATCATGTGTGTATATCAGTCGCAGTTTAAATACCTTCACCAAAAGCATCTGGCTAGTGATTGACTTTTACTTAACAAGAAATTTAAAATAGTGAAATAAACAACTACAGAGAAAAATGGGAGAAAAAAAGGAATTAAAAAAAAAGATCAACCTGCCTAGCGGGCGGAAGCTTTGAGTGCTCATCACTCACAGTGGCCTGACTCTATCTCCGACCTCATGTTTATCAAATCTCGTCTGCTAGTCCTTTTCTGTGATTATTTGCAAACATAAAACCTACTGCAGTGCAAACAAAGTGCAAGACAGTGCAAGAATTGTATTAAGAAACAAAAGCAGGCTAGTTGTATATAGCTAGAAAAGAACAAAAGGGGACTAGAGAGAGAGAGAGAGAGAGAGAAACAGATCACCATCAGCCTGGCAGGTTGGAACTTAGAAGCTTTGAGTGCACCCAGCTCACTCAGTGCCTGAGTTTACCTTTCCTGCTTTTTCTTTTCAAGTTAGCTGAGCCTTTTTGTTACCTGATTTAAAAATAAATGAAACTGTGGCAGGTGCTTTAATTTTATATAAAAAAAAGAAAACATCAGTGAGTTAGTTTTATTCCCCCCCCCCCCCACATGTCTCAACTTGAGTGAAGTGAACCGCTGAGCTTTGAAGTAGGGAGGAAATTTCTGCAAGATTCTACTTTGCCTTTACCAGAGAGCTGTACTTTGTCTTGCCTGGAAGACATTAATTTAAACAAAAAAACATTTCTGACTTTCTGTATACTGTAGTTGCGTCTCACACTTGCCAGTTTGTCTGTGTGTGACTGACTGTGTGTTTGTTTACCAGCTGCTGTTGTAAAAATATTACATGGTTTACTGCTTATATCATTGTGGCATGCTCCCTGCTAAATAAAAAAGAACCTACATAAAGGAAAAAGCATTTGTTGTCTTATTCAAAACAAATAAACCTAGCTACATTGGTAGAAGGAGGAGGGTGACTGTGAGGCACAGCCTGTCCTGATAGGACAGAGAAACTTGAGAACAAGTGAGAGGAGTAAAAAAAAAAGAAAATTCCTACAGACTAAAAAGCATTTTTTGTCTTATTCAAAAAAAAAAAATGGCTACAGTGGTGGTAGGGGAGGGTGTCTGTCTGTGAGGTTAAGTCCTTCCGGAGAGAACAGAGGCACTTGAGAACAAGTGAGAGGGCAAAAGGAAAATAAAATTCCTGCAGGAAAAAGCACTGTGTGTAAAGAAAAAAAAATAGATACAGTGGTGGAAAGGGGAGTGTGGCTCTGAGGCGGAGCGTGTACTGAGTTGTCAGAGGAACCTGGAAACAGCTGAGAAGATAAAAAAAAAGAAAACACATACAGGAAAAAGCATTTTTGTGTGTAATAAAAAAAAGCTGAAAATGTGCACCAGACGGTGAGGGGAGGAGGAGGCCAAAATGGGGAAAGGTATGAGGAAACATATGGCACAAACAACACTGCACAGTATGACTGGTAAAAGATCAGTTCCTGGGACTTCATCCAGTAGCAGTAGTGGTTCTTTCACAATGATGTCCAAACAGGCAGGAAAGGCCAAAACTACCTTAATTAAAACTAAAGGAGTAGTCGGCACCACAAGGAGTGGCAAGCCAAGATATGGTACCTATGTGTACCGTAGTACCAGTACAGATTTAAATAAAACAGAGGAGGAGGAGAAATCTAGCTCTGATGAGAGCAATGATTATGAAATGGAGGATGTAGACAAGGAGGGAGAAAAGCAGAAACAAAAGGAAAGCCAGAATGAGGTGGAGGTGCAGTTGCACGGACGCAGGATGAATGTGATGACTTGGACTTGGATGAGATGGGCAGTTTGAGCATGAACAGAGTGGTGCAGGTGCAGGAGAAACAAGATGAGGGGCCAGTGCATTCAGATTTAGGTTCTGTTACTGGCCTGGAGGAGCTGTTGGATGATGATAATGGTGAAACAGGAAAAGACCTTGATGAGCAGCTTCCCAGTGTAGAGAAAGAACAACACAGTGGAAGTGACAAAGGAGGACAGTATAGTATGCCTGGTAATAAAACAAAAAAGGTAACATCTTATGTGTGGTCTTACTTTTCTCTGGCTGCCAATAATGAGTTACGAGCTGCTTGCTCTATATGTAAAAAGATCAACAGCAGAGGGAGCAAAAAAATGCTTTGGGTACCTCAGCATTAAAAAGAAATTTAGAGAGATGTCACCCATTACATCTCAGGCGTGATTTTTTTGGTCAGAGAGAAAGAAGACAACATGCAAGCAGAGTTAAGTCAGACTACACCTGCACCTGTTATATCAAGTGATAGCAGCAGCTGTGCTGCTTCAGTTGTACTGTCAACTCTTTTTCAGTCTTCTTCTAGACTAAGTACTACAAACAGTCCCCTTTTGCCCTTATCATCATCCAGCACTCCTAATGTTGGCCATCTGAAAACTTCAACTGCTAGAAGACAGCTCACAATTTCAGAAACAATTGAATGTAAATCTAAGTACCAGCGTACTCATCCTGAGGCAATTGCTGTAACAAAATTAATTTCAGAAATGATAGCACTGGATTTACAGCATTACAGAATTGTGGAGCATGTAGGATTAAAAAGGCTTTTGAATTACCTATCACCACGATACAGTATTCCATCCAGGAAATATTTCTCGACTGTTGCAATGCTGCAGATGTATGATTTAGTAAGTGCTAAACTGAAAAATGCTTTAAAAGATACAGTTGCTGGGGTTGTCCATCTGACTACTGACATATGGACAAGCTGCCAGCCAGAACCATTTATGTCACTGACTACACATTGGGTATCATTTACTCCCTTAGTGACACTGGCAATTCCCCTGTGAAACTGGCTTCCCTTCGCATCCAGCATATCCTGCAGGATCACACAGCTTCAAACATCCTGGATGAGTTCAATAGAGAGATACAGTACTGGCTGACATCACAAGGGCTTTCAGTAGATTTTATTGTGTCCGACAATGGTTCAAACATAAAGAAAGCATTGTCTAATGGGGGCTTTGTCCACATTTGATGTTTTGCACACTGCCTAAATTTAATTGTGCATGCATTTATGGAAGAGGACAGAGATATAAAGGCTCTCACATATGTGGCAAAACAAATATGCACACATTTCAACCATTCCTGCAAAGCACGCCAACATCTTCGGGCTATACAAGAAGAACATGGACTGCCTCCTAATACACTCATCCAGGATGTTGCAATGAGGTGGAACTCCACCTTTTACATGTTCCAATGACTGCTGGAGCAAAAAAAGGCTGTAAGACAGTATAGACTAGAGAAGAGCATAGGGGATGCTGATGTGTACATTAATCCTCAGCAGTGGGCTGTTTTAGAACTTCTCATCAAGATCCTGCAACCCTTTAAGGAAATTACTAGGGAAATGAGTTCCAACAGTGTCACACTCAGCCAAATAATCCTTTGATCAAGATTCTTAGATTTCAGCTGAATGCAATCAGGGATGAGTTAGAAGGTACAAGAAGTCAGTTTCAGATGGGAGAGTCTAGTGCAACTGAAAGGGACTTATTACATAGAATGATTAAAAAAGTCAGAGATGATGAGAAACTTAGTGAAATGCTCATGGCAGAACATTACATTATTGCAACAGTACTAGACCCACGGTACAAGATGAAACACCTCTCACAGCATGACCCAAATGTGTTCCGAAACTGCAGAGAGAAATTCATTCAAGAAGTAGATTTGCTTTTGAAAAAAACATGGCAACAGATGCAGCCCCCTCATCCATTCCTCCTGCACCTTCACGGCTCTCTTTTCTCAGTCAGGCTACAAAACAGTCAGCTGCTGCCATTCGTTCTACACCCAGCCATCATCTTTGGGGTCACTTGGATGCTGTTGTCCTGGAAAACTCAGCCCTTCCTTCTCCATATGTCACTGCTTCTGCCCAGGCCATGGTTGACTGCTATTTTGCAGAAAAGGGTATTGAATGGAATGAAGATCCCATTAAGTACTGGCAAAGCAAGAAGCCTGTATGACCTGCACTTATGCAGGTAGCACTGAAGTACATGATTTGTCCTCCAGCCAGTGTATTTTCAGAGCTACTCTTTAGCTGTTCAGGAAATGTGGTAATAGATACACGATCTAGGCTACTACCAGAAAATGCTGAGAAGTTAACATTCTTAAAAGTAAATCTTCCATTGACTGGTTACAGCTATGACCCAGAGGCAGCAAATACATTTTGCAGTGACCTCAAAGATGACTATTTGAAAGAATAGAAAGATCACCATTTTTTCAGAAAAATAAATTAATACTCAAGTAAGCCCATATGTGGCCTGCACAATTTTTGTACCTGATGGCACAATGTTTTCAACATGTCATAACAGACTTTGCTAAATTTTGGATTGTCTGAACCTGATGGCACACATTTCACATTTTGTCCTAATAGACTTCTTTAATTTTTGGACTGCCTGAAGTTGGGACTTATGGCACAATGTTTTCAGCATATCTTCCTCACGTGCTTTGCTAATTTTTGGATTGCCTGACCATGATGCCATACTTTTGCAACATGTCCTAATGGACTTGTGTAATTTTTGGACTGCCTGAACCTGATGGCACACTTCGCAGGATGTCCTAGTGGACTTGTGTAATTTTTGGACTGCCTAAACCTGATGGCACACTTTTTGCAGCATGTCCTAACAGACTTGTGTAATATTTGGACTGCCTGAACCTGATGACACACTTTTTGCAGCATGTCCTCATGGACTTGTGTAATTTCTGGACTGCCTGTAGTTGATACTGATGACAGAATGTTTTCAGTATGTCCTAATTTCTGGATTGCCTGAACATGATGGCACTCATTTTTCAGTATGTACTAATGGACTTGTCTAATCTTCGCATTTTTGGATTACCTGAATGTAGATCTCTGCCCACTCAATACAGGCTTGACCTCACAGCCACATTCCCCTTTCCAACACAATAGCTAGGTCTCTGGATTCCTAAGGACATACAGTTATTTTTTTGGTAGGGGTCCCCTAAATGTGTCATCAGTTTGGGTGGGTGGGTGGAGGAGACCCCATGCCATAGAAAATAACTGCATGACACTCAGTGGAGCAGAGAAGGAACTGGTGCAACAATACCAAACTGATATCTGTTAGGAGGAAGTAGGCTGTTGATTAGCTAAAACCTGCAGCTTATCCAATAGGTAGGGAAATGGGCAGATTGGGTGGGCCAAGCAGTCCTGATCTGCAATCAAATTCTATGTTTCTATGTTTCTATGATATGTCTATTGTATAGCATGTGCTGTTAAATGGGAATGGGATTCCTCTTCTGAGGCCAGAAAGGTCAGTCTACAGTTGCAACACTAGTACTACTGACTCTGAGACAGGGAACAGACAGAGGTCAACTGCATGACTGCCATATTCAACTGACCAGCACATCAGTGCTATAAACTCACAGTTTTCATATGAGAATGGGAAAGGGTAAATTGTTTAACCAGGAAAAGCACACATATCCAGAAATGCTGACTACAATTTTATGTGTGTGTCACAAATGTCAGTGTTGTTTTATGCAATTATATAGCAGATTTGCAGTTTTCATCACATTTTACAAAGGTTCTGATTCGAATCAGAATGAATCAGAACTTACCAGGACTTTGGTCTGGATCCTGATCCTGATAATAAGGGTCAGGACCTTTTCAGGTCCTCCCAACCCTACCCGGAAACTAAGGTTCAACACCGCAAAATGCAAGGTACTTCACCTGGGTCAAAGAAACCCTGGTCAGGTGTACACCGTAGGAAGGGACTTGGAGGTGCTGATGGATGCCAAAATGAATAGCTCAGAACAGTGTAGGAGGGCCGCAGCCAGAACAAATAGAATGCTAAGCTGTATCACCAGGATGATCACCTCAAGAAGTAGGGAGGTGATTATGCCACTGTACAATTATCTTGTCAGACCACACCTCGAGTACTACCTACAGGTTTTGTGCCCGCACCTCAGGAAGGACATTCAACTCCTGGAGAGGGTTCAGAGGAGGGCAACCAGGATGATCTGGGGTCTGGGGGATAGGACTTATGAAACGAGACTTGAGGAGCTTGATCTGTTCTCACTGAAAGAGAGGAGAGGAGAGACAGGGGGATATGATTGAGGTCTTCAAGTATCTAAAAGGGGTAAATAAGGTATGCCTACATGGGGTCTTTCAGAGGAAGGTGGGAGGGGCCACCAGGGGTCATAGTTGGAGGCTGGAGGGAGGGAGGGAGGGAGACATAGGGGAAGAAGGAGAAGATGATACTTCACTGAGAGGGTGGTGGAACCATGGAATGCACTGTCTGAGGAACTGGTGGAGGTGTCTACAGTGGAAGGGTTCAAGAGAGGCTGGAACAGGTACAGGAGGGGGATGAAGAGGAGAGATACCTGTCTGGGGGAAGGGAACACTGGCGGGGGGAAGGGGGATAGGGGGAGAAATCAGAAGGATGGTTGCGGTGCCCAGTAAGGGTACTGACTCTTGAACAGACTTGATAGACCATGGGGCATACTCTGCTGGCATTTTAGTATGTTATTTTTTCACATTAGAGAGATAGGAATAGGCAGGCACAATGGGCACAATTAACTTATTCTTGCTTGTGACATCTGTTTCTATGCAGGTTTGCACAGCAATAATATAAACCTGATAACTGAATTTAATTTTCTTATTTTTGCTGCAGAGCAGCAAACCACACACCAGGTTTGGGATCATAGCATATACATTGGCCCCTGAGTGCAGTATTAGGGGATACTATATTGTATGGGTGGGTAGTCCTTTGTATAAGATGGTAAACTAGGGTCCGTTCCACACATTCCTGGTGTTGTCCTGCTGGGTGTCCTCATGGATGAATAACACCACCCAGCACTTTTGGCAAGAGTAGCGAATCTTCCTGAGTGTCATGCCCAACATTCCCCTTTCCATAAAACTGGTTCAGGCAATTGTCCAAGGCTGTATGTGAGTCGTGATGTGTAAAATGGCTGCCACTATATGTTTACAGTCCACTCACAACAAGTCTATCATTGCTGTCAAAGCACTTTGGGATACAATGTGTATAAAAGTACTGTATAAATGCTAATTCTTCTTCCGTAAGTCAGTGGCTGTAAGTATACTTACAAGTAGTATACTAGAGAGGCAGTTTGCAAGAAAAGCAGTATGTAGGATCCATAAAAAATGCAAAGTGAGAAACAGCAGCATGTGTTAGTCATCTGGGACCTGATTCTCAAAAGGTCGGAATGGTGCACTGTGCTTGCACCAGCAAGTAATGGTGCAAGGGGCACCTTGTGCCACACCATGCACTATTCCTGATTCTTAAACATGGCCCGTGCAGCATGGGGATCACCTGCACCTGCTGGGCTTGCCCTACTCTTGTGGCAGACACACAGCTGCTCCTTGGTGGATGGGGGTTGCACTGTGGTGGTGCTGCAATATCCCCATATGTGGGATTCACAAAGAGCCACAAGGGATGCAGGGCTCACCAGGGGTTAGACCAACCCAGAGCTGGTCTAACAGCCCATGCACCACCCCTACAGACCTTGCCATCTGGGAAGGGATCCAGTACCTATAGTCTGAGGAGAGAAAAATCTTTTTACTTTTAGGCTATTTAGTTAACAAATGTGTTAAAATGTATGGTCAATATTGCTATTGCACCCATTTTATTCTCAGGTCACACTATGGTGCTCTCCCAATGCAAAATCAGAAAACAAATCTTCACTGGAGATTTAATAACAAATTTCTAAGAAATAGAAATTTTATAGGAAAACTCAAAGAGGCAATCAGGTAATATTGGTATTTTAATTATAATGGCTGTGATCTGATATTTAAGTTATGGGATGCTTTTAAGTCAGTATTTCAGGCCAGAGTGATCCAAGATGGCACGCTGAAGGTGCATGGGTGATCGACTCCTGAACCAACTACGTTTGTTTCACTGACTCTCACTGATTCCCTAGAACATGATGATTGGCTGCAAGGAAGTTTCAAGCTAGAAGATCGACTGGCTCAGATTTAGAGAAGTGAAAAGAAGAAAAGTCAAATAAATAGAGAAGTTTGACCGTTCGGCTGTGGAAATGGATCTAACAGCTGCCAACCAACTTCAGTCGCAGTGAGTAGAAAAAACAAACCACTAGCTCCCATTCCCCTATTCTCCTGCTTAAACTGCACTCTCTGAAGTCAATGATTCTGTGTTGGGCTCTCTGTAGCTGAGGGTTTCTTTTTGAGGGCGTATTGAGTTGTAAGTGTTTATTCCTTGGACAAAGATTGACTGGTTCAGACTCAGGGTAGTGAAAAGAAGAAAAGTCAAATCAATGGGAAGACGTTTGGCTCTTCAGTCGTGGAATGGATCTAATGGCTGTCTACCTGTTTTTTTTTTTTTAGTGAGTAGAAAAAACAAACCGTTGGCCTATGTTCCTTTACTCACTTGTTTAACTGCACTCTTTGAAGTTAATGATTGTGTTCTGGAATCTTTGTAGCTGAGGGTTTCTTTTTGAGGGTGTACTGAGTTGCACACGTTTTTTCCTTTGATGAGCTAAGCATATGGTAGAATTATTTGTTGCACTTTCGTCCCCCCTCCCCCTTCCTGGATTGATGTTTTGACTCGAAAAGCTGAAGAGTTCATGGATAAGCTTAATGAACAAGTAACTTGCAGTGACAACTTTGTTGTTCCCCGTTTGAAGTGTGTTATTGTTCTCTTGGTATTTTTTTCTTTTCTTCCCTGGCCTGATGTCCAAAAGTTTAGATGCCTTAGAGAAATTGAACCAGAACAGTGTCTCAGGCAGTCTTGTCATCGAGCAGGCCAATCCTCCATGAAAACAGCAAACATGCCCAAAAGTAACCTGAATGATTCAGGCCTAAGTAACCCTCCTTCCACTCAAACTGCTTCTAATATCCCCAGCACCTCTTCTCATTGGGACTAAAGGCTCTGTAAATGTAAACAAAAAAAACAAAAAAAACTCAGCATCTGGAGTTTTGAAATGCATAAATTGGTTGCTGATGGCCCCATGGACCAATTTCTTACCATACCAGGTGTGGCTACCATGAGTAACAATGAGAACCAAAACCTAGTTGCTTTAGAGACCAAGGGTACATTAAAAAAAGCTACTGAGCCTGTTATCGATCCATGGTAAATCTATTCAGCTGCAGGTAAACCAGTCTTTTGGATCTTTTGAGTGAAGAGGAAGAGATGGTGCAGAATTTTCAGGAAAAAATTTTAAATGGCTTAACTCCCACCACTTCATGTAGCAGTGTCACTGCATGTAGTATAATGACTCCCGTAGAAGCCTTATTGGATCCCATGTCTACTGGTACAGCTACAGACATGGCGACATCAGATAGTGATCCTATAGCAAGTTCTGAAGCTCAAATACAACATGAGGACTGTGGTGTATACATCTCTTTGAAAATCCAACAAATGCAAGAAGCAACGTTACAAGAAATGTGAACAATTTTTCAAACCATTTCGTTGGCTTTTGATTCTTTAAAAGGTTTAATTATTTCTTTGGATAATAAGATGGAAACCCTTACTAAGAGGGCCTCAGAATTAGAGACCAGAGTTGGGTCCACAGAAGACCAACTAAATCCACTTCAAAACAAAGTAACTTCCTGTCAAAAGGAATTATAGGATCTTCAGCTTAAGGTGCTAGATCTCGAAACATTCATGAAGAGATAATTTACAAATAGGAGGGCTACCTGAGGGTGCGGAGGGGTCAGACACACTACAGTTCATGGAAGAACTATTAACTGAAGCTATGGGCAAAAAATGGCCCTAAGAAAAGGTAGTGTTGGATCAAGCCCACAGAATCTTCTCTACCAGAAGAGATGTGCCTAGATTTGTATTTGTGAAGCCCCACCACTTTCAGATGAATGAACAACTACTACAGAAGGCAAGAACAAATAGAGGCTTACAAGCGAGGGGCCACCACCTTCAAGTTTTTTTCTGATTTACCTCCATCAGTTATGGCAAAACAAAAATCTTTTGACGGGATTAGAAAGTTATTGAGGGATAAAGGTATCCCACACAATCTAATTCACTCAGGCTATTTGAAATTGTTTCTTAATGGCAGGCAGCATATCTTTGACACCCCCTCTGAGGCTGACCAATATCTAAAAACATATTTCTTTTACACTGAAGGCAATGGCTGAATGGAGTTTTCTGTGACTGCTTCTATGATATGACCTCCCAGATAGACTGGACTGAGAGATTGGGGAACGGGGGAGGGGGGGTGGAACAACAACAAAAGATTCTGATATATATATATATATATATATATATATATATATATATATATACATACACACAATAGGGGTAAGTGGTAAATGAGTGAAATAAAACAGTGTATCATCCACTGCAGTGTGATATTTTTATCCTTTGCTCTACTGTGATGATATCAGCCATTTACACACACAGGTCACAAAAGGTCATCACTCTAGGCAGTTTCCCCTCAGCATGCAAGAAACACCTGTGCTGTTACCATAGACACAAATGCAGAACTACTTCAGAGGTCTCACTGCTGCCTACAGCTAACTCAGTGAGCATTACAAAACACACTTATCCCCCCCCCACCAACTTCCAGCTCATTACTGTGACTGCAGCCAGAATTCTAAACAGCACAGCTTCACAGACAGTCTAAACTACTACCTGCAGTTAACTCAACTACAACTGAAACACTCTCACTTGTTCCTCAAACTCTGACTCTCACCCATTACAATTACTGTAATACTTTGAGCTTGACTGCAGCCAGAATCCTAAAGAGCACAATTTCACAGAACACTCTGCACTCTGCCTGCAGCTAACTTAAATACCACTGAAAACAGTATCAGCTGTTCTGACACTCTGCCTCTCAGCTCATTACAATTACTGTGATGCTCTCAGCTTCACTGCAGCTAGACTTCTAAACAATACAGCCTCACAAAATTATGTTTCTCATTCCTACCTGAAACTAACTCATTTAGCATTGCAAAACACACTCATGTGTCTCACAGAGTATATAACACTGCCAGCCCATTTAGAAAATCTCACACACAGAATGAGCAAACACATAAACAGGAACAGAACACAAGACAGCATAACAAAACTTCTAAAACTCTTGGCCCTATTGTATATATCGAATACATGATGGGCAGATCATGTGCTATGGCAAATATTGTCACTCCTGCATCGTGAGCTCTGGATAGCTCACTCATGCCTTCGGCACTTGTGAGAAATTCAGAGCTCACTCTGCAGGAGTGACAATATTTGCCATATCACTGTCATGCCCATCATGTATCATATATATATATATATATATATATATATATATATATATATATATATATATATATATATATATACTATATATATATATATATATATATATATATAGAGAGAGAGAGAGATACTATCTTTCTCCTTGCCTATTTAACTAAAAGTAAAATGGAGATTTGTGTGATTATTAAATATTATTATTATACCATTTTTAAGTGGAAAGCAGTCAAAAATAATATAGATAGAATGCATCTGTGGCCAGTTTCGGAGCCCACTCACACGACACCCACCATAAGCTATAACCATCTTTGAAGACTGTCTTTGGGGGGGGAGGGACCCAGCACTAAGTCTGGGTAAGGGGCCTTTAGCAAGAGGCTATTTGTTATTATGGGGGAAGGGGACTAGAGATAGTATGCGCATTCAGGTACAGTTTCTTTTACGTTTTTTTCTAAACAAAAGCTGAGATATAAAGCAGTAGTTTTTCGTAAAATGTATGATAAAAAGGAAATAAAATGGCTGAAAACCTAAAGTGTTTGGACTGGAATTTGAAGGGAGCTAGAGACAGATTGAAAATCCATAAAATTATACAATATGCAAATCAAATTCAAGCTAATTGACTACTTTTACAAGAGACCAATTTTGCATGTAAAGATTTTCAATATATATATAACCTATTTAGAAGTCATGGGATTCAATACTGTTTTTCAAGCAATTCAAGAGGGGTTGCTGTTATATTCAAAAACAATCTGAACAGTACCATCAAACAGAATGAAGTTGATAAATATGGTAGATATGTCATAGCCACAATCCAGCGATTCCATAAATTACTGACCATTGTCTTGGTACATGGCCCAAATGAGGACAACCCAGACTTTTATGCATTGGTGCTGGAACAGGCTGAAAAGTGGTAGGGCCAAGGATGTAAGGGGTAAATTTGCCTATGGTAATAATGCAAAAAGTGATAGGGCCACTTATGAAAATGGTAGGGCCATGGCTCCTTGCCCCCTCCCCCAGTTCCAGCGCCCATGCTTTTATGTTCATTTCTTTATTACATTATCTAATTTTTCAGGACCTTTTAATATTTCATTGTCTGTTCTAGACAGATCTGAGGGAGTGGAGGACCCTTAAAAATGGTCTTTGAAAACTATAAAGGATTTTATGTTAGATCTCAGACTTATAGATATCTTATGGGAAATATATCCTACATGTAAAACATTTTCTTTCCTCTCTGGTGTACATAAAACTGCCTCAAGGATTGACTATTCCCTTCTTTCTGAAGAAATATCGAATAATATTCTAAAAATCCATTATGGAGCAATTAAAATTTCTGATCATTCCTCTGTAATTATAGTATCAAACTATTTAAGTAATGATTACAATCATAAAGATTTATGTTGGAAATTTGATAATACTCTACTGTATGGTGTTACTTTCAAACAGAAATTGAAGGCCAAGGCTGTCGTTTTTTTAGCCAACAATGGGCAAGAAAAGGTTTCCCCGATAATAATTTTGGAATCTCTGTAGGTTTATATTAGAGGCTGGATTATATCAAACTCATCCTTCAAGAGAAGCACCCATAGAGGAAAGTTAGATTTGTTAGAACACCAACTCTTGTTGTCTGAGACTGTTTTTAGTACATCAGAATTGGAAGATGATTTAATTTCAGTATTAAAAATCTGAGAACTTAATGATCTAATTGCATATAATGCAGAACAATCTTTTCAAAAATATTAGATCTCATTATTATTTTGTATCCAAGAAACCTAACAGATTATTAGCTTATCAGCTACATTGTGAAAAGAATCAAAACACGATGGCCCAGATATTCAAAGGGTTGCGCATGGCATGAGTGTTGCACCATGCACAACCCACTGATCTTGTAGTCGATATTCAAAAGGAAAGTTCACACAAATCCGATGCACCGTTATGCAGGCACAGGTAGGGGGGGCGTGCCCGTGCATAACCTGCACCACACGATATTCAGCCCGGGATGTGCAGAGTCATGCATGCGCAACCCTTACCTGTGCCTGCACAAAGTTAAGCCAAAAAAAAAAGGAACAAGTGATGGCCACCCACAGGTGAGCTGCCGCATTGCAGGGCACAACACAGCAGCTGCCACCTGTGGCCACCCGAGTTCCTGCGCACCTGGCGGTGCCCCCCCATGCCCCATCATGGGCATCCGTGTAGCCAAATCCCCCCTGTCTAATATCCTTGGTGGTCCAGTGGACCGCTATGTGCCCGATTGTGGGCATTTGTCTTGAAGAATAAGCCCCCCGTCCTATATTCCTGGTGGTCCAGTGGACCTCTATGTGCCTGATCGTGGGCATTTGACTTGAAGATTAAGCCCCCATCCTATATCCCTGGTGGTCCAGTGGACTGCACTCAGCCCGATCGCGGGCATCAGTAATAGAACTCCCCCCAACTCCAATATCCCTGGTGATCCAGTGGACTGATCATTGCCCGATCGCGGGCATCTGTAACTCATAAAATATCCCTACTACCCTGGTGGTCTGCGTACCCCCACCTGCCCACTGGGCTCACTGCCCGCTCCCCTGGTCAGCCCCGGCGAGCAGCACCCACCCGCCTGCCACCCGCCTGCCGACTGACAGCTCGGTGGGGCTGCCGCGTGGTTCTGGCGTGAGCCAATGGGCATGCAACCTGCTGTACTATGGTCCAGATATGTGACATGTCTGGACTGAGTAGCCTGATGTAGGCGCTACTGCGCCGATGACTCATGCTGCACCAATGGACAGCTACCGAGCTGTCAGTCAGTGGGTGATAGGGGTGGCAGGCAGGTAAGTGCTGCCTGCCGGCTGACAGGAGGGCAGGCGGTGGGGCTCAGTGGGCTGGTGGGGAGGGGGCATACTGACCACTCAGGTAGTAGGGTATTTTATGAGTTACAGATGCCTACCAATCAGGCAGCGATCAGTCCACTGACCACAAGGGCTTGGACATGGGGGTTCTGTACTGATGCCCGCGATTGGCTGAGGCGGTCCACTGGACCACCGGGGAATATAGGGCGAGGAGGCTTAATCTTCAAGACAAATGCCCGCATCAGCACATAGAGATCCACTGGACCACCAGAAGACTACTAGATGGGGGTTCTTCTACACAAATGCCCATGATGGGGCTGCAGAGGGTGTCGGTCCCCGACGGCCGCTGCCTGGCAGGATGCCAGGTGCAAGTCATTGGGGATCGGCGCACCTGCATGTTAATGGCATGCAAATGGGGCCATAATGAGATTCAAATGGCCCCCTGTGTGCCTTGCATAAATTATGGCCCCATTTGCATGTCCCCTTCTGAATATCGCAGGTGCTGTGCATGGCACAATGGCACTTGCGCTAGTGCATCTCCATGCTCCACTCTGACCACTTGCGCTGCCGCAGTGCCACTGCGCCATGCACAGTGGGTGTGGCCAGGGTGCAATATTCAAAGCTGCTGCACCATAGCGCAGCTCCATTGAATATCACCCAGGCTAGACCCCTGTGCAACAAAGTTGAGCTGCGCCCAGGCTTGCGCCATAGCCTGGCGCAGTTTGAATATCCGGGCCAATATTTAAAATTCAATTTGAATCTGGTCAAATATCATCCTCTCTTTTAGAAATCAATAAAGGTTTTCCTAAGTTTTATACTAAACTATATATTTCTGATACCAGCCCCTCTCAATTGGACATTGAAATTTTTTTGGTGGATCTTCCTATTACCCCCCTTTCTGAAATATCAAAAAATATAATTGGTAGCCCCATTATTATAGAGGAAATTCATACAGTAATCCATTCATTCCAAATTAGAAAAGTGCCAGGTCCTGATGGATTTACAGCAGAGTATTATAAAGAATTCTCCAATATACTCTCTCCATACTTAGTATCTGCGAATAGGGATATAGAAATGGGTGAGGCCCTTTCAGAATCTTTAAACGACTCCATAATTACTCTCATCCTAAAGAAAGATAAAGACCCCTTAAAGTTTGGATCATATAGACCCATTACTTTGATGAATATGGACTATAAAATTATAATGAAAATATGGGCTAATAGATTAGCAGAACATGTTCTTACCATCATTCATCCTGACCAAACTGGGTTTATTCTTGGGAGACAATTAATGGTGAATTTCAGAAAGGTGCTTAATGTATTAGAATTAACAACTGAGTCTGAAATGGCAATCATTTTGCTTGAAGCTGAAAAAGCATTTGACAGAGTACACTGGCACTTTTTAATGACTAATTTAGCAAAACTCAACTTTGGACAGAAATTTATGCGATGGATAAATATGGTGTATAAAAGCCCCAGAGCAAGGATTAAAACCAACTCCAGTCTTTCTGATTATATTTATTTACAAAGAGGAGTTTGACAAGGTTGTCCATAATCCCCTCTATTCGAAATCTTTGTTGAGTCTCTTGCTGTATCAATTAGAAATAATAAACAAATTAAAGGCTTGGGTATTAATGGTGTGTCCTGTAAAATATTCCTATACGCAGATGATATTTTGATTTATCTAAATAACCCAAAAGTAAATGAGATGGAACTTCAGAGGGAAATGTTTTAGCAAAGTATCAGGCTATAAAGTAAATTGGGAAAAAATTAGAAACCATCTCTAATGGATTGGATATTAACAATTCTTATACCTTCCTTAACTCTTCAATTAAAACAGGAATTAAGTACTTGGGTGTCATTTTGACTAAGGAAATAAAAACATTATTTAAGTATAACTATGAATCCTTTTGGATAAAGTTAAAATGGATCTGGAAAAATGGGTTAACCTAGCACCAACTGTCATAGGTAGGGTTAATTTCATTAAGATGAACATCTTGCCATGCTTTTTCTTTTCATTCCATGCGCTTCCTGTATACTTAAATAAATGTTTTTTCTTTACAATAGATAAATAATTTAGAAAATGTATTTGGAAAAATAAATGCCCTAGGGCAAGTTTGACAAAATTGTACCCTCCTTTGAATCGAGGGGGTTTAGGTCTCCCAAACCTGAGACTATATTATTTAGTAGCACAGACTGAACTGACTTTGTCTTGGTTTCAGGCTCAGGATTTAGATGGATCTACAAAGGCATGTGAAGCCCTAGAGTGTTCTTGTTTACCATTTCAAAATTATATCAGGCCCTTTATGTAAACTGTGAAAAACAGATATATAGAAATAAAGTATTAAATTCTACTAAGACTACCTCTCAGACATGGAGAGAAGCACATTCAATTTTGAGCTCCAGTTGTTCCCTCTCCTTATGTTCACCTCTGTTTATGAACTCTCATCTTAAATGTACACAAGTAAACAAAAATTTCTTGAGCTGGAAAACTTGTGGTCTGACTCATTTGGAGCAGTGCTTAGAAAATGGTCAACTGATATAATTTGAAATTTTAAAGCATAAATTTAATTTACTGAGCAGAAGCTATCTTGCTTTCCTTCAATTAAGAGATTATCTTTTGAAAAACAAGATCGGAATATTGAACCTGACTCCTCTGGAATCTGTAGTGGGAAACTCCCAAAATGCAATTAGACTGATCTCCAAAATTTATATCCTGTTATTGGAAGCTAGCAAATGGGGTAAGGATAATTGGATGCAGAGTTGGTCTAGGGCATTGTGGTTTCGGAGCCATAGCATGGACTAGTCAGAAGTCTTTGCTACACCCAAGAAAGTGTCTAAAAACTCTACACTGAGACAAATCCAATTCAATGTTATCCATAATTTATACTGTACTCCAAATAGACTTAGTAAATTTAACCTGCGTTATCCAATTTATGTACCCATTGTAAAGGCGAGAAAGGGAGCTTAAGCCACATGCTGCTTTTCTGTCCAGATCTAGCAACCTGTTGGAACAAAATAAGAGATATAATATCAAAGGTGGTAGACAAGAATATCCCATTTAATCCCAGGATTATACTATTTGGCCTAACTTCAAGCCTAGAACTCTCCGAAGAAGCTAGCTCATTTTAGCTAAAAAGGTTATTCTTTTACATTGGAGAGATGAGTTGCCTCCAAATTTTAAAGAGTGGTTCAACGTATTAACTGACAGCAGGAATCTAGAAAAATAATTTACTACAGGAAGGAAAACAGGCTAGAAAAAATCATTAAAATCTGGTTCCCATTTCTCAATTTTCTAAATAGATAAACATTAATTAAATATCGTTTTCAACCTAACCATATAGCGAAAAATGACATTATAAATAGGACTAGCTAGAGATACTGCTTTCCCCTGCACTATGATGTCAATAAGATATTACAATCAGCTTATACCTGAAAGGTGGGTATTAGACTGAGTACAAAAAAGAAAAAAGTCAGTATTTCAGGGCTATACAATTATATATCAGTCATGGAAAAATTAAAAATAAATTAGATAAGATGAGGACATCACTGACCTACAAAAAAAAGTAATGCAAAATGCTACACAATGGATACTTGCTTAGGAGGCAAAAAGAATTACAAAACAAGATGTACGGTCAGATCTACAATGGGCAGGGGATGACACCAGCCTCCGTCAAACCACTCCCTTGCACTACCAGTTTGGTGCATGACTCTGCTTGTGGCAGCCATGGAGATTTTGGCACTGGTACCCATAATGTACTAAAATGTAGTGCAGGGTCTTTCGTACACCAGACTTTGCCACAAGTGGGGGTATGACACACCTTGCATTGATCTGGGGGGCTTTTGAAAATAGAGCCATAGGAATTTATGCTTATTAGAGAATCATGACATTGAGCACAGTGTATGGTGGATGGCAAGAATTTAACGTTAAGACCTGCTAATTTGACACCCTACAAAACTGTTGTACACACAAAGATTTTAAGTGCCACATTTAAGAAGAAAAGCTAAACTACTAGACTCCCTGTTTATCACATACATTATCAGATGTGCAACTTAATCCTCTTTCATGGAATTCTTGCCACCACCTTCAACTCTGAAACATCCCATTCTCTTACAGCTATTTTCACCAACAGAGGTGAAAGGGGTGATGGAGTGTGGATAAATAATGACAAGCTCCACCAGTAATAGTCACCTGGTATGAACAAATCCCAGCAACAATTATTTTTGACAGGAGTGCAGGTGATTTCATTTCAACCACTCCCTCAATATTGCCTGTGAGGGCACATGTACAGTGCAAGTCTTTATTAAAGAGCTGGTATGTACATGTTTAACTTGTGTTTTCTTAGCTTGTTTACTTTCTCCTGTTACTGGTCTGTATAACATTTCATATAATGCAGTCCTTATTTTGCTGTAGCTTTAGTAGTTAATCATTTTATTGAAGTTTTCAAGAATGTAAGTGCAACAAATACAATCTATTAACATGCTTTATGCTGTCAATAAATAGAACCAGCAAATACTGTATCACAGTATCAGAAGGATAAGAAGAATAAAACAGCCATCTGAAAAACATCTGAATGCTATTTGTGAAAAGATTAAGGTATGTAATCCCAGACCGTGTTCCTTTAACAACAATAAACTAATGAGGTGTAAGGAGTTAAATTACACCTAGGGTGACAACAGGATGCTACAGAACCTTATAACAAAAAATAAACTATTTATATTCTAACCATCAACTTACATGAATGATTGTATCATGGCAGCTATAGGATAAGGAAAGGAGGGGTTTCAATCTCCATGTAAATATTTCAGCTAAGGAAACAGGTTGTATCGCACTGCTGAACTCCCCGGGACTGGGCTGACTTGGCTCTGACTGAGAAAACCGAGGCTTTCATGGCTCGACCCCAAGTTGCCCTGCTTCAGAAGTGCAGTCCAATCTGCAAATAACACTCTCACCACCAGTACTGTATGTAAGTCACTAAACAAGGCAGAGAAGGGTGCAGAAATAAAAAATGCATTTTTTCAATCTCTAATGAATACTCCCATATTCCCAGACTGTCACATGACCAACAAAGGCAAATACTCACGATACTGGGGCACTGAAAGGAGCTAACCAAAGAGGGTGTCTGTTCTGTGATTTACTCATGTTCTGACCAATCCTGTGTGTGTCAGCCACCACATGACATCCCTAGGAAACAGTGTGTCAGGTGCATTTGGGCCTTTGCATTGAAAGGAGACAGTCATGTGTGTAGGCAAAGAGAGATTAAAAAAAAAATGGTGAAAACGAAACAATGTTTTTCATTTTCTTCTCTCCTTAGTCAGAAAGAGAGGGGGAGGGAGAGAGAGAGAGAGAGAGAGAAAGAGCAGAGTGACCAACAAATTCAACAGCAGACAACAGCAGAGTGCAGACATTGCAGCAGAGTACTCTGTAAAACAAAAGTTTTCATTAGAAAGGCAGAGTAGAGAAAGAGAGAGAGAGCCCAACAAATTCAACATCAGACAACAGCAGAGTGCAGATGTTGTAGACGACACAGTAAAAAAATGAAACACCTATTTTTCATTAATCAGAGAGAGAGAGAGAGAGAGATACCAATGAACTCAACAGCAGACAACAGCAGAGTGTAGAAAACAAGCATTTGTCAATGCCGAATGTTTGCTTGCTGGCATTGGCAGTGGTAGTGTAGAAGTTACAGAGCTGCGTAATAGTAATGGTAGTGAAGTATTGAACTGAAGCCAACCCCACCACCACCCTGCAGAGAGTGACAGGCATTGGGGTGTGCCTTTGGGTCGTCAGCCATAATGGCCACGCCATTTCAGTACACCCCACCCTGCAGACACTGGCAAGTGTCATGGTGTTCCTTGGGGTCTTTGGTCCTTATGCGCACCCCATTCTATTAGGAAATACAGTGGGATGGGTGCGATATAGGAGAATGGGGTGAACTTTGGGGCCAAAGAGTTCAAGGCATACCTCAATGCTTCTCATTGGCTGCAGGGTGTGGAATGGTATGAGCATTACAGGCAAGAATCCCAAGTCACACCCCTGATGCCTGTCATTCTCTACAGGGTTGGGCGTTATGGTTGGAAACTCTAATACCTCAGGCATTCGTTGGTATTTTCACTCCAAATGTTCAACATGGTTTTATTGTGACCCCACCTCATGAACAGGGAATAATATCGGTTTACCCGAGCTGCTTATGCACAGCGACTTCGGGCATTTAGCACACAGGTGCAAAAACATTCGAACAGGATGTAAAATGACAGCTGTACTGTTTATGGGGAGGTGTAAAAATGGCAATGTTGTAAATCTGCAGTAAAAATATTTAAAAATGGTAAAGTCATGAGGCGTGCAGAAGTGTACAACGCACACCCGTAATATAATTAGGTTGGGGATTTTTTCACAGCAGATTGTCAACTCAGGCATTTTGGTGCCTCCAATCATGAACAGTGTCACTGTAATTTTTTTTATCTGTCCCAAACAATAATTTCCCACAGCGACCACGTATCTCTGCGCTGAAAGTGTGAAAACACACTTTGGCCATGTTGTGAAAAATGACAGCTGTACTGTAAATAAGGCAGAGTGGAAAAATGCCACTGGTGAAAATCTGGACTTAAAATATTACAAAGTCATGAACTTACGAGGGTGCGTGGAAAATGCGCAATGCTCACTCGTAACACAGTCATTTTATGGACTTTTGTCACCAAATGTTCAACATAGCCATTTTAAGACCTCTGCTCATGAACAGTGTAACTGTGATTTTCTTAATCTGTCCCAAACACTGCTCATACACCAACAGCACCATTATGTGCTACGTGAAAACACATTAGGGCAGCATATGAAAAATGGCAGCTGTACTGTTCATAAGGAAGTGTAATAAAATGGCAATGTTGAAAATCTGGAGTGAAAATATTAAATTTGCAAACTTATGAGCATGCATAGGAACTGCTGAATGCCGCGATCGTAAAACAGTCATTTTAGGAATGTTTTCACCAAATTTTCAGCATAGCCATTTTAAGACCTCTGCTCATGAACAGTGTCACTGTGATTTTCTTAATGTGTCCCATACATTGATTCCTTTGTCATTGCTCCATTGTGCGCTACATGGGCGGAAACACATTTGGGCAAGATGTGAAAAATGACAGCTTACTGCTCATAAGGAGGTGTGGTAAAATGGCAATGTTAGAAAATCTGGAGTGTAAATATTGAAAATTCGCGAACTTACAGTGATGCGTGGGAACTGCCTGGCACACTAAGTAAAACAGTCATTTTGAAATTTTTCCACCAAATTTTCAAAATAGGCTTTTTAAGAGCCCACCTTATGAACACTGGCAGTGTCATTTCATTCATCGGTCCCGAAAGGTGATTTCGCGCAGTGACTGCAAAATCACCCTTCGGGCCCCAATAACGCCATGACAGTGACATAATTCATGAGAAGGGGTCCCAAAAACCCCATGTTGAAAATTTGGTGCAAAAATTCCAAAAAATGCCTGAGATATGCAACAAAGTTGAAAACCCCTATCTAGCCCATTATACAGCTTACCAGCATTCCTCAGTTCGCGGTTGGCTTTGAAGAGTGCAGACATATGTTCCTGGTCCACCAAAGATTATTGCGCCAAGGTCAGAGGTAAGTATGGGGTGAGGGGTGTGGGAGGCAGGGTGTGCAGTGGGTGGGTGCGGTTGTGGGAGGGCCAGGAGACTATGTGGGCCGTTTTTCTTTACAGGTGTTCTTTTTGTTTCCAATGATGACGCAGGATGTTTGCCACGCTGGGGTGGGCTCCCAGCATGGCACAAGGATGGTTGGGGGGCATTCAGCCGATGGGGGATTGGGTACCCTCATCACCCAAAGCATCGATTGCCACACTGGGGTGGGCTCTCAGCGTGGCACCCAGTACTCAGGGAGGGGGGTGAGGACAGTGGAGCCGATGGGGGATTGGGCACACCTCGGCTATATCATGAGTTGCCATGCTGGGGTGGGCACCCAGCATGGCATTGAAAAACTTTGAGGCGGGAGCGCGGCACAGCCAACAGGGGATTGGGCACCCCGTCGGCTATGCAATTATTGTGTGCGGGCGCACCTGCCTGCGTGTGTGTGTGTGGGGGAGCTGCGCGCGTGAGCAAGCGATATCTTATCACTGCTCACTGAAGCATAGCTCCCCCTTTGAACTGTATGCCACTGCATTTTGGAGCTTGTCATAGACAGCTCCATCATGCATTGGCTTACAGGGGCCGTGCCTGGCAACACACTGATTGAATTGGAAGTCACGGGTAACACACTTCCGAAATCTCGGATGATGGCACTATGTTTCTTACATGCAATATAAACATAACAAACATAATAAATATATCTTAATTTTTGAAGACCATTTTTTTCTTTTTGTGCGTGCATATGTGACATATGAATGAGGATCCACTCACTGTAAATCAAGGGAGGATGTGAAATGGTGCAGGTACATGGGGGTGAACAAAGTGGTAGACAGTAAGCCCTACCAAAGCTTCAGGCTGATATAGCACAGCGATACATGGCGGGGGGGGGGTGAACGAAGTGGTAGACAATAAGCCCTACCAGAGCTTCAGGCAGATGTAGCACAGCTGGACTAAGGCAAGGGAGGATGTGAAATGGTACAGGTACATGGGGGGGTGAACAAAGTGGTAGACAGTAAGCTCTACCTGAGCTTCAGGCTGATGTTGCACAGCTGAACTAAGGCAGAAGCACCCACGGCATGTTCTTATAGTTCCCATGTATATGTCCATTTATGTTCTTACAGCGCTGATTGCCTAACTGAGCCAAGATGTAAAACAGACACTAAAATGTCAGGTTTATTTCAGGTGACCATGTTCTTATAGTCCCCATTTATATGTCCGTTTATGTTCTTACAGCATTGATTGCCTAACTGAGCCAAGATGTAAAACAGATACTAAAATGTCAGGTGACCAGGATCGTAGTGGGGAGAGGGGGCAAGTGAAACAATGTCCTGAGAATGTGCTTAAACTTATTAACCGTTGCTGTGCCAAGGAGTGATACACCAGTCCAGAATCCCTATATGTTTAAATTATGTTTGCAGCCTAAAGGTGCTTAGGTGGATTGGCATTTTACATTACTCAGCGGCAAATCTTTTTCATACTTTTTGTGATCATCGGTTAAGATATAACCACTAACTGATGAGACACTTGGGGGCATGAAACTGTGCTACCAGCAAAGTTGCATTTGCAAAGCCCTGAATATTTATCTGTTGATAATGAAATGAAAACTGTCAGCTGATAACATTCAGCCACTGTCCATTGTACAGAATAGACATCTCACTGATAGATCTGGAGCAAAGGGACATGCACTTGCCAATAACAACACTACAGCTCCAGACACGGAAGAAAGAAGTTCATGCACTTTCATCGCTGTTAACTTTTTCAGCATTTTAAAACAGTTACTTTGCATCTGCACTAAGATGTTACACGTCGCTGAACTGAATTGTGACACCAGAAACCCCTGCAATCAACATTTGTCAGCAAAAGTGAATTGAAAAAATCAATAGATGTATAAAATGGTAAGTGACATGAGTCAATAACAACATATCTGCATGTAATACTTGGCTTAAAATTTGAGCACCACCATATTCTGCACCACAGTGTCAAACAGGGATGCCATTTATAATTCAGCTAATGTCAAGCAGTTTTTGAGCCATAAAAAGTATTACTGTATCAGTATGGTGGCAACAACAGGATCAGAAATTATGTAATAAATGCAACAGCACCCTGTCGGCCATATGTTGTGCGGGTGGAGGGTGCATGAGCACCCAGGGGTGGGCTGTTAGGCGGCTTCAGATTCACGGAGAAAAGGTGGATTGATTGTGAGCTACAGTTGAATTTGTGTTTTCTTTTCTATACCTAGTTTTCGCTATTTTGTTAGGGCACATGTCCAACCCTAAGATGTTTAGGGTCTCAAGGTGATGTGACTTCATTGAGCATCTGATTTGAGAAAGAGCTGTGTGATTCTATCTAAATGCCAGCTCATGGCAATTCAGAGAAAAAAAAATATTTTGAAGCTGCATTACCAGACTAAATGTGCAGTTTAGTGAATTACCACACAGGGGTGTGTATATGACAGCACTAAAAGGCGCATTAAAGTGCTTCAGTCATGAAAACCTCCCCCACTGGCTGCTGCTGAAATGCATAGCAGTATGATGTTCTTTGTGCATTCTGGCTGTTCTTTGCTTCAGCTGCAGGTAGTACAGTACGCTCAAGTTCGTTTGCATAGGTTTTAGAAGCGAGAAGTTCACATTGACAGAGTCTAGTAAGAGAAAATGCTTGGAATTACACATACAAAGAAGTCTGAGTTTTCACATCAAATGCTGAGGTATTTTTTTTCTGGAGGATTAGAACCCATGGAGTCCATGAAGGTGTGCTTTGGAGAGCTGGGTGTGTGTAAGAACTGTTAGGCACCCACACATTTTGGTGGTCCTGCTTTGGCAGGAACAGTTTATTAAAGTAATGATGTGTGGCTTGTCTCTCTAAGCTAGACAAGACTATACCATTCTATCAGGCAACCAACACAGTTGATCTGTGTGTGTGGGGGGGGGGGGAGGAGCTGCTCACTGAAGTGTAGCTCCCTCTTTCAACTGTATGCCACTGCATTTTCAACTGCTGTCATAGACAGCTTTAGCAGTAATTGGAGAACTGTGACCACGCCTGCAAACACACTGACTGAATTGGAAGATGCTGACACACCTCTGAAAAACTCAGATGATGGCATTATGTTTCTTGCACATGCGTGCAAGCAAACATAAAAATGAATGGGAGCAGAGTGAGATAGGACAGGAGGACTCTGTCTGAAAGTCATAGTGCCTCAGTAATTTTGATGAAGGCTTATTGTGCTGTACAGATTTTGAAGGGGGGGATGTCACACATGTATAGATTCTGTGTTGTCCATCTCTGTGCTGCCCTGAAAGATCATACTGCCATAGACTCTGTGTCGCCCATCTCTGTGCCTGATCTACTACTAGTTCACACTGCCATAGAGTAGACTCTGTGTTACCCATTTATGTGCCTGAACTACTGTTAGGTCATAGTACCATATAGATTGTGAAGGGAGGGGTCACATCTCAGATTCCATGTTGCCATCTCTGTGCCTGAACTACTATGAGATCATACTGCCATAGCATAAACTTTGTATTGCCCATCTTTGTGTCTGAACTACTATTAGGTCATATTGCCATAGCATAGAGTCTGCTTTGCCCATCTTTGCACCTGAACTACTATTAGGTCATAGTGCCATACAGATTGTGAAGGTGGGGTGGTAACGTCTCAGACTCTGTGTTACCCATCTCTGTGCCTGACCTACTACTAGGTCACAGTTCCATAGCATAGACTCTGTGTTTCCCATCTCCATACCTGAACTACTACTAGGTCATAGTGCCATAAAGATTGTGAAGAGGGTGTCATGGTTCAAGTTCTGTGTTGCCCATCTCTTTATCTGAACTAATACTGCTAAGTAAGCAATTGAGTTGGAACCAAAAAACTGTATTCAGAATCAGAATTTGTTATGGAAATGGAACATTTGGCAACACCAGCAGCATGGCTAAAACTGGTACAGGTAACAATAAAAATATTTCCTGAAGATAAATTTAGAGGAAAAAAAGGGAAATTCACTGCTGAACCCTTAAAATATTTTGATCCACGTTACAACATGACAAACTGTAAATATTTTGTGAGTGTGGCTGTTCCCAAAATGTACAAATGTATGCAAAGTAAAATAAAATTGTCTCTTCTAGAGAGTGAATGTGGTTCTGTGCACCTGACCACAGACATGTGGATGAGTTCTCAAACCACTGATTATATGTGCATCACAACACATTGGGTGTCACTATTGTCTTCATACAACATCACAAGCAACAGTGTACAGTAAGGAATACAAAGATTGGCAGCTCATTGTGTTAACATGTTTGGTAAGCATCACACCACTGACAATATTTTGGAAGAGTTTCATACAACATTTCTGAGTGGTTAGAGTCCCTGGGACTCACTACTGAATTTGTGGTTTCAGACAATCGCGCCAATATTGTTAGTGCATTGGAACGTGGTGATTTTATTCACATTCCATGCTTTGCACACTCATCAAATCTGTTAGTACTAGCTTTCCTGTCTAGTGTCAGCAGTATAGTAACACAAGTGGGAGCTGCAAAGAAAATCTGAGGCCATTTTAGTCACTCTATAAAATCACATGGTATCTTGGCTGACTTAGAGAAAAAAAAATGTCTTGTTAATACAGCAACTAAAACAAGATGATCCAACAAGATGGAACTCAGTGTTTTACATGTGTGAGAGACTTCTCACACAAAAGAAGACAGTCCATGAATATACCATGGAGCACAACGTAGCAGATGGTGTTGTGCTGAATTAATTCCAGTGGGGTTTCATGGAGCATCTTAAATTGCTCTTGGCTCCCTTTGAGGAAGCAACTCAACAGATTACAAAACGAATGCTACTCTAAGCCAGGTTATTCCCATCATACATTTATTGAACAAGGAACTCAGGAGGCTGCATAGAGGTTTTGACCACAAAGGAGGCAAATCTGGTGCATTTTTTAACGGATCAACTGATACAACAATTCCAAAATTGCAGAAAACACCACAATATCACAACGGACAACAATGGTCTTCATTCCACTCTTCTTGACCCTTAGTTTAAGTTGCAACGGCTGCCTCCTTCAGATCTTGGCGACTTTTACCTCGAATATAAAAATACGATAATTTCAGCAATTTCACAGAAAAAGTATTTGATAATACAAGTGAATCACGTGATGTGGATGCTGCATCTAATGATGCAACATTTATTGGTGGTCACAGCAATAATTTCCATGTAGTGCCACCATGTACCCCTTTATCAACATTGGGTAGTCCTGCACAAAGTCCTCTTTCATGGCCCTTGAAAAAAGCATGTCATTCTAAAACACGCACACAGATGACTCTCACACTTGTTGGTCAAAACTCATGGAAACTGATAATTCAGATGTGTCTGTCATGGAGCCGCCTTCTTTGTCTGATATTGTGGATGTCCATTTATGAGAACCTCTCATTAATATTTTATTGATGACCCTTTTGAGTACCAGCTGAAAAAGAAAAACAACTGGCCTGCACTATCTGCCTTCGTTGTTAAGCTCCTTAGTTACCCTCCCACTAGTGTTTACTGTGAGCGTATATCTAACACAGCTGGAAATGTTGTCTCTGATGGCTGCACAAGGCTTACTACTGAAAACATACAATGGTTTACCTTCCTAAAAGTCAATCTCAACAAATTCTCTTACCAGTTCAGTGAACAGTGGCAGGAACATAAAAGCGATGATGATGAACAGCTGCAGCAGTTGTCTCCTAATAAGGCTGATTCCTTGGTGGTGTTTGAAGATGATGGTGATGGTATTATTTAATTTAATGATTTATGTATTTAGATTCAGAGGACAAAGGTCAGCAATCATAACAGAAAGATCAAGTAAAAAAATCCTTCTTTTGAGGTCATCGTGTGTATGACATCATATGTATTGCAGTATGTGTTTTTTACACTCAATTCAAGAACCCAGGTGGAGTGTAATTTGTTTATTCAGCAAGTTAAAAATACAAACAGGGCACAGGCAGTGAATTTCTGGATATCTGGGGCGGTGGGTGGGACCAAGGGTGCAACATAAAGGAAAAATACCTATGTGTCCACGTGGCCACTGCGAGTGCCAGCCCCTGCAGTCCTCAGGTCCCACACCACGTGGATCCCCGCTGACTTGATGACAGGTGGAGCAGTGATGGTGCTGGGGATGGACAGGTGGACTTCATGGCAGGAAGAGGTGGTGTTCAAGGCCAATCAGCTCTATAAGAAACATTGACTGCAATTATTAGTTGTGGAAGCTTGTAGGAAATATCCAAAACCTTCAATGCTGGGTGGGGGGGGGCAGGCAAGGTCAACCACATAAGTTACAAAACACAATTGATAAAAAATAATTGCCCAATCAGACAGGAGTGTGTGGGATTTGGGGCCCATGATGCCTACTATAACACCAAGTAGGCAAGCAAAATAATTACAAATAAAAAAAATCTCAAGTCAAAAAGGTGGGGGAATGGCTGGGGCCCCACAACATATCCAGCTCATGCTGCCTGTCTCTCACCAAAAGGCATGCCAGACTCAGTGAAGGTCTGTACTCTGCTGTTGCCTTTCTGCTGTTGAATTTGTTGGTCTCTCTCTCTCTCTCTCTCTCTCTTTTTCTCTCACTTTCTGGCTAATGTTTGACACACTGTATGCTTTCACTGCAAAGCCCCAAATGACCTGCATACACTGGAATGGATTCACAAATGTTTTATGGGACTAAGTCCCACACCACAACTCCAGTTGTGGACTGAAATCTCTGCAGCTGCGGAGATTGCTATTCACATCTGCAGCAGGTGCGGAAGATGTTATGGATGGTCCCACCAGCCATAACATTTTTTTGCAGCTGTAAGATTTCCTTGGCAACACCACCCACAAGCTGCCATAAATCATGGAGCTGGTCATAAACTAGCTCCATTTTTGAGAAAATGATAACTGCACAAGAAGTTGCGGTTCTGCTGGCAGTATAGCCTAGAGATTAGAGGAATGAGGTGCGAATGAGCTTGGTACATCAAGCAGACCAGACCTGAGTTTGATTCTTACAACCTCCACTTTCATACTGTGTGACTCTGAGCAAGTCATTTAACTGCCCAGTGCTCCCAGGTCGCCCCTGAAAACAGGCACTTGTGCCTAGTGGGCCTTACCTGGTTACCAAAGACTAAAATAAAAAAATTAAAAGTGTCAACCCACTAGTATTGAGTTTTTCCTGCAGCTGCTGAATTTTCAAGAGTTTTCTGAATCCAGCCCACTGTTTCCCATGAGCGTCACGTGGTGGCTGACACACAAGATTAGCAAGAACAACAGTCAGTTTTTTTTTTATTGCTGTTGGCTGCTTGCTGACCTTGAAAAACAACACGAAAATGCAGACACAAAATGTTTTTTGAAAAGTTACATTTTTTTTAACAGCAGGATCTAAAAGAATAATACTGGTATAGTTCTCATACTCAAATAGATTAAAATAGGTCTACAGTTCATCAGAGTAAATCAGAGTTAATCAGAACCTTTTGGAAAAAAAATCAGAGTAGGAATCAGAATCAGGTCACAGCCGACCCCACCCATCCTTAATTTTGCCAACACACTTTTTTATTAACAATCGAGGAAATATGTTCCCTAAATAGGATATACCTACATGATGCAGAAAAGGATTCTAAACCAACATACGTTATCAGAATATTAGTACTCAGATGTGATAGATATTCATATTTTGCCTGGACTGTGAGGCTACTGAGGAACTGAGCCATAGTGGGTACCTCCTTAGTCTGCCATTTCTATACTATCAGGTATCTGGCTTCTATTAATACTTCTAAAACCTAGTGTAGCAGGTTGGCTGACAGGTGCTGAGCTGGTTCTAGTGAACTGAGAACCATAAGTTTTGGAGACATAGGGATAGGTTGAGCTAACACCTGAGTAAAGTATTGTGCGACCTGCTTCCAGTAGGGTGGACTTTGGGGTATTGCCAAAGAGTATGGTGGAGGTCTCCACTTCGGAATCCCCAACACCAGCAATCTGGGTGAGGAGCAAGATGACCAACATATAGCACAGAGGGAGTCTGATATCAATGGTGAAGTATTTTGTTTTGTATCAACCTGGCCTTATGGTCCCTGTTGACTGTGGAATAACCTCCAGCATGGAGACCAATCTATGTTTGATGTGGATCTCCCCAGATTTGCCACCAATTGCTGGTGAGTGCTGTGTAGTTGGTCAGGGATAGTATCCTTGATGTGCTGATAAATCAGTCCCACTCTCCCTTGTGTTATTTGAGCCACTGTAGCATTGGGTGTTGAGAGCAGCTTTGTCTTTCAGTTTCAGCTGCCTAAGATGTGTCTCCGCCATGCTTCTTATTTGGAGGAAGCACCAGAAGTCTTTCTTAGTTAGCTGATACCTAGTTGAAAGACCCTGAAATGAGTCCATCATCATGGTGCCCGGGATTAGCAGGTCAGAAGTCTTGTAGATTCCCTTACTGCACCAGGAGCTCCATTGTGCAGTATGCTTTGTTATATGGATTGTGTGGTTGTCCCATAAGGGGGTCTCCGCAGGATGGGCTAGAGTTATGCCAAGCCTGTGCTGCACTATCTTTCATACAACCAGCGATGTCACCATTGTGGGTGAGAGGGAGGAAACTTAACATGGAGTGACAATAGGGATGAGGTGGGAGAATCCCCTGTCATAAGTGCAGACCTGATGACCACCCAGAGGGGAGGAGATTGGTCCAGGGTGGATAACCATTTGAGCATCTGCTGTATGTGGAAGGCCCAGTAGTAAGCTTGGAACCAAGGAAGGCCCCATCAGCCTCTGCTCCAGTGTGCCAGAAGCTTTGCATGGCCATATCTGGGGTGGCCTCCTTCCCAGAGAAAGTTCCCAATCATCTTGTCGATGAGTCAGAACCATTTGGTGTCAATGCACAGTGGCAGATGAGATAGGACAGTGAACAGTTTAAGAGCCATGACCGTTTTATGACCATTTTACCTCCTCACTACTATGGCTTACTGACTCCATTCTCTCAGGTTTGGATTAGGACCTTACCACTTCCACCATCTTTGTCAACTAGGCCAAAGCCTTCGACACTGTAGCCCATGACCTTCTCCTTGACAAACTTACAGTAGCAGGACTTTCTACATCTGCTACTAACTGCTTCCACTACTACCTTGTTGGTAGGACTCAGTTGGTTAGAATTGCTGATTCCTTATCACCTCCTCTCCCTATCACCACTGGTGTCCCTCAAGGTTCTGTCCTTACCCCAATACTCTTTTCTGTTTTCATGAATGATCTCCCTGCAGCATGCATCTCTGCGTCCATCCATATATACGCAGATGATACAGTTCTTTATGACTCTGGTTCCTCCCACTCTGATCCAATGGTCAGGCTCCAGCAGAACTTTGATAATAACCACCACTGGTTCCATTCAAATCAGTTGTCCCTCAGTGCCACAAAATCGGTCTCCATGACCTTTGGCACTTGGTAGAAACTCTCAAGGCTTACTGACCTCCCCTCCTTCCACACCCTAGATGGGACCACAGTTGATGATGTTTCCTCAGTATCACATTATATGAGCAACCCAAAATGAGCAACTAGAATTATAGTGACTCATTTTGGGTGCTTTTGTTGTGGGCTACCCTCCAGAATAGTGAAGGTATGTGAAAGTGACTAGGGTTAAGGGCGAACAAAAGGGAGGAATAACAAGAGGAAGGGGTGGGACAAGGAAGAGGTTGTCAGGCACTGGTGTACCTGCTGCTGCAGAGCTAACCATGTGGCTTGGTGGTGTGGGAGGCTACCTCTGGCAGTGCACGTACTGGGTTCAAGTCTGGGAGTGGGTCACGTTTTGCCGCAGCTGCAAGCTGCAGCACTTAATTTTTTGAGAGGTATGAGTTTTGCCTCCTTCCCCGACATGTACCTCCCCTGTGGGAGACAGCCCCCTCCTGCAAAAATACTTTATTTACAACTGGAATTCGGGTCGTCATAGACTGTATATTGACGATTTTCTTTTCAGCAATATACACTCGCCATAATAGTAATCGCTGTTTTGCAGTCACTATTATGACATGGAACCATTTCCTCCTTTAAGTACCTTGGGATCTGGCTCAATCGACACCTCAACTTTTCTGGATGTGTTGTTGCCATCCATAAAAAACTACACCCTAAACTACGTGCATTATACAGGAACTATGGTTGCATTCCTCCTGCCGGCTCGTAGAGCAATTGCCCAGCAAATGATTCTCCCCAATTTTGACTATGGAGACATTATCTACAGCACTGCTCCTAAGCTCACCCTTTCCAGACTGGATTCCTTCTTCCACTTTGTCTGTCTATTTGCTTTGGGCTTACTGTCCCACATTCACCATTGCTCCCTTTATCCCTCCCTCTCCCTTCCCTCCCTTGAAGCAAGGCGCCTGTCTCATTGTCCCTCCTTTATCGATAAATTCTGGCTGGGCTCTCTCCCCTCTTACCTCACCTCCCTCCTATCCCCCCCACTCCTTCCCACTATAACCTTCATAACTCTGGTTTCTGCTCCCTTGCAGTCCCTAGTAAGACATCCTCAGCTGGTCAGGCTGCCTTCTCCTATCGTTTCTCCAAACTATGGAGTTCTCTCCCCTTTCTATCCACTTTGCCTCTTCCCTATGCTCTCTCTCCTTTCTTCTCCTCAAGTTCTCTTCCCACTTCTGCAACTGTCTCTTACCCTCCTCTACTCTAACTCCTCCTCCTATATCCTACTGCCAACCCCCATTTTCCCCAACTCCAATTAGACTCTTCTAATATCTTCTGGTTAGATTAGCTACCATCTGCCTACATGCTTGTACTGTGCACTTGACAACATTCTCCAGCTTGTCTTCTACATGCATTCTTCTATATCTATCTATTCCAATGTTCACAATTTGTTTTAAAGCCTGACGTTTCTTGTGTTATGATGTTTATGTGATGGTTAATATGTTTTTATCTGCTATGTTATTCAGTTTTAATTGTTTTTTCATGTCTCTACTCTACCCCTTCCTCCCAGGACACATCTGGAAATGAGTTGTTACCAGCTTAGTATGTCTTTCTTGGTGGGTGAACCTTTTGAAATAAACAAATATATTTTGATGGCTTCAATCTTCCTGGCCATGGAGAGTCTTAGAGGTTTCCACCTGTCACATTCAATGCAGAGTTCGTCTATCAAGGGTGCTACGTTCATGTCACACATCCTAGAGAGTTTGGAGAATACATGTATTCCTAAATATTTTATTTTTTTTGGCACCCATCTCAACCCAAGCTGAGTGAACAAATTGGGTTTGCAAAGATTATTCAAAGGCAGGAGTTCTGTTTTGGATTTATTAATTTTTAGTCCAGAAATGTGTGAAAAGTCAGAAAGGAGTTGCAGAAAATGTGCTGTGGAAGAGGGAGCTTGATCTGTAACAACTAGCAGGTAATCTGTGTACAGGTGCACCTTGAACACTTTCTGCTGTACATGAAGACCTGATATATGTGGGTTATTGAGGATTGCTAAGGCCAGGGGCTCAATGGTCAATACAAACAGCAAAAGGGACAGGGGACACCTCTGAAGGGTGCCCTTTATCAAAGGGAAGTGGTCAGATAGTGTTGAATTAGTCAACACTCTAGCCATAGGGTTGGAGTACATATTGTGAACCCCTGCAAGAAACCGGTGCCCGAACCCCATACATTCCAAAACCCCATACAGATATCCCCACTCATCTGAATCAAAGGCCTTCTTGAAATTAATTGCTATTGCTGCTACAGGGTATTTAGCACATTTTGCAATATGAATCAGGTTAGCCAGGGTGTGGATATGAGCTGTGCTATGCCTGCCCTTGACAAAGCCTACTTTGGAGGGGTGTATTGGGGTGAACAACATAATTTCTAATCTAGCAGCCAAAACCTTAGTAAACACTTTGCTGTCCATAGTGATCAAAGAAATCAGTCTGTAGTTGACTGGATCTGTTGGATCTTTCCCTTTTTAGGGAAGTGACATAATTGTCACCGTGGCCATAGAAGGTGGGAAAGAGCCCCTGGACATGGACTTTTGATATAGGCATTCTAAAATAGGTCTTATCGTGGGAGAAAGAAGTTGTAATAGCTCAGCTGGGATGTCATCACCTTCTGAAGCCTTGCCCGGGTTAAGCACTTTGAACACATTTTCAATCTCCTGAAGTGTGAAGGGGGTATCCAGAGCTTGAACTGTGGTTAGTTGAGTGGCAGCAGCTGCAGAAGGGCTCAATTTGTTGGCCTGATGTGGTTGAGGTTGAGCCATATAGTGCTCTGTAGATGTGCACCATCATTGCATTGATAGCATCCTCTTTGGAGTGCAAACACCCTTTTACGTCCTTAAGCCCAGCAATATAACATTCAGCTTGTTGCTTTTTCAGATGGTAGGCTAGAACCTTACTGCATGTCTCACTGCTCTCCCAATATTAATGCTTAAGCCTTAATAGCACTAACTCAGCTTTCCAGGCCAGCAGGCTGTCAGTCTCCATACAGAGATTGAGAACCTCTTGTGAAGCGTTGCTCCTGCATCCCTATTAAATAGAGCCTTATGTTCTGCCTCCTTGATCTTAAGTTTGCTATCCAGTTATTCTAGCTGGATTTTCCTATCCTTGCATCTTTGCATGGAGTAACCGATGATTAGCCCCCTCATGGTGGCTTTGAAAGCCTCCCAGAGAGTGCTCACCATGGTGGGTCCCGTATCATTGGCCCTAAGGGACAAAGTCATAGAGGATGTCAGACAAAAAGCCACTGTCCTTAACAACTTCTTCTGCTCAGTATTCACAAAGGAACATGATGGACTGCTACCTGAAGGTGGCATTAGAGCATCTGATAGTGAAATCACAGGGATGAAGTCTCCAAATATCACCACAAACAAGGTTAAAGAGTCATTGAGTCACCTAAAGACTGACAAAGCACCAGGGCCTGATGGACTACACCTAAGGGTGCTAAAAGAACTTGCTGATGAATTAGCAGATCCATTGACTGATTTGTTTAACCACTCACTGATGACAGGAGTGGTACCAGAGGATTGGAGAAGAGCAGAGGTAGTACCTCTCCACAAGGGAGGAAATGGAGAATAGTCTGGCAAGTACAGGCCATTAGCCTCACATCTATCATGGGGAACTTAATGGAAAATCTAGTTAAGCAGGATGTAGTGGAATATCTAAAGATGAACAATATCTAGGATAACAGACAACATGATTTTTTGGCTGGCATGCTTGGCTGCTTGACAAGCCTTATTGCATTCCTTGACTGGATAGCTATGAAAGTGGACAAGGGGCATCTAGTGGACCTCCTCTACTTTGATTTCAGCAAGGCCTTAGATTCAGTACCACATAAGCTCCTGTTAAAAAAAATAGAAGATCTAGGCATTGCTGAAAACTTAGTCAGGTGGGTGGGAAATTGGCTTATGGACAGAAGTCAAAGGGTAGTTGTCAACGAGGTAAGATCAAGCAAAGGTAGAATCACTAGTGGAGTGCCCCAGGGGTCAGTCTTAGACCTGGTGCTGTTTAATGTGTTTATCTGCGACACAGGCATAGACATTCAAGGCAAGCTCATGATCTTCACAGATGATGCTAAACTGGGCGGTAGGGTCAACAGTGCTGAGGCAATTTTGGAACTCCAGAAAGACTTACAAAGGCTAGAAAGATGGTCTTACATCTGGCAACTGACGTTCAATGGAAAAAAGTGCAAAGTACTACATCTGGGCAAGGGTAATCCCAAGACAGAATACTGGCTCAATGTGGTCAAACTCAGCACTTCTCAGGAAGAAAGGGATCTAGGGGTTATCATATGTGACACCCTTAAACAAACAAGTCAATGCAACAAAGCTTATGGCAAGCCAAACAAAATACTGGGGTGCATTGGGAGGGGTTTTGGCAGCAGGAGCAGGGAGGTGATCCTCCCTCTCTACAGGTCCCTGATAAGACCCCACTTGGAATACTGTATCCAAGTTTGGAATCCACACCCTAAAAAGGACAAGGATAGGCTGCAGACTGTGCAGAGAAGAGCAACCAGGATGATACAGGGCCTCCATGATCTCTCATATGAGGAATAACTGAGGGAGCATAACCTGTTCTCACTGGAGACTAAGAGGGAGAGAGGGGATATGATCGAGACCTACAAATTCTAGAGAGGCAATAACAAGGTGCCATACACAGAACTATTCCAAAGGGTCAGTGGCTCAACCACCAGCGGCATGACTGGAAGCTAAATGGAGGGAGCTTTAGAAGAGATTTGAGAAAGCATTTTTTCACAGAAAGGGTGTTGGAGCCCTGGAATGACTTGCCAGAGGAAGTGGTGAATGCAAGGTCCATAACAGCTTTCAAAAAGGGGTGGGACATAGCAAGGACTACAGGGGAACTGGGGGCCAGGGTAAGGGTATAAAGCAGTAGGGGAGGCTAGACCCCAGAACCCACATCAGGTCTTAGGAAACCCAGGGCAGACTCGGTGGACCTTTGTCTCCTTATTCTGTCACTTTTTCTATGTTTCTATGTTTCTATGTAGGCCTTAGCCTCCTCCTGGATCCAAGTTGTGAACTGTTGTCATATAGGAGTAGCGGGTCTATTCACCTAGAGGGGGATTTACTCACTGGCAGGTCCATCAGCACCTCTATCTGTAGAGGGGCATGATCAGAAAGTATCATGGGTTGAATATTAACTGCTATAACAGCATAGAGAAGGTCATGGTATGCTAGCCAAAGGTCTAACCTACTATAGGATTTGTGTGCTGCAGAATAACAGGTGTAATCCCTAGTTCTGGGGTTGTGCAGCCACCATATGTCTGTAAGGGCCTGGTCGGACATCCACAATTTTTTTTCTGTTTCAAGAACGTGTACTACAATGGGCCAAAAGACAATACCTTCTTTTCTTCCATTCTTTTTTAACTCTTTGCAACTAGTATTCGACTGTATCAATGTTTCACTTTCCTCTATTAGACACAAGCTGAATGAGTACCTCTTCACTGAATGCAAAGGTAAATGTTTTGTATAGCTGGCCTATGAAAGACTTTTTATGCTTGTAATGCATTCATGTGTTGTTGCTCTTTTGTTTTTATTTTGTATTGTATTGTTGTTATTTGTGTACTGGTCACCCATGAAAACGGGTCATCTGGCCCGTGGTCTTATCAGTATAAATAAATAAAACAAACAATAATTTAACTGCTTGTTATGCCTTCATGTGGGATTCTACAATGCTATGGCTATGGTCCACAGTGTCATAGAATCATAGAAATCTGGCAGCAGAAAAGGACCTCTAGCCCATCGAGCCTGCCCCTCCCCCACTCCACTCATCACCTCTGCCAAGGAACATCCCATTCCGCCCACTTGTCAACCCCTTATGTCTGTCCCATATCCTCTTGAATCCTTCCACATTTTGGCCCCCACCACCTCTTCAGGTAGTTTGTTCCAGCACTCCACCACCCTCTCTGTGAAGTAACACCCCATCACATTACCCTTAAATATTCCTCCTTCTAATCTAAATCTATGACCTCTAGTTTTAGCATTTTACTTCCTTGTAAATAAGCTCCCCTTCCCCACCTTATTAATCCCCTTCATGTATCTAGATGTTTCTATCATGTCCCCCATTCCCTTCTACTCTCCAATAGGTACAGATCTAATCCCCTCCACCTCACTTCATTGGACTTTCTATCCATACAGTGCATCATCTTGGTTGCCCTTCTCTGAATCCTTTCAATCCTGTCTATGTCCTTGCTTAGGTGAGGTCTCCAGAATTGGACCCCGTACTCCAGGTGAGGTCTCACCATGGTTTTATACAGAGGCATCAGCACCTGCCTTCTTCTACTTGTTATGTCCCTCTCTATGCATGTCTGCATTCTGTTTGCTTTGCCCACCGCCTTGCTGTATTGGTTGCCCACCTTAAGATTGTTCAAAATTATAATCCCCAGATCCCTCTCCTGCTCCATTTGCCTAATATCCCCCCCCCCCACCGTGTGTAAATGGCTTGTAATTTTTCTTGCCCTATGTGCATTACTGTACATTTTTTGGCATTGAATTTCAGCTGACATGTTTCTGACCACCTTTCCAGAATCTTCAGATCCTCCCTTATGGCCTCCACCCACCCCCAGGGTGTCCACCCTATTGCAGATCTTTGAATCATCTGCGAATAGGCACACTCTCATCTCCAGTCCCTCCACTATATCGCTAATATAGATATTAAAAAGGATGGGTCCCAGTACCGATCCCTGGGTCACCCCACTTGTCACTGCCTTCTCCCCGGAATGCACACCGCATTTACCACCACCCTTTGGCTTCTGTCTTTAAACCAGTTTTCCACCCACCTAGTTATTTTCTGTCCCACCCTTAAGCTTTCCAGCTTATCTACCAGCCTTCTGTGAGGGACAGTGTCAAAAGCCTTTCTGAAGTCCAGATAGGCCACATCCACTGCCCCCCTCCCAAGCAACTATCTTCATCACCCAATTGAAAAACTCTATTATGGTCATCTGGCATGACCTACCATTTGTAAATCTATGCTGCCTGTCACCCTGCAGTCCACTGTCTACAAGTAGAGATGCTGAGAAATAAAATTTCACTGGTGAAATTGCCGCAAAATTGGCAATTTCACCATATGAAATATTTTGCGTAATTGTGGCAAAAGTTCACACAAAAATGTGCCACTTATATTTATATCCCTGCTGTCTAGTGGTCCCACCCCCAGCCAATCACTGGCCCAAATTGAGAAAAATCCCCAGTCCCTGACTCCCTGGTGTCTAGTGGTCCCTCCACCCCCCCAAGTCGATCACCAACCCAAATTGTAGTCAAGTCTCAATCCTTCATTTTTTAAAGGTACAGATGGCCACTATTTTTCGCTATTAAGTAAATGAAGATCTCAAAACTGGCTCTGGACAAAGTCATTAAACATGTTTTAAGGGAATTATCCACATTTCCCTCTCAACAAGAATGGCTTCCTGCTTGGACCATAACCTGGTCTTCACCAGTATCTTGCAAAAACCACTTGAGCCTCTGGTGGATTGTGACAATTGTTTCTAGTTCTCGGAAGTAGATTTTCTGATGGTGTTTAGTGCAACCAGGTTGGTCAGAGCCCTGCAGTTATGCTTTATTGGCCCTTTTTATTTTGTGTTCTACAAAGAGACAGTGGTTCTGTGCACAGAGACTAAGCTTTTACATGTGTTTTTTTCTGAGATTTATATGAGCCAGTCCTTGGTTTTGATGATTTCTTTCCTAGACTGCACGATAATCGTTGTGTGGCAGTACTGCATTATACACAAATAGCATTACAAAATAATCCATTAAAGGATACCTAAACAGCATTTTGACAACAAACTATTCAAAACTCTGACTCCGTAGTTGACTAAAGGAAAGGATTCTGTATTCATTAATGCTAAAACTACATTTATATAATTTACCTAAATGTGGTTCCAGAGCATTTGAAAATTGTAAAATCAGCCTTCCAATTTAAAAAAAAACTGTCTTACCTGCTTCCTAAAATGGCCACCAAATGTGTTATGTGATGACATAACTGGAAGCAAAGTCAGAGAGATATATGGCTCTATTTCATGCTAACTAGTTCTTTTTTCTCTTTGTATAGAATTGTTTCTCCCAAATGGCCAAAACCATGTGCATTATTTTGTATAATGCACATGTTAGGCTATGGTTCTGTTCATTTTGTTTACTTTAACATGCTGAAAATGTGTTTTAATCCAACCGACTTTCTCTGTGGCAAACCTCAGTGCAGCACAAATCTTGAATAACCTGGTGGTCTAGTGGTTATGGTGGATCCAGGATGCTGCAATGGGGCTTCTGGGGTGGTGTGCATGCTTAATATGCACTTTTTAACATTTTTATTAAACCTTTATATTTTCTGCTATTATTCTTTTCTAGTTTGTTTTAGACAGACCCTACAAATGTATTCCATAATTTGAATGCAAATATTTGAACAATCAATAAATCAGACTTCTTCAACAAAGTGAAATGCAGCAGCAGCAGCAAGCAAGTACATTACTATGGGGGGGGGGGTTGCAACCACACCCTTCACCACCCCCTAGTGCCGCCACTTTTTTGTAGCAAAGTTCTTGTGCAGTCCAATGTTACAGTTCATACTTTCTTGAAACTCAAATATATGCTTGTCTTGTCTTCTTTTTCCATGGGAAATAATAAGAATCAGCATTTACATAGTGGTTTTCATACACATTGTATCACAGAATGCTTTACAAGCAATACTAGACTGGTAATGTAGTGACTGAATGTGTAGTGGCAGCCATTTCATACATTAACATCCACAAACAGCCTTGGACAATTGCATGAACTGGTTTTATGGGAAGGGGAATGTTGGCCAGGACAATGGGGTCAGATAGTGATCAAGGTACTGGCAGCGTCACATCCTATTTCTCACAGTAATCTGCTCATATTTCTCTCCTTCTGTCTTCCCCCTTCCCTGAATATAGCAGTGCCTTGGAAGAGTGGTCTTCTCAGTCCCCCTCTGGTATTCATTCTTCGCTATTCCTCATCACCCTTCTGCATCATGAATGCAAGCAGTACAGTCACCATTTTATTTTGACATGTCAAATATAAACATATCTTTCCAGTATGTTAGGCTCATAGCAACAGGGAACAAGGGGAATGATGGGCTTTAATATCCTTAAAAGATCTAGTCTACCTTTGATTAGGCACTATTAAATGATGGGTGTGCACATCATTATGTGGTGCCTAATCATAGGTGGCTTAGATCTTATATGGGTAGGAAAGCCTATTTTTCCACTTGTGCCATGCTGCTATCAGTCTGGCTTACCAGAAGATCATGATTATTATTAATATGTAGCTATAACACAGTAGACTGTACTAAACACATTCATGATGCGGAAGGGTAGTGAACTCACCAGTTTTTTGTGTGGGGGAGCAGGTGAGAAGAATGAATGAGAGAGAGGGACTGAAGAGGCCATTCCAGCAGGGTACAGCTATATTCAGGTTAGTTGAAGATGTGAAGGAAGATGCTGAGCAGATCACTGTGAGATCTGAAATGTGGGGCTGCCAGCATCGTGATCACTACCTGACTGTGGATGAGAGTAGCCAGTGATGACAAGTACTCAGAGTGACAGGGCTGCACCTAAACTGTTACTTGAATTCAGTGTAGGGAGGTTACCCTCGAGTTGGGGGGGGGGGAGGATGTTGACATTTGTTAGGACAGTATTCAGGGAGTTGTATAGCTCATTCAAGATTTGGAAGGGTGGTAGCCAGCCAACTCACATTGTGGAGTACAGCACAGAAAAGTACTGGGGAAGAATTGCTGGGAACTGTGCTGCAGGGTTCTGCAGACCACAGGTAAAGGAGTAGACTAACACTGGAAGTCAGGTGGATTTGCTCAAGGTATTAGTATGCCTCTCCTGCTAATAATATTGTTATCCATTGTAAGTGCAGCCTTTATGAGGGCATGAACAACAGTTTTTCTGGTGGGTCATGATGCTTATTGCTTGGCCCTCCAGGAAGACCTAGTTGTTGGTTAATGAGGTGAGAAATAAACACAACAGGGAACTGTACATACTACCTTCACTGTGCAGAAGGGTGGTGATCCACTCATTGTTTACTATGGGAGCAGAAGTCAAACATTGAGATTGTGGACTGGAGAGTGATTTGGGAGTCATGTTTTAACAGTGCCAACTGATGATGCATATCAGTATAGGTGTGCACAACTCTCTGAGGTACAAGATTACAGTCTGAGGTGTGATAATTCTCTTCATGAAACTGCAACCTCATATGCGGCCCCAGGCAGTACAAAGGACAAGGTATGGATGGTGGGGTGTTCAACATAAGGCAGGCTAGGTGCAGGGGGTTCACATGAAAACAGAAAGCCTTTTTTGTGGATTAACTAGAGAGCATGAGCTTTGGAACTGAACAAGATCGGTACTTTGCTGTGTGACCCTGAGCAACTCATTAAACTTCCTTGTGCTCCCAGGCCACACCTGTAAACAAGCTTTCAGCTTAGTGTGTCTCTCCTGGTTAACAAAAAACTAAATTCAGTGCATCATATAACCACTAGATCATCAGGTATTTGAAGTGGTGTACTGTAATGCTGTTTGCCAAAGAAAAAGTCAGCTGGACTGCAAAACATTTTCTGCAAGTTAAAGTAAACAAAATGAACAAAATCATAGCCTAACATGTGTACTGATCAAAATAATCCACGAGCTAATACATGGTGTTGATCATCCTGGTACAACAATTCAAAATAAAGAGGGAAAGAAGAACTAGTTAGCACTGTAGAAATATATGCCTGCGGGTCACGAGGGCAGGAGAATCACAGCCCTCTCCTCAATCAAGCCTCAGCAGCAGACAAGGGCTGCAGTCTTCTTTGGGCTCCCCCGAGGGAAGCCTGCAGGTCACGAGGGTAGGAGAATCACAGCCCTCCCCTCAATCAAGCCTCAGCAGCAGACAAGGGCTTCCAGTCTTTTGGGCTCCCAGAGGAAGCCTGCGGTCGTGAGGCAGAGAATCACACCCTCCCTCAATCAAGCCTCAGTAGCAGACAAGGTCGCAGTAAGGAGCAGGACGCTCGCTTGCCTGGAACGGCTGAGTGTTGGAATTGGCGCTTTTTTTTTTAATCATCCTTCCTCCGTTTGAGTTGCCAGACAAGTGCAGATAGTTTTTGCACTACTGATCTGTGCAGCCAAATGTGAGGGTTTGTACCTATTCTCACTGTGCACTTTAAGAGGTGTTGGACTAACAGTAATTTCTGCTCATTCTAAATGTAGCCTTAATTTGTGCAGGGTGCTTGCAAACTGTATGTAATTTGTGCTTTACTGGGTTAAACAGTGCCTAGACAGGCTTCTCTGCAATTGCCATCTCTTGCAGTCAGCATGCAGCATGATCCTTGATTTAAATAGATGTGCACCCTAAAGAGAATAGGCTGCTTTAAAGTTCAGTAAGCTGAAAACTGATTGTGACTGTAAAGTGTAGTGAGTAGGGAAAAGTGTAGTGAATAGGGTTATTTTTACAATGCAGCAGAGTGTTCTTTCTACCCACCCGTAGCCTTTCTATCACAGCTTGTCCCCAGTGTAATTTCAAGTGCTGCACACTGCTAAATTGAACTTGCTTTCTCCCACAAACAGTCAGCTTGAGCTGGACAAAAGCCCTGCACCTTAAAAGTGCTGTGGAACCGGGGCCATTTTAATTCAGCTGAGACTTCCATCACCCTCTGTGCAGTGCTGTCGCGAACCCCTCCCTCTCCCCTTCCCCTTTCAGCCACACCTGTAAACTGATCTCCGGTTCTTTTGTCTGTCTCCACAGGGCTGCAGTCTCCTTTGGGCTCCCCCGAGGGAAGCCTGCAGGTCGCGAGGGCAGGAGAATCACAGCCCTCCCCTCAATCAAGCCTCAGCAGCAGACAAGGTACACAGTAAGGAGCAGGATGCTCGCTTGCCTGGAACGGCTGAGTGTTTTGTCCCTGACACCACCCTTGGTCGACATCGAGCTTTATAGGAAGAACCATGTGGCTCCCTAAACCAATCAGTTGACTTTCCCATCTGCAGGTTATTTTCTTTAGCCATATCAGATGACCTAAAGGTGGGTAAGCAATGTGAAAAGTCGGTAAGGAGAGCCAGGGGGATACTGGGATGCATAGGAAGAGGCATCGCAAGTAGAGAAAGGGACGTGGTTATCCCTCTGTACAGACAGTTGGTGAAACCCCATCTGGAGTACTGTGTGCAGTTTTGGAGACCTCATCTACACAAGGACATAGACAGGATGGAAGCAGTCCAGAGGAAGGCAACTAAAATGGTGCAGGGTCGACAGCAGAAACCATATGAAGAGAGAGACTGCGAGAGCTTAATATGTATACTCTTGATGAAAGGAGGGACAGGGGGACATGATAGAAACGTTCAGGTACCTCAAGGGAATCAAGGAGGGTAGCATCTTTCATAAAAAGAGATGTGTAAGAACAAGGGGGCACAATTTAAAGATAGAGGGGGGACGGCTCAGGGGTAATGTGAGGAAATTTTTTTTCACGGAGAGAGTGGTGGATACATGGAACACCCTTCCTGAGGAGGTCGTTGGGTCTAAAACAGTGGGGGAATTCAAACATGCATGGGACAGACACAAGGCAATTATAGTGGGAGGTTGCAGGAAGTAGGCTGTTGGTTAACTAGAATCTGCAGCTTATCCAGTAGGTAGGGAAATGGGCAGACTGGGTGGGCCAAGTGGTCCTTATCTGCCATCAAAGTCTATGTTTCTATGTTACTAGCGTCTGCTACACTCTTAAATCCCTATGCTTCTCAATTAAATTCTACCTACTTGATACACAGCTCACAGAGCTAATCTCTAGCAGCTGTTATCCAGCCAATCTAGCAGTTTATCACTCTGTCAGGAGTTGAAGGGCTACCAGAGCCACCTTGCCCACCACCCAACCATGCAGACAGTCGCCACCCCCACCCCCCCGGAAGTCAGGTTTTGGGATGGAATACAAGGGTGCTGTCAGTTCTCTCCTGCTTATCATGGACTGCCAACTAATCCTGTGTCACACTAGCCTGCACCTGTCCTGGCTAATCCTGGCAACACAGAGATTGGGAGGACAAATCCTGTTCCTAACACTGCTATTATGCTTACTTCAGGTGTCTACTTCAGTTCCAATTATCAACCCCCATGGAGTGAAGACCTCACAACAAAGTGACTTTACCTTCTCCAACCAGATTGCTGAGACACAACATGTGCGTGCCCATGCCACCCTTATCTTTTGGAAGGGTTGTACCTACAACTTATTTCGCATGCTCAGAAAATACAAAATGTCACAACTGGTACATCTCCCATTCCACACTATTAAACTGTGGTTTCTCATTCTCATCATCATCCTATTGTCAGGGGATGTAGAACTTAATCCTGGCCCCTCTGTCCACCTCTCTTCTGCTGACCTATTGGCTATCCCAGGGAAAGGACTACTCATTGCCCATATGAATATTAGGAGCATTACCAAGCACCTCGCCGATCTCGAGGCATGGATGAAAGTGCACAATCCTGACCAACTCTGCCTATCGGAAACTTGGCTTAAGTCCCACATTCCGGACTCCTTATGTTCCTTAACCAATTACTCCCTGATACGGAGAGATAGGCCCTCCCAAAAACATGGAGGAGGGTAGCCCTTCTCTACAAAAAACATCCTGATATTACTGTATGCCCACCCACCACCTCCCCCTCAGTCTATGAGTCCCTACACACAACCATTGCCCTTGGTGCAAAAAAACTTCACATTATCTGCGCCTACAATCCACCCACTGGAGGTATCACAGGTCTTCAGGACTTACTTAATCAAACAGCCATGAATGCCAAGCAAAACAATGCCATCATCTTAGGAGATTTTAACCTAAACTGGCTGGGACCAACTCATGGCGCACTGCTGACGCTAACACAGAGTTATGACCTTCACCAGACCCTAACTGAGACTACTAGAACCACCCCTTCTGTAGCTACATCCACCCTCATAGACTGGGTACTGGTGAATCACCTTGACCATGTGCAAACTACAGGCATCTTGGCAGATGCTATCACAGACCACTCACCCACTTTCTGTGTATGGACTCCGGAGACTGCTCCCCCACCACCTCCATGCTACATCACTATTACCAACTATGCCAAACTGGATGTGGAAGCTTTTCTCTATGATGTTTCCTGTATCAACTGGTCTGACATCTATTGCTCCCATGATGTTCAAACTGCCCTTGATATCTTCATTAACAACTTCACAGCACTCCAAGATAAACATACTCCAAAGGTCACCAGAAGGGTTGGGGTAAACAAACAAGATGGTTACACAAAGACCTGCTTGCTAACCTGCACACTCGGGATAAACTCTGGAAGAAGTATAAAAAGTTCAGACTACCAGTGGATTACAATACCTACAAGGCCTCTTGGAGCACCTGCAAAAAACAAATCAGAACTGCAAAGAGCATCTACTGCAAGAAAAAGCTCACTAACTCAGCTGGTGACCCTAGAAAATTCTGTATGCACATAAGACCTTTCTTGGGGCTGCACAGTCATCGACCCCAGGGGATATGATCCTAAATGATGTGCATTGCAACGACTCGAACACCATAGTGAATGCCTTTAACAGACTTTTCATGGACATGTCTCAGTACACCTCGTCCTTTGCTTCATCTCCCACAACATGTCAGCCTTACTGCACACTCATGAGATCTGCATCTGGTGCTGACCACTGCAAACTACCTACTACCCCCCCTTTCTACTTTAAACCTATATCTAGGTCTGAGGTCCAAAGGCTATTGCAAACCATATCCAACAACACTAGCCCTGGCTCTGATTCACTCGAGCCACAACTCCTGAAGCTAGCAGCACCATTTATTGCCTCACCTTTGGCCAATATTTTCACTCTGTCGCTCTCTCTTGGCGCTGTCCCTGATCTCTGGAAGATTGCCCGAGTTACGCCCATCCTGAAAAAAGGTGACCCAAAGGATATAAACAACTACAGGCCCATAGCCATTCTCTCTGTGCTAAGCAAGCTACTGGAGAAGCTTGTTGCAACCCAAACAATTGCCTATCTTACAAAGAACAACCTTCTCTCAGACACTCAGCATGGTTTCAGGAAAGGGCACAGTCCCTCAACTGCCCTTCTCAAATTCACTACTAATGTCCTCTACAAAATGGACAAAGGCCTACTCACTGGAGCAGTATTTATTAACCTTACCAAGGCTTTCGATCTCATTGATCATCCCCTGCTTCTCTCAACCCTGCATAGACTTAACTTCTCATCCCAAGAAGTTGACTGGTTCAACAGCTACTTATCAAACAGATTACAACTTGTTAAATTCAACTCCGCTCTCTTGGATGTGACCAGTACTGACTTCGAAGTACCTCAGGGGTCCATCCTGGGACCCCTTCTCTTCTTGCTTACATTAACAACATAGATTCTACCATACTCTCCTGCTCAGTTATCCTATACGCTGATGATCTTGTCCTCTACTCCAGCGCCGACAAAGTCAACATCATCAACGAAAACCTCTCCTCGGATTTCAGGAATGTGCAAACATGGCTAAATACAAATAAGCTCATCCTCTACACTAAAAAGACACAAGCCATGCTACTTGGCACTGCCCCCAAACTTAGGGCCTGTAAGGAACCCCTCCTAGTCCATGACTCTGGGGGGTCTCTCATCGACTGTGTCACATCCTTCAAATACCTGGGAGTCCTCCTTGATAAATCCCTTGATTTCAGTCTGCACATACAGTCAACATGCAAAGCTACAAATGCCAAACTTGGAATCGCCTACAAGACTTGTCACCTGCTAACACCATCCGCTAAACTGCTGTTGCCAAGGGTATTCTGCTTCCTGCACTGACATATGGTGTCTTCACTTTTGTTAATGCCCATAAGACTGCGATCCATAAATGGGATGTCGCATATAACAGCATATATCGGTATGCCTCCTCTTCACATTGCCTCAAGCACCACTACACACTGTATAATGTACTGAGCTGGCTCTCCCCTTCTGCCTACCGACTTTACTCCCTAGGGACCCTCACAGACTCTGTAATACGAAACCAAACACCCTCCTCCCTTGCAGTTCTACTTGTTCCACTGACACCTGCTTATGGACTACACTCAGCAAATAAATTTCTACTTACCGTACCCAGGTGTCTTACTTCTAAAGGCTCTGGAGCATTTCACTGCACCATCCCGGCCACCTGGAACTCCCTCCCATCTGCCCTAAGACCGACAAATTCCCACCCAATATTCAAAAAAGAACTATATAGCCACCTATCCTGGGACCCTTGCACATGCTTTGATCCCACTTGAGGCCTCACAGCTAGCCACCCTACCTTGCCCAGGACACTGCTGCACTTCTGAACAATCTTTGCCTTATTTTTGTCTTAATAGCTGCCACTTAGCTAGTCTCACTTGTTATTTGCTTGTACTACTGTCACCTTGTGTCATCTCTGCCTAGCCATATGTATAATCTCTAGTACTGTCTGAATTGATTTGCATTCTTACCTACATGTACTATATACTATGTGACCATATACTATGTAATTGTATAATCTCATCTCTTTTATGTTAAGTATGTATTCTCCCGGGTCGTGCCTGAAAATAGTCAATGCTTGGCTAGCGCACCTAACCCAGTTAACAAAAACTAAATAAATAAATATGTGGATCTCTGGCTCTGATGATGTCATCATGACTAATCACTTAACACACTTGGCAGACATCTTAGGGAGAAGCCAAGGTTGTTTTTTGAAAGTGGAAGGCTGCTGTTTACATTTTTGAAAAACTATGAAACTGCATTTCTGTTATTTACATAAATGCAGTTTTAGCATAAATGTAAACATCAGCCTTTACTTTACCTCGATATGAAGCCAGATTTTGAAGTTTGCAGTTTTAAAAAACTGCTTGTTTAGGTACCCTTTAAATGAAGCATAAGGGCTAAATAATTATGAGTCATCTACCATGAATTGTACAGTGCAAAAAAAATGAGTAGACATTAGCAGTGTATAAATTAGAAGTCATGCTTCGTAGAGGGTAACCATAAAAAATTGGTTAGCCATTGCTGGAGAGCGAGAATGAAGGTTTGGACTGCATTGCCAGCAAGGAGAAGAAAAAAAAATAATTTTGTTAAAGATGTGTTATTTTAAGATTCATATAGCACAGCGTTTTATAAATTCAGTAGCAGCTGTAAGGTTGATTACTGTGTTTATTGTCTGCACTATAGTTGTTTGCTTAAGGCTACTTAAATGCTTTAGCGATAATTGATAAGTGGAAGAAATCAACATGTGGTTCTTTATCTCAATCTTTTTTAGTGTTTTTGCTTGCTTATTATGCATTTAATTCATGCTCCCTTTTTAACATTAGTGTCCATTTACTTTTATCAAAGTAATGAATTCTGTGCATTGCCTGGATCGTTCAATGTCCCTTAATATTTAAATAGGCAAATGAAACTTATGTCCAGAGATTCTTAATAATGGTATTCAGTTCTATAACAGATCAAAGCTAACCTCTGTAATAGTAGTAAGTATTTAGAACTTTGGCTTTTGCAGACTTTGGTGATAATTTGTAGAAAGACCACCCCCCCCCCGCCGAGATTAACATTAATTTCCCCATCCCCAAATTTGTGTAAGAATAAAAAAAAAACTTTGTATTTCAGACTCCCTGGTGTCTAGTGGACCCCAAGACCCTGCCATCAGATAATGCTCCCCAGTCCCCCCTAGTACCCCAATCGGGCCCCCAGCACTGCTCTCCACTAACCTCCGAGCCCGGCAACCTGACTGAGTGCTTCAGTGAATAAGCATGTGCTTTTACAAGCATGCGCTCATTCATTGAAGTGCTCAGTCAGACTGCCAGCTGTAGAGGTCAGTGAAGGGTTGTGCCGGTGGCCCGATCAGGGTACTGGGGGACAGGGGGGGTGCTAGCTGACTGGAAGACAGGGTAGGGGGTGGGGGGAACCACTAGGATACCAGGGACAGGAAGGATTTTTTCTCTAAAGATTGGGGCCAGGTCATGGCTGGGAGCGGACATAACTCTGGAGTGACTCGGGGAGATTCTTCAGTTCAGCCAGTGACCAGCTGGGGGGGCCAATAGATACCAGGGAGTCTTAATTAGTGGTTAAATTGTGAAATTTCACCCACAGGTGGTGAAATTTCACCTGCAAACAGCAAATTTCACCAGTTCAAGGGCAAAACTTTGCCCAATCTGTGGGCAAAATTTTGCATTTCGCCCCATGAAATATTTTGCGAAATGCACAAACTCTGTGAAATATTTTGCCGGGTGAATATTCCAATTTCCCACAACACTATCTACAAGGTTGTTTACTTTCCTTTTCTTTATTATTATCTCTATCACCTTAACCACCACTGAGGTGAGGCTAACCGGGTGATAATTCTTCATCTCCTCCCTGCTTCTCCCCTTATGTAGTGGCACCACGTCAGCCTTCTTCCAGTCTCTTGGCACCTACCCTGTATCCAGAGACAAGTCCTCACCCCCCTTCCTCTTTGCCCATCCCCTTTCCATAGCCCTCACTTGCTTTGCCCTCCAATTCCCCCTAGTCCTCTGCTCCATCATATCTGATAAAGGTGAGTACCTGTTGATCACACTAATGCCTCCTTCAATGGATGCTCTTTTGCCCCTATGTGTGTTCAGGTACTGACCTTTTCCTGAATTCCTGTCCCGTGAACCACCTTCTCCCTCTTCCTCTCCTTCTGCAATTGATTATTGCCCCCCTCCCCCGCAACCAGGCCTGGCCCCTCCCTCCCTCCCTCCCTGTCCCCATCTATTCCATTCTCCCTGCTTTCCCTCATGCTGCCCCACAGCTCTTGCTGATGCCAGCCCCCTCTCCCTGTTGCCTATGTAGTTGTAGTGTCCCCCTCCTCCCCCTTGGCTGTCACCAATCTCGCCACCTGCCCCCATAGACTATGTATCACTGTCTCTGTTTGCCTCAGTCTTATATATACTGGACATCTCCTTATCCTCCACAGCATTTCCATGAACGCTGCTGCTCCAAACCCATTACATCTCACTATTCTACCCAGTCCCCTGTGCTCTTCTGGAGCTCCCCATCCTATCCTAGCAGTCCTCCACCCCTGCCTTCTCCAGAATCCAGCATAATTCATACTTTACTGCTGACTCTCCATGCCCCTTAGCATACCTAATGCTATCCACACTATTCTCCTCCTTTTCCCTGTTTGCTGCATATTGCCATACAAAAGGCCTATTATTCAAGAAGTGTCCTATTACCCTCACAAATTGGAAAACTGTACCCCTCTATGAATGTTTAGCTCTTAGAATTACCTTTGATTCAATAATGTGCCTTCCCACCTTAAGTATCTACCAGAGAAATTCCTATTAATTAATCCCCCCAGCTTCCCTTTAGCTGGATATCAGTCAATTCAGTAATGTGATATCCCTCTCTAAATATCTCCCAGAGCATACCCTAGATAGCTTTAATAGTTAATCCCCCAACTTTCCTTCAGTAAGATATCATTTGATTCAGTAGTGCAATGTCCCTCTCGAAGTATTTACAAAAGGAACTCCTAATACTTGATAATTAAATTGATCACCCCCAGTTGCTCTTCAGTAGGAAGGTCCAAGAGGCTTACCATATACTAATGTGTGTGGATTGAGGTACTAATGAATCCACTTGCAGTCAATTGTTAGTTATGGAAAAGCCTAGTGGGTAGAGCATCTGGCTATGGAGTGGAAGTATAATCCAGTACTAGATGAAAGTCACCCCCCACCAGCACAGGAGCCACCCTGTTATTAAAGCTGAGCAGTTTGTTGTCAAATTGATGAATAAAAAGATGGATAATCCTCATTGGGAGCATACAGATTGCCTAGAAGTATGGGTCCTGATCCTGTATCAATCATAGCTAGCACCCAACTGCCATCTGAATCCAATTCTGTCTTGAGGACTTTCCAATCCAAGGACTTATAGAAGAGTATAGACACTCCTGTTTTTTTAACCAGGGCCGAACTATGAAATTTCACCTCAACTCATTTTCGTTGCAACTTCCAAGCATCCAGAGAAAGCAATATAGTTTCCTGCAGCAATGCCTCCTGAGTCTGTGAGTACTTCAAATGGGAGAGTACTTGCTTCTGTTTCACAGGGGAATTAATTCCCCTGGCATTTCAACTAATAAATCCTATGTTCACCCTTGTGTTTCAGTCTCTGGGAGTTTAAGTTTGGATGAGGCCTCCGTGAACCAGAAGCAAGTACTAATAAAGACATTCGTTGGTCTAGTATATATAGCGAAGTGCATATCCAGACTACAGTGGAAGGAAATTTAATCCTTGCTGGGAAGGCTCTCTCTATGGTGGAGTACAGACTCTTGTAACATGCTAAGTTGATAAAAGGTGCAGTTGGAAAAATACAACCAGAAGTATGACATAACACATAAACAATTAAAACTATGTACATTGACACTCTGGTATGAGGCAGTAGGAAGATTACTGGACACCTTTCGATGCCCCATGGTTGCCTACTTGCTCTCATGGGCAAAAGCCTGAGTAGCATGTGTAGCCAGTGACATGCAGGTTGATCCACTGCCTCTGGATATATAGTAACCAGAGGTCTGGGTTTCTCATATGTCATAGGAGCACCTTGCTGTGTTGAGCACCAGGGTCATGGGGGGGAGGGGCCTGCAAGTTAGGTCTCAGAGCCTGCCACTTGTTTAGTGGAGGATGGAGGGGGAGAATGACAGAGCCTTTGCTCATGTTGGCTTCCTAAAGATTGAAAGTGCCAAGTCTCAAAGGATGTGGCAACTCATGTCTATGTCTTGTGAAACATTTGACACTGTGAAGTACAGCAGTGATGGCAGGGGATACATTTGACTTAAGAGGTGGGAAGGATGCCGGAGGCTAGGCTGCTATCTGGGGCCCCCTTAGTTGGGATCATTTGCTGACCAGTGTTGCTCATTGCTAGCACTTCCCCCATGCCTGGGTCCCTTAGGCACATTAGGGTGAGGGCTGGCCAGGCCTTTGGGGCATTGCTTATTATGGGGCACCAATGTTGCCACAATCCGTTTCTGCCTTGAAAAGCTACATTGCCCCACCTCTTCCATACATGTGTACCTAGTTTTGTACTCAGCACTGTCTGTAACCATTCAAAAGGAGATAGGTCAGCTGATGAAATCCTAAACTAGCACCTCCATGAAAGGGGAGTAAGTTTAAAGACCATCCTGTGCCCACAAAGTGGGAGGTAGTGCTTTAAGTTTGCAAAGAGAGACATCTGTTAGGATGCGCAAGGACCTTACATGTGATGCAAGTCCCTGCTGACTTTGGATATGAGACTGTTCTTCTCCTCCCAATAGGTTTAACAGCAACTTATATTGAGGTGGGGGCTGCAGGGAGACAGGATGGATGTGTGCATGTCCCTAGTCCTAGAGATGAACATTACAGCTTTAGTAGCAGTATGTTTAATTTACTGGTGGTGCTAACACTTGAGACCTGGGGAGTACAAATTAAAAAGAGCAACCAGAAAAATGGTGCTTTACACATTGCCAAGTTCTGCATGGGGGGGGGTGCAGCTTGTAATATATGTGAATTAGCTAACTGTATCCAGCAGTGCACTTCATGGAGCCATACTCATGAAAAAGATACTGCTGTAAAGGAAGGGTGTGTATCTAGATGCTCTGCTAATCAGACTGGAGCCTTGGCTCACATGTAGCTGCCTCATGTGCTAAGCTAAGGGTGTTCCTTTTTCTGTTAAATGTAAGCTCAGTTCACATGCAGTGTCCAGAGTGCAGCTTGCAATGCAATTTCAAGAAGCCATTGGTTGTTTTCTTTGCAGGTCCTCCAACTTTGTGAGTACTTCAAATGCCCAACATCAGGACACATAGGAACACTTTAATCATTCCATTTCCTGAAGGTAAGTGTTTTGTCCATTCATATGGCTTGTGAAGGGGGGTTTAAAGAGCTCTTGGTCTCTGGCAGATAGAATGTTTGCACCAGCTGATAACGGAGAGACTCTGGGAGGTTATAGTGTTTGTCTGGGGTGAGGGGTACTTTACAGCCATTTAATGGGTGAAATTCTTTACCTCAGAAAAGCTCTGGGAAACAATGAGGAGAGAAAAAATGGATCCACGACTGGTTGATGACAAACATTTTGGCGAACAACCAGACAACGAAACTGGCAGGTCGATCGCATTTTGCAGTCGGCTGCCAGTTTCGGACTGAAAAGAGTGTTTTCTTCTGGGGGCTTTGCCCCCGAACCCCTCACACGGGGAGCTGCACCCCAACATTCTCCCACTTAGGATTCTCAACTACGAATCGGAGCTGATTTTGGGGGAATGCAGGACCACTGACAGACAGTGCAGAGTTCCAACGGGTTCCATACAGCGATGCGGTGCTGCAGTCACTGTAGGGAACCTCACTGTCGAAAAGTTGCTGAACGTGCGGTATACCAGAAAAAACAGCCCCAATCAGAGAAGACAGGTCAGCTAAATTGTAAATATAGTGTCTGATGGTTCAGTAGGCTTTTAACAGTATAGCTATCACAGAAATAGCTAGGTTTTAGTTAACTTGAATCTTTGGGTCTGATTTCTGTCACCAACACTGTGCATATGAGCTGGGCCAGCTTTCAACTGTAGATGCCTAGTGCAGTCATGCTTGCTCCACCATGTAGTCGCACACTTGCATAATTGAGAAGGCTGTCTCACAGGCAAACAAAAGCAGAAAAATGACAAATGCTGTTAGCATTCTGGTGAAGGTGAGATATGGGTGATTTAGGGAAACCATTTTTTTCAGACCAAATGAAAGGCAGAAAAGGTTCAAATAAAAGATGTTACACTACCTTCACGCAGATAAGCACAATTCACAGGTCCCTTTGTTGACTCCTATGTAGGAAACCTGTTTCCCAAAAGCCATGTAAAAATATTCGCTCAAAGCCTGTACATATGCTATCCTCATGGCGACAAAGCTTCCACCTTGGCCCCCTTTAACAGAAACTTATTCCCACATCCCAGGGGTAGAGTCCTCAGTTCCAGATGAGCTGGAAAGTGGGAGAGAAACTCCTGAAACCACTATTTCAGCCCAGGAGACTGTGGTCTCTGCTGGCAGAGAAGCTGTGGTATTACATGATGATCTCTGAGCAGCTGATAAGGAGACATCACCTTTAGAAAAAGTTTCAGCCATGCTTTCTTTTTTCCTTGAAACAGTGTCATTGTCATTGACCAGAGTCAGTGGGGTATACTTATTAGCTGTGTGAAGGGAAGAGAAATTTAGCTGACCCTCCTCTCCTGATTCTTTATCTCTGCAGCTGTGCCTTTGGGACTGGATAGGGGGTACAGATTTTTCTCCCCTGGCCCTCATATGGATTCTATTCTGGTACCTGGGTTTAGGGCCCAGCAACCACTGCTCATCTTGTAGGTCATGAGAATGTGCTTGTTCACCTTGGGGTGCTAGGGTGGTGTTCAATGGAGCCCCTTTGTCAGTTACTGGAGGGCCCTCAACACTGCTGCGCATTTGTGGGCGTGCTCCATTTCCATCCCAGAGGGCCAGTGTCCCTGCAGGTATTATGTGGAGGCTTCAGGAGTCTTAAAAGTTATCGGGGCTCCATTCACAACAATCCAGATATTGGCAGGGTATCTGAGTGAAAAGGGATACCCACCTGGTGAAGTCTTTGATGGACTACCATATATGCTTTACAATGGCCTGCTAGGTCCTGAGAGAAATCCTGAAATATAAAGATATGGTGCCCTTGCCATTCCAGCTGTCCTAGTTCCTGTGCTCAATTTAGAAGGTCTTTCTTGACTTGGTATATTAGAAATTTGGCTATAATCAGCAATGGCTTTTCTTATTTCATGTGAGGTGGTGCCAGGGTCATATGGGCTCAATTTAGAATGTCTTTCTTGACTCTCTTGACTCTCAGTTAGTATAGTTAAGTTCCATACTCGGAACTTGCTGCCCCAGGTCCTCAATATCCTTATTTTGAGCAGTCACAGTTCTTATGTCATCCATGACAGCCAGAAGTCTAATAAACATTTGTTCCATTCAATCGATGAACACCACTGAGGCCAGGATGTTAGGGCAGGAAGTGATTGATTCTGGTAGGATTCACAAATGAAGCGCTGACCATGAACAATAGCTCTGATATAAAAAATTAAAACACTGAAAGCAGGCTCATGCTTTACTTGTTAACAAAATGGTAGAGACTAGGGCGGATTGGAGAAACTAATGGATAATGAAGGATCATCCAGATCAGTGGAGTGAAGAGCCTAAGCTGCCATCTTGGTTGGGCTCAGACCATGCCCCCTATTTTGCTGTATCTTTAAAAAGCATTTGACTGTCCACAGCTGGCCTCCCAACTGCTGCATTTGTGACATCACAGACTGTTGAGTCAGTTAGACAGAATTGATTTTCCAGCTTGGATTAAAAGATTTTAAAATCTGCTACATAATTTAAGAAACAAGCATTAATTGTTTTCTATCAATTGGAATGCACTACAGAAAAAAACTGGCAATATTCAAATACACTGTAGGTCAGAATAGTTTTGATCTTTAAATATCAAAAAATAATATTTTAAAATTATTTCCCCAAAAAAACTATCAATATGTAAGGAACAACCACTTTCCAAAACAGATTATTATTCCAGAACAGAAGATAAATATATACAAACAATTTTCTCTAATAAATTAGGTGCAAATTAACATTCATAACACTGTTAATGAAAAATTAATATAAATTGAATTTCTGTCAATCATATAGAATTTGTAAAGACAAGGTAGTTTATGAGGCACTTTTAATAACCCCCCCCCCCAAAAAAAATCAATTTATGATATTAGAATCATTTTAAAGCACCATACTCCATATGTGCCCATCAAAAGGTAGATCAATGGCCCTTTTCTAATGAGACTAGATATTCCAAAATAGGCATATGCCATACAGGAGTTTTTTTTCTGGAGTTTAGTGCAAATAAAAACTACTCTTATTATAGCAGAAGGTTCATTTGAATTTATCAAACATTGTAAACAATCATAAAACTAGCAAAGACACAGGAAAATTACACAGCAACCTCCCAGACACTTGGTTCTCCAATTAGCATACTGAATACATTTTAAAAGCATGAGAACTGCATTATCTTCAGTGTCTGAAGAACATTTACAGTTTGAGAGATCCGCATTATTTTAATATCTTGCCAAAAGAAGGTTTGCTTTATTAAAACTCAATATAAATTGCGTATAAATAATTTTAAGTTTTTGGAATGTCCAGATAGGGTTCAAATGCAGGTAGTACCTTGGCCTGAGAGTACAACTGACTCAATCTCAGCCTCTTAACTTGTTAAAAATCTTACAACCTTTCTATATCTTGCAGCATATGCTTCATATATTTTTTAATAAGACAAAGACAACTTTATTAAAAATATATGTATAGCCACATTTGGCTGAACATATAAAAACCAAGACACACACATAGAAGTTAAAAAACACAAATCTTAAAATACATAAAAAATTCCTGGTATTCTTTTATAGAATTTACTGATTTTAATATTTTGTAATGAAGATGCCAAAAGTAAATTTATTTAGGTTCAATTCATTTTAAAAATTGTTTTACTCATGGAGAAGAGCATATCTCTTTGTTTTAACTTCTGTTGATAAGCTATATCAGGTCATCTTACGGGTGGCATAGCTATTAGTTTTACCCAATAACTATCAATTCTAGAAGCAATCAATGGTTTAAGACTGCCTTCACCAAGTTCTGTTCTAAGCATTCATGCTGGTATTCCTTATGGTACTACAATTAAAATGTTATAAAACCTGCTAGGTGCTGAGGGCAGAGGCACTGCCAGTGTCTTACTTCATGCTACACTGATGACCCAGGTTTGGGTCACCAGGGGCTAGCCCCCATGCAACCATGCTGCCTCGGATCTTGTAGCCAACTGGATTCAAGATATTCCACAATCCTTTCCTTCAGCAAATATTCCATTAACTTACTCACCACTGATGTCAGGCTGACTGGCCTATAATTGCCAGATTCTTCCCTGCTACCACTTTTGTGTAGTTGGACCACATCCACCCTCTTCAAGTCCTGGGGAACCATTCCTGTTTCCAGTGAGATGTTAAATAGCTGCTAACATGAACAGTGCTACACTTCACCGTTAATTTCCTTAGAACCATTTATGTTATGTATTCTACTTTTTCTAACCCCCAAAATATTTTACATTATCTTCTTTCTCCCTGTTGCCAGTGCCAATGTGAAGTGCACTCCCACTGCATGCTAGCACTACCACTTCTGCTTCTAAGATGCATTGATTCACTAAGTGGGAACAGTGTGCATCTGTCTGTCTCTCTTCTCCCATAGCAGGAAATGGAGTGTGCACTCATGGCAGTGAATGCCATTTTACTTCTAAAGTTATAACAAATGATTTTTCAGTACACATTTGGCTCAGATCTGTCCCAAACATTCAAACAATATATCACAGTAGAGTACAGTGTAGTTTTGCACACTAACTATCATTTAGGGATTATGATTGTGGCACACACACGCCTCAACAGAGAGATCACACTTGGTCCTCTGTGTATCACAGACCAATAGCATCCTTTTTCTGATTTATGTTCACCAGTTATTGAATGTACATTTTTTTCTATTGCTCCTTCTGCTACACTCTACTGTTTGTGGTCCTGTAATGTGACAGACACACTAGCATATATAGTATCATACAAGCACAGCATCCCTGGTATCTGGTGCCCCCATTGATCACCAGCCTAATTATAAAGATCTAAAATTCACTGGTGCTAGTAGTTCCTCCCACACACACAATCACCAGCCCGACTGTTAAGAAACATGTTTTCCTGGTGCTAGGGGTCCCACCTGCCGAGTGCCAGACCAATTTGAAGAAAACATCTTTCCCTGGTATTGGTGGTCCCCGCTCCCCCCACCCATGCCCAACATTTATAGAAGTATTCCCTGGCATCCAGTGGTCCCTCCCACCACTCAATGTAAAAGAAACCTTTCCCTGATGTCCAGTGGTCTCCCCATCCAATCACCCACCTGATGTAAAAGAAACCTTTCCCTGGTGTCCAGTGGTCCTCACTACCTGATCGCCTGCTCAATATATCATAAACTATTCCCTGGTGTCCATTGATCCCTCCCCCCACCTAATCACCCACCTGACAGAAAATAAACTTTTCCTTGATGTCCAGTGGTCTCCCCCACCTGATGCCTGCCCGATCAAATATATATATTTTCCCTGTTGTCTGGTTGTCCCTTCCCCGCCTGATACCTGCCCAATTAAATATGTATGTTTTCCCTGGTGTCCAGTGGTTCCTGTCCCCACCCACACTCATGCTCAATCTTTATGCACTATACCCTGGTGTCCAGTGGCCCACCAACCCCCGACCTGATCCACCGTAATGTCAAATAATACTATTCCCTGGTGTTGTGTCCCACCCCCCATCCCAATACCCTATATAAGAAAATGAAATCATTCCCTGGTGTCTAGCGGACCCCCCACCCTTGCAGGCTGTACCCCACCACCATGATCCCCCCATGCTGACCCCGAGCCAGTGACTAGAACAGCCCTCTGCACTCCACAACAGCCAGTCACCAATTGAGCTGTCAGTGAGCACGTACTGTATACAGTAAGTGCTCCTTGAAAGCTCAGTTGGCAGCCAGCCATGGTGGGGGTGTGTGGAGGGCTGTGTCAGTCACTGGCTTAGGGTTGGGATGGGGAAGCAGGACGGTGGGGCACTTCTTGCCAGGGTGGGGGGTAGGGAGGTTCACTAGACCCCAGGGAATGGTATCATTGTCTAGTATCGGGGATTGGGATGTGGTGGAGATGACACCAGGGAATGGTGTTATTTGATATTATAGCTGATTCAGTTGGGGGGCCACTAAACACCAGGGCATATTACGTAAAGGTCAGGCATAGGTATGGGTGGGGGAGGGATCACTGGACACCAAGGAAAACATAGAAATTTGATCAGGCAGGCATCAGGTGGGGTAGGGGCCACTAAACATCAAGGAAAACATATATATTTGCTTGGGTGGTCATCAAGTAGGGGAAGGGACCACGAGACACCAGGGAAAACATATATTTGAGCAGGTGGGCATCTGGTGGAGGGAAAGCTAAATGTTTCTGAATCACTTACTTTAAAAAAACACAAAGAAAAGTAATATAACAGCAAAGATGTTTATTTAAAAAAGCAACAGCAGATCAGGGAGGGGGGTTGGAAGTGCCATTAGACACCTTGACTGACAGCCCACAGCACTATGACAGGTAGCTTCTCTTTATGATGAACAGAAGGGTAATTGTCATATTGTTTCTAACCATCACAGGTACTGTACTATGATTAGCAAATATGTTCAGATGAACAGCTAATTGCTTGAGTTATAACTCATAGAAACATAGAAACATAGACTTTGAGGACAGATAAGGACCGCTAGGCCCATCTAGTCTGCCCATTTCCCTACCTACAGGATAGGCCGCAGATCCTAGTTAACCAACAGCCTATTTCTTCCTACCCCCCACAAGAATTGCCTTATGTCTGTCCCATGCATTTTTGAATCCTCCCACAGTTTTAGACCTCATTACCTCTCAGGAAGGCTGTTCCATGCATCCACTACCTCTCTAGAAATAATACTTCCTCACATTGCCCTGAACCGCCTCTCCTTCTATCTTTAAATTGTGTCCCCTTGTTCTTGCAAGTCTCTTTTTCTGAAAAATGCTACCCTCTTGGACTTTGTTGATTCCACTGAGGTACTTAAAAGTTTCTATCATGTCCCCCCTCTCCCTTCTTTCCTCAATGGTATACATATTAAGCTCCTTTAGTCTCTCCTCATATGGCTTCTCTTGCAGATCCTGCACCACTTTAGTTGCCCTCCTCTGGACTGCCTCTATCCTGTCTATGTCCTTGCAGAGATGGGGTCTCCAGAACTGGACACAGTACTCCAGATGGGGTCTCACCAACTGTCTGTACAGAGGGATAACAACTTCCTGTTTTCTGCTGCTGATGCCTCTCCCTATACATTCTAGTATACCCCCAGCCCTCCCTACTGCCTTCTCACATTGCTTGCTAACCTTAAGGTCATCTGATATGATTACCCCAGGTCCCTTTCCTTTTTTGTTGTTGTTACTACCTCCCCACCCATTGTGTATTCTTCCCCTGGGTTCTTGTTTCCCAGGTGCATTATTTTGCACTTCTTTGCATTGAATCCTAGCTGCCATACTTCTGACCATTCCTCCAACCTTGCCAAGTCCCTTTTCATCCTTTCCACGCCTCCTTGTGTATCAACCCTGTTGCAGATTTTTGTGTCATCTGCAAAAAGGCATACTTTTCCTTCCAGTCCCTCTGCAATGTCACTGATGAAGACATTAAAAAGGACTGGACCCAATACTGAACCCTGCGGTACCCCACTAGTAACCCCCTTTCTTCAGAATGGACTCCATTTACAATTACCTCCTGTGTCCTGTTGTCCAGCCAATGTTTTACCCAGGCTACCACCCTGGGTCCCACTCCCAGGCTGGTTAATTTGACTATTAATCTTTTGTGTGGGACTGTGTCAAATGCCTTGCTAAAGTCTAGGTAGGCCATGTCCACAGCCCCTCCCTGGTCTCACTACGTTGGTCACCCAGTCAAAGAAATCTATTAGATTCATCTGACATGACCTTCCCTGGCCAGAGCCCATGCTGCCTGGGTCCCAGCCCCACTGGCCTCTAGGTACTGACTATTCTTTCCTTCAGAAGTGACTCCATCACTTTCCCTACCACAGAGGTCAGACTGACAGGTCTGTAGTTTCCTGCCTCTGTCTTGGACCCACTTTTGTGAAGGGAATCACATCCGCCTTCCTCCAGTCCTCGGGTACCACACCATCCTCCCATGATTTATTAAAAGAGTAGCCAGTGGTTTCACTAGTTCCTCCTTAATTCTTTTAGAATTCTGGGGTGAATTCCATCAGACCCATTGCTTTGTCCACCTTCAGTTTTAAGAGTTCTTGCAGAACCCTTTCTTCTGTGAAAGGACTGGGATCGAGCCCCCTATCAAGAGTGCTTCTGTTAATTGGATTAGGCACTTCCCCCTCCTCTTTTGAGAATACTGAGCAGAAATATTCGTTCAGTATTCCTGCTTTTTCACTGTCCCCCTCTGCCCACCCACTGTTCATTCTATTCAGCCTCACTATCCCTCCCTTTGTCTTTCTAAAACTCTGGTTTCATTTTTACAAATTCATGTATAATTGTATGTAGTACTCACAGGTTAAATCATTAAATTAATTGTATTAGCCACTTAATCAATGTGACAATGACCATAACTATTTAAATGTTGCAATGTAAAACTGGTGATGACAGAAAGGGACTGTGCATGATTTCCAGACTTAACGTCACAGAGTCGCACATTCGCAAATGTGACTCACTTGGCTGCAAACACAGCATGGCCACAAACGGAGTTTATTAATCTTTGTATAAGGACTTCAAAAAGTAAATATATTGAACCAACATTGCGATTCATCTAGTTGGGGTGCTACAGGCATCTCACAAGAAGGTGGGCAGGTGCAGACTTTGTGTCGGTGGCTCTTTAAATAGGACTGTCAGAGGTGCAACCAGTATTTCCCTGATCTCCCTCAATACCCTTGCATGCTCCCCATTTGGCCCCATTGCATTTGTTCACCTTCAGATTAGCAAGGGCCTTCAGGACTCTCACCTCCAAAATAGGACCAGTGTTCACCTCCCTCCATCCAAAGCTTCTGTTACTTTTTTGTAGCCCCTCTCCTTCTCGTTCCTCTGTGTACACTGAACAAAAGAATTTATTCAGGGTGCCTGCCTTTTCCTGGTCCACATCTGCACAGTTCCCCCCCTCCCTTTTTAACCTAACAATCTCAACCCTGGATTTCTTCTTTTCAATTATGTACCTAAAAAATATTGTGCCCCGTTTTGTTATCTCCTGAGCTATCTCTCTTCAGTTTTCACCTTTGTGCTCTTTACTGTTTTCCTTGCTTCCTTCTGTTTCCCTGATACACCTCCCTATCCTCCTCCCTCTGTGTCTCTTTATACCTTCTAAATGCTACCCTTTTAGCCTTTACCTTTTCAACCACCTCTTTCAAGAACCATAGTGGTTTTCTTTTCCTTCCTGCTTTTGCTCAATTGTTTGATGCAGAGGTTTGTTGCTTTTACTATGCTCCCTTTTATCTTGACCCAGTCTTTCCTCCACCCCCTCAGCCATCCCCTCCTGTGAGGTCATCCCTGAGGCATTCACTCATCTTTATAAAATCTGCCATCCTGAAGTCAAGGAGCCTCACCCTTGTGTGGTTCAGTTCCACAGCTGTCCTTATGTTGAACTACACTGTACAGTGATCACTGATCCCCAAGTGGCCTCCCACCTTTTCGTCTAAAACATTGCCCTGTTAGTGAGTACCAGGTCCAGTATTGCTCCATCACAAGTGGGTTCACTAACTAGTTGCCTAAGGAGTTCCCCTGCAGACAGCCAGGTTGTCCATGCTTCTGGTTGAAGCTGCTGCAGGGAGACTCCAATCTACCTCTGGCAGGTTGAAGTTCCCCACCAGCAGCACCTCCTGAAACTGAACTGAAATGCATGCTAATGTATATTTATAAACAACCTTGTTTTGTTTACAATCCTGAATCTGTTCTTACTGCATGCTTCCTGAGCATTAGAAACACATCCAAACTGTGCAGTTACTCATGAGGCAGTAGCCTCCTAAACTCTCACAGCATCATGAGGGGATAGACTGTGTTGGGGTGTTTCTAAGTCCAGGAAAGATGTAGTGGGGGAGCTGATCAATCAATCAATCAATCAAAATCTTTATTTTGCCAGGTGGAACATCATTGAAACAAGCTCATTTACAAGATGGACCTGGGGCAAAACAATTGCCAACAGGGTTAAGACATCACAGGTTGAGTGAACATACATAACAATTACATAGTAATAATAACAACATAATAACATAACCATCACATGTGACAAGATGCTTGCACTAGAACATAACAATGGTTTCAACAGGAGGTAGTGCCATTTAAATACAATTGCATGGATACAGATATATGGATGTAAGGTAATAAGCTAAAGTTTATATAGGAAACATAATTGGAGGAGTCATAGTGAGCAGGAGGGTAGTTCCTCTAGTGTCAAAGTGCAATGTAGATTGAGATGTAAGAGTCCTTTGATAAGTACTGTAGGCATGGCCTGGCAAATGGGGTGGGAAGGGGAAGGGGGTAGGGGGAGTGAGGAGGGAAGGTCAGCTGAGATAGGAGAGGGTTGGACATGATGGCCTAGGGAGGAAGGACTGTTCGAAGGGAGAACACAACAGATGCCACAGGCAATGGTTGGGGTTTAAGTCCAATATTTGAAGCAAAGACAGATCGTGATGTGATGTTGAGACCTTGATTTGAACAATGACAGAAGGGAGGACTCAAATGACGATTCAGGCAATGGTTGAGGTTTAAGTCCAAAATTTAAAGCAGTAACAAATCATGATGTTAAGACCATGACTTGAAACAATGACAGACCTCAAAGAAGGTCCTCAGGAACAAGGATTCGAAGAGGGAGAACATGACAGGGTTAGCAAGCTTTAAGGTTTTCTGGATCTTATTCCAGAGCGTAGGAAGAGTGAAGCTTATTGAGGCTCTACCAAAGCATGTTTTAACTTTTGGGATAGCCAGTGATAATATGGTAAGCCTTCTGAGAGAATAGGCACTAGGGATGCAGGGAGTTAGGCAGCTTGTGAGGTATTGAGGTAATTTATGAGTGATTGCCTTATATGTCCATAGAATAGCATTCTTTTGCCTCCTGAAACTAAGGGAGGACCAGTCTATGGAAGAATAGAGGATGCAGTGGTGTGTGTCATAAGGGGCATCCGAAATGAACCTAAGGGCTTTATGTTATAGGGTATCAAGCTTGGAGAGAGTTGTGCTAGTACTATGGCCATATAGGAAGTCTGCATAGTTTAGAAGAGGCAAGAAGGTAGCTTGGACTAGGAGTTTTCAAGCCTCTTGGGTTAGTGAGTGCTTGAAGAAAATGCCGAGCCTTTGATGCAGTTTCTTAGTGAGTTCATCAATGTGATCAATGAAGGACAATTTGTAGTCAGTCCAGACCCCCAGGGATTTTAAATTTTCCACGAAGTCCAGGGCTTCTCCCAAAGGGGTGCTTATGTGAGGAACCTTATCTGGTTGTTTGTTTGTTTTTTGAGATGAGGGGCCAGTGGAGAGGAAAATCATGGCCTTAGTTTTTTTGGCATTGAGCAGGAGTTTCAAGTTGAGTAGATTTTTTTGGAGGATGTCAAAATCATTCTGAAGGTCCAAAATGGCTTTATCTGGAGTTAATCTGTCAATGAATAGCACTGTATCATCAGCAAATAGATGGATATTAGATGACTTTAGGCCAGTATCAATTTGATTAATATAAATGGCAAAGAGAAGTGGGCCAAGTATGGTTCCTTGGGGGACACCTCTAAGGAGTATTTTATTTTTCGTGATGGGTCTCCTTCCGCCTTGACCTACTGCTCTCTGTCCACAAGATAGTTTGCAAATCAACTTAGGGCCAGGTTGTCCACCTCAACTTTCTTCAGGGTCTCCAGGAGTAAATCGTGGTCCACCATGTCGAAAGCCTTGCTAAGGTCCAGAAACAAGGCACATACTGTATGTATTGTTTGTTATCAAGTGTGGACTGCCAGTCATTTATAACCTTAGCAAGGGCAGTGAAGGTACTATGCATAAGACGGAAACCAGATTGAATCACGTTTAGTAGATTAAAACTTTCCAGATGAGATCTGAGCTGTTCATTTACTACCTTCTCCAATAGTTTTGACAAGGCCAGGAGCAAGAAGATTGGGCAGTAATTATTTAGGTCGCAGGGGTCCCCTGATTTGAATAGAGGAATGACATGGGCCATCTTCCAGACCTTGGGGAGGGAGCCCTGATTAAGAGACAAATTGAAAAGGTGGTTAATAAGGGGAGCCAAAATATAGTAGGCCAACTTTAGGAAGAAAGGCTCAGTTATATCCGTGCCCGCACTTTTCTTAGTATCAAGTTGAAGAAGGAGATCCTCAACCTGTTTGACGGTGACCAGACAGAAGGAGAAAGAGTGGTAAGGGTCAATAGATTTTGAATCGTGGCAATCAGATGACTGACTAAGGAACTGTACCCTGATGGCATTTGCTTGGGGAGGTATCAAAAGCCATCCCTGCTGTAGCAAAGTGATTGTTAAGGAGGTCAAGGATCTCATTTTTATCTGTAGTGTGGGTACCACAGGTTGAAATTTTGTGGGGAATTTTCTGGGGAAGGAATGTAAACAAGCCTGTTTTTGTGTGGTAATACCAGTATAGAGGGCAGCCTGTTTTTCACTTTTTAGAAGAAAAAAAGAATCAGAATCACACTACTAGCTACATCAGCAATCTTTGCAGAATACTGGCAATTATAAAATGTGTTTTTTAAACTAGGGACAGTGTCCCTTTAACATTCCATGTGGCTATTTTAATCTTCTTCATCTTAGTTTTCTTGATTGATAGATATGACTGCCCTCAATTTATTATATTTTCTCCATAGTTCCTCTTTGTTTACTATCTAACCTTGGACCCTTTCTTTTTTAGTAATAAACTTCATTATGTAAGATAGAAATAAACTATGCTTCCCCCAACCCCTACAAAGTCTTACATTTCCTGCTGGAGAAATAAATTTCTTCCTGCCCCCATAGTAACAGAGATGAACTCATATGTCATCTCCTATGCCATGGACTTGCAGCGCAGTCATATTCATTGTCTGTTATTAGAGCTGAGTACCTGTCAACGTGACAGAATAACCATAATAAGAGCGAGAGAGGACAAAATTAAAGGAAGAAAAACCTCAAAGCTTCTTCTCTCACTTTCTTCCCTCGAGTATTAACTTAGGCCCTTCAAAATCATTCTAATGAAAACCAGTAGTGCAGAATCTGTTTTTTCTTTTCTTTTCCTTCCCCTCCTTTCCTTCTTGCTTTGCTTTCCTTTCATGTTTCTTGTGTAGGATCATCATGTGTATTGTTTCTGTCTCCCTTGAAGTCCCTGGTTTATTTTGTTGATATGGATGTGTCCTCATCTGTCTTAGGGTTGGGGAGTTTTGTTTTGCTGTCATGCTGTAAGCTAATTCAAAGGCTTCTTGAAGGTCTTCAGCTTCATCAGAGTTCACAAGTTTACCCTGTACAACAAACTTTAGTTTTGCTGGGTACAGCATCATGAACTTAATTCCTTGTTCATATAGCTTTTTTTTACTGGATTGTAAAGTTTTCTTTTATTCACAGTTTCTGAGGAATGTCTGGGTAAACACTGAAGTGGGCATTTTCATATTTTAAGCCTCTTTTGAGTCTAGCTTTTTTATGTTTGCTTTCATGCATGTGCAAGAAACATAGTGCCATCATCGGAGATTTCGGAGGTGTGTCACCTCCTCCTCCAATTCAGGCAGCGAGCTGGCAGGCGCGGCCCCTGTGGAGTCAATGCATTTTGGAGCTGTCTATGACACTCTCCAAAATGCAGTGGCACCTGATTAAGGGGAGCTACGCAGTGAGCAGCAATAAGAAGCTGCTCACACGCAGCTCCCAGCCGCAGGTGTGTGTTTCCGCATGTAGCGTAGAGCAGTCGACGGGTGCCCAATCCCCGTCAGCCGCGCTTGCATCGCCTCCTCCCTTCCCAGTATTTGGTACCATGCTGGGAGCCCACCCCAGCATGGCAATCAATGATTTTGCCGACGGGTGCCCAATCCCCATCGCTGAACACCGTTGTCTTTGTGCCATGCTGGAGCCCACCCCAGCGTGGCAAACGCCCCAATAGGTTTTTGCCGACGGGGTGCCCAACTCTGTCAGCTGAACACCTCCCAAAGTCATTGTGCCACGCTTGGGAGCCCACCCCAGCATGGCAAGGGTCCGCATGTCTTTTTTTTTTTCTGTAAAACAAAACTGTTCCACGGCTCGCCTCCCGAGCCCCCTCCCACATCCCGCACCCACCCACTGGCGACTCTCAGCCTCCCCATCCCCTCACCCTATACCTACCTCCGGACTCCGGCGCGATGATCTTCGGTGGACCGGGAACACGTCTGCACTCTTCAAAGGCGACCGCGAACTGAGGAAATGCCGGTAAGCTGTATAATGGGCTAGATAGGGGGTTCAACTTTATTGCATATCTCAGGCATTTTTGGATTTTGCATAATTTTCAACATGGAGTTTTGGGACCCTTCTCATGAATGATGTCACTGTCATGGCGGTATTCAGGCTCGGGGGTGATTTCGGCCGCAGTGACCGCGCAGTGACTGTGAAATCACCCTTCGACTCGAATACCACCATGACAGTGACATCATTCATGAGAAGGGGCCCAAACCCCTATGTTGAAAATTTGGTGCCAAAATTCCAAAAATGACTGTTTGACGAGCGCATGCTGTGCAGTTCCTACGCAGGCTCGTAAGTTCGCGAAATTTCAATATTTTCACTCCAGATTTTCAACATTGCCATTTCACCACACCATCTTATGAGTAGTATAGCTGTCATTTTTTATATCTCACCCAAAATGTGTTTCCCCTTGTAGCGCAGAATGGCGCAGTCGGTGAGCGAAATCAATGTACGGGACAAATTAAGAAAATCACAGTGACACTGTTCATGAGCAGAGGTCTTGAAATGGCTATGTTGAAAATTTGTTGAAAAATCCTAAAAATGACTGTTTTACGAGCGTGCGTTGCGCAGTTCCTACGCACGCTCATAGGTTTGCGAATTTTCAATATTTCCACCCAGATTTTCAACATTGCCATTTTTCCACACCTTCTTATGAGTAGTACAGCTGTCATTTTTCACATCTCACCCAAAACGTGTTTCTGCCCATGTAGCGCTATTAACGCAGAGTTGCAAACCTGTGTATGGGACACATTAAGGAAATCACAGTGTCACTGTTCATGAGCAGAGATCTTAAAATGGCAATGTTGAAAATTTGGTGACAGAATTCCTAAAATGACTGTTTTACGAGTGTGCATTGCACAGTTCCCACGCACGCTCGTAGGTTTGCGAATTTTCAATATTTCCACTCCAGATTTTCAACATTGCCATTTTTCCACACCTCCTTATGAGCAGTACAGCTGTCATTTTTCACATCCTGCCCAGAACGTGTTTCCGCCCATGTAGCGCACAATGGCACAGTCGGTGTGCAAGCTCAATGTATGGGACACATTAACAAAACCACAGTGACACTGTTCATGAGCAGAGGTCTTAAAATGGCTATGTTGAAAACTTGGTGGAAAAATGCCTAGAAATGACTTTTACGAGCGACGCTGCACAGTTCCTATGCATGCTCGTGAAGTTTGCAAATTTAATATTTCACTCTAGATTTTCAACATGTCCATTTTATTAAACTTCCTTATGAACAGTACAGCTGCAATTTTCATATGTCACCCAAAATGTGTTATCAGCATGTAGCGCACAATGGTGCTGTTGGTGCTAAAAGCAATGTTTAGGACAGATTAAGAAAATCACAGTTACACTGTTCATGAGCAGAGGTCTTAAAATGGCTATGTTGAAAATTTGGTGACAAAAGTCCATAAAATGACTGTGTTACTAGTGAGCATTGTGCAGTTTCCACGCATCCTCGTTAGTTCATGACTTTGTAATATTTTCAGTCCAGATTTTCACTAGTGGCATTTTTCAACACTTCCTTATGAACAGTACAGCTGCCATTTTTCACAACATGGCCGAAGTGTGTTTTCACACTTTCAGTGCAGAGATGCGTGGTCGCTGTCGGAAATCATTGTTCGGCACAGATAAAGAAAATCACAGTGACACTGTTCATGATCGGAGGCACCAAAATGCCTGAGTTGACAATCTGCTATAAAATATCCCCAATCTACTTATATAATGGGTGTGCATTGCAGTTTCTATGTACGCTGGTGACTTCACCATTTTTTTAAATATTTTTACTACACATTTGCAACATAGCCATTTTTACAGCTCCCCATGACAGAGTACAGCTGTCATTTTTTACAGCCTGTTCGGAATATTTTTGCACCTGTGGTGCTAAATCCCGTAGTCACTGTGCATAAGCAGCTTTTGGCTACCAAACTGATATTCCCCCTGTTCATGAGGTGAGGTCACAAAACAAACATGTTGAAAATTTGGAGTTAAAATACCAACGAATGCCTGAGATATTAGGCTTTTCAACTAAATCGCCCAACCCTATAGAGAATGACAGGAATCAGGGGTGTGACTTGGGATTCTTGCCTGTGATGCTCATACCATTCCACACCCTGCAGTCACTGGGAGGCATCAAGCATGCCTTGGACTCTTCGCCCCAAACTTCACCCATTCTTCCTATATTGCACCCATCTCACCGTATTCCTAATGAAATGGGTGCACATAAGGCCAAAGACCCAAGGAACACATGACACTTGTCAGTCTCTGCAGAGTGGGGTGTGGTGAAATGGCATGGCCGTTATGCCTGATGACCCAAATGCACACCCCAATGCCTGTCACTCTCTGCAGGGTGGTGGTGGGGTTGGCTTCAGTTCAATACTTCACTGCCATTCCTATTACGCAGCTCTGTAACTTCTACACTACCACTGCCAATGCCAGTAAGCAAACATTCGGCATTGACAAATGCTTGTTTAATATAGCCTCATTCTCCTGGTACCTATGGGGTTTTATATAGCTTGCCCTTGTCATCCCCAGATTGCTGTTGGCATATTGCATACCACTTCTCTGGGCTCTATCTAATGCAATTTTCTGTTCTGGGTATTTCCTACCCATTGCAGTTGTTATCATCTTTTCAAAAAACTAGGTAGGGTCTCCTGAACTTTCCATACCCTCTGGAAAATTGCATATTCTGAAGTTACCTCCACGGGAGTATTCTTCCATCTCTGCCACTTTCTGCATCAATGCTTGTAGTTGCTTGTCATGCATAGTTTGAATTACATAGAAACACAGAAACATAGAATTTGATGGCAAATAAGGACCACTTGGCCCACTTAGTCTGCCCATTTCCCTACCTAATAGATAAACTGCAGATCCTAGTTAACCAACAGACTACTTCCTCCTACCCCCCACTAGAATTGCCGTATGTCTGTCCCATGCATTCCTGAATTCCCCCACTGTTTTTGACTCTGCGATCTTGTCAGGATGGTCTTTCCATGTATCTACAACCCTCTCGGTGAAGAAATACTTCCTCACATTACCTCTGAGCCGTCCCCCCCTCTATCTTCAGATTGTCCCTCCTTGTTCTTGCACATCTCTTTTTCTGAAAGATGCTACCCTCTTGGACTTTGTTGATTCCCTTGAGGTACTTGAATGTTTCTATCATGTCCCCCCTCTCCCTCCTTTCCTCGAGGCTATACATCTTATGCTCCTTTAGTCTGTCTTCATATGTCTTCTGGTGCAGACCCTGCACCATTTTGTTTACACTCCCCTAGACAGCCTCCATCCTGTCAATGTCTTTGAGGAGGTGGGGTCTCCAGAACTGTACACAGTACTCCAGATGTGATCTTACCAACTGTCTGTACAGAGGGCTAACAACTTCCTGTTTTCTACTGGTGATGCCTCTCCCTGTGCATCCCAGTATCCCCCCAGCCCTCCTTGCTGCCTTTTTTAAGTAATGATGCACTGAAATCATCTATTTTAGAAACCCTATCTTCCAATTTATAGTTAATCCTTCCAGTTTTCAGTTAGTAAAGTCATAGGCCAGATATTCAAAAGGGTTGCGCATGGTGCAACAGTGTTGCGCCACGCACAACCCACTGATGCACCCCGGCGCGATATTCTAAAGGGAAAAGTGTGCTGCACAAATCCCAATGTGCCGGAGCGCATCAGTAATGTATACAGGCACAGGTGGGGGGGCATGCCCATGCATAACCTGCACAGCCCGATATTCAGCCTGGGATATGCAGAGCCATGCATGCGCAACACCTACCTGTGCCAGCACAAAGTTAAGCCAAAAAAAAAGGAACAACTGATGGCCACCCACAGGTGAGCTGCCACATTGCAGGGCGCAACACAGCAGTTGCCACCTGTGGGAGGCCACCCATGCCCAATCACAGGCATCTGTTATAATAAACCCCCCCCGTCCAATATCCCTGGTGGTCCAGTGGACCGAGTGCTGCCCGATCATGGGCATCTGTTATAATAAAAAAAAAACTCCCAGTCAATATCCCTGGTGATCCAGTGGACTGCACTCCATCCGATTGTGGGCATCTGTTTAAATAAAAAAACACCCCACCGGCCAATATCCCTGGTGGTCCAGTGGACCACACTCTGCCCGATCGCGGGCATCTGTAAAACAGAAACGTCCCATTACCCTGGTGGTGCCCAGGGTACCCCCTCCCCACCCACCACTGAGCCCCATCACCCCCTCCCGGTCAGCGGTGGCGGCAACACCACTCACCTGCCGCCCGCGCCTGCTGACTGACACCTCAGTAGGCTAGCGCCCTTTGGCTCACATATCCGAATGTGCAGTACAGTATGGGCTGCCGCCCATTGGCTCACGCCATGAACCAATGGGCGGCAGCCCAAGGTGTCAGTCGGTGGGAGGCGGGCGCAGGAGGGTGGGTGTTGCCACCCGCCAGCTGACCGGTGGGATGGGAGCGTGGGGCTCAGTGGGTGGGTGGGGAGGGGTACCCTAGACCACCAGGGTAATAGGACGTTTATGTTTTGCAGATGCCTGTGATCGAGCAGAGGTGTGGTCCACTGGACCACCAGGGATATTGGCGGGGGGGGTGTTTTTTTATTATAACAGATGCCTGCGATCGGGCAGCACTCGGTCCACTGGACCACCAGGAATATTGGATGGGTGGGTTATTTAAACAGATGCCCGTGATCGGGCGGAGTGCGGTCCACTGGACCACCAGGGATATTGGACGGGGGGGTTTATTTAAACAGATGCCCATGATCGGGCAGCACTTGGTCCACTGGACCACCAGGGATACTGGATGGGGGGTTTATTTAAACAGATGCCCATGATTGGGCAGCACTCGGTCCACTGGACCACCAGGGATATTGGATGGGGGGGTTTATTATAACAGATGCCCGTGATTGGGCAGCACTCAGTCCACTGGACCACCAGGGGTATTGGATGGGGGTGTTATTTAAACAGATGCCCGTGATCAGGTGGAGTGCAGTCCACTGGACCACCAGAGATATAGGATTATTCTATTTTTGGACAGATGCCCGCGATCAGGCTACAGGGGGTGTCGGTCCTGATAACTGCTGCCTTGCAGGGTGCCAGGTGCAAGTCACCGGGGATGGGTGCACCCTGTATGCAAATGGAATGCAAATGGGGCCATAATGACATGAAAATGGCCCCATGTGTGCCTTGCATAAATTATGGCCCCATTTGCATGTCACCTTTTGAATATCGTGGGTGCTGTGAATGGCACAATGGCACTTGCGCTAGCGCATCTACGTGCTCCACTCTGGCCACTTGCGCTGGCTCAGTGCCACTGTGTCATGCACACTAGGGGTGGCAAGGGTGCGATATTCAAAGCTGCTGATCCATGGTGCAGCTCCTTTCAATATCACCCAGGCCACACCCCTGTGCAGCCAAGTTGAGCTGCGCCCAAGCTTGCACCACAGCCTGGCGCAGTTTTAATATCTGAGCCATAGTGTCTGATACCCCTTTAATTGAGCTTTTTATTTCCCCCATGGCCTCTATCATTTCTGCTCTAAATGTATTAACTGCTTCCAGTATCTCACTGCCATGTATGCTTGTTTTCTGTTCTGCCTGTTTATCCATAATATTTTCTCCTTCTTGCCTCAGTATTGCCTCCGCTTGAGCTTCATGCTGGTCTGGAGCTAACACATAATTCATTACTGAGTCTCTACATCCCTCCTTCCTGCTTTCATTTAAATTACTATTGTCTTCCTCTTTGGTAGTTTCTGTCTGCTCCTGTGGTATTGCTGTTGTCAATTCATTAGTTTTTGTTGTGTATTTTCTGATCACCCCTGGCTTATTTTCATTAATGTCCATTGGCTTTTGCAACAGTTTTTTTGGTGGCATATTTATATCTTGTGTGAGCAAAGACTGTCCTACAACACTACCTGCCTGCTTGGGTTACTCCTTACCAAACACAAAAACACTTCCTGGGAAGGTTAGAGCTTTATTCACCAGTGTAGGCATACGTGGAGATAGTAACTGGGTGTTTACCAACCTGATAATGTCCAAATTTTTCAGGGTAGGAGTTGTAGGGTTTGTAGGGTCCAGCACTACCAATTTTGTTCTGGCGATCCTTGAAGATTTTCTTTCCTTCTTGTCCTGCATGCGTGCCTTTGTTATCTCCTTAACGTGGCAAACTGCTTTGGACATTCCTTGGATTCTTTTTTGTCGCTCAGTTATTCTTTTCCAGTCTCACTTCTTTAAAAGTTTTTCTTTCTTACTGCTTCATATCTGCTGTTGCTTCTCCACTGAAAATAAAGACAAAAGGCCCCTCAGCTCTGTTTTAGTGTAGCTTCGCCATTAGGTCCCACTGCTGTGATTTGGTGTCCTGCTCAGCAACAATTCTCTATCAGAACTGACATCATGCCTCCTCAGGACCTGACTACTTAAAAGATCTACTGGTTTCTTACCACTCAACCAGATCTCTCTGTTCCACTGATGCTGGCTTATTGGTTGTCCCCTTATCCTATCTAAAACAATCTGGGGACAGAGCTTTTAGGGTTGCAGCCCCTGTGTTACGGAATTTCCTTCTGGGAGCATTCACTCAGCTGGCTCAGAGGAGATCTTTAAAGGCCTATTGAAAACATATTTATTTGAGCAAGCATTCCCTAGCTAGTGCAGTTTAGCTAGTTTAACTAAATATGTATTTTTTGTTATGTTTTAGAATATTTGGTATGTGTAGTTACTGTTTCTTTTAATATGTGCAGCACCCTGAGCCTTTTGGAAAGGGCTCTTTATAAATAAAATTTGCCTTGCCTTGCCCCTGCCTATGTGACATGATTTTATGCTATAGAATAGTACAGTGTACTATACTATTATGTAAGATTATATTACAAATAATTTATACATGGCAAGGAAATTTCCTGACCTCTAATTGATCAGTGAGTGCCTGGAACAGTAATGTAATTTAAGAATAAAATCACTTTATCAAGTCCAGGCACACACATGACCACATAACAGAGGAAGAAATCATGCCTCCCTTCCAGAACTGACTGCTGCTCTGAGCACTGCAGTAAACCACAACTGCACTACCCTGCCAATGGTGTCACTTCCCCCAAACAACAATTCAAACAATAACTGAAGCACTAAAAAAGAAACAACATACTGCAGAATACAAAATAAATGAAATCTTCATGCCCGTTTTTTCCTCTGAACTGAGTGGCTTCACTGAACTGTGTAAACTGTAACTGCCATTCGTGCACTTCAGTGACACTTTTCAATTCGGCGGGAAAAAAGGTGACATACAAACTACATTCATCCAGTTACAAAAACTACTGTACTCCCCTCTGACATTAGCAATAGCACTTCAACTAAAAGTACATAAATACAAAGAAGCAGTATCTGTAAATGACTTTTTTATCCCATTTCAACATCGTGATTCTGACAGAGCGTGCACGCTTCAGTGCCATGCTGCAGTCACTGAGCAACAATTTTGCAATTCCTGTCATAGCCCTGTCCTGTTCTGTGCACTCTGAAGTCAGTCTTGAACAAAAATAACTCTACAAACAGCTCTTCATTCTTCTGGTCTGCTCCAGGTCGCAACAGCACTTTAACCTCATCTGAGTGCACTCAGCCACAAAGAGAGACCTACAAGGCAATAGTGGGCAACTATGTAGTAACAGTGCCACCTGCTGTGCAAGGTGGAAACTGTGGACTTTTTTCAGTAGGTAAAAAAAGTAAAAAAAATGTATTTTAAACATATTTTCCCATTTTTTCTCTTCGTGAAAAAAGGAGCCATTGTATAATAGCAATAAGGCATTCCAGGGTGTGTGTTATTGAGTATTATACCATGGACAAAAGTGATCAGCCAATGAAATCGTCAGACTGGCAGTTTACCACCGGTGTAAATCCTCTGATAATCAACAGCTGTTGATGAGTATCTAATCCTAATCATCTGCAGCATAGGAATAAATACAATAAAAATAAAAAAAACTAAGCAATCGCTTTAAAATTGCATTTTATCATAGTAAAAAAAAATTACCTTGGTATGATTGCAATAAGCCACTCAGAGGATGTGGGTTATCAGGGGATTTACCACGACTGCCAAGGATTTATCCACTCAGTTGCACCTTGTGGGCAAACCACTCCAGCCGTGGTAAATCCCCTGATAACCCACACACCCTCATGGCTTATTGCTTAAATAACATCACTTCTCAGGTAGTGAATGCACTCAGCAGTGGTCTCGTGTTTCAATCACTCGAGGTGTGATGTTATTACACAGTAGCACACATCCTTAGCATTTCCACTCTCTGTAGCTAGTTATTTTATTTATTGTTATTTTGCTTAATTATGAAAATTCCTGATCGACCCTAGTCTGTATTGCTGAAAAATCTGTACCATGACTAACAAATACTGCTGGTTTAAATTAAACATATATCATCATGAAATATTGTTACTGTGGTAATGCCAGTGTGCTGACAAGTTTTACTCATTAGTAGTCAAGCCTGACTAGTAAATAAATTATGAAAAAAAATCTGTTTTAAATTTCATCGTAGGCATGAAGCCACAGACTTACAACAATGTATTTTTTGAGTGCACACACAGCACACATTCACAGAACAAAACAGCAACTCACTGCCCAGAAGTGGTGAGTCAGCAGACTAGTCCCACCCTTCCAGCTAACAAATATGGCGGTGCACTCAAAGTTACACAAACAGCCATGGCGGGACTTGAGCCCAGGTTCCTCATAGGAAAATGACTGATATGAAATTTTAATTTTATTATTATGAAATATAGTGGTAATTGACAGGGGTAAGGGGAAATAGACTCAGGGGTAGGGGGAAATAGACTCAGGGGTAAGGGGAAATAGACTTCTAGGAAAACAAACTGAACTTACAAGCTCAAATGGGCAGACTAGGTGGGCCATAGGCCCTTATCTGCCGACACTGTCTATGTATCTATGTATCTATGAGTCACTCACTGCGACAATGCCAGTGAGCAGTAATCAATGACAATTTTTTTTTCTCATGGATAGTCATGCCTGACAAGTAAAAAAATTATGAAGACAAAATATTTCTGTTTCTTAGGCATGAAGCCACAAGCTTACAGCAATGTCTTTCTTGAGTGCACACACTGCACACACACACGCACACACAGTCACACACACTCATACACAACATACATGATAATGACATGTAATGTAAAATAATTGTATGTGCTGGCTACACCCGGAGCATCACTCAGCACTGCACTTATGTCCTGCTGGTTGTTACTCCACACCTACTGCAGCTTTGCTGGGGCTAGCAGAACAATGACATTTTTTGGTATGTCCTCTGTCTGCCATGGTTGTATTTCTCACAGAGAAGTGAAATGAAACTGAAATTATATTATTATGAAATATAGCAGGAGTGTTTTTTTCCCTAAATACTAGACCTGCTTCTGCTCTGCAAGCAAAAGCAATTAGTCACAACTTGGCTGACAGGACTTGTTTAGGGAAGTGTTACTGTGGTCAAGATTTTGCTATCCCTTTCTTACTTGTAATTATTTATTGTGAAGGACCAATCTGCCTCCATCCACTTGTTAAAATTAGCCAAAAAATAGAAATTTTGATAATTTAGTTCCTTTTCAAATCCCAAGCTGTAGGAGAGAGTACATTTTTTTCACATTTCAGTGTGACAATTTAAATTTTCAGTGTTTCTCAGGAGAACTGCTAGGAATGTGTTTTTTCCCCCTAAATGTGAAAAAAAAATAATAGTTGTACTAGTAAGCCAGGCCTGCTTCTGCCCCGCAGGCAAGAATCAGTCACAGCTCTGGTACAAATCCTTCTTTTGGCATAATAATAAAGAAGATCACATTAAGTGTATTACCACAGACAGGCCACTCACTCTGACAGCAGTTGCAATTTGTACAAAGCCAAACAATGTAGAACATTTCCGATATAAAGCTGCTAATTTGTTTTCCATTAAAACCACACATATTAACCCAGGACATTAATGTCCCAGTCACACTGGCAGGAGTGGTCTGGGTCAAAGTAACAGGAATGGTCTGTGTCACAGTGGCAGGAATGTTCTCAGTCATTGTGCCAGAAGTGGTCTTGGTGACTGTGGCAAGAATGGTCTCTATCACAGTGGCAGGAGTGGCTGGCAAGGCCACTGTTGCAGCAGAAACTGGGATCCTAGTAGTCACAGTGGATGGGTGGTGGGTCAAAGCAGTGGTGTTTATGAAGGAGGATGTCCTCATCCTACTGGTTCTGGTGGCAGAGGCAAGGGATAAAGAGGACACATTCACATTGGTAGTATCAGTGGTAGTTAATGACATGACAATGTCTGCCTAGCAGCATTGCCAGGACTTTAAATGGTACTTTCACATTTTTCTTGATGTTATCCAATGCCGTACTAGTGCTGGCAGAGACTGCAGTTTTTGATGGGTAGAACATAATTTTTTATGATGAATGAGCCCTGTGCATCACTCTGCAGTATGCTCACCCTCTCCTGCTGCTTGCTGTGCTACACCTGATGCAGCTTTATTGGGAATGCTGGACCAACTACATTTTCTGGTACTATGTCCTCTGTCTGCCACATTGTATTCTTCACAGGAAGATGTGTTAAATTTCTAAAATGGCCTCTGATTGGAGAGGAAGTCTCTGGAGATCTTTTTTTTTTTTGTAATGTTTCTTTATGCCCCTCCTCTCTTGTTGCCTGGACTCTCTCCGTGTGGTCTCTTGGCTTCGCCTGTTCCTGTCCCACCTGAAGTCCCCAGCCACACCCCTGGTTTGTGCTCATCTCTGCTCTAACTCCACTTGTGGCCCAACACCCTGGCTCTGAGCCCCCCAGGTTGGCACACCTACTAGCACTCAATCTAGAATCTAATTGAGCAACCAGGGAGTGGAGGGAGAACCAGACACTAGGTCGAAGGACCAGGCTGTGGGTGTGGGGGCCATCCACTGGACCCACCTTCCCTTACCAGGCAACCAGTGATTTTCTGTTTTTATGTCCCTTCCCTGGCTCGGCCATGCAATGCACACCAGTGTGAGCGTACATGCTCCCCTGTATGCCAACAAGAGTGCCACCACAGCCAATCCCCTTCCAGAGATCCTAATGGCTGCTGCACCCCCAGCTTCCACCTGGAGTCGCCAAGCAATGGGACCTATGATCCCCCTCCCTCCCAGGAAAGGAGAGCAGTCCTCTGGATGCTCAATCCTTTCCTCCCCTACTGACCCCCACCGATCTGAGTCCACTTCTAAATCCAGGTCACTGGCATGGTGTGAGGTGTGGTGTCCAGTGCCTCATCCCTCAGCACCACCAGGCTTTTCTCAGGAGATCTTGGACTCACCCCAAATAGCAAAATGCTGAACAGTCCCTAATAGTGCCAATATTCGCTTTTCTTCCTTAGAAATGAATAGCCTATTAGTCATGGTAATTGGGAAATATTATTTGTTACCTGCACATCCCTAGGTGGTGGTATTGTGGGTCACCCTGGAGACACGAGACAGAGTCACAGTTCACATTTGGGTGATATACAGACATCCAGCACAGGGGGAAGAACTAGAAAAGGTACTGGGGAAGCCATCAGTATGATGGCAGAAAAGGGGAGAGGTGTTGCTGGTGGAGGACTTCTATTTGCTGGATGTAGATTATGGCATCCCAGCCATGGCATCAGCTACAAGCAGGGACATCCTAGACTCCTTGCTGGGGTTGTTTGTCAGGAAAATAGTCAGGGAGTCACTCATGATAGGGCAATACTGGACCTGGCACTCACAAACAGCAATAGTGTTGCAAACATCAAGATGGTGTGCCACCTGTGACCAGCGATCCCCGTACAGTGTGGTTTAACATAAATATGGCAGCAAAAGCAAACCACACAAGGATGAGGGTCATGGGCTTCAGGAAGGCAGATAAACAAAATGGGTGATGGCCTCAGTGAACAGGGGTGGGATTTTCTGGGTAGGGTGAAGGAACAGTGGGCCAAATTAAAGGATGGCATAGTGAAGGCAACAAACCACTGCATAAAAGAAATGAGCAAAGGAGGATTGGATAAGGCTATGGGGCCTGATGGGGTACACCCAAGACTTCTGAGGGAGCTCAGGGAGGTACCGACTGCACATCTAACAGCCCTATTCAACAACTCATTGGAAACAGGAGTGGTTTCAGTGGACTAGAGGAGGCAAGTGTAGTCTCACTTCATAAAAGCGGCAGGAAGGAATAGGCTGGCAATTACAGGCTGGTCAGTCTGACATCAATGGTGGAGAAGTTAATGGAGGCACTTTTAAAAGAAAGGCTAGAAGAGTATTTGAAATCCAGCAGGTTACAATCTGAAATACCTTTCCCCCAGCTATCAAAAAAATCTCCCATTACCTCAGCCTTTACAAAGCTCCTAAAATCACACCACTTATCATCTCAAACATGCCACTGCATCCAGTAAGCTTCCCAATTCTTCTCTCCACCCCTTACCTTCCCCACCTCCTTGCTACTCGCTTATCACCCCACTTCAACAAACTATGCTATTACCTCCCTATTTCCCCATTCATACTCTATCATTCTATCACTCCTTCCCGTAACCTCTAACTCTATCTCCCTCCCTCGCTTTCATCCCTTCTGTCTCTCAATATCCATCCCATCACCTTGCCCCTAAACCCTTTTGTTTCAGCCTCAACAAATCTTCTGTTACCTTGTTCAATGCTGTTATTTCTCTTCTCTTTCCAACTCTACTTCATTTGTTTAGAATCATACCTGGCTTGTACATTTTTACTGCATGTCCTTTTACTCCAACTACCAACATATTTCCTTATCTACTTGTTATCTATTACACTGATGTACTTCCCTTTATCCAAAATCAATCACTACTGTACCTGCTCTCAACTCACTAATGTTGTAACATGCTGACACCTTGTATCTACACCTTTTTGTATATTGTATTTTACCCATTGCCTCTTACTGTACTTCGACCATTGTACCATATCCTACCCATTGTATGTGCTACTGCACCCAGGTCATGACTGAATAAGGCACCTGTGCCAGTGCTCTCACCCAGTCAACAAAGTTTAAAAAAATAAATAAAATAAATAAACAATAACCAAGGCAGCATGGGTTTACAGGGGGAAGTTCATGGCAGGCAGACCTGATTTGTTTCTTCGACTGGGAGACCATTGAACTAGATCAGCATGGTGTGTGGATGTGGCCTACTTAAACTTCAGCAAGGCCTTCCACACCACACCATACCTCATAAAAGGATTATAAAGAAACTGGGCAGTTTGGGGTTGGGACCCAAGGTTGTAAACTGGAAACAAAATTGGTTGATGGATAGATGACAGAGGGTGTTGGTAAACAGAGCTCACTTTGGGGAGAGGAGAGTGACCTAAGGGGTACAGCAGGGCTCAGTACTGAGACCAATCCTCTGTACTGTTTTTTTAAGTGGCATTACAAAAGAGCTAGGTGGGGAGGTATACCTCTTTGTAGTTGATACCAAAATCTGCAGTAGGGTAGACACTCCAGAGGAGATGGAGAAAATGAGTACAGTCTTGAGAAAAGTCGAGGAGTAGTTAAGGGTATGGCAGCTGGGTTTCAGTTTGAAAAAATGCAAAGGGCAAAGAAACCCAGATGCAGTATACAAAAATGGGAGAAGAGATATTGATGATCACTTATCAGGAAATTAACCTTGGGGCAATTATATCTGATGACCTCATGGTGGTAGGAAGGGCCAGTGGGATGCTGGAGTGCATAACAAGGGGTATCACCAGCAGAAAGAAAGAGATAGTGTTACCACTGTATCAACTGTGATAAGACCCCCAACTAGAGTACAATGTGAAGTTCTGCAGACCACATCTTAGGAAGGACAAAGACAGGGTAGAGGCTGCCCAGAGAAGCGCAATGAAAATGGGGCAGGGCTGCATCATAAGCCCTTGAGAAGAGACTGTGGGATCTTAATATCTACCCCTGGAGGAGAGGAGGGTGAGGGGGAAGATGATAGAGATCTACAAATACCTCTTGGGGTGAATAAGGTACAGGAATGATTTTCAGAACAGAATGTGTATGAGAACAAGGGGGCATGCAATGAAGCTGGAAGATTGGACATTTAGGAGGGAGTACTTCTTCACTGAAAGAATGGTAAATGGCTAGAGAAATGTTCCAGCAGAGGAGGTGGGGGCCAAAACAGTGGTGAGCTTCAAGTATGCGTGGAACGGGCACAAAGGAATCTTGGTAGGAAAGTGGGGAGTAGCCGGACATCAGGTAGGGTCTGCAGTGACAGCATTGGCAGGAAAAACATGGGCAGACTGAGTGGGCCAAGTGGTCCATATCTACTGACAAATTATTTGCTTCTGTGTTACAGTTTCAATCTCACTGTCACCAATGTAGAAGTTTCCTTTGTGGAAGCAGCACATGATTGTGTCTGTGCTCACACAGTTCCATAGCCAATACATTTTTTTTTACACAAACTGTTGCTGTCAAATCCTGTGACCTTTTATTTATTAAAATTTTTCACCAGGAAAGCATACTGAGCATATTGCTTATTTCCAGATGAGTACTGAGGGGAGGGGAAAGGGAGATAGCAGTTCACAATATCATCAATATTCACAGCATTAGAATTATAGAATAGCAGATAGCAGTTTACAACAGTATCAGTATTTAAAGCATTAGTACTACAGAATACAATACTTGTAAAATATATATTATTAGGATAGAACAATGTCAAGAAATAAAAGACATGCAGGTTAGCATAAATATACCAACCCAATAAGGCGAAGCAAACATAGCAATAACAATTGGATGCAAGCACTTGTTTTGGACAATCACCCGAAGCACAAGTAATACCAAGCTGTGGTGGAGGAAACAGAATTATTAGCAGAAAATGGAGGAAATGCTGAACAGTGGACAGGGATGTTCCATGGTTAGCACAGCATGATGTATAACTGGGCAGAGTGTGGCATGAGTAGATTGGAGGGTAGCAGAGGAGTAGAGGGGTATGAGGGGATTGTTCCCTGAGAGGAGAAGCACCTTAGTACTTAGAGGTAGGTGATTGGGGCAGGCAATAGAGGAAAGCTGAGGTCTAGAGTTGTTGTGTGATGAGTGTAGAGAACCAGGAGAAATGAAGGGATTTATATGTTAGCTTGTGGGTTGAAAAGGGCCTGGGTTTGGTGGAAAGAGTAATTAGGGACAGGAGCAAGTAGGGGAGGTTTAGTTATGTAGGCGGGAGGAAAGGACTGCAGGGGAAGGGACACTTCGGATGGAGTGGGGAGGAGGTTCCACAGCTTGGGACAATGATATGAGAAGGCATATTGTCCGTCCCTGGTGGACCTGTATGGGAGGGCCAGGGGTAGGGTGGGGGAAGACAGAGTAGAGGTGAGGTGGGAGGGTAGTGACCCAAACCAGAATCTGGCCATAAAGGAAGCAGAGTGGATGAGGCATCTGGATTCAAGGAATGGGAGGGAGAGTGCTTTGTAAAGATCACAGTGATGGGTAAGTGGGGGGGGTAGGACAGAGAGAACCAACAGAAAGAGTGATAGATGGTGTCCAGTTTGGCAGGGATGGATTTGGGAGCGACACTATAGACTATATCTGCATAGTCAAATGTGGGGAAGATCATTTTCTGTACAAGTGCATGACGAGCCAGTAGTGGAATACAATCACAGTTTCTGTATAAAGCACAAAGTTTTGGGTGCAGTTTCTTAAGGATTGCATTAACATGTACAGAAAAGTCCAGGTGCTGGCTAACCAGACTCCAGGGTACCTAAATGGGGTAATGTTCTCTAATGGTGTACCATCCAGGGTGTGGAAGATGGAGGGATGGTTTAGAAAGTCTCTGCCTAGTGCCCAAGGTCATGGAGACAGTATTTTTGGCATTTAGGATTGGCATTTAGGAACAGCTGGTTGGATTGGAACCAGAGCTGTACTTTGCTGAAGTTATGCTGCAGTCTTGCTACCACATCTGAATGGGAAGCACCAGAGGTCTAAAGGGTGGTGTCGTCTGCATACATGTGAATTTTGTTAGAAGAGCAGATAGAAGGTAAATCATTCAAGAATATTGAAGATAGGATTGGGCCAAGCACTGAGCACTGTGGGACTCCAGTATTGATGGGGAGGGGAGGAGGAGCCAATCTTGACTGATTGCATACTATCTTGTAGGTAGGATTGGAACCAGGTGGTAGCCGAGTTGGAAAGATTGGGAGTTGTTACTTTGTGAAGAAGAAGAGAGTGTGATACTGTGTTGAAGGCCTTTGCCAGGTTGACAAATACTGCAGAGGTGATCTGCCTCTGATTCATACTGGTAAATATGGAATCAGTAAGCCGAATGAGGGAGGTGGTAGTGGAGTGGGACTTCTGGAAGCCAAGTGAAACAAAGACGTCTGTGCTGCAAACATAGGAAGTCCAAGCATGAATAATGCTCAAAAAGTAGAATTTATTCATGTAATGCAAAATAAAGATAACAGGCAAAACCCTGAAACCAGAAGTCCCTGCGCTTCAACCGTTAGGTCTTCATCAGGAGCCCTGATGAAGATGTAACGGTTGAAGCGCAGACATCACTGTTTCTCTTATCTGCAATGGCAGGTTGGCTACCTGGACTGTACCCCACCTTCTATCCTGTGGAGAGCAGTTCAAGCTTGTGTTCTACTTCAGGAAACCAGCCTGGAAAAGGGTGAAAAAGGAGGATGAGGCAAGATTGGTGGAGAGTTAAGAAAGTACAATGTGATCTTGTAGTTTAGCTAGGATAGGGAATAAGGAGATTGGGAGTTAGTTACCAGGATTGGTAAAGTCACCACCTTTAGGGAGAGGAATGACTATAGAGAGTTTCTACTTAGAAGCAACTGAGGCTAGAGAGAATGATAGGTTTAGGAGTGTGGCCAGGGGGGTGCAGATAGCAGGGGCTGAGAAGTGAAGGTTCTTGGAATCAATCCCATCAGGACTCTTACCCTTGCAAGAGATTAAGGCAAAGAGGGCCTTAAGGCTTCATTTGGGGAGACTGGTGAGAAGGAGAAAGAGGGGACTATGTTGGGGTTTGTGGGGGGGTAACGGGAGTGGTGGAAGTGGTGGGGGGAGAGTGGCAAGAAGTGATGAATTGCATGAGGTGAAGAAGGTGTTGAAAGTTGCTGCTACAGTGGGGGGGTCAGACAGGGTGGAATTATCATCGTTTAGGAGTAGTATGGTGGGGATGAGTGGGGTGGAAGAAGAGGGCATGGACAACTTTCCAAAAATTGAAGGGTGACTTATGTTGTGATTGAGGGAGGTGGAAAAGGTTTGAGTCCTACCTCACGAATAGGAGGCAACGGGTGGTGATGGGGAATTTCTCCTCCTCCCCCACCAGCCTCCTGTAGGGTGGAGTACCTCAGGGTTTGGTCCTGTCACCAGTGTTGCTTGCCATGTATATGCTGCCCTTGGGGGAGCTCATTAGGAAATACAGTTTGGGTTTTCACTGCTATGCAGATGATACCGAACAGAATTTTTTTTTTGGCCCTGGAACACCTAATGCACTGGACGTGTTACACAACTGCTTCACTAAGATCAATGATTGGATGGCCTCCAGTTGGTTGTGACTGAACCCGGATAAGATGGAGGTACTGGTGGTTGAGTTGAACAGAGGGCATAATAGGATGGCCTCTGGCACAGCCACAGGATTTTTCCTGGGAACTGTGCCATTGAAGGACTCCTCTAGGGTGCATGATCTTCGTGTGACCTTTGACAGTGGATTGACCTTTGAATCTCAGGTGTCATCCATTGTCCAGACCAACTTTTACCACCTCAGAAATATCACCAAGGTCAAGCCCCTTATTCCACCCCTGGACCTCCCCACCTTAGTGCATGCCTTTGTGATGTCAAGGCTTGACTACTGTAATGTGCTGAACCTCAGGGTCTCAGAAGGTATCCTCCACTGCCTTCAGCTAGTGCAGAATGCAGCTGCCAGGTTGTTGATGGGGCAGTCGAAATACTGCCCCATCACCCTGGTGCGTGAACTGCACTGGCTGCCGGTCAGGTGGAGGATCTTCTTGAAGGTGGGTCTGCTCACCTTTAAGGCCCTATATGGGCTGGAGCCTGGATACTTGGCTGACCTTCTTATACCTGCTACCTCGGCTCACTCCCTCCATTCCTCCTCTAGGGGAATCCTTGCGGTTCCCAGGATGAGGTTAAAAACTTGCCAGTGACAGAGCTTTTAGTGTTGCCAGCCCCATCCTGTGGAACTCACTACCATCATCTGTAAGGGAGGCCATTTCAGTTGACACATTTAAGGCCCGCCTTAAGACTCTCCTGTTCAGTCAGGCCTTCCTGAACACTCTCTGTTAGATTTTAATCCTGGGATTGCCCCTAGATACTGTTTTTAGCTGAGCTTTATTTAGTTTATTTTATAGTAATTGTTGTAATGTGTATGTTATTTACTTAACTGTGTATTTTGTTACTAGTTTGAATTTATTTATGGCTCCCAGATCCTCCGGGATTGGGTGCCATGAAAATAAAATTTGTCTTGCCTTGCCTATTCAACTTTTGCATATCTGGTGTCTCTAGTGCATGCTTTCCTAAGGTAACAATACTTTAGTAGGTGTGTATAGGAGCTGGAAGCCCTATGGGTTTTCCAGGCTTGGTTGCTAGCATGCATGCAGGCCAGCAGTTTTGGAGTAACCTAAGAGAGGTGTGTTTCTTTTACTGTAGTGTGTTTAAAGGGCGCATACTGGTTCTGAATTCCCAAAAATTTGGTACAGAAGTAGGTGAGGGCATCATCTGTAGAGGGTGCAGTGGTAATGGGAGACCAGTCTGTGCTGGTAAGATCAGATAGGAGAAGGGCTAGATTTAGTGAATGAAATGAGCATAGCATAGCATTATCTATTTGGGGGGAGCTTTAGCGTGATGGATCTTGCAAACACAGTATATCATATAATGATCACTGAGGCAGTCTGGGAGAATGCCAGAATCAATTTTGCAATGAGGGTGAGAGGTAAGGACCCAGTCTAAGAGGGTGTGGTTGTGGGATTTTAGGTTGAGATGGGTAGGCTCTGTGATTAGTTGGGTTAGGTTAAGAGATTAAACATCAGTACAAGTTTAACTATGGGTAAGTGGCAGCCAGTCTAGGTTAAAGTCACCTTGGATGTAAAGCTCACCAGAGGTGGCATGTGTGGCTATGGTGGAGATGAGTTCAGAGATTGCTGAATTGGGGAGACTGGTGTGACAGTATGCGCCAGCTATAAATATGGGTAGTGTATGAGGTAAGGAGAGTTTTATAAAGAGAAGTTCAAATGTAGAGGGAGAGGAGAATGAGAGCACATGGAAAAACTGTAGGTTAGATGAGAGATACTTGGCTATGCCCCACCCTTAGAGGGCCTATCTTGGTGCATAATGGAGTAACCAGTAATGTGGAGGTTATTATGGGATGTTTTAGAGGACAGCCAGGTTTCTGAGAGAGTCAGAACATCTTGCTGGAGGTTTAGAATGAGGGTCTAGAGACGGATTAGTATAGGGATCAGGCATCTTATGTTAAGGTGGGTGATTTTGAGTCACTTGAGGAGATGAAAGGGGAGGAGGGGTTGGCCTTGGGTTGGATTCAATGTCCCCAGCAGTGAGGAGTAGCAACATTATGAGGAGTCTGATAAGGTTATTTACTTTCTTAGAGGGCTTTGAGCTGTGTATGTGGGGTAGGAAGGGTGGGGTGGGGTGAGAGGAGTTTAAGTGCAGGTAGGGTAGCAAGGAGGCTACTGGGTTGAAGGATCAGTGATCCTTTTGGCCAAGGGCAGTGGGGAAGTTGTCTAAGAGAGAGAGAGAGAGAGAGAGAGAGAGAGAGAGAGAGAGAGAGGGATGAGGTGAGTGTGTGGAAGGTAGTTGGGTCTGAGGTGGTGTAGTATGGGATGGAGGGATATAGGGTCGGGGGAAGGGAAACCAACATGGTTAGGAAATAGAAGACTAATATGGTAATAAGGAGCATTGCAGGTTGTGATATGCAACTTGTGTACAGCCAAGGTGATTTGTTTTCCTTTTGGGATTGAGTTTACAAGATGAGGGGTTTATGGGCTGCCTACTGTAGATAAGGTAGCAAGTAAAGCAGTATAGGGGTATATGTAGTTAATTGGGGAGGAGGTTGCTATAATTTATATTGAGGCAGGTGAGAGGAGAAGAAGAGGTATGAAATGTGGGGAGAGTAAAATAATGGGGAGTTTATTATAGTGGGGCCATTATTTAGGAATGGGGTGGGATGCTGCGATGTGGTAGAGTGAAGAGAGTGCCTGATGCTACACTAATTGCTGGATATGTTGATTAACTTAGTTTTAAAATGTGCCAGGTGATTCAGGCAGTTACTAATGCAGGAATTAAAAATTAGGCTGAAGGTTGTAGCAGTAGATAGAATTCGAGATAGGGATCTGCAATGTGATGTCATGGCTAAACTTAATTGTCATTAGAGTGGTGCAGGTGAAGGTAAGTAAGTAAATATATTTGTGTGGTGCCTGATACTGGACTCTCAGACCGGGTGCGGAATCTGGGCATTGTATTTGATAGCTGTTTAACATTTTAATCACAGGTGTCGGCAGTTGTCAAAGCCTCTTTTTACTACCTGAGGAACATTGCCCGGGTAAAGCACCTGGTTCCTCCTGACGATCTTTCTACTCTGGTCCACACCTTCGTTACCTCCCGTCTTGACTACTGCAATTCCCTTTATCTTGGGCTACCGGGGGTTGATATTTGCCGCCCGCAGCTAGTGCAGAATGCGGCAGCCAGGCTATTGACTGGTTCCTCTAGGTCCAGTCATATAACGCCTGTGCTCCGTGGACTGCATTGGCTGCCAATATGCTGGCGTATCACCTTCAAGGTCAGTTTACTGACCTATAAGGCCCTACATGATCGGGGACCTTGCTACCTGAAAGATCTCCTTTGTCCCTACTGTCCCTCCCGCTCTCTCCGATCCACTGACAAGGGATTGCTAGAGATTCCCAGGGTCCGTTTGAAGACCTCTGGGGCCAGATCTTTTAGCTTTATGGCCCTGACCCTGTGGAATTCTCTACCTCGTCAGGTACGAGACTGCCCGACCGTCCAAACTTTTAAGGGCGCACTTAAAACATATCTTTTTAAACATGTGTACAATGATTTTTAAATGTTATTAGGTTTGGACAAATTTTATTGTTTTAGTAATACTGTTTTTATTATGTGATGTACAGGCGCCTTGGTTCTAGAAAGGTGCCTTTTACAAATAAAGTTTTGGTTGATTGATTGGCTCTGTGTGCCTTACAGTAGAATTCAGCAGGGTGATACACAACATTAAAAATACATATTATAGTGGCACGATAGCCCCACTATAGCTAGGGTTGAGTAGGCAGTGAAATGTTAAACCTCAAATTTTGCACTTTAATAACTTTGCAACTGTTCAACGGATTGGACAAAATTTGGTATGTGCTGTTCTGTGGGGCAGATCTCTTGAAGTACTAAGTTTTGCTTTGATCAGATTTGTGGATTTCATGCAGCAAATAGTGAAAAAAGTGTAAATGTCTCCTTTTTTGCCTGTTTTGGCTGTTTATTCCTCATCGCACTGCGACCACACCATTTAGAATTTTGGGTTGAAATTTTCAGGGTAGAAAGAGTTTCCCCAAAGAACAAGACATTGTTAATTCGATGAAAAAATATTACTCCATTCCCAAGTTATTAAATGTTGAAATTTCAGGTTCTGAGCATGCTCAGTTCAGTCTTTTGGCTAACTGCATGGTGCGAAACGGGATTTAGGCCTCACAAAAAGGGATCTTGACAGCTTGTGAAAAGGGAATTGGCTCACAAAAAGGGATTTTGACAACTCACAAAAAGTGATTTTTAAAGTTTACTGTTTCTTTGTCACTTTACTGCAAAGAAATGGTTAGAACTTTCAGGCTGAAATTTTCAGGGTAGAAAGGGCTTGCCCCACAGATGAGACTTTTGCTGGTTTGGTAATAATATTTACATCACTTCCATATTTACTGTACAACATTTTGAAGTTTAAAAATTTCCCATAGGATAACATTGTGGCAGACGCAGTATCTTTTGGCGCCTAAATCTCAAAAACGGCTGAAGATACAGATTTTTCGCTAAATGCTAAGCAATGATGCAGGTTGCCATTCCATGATTACAACTGCAGTGGAATTTTTTCCACTGTTCCTACGATTACTGTGATAATGTGCCATTAGTAGCACAAGGGTAACTTGGAATGTCTCTAGGCCTGCGCTGTGTCTCTACAATTATAGGTAGATGGGAATGCAGGGTCCACATGAAGATTTGGGCCCTGCATTCACACATATGGATACCATTATGCAGTAATGGGACTGCAGGGCCCTCCATTATGCAGTAGTGGAGATGACAGTTCATTACACTGTCTCTACACTCATGGATAGATGGGAGGGCCCTGCACTCCCACAGAGAGATGAGGGTTAATTACAATGTCTATACACTTATGGTTACATAGGAGTGCAGGGCCTGGAGGGCCCTGCAGTTGGGGCCCTGTGCAACCACAACACACTATAGAGTGATGGGAGCACAGGGCTTAGAGGACACTGCACTCCCACAAACATAGAAGGATAAGATTACACTTTCTCAAAAAGTAAGGAAACTCATTGCAAAAAACTACCTTAATGCATCAGTTAGGGTTGAAGCAACAAAAGTAGGGAAATGAGGTGTTAGGGTTTCCAACCCTAGCAACCCTCCACCCCACTCCCACCCTCCACACACCAAAAGGCATCGGGGTGTGTCTTGGGGTCATCAGACCCAACTCTCACCTCATTATCCTATACTGTACCATCTCAGCTTCCTTACACATGGAATGGGGTAGAGTAAGGGCTGATCGCCCCAAGACACACCCCGATGCCTGTTGGTGTGTGGAGGGTGGGGGTTGGGGGTAGGGATGGTGGGTGTTAGGGTTGGAAACCTTAATGCCTCACTTCTCTACTTTTGTTGCTTCAACCATAACTGATGTATTAACAATGTTTTTTGCAATGAATATAATAAATAAACAGAATAAAATAAATTTAGAGTTTAACTTAAAATACATCAAGAGGAAAAGCTTTATTAAAAAAATGAGCCTTTAGGCCCCCCTCTTAAAAGCCTCCACCATAGGGGCCTCCCTCAAGGATCTTGGCAGCAAGTTCCAGAGGACAGGGCAGGCCACCTCGAATGAACGATCAGCTGAGGTTTTCAGCCTGGTCTTCAGAACCGGCAGAAAGCCCACGGTGGAGAAACGGGGTGAGTGGGCTGGGACAGCAGGAGTAAGAAGGTCAGACAGGTAGCCAGGACCCAGCCCATATAAGGCCTTATAGGTGAGTAAGTGCACCTTGAAAAGAACCCTCTACCGGACTAGCAGCCAGTGCAGATCCCGCAGCGCTGAGGTCATATGACAGGACCTTGACAGCCTAGTCAGTAGCTCGGCCACTTCATTCTGCACTAGCTGCATCTGGTGGAGGTTCCCTCCACTGATCCCAAAGTAAAGAGCATTATAACAGTTGAGCCTGTGTAACCCCTAGGTGGCACTATCCCAAGGGCTACTACCTCTGCCTGCATGGCTAGTTGCAGGTTAAGGGGACTGGGTACTGAAATGGGTGCCTCTGCCCGGAGGACAGGGTTGTTAGTAGTAAGGCAAACCTAGTTACAGCCCTCCGGGACACTGTAACCCCCCTCTTTCCCCTCTAGTGGCCTAGACAGTATGCGACAAACACTTTCACAGTAGCCCCTATTCAGCTTACAAATCCCCACACTGTTTGCACTTACCACCAGGGCTGGTTCCACAAGTTCAACCCTGGAGACCCCCTGTAAAACAAGGTTAGGCACAGCAAATAACAACAGTAAAGTGCTTTTGGTACAAACTGGAACCACAGTCAGACTAAATGCAAAAAGAGTTAGATCTGATTTATTCAGAGGAATTGAACAAGGGAGGGGTATAATCAGGTTGATTGATTCTAAAACTGATCTAGTCAGGCAATTATGCATGCACTTTTTAGTTCCTCAACACAGTCACACGCTCTGGGTACCCAGTTGATGAGATAGGCTAGCCTGATGTGTTGCCTAGGGTAGGCCAGCGTCGCAGCTGGTCGGGGCCCTGTGATGAAAAGAAAAGGCATGCACAACCACACACAATTTGTAATCCAGAGCCTGAAGGTTCAGTTCATGAAAGGAAAAAAACAACAATGCAATCAGATGACAACACTTGAGATTTAGCTGTTGTTGCAGGGAGCTACCCTGATTGTTACTCACACTACCCAATACGAGACACAGGCTAGATGAAATGGAGACTGCAGGTTGATGACTGGTTTGCCAGGATAAGCAGGGCCCACAGGAGTCACCGAGATGTCGTTCCTGTTCAAGATGGTTGAGCAGGTGGCTGTTCCCCGGGTGAGTCTCTCGTCAATGATGGTTTCTGTGCCTAAAGTAGCTGGCTGGACCAGTTGGCAAGGCCCAGGCCGGGTGGAACAGTTCAGATTTCGAGTCCGGTAGTGCTGGATGCAGCTTCCAGCAAGCATGGCACATTTACACAGTGGGGAACCAAATCACAAACCACTAACAGCACATAGCACAGTTATAGTAAAGCAGTCACCAAACCACAGTGTGGATGGCAGTCCGGCCGCAATATCAGTATCTCTGAGCAAAACCGAGAATTCTGTGGTAAATGGATGTCCTGACAAGCCGATCGCGTACAGCAAATCTTTGATCTTCTTCAGGTTTAGATCTGGTCACTCTTCAATGGCTTTATCACACTCCAATTTGGATACAGTCTGATTGCTAAGCCTTTCAAAGGATTCTCTTTCGAGGAACAGCAAGCGGACAGGCCAAACTCAGCCTTTCCACCAATCTCCCATGCGAACTACGTAGGAGCTGTTGTTCGAATCACTCAAGCTGTTTACTTTCCAAATTCTAACTCCAGACTGACTTTCTGCTCATCATGCCCATTAATCGGGCACAACAAAATGGCTCGGAGATGTGGTCCAAAATAAAGCTTCTCTTATCTGTCCATGCGGGAGAGCTGAAGGCAGGCAGGCCAGACTCAGCCCTCCTGCCAAGTCCACATGTTACCCCACGGGGCAGCAGCTCCTCAAGCTGGAGCTGCTCACTCTTCCAGCTCCAACTCACTTCTCCCTCACTGCTACAGGCAGCTTGGGAATTTCCCTCTGATCTAAAAGGTTCAATTGGTTGATCCATCTGTCTGTCAAAGCAAGGGCTCCCCCTCCAGGTCTGTTTTGGCACTGAAATGTAAAAACTACAATTCCTACAGAAATTTGCTCCCACAAGACCCCTGGGGACAGGCTCCATTTTAGACTCCCCCAAGGTACTGATTGGTGCTGACTGGCAGTCCAAAACCAAAATGGTGGTGCAATACAGAAAGTTCATGCTACAAAGAAGGTAGGTTAGACAAACTACAATACTATTGCTATTACAGCAGACAATCAGCAAACAGTTGCAGATTCCAATAAAGCTCCCTCTGCGCAACTAGCAATGGCAGAAAGAAGCAAAAGCACTGCAGCCCAGGCGGGACTCGAGCCTAGATACACTTGGCCCCCACCCAGATTAATTATACACTGTGATATAGGCAGCTCTTAGAACACAGAGGCTATTGGGCACTCTCATGCAATTTCTTTTTAAACAGCTAAAACACAGAACACCAGTCTGGCAGTGGGCATTTAGGCACACCCAAGGAAGACTTCTTGGAACCCCTATTTGTAGGGGCAGGTTTCACCTAGATGTCACAAAGGCATGCACCAGTGATGGCAGGTCTTCAGGTGGAATTAGGGATTTACTTTGGGCAGTGTTCTTAGATGGTAAAAAGCAGTTTTGATGACTGCTAGTACCTGAGATTCAAATGTCAGCTTGTCACCGAGGACAACATCCAGATTTTGTACCCTAAAGGATGCCATCAACGGAGTTGACCCCAGGACCAAGCATGTTGTTGTCCTGGAGGCATCCTCATCACACCCGTATCCCGGCTCAATCATTAGTATCTCCATCTTGTCCAGGTTTAGTCTCAGCCAGTTAGAGTTCATCCACTCCTGGATCTCAATGAGGCTTTTAATGCGGCACTTTGATGGCACCATCTATTCCTGACACAAAAGACATGTATAGCTGCGTATCATCTGCATAGCAATGAAAACCCAGACTGTACTGTCAAATGAGCCTCCCCAAGGGCAGCATGTATCCCACAAACAACATCGGCAACAGGATTGAACCTTGGGGAACTCCACAGGTCAGGGGCATCGGAGAGGAGGAGAAATTCCCCATCACTACCCTCTGCCTCCTGCTGGAGAGAAAAGACTTGAACCAGTTGATGACAGTACCAGTGAGTCCACAATACTCTCTAAGGTGATCCAACAACATGATGTGGTCCACTGTATCAAATGCAGATGATAGTTTGAGGAGGATGACAATTGACCACTCCCCTCTATCTCTTGCCCTGAGAAGGTCATTAAGTGCCAGAACTAGTGCCATCTCTGTGCTGTGCCTCACTCTGAGCCTGGACTGGAATCTCTCATAGATTTCAAAGGTTTCAGGTGTGCCTCTAACTACAGAACCACTATCTTCTCAACAACCTTCCCTAAAAATGGGAGGTTGGAGATAGGTCTATAGTTTGCCAGGATGTCAGGGACAAGAAATTATTTCTTCAGAAGGGGCTTCATCAACACCTTCAAGGCATAGGGGAAAAGAGAGAGAACACCAGACTATCTTGGTGAACACTGTACCAATAACTTCAATACATCCCACTAGGTGACATGTCGGGCCAGGGTCCAGTTCACAACAAGTGAGTGGCAGCTTCGAGATCACCTCAGAAACCTCGGCCACATCCACCGGCTGAAACTCCACCCAGATAGTAGGAGTACCCCTGCTCTAGCCAGACCCCACTTGGCAGGATTGATCTAAACCCAGTGGCAAGATCCCAGCACGAATAGAGAATACCCTGTCAGAGGAGAACAGAGCGAACTCTTCACAAATTGCTACTGAAAAAGCTAATTTCAGCTGTAGACAGGCTGGATGGAGAAGCCTGTCTACAGTCCGAAAGAGATGAGTCAGTCTGTTCTTCCCTGCGACAGTCTCCCTGGACAGGAACTCTGCCTTCTAATGATAAATTGCCTTTTGATAATCAGCATAGTGATTCCTCAAAGCCAGTCAATCCTCTACAGGCTGAGTACTATGCCAATAATGCTCCAACCTCCAACCCATGGTTTTCATTGCCTTGAGAGCCCCATTATACCATGGGGGACTCAGGCAAGAAGACCTGGGTTGTATAAAGACTGGTTCCAGTGCATCAAGTGCCCTGGAGACAGTCCTATTATAGGCTACCACTGCTTCACACAATCCAGTTGCACTAACAGCACTAACACCAGAAAAATCAAGTACTGTCAACAGTCCCTCTGGGGACAGTCCCTTCAAAGGGTGGTAGCTGACCATCTCAACAGGGAAGGGACCATCGGAGGAGCCTGAATGAGAATTCCACTGTACAATGATTGGACCAAGTAACCCAATCAATACTAAGGTCAGTAACCTTAAGACGCATTGAGAATACCAGGTCCAAGGTGTAGCCATGGTGGTGGGTCGCAGAGTCAACTGCCTGTGCAAGGCCCAGTGATGTCATCAACTGGAAGAGGTCGGATCCAAATTATGACAATTTGTCATCGACCCAGGCACTGAAGTCACCCAGAATAAGCCATTTAAGTGACTCCAACACCCTATCAGAGATGAAGTCCGCGACCTCCTGCAGAAATTATCTTCCTGACCCCAGAGGGCAGCAAACTAGGAGAAGGTGATCAAGAGGGTGGAGTAATAGCACAGAGAATAAGATAAAGTGCAGTCTTTTAAAGGTATCCAGCACCCTCAACCACATGTCATGAATGTAGTGATATTTGAAAGTGTGTATGATGCCTTGATTAAGGGGCTGAAAAATACAGGTTGTGGTAGGCGGAGAAAGATTAACTTCTTGTTCCTCAGTCCTGTTAGTGTGGGATGCCAAGAGAAATGACCTAACAGCAAGGCAATTTTTCAGGGGTACAGTCTTTGATCCCAGGTGCTGACCCATTCTTCAAAAATGTATGCTGTCATCCAAGCACTTTAATTTCACTTGTGCAAAACCAGGAGGTGACATATCCAACTGAAGAACCACAGCTGCGTGGATTTACCCACAACAACCAGTTATTTTTGCTTTGTGCCTGTTGTGTTGCAACAGGCAAGAACAGATGGCCTTTCCTTGGCTTTTCTAAATTACATAGGTTCTTCAGATTTAAAAGTCTTTCCACAATTTTAATAATATTCAACTCATACCCTTGTGACACTTCAGGCAGCACATTCTGTAACCTGTGCTGTACTTTGAGTAACAATGTTTAACTTTTCTCCATGGGCACGTTAAAATCCAGTGTTGTGCTGGGATTTCCATCTCTATAACCATCTCTAACTAGGGATAAAGTCAGTTTTGCCCAGGGGCTATGCAAGCTGTTGTGCTTTCTTGATTATAAGGGGGCACATATTGCTTCTCTCCCTCTCACATTCACAAACCAATGAAGCAGAGCCTTCTCATCCTACCCCATCTTTGCCTTCTCATTTTTATGCTGATTGTGCGCATGCAAGAAACATATTGCGGCAGGTTGTCAGAAGCTGGTTGTGGAGGCACGGCACTGTTGTGGCCAATGCCCACACAGCCTTTAAAGGCTTAGCCTGCTTTCCCCAATGCTATGGCATGCTGCTACTGACACTAGTTCAGCCAGCATGCCACAACCTTGTAAGGTTTCAGCCACTGCAATCAGGGGCTGCCTCATCATTGTAGCATAAGCGATTCCGCTGCAATGAGGGAGCGACCCGTTATTGCTGGGTGGAACCTTGGTCAGTGATATTTTGTCGTAGAACATGGTGGTGGCCGCCATGTTCACAAACAATATTAGGTACCCACCTGCCAAGGGGGTTCCCAATCTCCCTCGGCAGCATGTGCCCCCCCACCATGTTTGTTTGCCAATGGGGGCCCAATCCCTGTCGGCTTCAGTGCCTGAGTGATGTTGCCAATGGGGGAGCCCACTCCTCATCGGCATTATGTAACACTCCCCCCTCCGCTTTTGTTGTGTGCCGACAGGGGTGTCCAATACCCGTCGGCATAAAGTAGCCCCTCTTTTGTTGTGTGCCATCGGGAGTACCCAATCCCCCATTGGCTACAGCTACACACAAAAAAAGAGTCTGTTGGCATGCTGGGAGCCCACCCCAGTGTGCCACATGCCCCTGTTAAAAAAAAACTGGTCCCACAATGTTTTTTTTTCTTACCCTGTCAAAAAAGAAAACGGTCCGTCGAGGTCTCCCTGCCCCCTCCCACAACCCACTCCCACCCACTGTGCACCCTGCCTCCCCACACCACCCTCACCCCATACTTACCTCCAAAGTCTGGCGCGATGATCATCGGTGGACTGGGAACACGTCTGCACTCTTCAAAGCCGACTGTGAATGGAGGAAATGTGGGTAAGCTGTATAATGGAATAAATAGGGCTTTGATGCATATCTCAGGCATTGTTTTGGAATTTTGGCACCACATTTTCAACATGGGGTTGTTGGGACCCCTCCTCATGAATTCTGGCACTATCATGGTGTTAATCAGCCCCGCAAGGTGATTTCATGGTCACTGTGCAGAATCACCTTTTGGGACAGATTAATGAAATGACAGTGCCAGTGTTCATGAGGTGGGCTCTCAAAAAACCTATGTTGCAAATTTGGTGGAAAAAATCCAAAAAATTACTGTTTTATTAGTGTGCATTGAGCAGTTTGCACGCATGCTCATAAGTTAGCGAATTTATAATATTTTCAATCCAGATTTTCAACATTGCCATTGCTCTGCACCTCCTTGTGAACAGTACTGCTGTCATTTTTTTTTTTTACATCCTGGCCAAAATGTGTTTTCGCAGTTCTGGTGCAGAATAGTGCGGTTGCCGTGGGAAATCCATGTTTGGGGCACATTAAGAAAATCACACTGACACTGTTCATGAGCAGAGGTCCTAAAATGCCTATGTTGAAAATTTTGTGATGAAACTCTATAAAATGACTGTGTTATGAGTGTGCATTGTACAGTTTCCACACACCCTTGTAACTTCGCAAATTAGTAATATTTTCACACCACATTTTCAACACTGGCATTTTTCCACACCTCCTTATGAACAGTACAGCTGTCATTTTTACATCCTGGTCAAAATGTGTTTTCGCACTTCTGGTGCAGAATGCCGCAGTCGCTATTGGAAATCAGAGTTTGGGACAGATTAGGATTAAGCGAGTGGGGGGGGGAGTGACCAATCTCAACTAAGATCTGTCAGGACTGCTGCAGATTTCTTTGTGGACAGGAAAAGGCACCAACACAGGCAGCAGCCCAGTACAAAAAGGCAGCCTGCATCGCCGGGAGACACAGAACACGTGAGTGGGGGGGAGTGAGTGAGCTCAATGGAGCTCTGTTGGGACTGCTGCAGATTTCTTTGTGGGCAGAAAAAGGCAGCAATGCAGGCAGGGGCCCAGTACAAAAGGGCAGCCTGCAGCGGTGGGAGAAACAGAACGAGCGAGTGAGAGAGGGGGAGTGAGCGAGCTCAACTGAGCTCTATCATGACTGCTGTGAATTTCTTTGTGGGCAGAAAAGGGCGGCAATGCAAGCAGGAGCCACATACAAAAGGGCAGTCCGCAGCACCGGCAGAAACAGAATGAGTGAGTGAGAGAGGGGGAGTGAGTGAGGTCAATGGAGCTCTATCAGAAATGCTGCAAGTTTTCTTTGTGGGCAGAAAAAGGTGCCAACAGAGGCAGGAGCCCAGTACAAAAGGGCAGTCTGCAGTGCCAGGAGAAACAGAATGAGTGCGTGAGACAGGAAGAGTAAGTGACCTCAACGGAGCGAGTGAGAGAGGGGGAGTGAGTGAGGTCAACAGAGCACTATCTGAAATGCTGCGGATTTCTTTGTGGACAGAAAAAGGTGCCAATGCAGGCAGGAGCCCAGTGCAAAAGGGCAGACTGCAACGCCGGGAGAAACACAATGAGTGAGTGAGAGAGGGAGAGTGAGTGAGCTCAACGGAGCTCTATTATGACTGCTGCAGATTTCTTTGTGGGCAGGAAAAGGCGGCAATACAGGCAGGAACCCAGTATAAAAAGCCAGCCTGCAGCACCTGCAGAAACGGAATGAGCGAGTGAGGGGGGGGAGTGAGCGAGCTCAACGGAGCTGTGTTGGGACTGCTGTAGATTTCTTTGTGGGCAGAAAAAGGCAGCAACACACACAGGGGCCCAGCACAAAAGGGCAACCTGGAGCAGCAGCAGAAACAGAATGAGTGAGTGAGAGAGGGGGAGTGAGCGAGCTCAGCGGAGCTCTATTGTGACTGCTGCAGATTTCTTTGTGGGCAAAAGAAGGCGGCAACACAGGCAGGAGCCCAGTACAAAAGGGCAGCCTGGAGCAGCAGCAGAAACAGAATGAGTGAGTGAGAGAGGGGGAGTGAGCGAGCTCAGCGGAGCTCTGTCAGGACTGCTGCAGATTTCTTTGTGGGCAGGAAAAGGTGCCAAAAGAGGCAGGAGCCGGTTACAAAAGGGCAGCTTGCAGCGCCAGGAGAAACAGAATGAGTGAGTGAGACAGGGGGAGTGAGCAACCTCAAAGGAGCTTTATCATGACTGCTGCGGATTTCTTTGTGGGCAGAAAAAGGCAGCAATGCAGGCAGGAGCCCAGTACTAAAGGGCAGCCTGCAGCGCCGGCAGAAACAAAATGAGCGAGTGAGAGAGGTGGAGTGAGTGAGCTCAATGGATCTGTGTTGGGACTGCTGTAAATTTCTTTGTGGGCAGAAAAAGCCACCAACGCAGGCAGGAACCCAGTACAAAAGGGCAGTCTGCAGATGTGGGAGACACAGAACAAGCGAGTGAGCGAGGGGGAGTGAGTGAGCTCAACAGAACTCTGTTGGGACTGTGCGGATTTCTTTGTGGGCAGAAAAAGGCAGCAATGCACACAGGGGCCAGTACAAAATGGCAGCCTGCAGTGGCAGGAGAGACAGAACAAGTGAGTGAGAGAGGGGGAGTGAGCGAGCTCAATGAAGCTCTGTCATGACTGCTGCAGATTTCTTTGTGGGTAGAAGAAGGCAGCAACACAGGCAGGAGCCCTGTACAAAAAGGCAGCCTGCAGCGCCAGCAGAAATGGAACAATCGAAAGAGAGAGGGGAGGAGAGAGCTCAACGGAGCTTTTTGTTGGGACAGCTGAGGACTTTTGTGGGCAGAAAAGGTGCTAAAAGAGATAGAAGCCCAGTACAAAAGGACAGCCTGCAGTGCCAGAAGAAACAGAATGAGTGAGTGAGACAGGGGGAGTGAGCGACCTCGATGGAGCTCTGTCAGGACTGCAGCAGATTTCTTTGTGGGCAGAGAAAGGTGCCAATGCAGGCAGGAGCCCAGTACAAAAGGGCAGCCTGCAGCGCCAGGAGAAACACAGTGAGCCAGTGAGAGAGGGGGAGTGAACGAGCTCAATGGAGCTCTATCATGACTGCTGTGGAATTCATTGTGGGCAGAAAAAGGCGGCAATGCAGGCAGGAGCACAATACAAAAGGCCAGCCTGCAGTGCTGGCAGAAACAGAACAAGTGAGTGAGAGAGGAGGAGTGAGCAAGCTCAACGGACCTGTGTCGGGACTGCTGCAGATTTCATTGTGGGCAGACAAAGCCACCAGTGCAGGCAGGAGCACAGTAAAAAAGGGCAGCCTGCAGCAGTGCAGAACGAGCGAGTGAGAGGGGGGAGTGAGCGAGCTCAACGGAGCTGTGCCAGGACTGCTGTAGATTTCTTTGTGGGCAGAAAAAGCCACCAATGCAGGCAGAAGCCCAGTACAAAACAGCAGTCTGCAGCAGTGGGAGACACAGAATGAGCAAGTGAGCGAGGGGGAGTGAGTGAGCTCAACGGAGCTCTGTTGGGACTGTGTGGATTTCTTTGTGGGCAGAAAAAGGCAGCAATGCACGCAAGGTCCAGTACAAAATGGCAGCCTACAGCAGCGGGAGAGACAGAACGAGCAAGTGAGAGAGGTGTAGTGAGCAAGCTCAACGGAGCTCTGTTGGGACAGCTGCAGATTTCTTTGTAGGCAGAAAAAGGTGCCAACAGAGGAGGAAGCCCAGTGTAAAAGGGAAGCCTGCAGCAAAAGGAGAAACAGAATGAGCGAGTGAGACAAGGGGAGTAAGTGACCTCAACAGAGCTGTCGGGACAGCTGCAGATTTCTTTGTGGGCAGAAAAAGGTGCCAATGCAGGCAGGAGCCCAATACAGAAGGGCAGCCTGCAGTGCCAGGAGAAACATAGCGAGCAAGTGAGAGAGGGGGAGTAAGAGAGCTCAACGGAACTCTATCATGACTGCTGCAGAATTCATTGAGGGCAGAAAAAGGTGGCAACCCAGGCAGAGCAGAGAGAGGGAGAGTAAGCGAGCTCAACGGAGCTCTATTATGACTGCTGCAGATTTCTTTGTGGGCAGGAAAAGGCGGCAATACGGGCAGGAACCCAGTACAAAGGCCAGCCTCCAGTGCCTGCAGAAATGGAATGAGCGAGAGAGAGAGGGGAGGAGGAGTAGCTCAATCTGAGCTCTCAGTGACTGCTGCAGATTTCTTTGTGGGCAGAAGAAGGCGAAAACACAGGCAGGAGCCCAGTACAAAAGGGCAGCCTGCAGCACCAGGAGAAACAGAATGAGTGAGTGAGACAGGGGGAGTGAGAAACCTCAAAGGAGCTTTATCATGACTGCTGCGGATTTCTTTGTGGGCAAAAAAAGGAAGCAACGCAGGCAGGAGCCCAGTACAAAAGGGCAGCCTGCAGCGCCGGCAGAAACAGAATGAGCGAGTGAGAGAGGCGGAGTGAGTGAGCTCAATGGAGCTGTGTCGGGACTGCTGTAGGTTTCTTTGTGGGCAGAAAAAGCCACCAACGCAGGCAGGAACCCAGTACAAAAGGGCAGTCTGCAGCTGCGGGAGACACAGAACAAGCGAGTGAGCGAGGAGGAGTGAGTGAGCTCAACAGAGCTCTGTTGGGACTGTGCGGATTTCTTTGTGGGCAGATAAAAGGCAGTAATGCACACAGGAGCCCAGTACAAAATGGCAGCCTGCAGTGGCAGGAGAGACAGAACAAGTGAGTGAGAGAGGGGGAGTGAGTGAGCTCAATGAAGCTCTATCATGACTGCTGCAGATTTCTTTGTGGGTAGAAGAAGGCGGCAACACAGGCAGGATCCCAGTACAAAAAGGCAGCCTGCAGCGCCAGCAGAAATGGAACGATCGAGTGAGAGAGGGGGAGTGAGAGAGCTCAACGGAGCTTTGCTGGGACAGCTGTGGATTTCTTTGTGGGCAGAAAAAGGTGCCAAAAGAGATAGGAGCCCAGTACAAAAGGGCAGCCTGCAGCACCAGGAGAAACATAATGAGCCAGTAGAGAGGGTGAGTGAACGAGCTCAATGGAGCTCTATCGTGACTGCTGCGGAATTCATTGTGGGCAGAAAAAGGCGGCAATGCAGGCAGGAGCACAGTACAAAAGGCCAGCCTGCAGCACCGGCAGAAATGGAACAAGTGAGTGAGAGAGGAGGAGTGAGCAAGCTCAACGGACCTGTTTCGAGACTGCTGCAGATTTTTTTGTGGGCAGAAAAAGCCACCAGTGCAGGCAGGAGCCCAGTACAAAAGGGCAGCCTGCAGCAGTGGGAGACACAGAACGAGCGAGTGAGAGGGGGGAGTAAGCGAGCTCAATGGAACTGTGTCAGGACTGCTGTAGATTTCTTTGTGGGCAGAAAAAGCAACCAGTGCAGGCAGAAGCCCAGTACAAAAGAGCAGTCTGCAGCAGTGGGAGACACAGAATGAGTGAGTGAGTAAGGGGGAGTGAGTGAGCTCAACGGAGCTCTATTGGGACTGTGTGGATTCCTTTGTGGGCAGAAAAAGGCAGCAATTCACGGAGGGTCCAGTACAAAATGGCAGCCTACAGCAGCGGGAGAGACAGAACGAGCAAGTGAGAGAGGGGGAGTGAGCAAGCTCAATGGAGCTCTGTTGGGACAGCTGCAGATTTCTTTGTGGGCAGAAAAAGGTGCCAACAGAGGCAGGAGCCCAGTGCAAAAGGGAAGCCTGCAGCACCAGCAGAAACAGAATGAGTGAGTGAGACAAGGGAAGTGAGTGACCTCAACGGAGCTGTCGGGACAGCTGCAGATTTCTTTGTGGGCAGAAAAAGGTGCCAATGCAGGCAGGAGCCCAATACATAAGGACAGCCTGCAGTGCCAGGAGAAACATAGCGAGCAAGTGAGAGAGGGAGAGTAAGCGAGCTCAACGGAGCTCTATTATGACTGCTGCAGATTTATTTGTGGGCATGAAAAGGCGGCAATACAGGCAGGAACCCAGTACAAAAGGCCAGCCAGCAGTGCCTGCAGAAACAGAATGAGCGAGTGAGGGGGGGGAGTGAGCGAACTCAACGGAGCTGTGTATGGACTGCTACAGATTTCTTTGTGGGCAGAAAAAGGCAGCAACGCACACAGGGGCCCAGTACAAAAGGGCAGCCTTCAGCAGCGGGAGAAACAGAACGACCGAGTGAGAGAAGGGGAGTGAGCGAGCTCAACGGAGCTCTATTGTGACTGCTGCAGATTTCTTTGTGGGCAGAAGAAGGCGGTAACACAGGCAGGAGTCCAGTACAAAAGGGCAGCCTGGAGCAGCAGTAGAAAAAGAATGAGCGAGAGAGAGAAGGGGAGTGAGCGAGCTCAACGGAGCTCTATTGTGACTGCTGCAGATTTCTTTGTGGGCAGAAGAAGGCGGTAACACAGGCAGGAGTCCAGTACAAAAGGGCAGCCTGGAGCAGCAGTAGTAAAAGAATGAGCGAGTGAGAGAGGGGGAGTGAGCGAGCTCAGCGGAGCTCTGTTGGGACTGCTGCAGATTTCTTTGTGTGCAGAAAAGGTGCCAACAGAGGCAGGAGCCCAGTACAAAGGGCAGCCTGCAGCGCCGGCAGAAACAGAATGAGCGAGTGAGAGAGGGTAAGAGGAGCTCAATGGGCTGTGTGGGACTGCTGTAAGTTTCTTTGTGGGCAGAAAAAGCCACCAGCCCAGGCAGCAGAGAACCCAGTACAAAGGGCAGTCTGCAGCTGCGGGAGACACAGAACAAGCGAGTGAGCGAGGGGGAGTGAGTGAGCTCAACAGAGCTCTGTTGGGACTGTGCGGATTTCTTTGTGGGCAGAAAAAGGCAGTAATGCACACAGGGGCCCAGTACAAAATGGCAGCCTGCAGTGGCAGGAGAGACAGAACAAGTGAGTGAGAGAGGGGGAGTGAGCGAGCTCAATGAAGCTCTATCATGACTGCAGCAGATTTCTTTGTGGGTAGAAGAAGGCGGCAACACAGGCAGAATCCCAGTACAAAAAGGCAGCCTGCAGCGCCAGCAGAAATGGAACGATCGAGTGAGAGAGGGGGAGTGAGAGAGCTCAACGGAGCTTTGCTGGGACAGCTGTGGATTTCTTTGTGGGCGAAAAGGTGCCAAAAGAGATAGGAGCCCAGTACAAAGGGCAGCCTGCAGCACCAGGAGAAACATAATGAGCCAGTAGAGAGGGTGAGTGAACGAGCTCAATGGAGCTCTATCGTGACTGCTGCGGAATTCATTGTGGGCAGAAAAAGGCGGCAATGCAGGCAGGAGCACAGTACAAAAGGCCAGCCTGCAGCACCGGCAGAAATGGAACAAGTGAGTGAGAGAGGAGGAGTGAGCAAGCTCAACGGACCTGTTTCGAGACTGCTGCATATTTTTTTGTGGGCAGAAAAAGCCACCAGTGCAGGCAGGAGCCCAGTACAAAAGGGCAGCCTGCAGCAGTGGGAGACACAGAACGAGCGAGTGAGAGGGGGGAGTAAGCGAGCTCAACGGAACTGTGTCAGGACTGCTGTAGATTTCTTTGTGGGCAGAAAAAGCCACCAGTGCAGGCAGAAGCCCAGTACAAAAGAGCAGTCTGCAGCAGTGGGAGACACAGAATGAGTGAGTGAGTAAGGGGGATTGAGTGAGCTCAACGGAGCTCTATTGGGACTGTGTGGATTTCTTTGTGGGCAGAAAAAGGCAGCAATTCACGGAGGATCCAGTACAAAATGGCAGCCTACAGCAGCGGGAGAGACAGAACGAGCAAGTGAGAGAGGGGGAGTGAGCAAGCTCAATGGAGCTCTGTTGGGACAGCTGCAGATTTCTTTGTGGGCAGAAAAAGGTGCCAACAGAGGCAGGAGCCCAGTGCAAAAGGGAAGCCTGCAGCACCAGCAGAAACAGAATGAGTGAGTGAGACAAGGGAAGTGAGTGACCTCAACGGAGCTGTCGGGACAGCTGCAGATTTCTTTGTGGGCAGAAAAAGGTGCCAATGCAGGCAGGAGCCCAATACAAAAGGGCAGCCTGCAGTGCCAGGAGAAACATAGCGAGCAAGTGAGAGAGGGAGAGTAAGCGAGCTCAACGGAGCTCTATTATGACTGCTGCAGATTTATTTGTGGGCAGGAAAAGGTGGCAATACAGGCAGGAACCCAGTACAAAAGGCCAGCCAGCAGTGCCTGCAGAAACAGAATGAGCGAGTGAGGGGGGGGAGTGAGCGAACTCAACGGAGCTGTGTATGGACTGCTACAGATTTCTTTGTGGGCAGAAAAAGGCAGCAACGCACACAGGGGCCCAGTACAAAAGGGCAGCCTGCAGCAGCGGGAGAAACAGAATGAGCGAGTGAGAGAAGGGGAGTGAGCGAGCTCAACGGAGCTCTATTGTGACTGCTGCAGATTTCTTTGTGGGCAGAAGAAGGCGGTAACACAGGCAGGAGTCCAGTACAAAAGGGCAGCCTGGAGCAGCAGTAGAAAAAGAATGAGCGAGTGAGAGAGGGGGAGTGAGCGAGCTCAGCGGAGCTCTGTTGGGACTGCTGCAGATTTCTTTGTGGGCAGAAAAAGGTGCCAACAGAGGCAGGAGCCCAGTACAAAAGGGCAGCCTGCAGTGCCAGGAGAAGCAGAATGAGTGAGTGAGACAGGGGGAGTGAGCAACCTCAAAGAAGCTTTATCATGACTGCTGCAGATTTCTTTGTGGACAAAAAGGCAGCAACACAGGCAGGAGCCCAGTACAAAGGGCAGCCTGCAGCACGGCAGAAACAGAATGAGCAGAGTGAGATAGGGGAGTGAGTGAGCTCAATGGAGCTGTCGGGACTGCTGTAGGTTCTTTGTGGGCAGAAAAAGCCACCAACATGAGCAGGAACCCAGTACAAAAGGGCAATCTGCAGCTGCGGGAGACACAGAACAAGCGAGTGAGCGAGGGGGAGTGAGTGAGCTCAACAGAGCTCTGTTGGGACTGTGCGGATTTCTTTGTGGGCAGAAAAAGGCAGCAATGCACACAGGAGCCAGTACAAAATGGCAGCCTGCAGTGGCAGGAGAGACAGAACAAGTGAGTGAGAGAGGGGGAGTGAGCGAGCTCAATGAAGCTCTATCATGACTGCTGCAGATTTCTTTGTGGGTAGAAGAAGGTGGCAACACAGGCAGGAGCCCAGTAGAAAAAGGCAGCCTGCAGCACCAACAGAAATGGAATGATCGAGTGAGAGAGGGGGGGAGTGAGCGAGCTCAACGGAGCTTTGCTAGGACAGCTGTGGATTTCTTTGTGGGCAGAAAAAGGTGCCAAAAGAGATAGGAGCCCAGTACAAAAGGGCAGCCTGCAGCACCAGGAGAAACACAGCGAGCCAGTGAGAGAGAGTGAGTGAACAAGCTCAAGGAGCGCTATCGTGACTGCTGCGGAATTCATTGTGGGCAGAAAAAGGTGGCAACGCAGGCAGGAGCACAGTACAAAAGGCCAGCCTGCAGCACCAGCAGAAATGGAACAAGTGAGTGAGAGAGGAGGAGTGAGCAAGCTCAACGGACCTGTTTCGAGACTGCTGCAGATTTTTTTGTGGGCAGAAAAAGCCGCCAACGCAGGCAGGAACCCAGTACAAAAGGGCAGCTTGCAGCAGTGAGAGACACAGAATGAGCAAGTGAGGGAGGGGGAGTGAGCGAGGTCAACCGACCTCTGTTAGGACTGCTGCAGATTTCTTTGTGGGCAGAAAAAGGCAGCAATGAACGCAGGGGCCCAGTACAAAAGGGCAGCCTGCAGCAATGGGAGAAACAGAATGAGCAAGTGAGAGAGGCGGTGAGGCGAGAGCTCAGCAATTTCATCGTGACTGCAGAGAATTTCTTTGTGGGCAGAAGAAGGCGGCAAAGCAGGCAGGAGCCCAGTACAAAAGCGCAGCCTGCAGTGCCGGCAGAAACGGAATGAGCGAGTGAGAGAGGGGGAGTGAGAAAGCTCAACTGAGCTCTGTCAGGGCTGCTGCAGATTACTTTGTGGGCTGAAAAAGGTGACAACAGAGGCACGATCCCAGTACAAAAGGGCAGCCTGCAGAGACAGGTGAAACAAAATGAGCAAGTGAGACGGAGGAGTGAGCGACCTCAATGGAGCTCTATCGTGACTGCTGCGGATTTCTTTGTGGGCAGGAAAAGGCGGCAACGCAGGCAGGAGCCAAGTACAAAAGGTCAGCCTGCAGCGCTGGCAGAAATGGAATGAGTGAGTAACAGAGGGGGAGTGAGCAAGCTTAATGGACCTGTGGCAGGACTACTGCAGATTTCTTTGAAGGCAGGAAAAGACACCAACAGAGGCAGGAGCCCAGTACAAAAGGGCAGCTTGCAGCGCCTGGAGAAACAGAATGAGTGAGTGAGAGAGGGGCGTGAACCACTTCAACGGAGCTTTGTCGGGACAGCTGCGGATTTCTTTGTGGACAGAAAAGGGTGTCAATGCGGGCAGGAGCCCAGTACAAAACAGCAGCCTGCAGCACCGGGAGAAACAGAACGAGTGAGTGACAGACAGGCAGTAAGCAAGCTCAACGGACCAACGCAATCAACATTTGGCATTGACAAATGCTTGTTTTCTTTTCTCTCAATTTAAATTGGAATGAAACTCTGACAGTGCTTGCTCTCTGCACTTTAAAAAAATACTGATAGTCAACTTGGGGATGCTGAAATTAATAGAATTCCCTCAAACTCTGTTTCAGCATCTTATCAAATTTCATTAGAATCTCTGCTTTGTGCTGCAGAGAAAAGTAACTGTGTTAGTTGATTTAGTAGCCATTGCTGCGGGCAGCAGTTAAGCAGGCAGGCAGTCAGGCAGACAAACATTAAAGCCTAAAAGGAGTGCTTTTATAGGTTGAAATAGCTGTTGGCTATCAATTCTTCACTGGCTACAAACTTGGCTTCACAATCAGCTGAGCAGTGACATCAGTACAGATGTGTGCATTAGCAGAGCTACTTACTTGCAGCTCACCAAGCCTTGTAAGAGGTGTGAAAGTACATCCCATATGCTCACTATTCAAAGCAGCCAAGATACAGCACATCAAATGACATAGGATTTACATCATGTAAATAGTGTTTGGCTTTTGGTAAATGTAAACTGTCCACTTTAAGCAATTGTCTGCTTTAACTGTGGACAGTATAACTGGAGTGCACTTACACCCCTAACCTGATCACCATGTAAAGCTTGTGCCTGCAGTTTAACTTTTGCAGCTTGTATTGGTACTATAATGGCATATCTTCTGTACAATTTATAAAAGCAATTCAACCAAAATAATGTTTTCTGCATTTTCAGCCAATTCATCCTAAAGTGATGTGTCCATGTAAGGTTTTTGTCAGGAGCTAGATCCAGATGGTATACTTGTTTACCTTTTCTAAATATTCTGGCCTTGTCAGCAAATAAAGTTTGTCAGGGGAGCCTTAGTGTAATATTTTACTATTGCTTATTCTTAATTTATTATTGAATTCAGACAGCATAGTCAACTGCTTCAGTAACCCAGTATATGTATGTAATGTTAATGCCACGTCATCTGTGTAGACTAATGCTAGAATGCATCATCCCAGAATGTTTGATAAGTCATAGTTATTATTATCCAGGATCTGTAAAATTTTGTTGATGTAAATACTGAACAATAGTGTGGCGAGGATGCAACTCTGCCTAAACGCTGCTGTTTGTATTGAATGAATCTGTTAGAAGCCCATTACAAGTATACATTACTTGGGTTCAGGTACTTGTATATAAATTAATGATAGCTGTCAAAAGATCATCATTAATATTTAATTCCTTCAGCATTATCCATAGTTTGTTATGAGAGAGTGACTCAAATGCAGTGCAGTAATCAATATATGCAATGTACAATATTTGTTTTCAAATTTTAAGATATTTGTTCAAGATATGTGGCATAATGAAACATTGATCAAATAGTAGAATACATTTTTCTAAATCCCACCTGTGGGTCAGATAGAATGTTATTTTTCTCACCCAGTCCTCAATCATGGCCAGAACCACTTTTGAGAATAATTTTGTAATATATCTATCAAGGTTATGGGGCAATGTATGATAGCATCATCCACCCTTCCTTTTTATGTTTTCTTGCAAACCTGCACAAAGCAAGCATATTGTGGCTACTCACAGAATTGGGAAAGCGAGGGTGTGGCGCTGTAGCAGTCAAAGCAGCTAAGCCTGCAAAAGGTGTGTGGGTGTCAGGCCAGTGAGGAGCAGGCTATGGTGATGCTGCTCAGCCGGGCTTATGGGCAGAAACTGTGTGTAGCTGAAAGGATGCATCTGTAGCTGTCAAAGTGCGATTGTATCCTTCCATTTACAAGTTGTCAATAAGCAGTCAGCTGAGTGGAGTCATCATCAGCATGCTCCTTGAAAACACACCCACCTCCTGAGTGCTCCCCCCGCCAAGACATACAGAAGCTCATCTGCTTCTGCCAGAAAACTCCCTCATCTTCCAACTGCTTTACCCAGCCCTAAATGCACGTAAAACAAACTGCTGCAGCCAAACAGCCAGCCTGACTCCTTAGTGCTCACCCCTACTAACAAATGCAAAAATATTCACTGCTGCAGAGCAATCCATCCGCCTCCCTGCAAACACCCACCGACCATGACACTTTAAGACACCAGATTCCGACCCCAAAGCCATTGTTATTTGTCTCCTCAGGGCCTCCCCAGATGCATGCAACACCTGGGTGCCCACCTACAGTGCCACTAAATGTCTCTTCTGAAATAAAGAAAACAGGCCCTCATACTCTTTATTTTTTATTTATTTGTATGTTTGCCATGCACACATGTGCAGTGAACATTTTGTTAGGAGTGGCTTTTGAGGTGTGCGGCACTGTCAGTCCAATGCAGAGTGGTCTGCAAGGTTCTTGTCAGTGTCACACCAATCATCAGCCAGGCTCATCATGATACTGTTCAGGCCTGCTGGGCAGAAACTTTATGTATTTCAAAGCAGACAGCCAACACGATCATAGGTTAGCTCTTTCCTGTGATCTATGGTGCTCAGCAAGCACAGCTGATCTGTCATGAAAAGCCTGCTGAGGTTGAATTACACCCTGTAACAAAGAAAACTGTTCATCGATATCTGTTGCTGCCCCACCCTTACTGTCACCCCACTCGACTCTCCCACTCAATACCCACCCCTACAAACATAACACCGACACTGGTGATGCCCAATCCTCCAGTGTCACCACCCAAAATACAGAAAACTGTCCCTCATAGTTTTTTTTTAAACCCTGTAAAAATGAAAACTGTCCACCAATGTCTGTTGATGCCATTACCCACGTTAATATTCTGACATAGGGGTGCCCAATCCCCCTTGTCGGCTGAAACCACCTACCCTACCCATTTTACTTATCACCACCAGGGAGCCCACCCCCCCATGCTGCCAAACATAACACTAACACTGTGAGTGCCCAATCCCCCATTGTTGCCACCTGAACTAAGGAAATCCATCCCTTGTAGTTTTTTGTTTAAACCTTGTAAGAAAGCTGTTCATCTGGCCGGCCAGGTGGCACTGAGGTTTGAGGCACTGGATGTCACACCTTGAGCTACACCTGCGACCCGGGTTCGGGAATGAACTCGGGTCACCGGAGGTCAGCTGGGAAAGGCATGATTGAGTGTCCCAATGGATGCTCTCCTCCTCCGGGAGGCGGTTACAGGGCAGCAATGCTGACAAGCATTGCTGCCTGTAGAAGCATGGGTGGTAAGGCACAACAGCTCCTTACAGGGAGTCAGAGCTGGGGAGGGCACTGTGGACACTTGATGCGCATGCCGTCCATCTGCACATAAGTCCTCTGCATCAGCGCCCTCAGGAGGTAGGGACAAACCCGGAGAAAACCAAAGGCAAAAAGTCTCCCAGTATTGTGCAGAATGATGCTGGGTCCATGGTATGTTGAGTCCCAGCCGAAAAAGACCGGAGGAAAGGATTCCTCTGGGCCGAGATCAGGAGGAAGTAACAAAAAAAAAAAAAAAAGTGGTTCATTGTCCATTGCTGCCATTACTGTCCCCCCAACTGACCCTCCCACTCAGCACCCACCACTCCACACCCCCTCAAGCCCTTACTTACCCATGGGGGTCCAATGCCATAAGCCTCTCTAGACTGCAGACACATCTTCACTCTTCAATGCTGGACATCAAACTGAGGAAATCAGGTATGCAGTTCAATGCATTTCCATATGATTTTGAATTTCAATCAATCAATCAATCAAAATCATTATTTATCCAGGTGGGCACCATTGAGCAGGACTCATTTGCAAGATGGACCTGATCATACAAAAATCATAGTACAGTAAGATGGTAAAACATAATGCAATATTATACAAAGAAGATGTGGCAGTATAGCACAGTGGTCTAAAGCTCTGAGCTGCAAATCTGGTGACATCCAGCAGACCAGACCTGGGTTTGAATCCCACAGCTACCACTTGCATACTGTGTGATCCTAAGCAAGTCACTTAACCTCCTTGTGCTCCCAGGTCGCTCCTGTAAAAAAGCTTTCAGCTTAGCGTGCTATACCTGGTTAAACAACTAAATAAAAAAAAATATATATATACATATGTACATCAACATTTGAGTGAGAGGGCCTTTACAACAGATAGGCTCATAACTGGGTACAGCTGGAATTTTCACTTAAAAGGAGAGATAAAGGCAAGAAGAGGAATACCAGCTTAGGAAGAAATGCCAGGATTGGAATAGTTAACTGGCATATAGTGGCATAACTTCATCATTTTTTTATTTTTTGCCCCAAATTTTCAACATGCCTTTTTTAGGACCCCACCTCATAAACAATGGCAGTGAATTTAGGCAAATCTGTCCCAAAAGGCAATTTTGCAGTTGTTGCACAAAATCACCTTTCAGACAGGAGTTGAAAATGTTCTCTGCCCTTGTTCATAAGGTGGGGTCATAAGAAGACTACACTAAAAATCTGGGGTAAAAAATATTTAACAACAACAAAGTAATAAGCCTATGTTGAAATTTACAAATACAGGCTCATACCTTTGGCAATTTTCAATATTTTGACCCAAAATTTTCAACATAGACATTTCTTGACAGCACCTCATGAATATGACATCTTGGAATTTTTCAAATCCTGGCCAAAATGTGTTTTCGCATCCCAAAAGGTGATTTGTGGTTGCTGCGTGCAATCACCTTTCAGGCAGGAGTTGAATATGTTCTCTGCCCTTGTTCGTGAGATGGGGTCATAAGAAGGCTATGTTGAAAATCAGGGGTAAAAAAATATTAAACAACAACAGAGTAATGAGCCTATGTTGAAATTGACAAATGCAGGCTTACAACTTTGGTAATTCTCAATATTTTGACCCCACATTTTCAACATAGCTATTTCTTCACAGCACCTCATGAATGTCACAGCTGCCATTTTTCAAATCCTGGCCACTTGTGGAGTGAACTCATCTATTGGGTAGGATCTGAACATTTTCTCGTCTCTTGTTCATGAAGTGGGTTCATAAGGATATGTGGGGTCATAAGAATGCTATGGTGAAAATGCGGGGCTACAAATGTAAGAAAACAACAAAGTTATGAGTCTACTTTGCAATTGTGTAACCCACACACATAACTGGTAATTTTCAATATTTTGACCCCAACTTTCCAGCATAGCCATTCTTTCACACCACCTCATAAATGTGACAGCTGTCATTTCTCAAATCCTACACAAAATGTGTTTTAACACTTGTGGTGCAAAATAACATTTCAGCCATTGTTTTATAAATGACAATTGTCATCCTCAGAAGAAGTGGTCATAAAAACATTATGTTGAAAATTTGGGGTAAAAATGTGAAAAACCTATTAAGTTATGAGGAAATGAATTGTTCCAGCACTTACTCAAAACTTTATTTTTTGCAGATTTTGGCCGCTAATGTTCAACATATCCCTTTTGTTGCCCCACCTCCTGAACATGGCAGGTGTCATTTTTCAAATCCCCTCTGAAACTTGTTCTCACACTAGCACAGTGAAATCGCCTTTCAGATGGGATTTTAAAAAGTCCACCTGTCTTCATCATAAAGTCATGTCCTAAAAAAACTGTTGGACATTTGGGGTCAAAATGTGGGAGCCCACTTAGAAGTAGAACATTACCTCTCAACTGCCCTGTCATGGATAATTACAATCTAACAATGTGTCAAAGCAGGACATCACTGAAAATGAGCTATTGCATCCCATCTGCTCGATCCTGGGTAACTGTACAATAAAAATGTGTACAAGCAAGACCTAGTACAACAGCCATCCAGAGGTGAACATTCGGCATTGACAAATGCTTGTTCAACCCTGTAAAAAAGGAAAACATCCATCAACGTCTTTTACTGTCTGAGACTCCTCTACCACCCCTTATCCAAGCCCACCTCTCAGTAACCACCACCCCAACCCACCCTTCACTTACCTATCTGGTCCAACACTGCCTTACTTGAATGGCCTGCTGCTCTGGAGCATGACCGTAAACTGACTGAAAACAAGAGAAGCCTGGCTAATGGCTTTTTAATGTGTTTTGAGCTTTTACTCATAACATTTTCATTTTCTAATACTTTTACCTGACATTTGAGGTCATAAAAAAATTCTGTTGAAAATGTTGATAAAAATTTCAAAAAACAACAAAGTTATGAAGCAACATTGAACATCTTCAATGTTTAATCATAACTGTGCTATTTTCCAGATTCTGACCCCAAATTTTCAACATAGCCTTTTTTACCCCACTGCATGAACAGGGCAGGTATAATTTTTTAAACCCACTCTGAAACATGTTTTTACCTTCATTCTGTGAAATCTCTCTTGAGATGACATTTTTGAAAATTCCACATTTTGATCATAACCTGGGGTCATAAAAACACTATATTGAAAATGCGGGGTCAAAATCTCAAAAAACAAAGTTATGAACAAACATTGTCATTTTTCAGTGTTTACTATAATGCAATATTTTTACTTTGTGAAACTACATTTTCAACAAAATCATGTTTTTTACCCTTTTGAATGAGCATGGCAGGTGTCATTTTCAGCTCCCCCTTCAAAACTTATTTTTGTGGTTGTTCCACAAAATAATGTTTCGGGTTGTATTTGATAAACGACACCTGCTTTGTTCATATGCTGGTGTAATAAACAAACAACTACAGTTGCCCCTCTTTGTAAGGAACACCTCTGGATCCAGGCAGTTTGTTCATAGAAACTTGGAAACATAGATTTTATTGGCAGAAAAGGACCTTTAGACACATCCAGTTAGCATCACCACTGACCCTAGTTGGTCACAGGTGTCACTACCTACCATTGTTCTTCTACCCTTTTTTAAATTTAATAAGCTTTATTAAGTTTCCGATAATACCAACACAACAATACAACAAGAACAACAACATATAAAGAAAGACATAAACAATCTCCAACCCCGCATACCCACCTCCCAAGGCAGAGCCATTTTACATAATTCAAGCACCTACCCATCAGATGTTGTGAGATTAATAGAAAAAAAAGAAAAACAAGTAATAACTACTAAGGGTGCCCGACCCCCAGATTAGGAAGTGTATAATGTATGCGGTTTAACCCATATCCTATCAAATCTGCCAAGGTTATCATGCAAACTAGCAATCATTTTTTCAGCTCTAAGATTAAAGAGGATCTCCTGCAGTCATTCAGCATAAAATAGGGACTCATTGTCTCACCAATGTCAAAGCACCAACTTCTTAAACATCAGAACTACATGGCCATATAATATCTATGCTCTCTGACATCAACACCCGAATAATCTCAAATCAGGCAAATCTCAGGAGAGAAACATCCATCAAGTCCCAGTAAGGGATCTGCTTTCTGCTGTATGGTTGACCACAGTGTGGTCACCTTAGAGCAATCCGAAAAGATATGATAGGGAGTACCTTTGGAGATCCCACAGCATCAGTACAGAGAGGACTCAATCCTATGCATCTTAGCCAGTTTGACCAGAGTATAATATAAATTATTGAGGATATTGAACTTGGCAAGACATAGGCAGTTTTGCATAACATAAGTGTAAGTGTCCCAACAGACACTACTCCAAGCAAAAGTAAGCTGTGAGAACTGTGAGTTCCAATATATGGATGTTCCATCTAATTTAGGAAAGAATTTAAGGTATAGAGCAGTGTAGATATTAGAAACAGAATGTTGACTGGAAGCCAAAGACACTAATGACTGCAGAAACGTGTCCTCATTTACCAAAGGCTCTCTTGTACCAGACCATGATATTATAGAATCTTGAGCCTGATACACTTTGAACATTTCTGTGCTAGGCAGGCCTAATTGATGCAGGATATCCACAGATGAAAGGCAGAGCCACCTTTGTTCTTCAACCTTCTATGCCCCTGTATCTATCCCATGCATGCTTAAAGCTCACCATAGTTGTTATCCCCACTACCTCCTCTGGGAGGCTGTTCCAGTCATTGACCACCCTTTCCATAAAGAATGTTCTGCACATATTTGTCTACTAAACTTTCCCCTCTTAACTTCACTGCATGACCCTTGTTCTAGTGCCTCCTTTCTCCGATTTAGACCCTCCACTTGCATCGTGTTCACTCCTGTGAGGTACCTGTAGGTTTCAATCATGTTGCCTCTCGCTTTTCTCTCTTCCAAGAAATACATGTTGAGTTGCTGCAGCCTTTCCTCATATAGCTTCTTGTGCAACCCCCTCACACTTCTGGTTGCCCTCCTTTGTACTCTGTACGGTTCACTATAGTTATGGTTCATTATAGTGAGGTGTTAAGATGCCTACTTAGACAGCAACAGAAGCCTTCTATAAGACTGTCTTTGAAAGATCAAACATTTTTACTGTTATTTACTACTACTTATTTATCACTTTTAATGGGGAGAACTGGGTTTACAAACTCATAAATATAATGTTTTGGTTAATTAATATCAGTGACTGTCTTGAATTTATGTGGTTGCCAATTATAATCTAAGTTTTTTTTCTGGGTATGTGGGTGGAATAACTTATCACTAGGAAAATATAATGCAATATTTTTTGTTAACCAGCAAGGCAAATTGGCACAGTATGGAGAAATAAATAATTTAATGGATCCAGTAGTAGTGTAGTAGCGTAGGATGTTTGGCTATGGTTTTCTTAGGTTAGATATGAATTATTTACTTTGTCTTATCTATATGTGTGTGCTTTTCTTAATTGTTAAATCCTGACTAGAGATGCATATTTCTTTTTTCTTACAACTCCAATGGTTAAATATTATAGGAAAATGTTATCTTCCTTTTATTGTATATTCTTATGTGCTGTCTTCCTCCTATCTTTATGGGCTGAACCATACACAGAAATCTCCCTAAATGCATTATGAATTTATATGGGACTACCTTATTGAAGTGCAACACCCACTAGGATCTGCCCCTCACCTTATTGTGGGGCTGTCCCCAGTTAAGCAATTTGCAAAAAAAGGATATTTTTTATGTCCCTGCAGTTTCTTCTATTTACATTATCTGGCTGATCCAGCCATTCCCCAGGCCCAACATTTCATATGCTGCACCTATAATGGCAAATCACAGAACATCCTGCAGCTCACGTCAGTGCCTGGAACAACAGAAGGAGAAAGTACGGCAGAGAACATTAGTAACAGCTTTGAAAGGCTCAGTTTTGTGATTTAGCAATTTGCCATGCCTAGGGTAGGTATGGACATACAAGCCTATACATTGGTATTAAATTACTTCCTCTACACCCTCAACTTTGTTAAACAATCTGGGATCCACAAACTCGTGTACAAATTCTGAAATGTTGGTTGGCTCTTCTGCACCCAATGAAGGTACCACCTTTCATGCAAGATTTAATAAATTCCAGTGACCAAGTTCATAATGCGGGTGAAAATGTAAAACAAAAAAAAAAAGTTAGCCATTTTTGGTGTGCATGAAAAATTGTTCGGTCACACTTAGACGTGCCACTCAAGAATTTGCGGCTCCCCCAATAATGTTTGTTTTTCCACTAGATTACTGCTTTGGTTGCACATTTAAGTGTGACCCAAAAATTGTTCATGCTTACCAAAAATATTTGTTTTTCTGTTGGATTACTTCTTTGGTTGCACATTTAAATGCAACCCAAGATTTTTTGTGCAAACTCAAAAAAAACTATTTGGGGCTGTATGGAGATTTTGATATGCGGATGAAGAATTCTTTGGATGCACATTAAATGTGACAAGAATTCTTTATGCAAACAAAAAAAAAGGTTTTGGACAAGACAGAGATTTTGATATGCAGACAAAGAATTCATTGGTCGCACATAAAGTGTGACCCAAGAATGTTTTGTGTGAACTTAAGATTCTTGTTTTTAAATGGTTGAAGATTTTTATGTGCACTCTAAGAAATGTTACATCACCCATTAAGTACAATAGGCATGCACTTCTGCAGCCAGAAGTTGGTGTCTATATCTTACACCTGTGGTTGCAGAAGTACAGGACCCCCGAGAAGCCGACAGCAGCCAGAAATGGGTGTATGTCTTATAGTGTGCATGAGTACCTGTAGCTACAGAAGCATAGGTCCCACAGGATATGAAGACAGAAGAACTGTTGTAAATAGGGCACTGTGGATTTGCATCTCTGGCTGCAGGGGCCTATGCTTCTGCAGACAGAAGCAGTGTTGTGATTTGGGTATTCTGGATTTCTATCTGCAGCCAGAAGTGAGTGTGTAGGTCTTGCACTGTGCATGGTACAGATACAAATCCATTAAGGTAGCACAGCAGTGCTACTGCATTTATGTAATCCAGAAACAGTTCTATGTTGTTTGTCTTACCTGATGATGGTGGTCTTGGTTGCTTGTGTGGTATTGTTCTTTTGCTGCATGGGAGATGGTTAGGCTTGGAGACCCTTACACCACATTTCCCTATATTTGTGGGGTTACATTGAACCCTAAATGGTGCATTAATACAGATTTTTGTAATGAAAACATTTTATAAATATATAAATATATGTATATGTATATATATATATGTGTGTGTGTATATACACACACACACACACACACACACACACACACACATATATATTTATAAAATGGGTAAGAAAAAATCTTTGAAAATCCAGTCTCCTGACTGATGAAACATACCACATGACTGCACATTATTCCACAATGACCACACACCTGCACTGCTTTTAATCCCTCAGAAGCTTCTGGACATTTACAAAACAGATAATTCACTACAGGGCATGTGGTCATGCTCTGATATATGCACACCTTGAGTGGTTGAGTGCACTGGGCCTGCATCCTTATGCCTCACAACATACCCACCATGTGTGTATATCAGAGCACAACTGTACACCCTGTAGTGAATTATCTGTTACTTATGATGACTTGTTACATATACAGTGGAGCCAGCCAGGATGGAACGCACTATCTTGCAGTATGTTAAATGATATTTCACAAAATACTGCATGACAAAAGGGCTTATTTATCATTGAATTACCCTGTTCTCAGTAGTGCCTGTATATTAGCTTTGAGTAAGCACATCAGTGTTAAACCCTGATTCTTGTACCTTAATAACTCAGCCCCCATTTGACTGATGTGCATGCAGTTTGGCAGGAACAGTGTTGGTGAGAAGGCATCTGGGTTCTATCAATTTTATTCCAATTGGTTCAGTGTGGCAATGATACAGAGGTGCAAATATGTTAAAAATCTCCATTTTTAAGATGTTTATTTTGCTCACCTGTATAACTCAAAAATGGCTTTGATTTGAAACCTTTCAGGTTTGATAGAGTTTGTCCCAAGGTGTGTTCCTTTACTATTTCTGGGCTCCTAGGTTTAGCTGTTTTTAAAATATTTGTGTTCCATTTTTCTGAGTATGCTCAGTAGTTTTTTGTTTTTAAGATAACTGTATTTTGATGAAAGCATGTTGTGATGGTTTTGTTCGGTGAGATCATTGCAACATACTTTCATACAATCAGGCAGTTTGTGTGCTACAGACATCTTTTAGTTCACCTTGCTGCTACTCACAGGGGGTGGGGCCACATCAGCACAACCATGCTAGCCGACATGGGCCTGCTTCTTTGCTTGATGTGGTTGCTACGGCAGCCATTAGGTCCACTCGCAGATAGCCTTCCAAGTATTAACTGACAATATGTTCTCAGTCTATCCCACTGCCAGTATAACTGCTGTTAATTTTTTTTAAAATATAAACTGACAGCAGGTGCCAAATTAAGCCACTTGTATTCCCCCCACACACAGAACTTTCATATTTCGAATATGATACTAGGTGGCAGATGCTCTATTCTGACACTGGCACTGTATTACTGAAACCAGTGTGCCCAATCTATGGTAACAGTGAAAGTAATGTTCTTTGCTTTTTACTTCTACTGGTGACACTGGCATGTCCACCCTTGGTGCCACTAATTTTTCCCTGCAGTTCCCCCCTGCATTAGTAATGTCACCCCACTCCTACTCATAGTGTGCAACACTGAGGTGCCCACCTACCAGTGCCACCCAATACCTTTCCTATACTGGGGTGCCCAATCTCCAGTGTCAGTACTTGTAAAGGCAAAACAGTGCCTTGTAGTCATTTTTTTTATAATCACCTGAAATAAAGAAAACCATCTGTTGGCATCTTTTCACCTCCACCTGGCTCACTCCCCACCCCCACACACACACTCAACACCCACCACCCCACAACAGTCACTTATCTAGTGCAGTCCACTGAAGTAAGTCCTCTCTTAATTGTCAAACATTCTGCTGCAGTGAAAGCCAACTGCAAAGTGACAGGAAGCAAGGTATGTTCTGTTAACATATTTTCAATACGTTTTCAGCTTTGACTCATAGCTGAAATATGTTTTTGTACAATGGTGCAAAATGATGTTTCTGCAAGTATTTTTTAAATCACACCTGTCATGTTCAGAAGAGGTGTCATAAAAATTCTATGTAAAAAAATTGGAGACAAAATAAAAAATAAACTGAAGAAACACTATGTTTAGGGTCACCTGTTGGCCCAATGGGTAGCACATTGCTTCAGTTCAGAGGAGGGCAACGAAGATGGTACATGGATTTCATCACAAGTCCTATGAGGACAGGTTGAAGGAACTGAATATGTACTCCCTGGAGGAAAGGAGGGAGAGAGGGGATATGATAGAGACATACAAGTATCTCACAGGGAGGAACAGGGTGCAGGAATACACTATTTTTAAGTGAAAAAGATGTTCCAGGAATAGAGAGCATGGGATGAAGTTGGAGGGAGGACAATTCAGAGGAAACGTGAGGAAGAATTTCTTCACAGAACGGGTGGTGGACAAGTGGAACACCCTGGCAGAGGAAGTGGTGGGGGCTGAAACAATCACGGGATTTAAGAATGCATGGGATAGACATAAAGGAATTCTGGAGGTCAGGGGTAAGGGGCAACAGACTTCTAGGAAAACATAAACTGAACTTACAAGCTCAAATGGGTAGGCCCTTATCTGCCGACACTGTCTATGTATCTATGTATCTATGTATTGCAATCCTGTGCAGGTTAGTTGTGTTCAGGAGAACACTCAGTGAACCAGCTGGATGGGTTGAGGCTGGAGGGAAAGTGCTACTGTGTGGCATCACTCCCTAATGGGGAAGGCATGGGGAGAGGTAGTGTAGTTTTGGCTGCATTTGCAACAAGTAACAATACAGTAAAGAGAACTTCTCTTGGCATAGGGCCCCACCCCTGTCCATGTACACAAGAAAGGTTATGTGGGGGGGGGGGAACCAAGATGGTTAGTAACTGGTCAAAACAATGATTATATGATGAAAGGATAAAACCAGTTATTATTCATTCCACAGATTTCACTTCTTAAGTCTTCAGTTCTTGAGTATATCAAGCTTTCTCCCACTTTATCATTCAAAAGTAGTCCAAATCAGATTTTCATTTAACCCATATCTTCTCCTGTACGTTCTCAACATAATTAACTTACATTTTATTAAAAAGAGAAGAATACTACATACAAGCACAGATATTAATGATCACAGTCTGATGAAGGAACTTTATGTTCTGAAACATCACTTAAAAGAAGAAACATAAAAGCAACAATAAAATTGAAAAGAATTTTGATGCTATTCTGACTCCTTTTGGATTATCTGGGTTGAGAGAGAAAAACTGTGTGTTTCTTGGATTCTGCCTTCTGGAGTTTCTCACTCCCCTCATTTTTGCTCCTTAAAAAAAGAAAATAAATAATAATTCACAACAAAAACTTTAAAAGGAACCCCGGGAGACAAATGGTGGAGTTGTAGATACATAATATGGCTTGTCATACGTTGCCAATACAAACAGTTATAACTTTCTTCATGCAGGGCTCAAAGGGGCCCTGCACGAAGAAAAGAGATCATGTACAACCTTGGTTACTGTGAGGAGGGGGTGCATATTAGGGTTGACAACCCAAAGCAACACCCATCAACAATTCAACAAGAATCCTGTGACCCAAAACCCTAATGTATTTCATTTCCCTACTTAGTGCACTCTGAGTTCTTCAACCGTAACGTCTGCATTAGCATAGTTTTTTAATTAATTTTCCTTTTTTTTTCGGACTGTGGAATTATATTCTCATTCTTGCAGGTCCCTTTAGGACATGTGCAAAAGGGAATAAACAGAATAGTCGAGATATTTCAAGCCTTATTTTTTTCATGTCAACCCACTTCTCCCAATGCAGTATGTGGCACTGTCAGACGTTGACACATATGTCAACTCCTTGTAAGGGAAAGCTCCCTGGCCCACCGCAAGGTGTCATCTGTGTGGTAGAATACTGTGAAATCCCTTCCCAAGATAGCAGTGGGGGTAGTGGCAGCACCAACCCCCATCCACATAGAAAGAAAGAAAGAAATTGTCAGCAGATAAGGACCACTAGGCCCATTCAGTCTGCCCATAAGCCCTACACTAGTATAATGCCTCTGACCCTATCTGGTCAATGGCTCATCTCTCCTCTCCACCTCTAAAGTTCTGCTATGCCTGTCCCAGGCATGTTTAAATCTCTCCACTGTCCTTGCTCTTAACACCTCCTGTGGCAGGCTATTCCATGTATCCACCACCCTCTCTGTTGAGAAAAACTTCCTCACATTTCCCCTCAACTTGCCACTTTCCAATTTCATATCATGCCCTCTTGTTCTTGTACTCTTCCTATATTAGAAGATGTCTCCCCCTGCACCTTGTTTATGCCCTTAAGGTACTTGAATGTTTCAATCATGTTCCCTTGATCTCTCCTGTCCTCCAGCGAGTACTTATTGAGGTCCTATGATCTCTCCTCATATGTTTTCTGGTGCAAGCCCTGTTGCATCTTTGTCACCCTTCTCTGGACCACCTCCACCCTGTCGATGTCCTTACGAAGGTGTGGCCTCCAAAACTGCACACAGTACTCCAGGTGAGGGCTCACCAGTGTTTTATACAGTCGCATCACCACCTCCTACCTTCTGCTAGTGATGCCTCTTCCTATGCAGCCCAGCATGTCACTGGTCCTCACTGCCACCTTCATACTCTGCTTAGACACCTTCAGGTCATCTGAAATGATAACCCCATGTCCCTTTGGTCCTTGGTGATCATTAGCAACTCTCCCCATCCTGTAGTTCTCCCCAGGGTTCCCTCATCCCTGGTGCATTATTTTGCACTTCTTTGAATTGAACCTCAGTCGCCACACCTCAGACCATTTTTCAAGCTTCACCAGGTCCCTCCTCATTTTCTCCCCCCCCCCAATCTGGTGTATCCACCCTTTTGCAGATCTTGGTGTCATCCACAAACAGGCAGACCTTTCCCTCCAGCCCTTCCACGGTGTCACTAATGAAGACAGTAAACAAGACTGGTTCAAAGACTGATCCCTGAGGTACCCCGCTGGTCATTGCCATTTCCTCAGATTGGATCCCATTTACAACCACCATCTGCATCCTGCCTGTTTCGTGTCCCATGCCCAGAACACCCATCTTGTTAACCAGCTTTTATCTGGGATGGTGTTGAAGGCCTTGCTGAAATCGAGGTAGGCAATGTCCACCACACCCCCCCAATTTACTTCCTTCGTCACCCAGTCAAAAAAATCTATCAGATTTGTGTGAGAAAGACCTACCTGCTGTGAATTCATGCTGTCTCGGATTCTGGGCACTAGATGCCTAGAAGCCAGTGGGGCACAGGACCCACGGCCACTCAGATTCACAGCAGGAAGGTCATGTCAGATGAATCTAATCAATTTATTTGACTGGGTGACCAAAGTAGTAGACCAGGGAGGGGCTGTGGACATGGCCTACCTAGACTTTAGCAAGGCATTTGACACAGTCCCACACAAAAGATTAATAAACAAATTAGCCAGCCTGGGAGTGGGTCCCAGGGTGGTAGCCTGTATAAAACCTTGGCTGGACAACAGGACACAGAAGGTAATAGTAAATGGAGTCCACTCTGAAGAAAGGGAGGTTATTAGTGGGGTACAGCAGGGTTCAGTACTGGGTCCAGTCCTTTTTAATGTCTTTATATATGACTTTGCAGATAAACTGGAAGGAAAAGTATGCCTCTTTGCAGATGACACAAAGATCTGCAACAGAGTTGATACACAAGGTGGCATGGAAAGGATGAGAAGGGGCTTGGCAAGGTTGGAGGAATGGTTAGAAATATAGCAGCTTGGATTCAATGCAAAAAAGTGCAAAATAATGCACCTGGGAAACAAAAACCCAAGGGAAGAGTACACAATGGGGGGGAGGTAGTAACAACAACAAAAATGGAACGGGACCTGGGGGTAATCATATCAGATGACCTTAAGGTTGGCAAGCAATGTGAGAAGGCAGTAGGGAGGGCTGGGGGGATACTGAGATGTACAGGGAGAGGCATCACCAGCAGAAAATGGTAAGTTGTTATTCCTCTGTACAGACAGTTGGTGAGACCCCATCTGGAGTACTGTGTCCAGTTCTGGAGACCCCTTCTCCACAAGGACATAGACAGGATGGAGGCAGTCCAGAGGAGGGCAACTAAAATGGTGCAGGGTCTGCAAGAGAAGCCATATGAGGAGATACTAAAGGAGCTTAATATGTACACCCTTGAGGAAAGGAGGGAGAGGGGGGACATGATAGAAACATTTAAGTACCTCAGTGAAATCAATAGAGTCCAAGAGGACAGCAGCTTTCAGAAAAAGAGATGTGCAAGAAAAAGAGGACACAATTTGAAGATAGAAGGGGGACGGCTCAGGAGCAATGTGAGGAAGTATTTTTTCAGAGAGAGGGTGGTGGGTGCATGGAACCACCTTTCTGAGAGGGTTGTGAGGTCTTAAACTGTGGGAGAAATCAAGAATGCACAGGACAGACATAAGGCAATTCTTGTAGGGGGTAGGAAGAAATAGGCTGTTGGATAACTAGGATTTGCAGCTTATCCAGTAGGTAGGGAAATGGGCAGACTAGGTGGGCCAACCGGTCCTTATCTGCTGTCAAAGTCTATGTTTCTATGTCTATGTTTCTATGAATTCTATGTGTGCTACTATTCTTTCTTTAAGCAGTGCCTTCATGATCTTCCCTGCTACCTGTCTAAGCCCTCCATAGTCAAACCACACCCACTACTGGGCAACCTTTGAGGTAGTGGGTGTGGATACAGTGGCCTCTGGGTGGGGTCAGAGGTCTCCTGAATCCTAGCCAACTTGGTCCAGAGACTGGCAACCTCCATCCTCAGCCCAGAAAGGTGTCTGCAGATGGGGCAGCACCATAGCATCCAGAAGGTTTTTGCTAGAATAGTGCTGCCCCATAGCCACTGAACTGGACAGCTCCTAGCATTACTCCCCCCTTCTTATTAGGCTGTTGCTATGCTCCTGGCACAACTGAACCCAATAAGTCTAGTGTCACTCAAGTATGTTTTATTTCCTAGCCGCTATGCCAATCCTTTTACAGGCAGTTCTCCCTACTTCTGTTACTCCCTGCCTCCCTTTCTACTGTTTTAGGTCTGACTGTGACAGCCCTTTCCTGTTCCCAACAGGAAGTAGTCACAGCAGCATAGGCAAATCCCTATAAATGTGAACAAGCCCGGGATGGGTGGGATGGGGGTAGGGTTAGGTGGGCCCTTCCCTGGGTCTTCCTGTTATCAACCAAAGAAATGAAAAACAACAAGAAATTCAGTTTGTCTTACAAGGAAAATCAGTAGAAAGCTGAAGAATAAAAAAGTTATTACACCACAGCAAATAAAAGCTGCGTTCCCCTTCCCAAAACAATGAAATCTGATGCACTGTTACCAGTAAGTCCACTGCAGTCCTTAGCTGCTTCCATGTCTTGGACTTCCCCTATTCCCGATTGCAGCCCCTGAAAATTTAAATCAAAGCTGCTTCTTTGGTCCCACAACCCTGTCCAAATGTGTGCTGTAAATAACAAACCAGTCACAAACTTTGCACTCTGCTAGTGCCATGGAGCTTTCTGCAATCTGTGCTTCCTAAGTGGAGCACATGCTGCCTAGCTGGATCCCCAAGCTCATCCCTGAACTCCAGCTGCTGTTATGTGAACACAAGATACCAAATCCCCTCGCAGTAATTCATGTAGGCATCAAGAACATCCATGGATCCAGTGTTGATGACATTAAAAAGGATTTAAAACCACAACATGAGAAACCCGAGAAATGGGAGTCTGAAGTGAGTTACTCTTAAATTCTCCCAATGCCTCACCTAGGCCAATTTGAAAACAATAAAATAAAGGAAATATATGAATGGCTTTGCAAGTGGACGCTAGAAAATAGTGTCAAATGTCTTACCAGTTGTGAAACTTTTGAAAACAACTATGGCCTATATTGTTGGGATGGCCTGCATTTAAACAGATAGGGCAGCAATTTGCTGGGGAAAAAAGACTGGCCAATACATTAAGAAGACTTTAAACTGACAATTGGGGGGCCAGGCTACCAGCAAAACACTTTTGAAAATAGGAACTCTGCATCTGAGTACACTTTCTTATTGCTCAATGCATGAAGTTTCGACATGCCTAAGAAAGCTGAATTGGAAGTAATACAATAAAATGAACCATTAAGTATCATAGCCATTACAGAAAATTGGTGGGACAAAGCAAGACTGTGGTCCAGGAAAATAGAGGGATACAAACTCCACTAAAAAAATAGGACTAACAAAAAAGAAGGTGGGGTCTTCTTGTATATTAATCAAAACTACAAAGGCACTGAATTTTATGATTGATAGGGAAAAAGCCATAAATACTGAATTGATCTGGATTCAGCTTACACTAAAGACAGGCAAATACTACCAATAGAAACTTGTTATAGGCCTCCTGCTAGCACCCCAGAATACAATAATCAGCTCTTAAAAGAAATTTTGACTGTAGCAGAACAATCTGAGGTTATCGTACTGGGCGACTTCAACTATCCTCGCATAAACTAGGTTAAACACTGGGAACTGTACTCAGGAACAAACATTTCTGGACTTAACATTATCAACAGGATTAACCCAACTGGTTAGGTCTCCTACCAGAGGGGGAAATATCTTGGATCTTGTATTAACCAACCTAAACACATATTTCTACGAAATCTCTATTAAAGCACTGTTAGGCAATAGTGACCACAACAGAAGTTTTTTTTACTTATTCAGGAGCTAGGATAATCAGTATAGTAAAGCAAATCTCAAAAAACTATAATAAAGCTGACTTTGACAAAATACAGAAGGTTTTAGACTCAGTAATTGTGCACCACATGTTCCTGTGCATCCCACATTGACAACCACCTGCCCCTCCTGTCTTGGAGGCAGTCCCGGGGGCCTTCCCCCAGCAATCCACTAGGGGCCAGGTGAACACTGGGTTCCACAAACCCTCCCCTCCAGTGGAGGAGAGCAGTCCTCTGGATGCTCAGTCCTCCTCCTCCCACTCAGCCCTCCGACTACCCTGGCTCGCTATCAAACTCTGGTCAACAGCAACTCGAGCAGTAGTGCTACCACTGCGCTGGCTGGCTAACAGTGATTTTTCTATTTTAGATTGCCTAGTTCTGTAAATTCTTCCTAATTCAAAAGACTCACATTCATTCTGCAGAGGGTATTCTTGGGGACTGGAGAGTTAGCCAGCTGCAGCTCCCCCAGACAACAATTGAAAATATTATCACAACCACAGAAGACTGGTTTGTTCCTAACAAAACTGTAAATAACAATAAAGGCAAATTCCCCTTATGGATGACTAACAAACTGAAAAGACAAATAAAAAAAAAAGGAAAAGCTTAAACCAACTACAAAAAAATCAGAGTTGGATTGCCCACAGCAAATATAAAGAAGAACTAAGGAAAACGAAACAGTTAAATCAATTTGGAATACAGGATAGCTAACAGCAAGGGTAATCTAAAAAACCTTCTACTCCTATGTTAACAGCATTAAATTCAGTTGGAATGCCAACAGCCAATGGTAAGCATATAAATGACCCCACTGAGATAGCAACAATTTTTTAATTATTTTGTAACTGTCTATAACAATAAGGACCCCCCCCCCACACAACTAGGTAACAAAACAAAAATAACTACAACAGAATTTGCAGAAGAAGAATTTAAAGTTAGTCTCCCAATCCTTAAACCTCACTCATCTTCTAGAATAGATGGGATCCAACCAAGATAACTCAGAACTCTTGCTCAAAGTTTAAATAAACTGTTAAAATTGCTGTATAACAAATTATTAAACTCTGGACCAGTACCACCTGACTGGAAAAGTGCGTTATAACTCCCATTTTTTAAAAATGTAAAAGAACATCTCCGGAAAACTATAGACTCCATTAGCCTCACTTCAGTGCCAGAGAAAGTGATAGAGAAACTAATAAAGCACAGGTTAGAGGTGGAAAACATTGCCCTCATTCTAGAAGATAATCTCCAGCATGGGTTCATGAAAGGCAGATCTCATACAACCAACCTTATAGTCTTCTATGAATCAATCAGCCAAGCTCTGGATGGTGGGAAACCCTGCCTTGTCATATTTCTTCACTTTAAAAAGACCTTTGATGAGGTCCCACACTGTAAACACATACTCAAGTTAGCAACTGTGGGATATAGCCCTTACCTGATTGAATGGATACAATCCTAGCTAAGTAATCAGACCCAGAGAGTTAGAATACAGGGGAAAATATCATCCGACAGGGAAGTGACTAGTGGAGTACCCCAGGGATCTGTACTGGGTCCATTTTTATTTAACTGCTTCATTTATGATCTAAACACTGGTATCACCAAAAAAACTACATTTGCGGATGATACAAAAATCACAGGAGAGGTAGATACAGATTGTAAATATCATTCTCTTGTAAGGGACATGAAATTAATAACAGGTTGGACAATAGACAATAAGATGGAACTAAACCAAAACAAATGCACAGTGTTACACCTTGTTGAAATAATCCATTAAGACCTTACTTTATAAACAACAAACAATTACTGTATCTGTTGTAACTACTGAAAAGGATCTAGGCATCATCACTGACACTTCCTTCAATATGCATATGCAGACAAGGACAGCTATATAGAAAGCAAACAAATATATTGATATAATAAAAAAAATGATTTACAACCAGAGATGAACACTGCATATAAAACCTGTATAGGAATTATGTTTCATCTACTCTTGGACTACGCATCACCCTTCGGGTCACCGTACCACAAACAGGATATTAATCTGCTGGAGGGGATGCAGAGGAGAGCCATGAAGTTAATCCCCAGGTTAAAGAACAAACCCTACAATATAAGATTAGGAGAAGTGAACCTCATGTCATTAAAGGAAAGAAGAACAAGAGGGGATTACCTGCTGTTCCATAATATAATAAATGACCAGGTACTTACAGCAGGACAGACTGTGATATTAAGCCTCTGGACTGACAGTTAAATCTACTATTACATTACAACCAGTTTGAAATATCTAGGACTTACACTAAAAAAAAGGAACAACTATTTTACTGTCAGAGTGCCAACACAATGGAATAACCTCCCCCAACACCTTGTTAATATTACAAATTGTAATGCATTTAAAAGGGAACTTGCTATACACTTAGGTTACTAGGCTATACATGTCCCACACTGTGTGGGGAGACAGTCTCAATTGGCTCATAGCCTACTTCTGTCTACACTTTACCAAGTTACCGAGTTACCCATGGGGCCACCAACTGGCCCTGCACATGAAATTTCTTAATAACTTTTTTTAACATTTTGAACCCAAATGTTCAACATAATCTCTTTATTACCCCCACTCCCTTCAGAACATGACATGTATCATTTATAAAATACTGGCCAAAATGTCATTTTGTGCCATGAGTGCAAAAACAGGTTTTGGGCAGGATTTTTAAAAATGACACTTGTTATGTTAGTGAGATGGGGTAGCATAAAAAGGCTGTTGAACATTTGGGGTCAAAATATTAAAAATAGCCAACATTGTGAGTGTTAAAAAAAATTCAACTTATCTTAATTACTTTGTTGTTTTTAAGATTTTGACCCCAAATTTTCAACATAGCCATCTTATGACCCCACCTCATGAATCTCTAGGGAAATCTGTTCAAATCCCACCCAAATGGTGATTTGGCAGAGAAACTCTGCAATCACATTTTGATCCTTTAAACATTTCACCTACCATGTTCACGAGGTGGACTCCAAAAGAGGCCATGTTGAAAATATGGTAAGAAAATATTAAGAATGGCCAAGTTTTGAGTAAAAGTTAAAAACAATTGAAATTACATTGACTGCATTTACTTTGTTTCGGTCAGCTTCTGGTCGACAGTGAAGGAGCAGGATGTGTTTCCTGTCCAGAGAGAATTTACTCTGTTGCACCCTGTTAGATGAGTGAAGGGTGTGGGGTGTGGGGTGTGGGGCTGCTGAGTTGGGAGATTGTGATGTGTGGGGGAGGGCAAACAGTGGCAGCACAAAATTCATCAATGGACAGTTTTCTTTCTAGAGGGTACAAAAAAAGACATTCAGGGATTGGGCACCCCAGTGCTGGTTTGATGTTAGACAGCACTGTGGGTGGGCACCCCAGTGTTTCTCACTGTTAAGATGGGGGTATGGAGGTCTGAGCCAACACAGGAGATTGACCACCCTAGTGTTGGGCTGTATGCATGTTGGATGGATGGGTGGGGGATAATACAGCAATGGAAAGGGGCCTTAACCGGAACTAGGGAGCAGGCACCCCTGTGTTGGATATATTTACTGAATATTTATTTCAGCAGTCTGGGGATGGAGCAGCCCAGTGTTAGGCTACAGCACAACAGTTCATGCTTAGCAGGATTCAGCAAATGGCTACTGATGAAAGGATTTCTCATGGAGCTCCATTCAGCTAAGATACTTTAATGTCAAATGGACGCTGTTTACAGCATCAGGCATAACCTCGTGGTGATACCTATAGCCCTGCCCCCACAGACATGCACACATGTTTTACAGACAACCACATTTATAAATGTGCTTAGCTGTTAAACTGAAAAAGTGAGAAGAAAATTAGGGGTTTGTTTTCTAATGATGCAACAATAGGGCAAGTTAGGGAAACAAAAAGCATAAAAGAACACACCTTGGGGAAAACTTTAGTTTCTGCAAGTTTCGTGTTTGAAATCCACCTAGTTTTTTTAGTTATAGGTGAGCAAAAGAAATCTTAATTTTGGCCAATTTAATAAATTTCTGCATCTCTATAACATTGCTCCCTAGAATCAACTGCCACAAAATTGTCATGATCCAAAGATCTTGGCACCAACTCTGGCTGGCCATATGTCAAGTAAATTGGTTGAGTGGGGCAGATGTATTGAGGTACACATATGGAGATTCAACATGGTCTTGTTTACTCAACCTTGTGAAATGGGTTGGGATTAATAAGCATTATCTGCCCAACCAGTCAATATCTGCCATCTCCTAACCCCCCAAAAACAATGCAGGACTGGCTCTTCTAGTCCACTGGCATCATGAAGAGTAGTGGGACTTTCACACGTAAGTATGCTGCAGATGGATGTGTGCTGCCAGATACACTCCCTTGCTATCCCCAAGCACTCTGATACTAATTCAAAACAGTAGAGCACTGCTGTATTTTTCTATCTGCCCACCCACCATGATATCCAACATCCCTCATTTGAAACCAGAAGGCTCTGGAGGCTACATTTATGGTCCTTAAAGGCTTTGCAGAATTTCTTGCCACCATACATATCAAGCCTCCTTTGGAGATCCAGAGGGCTGTATAGCCTAAGAAAATATAGTGCTAGTCTGCTTGATGTTCCAAGACATTTCTCAAAATATGGTCAAATAGCTTTCCGTTGAGCTGCCCCCACATACTGGAATTCCTTGCAGGATTTTGCTTAAACTAAATTCACAGGTTAGACCTTTGTATTTCAAGGTACTTCATGGTCAAGTTTGTGTTGACAAATGTGTATGCTATTGAATTACTATAGAACCTGTTATATATCTTGTGTATCACCACATTGGTGTGCATTCCTTACTGCCATGTAATCTTTTTTTTTCTACTTCTAGTGCTATTAGACCATGTATTATGTTGTATCAGGTGGCCTGTAATTAGAATCCAACCTTAACTTCTATATTATGTGTACTGCATTATATATACTGTTACCACACATTTTGCACTGTTAGCTGTCCTAACCAGGACCTCCTTGTAAATGAGCATTGCTCAATGGAGCTTTTTCCTGGTAAAATAAATATTACAAATACAAATCCCTTAACCCTGAAAAACATTGCAGGAATGTCTCTTCTAGCCCACTGGCAGCATGCCAAGTAGTGGGACTTTTATGTGTAAGTACACCACAGATGGCTGCGGCTGCCAGATACAGTTCCTCACTATCCCCAAGGAGGCACTCCGATGTGAAGTCAAAATGGTAGAGCACTTCTGTATTTTTCTATTGGTCCCCATTCAATATCCAGCATCCCTTAAGACTGAAAAATGTCACAGGAACATCTTTTCTAGCTTACTGGCAGCATGCAGAGTAGTAGGACTTTTGTGAGTAGGTATACCATAGATGGATAATTGCTGCCAAATACAGTCACCTGCTATCCGTGAAAGGCACTCCAATACTAATTCAAAACAGCAGAGCACTTCCTACAGATAAATAACTGCAACACTGTAATGCTGATTTCATTTAGCTCATATTTAATAGTATAATGAGAGGCAGGTAAACTTTATTAAAAAAACATGATTTAAATAGGTTGAAAGCTTTGAAAGATCGGTAGTAGTAGTAGTAGTACTGTATTGTGTTTTATTTACATTGGTACCGTTCCCCTTAAGCACAGGGTACTTATATAAATAAAAAACATAAAAAAGACAAAAACATAATTCTATTAAGTTATGTACCCAATAGTGGCACAAAGCTGAGGAGGGACTATTAAATTATATCAAGTTGCACAAATGAGGCAACTGAAAAACAGCATTTCTTTCTATATAACGTGACCCATTTCATAAACAGAATAAGACTCTGGGGTTTGTGCATTGTGCTGTCTCAACACACAACTGGGGTGGAAGGCACTCCACCTGCAGCATTGTGCCTCACAACACCCCTGGTTGTGTGTTATAACAGCACAATGCACACTCTGTCATGACTTATTGCTTACATAATACACAGGCAGTACCACATTTGTATAATAGATACATAGACAGACAGATAGGTATACATGCATACATACATTATACATACCTAGATATACACACATATTATATATACTGTATATATATCTCACTAAAATTGTAATCTGAGTAAATACTGCACATGCTTCTTCAGTCAGGACTTAGGTCAGGTTACTACCACAATAACTCACTGCAGACCTTTATTACTATTCCTTTAATCTTTGTGGCTGTCCTGATATCTAGTGAAATGGGGGAAACACAATTTTTATTTTCATTTGTGTACCTATCTATTCATTGTCCTTATGCTCTATGTGCTCAATCTGTCAGAACTGGTACTGAATAAATTGGCTTTAAGCGGCATAAATATTACATTCTTTGTCTCAGTTGGGCTACTCATCATGGCCAGTTTTTAATAGCATTGCAAGAAATACAACAGTTGTAGTAAACAATGGAGACAACCCCAACTTGTACCACCACAATTACATTATAATAACTGGAAAGCATTTTCTCCTGTAGAGAAACCCTGTTATAATTCACCGTTATAACATTTGGGTTATAACAGTGAACACGCGCTAGGTTTCCTTTGTACACATGTCCCAGCTGCAGCTCTTCCTTTGCTCAGCACCAGCTGCCAGTACTTAACACCAAACTCTGCCACTCAGCCATAAGTTGCTTTTATTTTAAGTAACTGGGTGCTTCAGGCTACAAAGATAAATGATTTATAAATACATTTTTTTTAAAAAGTAAGGGAAACGAAGCATTTGCCTTCAGCAGCTGCTTCTGACCACGTAAAAGTACTGAAACCTGACTGGACTGCACAGGGATGTTTTTTTTTTTTATTTTGTATAGTTGCTGTGGCAAAAAAACTATCCCCAGCAATTATATAAAAGGAAACATGGGGTGGTGTGTTTAACTCAAGAATTTATACACACCCTCGGTGTTGGATGCTTATAAACCCCCTTGAGCTTCACTCTCTGGGTTTATGTAGCATCCAATATACCGGGTGTGTGTAAAATGTCGTTAAACATACCACCCCATGTAATATATATATATATATATTTTTTTTTTTAAAGGGTTCCTTCCCTATTCACTTCAAAACTAGCATTTCCACCACTAGGTGGGAGCAGGGCAACAAAGAGTGACCAGTTGATGGGAGGAAAAACCCTGCAAGGGCCAGGCATGATTGCCCACTGATGCTGGCTGCAGGTATGCAGCCAACAAGTGAAATCCCCCATTTTGCAAATGTTCTTTACAAGGGAGCGCTCCAGCAGAACTGAAAGCCAGGAGGAGCAAGCCAGAAGGAGCAGAGGTCAATCCCTTGATGCTGGCTTCTTGATTCAGTGGATCAAACACCCCAACCACATGGTCAGCATAGTGACCCCTTTTTCCACTTGCTCCCAAGTTCAAGCACTTGCCTTCAGCAGCTGCTTCTGACCACATAAAAGTACTGAAACCTGACTGGACTGCACAGGGATGTTTTTTTTTTTGTTTTGTATAGTTGCTGTGGCAAAAAAACTATCCCCAGCAATTATATAAAAGAAAACATGGGGTGGTGTGTTTAACTCAAGAATTTACACACACCCTCGGTGTTGGATGCTTATAAACCCCCTTGAGCTTCACTCTCTGGGTTTATGTAGCATCCAATATACCGAGTGTGTGTAAAATCTCATTAAACATACCACCCCATGTATTATATATATATATATATATTTTTTTTTTAAAGGTTGCTTCCCTGTTCACTTCAAAACTAGCATTTCCACCACTAGGTGGGAGCAAGGCAACAAAGAGTGACCAGTTGATGGGAGGAAAAACCCCGCAAGGGGTCAGGCATGATTGCCCACTGATGCTGGCTGCAGGTATGCAGCCAACAAGTGAAATCCCCCATTTTGCAAATGTACTTCACAAGGGAGCGCTGCAGCAGAACTGAAAGCCAGGAAGAGCAAGCCAGAAGGAGCAGAGGGCAATCCCTTGATGCTGGCTTCTTGCTGCAGTGGACCAAACACCCCAACCACATGGTCAGCATAGTGACCCCTTGCTCCACTTGCTCCCAAGTTCAAGCACTGTGTTTTAGCCATTTAAGCCTTCTGCCACCAAGTAAGCCCACCACTTCTTTTGACCCACTCCAGCTCTGGGGATCACAAACTGATGAGTGCCCATGTTTTGCACTACACAGAAAACACAGAAACACAGAATCTGTTGACAGAAAAGTACCACCTGGCCCACTCAGTCCACTCAGATGTTCCCTACCTAATCTACCATCACAGACCCTAACTGGTCTCTGGTGACTCTCCCACCTCACTGCCTCTTTTCTAGTATACACCTATGTTTATCCCATGTACGTTTGAAGCCCCCCCCCCCCACTGTTTTAGCCTCCACTACTTCTGCTGGCAGTCTATTCCAGGCATCCTCTACCCTTTCAGTGAAGAACTATTTCCTCATATGTCTCTTGAACTTCCCCCCTTCAACTTCATTTCATACCCCCTGGTCCTGTTCTGGTGTTCTTTCTTATTTGAATGAGACTCCTTTCATGCACACTATTCATCATTGTGAAGTACTTGTCTCTATCATGTCACCCCTCTCTCTCTCTCTCATTTCTTCAAGGGTGCACATGTTAAGATCCTCAGTCTCTACATGTAGGGTGTCTCCTGCAAACCCTGCACTATTTTAGTGGCCCTCCTTTGTACCACCTCCATCCTTTCTATGTCCTTTTTGAGGTACAGTCTTCAAAACTGGACACAGTACTCCAGCTGGGGTCTTACAAGTGAATGATACAGTGGTAGCACAACCTCCATCCTCCTGCTAGTGATACCCCATCCCTATGTGCCACAGCATCATACTAGCCCTACCCACTGTCTTATCACACTGCCTTACCACCATGAGGTCTTCAGCTATGATAACCCCAAAGTCTCTTTACTGTCTAGTGACTGTTAGTACCCCTCCCCCATCCTATACTCAGTGTTTTGGTTCCTATGCTCTAAGTAAATGATTTTTCACTTTTAGGGACTGAACCCCAAATGGCATGTTTGTCAGCACTCCTTGAGTTTTCCTCAATCCCTGTGCATTCTCTCCACCCTCTCCTGAATGCCCACCCTATTGCAGATTTTGGTATCATCTGTAAAAAGCATACCTTCCCTATCAGTTTTTCTGCAATGTGCCCAATGAAAACATTGAAGAGGACTAGTCCCAGTACCAAGCCCTATGGTACCCAGCTGGTCACTCTCCCATCTTTAGACTGCCTCCTATCTGTTAACCAGTTTCTAACCCAAATTCACCACTTTGGATCCCAGTTGTAGGCTGTCTAACTTCTTTATAAGCCCCTTTGCAGCATAGTGTAGGAAGACCTTACTAAAGTCTAGATAAGCCACGTCAGCTGCCCTCCATTAATCTCATTTCCTGGTCACACAGTCAAAGACATCTATCAGATTCATTTGTCATGACTCCTTTAGTCTTACATACCACTGGATTCAAGATACTCTACCAGTCTTTCTTTTATTAGGATTTCCATGAACTTCCCCACTACTGAAATAAAACTGACTGGCCTATAATTGCTAGCTTCCTCCCTGCTGCTGCTATTAGGTACAATGTAAGCCCTCCTCCAGTGCTCCAAAACCACCCCTGTTTCTAGTGAGCTTATGATTAAGGCTGTCAGTGGGGCAGCTAGCACTCTCCTGACTTCTTTTAGTACCTATCCTATCCAGTTTCACAGCCTTGTCCACCTTCGAGGCTGCAGATCCTTTCAGGACTCTTTCCTCTGAAAATGAGCTTGTGTTTACCCCCCCTTCCCACTTCTGCTTTACCCTTGTGGTTTGTCCCCTCCTCCCTCTACTGTAAAGACTGAACAGATGTATCTGATTAGGATGTCAGTTTTTTCTTGGTCTCCTTCTTCAAAGTCTCCCCCTTCCACCCTTTTAATCTTTACTATCCCTCCCTTGTTTTCCTCTTCTCACTTATGTATCTGGAGAATATTTTATTCCCATTAGCAACTTCTTTGACACTCCTGTCTTCTGTCTGTACCTTTGCTTCCCTCAACACTTTGCCTGCTTCCTTTTATTATGGCTGCATGGGCAGAGCCATGCTGATGTATTGTTATCATGTAGGCGAGAGAAGGAACTGTGCAAGCACATGACTGGGTACCTAGACTGTGTCCTTCCACAGTGGAATTGAACCACAGCAACATGTGGTCCTCTCCATTCACTACAGTGCTGTTTATTTGTGCCCCCCCCACAGCACTAATTTTTTGCTCCTGCACTCACTTCTGGTTAATTTCTGTCCAACCTGCTTATTCCCCAAAAGAGTCAAATTCAACAGTTCCAGGAAAAAAAACACTGAAGGGAATAAAATTCTTGTTACTAACCTTTCTGGCTCCCTGCCTGGTCCACAAACACAAATGCAGCCACAAAGTTCTCCTTCTTGGGTTCCACTTGAAAAGGAGGTTGCTAGGAAACCAGCTGGTTTACCAAACAAGCCAAATACACTGCCTGCCTCAGGGAAAGTGTATTCTGATATTACACACTCACAAAATAGTAGTTGTTTCCCTGGCGTCTAGTGGCACCTCCTCCACACCCCAATCCCCATTCCCATTCATGTTTCCCTGGAGTCTAGTAGCACTCCCCACCCTCTGATCTATATTCCCATTCATTTTCCCTGGTGTTTAGTGGCACCCCTCCACCCTCCGATCTCCATTCCCATTCATGTTTCTCCAGTGTCTAGTGGCACCACCACCCTCTGATCCCTGTCCCCATTCATGTTTCTCTGGTGTCTAGTGACACCCCCCCACCCTCTGATCCCTGTTCCCATTAATTTTATTTATTTATTGAAAGGTTTCACCAGAAAAGCACACTGAACAATAGGGATTGCTCATCTCCTGGTGCTTCTTGGGGGAAGCGGTACAGTGGGAACAACAATATATATATATATACAATTGGCCATGTTGGCTACAAAAAAATCACAATACATTTGTTTAACAGCATATATAAGTGCATCAGATAAAAGCACGGGACAAGCCTGGCTGAATATTAAATATATTGACAAAACATCATAAGCACAGATAAGTGCTTTTGGTAATGTTTAATGTTTCCCTGGTGTCTAGTGGCACCCCCACCATCTGATCCCATGCCCCATATGGGGCCTATAATAAAAGAAAACCATCCCTCAATGTCTTTTTGTAAAAAAGAAGATGATCCCTCACTGATCTGACCCCCCACCCTGACCTCCCACTGAGCAGTCACAACCCCACTCCCCCAGTATAGCCCCCACACACCCTCACTCACTTGAACAAGTCACACTACGAAGATTCACTCTGTAATCAAAGACATGTCTTGCTCCTCGAACTGGCAAGTGTGATCTGAAAACTAAGGTAAGTACAGTTCAGTGTATTTCAATGGGGTTTTGATCTTTGATGCATAACTTTGACAGTTTGCATATTTTCACCCACAATTTTCAACATGGCCTTTGTGGGACCCCACCTGATGACAAATATCAGTGGAATTATACAAATCAGGCCCAAAAGACATTTTATTTTTGAAATTGTAGTTTATTCAACTTTCTCCATAATACAAAAAGCAAACATAAAACAAAGAATATGAATAGACACATGAATGTACAGTCAATAGATTAACACCATAATAAAAATTCAATTAAAAATACAGTAAAATCATGACATTCTAAAATTAATATCTCAAAGATATTTCACATTAAGACATTATAAAAATAATATTACAGTGTGATATTGATACGATGGTGTGGCTGAGGTGGGTCGGGAGGTGAAGACTGGGGGAAGGGGAGACCCTTTAGGTATCTATAAAATTAATTTAAGCCTGCTCAGCCAGGATTTCTAAAATATCTCTATTTTTCCTGACCACTTTATAGTGCAGAAAGGGGAGCCATCTACCCCCAGATTTATCCATTTGGAGCCGAAGTTTGGTGGTTAAGCACTCCACTTCTAAAATATTCAGGAAATTGGTGTACCAGGAATCCAAAGTGGGAGTTCCAAGAGAAAGCCAGCAATGAGTTATAGCCTTGAGGGTAGCCACCACAAATATATTATATAGGTACCGATGGGCTTTAGATTTTATAGTGTCTGGTGGTCATCCGAAAAGCCAGTGATGGACTCCCACAGGGGGAAGGATATGAAAAATTTCACCCACTATGTCACTAACTGCACCCCCAAAAAGCCACCAACACTGGACAGTCCCAGAAAATATGTGTATGTGTACCTTTATCCAGGAAGCCCCTCCAACATAGGTCCGAGATATGATGCCCAAAATGTTTGGTGACCACTGGAGTGCAAAAATATAGAAGCACAATCCACCACCAGAAATTCTCTCCAAAAATGTGAGGCCATAGTAGAATGCACCCCTCTCAAATTTTTCCCCAATCTCAGTCATCAAACTGAACTTCGGCTTCTGAGGTCCAGCTCTCCTTCAGATGACCTAATTGGTCAGACTCCAATGTAGAGAATAAATTTATAATGCTGGAAATCTTACCTCTGGAATTTGAGTTTCGGGCCAGAATAACTAACATTCCTGGAGGTGGTCAGGTTTCAGGGCCAATTGAGAACCTTTATTACCCTCAAGTAAATAGTACCTAATTTGCAAAAACTGAAATAGACCTCTATGGGGCAATGTGAATTCTTTCTGGAGTTGCTGAAATGATTTTAAGGTCTCACCACTATAGAATTGACCGAGGAATTGTAGGCCACTCCTAGCCCAGTTTCAGAAACCAAGATCCCACTTATATGGAAGAAAGTATAAACAAGCTCTCAAGGGTGTTGTGGTTTATACTCTCATTTCCAAATTAAAACTCTGGCAGACCTCCCTCCAGGAAGCCATCACAACTGAGGCTCAAGGATTGTCTGTACTTAGTTTCTGAAATCCATCCCAATCCATAAGCAACATATCTCCAATATTAGCCGCTGTCAATGAGTGGCTTTCCATTTCTACCCACAATGGGGGCTCTACTTCCATTAAAAAGGGGACCAAGGCCTGCAACTGAGAAGCCCAGAAGTACTGATGGAAGTCAGGCAATTCCAGACCACCCTGACTTTTTGGCACAGAAGTACCTTCCACCTAACCGGGGGGGGGGGTTTCCTTCCCAGATAAATTTAGAAATAGTTGTCTTAAGGGCCTTCCAAAAAACACCCATGGAGTCAGAGTGGTAGGGAGAGAAACAAAAAGAGGAAACATGGCAACACAGTCATCCAAATGCATTCAACTCTACCAGAGAGGGACAAAGGCAATTCTGTCCACCGATTACAGTCTGTTTGAACCATCTGAAGTGATTTAAGATAATTAGACTGGTATAATGTACCTACGTCCTGAGGCACCCATATTCCAAAATATCTAAAACCAGATTTAGCCCATTTAAAATAACCATAAGACAGGCACTCCGCTATGCCCCACTGAGATCATCTCAGTCTTTGATTCATTGATTTTAAAACCTGGGATCATTCTGAAATCCCTCAAACAATCTTGCACGCGGGGAAGTGCCAGAGCAGAATTGGTAACATATAGAAGAATGTCATATGCATATAATGAGACCTGCATCTCTGTCTCTCCTACCTTGATACCCTGAAATAACTCAGATTGCCGTATGAGTGCCACTAAGGGCTCCATACTAAGAACAAAAAGAAGGGGTGAGAGCAGGCTACCCTGTCTAGTTCACTTCCTGATCTCAAAGGCAGAGGAGGCGACACTGTCTATCTTCACCTAGGCTCTAAGATTTCTGTAAAGATTTCCAATCCAATTAAGGAATTTATCCCCAAACCCAAATTTCCTCAGTGTATCATCCAGGTACAGCCAGTCAAGGTGATCAAATTCCTTTTCAGCATCAAGATATATTACCACCTGCAAAATATTGGATGGGAAATGTTTGTAAGCTGACAAAGTATTGAGGAGCAAACAAATATTATCTTGGATATGACATCCAGGGATGAACTCTGTTTCTCCTGAGTTGGTCTAATTTAAACCTGAGAATGGAAAGAAGTAGATAAACAAAATGAGTCCTGTCTGTTGTAACTATTGGCATAATGGCTTTCTGAACAACATGTTAACAAAGTAAATAGTTGTCACTCTGAATATGTTCCTGAATATGACTCTCACTAATTGATAATAATTAAAGGAACTGTGCCAGCTTATGATATGTTACAGTGACAAGTAAATCATTTGAATAGCATAAGAAAATTATGTGGATTAGTGTGTCTTGTATACAATAGGCATATGTGATTATGTAAAAAACATTTTATGTGTTTTTGTTGTAAATGAATTATTTAAATAATATGGTAAAGTAAAAAATGTGGATAAGTAAGTTTTTCTGACACAACAGTGTAATGAAATGGCACAAAAAAAGATATTACCGTCTTTTTGAATTTTAGCAAGGAACCAAAGGGACAACAAAATTAATGAAACAAACAGATAGCATTGAGGAAATCTATGAAATTAAGACGTATATACCTCTGAGATAAAGGATCTGTGTGGGTAATCAAATACTTTTCAATTTGATGTATACATTACAAATTTGGTCAAGGACTGGTGTTGGGGAGCACTATAAATTCAAACTGTTATATAAAGAGCTCATATGAGATATGGTTTTGTATCTTATATATTTTGAGGATTTTTGAAAATGTCATCATAGAGGACTGTGTTACTGATGAATAATATTTGAATTCTGAGAAACCATATTTTGTGAGTAGCACCATTGGGAATCATAAGATTTAAACTTGTTTGTGATTAATTTTTGGTTTAATTATGGAATTGGTTGTGGACAGTATTTTAAATTTTTCTTATTTATGTATTTTTTAGAAAGGCAACTCTTGAGAAAGCCTACGCAGTAGGTGAAACGTTGAGTTCATTGCCATTTTTATACAATAAAGATAGGAGTCACTGAAATTGGACAATTTTGTCTGCATTCATGTTTCTTCAGTGCCTTACCATTTTTTTGCTCTCAGACAGAGAAACCATCTTTATTCATTTGATACATCGGCACAGGCTGCATGGAAAAATAACAACATTTCTTGCAAGAACTGTTCATTTCCTGTGGACATTTTTTCCTTTTCCTTTCCCCTTTTCCCTTTTCCCAACTTACTATAATGAACTCTGTTTGGTCAGGATAGATCAAGAGAGCAATTTCCTTTTGGAGCCAAGTTCCAATTACTTTAGCAAATATTTTTGCAACCTGATTTAAAAGCAATATTGGCCTATAACTAGAACAGAGTTTCAAATATTTCCCTGTTTTAGGTATCACAGAGACAAGAGCATTGTTACAAGTATCCGGGGTTGCCCCTTCTCATGGGCCACATTACAAACTTTTGTCAGGATAGGGACCAAATCAACAATTTTATAAAAGTCAGTGGTGAGATGCTCCAGGATGGGAGCCTTACCCATCTTAAAAGACTTAACTACTGACAAAACTTCAATCTCAGAAACAGAGGCCTCCAGCCTGTTGCATTGCTCCAATGACAAGGTAGGTAAATGCACACTCTGTAAGAAATCCTCAACCTTCTGAGCATAATCTGGTCCCATCTCCCTACTATACAGGTGTTTATAGTACTGAAGAAATTCATTAACAATTTGGGAGGGTTGTGTAACAGAGACCGAGGGAGAACCAGCCGAGCAAATAATGGGAACATATCTGTCTGCCTCTTACTTTCTGAGATGCTGGGTCAACAGTTTGCCTGCTGTCTCCCTCCATTCATAATAACATTGTCTGGCGTATCTCAAGACATTCTCTGTTTGTCTTATCATTAAAACATTGTAGGCATCTCTTGCTTTTTTAAGCTGTACTAACAAACTAGCATGCCTAGTACATTTATGTTCTTCCTCAAGAGTGGAAATTAACTCCAATTCCTCCCGGACCTTAGCCTGATGTTGTTTATTTTTGTACAATACATAAGCAATGGTATGACCATGAATAACTGCTTTCAGCCCGTCCCAAATAAACTTAAGAGGGGAATCAGCCTCTTTGTTCTCAGCTAAATAATTTTTAATAATCTCTCTGGTAGAATCAACATAGTTTTTGACATGAAGGAGTCTAGGGTCGAACCTCCATTTACCACATCTCCCAGAGGGTCCCCAACTGATCAGGGTAGAAATCATGGCATTTTCAAAAAATGTCACTGGGTGTATCTGAATTTCATGGAAAGCATGGGCAAAACCCTTCTGAGTATAAAACCTATCTAATCTAGAGCAAGAGTTGGTTGCCACTGAGTAGAATGTAAAATCAGCCTGCAGTGGGGCTTGCAAGCACCAGGAGTCAACCAATCCAGATTCAGAACAAAGTGTTCTGAGGAGCTGGGAACAAGTCCTGTGTTCTTTTATATTAGGAGGGTTTTTATCAAGGTTAGGGTCTTCCACACAGTTCCAGTCTCCCATGCACAAAGTCTGTCCTTCAGGGAGACCCGAAATTATGCAGAAGAGAAATTTAAACAATTCTACAGTAGGAGGAGTAGGGACATAAAGTGTCACCACTAGAGGTGGGCAAAGTGTCTAAAATTCACTATGCACAGTAATTTGTGTAGAACCAGAATTTTCATAATATTCCACAAAGCAAAATGAATAACTTTGCATCTCGAAGTAATGCAAAGTTCCCATTGTTCTCTATTGACTTTGCATTACTTCACTTTTCTTTTTGCTCTCTAATGTGAATTTTGCAGTGATTCATGAGATGTAAGATCATATGGGCTCTACATTGTCTTGCACAGCCTCAGTTCAGTGTAGTGTGTGTAGTAGAAAGCTTGAGACAGTTTGCTTTCAGAGCTCTGAGAATCAGACAATTGAAAAACCTTTAAAAATGCATTTTTGCCACAAACTTTTGCATCAGAAGTTAGTACATAGATTGTAGTAAACCCTTGTGTGTTTATATTATTGAGCATGTATTGATTCTGTGTGAAAATTGAATGTTAATTTAGTACATTCAGTCTCTCTACTGACAGACACTGTAGAGGTGTGCTTTGGGGGAAGGGTGGATCTGTGGTGTGGATTGTAGAAGGGAGATTGACAGTGAGAAAGGCAATTTTTCCAACAGTTTTTGGCTAGTGTTTCAGTATTTTTGTGTTCAGGAACACACAGTAATACTTCTAGTAAGTTTTTATCAGTTTTTGCTGTTTGGTGTGCTGCTGTACATTTTTTCAGTCTGTTTAAATGAGTGTTGTAGTTTACTGAACTGTTAATGTTTCTGCACATTACCTTTAGTCTGTGTGCATGCATTCAAGTCAGATGCATTTTAATGTGCCACCGTAACAGCAGTACTCTTAATTTCTTAGCCCGTTTGCAGTATTTTTTACTGCTTCTATCTAGCTACTGCTGTAAATCCCCCCCCCAACACACACACAAAATAAGGTATTGTTGTTTCACTGTAGGATTTCTGAAGACTGGTTAACGTCTTGTTGTGCCTGTGTGGCTACATCTGTTTAGTGCTCAAATTTCCATCTGGAAGTCACTGTCATTGTCTTTTGGCTTCCCTTCCACCAAAAACTGAATAAATATAACATTGCTGTTAATTTTCTGTGTTCAGTTTGCTGAAATTGTTGTCACTGTACCACTGTTTTGTGTTTCCCCATAGTACCGTGATTGAATACTGTCTCCCACTGCATATTATAGTATTTAACCAAAAAAAAAATAATAAAAAAACATACCTATTGCAGTATTTTTGTCATCGTGCTGCCTTGTGGTTATGAATTCTCTTGAATTTGTTAGCATCCCACAAAATTAGAAAATCACTGTTTGCAATAAACATGTTTCTTTTTTGGTGACTCTGTGTAATCTAAAAAAATGTCCACAAAGACACAGTCAGGGAAAAGTGTTTCTGACTGTGGCATATGAGCCACATAAATCAGTGGAGTAGAATCTTTGGCTCTGAGGGCAGGGCATTCCATCACATCATGCAGAATAAATAAAAAAAAATCCTTGAAGGAAAAAAGGACTGTGTCAGAGAGGGTTAGGCCAGGCAAGGTCCCTGAATCTGTGTGGGTAGCAACAGTGCCTGCAGCATCACCCTTAGCATAGGTGGCATGTGAAATAAACTGTGTGTGTGTGTGTCTGAAATAAAATCTGCCAGCCAGTCATCAAGTAACAGCAAGCAGCCATGTAGGTAAAAGTTGTGAAATACAGTACACCACTTCAACTTTTTTTTGTCCAATATACCAAGTAGGACAATTACATCTATGTTTGTACCCAGTCACGATGATGGTGGTGATGAGTAACGCAGGTGAAGCAGACCATCCTGATGGCAGTGTAAAATGGTGTACCATTGAGGAGGCTGATGCAGTCATGGAAAAAGAATTTCCATGTTGGTACAACTCTGGCATTGAGGATTGCAAGGGCTGCTTTCCTTTTTTTTTGTTTCCCTTGTTTTCTGCAGGTGTAAAGTATTTAACAGCAGTGACATATAGGCCAGATGATGGATATAACAAAAGGCAGGAACAGCTCCATGGGGTACTGATACTGAATGGGGTACTGGAATGAAGTGAGAATAATTTCTTCTTCATCTATTAGCAGGTAGCATTGAGGTATTGTGGACTAGCAGTATGTTCCAATCTGAAGATGGACAACAGTTAGAATACACTGAAGACCTGGAAAGAAGACAAAAATATTAATGAAAATTGTTTTCCAAATGAGGCATGCAACCCCCCCCCAAAAAAATACTTACTTTTCATGGATTGACATTGTTTGTACAGCCGAAGTCAACAATCAGACACATGTGGAACACATATGCGGCGGCAACATGGTTTCATCACTACAGTCATGAATCTGTGTGCTGTGACTTGAGAATGTAAAATAAAATAACAGTAATAAGAAATGCTAATAATTTACTCACTCATAGCAGTACCCCCCCAAGAAAAAAATGTAATTTTACAGTACCTCATTAGATGGCAGCGCATATGTATGGCATGTGAATGTGACCATGGGTAACACACCAGTGAAGGGGAAACATTCAATGTGTATGATGATGATTCCCTGCAAAGGAACAACACGACAGACTGCTTACAACAGAAAACAAGATTAAACACAAATTAAATGGCAGTGTCTCTGAAAAAACATGACAGTGATACGTACACTAACTTACCATTGTTGGTATGAATACACACACATAGGGCAGCATGTTTCAGTCAGCGCAGCAGAAGAATTTTCCAGAATATCAAATTATAGTTCAACCCATGGTCATCTGTGGCTATCATCATTTAGCAACACACTGTACATAAGCAGCAGCAGAAAAAAGCAGGACAACAGCAGCAGCAGGTGCCAGCAAGCCATTTTCTCACTTAGGACACTTATACAGAGTTCTGGCTACAGGTGCATGTTTTTAGCAGTGCATCAAGAAATACTTGTGTATTTTCTGAACAGTTTCTCATGTCATTATTCTTCATTGGGACTTTTCATGACATTTAAAGAGCAGCAGCAGGCACCAGCAAGCCATTTTCTCACTTGGGACACTTATGTAGAGTTCTAACTGTAGAAGCACACTTTTAGCAGTGCATCAGGAAATACTTGTGACTTTTCTGAGCAGTTTCTCATGTGATTATTCTTTATAGGGACACTAATACTGCATGCTGAATGATGTAGCAAGATAACAGTATACGCATGCTACATTCACATAAGATAGGATTTTTTGGGGGATTGCAATTGTATGTGATGCTAGGGTATTTTTATTGCAGTTGCGGGTGTGCTAGGAAAACTTAACACAGTCAACAGTAACAAAAAAGGAATATAGCATGACAACAAGTGCAGCAGCAGTGCAATAATCAGGTGACAATTTTTACCTACACTTCTGTATTCTATTTTCAATCAGTACTTATCTACTGACTTGTCTATATGATACCCTTCTTTTCACAATTTACAGCTATTGTACTCCTTTTTCTCACATCTGAAATAATAAACAGAGCGCTCCTTTTAATCTGGCTTGCAGCTGGTTTTCATCACTATTCCCACCTGTTTTTGTATATCTATTATTTAAAATAATTTCTGTCGTGACCAGAATGAACTAGCATGCAATCCAGCAGACAGTGGTCCACCACCATGACCTTATGGAGCAGTAGGTGTTCAAAAACAGCTGGGTATACTGATGAAAACCAGCTCTGAACAATGTTAAAAGGAGCACTACTTTTATTATTTCATATCTAAAAATAGGAAGTAAGAATGCTATAACCCATGACAGACCATGGGTATATCGGGGCATTAATGCACACCCCGGGTGCATTGTGACTGAGGCACGAGGGCTTCCCTGAGTGACTTCAACCAGCTGAGAACTGCATTAATGCCCTGATACATCCATGTGCTGTAGTGGGTTAACACACTTATAAAATAGGCCAGCTAACTGTAAAAAGCATAAAATCAAAAATCTTTTTACAGTCAGCATGCTAACTGTTGTTCTACAGGGGCATTAATGAATGGTCAGGTGGAACTTTCTGCCCAATGGCAAGTTGTCATTTGACCTTTCATTAATGCCTGTTTTATAATGCAGAATCAAATGAATTATGGATGGAAGGATATCATACAAGTTAGTAGATAAGAGACAATTGAAAATGGAATAAAACAATATAGGTCAAAATTGTTACCATATTATTGCACTGTTACTTTAACACAATACAACAAGAAGAAAATAGTAATGCAAAAAATTACATACTTTTCTGTATGTAAAAAGATTATTAAGTAGGAAAAGAAGGAAAGCTCAGGACAGGATTTTTTTGGTTTTTTCCTTTTATACTTTTTTGGGTGTGTTTTTAATATTTTTGGGGGGAAGAAAGTGAGGAAAAATAAAGACAGAACACACAATGCATGTTAAGAAAGAAAACAAAAACACTACTGGGACTGGTTCTGAATCTGACCAATTAGAATTTGGAGTATAGCAATGATTTGCAATTGCTGACTCTCCATTCAGTCCAACTGCTGGTGCATTGTGTCAACAATGTTACCTAGGCTGTCGACCTCACTCCACAGAATGGCAAGCTCACCCTGTGTGGCTGGAGTATCAGAAGGGTCATGCTCGCATGCAGCTCTGGGATCCACCACTTGTTCAACACTCTCCCCTCTGCTGCACTTTGGACGCTGTGCAGGCTGATGCCATGCTGCCACCTCTTGCACTGCACTACAGTAAGACATGTGATCTGTAGGCTGTTTCTCACAAACTTCAGCTTCTCAAAATGCAACCCTAAGTTAATGTGAAATTCATAACTCAAAGTGAATTTTGACCATTTCATGGAAACTTCACATAATTGTACACAAATTCAAAGTTACACACTTTGCATTCACTTCACAAGAATAGTAAAACTTTGCTGCACCTTTAGTCACCACACATAAAGGTAACCCGCTGAAGATTCCTGAAATCAGGACCATCCGCCCTATACCAGCTGTTGTAAGTTCATTTACCTGAAAAGGCAGACCCCAATGCTGTGACTTCTACCTTTTTGGCCTGTGGATGGGCATCAGAATATACCATGTCCACCCAGGACCAGCATAATTTTGAATGCTATAAGGCAGAGAGTTTAGTTTCATGTAAATAGGCAATATCACAACATTCATTTTTAAATTCCTGTAAACTTCTGGCACGTTTAGCTACATTATTAATGCCTTTAACATTAATAGAACAAATTTTAAGATTAGCCATACTTAATCCACAGAAAAGAATAATTCAACATAGCCTTTGGCCAACACCATCCCCAATCCCCCCCCCACAGCACCATCCTGGGGATAAAGCATAGTTGAAAAAATAAAAATAGGAAATAGGCAAACAAGCAGTGAAGTAAACAGTAACACAGAGAACATGAGATACATAACCCCAGTTAAACCCATTGTGGGGTAACAGTATTAGTGAATTAGGAGTCAGTCTGGGTAGTTGTCCCAGCAATCGACAACTCAACTGTGGTGCAGATGTAAAAGCATCCAATACTAGGAGTTTATACTAGGACTATTAAGAAGTGCAGAAGGCTATAGGCCCATAGAGCACCTCTCTCATCTGGGTTAATGATCCCAAGAAAGATGGTCGTTGATCAGATAACTATCTAATTTTAGTTTAAAAGAACTGAAAGTGCCCACATAAACAACTGTGCTTGGTAAAGTATTCCAATATGTGATAATTCATTGGGTATAAAAACTACATCTGAGAAGACCTTTTGGGTTAGTAAGCATGAGCTGAGATTGATGACTTCTAAGGTTTGCTTCTCTGTGGTTAATAACCAATCCTAGTTCATTCAACAAAGATTTATCTTCCACAGTTTTAAACAGCAACAAGAGATCCCCTCTAAGTCTTCTGAGTTCCAGAGGGTAAAGCTGCAGTACCTCAATCTATCCTCATAACACATGTGTCGGATACCATCTATAAGCTTAGTAAGTCTCCTCTGCACACTCTCCAGTCTATTTATATCCCTATGCAAGTATGGATTCCACAATGGTGAACAATAGTCTGAAATTGGAAGTACATATACCTGATATAGAGGGATAATACATGCTCTATTTCTTTTTTTTCTCAATAAAATGTTTATTAAAATATTAAGTATATACAATATACATTGTAATAACAATCTTCCAACCATACAACAATTCAACAAAAACTGCTACATATGTAAGAGAACAAATACATCCTGAAAGAAAACATCCTCCTAGGTAATTTCAAAACTCATCATAAGAAAAATGAGACCATTTATGTATTTACAGACTGTTTGTTTCTTCAGAAAGTAAACATAAAAGAAAGCACAGAGAAAAAGACACAGAACAGAGAGAAAAAAAGGACAAAAGGGAGAAGAAGAGAAAGAGAAAAGAAGATCAGAACCAAAATGTATTGGGTGTTACAAGAGCCTCAATTGCACTTATACAATGATACAATAAGCAGAGTATATGCATTCTATGTAAATCAGGCAATAAAAGAAACTAAAAACCACCAGCTTAGATTACAGTATGTTGTAATGTTATTTGTCTGAAATTATTATTCTTCTGAGAAAAATTTATATAATGTAACCATCTGGAATAAAATGTGTCCCCTAAACCTTTAATTGCCAAGGCTATCTTCTCAGTTTTGATATTTTCTACTATCTGGGCCTTTATTTCTTGAAAAGAAGGTAAATTTTCACCCACCCAATATTTAAGTAATGCATTCCTGAATTGAAACCCCAATTAATATTAAAGAATATTTCTGTTAGCTCATCCAATCCATATTTTCATCAAAGTGTCATAGTATACATGTTTCAATATTACTGTTATCTGAGATCATACTAAAATTCTTAAAGAAATTTTTAGTCTGATCCCATAACGGTTTAACTAGAGCACAATCCCAGACCATATGTCCTAAAGTACTATTAGTAACTCCACACCTAGGGCAATTAGGAGAAGCTTGTAGGCCCATTTTATATCTAAGATGAGGTGTAAAATACAAATTGTGCAGAGTTTTAAAGTGAATCTATTTGAGGTTAACTGCATTGAAGGCCTTAGTAGAAAACTTCCATATTTTCTTCCAATCCCAATTATCAGTACTTACCCCCAAGTCCCGATTCCACCATCTTATCTATTCTGAAGCTCGACCTCTGGTAAGATCCAAAAGAAGGGCATATAAGTTTGAACTTGATGGTGCTGTAAGCACAATTCCCAAAAAGCTATTGGTATTCACGTCTGACTCAGTATTTAATTGAATAGAGGAGTCAATAGCTATTTTTAAATCTCCATAACACCTGGGATCTTCTTCATTTAACCCATATGTATCCCTTAACCAAGAAAAAGAAAAGAAAGTATCTGCCCTAACAATATCTTGAACTTTTACCACCCCCTTTTGTGCCCAAACATGGTTAAAGAAAGAAACCCCATCTTTTGAAATATTGGGATTTCCCCAGATCAGCTGTTTTTTAGAGTTCCAGCTGTACAATGGAATAAGAGAATTAACATATCTTAGCACCTTAAGAGAGTCCTGTATAATCTTAAAATGTTTAATCCTTATTTTCTTAGCGTATATCATTGAGTGTATGTCTACCCCCTGAAGCATTAGTAGGTGCTTTTCAATTGTAACCCATTCCGGAGTATAAGTAGCCACTTCAAAGGATTTCACCCAATGAGATATTTGAGAAAGCCTTATTGCCAAATAATACAAGAACAAGTCAAGAGCTTTTAGACCTCCATTCTCTATGTTTCTAGAAAGCTTAAAATAAGCCATTCTGACTTTCTTATAACCCCATATATATTTAGATAGTTGAGAGTTTAGACCCTCAATCCACTTTTTAGTAATGTAACACAGCATCATGTTAAAGATATAAAGAACCCTGGGTAATATATTCATTTTGACTGAGTCAAGCCTTCCCCACAAACCCAATGGTGGATTATCCCATTTTGTTAAAGAATCTAATATTTTGGTTTTCAGTAGAACCAAATTTTTTTATACTGTTTTATTAATTGTCTTGTATATTTTAATGCCTAAGTAGTCTATATGTTCCTTCGCCCAACAGAGCCCATATTTGGTTATGTCATCTTTGACACAAAATCTGTTTAAAGGCAAAAAGCAAGTTTTCCCAATATTTAACTTGTATCCTGAAAAGTTTCCAAACTGCTTTAATATTTTTAATATCTGAGGGATAGAAGTGCTGGGATCCACCATGGTAATGAGTAAATCATCAGCATATACAGAAGTGCGTAACTCATGAGAACCTATGATCAGGCCCTTTAGTGTAACATCAGTATTAAGTTTCCTTATTAATGGTTCTATTGTTAGATTGAATAACAAAGGTGAAAGTGGACAACCCTGTCTAGTACCTCTTCTAACCTGAAAATAGGGAGAAATCACACCATTCTTAAATACAGCAGCCGTAGGATTAATGTATAATATCTTAACCCAATTAATAAACATATCTGGGAATTGAAAGAGTTTTAAGACATTAGTTATATGAGACTAACTAATTCGATCAAATGCTTTCTCAGCATCCAAAGACAACAGACCACATGGTTTTGCATAGTTGCCCGCTTGTTCCATAATGTGAAAAACTTCCTTGTGTTATCAGAAGATAACATTCCTTTCATAAACCCTGTCTGTTGTACTGAAATTAAATAGGAAGATACTGGTCCCAGTCTACTTGATAGTATTTTAGCATGTATTTTGATGTTGGTGTTTATTAATGAAATTGGCCTGAAACTATTACAATCCTGAGGGTCTTATCCCGGTTTATTAAGTAGTGTTATTAGCCCTCTGGTTTGATTACCAGATAAGCTACCTTTCTTAACAGCTTCATTAAACACTTCCTTTAAAACTGGAGCTATTTTAGCAGCAAAAACTCGGTAACGGTTCACAGAATAACCATCAGGACCAGGTGCCTTATTGATTGTAAGAGTTAATTGCCTGTCAGACTTTACCTGTAGTTATTAAAGAACTCAAATTTTGTTTATCTTGCTGTGCCACACATGGAATAACCAAACCCTCACAAAATTCCCAAAGATTGCCAGCTATGTTAACAACATCACTGTTGTATATTTTTTGATAGAAATTATGAAATACCTCATTTATCTTTCTTAGATTTGTGATGATCTGGTTACTCTCTTGTTCCTGAATAGAAGTAAGGTTATTAGATGCAGCATTCTGTTTTAATCTTATAGCTAAAAGCCGAGAGGCCCTTGGGCCCGAATTTACATAGTTCAGTTTGGCCCTACGAATAGCAAATTCTGCTTCAGCTCTAATATTCTCTTTGTATTCCATTTTAAGTTTTAACCATTCATTCCAAATATCAACTGAATCAGTCTTTTAAACTCATTCTGCTACCCCTATTTTTGCTAATAAATCAACCTGAGTTTTAATTCTTTGTTTTTTATTTCTAGACCCTATGCCTATTAAAATACCTCTTAGCCAACATTTAAGTGTGTCCCACAGGTTACCCCAGGATGTGTCTCTAGGATCATTCATCTGTAAGAAATCCTTTATTTGAGATTTAATTTCCTTGATAATTTGTACATACGATGAAATAAAATTATTAATTCTCCATCTACTGTCTTTTTTATCCTGTAGTAACCTATTAAAATTAATAAGGACTGGGGAGTGATCAGAAATCACTAAGTTTTTGATGCTCATAAAATTGGTCCTATTCAACATTCCCCTTTGGCAAAAATATAATAAATCCTGGATCCAGACTTGTGACAGGGTGACCAAAAAGTATATTCCCGACCTTGAGGGTTAAAAACACGCCAAACATCTACCAAGTCAGTATTGGATACAAGGCTATTTAAGTCTTTGTCAACCCTTGCTCTAATGGGTTTACCTCTGGACCTATCAAGTATAAGGTTAAGAACTGCATTCATATCACCAGCAACAATTAGAGTAGTGTCCCCATATTTCCCAAGTAAATTAAATATTTTATCAAAAACAGAATGGTCCTGCAAGGTTGGTCCATAAATGTTTACAAAAGTGTACTCTTCCTCCCCTATTCTACCCGATATAATCACATAATGACCATTCAGATCAGATATTTGGGTACCCAACCAAAACTGAATACTCCTGCTAAATAGAATCAGTACTCCGGCCTTCTTAGAACTATTCCCAGCCCCAAATACCTGGCCAACCCATTCCATCCTCATTAGGTTGTAATGTCCTTCAGTTAAGTGAGTTTCCTGTAAAAAAGCGATTGAAGCAGCTAACTTCTTGAGGTGCCTAATAACAGAATACCTTTTCAGTTTGTGATTCAGGGCCCTAACATTCTGTGTTACCAGTGTAATACTATCAGCAGTAATATTGACAAATAACAATGTAGCTAAAAAACCTGGTGTCCAATATACCCACCATTCTATCCCAATGTAAACCTAAAGTCATGTACCACCCACTTCTTAAAAAGGTAAAAACAAGTAAGGTATGATAGAACAGAGAGAAAAAAGTAGAAAAGACAAAAAGCCATAGACAGATAATGGCTATAGTCTCCATGCCAGAGAGGGTAGTTCCTATTCAGTATTAATAAATCAGCATTAGCAATAAACCCTCTGTGCCCCCCAATAACTATCCTTGAATGTGTTTGCAATACAACAAGCAAAATGACAAGCCTCTCTCTAATAAATAATGAATACATTAAAGCTATCAAGCAATGAATTAATTAATAGCTGATGTAATATTTAATGAACTATTGCACACTGACCTTACAACCACAGAAAGTGTGTGCCCAGAAAACCTATTAAGAATATAACTGAATAAAATATGAAGTCACAACTATGCAATTAATAACCCAGAGTAATTCTAAGTAAGACGGTCTTAATCTCTCTATTAGGATCATAGTTAAAAGCTCTCACCAGATCGCTTCAAATATTGTTAGGTCCCTCAGTGATCAAAAACATCATCACAAACTGCTGTAGGTGTTAAAAAAGAGATTAATAATAAATAATGCAGCTATGAATTACAGTCACAAAGTGGGCACTCTTAAGCAGAAAGTCTTAAAAAGAGCCATGCTGTTAGTCTTTTGTTGTTAATGTCAAGCCTCCTCAGGTTGACATCCCGGCATGCAACCGGTAGGGTCACAATGCTTCCCAGATCAGGAGATCTGCACATGCACTATTATTCAGGTGCGTGGAGAACCCAGTCATTCATCACACCATAGGCACAAGATTTGGATTCTAAATATCACTGTTATGATTTCAAAAGGAAAAAAACAGCGAGTAAAAACCATAATGGCAGAATTTGACATTTTTCCTTTACAGAGCACCACACTCAGTAACGAAAACGAACAGAATTTTATCGTGATGCACACCTACAGAACCAGATCAGGAGGCAGGGGCCCCATTAAAAGCTAAACATAACCAGAAATGGCATATATTTACATATGAGGGATTATAAACTACTGGCTGGCCTCATGCGAGTCCAAATACCTGATACGGAGTCACAATGAATTAGAGAAGGCATGCTGTGAGTAGAGCCAATGCTACAAGTGAAATGCCCAAGAAAATGAACATCTTCAGACCTGGGGTAGACACACTAACATAGCCTAAGCCCCAAAAGAGCCTCCGAGTGGTACCTATTCAGCAGGTTTTAGGCCTTAATGTCACAACTTATACTTGGGCAATAGCATGTTGTACTGGCATCATATAAATACTCTTAATCACATAGCAAGCCCACATTTAGTTGCTGGATAAGGACTCTCTGTAACCAGACCATAGCATCCCCTAACCAATGCAGTAATTAAAATAAAAGGCAATCTACCAATAACATGACCCCCCCGACCCATGCATACAGAGAGCATCACGACAAAAGGGTACATCTAAAATATAAGAAATTACCCCAAAATTATACATAGGAATGAAGCAGTGCATAGCAAAGGAAAAATCAAAACTAGTCTGTTAGTTCTGAGAAGGAGTGAGTAACCTTTAAGCAACATGCATCGGTAGTCTAACAAAGCACATGAATGTCAATGCATTTAAAAGTCAAAGCTTTTAAAAATCTGAGAAAAGTCTTTGCGGAGTCCAATTTTAGCTGCTTCATACCCATTATATTCTTTAACACCACTTTTGGTCCAGATCCTCAGTTTTGTGGGGAAAACAAACCATATTTTAAACCTGCATCCCACAGCTTCTTTTTAATTGGGAAGAATGCATCTCTCTTTTTAATGGTTCCTTAAGGCAGATCATTGAATATCTTGAGAGAACTCCCTTCAAAAGAGATAGTTACTGTATTTCTGAGGGCTCTCTGTATATGAATTTTTTGTTGAAAGTTTAACAATTTTAAAATGAATGATCTAGGACTTTCATTTTTGCCTGGCTTTGATTTAAGAGAATGATGTGCTCTTTCAATTAAATATTATGAACCATCTGGAGGAGGTCCCGCAATGTTTAGAAAGAGTCTATTTGCAAATTCATTTGGATCAGTTCCTTCCAATCCCTCTCATAGGCCAAAGATCCTCAGATTATTCCTTCTATTTCTACTTTCCAGGTCTTCAATTTTACTTTCTAGGGCCGTAATTCTTCTAGTATTGTGAACCCTTTCAGTTTCTCTTTAGTCGTAACATCTTCTATGCTGCTAATTCTGACCTCAACTTCCTGAATCTTTTTGGAGTGAACCTGCAGTTCATTTCTCACCCCTTTTATTTCTTCTGACATGGACCCCAGTGTTATCTTAATGCCAGCTGTTTCTTGCATTAAAGTTTGAAAGTGTGCGACAGTGACAGGAGAGTCAGTGTTTAACTTTTTGGCACTAGATTAATGAGAGTCACCTACTTCAGAACTACTATCTGATGGTAGAGGGCATTTCATAGGGTTAAAATCAGAAAGCATGTCTACCAGGTTTCCTTCCGAATTCATTATAATGAAAGTTCAGAATTGGTAATGTTTATAAAGTAGAAAGATAATGAGATATACGCTTTCCTGGTTCAGAAGACACTGCGGTAAAATATGGACAAAGTGGATAAGGGTGAACAGACCTACTGTAAACGGAGTGAAGTCACTATTTGTAAACACCCAGAAAAGGCCTGTTTTAATCGATTTAGTTGTAATTAGGTATTACATGTCTATTCTATTCTACTCTGCATGGTAATTAAGTTGCTTATAGAGAAGGCAGCAACGGAGCTCACACTGCAACATCCGCTCTGCTCGCCGACATTCGATAGAATCTCACATGCTCTATTTCTACTGAAGATTGACCTTGTTATACAGTTTATAATCTTTGTGGATGTTTGTACTATCTCAGTACAATGGTTACTAAACTTAAGGTAATTGCTGACAAGGACACCAAGGTCTTTTTCATTGGTAACTGGTTTTAGACACTTACTATCCAAAAGGTAAGTATTGCATCTGTTAGTTTTACCCAGATGCATGACAACACATTTTTCATGGTTAAAAGTCATTCCATGTGTTCTAGCCCAGCCTTCTAATTTAAGTAAATTGTCATTGAGTTTAAGTGAACCCTACAAGGTACTAACATCAGCCACCAATTTGGTGTCATCAGTAAATTTGATGGTGAAGCTTTTTAAATCTCTATTAAGGTCAGAGATAAAGATGAAAAACAAAGATGGACCCAAGACTGAGCCTTGAGGGACTCCACTAGTGACATATTCACTTTTTGAGTAATAACCTCTGACTCTAACTATTTGTTGCCTGTTACTCAGCCATGCTTTAATCCACTTGATAAGTAGTTGATCAATACCTAACCTGACCATAATTTCCATCAAAACCTTGTGAGGAACCATGTCAAAGGCCTTACATAAGTCAAGATAAATGATATCCACTTGTTTATGGTTCTTCAAAGGGGCGTTAATCCTCTCATAGAATACCAAATTTGCAGTTAAACAATACTTATGTGCCTTAAAACCATGTTGAGATGCATCCACTAAGTTTTTGGAAGTGATTTCTGCTTCCAAGCAATCTTTAATTATACCCTCCATAACCTTTCCCAGAATACAGGTCAGACTTGCAGTATAGGCCGATAATTGGTGGTGTTACTGTAATCACCTTTCTTATAGATCGGTACCACAATGGCTTGAAGCCAGTCCGTGGGTACCTCCACTTTCTCTAATGACATGTTAAAGAATATGTACAGTGGTTCAATCAACCATTGTTCAATTGTTTTTAAGATTTTAGGGTGGATGGCATCCAGTCCTGGGGAGGTATTAATTTTAATTTTTTTCAATTTTAAGGTGATTTCTTCCCTAGAAATCTTTGTGAAGGACTTTATATTGGGGAAATCATTTACTGGCTCTGGGTGAATTGATCTGGTGGTGGACTATTTGGGGTTAAAAACAGCAAAAATAATCATTAAATGAATTTGCCATTTTCTTGTGATCAGTAACAATATCATGACCCCTCTTAATTGGACCTATTTTCACTGTAGCAGATTTTTTATTGTTAATGTAGGAATAAAAACTTTTACCTCCATCTTTTATATGTGCTAGTTTAAACTTGATTTTGCATTTTTCTTTCTTAATACTTGATTTATACTTCCTGACAACCAAAGGGATATCTACCCCAGAGGGAATAGCCACTGGAACTAGTGGCAGAGATCAGCCTCTCTGGCCTACATCAAAAACCACTGGACCACTACCCTCACAAGAACAAGTCTCAGAGGTCACAAGCCCAAAAAATGGAGACACCTGGGTGCACAACCTACAGCAAACACTAAGGCGGGTCTGTGAATAAATAAGAACCAAGTTACTAGCAGACAGTAGCATGTACTAAACCAGTGAAATAACTCACAGCCCATTAAACCTTGAATCTCAAAGGTATTAACAGTCACCCCATTATTATGATAATAGGAACTAAGCTGCCTAAGAAATGAAAACAGGGAGATAATCAGCCCCTTATGACTTAAACATTACTGCATCTGAACCCCATCCCATGTCAGTTCCGTACACATTAAATATCAGACAGAACCCAAATGATTTAAAAACGCATGCAGTCCAATAAAATTAGACAGGTAATACATCCCAGAGCAACAGTCAAATTTCACTTGTAAATCCTTGCAGCAATAGTAAAGTAAAATAGCCTTACCAGCGATAAATAAAAAATAGCACTTTAGGAAGGTAGTCTGATGCACATTATCTCTGGGCTTAAGAGTCAAAAATCAAAATTAAAAGTTACTTTAAGTAAGGCACAGAAATGAAATACTGCTCCAGATCATTGTACTTGCTTGGGTTCATTGTCCTGTAACTATCATCCTGTAGCTATCATAGGTGGAGGGTGTACTAGAAATAAAGCAGACTGCCGAACTGAAAATCTGCCATATGATGGTGTGCAGTGTGAATTCCAGCCAGATGGAACAAAATATGCACCCTACCAACATTGTTCCCACACAGCAGGAAGCTGGACTCAGAAATCAACACTACCATGAAGTGTTCCTCCTATTGCCACCCATAGATCAGGCAGTTAATCACTGCAAAAATGAGCTGGATAAGGGCGGGGTCAGCATGCAAGCAAAATATGGTATTCCTCACAGCTTGCTCCACAAATCAACCCTGAAGGGGAATCTCTCCAGAAGCAGCACTATTTAGAGGCAAACTATCACACTGCAGCAAACAGTAAGTAAATAGCAAAGTAGACCAGGTAGTAAAAAATGTTTTTTGGGTAGAACCCAATGAGTAATATCAGAATGCAGGGGGAGAAGAGAATCTACCCTCAGATTACCCGACTGCTTTCCTCCAGGTGCCATGGACCATAAAACTCCTCAATTTGTTGTTCAGCTTTGTCCTCCTTTAAATCTGGAAGGGATATCTCAGTGGTCTCCAGATAGGGCAAGGCAGTACATAGAGTGTCAAAATGTTTAACACCCTCCTTATCTTCTACCCAAATTCTGACAGGATACCTGAGCTGAGCTTTCAGCCCATGTTCCCGAAGCTGTTTCACCACATAGAGCACTTTCTTTCTTTTAACCAGTAAAAGTGGAGGGTAGTCCTGGTCCACATAGACCTTGTTACCATCCAAATTTAAGTCCCCCCCCCCCTTGCCATCTGTAGAATCTTGTCTTTTGTAGGGTACTGAAGAAATTTAATTAGAATGGACCTCAGGGAAGCTCCTGGTTTAGGTTTTGGTGCAATCGCTCTATGTGCCCACTCGATCTCTAGGGCAAAGTCTTCTCCCAGGTCCAGTTCTTTTTTTAGCCAACAGACCATAAACTGCCACATCACCATGCTCGACTCCCTCCAGGACACCAAAGACCTGAATAGTGTTCCTACAAGACCTGGCCTCAACATCATCAGCACGGCGCATTAAACTTGCTCTCTTTTGTGCAGGTAAGCTAGAGACCTCCCATATGCCATATGTTCATTTTGCAGTGTCTCCATATGAGTTTCAGTGGTGGCAGTGTGGGCCTCTAGTTTTTTGAAGTTCTTCTATATGCCGGTCACTTTCCCATTGATGTGGTGCTAGAGCCAGAACATTGTTTGGCTGTCCACTTTAGTGATAGTGTACCCTGTATCTGAGCCTGAGTCATCTCTGTTACCTGTCAAACCCATTAGCAGGGAAGATCGGGATGGCGTAGGGCTCAGACCTATAGGCTGCTGGGACGATGCAGCTGCAGATCTTATTTGCTTGACCACAGACGATGACTTTTTTGTGCACCCCATTAGTACACTTGTTATTCTGTTAGATTCTATGCTGGAAAGCACTGAAATATTAGATTGAGGTGACCAATTACTGCTGATTGTGCACCCACTGTTCAGAGCTCTGAATTAGGGTTTCATTCAGCTCGTTGACATCATCAGACCCTCCCAAAAGGCATTTTTGCATTCACCTGGCAAAAATCACATTTTGGACAGGATTTTAACATTTTCACTGACCTTGTTCATGAGGTGGGGCCATAGGATGGCTATGTTGAAAATTTGGGATGAATATATTTAAAAATGGCAAAGTTATGAGCGTACATTGAAATGTTGCAACAAACGCTCATAACTTTGGTTATTTTCATGATTTTGACCCCAAATTTTCATTATAGGCATTTTTTTCACATCACCTCACGAACATGACAACTGCCATTTTCTAAATCCTGGCCAAAATATGTTTTCACATCTGTGGCAAGGAATGATGTTGTAGCTGCATGAAATCACCTTTCAGGTAGGTTTTGAAATGTTTATCCACCCTTGTTCATAAGGACAGATCATAAGAAGGCTATGTTGAAAATTTGGGGTAAAAATACTACAGAGCAACAAAGTTATGAGTGTACATTGACATTTTCCAATTCACACTCATAACTTTGATAATTTTAAGTGGACAATGTCCAATTAAAGCAGTATAGCACCCGTGTTGGCTCTGACCAGAGTTTGATTTACTTTGTATACTTCCCTGCCCTCTTCCCTCTGTTTCCTTGTACCTATTTATGCCACCCTTTTTTCCTTCATCACTTTTGCCACTTCCTTAGTGAAATATAAGTCTCTTTTCCATCACCTGTTGGCCACTTCCTTCATGCAGAGGTTGATGCAACATGCATAACAGTCAAAAAGTATGACCTTGAACACTGCTGCTGTGATCCAGCCAAGGAAGGGAGACCAGAAGCACCATACTGAGGCTCATGGCTGATCAACTGGCAAGCTATAGTTGCTTCTAGCCACTGAACAATATGTATACCCTGCCTCAAAAAGGCTGGAAGGGGACCAGAGGCATGAACCACTGGTTGAGGTTTCACCCCTTGACACACATCGAATAAGAAACAACAGGATCAGAGGGGGACCAGACTTCTGAATGTGCAGCATGTATGCCAATGCTCACCACATGGCAAGTTGGCTTGAATGCTGAGGCAGGTTGTATGTGCCTGATATCTCCCAACATCTCCTACTGCAGCTGTGGTAACAGTACACCCTGCCTCAGTCAAACACCCAGCCAGCATACAGCAAACTTGTGGAGATGGATAGAATGAATCTTAGTCAACGGATGACCAAGGCAGCTGCCCAGACCATGAGGCTGACCCAAGACCAACACCCACACTGGCAGAATCCCAGCAAGAATGTGCTATTTCTCCTCAAGCCACTATTAAAACCGAACACATATTATGTAGAGGAAGTTCTGAAGCAACATTCCATCCAGAATTCACCATGAGTGGATAAACATAAACAGAACAATTGGGCTCAGGGTTCCTCAAACTATCACACTAGCCCCCAGTTAATTCACAATAAGATGTGCTTTTAACTTCCATCCCTCAGCCTCAGCAGGAAACAACATTCTACAGTCAAAAAGCCAAACAACAACTGTTCACAACACTGAACCCTGTTGTTCTGAAGGTTGAACCCTGGAATCCTGCAATTTCCACTATACTGGAGGTTGCCAGCTGGAATCCTGCAGAATCTTGACTGGAGAAGAAGAACTGAGAGGAAGCATTCTAAATCAAGCTGTTTTACCCCCCTCATTTCCTGCTCCATGCCTGATGCCCCCCTTGAACAACCCCCCCCCGTGGCAGTGCTTGTGCACTTCATCACATCCTGAGTGAGGAGCCCTACCTGTCATCTAGTAGGTAGACTGAAGGTGACCACAGACAAAGCTTTGTCTGCTTCACTTGCTTGAGCAGGCTGCTAATAACCTAAACATACTGTACATATTTGACCACTTCTATGATTATGTTATTGGGGGCATCAAGAAGTCTCTAGCTCTGAAATACATAGCTACATAGACATTGATGTCAGAAAAAGGCCTACCAGCCATTCCAGTCTGCTCATCCTACCTAACCACTCTGCACAGGCCTCTGTGGCCATCTTTTACCTTAGTTTCTGCCGTCCCTTTTTTGACTAAGCCCTTACCACTTCTTCTCTTAGCTTGCTCCACTTGTCCACCATTCTTTCCATAAAAAAGTGTTTGCTGACATCTTTCTTCAATCTCCCCCTGCTAGTTTAAGTGAGTTCCCCTCATCCCAGGATTTTTTCACAAGGAAAAAGTTCATTGGCATCCACCCTGTTTTATCCCGTGCTGATGTGGATTCAAGCCCACCTCTTTGAAGGATGTCAGTGTATATAGCCTCAATGTCAATAGCAAGAAGTAGGATTTCTAGTTCAACCAAAATGTTTTTGAGGCAGTAGAGCACATTGATTGTGTCTTTCAGATATGCTGGTAAGGTAGGGCCCCATTTCTTTATGAAAAAAAAAACACAAACTGAGAGATAGGTTCAGACAAGACTTTGATATTTGACACCACATGTCTCCCATGGGGTGACTCCATGTTCTTATGAACACTGGGCTAAAGACAGACTGACAGTCTTCTGAGTGTTTCACAGTGAAGAATTCATATTCAGCTTTGGTGCTCCAGTTGTTTTCTATTGCTTGTGAGAAAAGTAGGTTAGCTTGTTCTTGTAATTTGGGAATGGATTTCTTTCCACTTTACTGTAATAGCCTTGATTATTCAATCACCACATTATTTCATGGGCATACTTTGTTGTAGTACAAATGACCACAGAGCTCCCTTTATCTGCCAGCTTCACCATGATATATGTGATAGTCTTCAAGTCCTGTAATGCCTTCTATTTAGACCATGTAAGATTCTTATGTCATATAGTTTCCCAAGTTATTAGACAGTACAGAAGCTACATCTTGGCCTACCAGTCTTGTATGGGTCCAAACAACCAGACTCATGTTGGATGATGGAAAGAAATCTATTTTTATTTATTTATTTAAAAATGTGGTAACTAGGAAGGGCACACTGAGCCAAGACTTGTTTCCAGGTGCGACCCGGGAACATTGGGTAATTATAAACATAGTAAACTACCAACATTAGACAGTAAAAAACGTAAGTATTGTATTATTTGACAGAAATATACATATTTACATACAGTTAAAAATATATCGCAGATAAACTAATAAATAGACAGAGCATACATATTACATTTGGTGAAACACATACAGTGTGATAAAATGCAAAATAGACAAACAGGGCAGGAAAAATCTAGGTTAGTATTAAAATATTAGAACAATGTGCCCTGGATTCGAAAACACATTGAACAGGTGGGGGAGGGGCACGTGGAAACTGAGGGCTGAGAGGAGAGCCTTAGAGAGTGCTTTAGGGAGGGGGGAGTTGATGGAGGAGGGGGGTGTCTAAGGAGAGGAGAGATTTAGGAATCTGAAATGGGAAAAGGGATCTGACTTTATATGGAGTTCTATCCTTTGTAGTGATGCCATTTCTGTTGGCACTCTAATAACTCCATCCATAAAAAATCCATGTTCTACTTGTGTTTTTCATTTTGTACAGATGTAATTAATTTTGGAACTTAGTCAAACACCATTCCAGCTAGGCCCACACCAATTCTGACTCCTGTATGTCTATCTGTACAAAGGTGTTAGCATCAATCACATTATTTTCTACCTAAATATTTTCATAGTCTGATTTGGATTCCCTAATGATAATTAAAATGTCTGTGTTATATCCCTTCTGGGAGCACAGTAGCCATTTAGGCATTTGAAAGTTAAATCACCTGTGTAAAATCCCTGTTGGGAGCACAGTATAAAAGCAGTTAGCTAGTAGCCATTGAGGCATTGTAAAGTTAGGGACTAAATCGAAGGGTCCCACCTTGATGTTTGGTGATTTAGCTTACTCAAATTGGAATTCCAATCTGAAACTAAGAGGACCCTCTCCTCACATGGAGCTTGAAAGTAAATATAGCCAATTTTGGCATTTGAAAGTTTAAATGTTATGCTATATGGGGGTTGCTAGTCCTTTGCTTTGTTTGTTATTTGTTACCATCTAGCAGCAACCCTTATAAGAAATGTGAATTCCAATGTGTAGTAATTTAAAGGTTTGAGCAGCTATTTTTGTTTTTATGGTTTTACTTGAATTTGGGGAGTTTATGGTGCTCCTCTATAGCATGCTCCCTTTAAAATGTCTGTGTTATATCCCTTCGGGAGCACAGTAGCCATTTAGGCATTTGAAAGTTAAATCACCTGTGTAAAATCCTGTTGGGAGCACAGTATAAAAGCAGTTAGCTAGTAGCCATTGAGGCATTGTAAAGTTAGGGACTAAATCGAAGGGTCCCACCTTGACGTTTGGTGATTTAGCTTACTCAAATTGGAATTCCAATCTGAAACTAAGAGGACCCTCTCCTCACATGGAGCTTGAAAGTAAATATAGCCAATTTTGGCATTTGAAAGTTTAAATGTTATGCTATGTGGGGGAGGGTGTGCGCTAGTCCTTTTGCTTTGTTTGCTAAATATTTTCATAGTCTGATTTGGATTCCCTAATGATAATTAGGATTAACCCCATGGCAGTACAACCACCCTGCCTTCAGGGGAGTAGGGGAATGGGCTTAGCACCAAGTTAAGAAGTGGTTTTCAGTGGCAGTAAACAGCACTGCTGGGGGGGGCGCTGTTTACCGCCACTGCAAACCTTTTATTATACAATGGCAAGAAAGAATACTGGTCTCTGATTGGTCAGTCTGGGATTGGACCCGTGATGTTATCCCAGCACAACATCACGGGTCTAGTCTCAGCACTGTGAACCAATGCAGATGACCTCTTGGATACTCTCTTTTTTGCATCTTCTCTTAAGAAACAAAAATATTCTTCCACACTAACAAAAACATTCTTTAAAATTATTTTTTTTATTCTGTATTACAACAAGCCATTGTATAATAGCAATAATGCCCTCCAGGGTGTGTGTTGTGCTGGGATAACATCATGCCTCAGGTATTGGATGCAGCCGGCCTGTGGCTTCATGCCCAACCACCTGAGGCATGATGTTATCCCAGCACAACACACACCCTCTTGGGCATTATTGCTTAAATATCCCATTGCACTGGTAAGCAATAGGGGACCCATCATCTGGATAGGTGCAGTAGTATTTTAGTGCCTTGGCACTGCCATGTTTGGGAGGTGCTTCTGGAACCTCTAAATATGGTCCCTTCAGGAGCACTCATGCAAATCTGTGTTAGCATCCACACTAACTAAGTTAGCACAATGTCCTAACCTTTGAACATCCAGCCCTATCAGTTCTGCCAAAGTGAGATGCATCTAAAAATTCCACAGGTGTTTTATAGAAAACTAGTAAACTTAACAGCATACTGTAGATGGAAAAACATAGGTAATGGGACTGCATGAGCAGACTTGAAAGTGCATTTTTTATTTTATGTTATTTATTTAAACTTTGTTGACCAGGTGAGTGCACTAGCAAAAGTGGCTTTTTCAGCAACTACCTGGTGCAATAGCACATACAAGAGGTAAGATATACTACAACAGGAAAAGTGAAGATACAAGATGTTAAATATGATACAACTCCACAGGTCTGAGAATATATACTAACATGTCTGATTTGGGGTACACAAAGGAGTACAGCAGTGTACTAGAAAACTAGTAAATGAAAATATGATGGTCAATGGAGAAAATGCAGCATGTTAAGTATGATACCAAGCATCTGGCCTAGGGTAACATAGAAACATAGAAACATAGACTTTGACGGCAGATAAGGACCGCTTGGCCCATCTAGTCTGCCCATTTACCTACCTACAGGATAGGCCGCCGATCCTAGTTAACCAACAGCCTATAATAGCAGTGAACAAGTTAACAAATGATTTTTTGAAGATGTAAAGGGGACTGAGGGGTGAGGAGACACAATGGAGCTTGAGAGAGGAAGGTGGAAGTCATAGTAAAAGAAAGTAGATACACAGAAGGCCGAAGTCCATATAAGTGCATCTCCAGCCAAGCTGGTTCATCGTCCCTTAGCCAATAAATGTTGGTCAAATTTGCATTTAAAGTCTGTATGGTTAGTACAAACTACTACTGATTTGGGCAAGGTGTTCCATAAGGGAATTATTTGTTGGGTGAAGAAGGAGCGCCTTTTATTATTTTTTGGGTATGTTAGGGACAGTTGATGGTTATGACTTCGAAGGTTACAATCCCAGTTACTAAAGGACATTCCTAGATGTGACAGCATTTCAGTATCTTTTACTAATTTCTGCATTAAGAGGAGAGTTCCCATAATTCACTTTTTTTCTAAGGAATACAGATTTAGCTCCTCCAATCTTTCCTCATACACCATACCATGCATATTCTTGACCATTTTAGTTACTCTTCTCTGGACACCCTCCAGTCTATTTATGTCCCTTATATGGTATGGACTCCACAGAGGAGAACAGTAATCCAAATGTGGTCTCACATAAGCCCTATACAGGGGTAAGATGCATTCCCTGTCTCTTGAACTGAAGCTCCTCTTTATGCATCATAGTACTCTATTTGCTTTATTTATTACATTATTTCAGTGATTTGGAAAATTAGATCTTGTGAGATTTGTATTCCCAAGTCGCTATGAATCCCGACTGATGAGAGTACTTGGTTATTTAGGATAACTTGCTTTTGGACATTTGTTGTTCTGAAATGCATAATGACATACTTACTTGTGTTGAAAATCATTTTATTGTTTCGTGCCCAAATTTCTAATGTCTTTAAGTCATTGACAAGCATATATCTCTTCTCTTCCATTTTTACTTGCGCTACCAGTTTGGTGTCATCAGCTAATTTTACTACAGTACTGTAAAGGTTCTCAGTCAAATCTGAAATATAGATGGAAAACAATATTGGTCCCAGTACCAACCCCAGTCGGACACCACTGCTCACTGGGCTTAGTTCTGATAAGTGTTCCCTAATACATACTCTTTGTGTACGCTTTTATAACCATTCATCCACCCAACTTATGATTATATCATTTATTTTTTGTTTTCTCATTCAATTTATTAAGATGTCATGTGGTACCTTGTTGAATGCTTTAAAGAAATCTAGGAAAATTACATCTAGAGGGATATTGTTTTCTATTAGCTTGCTGACATGTTCATAAAAAACAAGTTCCCAGTTAAACATGATCTATTTTTTTTAAATCCATGCTGGGTGAAATCCATTAATCCTTTTTTTTTTCTATATCTTTTTCCAATTCATCTTTTAGTAATGATTCAAAGATTTTGCCCAGAACACTCGTTAGGCTGATAAGCCTATAGTTTGAGATCTCAGCGTGGTTCCTTTTTTTTAAAGATCGGTGTTACTATGGCTGTTTTCCAGTCATTTGGTATTATGTGTTTAGATAGGGACATATTAAAGATCTGATAGAGGGGTTCTACCAACCAATCTTTCATTTCTTTCAACAGTCTAGGGTGCAGCATATCAGGACCTGGGGATTTGTTTATATTCATTTTGTTTAATTTAGCCAAAATATCTGCTCATGCAAATTCCATTGGTTCAACTGTGTCATTACTGGTTATGGATCTGTTAGTTTTAGCTTTTGGGTTAAACACTGAGCAGAAATATGTATTAAATTCATTGGCCATCGCCTTAGGAGTGCTTATTTCCTCGTTATTAGTCTTAAGGGGACCAATTGTTATAGTAGGTTGTTTTTTTATTGTTAACGTTGGCAAAGAAACTCTTACCCCTGTCTTTCCTATATGCTAAACTTTTTCCATATTTATCTTTTGCTATTTTAATTTGTTTTTTACACTCTTTTTGGATTTTCCTATATTTCCACTTATTAAAGTTATTACATTTTTTGTGTAATTTATATGCCCTTTTCTTTTGTTTGATCATATTTTGTATTCTGGTAGTAACCCATGGTGGAATTTTCCCTTGTTTGTTATAAATTATCTTATCTGGGACATAGATTTCTTCCAGTTCTAAGATTTTTCCCATAATTCTTGTCCATAGATCTAATGGGGAAGATGTTCCATTATCCCATTTCCAATTGTATAATTCTTGTTTGTAGGCAGTGAAATTTGCTCTGTTGTAATTTTTAAAAACTGTCTTTCCCAACTGTTGTTTAATAGGTAAATTAATGTTGAATGTCATAACCCTAAGATCACTATTGTGAACTGATACTTCAACATTAATATTATTTATTTTTTGTGGAATATCCGTCAGGACTAAGTCCAGTATATTATTTCCTCTTGTTGGTTTATTAATAAGTTGCTGTAAACCAGTTGATGAACATAGATCTAAGAAAGAATTATCCTGCCTGTTGTTTCCTGATGCATTTTCCCAATTTATGCCAGGGAGATTGAAATTGCCCATTAAGACAATTTGTTTGTAATGTGATTTGTTACTAATACTGTTTAATATCTCCTGATGTTCAGTCCAATTAGAATCTGGGGATCTGTAACATAGTCCTATAACTAATTTAGGTTGATTTTCTGATAGTTCGATCCAGATTAACTCAGTAGATAGATTTTCAGTTGGATCACAAATTTGTTTAAACTTTATATTATTTTTTATGAACAGTGCCACCCCTTCTCCCCTTCTTCCTGTCCTGTTCTTATAACAAGTTTTGTATCCTGAAATATTTATGTTCCAATCTGAAAAATCCCCCCACCAAGTTTCCATTATAGCTGCTATGTCTATGTTGCCCCTATTTAAAACTATATTTAGTTCCTCTAATTTTGTGCCATGAAGGCTCCTAATACTAGTCAGAAGGACCAACAGACATTTATTTGTTTCTTTTTTAAATGATGTTTTGTATGTTGTTAGATTACTTTCTGATGTCTTATTAATTTCTACACTACCTGTAATATTTGATGGTTCCCTTTGCCCCATAATCACAAGTTTTTTGTTTCCATTTGATGAAGTGAATCATAAAAAATGCATCCAAGGCATCTAGATCCCATCCTGCTCAGGTGCAGCCCATCCTGACCATAAAGAGTTAAATTAGATTCAAACAATTCCCAAGTCTTAATACATTTTATATTATTTGTTAAAGACCATCTCTGCAGCTAATTATTAATTTTTTTTATATTCTTGTTTTTTTTTATAATTTGCTCAGGGTACAGGTAAAATTTCTGAGATGATAGGTATTGCTCCCAGACCCTATACTGCTTTTATTGCCACCTCCATATCTTTTATTATGTCTCCTATGTCTTGCTTACCCATATCATTTGTACCAGCATGAAAAAGAGCAACCTTTGGTTCAGGGACATTCTGCAGTATACCTGGGAGCATATGAGTGATGTCTTTAATAGTTGCCCCGCTATAGCTACAACTTGTTGTATTTTCTTTGTTTCCCCTTGTTGTGTATCAGTCTGTGAATCTTATCATAGAGTCACCTAATATGAAAAAATGTTTTTGTCTTGTATCTGAATTTATTGAAAAGGTGTTATTTTGGTTAGGCTCATTTAGTTCATTTAGCAATGCCTGCTGTATTGTGGTGTCATTGCCAATTATTTGCTTATTTGGTGGAGTAGATATGGGGTTGACCTGGTTTGTAAACACTGGATTTATTGGTATACTATCCATAGCTATTTCTTGTCCCATATATCTATTTTCGTGCTTAGTCATTGACCCAGATTGGAGGGGGAAGGGAGGCTTGAAATTAGTGTATCTTCCTCAGTGTTTAATCCTGCTAATGGATCAAAGCTGTTGTAAAGATTTAAAGCATATGCTTCTGCTTTTCTCCCCTTTTTAATTTTCTTTGTCAGTCTTTTAAACTGTGTGTCAAACCAGTCTGTGTTCAGATTATCCTGTGTCTCATCTCCCCTATTTCTTTTTTTATTTAATAGAAGCTGTGTTAATAAACTCGTTTCTGACTGAAGATAATGATTTGTTTGAACAATAGGGGCAGTGTTTGACAATCAATTCCATGTGTACCTTGTCGTTCTCTACAGGTATGGGTGTGATTTTCTAAATCAGTTGTGGCACAGTCTGTAACTATTTTCTTTATTAAGCCTTGTTGGCTACTCTCTAGTGCTTTTAATCAAGTGTTGAACAGTGATATTTCAGTTTGCAGTTCAGTGTTTTGTATGCATTTCAAACAAATAAAAGGATCCACTGCTACAGGAACTTCTGAAAACAAACACATATCACATGATTGGCATTGGACCCCTGTTTTACCCTCTAGTATTGTTATAGGGTCCATTGTATTTTGTAGTGAACAACTAGGGAGTATCAGGACAGGGGAATAATCCCCAACAAAGGCTTATGGTTTATTGCAAATATCTGTTTGGACACTTATCCTTCTTCCCTCACGCCTAACACATGCCGATGCGTGTGTCTCTGCGTGCAGTGACATGTGCCTTGCCCGCACTCCCCCTGCTCATGGCAGGGCTTAGTTAAAACAGCTGGTGTGACCCAGAAGTGGAGCGTTGGGGGTCACAGCACCTTGCAGCTATCAAAGTTCAAATTAGTTTATTCGGTTTTAAAATACAAACAATATAATGTCTGCAGGGTGTCCTGCACAGTTATACCTGCACCACACTTCCAGGAACAGCATTAAATATGTCCTAAAATTATAGGAGCATAGTCTGCTGATCAGTACAGCAAAAAAACTACAACCCCTCTCTTCCTACTTGCTATAAATATGGCTCAGTTTACATGTAAGCACAACACAGAATACTCGTTGTACGCAGTTAAAAGCACAAGGTATTTATGAACTGGCTGCTACTAAGGTGCTGCTTGCGTCTCAGCAAATCATTTAGTAAGACTGTTATCAGGGAGAAAGAGATAGAAATTACTGGAAAGAGGGAAGAATGAGAGATTATGAGTGGGGGCAATGGAACACTCAATTAAATAACGGATAGAAATATGTACTTATATAATAAAAGTACTCATATTTAAAAAAAAAGTACCAATTGGGATCTCTACCTGGAAGGTATTAAAAATCCTTGTCATGGGAGGGAATGGGGTCATACCTTATGCTCAGATTCATACAATATATACTGTACAGAGTTGGTGTGCCATGTTAGTCAGTGTAGATTTTTGTTCAATCTTAGGGTGAAGCCTGTTATTCAAATAACCTGCAAGGCAAGGCAAAACAAGGAAATTGTATTTTTATGGCACCCAATCCCAGGGGCTCTGGGCACCTTATAGACATACAACATAACATAGACATCAAACATGAATCAATAAAATGATAACATTCACTCACAAAACACATGACAACTCATAAATAAATGGATTTTAAATTTTTGGTTAAAAGAGTACAGTGAGGGGGCACCTCTAACCGCTGGGGGAATTGCATTTCATAGAAGAGGAGCTGTGATCCCAAATGCATGTTCCCCAAAAATTTCAACTGGAGCATATGAGTCCAGAGGAGACCAGTCTCTGTGGACCAGAGAGACTGACTAGGGGCATATGAGACCAGGTGAACTTCCAAGTAACCCGTGCCCACACTGTACAAGACTTGTAAGTTAACAAACATACCTTAAAAATGAGGCACAACTGAAATGGCAGCCAGTGCAGTTCATGGAGCACCAACATGATGTGCTCAGACTGAGAAGTCCCAGCAATCAATCAGGCTATTGCATACTATGACTGCTGTTGATGACACACTAGCCTTGCAGAAAGCCTTAGGTGGACAGTGTTACAGTACTCTAGTTTAGAAGTGACAAAGGCATGCACCTGGGTCACCATGTCAGTTGGCACAAGAAAGGGTTTAATTCAGGTGACATTTGAAATATGGAAAAAGCCACTGCAGACAACCACTGACACCTGATCTTCTAGTGTCTGCTTGGAGTCCACAATGACCCCCAGATTTCTTCCTCTAGCCATGACTTCTAGCATGACGACATTTAGAGCAGGCACATCGACACCAGCACCATTCATTGCTGACCAAAACCAGCTGCTTCCATTAGTATACCTCCATCTTTTTGGAATTCAGACTGAGACCACTGGAGGCCATCCAGTCTTGAACTTCCTTAAGGCACTTGCTCAGCCTTGAAACCACATCATCTCAATGTAAGGCATAGGACAGGTACAACTGGGTATCATCAGCATAACTATTAAAACCAAGCCCATTCCATTGAATAATCTCCCCCAGCAGCAGCATATACACAGTAAACAACATGGGAGCCAGGATCAAACCCTGAGGCATTCCACAACAGAGAGCAGCAAGTTTCTCAGCTGAATCAGCAACACCCTATTGTCCACCATATCAAATGCTAAGGAAATGTCAAGCATGACCAAAGTGGAATACTGACCCCATCTCTTTCCAGGAGATCATGGTGCACCTTGACAAGCATGGTCTCAGTACTGTAAGGAGGACAGAAACCAGATGGGAGCAGCTCATATATGTCATACTGTTTCACATAGCACTCCAGCTGTGCTGCTACCACCATCTTCAGAACCTTCCCCAAAAAGGGAACGGTCAAAGCAGGGCTGTGGATGGCAAGAACATCAGGGTACAAAGATAGTTTCTTCAAGAGATGCTTCACCACTGCCTTTGTCAATGTCATGGGAAGGACACCCTCCATCTGGGATCACCTGGCAATCTCCACAAATACCAGACCCACTTCCAACAAGCACACCACAAGAAGTCTAGCAGATCCTGAATCCAGTATATAGTAAGTAGGGCACAGTCTTGAAACCAACTGGAAGACAACTTCCAAAAGAACCGGCTAAAATGCCTCCCACAGGTACGGAGTGCCTTCAAACAACATTTACTGGACATTGCTAGTACAAGACAGACTACCCAATGAGATCCTGGTTTAAATGGAGGATACCTAATCCAGAAAAAAAAAGGACTGACCTCCTTGCATTTCTCAGCAGAAAATAACTCTTCTTGACTGCAGACAGACATTATTTAAGTCTGTCCACACTGTGAAAGAGCTGAGACGGTCATTTTTTTCCAACAGCAATCACCCATGTCAGGCATTCTGGCTTTTTTTAGAGTGATTGCCCACTGATACTCACCATAGTGAGTTTTCAGCATTACTCTATCCTCCTCAGACCTTGATCTCCACCTGGAATGCTCCAACCTCTGTCCCTTTGTCTTCAATAACCTTAGGTCATCATCACACCATGGTAACCAATGATGGAAAATCAAGGGATGAACATGGAATGGTGCCAAGGAATCAAAGGTGGCCATAGGAACCATGTTATAGCTCTCCACAGCTTTCCCCTATCCCCTGGTACAAGCCATCACTATGTCAGAGGTTTGAGAGCTGCCCAGAGCTTCTCAGACTCGAGATTCCAAACTGGATGGTATCCAACCATCTTCACCATGGGAGTCATTAACAGAGGGCCCTGTAGAAGAACTGCATGGTACGATGATCTGACAAAATGACTGGATCAGTCTTGACATAACTAATGTCAAGACCCAACAAGAAGACTAGATCCAAGGCATGACAATTCTGGTGAATGCCGGAAGCAACCACCTGTACCAGGCCCAGTGGTGTCATTAACTGGAGGAACTGCATTCCAAATAGAAAGGTTTCCTACTTGGAGTTCTAGAGACATCTCAGGAGAGACATAGATAGAGTGGATGCTGTCCAGAGGATGGCAACAAAAATGGTGCAAGGTCTGCATCAGAAGCCCTATGCAGAGAGATTGAAGGACCTCAATATGTACACCCTGGAAAAGGGGAAGGAGAGGGAGGATATTCATAGATTCATAGATTATTATGAGTTAGGAGGTCTAATGGACCTAAAGAAACTCACCACTTATTACTGGAAATACACATATCTTTATATGCCCACATAGGCATCCAGAGAATGTTTGAAAGCCTTCATAATATTGCTTGATACTATGCTTTCTGGTAGAGAGTTCCATACTGATATCACCCTCTGGGTAAACCATGTCTTTCTTTTCTCAGTGCTTACTGCTTCACCCTTTAACTTGAAGTTCTGTGTCCTGGTGATTTTGTTGGTATTGTACCTAGTTAAACCTACACTTTTGAATGTAGCTTCATTTTTCATAGCACTGAACACAAAGCGTAAGTTTACTCTCATACTCCTGTATTCCATGGAGAACAGACCTAACTCTCTCAGTCTTTCTCCATATGTGTTGTGCTTTAAGTCCATCATTTTTTTGGTGGCTTTCCTCTGCACTCTCTCAATTAGCTTTGTTCTTCCAATGCATTGTGGTGCACAGAGGGGGGAGCAGTATTCGAGGTGGGGCCTAACCAGTGATAAGTAAAGTGGCAAAATCACTGCTCTGTGCCTACTTTTCATATTCCTGAGTATACATCCAAGAACCCTTTGACCCTTTTTAACTGCATTTCTAATATGTGTCTCAAATTAAAGGCTGTCAGTTATAGTGACACCACGGTCCTTCTCATCTGTTGTCTCTTGAATTATGGTGTTATTGAACAAGTAGTTATGCCTAGGGTTTTTAGTTCCTAAATGCATGACCCTACATTTTCCTTCATTAAATTTGATCTTATTTCTTGATGCCCAGAGTTCCAAACCAGTTATGTCTTCTTGTAGTTTTTGTATTGCTGCATCATTATTCACTATTGATCCTACTTTGCTATCATCTGCATATTTGCAGATCCATGTGGTATCAGATGTTTGCATTGATGATATAAAGATGTTAAAAAGTGTGGGTCCCAGGACTGATTCCTGAGGCACACCACTTTTCAGATCACTCCATTCCAAGCAGGAGCCACTTCCTACTGCAGCAGCAGTGGCAGGAGTCACTCGCAAGGGCAGCAGCAGGTTTTTCTTCTCAGCTGCCCTCCTTACCCCTGACCTCTGTTAAATACCCAGGAAAGGCGGAGCCTTCTTGAAGGAAGAAGCAGTAAAGCCCAGGGGGAGCTGGAAGGTGTGCTCTCTGGAGGGAAAAAAAATAACTTTTGCAAAGAATAACTTTTACAGAAAAGGGCTGATCACAGCTACGTGACAGGGAACTGATTTGGAGGGACAAATTATTGTGGAAGGCTTATGACAGTAAGGGTGGTCATAACTGTAAGCAATTCTTAAACTTGGACTATTTTGGTAAGACTAATCAATGTGGAAATTTTGAACTTGGACTGTTTTGGGAGACAATTAATGTGGAATATCAAGCAATTTATTGATTAATAGGTATTAACAAAGTAGTCATTTTAAAGGTTGCACGAATTTTGAAAATGGTACAAATTTTGATTGATGGGTATTAAGAGCATGTGCATCTGTCCGTTCTAGGAATCTGATGCCCTCCCCTGATGCAAAGCAGATTACCTGGGGTGAAGGGGTTGGATACTGCTTGTTTATGAGGTTTTAAGAAGCTGATCACCTAGGGTGAAGGGTTTGCATGCAGCTTGTTTGGAGGTTGTTAGTTAAAATTGGGAGCATAAAGCAAGATGGGCACAAGGGTGAGAAGACGGCATGGATCAGGAGGAGAGATGGTGGAGGTTGGTGGAGGGTGCAGGGTAGAGGGGCATGCCGGGGGGGACAGCAAAAGGGGAGGGTGGACAGGTGGAGGGTGAGAGGTAGGGACACAGTGGAGGGAGGATTGTGGGGTGTAACAACTGTGGAATGGCCATATTCATGAGCACTCTGTGGAGGCTGGAGGAGTGCCCAATTTGCCAAAGGCTAAGGAGGATGGAGGCTGAACTATTAAGGATGAAGAGGGAAATGTCATGGGCAGAAAGGGAAAGGAGAAACATGGAGGATAAAGGGGTGGAGGACAGGAGACCGGACGAAGGAGAGGATAGGAGGTGGAGCAAGCAGGACACACTGGGAACCAGGAGGGGAGGTGCCAGGGCAGGGTTCAGGGGCAATATGGGCATGTATGACAATGTCAATGAGCATAGATACACAATAGGCTCAAACAGGTATTGGTCCTTAAGGGAGATGGAGGAACAGGAGGAAGCAGCAGGGAGGGAAGTTAAGGGTAATAGGGAGCTAGGCCATGAAATGCAGACAAAATCAGAGGTATGGGAGGATCTCAGAAATGGCTATGAAATAAGAGCAGCTGGGAGGGCACACTGAAGGAAATGAGTAACAAGCCAGAGATAAGGGTGAATCTCATGAAGGGATTACAAGATAAGAGCAGCAGGGGTGGCACATTGAAGGAACTGAGTAACACTTTAGAGGGGCAAGGTAGTAAGGCAGAGGGCAGAAATAGGGATGAGAAAGAAGTAGGAAGTGGCCAACAGGAAGGGAGTCAGAGTGCAGGCAGCCGGGTAGATGATGGGGTTTAGGGAGAAAGGGATATGGGTAAGAGCAAAGAGGAGGATAGGAGGATGTAGGGGGAAGGGGTGGGATAGGGAACCTTCAGGGAAGGCAGGGGGATGGAGGGAAAGGGGGTGCAGGAGTAGAGATAGGGGGTAGCTGGAGGGACATATGTAGCACCAGAAGAAGCGAGGTAAGGGATGCGGAGGTACCCTTGGGGGTAAGGTGGGAAAATCTGTGATAGTGTATGGGGACTCTACTAAAAAAGGGATCTGCTGGTTAAGGAAGGGGTTGGCTTTTAAAGAGAGGTCAGATTTTTGTGAGCCAGAAATGGAGGTGAGCAGGGCACAACCAAAAATTAGGGAGTGCATTAGGTGGGTCAGGGGAAAACCTCACCTGATCTTACACCTGGGAACAAACAACATAGTCAGGGAGGCAGTGGAGGTGGTGCAGAAGAGATTCATGGAGTTAGTAGGAAGATGCAAGGGGGATGGAGAGGTCATTAGCTGTTTGTGAAATCCTGCCAGTACACTGCGCCAGTATGGCTAGGCAATTGAGAATCATGGACTTTAACCACTGGCTAAGGCTGTGGTATAGAAAGGAGGGCTATGAATGCATAGGTGAGTAGGGGGACACGTGAGTAGACAAGCATCTGTATGTGAGGAACAGACTGAATATCAATGACAAGGGGGCTAGACTGCTGAGGGGAAAACTCCAGGGATACATAGATAAAATACTAGGGAATGATTTAAACTAGGGGAGGGGGGGTGTGCAGCTAGGGGTGGTCCAAGGAAAATGTCTGGTGGGGCTTCCTAACTCACATTCCCCCACAGCAGGGGGCAGAAGATGTTGGGGGGAATGGTGGAAGGCAGGACTGGTGGAAAGGGTTGCTAATAAAAAACCAGAAGTCTTGATAATAAAATGGTGGACCTGCTGACAGAGGTGGCGGCAGATGAGCTTGACATAATTGCAGTCACAGAGATCTGGTGGACTGAAAACCATAGCTGGGAAGTGGAAATATCAGGGTATGGACTCCACAGTAGGGACAGGACAGGAAGAAGGGGAGAGGGAGTTGCCTTGTATGTAAGGGAAGGGATTTGAGCAAGTGGGGGAAGGGATCAACCAGTGGAGACACTATGGGTCACTTTAAGCAGAATGGGGGGAAGGCAGTGAGGGTAGGGGTGGTCTACAGACCACCAAATCAAGGACAGGAAGAGGATAGAGAGTTCATTAGTGAAATGCAGGAGATGGCCAGGAAAGGGGAAATAGTGGTTTTGGGCAATCTGAATCTACCAGATGTGAACTGGGAAATTCTGGCAGCATCCACAGAAAGGAGTAGGGAGCTGCTGGTAGCCATGCAGGAATTGTTCATGTACCAGCTGGTCACAGAACCTACTAGGGGCAGTACCACACTAGATCTGGTAATGACAAATGGGGATGGTGGTGTCGAGGAGGTGGAGGTTGGGGAAAATTTGGGGGGCAGTGGCCACAGGATGGTAAGTTTTAAATTCGGAAAGGGCCAGTTAAATGCATTTCCACCACTAAGGTGCTAGGCTTTAGGAAGACAGATTTTAGGAGGATGATAGAAATTGTGAGGAAGGAACTAGAAGGAAAGGAGAACATGGATGATGTGAAGGAGCTGTGGGGGGAAATTAAGGGAGGAATATTGAAGGCGACAGAACTATGTTTTAGGATGGTGAGCAAAAAAAGAAGGGGAGGAAACCACTTTGGTTCATTAAGGAGGTAGGGGTAGCAGTTAGGGAGAAAAGGGGGGCATTCAGGGCATATAAAGTCTCTCAGAAAGAGATAGACAGGGAAGGAGGTATATAAGGCAAAACTGAGGGAGCCAAGAAAAATAATCAGAAGGGTGAAGGTTGATATGGAGGAGAATATAGCAAGGGAGGCGAAAAGGGGGATAAGAAGTTTTTTAGATATGTGAGTGACAGAAGGAAGGGGAAGATGTAGGTTATTAGAGTCAAAGGGGAAAAGGGGTAATAGCAGAAGGGGATATGGAAAAGGCTAATGTTCTGAATGATTACTTCTCATCAATCTTCACAGTGGAGGAGGGGAAAGGGACAGAGTTGGAAGTCAGATGAAGGGAGGGCAGGGAAGTGGGCTCAGGTCCATTCACAGTGGATAGGATATTGGATGAACTGGGGAAACTGTGGGAGGATAAAGTGATGAGCCCAGACAGGATTCACCGGAGAGTGCTCAAAGAGCTGAAGCAGGTGTTGGTAGCACCACTCACAAGGTTATTTAATTTGTCACTGGACAAGGGAAGGGTTCCTGGGGACTGGAAAAGGGCTGAGGTGGTGCCATTGCATAAGGGGTGAGGAAGGGAGGACCAGGAAACTATAGCCCAGTTAGCCTTACTTCCGTGGTGGGTAAGCTAATGGAGACCCTGATAAAGGAAAGGCTAATTAAATATCTAGTGACAGAGGGCCTCATGGATGGCAACCAGCATGGATTCACAGGTAGTAGGTCCTGCCAGACCAACCTGATTGAATTTTTTGATAGGGTTAGGGAGATATGGGACCAGGGAGGGGTGGTTGACATGGCCTACCTGGACTTCAGGAAGGCCTTTGACACCGTCCCCCACAGGAGACTAGTAGGCAAAGTAGGCAGCCTTGAAGTGGGAAGCAAGCTCACAAAATGAGTTGAGCACTGGTTAGAGGGAAGGATGCAAAGGGTTGTGGTAAATGGGGTGCACTCAAAGGAGGAAAGGGTGATGAGTGGGGTTCCCCAGGGTTCAGTGCTGGAACCCATGCTCTTCAATATTTACATTGGGGACATTACAGAGTGTCTGCATGGGAAGGTGAGTCTGTTTGCAGATGACATGAAAATATGTAATAGGGTGGTTATGACGGTGGGTGTGTAAAGTATGAGAGAGGATCTGGCAAGGTTGGAGAAGTGGTCAGAAAGATGGCAGCTACAATCTGATGCAAAGAAATGAAGAATTATGCATATAGGGCATAGAAACCCAAAGGCAAAATACTGGCTTGGGGGGAAGAACTGGAGACAACAGAACAGGAAAGGGACCTGAGGATCACTATTTCAGACAGCCTGAAGGTTCAGAGTCAGTGCAACAAGGCAGCAGGGAAGGCACTCCAAATGTTGACATGCATAGGGAGGGGCTTTACAAGCAGGAGAAGGGAAGGGATGTGATCATGCCACTATACAAGACCATGGTCAGGCTGCACCTGGAATATGGGGTACAGTTCTGGAGGCCATACTTACAAGGGGACAAGGACAGGCTGATGAGAGCCCAGAGAAGGGCTACCAGAATGGTGATTGGGCTGCAGGAGAAGACATATGAGGAGAGACAGGGTGAGAGGAGAGAGAGGGGGGACTTGGTTGAAACATTCAAGTACTTGCAATGCATAAATAGGGTAAAGGTTGACAATATCTTCAGATTGAGTGAGGACAAATCCACTGGGGGGCATGCATTAAAACTCAAGGGGGGCAGATTTACTAAAGGTGACATCAGAAGGAAGTTCTTTGCTGAGTGGTTGGTGGGGTCACGGAACAGACTGCAGGAATAGGTGATGGGGGTTGATTCAGTGGGCAAATTTTAAAAAGCCTGGGACACATACATGAGCCTAACCAACAGGGGGCAGACAGAAAATGGAGGGCAGAGGTCTTCCTAGAGGGGGGAGCTCGGGCAGACTGGATGGACCACGTTTTTTTTTTTCTGCCAACAAAATTTCTATGTTTCTATGTTTCTAATGCCAACCATCTGTTGCCTTTCTCTTAGCCAAGTATTCACCCATGAGATTATATTTGGATGCAGTTCCATATCTGTTAGCCTCACCAACAAGATTCTGTGGAATACATAATCAAATGCTTTAGCATAGTCCAGGAATATAATATCAACTGGTAAGACCTTGTCTAATGCTGCACTGACCGGTTAAAAAAATTGAAGGAGGTTTGTCAGGCATGAGCGGCCTGCACTGAATCCATGCTGAGTTTTGTCCATAAACCCATGTTTTTTAATATGATTTACTATATAATCCTGGATTATTCCCTCCACCACTTTTCCTAAAATGGATGTCAAGCTGATTGGATGATAGTTCCCAACTTCCTGCCTGTCCCCCCAACCCTTGTGTATTGGTGTCATTGTGGCCTTTCTCTATTCAGATAGTGTGTTCCCTCCTGCAGGGATGCAGAGAAAAGCATTGTTATTGGCCCCACTATTTCATCTGCTATTTCTTTGAGAAATTTTGGGTGAATGCCAAGTGGGTCCTGGTGATGTAGTTGATTTTAATTTTTGGATTTTGCCCAGTACATCCTTATAAGTTATAGTTTGATCTGTATTTGTGTGTTCAGACTGTATTCTTATGGGTTTCAATGGTTCCTTGTCTCGATATATACTTAAAAAGTAGTTGTTTAGTTCACTAGCTATTTCCTTTTCCTCTGTGATTAATCTCTCACTAGTTTTTAGCAGACCAGTGTTTTTTTATTATTCTTTAGAGAACCAATATAGCTAAAAAACAGTTTTTTCATTAAAAGAATAATGTCCAACAGGGTGGGTGTTATGCTGGGATAACATCTCACCTCAGGTGGTTGGGCCTGAGGCCACTGGCCAAAAGTGTCCAACATCCGAGAAGAGATGTTATCCCAGCATAACACCCACCCTGTTGGACATTATTCCTATTATACAATGGCTTGTTGTTATATACAGAATAAAAAAAATAATTTTAAAGAATGTTGGTGTGTGTAAAAACATTTTTGTTTCTTAAGAGAAGATGCAAACAATCCAAATCCAAACAATCAGCAAACAATCAGCTGGGATGTTATGCCAGGATAACATCCCTGCTGTGGTGACCAACTGACCAATCAGAAGCCAGGATTCTTTCTTGCCATTATATAATGTCTTCTATAAATATTGCTAGTTTTTTTTCGGCTTTGCATTTAGCTTTCTTTATCATGCCCTTGCATCCATTTGCTTGTTTTTTTGTATTTTTCCCAGCTTCCTTGCTTCTGTAATATGAGAGAGAGAGAGAGACCTATGAATTCCACATGGGGTAAATAAGGTAGAGGAGGGGAATATTCTTCAGAGGAAAAGATGCCTGAGAACAAGGAGACATGCAATGAAACAGAAAGGAGGAAATTTTCAAGACAGATGTAAAGAAGTGCTTCTTCACTGCAACAGTGGTGGATGCCTGGAACAGTCTTCCAGTGGAGGTGGGGAAGGAAAAGGAAATAGTGGTGGTATTCAGGAATGCATGAGACAGACATAAGAGAATCTAAGTGGAAAACAAGGGGGGAGAGAAAGCCGGAGATCAAATAGGGTCTGCAGTCACAGCATAGGCAGGGAACAAAACAGGTAGACTGGGTGGGCCAAGCCGTGATTATCTACTGTCAGATTCTATGTTTCTATTTTTCTGTGTAGATCTGGGTATTAAAATCACCCAGAACCAGCAGTCTGAGTGAGTTCACCACCACGCCAGACACGATGAAATCCTCAAGTTTCTACAGGAAATCATTCCTGCGCCCTATGATCCTGCCTCCTGGACCTGGACCACCTTTCACAGCCAGATAGAGACTATACACCACTGGGGTAATATGGGCAAGTCAAATGGAGCTACTCAATTTGAGCACTTATAATAATAGTGACTATGAAAGTATAATGAGAGTAGTATACAGCGAGTGTCTAAGAGAGCTACACTTGCTGTATTATGTTATAGGGCTGTGTTTGGCCAGGCAATTTTCAGCCAGTTGTCTGATATAGTGGGTTAGGCCATGGCCTGTGAAGCTGGTGGACTGGGGTTCAGGTCTAGGTAGGGAGTTTTTTTTTTTTCTGGTACAATAAATATTTTGTTTGTAAGTCCAATTTCCCAGTTACCTCCCACCCAGAGGTTGCCCCCCCCCGAGTAGTCCCCCTCTCGAGTTTTCTCCTGTCCCCTGTGTCCCTCCCACCCACAGGTTACCTCCCTCCCCACCACATAACCCCCTCCTGAGTTTCCCCCTTTCCCCTGTCCATCTCCCCTGGCATTGATTATAATTATTATGGGGAGTGTGGGGGGTGGAAGTAAAAACGGTGATGCCAATTACAGCAACCGAAGAAAACAGTGAATCTCCATTCGAGGGAGCAATATACATTAAATTTTTATGTGGGAGGCATGGCCATACCTCTCAACCTTTTGTCCCTCAAATGTGGAACATTGCTTGTCAAAATGTGGAACAAATGGGCAAAATGTGGAACACTCAATCAAATCTTTACCTAAGAATCTCAAAACACTGTTAAAATGTTGCATTTATGTTCAGAAAGTCTGTTATTAATTGAATAATATATTTTTTGCATCATTTACTATGGATTTTTGCTTTAAAATGTTGACTTTGAATGTGGAACAAGTCCTTAAAATGTGAAACAGGGAACTTTTGTGGAGTAAAATGAGGAACGTTCCTCGTAACGTGGTACAGTTGAGAGGTATGGGCATGGCCCCCCACATAAAAATGAATTGTATATTGCCTCCTGAATAGAGAGTTTCACTGTTTGTAGCAGTCGCTGTAATTGACATTGCCGTTTTTACTTTAGGCGATATTCTGCTCGCTCTTGTTGTCAGCATTCTTTTTTCAGTCGCCCTTATTACATGGAACCCACAACTGGTAGATTCTATTTTATATACTTTTTTATAGACTTTCTGTTCTCAGGGGTCTCTTCGTCAAATGTTGTGGAAGGTGACTTAACATTGCAGAATTGTAACTGTGATAATAGCCAATATCCACACCATCTGTTTATAAGTCAAAAAAATGCAGTACCTTAATACTATATAAATATATACAATAAACTATTATTTACAGACAGAACAGTGTTCATAAAGCTATAGGTTCATGCATTTTAGCTACTGTATTGACATTTCTGACCATCCCCCTATATACAGTATGTGACTTTAAATTTGGAGATAAAAAGAAAATACATAGACAGGCCTGGTGGACCTCGAGATCACATATTGCACTACTACACAGGAAGCTGCGAGTCTAGCTCACATCCCCAGGCAGATAAAACCTGGTGAGCACTATTGGGGCAGCACTCTCTGACTCAGGAGGGGGGAGTAGCCCCCACTGCTATATCGGTAGCTCCTGTAGTAGGCTTGGACATCATGGAGTACCACATTCATAATTCTACTATATAAAAGATATAGATATGCTATGCAGAGTTAAAAGAACAGCAACAAAAATAGTTTATGGTATGGAAAATGTAAACTATAAGAGCAGGTTATACAAACAGAAGTTCTTCTGAATTACAAAAAGAAACTTAAGATGAGTATTATATATATATATATATATATTTTTTTATTTTAGTCTTTGGTAACTGGATAAGGCCCACTATGCACAAGTGCCTGTTTTCAGAGGTGACCTGGGTGCACTGGGTGGTTAAGTGACTTACTCAGAGTCACACAGTATGCAAGTGGAGATTATGAGAATCAAACTCAGGCCTGGTCTGCTGGATGTATCAAGCTCGTTCACACATCATTCCTCTAACCTCTAGGCTATACTGCCAGCCCAACCACCTTTAAAATGATAAAAGGGATAACTTCATCTGAGCAGATAATGCTACTAATAAATATATCAAAATATAAGCAAACTAGGAGATATCCTGTAAGTGGAAAATTAAGGTATGAAGACTTAGAAAAAATATCTGTAATTATTATTGCACAAAAAAATGTCATGGACTGGTTGAATAGTAGTAGTAGAGTTTATTCAATTTGGTGCCCTTCCCGAGAAGCTCAGGACACCTTACAGCAACATACGAGAGGATAGCAATAAAAAAGGGAACCTTTCAAGGTAAGTGGGAAAAAGGAGTTTGCACGGGGTCTCGGGCCACCACTTCCTGATCCTGCAGGAAGCACTCTCTCCTGCAAGCATGCAAACAGCCAGTGCCTGGCCTGTGGGTGACATGCTTCAAGGAGGGGGGATGCATGGAGCCCCATGGTATTGTTTGATGCATGGAAGTTGGCAGCAGGGATTGGCAGGTAGGAGCTGGAGCACAGCCCTCAAAGAGGGAGCAGGAAGGATTAAATGAATCCACCTGGCTATGCTCCAGCCTCTCTGATCACCATTTTCTTTTGCTGCTTATCGCTGCAAGACCAATATGAGTTTGTTGTTTCCCACCCACCCTTTTTTGAGCCCCTGGGACCACGACTAGTCTAAGCAGGATATAGCTAAGCATCACTTGTGGTTTTGTTATGTATTTTGCTTAAATTTTGCCGTGCACAAATTATTCAATGAACATGTGATGTTGGCAGGTAGTGGTACCCTGGGGAGGCCTGTTAAAGAGGTACCCCTTTTCCCTGATGGTTCCAAGTTGTGTGACAGAGGACCAGAGAAGCAGGAGCAGAGGGGGGAGTCCTCCACCCTCTTAGGTGTTGGCATGGTGGGGAGTGATTTTTAGGATGCTTGTCCACCAGATTGCAGACAGTTGAGATAGGAGGGGCCACTGGGAGTCCAGGACCCCCCCCAGCCTGGGGCAAATAGCATCTGGGGCCAGGCTCTAAGGCACCCATTGTCATGGCTTCAGTTTGGGACAGATGATGGTTTCCACAATGAAATACATGAACAGAATGTGAACCATAACTGAAAATTGTTATGATGCTATGCCTTGTATGTTGTAAATTAGAATTTTTGAGTAAAATTATGCTGCAGCCTTTTGACCCAAACAGTGTGTGTGTGTGTGTGTGTGTGTGTGTGTCTTTTCTTCCTAAAAGGGACAGGATCAAGGGGGTAGGCAATGGGGACCTCCATGAGCAACAGTTATAACAAATAGATAGGCAGCAATAAACATAAAAAATAATCACCACTGACATAAAATATATTCATATATTTTTGGTAATTTTATTTATGTCTTTGATTACCAGGTAGGTGCACTGATCCGAGGGACCATTTTCAGGCATGACTCAGGCCATAAAAGATGGCATGGAAAACAAAAGTACAGTCTTGGAGCAAAAGGGTATACAAGAACACCGAAAACAGCTGATTACAATACAGAAATATTGGTATACAAAGCAGTAGAGTCAATGGATTTACCACACAGAAGATTGCAAGTGGATATACAGGTAGAGGCTGAATAATATTCCTGGTAGGCTAACAGATCCAACAGGAGATGCAAACAAACAGGCCTACCCCAACATTTCTTCAAGAAATGTGGAAGGATAAAGGAAAGAAGAGTGGACAGGGCCAAGACAGTGAGAGTGGGTTGAAAAACCCCACCAGGAGTCAAAAAGTGCAGTGGTAGATTAACAATGAGTGAGAATGAGGTGCTACCCCAGTGCACAGGAGCAGTGAGTGCTATCCATCAGGCTGGATTTAAAAAGGGATTTGAAGGCTGTGTGAGTGCTCGATGAGTGGAGGAGTGCAGGGATCCTGTTCCATAGAGAGGGGGCTGTGACTGATAAGGCTTTCCCTCCCATATTGGTGAAGACCCTGGGTAATTCAAGCAGTGGAATAGTGGACGAGCACAGTCTCCTGGGTAGTGTTCTGGCCCGGAGTAAGGAAACGAGAGGGGACACATTACCACCCCTGATGGTGCTGTCCACCAAGCAGCCGAGAGAATAGTCAAAGTGGCCTTGGAGAGGTAACTAGCCAAGGGTACTATAGAGGCTGCAGTGATGGGTTGAGAAAGGTGCCATGAGAGCAAAGCAGCAAGCACTATTGTACAGTATACAGATGTGAACCTGGTTTTGAGAGCAGAGGATGCACATGCATAGATGGGGAGCAGTAGTCAATGAATGGGAGTAGGATACCCTGCGTTATTGCTAAACGGGCCTCCAGGGTTAGTAAACTGTGTTCCTGGTAGGCGACCCCTAGCTTTTGATTTACCCTGTGAACCACATTGTTGATGTGGTCGGAGAAGGTTAATGCAGAGTCAAGTGTTACCCCCAGGTATTTGAACGAGGGAACATCATCTAGGACCATACCATCTGGGGACAGGATTCAGAGGGAGGAGCCTGAGCTAAGAATTTTGGCAAGTTTAGATTTAGATGCAAATAGCATGGATTTGTTTTTTTTAATGTTGACCAACAAGTTAAATGTGAACCAGCTATAGGAGCTGCCATAACTCTGGGAAAAAATGGAGGAAACCTGTTCAAGGGACTTATCACTGTGATAGATAACAAGATTGTCAGCATACAGAAGCAATTTGCATTTGATGCTTTCAGCAGGGAAGGAATTAATGAAAATAGAAAAGAGTAGTGGGCCCAAGATGGAATGCCAGTAGATAAAGGGAGGGCTGGGGAGATGGAGGAACCTATGCCCACAGATTGGGAGTGGTCCAAGAGCTAGCTCATGAACCAGTTAGAGGTCCCAGAGGAGCAACCAAGTGCATACAGCTTGCAGAGGAGGAGTGCATGGTTGACCATGTCAAAGGCCTTAGTAAGGTCCACAAAGATGGCCCCTGTAACTTGCTCTTGATCCATACTGGTGAGGACATGGTCAATAAAGAGTGCAAGTGTGGAGGCAGTGCTGTGAGGTTCTCAGAAACCATGTTGTTGGCTGCACATAAGATTATTTTTGTTGATATTGTTCCAGCAGCTGGTTGTGGATGATTTTTTCTAGCATTTTACTAAGATGGGGGAAGATAGAGATAGGTTTGTAATTATCTGTCGAGTGGGGGGTCCCCAGCTTTGAAGATAGGTATCACTTTCACAGATTTCCAAGTATCTGGCATGGAGGAAGTAGACAGGGCCAAGTTAAGAATAAAAGTGAGAGTGTTGGAGATAGCAGGGGAGATGAGTTTGAGCAGGATGGGTGAGAGGCCATCAGAGCCAGGGCTACCCTGGTTCAGCAGATTTCTTAAAAACTTGGTGGTGTCATGGATGGATGTGGCCTTGAAGTGGAAGGGGAGGATGTCTGGGGGGGTGGAATGTTGTGCATTTGCGTTAGTTCCCATGTTGGACGGAGGGTGTCTGGTAAGCTTGCTGAGGGTGGACTGACAGGTCTGTGAACTTTAAGTTAAAAGCTTGGGCTACCTCAATAGGCTCAGTCACGGGCCTGAAGGCAAGTCCAGTTTCATAATAGGGTTACTGGCAAGAGGATTTATCAGGGAGCTAATGGAGCCCTAGAATTTCCTGGGATTGCCAAGGCTATCATTCAGAACCTTAACAAAATAGTTACATTTTTAGGGATTTGGCCAGTTGTTTACATTGATTTCTTAGACACCTATACTCATTCCACAGAGAAGGTAAAGGGGATGATTTGTGATTGGCCCACTTCCGATCACGAGCTTTCATAAGCATCAGGGGTTCCTTGGTGATCCAATGTGTACACCCTCCCCACACTTGCCTGGTCTTAAGTGGTCATGAATCTCCAGGATGACATTTGTGAAAAAGGTCACAGCTGCGTTCACGTCGGTTATCGAGTAAAGGCACGACCAGTGACCAGCTGAAGGCCCTTACTTCTGCCAGGATGGCGGAGGTATCCGGACAATGAAAATTTCAGAAGGAGAGGTACTTGGGGGGTGGATGTCTAGTTTATTTAATAACTGCCAAAAAACTCTTTACAAAGGAATATTTACAGACCCCTCTTACAGGCCTTCACTGATGGGGTTCTGGGCTCTCTCTCAAAAATTCCATACAACTGGGGCAGTGACCTCAAAAGCCCAACCTCCTGAGGATTTCAACTGAGCCCTGGGAATATCCAGTAGGCGCACATTAGTGGAGCAGAGAGGGCATGAGGATTAGTCAAGAGACAGGATTTCAGCCACATAGCCCAGACCCAACCGATGTGGGACTTTGTAAGTTAGTACCCCAACCTTGATGGTGATTCTCCACTTCACCAGCAGCCAGCGCAGTTCATACAGGACCAGGGTCACATGGCACGACTCAGGTAGGCCCATCAGCAACTAAGTCATTGCATTAGCACCAGCTGCAAGTACCAGGGGACACCCCCATTTATCCCAAGATATAAAGCATTGCAGTAATTAAGTCTGGACATCATGAAAGCATGCACCAGAGTCATTAGGTCTTCAGGGGGGATTAGGAGTTTTATTCAACAGATGTTTTGCAGGTGGTAAAAGCCACTCCAGACTATTGCTGACACCTGAGCCTCAAATGTCAGCCTAGAATCCAGAATGACCCTCAGATTTTTCACCATCATGGAAGCTTCCAGACTTTAGGACCTGTGAATAAGCCCTGTAACTTCTTTGACCACACCCACTCCCTTCCTCTGGCCTGGAGAGTTGAGTCTCAGTCAGCCTGATGCCATCCAGTCCTGGATCTCAGCTAGACATGTATTCAGCACTTTCACCACATCATGCATCCTGGGCACAAATGGCATATACAGTGCACCTGGATGTCATCTGTAACACCTGGGTGTGTAGAATTCTGTCTAAAGAAGCAGCTGGTGAAAAAGGTTCATGGGCTAGAGTAGCAAAGAATTTCAACATGCAGTTTGGGTGCTCTGGTAAATAATAGTGTATTTTTCATAACAAGTATACAGCTTAAATTGTCTGGGGACATTGTCAGAACTTGGGTGAATTATAATAATAATGAAAGTAATTCTATTCATGAGAAATGACTACACAGTTGAGTAAGGAACCAATTAACAATGGTTTCCAATTGCAGCAAGATCTGGTTACAACTTGGAGATTGTAAAGTTTATGTATTATAGCTGGAGTGCAAACACAGATTTACAGCACAATTACAAAAATATTTATACACTGGATGGGATATTCAGAAAGGTGCAGGAGGCAGGTGCAACAGCTGCACAGCGCAAGTACACTGCGCCAGTGCGCACTGAACACGATATTCAAAGTTTGTGCATGACGGCAAGCACCAGCGCAACACGGCTGAGTATTGCAGGGATGCACCATAGCGCAACCAGGGCTGCACCAGGGAGCAAACCAGCATGCGCCATAGTACAACCAGGGCTGTGCAAGGACCAGAGGTGCAAGGGCCGGGACACAGGCCAACAGTCACAGCAGGGAGCATGCCACCAGAACAGGACAGACCACCACCAGGGTGCAGAGGATGCCATGTGGGAGGCATGGCAGGCACATGGCTGCAGGCCCCCGACCATGTGCACCACAGTGGTGCACGGAGGCTGTTTGGCACCAAGGTCCACTGGCAATCAGCCACCGGCACCACCCTCAGGAAGGCATGTGACATGCCACCTGGACCCCTGCTGGCAACACATATGCCAACAGCACAAAACACACAAACCACACAACATGTACAGAGTGCACACGTACGCCCCAGGGCACACCCACCTGCCACTGAGCACAGACCACCCTGCACAAGCCCTAGTCAACCCCCGATGTACCACTCGGCCACCATGCACACCACTGCAACATGGCTCCACACGCCAGCTTCAAAGCAGACACAGACACAGTTGGCTAACAGTACAAAAGTGCATTAAAACCATGTAACAACAGCTATGTACAGATTTACAAGGAGCAGGGAATGGGGTGGCCACAAACAGAAAGGTAGGCCAGGGAAGGGAGGCAGGGGGACTGGGGACATGGCTGGGTAAGGGTACAAGGGAGGGAAAGGGAGGGGAGACAAGGAAGGGAAGGGGGTACAGGCCAACAGGCCCTATGGGCATCCCCGCCCTACTGGTGCCTGGTGCGCTGTCTCCTCTGTGTCCTACACAGGGCCTGATGAATGAGTTATGCCACCTGGAGTGTGGCCGTGGTGACCCCACAGAATCCACTGTAGCAGCCTCGTGTTCACTGCATCCTGCTGGCCACCTAGGACAAAGGAGGGGACATGGTATGAGTGTACGCCCATATGACTGTAGCCCACCCACCATGCACGGCGGACAGTGGTGACATGCACCCCCTGAGACAGCACACAGTCACCCGCAGCATGTGTGACCACATAAGCCACCATCCTGACACTCCAGGGCCATGCAGAGCACTGCACACCAACACCACCCACGTGCCACAGACCACAACCATGGTGGCCAGGCAACAGGGCATAGCGGCGGGGTGGCAGTGGTATGGCTGGAAGATGGGCACATCCACAGCCCACCTGCAGCAGCCACACACCTGTGCAATATCCACTTCATGGTGCAATGGACCCCACCGGCAGTGCACAGCTGGAATGGCCATGTGCACAGGGGGCTGTGGCCCACCCCCACCCTGCACAACAACGAACCAAGAAAGAGTGCTTACCTGCTTGCTGTGGTGTAAATGGCACCTGTCTTGTCACACCACCCATGTGGCCTGCACCCTGTGGCTGTGCTCCTGTGCCAACCTGCCCCCGTCCACATGCAGCGCCTACCAGCCACGCACGGTGCCGATCCTCAGGGCCTAGTAGGGAGACATTGAGAAGGACACATCAGTACCTGGCAACACACCACAGGCCCCCCCTCCAGCTCAGCAATCTCCCACACGGCAGTGCAGATGGTGCCCTGGTGGTGGCTGTCCACCAACCGGCTGCAACGCCCGGCGAGGCTGTGGGCACCAACAGTGCAGCGCAGTCTGAAGGGGTGGCAGTGGTGGTGCAGCCACCCTGGCACCATTACACATGCAGTGGCTGGAGGGGCAGCAGTGGCAGCAGGACGGGGCCGAGGGTAGGCCAGGTGCAATGACTGCTGCCATTGCACTGCAGAATGATCAGCCCTAAGGGGGCCCCGCTGTGCAGCCCCCATCAGTGCAGGGGGCTGTGCTGCAGGGTCATGCAACACCCGTGGGTTGGCACAAAACCTATGCCCCTCAGGGTGCCAACCCCTTGACCGAGCACACCCGTCTGCTACGGGCCTCCATGGTGCAACAAATGCTGCTTGTGGCAGGGGTGCGTGCACTCTGCACAGAGCTGTGCCAGTCTGCAGAGAGGTGTGACCGGGACTATGAGCAGCTCCTGGCTGAGACCACATGCATGTGGGAGGACATGACCACAGCCATGGATCGGCTTACCGCTGCGGTCATGGCCAGTCTAGCACCACTGGCCACCCTGGTGCATGGCCATATGCTGCAGACCCCTCAGAGTGCATTCTCCACCCCTCAGTCCCGGTGTCATGCGACCCCGTCAGTGTCGACACCAGGATCCACTGTGGGCATTCTGGGCATGCCTGGACCAGGCCTGTTCAGAAGCCTGCAGACACCTGTGTGGGACCGGTCACGTTCCCGCAGTAACACACCTGGGGGATTATCAGTGACACCCCCTGTGGCCATCTCACAGCCTGTGTCTGCTGGGCGGTCTCGGCGGTGCTGGTCACGCATCCGTGGTGGCCGTGCAACTGCGCGGCTGTCCTGATCCATGACCCTTCTTGTCCTCTGTCTGCCACAGCCCTGTGTGCACCTTGGTGTGTCATGTGTGTGTGCATTCCAGGGTCATGCCATCCATGGTCCATGCCACACGCCCACCTTGTGCACACTCACCAAGCCATTGGCCACTGTGGCCTGTGCATGATGATGCCAACACAACACCAGCTGCTACTGTACACTGGTGTTCAGCATCTGACACATGCCCGTTGGCAGCCTCTGGGTGTGTGCATGTGGGTGCCCATGTGCATGTGCATGTGTGTGTGCGTGGGGGTGTGTGGGTGAGGTCTACAGTGCTGTACAGGGTGCTTCCACAGAGTCCAGTCCCATGCCCATCCACGCTACCCTCTGGCCATGTCTGTCATGTGGCCCAGCCTTGCATGCCTGTATACTGTGCCATAGTCCCTGGGACATGTGTGTGGTCATGTTCACCTACCTGCATGCACCATAGTGCTCCTCTGCAATTGTGTTCCGGTGGTGCTGGGCCATCCTCTGCAGCCGGGGTTCCCGTCACCCGGAGGGGGCTGCCCACCACCGTCTGGCCCGGTGTCCTCATCATCCCCATCGCTGTCCCCCTCTTCGACCTCTACAGCTATCCCACAGTCATTGGCCATGTTGTGCAGGATGCAACAGGCCAGGAATAGCCCACAGGCCTTCGAGGGGCTGTACTGTAGGGCACCACTAGACATGTCCAGGCAACGGAAACGTACCTTAAGCATCCCGAACACCCGCTCTATGACATTGCATGTGGTGGCATGTGCCTCATTGTACCTTTGCTGCAATGGGGTCATGGGCCGCCGGTACGGTGTGAGCAGCCAGGAATGGAGTGGGTAGCCACTGTCACCTGTGTGTAGAGGGTGGACATTAGTATGGTGGTCAGCATTGCTGTGCCATGGGCTGTCAAGGCCAGTACCCATGGCACCTCTGACTATGTCCCCTCCCAGAATCCATGTCATCCTGCATGTTTGCATACTCACCCACTAGGTGGCCAGTGGGGATGTCCCCACTCTTGAACCTGTGGCACAGTGCAGACTGGAGGCAGATGAAGGCATCATGTGCTCCCACAGGGCGCGTGGCACAGACATTGGTTATGCACCCCCTAGCATCGCACACCACCTGGCAGTTGATGCTGGCATAGCCCATTTGGTTGATGTAAGCAGCACCTTCCAGGCCAGGTGGCGTGTGAATGGCCACATGGGTGCAGTCAATGGCCCCTAAGCACTCCAGGCATTCGTGCTACCCTGTGGAACTCTTGTATGTGTGCTGTGCGCTCCGCCAGTGTGTTGGGGAAACGGATGTACTCCACAGCATGTGGCAGCAGTGCACTGAGGAATTGTGTGAGTAGGCATGATGCAGCTGACTGGGTTATGCCTGTCATGTCCCCTGTTGGTCTCTGGAAGGTGCCCATGGTGAGCAGGCACATGACAGCTGTCACCTTTGTCTCCACTGACAGAACATGGCTCCATCGTATGAGTGCCTGCATCTCATCACTGCACAGCTCACAGAGCCACCTCAGGATCACCCAGTTCAGGCGGTACTGACCCACAATCTCTGTGTCACTGTAGTGCTCGAAGCTGGTGCGAGATCGGTACCACCTATTGGGGGCATACCGCCGACGGGCCCTTCCATGGCTGCGCCCCCCTGCTGCCTGCCTTCTCACACCCCTCATTACTGCCTCCATCTGGAAGGTGGCACTGGCCATGTCCCTGACTGGTGTTCCACCCGGCAGCTGTTATCTCATTCCCCCCGCTGTCCTTTGTGATGCTCCCCCTGCACCAGGTACACCTCCAACCTTTGGCTGTCCTGCCCACTGCCACTGCCCTCAGTCCACTGTAGCACTTCCCCTGTCTCTCCTGCACAGTGGCACAGGCTCCCCACTCCTGTCCTGTTGCTCTTTGTTCCTGGGTGTGCCCTGTCCTACTCCTTTCCAGTCCCACTCACTGCTTCCCTCTCTTCTGTAGCGGTCACCTTGCTCCCACCTCTGTCTTCCCTATAGCGTTCATGCACCTCTCTCTTGTTCCTTTTTATTTTGGATCATTTCAGCTATTGCGCAACATCCGCTTGCTCCCCCTGTTGAATATCGCACTGTGCCATTTATTCATGGTTCCTCCCCCTATGGTTGTGTATGCATTCATTACCATTACGCTCTTGTGCATTGCAATTTGCGGGGCACAGCTGCCTTCCACTGAATATCGCAGAATGGCACATTTTCGGACTTGCGCTGGTGCATCTCTGTTGAGCATGGCGCAACCCTTTTGAATGTCTGTGCCATGGTTGCAATATTGAGTTGGTTGTGAAAGATAAAATACATGGCTGCAATACTGAGTTGGTTGTGAAAGATAAAATACATGGCTGCAATACTGAGTTGCTTGGGAAAGAACATAATGGTCTAACGGTCTTTCTTTCTTTCTTTCTTTCTTTCTTTCTTTCTTTCTTTCTCTCTTTCTTTCTTTCTTTCTCTCTCTCTCTCTCTCTTTCTTTCTTTTTCTTTCTCTTTCTTTCTTCCTTTCTTTTTCATTCATCTTGTGATACAGAGAATTTGCTTCCAAAATAAATAGTGAAAAACTATCAGATACAATTATAAGATGGACAGTTCCCCAGTAAAACTCAGAAATTCATTAAAACCTTTAACCACAGAAATATCCTTTTATTTCTATCTTGCTTTAAAAAACTAAATTCTTGACAGGAAAGTGAGATAAAAATTAATTAAAGCAAACTGCAAGGGCATAAATTTAAGTAAAGTTTACCTACCTGGTGGCCCCTGAAAGAGTTTGGGTCAAGCTGAATAATTTGTTGAGGAAAAGAAAAAGAAAACAAATAAAACACATAGCTGTATAATAAAGATACTATGACTCTGGCCCAAGAGCAGGCTGAAATAAGGATACTCCAGGTCAAAAAGTCTAAAAATGAGATATCCCCTCAAAAGGAGCTTAAACAGATCACCCAGAAATGGTCAATGTTAACTTTTCCTGAGATCTTTTATTCAAATTATAATGGACACAGTTTTACCTTTGTAATGGGAGACAAGTAGTGCTGGGTGAAATTATTAGATTCCACATCAGCAAATGTTCATAAAAATTTAACAATATTTTCTGCTGGTTGTAACACAGCCATCCTTTACTCTAGAGATCATCAAGCTGGTAGGCAGAGTCTTAGATTTAGAAACTAAAAGCCTGAAACATTCCATGACATTGAAATACTGTATATTGATTTGAGCTTACATAGACTCAACATCTGGAAGTTTATTTCTTTGTGAAATTTCATCAAATATTGCCAAGATGTTCAGTTGATTATAAGTCATGAATGCTTTAAGTTAAGGACATAAACACTGGCATTTTCCCCTGACAAGTAAATCATTAAGCACCTGACAAATTGCCACATGTTCAGTTTTGTTGTTTTCAAGTTACAAGGACTCAAAATTTAGTAGATTACTTCCATGTGAAATTTAGTGGAAATGTCCAAAATATTTTGCTGCTCATACCCCAGTCTTCTCTGGAGCTACATACCTGCCAATCTGCATATAGGGGGCAGGATTCATAAAGGAGATGCACTCAGCACCTTTCAACTGCCCAGCACAGTGGAGATGAGCTGAGCGCATACTGTAGTATTCACAGAGGATGCGCGGGGAACACGTCAGTGAATTCCCTTGGTGAATATCACAGTTGCACCTGGCCCAGGCTGCACCAGTGCATCCCCCATGTCAGGCTGGGAAACCAATGGGGCAGTGCTTCAGAGCAGACAACATGCAAATGGAGCCATTAGACATGCAAGGCACAATGGGGCCACTTGCATGTCATTATGGCCCATTTGCACTGTGCTTGCAGAAATGCAGCTGGCAAATGTGCTGAGCTCCCTGCAAGGGCTATGCACCTCCACCACCATACACCAATGCTCCAGTTAGCTAGCAGCACCCCCCCTTGCCCACAGTCCTGTACCAATTCTACAGTGCCCCACACATCCCTGGCGGTCTAGTGTCCCCCCCAATGCCCATCTCCCCATTAGTATGGACACCCAACCAAAACCCTGGTAATGATGTGGACCCCTTCCCTGCCCCAACCTGAGTGCAGAAGCCATAAAATGACCATCATCTCCCTGGTGGTCCAGTAGACCCACCCAAGAAGCCCCTCCACACCCTGTTCCCCCATCCCAGCTAATGCCTGACATTGGCAGGCAGTACATCCTACCCACAGGCCACCACAGACTCCCACCAACTCTGCTGTCACTGAATGACAGTGTACAGTGGACCTGTAAGCCAGTTGGTGGCTCCTGTCAACCAATGGGCTTGCAGTGTGTACTGTACGCTTTCATTCACAACATTGTGACCGACCCGACTGTTACAGTACATAGTTGTGAATGAAAGTGTACAGTACACACTGCAAGCCCATTAGTTGACAGGAGCCATCAATGGGCTTACAGGTGTACTGTACACTGTCATTCAGAGGCAGCACAGTCGGCTGATGGCTGTGGTGGCTTGTGGGTGGGATGTGCCACCTGCCGATGTTAGGCATTAGCTGGGTTGGGGAGAAAGGTGTGGAGGGGGTGCCTGGGTGGGTGGGTCCACTGGACCACCAGGGAGATGGTCATTCTATGGCTGCTGTGCTCTGGTTGGGGCAGGGAGGGGAGTCCACATCACTACCAGGGGTTTGGCTGGGTGTCTGTACTAATGGGGAGATGGGCATGAGTGGGACACAAGACCACCAGGTAAGTGAGGGGCACTGTACATGTGGTATGGGACTGCGGGCAAGGGGGGAAACACTGGACTGCCAGGGCGTGCAGGCTGCTGTGCTGCTGGCTGCAGTACAGCAGCCTGCTTGTGGGTGGCCACCCACATACTGTAAGTCTAGTGTTACTGGAATTACCTTTTGGAGACACATCCCCAGACATGCTCCAGGGATGCACCACTGATATGGGCTGTGAATGGGGCTGTGCCTGGTATGCATGGGCCTGCCCCCTTCACAGGCCCTCCAGATGCACCACATATTATTGCTTGCTTTGTGCCACACACCTGCAATATGTTGGCACATTGGGGTTGTGCCTACACATTGGACCCCTTCCAGAATCACCATTCGGTGCATGTCAGGGATGCGCTGGCACATCTCGGATGCACTGGGCACATCCTTTTTGTGAATCCTGTCCATAATGTTTTTGGAAGAGTCTTGGCAACTGTTACATATGCCGCTCAAAGAGAAATTGGGTCAGTTTGCAATCTGTAAAAATATTAAAATGGAGATAAAACAACAAAGGGTAAAATAGGGTGCTAGAATAGAAATGATTTAGTAAACATGAATCACAAGTTTTGGTGAGAAAGAAATAATGTGACCTACTGGAATTGAACCCAGGCCCATGGAATACCATCCTGGTGCCCTAATCACTGAATTAGGGGCTTTGCTAAATATGCTTCAGCTACCAATAGTAGTTCAGGAAATGGGCCAATAAATAATGTTTAAGAATTATGTGAGAACTGTATTGGGGCCATTTGTAATACATTTTTACCATTATTATCTAGAGGATAACCCAAAAAAGAGGCTGTGATTATGGTTTAAGTTTCATTGTAAAAATGAAAAATATATATTTAAATTAGTTATTTAGACAAACAAAAAGAAACCAAATAGGGACCATCTGAAATATTAAATACAACAAGGAAAATACTACTCAAGGTATAGAAAAAGATATACCATTAAGAGCTCTGGTAAATCCTGCTTGAGACAATCAATAAAAATAATATAATAATATTGACAGTTAGTCACCAAGGACACTGGTAGTTTTTCAAATTAAATAAAATCCCATAAAATGATATATCAAAATGATACATTATCTAGAACCTTACTTGGATATTCTTCCCAAACCTCATTTTACTTGTATTTACATTATATTTATTTAATCTTTGTATTGTTACCAGTAATACTGACATACTTACACTGTTATTAAACTTAATTTGTTTGTCATGTTTTTCTCCTCTCCCCTTTCCCCTGGGTCACACCTGGAAATGAGCCTTGGCTCAGTGTGCCTCTTCTGGTTACCAAACTTTAAATAAGATAATTAATTAATTAAGGAAGGCTGATACTAGTTTTCATTTCAAAACATAAAAATCTAATGTAATATTACTGCACCAGGATTATTGCTAGCAGGATACCATAAGCTACCAACTGATTCAGGAACGATTCAATGAATATAAGGGACAAGAGTACCTGAGAATTCATATATTATTTTAGTCTGCCCTTCCAAACACTGTTTGATCCACATTGTGTAGACAAATGCACCTGCTGCTAGCATTATACTGGTAACCCACACCACGTGGTACTTCCCAACACACTATTTCATTATTGTACTGCAATTATCTATGTAAAAATGTAAATGTAACCTTGTTATTCTGTTATTTCTTTTTATATGATAATATATATGTAAAACTGTTCACTGTCTACCACTGTATGTTATACTAAGCTATTTCTTATTGCTCAGTACCAAAATACCTGTTACATATATATATATATATATTGCCTTTTTGTTTCCTATATGCTATTTTAACTGTACTAACTTGTTATTATTCCTATGCTATCAAACTGTGTACTGCTTTGCTGTTTTTCTTGTTATCAAACTGTTTACTGTATTGTAGTCTGTCCTACCCAAGACCTCCTTGCAAATGATCTTTGCTCAATGAAGCTTTTTCCTGGTAAAATAAATAAATATAAATACAAATATGAGCATTATAGTAAAATGGTTAGATGATTGTCTAGCAAACATAGTTCTTCATCAAAACAAAGTGTTAAACTTATCAAATGTAACAGACCCAATCTTATTCAGAGAGTTAGCTAGCTACTTAACTGCAATCATTAGGAAAAGAAAAAGCTGGTGATGAATATTACAATCACTTTCACCAAACTATTTTCTTGAGCGATGTCTATTTGGAAACTGTATTTATTTTTATTTACATAAAAAATTGTAACCAGGAAAGGCACACTGATCCAAGGCTCATTTCCAGGCATGACTTGGGGGTAGGTGTGACTATGGGGTGCAAACATGAAAAGTAATCACATAAAAAAGTACAAGTAGATACAAAAGGAACAAGTACAGGTACATTGGAGAGCAAATGTTTCAAACAGCTGTTTTGCACTAGAACGATTGAATATTTACAGAAAAATTGTACATTTTAGGCAACACATAAGGTACAAACACTTAAAGACCAGTCATAAAAGCTGAGGGACCCGGAGGCTAAAATGCAAATTAAAAGTTTAGTAGTTAAGCTATGAAAGATAGGAAGAAAAGAGGTAAATGGAGACTGGCAGTTTGCAACAAATAATAGGGAACCAAGAGGAGAAAAAGCTTTGCCAGTGGTAGGCCAGCAATCAGGGCCAGAAAAGTTATGGTGTCAGAGGAGCAGACTGAGTAATTTGAGATGGGAGGTAGGAAGATAAACAGCTATGGTAAGGGGGAAGGAAAAGAATCAGAAGTCAAGAAGAAAGGAGGCACTATGAAGCAAATGTTGGAAATCAAGAGCAGATAAATTAAGGGATTGTACAGGAGGCAATGATGTGTGAATGAAAAAGTTAGAGGTGAAGCTGCAGAAGGAATGGAAGATGGAATCCAGTCTGGCAAGGGTGAATTTAGGGGCTATACCCCATAGACTGTATCAGCATAGTCTAACACTGGGAGAATCCTTGTTTGAATGGTCCTCCAATGGACAGGGACTAGTATGCAAAATCTGTTGAAGAACAGGGCAGCAAGATTAGGATTTAAGTTTTGTATTTTTTGTTTATTGTTGGCGGTGATGTGTGAGGTGAAATTGGGGTTCTGACTGAGCCACACACCAAGGTATTTAAAGGAGGGGACATCCTCTAAAAGGGTGGAGAACATGGGGGTAGGAGTCTAGCTAACTTCTGTCATGTGCCAAAGGACATGGATACAGTCTTATTGGCATTACTTAGAAGCTGGTTGAAGATGAATCAGTGTTGGGCATTGTCAAAGTCCTGCTGAAGCACTGATATAAGCTCATCAGCTGATGGGCCAGTGGAGATGAGGATGATGTCATCAGCATACAGTACATATGTATGTTGGCATTGACACAGGTGGATGGGAGGTCATTAAAAACAAAGAAAATAGAATGGAACTGAGAATGGAGCCTTTAATGACACAAGTTTGGATGGAGGAGAAATGGAACAAACCTAGCTGAACTGGCTGCCATCTATCACAGAGAGATTGTAGCTAAAATAATCTTACCACTTAGATGAAAAGACCTACAATACCTGTCCAGCAGGATAGAGTGGTTAACAGGATAGAAAGTCTTGGTGAGGTCAACAAAGATGGCAAAAGTGACATGTTCCTGATCCATATCATTTAAAACTGAGTCAGTAACCCTAAGAAGGGATTATATAATACATAGAAAATAATAGTAATAATGACGATACATTGCTAAAATATAAGGCAGCATAAATTAAAAGCAAAAAAGCAATAAGAAGGAAGAAAAGCAAAATTGTATACCATTTGGCTAGAAGAACACATAAAAGCCAACCAAAAGAATTCTATAATTATGTGAACTGATTTAAGACATCAAAGAGAAAGGTGGTACCAAACAAAATAGAGTGCTGAAGTATAGATAACAAAAAGTAGATGACAATTGAATGCTACAATTACTTCTGTTCAGTGTTTTCCAAATCACAAGCAACCTCATATAGGAGAAATAATAATAAATATAAATATGACAGGAGTACAACAAACATAAGCTCAAAAATTGTAACAAAGCAGGCTATTCATGACACACCCAGTAAATTAGGTGAAAATAAATCAGCAGGACCAGATAATACCTCACCAAATCCATTAGTAATCTAACAGAAGAAATATTAGGCCCCCAGGAGATAATCTTTACCAAAATCAATAAATGAAAATATGGTCCCCAATGACTGGAAAACTACAAATGTTATTCCTATTCATAAAAAAGAGAAATTTACAGGACCTAATTAAGTACATACTAATATCCTTAACATCAATAATCTGAAAAATTCTGCAGCGACTAATCAAAAGCTACATCCAAAATGAAAGGGGTACAAATAAGCAAATAAACACCAAACAGCATGGGTTCAAGAAAGGGATGTCATGTGTAAGTAATCTGCTTAGTTTTTATGAAAATGTTAGCAGGGAACTGGACACTAGAATTCTTGTAAATGTGGTCTTTCTGCATTTTAATAAGGCTCTTCAGTTGGTCCCTCATTTTGGTATCATAACTAAAATGCAGTACAAGATGGGAGGGATGTACTTACAGTCACTAAGCAGGAAAGGGATCTTGGGGTTATCATAAATGATGGCCCCAAAGTAGCAGCACAATCTGATAAAGCAGTGAGTAGGGCTAATGGGATGCTGGGGTGCATAGGGAGGAGTTTCTCCAGCAGGAGGAGTGAGGTGGTGTTGCAACTATATTGCTCTCTGGCGACACACCAGCTGGAGTACTGTGTTCAGTTTTAGGAGGCTGCACCTCAGAAAGAACATAGATAAGGTGGAGGCAGTCCAGAGGAGGGCAACAAAAATGGTGCAGAGGTTGCACATGAAGCTCTACAAGAAGACACTGAGGGATCTTAACAGATACACAATGGAAGAGATGGATAGGTTGACTACACTCAACCTAATGAGCTCAGACACAAGGAGACTAAGAGGTGATCTACTTTATTGATATGAACTTATCAAGGATAAAGATTTATTAGCAGAACTAGAAACATAATTAGAAAAAGCATCAACAAATTACATGGGGACATATGTTACAACTCATATGAAAATTCTTCTTCTCACAGAGAACAGTTGGAGTATGGGATACAATTCCTAGTTATGTTATAGGTAGCAATACAAAGAACAGTTATAAAAATTATGTGGATAAACTCCTGATGCAGAATCACATAGAATTCTAGAATCACTGAAAAGTGGAGAGCAGTTCATAGGGGATCACAGTCTCCAACTGCTCCAAACAACTTTGTAGCATAAACTGGGTAGTATGAATGATATTTATGAAAGCCAGATCTGAAACAAAAAACAGGAAGACAAAGGTGTCAAGAATGAAGAAGAACTGGGAACACACCATTTTTTCCTGATGTTTAGCCAGAGTAGGAAGGAAATAGATGTGGTGGTAGCTCCCAGAGGAAGAGAAAAGGTCACCCACTTTTATGCAAGGGGAAGAGTTTAGCCTGCCTCCAACCATGAAGAACCACACCAAGGGCAAAAGAGAGGTTGAGGAGAGTGACAGTAGGGACATCAATAGCAGCAGCAGAGAGCACTAGAAATTTAGCATCTAGCCCATCAGAGCAATGGCCCTTATAGGGGTTTAAGGTCAAATGGGCAGAGAGGATAGCAGAGAAGCTGACAAGGGTAAGGGGGAAGGATAGAGAGTAGAACCCAGGGAGAAGAGGAGGAGGGGGGCTGGGAGGAGGGGAAGAGGGTGAAGCATGAATCGATTGAGCAACTCAGGAGGAAATAGTTGATAAGTGAAGAAGCCACAGATATAAAGTCAGAGGCATGTGAACCTCCAGAAGGGAGACTTGGGCTGGTACACTGAGTGGGGTGATCAAAAAGGGAGTGATAACCTTCCAGAATGTATCTGGTGAAACAAGGTTTGTCTGGAGGTTGTCAGAGAAGTAGACTGATTTTAAATATGATCGGTTTAGTGCAGGCATTTTGAAGCTGCTTGTTATGTAACAGATCAGGGAGGGAGTCAGATGCCTTCTGGAGGAGGAGGAAGAGGGAGCGGAGGTGGTTGGGGAGGAACAGGAAGCAGGAGAGCACAGGCCAGGAGAATATAGTGGTTTTCAACCTTAGTAACAGAGAAATATCTTCTGAGGAAATGTCAGTACTTAGCAAAGGTTTATCATTTGCACCTTACCAGAGTCCAAACCATTTTGAATTAATGGCTGCCATTCAGCGACTTTTCAGAACTGTTAGATTAAAATAATTTTTTCATCAACAAGAACCACAGAATCAGCTTGTCCGAGACATTAGGAAAGCAATGAACTATAAGTCTAAATATAACCCCCCAATGGGACACAGTCATAGCGTTGAGGCCTTCATTTCATTAGTAACAATGGATATTAAAGCATTATTTAAGAAACCAGAACAGACAATGCCAATATACAATATAAGTCAGCAAGAAAATGATGCCTTACACACACTACAAAAAGATGAAGAAATAATAAGTAAGGAAGCTGATAAAGGGGCGGTATAGTAGTTATGGCAAGAGAAAAATACGTTGCAATGTGCAATGACTTCTTATTGGTACAAGAGAATTATGAGGCTCTAAATGTGGACCCAACACCAAGAATAGCTATGAGTATAAAACAAATATTGAATGAGGCAGAAGATTTAAAACATTTAGAAAAATGGCAGAGAGAACGTCTAGAAGTTCACTTCCCACAGATTCCAGTGTTTAATGCAATACCAAAAATCCACGAGGATGCCCTAAACCCGTTGGGAAGACCCATTGTATTGGGTAATGACTCAGTTCTAGAGCCATTATCAGGACGTCAATTACTTTGCACAGCCAATAGTAAGAGAGACAGGGACCGAGACTGAGCTGAATGCATTCCATGGTCACCTCAATGAATTGATGGCCAACTTGAAATTTACCATGATTATGAGCAAGGAAGAAATACCATTCCTAGATTTACTAATATACAAAGAGAATGGGAGACTGTGTATTAGACTGTTTAAAAAACCCACAGACAGAAACACATTTCTGCATGCTGACAGTTTTCATCCCCAAATCTAAAGAACAGCATACCATATTCGCAGATGCTAAGAGTAAAATGAAATTGCAGCCAGGAAGACATAAGAAACCAGGAGTATGACAAAATGGCAAACAGATTCAAAGCAAGGGGTTATAAACACAAAATAATAACACAAGCAAACAACAGAGCAACACAGGGAACAGTGGCAGACACAGAACATGTAGAGGAAAGCAGGGAAGAGATGAACCAACTGGTAGAGGACAGAGTAATCCTATCACTTGGACTTTCTACACTCACTAGGGACATTACACAAGTAGTTAACAAACATTGGGACACATTATTACCAACAGAGACACCAGAATTCAGAAACAAACCAATGATAGCATCAGAAAAGGCAAAAACATTAGAGGACAAACTAGTACACTCTAAGCTTAAGCCTACAAAAACAAATCAGGGACAGTTGCTCCTGGGACCCTTGAAAAGGGGAATGTTCCCATGTGGACGGTGTGCACATTGTAGCAACACTAGTAAGAAAACAAAGATTAACCATCCCAATGGGAATGCAAAATACCCTATTAACTCTACCATCACATGCGATTGTGACCACGTAGTGCATGTGCTATCATGTCTGTGCTCTAAATATTATGTGGGCAAAACAACCAGACCACTAAAAAATAGGATTTCAGAGCACAAAAACAGGATAAGAAACCATGCAGACAACAATCCGGTGGCAACGCACTTTAACAAGGAAAACCACACAGCAGCCTCACAAACGTTTTGGGGCATAGAGTGGGTAGAACAACCAGATAGAGGAGGAGACTGGAACAAAATCCTTGAAAGGAGAGAAATGTTCTGGATTCTTACAATGGACGTGACAGAAGACAGATTAGGGATGAATGAAGAGGAACATTGACCTGCATGCTGGCCATGAAAATCTTCAGCAAAACCTTTTTTAGAAACAGTAGAAGTGAGATTTCTCTGTGAGAGATAGAGTCAGGCACTAATATTAATAGGTAAGACAGAATGAACCAGACCAGTAGCAATGACAAAGTTGAATAGTAATAGTAATAGCCATTACCCCCCCCCCCAGGCTGAAGCAAACCCTTCAGCCCCTTAAAAGAACTGAAATCCCCCACTCAAATTACTGTTAAATATCCACTTTAAAAGTAAAAACAACATTTCTGTAAACAGAATTTATTTACTTTATTTGAGCAAAACTAACCTACTAACGCTTCAAGAATTAAAACAACAGCATAATTTCAGGCAGTGCTGTTTCACCTTTTGAACACATATTAAAGCAGATGCAGCAGTGTGGGCACCCAGTGGAAAGCAATGGAATTGACAGCTTCTGCCTCAGCAGTCTCTCTAATCAGCCACAATGGTGGTTGTATAGCAACCATAAACATTAGGACTAAGGGGCGGACTCTACACGTTCGCATCATAGCAGGGCAACAGAGGAAGTGCCCCAATGTTAGACCTGCCCACTAGCTGCATCATATAAAAAGGGACAGCAGGAAAGCAAAAATTGCATAGAGTAAAATCACAAGTGCACAGGACACCATTGAGGTAAGACACTACTCTAAACTAACAAGTTTAAAATGCTTAAGTGCTATTGCCAATAGGATAACATCCTGCTAGTAGTGAAGCTGTGTTTAACCATAAGGGAAATTGTTTTTAAACAGTGGCTACAGAAAAAATTCCCAGAGAAAAGGGAGCTAGATAATTCAAGCCTAAAGAAGTGAACAGATATCTTTATATGCAATAGCGCTATGGAGCATTGAGTAAGTGTCACAATTTTCTATCTCCTGGGGAAATAGCGTTAAAATAAATGGGAGGTTTTAAGAACATGTAAGAAAAACAGTTAAAGGACACTATTATTATGAATGGACTTTTTCTTTAAAGAAACTGAGAATTTTGATGTATTGGCCAAGCCTGCAAGGGATAACAAGTGCTACAGGAGTACATATAGCTCAGTCTAATGAAATGTTGAATGAGAAGTATGAAGATATGTACTAGGTGAAGGCATAATTGTCTAAGTAAGAGTAAAGTGGAATTATGTTTTGACACCATATAGGCTAGGGGAATGACTGTGAATGATTATATAACAGAAGTAAAAGTTTCAGTATGGATAATGGGGGTATTAAACCACAAAGGTTGAAAGCATAATAACAACACTGATGTTATATAATGATTATAAGAAATAGCATAAATTCCTCTATATTAACAGAAACAAGAAAATCTAAGACTAAGACTGAACAATTACAAAGAGAAGTGAACATTATAAAAACAAGGTAATGTTGTCTATATGTGTATTTATAAAATAAATTGATTAGAATAACCAAATACAAGCAGATAAAGAATAGAAATGTTTTTACACTACTGAGGAAGACATACATACATCTATATACCTGACAGAATAAGAAAGTAGGGGTGCAAGCTGGTGCAGGATTAGCAGTGAAGGTTTATAGTTATCTGATAATGTACATATAGAACTGATTATTGCTTATGGATATGATACTACAAAGGACTAGTAGCTAACTGGTAGGAGTTTATTCTCAAGGCAAGAACATGTTTATACATACTTACAAAATGCATTGTAGGGTAGGCACTGACAACTGGTGATGAGAGTGTGGTATTGGGGTTGATTGCCAAAAAATTTAAAATTTTCAGTTATAATAATTATGTTGTAGCATTAATCAAGATAATAACACTTATTTATATATTTATGTAGATCCCAAGCCCCTGAAGCAGCCCAATAATTGGGAGGAATGTTGAGCATGATGGGGGATTGTACAGTAAATGGAAAATAAAGAAGAGATTATTTAATATGAACTCAGATATGTGGCTGGCTTTCTAATTTACATTGAATTTTGATGAGGTCTGTACTACCAGCCCTGAATAGGAACTCTCAGGACTTTTCAAACCACTTTGGAAGGGAACCCACCCAAACTTCTTTCTGGAGGAGCTGAACAGTCACAGGCCTTACACAAGTCAATGATCTCCTCAGATATCCACGAAAGTGAAATCCACAGGCTCACATATGGTGCAAGAGGTCATGCTTATCCCAGACAGCAGTACATTTAGCATGACATAATAAGAGGGCCTCATCAATGTCCATGGACATAGAGAAAGTGAACAATCAATGTTCCAAAGTTTATCAAGAAGAGCATTTAGGTTTAGACACCTGGTAGTTCTGGCCCAGATGAACATAGGGGGAATTTTGGCATGACAAATCTTATGAATGCAATATGTTATCTGGTGATCACTTAGGTTGGTAGAGTGCTGTCCGAGGCAGAGCAGTGGGGTTGGCATGCCAGAACCCATTGTAGCAGGATTGGAGGAATGGTGGTTGAGGTGGATGGACTCTGAAGAGCTGACTAAGATTAAGACCCTTAATCGTGCGGACAATTGCAGTAAAGGAGGGGGAGAGACAATCAGGGGTCAAGTCACATAACAGGAAGAGTTCACCAGAGCAGGCAAGGGAGGAGAGGAAAAGAATAGAGGAGGAAATGGAATCAGGTTTGGCTTTGGGGCAGATGTATATACCACTGACAAAAACAGGAAGCAAAAAGGGGAGATGGAGGCAACCAAGAAGTAGCTTGTGGAAGGAAGGGTCAGCAGGATAGGCCCACATCACATGAGGGACTAAGGTGAGAATAAACAGCAACTCCATCACCTCAATTGCTGAGGTCTCAGAATATCAGGCTTATGTTGGAGAATCTTTAGTCTAACCTGGTTAATCTTGGGTAGAAGGCCTTGTGCATTCAGATGACAGATTCTCAGGGCTTTAGAGAGGGGAGTAGAGGGAAATGAGGGGTCTGGGTGCAGATTGAGCTTAATATCCCCAGAAAGCAGAAGGAGATGGGTGAATAGGAGAAGGAGAGTAAAAGATTAGGAATGATGAAGGAAGTAATAGTTCAGGGCTTCAGGATAGAGTATGAAGAGAGGATGAAGGTAGGAGGCTGGGGTAGATAAAGGAGAGATAAATGACAGGAGAATGGGGGAAGACTGAAGAGGAAGCAGAAAAAAAGGAGAGCAAAGAGGGAGCAGGTAGGATGTAACTGGGAGAGGAAAGTGAAGCAGGACAACCAGCAGAAGGGGAAAAATAGTATGCACAGTGGAAACTAAACGTGGTAGGCAAGGCAAAGTGCAGTTTAAACTGAGTGACGCCTGGACCACAGCCTCCATGCTGCATTGAAACAATCCCAATGTGAGTATCAGCTGGGGACTTAGAGTGATCTCCCTGCAGGAAGTCCCTCTGTGAGGGGAAAGTGTTTTTCATTGATTTTATTTTATTAATATCTAGGATTGACACCTGTAAGCTTGGGGAGAAACTGGTGGTAGACCCTCGAGAGATACCAGATGTATTTGCGTCTTATTTTACCGACATATATGGGTTGGGAAATGTAGTTGGAGAGGAGGAAATAAATGCTTTTTTTGAGGGAATTCCCCTTCCCGGTTTTGGACGAATTCCAGGCTAGTAAGTTAGAGGCTCCTATTACAGAGATGGAGATATTGGGGGTGGTGCAGTCTTTGTCGATTGGTAGGACTCCGGGGCCGGATGGTCTTACAGTGAAGTTCTACCAAGTCCATATTAAGACGATACTCCCACTTCTTCTGGATTTCTTTAATATTATTATGTAAGAGGGGTTATCCCATCCGCCATTATATCAGGCATACATATCTTTGATTTCCAAGCCGGACAAACCCAGGGATAGAGTGGATAGCTATAGGCCTATAGCTTTAATGAACCAGGATATCAAGATCCTAACGAAAATCTTGGCTAATAGAATATTGAGGGTTGCGCCGCTATTAATGAGCGAAGAGCAACTAGGGTTTATGCCTGGGAGGAGAGCCCAAGATGCTCTCAGAAAGCTCCATCATATAATCCACTATGCATCAGATTCTCAATTACCTTTAGCTCTAATATCATTAGATGCCGAAAAGGCGTTCGATAGGGTCTCCCACAGTTTCTTGTTTGCTACAATGCGGAGGATGGGTTTTCCAGAGGGCCTGCTTAAGGGTATTAAACACCTTTATGCTGCCCCAATGGCTAGGATCCTGTGCAATGGGTACAGTTCACAAGAAATTTTGTTGAAAAACCGGACTAGACAGAGATGCCCCTTATCACCAATATTATTTAACATTTATTTGGAGCCTTTGTTAAGAGCGCTTAAGGAGGATAAATTGATAAAAGGGGTAAGGGTAGGGGGGAGGGAACTTAAATTCTCAGTTTTTGCTGATGATATTTTACTACATTTAGAGGACCCAGCTATGAGTTTCAAGAGAGTAAGGGTTTTAATTGGGAGTTTCTCGGTGGTGTCAAATTATAAGCTGAATCTATCTAAAACCCAGGTTCTCCCCTTGACCCCGCATGTATTTAAGGCAGATTTTACTCAACTTGGTCTTCAATGGAGGGCGGATGAGATTAAGTACTTGGGTATTCGGGTTACAGCAAATAGTGAACGGGGAGCTGAGGTAAACATGGAGGGGGTGATATCGGCACTAAGAGGAGACATATTGAGATGGAACAAGCTCCCCTTGAACTTTACGGCTAGACTTGGCCTTATCAAAATGAATATCTTGCCTAGGCTCCTATATCCACTATATATTGCCCCGTATGATATCCATTTCACTTGGTTTAGGGTCATTAAGAAACTTCTTTCTGATTTCCTATGGAAATCCAAACCTCTAGGAAGAAGTATGAACGCTTTGTTTGCCCCAGGCAATGGGTGGGATTAAACTCCTGATCTTCTATTATATTATGTGGCAGGAAATTGGGTTTTATGCTTCGTTGGGTTAGGGAGACTGAGGGGGAGGTGTACATCCCAATATGGTTACAAATTGAAAGGCAGATGTTGAAGGAACGAGGTCTTTCATCTGAGGCATTAATATACTCTAATCCTACAAAGGATTACTTTAAAGGGGGTGGGAATTTGATTGGGAAGTCTTTGAGGGCCTGGTGGGCCTTTCTTCCCCTGTCGCGAAGAAAATCACAGTTGAAAGCTTGGGATCAACCCGTGTTGGGTAACCCTACATTTGTAATTGGGGGGCAGGTGATAAGTGAGAGGTGGGCCCACCAACTAAGGGGTTTAAGGGTGAGGGATTTTATCCAAGGCAAAGGGTCATTATTCCGGCCCCAGTGGAGGGATGCCCTTCTTTAAGAAGTGCAACTAACCCAGTTGTTGAAGGCAGTGGTGAGGAAGACTGGGGGTTTTCGGATGGGTCATTCACTTGGGAATTTTTAAAGGCAGTGGATCCAAGGCAAATATTCTTTCTCAGATTTACAGGAAGTTGGTGGAGTTTGCTAGTCCACCCTCGCCCATACAGGTGGTGTACTGGGATAAGGTTATGGCCCCCAAGAAGCTGGTTTGGGACTCAATTTGGAAAGCTCATAGATATATAACAATTCCTAAATTTAGGACCATACAGTATTTTATCGTATCCGATCTGTACTTTACCCCGGCAAAACTATATGATAGAAAGCTTAGGCAGACGGACCGCTGTTTTAGATGTGGGAATGGAATAGGTGACTTGCTCCATGTAATGTGGGAGTGCTGTAAAATTTCCCCTTTGTGGGTGGAGATTAGGCAACATATGGATCCACTGATGAATTATTCTGATTATATAACCCCAGAGGTGTGTGTTCTGGGCGATTTTTCAAAAGTTCCTGGGGTTTTACCCAAATTTCATTTGGCTCTGATGTCGTCATTAGTCAAGTCCTTTTTGGCTCAACATTGGAAAGACGACCAAGAATACTCCTATGGTCAGTGGGTGCGGGATTTGGTAACAGCATTGGGTAAATTAAAGAGACAGCTTTGGGGTGAGGGGAATAAAGGGCTATATATTAAGAGATGGGCATCTTTAGAAGCAATTTACTTATCTCAGAAACAACTGTAGGTCCGTCTGTCTTGCTTTGATTAGCATGGGCTTAGCTAACCCTTTTTTCTTTTTTTTTTCTCTAAATGGGAGTTTCTGATTAGTATTTGCCTTTTCTCTTCTCTCTCTCTTTTGATGACTCGATTGAGTATGGTGGTCAGTATATAAACAACTTGAGATCCTGGCAAGGGTTATAGGGATCGGATGTAAAGCCTTCCAGATATTAGGTGGGATGGGGACTCTCTCTCTATCTCTTTCTCTTTAGGGATGCAGCAGGAATCCACCTTTGGTTTATGTTAGAGGTATTTCATGAACTCCACTACAGTAATAGCACTGTGGATAGGTATGTTTGGTGTGTGGTGGAGCTGACTCCTGTTTGGGCTCTGTTTATTTTTTTTTCTTTTTTTTTTTTGTACTATAGGTTGATTGTGAATTGCTCTTATCTGTTTATTTGACCTATATTTCTAGCTCATACTCTATTACCTGGGAAGGTGGATTGTACATTTATATATTTTACAGGAGTCTTTATTAGACATATGTACTACTATATGATGGATCCCTGCTGTATATGTATATATGGGATTGTATATAGTTCATATGGCCAGTTTGTGGGCTGTATACCCTGGTTATGCCAGGTCTTTATCTTTTTTTTTTTTTTTTTGCCTTCTTTTTTTTTTTTCTTTTCTTTCCCTTCTCCCTTTTTTTTATTTATTTTTTTTATTTTCCTAGTTGTAATGTATGATGATTGTTAATTAAAATCCAATAAAGACACATTGTGCAAAAAAAAAGGATTGACACCTGTAAGCTAAAAGCTCATTACAAAGGTTCCATGTCAGAGGAAATATTTTATATGAGGGCAAACAATACAGGTAGGGGGCTAAAATGTACAATCAACTGATACAAATACAGATAAGATAGGAGGCTAATACAGGCAAACTACTGAAAATATAAAAACAAAATCATTAAGGTAAATGAAAGTGTACAGATATACAAGGATATCAGGATGGTGTACAACGGTAGCACAAAGGACAAGCAAAGCTGTAAAACATGGCATTGTACAATGTATGCCACAGGTCACCCAATCATAACAATACAATTGCAGGGAGACAATGGAGCAGGATGGAGGCAGAAACAGGGGAGAGGTAGATCCAAGGGTAGGAATGGGGCCAGATAGCAATTGAGGGTGAGAAGCATGTGAAAAGAAAGATGGGAAGGTAGGGGTGACAGGGAGGTTAGGAGGAGTGGTATACCAGGAGGGAACAAGAGGCCAGGGGTAGTGGGTCAAAAGTTGATGACTCCTAGTGGAAGCAGTCACAGCTGGCCAAAGCAATAAGATACTACCTGAGTAGTCTCTTAAAAGAGCCCAACATCGGAGCCAAGAAGATGTCAACGTGAAGTGAATTAAACCAAAGTGGGGATCGATGGGCAAAGGATCTTTTCCCTTGGGAGGTGCGGCAGCTGGGGATTTTGAAAACCTGGTTGATAGAACTTCTGGTGTGTCGAAGATTGGAGAATGGGGTGAGAAGCTCCTGAACACCGGGGGCATCATTCCAATGCTCCCTTTTTTTGCTAGTAGACATGTTTGATGCATTAGCCTGATCTTGAAAGGGAGCCAGGCAGCCTGTGCATTCATGTCGCAGGTATGGGTCAGACAGGCAGAGCCAGTTAGGAGCTGGTAGGCTTTATTAAGTGCAACAGTGATGCGGTGGAGTGATGTTTCTGTGGATGACCCATAGATGACAAGCCCATAGTCTATAAGTGATACCACAGAGCTATGAATAGCTAATTTAAGGGCTTCAGGGGACAGACAAAATTTGTGTCTGTATAGAAACCCAATATGCAAGTTGACTGCCTTGGCGACGTTATCTATGTGGATGGTGTAAGACAGGATACTGTCGACTGTGACCCCCAGATACTTAAAGTACTGAACTAGTTCCATGGAAGTGCCCACTTCATTGGTGATTGATAGAGGTGTTGAGAGGTCTAAACCTCACTTTCAGATTCTTGACGATATTGGGAATGCAAGTAATCACAGATACATTGCATTAGAGTAATAAACAAGTTTATTACTACCAAGGGATAAATCACAGTTGCCCTAAGCAGTTCTTACCAATACAAACCGGGATCCAGTGCTAAGCGTTCCCTACACCTCGAGGTTTCTCTGTTGTCTCTTGGGGTCTCTCGGGTCTCCGAGGTGTAAAGCTTGTGCATTACATTATATACCTATGATAATTACTATGGTTACCAAAAGATAGAAACATTTCTAGTTACAGAGATGAGCCCTATTGGCTAAATTAGAGGTGGCTCCGTGGTCCAAGATAACATTATACAATTCTGTAAAGTCATCAGTTTGAGAACGAAAGAGTTCTTATACAGAGTCTTACATAACTCAATGAAGTAGTACAAATCACCAAAAGATGGCAATGCCGTCTTACATATTATAATTACTTCAAGGACACAGGTGTCTTGGCATCTGACTAGTAAGAAATACACAGAAAATACATGGTAAAATATATATGTATTAGCAAGCAAAGTGTATTACAACAATATGCATTCATATCCTGACATCTACTCTTATATGGTAGATGCCCTTAGCCCTAAATATTAGTATAACCTGTACCTAAGTGTTAGCTGTCTATGGTGTACCTCTGAGGGTACCAATTAGGGTGCAGGGACCTCGTGTAATGGAGGGTAGAAACTATGTTTGTTTTGTTGGTTGGAAAGCAACATTATTTTCCTTTTTTTGTAGTTCATTATAAGTTTATGGTTGCTGAACCATCTTTTGACATCTGCAAAGTTTTCCAGGAGCTGCCTCTCCAACACTTGGGGGTCAGGATCACTAGTGAAGATGACAGCATTGTCAGCATACAACAAAATACAGTCCTGGCAGACAAGAGGGAGTTCGTTTAGAAAGATACTAAACAAGAGAGGTCCCAGAATGGAGCCTTGGGGGACTCCAGAACAGACAGGCCTACTATCAAAAAGGATGTTCCCCATCTTCACTTGCTGCAAGCGGTCACACAGGTAACTACTGAACCACACCACAGTGTTAACAGGGAGACCAGAGGCAGAGAACTGAGCAACTAGGAGAGCATGGTTCACTGTGTCTTGATTAAGTCAATATAGGCCGCACCAACAAGGTGACCTTGATCCTAGAAGTGATGGATAAAGCCTGTAAATTCTAACAAGGCTGTTATTGTGCTATGCCTGTTCCTAAAACTGTGCTGCTCAGTGCACTGCAGTTGATACTTTTCAAGTTATTCAATCAGCTGACCGGCAACTGTTCTTTCCAAAGCTTTCGAGAGTGGGAGGAGGATGGATATCGGGCGGTAGTTCCTGTGTATAGCATGGTCACCGCTCATATGCACTGGTGTCACAGTTGCAGCCTTCCACAATTTTGGGAATTATGAGTGCCTAAGTGATAGGTTAAAATATGAGTTAAGGGCATAAGGATTTCGTCAAGAGTGAGTGCGACAAACTTAAGGTTCAGGGAATCTCCACTTGATCGTGACTTCGCCAATACCCTGAAGAGGTATTTCCTGGCTGCCGGGGCTGAGATAGCCATGAAATAAAATGGTGAATGTGAGGGGTGTGAAGCTGCATCACCAGTGGAATCAGAATTGCTGGTCGGGCAGAAGTAATTGGGCGGGGAGGACGCTGCTCAGGTCTGTAAATGCATCATTGAAAGCATTAGTAATGTCTCTTGGGTAAGTGGAAGGTACGCCATTGATAATCAGCATGGGGGGGGGTTAGAAGCTTTTCTGGTAACTTCTTTGAGGTTGCTCCAAAACGTTCTGCCATCATTCTGAGAGTGAGACAGGGCTTCTTTATAGTAGTTACTTTTTGCAGTGCAGATAGCTCTGGTGCATTTGTTTCTTGCCTGTTTATAGCTCTGAACATCGGCCTGTTTCCCTGTGGCCCAAGCCCTGTGCCACAGGTGATCCCTGGTTTTTAATAGCTCAATGAGATCCAAGGAGATCTAGGGGTTATTGCAGCCTTTTATTTTCTGTGTTCGGTAGGGACCATGTTTGTCACTCACCATGGTGAATAGATGTACAAATTGTTCAACGGCAGTATTGACGTCATAGGTGGAGAAGACAGGGGACCAGTCTAGACTCTGGAGGTCAGATTTCAGGAGATCAAGATGACCCCGGGTGAGGACCCTAGTGGAGATTACTCTAGTGGGGGGGCTTGAAGAATTTATTGGCCCGGTAGATTAGGATAGAAGATGTGATTGGGACGGTTGGAGAGGACACAGTCCAGTAGGGTGCCTGATTGCGTTTTATAGTTCATCCTTGTGGGCAACTCAACAAGCTGTGCAAGGTGAACGGAGGAGATTGCGTCTCTGAAGAGGCTGGCATCCAGGGCAAGCCAACTGACGTTGAAATCACTAAGCACTATTACTTCAGAGTAATAATCACTATCACCTTGTCGGTGTGGCCTGTATTGACTTAATCAAGGCATTCAACATGGTGAACCATGCCCTCCTGGTTGCTCAGCTCTCTGCCTCTGGCCTCTCTGTCAACACTGCAGTGGCATCCTTCGGGACTGGGCAGCTCAGGAAAGTGTCGGGGAGGGATGTGGGTGGTTGGGGAGCTGAGACAAATATAGGGGTACATCTCCACCCTGGCCAGACAGCCAGAAACAGAATTGAAAAAAAAAACTGTAGGAGTACGAAGATAAGCAGGGACATTGGACATTGACATCCAACAGGATTCTTAGCAAACAGTAAAAACATGAAGAGTTAGGCATGGATATTCAGAGCAGTTGCGCATGGCACAACTGAGTTGCGCCAGCACAACTACGGTGATGCACCGAGGAGTGATATTCAGCGGGAGCCATGGCACAGCGCAAAACCTATTGCGTCAATGTGCAACTATAATATATGCGGCACAAGTGCAGGGGGTGGTCCCATGAATATGCAGCACAATGGTATATTCAACTGTGAAGCCATGGCACAAGTGTGGAGCAACTCGAAGATGCGTCGATCAGACTTCTTCCTATAAAAACAGAGCACAAACACATAGACAGCAGTTGCACCAAGAGTGTGAGAGAGAGAGGGGGAGTGAGAGATAGTGAGAGAGACAGATAGACACAAGAACAGACACAGAGGGAGAGAGATAGAGAGGTGGAATGGGAGAGGGAGAGAGGGGCAGAGAAAGAGGGAGACACACACACACACACACACACACACACAAAAACAGTGGACCAGTGTGGCACACAGACAGCAGCGAACCGCCCAGGGGGACAATGGACTGAAGGAGTGATGGAGAGTGCACTGTTCCTGATGGAGGTGGTAATGAAGGGTGTGAGAAGGCAGGAGGAACAATTAAATGGCCTACAAAGGGCCCATCAGTGGTATGCCTGACACAGGTGGTACAGTGCCCACATCACCTTTGAGAACTATAGTGACACAGAGATCGTGGGCCAGTACCACCTGAACAGGACTATTCTGAGGCAGCTCTGTGAACTGTACAGTAAGGAGATGCAGGTACCCACAAGACAAAGCCATGCTATGTCCATGGAGACCAAGGTGACCGCCATCATGTGCCTGCTCGCCACAGTCACCTTCCAACGAACAACAGGGGATACAATGGGCATCACCCAGTTGGCCACGTCCCACCTCCTCACACAGTTCCTCAATGCTCTGCTGCCACGTGCTTCGGAATTCATCCATTTCCCCAGCACACAGGCGGAGAGTACAGCAAACATGCAGGACTTCCACAGGGTGGCACACATGCCTGGCATGATTTGGGCCATTTACTGCACCCATGTGGGCATCCACATGCAACCTGGCCCCAAGGGAATGATGTACATCAACAGGAAGGGGAGCCCAAACATCAACTTCCAGGTGGTGTGTGATGCCACGGGGTGCATCATCAATGTCTGCACCACACATCTTGGGAGTGCACATAACACATTCATCTGGCACAGGTCTGTGCTATACCACAGGTTTGAACATGGGGACATCCCCGTGGGCCACCTAGTGGGTGAGTATGGCACAGGCAAGGGGCAATGGGCATTGCAGACTTGGGGATGGGGGTGGGCTGGGTGTCCCTGGTGGTCTGGGCACCGGGGACAGGCAAGAAGCACAGCACAGAATAGCATAGGGCTAACTATGTCATTCTCCACACAGGTGACAGCACGTACCCACTGAGGCCCTGTCTGCTCACCCCCTACCGGTGACTGGCATCCCCAGCAGAGGAATGGTACAACAAGGCACACGCTAGAACACACAGCATCATCAAGTGCATCTTTGGCATGCTGAAGGCAAGATTCAGTTGCCTAGACAGGTCAGCCAGTACCCTACAGTACAGCCCCTCAAAAGCCTGTGGCCTATTCCTGGCCTGCTGCATACTGCACAACATGGCCATTGACCGTGGGATAGCTGTCGAGGCAGATGAGGGCAACAGTAGTGGGGATGATGGAGACAATGGGCTGGAGGGTGGTGGACAGCCGGCCCCTCGATGGAGGGACCCCCGACTCCAGCAGCAGGCATGATGCCACCATGACATTGTTGCACAGGAACACTTTGGCGAATGCAGGCAGGTGGTGCGGTACACATGCATGGGCCACACAGACAAGTACAGCACACATGCAGAGACAGGCATGGCAAGGGGCATACACACACAGCGGTGCAATGCAGGGGTAGGGGAGTCAGTGGCACACAACCACACACAGCAAAACACACACACACACACACATTTACACACACACACGCGCACCCAGCCACCCAGACTTTGGAATGTGGCATGGATCAGATGGATGGCACCAGTGCACAGGCGCAACCAGTGCTAGACTGCTCTCATCATGCCCATGCCACATGGTTCAGCAGACGGGTATGCACACAAAGGCAGCATGCGGCATGACACACAGGCACACCACCATTGGTATGGCACACACACACCACCCATGTGTGCACAGGGCATCAGCTGCAGACTGTGGTCAGGGCAGCCCACAGATCAGGGCAGCCACAAGGTACCATGGCCACCACAGCCACGGGAGCAGCTGCACCAGGGTCAATCGGCAGCCACAGGCTGTGCATCAGCTAGGGGGTGGTCCAACAGCACCCCCGGGGTGGAAGCGCGAGACCACGACCGTGTCCTCGCAGGGGTGTGCAGGCGCCCAAACAGACCAGTCCTGGACATGCCAGGGATGCCTACATCTGAGCCCGGCATCCACTGCATTGGGGTCACCCGACACCGAGTCCGTGGGGTGGACAACACACTCTGGGGGGGTCTTCTGTGCACAGCCACTCCCTGTGGCAGCCAACAACACAAAGCCATCTACAATTGCACTGGCAGTGCGATCCAAGGATGCAGTCATGGCCTCCTGCATGTGTTGCATCCTCTTCAGGATCTGTGCAGTGCCCCTGTCCTACTGCTCGGCAAACTGGCACACCTCCTCATGCAGTGCACACACCCCAGTGGTGAGCAGCACCTGTTGCTGAATGGATGCCGCTCAGCAGCTGGGTGTGCTCAGCCAGATGGTCTGCATCCTGGGGCTCCTGGATGGGATGCCGATCATCTGGGGTGACCTGCTATACTGCACAGCACCCCTCTCCAGTGGATGCTGCACAGTGGGGTCTGCAGGGGGAATGTGTACAGCAGGTGCACTGTCGGCGGACCCTGTGTCTAGCTGCCCAGTGGCACCCATAGCCTGCTGCCATCACCCGTCCAACCACTGTATGACATCCTGCACCTGCACAGCTGCACCACCACCAATGCAGGCACATCTGTGGCAACACACACCACCGTACCTGCAGTGGTGGCAGGCAGCTGTACTGCCATTAGCATTGCGCTGGGCGCGGTAACTGGCTGTGATGCCAGCAGGGGCGACACGCCCACATCATCACCCATGCTGTCCAGGAGGTGTGTGAAGTCATCATAAGTCAGACCCTTCCTCGATCTGAGTCTCTGCACACAGGACACCAAGGTTGGCATCCTGCAGGATCACATCCAGGGCATCATCTGACCCTAGGCCAAGGACACCCACAGGCACCATGGTGCTGATCCGTGGCCTGTTGGGACCCCGGATGCTGGTGGATGTTGATGGTGCATCCTCCGGGGCTGTGCCAGCATCCACAGGTGCCACTGCTGGCACCCCATCCTCTGCACAGAGGCATGCTGGTGCAACAAGAGAAGGATGGTGTGTCAGTGATGCATTGCCCACATGTGGCCCCCCTTATAATGCTGCCGCATGTGTCCTGCAGCATGGCATGTGTGTGGGTGTGCACAAATGCACATGACAGGCAGGACAGCTACATGCACGGCAGCACACCCATGTACGCACCCTCCGGGCCACCAGCTGTGTGTGGCTGACATATATACCATGCAGTGATGGGCTGCCACCCATCTGGAAGCCTCCTCCAGGCACATCCTCCACCAAGGTGTGGTGGATGGTGGCTGCCACCAACTCCTCCATTGGTGTCAGTGTGGGTGCATCTGTTGGCCCTCCTCTGGTGGCATTATGGGATGCTCTGATGGCTGCCACCTTTTTCTTTATGCATCGCCTGTCAGTCCCAACCTTCCTGCGGCACTCCTGCGCTGACTGCTGGTGGCTACCATGCTGGTTGACATAGGTCATCACCTCCTCCCATGCAAAATCTCTGTCCCGTGGTGTGCCCGTGGCACTGCTCAACAGGGCCTCCCTGTTGACGTAGGCCTCGAACAGGGCATCCGTCTCTCCCTTCATGAAGTTGGACCTGCGTTTCCGTGCAAGGACCCGCTCCTTGCCCTCCACCTGTGCCGATATGTTGCCTTTTGTGAACATGGATGGCACAGTGTGTCAGTGTCAGCATCTCCCTGGTCCATCCCACCTTGAAGTGCTATCTGCTCCCACTGTGCTGCTGCGGCATCCACCACTTACCTGTCACAGTTGCAATACTGGTATATGGCCTGTGCTGTTCTGTGGCACTTATGAGGCACAACACATGCAAATGAGGTTGTGCGCAATGGTAATGATATGCTAATGCACCCCACTGTGCCACGCATTGGCTGATGAGCTCATTTGCATGTGGCATCTGAATATCGAGATTGTGCGCCATGCGCAATGGTATTGTGTCAGAGCAAGCCACAGTGCAATGCCCACACATGCATGGTGCATGGGCCTGCAGTGCACATGCACGCTGTGCTTTCATGGTGTCAATCACGCAACACGCATGACCAATGCAATGTATCGGCGCTGCGCATGGTCATGCATGTTGGCGTATGCCCTATCGTGCACATGCGCACATTGCACTAGCCACTGATTTCTGACCCCTGGGTCACATCCATGACCCTGTGACCCCACCGTGCCACACCTACTGCACATTCCCAGCAGTGCGCGATGGGCAGGCACTGTGCATACTCCTGAACATCGCACATCCGACACCTGTGGTGACCATGTGCACCCGCTCCCGCCATTTGCACCACCGAACCCATTTGAGAGCCATGGCACAGGGTCTGGAACACCATGTCCTTAATTGGAGTGACCTGGAGGTGGTCAACCTCATCTTCTGTATCAAGCCCAACAGCGCACAGCTGTTAGGCCAGGTGCCCCTGCAGCAGGCCAGGAGCAGTGTATGGCAGGACATTTCTGTCGGCCTGCAGAAGAGGACGGGGTGCCAAGAACAGTAGAGCAGTGCAAACACTGGTATGGTGACCTGAGGAGGAGGGACCCTGACCAGCTCCAGAGGTTACAGGCACGTGTCAGGTGTGGTGCAGTGCCACAGCCAGGTAAATCTTCTCATGTTGCATGTCTGCCCTGGTGCTGTACTGTGGCGTTGGATTTGTTGCCTGGCATGCCCTATGGTGGGGTACACTGTCATTGTGTACATCACTGAGTGGCATTGCCTGCTACTGCTTGTGTTGCGATGCAGCTGTGCTGGCATGTGGGACATGTGGGGCAGGGGCATGCCCTGTGCACAGAGGGCTGTGGGGGGGGCAGCTGGTGTGGTTGGGTACTGATGTGCACCTGTCTTCTTTCCACTCCCAGAGCTGGAGGACTGCAGGCAGGCCAGAGCAGCAGCAGAACACAACCAGGCAGTGCAACCTGATAGGGGTGGACCTGCACAAGCAGCACCACAGGAGGAAGGGTAAGCACTGTCATGGTCCTTCTCACTGTACATGGGGGGTGGTGGTGGGGAGTGGGTGCGGGCATGGCCACCTGTGCCATGTGCCATGGCAGCTGTGTGTGTCACACTGTGCGTGGTGCATGCCACTGTGGCATTTCCATCGGACACGTGTGCCAGCTGTTGGTGGGGTGGGTGTTCGCCCGTCTGCCACCATTGCTGCTGTGGTGGTGCCGGTGCAGTGTGCCATGTGACTGTTACTGTGCAGTCTTGTGGCCATTGTGTGGTGGGGACCACCTCTATGCAACACCATGGTGTGGTGTGTTGCTGGCTGGCATTGGCCCACCCCCTGCGGGTGTCCATTCTGGGCCCTCCAGGGATGTGTGGTCTCACTGCCCATTGCATACTGTGGGTGGGCACAGTTCCTTGGGCCATTGCACTGATCACCTGTCCTGTCTCTTGCAACAGGTGTCCGGCATCCAACGTGGAGAATGCCCCACACAATGCTGTCCTGTCTGATGTGGCAGACACTACTGGTGGTCTCCAGTATCCTGGAGGTGGTTGTCGCCATCCGAAAGATATTGACAGCAGAGCGGAGGGAGCAATGGCTTGGTGGGGCAGCTGGATGGGGCCGCCCCTGATGTTTCTGTTCTTTGCCCCTGTTTTCCCTGTTGCTCCTTCCCCTACAGTCCCCCCTCCCATTGTACAGTCCCTGTTCCCTGTCCCCTTCTCTCACTGTACCTAACCTTTCCCTGCCCTGTTATATTTGTACAGTTACCTGTTATATAAATATCTTCTAACATATCTGCCTGTGTCGATGTTTGCTTTGCAAGTGGCATGTGGAGCCATGCTGCAGTGTCCCAGTGCCTGTCCATGTTGTGTATGAGAGGGGGCAAGTGTTGTGCTTCCGTGGTTCCCTGCTGTGTGCTGTGGTGTGTCCCATTGTGGTGGTGTCCATCCCCTGGGTCAGTGGCTGTGCATTGGGGGTGCCCATGGAGCAGCAGTCAAGGGTGTGTGGAAGGTGTGTGCATGGTGGTGGCACACAGGCATGGTCATTGTTCCAGTACTGTCCACATACTGTGTTGGGGTCCTCTGCTTGGTGTTGAGTGACCTGTCCCATGTGGTCTGCCATGCTGCCTGCATCCTGACTCATTCAGTGCCCGCTATGTGGGCTCCCTGTGTGCCTGTGTGGCATGTGTGTGCTTGGCTGCATTGTCCTGAGTGTGGTCTGCTATGGTCTCGGGGGGCACAGCCAGCAGCCTGCCAGGGGGGTGGGGGGCTCACTTGGTGGCTCTCCATTGACAGTTGGCACCTCCTGTCACATGCTATCCATGCCACCATTGTGTTCTGGGGTCCAGTGTCTGGATGCCTGTGTGTGCCCTGCTGTGCCCTGCTGGTGGCCTCCTGTGGCTGCTGTCACTGTGCTTCCATGGCTCTGTCCCTGGGTCTGTTATCTTTGCCCTGCCCCCCCTCTGTTGCTGTGCTGCTCTGCGCTGCCATGGTTGCGCTGGAGCATCTCTGTTTGTGCCATGTCGCAACTCTGCTATATTCAGCTGTGTTGCACTGGCACTGTTCGGCCTGTGCAACCTCTGAATATGGCTCCAGTTGCACCTTGACGCATCGGATTTGTCCTGCACCAGACTTGCACCGGACTTTGGTGCATTTCTGAATATCTTGGCCTTAGAAAACAGCGGAGCCAGAAAATAACTTTAACAGATACTATGTAACCCCCCTGCAAATGGCGGTTCCCAAAAGACTTCCAGGAGCTTGCTTGAATGCTCCAAGCCTGAATGGTGTTTGACGTTTAAGCCATTTATCAGTGAGTGTTTTTAGAACCTCTGGTACTGTCTCTTTAAGAGCTGTCTGCTTGCAGACATAATTAGTTTGTATGGGGGACTGTGTGTTTCTTTGATTGAGTACCACTCAAGCTGCTGCCAATTCACTCCATTTTTGCAGTCACTAGGAGTGCAAAGGGAACCTATCTGAAAGATGTAACTGTTTGCCAGAAATCATTTACAGTAATAATGAAATTACAGTTTGTCTAACCTGCTTTCTTTGCAGTCAGAACTGTGTCTGCCTAGTTCCCCATTCTGGTTTTGAACTGCTGAACTGGACCAATCAGTGTGGGTAAGCTAGCTCTAAAATGGTGCCTTTGGACGACCAGAAATTTGGACTCATAATCTGAGCCAGCCACAAGAGGATTGTATTAGACAGTGACTCTGGGAGATGTAGTTTAGACTTCAGCACCTTTTTGGACCAACAGCAGCAGTCTATTGTGAGTGACAGCCAATCCAGTCAAGAACTGGGAGGAACTCAAAGGAAGTGCCCGGTTTTGTCGGTTGGAGTTCAGTTTAGCTCTGGAGTGAAGAAGGAAGAAACCCTGTGCTCCTTCAGTGCACAGTTTCAGTCAAAAAACATGTGTAAGGCCCAGAGTTCCAGTCTGCAGCTTGTGTAACTGCTTGTTAGGACTGAATCCGTCCTGTGAAAAGAATCAAAGGATCTCTGAAGAGTAGAAACCAGGCTCACCCTGTAGAAGACTGGAGAAATTGTTGAATTGCACTCGGTCTGTCAGGAACTGAATCTGCTGTGTGTTCTCCCGGGTATTGTGCAGTAATTGCGATCGGGATAGAGAAGCAGCCTGCCTGGTATAGTACTTTCTTTTTACCATATAAATGTGTGAAGAGTCTCTTGAGCTCAAGAGTAGCCCTGCTGATATTGAAGGACCCTATCTTATTTGGAGGTCGTGAGTACTAATTCAGGGTCGCTCCTGTTGAATTGCCACATTAAATCCAAATGGAATTATTGTACTGCTGACTGTTTAATTTTCCTTTCTCTGTGTGAAAGGGCCCTTACCAGCTGCCACGGTTTGGACTAGCCACTAGGGCTTGGGTACCCAGGGACAGTAACTGATAGGGATAGGCCTGTGCACAGAGCCATAGGTAGATGATTAGAGTGATAAGCTAATTAACCTGATTTCCCCCTGTCCTTGTTATATCCCCCTAAATAAATCAGAGCTGCTTGTTTCAGCAAAGTTATACTGCCTGAGGTATTTGTCTATGTTAAAGTACTGTACTGTGATTGTTGCACTGTATCTTATTTCACAGGAGGTCCCAGTGCCGGAACCAGTCCTGGGGGTAAGTGTATACTGTGAAGGTAATTCTGATATATTGTGTGGGCCACTAGTGGGAAGAAAGGGGGGTTGCAGTGTCCCAGAGGGCTGTGACCAAGTTAGTTTAACTATTGCAAACCCTGACCTCTGGGTGGAGGCACCCGCCATTGGATCCAGGCCCCTCAACCTGTTAGTGGCAAATCAGGCAGGGGTAGTAGCCCCTGGGATAGCACCATCTAGGGGTTACACCTACCAAAAACAACTGACACCAGATTAATTATTAGCAGTACTGCAATGGCGATAAAGGTGACTCCAGGAGCCACCTTTTGCAAAAACTCCAAAATAACGGTAATAAACTGAGAGTGATTATGGGAACCCAAAAGATAGTGTTAGAGATCCAGAATATACATGATAGACTGAGAGTAGTTAGGAACACCAGAAGTAACTTATTACAGGCAGAGCAAAAACACTGACCTGCAGCTTTTAGGAGACCCAAGAAATAACTTTTACAGGTACAGCAAACACAATAATTGATTAATAGTTAGGGGACTCTAGAGGTGGTTTTATGGAAGTGCAGCAAAAACAGTAGCTAGATGTTAGAAATTTTAGAAAACAAAAAACTATTGCTACCAGTTGTAAATCAAGCAAGCTATATTGATTTAAAATTATTACTACTGCTCAGAAACTAGGGAAGATGTGTAATATTTGATCAGTTATGGATTTGTAACCAGTAAATCATAATTTATGATGAGTACGACTTTGTGTGAAGTAATTTTGTTACTGTAACTAAATTTTAAACTAATTGTGCAGTAATAGCTGTTTAAAAAGTTGCAAAACTAAATGTATTACCACGCCATACTGCACCATACAATACTAAATATGGCAACATTTGGTTACGTTATTTATAAGTTGTAAAGGAGCATAATTTCAGTTTATGTATTCATGAAATGTTGTGAAGCTTTCCCCACAATTTGGATGCTTATAACTCTGTTGCACATACAGATACAGAGTTGATATGTGGCATGCTTAGCCAATGTTGATGAGTCCTAAGCGTTTCAAATATTTATGTATTTATTTACGAGTTTAACCAGGAAGGCATACTGAGCAGGGATTGCTCGATTCCAGATGCGACCTGGGGAGAAGTCCCAAAACAATAGTTCAAATACAGGTACATGAAGATTAACAGCACAGTGAGGGGTCCACCTGCCATACAGACAATCAGCAGATAGATACAGGAACATAGGAGGGGGAGCATATATGGGGACAGTGTTACAGAGAATCACAACAACAATAGTCTAGTGCATAGTGTACACTAGCTAAAGTATGAGCAGTTGAGGTGAAGTGTTACAGAGAATCACAACAACAATAGTCTAGTGCATAGTGTACACTAGCTAAAGTATGAGCAGTTGAGGTGAAGTATTACAGGGAATCATAACAACAATAGTCTAGTTAGTACGTAGTGGACACTAGCTAAAGCATGAGCAGCTTGAGGTGAAGTGGGTGCTGAGTAGGCGGTTGAGGAGGCGGGGGTTGGGTGAGTGTCTTATATCGACTGGCAAGGTGTTCCATAGCTGCGGGATAAGAAATCAGAAGGCTGCCTGGTCTTTGGATGTACACATGAAAGGGACGTGGAGGAGCCTGGGGTCCGTACTTCTGAGGGAGTAAACAGGGGGAGGTTGTGGAGAGAGGACAGAAACCAGGTAGGGGGGAAGGGTCTGGGACCAGAATTTGGCTTCAGACCTGGTACAATGGGTTTGTCTGCAGTCTTGGAGGGACGGCAGGGCTAAGGAGTCGTATAAGGTGCAGTGGTGGGTTGTTTGTGGGCAGTCCAGGATAAAGTGACAGAAGGAGTGATAAAGGGAGGCAAGGCTGGCCAAGGCGGAGGAGGGAGCAGTAGTATAGACTATGTCACCATAGTCCAGTATAGGGAGTATCATTCTTTGAACAATTGCTTTCCTGGCAGGAGGGGGGAGACAGCTTTTGTTCCTATATAGGGCGTCGAGTTTAGGGAGTAGTTTCTTCTGTAAGAAGTCAATGTGGGTGGCAAAATCAAGGTGCTGATCAAGCCAGACACCTAGGTATCTGAAAGTGGTGCAAACTTCCAGGGGGGTGCCATCTAGGGTTTGGAAAGGGGGGCACGGAGCTTGACGGGAGAATCTTAGCTGTGAGCCAAAAGTTAGTGACATGGTTTTCTTTGGGTTTAGAAATAGTTGGTTTGACCGGAACCAGTCCTGGATGGTGTTGAAATCCTCCTGTAACAGATTTGCCACCTCACTTGTGGAGGGGCCCGTGGCATACAGCACAGCACTGTATCGTCTGCATACATTTGGATGGATGAGTAGCGACAGGCTGATGGGAGGTCGTTTAAAAATATGGAGAAGAGAAGTGGGTCCAAGACTGAACCTTAGGGGACCTCTGTGGTAACTAATAGGGGGTTGGAGATGTGTGAACCGACTTTTACAGCCTGGTACCTACCCACCAGGTAGTCGTGGAACCAGGTGGAGGCTGGAATGGAGAGATTGGCCACTTTTAGTTTAGACAGGAGCAGTGTATGGGAGATGGTGTAGAATGCCTTGGCTAAATCTATGAAGATGGCAGAGGTGATGTAGCCTTTGTCCATGCTGGTGAGTATGTTGTCAGTGAGTCTTAGCAGGGAGGTGGTAGTTGAGTGAGACTTGTGAAAACCGGATTGGTATGGGGTGAAGAAGGAGGAGGTGTCCAGATAGCGAAAGAGTTGGGCGAGGACAAGATGTTCCTGTATTTTTGCCAAGATCGGGAGTCGGGAGATGGGGTGATAGTTACCCGGGGAGGAGAGGTCATCACCTTTAGGGAGGGGTATGATGGTAGCTTCTTTCCATGTGGATGGTAATTTGCCTAGTGAGAAGGAGAGGTTGAATATTGCGGCTAGTGGGGCAGCTATGGCTGGGGCAGGCAGAAATAGCATCTTGGCATCTAGGGCCGTGGGGCATTTTCCTTTGTTAGGGTTCAGGGAACAGAGGGAGTTGAGTACTTCATTCGGGGATACAGGGAGAAAAGAGAAACTATATGGGTGGTGGGAGTGCTCTTGGTGGGTGGGGCATAGGGTGGGTGGATGCTGGAGGGAGGATAGGAGCGAGTCAGTGCAGCTGGAGAAGTAGGTATTGAAAGCAGTGGCAACCTCGCTGGGATCGGTGATGGTACCCGAGGACTGGAGGAAGGTGGATGTGATTCCCCTTCACAAAAGTGGGACCAAGACAGAGGCAGGAAACTACAGACCTGTCAGTCTGACCTCTGTGGTAGGGAAAGTGATGGAGTCACTTCTGAAGGAAAGAATAGTTGAGTACCTAGAGGTCAGTGGGCACAGGATCCAAAAGCGCATGGGTTCACAGCAGGAAGGTCATGTCAGACGAATCTAATAGATTTCTTTGACTGGGTGACCAAAGTAGTAGACCAGGGAGGGCTGTGGACATGGCCTACCTAGACTTTAGCAAGGCATTTGACACAGTCCCACACAAAAGATTATTAGTAAAATTAACCAGCCTGGGAGTGGGTCCCAGGGTGGTAGCCTGGGTAAAACATTGGCTGGACAACAGGACACAGAAGGTAATTGTAAATGGAGTCCACTCTGAAGAAAGGGCGGTTACTAGTGGGGTACCGCAGGTTCAGTATTGGGTCCAGTCCTTTTTAATGTCTTCATCAGTGGCATTGCAGAGGGACTGGAAGGAAAAGTATGCCTTTTTGCAGATGACACAAAGATCTGCAACAGGGTTGATACACAAGGAGGCGTGGAAAGGATGAAAAGGGACTTGTGAGGTTGGAGGAATGGTCTGACGTGGCGCTAGGATTCAATGCAAAAAGTGCAAAATAATGTACCTGGAAACAAGAACCAGGGAAGAATACACAATGGGTGGGGAGGTAGTAACAACAACAAAACAGGAAAGGGACCTGGGGGTAATCATATCAGATGACCTTAAGGTTAGCAAGCAATGTGAGAAGGCAGTAGGGAGGGCCGGGGGTATACTGGGATGTATAGGGAGAGGCATCAGCAGCAGAAAACAGGAAGTTGTTATCCCTCTGTACAGACAGTTGGTGAGACCCCATCTGGAATACTGTGTCCAGTTCTGGAGACCCCATCTCCACAAGGACATAGACAGGATAGAGGCAGTCCAGAGGAGGGCAACTAAAATGGTGCAGGGTCTGCAACAGAAGCCGTGGGAGAGACTAAAGGAGCAATATGTATACCCTTGAGGAAAGAAGGGCGAGGGGACATGATAGAAACTTTCAAGTACCTCAAGGGAATCAACAAAGTCCAAGAGGTAGCATCTTTCAGAAAAGAGACTTGCAAGAACAAGGGACACAATTTAAAGATAGAAGGAGGGCGGTTCAGGGGCAATGTGAGGTATATTATTTACAGAGAGGTGAGTGGATGCGTGGAACAGCCTTCCTGAGGAAGTTGTGGAGTCTAAAACTGTGGGAGAATTCAAGAATGCATGGGACAGACATAAGGCAATTCTTGTGGGGGGCAGGAAGATATAGGCTGTTGGTTAAATAGGATCTGCGGCCTATCCTGTAGGTAGGGAAATGGGCAGACTAGATGGGCCTAGCGGTCCTTATCTGCCGTCAAAGTCTATGTTTCTATGGTTCTATGTTTCTATGGTACTGCCCTGTTGTGACAGTGTTGGTGGTGGCGGGTGGGTAGTGGGGGAGAAGAGGGATTTGAATGATTTCCAAAAGTTTGTCAGGTGGTTTAGGTTTTCGCTGAAAGCCGATAGGAAATAGTTCCTTTTTGACTTGCGAATGAGCTTGGTACAGGAGTTGCGGAGTGTTCTGTAGTTTTGGAAAGTTGCCTGGGTGCCCAATTTCTTGTGGGCTTTCCATGCGTGGTCTCTGGAGTGGCATTGGCTGATGATATCAGTGGTGATCCAGGGAAGGTGGGTGCCTCTGACCCTTTTTGTGTGCAGGGGGGCATGGTAGTCCCAGACATTTAGAAATTTGGCCTTGAAAGTTTCGAAAGCGGCATCAATAGATGTGGCCGCTGGGATGAAAGACCATTCTTCTTGGCCTAGGTCGTGCATGAGCAATGCTATGTCCAGGGAATTGTATGTCCTTGTCCGGAGTGTCTTGGGGGGGGGCAGAGGGCTTAAACACCTTTCTGACCATGAAGATCATGTGGTGGTCACTTAGGGAGTCTGGGAGCAGGCCCGCTCATGGGATCCTGTGGGGGTGGGAGGAGAGGATCCAATCCAGGAGAGAGTGGTTTTTCGTCTTGTGGTTTAGATGGGTGGGATGTTCAAATAATTGTGTGAGATTTAGAGCCTTGTTCTTCATCTTGAGGTGGGCCTTATCTGTGGCTATCCAGTTGTGGTTAAAATAGCAGATGGCATGAAGCTTTCCTCCCATGGTTAATGACTTTAACGTTTCCAGGTGTGCTAGGATGTCAGGTTGGGGTGTGCCGGGGGGGGGCAGTAGGTCCCTGCAAAGTACACAGGGGTGGAGCACCGGAGCGAGACTTTGATTAGGAGAGAGTCGATATGGGCTGGGAGTGAGGGAATTTGAATTAAAGTGAACTGCAGCTTAGAGGAGATGTACATGGCTGTTCCACCGCCTCTCTTATTCCCTGGATGATCATGTCTAATAATTGAGTAGCCAGGGATGGATACTTCAGCATCTGTGTGATGTGGCTTTAACCATGTTTCAGATATGATCAGGATATCAGGGCGATGGGATAGGGCAATTGGCTGAAGCATAGTTATTTAGTAAGTTGCAGATGTTGAGGTGCAGGAGCCTGAGACCCTCTGTGAATGATAACGGGGAGTGAGCGCTTGGAGTGGTGGGTCCAGGGTTGGCCTCAATATCACCGGCCAGGAGGAGTAGTAGTGTGAGAAACTGTTTGCATCTGTGCCAGAGGTATTTCTGCCTGGTGGTAGGGGTGGGATCTGAGGCTGCTCACAGTGGGCAGCTGAGGACTTGGGTACGGAGAATGTCATGACCCAGATTAAAAGAGGGGGGGCAGGATGGTGGCGCTAATGGGCCAATTGTGTGCTTTAGGGCAGTTTTGCAGCTGGAGAGGGTATGTATAGATGGGCTGGGGAGTGAAGCAGGGGGTCGTAGGCAGGGGCGGTTCCTTTTTTGGGAGGATCGCTGGGGGAAGGGATGCCAGAGGGGCAAGACAGAAAAGTAGCAATGGTAGAAAAGGTAGCATAATTGGTAGAGATTGACAAAGGTTTTGGTAAAGGTAAAGTGGCCACTAGTGGTAGCAGCTGATACGCTGCAAATGGGAGAGTGAGCTGATAGGTTCTGGAGCTCACATGACTGAGTGTATAAAACGAGGAGCTCACCAAGGGTGGTGGTGGGGGTTGCGGGCCCCAAACACAGGCTCTGAATGCAATGGAGCGTTGTACCTTATGGGTCTGCTGCGATGGCGATGGGGGGGGGGGGGCGTGCCCTGAAGCTTGCTGCTGGCTGGGGAGGGCTTCTGGGTCAATGACCTCATGACCCGGAATGCTTCAGTTAAGTAGTTTTAAATTTACAGGGGGGATATCACAAATTACATTTTGACAAAATTCAATTAACATTTTTGACATTTTCTTAAAAGTTTCATGGCAGTAGAACAGCTGACACAATTCCACAGGAGAAATTTTTAATTCACAATGCACCAATCACCACTGCATCTAATTTGGCTGCTCTCCTAACTAAACCAACCACCTGGGCATCAATTCCAAACCAAAACAAGAACTTGCATTTGAAAGTATTCCACAGAGTTTGAATGATGCTGGCCAAATGGTTATCTGCTCTGTTCTCAGTAGCATCTGTTACATTTCAACAACAGAAATATTCAGCAATTTTATATTTAAATCTTATTTATCTTGTTTGGTGTGGACTTTATCTGTGTAGGGAGTGGCCACCACTGAACTTGCACAGCGTGAACCACAGCTCCCCTCTGACTGTGTGCTTTGGAGTCAGCTGGACGTCAAGCTCGGATGAGCTGTTTGGAATCCTGTAATACACCCCTGAATGACTACTGCACTCTTTGTTATTTACCTAGACACAGATGGACTATACAAGACTGTTTTTCTCCAGATATCCTCCTTGTGCTCCACAGCAACACCCTTCCTTAAAGAGGAACAGTCAGCAATAATAGCCTGTTAACATTACAATTTGCACTGTGTGCAAGAACTGTATTTTTTTTAACTAACCAGTTACTGCATTATAGTAGATTGTATCAGGCTAATTCTGCTGACTTTCAAGCTGACTCTTTCTGTAATTAGAAATCTCAGAATCTCCTGCAACTAACATCAGAGCAGGGCTGCAACAGTGGGAGGCCCAATAACTTGCAGTGCAGGTTGGGGCTTTATAAACTCTGATCAGGGACCTAATATTCAAAACGTAGCCAGGGGGCAAAATTAGCACTGCCCAGTGTGCAAATATAGCCCAGAATCATTAGTACGCTATATTCATAGGAATAGCCCACGGGCTGAATCAGTTGAATATAGCATGCAAATGACAGCGTGCAAACAGGGCTTTGAGTGCAGTACAAAAATAGCCCAGCAAATAAGACAGCTCTGAATATAGCAACTAGGCAATGCAAACCACAACAGCAGCCCAGTGCACACAGACATGGATTAAAGCAAAGGTGAACTACGTGACCAATGTGTGTGCTAGCAAAGACGTGGAGTCACAAAAATTGCAAACAACAGTGCAGGCCAAATTCTGCAGAACTGTGCTATGATTCTGATGGGTCTGCACTAGGCACTCATTTGCCCAGGGCAAAATTTTACTATATTCAAAACCAATATGCAAATGAGCCTACTTAGGCAGTCTGTGGGCAAACAGCCACATTAGCATGTCATTATGGCCTGATTTGCATGTATTACCATGTGCACTGCCTGGTGCTATTGTACAGTGCACACAGCTCCATGTGTAGGTCAGACTGGAACTACAGGTCAGTAGCTGCAGGCTGGGTCTGCTCACAGCACCATCTGTATGTCAGACTGGATCAACATATCGGTAGCTGCAGGCTACGTTTGTACACAGCAGCAGAGACTATTGTGCCCCAGGGGACTAGCACCACAGGCACAGGTGGTGGTGCTGCATCCCATGAACATGCTATAGTCCCTGCTACAGTACATAGCAGACGCTGCAGTAACATAGTGGCCGGTATTGTGAGGGACACAGAAATGCCTATGGTGTGTCAGGCATCAATGACTGCTGCTCTCCACACAGTGATAGACCCAGCTGTCAGGTGTGTTCTGATAGTGGACACCATTGTTATGCTGTCCTATTACCCACATATGCTGCACCACTGGCACAGTATACTCACAGTAACATATGCATGGCTGGCTCTCTGTACCATCGTGTCTGTACAGATGAGCAGTATGTTCCCGGTGGGGTGACACATACCACCAGACAGGCACACTGGTGTTGGGGTATTCCCAACACTGGAACATGTGCACTGTGTGGATGGCCTCAGCCTTGTGGCAGTACCTACTATGTGGTGCAGCCTGCCCACCTGTGCATCCTCCCCTCAACATCCTCCATTCCCCTGGTGCTGCATGTGTGTGCTGGATTGTGCTGGTGTACCCCAATGGGAGGACTGTAGGTGTGTGCTGTATGGACGCACTACTATGGTGTCCAGTGGGCACTGGAGCACTCATTAATGCCTGGCAGGATTGGGACTGGTGTTAGATGATGGCGACTTGGGCGGTGCCATCTGTGTGCAGCATGGCTCTTCCATTTATTTTTTGTTTCTGTTTGTATTTATCACTTTGTTGATCAGGTAAGCACATTGGGCCAAGATCCATTTTCAGGAATGACCCGGTGCCACTACATGTGCAGCTGAGATGATACAGTGTATAATAAATACATACAATGAACAACAACACACAATTCACAAATATCAACTTAGTATCACATTAAAAACAGTTATAAATTATTTGTTGCTGCAAGTGGAGTTTTAGCTCAGTTTCATAATTGACATGATTGTTAGCTTCTAAGCAAGGTTGAAGCATTGTATTTCAGAGTTTGGGTGCCTGTGCATATGGAGTGGCCGAGGGTGGTCGTCCACCCTCACTGCCTCCCCATTGGCTACATACAGCCTTGTTCCCTGTTACTGCTGTGTCCATGAACCCCATCCTTGGTTTGCCCAGAGTTAAGACTACCTTTTCATAGGGGGGTAATTTGTACCGCACTACATGTCACACTAATGCACATTGCACAGCGTTATAATTTTGTATATACCATTGCATCTGTCTGCATGTCCCCTGCCCCTCACTTTGCATTATGCATAAATTATCTTTTAGCCTCGATGCTAACATGTTGTTATGGCACTATTTGGTCTTTTCATTATAGGAATCTGGTGCAAATGCGGCGCAATCGCAACACGATTGGTTTGCACCCAGTGCAAATTTTGAATATCTGGCCCAAGATATTTGCCAGTCCTGCTTTTCTCCCAGGGCTAAGTACAGTACTCTTCTTCACCTTCCTCTTATAAGTGACATACTCTTTGTAGATACTTTATGTGGAAAATTAACACCACATAAGAATGTTTCAGTGAATGGCAAATTATTGAAACAATCTCAGTAAGAAGTATACAATTAAGACAGTTAGAAAACAGCATGGCAAACAAATGTTTGCTTTAAAAGTATAAAAAGATAGTACAGTATGGATTTTAAATGGCATTATGAAATGATCATAAAAAATCTTGGTACGCGATTGGCCTAGAAGCCCAGAACCCCAGGATGATATCCCACCACAATAACAGGAAGACATTTTGTAACCCCTGCTAACCTCTCCACCAGATGTGCATCACTTCACTGGCACAACTGTAAGCACTGGTATACCAATGCCCGCAGCAACTCCCCTATTGCGTAGATCATCACAGCAACAGGATTTAGACAAAATCCGCATGTTGCTGAGGTGGTCTCTGCAAGTCCAGGAGACTGCCTTGCAGGGTGTCTCTCCCCCCCCCCCCGGTCCAACTCCGACTCGGAGTTGGAATCCTAGAGACCAGGGGGTGTGAGAGGCACAGCCCCCCACATGGGGGGTTCAGGGGGTGCAACCCGCTGAAAGAAACATGGAGACATCCCTGACATCACATTGCCAAAACTCAGCACCGCGACAGTCGCTGTCAGGGATGTCTCGATACGGGATGTCACTGCGGCATGGTAAAACTGTAAGCACTCTGTCTGACAGAAGTAGAAACCCATTTTGATAACACACTATACTCTGCTCTCAGATATTCACTGTTTGAAGACATTGGGATGGAAACCTCAATTTCTTCTCTCACAAACAGCCAGTCTGAACCAGCAACAGCAGAACAGAACCTAAATCATCATGGGACCAAAAAATGTGAAAAGGGGCTTGATAACGTAGAGCTTGACAGAAATGAAGAGAACACTAGAAGGCAAACAACTTGGGCAGTCAGTGGTTTCACAGATTGGCTGGGGGAAAAAATCATTGTGGACTTTTACAAACATTTTAAAAGAAAGCCTAAATACCATACTAAGAAAATGATATGCCACTGTAAAAATAGCCATGGAGAAATGTAAGGAATATCTTCGGGTCTAATATGAATTCCCAGCATGTGTTTCCCCGACATACTTATTCCCAGCACCGATTGCCCGAAATGCAGATTCCCGTCTCGGTCGTTTCACCACAAATCACAATCCTGACATCAGTCACATACCGAAAAAAAGCTTGCATTTTGTTACCTGTAGCCCAAACCAAAGTTCGCAAATAAAATGCTCAGCTCCTGTGCTCTAAAAGCTCTCACAAACTATCATAAACTGGATTTTAACATTTCAGACCTCATTTTAATGTTGCCGGATGTTGCATTATTTTGTTACCTGTAACACAAAGTTCACAAATAAAATTACCTGTTCCTGTGCTCGTGTGCATGACCCCCACCTCCCAACCCTGTGTTACATGTAGCCCGGTGTTGTGGTACAATCAAAGTTTGATGCAGCTTTGAGTTCATCCAGATTGATGCAAGTATTTTTGAAAGTATGAGATTTGAAATATAAAGTGCAAATTAAAGTGCATAAAGTGTTAAATAAAATAGATTCATGAGAATAAACAAAATAATGTGTAGTACTGCTATTATGGTTAAAAGAATGCAGTTCATAAGTTAAAACAGATATTGAAGTATATCAATATGCAGTGTGCCCTTTCGGCAAATTAATTATGGTCAGTTTTTTGGAGCTGAGTGAAGCTTGTCAGTCAATTGGTGTCGGGCAATGTACTGATGGGCAAATGTATGTTGGGAAAATGTACGGATCCCGAATCTTCATATGTGTCACTCTGGCAGACATAAATCACCACATGAACAACCCCCACCTCAGAAAAGATATTGAATCTCAAACAACATTTTTGTTAGAATATTGGGAAAGCTCAGTTGCCAAGGCAAAAGTAAAGCTGCACACCACCCAGCTATAACAACTGTTGACATGATCAAAATTAAAAATAGTGAGGATCTGAACCCAGAAACAACAGCTGGGCTAGTAAGAAATGTCTAGTTGGATGTTCAACTTTTCTTTGCCTGCTGCAGCAGAGAGGGGTTGTGATCACTGAAACCTGAATCATTCTGAATATGTCTGGATGAGAACAACTGTAAATATGTCACAATGGCTTACAACAAAGTCACTAAAAACCATAGTAATCTGAGCAAATTAAAGAGCAACTCCAAGGCTACATGGCACAGCTGCAGAGAGATCCACTGTGTCCACTGTAATCATTGGAGAAAAACCTAAGTAAACTTCCTGAAAACCTACCAGCCTTCTACCCTTTACATGACATCTAGACCCAACAGAACTCTCTAAAACAGAGTGCTGGGATACACGGGAGATGATGGGACAAAACAACCTTTCCGGCATGCTCCCTTGTATTTGTAAACTAACCAGCCTTTCCAACACATATACAAACCACAGCTTAAGGAGTATGGCAGTTGGTCTCCTTGCAGTGGCTGGACTAGAAGCCCATGAAATCATGGCCATAACTGGCCACAAATATGTGGCCTCACTACGAAGCTACTGGGGTCCTACAATGCAATAACGGAAGCAGTCATCTGAAATCCTTGCTGGCAACACTCAAGATGCAGCAGCATAGTGCCAAAAAAGATATGGAGTCTGTCCTACCCCAAGGACATCTTTTGCAAACCACAGTGCAGAACAACCTCAACTACACACTTCTGATACCAGCAATCCACCTCTTGATGTAAATAGCAAAGCCAGCATACGTGACCCAACTATGATCCTACAGGCTTTTCTGAATGAAACTCCATCAGGCAAAACTGTAATTTTGTAGACCAATGACCAATCAGATCCACGAGGCCAGCGAGAAACTCCAACCACTGCAAAAAATGCATAGAATCCCCCTCAAGCAGCACAGGAAGCTCCTCCCTCAGCAGCTCGAATGAGTAAGAATGGAAACCACACTGTAAACCTGTAACAGAAGTGGGACCAAGAAAAACTCCAGATTTATGTATATTGAAAGCCTCACTAGCAATGTCAAAATGAAACTTTTAACTACAAGTGACTGAAATGATTTTCAAGCAGATCCCCAAGAGTTTGAATATCAATAAACATTCCACAAAAAGCACATTCCCACTTTAAACACTGTCTGTTTCACAGCACAGTGAGCTAGTTACATGTTTTACAGTTGAAACAATTGTTTAACTAGTGTTTATTGACTTAACTAGACTAATCCTATTTGAATGCATTAAAAGGGACTATTTTTCTTCTCTACTTTTAACATTTTCCTGTTACTATTTAATTCATTAAACATTCCTATCTTCAAAATGAAATGGGTATTAAGATCCAAAATAAGCCAATGGGACTAAGAACATGTTGTAGTCAGGTCAAACTGGGACATTACACCAACAGGTCTAGATTTAAACAGACAGTAAACATTGCAGGGATTTCTCAAACTGTGAAAGCCCATGAAAAGTTATTTTGAACAAGGTATTTAGCTTCCTTGTAGGTGTCAGACATCCCGAGATATGAAAAGTTAAATCATCTGTAAATCAAAACAAGGCAGCAGCCATTTCATGCAATCTTACAACAGAAAGTGATGTCACTGAGGGGCAAGCTGTAATTAACAACATACAACTTGCCCCTCAGTGACATCCCTTCCTGTTTGTAAGACTACATGAAATGGCTGTTTTTATGATTTGATTTACACATTACTTAGCTATTCATATCTCAAGGCTCCTGTCCCCTATAGGTAAACCCAATATCTCATTTGAAAGATCTGTTCATGGGCTTTCACAATTTGAGTGACCCCTGCAATGTTTACTGTCTCTTTAATAGATTTACACAGAGAACAGTTAGATTATGGGACTGTTTACCAAACCAACTTAGTGTATGTAAAGACTTATTTAGTTTTAAAGCAAACTTAGACAATTATATAGGTGAGGGTGGGCAAAATTGGATCCACAAAATGAATAGACAGACTAGATAAGCAGTAGCCTTCTTCTTTCTAATTACCCAGTATGAATACCCAGTATGAAAAGGACATAGCTAGGATGGAGGCAGTTCAGAGGAAGGCAACCAATATGGTGCAGAGAATGCAGCTGAAGTCCTATGAGGAAAGGCTTAGGGAATTGAACATGTACTCCCTGGAGGATAGGAGGAGGAAGAGGAGGTATGTGATAGAAACATACAAATACCTCATGTGGAGAAACAAGGTACAGGAGGGCAGCATTTTTCAAAGGAAAAGATTCTGAAGATGAGGGGGTCACGATATGAAATTGGAGGGGTGGGAGGTTCAGAGGAAATGCGCGGAAGCACTTCTTTACTGAAAGAGTGGTAGATGAGTGGAACAGCCTACCTACAGAGGTGGTGGGGTCAGAAACAGTTACAGGATTCAAGAAAGCATGGGACAGACACAGAGGGATCTTGGAAGTAAAAAGGGAGAAGGGAGAGGAACCGGAGGCAGAGTAGGGTCTACAGTGTCAGATTAGGATAAAGGATAATACAGGGCAGACTGGGTCGGCCTTGAGGCCCTCATCTGCCATCACCTTCTATGTTTACATGTTTCTATGTAATTAAAGTTGAATCCTAAACTTTAAAAAAATGTATACTCCTTTGTTCTACATATTGGTCTATTTCATAATCACAATAAGACACCCCAGGGTGTGTGTTGTGCTGGGATAATGGCACTTCTCTGGTGGTGAAAGCACTCAGCTTCACTTCATGCTTCAACCCACTTAAGGTGTGCTATTATCCCAGCACAATGCACATCCTAACATGCCTTATTGCTTAAATGTATTCCAAAGAGCAGGAGCAACCATAGCAAAAGCCCTGTCACCAGTGGAATTTAATCTCGAAGGTGGCAGCATTAACAACCTCCAAGCTATGGCCCTGACTGCTTTGGTAGGGGTGTGGGGGTCAGATGCATGTTGAGATATAGGGGTACCCAACCGTTTCAGGCTTTATATGCTAAAGTGACACTGCCAACCCATTTTCCATCACATTGCTTCTAGTTGAAAGCCCATATTTAATTACTTTGTTCCTTTTCTAAAATTTATTAATGTTGTTGGTCGTTTGATCTGCTTCATTTCTTAGTAGAACTGAAATGCATGCTAATGGTATGGTTATGCCCAACCTTGTTTTGTTTCAGATCCTTGATCTACTGTTATTGCACACTTTGTGAAAATTAGGAACACCCCAAACCATGCAGTCCCTCATGATTTAATAGTCTCCTCTCCTCCCACTGCATCACGAGTGGATAGACAGTGTTGGGTATGTATCCGAGTCCAGGAAACATGCAGTGGTACTTGATCAACTACTGTAAACAAACAGGTTTTTGTGTGATGATACCAGTATGGTGGACAGTCTGTTTTTCACTTTAAGAAAGAAAAAGAAAGAATCAGAATCCAGCTACCTGCTACATCAACAGTCTTTACAGAATGTGACCTATCATAACACACATTTTTTTAAAATAGAGACACTTTGAGACCTATGGGGTTTGACAGTGCCCCTTTAATAAAAGAGCCTTGTAGCTGACTCACCACATGTCTGGCAGCAAATTCAGAATGCAGATCTAGGGAAGGATATGTCTTGCCTTCCAAACAGATATCACAGCACTCTAAACCAGATGCAGGCAGTGCAGCTGGTCCACAAAGTAAGCACTTATTGAGCCTATTACAGCAATCTAGCTAAGAAGAATCAAAGGACTGCTCCAACCTGTGGAGGTCAGCAGCAACCAGAAAGGGGTGAAGCTGGCGATATTCTAGAAGTAATAAATGCAACCCCTGACTACAGAATTCAGTGAGAAAAAAATATCATCGAACTATCAAGGACTACTTCCATACTTGTACTTCCCTCTCAGCCTTCAGCTCAACACTGTCAATGATGAGGAGATTCAGACTTTCCTGAAGGGAGGATAACTTCCACTTATTCTTCACTAGGGGAAGTTCAGTTTTCCCTGGGTTTAACACCAACCAGTTGGAGGCAATCCAGGATCTGATTTCTGAAAGGCAGCTGTCTAAACTCTGCAACAAAGAGGATCTACCGGGAAAAGGACTGAGACGGACAGAGTCATTGGCATAGCACTTAAATGCCATGCTGTATCACCTTATTATCTCTCCCAGCAGAAGCTGAAGCACTGTAAATAACAAAACTGGTGGACTCTGCAGCAGAAAGCCACTGGCTGTGACTGGAAAGACCCAATCACCACTGACTGTTCTCTTCTGTTGAGAAAAGACCTAAACATTCAACATTCACACACTTGCTACACCAGGTACAAACCATCAATACTAAGTCAGGATATTGTGCAAATTTGTTTCATTTAAGGTGAAGCAAATTCCACATGTGGTTAGTTACCAGCACTATCGCTGGTTACTCGGAGCAACTCCTTCATTTCAGTATTCAATAATAGTCCTGGACAGCCTGAAAGGCCTCCATGCCTTTCTGTTAACACTCCGTGATCAACACTGCCAAAAGCAGATGACAGGTCAAGAATAGTGATGCACCGAATTTAAATTCCGCCAGCAAAGTGAACGTGAAGTGGGTATTTCGTGTTGCCACTCCGCTACATGGAGTGGGCAATGTAAAATTCTCACTTCACCTTGTCATTACCACTTCATGATAGGGTGGAATGGTAATGCAAAGTAAGGCAAAGTCCTTGTTTTAAATGGACTTTGTGTTCCTCATTATGATTCTAAGTGATCCACTTCATGTTCCAGATTTGGCAGCCCCCCCACACATCATATGGCTTACAGTACTGTAAGTCACATGCTCTTTAGCCAGGCAGGAAGGAAGTGCCTTGCCAAGGAGATAGTTTCACTTTCTCCTGTGCAGACAGAGAGATAGGAGTGTGTTGTTTTGAGACTGTGAGACAACCTGAGACTTGGAGATCAAAATGAGGACATTTAAACTTTGAATTAGACCCAACAGCTTTTTTAAAAGCTACATTTTTCTGTCTTTTCTGTACTCTTTTTTACTTAATTTGTTCTTTCTGTAAATGTATTTTTTTCTTACCTTTATAAGTAATTAGTTGTTTGTCTGTGTGACTGTGTGTGTGTTGTGTAACAGTGTGAGTGTTTTCTGTCAAGTCGAGTAGACATTGCTTGGACTGAGGGAGCACAGTAGGAGAGATGGACCAGGGTGAGGGAATGTCTGGGGTGGGGGCAGTTCTGGGAGAATGTGGGAAGGCGTTGCACTGTGCACATGCGTGGGATGCATGGCCACTGGTCCCTGTTGGACCGATCCAAAATTTTGAGTGTACCACCCCCCTGGAAACAGGACCAGCACCTCCTCCTGGCTGTGAGGCAGTTGAACCACCACTACCACGTCCAGCACCAGATCCAGCAACAGGTCCTCTGGAGATGGATGTGCCTGTGCCCCTAGGCCCAGGTGTGGATCCCATTCCTGTTGAGCACCATGACCAGCCATCTGCCAGTGCATCTGGCCCTCCCCTGCCTGTGCCTGGTCCTCCCTGCACCTCCACTGTTTGGAAGTTTTCTGTTCCTAGAGTGTTGCTGGGCTGAGTGGGGGCATCACTACCAGGTGGGGGGACCACTAGACTACCAGGGAACAGTCATTTTGTATGGTGCTTGGGGTCGGGATTTGTGCAGGGGGTGGGGGGACCACTAGACTACCAGGGAAATAACATTTTATTTTATTAAAATGGATCGGAGTCATGCAGGGGTGGGGAACCACCAGACTACCAGGGAAATAACATTTAATTTGTATTAAAATGGATCGAGTCGGCAGGGGGTGGGGGACCACTAGACTACCAGGAAAATAACACTTTATTTTTATTAAAACAGATCAGGAGTCATGCAGGGGTGGGGGACCACTAGACTTCCAGGGAAATAACATTTAATTTTTATTACAACGGATCGAGAGTCATGCAGGGGTGGGGGGACCACTAGACTACCAGGAAATAACATTTAATTTTTATTACAATGGATCAGGAGTCATGCAGGGGTGGGGGACCACTAGACTACCAGGAAATAATATTTAATTTGTATTAAAATGGATCGGGAGTTGTGTAGGGGTGGGGGACCACTGGACTACCAGGGAGTTTACTGTACTACATGACTATGGGGTCCACGATGTGGGGGGGTCACTGCCTCATTACCACCAGCTTTTGTTCGGGGGTATCTAGCGCTGCGCTACAGGTTGCCCTAATGCCTGTAGCATGGCGCTAGACCTTTGAATATGCCGTGCTGCTGGTATTCATGAGCGGTCTCCTAATCCTACTCCTGCATACTATTATCTGTTAACGTCGGTGCTACCACACAGCGCTGGCTGTAATAGAGCTTTTGAATATTGCAGCCTCATGCAAATCCAGCACTATTCCAGCGCTATGGTTTTGTGCTAGGCGCAACTGTTTGAATATCTGGCCCTCTGTATCTAATTGCAATCACTTATGTTTACTATGTATTTTGCTGGTCTACTGTTCCCTGTATTTGATATTATCTGTACATGTTACTGTGCTTTATACTCTGTCTGTTTTGTAACCCCCTCCCCATTATTGACGTGGAACCTTTGTAAATTAGCTCCACTGTGCTCAAAGGTATATTCTAACCCTAGATTGAAATAAATAAATAAATATTTGTTCTGGAATATGTCCTTCTAGTGTACACTGGCAGTGTCAGTTTTGCAGCAAGTTGATGTACACCATAACATGACACAGCACCACTGGTAGCACAGTGTGGTGGCAGTTGACTGCAGGACCTGTTATATATTCATACTTGAACATGTCTGTCAACCATAAAATATTTTGGGTGCCTCAGCAATATTTTATGTCTGTTGGGTATGGTTTGTTTAAAAGCATGATTTTTTGTGCTATTATCACTGCAAATTCATGTGTGCACTGTGTCTGTCTGAGTGATTGTGGTACACACTGGCCCAAGACCTCTGAAAACATATCATATCGCTTTGTCTGCTGCTGTTGGTGGTACAAATAAAATATACGATATACAGTATATTTTTATCTTTATTCTTTATACCATAAACACTGCAACAAGTCAGCATCAGCATATATATGTATATATATATATATATATATATATATATATGTTTGCAACTTGAAAGAAGCTGGACAGTGTCTGCACACACAGGAAAGAAGACGGACTGCACACATGTAGTTTAGCACAGTATAATTGCACTGCTCTGTCCTGCTTTTTGACAAATACGTCACAATAGCAAGACAAAAAGTAAACATTACAGAGGCTCCAAAAATATTTACCAGACTCACCAGAATTCCAAATCCCAAAATGCAACTGTCTTGTGTCCAGAAAATTTCCTGTTGCTGACAAAGTGAAATTGTAGCGTAGCAAGAATTGCAAAGTCTCCCAGAATTAATGGCGCACTCAGCCATGTGCGCAGTACTCACACACAGTCCCCAGAATTATTGTGCATCCCCAAAATGCAACTGTCTTATGTCCAGAAAATTCACAAGTGCTGCTGCTACTGTTGCACATACATGTAATGCTGCTGTGTGTGTATTGACCTTACTGTGATGATGATGTCATAATGCACAGTGTCTTGCCAAACCGTGTGAAGGAGGGATACCATGACATGAATGACCATTCAGTGTTCCGTTCACAAATGATGACAGTGAGAGAACTGTTGCTCGTCCAAAGTGTGCTGCGATGCGATCACCTTAACCGGATGGAAGGGTGCCCTTTGTGTGTACACTAATAGTAGCCTTGGTGAGTTGAGATATATATATATATATATATATATATATATGTACTCATTGTATTGTTTTGTATCACAGGTCAAATACTGTTGGTGTACACATACCCGTGCTTGATGAGAAATGTTGGTGTTGGAATTGGAAATGGAATGCTGTCAAGCCAATGAAGGTAAGTATTTTTTTTGGGGGGGGGCATATTTGCAAGTAGATCTCATTAATGGTTTATTATTTGGTTACTTCTTCTCAGATTCTATCTGCATCCTTCTCCAGTCTGGTAATGATGATCATGGTCATCATCGATTCAAATGACTTCTGCTTGTTGTATGTCTTCCCCAGCCCAGGGGGGAGGCATGATGTTGAAGAAGTTCTTTGGATAATTCAACTATGACACCACAAAGCATCTGGAAGTTTCCTTAAAAGAGAAATGAAGGATGCATTACAACTTGATTGCAGCAGCAAGACTTTATGTTTAAGCCATGGCTGTTCCACCATGGGTATCTGGATTAACACAGATAGCAAGTTGTCCCATTGCAATCATCAGATAACAATTTAAATACTGTACCAGGTTGTTACAAATACACTGTGTCAGTGTCCCTGCGTCTCAACTCAAGTTACATTTTAAAACCACATCTTGTCAAGTAACGCGACATGGGTCAAACTTTTTCAACACTGTCATGGCTGCAGCTGCAAATTTTGAATACAGTGCTTGATATGTTGCAGAAATATTTTTTGTGATGTACATGCCACCTAGTTTATAATCATCAGTCGATATTTTGCACTGCTATAAAAAAAAGGAACAGATTAAATAAAATTGATATACTTACCAGTATGGATTGGAAATGGATATCCCATAGGTTCCTGTCGACAGTACAGCTGCTGTACCATTGATACAGACCTTCAGCGAAGGACAGTCCATTGTTGTTAAACTGTAAAAAAAACAAAATAAGTTGACCAAATGTGTCTGACCATTGCAGCTCGGAAAAGCTACAGAAAACAAAACACACAGCTAAAGGAAGTTGAATAGCTTGAAAACCATTAGTACACATACTCACTTTATAGTATTCATAGTAAGAAGCCTTGTGCCTGTGGCTCATGGATGTGGTCCCCTGTTCAACTCTTTCTCTGCCTTGGCATGGTCAAGACATGTAATGGAAAACATTGTCACAATAGTGGTGGTGGGTGGTAGTGGTCACAGCTGAGGCATATGATGACATTTCCTCTCATATCTTCCTGCATCTGGTGGTGGTGGCAGTGGCTAACAATGGTATTATGATGGTGGTGGTCCGGGGGGCACACAGTCATTCCCCCTGGTGGCACTGGCTAACAGCGGTTTCATGGTGGGGGTCCAGGTGGGCACATGGTGACATTCCCTATGGTGATGGCAGTGGCTAGCAGTGGTAATATGGTGGTGGTGGTCCAGGGTGGCACACAATGTCATTCCTCCTGGTGGCAGTGGCTAACAGCAGTTTCATGTTGGTAGTCCAGGGGAGCACACAGTGACTTTCCCTATAGTGGCACTAGCTAACAGCGGTTTCATGGTGGTGGTCCAGGTGGGCACATGGTGACATTCCCTATGGTGGTGGCAGTGGCTAGCAGTGATATTATGGTGGTGGTGGTCCAGGGGGCACACAATGTCATTCCCCTTAGTGGCAGTGGCTAACAGCGGTTTCATGGTGGCAGTCCAAGGGGGCACACAGTGACATTCCCTATAGTGGCACTGGCTAACAGCAGTCTTATGGTAGTGATATAGGGGTAACATAAAGTCAATCCCTCTGGTGGCAATGGCTAACAGTGGTTTCATGGTGGTGGTCCAGGGGGGCACACAGTGACATTCCCTATAGTGGCACTGGCTAACAGCAGTCTTATGGTGGTGGTCCAGAGGGGCACACAAAGTCATTCCCTCTGGTGGCAGTGGCTAACAGCGGTTTCATGGTGGTGGTCCAGGTGGGCACATAATGACATTCCCTATAGTGGCACTGGCTAACAGCAGTCTTATGGTAGTGATACAGGGGGCCCGCAAAGTCATTCCCTCTGGTGGCAGTGGCTAACAGCGTTTTCATGGTGGTGGTCCAGGTGGGCACATGGTGACATTCCCTGTGGTGGTGGCAGTGGCTAACAGTGGTATTATGATGATGGTGGTCCAGAGGGGCACACAATATCATTCCCCTGGTGGCAGTGGCTATCAGCGGTTTCATGGTGGTGGTCCAGGGGGGCACACAGTGACATTCCCTATGGTGGCACTGGCTAACAGCAGTCTTACGGTGGTGATACAGGGGCTAGGATATATTGTGCTCTGTGTTACAAATGTGACGTGACATATGGAATTTGAGTCACTCTGAGTGGGACACTCATTTAACTTAATGAAAAAAGAAAGCATGTATCATACAAAAAATGTGACAGCCTTTTAATCACTTAAGTTAAAACCTGCCAACATTAACCTCATCATCATCCTCATAAAGAAAGCTGCCCTCACAGTCATCTATGTCTGAATTCTGACCACTGGGAAATTATTTCTCCATTGTGTCATCATCTACGTCAGTGGTAGGCCGTTTCATGCTGCCACTGCCAGTGCCACCAGGATGGTCCATTTCTATATCAGCAAAACTACCATGACTAGGCCAGGGTATGAATACTGAAGTAGCAGTCTGAGCTGGTATGTGCCTCTCATTCATTTTTATGAATGTTAGCAAACTGACATTTTCAGGAGAGAGGTTTGTACAATGATCCCGAACTATTGCACCTGCTGAGCTGAATACCCTCTTGACACTTACACTGGAGGGTAGGCATGTCAGGTACTTCAGTGCCACTGTGGTCAGCTCTGGCCAGTCACTGACCTTTCCACTCCAGTATAAAAGAGGATCATCAGTTATTGACAGATGCCTGTTTTCAGACAAATATGACTCAACAATTCTCTGTGCTGCACGACGTCCAGTGGTTGATGCATCATCCTGTTCTCCGGAATCATTAATGTCACAAATCCCCACATGGGACAAAGCCTCACAAAGTGGGTTAACGCCAACTGTTTTTGATGACAGACCACCTGGAACTGCAGTCCCCTTCCTTTTACAGGATATGCTTGATACTCCTCCAGGTTTGCCTTCAGCTTGATTATGCTGCTGAGGTTTGCTGACCTTGGCACGTGACTTCTGTGCTCCATGAACCAAGCGCACCAGTTGCCCACTGACATTTCTTACCTGTTCAGGCCCGCCCTCCAATACTGAGGCAATTCCACGTTTGTATCGTGGGTCCAGCATTGTTGCTATTGCAAAGTTGTCACTATGCTAAATGCTCAAGATGTGACGATTATGGTCAAATACTGTCAGCATGTGTTTCGCAATATACTGCTAGCACTGTCTCCAGCAACATCAATGCTATGCTGTACATTCACCAATGTCTGCCTCAGCACACACAGCAATGGAATTGATTGGCTAATGGAGGCAGACTCGCAACTCACTGCCTGTGTGGCATGTTCGAAAGGCCTCAAAATTATTATTACAGAGTCCATGAGGCGCCACTGTTCAGTCATCATAGACATGGAGGCCCCAGAAGTGTCACGGCTAGTGTGCATAACAAGATATTCTGAGATGGCTTTGTATTGTTCCTACAACCTCTCTGCCATGTACAAAGTGGAGTTCCACCAGATGACAACTTCCAGCTTCAAGCGGTGCTGAGGGAGGCTGTTTCGGATCTGCAACTGCCAAAGTTGGTCAAGGGACTTTGCAGAGCATGAAAAGTGAGAGCAGATACAGCGTGCAACTGTCAGCATTTCCTTTATATCAGGGTGCTGCAGAAACTTCTGCACCACAAGATTTAAGCAGTAGCCATGCATGGAACCCGAACAAAGCCACCATTCGTGATGCATTTCACCACATTTGACCCATTGTCACGTGCTATGAACCCAGCTCTCAGGGATGGGGGTTCAGCCACTTATCAATTTTAGTCAGTACCAAGTCCAACATGTTTTCACCAGGCGTAAACAGGTCACATTGCGCATAGCAATCATTGCAAGCTGTTGAATTCCTGGAAGATTGCTACCATGACACTCCACCTTACTACACTGATTATTCACACTACCAACAGCACAAACACCCGACACCTGTGCCCAATGTGCAGTTATACACAAATATGAACTCCCCACTGTTTTGCCACTTGTCCACATATCCATACTTAAATGGATGAATGGAGAGGAGGAATGTTGAAGGGCATGTCTTACAGAGTCAGACACAGTACGGTACAACTCGGGGGCAGCACAGGTTGAAAAGTATGTCCTGGATGGGACTTTCCATTTTGGACAGGCAAATGCAGCAAACCGCAGGAACCCAGAATTCTCCAAAAGGAGAAGAGCAAAAGGTCAATTGCCAGCATTTCAGCTACAGCACCATTACGTTCACATGACACCATATGATTGGGTGGGTATTTCAGCTTATGCGCAAAAACACTCTGTAATGTGGTCTGACTTAAACGTTTTACACAGGTTGTGAGGACAAATGGTTCTACTCTGAGAATGGCAGGGAGTGGAGTGTGTGGATGTGTGATGAAGACAGTTGCACAGGTGATAATGACAAACCCACAAATGCAGTTATTTTCCCAGATTTACCAACCGGGGTTGATGTACTACTTGCACTAGACATACTGCATTCACCACCATCACCACCACCAAAACTGCTACTCTCACCACCACTGGACAACATTGCAAAATCATTATTATCCTCTACCTCATCATGCCTGTAGTAATCCTCTGCTCTTATCTCATCACTACTGCACACATTTAATTTCCTACTTGATTTTAGTTATGGAAGGGGATAACTTGCTCATTATGGTTGATGACGAGAGTGAAAGCCCCACTGTGGTATTGACTGCCATCTTGTGCTGGGTCCACAGTGCCATGTGCCTGTTCTTTAGATATGTATGCTGTCCCCCTGTGCCCAGATGGCTCCCCTTTTTACCTCAACTCACAAGCGCATGGCAAACCTGGCAGATTGCAACTGACTCATTATTTGCATCTTGCACAAAAAAATCCCAAACAAAGGATTGTGATGCTCTAGTTTTAACATGTCCCTGGTGCTGCTTATTGGACTCCGTTTTTTTAAGTCATAAAGTGGAGAGTGTGCTACATGATTTTTCAGGCAGGACACACTTGGACTGCAACTGGCCACCACGACAACCTGTCATTATTACTGGGTCATTATCATCATCATCATCATCATCATCACGATCAACTGAAACTGGTAAACCACAACTTTTTACGGGGGGGTGGGGGTTAATGCAAACAGACCCGGACACAGCCACCTTGAATTTCTTTTTCTCCGGTTCCCAAATGGAGTCACTTACATCATCATCATATTCATCAACATCACTCACATACACATCTTCTGCTTGGATGCTGGCATGTGGACTGCATGTTGCAACCACAGCAACATCATCATCATCAGATTCATCATCATCATCATCAACACACCCATCACCTGATATTTTTTCATTACACTGTGAATCACTGCATGGCAAATACATGACCTGAACCGCAGTGGAAGAAATGTCACATTGTATGCTATTGTTGACCTGATTATCAGAATCCTCATGTTCAGTTACTGGGATGTTATTGGGGAGTATGACATCATCTACACTGCCACTCACTGGCACTGCTTCACACTCCACTATATTTCTGGACACAGTAAACTGGTCAGAAGTGAAACTTGAGGCAGCAATACTCATACCACCACTAGTAACTGCACTATCACCACCAGCTGGGACAACATCATCTCCTCCAACTATGAGTGAAGCTACTGATTGCGCTGTAAAAAACATTGAAGGATAAATACCTTCCCTCATATCAGCAATGCACTTCTGCGACTGTGTACTACCACTCCCACAGACAATCTTACCACTGGCATCAGTGCCATAGCGAGAAACAGCTTTGCGTGCACGTCTCTTTGCGGGCATTTTGGGGGATCAACAAGAATATTCTAAACAAATTTAGATTTTGGAACGTTCACTCTGGGTAGGAGCCGGGGGGCAGGATGCTGGATGTGAAGCAAAAAAAAATAACTGTGGCTTCAACAACAGATAAAGATGCAAAGTCACAAGTTCAACAACACCTTAACTAATCAGTGGTGCTGAAGTCACATGGTGGGGGGGGGCACTGTTTGCAGATTATGGTAGTGCAAAACCAAGAAAAGATACCACAATGACATATTCAGATGTATACAGAGACATATAAAAAGCAGAAAACCAAAGGTAATACTTCCCCTATATACCAGCCTGATTAGACCACACTTGGAGTACAGTGCTCTCTTCTGTTCCCCTACTACTATAGGTTATAAAAACATAGTAGAGAGAGTGCAACACAGGGTTACAAAAAAATAAATAGTGTTAAAAACAAGGATTACAGTGATGGGCTAAGATCCTTGAACCTATACTCCATGGAATACAGATCCCTAAGAGATGACTTGATATATCTGTTTAAAGCTTTTCAAGATGATTCCCTGTTTTTACTATTTGTCTAGAGAAACAATCAATACAAATTAACACTAGGTCTCATAAACTGCGATTAAAAACTACTATGAACAAGACAACTAGGCAGAAATCTTTTTTTAAGCAAAGACCTCCTGCTGTATGGAACACACTACCTAGTAGTGTTGTTATGAGTAAAACAGTTGAACAGTTTGAATCAAACCTGGACCATTACATGGATAACCAAAAATATTACTTCCATCACTAAAATTGTGGTGGCAGGTTTGTTATGGGTCTTCGGCCTTATGAACCTGTACAAGACTATGAGACTATCATTTTTGATATGTACTGAAATGAGTAATTTCTCATTTTTATTTCTGTGGTTTAGTTTGGTGTATTTAAGTAAAGTAATTTGTCAGTGTCTTTCTGTAGCAGTTTTAGTTATAGTTTTCTTAAAGAGATGGTGCTCTGCACTATGACCTAGTAGTAGTTCAGGCACAGAGGAGGAGAACACAGAGTCTGAGACGTGTCACATCACCCCCCCCAAAAAAAAATAAGTGAGGTACTATGACCTAGGTAGTAGTTCAGGCTCGGAGATGAGGAATACAGAGTCTGAGATGTGACACCCTACCTCCCTAATGTCCCATAGAATAACACTGCAACATTAACAAGCCATAACTCCACCAGTCTTTGGAAGTAAGGGACACTGTATACATCCAAACAAGGGTCTCAAAGTGTACTACAATAGTAACATACAATACCATTGGAAAAATTCATGGGGTGTGCACAACACCCCAAAATCCCTTTCCAGCTTGACCATGTTGCCAAATCCACAATTTAAGTCAAATAATCATCTAAAACACTCTACCTATGCACATCCTCTTGGACTACAACCATAACAAATTTCTGACAAATTCAACACAATTTGACCGAGGTATGCTTAAAAAACCCAAAAGGAATAGTTGGTGGAAGTCATTTAACAAAACTTCACCTTTGTTTACCCCAAGCATGCTACAGGCAAAGTTACAAGGAAAAGTTACCAATGGTAACTGTCCTATTAAATAGAAAAACTTTGTGAAATGATCCACAGAGGCGAATTTGGTGACTTTGCCTTAACTTCGCCAGCAAATTTAAACTTTGCAACATCTCTGTTCAAGAAGGAGCATCACCCACCGGCCAAGTGGTGCTGAAGGCTGAGGAGCTGGATGCCACACCTCGTGCCATGCTGATGACCCAGGTTCAGGAATGGACTCAGGCCATCGGGGTTGGCAAGGGAAGGATGGGATTGAGTGTCCATAGGACTGCTCTCCTCTACTGGGGTGGGTAGTGGGGCTTGCATCACTCTTCAGTGGCCCCTGATGGAGATCAGAAGCCCTGTAAGAGTGGTGCCATAAAAGGGGGTGGAGTGGTGGCGAAACCAGCATGTTGGTGCACAGATGTCATTGCACATCTGCGCTCCGGGGGAACCAGTAAAAAAGGAAAAACCCGGAGGACTCTGAGAGGTGATGGAGGCCCCAGGAGCCAATGCCCACATTCCAGTGCTGGACCATCCTTCCACTGGCTCTCCTGAGTCCCTCGACCTTACCCAGGACTGTCCCTCTAATTACAGAAAGGTCACCAGGTAGATGAGGTGGACCCTCCCCTGTGGGGGTGAACTGGGGGGCTGGATGGATCCAGGGGTCTGGGGAGGGGGTGCTCAGCAACTGTACTCCTGGAGGATGGTGATTCCAGGCAGGGAGCAGAGGCCACTGCTGCGAGGGTACTCCCGACAGATGCCCTTGTCCCTTGGTGCCAGAAATAGAATTCACAAAACAAGAATAAAAGAAGGAGCATCACTGGATTGAATATGTAAGCATGGGCTAGGGTCGTGTTGGGATGGTGAGTACTGAGAGGGTGGTTGGGGTGGGAAGTGGGGGCATGGGGCAGAAGTCATCACTGGGCAGTTTTCTTGTTTTACATTTCTATGGATGGGGCACAGGGGAAAGATTGTGAGGTGGGTGGGTGGGATACTTGGCAGTGGGAGAGTATTTAGTTTTTATGGATGAAGCACAAGGAAGGATCAGGAGGTGGGTGGGATACTTGGCAGTGTGAGGGCATTTATTTTTTTGGACTGGGCACCAGGGGGAATGATTTGGAGGTGACTGGGATACTTGCCAGTGGGAGGATGTTTATTTTTACATACTGAGCACTGGGGAAGGACCAGGGGGTGGGCAGGACTTGGCAGAGAGAAAGTGTTTTATTTTTATGGACAGGGCACCAGGAGAAGGATTGGTAAGCTGTGTACCATGCAGATCAAAGAATCAAGCTGTTCTGTGATACATGAAGTTTCCGGCGCACAAGCAGAGAACAATGCTTATCATTGTGCTATCTCTGTTGAGCCACCTGCAGCCTGAGCTGCACTGGACCTGACAGTGATGCACCTCTGAAAGCCATTTTTATAACAATATATTTGCTTTGCACATATGTATCTGTACTTGTTTTAAGTGATGCTGTGTTTTCAGTCTATGTCTTTTCTGAATAACTACCTTGTGATTTAAAATTGTTGTTGCAGAAAAATTGTGTATGTCCCTGTTTAACAAATGCTGTTTTTCGGTTTTTACCAGAAAACCCAGTAAAATTCCAGAATTAGGGCTGCCTGAACACCGGTAAAAACAAAGATTTCATGGAATCTGGCATTTTATACCAGATCAGTAAATCTACAAAACTTGTATTTTTCTTATAATTGCTTCCTGTACTATTTTCAATTTGCTTTATTTAATGCTCTGCATATTAAGCCTTCTTTTATTCTGATTATTCATACACATACTGAAAGAATAACAGCAGAATCCCAGTAAAATCCAGAAATTAGAGTAAAAATCACCAGTGCAACTCCAGAATCTGAAGTCTTGAAAATGGAATTTCATTGTTTTAATCATCGTAAATCAGTGGCCTTGTTCATTGTCACTTTATGCATTCATTGTTTTAATGACTTGGGATGTTCTCTAAACTAGACTTATTTCTCATAGAACTTATCCTGTAATCTACTCAACTTTTAAATAAAAAATAAACAGATATTGCTTGTGCCAGAATATTCAAAGTGGCAATTTCTTGTGTACATAGAGCAATTTCTTACCTCCAGAAGGATTCTTTAATAGACTGAATGTGCAGCAACTGGTTAGCAACATGCCTGCCCTCTTGTACTGCCAGCTGGTGTGCTGCAATCCCCAAAATATAAAAGGCTCCAGTATACGGACATAGGATACACAATCAGGTACAGATTAGTATGTTAGGTCACAGGGATGGGTCTGCTCTTGACCTGAGAAACATTTTTTGTGCACTTTGGTGTGGATCTGGTATTGTTTGATCAGAATGGATTACAGGGATGAAAAGCTAACTTCCCTATATACTTTTTAATTACAGAGACTGTTGTGAATGTAGGTGGGTGAAGCCTATCAACTGAAATACATATACAGTATATTATTGGGGCACAGTAGCACCCCTATAGTTAGGGTTGAGTAAGCTGTTTAGTGTTAAACCCCAGATTTTGTAAGTTTGGCATCATTTAGCAAAATAGCCCAAATGTGGCATGCACAGTAAGGCTGTTATAGTCTCAACACATGGAAAGTTTTGTGATGGCATTATGTATGTTTTTTGAGATACGAAGCACCAAAAAACAGAAAAAAAAACATTTGGTTTCTCTATACTTAACATTGGGTATTTTTTGCTCTCACCTACAGCCTAGACCTTGTGAAATTTGTTCATGCAATTTTCAGGGTTGAAGTAGTCCATGACAAGGGTGTGACTTTGGAAGGTTTGGTGAAAAAATAGTATACCATTTTAAAGTTATAAAGCTTTTTGAGTTAATGTTCCAGTTCAACTGGTAAAAAAAATATTGTGAAAGGTAAAGACATATCCAAGTGGTTATTTGCATGATTTACTTGTTGTGGGGATAAAAACAGTTGAGATGGCTGCCATTTGCTTTTTACTGTTTAAACTTGCAAACATTTAAAGAACATAAAAATAATGTCTTTTTAAAAAAACAAACACCTGAACCTAGCTAAATGTGACCCATTTAGTTAGTTTCTGGTGTTTGTTTTTTTTTAAATTGCCAGCCGGCCTGGTGTCACTGATGGTTGAGGCGTTGGACTCACACCTCATGCCACACCAGCAACCAGGTTCGAACAGGCCAGGGCTGCTGGTGGTCAGCAGAAATGAGAGAGGATTGAGCATCCAGAGGACTGCTCTCCTCTCTCGGGGAAGGAGGGAGGGATGGAGGGATAGCTGTCCCACCTGCTGATTGCCCTCTAGTGACGGTTTGAGGTGGATATGGGTCATGAGGCTCGAGCCGCCTTATTAGTCAGTGGGGAGGCGGGTAGGGAGAAAACCAGGAAAAATCGAGCCTGGCATGCCTGATGATGGCCTGCCACCCCCAGGAGCAGCCCCAGAATCTGGATTGGGTCTCTGGTGGGAGGGAGAAGCCAGCAACCTCCCCCAGCCCCTCTACAGGGGGCAATCCACGGGTACAGTGCCTTCAGAAAGTATTCGCCCCCCTTGGATTTTGTCACGTTTTGTGATGTTGCAAACTCAAATTAAAATACATTTATATGGGATTTTTTTGTCACATATCTACACAAATTACTCTATAATGTCAAAGTGGAATGAAACTTCTGGAATTTTTTGTACATGTAATTTAAAATAAAAACCTGAAATGTCTTGATTTGATAAGTATTCACCCCCTTTGCTATGACACTCCAAATTGAGCTCAGGTGCATCCAGTTTCCTTGTGAGATCACTCTAAAACTTGAATGGAGTCCACCTGTGGTCAGTTCAAATGGTTGACATGATTTCAGAGGAAATACACCTGTCTATATAAGGTCCCACTGTTGACAGTGCATGTCAGAGCAGAAACTCTACCATGAAGACCAAGGAGCTGTCTGTAGAACTCTGTGATAGAATTGTGAGGAGGCATAGATCTGGGGAAGGGTATAAAAACATTTCTAGGGTGTTGAAAGTTCCCAGGAGCACAGTCAAGTCCATCATTAGGAAATGGAAAGATTACGGAACCACCCAGACTCTTCCTAGAGCAGGCCGTCCTCCCAAACTGAGCAACCGGGCAAGAAGGACCTTGGTCAGGGAAGTGACCAAGAACCCAATGACCACCCTGACAGAACTACAGAGTTCCATGGCTGAGATGGGAGAACCTGTCCAGAGGACAACAATCTCTGCAGCACTTCACAGATGTAGCCTCTATGGGAGAGTGGCTAGACGGAAGCCACTCCTGAGAAAAGGCCACATAACAGTATGCCTGGAATTTGCAAGAAGGCACGTGGCAGACTCTGAGACCACGTGGCAGAAGATTCTCTGGTCTGATGAAACAAAAATTGAACTCTTTGGCCTGAATGCAAAGCGCTATGCCTGGCGCAAACCGAACACAGCCCATCACCCATGTAACACCATCCCTACCATGAAGCATGGTGGTGGCAGCATCATGTTATGTGGATGCTTTTCAGTGGCAGGGACTGGGGCACTTGTCAGGATAGAGGGAACAATGAATGGAGCCAAATACAGGCACATCCTTGAGGAGAACCTGCATCAGTCTGCAATAGACCTTGGACTGGGGCGAAGATTTACGTTCCAACAGGACAACGACCACAAGCATACAGCCAAAGCAACACTGGAGTGGCTTCAGAACAAGAAGGTGAATGTCCTTGAGTGGCCCAGCCAAAGCCCAGACTTGAATCCCATTGAGAATCTTTGGAAAGACTTAAAGATTGCGGTTCACCAACGCTCCCCATCCAACTTGACAGAGCTTGAGCAAATCTGCAAGGAAGAATGGGTGAAAATCCCCAAATCCAGATGTGCAAAGCTGATACAGACATACCCAAGAAGACTCAAGGCTGTAATTGCTGCCAAAGGTGCTTCTACAAAGTATTGACTCAGGGGAGTGAATACTTAAGTAAACAAGATATTTCAGTTTTTAATGTTTCATAAATTTTTGTTACACAATATAAATATTTTTGCCCCTTTAAATTGTTGAGTATGCTGTGTGAATCAAGGGGGAAAAAATCATTTAAATGCATTAAAAATTCTGGTAGTAACACAACAAAATGTGACAAAATCCAAGGGGGGTGAATACTTTCTGAAGGCACTGTAAGTATCTGGGGAAGCTTAGTACGAGGAGTGGCAGAGCTGGAGAGAGAGTCTCTCCTTTCGGAGGGCCAAAACCAAATGCCAGGATTCCAGGGGAGCAAAAAAGGTATACATAAAAAAAAAAAGTTGCCAGAAATACCTTTTCTGGGCACCAAAAATCCAGATTGCTCAGCTTAGTGAGAGGAGCTGTTCACTCGTGGTCTCTGTATGAGAATAACAGGACTTTCTTGAGTTCTACAGCTACAGGTGTCTAAAGGCACCTACCAACCTCCCATCTCTGTCCCCTCATGTGTAGGATGCTTCCCTGGTGTCTAGTGGCACCCCCACCCTCCGATCACCATCCCGTCATGTGTAGGAGGTTTCCCCAGTGCCTAGTGATGCCTCCCACCCTCTGATCACCATCCGCTCATGTACAGTACCTTCCCTGGTGTCTAGTGGCACTCCCACACCCTCCAATCGCTGTCCCCACATTGTTACCTGTAATAAAGAAAAACGTCCTTCTTTTTTACCTATAAAAAAGAAAACAGTTCTTTGCTGATCTGACCCTGCTATTCTGACCTCCCACTCAGCATGCACCACCCAACACCCCCACTACACCCCACACACACACTCACTCACCTGAGCAGGTTCCAGGGCAAGCATCCACTCTCCAATTGAAGACATGTCTTGTTGCTGGAACTGCTGACTGCAATATGAGAAACTAAGGTAAGTGTGGTTCAATGTATTTCAATGGGGTTTTCAACTCTGATGCATAACTTTGTCAGTTTTGCATATTTTGACCCCATATTTTCAACATGGCCTTTTTGGGACCCCATCTAATGGCTAGTGGAGTGGAATTATGCAAATCAGGCCTGAAAGGTGATTTTGTGGTTGCTTGGCAAAAAATGGGTTGCCAGCGTCAACGGCAACCTCTATCGTCAGGGGTTTCCTGACCAAAAATTAAAGTGGTGCCAGTTGGAAGTAGCTGGGTGAGGGAGTAGGAGAGTGAGGGATTCTGGGAATAAGGTCAATGGAGAGGGAAGGATCCTGGGAAGAAGGTTGGTATGAAAGGGGTGGGGGGATTAAACAAGGGTAGGGATTGGTGGAAGGGGTGGCAGGGTCAGCCCTTCAAGTGAGGGTGTAAAAGGGGAAGGGAGAACTGGATCTCCCTTCTTTTCATTACTAAGCAAGTTAGAGAACTGCTAGCATACTGGTTGACATTAATGTAATGGATGTCCTGAACAATTAATTAAGGTAAGCCAGCTTTGGTTGCATATAAGCTTAACAATGCTACCAGTGGCCAGAGAAGGTTTTAAGTTAAGAATGTTTTAGTTAGGCAATATTGTTTTAAATAAGGCGGTAGGTTTTTGTTTCCAAGATTGGCATCCTAGGCAGGCAGGGTCAGTGGGACAGTTATCAGTGGCCATGGTGTTCAGATACACACGTTGCATTTTTGCAGGATAACAAAAAAAAAAAACAGCTGTTAAGTTCAGCTGATATTCAAGCATACGGGCCACAGCTCAGAATGTCAAGGTAAAATGTGATGCCTTTCCCGACCGATGAGGTGGTCACTTTGTCACAGTGGTCAGGTTTGAATATATTTCAGCTGAAAGATGAAACCAAGAACCCCTCTAACAATCTAAAATAAGTAAAAATGCTGGTGTTATTTGAATACATTGCAGGCTTTTAAGCAGCAGAGCGGGGGGGCACTGGTACCTTAATTATACACTTTTGTTTGGTCACACATCAAGGTGCACCCCTATAAATCTTATAAAGACATATTATAAATGTGATGGGTTGAGCCTGACAAACCCTTTGTACTGAATTGCATGCAGGAGAACTGTGGCCTTCTCCTAATTGGTGAGCTCCCATTTGAATCTCTAAATGGCCAGGGCACATGATATTAGAAAGGAAGCCAGAGAGTGGATTTCCCATAAGATAGTGAGAAAGCAGAGGAACCACAGAGGAACTACAGCTCCGAATGGCAGGGTAAAATGTGATCCCTTTCCTGACCAATGAGGTGGTCACTTTGTTGCAGTGGTCAGGCGTGAACATATTTTAGCTGAAAGATGAGACCAAGAACTCCTATAACAATCTAAAATAAGTAAAAATACTGGTGTTATTTGAATACATTGCAGGCTTTAAGCAGCAGAGTAGGGGGGGAGCACTGGTACCTTAAATATATAGAAACATAGAAACATAGACTTTGACGGCAGATAAGGACCACTTGGCCCACCCAGTCTGCCCATTTCCCTACCTACTGGATAAGCTGCAGATTCTAGTTAACCAACTTCCTGCCACCCCCCCCCCACCACTACAATTGCTTTATGTCTCTCCCATGCATGTTTGAATTCCCCCACTGTTTTAGACCCAACAACCTCCCCAGGAAGGCGGTTCCATGCATCCACCACTCTCTCCGTGAAAAAAATTTCCTCACATTACCCCTGAACTGTCCCCCCTCTATCTTTAAATTGTGCCCCCCTTGTTCTTACACATCTCTTTTTCTGAAAGATGCTACCCTCCTGGACTTTGTTGATTCCCTTGAGGTACTTGAACATTTCTATCATGTCCCCCCGTCCCTCCTTTCATCAAGGTTATACATATTAAGTTCTCTCAGTCTCTCTTCATATGGTTTCTGATGCAGACCCTGCACCATTTTAGTTGCCCTCCTCTGGACTGCTTCCATCCTGTCTATGTCCTTGCATAGATGAGGTCTCCAAAACTGCACACAGTACTCCAGATGGGGTCTCACCAACTGTCTGTACAGAGGGATAACCACTTCCCTTTTTCTACTTGTGATGCCCCTTCCTATGCATCCCAGTATCCCCCTGGCTCTCCTTACTGACTTCTCACATTGCTTACCCACCTTTAGATCATCTGATATGACAACCCCAGGTCTCTTTCCATTTTGTGGTTGTTAGTACCTCCCTGCTATTGTGTACTCTTCTCCTGGGTTTCTGTTTCCGTGCATTACTTTGCACTTCTTTGCATTTAATCTAAGTTGCCATATGTCTGACCATTCCTCCAACCTTGCCAAGTCCCTTCTCATCCTTTCTACCCCCTTGTGTATCAACTCTGTTACAGATCTTTGTGTCATCTGCAAGAGGCATACCTTTCCTCCAGACCCTCTGCAATGTCACCTATAAAGATGTTAAAGAGGACTGGACCTACTACTGAGCCCTGAGGTACTCCACTAGTGACCCCCCTTTCTTCGGAATGTGTTCCATTCACTATTACCTTCTGTGTCCTGTTGTACAGCCAGTTTGCTACCCAGGCTACCACCCTGGGACCCACTCCCAGGCTGGCTAAATTGATTATCAATCTTTTGTGCGGGACTGTGTCAAATACCTTGTTAAAGTCTAGGTAGGCCATATCCACAGCCCCTCCCTGGTCTATTACTTTGGTCACCCAGTCAAAGAAATCTATTAGATTCGTCTGACATGACCTTCCTGCTGTAAATCCATGCTGCTTTGGGTCCTGTGCCACGCTGCCCTCTAGGTACTCAACAATTCTTTCTTTCAGAAGTGATTCCATCATTTTCCCTACCACTGAGGTCAAACTTACAGGTCTGTAGTTTTCTGCTTCTGCCTTGATCCCACTTTTGTGAAGGGGAATCACATCTGCCCTCCTCCAGTCCTCAGGTACCACCCCATCCTCCCATGATTTGTTAAAAAGTGTGGTCAGTGGTGTCACTAGGTCCTCCCTTAGTTCTTTTAGGATTCTGGGGTGAATCCCATCAGGCCCCATTGCTTTGTCCACCTTGAGTTTTAGGAGTTCCTTCAGGACTCTTTCTTCTGTAAATGGACTGGTGTCAACCCCCCTAACCCTAGTGCTTCTATTGTCTGGTTAGGGTAACTCCTTCTCATCTTCTTTTGTGAATACTGAGCAAAAGTATTCGTTCAGTAACTCTGCCTTTTCACTGTCTCCCTCTGTCCACCTCCCCTCTCCCTTATTAATCTCCACTATTCCTCCCTTAACCTTTCTATGCTCTCTAATGCACCTATAAAAGGTTTTATTCCCCTTCTTAACTGAATTGGCTATTTTTTCCTCGGTTTGGACTTTTGCTATTCTGACTGCCTTCCCACTTCTTTCTGCTTTAATTGATACAGTTCCCTGTTGTGCTCCTTCTGTGATTCCTTATACTATTTGAATGCAGCCTTTTTTCCTTAACCTTCCCTGCCACCTCTTTTGAGAACCATAGTGGTTTTTTACTCTGCTTTGTTTTCTTTATCTGTTTCACACAAAGGCTTGTTGCCTCTATGATGGCAGTTTTGATTTTTCTCCTTTGTTCTTCTACCCCTCCTTTTTGGCCATTTGCTAGTGTATTCCTCAGGTATTCACCCATTTTGCCAAAGTCAGCCCTTCTAAAGTCCACTATGCTTGTTTTTGTATGGCTCGTCTCCATGGTTGTGCTTATTGTGAAGCACACTGTGCAGTGGTAGCTTGTTCCCAGATGTCTACTGACTTCTAAATTTGTGATCCTCTCTCCATTTGAGAGTACCAGGTCTAGTATTGCTCCCTCCCGAGTGGGTTCCAACACTAGCTGTCTAAGGTCTGCCCCTGCAGGGCATCGAGAATGACCCTGCTCTTGGATGTGGCTGCAGTACATGTCATCCAGTTAACATCTGGCATATTCAGTTCCCCATAAACAGTATCTCCCCTTTTTCAGCCATTTTGAGAATGTCCTCTATCATTTTCTTGTCCATTTCCTCCCCTTGAGATGGGGGTCTGTATACAACCCCTGTGCAGATTGTGATGCCATTCCCTGTCTCCAAGGTGACTCAGAGTGCCTCTTGTCCTTCCCCTTTACTTTTTAGTTCTGTAGCTTTGATCCCTTACCTTATGTATAGAGCTACTCCACCTCCTCTTTTCCCCTCCCTGTCCCTTCTGTAGACTGTGTACCCTGGTATGTTGACATCCCAGTCATGGTTCTCCATGTACCATGTTTCCATGACTGCCACAATATCCAATTGTTCATCTTCCATCAAGGCTACTAGCTCAAGAAGCTTGTTTCCCAGACTACGGGCATTGGTACTCATTGCCCTCCATTTAATGTTGGCTTTATCCTTTTTCCCCATGCCTGCTCTTTTTGCCCTTGTCTATTTTTCCATTTACCCCTGTTCTGCCCTCTGTTGAACACTGTACCTCAGTGTTTACCTTACTACCTGTCATGTTTTGTGGGGGAGGCTTGAAATTTCCTGCCTCTTATTAGCACCTCCCCCCATGGCTAGTTTAAAAGCTTGTCAAGGAAGCATTTAAACCTGTCACTTAGAATCTTGGTTCCCTTTGTGGACAAATGCAGACCATCATGCCAGTATAGACCTTCATCTCTCCAGGTGTACCCCCAGTCCCCAATGAAGCCAAAGCCCTGTGCTCTGCACCAGTTTTGCAACCATTCATTAAACTGCATGGTGTGTAGTACCCTAGCCCCACCCCTGCCATGGACTGGCAGCACCTCTGAGTTTTTTTTTCTTTGGTCACACACCAGGTACACCCCTATAAATCTTATAAAGATGTATTGTAAATGCGATGGGTTAAGCTTGACAAACCCTTTGTACTGAATTGCTGTACAGTCCTCCCTGACCTTCTGGGGGTTTCTTGCACTTCAGGTCTAGTGGCTACCTCCTGTTTGGAGGCAGAGTCCATGTCACTTTCCCCTTGGCCTGTGCCTCCCTCTTCAGTGGGGGCAGGGTGCTCCAGCTCTTCCTCTCCTGCACCACTCTGTCCAGGAGTGCTGTCTTGGGGCCATTCAGAAGACCCAGTCGAACTAGTATTCAAGTTCGATGTGGGGTCTACAAAAGGTGTTTCTTCAGGGGCACTGCTCTGGACCCACACAAACTGCTCAGCTGAACTAGTAATCAAGTCCAAAGTGGTCCCCTAGAGAGGGATAGAAGGAGTAGCCTCCCCTTCAGCACCCTGCTCCCCAGGCACAGCCATTTCCACCTCTCCAAGTCTGTTATCCTCTGGGACCTCCCTGCCACTTGCATTGAGCCCTTCTGTCACAGGACCACTCTCTAACATCAGGGGTGGTCCCCGAAACAGTCTCTCTAATTCAGGTGTAGGGTAGCAAAATAGTATGTCCTAAGGAGCTATGATAGAACATGTAAAAGAATTGAGTGGTGTTCTGAAGCAAATAGTATGGGTTTGTTTTGAAAGAAGCCCTTGAAGGGTAAAAAGATTAAAACAGGAAAATGAAACAGCAAATATAAAGGGAAGTCTTTATCAGAAAAATAACCAGGATGGACCTATCCCCATTCAGCGGGATTTTTTATGGTACAAAGGGAAGCCAAGCCATTGATAAAGATATTAAGAGGCACCTCCTGATGAAGCCTACATGGTGTAGGTGAAAAGTCGAGCAACGGGCCTTAAAGAAATATGAATAAAATTTATTTTGGAGGAGAATTACAGTGCTGTCCCTTATTCCATTGCACCTCCAAATGACTCTTTTTTTTTTTTGTAGAGACTTTTTTCCAGTAGGGTAGAAATACACAGGCATGTCCTCAGCCTCTCTGTCTGATTCATCAGCTGAATCTTCTTCCTCAGGTACCTCCTGTAACTGGGGAGGTCCAGCCCCTGTAGCATCTTCATCTTTCCACTTCTGTCATTTGCGTGCAGCAACTTGAGTGGTTGGAAGTACAGACGGCTCCATCAACTCATTCTCTGACCCAACAATTCTATCTCCAATGGGAAGGAGGTGGTTCCTGTGCATCACTTTGTACCCTTTGGTTTCTCACTCTGGTTGAATCTTGTATACAGGTAGCCCTTCCAGTTTCTTAACTACCACATACGGTGTGCTTCCCCACTGGTCAGCAATTTTATGTTTCCCAGGTATGCCCAGACTCCTGAGTAGCAGTTGGTCACTGGGCTCCAAGTCTTGCACCCGCACTTTATCATACCTCTCTTTATTGGCCTGATTTCACTTGGTGGCTTCATTCAACTGTTGTTTCAGCTTTTTCACGTATTGCAAATATTCATTCTCTTTGGTGCCATCCACTGACACTCCAAAACACAAATCCATGGGGAGGTGAGTCTGCCTCCCAAACATAAGGTGGTAAGGAAGGAAACCCCTAGCATCATTTTTTGTGTAATTGTATGCGTGGACCAAAGTGTTTACTCTTTGGCTCCAGGTACTCTTGTCTCTTGGGTCCAGGGTGCCCAGCATGTCCAGTAGTTTTCTGTTTAATCTCTCGGGCTAGGGGTCACCCTGGAGGTGGTAAGGCATGGTTCAAGACTTTCTGACACCCCATAAGGACAAGTGCTCTTTTATCAACTGGATCTCAAAATCACATCCCTGGTCCAAATGGGTTATTTGAGGTGCTCCGCAGTGGACAAAAAAACTGCTCAACCAACACTTTGGCCATAGCGGAGACCCTCTGGTCCTTGATGGGGTAAGCCTGAGCATACTGGGTGAAATGGTTCATAACCACTAATAGGCTGGAGATATTCCTGGAGTCTGATTCCAACGTGAGAAAATCGATGCACACTATTTTTATTTATTTAAACATCAGTTTAACAACCTTTGAGCCAGGAGCTCATTTACAAAGGTATCTCGTCACATAGAGGACACAGACAGTGGCACAGGAGACAACAGATAATACAGGTTCAAAGTAAGTGTCATTTATGGTTACAGTTGGTTCCAATACATATGAAGAATAAATAGGCTAAATTAGGGTTAGTGGGCAGAGAGGTAAGGGAGGATGGGGGTAAGAGGGGAGTAGGGCTGGGAAGCAGAAGGAAGGAGGGAGGGCCAGGGAGGAAGAGTGGGTAGGGGAGGTGGCGAGTAGGAAGGGGGGAGTGCAGCTCGGTGAGCATTGTCAGAGAGGATTTTTTTTTATTATTTAGTAGCAGTGGCATCTGCGTGAGATGAGCAGGTGATTTCTGAGACTGCGTTTAAAGCATGCTAACGAGGGAGAGTCAGAGATAACGGAAGGGAAGGAGTTATACCAGGTGGGCACTCTGTAAGGGAACGCCCTTTGGCCTTGCGAGATCCTAGCTCTTGGAATGACCAGTGTTGTTTTGGATGAGCTGTGGGTGTTCACAGTCGGATTAGCTCGGTGGATTGAGTCAGATAAGCCAGAGGGGGATAGGCCATGGAGGGCTTTAAAGGTGAGTTGGCATGTTTGGTACATGAGCCGCTCATCCGGGCTGAGTAGGGTAGCCAAGGAGTACAGCAGACTAATTCCATCGGTGCACTGGTACTGATGTTAACTAAATGGGGCAGCCTTTTGCAGAAGTGCTTTCCTCTGGATACACTGCAGACGGTTCTTGCAATAATATTCTACATCAACTCCCATCTTGGGCCAATAGAATCTGCTCTTTATCAATTCCAGAGTGTGTTCTCTGCCCAAGTGGCCAATATCATCATGTAGAGCTTTTAGTACCAGGCCTTGGAAACAGTCAGGCAATACCAACTGCACACGGGCTGCCCCTGCTGGTTCTGAGTCATTCAGTAGAGCAAAACATTCCTTTAGCTGCAACTTCAGCCATTCTCACAGAAATAACCGGGTATGTGGATCACTAGCTTTTACTTGAGCTGGATCTCCTTTTCTCTGAAGCACTTGAATTACCTCCCCCATTACGGAACTGTCCTTCTGCTCTTTCCGTAAGTCCTGAGTAGTCAGCTGTGGCAAAGACCTCATGTCTAGGGTGGTCAGGTGGCAGTAAGCTATAGGAAGGCAACTCCCAGATGCTCCTAAAATTGTCCACCAAATGAGGGGCATCTTTGAGAGAAGAGGACTCATCACCTTCAGATTTCTTACACAAAGCTTTTACCACTTGTTCAGGTATTTTGACCCAGCTGAAATGCTCAACCCCCTGAGTTAAAGGGCTTCCGGACAAGGCATTGGCATCTATATTATTAAGCCCAGGCCAGTATTCTACGCTGTAGTCATAAGTAGACAGAGACGACAACCACCGGTGGCCAGCTGCATCTAGTTTGGCTGTGGTCTGTACATAAGTAAGCAGGTTGTTGTCGGTCATCACAGTAATCTTTGCCCCATACAGGTAATCATACTGTTTTATGTGATAACTGTTTGTATGCAACTTGTCTTACTCTGTACTCTGTAACCTGATGTGGAGCCTTTGGAAATGAGTCTCTGACTCAAAGGGTTGTAATTCCCAATGTAATAATAAATAAATAAATTGGTCCACAACAGCCCACTTCAATGCTAAAAATTCCAGCTTGTGGATGGGATATCTTCTTTCCAAGGGGTTGAGACTCTGGCTCACATATGCCACTGGGTGCAGACCCTCTGGATATTCTTGATACAATACTGCCCCTAGGCCACTGAAACTTACATCTGTATGTAGATAGTGGTGGGAGAAGTGGCCAAAATTTGCTCCGTGAAGTGATTCGCAGAGTAATTTGGAATCCGCGAAGTACTCCGCAACCCGAAGTGGAGTATTTCGTGTCATAATGGGGAACGCGAAGTCCATTGGAAACAATGACTTCACGTTATTCCACCTTCCCCAAACCACTTCTCCACCAGTTTTAAGGTGAAGTACATTGAAATCAATGTACTTTGCCTCACTTCACCTTGTTTTTGAGCTCCAAAGGTGAATTTTGCAGTGCTTTATGGAATTGCAGGTTACATGGGCTCTAGACTGTTCTGCACAGTCTCAGTTCTGTGTAGTGTGTGTGTAGTGGAAGATGGAGACAGTTTCCTCTCAAGAGCTCTGTGATTCAAATCCCCTAAAAGCTGTTAAAAAGTATTTTTTAGCTATTTTTTTGCTCACAATTTAGTACATTGATTATAGGAAACCTCCTGTGCTCATATCATCAGGTGTTTTTTGTTTATGTGTGGATTTTGAATGTTAATTTAGAACAGACAGTCTGTGTACTGTGAAGTGTGCTTTGGGGAGAGGTGTATCTGTGATGTAGGTAGATTAACTGGGAGAAAAAAGCAGTCTTTCTGTTTTGGTTATATTTTTCTTGTATAACTGTGTTAATGTACACACAGTAATATTTTCAGTAATTCTTGACATTTTTTTGCTGATTGTTTTGGTGCAGCAGTGTATAATTCCAGTTTGTTTAAAACATTTGGTTATATTACTAAAGGTTTTCAATTTGCTATGCATTACTTGTAGTGTGTGTGTGTGTGTGTGTGTGTGTGTGCGATGTGTGCCATTAAATCAGACACCTTTTGTTGTGCCACAGAGTAATTGTAGCAGTGTGAACCTGCTATCCAAAACACCTGCATGAATTGTTTATACTGCTTTGTGATATCTTTACTGGTAGTGGACTGTTACTGCTGTGCACTACCCCCCCCCCCAACCGGCAAAAGGTATCCTTTTCCACATTTGGATTTGTGACCTGTGCGCACTGGTTGGGTGTTGTTGTGCCTTTGCTTCTGCATCTCTTGAGTGTGCAGGGCAATCTTAATCTGTCTGTGCGTTTGTAGTAGACCATTAATTCTGGGAGGCTTGGCATTTCTTGTTAGGCTCTCATTTCACTTCATCAGCACTGGGGAATTCTCTGGACATAAGATAGTAGCAATTTTGGGATGCACATTAATTCTGGTGACTGTGTGTGACCACTGCACACATGACGGAGTGCACCATTAATTCTGGGAGACGTCGCAATTTTTGTTACCCTCTCATTTCACTTCATCAGCACTGGGGAATTTTCTGGACACAAGACAGTAGCATTTTGGGGATGCACATTAATTCTGGTGACTGTGTGTGACCACTGTGCACATGACTGAGTTCACCATTAATTCTGGGAGACACTGCATTTCTTGTTACGCTCTCATTTTACTTCATCAGCACTGGGGAATTTTCTGGACACAAGACAGTAGCATTTTGTGGATGCACATTAATTCTGGTGACTGTGTGTGACTACTGCACACATGACGTCTGAGTGTGCCATTAATTTTGGGAGACTTTGCATTTCTTGTTACGCTTTCATTACACTTCATCAGCACTGAGGAGTTTTCTGGACACAAGACATGAGCATTTTGGGGATGCATATTAATTTTGGTGACTGTGAGTGTGTGAAGGGCTGCCAATATTGTTGTCATTCCGCCTTACTTCGCATTAAGGTGGAATGACAATGCGAAGTAATAATCACAAGGTGAAGTGAGCCTTTTGCATTGACCACTTCGTGTAGAGGAGTGACAACACAAAGTGCCCACTTTGCGGGCACTTTGCAGGTGGAATTTAAATTCGCTGCATCTCTATATGTAGGATATAGGGTTTCTGTGGGTCAGCATAGGCGAGTCAGGCAATGCGTCAGGCAGTATAAAATGTCCTCAAAAGCTTTATCACACTCCTCGGTCCACTGGGAGCCAAAAGGTTCAGATGGACAAAAAAATTTAGGTTGTTCAGCTTGGTCTCCAGGAGGGGGGTCTTTTTGCTCTTATTTGTCGGAGGATACCCCTGTAGTAAGTTCAAAAGAGGCCTGATGAATCTGGTGTAGTCCCTCATGACTGTCTGGGAATACCCACATAAACCAAGCAGTCATTACAGTTCTTTCAGGTTTCTGGGTTTTGGCCAGGTGGTGAGGGCCTCCACTTTACTAGGGTTGGTCTGAATGCCCTTGGTGGAGACGATGTGTCCAACATATTGGACTGAGGCCTGGAAGAACTAACATGAGCTTCAGGCCAAATTCTTCCAGCCGGTCCAACACCTTGAGTAGCCAGTGACTCATGCTCTTCCAGAGTCTTTCCAAACACGATAATGTTGTCCAAGTAAACCAAGCACTCCAGCAGGTTCATAGCACCCACAGCCTTTTCCATAAGGCATTGAAACATTGCAGGGGCACCCAAAATGCCTTGCGGCATTGTCAGAAATTCATAAAATCCTAGGGGACATATAAATGCTGTCTTCTCCTGATCCTGGGGTACCATGGGAATTTGATAATACCCACTTCTTAAGTCCAAAACTGAAAACCACTGGCTGCCATTCAGGCAGTCTAGAGCATCTTGTATCTGTGTCATCATATACTGAGCAGGCACTTGTTCAAGGTGCGGTAGTCCACGCACATCCTAATAGCCCCACTCTTTTTCCTCACCACCACTATAGGTGATGCATAGGGGCTCCGGGACTCCTGGATGGTGCCTGCAGCCAGCATCGCTTAAAGGTGCCTCCTTACGTCATCTATGTCAGCTGGGGCAAGATGTCTGGATCTCTCCCTGAATGGACATTCATATGTGAGCCTTATGAGATGCCATTCTCCCTTAAAGCAGTCAACATCCCACTCATGCAAGGAAAACATATTTGTCCTGATAGCCAGATTTTTCTGGACATGCTCTGTCCATTCCCCCAGGATGGGGGAGTTACTCAAATCAAACAAGGCAGGGTCAATATCACCATAATCAGCAGGCCCAGTGGCACTGAGGGTTGAGGTGCTGGACACCACACCTCGCACCACGCCGGTGACCCAGGTTCGGGAATTAGCCCTGGCCACTGGGGGTCAGAGGGGGGGAAGAAATCGAGTGTCCTTGGGACTGCTCTCTCTTCCCAGGGAGGGTTGTGAGGAAGCAATTGCTCCTGGAGCAGCCTCTGGCGGTGGTCAGAGGCGCCCAGCATAGCGACACTATGAATCCAAGGGGCGGAGTTACGGCATAACATTGCCTTGCTAAGCCATACTCCAAGGGGTAGGAACTACACAAAAATAATAGAGAAAAACCCCACTCCTGGGGATAGATGAAGGCACCTCAGCCTCCTAGCCCACACTCCCAACCCTGGACTGACCTCCTCTCCATGGGGGCCGACTCGTGTGCCCAGCACTTTTCCCTATAGATAGAGTGCCCTGCATGGATAGGGCGGCCCTACTTCTGGAGGGTTCAGACCTGGAGGTGGCGCTGAGTCACACGAGAGGAGAGGACTAGAAGTCACGGGGGGGTAGAGGCTGGGAGCCCCCGAGGATGCCAGAAGGAGTTCTCCAGACAGTGGAGATAAAGTATAAAAAAAAAATATCACCATAATCACTTCTCCCTCGAGCAGCGGGCTGCACTGCTGTGTCAGCACAGTAAACCGTTGCTAACATCCGACCCCTTCTGACAACCACTTCTCTGTCAGTTGTGTTCCTCACCTGCACTGTCACTCTTCAAACATAGGCAAGCACCCATGCTAGTAAGACACTAGGTTTCACTAATAATCCAGTCAGCAGTCTGTGTTCCTCAGGGGCAGCTAGCATTAAAATTTTGTTCTTTACCTCCTTTTTTAGCCACACTACTATGTTGATATTATACTCCGCGTTGGGTGACAACGCAATCTTCTTGACATCTCTCCTCCAAACTATGCCCACAGATTCATCTACATCTTTAGGAGGGGTTCGCCCTTGTCTCTTATATACCTCCTGGATCACTGGATGAATGGGTACTTTCTTCCCTTGCTGTTCTGCTTCTCTGGCTTGCAAAGCTGAGCGAGCCTCCCGAACATGTGAGCATTTGTTCCCACCAGCACAGGTATCCTGTCATGCACTCCAGTCTCAGGACAGATTAAAGCCGGGGTCTCAACTGTGTCTCCCACTCTAGCCATATTAGTGTGGAAAGCCATCCATACTCTGACATATCCAAGGTAGGGTTACGATTCTCACTAAGCCCCCCAACATGTAGTCCTTCCAAGGGCTGCAACTCCAAAAAGGATAAGTGTCTATCATACCAGGTCTTGAAGATGATAGCAACCTGGGAGCCACTATCAAGGATAGCATGGGCAGTGACTCCCTCTGTGGTGACAGGGGTTTCAGTTGATGGGTCCACTAGACTATGCATATCAAGAGGTGCAGTTGAGGTGGCTTTCACTGAAGAGGCTTTTACATTAACTATGGAGCAGGACCTGCATGGGGCCCCGGTATGCTCCTTTACTGAGCCCCACCGAAGTTTTCCTGTGGCTTTCCTTCCTTGCCCAACAGTCTGTTAGCCACTCAAAGGGGATCCACTGGTGATGGTCACCCTCTCCAGTAATGCCCATTTCTTCCACACCAGTAGCAGATTATCTCTTCTCACTTAGTTTGTCTGGGGTAGTAAGCCTCAGGAGGTTGTCAGGGTGGTTGATAGCTAGGGGCCACTGGATAGAGAACAGGATGGGAAACTGGGGCTGTTGCTTGGGCCATAGCTACTGGTTCGGAAGCCTCTACCCTTACCACCCCCTGGGTCTTTAGTTCATTAACAGCCTGACTCAGTTCCTGCAACCAGGCTTCAATCTGAGGTAATATAGGGGGCAGTGTAGGTGATGCCCCCAGGCCCATCACGGGAAGGGTGGCAGAGGCTGGCTGGGGGAACTGTTCAGTGGAAACTTCAGGGGTCCTAGTAGGTTAAACACCAACACTATCCAACATTTCCCTGCATTCTTTCAGTAACTTTTTCACCTCAGAAACCTCAGCCGGGGAAGTGACTTCCTGGACCTGAGAAGTAGTTACTATAGTGGGCCGGAACCCCCATTGAGTATCTCTTTCCTCCACCTCTCTCACCTCCCTAAGCAGCACCTGGAGCAGAGGGGGATTACTCATTTTGTCATTTAGGCCCAATTTTAGTAGCAACAACTCCAAGTATTGGGCACCCCTCAGTACTTGTTCTAACCTGGTCTTATTTAAGTCAGAGGCCTGGATCCCCCCTGTCCTATATACCTTCTGAAGGGCCTTCTCCAGCCTCTGCACATATTCAGACAAGGGTTCCCCCTTCTGCTGGCAGGTTGCTCTGAACCCCCACCATAAGTCTTCACATGTCTCCGTGCTACCAAAAGCACTGTCCAAGGCAGCTATATAGTCTTCTACCTTGGCCTCAGGATCAGTGGCTTGGAGAGACCAAATGGCCTTGAGAACAGGGCTCCACATGCTCTCCACTAACCTTTTCCACTTGTCCGCTTCACTGCACTGCCAGTGTTGGAGTAGTGGTAACACATAGTTTATCCATGACTCATAATCCTCCTCCCCCACTGGAGTAGGCTTTACTCCCGAAAACATTCTCAACTTCCTACAAGATTCCATAGGGGCGGGCACTTGCCTGGGTCTAAGCCTCGCATATGGCACAGGGGCCCGTAAAGGATCAGGCTCTCCTCCCTCCGGGAAACCACATTGAACATTGTCACTATAGCCCAGGTCTCAGCCTTGCCTTCTGCCTCTATGGCCTCTGGAACCTAGACAGCCTCTATAGCATTTAGACATTCCATCAACACAGATAACTTCTCAGTACCTGAATCACACATCTGTCCCCACACTTTCACTTTACCCAGTTTTGTTATGGTGGACAAGTGCTTTTCTATTTTGCCCTCATCCATCTTGGGGGGTACTCCTAACATCAGAAAGGACCTCTGGGGTCCATTCTCATACCTCCGCTCCATTCCACCAACCTCTCTTTATCCTTTTCTTGAGGCCTACATATCAGCCGGGGGGAGACTTGGGTGCAGGGACCCCAGGGGGTCTTTACAGTTGGGTCCTCCATGGTGGGCATGGCTGGCAAACAGGAGAGCCCAGCGGTGCCTCCAAAGATGTAGCCCAGGCACCATGTGCCAATGGGCTACTACCCCTGCCTGTTGGCCCTCTAACATGTTAAGGGGCCTGAGTCCTGCTACGGTGGTGTTCGAGGGTCCTATCCCAATGATAATTAAAATAGCATGGTGCCTCCACTCAGAGAAAATGAAAAGTGGATCAGGTGACTGGCTGGCACAGCCTTCTGGAATGCTGCACCTACCCACCTCCCCTACCAACCACCCCACCCACTGGATGCCCAACAATTCAGTACCACCATAAACCATGAACAGTAATACTTTGACAGACTCAGAGAATTCTGCATGCACACAATTTTAAATAGTAAACTACAGCTTTATTTGGGTAAGGACAGGGAAGGGATACTGGGACAAAGGATGACTATGGACAGAAAAAACTTGTTAGTGATATAAGCAACAACAATGAACATTAGGGCTCGCAGGCAGAACCCACCCCCACTGGTACCAGTGTCTCCCAGGATGTTCTTAGTGGTACCCACCAGGTGCAGGCCTGATATGGTGCCATGGGTTGGCTGGCTGTTGGGGCACTGAAAATATTGGAAAAGGACTTGGTTTTAAGAAAACAACACAACTTCCACTTTGTTTTTCTTTCCAGGAACCAAATCCCAGGTACTCACAGTCGGTTGACCTCAAAACCTGGAAGGATGGAGCTCCTTGCTCAATGCAGCACAGGGCAGAAGAAAGGCTGGTCTTAGTCCCTCAGGCAGGATGGACTTGCTTCAAGGTCTTGTAGCTGGTCACCTTGATTGTAGTTCTGGCCGTTTGTCACTTTCAGCCACTTCTGACCCATTGCAGAGCTCTGTGGCAGGACAGCACCAGCTCAGACAGCCCAAACCTGGGTGTGGCACCACAGTCCATCTCCCCTGATGGGTTGTAGGTGCCCTAGCACCCCAGCAAGTGCCGCTGAACTCCTGAGACAGTGAGTCCCACTTGGAAGGGATTGGCAGGTTCCCTCCCTGGCTCTGGGTGAAAACTCCCAAATGGTGGGGGTCCTCCTGCAGTCCCTACACTAAGCTCAAGGCAAGAAAAGTTCACAGGCAGCCACACCAGTAATGTCCAGTTATGATTTGAGTGGGTGCTAGCCTGGGTCAATGATGAACTCTTGCAGTTTGGTCAAGACTTCCTCCAACTTATGAGTTTGTTGGAGTTCACACAGGCTATTGCCTCTGCTACCCATAGTTCTGGTCATTCTCTGGATCTGATCTTCCTCCTGGGTATGGAGACCTCCAACTTGGTGATGGAGCCAGTTGGTTGGTCTGAGCATTACACTATCAGGTTCAATTTCCAGGCCCCCCCCCATAGGCCTGCCCCTGTGGCGATGGTCCGGTGCCACCCGTTAAGGAGAGTAACCCCAGATGGTCTGATGGCAGTGCTGGATCTATCGGAATTTCCGACTGCTAGTGGGGGGTCCAGATAACCTGCTGCAGGCCTATAATATGGCTGTGGAGGCGGTTCTGGACTCTTTTGCTCCTGTCCGTGTTCACCCCCTCTCCCTTTGCCCTCGGTCCCCTTGGTTCGACAGGACCTTGAGGGAGATGAGGAGAGAGGAGCAAAGGATGGAGCAATGCTGGAGGAAATCTGATCTAGATATCAACAAGCTTAGATTGATGGTCCATTATAGAGACTACCAATCAGTGATCTCCCATAAGAAGGCAGAGTTCCTGTCCAGAGAGATCACCGCTGCAAGGAACCGACCATCTCAGCTCTTCCGAACTGTGGACAGACTGTGCAATCCAGCCTGTCTGCAGGTTCAGAGAGCATTGTCACAGGATAAGTGTGACACGTTTGCTCGCTTCTTTGTGGATAAGGTTACTGACATTAGATCAGAGATCGGCCTAGCTCACTCCAATGGGTGGGGCGGTGATCGGTCAGAGGTCGCAGAGCCATGGTTTGGTTGGTCGGTTCTTAGCCAGCCAGCAATCGTGGATGTCATAAGGATCATCCAGAGTATGCGGCCGACCTTCTGTAGTCTGGACCTGACCCCAACTCGCCTCCTTATGGGATGCGTTGCGGTCATCTGCCCAGTCCTGGCTGACATAGTCCTGAGTGCATTGGAGGTGGGTGAGTTTCATGACTCCCTAAAGGAGGCAATGATGACACCCCTCCTAAAAAAATATTCACTTGACCCAGACTGTCTCGCCAACTACAGACCCATCTCGAACCTTCCGCTTCGTGGGCAAGGTTATTGAGAAGGTGGTTGCGCTGCAGCTGGATGACCACCTTACCATCTATGATCCTCTCCAGTCGGGATTTAGGAAAAGGCACAGCACCGAGACTGTCCTGGTTCAGGTGCTCAATGATCTCCTGATAGTGAGAGATCAGACTCGTTCCATCTTAGTCATCCTCAATCTCTCTGCAGCATTTGACACTGTGGATCATGGTGTATTGCTGGAGTGCCTGTGGGTTATCTGTGGATTGTCAGAGACAGTCCTCAGATGGTTCCATTCATTCCTCATTGGTAGATTTCAGAGAACTGCATCAGGAATTTATTCTTCTGATGCATTCCCTCTACCATGTGGGGGTACTCCCGGGCTCTGTGTTTTCGCCTATGTTATTTGGGGTGTACTTGCTGCTGTTAGGAGACATTGTAAGGAGGTATGGCTTGAGTTTTCACTGCAATGCAGATGATACTTAGCTATACTTGTCCTTTGCACCTGACCAGGATGATGCGGTTTCGGTGTTTAACAACTGCCTTGCGAGATCCAGGACTGGATGAGTGCCAGCTGGCTGAAACTGAATCCTGACAAAACTGAGGTTCTGGTGGTGGACCCAGGTCACCGGGTAGAGGGGTCCTTGGAAGGACAGACCACTGGTCTTGTGCCTGGTGGTCGCCACCTGATGGCCTCCGAACAGGTGCAGAGTCTGGGCATTATTTTTGATGAGGGGTTGACCCTGAAATCTCAGGTGTCATCCATCGTCAAGACCTCATTTTATCATCTGAGGAATGTCGCCCGGATTAAGCATCTGGTTCCGCCTGGTGATCTTCCAACACTGGTCCACACCTTTGTGACCTCCCGCCTTGATTACTGCAACTCCCTGTACCTAGGGTTTCCAGGGGTTGATATCCATCACATGCAGCTGGTGCAGAATGCTGCAGCCAAGTTATTGACTGGGCTATCTCGGTCCAGCCATGTCACACCTGTGCTGTGCGGACTGCACTGGCTGCTGGTTCAGTGGCAGATCACCTTCAAGGCTGGCTTGCTGACCTACAAGGCCTTACATGGACAGGGACCAGGTTACCTGCAAGAGCTCTTTTGTCCCTACAGCCCCCTCTGACCACTCCACTCTGCTGATGAGGGATGGCTTGAGATTTCCAGGGTCAGTTTAAAGACTTCTGGAGCCTGTGCATTTGCTTTTGCGGCTCAGACCCTGTGGAATTCTCTACCTCATCAGATAAGGGGGTGCCTGACTGTGGAGAGCTTTAAATCTGCTTTCAAAACATTTTTATTCTCTCTTGCTTTTCCGGACAATTAATTTTGGAAATTTTGTTATTTTAATAGTTATTAAAATTTTTACTGTTTTTAGGTTTTTTGTAAATGCGCTTTGATATTTATTGAATTGCGCTTGCAATAAATAAAGATTATTATTATTAGCCTTAATTCCAAGATGCGCAGGTGCAATCCAACAGGGGGATCCAAGAACAACAAACCCCTGCACACCAATTCACACTTTCCAGTTAAACCGTGTGCACAACCTTTTCTTCAGCTGCAACTTGGCCTCAGCTCTCAGCCAATTTACCCAGTTCACTCAAGACACACACAGCACTTGGCTAGTAGCCCAACAGCCAAAGATGCTTTGCCTCTTCAGAATTTCAATTACAGTTCCACACAAGCAAACGACCTCTCAGCAGCAACTGTAAAACTCAGATAATCCGCAAAGTTCTCTCAGCTAGTTCAGTGTCCCAGTGCAGGGTTTCTGCAGCTTTTAATTTCTTTCATCACTAATAAGGCAACTTCTCTATACCTGAGGAATCATAATTGCAGTGCAGTCTCTTTCTCGCTTTCCCCTTCTCAATCTGATTCTGCCAACAGCAAATCTACAAATAGGGCCTGGGTAAGCCCCTGAAATCCAACGTCCACTCTCAGAGGATAGTCCTGACTCATACAGAGCCCGGGAACAGACTGACTATATCCCAGAAAGTTCACACAGTTTCAGCCGAGAATTCAGGGTTCTGATTGGCTGATGGAGCCTATCAATAATATATATCCATAGAGAGCAATATTTCCTGCTCGTTTATTGGGGCATGATCTAGGTGCCTGAACTAGTCCCCTTCTTTTCCCAGGAGTCCCTTTGTCCATGTTTTGGGTGCCAAGATCACTAATTGGCTGCTTGTGAAAGGTCAAAGCATTATCAAGATGTCAGCCCCCAGACTGTCTAATGCAGTGCAATATAGTTCCTCCCATTCTGAGGTCTGGCGCAGCTGAACAAAATACTCTATTTAAGCAAACATCCCACTGTATTGTAGCCCCAACTGTCCCCTGCAAAACAAGCCCACGCTCACTTTGTTAGCCCCAGTAGTTTTACTGTTGCAGCCACAAAAACTCTGTCCTCCTTGGTGGTAGGCAGCAACCTCATTAATAGTCATGAGGGCTCATGAATGATTCATGAGCCCTCGTTCATGCCCCGATTCTAAACTTTTTTATTTAAAAACTCAGGGGCTTCCTGTCAGTCCCCCTCCCCCAACTAGGTCATCGGTGGCTTAGGAAGGGCACCGGGACCACTGAACACCTCCCTGAGAGACCACAAATCTGGCGGTTGGTACTTCAAAGGCGCACCATGTGCCTGCATGATCGCCGCAAGCTTCAAGGAGCATTGCCATAGCAGTGATTGCAGTTTAGCAATTTTAAGCCCTAAATGGGTTGAAATCAATGGCGGGACTGCTCGAGGAGTTCAAGGGCACCAGAAAAGAACTCAGACCTGCTGGTGAACAATACAGGGATTCGAGGAGGATGCCAGGAGCAGTGGAAGAAAATGTTAGATGGGCAATTAAGGTAAGCCCCCAAAGGTGGGTTACAGAAGCATATTTCTGGACCTTCTGTACTGCTCTGACAATTAAATGTCTGCACTCTGGATCAGACAACCCCCCCCTTGGTTCAATATTAAGGACTCCCAGATGGAGGGTATGTGTTCTCCAGCAACCTCTCTTTTCTCAGCCCAAATAAAAGTGCTGAGAGCACACCCTACCATAGGGCAATCATTAAACATCTTGAATAACGTACAACATAAACTAGAGCTCACTCTACCTCACTGTGCCCTTTCCCCTTGTGGGATAACCCCAACATCATAATAGAGAAGAGTCATAAATGCACAAAAGCATAGAAATTGACAGCAGATAAGGGCTGCTTGTCCCATCCAGTCTGCCCATTTTCATTGTGATTGCTTTCTCTGCAGATCCTTCTTGGCCTATGGCACTTTCTCCTCCACCTACTTCGTTTCCTTTATGATTCCCTTGTGCCTATCACAGGCTTTTTTGAATCCCACCACTGTTTTCACCCCCACTACCTCCACTGGAAGACTGTTCCAGGCATCCACCATCCTTTCTGTAAAGATGTATTTCCTCACATCTCTCCTGAACCTAACCCCGTCTAGCTTTATATCATGACCCCTTGTTCTACAACACCCTTTCCTCCAAAGAATACCTCCCACCTGTACTTTATTCACCCCTGTGAGGTATTTAGATATATAGAATCATAGAATTTGATGGCAGATAAGGACTGCTTGGCTCACCTAGTCTGCCCATTTCCCTACCTACTGCATAAACTCCAGATCCTATTTGATCCGCAGTTTACCTTCTCCTTCCTACCACAAAGGTTGCTTTCTGCCTATTCCATGCATTCTTAAAATCACCTATTATTTTTGCCTCTACGACCCCCTCAGGGAAGCTGTTCCATGCATCCACCACCCTTTCCATGAAAAAATACTTCCTCACGATGCCCCTGAGTCTTACCCCTCTAGCCTCATACTGTGACTCCTTGTTCTTGCACATCTCTTTTTGTTGAAGGATGCTGCCCTCCTGAACTCTGTTTATCCCTTTGAGGTACTTGAATGTCTGTATCATATCTGCTCTCTCCCTCCTTTCCTCCAGGGTATACATGCTGAGTTCCTTCAGCCTCTCCTCATAAGGTTTCTGGTGTAGTCCCTGCACTATTTTTGTTGCCCTCCTCTGGATTGCCTCTACCCTGTCTATGTCCTTCTGTAGATGTGGTCTCCAGAACTGAACACAGTACTCTAGATGAGGTCTCACCAATTGTCTGTACAGTGGCATCACCACCTCCTGTTTTCTACTGGTGATACCTCTCCCTACGCACCCCAGCATCCTTCCGGCTTTCCCCACTGCCTTCTCACATTGCTTGGCTACCTTTAGTTCATCTGTTAGGACTACCCCCAGGTCCCTTTCCTGTTTGGTTGTCATCAGTACCTCCCTCCCCTGCCCCCATCGTGTATTCTTCTCCTGGGTGTTTGTTCCCCAGTTGCATGATTCTGCATTTCTTTGCATTAAATCTAAGCTGTCACACTCTTGACCACTCCTCCAACTTGCCTAGGTCCCTACTTATTTTGTCCACCGCCCCCCCGAGTGTCAACCCTATTGCAGATCTTAGTGTCATCTGCAAAGAAGCATACCTTCCCTTCTAACCCCTCTGCAATGTCGCTTATGAAGACATTAGAGAGGACACGCCCCAGCACTAAACCCTGTGGCACCCTGCTGGTTACCCCCCTCTTCTCGGATTGAACTCCGTTTACCACCACCCTCTGTGTCCTATTACTCAGCCAATTTCTGACCCAGTTTGCTACCTTGAGACCCACTCCAAGATTGCCCAACTTGTTTACTAACCTCTTGTGCAGGACAGTGCCAAATGCCTTGCTAAAATCTAGGTAGGCCATATCTACCACCCTTCCCTGATCAACTACCCTGGTCACCCAGTCAAAAACCTTCCTGCTGTGAATCCATGTTGCCCTGCGTCTTGTGCTCCACTGGCCTCAACATATTCCACTATCCTTTTCTTTAACACTGATTCCATTGTTTTCCCCAGCACTGAGGTCAAACTGACTAGCCTATAATTTCCAGCATCCACCTTGCTCCCACTTTTGTGGAGGGGTATCACATTCGTCCTCCTCCAGTGATTTGTTGAATAGGGCTATCTGTGGTGTTACTAGCACCTCTTTGAGTTCTTTTAATATTCTGGAATGTGTCCCACCTGGCCCCATTGCCTTGTCTACTTTCAGTTTGGAGAGTTCCTTAAAGACTCTCTCCTCCATGACTGGACTGGAGTCCACCCCCATTCAGTGCTTGTTTCTACCGCCTAATTGTGGTCCCTTCCCCTTCCTCTTCTTTTGTGAATACTGAGCAGAAGTATTCATTTAGGATTTCAGTTTTTTCTAGGTCCTCCTCTGCACACTCACCCCCCCCCCTCCTTTATTGAGCCTCACAATCCCTCCCTTAGCCTTCTTTCTTTCCCTAACGTACCTGAAGAAGGTTTTGCCTCCCTCTTTTACTATCTGGGCTATTCTTTCCTCTCTTTGTGCCTTTGTGTACCTGACTGTTTTTCCTGCCTCCATCTGTTTTGTCTGATGCAGTTCCCTATCCTCCTCCCTCTGTGTTTCCTTGTACTTTCTGAATGCCAGTTTTTTTCTCTCTAACCTTCCCTGCCACTTCCTTTGAAAACCATAGTGTTTTTTCTTTCTTTTTGCTTTGTTAACTTGCTTCAGACAAAAGCTTTTAGCCTCTGCTATGGCTCCTTTAAGGTTCTGCCACTGTTCCTTGACCCCCCTTGCCATGGTTTTCTTTAGGCATTCTCCCATTTTTGCAAAGTCTGCCCTCCTGAAGTCCAAGACCCTTGCTTTTGTGTGGCTTGACTCTTCTACTGTCTTTGCCTTGAACCATACTGTAAGGTAATCACTGGATTCTAGATGGTTGCCCAAAGATACATCTGTTATTCTGTCACCATTGGTGAGCACCAGGTCCAATATCATTTCCTCATGGGTGGACTCCCCCACTAGCTGTCTGACGCATGCCCCCTGCAGGGCATCCAGTATGTCCCTGCTCCTGGATGTGGCTGCAGCACAGTTTCTCCAGTTAACATGTGGAATATTTAGGTCCCCTACCACCAACACTTCCCCTTTCTCTGCCATTTGATGGATGATTTCTATCACTGCCCTGTCTATTTTCTCCCCCTGCACTGGGGTTATGAAGATAGCTCCTGTGTGGATGGTGGAGCCATTACCCATCTCCAAGGTGACCCACAGTGCCTCCTTCCTTCCCTGCTTTCCTTTTATCTCAGTTCCTTTTATCTGCTGTCTGATGTAGATAGCTACCCCTCCTCCCTTTTTGCCCTCCCTGTCTTTCCCGAAGACTGTGTACCCTGGTATGGTAACATCCCAGTCATGCTTTCCAGTGTACCATGTTTCCGTGACTGCTACAATGTCCAGGTCTTCCTCTACCATCAAGGCCACTAGGTGTGAGATCTTGTTATCCAAGCTACAGGCATTTTTTACACATGGCCTTCCATGTTTTGATTCCTTAACCCTTACTAGTTCCTATCCTATTCCTTCTCCCATGCCTCCCCTGACTTTATCCTGTTTCAGACCCTTTCATTGATTCCTCATCATTCATATGCTCATTTATGACTACCTTAACCTGTGGGGGGGCAGTTAGATCTTCCCTGCTTACTCCTTCCTCCCCCCTTGGCTAGTTTAAATGCTTGCCAATGAAACTTTTAAACCTCTCACTCAGGATCCTGGTCCCTGCCCCAGATGGATGCAGACCATTCCTCCTGTACAGACCTGCATCCCTCTAGGTGGGCCCCCCAGTTCCCAGTGAAGCAAAATCCCTCAGCTCTGCACCAGTTCTTCAGCCATTTATTGAATCTCCTGGTGCAGAGCTCCCTGACCTCTCCCATGCCGTAGACAGGTAACACTTCCAAGAAGGTTACCGTGTGTGCCACCTGTCTAAGACCCCTCCCCAACTCCGTGAACTCCCTCTGCACTGCCCTAACCTCATCTCCAACCAGGTAATTTGTACCCAGGTGGATGATGACATCTAGCTCACCCTCCCACGCTGCTGCCCCAACAATCCTTTGGATTCGCTTCCCGTACCTCCAAGCCATGGTACAGGATAGGCACTTGACCTCCCTGTCTCCCGCCCCCAAGTCTACCCCCCTTATAATAGAGTCCCCCACCAGGAGTTGCTTTCTTCTCCTCTGTGACACCCTGCCTCCCCCCCAGGGGTCTCCACTGGGGAGGTTCCCCACATCTATCTTGTCCACCACTGTGGGTGCCGCCACGGGACAGCCCCGCCCCACCATAGGAGTTGTGGAGTGTAACTACAGGTGGGATGCTTCTCTGCTCAACCTCCCTCACTATTCCCGAGCCCACCATCATCCAATCACACCTCCTTACTGGCATCCTCTGAAGCAGCAGGTATAGACTTGGTGGTCCCTGGGTTGGGGAGGAAGCCTCCTGAACCCTAGTCAACTTGACCTGGAGACGAGCAACCTCCACCCTCAACCCAGAGAGGTGCATGCTGATGGTGCAGCACTGCAGCCTCCAGAATGTCTCCCTGAAGACAGCCACCCCACAGCCACTGCACTGTACCACTCCCATCATGTCTGTTTTCTACTTTCTGTTTGATAAGCTTTAGTCACCCAATCAATACCTTTTTTGTTTGTTTTGTTTTAAAAATCAAGCAATTGTGTTAGAAACTATACAAAAAAACCTTTTCACTCAGTATATCAGTAAGCTTCTAGTCACACACTACCTTTCACAGACTTTAGTGACAATTGCTGGTGCCACCCTTTTTGCTTTACAATCAAACAACACATGGTTTTGTTAAAGAGAATAAGAACCCTTCCCTCAGAGCTTCTATTCACCTACTCTCCAACACACACCCTCAATTTTATTTTATTTTTTTACACAAACAAACAGCAAAAGATTTTGTTAAAGACATTAGGAACCCTTCCTTCAGAGATTCTAATCAAACCCTATCCTCCAACACTACTACGCTTTAGCACATTCCCTCTTTCCCTTTAAGAGTCTGAGGATGGACAAAGCCATGGGCCTGATAGGGTGCAGCCAAGAGTGCAGCCAGTAAAGCTGAACCAGTGGATGACACCAGAGTGACCCTTTAAGGGTCTCAATCATATCCCCCCTCTCCATCCTCTCCTCCAGGGTCTACATATTTAGTTCCTTTAGCCTCTCCTCATATGGCTTTTAATGCAGATCCTGTACCATCTTGGTAGCCCTCTTCTGGACCACCTCTACTCTGTCTATGTCTTTCCTGAGATGTGGTCGGCAAAACTGGACACAGTACTCCAGGTGGGGTCTTACTGATGGCCTATAAAGGGGCAACACCACTTCAATGTTCCTGCTGGTGATATCCCTATCTATACATTGCAGCATCCCTCTAGCTCTTCCCATCACTTTGTCGTATTGTCTGTCCACCTTCATGTCATCTGATATGATTAACCCCAGGATCCTTTCCTGCTTGGATGTTTTAAGTATCTCTCCCCCATTTTGTACTCTGCCCTTGAGTTTCTGTGACCCAAGTGCATTATTTTGCACATTTGTGCATTAAACCTTAGCTGCCAAACTTTTGACCACTCTTCCAGCCATTGTAAATCTCTTGCCATCCTTTGCACCCCCACCCAAGTGTCCACTCTGTTGCAGATTTTGTTGTCATCCATAAAGAGGCAGACCTTGCCTTCCAGTTCCTCTGCTAAGTTGTTAATGAAGACATTAAAGTGGACCGGCCCCAGTACTAACCCCTGAGGTACCCTGCTGGTCTCTCTACCCTCCTCAGAGCGAACTCCATTTAACACCACCCTCTGCCTCCTATACCCTAACCAGCTTCTTACCTAGTTTAGCACCTTATTGCTCAACCCCATGCTACCCACTTTGTTTAAAAGTCTCCTATGTGGAACGGTATCAAAGGCCTTGCTGAAGTTTAGGTAAGCCATGTCCACCACACCTCCCTGATCCAACTCCTTGGACACCCAGTCCTTAGATTTGTTTGGCATGACCTTCCCTCTGTGAAACCATGTTGTCTTGGATCCTGCAGTTTATTGGATTCCAGGTATTCCACAATCCTTTCCTTTAATAGTGTTTCAATTAATTTCCCTACCATTGAAGTTAGGCTGACAGGCCTATAATTTCCCACCTCTTCCTTGCTTCCAGTTTTGTGAAATGGGACTATGACAGCTGTTCTCCAGTCCTCCGGTACCACGCCACTCTCCAGTGAACTGTTAAACAAGTTTGCAAGGGGTACAACTAGCACCTCCCTGAGTTCCTGCAGTACTCTTGGATGCACCCCATCTGGCTCATGACTTTGTCCACCCTCAGATTAACAAGTGCTTTCCTGACCCTCTCCTCAGAAAAGGGACTGGTGTTCACTTCCCTTCCCTCAAGGCTCTTGGTGCCTATTTGTGGTCCCGCCTCTTCCCCTTCCACTTCTACTATGAACACTGTGCAGAAGTATTCATTTAAGATGGTTGCTTTTTCTTGGTCCTCCTCCTCCCCTTACTGCTTTGCCAGCCTCTCTCCATTTCTCCAAATACACTTCCCTTTTCCTCCTCTCTCTCTCTCTGGATCTCCTTATACCTTCTGAATGTAACTGTTTTTTCCCTTAATTTTTCTGCCATCTCCTTTGAGAAACATAATGATCTCCACTTCCTTCTGCATTTGCTTACTTGCTTGATGTACAAGTTTGTTGCCTGTACTTGCTCTCTTTTAATCTGGCCCATTTGCCCTCCACCCCACTTGGGACATCTACCCCCTTCAGGACCTTTCAGAAGCATTCCCCCATCTTTGCAAAGTCCAGTAAAATGGAAGAGCTTGGAGGTCAAGATGATCCACTTGGTTAGGGACATGCTTATCCCTGGATCCACATCCCTGGACTCCTTTCAAGGACTTCAACACAGGTAGCAATTAGATCAGGCAGATTTCTGGTGCTACTTGCAAATCAGTAGTGCACTGGACTCCACCATTAAGCAACTCAGGAAAGTTGCAAAATCTGCTCCACAACACCATTTGTCAAGTTGGGTAAAAAACAAAAACAAAGGTAGGGCTGGCAGTGTATATCAACATCTTTGGGACAGTGTCCATGGCCAGACACTCAAAGTACAGGACCAACAGGCAGGATGGCTGAGAAAACCTATCAAATATATAGACTGGGCAGCCTTCTGGAGGCTAGCCCATACAGTCATGAGGGACCCCAAGGCAAGGCTGATGCAAACCAAGATACATCTCTGTTACCACACTCCAGAGGTTTTATATGCAATCAGTCTGACTCCAAATTGCTGGCATTGCAGATTCCCTGGAGGTGACTCATGCCATATCTTCTTGTGTCATCCACTGGTTCAGCCCTACTGGCTACAAGTCATGAAGTTCTTGACACAAGTCCTGTCACAACTGATAGATGTGTGCCCATAATTTCCAATCCTTGATTCACCAGATGGAGCTCTGCGCCTACATTTCAGGGTACTTAAATGGGTTGTAGCTGTTTCAGTGAAGATGAAGCACCTCTTGATAAGATGATGATGGCACACCTCAGAGATATCCTCACTTAATGAGCTCATCACAAACCTGGCTCTTGAGTAGTGACACACTGGTTAAGTGCTATGACCTATGGACACCATTTTTGACACACCTGGGAGTCAAGCAGCTCTTTAGTCCATAGCAGATACCACCACCCAGAGCAGGAATTGGTTAGGCAGTACTATACCTCACCCCTCATAGGGGCACTCCCAGCTGTCCTTTGTTAACTTGTCTGAAACATGGAATACATGTGCAAGTGTAACTTCTTTCCACTATCAATATAGATCCCTCACTGGGGCTCTCTCATAGTTGCAACCACTTCAAGGCATATGTTAATTTGTTACTGTCTGTGTACAGTTCTCTAAATGTGCCCATGTTTATTATGATATCCTGAGAAGGAGGGACTCCCCCCTCATACCATGATGGAAGAAGACTGTAGAGCTAGCTATATCACTTTTGCCAACACAGCCATTGCAACTTTGGTTCAGATCTACATGCGTTGGTTCAACTGTGGTCTCTGCAATGCTGGCAATTGGAAGGGTAGCCTCTCCTGTTTGTAACTATTTACATTCATGTGCATGTAATGATTTTCTGTTAAAAAGATTTTTAATAAAACAAATTAACTGTAAATATATATACATATATAATATTCAGACACAAAATAGCTTACACAGTATTTCATTAATGCTTAGAACCGATTTCCTTCATGCATTACTACTGAGTACATTTGCATGATAACAGGGTTTTAGTCCCCTAGATTTCATTGTTTCCTCTTGCTTTTCCCTCATAATACTCTGTTTGTGACATCATAGTCAGTTGCTATGGAAGTAATTATGATGTCACAAACAGAACATTATGAGGGAAAAGCAAGAGGAGATAAAATCTTGGGGCCTGAAATCCAGTTTCATTAAATATCATCAGTAATATAAAATGAAAGTGAAATATGGAGTATTAATTAAATATAAGCAGTAGTGTTTCTTAATATATTTTGAAAAGTTTTCCCAAATTTTGGAAAATCATATTAAAGCAAATTCATTGCTACTGAGTTAATAATTCATTGTCTGAACTAAATAGCATTGAGTTTGAAGTCCAAACATTTTCCAGCCAAGTGGTCAATGAATTGTCTGTTGTTATTTTGTTTTTTTGCATCATTTTTGCCTGCAATTTTCCATCCAAGAGGAAAGTGAATTGTCTCCCACTGTATTGTTTTATTAATTGTTTACTGATATACTTTAAATAGATGTAAACAATAAGTCATGACAGGATGTGAATTAAAGGATTTTAATGCAAGCTCCAGGGGACTGAGGCAGAAGAACAAAGGATGAGTGTAACTTATGCCCCAAGAAGTGAATTCAAATCTAATGCACACCCTGAAGTGCTGTATTGTGCTTATAAAATGTCTTCCTGCTTGTTTGCATTATACATAAAGTGAAACATATTTAACATTATTTTTTTACATAAATTATCTGTTTAAATACATTTGAACTAACAAAATATATACATGAAACAATCCCTGAATTTGTAGGTAATAACGCTTTTATGCCTTGTTAATAAGATCTGACACCTAACTTTGCAGTGCTGGGAATTTAATGTATGTTCAGGTGACATCTCTCAGCCAATGAATTTTTGGGATTTTTTTCCTTGCCATTTGATCATAACATTTTTACATTACATTACTATACTAATTAAAACCCTTAAAATGTATAATTAAAATACATAACCAAAAAGCAACTCATAAAACAATGAGCTAGCACCTCACTAAAATTAAAGTTCAATGCTGACTCTAGTGTCGGGTTCAGAAGGCAAGAAGCCCTTAACTGGTCAAATGCATGTGGCCCCTAAGAATCAGGAGTCTAAAAGAATAGACTTTCCATTGTGTCTTTGGTGTGCTTAGCCTGAAAGTACAAGGTTGCATTATCACTTAAGTCCATTTTGGGAAAGAGGTAGTCATGGAGCTTAAAGGCTTTGGGTGGCCACATCTGTTTTTTATGCAGGCATATTAAGCCCTTGTTTTAGGAGTGGACTAAGAACTCTGGAGGATCTGGAAGCTGTGTGCAGAGAGCTAAGGAGTGGTACAGTTGCTGCTGCTCATTGTGGGGTTTGAAGTACAGAGATGGTGTCACAAAGAGTGCCTTTGGAGTGTGCACTGAGTGTTGAAGTGGTGGGCATTTTCCACCAGCAATGAGTCCACTGTAACAGGCAGCTTCAAGGATAGGAGTTAGTAATGGCATTATGAACAGCAGAAATTGGAACAGGCAGGAGATACTATAACTGGCAGCGGGATGACTGCAGTATGCCATGAGACAACAGACAATGATGAGGGCAGGAGGGATCGACCTGAAAAACTCAGAAGACACACAAGCAGCACACAGATGGCAGGTAAGAGCACTGCTGTCATAAAATGAGCATTGGTGTTTGGAGTCAGCATGAATGAATCAAATTTTTATTTTTATACAGGTTAAATGAATTGCTAGGGTAAAACCCTACTTTCAACAATTTCCTTTACAAAACATATAAAACCAAAGAAGACATTTACAAACATTATACATAAAAACTTCAGTTTCATATATTTCTATGTCATATTTTAAACATTATTCTTTAAAAACAAACACAGGTATGATGTAGATACTTCCTCAGTTCATTTTGAAATCTCAGGTGGGAAGTTATACCTTTTATTTCATTTGGCAGTGTGTTCCAAAATTCTGCCATAGAAATCTGTAGCATGGCATCTCCATATCTATTGTGTGTTCTACTTGTTGGAATGTTCAGATTATTAAATCTCAAATAGTGTCCCTTATCCACCCTGTAAGTGTTTATAATATAACTCTTCTGCATATTTTTCTGAAGGTAAATTTGTTTATGGCACCAGTTTAACCAAATATAACTTCTTTTTTCTTCTAGATGTAACCAATTTATGTGATCAAATAATTTACAGTGAAGTATCCCATGCTTACTCTTGGTTATGAATTTTCCCAATTTATAGTAGAGTTGGTTAAGTTTCTTTAAATCAGTTTTGTTGGCATTCTTATAAATTACCGAACCATACTCCATTACCAGTAATATCATGTGGTTTACTATTTTTTATCCTAGTTTCTTTGGTTAGACAATTAGCCACTCTCCTGAGAGCCCCCAGTTTTTGATAATTTTTTTTTTGACAGTTTGATTTATGTGCTATTTAAAGTTTAATTTAATGTCCACTATTACTCCCAGATATTTGTAACTTGTAACATTTTCCATCCTGAGTCCACTGCTGAATTTCACATCTAATATGTTATTTTGCAATTTTTTTGGTGCTGGATTGAAAATATAAGCATTGCTTTTTTTTCTTGTTCAACAGTAGACCAGACTTTTCAACCCATGTCTCTATACACAGCTCTAGGGCTCGCGCTTTGCCATTAGCAGCTTTGTGCACGCTCCCCACTAGTAGTCGCCACTGTTCCAGTCTCATAGCTTATCCCTCACTGGCATTTCCAACATGCTTCCTCTTTTCATTGCCCTGATTACTCTACTATTCCCTCCAGTGGCAATCCCCCCCAACCTCCCAAAGGAGTTGGCTTAAAATGGCACATCCTACACAATGCCAATTTGTCAGACTCCCTCCTGCACTACCCACTCTGGGATGTACCTGACATCAGTAGTGCCTACGTGGCAGGCCAGCCCATCAGCCCTGCCACCCTCCTTCCATGCTAGCCTCATAGCCCTAACCTGTAGTGCATGGTATCCACCCAGAGTTGATGACTGCTCAAGGTCCACAAACCACAAACCCCCAAGATCCAAGCCATACTACAAGTTCCTAATGACCCTCCTGCTGCTACAGTACTTTCCAGGGACATTGAGATTAATCCAGGGCCATCTACTGCACAAGCAACAGGGCCATCAACTACCCTTTCCCCTCAATCTACCTCGGGGCCTGAAACTGATGCATGTAAATATCTGCAGCCTGCTAAATAAGTTAACATTGTTGCAAACAACTATCACCACCCTAAAACCCGATGTCCTGATTATCTCAGAAACCTGGCTCAAGCCCCACAACTTGGATTCTGAAATTGCTGTCCCAGGCTACTACACCATCGGGCACGACCATCTAGGAAACAAGAGGGGAGGTGGGGTAGCTATGTATATCTCATCTGCCATCCAATTCACCCCAGTCAACCTACCAGTTTTCCTTCACCCGGTAGACACACCATTAATCAAACTCTCCCTACCCCATACTACCCCTGTATTTATAGCAGGGTCTTACTGCCCCCCAGAGACCATGATACCTGTTATCCAAACACACCTGGAGGCCCTGAAATCTCTCGCCAAGGGTGGCGAGCTCCATATCATGGGGATTTTAATCTAAACTGGCTATCCAACAATCCTTCCAAGTTCCGGAATCAAGTTGTTGCCCTAAACCCCTAACAACTGATCACTGAACCCACTTGACTGAATAAGAAGTTCCAAAACCACTCCCTCCTGGACTGGGCCCTCACCTCCCACCAGTACTGCATAATTGCCTCTGGCACCCTACCTGACTCACTAAGTGATCACCATATGATCTACCTAATCAGAAAAATTTTCCAGCCAAAAGCGCCCCCCACAGGACCATCCTGTCAAGATCATTCAAATTCCTTGACCTTGCCTTGCTGAGAAACACCTTGGCAGTCACTGATTGGTCCCCCATCCATAGGACCTCATCCATAAATGACACATGGTTGTATTTCAAATGCAGATTCTTAGCTGCTCGGGACATCCACGCACCTCTCAGATGGTCTCAGGTCAGGGGGGCCCTCTTACCATGAATCACCACTGACATCTTGTCCCTTACCAGAGCCAGAGACCAGGCATGGAAGTCCTTCAAGGACTCTAGCTCCACTGTCAGCCTTGCAAAATATCGACCCTTGTGCAACACCTGCACTAGGCAAATCAGGTGGGCTAAAGCATACTACTTCAAACACTCCTTCCAGGCTAACATTAACCAACCATCTAAATTCTGGAAAGTGGTCAAATCTATCCTCTCACCACCCTCTCAACCACCTGTACCTGCGATAAATATAGATGGTACCATAGTAATGGACCATCTAGCAGTAGCCACAGAATTTAATTCCTATTTTATATGCTGCACTTCAGCACTACTGTCTGCACTCCCCCTTCACAACATACACCCACCGCCGCAACCCCCCATTCAAACCCACTCACCATCTGCCCCCTCCTTCATCTTCTGCCAAGTCTCTCCCATGGAGGTTTTAAAAGCTTTGATCTCCCTTAACCCTAACAAGGGCAGATGCCCCACCGGGCTGTATTCCAAGATGCTCTACTTAGCCACTCCTACAATTGCTGCCCCCCTGGCCGACTTATACAATTTCTCCTTTTTCCTAGGTTCAGTTCCCTCAGAATGGAAACATGCTAAGGTCATTCACCTTCTGAAGGGAGGTGACCCCTCTGTCCCTGGAAACTACTGCCTATTTCTCTCCTCCCCATCCTGGCAAAGATTCAAGAGAAATTAGTTCTCTCACAACTTTCCTTATTTCTCAGCTCCTCCTCTTTCTTCTCTCCCTACCAGTCTGGTTTCAGAAAGTCTCACTACCTCCCATTCACTTCTGAAGTTCCCCAAATCTCAGTCCTCTGCCCGTTACTATTCTCCATATTCCTAAATGATCTGCCCACCATCTGCCCACACACATCCATTCACATATGTGTGGACTACAAGGTCTTGCATGCTTCCGGTCCCTCAACTGCTGATGTAGCGACCAAGTTGCAGCTGGACTTCAACAAAGTGCAACTCTGGTTTCATGCAGATCAGCTTTTCTCAATGTCAAGAAGATTGTCTCCATTACCTTCAGCATGAGGCAGAGACTCTCCAGGCTAAAATCCACCCCATCCTTCCACACCCTGGATGGGACTATTCTGGAGGCTTGCTCCTCCTTTAGATATCTTGGGGTTTGGCTGGACCAGCACCTCAACTTTTTTGTACACATCAATGCTATCCACAAAAAACTTCACCCCAAACTGGGTGCTCTCTACCATGCAATCATGGCTGCATCCCCCTGCCAGCTCGTAGGGCTCTCATACAGAAAATGATTCTTCCCATCTTCGACTATGGAGATGTAGTTTATAGTTCCACTCTCAAGTCCAACCTAGCCAGACTGGATCCCCTTTTCCACTCTTTCTGCCACTTTGCCACTGACAGCCCGCACTCTTTACACCACTGTGATCTCTATCAGTCTCTAAATCTGTCCTTGCTCCATGGCTGCCGGCAGGCCCACTGCTCCAAGCTCACAGTAAAGTACTGGTCCAAGTCCTTGTCTCCATACCTTGAGGCTGTACTCGTGACCTAAACCCCTCCCACACACTCCCTGAGAAATGCTGACACTCATCACCTGTTGGTCCCACATATGTCCACGTTATCAGGGCAAGTAGCCTTTAGATACCGCATGCCTAAACTATGGAACTCCCTTCCTGTAAGCACTCAGCTAACTACCCCCTTCTAAAACCTCGGTCACCTACTAATTGAGGACTTCTCCACACCATGTGCATGTGGCTAGCAGTTACCAAATTCGCTACTTCACTCCGGACACTCACCAATCTGCTAGTAGTAGTAGTAGTAGTAAAAGTAGTAAAAAAATTTTATTCATACAACAAATGAATAAGGATATCTCCACTGAGCCGAAGCTCCTTTACAGTGAGATCCAGGTGTCATTTCCAGTTACTCTTATAAGTTAACAATATATAACGAAGGAAAACACATATACACTATAATTATACATCAATAAATATAACACAGTTCCAAATCATAAAACAAACTAGGACAAGAAGAACATACAAAAAACAATAATTAATTCACAGTATACATTTAATACAAGTTACAATCTACCATCCTAAGATTCAAACTATTTCCCATCATAACCAATATTTTCGATAAGCCATTGGTTAATTTGGTGCAACTGAAAATTTCCCTCAAGGGGTCTAAACTTCCCAGGCAATTTATTCCATATGAAAGGTCCAATATTAAAAAAATGCTTATCCCCCCAAGCCGTTCTATGACTTGTGACTGCACAATCCAAGTAATTAGCAGAGCGTAGACCCTCAATAGGTCTTTTTATTTTAATGGACTCAGCCATATATTTAGGGACTTTTCCTGAGATACATTTTAACATTAACATAATTGTACTAAGAGCCCACCTTTGAGACAAAGTATGCCAGTCTAATTCTTTATACATATCTACTCTATGTGCCCTCTTTGCAACTCCCAGTATAAATCTAATTAATTATTATACATAACATCAAGCTTATGTAGTTGCTCTTTAGACGCACCCATATATATCAAATTACCATACTCCAATATGGGTAGTACAACAACAGTTACAACTAATTTTCTAATTTCCAAAGACATACTATTTCTTACTCTATATAATGACCCCAAGCACTTACCAACTTTAGTCAAGGTAATATCTATATGACTGTCCCATTTAAATTTTGTATCTAAATACACCCCCAGATATTTATAACTAACAACTTGTTGCAAGATTCTTCCTGAAAATGTTTTAATTTGTAACCCTCATATTCAGCTTTAGACCCATAACCCCTATGAAACACCATTACCTGAGATTTTTTCATTCAAAACCAATTTAGATCTAAGCAAAAATTCCTGTAACTGATCAAAAGCCTGTTGTAATACTATTTGAATAGTTCTCACTGATGAATCAGCAAAATATACAACTGTATCATCAGCATAAAGATGGTATTGTAGCTTTGGTTGTTCAAACCCCAAATCATTCATATATAAATTATATAGTATAGGACCCAAAATGTATTCTTGTGGGACTCCTGACACAATCAATTTCAAATCAGATGACCACTCTCTAATAGTCACTTGCTGCAATCTTGAGTCAAGATAATTTCGGAACCAATTTATAACTGACTCAGACATACCACAGGTTTTTAGTCTGGACAGGAGGATGCCACGGTCCAGCGTGTCAAAGGCCTTTGAAAGGTCAACAAAAATTGCTCCCACTGGCATCCCCCTGTCCATACTCTCCATTATATCTCCTGTGACCTTTATAAGGGCAGTGTTTGTTCCATGCTCGGTCTAAGCGGACTGATAACTATTAAGGATTTCATTATCTTTAGATATACCTGTAATTGTTTTGAAACTATTTTCTCAAAATTTTAGAAATTGTTGGTAAAGAAATTGGTCTGTAATTTTCTAATAATAACCTAGATCCTGTTTTATAAATTGGCACAATCTTGGCAGTCTTCCAAGTTTGAGGTAACTCGCAGAGAAAAGAGACAAATTAAATAAGTTTGCTAAGGGTAAATCAATCATAGGGGCTGCATACTTTAATAAGATATTAGGGATACCATCCATACCTTCTGCTTTATTAGTATTAATTTGAAATAATAAATCCCTAACATCTCCTCTAGTAATAGAAGTAAACTCAAACTCAGCTTGTATACCAGATTGTACATAAACTCTATCTGTATCATTTGCCTGGGAATTTCTCTGTAGAACCTGATTTACATCTCTTCCATCCAATTGCAATTCATTAATACCCATATTTGTAAAAAAGGTATTAAACTCATTAACTACCTTGTTTCCCAAATCCATCTTATTACCATTTAATTAGGAAATGATTAGGATATCCCAAGCTAAGTCCCTTATGCATCTTATTTATTGTGTTCCAAAATACTCTTGAGTTTTCCATCATTTCTTTAGATAATTTTTTGTTACAATAGGCCAATCTAGCCTTCCTAATTTCCTTTGTATATAAATTTCTTAATTGCCTATATTTATGCCAGTCCTGGTCTCTCTTTGCTAATTTAGCTTGTTTCCATGCCTTATCTCTAGCTCTTTTAATTTTAAACAAACCTGAGTCATACCATGGCGCTTTGTTTGATTTTGTCAACCTAGTTTTTATAGGAGCAGGTTTATTACAGATTTGTATTAAATCCTTTTGAAACATATCCCACGCATCCCCCACACTGGGAATTAGTTCTAGTCTCTCCCAGTTATACTTTTCTAATTCCTGCATAAATTGAACATAAACTGTTAAAGACTCAACATTCTTAGATGTCTTTCTAGATTTCTGATTTCTAATACAGAAAATTATCTGATGATCTGACATTGAGTCTGGTAACACCCCACTCTTTATAAACTTTTCTGGATTTGTAGTAAAAATAAGATCTAACATAGTTGAATTACTGGGATTTACTGCATTTAACCTAGTAACACCTTTTATCAGTTGCACCAAATTCAATGTAGTAGCCATATCAATTAGACTATGATGGGCATCTATATTTCCCCAATCAACATTTAAATCCCCAATTATCAAAATTTCATGTGAATTTTGATAATTCTTCAGTACATCCTGTATTTCAGAGAAGACCATTAAGCTGCTTTTAGGTGGACGGTAAATGCCAATCAATAAGATGGGTTTAGAATAAGGTAACTTTAATTCTAATGGTAACAATTCTGAATCAGTCCAGTTATATGAATCTTGCAATTCCCTAACATCAATCCAATTTTTAATATAAACTAATACTCCCCCTCCTCTTCTGGAGCTGTCTTTTCTATATATATAGAAATTTTCCAGGGCTATATCATTATCTTGAATTTTTGTTTGCAGCCATGATTCAGTAATTATTAAAATATCAGGCTTATAATAAACCACCCACTCTCTTAGATACTCAATTTTCTTAAACAAACTACAAATATTAATATGCACAATTTTCAATCCTTTTTCATTCAATATTTCAAATGTATAATCATGATTCAAATCAGCAACAGGCCCAGGATTTAATTGAACATCCCCACTTAACATTAACCCTAAAATTACAAACCATTTACCCATTCTAGACATTTTAAAATATAAACATTTCCCTTTCACTAAATAATTTCTGGATTTGGCACTTTCTAAAACAACATTATGTCCCTATCTACTAGCACCTCAATTAATCCTGAGCCTGGATTGTGTCTTCACTGAATTTCCTCCTTCAAGTGTTGTAAAGAAGTTTATTCATGTATGTAATTATTAAACACATTGCCTAGCTATGTCTCTGTATTAGCCCTACTTAGTGTGTTCAAATGTCTTACTCTATGTATGTACTCAGCTGTCTTAGGTCTACTTAATGTAAGTATTGCAGTTGTTTTTATGTTCCCCCTCCCCAAGGACGCACCTGGAATCGAGCAGTACTCTGCTCAGTGTGCCCTCCTGGTAAAACATTTTAATAAGTCATAAATAAATACTGCTTAGATCTTCCTGGAGTTTTTGTTCCAGCGAGGAGCGACTGCACTCAGATGCCACCAACACGGTGTCATCCGCATACAGGTGCACTCCACTTTTCTAACTTCCCTTTCCAGTCCATTGACATAAACATTAAAAAGGGTAGCATGATATAATAGTGCTAGGGATTGGGTGCCTACGATAACAGCGACCCAATCCTCAGTGCGATGTTGAGGGCTACTGTAGGTAGGGCAGCCTGATGGTGGGGGTGGTTTATGAATATAATGGCTACTATACACATGCGCGCAGGGGGTGGCATGCACAGTGAGGGATGGGAGGAATGTGAGGGCTGGTGCCATGGTGGGTTGCCGAGCTAACCCTGTGGTGGTAGTTGGTGGGTTGCAGCATTGGTTGGCAGGTACTGTGTTCAGGTCTGGGCGCCGGTGCATTTTTGTTGTGCCCAGCCAGAACCTTTTTGCAATGTTTTCACCCCCGATATACACCCGGAGCTGAAATCCTTAATTGGGGCATATAGGTGGCACAGCCCTGCATAAAACATTAAAAACCTAAGTCCCCAGTGCTGTTTTGCTGTGCGCCAGGGTTTCAGAGTGCCAAAATACATTTTTGGCACTCTTGACTTCTGGATAACAGTGATCGCCTGTAGACTTTTGCCATTATCACATAGATCCTTAAAAAGCAATGAACCCAGGGTGGATCCCTGTGGTTCATCTTGAATTACCTGTTTCATCTGGGTTATACAGTTACCATTCACAACACAGTGTCTTCTACTGGATAAATAAGATTGAAACCAGTGTAGTGGTTCCAGATGTACACCAATCTCAAACAGTCTCTCTAGCATTTTTCTGGTGGTCAACCAGGTTAAAGGTCTTACTGAGGTCCATGAATACCGCCCCAGTCTTACTCCTCTGATTCATGAAAGTAGTTATTAAGTTGTTGAAATCAATGAGGGTAGTACTCGTGGACCTCCTGGCCCTAAACCCGTGTTGAGCAGCAAATAGTAATCCATATGCATCAAAATATTGATATATCTGCCTATGGATAAGTCTTTCCAAAAACCTTGGACATCTATTTATTTATTTATTTGGAAACGTTTCACCAGTAAAGACAACATGAGCTGTAAACAGCTTGTTTCCAGCAGCATTGGGGAGGTGTAAGAGTTGGGAGAAAAAGCATTACATAGCAATATATGAGCACTACAAGTACAGTTTATCAAGGTCAACAGTGTAACACAATTACAGAGCAGAATAACCCAGCCCAACCAGCCAGGGTAAACAATTCATATTTGGATATAACAGGCATTGCAACAGCCCAAGTGTAGGTGACCCGATAGGGTGTGAGTTAGAGGATGTATGACATATTTTAAGTGTTAGAGATAGTAAGCTGAGCACAAGATTTGAAGTGCTAATGTATACCCAAGGGAGGGCAGATTTTAAGACAAGTGTGGAAGAGGGCGGGAGAGGGGTGAGGGTGGGGGGAATGGATGAGGGGAAGAAGAGGGACAGCCAAGATCTATACCCCTTCAGGATGCTGAGAACCCTACAAGGAGACAGGACCGGCAGAGAGGAAGGGAACAACCAAGATCTATACCCCTTCAAGATGCTGAGAACCCTGGAAGGGACGGGACCAGACAGAGAGGGAGGGGAGATAAGGGGAGGGAGGGGTAAGAGAGAGAGAGAAAGCTAATCTATGGCCCTGCAGAAAGCAGAGAACCCAGCAAGGGGGACAGGATTACAAAGTAGGGGGAAAGAAGAGAGGTTGAAGAGAGGGAGCCAGGATCTATACCCCTTCAGGATGCAGAAAACTCTGCAAGGGGAACAGGACCAGGCAGAGAGGGAAGGGAGAAAAAGAGGACTAGGAAGAGGAGTGGAGTGTGATGGGTGAATGGGAGGGAGCGGGATGAGGAAGGTTGGAGAAGTAGAGGGTAAGCTAGGAATGGAAAAAGGTGGCATCTAAGGGGAAAAGGGGGGTTGGTGGGGGGGAAGGACAGCAGCAGAGTGTTGAAATAGTGCAGTAGGTTGTGGAGTGTAATAGAGTGACAATTAGCACAGTAGTTTAATGGTAGGAGTGGGAAGGGGGTATAGTAGGTGGTAGCATGTGAGGTAGTAGTCAGAGGAGGGATTCAGATAGGAGACAAGGAGGTAAGTCAGGGAATGGAGGAGCAGAGGATAGTGCACAAGTGTGGGGGAGGGATTTGGGACTTGCTAGGAATAAGCACAATTTGGAGAAAAGAAATAAAGTAGAGCTAAAGGATAAAGTGCCAGGGTGGAGACGGTTGAAAGGGGGCAAAGAACAAGAACAGTTGGAGTAATAGAAGTTGTGAAGGGCTAAGGAGATTGAAGATGGGGATGAGGAAAGTCTGATAGGACATGGCAGTGTGTTCCAAAGTTTGGGAAGCAGTAGGAGAAAGCTTCCTGGCGTATGGAGGTAGAGCAACGAGGAATGGCTTGGGTGCATGCGTCAGTGGATCTGAGGGGGTGGGAGGAGGGAGGTAGTGCAGAGAGTGAGGAGGAGAGATAAGAGGGGAGAGTCCCAAACCAGAGTTTAGAAGTGAACTTGATGCAGTGTGAGAGATGCCTGCACTCAAGGGAGGGGAAGCTAGAGAATGGTACAAGGTGCAGTGATGTGTGCGGGAGGGGGAGTCAAGAGCAAAGTGACAGAAAGCATTGAAGAGAGTATCTAACCTGGTAAGAGAAGACTTAGGAGCAGCATCGTAGACTATGTTGCAATAGTCAATAATAGGGAGTATCATTTTCTGAACAAGATCATGCCTAACCGGTAGTGGTAAGGAACTACGGTTCCTTAAAGTGCACCGAGCTTGTGGGAGCAGTTTTTTCAGGATGGCGTCAATATGTACAGAAAAGTTTAGGTGTTGGTCAACCCAGACACCCAGGTACTTAAAAGGGGAGGTGTTCTCTAGTGTTGTCCCATCTAGGGTGTGGAAGGAGGGAAGGACGGGCAGCATAGGGAGTCTCTGCCTAGTGCCAAAGGTCATGGAGACCGTCTTTTTGGCATTAAGAAAAAGTTGATGTGAGCTAGAGCTGAACTTTGTCAAAGTCATCCTGGAGACTGGAAGTGACATAAGTGGGGGATTGACCAAAGGTGAAAAGGACTGTATCATCAGCATACATATGGATAAGAGATGAGGAGCATACTGATGGGAGGTCATTTAGAAATATGGAGAAAAGTAGGGGGCCAAGCACTGAGCCCTGAGGCACACCAGTGATGATTTGTAGTGGAGGTGATATAGTATTAGCTATTTTGACTGACTGCATCCGGCCAGCAAGGTATGCTTCTTTCAGAGTCGGTCAGGCCAGCAGTTGTGAGAGAGTCAAGGAGGAGAGAGTGGAAGACAGTGTCAAAGGCCTTTGCAAGGTTGACAAAGATTGCAGATGTGATTAAGCCATTGTCCATCCCAGTAAGGATTGCATCAGTGAGCCTAAGCAGGGAGGTAGAGGTAGAATGATTCTTCTGAAAACCAGATTGGAAAGGAGAGAAAAAGGAGGTGACAGAGAAGAAGGGAGTAAGCTGATCAAGAGCTATGTGACCCTGCAGCTTGTCAAGTATTGGGAGAAGTGATATGGGGCAATAGCTGCTTGGCGAGGAAGGGTCTCCACCTTTGGGAAGGGGGATGACAGTGACATGCTTCCAGGCATTGGGGACTGAGGAAGAGAGGAAAGAGAGGTTTAAGAGATCAGCTGAGGAGATGGCTAGATCCAACAGGTAGAGGAGCTTAGGGTCAAGGCCATTGGAGGAGTTACATTTTGAGGGGTCGATGGCAAGGAGGGCCTCTAATATGTCAGCAGGGGAGACTAAGGAGAATAAGAATTTCTCAGTAAGGGATGGTGGCCTGGAGGAAATGCTAGTGGAATAAGGGTCAGTGGTTGAGGTGGAGAGGAAGAATAGAAGGGCAGAGGCACAGGATGTGAAGTACGAGTTAAATTCCTCAATGACGCTATGGTGGTCCGATATTAATAAGCCATTTTTTCATAATGAGAGGTGAAGGGGTATTGGACAGAGGGGAAAGTAGGGAGTGACTGACCTTCCAGAATTTAGAAGGGTTATTTTTGTTGGTTTGGAAGGTGGTTTGGAAGTATTCAGCCTTGGCCAACCGAATGGCTTTCGTGCAGGAATTTCTGAGCATCCAGTATTTTGTGAGGTCACTTGGCAGCTTGGAAGATTTGAGAACTTTCCAAGCTTGGTTATGGGCTTGTTGGCAAGCTAGCAGTTTGGGGGTGACCCATGGGAGGTGATTGCCTCAAACTCTGACACATTTTAAAGGGGCATGCTTGTTCCAGATAGTGATGAAATTATTTTTAAAATATTCCAGGGCTGCATCAGGAGATGCAGCAGATAGTATGGGTGACCAATCAGTGTGGGATAGTTCTTGTATCAGTGGGGTAAAGTTTAGGGATTTGAAGGGAACGTATTTGGAGAAGTCTGTGTGGGGCCTTTTGTCAGTGTATTTTCCAAACCAGATAAATCATGTGTGGTCATTTAGAGCATCGGGAAGCAACCCAGCATGGATGACCCTGAGAGGATGCGAGGTAAGGGCCCAGTCAATCAGGGAATGGTTTTGGGTTTTGGTATTCAGACGAGTTGGCTCTTGTATTAGCTGCATTAGGTTTTGGATAGCTAACTCATTATGCATTCTGCTTAGTGAGGGGGACAACCAGTTCTGATTGAGGTCACCCAGGATAAATAGTTCACCTGCAGTAGCTAAAGACACAATGGTGGCAGTAATAATCTTGGAGGCAGTGGAAGAGGGGAGGTTGGGACGGCAGTAGACTCCTGCAATGAAGATTGGGACAGAGAAGGGCATGGATAGCCTTAAGACCAGGGCCTCATAAGCTGCAGGGACTGCAGTGGACAAAATAGTGGTGGATTGCAGGGTGGAAGAGGTGTAGATTGCCACACCTCCACCACTGGCAGTCTGATCTTGCTGGGAAATGGAGTAACCAAGAAAAGCAATAACAGAGTCTGGTATTTTAGTGTTTAGCAATGTTTCAGAGAAGATAAGGACATCTGGGGTTAGGGAAGTTATGAAAAGTTGCAATTGGTCAAGTTTTGGTAGTAGGCTGCGTATATTCAGGTGGATATTTTTTAGCCCATGGGGTAGGGTTACTAAGGCAGAGGAAGTGGAGCCACTGCGGAAAAATGTTGAGGCAGTGGCCATGGAGGGTAGCGGACCAGGATTGGGATTTAGATCACCTGCAGCTAGGACTAGCAGCGTAATGATTATGACATGCAGTTTGGAGTTCTTGTACCAGGGCAGGGAAGTTTTGGCAATTTGAAGCAGGGGGTGGGATGGGGCAGCTGATTGCTGTAATTTTAATATCCATAGATAAACAATAGAGATAAGCAGTGTTGCGAATGAAGCATAAGGTAGGAATAGGGAGTGAGACCAGTAGATATTGGCTGAGGTTGGTGTGATTGTAAGAATAAAGAATGGTGCGAGGAGAGTAGGCAAGTAGGGAGAAGGAGGAGGAGACGGGATTTGGTCCAGAAGGGAGGTAATGATAGGGAAGGAGAACAATACTGTGAGTGCAAGTACTGAACTGTGATAGGTAGCATTTATAAGCATTTTTTTTTATTTTGAGGGCTATGTGAAGCTGGTAGCAAAGCTACTTGTAAGGAGAGAGGAGAGAGATGTGATTCTAGGTGTGTTATGAGAAATGAAGCCAAAGGCTGAATGCCTTTTACTTCCCAGGAAGTGGATTTCTAACAACATGACAGCACATGCTGGAGTGTATTATCACACATATTAAAAGGTGTTATACAACCTAAAAATTTTAAAAATACATTAAATAGTTATTATGAAACAGAAAACAAGAAGATTTATTTGGTATGTTTCCTCTGTGTACAGTAAAGTAGTGCCTGATGTCTAAACCCTAGAAATTGTTCAGCTTAACTAATGTAATAACTTTACTTCTTATGACCGACCTAACAGATACTTTTTTTCTGGTAATTTTAATTCTGATTAGGTTGAGTTCAGTTGTACATAACTAATTACTTCAAGTAACACAAGATTTATGCTTGCTTTCCACAGCTAACATAGGCTGAGTGGTTATCGCTTTGCTGTGCTAGTATGAGCTCAGAGCTAATTGCTTTACAGAGTTAGCATAAGCTAACTGTGACTATTTTGCAGGGCTAGCATGCACTAGTGGTGATTACTTTGTAGAGCTAGCATGAGTGGTTATTTTATTGCATAGCTAGCATGAGCTGAATGTTGTATTGATATAGCTAGCACTGCTTCTCTAGATAGGCAGCTCGCAAATAACATGTTCCAAACTGTGCAGCCCTTACAGAATAATTACATACCTTCTGACTGTTCTAAATTAATCATGTTAAAAGAATTGTCTTAGCCATTTTATAATACAACATATTAGCACAGCACAATTGTCTCCTTTTGCAGAAATGGCACTGTAGCTTAAGTAAATTACAATATCCTGCACCATGGGAAATCTTCATCTATTCAATGCAAAAATCCTGCACACAGTACCCTTCTTGATCTAATCCTCATCAATAAACCTCATACTTTCTCACACTCTGGGGTATTCGATAACGACATTAGTGACCACCGGGCCATAGCCTGTGTAAGACACATCCCTAAATTAAACTCTACTCCCACCTTCAGACTAAAAAGGAACCTCAGAAATTTCAACTGTCAAGATTTTCTGCTTGACCTAAGTAAAATCAGACAGCAAAAATTCTACCTGGCTACCTCAGTCTCAGAGGCCTACACCCTGTTCCAGGACCTAGTCCCGAGAGTGATTGACAGACATGCTTCTATTGTTAAAATAAGAATGAGGAAAAGATCCTGTCCCTGGTTTAACAATACCATAAAGACAGCCCTGCATGACAAAGATCGATTATGGAAAAGAGAAAGTAAAACTAAACTTGCTCATGAGTGGTTCAAATTTAGAAAGTCAAGGAATTTGTGTACAAAGCTATAAGGGCCTAGAAAGCTACACACTTTCAATTGGCACTCTCCTCATCAAAAAACAATGCCTCAAAATGTTGGCAAACATTTTAAGAGATAAAAGGCGTCAGTCCCTCATCATTCCTGCCGTCCATAATTATCAATGATACCAATACTTTCATGAGCAAATCTAGCATTTTAGAACAACTCAACAACCACTTTGCCACTGCTGGTCTTGCATTCAACTCCTCTCCAGAGAGTAAGCTGTGTGCACAATACTGCCCTGATGACACATCACACCCCTCTTGCCAGGAACCACCATCCTTCACCTTCATTTAGTTTCAAGCTGATGTCTTACAACCAAGTGGAAGATCTTCTACTCACCCTAGACACCAAAAAAAACACTGGCGCCAAACAAATTGAACCCTTCTTCTTGAAACTAGGATCTTACTTTCTGACACCTCCGATCTTGCATCTCTTTAATCTCTCCCTCTCCCAAGGTGAACTCCCTGCAATCTGGAAAATCGTTCATCATTCCACTCTTCAAATCTGGTTACCCATGTGGTCTCAACAACTATCGACCTATCTCTCTGCCACCCATCCTATCTAAATTATTAGAAAATATGGTCAACTCCCAACTGAGAGAATACCTGGACACCCTCAATATGCTTAATCCTGTCCAGTCTGGATTTAGGTCTAACCATAGTATAGTCTCTGCCCTTACAAAAGTCACTAATGACCCTTGATTCAAAGAATTATGTCTGAGCCCTTTTTTGGACCTAAGCAAGGCTTTCGATACTGTTGATCATGACTTACTACTGTCAAGCCTACATAACATTGGCCTGTATGAAAATGTCTTGAAATGGTTCTCTTACTATCTGGTGAGCAGGCAACAGCAGGTAAAAGCTCAAGGTGATCTCTCACCACTGAAAACTCTGATGAGAGGGGTACCTCAAGGACCAATTCTGGGGCCACTGCTGTTTGCAGTGTGCATAAATGGTATTGACCATAACATCAGCAGTGCAGGTGTTCATCTATTTGCGGATGACACAGTTCTGTATGTTGTTAGACCCACCCTCAAACTTGCATGTAAGGACCAACAGGAGAAATTCGATACCATTCATCATAACCTGCTTCAGCTGAAACTTCTACTTAATGCGAAAAAGACTAAAACTATGTTTCTCTCTCACCATGCTCTCACAAAACCTGCTAACCCCACCACTATCAACCCGCAGATATTGACCATCCTGTGAGAGCCACTTGAAACAGTTGATAACTTCAAATACCTGGGCTTCTGACTGGACTTTAAACTTTCTTTTACAGTGCATATCAAGGAGGTAGTTAAAAAACTCAGACAGAGTCTAGGCCTTTCTTATCATATTAAATGGGCAGACTAGATGGGCCTAGCGGTCCTTATCTGCCGTCAAAGTCTATGTTTCTATGTTAAACACTTACTTAACCAAGAGGCTAAAATAAGACTGCTGTAATCCACCTTTCTCCTCCTTCTTGACTATGCTGATCTGTTATATAGCCATTGCCCTAAAACAGCTCTAACAAAATGACACTTTGTACCACAGAGCACTAAGGTTCATCACTAAAGCTCCTTACAACATCCATCACTGTTGCCTCTATGAGCAACTTGTCTGGCCATCACTTACCGCCAGGAGGCTGAGAAATTAATCCCTCTGGATTTACATAGCCATTACTAATAAACTCCCTCCTTACATTTCTATTCTCTTCAAAGGCACAGTTGGTGTCTATTCTCTTCATAGATATTCCTACATCCTGTTTGATATCCCTAGGATACTAACCCACTTTGGTGCCTCTGCTATAAGCTATACCCTTCCTTCTCTGTGGAACAATGCTCAGAAGTTCTTAAAACTTCCTCAGCTCATTGGGATGTTCTCCTTTAAATCTCTCTTAAATCGCACACTGAAGAAAACATGCAACTGCTATTCTTAGACGGACACTGAGCTTGAGAAACTGAAGAAACCTACCCCAGCTATTTCTCCTGCTGTGTTGTAACAACCCTGTATTTGGTCCCCCCTCAACACATCTTCACCCTGCCCCCTGTTTCACAACCCCTTCTCCTATTCCACTTCTACTATACCTTCTCATACTCCTCTCACCCAACCTTCTCACCCTACTTCAGCACTTACTCTCATTGTGTTGTGACATTACTGTTTATGGTCCCTCTATGACACATCCTCACTCTGTCCACTGTCATGTAGTCCCCTCTCCTGCCTCCTTCTATTCTACCTCCCCACACCCCCTCAACCTTTTTCTCTCACCTCACCCTCAGAACTGGCTACATCTTCTAATTACACCACTAAGTGGTGCCCCCACTATAACACTATCTCATTGCCTTCACCCTCACCCTCCTTACTGCTGCCTCTGCATCTTAGTACCCTTGATCTTCTGTTTATTGTTTATCTCTGATACCCCTGCCATGGCCCTGTATGTTGTCTGACAATTAGTTCTCTAAGTTCCTGTATGTACTCTGAATCTTGACTTGTATTGCCGTGTATGTATTCATGAATTGTTCTCATGCATATTGTACTTTGATACTGTTGATCCTATGACATATGGTTTCATCTTTTGTATATATCTTTCATTGTATTTTTCACTTTTTACTTGTATTTTATACTGTATCTATCAATTTAACTTGTCCACCCAGGACACCTTGTAAATCAGTTTACTCAATGGTGTTTTCTCCTGCTAAAATAAAGGTTGACTGATTGATTTCTCTCTCTATTTGCTATATAACATTTAGTTCATATCAACAAATAATGAATTGATGCAGCATCAAGCATACTCAAATTATCATTATAGTGCTTCATTTTAGGAGCTTTAGAATCTCTGAGGCAAGTTCTATAAATAGCTCCACCCCTAATATAGTGGCAGTGCTGCAGTGGTACATGAACTGTGGGATGAGGCTTACTTCAAGCCCCTGTAGCCCCTGCCCCACCCCATATTTCCAACACTGGAATTTTCCAAACAAAATTACTCTTCTTTCAGAGAAAAACATGGAGAAAATATATCTTTCACCATATTTTCTAAAATGTTCTCTAGGTTGCATTGTCAAATAGATACCATTCCAGGAAAAATAGATGTATGCAGTGAATGACCTCCAAAGGTGGGCAAGTTGAGTTTTAAAAAGCTTTGACATTTGTCACTAATAGACCTTAGATTGTTTTCAAAAGTACTGTATAATTCAACAAGAGTGTTAAACTAAGTGGGGGCACTCTTAGAATGTCTGTAAAACAATGGCCAATCACGTTTTTTTTTTATTTAAATAATATTCAAACACAGTTCAGTTTGTATTTCTTTAATTGTCTTTATTTTTTCCTCTCACTGGGGGCTATGCACTATTGGGGGCTGGGTACATCCACATAGCTCTGCACCTGGGGACAAGTACAGGGTGCATGGCATGCACAACTCCACACCTCTGCCGGGCACTTTTTGCAGTTCCCACCCCCGGTGCACAGCTGCAGCTCGAGGGACACAGGGGGCATCCAATTGGAAGCCTGTCCTAGGTCCTGAAGTGGATCCAATGCTCCACGTGAGCAGGGGATTCAAGGAAGGCAAGAGAACAGAAGCTTTACAAAGTATGCCGAGTGGCTAAATGGCTGCCCCCAACCCACTCTGTCAGCTCGGTGGACTGGGGCAGCACAGTGGGAGGATTCCCTGCCCCACTACAGTCAGGTGGTGTTATTTGGGGACACATAAGATATACAGCAGAGTCCCCTCAACCATATCCTGTATTCCCTCACCTGACACTCCATGCATTTGTGAATGGCATGGCATGCTTCCATGCCCCCAGACATGCCCCTAGACCAGACACATGCATAGCTTCTTGATCAGATGGGGACTGGAGTTTGCAAGGGGTGTGCACCCCTTCTGTGAATGTCATTGGGGGTCCAGACACCTGGTTCATGGCATTCACACTTAGGGTAGCCTATGCACCATGGATATGTTGTGCTTTGGGCAATCTGTGGCTTTGTGCATAAAGCCCATTCTTTATAATGGAGGAATTCTGCATGGAAACAGGATCTCCATGCCTCTGACATCAGCTCATCCTCCTGCTTTTCCCTTAATTGAAGTTATGATTCTCTGTGACATCATAAAAGGCTGCTGTGAAAATAACACTGGTCTCTCAGGCAGGCTATAAATTAAATTGTGTGTAAATAGTTACATTTGAAAATATATCCACACTTGCTGGAAAATAACTGTAACAGCAAGCCAGAGGGATTTGTATTAAATAGGGGTAACATGTTTATGTGTTCTTATCTGACACAAGAATGGCATCAGTATATTGAACCAACTGCACATGGTTTACAGTGACTTTAGAAATACTGTACCAGCTAACAGTACCACTGAACTTGTAATTATGTGGTATGGTAACATCAGGTTAGTTTGTCATGCAGTATAACATTTTGAGCAACATCGGTTAAATTGCAGTGGCAATCAGGGGCCACTGGTGGCCCAGAGAAAGCACAATGGACTTCAGTGCAGTTTGCTCAGGTTCAGGAGAGGACATGGGGTCGCACAGCTGACTTACCCCATTGAGAAGCACACTGCCATTTTTACCCAGCGAGGGACAGCACTATGATCTGATGCTACACTCACCTCTCACTGTATGCCAGGGAGCTTGTTCCCTTCCAGGGGGTAAGCCTGTCAATGGTGCATTCATGCAAGACCTTCAGGTTATATGGTACCACTGGAAGGGATGCAAGTGAAAAAAGTGGAAAGCCTGTTAGCTGCAGCGGATGACAGCTGACACTCTTGGTCTTTGCTATAGACTTCTTGTCCAGCACAGTCAGGGATCTAGTGCTATTTGTAGAGGGTGTTGGCTGGTCAGCAGGCAAGATGGACAGCCTGTGATGTAATATGTAGGTTTCACATTACTTAATTAATTTCAGATTGTGACCATAAGGATTCTCCTTAATACTGTTACATCCTTAATTTGCAGTGTACACAATAGGCAAGTTGCACTGCAGAGTCAACATTTGTTTGACTATAGGTCTTTACAAATGGTTATTTAAACAATACATTTAATAAGCATTTTAGATATATGTACAAATGTATAATAATTTTATACATTAATACAAATAATAAATTAAGTTTCATTGCAGTGTGCTACCCATTACAGTGGGCATTTTAAGTTTGATTATGAATAATTTGCAAAGAAATATTATATTAGATTGTTTTTAACTGATTACAATTATTGAACTATTTTGTTTTAGCAAACAGTTTCAAGTATGGGCATGGCCAGGTATGTGCATATTACTTCAGTCAATACACCAAACACAATGAATCGTGCAATCTCATCATAGCTACATGTAAAATAAAGGATAACATTAACACCAAAACTATCTGTAATATTATTCTTTGTAAAAGATATTTTCTGTATTTATTTAAAGATAAGACCCATCAGTAACAATAAGGTGAAGACTATTATTACTGTAGCATGTCAGTCAAGATTTTTGAAACTATACTGAATTACAACTATAAGTTTCTTTGGTTCTTAACAAAACTAAGCCAATGCAATTCTTTTCATTTCAACTTGAAAATTTATATACTGTACTCTAAGCCCTCCTTTAATATTCTCTCATTTACCTCTGGGCATTTATTGCTGTTCTTTCTAGCTCAGTAACCAGTGAGCAGAAGGTTCATTAAAACTAATTGAATTGGAAACTTGTCTGCCTTGGGAAATGTTAACTCCTTGTTGTTATTGGTGAGAGGTTTTTTTGATGTGTCCCTTTAAATTAGAGTGCTAAATTCAAAGATAAAAGAGTCTAATTGAAGCAGTTTGTAACCCTACACTATATGTGCACTTTATTGCATGTAACGAAACCTATCAGCAGTAACAGTCTATCCCATAATTAAGTAGCAGTTTTACAAAGGGAAGCATCTTAATTAAAGCTAAAACATCCAAGAAACAAGTTACTCTGTTTTGCTTGATAGACGTCTTTTAAACCTATTCTCTGTTTCTTTTACCAGCCATTGCAGCCTTTCCATCCTAGATTATTGCACTATGGCTAAAAGAAAAATAAATTAGGGAGTCATGCCTCCTTTACTATAGCTTTGTATCTGAGAAACCCTTCTGTACTAATTTATGCTGACTTCCTTTGAATAAATGTAGACATGGAAAGGCTCCAATATGTAATCTTGGTAATATTCTGAACTCTGTGGTAACTTTGTATCTTTAATCATTAAATGTTCACAAACAAGTGCTATTAAAATATATTTTAAACAAGGTCTAACAAACGCTGGTATGTTATTGAACTGTTTTGAAGCATGAAAATATTGACAGAAAGAAACACTTGATAACAGTCAAAGTGGTGTTTTTGCCAGGTTTGAAAAATCAATGGAAAATAACAGGCAACCCACTGTCGCTAATAAAAGTAAATATTTATGACTGATTTGACTGTGCTTCAATAACAGTCAATCACTTTCTAAAGGATCTTTGCAATTCATTAACCTCTTTTTACTGGTCCTGTCCCTATTGGTATTAGCCATTAAAAGAGAATAAGGGAGGGGGTTTTGATTTTTCTGTTCTCATCATTCATAGCTTATTTGTTCATTCCCTCCTTTCTTTGTAGATGGTTACTAAATTGATTGTCTATTTAGTCATATGAATGATAAAGTAGTTCTGCCAGCAAGATGGAAAGCATCCATTAATTTCTGAAGAAGGTGGGTTCCTCTGATTCAGCTGCAACCTAAAATTTCACTGTTTTATGGAGTTTGAGGGTGCCTAAATTTAGAATGCAACAGGGACCTGGTACAACCAGCATTTGTTTTATGGCTGCAAATTGTTATAAACTATAAAAAATAAATTACAGGCATGTTCACATAACAATTTTTTAGTGTTATAATGTATCCAACATATATAAAATGGCATCCACTTTCTCTTGGATTTCAAATACTGCCCGGATATTATCAGGGCTGACAAAACAAGTCACACCTGATCAAATCGTCTTAAATATGAGTACCAGCCACATGTTTAACCCCAGCCTAACCAATGTTGTTTAGCACTCAAAATGAAGTGTACAGATAAATAGTGTTATCTTTTATTCCAACATAACTTGCATGCAACACAGTGTTTAGATAAATCAGGTTTGTATGGAATAAGTTACATAGAAACATAGTTTTGATGGCAGATAAGGACCACTTGGCCCACCCAGTCTGCCCATTTCCCTACCTAATGGATAAGTTGCAGATCCTAGTTAACCAGCAGCCTACTTCTTCCTACCCCCACCCCCTAGAATTGCCTTATGACTGTCCCATGCATGCTTGAATTCAACCACTGTTTTTGACTCCACAACCTCCTCCGGAAGGCTGTTCCATGCATCCACAACCCTCTCTGTGAAAAAATACTTCTTAAATTACCTCTGAGCTGCCCCCTTCTATCTTCAAATTGTGCCCCTTGTTCTTGCACACCTCTTTTTTGAAAGATGCTACCCTCTTGGACTTTGTTGATTCCCTTGAGGTACTTAAAAGTTCTATCATGTCCCCTTCTCCTCCTTTCTTGAGGCTATACATATTTAGCTCCTTAAGTCTCTCTTCATATGTCTTCCGGTGCAGACCCTGCACCATTTTAGTGCCCTCCTCTGGACAGCTTCCATTCTGTCTATGTCTTTGCGAGATTGGGTCTCCAGAACTGCACGCAGTACTCCAGATGGGGTCTCACCAACTGTCTGTACAGAGGATAATAACTTTTGTTTTCTACTGGTGATGCCTCTCCTATGCATCCCAGTATCACCCCAGCCCTCCTTGCTGCCCTCTCACATTGCTTGCCCACCTTTAGGTCATCTGATATGACTACCCCCAGGTCCCTCTCCATTTTTGTTGTTGTTAGTATCTCACCCCCCATTGTGTACTCTTCCCCTGGGTTTTTGTTTCCCAGGTGCATTACCTTGCACTTCTTAGCATTGAATCTAAGCTGCTATACATTTGACCATTCCTCTAACCTTGCCAAGTCCCGTCTCATCCTTTCCACCCCACCTTGTGCATCAACTCTGTTGTATCTCTCAAAATGCACACTAAGCTCATTGAAAAATAATATCCCTTTTAAGATTTAAAAAAAGGATATCAAGCAAAATACTACATAGAAACATAGAATTTGACGGCAGATAAGGACCGCTTGGCCCACCCAGTCTGCCCATTTCCCTACCTGATGGATAAGCTGCAGATCCTAGTTAACCAGCAGCCTACTTCTTCCTACCCCCAACCCCTTATGACTCTCCCATGCATGCTTGAATTCCACCACTGTTTTTGACTCCACAACCTCTCAACCTCAACCACTCTACAACACCTTAATACAGAAAACTTTTAGTTCAATACTATGTAACATGTTTGTATTTTATTTAGATAACCCAGACAACCAGTAATATGCATGTCATGTTTTCATTGCAACAAAGTAACACACACACACATTGTTTTCAAGCATAAAATCAACATGATTTCCCATTGGAAGCCATATAATATCCTACTGCTTGCCATGCTAGTTTGGATTTTGCACTGAGGATTCAAAACTGTTGTCAAAGAAATCAATTCACTCATTTAAACCAGCTCACTACAAAGAACATTTTGTTATTCGAATTGTGTACAATTTGGCTTAGAACTAAATGAGCAATTGCACTCTCACAATGCTATTATACCGTAAAGAAAAAAACAAGCTATAGATTATACAGTAATCAATCAGATTAGAATACAATTAGTTAAAGTGTGCCTAATCAAAAGAAAATTCACAACTACTATAGGAGTATCAATATTCTGGAATGTAACCAATATCACAAACACAATCCTAAATTTAATTATACACATTTAAGATTTTTGGCACCACAGAACTCATCACCCAAGGGTACATTTAACACAGTATATACTGTAAAATATATAGTTTGCACATGTTTCATCACCTTATCATCTTATGGTTGATAGAAATTGTGATAGTATTTTTATTGTGCTGCATAGCTTGGAATTCTAAACTCTATACATCTAAAACATTTAAACCAAATTATATGACGTCTCTTGACGCAGCCATATGCATGGAATTTTATGATATTCTATGTAAAAGATAAGACACAAAAGGGTGTGAGTTAGGCTGAGATAACTGCACAACCAGAGGAGTAGTGAGGCCCAACACTGCAGATGGAGGACCTTACATCCACTGGAGAAGTGGTAATCCCTGCCTTACCTACACCCTGGAGTGTCTTATTGTGCTTATTAAAGGGATTTATGGTAAAAAATGTACACAGACAATAGGCTCGATTTTCAAAGCCCCGAGAATGTTGTAAGCCCCTGGTGTGCTGATCATTTGGCGTACACAGGGCTTGCAACATTCTCTCAGCTAGCGATCAGGGATTTTCAATCCCGTGCAGCAAATGCTGCAAGTTAATCCAGCTCTTCCCTGGTCTAACTTGTAGCATTTGGGGGACCCTTTTTACAGGGCTTGCACCAAATATTTGCTGTGAACTGCCATAAACTGAGAAAACTGGTGCAACTGCACCTGTCAATAGAAAACCGGGTGCAGTTGAGCAAAGGAGTTTGGCACATGTGTGCCAAAAAATGGCAAGCCCTGCATCAGCCTTTGAAAAGTGAGCCCTAGAAAATAACAGTCAATTCAATGTTTTATAAGAGCAAAATGTTACTTTTTATGGGCAACAATAGGCTCCAAACTTGAAAATGTGAAAGTACTGTAAAAATGTGCAGGTGTGCCCACTTGTATAGTTACTAGATAAACAAGAAGGCTGGCACTAGTCATTTTTTCTCCATGAGATAGACTGAGGTAGAAATACAGGTGTCAGCTTATGTCAGACAATCAACAACTGGAATTCTTAGTACCCATTTTACAATATAGAATGCTATATGTGTATCAAGACTGGAAACTTAACCAGAACAGTAACCTAAAATGACCAGTATGGTTTCTTGGACTATCATTGTTTTGTGTGCTATATGCATCCAAGCTTTTATTTGATCACTTTCCTATAGAGGTGTGTGCTTTGAAACTTTGTAACACTGCTATATATTTTCTAGGCTACACTACTAAAAGGAATAAAAAAGAACGGTTTGGTTTAATTAGTGTGGACTGTATTAAATCCCCCTACCGCACATCAACTTGCAGGTTCTTATTTTTATGTGGAGTCCATTTTCTCAATCTTGATTAATAAAAGGAAAGTAGAACATTTTATGGAGGGTTTTGCAAGCAAACGTCATCTTAAAAAACTGCTATTGAATGCTTAAATGCAGCAAAAGCTGAAAGCAAGTTTTCAAACTTCTTTCTTTAGCCTTTAAACAATGTTCTGTTCTTTATTCTAAAACACATGAGCTGCATTATTTTCTGTTTCAAAAGTTCTCTAAAATAGCATTACCATAGCTGTTGTGTTTCCATAAATGTTAATAAAGCAAGCAGTAATTTGTATTTATTTGTTTTCTAAATTGACACAGCTCGTGCACCCAGCTTTGTTTTCCTGGACCACTGTTCCCTAAAGGAACCAGCTAGAAAGATATTATTTCATAGATGAAAAATAATTTCCTGTTTATCAATTGATTCACCTTTTGACATTGCAAGCAATGGAATAAACAGTGGGAATACTCATATTAAATTGATTTCAATCATTATTGGACAATTACAATTCACTAGCCATGTTTTAGAGCAAAGTAGTTCCGCTGTCACTGGAGGCTTAGAAACAACTGACTATTGCTGAAAGATATTCATATCAAAAAGGACATTAGTGCTCAATAAATATTTATTAAATTCTCAATTCACACTTTAGCAATTTGCTTCTTGCTCAGAAATTAGGTCTGAGTTCCATTTCGAGTTGATGCATCATTCTTATCAGCTTGGTCATGTCAAGTTTGCTTCTTTTCTACCATCATAGTGTGTCATTCAACCCTGAATATAAATGTTTTGTCATTTTACTGAGTCTTCTATGTAAAGGGAAAGTCAATGGCACTGATAATACATAGCTTATCAAAATATTCACTCATTTACATACTCTTCTGATATGACACTGACACTATTTACATTTGCAAAGTGCCTCAGAAGAAATGCTGTCTTGCAGTCATATGTGTTTGAAATTACTATAGAGTTCAATAAAATAGAGATAGACTATTTTTGTGTTGCAGGCATAGTAAGTTGAAAATTCTACCATGTCATAATATTCAGTTTTATTTTCAGTGACGACAGCTCTTCTTCTAAAAGAACAATCCATACAGTTCTTAAGTAATGGATAGGACTTCATTGTAAACACCACATTGCAATAAGTATGATAGTTTAAATTTGAATTATATCCTAAAATTCAATGATTTCTCTGTACAATGAATAACTGGCATTTAAATCATAGAGTGGGGCATGATATAACAAAAATATGATATATTTAATGTTTTAAGAGACTCTGGGTTCATTATGCTCCCCCCTTCATAAGTAAGGATACACAAATATGCTCTGTAAAACTACTATTTATAGGGATTCCCTAGCCAAGAATTTACAAACATTGGCTACTTCAAGGTTAGTTCCAGTGCCTAGCTAATAATTACAATTTAAAAGTTATAGGGAAGCAGAAGTCACATGTCCCAGCATGGCAAACTTCAAATTCCCTTGTGGACCCTGGTATGTCATCTGCCAAAAATGAGAGAAGATGGAATTTGTTTCTATTAAAACAGATTGCATATAGCCTTCTTTATTTTATAATTTATAGCTTATTTTGGCAAGTAAAAAGTCTATTCACAGACAAAACAGCGGAGTGGTGCAAAACTAAAGTACAGATGAGGAGCAAGATGTTGAACAGCTCCAACATCTAACTAGTTTCATGAGTGTGTGTTTCTTCTGAGGTCACACACACACACACACACACACACACACGCACACACTAGCCATTACTATATATATAATTCACAGCTATGTGCATGTACATCATGAACTCACGGTCTTTAAATTGCAAGTGTAGTAAACAGTGATCACACAATTAAAAACCCAACAAAACATCAATTTGACTATTGTATTTGTAACTTTCTCTTAAACATTTTATTTCTAGTTAAGACATTATTGTAAACTTGAGGGGCAAAAATAACAAAGCCATTGTCAATTACTGTGGAACATAATATTCAAAAGGTGCTAGAATATAGACTGTTAATACTAAGCTAACCATTATACAAGTCAATTGCAGAATTAGGACAGAAAGCAAGGCCCCAATTTCTCTGCAACAATTTGGATCTATGTTCAGTGACATGTCCCACTGTTGCCACAGAACTTCTGGGGCATCAGTTTCCTATTTCTGCAAAAGTTCTGTAAAGGTTCTTGGAGGCTTTAACAGCAGAGTTCATCCCCCCCCCCAAGCACCCAGGAAGGGGAAAAAGTATTCGTTATAGGGTTTGGACCCACAAACCAGAGCAGATTGTCAGTTAACTCTTCAGTTCTTACACATGCATCATTAGAAAGTAAAAAAACTACTCCATCCATCTCAGCCCTATCACTCTCCCCACCCCGCCCTGAGAGCCTCTAGGTTTACCATATCTGAAGTTGTAATATTTTTATCAGGTCCCTCACTACACAGCAATCCTTATACTTCTAGTTTCACCACTGGGGAAGAATGCAAGTTTCTTGCTCCACTGCTACTTTGTGTGCCTGAGAGTAGAACACATTGGGACAAGAAACCAAAATGTGGGCCTGGCAGTGAAATTAAAATTATGAGTATTACTACACAGCATGGGATCAGATAACAATATTACTACTTCAGCTAAGGTGACTATTTCAGATAAGGTGACTCTGGGAGGCTTTCAGGGTGCGGTGGGGAGGGTGGAGAGAATGATATGGGTGGTAGGTGGGTTTTACCTCTTTTGCTTTTTAAGGCAAAGCATACCTATAAGTAGGCAATATAATGGGCAGGGCTGTTCCAAAATACTTTTTTCAGAATTTCTTTAAAATTCTGCAGCATTTCAAAAGGTATTCTGTCTATTTTAATATAAACTGTAAAATTGTTTCCCCCCCACCTTATATGATCAATGGAATAATTTTCCCTATATGATGGACTTAAAAATGTTACATTCCTATTGGCTAAATCATGTCACATAATCGTGCGACAATGTTCCTCACCAAGTAGCTGGCACTTTTTACAAAATGATGTCATCTCTAAACCTCATGCCATCATCATATTTCTACACCTCATTTTGAAACTAAAACAACTGTTTAACCACCATCTTGAAACTCTGCTAGCCAGAACTCCAAAGCAGTAGTCTGAAATGCCCTCCTTACTGCAGCTGAACTTCAATATTTTACTTCAACGTAGATCTGTCTACTGCAGTGACAAGGATGTCTTCTCATAAATCTGAACCTCAACAACCTCCAAGAAAGAAAGAAAGAAAGAAAGAAAAAGAAAGAAAGAAAGAAAGAAAGAAAGAAAGAAAGAAAGAGAAAAAGAGAAAAAAAAGCAAATATTGAAACTGTAAGTAGACACCTCCAGTTAAACTGTAAAGAAATAAATGAAATATAAGACAAAGTCCACAAAGAAAATACTAAAAAAAACACTCTGTGACCACAAAAACCTTTTCAGACTGTCTTGGTGAAAAAGGAATGCAGATTGATTTAAAATTAATAGCTGAACCAGATCTGTTACAAGTGCTTACACTGTTCTATGCCTCAGTGAGGAACTCTGCTGGCAATGAATAAACACTGTCTAGTAACATTTTTGTACGAGCTTGGATCAACAGACACTCAAACAGTTTTTCAATCAGCAGAAATTTTAACATTGTTACTGGCTGTACAGTTATCAATCCTCCTCATCATCATCATCACGTTTGTTTTTAAAAAGTGCCCTTCCATTGCTCAGGGCACCCTTACAATAATAAAATATAGATAAACCACAATTAAACCCACCATATTGCACCTTGCTTTACTTAGGGCAGGGGATATAGAGCTTAACCCTGGACCCTCTAATCTGCCCACTAACTCTCCCGCTACCTGGAGTATGAGTAAGGGGCTAAAAATAGCTCATCTGAACCTCAGGAGCCTGCTACCCAATCGTGATGAGCTGAGAGCGTGGGTTGAACTTTACAAACCTGACGTTCTAGGGATAACAGAGTCCGGGCTCAAATCCTCTATCCCTGACTCTGCCTGTTCCTTAACAGGTTATGAGTTCATCCGCCTTGACAGGCCAGGGGGTAGGAGGGGGGGTGGCATCCTCATCTACTATAGAGTCCATCTGAAAATCTCCCTCGTGACTCATTGCCCCACTGATCATCCCCCCTGTGAGCTTCTGCATGGGCTCCTGCTGCTAGGAGAAACAAAGAAGCTGCATCTGGTATGTGCCTATATCCCTCCCAGGGGAGGTCTAGAAGGACTAACTTATCTCCTGGATACGGTCAGGTCCAGTATAGGAGACAACGAACTTATTATCATAGGTGATACCAACCTAAATTGGGAGAGTGGGAACATTAAGAAATGTGAACCTCATCTTGCCACCCTATCCCTTACCCAACTAATTAATGACCCAACTAGACAGTCCGCTAGTGGTTCCTCGAGTACCCTGCTGGATTGGATCCTAACAAACCACCCGGAAAGAATATCAACTTCAGGCACACTATTGGACTCTATCTCTGATCACTCCCCAGTGTTCTGTGTCTGGAAAATTCCCTCCTCAAAAATCCCACACAAAATTATTCGAGTCAGAAACTATTCCAGGTTCGACTCAGTGAGGTTCCTGGATGACTTAAGGTCTACTGACTGGACTAGGATATTGGAAGCCACTGACCCCTCAGTGGCAACCTCCTGCTTTATTGATACCTTTGGAGATATCCAGGACAGGCATGCTCCCATGATCACTCGGAGGGTGAGGGGAGCGGCTACCTACTGGCTGAATGGAAATCTTCTAGCCAAGATGCGTGAAAGAGACCGATGCTGGGCTCGTGCCAGAGGATCCAGTGATCCCTCTAAACTCCAGAGATATCAGCACCTCAGGAACCAGTGTAAGAAGGCTATTAGGGTAGCAAAAAGTGACTTCTGCAAGTCTGCGCTACTTAGCTCTGCCAGAGACCCCAGGAGGTTCTGGAGGAACATTAAATCCCTAGTTAGTGGATCCTCCAGCACGGGTGTCATGGATATGGTCATAGATGGTGTCTCTTGCAATAATCCCCAAACCATAGCTGACTCCCTTAATTGCCACTTCTCTGATCTCTCGGCCCTCACCTCCCAACTTACGACTGATGGGGGGAGCCCACTCACTCTTCCGACCCACTCGAGTCAGGCGGATCAACATCATCGGAGTGAGTTTAATCTCAGGGCAGTATCAGTCTTCAACGTCCAGAAGCATCTTGCTGCCCTCGCCCGGTACTCCAGCCCTGGTCTTGATTTCCTGGAACCGCGGCTTCTCAAGCTAGGAGCGGCCTACATTGCCTCCTCGGTTGCCCACATCTTTAATCTATCCCTTAGCTCAGGGAAAATCCCTGATATATGGAAGGAAGCAAGGATAGTACCAGTTCTGAAGCAGGGCAATCCCAAACTCCCTGACAACTATCACCCTATTGCAATCCTCCCATCCCTTGGCAAACTTCTTGAAAAGGTGGTGGCCGAGCAACTCTTGGAATATTTGCACTCTCATGACTTACTATCCAGGGCACAGCACGGCTTTTGAAAGGGACACAGTACCACTACTGCTCTGATTACTGTGACTTCCAGCATAAGATCTGCCATGGACCAAGGTAAACTGTCTGGTGCTATATTTATAGACTTATCAAAAGCTTTTGACCTTGTTAGCCATGACCTTCTTGGAGAGCAACTAAGGGCCATTGGTCTCTCCTCCCATGCCTTGAACTGGTTCACAGGCTATCTGAAGGGTAGAAAGCAGCGTACCTGCTTCAACAAGGTCCTCTCGGAGCCCAGGGCGGTGACTATGGGAGTCCCCCAGGGATCAGTGCTGGGCCCTCTCCTTTTCTCGCTCTTTATCAATCAGCTGCCACTGGTGACCTCTCATTGCCAAGCCACTCTATATGCAGATGATCTGGTGCTAGTGGCCGATTCTCCCAATGTCGCAGCACTAAACCAGAGCCTGACTGATGATTTCAGCAGAGTCCTGGCCTGGGTTACTCACCATAGGCTGGTGTTGAACCTTAATAAAACGCAGGCCATGCTTTTTGGCTCCACGGCCAAGATAAAAGCCTCATCATCCTTGCTAAACATAACCTGTGATGGTGGACCCTCGTTGCCAATGGTGAACTCAATCAAATATCTTGGGGTTACTCTTGACCCCCAACTTGACATGGGGAGTCATATCCTCAACATCTGTAGAAGCACACATTGCAAGTTGGGCTTGGCCTATAGGGCCAAATACAACCTGACCCCGGGGGCGAGACTTGCACTTGCAAGAGGAGTGCTGCTTCCCTCCCTCAGCTATGGATCCCTCCTGTTTGCCCGGTCCCCCCATATTCACCTTGCCCGGTGGAACACGGCATATAACAATATTTGTTGGTTTGCACTTGCTGTCCCCAAACTCACCCATCGCTGTGATCTCTATGATAAACTCCGCTGGTTGCCTCCAGCTGAATACCTGAATTTTGGTGTTGGAAGCTTCTCCAAGAAGGTGCTTGCTTCTGGCTCCCCTCAGGGTCTGGTGAATCTCCTCCCAAAAATGGACACCATGCCCTACAAGCTTAGGTCCCAGTCTGCTGGACTGCTCAAAGTCCCTTCCACCCGGACTCTTATGGGGGGACTGAGACTTTGCTGCTTATGTGCCCAGACTCTGGAACTCTCTTCCTAAACATGTCCACATGGCCCCCTCCCATGGGATCTTTCGCTCCTCCCTGTGGTCACACTTAAAACTATCATCAGTGTGTGACTGCTTCAAGCCTCCGTAGTGAAATGAAATGTTTTCTGACGCATCCTGCTGTCACTAATGTCAACCTATGTAATCCTGTTATGGGGTGTAATTGCTGCTTGTGCATTTGTTTTTCTACACTTGTTAGTACCTCCTGTAATAAGTTGTTCCTTCTAAGTTGCCTTGTATGTATCTTGTATGTTTTGTACTGTCCCGGGTCGTTCCTGAAAATAGGCATATTACTTGTCTAGTGTACCTACCCGGGTAAACAAAAGCTAAATAAATAAAATAATATTGCCCATTAAGCTAAATTAAAACAGTCAGCAGTAGTACACATATTACATACCAGCCTATAATAAAACCTATCTTAAAAAAGAGTTATATATTCCCTCCTTTCACAGCAGCAATATTCTTAAACTTAAACGTCAGAAAAGGCCTTGTTGAATAAATACATGTTGAGGAAAGTTTTAAATCCCTCCACTGTCAGGCTATCACATATCCAGTGAGGTAAAGAATTCCACAGGGTCAGAGCCATATAAGCAAATTCTCTACTGACTGAGGTATTTAAACGGATCCTGGGAATCTCTAGCAGTCCCTTGTTGGAGGATCAATGCCAACAATGTTTTCAACTCAATCAAAAAAGCTTACAGAAAACTTAAGAAGACTAGGCCACATACTATCCCTGATTTTCAACTTCTCCAAACTTCATTCACCCACTCCCCCACCACTGCATCAGTACTTGTTGTAAAGGTGTGGGTGAATATTCAGCTCCACCTTGCAAGACCAGGGAGGAGGGACTTTAACAGCTCAAATGAGACTCATTTGTAATTAAGAATGACAAAACCAATGTGGAATATGTCTCTCTTACTTTTTACAAGGAGATGAAAAATCATAAATGTGCAGCCAACCCAAACAAAGACTGTAATAAGGGCTTCATGTACAATCATCCCAACAACCCTGTCAAGCCTGCAAAATCTTTCAAATTATACCTGCAAAAGACACCACCATATACAAAAAGGTTTTAGCTGCATCCACACCAAATACCAGTTTCAGCATTTCAAACCAAAGACATCTGGTTCACTAAACCTCCCTTCGCATGTTAACTTCTTATGTGACATCATGCCCTACATCTCAAAAGAGGCAAATGTATCCAAAATTTATACAAACTATTCCATTAGGTGCATTGCTGTCCATTTTCTCAGTGAAGTGGGTCTTGCCTCCCAGTGAATAATGGCTCTGGCTGAGCATCGCACTGAAGCCATAATGAAAAGCTATTGCAACACCTCCCTTAACAACTAGCACAAATGGAATACAATACTCAGCTGAGCACCAGGCCACACCAACTCTTTTGCAAGCAATGTAGGAAGACCCTGATACCACAAGTACTTCTACTTTAGACCACGGTAACAGATATGCAGCAGCTCACATCTCTACAAAATATGACACTGCATCACATGCCTCCAGAGAACTGCCTACTCAACTATAGATCACAGATTGAAACAGTCCTTTCTTCCTACCAAACTTCTGTTACCATGGGACTCTGCAGTTTATAAATTAGAACTCAAACTCATAATACATTGTTCACCTTAATTCTGCCATTCAAGTTAATCAGTTCAAGCTCACAAGCATAGAGAAAAAAACCAAAAATACATTTTCAACAGTTCTCTTCACTGTTTCTCTTAATTAAAGCCGAAAGAAATGAAAAACATTACTTATGTTCAAGAAAAAAGCATTTAAAAAAGTAAAAATGCCTCAAAAAGAATTATTTTTCTCCCTCCTTGAAGGTGTATACATATGTAATAAATGTCTTCTCTTTCATGTTAAACATTTCTTTATTGTCTTTTTATTTCCTTTTTACTGTTTCTACATAGAAGTCCATAGTATTAGTGCAATAACACACTCTAGGATGTGCATTATAAATAGTCTGCTAAGCCTTGCAGCAGATGACCCTTTGTCACTGACCACTCTTCTGAAACTTGGCTTCCAGGTAGGATGATAGGGGTTCTGCCCAACAGGGGTGGAGAGGTGTTCTGGCACCAACCCTGAGGGAAGAACCACCGGGTCACCCATAGTGCAGGGGTATCTGGCTTGGGGAGGACAGTGAGGAGTTAAAAAGAGCAGTGGCCTGCAACTCTCCCTCCCTCTTCTCTCGCAGCTGAAGGTTTCCAACCCACCTCATAAAAGCAGAGTTTCAGGTTGGCAAGGCTAGACTAGGAAACCTTGTGGCCTCTCATGGGTGACTGCACTAGGGATCAGTGAGGAGTTCTCCCAGTTTTTCCTCAGAGGGTTTTTCCCACACTTTTCTCCTTCTACAAAGGGATAAATCAAGGAAAGGGCTAGAAGTATTCGTCACACCATTGTACTGTGAGTGGCTTGGGAGTCTCTCAGGGAGATGGCTCAAGGGGAAAAGGGGAAAAGGGGAAAGAGTTACATTCTTCGGAAGGACTCTTCTTTCCTGGTGGGCATGAGGCAGGGGGTCACATGGCCTGGTTCCAGTTTGGGGGGTTATGGCCCAACCTCAATGGGCTTACCTGCGGGTGGAACATCACCAGACAGAGGTGATCACTTGTCATATGGGCACATGATTTCCCCCTACTCATTGAGGTCTGGGTTCAAACTCACAGAGGTACATCCTTCCATCTGTCTGCACATTGGTAAGACCCTTCACAGGAAGGGTGTGGAGGTTTCCGAGGCTGACTGGCAAGCCCTCCCAAGCTGCACACATCACTCCAATAATATACTATATAGCAGGTTGCATTAGCATCCATTATATTTAGTGGGAATCAACCTTCTCTACATATTCACATCATATAGAATTAGCACAGACAGCCTACTCTTAAACACATTACTACTGACAATCAGTTGTCCATTATTTTTCACAATCCCTTTATTTTTACTGATTGTTAGCAATAGCGAATATAGCAAAAATAAACAGTGAAAATAACCTTCTGTACAGCAGTATGTCATTTAATAAATATATGGCTGCATACAATTTCTTCCACACTGGTGTTGCATGTGTTTATCCAGGGAACAGGGTTATGGGAGCCTAACAAGACAAAGATAGATTGCTGCACTTCCTGTGTGGTTGAAGGCACTCGGCCTGTGGCTTTATGCATCACAACATATCTGGGGCATGTGGTCATCTATCATAATAAATACTTTATTGTGTGTTATTGCTAGCTCAGTTTACACTGAAGAGTCAGTATAAACTGCAGATTTGTTTTTTCACAGTTTATATAGACTCGTGACTGTAAACTGTGGAAAAAATCATCCACAGTTTAGATTGCATTCCCCAGAAATTTTTGTGACCACTGAATCATGGAAATATTGAGGTCTTGGCAAAAGTCCATCACTGTCCCATTTCCATTTGGCTATCTTTTCAATGTTTATCATCTGAAGAATATGAAGCCTTGCATAGCTCATTTACAGAACATGACTTTTTTTCACAGCGTCTGTCACATGTACAATATGTTGCTAACAGTGTATAACTTCTGGGCATGCAATATATTTCAGCATCTGTAAGATCAAGAATAGGTAGTCTCAATAGGATCATAAGTAACATGATAGAACCTTACACATTCTGCTACTCTGGATACCCTGTGATTCCCTTGGTAAATATAAAATTTGCCCAGGCTTACCTGCAGTAGAAGTACTGTCTTCATGGCCACTGTCTCCACTGGTGGACTGTTCCATAACTTGAGCACACATTGACAGAAGAAGCACCTTCCATGTTTCTTGCACTAGACTACAGAAAGTTTCAGACACACATTTATTGTAACCCACAATGTCATAATTTTGGAAAGGACATGAGTGTGCTACGCATCTTTTTCCATATTTCATCTCATATTAACCTTGATTTTAATTAAACCTGACCAGTGCTGCAGCATATTGAAACCTGACTAAAGACACATTTAATTTTACTCCTGTTAACACCATGAGTAACTGGCAGTTGTGGGATTCAAACCCAGGTATCTAGATTCACAGCTATGTGCTCAAAATACTAGGACAAACTGCACCCAGTAAATATGCTGCCCTGAGAATGTCGCTGGTAAAAACTGTGTTGCAATGATAGTGAATGTCATGAGAGCTACAGGGATAGCATAGCGAAAGTCAGTTACCACTACCCCTGTAGCTGTTATCACATCTGAGGAGAGGACAAAGTAATGAGCTGCGTGGCGTCTCGTCAAGCTGCTCCCATAGTAAAGGGGGCCGAGAGCACAAATAGCTATGGTGGTGAAAGGTCCTGAAGACCAGGGTTCTGTTCATGGTCTCCCTACTGTGGTGATTTTTTCTTCACCCCCCATGTTTTTTTTTTTGTTCTCCCTCCACCCTGCACTGTTGCAACCCCCCCACCAAGTTTCTCCTCATGCTTAAGTTTCACCCCCAGCAGAGATTATTACAATTAGTCCAGGGGTGTGAGGGGTGAAGCCCCCTGCGTTGGGGGGGTGTGGAGGTGGAGCCCCCTGCTAACATTCATTTTAGCTGGCATGTTAGTGTCGGTACAGTATGGCTCACTTTTTTTCCTGATCACTACCATTGGTTTCGTTGTGTTGTTATGAATGCTTTTTGATCACGCTGTTCTTGATTTCAGCATTATGACCTAGTGACAGTACAAACTGCCTCCCTACCATAATAAAGTTACATTTAAGAGTGATCCTTGGTTTCTTCTAGAAGTACAATGACCACTTAATGTTATTACTTCATGATATCTGTTGCAATATTCAAGTCAGCTAAAATACAATGCATCTAAATGAATAAAATGAACTACTGGCATGTGAATTTATGTAGCATGTTGTAATATTTCTGAGGAAAACATGCACATCAAACATAATATTTAATTCTGTGCTTTTTGTATCTTTCTAGCTATTTTCTTTATTTATACTGTATCAGCCTGACTTACTAGAAAAGAGGGATTCTCTTAAAAACTGTCAGTCACTGATAGAGTGGGTCATAAATATTGTAGTTCTAGACAGTATACCTTGTGTGACTGTCTCTGCATGCAACTAAAACAAAATCCCTGTATGCAAATATCAAGTGAAGATATAACGATCAGTTTATGATAAAGAATAAAACATGACCAAAGCCACATAACAGGACAAAACTAGTACCAATAGATCACAGCCTTGCTCTTCTTCAATAGAACAATCTTTATATAACACATCATTTTTCATACGGATAAAACAGGAATGGCTACAGAACATTATGTGAACAATTAAGTATGAGACCGAAGGTAATTGCATATTGGCATTTGAATATCTCAGCTCTAGCTTAACAAAAAGATAACTTTTACTTGCTTCAAAATGTCATATTTGACCAGGCGTATAAAAGTAGTAAAAAAAAAAAAACTGAAGTTCTTCTGGAGTAACAAAAGTTAGTGCTCTGGATTTGATTTAATATAGAGTACTGAGCAGGATGTCAAATATTAGCTTCATACTTAATGGTCAAATGTACACAAAGGTAAAATATCTGGTAGCCAAAACCAGTATTAATATGACCATAACAGAATGTTTGTCAAGCAATGAGTCACCATGGGAGTGTGCCGAAGACTTCTAAACAGCTCAGCATAATGCCCAGATCACTGGAAAAATAAAGAGATGCCAAAATGGATGCAGTGGTTATACTAGGCATGGACTGGAATCTTGAGAAGGCTAAAGGCAGGACTGAGATCAACTCCCTGTTCCACTTAAAGACTGCTTCCTAGACAGTGGTGTGTGAAGCTGCTCAACTTCACTTCATGAGCAAGTTCATAAATTCGCCACAATCCATCATTTAATCTGACAGGTGGAATTCCAATCCACAGTGCAGTGCTAACTTCGTGGGTGGCAGATTTGGCAACTTCACTGGTGGTGTGGTGCCCAATGGTGAAGTTTGCAACAAGAGGCCACAAAGTACTTAAATGAGCTATATGCCATGCAGAGTCTGTGTTCAGTGCAATATTATGAAGAGAGAGTTGGAGAGAAGTCTGTCACTGATTGTCTGATCAAAAAACTTTTAAAAGTACTTCTAATGTAGAGTACTTAGAATTAAATCAGTCTGAAAAATATCTAGAGTGCCTTGTGCAGCTAGATTTCTATTGCTTGTTTGTAGTTTAGAAACATAGACTTTGACAACAGAAAAGAACCACTTGGTCCACCCAGTCTGCTCATTTTCTTTACCTATTGTAATACCACAGACCCTACTTGATCTCCAGTTTTACTTTCCCTTTCCAAACCACTGAGGTTCCCTTATGCCTATCCCACATATTTTTGAATTCCATCACCATTTTCACCCCCACCACCTCCTCTGAGAGGCTGTTCCATGCATCCACCACCCTTTCTGTGAAGAAATACTTTCTTATATTTTCCTCTCCAACTTCATGGCATGACCCCTTGTTCTGGAACATCTTTTTTTCTGTAAGTTGCTTCCCTCTTATACCTTATTTATACCTGTGAGATATTTGAATGTCTCTATCATGTGCCCCCTTCCCCAGGTGTACATTTTGAAGTCCTTTAGTCTTCCCCCATAGGGCTTCTGGTGCAGACCCTGAACCATTTTAGTTGCCCTCCTCTGGACCACCTCTACTCTGTCTATGTCCTTTCAGAGATGTGGCCTCCAGAACTGGACACAGTACTCAAGAAGATGTCTCACCAATGATTTGTACAGTGGTATCACCACCTCCTTCTTTCTGCTGCTGATACCCCTCCCTATGCACCTCAACATCCCACTGGCTCTCTCCATTGCCTTGTCACACAGTTTGGCCACTTTCAGGTCATCAGATATGATTACCCTAGGTCCCTTTCCTGTCTTTGTAGTCATCAGTACCACTACCCCCAGCATGTACTCAGTCCCTGAGTTTCTGTGCCCCAAATGCATGATTTTGCACTTCTTCATTATGAATCTTAGTTGCCACACTCTTGACCATTCCTCAAGCTCACTTAGATCCCTCCTCTCTTTTTCCATCCCCCTGGAGTGTCAACCCTGTTGTAGATCTTTGTATCATCTGCAAAAAGGCATACCTTACCTTCTAACCCCTCTGCAATGTTGCTAATAAAGACATTAAAGAGGACTGGTACCAGTACTCATCCTTGTGGCACCCCACTGGTCACCCTCCCCTCCTCAAAGTGAACTTGGTTTATCACCACCCTCTGTTGCTTATCCCTCAACCAATTTCTTACCCAGTTTACCACTTTAGGACCCACTCCCAGTCTGCCCAGCTTGTTTACAAGTCTCCTATGTGGAACAGTGTTGAAGGCTTTACTGAACTCAAGGTAGGCCGCATCCACCACTCCACCTTGATCTATTTCCCTGATCACCCAGTCAAAGAAATCTGTCAGATTTGTTTGACATGACTTCCCAACTGTGAATCCATGCTGCCTTGGATCCTGTAAGCTGCTGGATTCAAGATATTCCACAATCCTTTCCTTCAGTAGTGATTCCATTAACTTCCCCACTACCAAAGTCAGGCTGACTGGTCTGTAGTTACCAGTTTCCTCCCTGCTACCACTTTTGTGAAGTGGGACTACATCTGCCCTCCTCCAGTCTTCCGGAACCACTCCTGTCTCCAGCGAGTGGTTGAACAGGACTGTCAGTGGTGCTTCCAGCGCCTTCCTGAGTTCCCTCAATATCCTTGGATGTATCCCGTTTGGACCCATTGCCTTGTCCACTTTCACTTTTGCGAGTTCCTTCAGGACTGTCTCCTCCATATATGGACTGGTGATCACCTCCCTTCCGTTGATGCTCTTGTCGCTAATCTGTGGTCGCTCACCTTCCCCTTCTTCTGTGAATACTGAACAAACATATTTGTTCAGGATTCCTGCCTTTTCCTGGTCCCCCTCTACACACTCCCTCCTTTCCCCCTTAGTCTTACAATCCCTTCCCTGGTCTTTCTCCTATTACTTACATACCGGAAAAATGCCTTGTCCCTTACTTTACTGCCTGGGCTATTTTCTCCTCTGTTTACACCTTTGTGCTCCTGACTGCTTTCCCTGCCTCCCTCTGCTTCTCCTGATATAGAGAAGATTTGCAGATTTTTTTTAGTTTAAGGAAGTAGTGATTTTGTTTTGTCTACTGAAGCAGTGTTGTGTGGGAAATGAGAACTGTTTTAGTTAGCATGCAGGGCAGCCCTGAGGCTGTGAGCAATAACCTTATTTGTTTTTCTCAGTCTTTTTTCTTAATTATTTTTGTGGTGGTCTGTGATTTGTTATTTTATTTCTGTAGTATAGTTTTGTATGTTGTTTTGTTTTTTTAAATTACTCTTTATCCACCCCTCGCCCTTCCGACTCCGACCCTTCAGGGCCCCCCAAGAAGTCATCCACCTTCCTCCTGCTCTACTAGTAGCTACCTCCCAGCCCCATGGAGCTGTGGCTTGCCCCCCAAGTGGGGACAAAGTGGGGGACCAGACACCCCGTAATCCTTCATTGAGTCAGTCTGGAGGTGGTCGAGTCAGTGGGGGCACATTGGAGGCATGCTCCTGGAAGCCCATCTTCCCAGCATCGGCAGGCAGTTTCTCTCTTTTCTCCCCTCCTCTACAGTGTGCAACCCCCCTGACATCATGGTGCAAGGTGCCGACATCCACACTACATAGTGGCAACCCATCCACTACAATTGGGGTTTGCAGTACTCCGAGCTTCTGCTCGGAGTCAAACCAGTGCACGGGTGGAAGCCTCCCCTCCCCGGAGAAGGCGAGCTGTCCTGGGATGCTCAGGCCTATCTCCCCATCCAGCCCACCAGCGACCCGAGTGCACTCCTGAACCCAGTCACCAGCGTGGTGTGAGGCATGGCGTCCAGCACCTCAACCCTCAGTGCCACCGGGCCAGCTCCAATAAAACAGGAATGGCCACAGAACATTATGTGAACAATTAAGTATGAGACTGAAGGTAATTGCATATCGGCATTTGAATATCTCAGCTCTAGCTCAACAAAAAGATAACTTTTACTTGCTTCAAAATGTCATATTTGATCAGGCATGTAAAAGTAGTATAAAAAAGTGAAGTCCTTCTGGAGAAACAAAAGTTAGTGCTTTGGATTTGATTTAATATAGAGTACTGAGCAGGATGTCAAATATTAGCTTCATACTTAATGGTCAAATGTACACAAAGGTAAAATATCTGGTAGCCAAAACCAGTATTACCATGACCATAACAGAATGGATGTCAAGCAATGATTCACCATGGGAGTGTGCTGCAGGATTCCAACAGCTCAGCATAATGCCCAGATCATTGGAAAAATTAAGAGATGCCAAAATGGATGCAGTGGTTGTACTAGGCATGGACTGGAATCTTGAGAGGGCTAAAGGCAGGACTGAGATCAACTTCCTGTTCCCCTTAAAGACTGCGTCTTAGACAGTGATGTGTGAAGCTGCTTAACTTCACTTCATGAGCAAGTTCATAAATTCGCCACAATTCATGTATTTAATCTGACCGGTGGAATTCCAATCTACAGTGCAGTGCTAACTTCGTGGATGGCAGATTTGACAACTTCACTGGTGGAGTGGTACCCCCAGGTGAAGTTTGCAACAAGAGGCCACAAAGTACTTAAATGAGCTGTAGGCCATGCACAGGCTGTGTTCAGTGCAGTATTACAAAGATAGAGTTGGAGAGAATTCTGTCACTGATTGATCAAAAAACTTTTAAAAGTACTTCTAACGTAGAGTATTTAGAATCAAATCAGTCTGAAATATATATCTAGAGTGCCTTGTGCGGCTAGATTTCTATTGCTTGTTTGTAGTTTAGTAACATAGAAACATAGAATTTGACGGCTGATAAGAACCACTTGGTCCACCCAGTCTGCTCATTTTCTTTACCTATTGCAATACCACAGACCCTACTTGATCTCCAGTTTTACCTTCCCTTTCCTAACTTCTAAGGTTCCCTTATGCCTATCCCATATATTTTTGAATTCCGTCACCATTTTCACCCCCACCACCTCCTCTGAGAGGCTGTTCTATGCATCCATCACCCTTTCTGTGAAGAAGTACTTTCTTACATTTCCCCTCCAACTTCATGGCATGACCCCTTGTTCTGGAACATCTTTTTTTCTGAAAGATGCTTCCCTCTTATACCTTATTTATACCCATGAAGTATTTGAAAGTCTCTATCATATCCCCCCCCCGTGTACATTTTGAAGTCCTTTAGTCTTCCCCTATAAGGCTTCTGATGCAGATCTTGCACCATTTTAGTTGCCCTCCTCTGGACCACTTCTACTCAGTCTATGTCCTTTCGGAGATGTGGCCTCCAGAACTGGACACAGTACTCAAGAAGAGGTATCACCAATGATTTGTACAGTAGTATCACCACCTCCTTCTTTCTGCTGGTGATACCCCTTCCTAGGTACCTCAACATCCCACTGACTCTCCCCCATTGCCTTGTCACACAGTTTGGCCACTTTTAAGTCACCAGATATGAATACCCCAGGTCCCTTTCCTCTTTGGTAGTCATCAGTACCACTCCCCCAAGCATGTACTCAGCCCCTGAGTTTCTGTGCCCCAAATGCATGATTTTGCACTTCTTCGCTACGAATCTTAGCTGCAACACACTTGACAATTCTTCAAGCTTACTTAGATCCCTCCTCTCTTTTTCCATCCCCCTGGAGTGTCAACCCTGTTGTAGATCTTTGTATCATCTGCAAAAAGGCATACCTTACCTTCTAACCCCTCTGCAATGTCGCTAATAAAGACATTAAAGAGGACTGGTACCAGTACTCATCCTTGTGGCACCCCACTGGTCACCCTCTCCTCCTCAAAGTGAACTCGATTTACTACCACCATCTGTCGCCTATCCCTCAACCAATTTCTTACCTAGTTTACTACCTTAGAACCCACTCCCAGTCTGCCCAGCTTGTTTACGAGTCTCCTAAGTGGAACAGTGTTGAAGGCTTACTGAAATCAAGGTAGGCCACATCCACCACTCCACCCTGATCTATTTCCCTGATCACCCAGTCAAAGAAATCTATCAGATTTGTTTGATATGACCTCCCCACTGTGAATCCATGCTGTCTTGGATCGTGTAAGCTGCTGGATTCAAGATATTCCACAATCCTTTCCTTCGGTAGTGATTCCATTAACTTCCCCACTACCAAAGTCAGGCTGACTGGACTGTAGTTACCAGCTTCCTCCCTGCTACCACTTTTGTGAAGTTGGACTACATCTGCCCTCCTCCAGTCTTCCAGAACCATTCCTGTCTCCAGCGAGTGGTTGAACTGGACTGTCAGTGGTGCTTCTAGCACCTCCCTGAGTTCCCTCAATATCCTTGGATGTATCCCGTCTGGACCCATTTCATTGTCCACTTTCACTTTTGCGAGTTCCTTCAGGACTGTCTCCTCCATATATGGACAGGTGTCCATCTCCCTTCCATTGATGTTCCTGCCACTAATCTGTGGTCGCTTAGCTTCCCCTTCTTCTGTGAATACTAAACGAAAATATTTGTTCAGGATTTCTGCCTTTTCCTGGTCCCCCTTCACACACTCCCTCCTTTCCCCCTTAGTCTTACAATCCCTCCCCTGGTCTTTCTCCTTTCATTTACATACCAGAAAATGCCTTGTCCCTTTCTTTACTGCCTGGGCTATTTTCTCCTCTGTTTGCACCTTTGTGCTCCTGATGGCTTTCCCTGCCTCCCTCTGCTTCTCCTGATACACAGAAGATTTGCAGGATTTTTTTAGTTTAAGGAAGTAGTGATTTTGTTTTGTCTACTGAAGCAGTGCTGTGTGGGAAATGAGAACTGCTTTAGTTACCATGCAGGGTAGCCCTAAGGCTGTGAGCAATAGCCTTATTTGCCTTTCTTAGTCGTTCTTCTTAATTATTTTTGTAGTGGTCTGTGATTTGTTGTTTTATTTCTGTAGTATAGTTTTGTGTGTTTAAGTGACGTATTTTCTTCAGTCTGTTACTGTACTGATTGTAGTTCTTTTGTTTAGTTATTGAAGTGACTGTGTTACTTTAATAGATTTTGCTTAAAATTACCAGTCTTGTTAATCCCCATAGTGTTAAAAAATAATTCAAAATAATTATTTTTGTGATGTTTTTACTGTAGCTACTGTGTTAGCTCAGTAAACTGTTCTGTTGTGATTAAGATCACCCTGTTCTGTTGATGTGTTGTATTGTTACTGCTTCTGGTATTTACTTTTACTGCAGTGTTTAAAAATCAAAATGTCCAAAATGACAGGATAGAGACACTTGACTCATAAAGTGAGAGTTGCCAGTAATGTGGCCAAGAAAAGTGTAAGTTCTGTGGGTCAAAAGGATGTTGCAGCTAATAAAACTACCTCTGCAACTGTTTCAACTGTGGTAGATAGTAATAATAGCAAAGCAGTTTTTGGCAGAAGTGGTGTCAGCATTAGTGTGACCAAATCTTTCTCTGCCACTTCTGTGGCATCCATGCTGGTGGGTGCTGGATGAGGGGGAGGTGGCGACAAGAGGATCAGTACAAGAGGTTGACAATCGTCTGGCTCTGGAACAGTGGTTGAAGAGGTTGTTGCTGTTGTCCCTGTGACTGCTGCTGGTGGTGGCGCTGGGCCTGATCTGGATGATAGGTTCTCATTTCTGAATGAGACTGTTGAGCATAACCATGACTCAGATTTTGAGGACAGAGATCTGACTGTTGCATGCAAGGATGATGAGAAGGAAAGAGAGGATGGAGAAAGTAAAGAGGAGAAGAACAGATCCCAGGAGGAGGAGGAGGTTATCTGCCTGAGCGGGGATGATGAGAAGGAAAGAGAGGGTGGAGAAATTGAGGAGGCAGAGGACAGATCTCATGAGGAGGTTATCAGCCTGTGACAGGATTGGGGTGATGATTTGGATCCCCATGGGAACCTGAAAAGAAAAAGAGCAAAGGTCACACTGCTAAACCTATGGTGCTATGCACACCACAATTAGAGCACAAAGTTACCAAAGCCCACCCCCAAATCATCCAACTGTTGTTCCTGTTAGGACTGTTGAGCAAATCATACTGCATGGGTCATTCACAGACCTTGGCCATGCCTTCCAGCAATCTTTCCTGATTTGTGAAGATCTGTTGCATCACCACCTCCATTGAGGTGACCCTGTACTGGAGGTCTCCCATTTCCTCTCTTAGACTAGCAAGCTTCTTTGCTGCTTTCCTGGCCAGCATTGATGTCGACAGTGTGGATGCTGCTGGCCTGCTGCTGGAACCCTGGCAATGCATATACATCAATAAGATTTGCCTGTTGCCCCTCCATGCACTATGAATGTCAGGGAAGCCCAATGCATGGCACCTCTGCTGGCACAGAAGAGGGGCCACCACCACTCACCACTTCTCTCTATCATGACACCCACTTGTCCTGGTGCTATATTTTTATGTGGGTTTGCTGCCCACCAGTACCCAAGTGGGTGCCTTTCTTGACCTGGCTTACCCTGGCCTTACAGAGGTTGCAAGTGACGACCCTGTTGTCAGTAGGATTAGTTTGGAAAATTTTGCACACCAGGAAAGATCTCTGATACTGGTAGCTCTAGTGAGCTGCTGCTGGTAGAAGAACAGAGGAGAATGAGGAAGACAAGTGGGGCTACTCTGCTAGAGAGGGAGCTGGTGCCAGGGGCGGTACCACTTTTTTCCCACTAACAGTTTTATAGTTTTCAATAAAATCAAAGATAAAACAGGTTCAAGGAAATTCAAGCAATCAATATTTAACAATGTAATAAATAAAATAAATAAATAAAGATAATTAGGTATAAGAAACATAAAACTGATCATAAAATCCAAATCAACTGAGACATGTTACTTTGTTATGTGTCATATAAGCAATATAAAATATCTCAGAGATAACTGAAAACAAAACTGATTATGGTATTGTCTACATTCATAAGGGAATGCACTTTATACAGTCTCAGAGGAGAGACATCAGTGAAAAAAAAATCACTATATATTCATAGGTTAAGTTCCAAAAAGGGCCCCAAACTGAGTTAAAGAGGGAGTCTGGTCAAAAGTATTACATTGCAGAATTAGAATCAGCCTACCCCCAATAAATCTCATACCAAAAATTAGGCTTCTACATTACTTTGTTTTAAAGTTATAAACTATTCTGTAACAGTGATTTCACTTCCTGTTCAAAAGAGCCAGTTTCAGTGAAAAGCCACTGATGATGTCACAACCTGAACTCACAGACAAGTCCTCCCTATCAGCAACCTAGTAGGATCTATTTCTTCAAAGTTAACGAAACTGTAGCAGTAGTATTTATTTAAAAAACAAAAACTGACACAGGGTTGCCTACAGTGCTTGCATTTCCAGAATGTTCAGATGCATGGTATTGTACTTTAGAATGCATCAGGAGTTGGTTTTGGAATACAGTGCTGAACAAAGGCATAGACTGTCAAAGTGGTGCACAATTTTAGAATGTTGAGGGGGCATGTAATCCTGGCATGTGTAAGGGATGTGCCATCTCGTAGTGTGGTGGGACACTCAATCTCAGAATGCGACAGGGACACACATTGAAGAATTTAGTGGGGACTGGCAATTCTGGAATATAAGTAAGGATGCATACTGTTGGAATATGGCAGGACACACCATTTTATTTTGAAACTGCTTTTCCTTGCCAGTTTCCAGAATTGTATGCTTCCACCACATTTTAAAATTGTGCATCACATCCGCACCACTATCCAACATTCTGTGTCACAGCCATATTCCAAAATAGTGCATCCTCACCACATTCCAAAGTTGCACATCCACACCACATTCCAAAGTTGTATTTTAGTGCCACATTCTGAAACTGTCATCATCATATTCCAAAACTGTGTCATTACCACAATCTGAAACTGTGCATCACCATCACATTCCAAAATTGTACATCACTGCCACATTCTGAAACTGAGCATCACCGCTGCATTCCAAAACTGTGCATTACCACCACATTCCTAAATTATGCACCAAAACTGTGCGTCACCACCGCATTCCGAAATTGTGTTCCACTGCCACATTCTGAAGTTGTGCATCACCACCACATTCCCAAGTTGTGTATCACCACCACATTCCAAAGTCGTGCATCACCACCACATTCTGAAGTCATGCGTCACCATTACATTCTGAAGTCATGCGCCAGCACCACATTCCAAAGTAGTGCACCAGTGCCACATTCTGAAGTCATGAGCCAGCGCGCCACATTCTGAAGTTGTGCATCACCACCACATTCCCAAGTCATGCATCATTGCCACATTCCAAAGTTAGGCATCACCATCACATTCTGAAGTTGCTCACCAGTGTCACATTCTGAAGTCATGTGCCAGCACCAGATTCTGAAGTCATGCACCAGCACCACATTCCAAAGTTGTGTAGCAGCGCCACATTCCAAAGTCGTGCACCAGCGTCACATTTCAAAGTCACAAGCCAGCACCACATTCTAAAGTTGTACATCACCCCCACATTCCCAAGTTGTGCATCACTGCCACATTCCCAAGTTATGCATCACCGCCACATTCCAAAGTCATGAGTCACCACCACATTCTGAAGTCACACGCCAGTGCCACATTACAAAGTTGCATGCCAGCACCACATTCCAAAGTCATGCGCCAGTACTAAATTCCAAAGTCACATGGCAGTGCCACATTCTGAAGTCACACACCAGCACCACATTCCAAAGTCACACACCAGTGCTACATTCTGAAATCGTGCTTCACTGCCATGTTTCCAAGTTGTGTGTCACTGCCACATTCCAAAGTCATGCACCAGTGCCACATTCAGAAGTCACATGCCAGCACCACATTCTGAAGTTGTGTCCCAGCACCACATTCCAAAGTCACACACTAGCACCACATTCAGAAGTTGTGCACCAGCGCCACATTTCGAAGTCATGCCAGAGCCACATTCTGAAGTCATGCCAGTGCCACATTCTGAAGTTGCGCCAGTGCCACATTCTGAAGTTGAATGTCAGCACCACATTCTGCAGATGAGTGTCACTGCCACATTCAAAAACTGCATGGTCAAGTGACATTCTAAAATTATGCATCCCTGCCTCATTCTGAAATTTCATGTGGCTGCCAGATTCTGAAACTGCATCACTGCCACTTTCTGATTTTTCGAGTCCATGCCATATTCTGAAATTGAATGTTGCCACCACACTCTGAAATCAAGCATACCAACCATGTTTTGAAATTTTGCATCACTACATCACATGCCAAATTAATCCATCCAAGACACATTACAAAATTACATATTCCTACCACCTTCCACAACTATGTGTCTCCCACATTTCAAAATTGTGTATCTCTGCCACAATCTAAAACTATATGACACCACCACATTAAGAATTTTAGCATCCCTGCTACTTTCCAAAACTGTGTATCCCACCTACTTTCTGAGACTGTGTCATTGCTGCATTCCACAATTGCAGTCTGGTGACATTTTGAAATCTCATCCCTGTACTATTATAAAAATTGCACATATGTTTGTCATTCTAAAGCCATGTTTGCCACTGTATTCCAACCACCCCCATCACATTCTTAAGTATTGTACCTTGCATCTGCACATTATGGAAATGCATTCCCTGACTCACCCACTGTCAGCTTTCCTTTTCCAGATGTTTAATACCACTGAAGTTTTATGTAATGTGGGAGAAATAGGTCTTGTAAGGTAGTTCTCAAGAAGGACTAGGCTGTGAGTTCTGGTTGTGACATCATCAGTAGCTCTTTACTTTTTTGAATAGGCAGTAAATTTAGGGTTACAAACTGACTTGTAACTTTTAAACAAAATAACTTAGAGATCCCATTTTTGGCATGCGGCTGACTGGGGATATGCTGATCCAAATTCTGAATTTACTGATGCTAGAAATTTTGTGCAGACTTCCTCTTTAAAAGCTTTGATTTGGCCTAGAATATGGTAGCACATTCTTTCATTGTTTGCCAGTGTGGCCATGCTATTATACCACTCTTCAAAGGAAGGGGGGAATGTTTCTTTTCACATTGAAAGAATCAACCTTTGTAGCGAAAGTGAAGCAACCATCAACCAATTAATCTGCTGCTTCCTCATTTCAAATAGGAGGATAGCCCTAGAAAAAAAACCTGAGGGGAGAATGGAATATTATTCCCGGTCACCTTTTCACACAGACCATGAACTGTTTTCCATTAACAATTTTAGGACAGTTCTAAAGCATGTGGAGAAGATTAGAATGGGGATCTTTATATCTTGAGCAGGCATCTAGTGAGATAACTCATTTCTTCTAATCTTTGTGGTGAATAATAGTATTAATATAATATATTGAACTTTATAGTTCCACCCTGCACTTGTCCACATGCATAATAGGCATTTGACCAAGTAGTTAACCAATATTCTGCCTGAATGCTACACCCTAAATCCATGTCCCATTTCATGTTTGTGGTCCAGGTGACTGTGTTGGGGTCTACATTATTAGTTAAAGTTTCATAGCTCCATGTTACCCCATTATTTATTGTTGCTACTTTAAATATTTGTTGCCACTCTTGGTCTCTAGGCGGAAGTTTAAAGATAACCTCCAATACTGAATCCTGTAGTCCTTTCCTGACTTGAAGGTAAATAGCAAAGTGAAACCTGTGTAAGTTGCATTTCTGTTTGAGACCCTCAAACGATAATAGTATCCCAGTGGTGGGATCTAGCAGATCACTGACATTGATAATGTTGTACTTAATCTAGCCAGGACCTTCTAGAGATGTGATGACAACTAAAATACTTGGATTATCCTGAAGAACATCAAGACAAAGTGGAAGCTCATGATTTTTAAGAAGGGATTGCACTTTCTTAATATTTTTAAGTTAGTTTGAAATACATGGATTGACTTTAGCAATCTTGGGTAAATTCTTAAACAGAAAATATGATAGCTTGTGAGGAGTTAATATTTGATGTTCTATTTCTGGCCACTAGAGTGCAACATATCAGGAGACGGGAACAAGATATAAAACCGAATACTTATAAAGGAAGGCAGTTTGATAGCTCTCCCACTAAGAATGCCTGCATCTCCCTTCTGCCCATGGAGCCCTCAGTTTGGAAAGTTGCAAGCCTGGGAGGATTTGACCTCCATAAGAAGTATTTTATAAGCACTGTAATCTTGGCAAATTTACTTTTATCAAATATTAATGAAATGTTTTGAAAGAGATAAAATAATTTAGGAGTTAGCATCATTTTTGTAGAATTAACTACCCTAGATTGACGTAGTAAGGTTTTTCGAGCACTCAAGTTAAGAGCATAACTCTTTTAATAAATAATCCAAATTCATATTAATTATATGGTTAATATTATGAGGGATCTTGAATCCTAACAAGTGACCCCTTCAGATTTGCAACAACTATTTTCAAGGTAATTAACTGCAACTTTTGAAACTCCTTACCTATAGGCAAGCATTGCCTGGGTACTTTTCCAATTTACTGCTAAGCCCAAAAAAGGGAAGAGTTTTCCAGTTCTGTCCTTTGTAAAATAGATTCTTGGGGTTTAAATAAAGTAAGTAGTAGATCATCTGCATATTTATTTATTTATTTCAATCTCAGAGTAACCACTTGAGCTCAGAGCTCTTTTACATAGGTTCCACGTCAAGTAAACAAAACAGAGTAGTAAAGAATTACACTGGACTAGCAGAGCAGACTAGGTAATAGGGAAAGGGGGGAGGTTAAGGACAAAGAACAGACTTACAGGTATTAGATGCCTAATGCTAAGTACCGGTCAATTGTCAGAGGTAGCAGGTTAGTAGAGAGGGGCAAAGTGGGGGGCCCAAGTGCTAAGGGAGCTGGTGATACCAAGAGAAGAGAGACTGGGCCAAGGGGGAGGGGTGTGTGTGGAGAGGGTGGGGAAAGGTAGCAAAAGAGGGAGAAAGGTAACTGGGGGTGAGGCGAGGGGAGTGGGGAAGGAAAAGTATCAAAGGAGATAGGGAGCAGGGGAGAGAGGTAAGGGGTAGGGAGTGGAGGGGAAGAGGCAGTGGAGGAAGTAGGGGTAAGGGGAGAGGTGAGTGAGAGAAGAGGGGACAGGGCCTAATTGGAGGCAGTAGGAAAGGGAGGGGGGCCCTAGGGTACCAGGAATGGAGGAAGTGGAGGCGAAGCTAGGAGCAACAGTCACATCAGGAATTATTTAACAAGTGACTTTTGAGGTGTACTTTGAAAGCACAAAACTTACATGGCTGAAGACGGTCTTTCTGAAGAGAGCTGAACCAGAGCAGGGCTCGGTATGTGAAAGATCTTTGTCCTTGAGAAGTGCGGCATTTCGGTATAATGAAGGACAGGTGCTCTGAGCTACGAGTATGCCGCTGGCTAATACAGGGCACCAGAAGTTGATTAACCCCAGGTGGAAGGGTACCAAGACTGATCTTTTTTGCCAGGAGGCAGGAATGGAATTTTTGTCGGGCAGAGAGAGGGAGCCATTGTGTCTTGGTATACAGATCGCAGGTGTGGGTCAGTCTAGGTGCCCCTAGGGTTAGCCGGCAAGCTTTGTTTAATGCTGTTTTTAGGTGGTGAAGGGCAGTGTCAGTAGCTGAGCCATATATAGGTAGGCCGTAGTCAATGACGGAACCTACCGAGCTGTGGACTGCTATTTTGAGGGCTTCGGGGGACAGGCTGTGTCTGTGACGATAGAGCAGTCCAATATGTTTGCTGATTGCTTTGGCAGTGTTGTTGATGTGGGCAGTGTAGGACAATGAGTTGTAATAGTGATCCCAAGGTATTTAAAATGTTGGACCAGTTCGAGGGAGGCTCCAGCAACATTGCATATTGATAACGGGTAGTTACGATGCTTGTTCTGACAGCCAGCGAACAACATGGTCTTAGTTTTTTTATAGTTCGTAATTAACTTATGATTTATGAACCACTTCTCAAGACAGGTGAAATTCCTTTGGAGTTGATGCGCAAGTTCAGCAGGATTCGAGCCATGTGCGAAGATGACTGCATCATCCGCATAGAGTAGGATGCGGCACTGGCTGGCTTGGGGGAGACTATTCAGGAATAAGCTGAATAGGAGGGGGCCTAGTATCGATCCTTGTGGGACACCAGAGCAGACTGATTTACTATCTGAGAGGGTTGAACCAATTCTAACTTGCTGGGATCTATGGTCCAGATAGCTGCAGAACCACAAAACTGCTTCAGGAGCCAGGCCCATAGATGACAGTTGCTCAGTTAGGAGGGAATGGTTTACCATATCGAACGCCTTAGTCAGGTCGATAAAGATGGCTGCAGTGAGCTGTCTATGATCAAGTGATTTATGAATGTGACCAATAAATTCAAGAAGGGCTGTGGTGGTGCTATGCCCAGCCCTAAAACCTTGCTGCTTAGGGCAGAGGTGTTTGTACTTGTCTAAGTATTCGACCAGTTGGTCCACAACTATTCATTCAAGAGCCTTCGATAGGAGTGGTAGCAGGGAGATGGGTCGATAGTTTTCAGTAAGGGCATGGTCCCAACTCTTATGCATGGGTGTGACTATCGCAGCTTTCCAGTTATGAGGGAATACAGCTAGTTGCAGTGAAAAGTTAAGTATATGGGTGAGTGGAGCCAGGATTTCTTCCAGGGAGAGAGATAGAGATAAGATGCAGGTCAAGGGTGTACCCACTGAAACTCCCCTTTCTGATCACCTTCTGAAGATATTTCCTAGCATCCCCAATAGAGATGGTCTTGAACCGAAAGAGTTGAAGTGCGGATGACTGAGGGCCAGCGACGTGTTTACTCTCGTTGAAGAAATACGGGGGGATGACACGGCTGAGGTCTGTGAAGGCTAGGTTGAAGGTGTCAGCTATAGTTTTTGGGTCAAGGATAGGAGAGCCATTAACACACTGATCATATCAAGGGCAGGTTTATGCACCTTGCCAGTGACCTCTTTAAGGTTAGCCCAGAATTTATGGCCATCATTCCAGTGTTTGGACAGGGCCTCCTTGTAGTAGAGTTTTTTTGCTAAATGGATGGCCTTGGTGCAGCGATTTCTGGCTTGTTTGTATTTAAGGATGTCAGGAGGCTTCCCTGTAGCTCGAGCAGTATGCCAGAGATGATCACAGTCTTTCATACGATCAAGAATGTCTGGGCCAAACCAAGGGCTGTAATAGCCCTTTATTTTTCACTTTTTGAAAGGGGCATGGGTATCACAGACAGTGTTAAATAGGTGGATGAAATGGTCCAGTGCACTATTGACATCAGGTGTCCCAAAAATGGCAGACCAGTTTGCATAGCGGAGGTCAGCTCTAAGGCGGTCAGCATGACCTAGCCTGAGGATTCTGTTAGTGACTGTCCTGGGAGGTGGTTTGGTGAATTTGTTGGTCCAGTTGAACATTACAGGGGAGTGGTCACTGATGTTATCGGGGAGGACAGAAGAGTTTGAGGTGTGCTCTGGATGATTGGTGAGGACCCAGTCAATCAAGGTGCTTGTGCCAGTCCAGTAGTTAGTCCAGATGGGGGCATCGACAAGCTGTGTGAAGTGGACAGCCTGGATAGCATCCTTGAAGTTGTTTGCCTCAGGGGCAAGCCAGTTGGTGTTAAAGTCACCAAGCAGTATAACCTCAGAGCTTGAGGACTGGCTACTTAGGTATTGGATGACAACTTAGAGGCTGAGGGATGTGTCCTTAGGGGGGGATGTAGACGGATAGCAGCATAAGTGACTTGCTATAGGCCCCAGGGAAGACTGTAATGCCAAGGGCCTGGGCAGAGGCCCCAAAGCTGGGGGGGATTAAGTACAATGCCCTGTAGGCTATTCTTGAGGTAGAAAGCACAGCCTCCACCTCTTTTTGACAGACAGTCCTGCCTGAAGATCCTGTAGCCTGAGAGGCTGATGTCTGCATCAGGAGTCCAGGGGGAGAGCCATGTCTCAACAACGGATAGTACATCAGGGTTAAGGAGGGCAACCCAGGCTTGGAGGTTATCAAAGTTAGCAACTAGACTGTGGATATTAAGAGAAGCAATAGTTAGTAAGCCAAATGTCCGGGTATGTATCCCGCGGTTGTGGGAAGGGCCTGGGTTGGGGTGTATGCTTCCAGAAAGTAATAGCAGCAGGAAGGCAATTCTAAACAAGAAATTTTTGAGGTATTTGTTGCTGACCTTGTGTTGTATCCTGGTGCAGATTCTAGCATTTGTTTTGTGCATATGCATATGTAAATATCTTGTAATAGCAGCAGGAAGGCAATTCTAAACAAGAAATTTTTGAGGTGTTTGTTGCTGACCTTGTATTGTATCCTGGTGCAGATTCTAGCGGTTCTTTTGTAAATATGCATATGTAAATATCTTGTTGATAACCTTCCCTGTATTGAAATCTTTTATTTCAGACATCGATTGAATTTTTCTGATAAGAGGCTTGAGCACTAAAATAAACAAATATGGAGACAAGGAAAAAAATTAAGACCATTCTGGTTGGTTCCAGAAAATTGGGCCCTGACTGAAGTGAACTCCTACAGATCTTCACTTCTACTGGTGACAAATTGGAAGTGGTAGGTACAATCAAGTATCTTGGTGCCTGGCTTAACCAGCTCACATTCAAGACCAATACCAAGTCTACCACTGATCTTCCTTCCTAAAAACTGAGGCTGCTGTACAGGCTCAAATCATACCTCATTAAGGAAGCCCATATGGCTGTAGCCAATTGTGTCCTCCTCCCTATGCTACTGTACAAAGCCCCAGTCTTCTACTCCCTGAAAGGTACAGAGTTTACTAAGCTCAAAGCATTGTATCACAAAATCAGCAAGTTTGCACCTGGTGCAGTAAATTGAGAATAACATTGTAATCTCCTTGACTCTCTACATTGGCCCCCTCTTGAAGAGTATCCCTAATACTCTATCCTCTATCTGGCCTATAAGATACTAATGAATTGTATCCCCAGTCTTAGGGATGTACTGACCTGGAATCCCTCTGGAATGTACCACTGCTCCTCCTCCTTCCAGCCCCCCAGGAAGTTTCTTGGACCTGAACAACATCTGGCATAGAGTCCTTTTCACTGAAAGCACACTTACTTTGGAACAAACTCACTGTCCCTATGCAGGAATGTCGCACCTATCAGGCCTTCAAGGGGCCACTGAAAGGGCACCTAACCCCAAAGTTAAACTGTTCCAGCTTTGGCTGAGCCCATCACTGTCTTAGCTATGCCAAATAATGGCTCACATGCTTACTTCCCCCTGCTGGCCTTTAATTAGTCCTTTAAACATTATGTGATGTACTGTAGCATTGCACATTGCACTGTATTATCAGTTTACAGTGATAGCCATAGACATGGTCAGATATTTCCTGAAATGTCTATGATATATCTGGAAATTTCTTGCCTGCCTGCCTGCAGTACCACTATGAGCCACTAGAGATGATCTCTTTAGATATTTAGGGAAATTTTTGGAAATATCTGACCATATCATTGCTATCACTGTGTGTATAGAACTTGCTATTTAATTTGTTGATCCTTACAGTTGTGCCTAGTATAACTACCATCATCACTATATTCTCTATGAAATTAATTTGTACAAATGTGAAAACAAGTTATTTTCTGTACAGTATGTAACTTATCATGGATCGCTCCTGAAAAAGGGATACACATCTCAGTGAGCCAACCTGGCAACAACATCCAGTAAATAAAGGGCAGCCCTGTCTAGTTCCCCTGGATAGCTTAAAGAAGGAGAGATGAAGCCATTCATAATTACCTCTGCAGAGGGTTTTTTGTATACTATCTTGACCCAATTAGAGAAAGAGTCCACTATGTTGTACTTTCTAAGGGCTTCAAATAAGTAACTCCATTTGAGGGTGTCAAAGGCTTTGAAAATATCTAGAGATAGTATAGTGACTATATATATATATATATATATATATATTTGTGTGTGCGAGGTATGTATAACATTCAGAAGTTGTCTCACATTTTCCATTCCAGATCTACCTAGAATAAAGCCCCCCCTGCTCCCTGCCAATTAATTAACACCTTTGCCAACATTTTATAATCTCCATTAAGCAAAGATACAGGTCTATGGCTTTCACAAACTGTGGTTCTTTATCATTCTTTAAAATCAGGGTGCTATAAGTTGTATTTAGAGAATCAGGCAAAACTTTCACAGAATATGCTTCTTCTTATATTTTATTCAGGTATGTTGGGATGAGTGGACCTAATGCTTTATAAAGTTCACCTAGTATACCATCCAGACCAGGGGTCTTATTATATGGAAGGTCTTTTACTACCTGGGATATGTCTTCTACAGAAATAGGTCTACACAAATTATTTCTATCCTCAACACCCAGGGCTGTTAAATTAGAGGAGTTTAAGAAAGTTTTCACATCATCTTAACTGTCAGATAGCTTACTAGAGTACAATTCCTTGTAAAACTCAGTGACGATGTTATTGATGTCCTTATTAGAAATGTTGATCTCATTATTCTTATCCATCACACCTGGGATTATGTTCTGAGTTAGCTTTTTCTTAAACCTGTATGCTAGTAATCTACCTGACTTTTCCTCTGCATCCCAAAAATTCTGCTTGCTTCAAGCTAGTGTGTATTCCACTTTTGCAGAATGTATGTTGTTAATATCATATTTGAGGAATATTATCTCTTGTAGTTTGCCTGAGATCTTGATTTTATTTTGTTTATAGTCTAGTTCAATTCTTTTTAATTTGTTCTCTTTCTCGACTAAGTCCTTAAGGGGTGCTTTCTTTTTATTTGTTGCAAAACTCATTATTTTGCCCCAAGAAAGGCTTTAAAGGCATCCGAGAGAGTGTCATAGGATGTTTGCTCATTGTCATTTATTTCTAAGTACTCTATTGCAGCCTTTTCAATAAATTCCTTGAATCCTTATCATTTAATAGTGAGGAATTAAATCTTAAAAGCAAACCTCTGGAAGTTTCTTTGTCTACATTTAGTGAAACAATGACCAACCCATGGTCTGATATTACCACACTTTTAATATCCACAGATGTTGAAGCAGAACTCAGGCCATTAGAAACCAGCAGAAATCTAAACTGATATGAATCATGCCTATTAGAATAAAAGGAGTAGCCCCTTCCATCTGTGTGCATCAGGCGCCATGTGTCTACTAGTTCTAGATCAATTCTTAGGTTATTAAATGCTCTTTTCGGGCTAGACAAAGGATGGTTGGCAGTCTGATTGCTTCCATCTAGAAAGCAGTCTGCTACTTCATTGAAGTCCCCCCCCCCACACACACACACACATATTATCTTATGACCCTTGCAGAACTAAGCTATAAAACTGTGTAATTGAAAAGGGTTGTTTGGTCCTTGTTAGGTGAACATACATTTCAGACTTCTAAATTCCTATCATTAAAAGATTCCACTAAAAACTGATAATGCCATTCAGGGTCAGCAATATGATTACTTTTGGAGAGGAAACTCCATTTCTAATTAAAATTGAAGTTCCCCTTTTTTGGTGTTAAAGCAACTGAATTTGGCCTGTGCCACACACCTTCTGTTCAACTCAAGGGCTTCATAAAGGATAAGGTGGATTTCTTGGAGTAAAGCTTATCAACTTTTTCCTTTTGGAGATAGCTAAGAACAGTTTTGCATTTCATTGGAGAGCCTAAGCATCTCACATTCCAGGATGCTATACAAAGACTATTTATATTCATTCTGAAAGAAATTTCAATTACGAGTTAACTGTCAAAGTACAGAGTTGTAAAGGTGCCTATATCATAGAATGGTGGCTCTGACTAAACCAAGTGTCTAGTAAATAATAAGTAAACACTTTATAGAATAATAAGTAATAGAGCACCATTATAAATACTCTGGATAAGGGTTATTAATAATAAAGGTAAAACAAATATCTTCTACATCTGTTGTCAACTAAAACTAGAATTATTAAACAAAAAATAGAACCTGTTAAAAAATAACAAATCTGGTTTAAAACTTAATAAGGTGTTTAAAAAAATTAAATAAGAGCAGATAAAAGTAAAAGAGTATCAAATTCTCAGGGTGTGGCCTGGCAGCCAATTTAATGGCAGCTTGATTCCTCAAGCTCTCTCTACTTACCACATAACCCTGCAAAATCTTAATATTAACTGGACTTAAAATCAAACCCAAGAAGATATTTCTAATCTTCAAAACATGTGGATCCTGAAAATCATTTTACAACAAGTAACAACAGTAAAGCAAGAGCCATGGGTGCAGTGTTCGCAGACTTATCTAAAGCTTTTGATGTTGTAGATCACAAGATTCTTATGGACAGGCTGGAAAAAATAGGACTAGCAGAAAAGCCCTGCAAATGGTTCAAATCTTACCTTACAAATTGGTCCCATTTGGTTGCAATGAGTGGGGAACTATCAAATGTATCACCAGTGGCACGTGGTATGCCTCAGGGATCTATATTAGGCCCTTTATTATTTTTAATTTATTTAAATGAATTACCATATTATATGAATCATGCAAACATAAGACTATATGCTGATGATACAGTATTAGTGTCTGAGGGGAAAGATCTTAAGGAGATAGAACACAAACTGCAGTTGGCCTTTTCCATAATGTAGGAAATGTTTATCGTCTCAAAACTAATAATCAACACAAAGAAAACACGATGTTCGTTAGTCCTGCTTTACCTAGAAATGAGAGGAAAGCCACTAAACAAGAAATAAAAACTTTAGACGGTCTAACATTAATACAAGCTTCCACTTACAAATACTTAGGAGTACATATTGACAAACACACGTCCTTTGAACCACAAATTAAAGATCTAACAAGAAAAATAAATGCAGGAACTGGAGCCCTAAGACAAGTTTCCACCTGTTTAACTAAGAGCATATGGCAGACCGTGGCCAACCAACTAATTCTACCTATTATAGACTATGGGAGCTATATATATATATATATATATAGCCATGTAAACAAGAGTCAATTACATAGATTAGATATAAGTTACAATAGACTGGCTAGATTTGTTCTCCAGTGTGATTACAATACCCATCATTGTCTGATTAGGTTGAATGCCCGTGGAAAGAAGAAGAAAAGGGATTAGGGCAACTTCAGTAAATAGAATTTTAAAAAATAACAAACCCCTTTGTCTACTGGACAAATTAACTAAATCAAATCATAATTTTCCATTTAAAAAATAAGGGTGCAAGAGAATTGATTGTTACTAAAATAAAGAACAATTATGGAACAATGTCTAACAATATAAAGCTGCATGTATATGGAACGAGATACCGCCACAACTTCGTAAGACAGAAATTTCCCCCAATGTTTTTAGAACTGCAATGAAACAAGAATTGTGTTTTAGATGTGAATGTAGTAGGTGAGTTGCATTTCAAAGGTACTTATGAGCAGTGTAGTATTTTGCTTATTTTAACCTATGTTTACTTAGTTTATATTTTTAATCAATGTTTAATCACATTTGTACTTGTACTGTTTCTATGTGCAACTTGAAAACAAAATGTAACATCTGAACAGGAACACCTTGTAAACAGGGTACTTAAATCCCTAATGGTGTGTGAATTCTAACTCCTGTATATATATATAGGTTTTACTACTACTTACTTACAATTTACCTCTCAATCAAGCCTCCTTCGGTGCCATCCTGCAGCCTCAGTGGAAAACGGGCCCTCACCTGATCATGCTCGCTGCCAGTCTTACAGACCCAGAAAGGGCTCCAGATGACCTGCAAGAGATGATGAGCATGTTTTCACAACTTTTAAATAAAATCAGAAATCTCAAAGTGCAGAACTTTAAAACCAGACAAGACATTCTGTCATTATCACAAAATAAATCATAGAATGAACAACTATCTAAAACAAGACACTGCAACAGACCGTCTCACTGCTGAGTTACAGGAACAAGACCATGTGGTCCACCAACTATGGGACAAGGTGGAGGATTTGGAAAACCAAGGTCAGAGAAAAAATCTCCAACTGGTGGGTTTTTCGGAAGGGGTAGAAAGCCATGACATGGCATCATTTTTACAAAGTAAATTACTGAACTTATTCAAGCATCAGTGGCCAGTTCCACTAGAAATTGAAAGATCCCACCAGTCACTAGCACCTCCAAGCTGGGACAATAACCCCATCCATATTGGTAAAATTCCTATGGTTCCCCATCAATGACAGAGTCATGCAACTGGCCCATGAGAGGGGCCCTCTTACATGGCATGGACATCGGATACAAATTTTCCCTGACTTTTGTCTGGCCCTCACTGAATGGCATTGGGAATTTACTCAAGCCCACCAGGCACTGGTGGACCTTCAGGTCCCATACAGTCTACAATACCCTGCCACATTAAGGATCACATGTAATGGAGTCCACTACTCACTCACTGACCCAGAAGCGACTGAAGAATTCATTCTCTGCTCCTGGCCGTCTGCCAGTTCCCAGATCAAATCCAACATAGAGGAGCTAGAGACATGGACACCACCACTGACCTCCCAAAACTGAAAAAGGGGACAGCTACTCCCCAACCAGTGCTCCCACAACAGCACAACTGGCAGTGGATGACCCCTGGATTTCCAAGTTCAGAAAATGCGGTCATGGTGCCACAAAATGAAATAGAACAGCAGGCAGAAATTCTGGCTCCCCATCTCAGTTTCCCAGAATCCACCATCAAGAGGCTTCCACTGATAGCTCTGATACCAAACCCTTCGGCAAGCTCTACCTACATCTATGCCAACAGGCCTCTCACGAAGTGGCTGAACCTAAGCCACAACGTAAATGCACCACTAACTTATTGAAGAAAACATCCTCACCTCCTAAGGCACTAGTCTCCACTTCAGAGCTTACCTCACTCTTGCCTAACACTCCACTAGGCCCTGAGGATCAGTGCATTCTCTCCTATGCAGCAACAGCGGCATTAGCACTGCCAACAACCCAAACAGGCCTGTGGGGTGATGGCTAACTACGTCCTCTAGTCTGATCTGATCTCTGATTTGGATGTGGTCTGGTGTGCTTCCAGCCAGTGCAGCACCTCTGATTTTTGTTGATTAATTTAAGCCATCCACAATGATCTTCTTAAAGGGGCTAAGCCTAGGTCTTGGTTTTTCCGTGGTTATGGAACACTGAAACACTAACATTGCCGATTTAAGGCACCATCGTGGATCTGTCTGGGGACATTTAAGGTTTTGTTTTGCTCCTTATACTTAATAATATGGTGTACATGGTTCTCTTCATTTAAATGCCATGAGTGGGAAAGACTCCCCACTCCTGCAGTATGTGCACCTAATGTCAGATAAACAGGGGAGGGGGGATGACACAGTATATAAAAGTCCTGAACACTCATTCCATAAAGCCAGGGATATATTATAGTTTAATTTAAAGGTCTGAGAGTCAGAACCAGGGAAATATTAGTCTTTATTTATTTAATGACATGGTTCATAGTTGGGGGGATATACTACTACACTTACAGAGGGGGTGTAAACAGCTTGATTGTTAAGATTTCCATGGCAATGTGGCAACGTTGTTAATGGAAAAACAGTTAGATGCATGCCTAAAATGACTGTAATGATATGCCTAAAGTGTATAGCAGTGGATGATGGCAACGTCCACATGAATCTTCTGACAGCATGATCACATGCACTGTTGCCCTGTCATGACCTCTCACCCTAGGCTGTTTTCAATAATAGCACCACTGACCCATTGGAACCAGGCTTTATTTGCAACTAATCACTGCGCCCACTATCAGATTGGCATCTTTTTTGCAGGCAGGATTTACATAAGGACCCCAAGGTTGACATGCACTTTAGTATACAGGTGCACCAATCTGCTGCGAAGTATGCTGCAGGTTTTTGGGACTATATCCTCCTACATATCCTGTGAGCTGGCTCTCTGTATATGCCTACCAGCTGATGACACAATAGACTTCAAGTATATTAGCAAGACCCTTACTGGGCCATTATATCTACTCATTCTAGTCTTAAACACAGGCAAAATCATCTGTTGTGATATGCAGATAAAAAGGGGGTATATGGCATGACATTTTTATCTGGAGGACTCTCCTTATCAATGGAAGGGACCCTCCAGGGGGAAGACACCACTAGGTAATACCTATAGGAACTTGAAAGGTCAGCTTAGACACCAACCAATACCTACTGTAGACATACTCTTCTCTTAGGTTCAGGTTTAAGACAATCCTTATATCATTTAATATAGGATAAGTAAGTATAGTTTCTATAAGGTTGGGGGGGGGAGATATCCCTTGTACCGGACTTTTATCTCTGCTTGGTACTTATATAAGACACCACAGGTAGGATGCATGGTCTAAAACTGGATTTATGGACAATAATTTGTTTCATGCACTGTTTCATGATCTTTGTGTTGCATCAGTTAACCTTGTTGCCCCTGTTGGGTAGGTTCAATGTTACTATTATGATGCACACTTCTGATTATCTTTAAGGTGAGATACTACAAGACGAGCTTACATGGAGTGAAATCTCTTGGTGCTATTGCTAACCTTTGATTGGTTAGCCTGGGGTATTAATATCAGACTTTCCCAGGTGAGATTGGTGACATTATATTTACCTGCTGGAATGTTAGGGGTCTTAACTCCCCTATAAAATGGAAACAAGTAAAAATTTCACACCAAGGTGGCCTTTTTCCAGGAGATAAAGTTATTGCATGCTGAGGCTTGCAAATTACAAAGAGAGTGGGTGGGTATGGAAGTGCATAGCACTTATACCTCACAAAATGATGGGTCTCAATACTTCTGCATAAGTCTTTAAAGTGGGAATGCCACTCTTCACAGGCAGATAAGGTGGATAGGTGGATTATGGCAAAAATGTCTACCCCTTAGGGGCCCCTTCTGTTGATCAACGTATATGCCCCAAACATAGACGACCCCAAGTTTTCTCTCAGCTATCAGATGAGCAGCAATCCTTCAATACTCACAAAATCCCAATGCTGGCAAGTGATGATGTTAACCTCACCCTTGATCCTGATATAGACAGATTGTCTGGCCTCCCAGAGACACAACCTAGGGCAGCCACTGCCTTTACCCACTTAATCAAGGAACATTCTCACACTGACGTCTGAAGACCTGCCAACCCAACTGTCAGAGACTACACATGTCTCTCAGGAGTTCACCACTCCCTTATCCAAATAGATCTTTGGCTTACCAAGCCCCAACGAACCCCTCTTGCACTAGATAGTAACATACATCCCATAGTTATACCTGATCATGTCCCCATTACATTACAAATCTTACGGGGCACTCCATCTCCCAGATCTTCAGCATGGAAATTAGACACCCCCCCCCCCGACTTCTGAAAGACCCAGATTTTACTATGTGGACACATCAAGAAATTTGGGAATATTTTGCCATAAATGATGACCATAGTGTAACTGATAGTACACTATGGGAGGCTCTCAAAGCATTTCTAAAGGGTAGAATAACTGGCTGCACCATAAATAGAAGATACAATAGAGAACTAGAGGTGAAAAACTTAGAATCCCAGCTGAAAAACCTGGAGATCAAACATAAAGCTGACCCCCTAGTGGATCCTTATGAGATGCTCTATGTTTGAATGAAACTATATGGCCACTATGCCAGGAAAGCTGAACTTACTCTATTTAGACTGCACACACATACTGAGAAGTGGGAGAGAAAGCAAGCAAGATACTGTCATACAAACTCAGAGCAGACAGACATATACCTGGTCTGCAGGATGCGTATGGACAAGTAAAAACATCCCAGGAAGTCATATCGAATATCATGTCCTCTTTCTGTTCTAAACTCTACACAGTCACATTCCCCCCGACATCAACCAAGCCCCTCAATTTCTTAAATCCTTTAATCTCCCACAAATTTCTCTTGAGCAAACACAAGAACTGGATGACCCTATTACTCAGGAAGAGATCAAGAAAGCAATTCTTGCTATAAATAAAAACAAATCCACCGGGGGTGATGGATCCCTATAGACTTCTTTCAGACTCTTCACAATGAACTGACACCCCTACTCTTACAGGTATTTACACACTCCCTTCCCCCACATACTCCTACCACTGGTTCCATGTCATAATAGTGATCACAAAACAGCGATCGCTATTATGGCAAGTGTATATCGCTGAAAAGCATATCGACGATATACAATTCTCGGCAACCCCACTTCCAGGAACACTTAGTGTTTTTACGGGGGGGGGCTGTGGCTCCCCACACCCCTCATGGGGGCTTTGCGCTGCACCCCTACTTTTAGATTACCAACCCGTGGGAGCATGTCAAGGAGGGGCAAACTCGTCCAGGGAAAAACAGCAGTCACAAGCAGCGGTAAAGTATTCTCCCATGGTCCGGCCTGAACCCAGTGCCTACTGCACCATAGCCAGCCACCCTCACCACCACACCACAGGGCTGGCTTGGCTGCAGCAGGCTCTCCTCCCTACCTAAACATTCCTTCATATCCTTCCCCTCCACCTCCCTATCCCTCCCCTTCTAGTTGGTCTCCTCACTGTCCCATCGCTACCCTGGCAGTGTAGCTCATAATGATAGTACTAAAAATGAGTCACCGTTTTTGTAGTCACTCATTTTTAATCACTATCATCACTGTCTACCCCTACCACCTACTATGAGAGAGGCCATCATTACTATTCTGCAAAAGAAGGGCAAGACCCACTCCTTCCTGGCAGCTACAGACCCATCTCCTTGACTGGCTCAGATGCCAAGATATTGGCAACAGTCCTGGAAACCAAACTGAAAAGAGTGTTACCGCAGATAATACACACTTCGCAGGTTGGATTTCTAAGGGGAAGACTTAGCTCAGACTAACTGAGAACCTTTTTCAGTTTAAGAAGTGTGACTAAACATCTCCCCACTCCTTCTGCTGCTTTGACGAGCAATTTTGAAAAAGCATTTGATTCTGTAGAGTGGGATTATTTATTCACTGTCATGTGTCAAATATGGATGGGCCCTGTCTTTTTGAATAGTGACCAGACTCCATATGCCACACCCATGGTTCAGGTTCTCACCAACAGCCACATTTTCAAACTGTTCCCACTAGCCCGTGGTACCCACCAAGGCTGTCCACTCCCCCTCTTTTATTTCTTTTAGCCATTGAACCTCTCACAATGGCTACATGGGCCAACCCAAAAGTTAAGGGTATTCTAGTGGGTACCAAGGAATATAAATATCTATCTTATGGGGATGATCTCCTGGTTTTACTAAATGATACCCCCAAGGCCATAGACCTGCTGTGCTATATCTTGGACTCCTTCATGTCTTTTTTGGGACTTAAAGTTAACTATGATAAGTCAGAGGTACTGGTTTTAATCATCATTGCTCAGCACCATTATTACAACACATGAGCTAGAAATGGGCAAAAATTGTTTACTTATCTAGGCATCCACATTGCATCCACACTTACTGACACCTGCAAACTTAATTTCTCCCCTCTATTGACTGTTCTTACTGCAGACACAGACAGATGGAGCAGATTACATCTTTTCTTGACTGAGAAAATTGCAGCAATAAAAATGATGCTGGCACCCAAAATGCTCCATCTTCTGGCACATCTACCTCAGCCTAATTGACAAGCTAGTGGAGAGGTTCCTCTGTGAAAGAACATCACCATGGCTTAGTAGAACCAAATTGAAGAAATGCTGGGCAGAATGTGACTGGGGCCTACCGAACTTCATACAATACCACATGGCATTCATAACTGCCTAAGTTACCAAATAGTTTATTACTAAAGATTCTAACTCACCCTATTATGGGTGGAAATGGAGGGCCACTTTATGACTACTCAGACACCATGGCATATTCTCTACACTAAACCCCCAAAACACTCTCCAGATACCCCACAATTCACATTTCAGTACGCTACTGGCAGAAGATTGGAAGATCTTTTCAAATCTGAAAAATGCCCATAAATGCCCATCTTCCATGCACCAATCTGGAATAACCATATTTTGACTGTGGACCATAAACCTCTTCATTGGTCCTCCTGCATACAGGTGGGTATCTGCAATGTATAAGACATTTGTACAGTACACCAAAATCTTATCATGCCCTTTCAAGATCTTGTCACACATTATAACTTACCACAAAGGGATTTTTGGTGTTATTTTCAAATTAGGTGATGCTCATACACTACATATGACCTAACCCACCGACCCTAACCCAAGACCCTGGACCCTCATCCACCAACAGTAGCAGAACCACATGGGAGAGTGAGTTGAACATATCTATATCTGATCAACAGCAGAAGAACTGATGGCAAAGGACTCACAAGGCATGTAGAAATATGACGACTCAACTTATTCAATTAAAAACCTTACGCTATTGGTATAGAATACCCCTCTACCTACACAAGGTGGAGAGGTTCCCTAATGATAGATGTTGGAGATGTGACAAATACACGGACTCCCTCTCACATGTCCTATGGTCCTGCTCTATGCTATATCCTTTCTGGGAGAAAGTCACTACTCTATGTCAAAAAATTCTCCCTAGGAACTTTATACTCAATGAGCCTCTTGTTCTCCTGGAAGTCACCTCACAACCTAGTACATGCCACTCCCACATGCTCCATTTGGGTCTGGCCGCCACTATTACAGCAAAAAGACTCATTCTTTGGAGATGGAGGACTCCAGATGTACCCTCTTTTAATGAATGGCTTCAAACATTAAGCCAAATGGCTTCTTCGGAGCAATTCTCCTATTTGACAATCAACAAGACTTATTCATATAACATTGTATGGAGCCCATTTCTCAAATTAAGAGCCAATAATGAATAAACCAATAGCAACAAAAACAAGAAAAAAGATTGCTATTACATGTAACTTCACGTTCAAGTATACAATGTGCATTATAATATCACCTATGTTCTTACTGTGTATCTTTTATGATATTATATGTTGCTCAGTGTGTGTTGAGTTAATGTTTGTTTTTATATCTGTTGGTATTGCACAAAAATTGTTCAATAAAACATTTCACATAAAAAAAGGAGTATCAAATTCTCTAGCCCAAATAGGGCATGTTATAAAATACAGTCCAAAGACTAAAGTGCTGTTTGCACTGGTATGAACCAGGGTGCCAGTCCTTCAACTTACTAAACAATTGCTAGTATTTAACAAGCAGTGGAGCTGTCAGCACCTGAAATACTGATTTTCTCCATATAATGCCTGGATCTGTAATATCCACTACATCTAAATAGTAATATAAAACAATATTCCAAGAGGATTTAAATTAAGTGATTGATAAAATAATTACCAAATAGCGACCACCAAATTATATTTGGGGAGGGGACATTAATGATCAGAGGAGTGTGTGGAGCAATGCTACTTAATCAACTGACCATTTAAAATTATATTAGATTTAAAAGGCAAAACACTCAGACCAGACCTCCATCCTGAAAATAGGGGTTAAGTGCAGCAAGTATAAATAAAAGTGTCACAGTTCCCACTGACCATCTGGAGACAGTCAGATTTCAGCAAGAGGCGATGTACACTTTATGTGCATTAGGAAGTTTGACCCCTAGGCTTAGCAGTGTTCAGATTCAAATGGTCCACACAGATATTGAGAACACTTTGCTTTGTCCAGTCAGATTTTGCAAATCAACAGCAAATGCATTAAACATAGTTAATACCCACACACTGAGCTGAGCTCAAGTTTGTAACTGTGGTAAAACACTTGACAACTAGAAACTAGCATTTGTCAATGCCGAATGTTGTCTCACTGGCATTGGTAGTGCAGGAGTTATAGATGCATAGTAGGAATGCCAGCGAAGTATTGAATTGATGTCAACCCCACCCCCACCCTGCAGAGACTGACAGGCATTGGGGTGTGCCTTTGGGTCATCAGCTATAACACTCATGCCATTTAACCTCACCCTATCCTGTAGACACTGACAAGTGTTGTGTTATGCTTTGGGATCTTTGAGCCTTATACTTATCCCATTCCATAAGAAAATATGCTGAGATGGGTGCAGTATAGGAGAATGGGGTGAACTTTAGGGCTGAACACTCCAAGGCACACCTCAATGCCTGTCACTGGCTGCTGGGTGAGGGGTGGGTGTGGAATGGCATGAGCATTACTGCCAATGATCCCAAGTCACACCCCTGACACCTGTCAGTCTCTACAGGGTGGGATGTTACAGCTGGAATCCCTAACACCGTAGGCGTTTGTTGGTATTTTCACTCCAAATTTTCAACATGGGCTTTTTGTGACCCCACCTCATGAAGAGAGGCACTATCAGTTTGTTAGCCAAAAGGTGGTTTTGCACAGCGACTATGCCATTTGGCAACACAGGCATGAAAACACATTTTGGGCAGGATGTGAAAAATGACAACTATATTGTTCATGAGGAGGTGTAAAAAAATGGCAACGTTGAAAATCTGGAGTGAAAATATGAAAAATTGGTGAAATCATGAGCAGGCAAAGAAACTGTGCAACACACGTCCGTAACCCAGATATTTTTGGGATGTTTTTAACCACATTTTCAACATAGGCATTTTGGGACCTTCCCTCATGAACAGTGGCACTGTGATTTTGTTAATCTGTCCCAAAAGTTGATATCCCACAGTGACCACGCCATTGTGTGCCACAGGTGTGAAAACACATTTTGGGCAGGATGTGAAAAATGACAGCTGTACTGTTCATAAGGAGGTGTGAAAAGATGTCAGTGTTGAAAATCTGGCATTAAAATATTGCAAATTTGCGAAGTTACAAGGGTTCGTGAAAACTGTGCAACACACGCTTGTAACACAGTCATTTTATGGACTTTCATCACCAGATTTTCAACATAGGCATTTTAGGACCTCTGCTCATGAACCATGTCCAAGGGTGTAGCTATTGATACTCCAAGTAAGCCATGGCATACCAAGTTTAGTAGCGGGGGTAGCAAACAGGCTGGCCAGCATTGCTCTGCCCTCTCTAGTCCATCGCATTTAAATTCCTTTGTTTGGCTTCACAGGCTTTTTCTTTTCTCTTTCAGCTTTGTTTTTTTTGGGGGGGGTGGCAGAGTGGACCATGGATGCTGAAGCTGAAAGTCTCAATTAGGTCCGCATGGTCCACCTGCATAGCCATTGGCTGCGGCATCTGATATGGGGTGTGGCAAGTCTGGGGTGGTGAGTTTAAATGCCCCAGCAAAGTTAGAAGCCATACTATTAGTTCAATTGTACTGGGAGTGACAGAAACAGTAGAAGAACTGAGGGGCAACAGATGAAGAACAGATTCAGAGCCAACTAATGAAGACTTCATGTGGAGTGGCAAGTGGAGTGAATCTGCCTACCTGCGTGGGAGAGAGAAGACATTTCTGCCATGGTCTTGGACTCCTGGTGCAGTCAGTGGCATTTACTAGTGGGCAGCACGAGCCGAGCACCACACTAGCAGCGCAAGCAGGCAGCAGGTCTAGTGTGGAAATCATCTGATTGGAGCCAGGAACCTTGGACTCGAGTCATGGGGGGGCAGGCATGAACAACAGTGGGGAGGGGATAGCAGTGTGGCAGGTTGGTGTACACATTTGAAATGCCTGGCTACACCCCTGACCGTGTCAACGTCATTTCTCAAACTGTCCCAAAAACTAATTTCGCACAGTGACCGCACTATTCTGCTCTGGACATATAAAAACACATTTTGGCCAGGATATGGAAAATGATAGCTGTACCGTTCATAAGGAGGTGTGAAAAGATGTCAGTGTTGAAAATCTGGCATTAAAATATTGCAAATTTGCGAAGTTACAAGGGTTCGTGAAAACTGTGCAACACACGCTTGTAACACAATCATTTTATAGACTTTCATCACCAGATTTTCAACATAAGCATTTTAGAACCTCTGTTCATGAACTGTGTCACCATTATTTTCTCAAACTGTCCCAAAAACTAATTTCGCACAGTGACCGTGCTATTCTGCTCTGGAGGTGTAAAAACACATTTTGGCCAGGATATGGAAAATAACAGCTGTACTGTTCATATGGAGGTATGGAAAAATGCCAGTTTTGAAAATCTGGAGTGAAAATATTACAAATTTACAAAGTTACGAGCATGCATGGAAACTGCACAATGCACGCTCATAAAAAACAGCCATTTTTTTTTGTTTTTCCACCAAATTTGCAACATAGGCTTTTTGAGAGCCCCGCTTATGAACAGTGGCATGGTCATTTCATTAATCAGTCCCGAAAGGTGATTTTGCACAGTGACTGCAAAATCACCTTTCAAGACCAAATAACGCAATGACAGTGACTGAATTCATGAAGAGGGGTGCCAGTAACCCATGTTGAAAATTTGGTGCCAAAATTCCCAAAAATGCCCGTGATATGCACCAAGGTTGAAAAAACCCTATTTATGCCATTATACAGCTTACCAGCAATTCTTCAGTTTGCAGTCGGCTTTGAAGAGTGCAGATATGTTCCTCATCCACCAAAGATCGTCACGCCATGCTCTGGAGGTAAGAATGGAGTGAAGGGGGTGTTGGGAGGCAGGGCACAGAGGGTGGCGCTGGTTGGGGGCCACCAGATTCAATGAGGTATTGTTTTCTGTTTGCAGGTTTAAAAAAAAACATCATGGATGGTTTGAGTTTTACAGGCACGGCATGCTGCGGTGGGCTCCAGCATGCCGCCTGACTGTTTTTGAGGGTGCTGTAGCTGACAGGGGATTGGGCACCCCCGTCAGCACATACCGAAGGAGGGGGCAAGAGCCGAGAGGGATTGGGCACCCCTCAGCACACAACTAAAGTAGTGGGGTCATTATGCTGATGGGGAGTGGGCTCCCCCATCTGCAAAATAAACATGGAAGGGGGGACTGAAGCCGACGGAGATATGGCCCCCCGTCGGCAAAGAAAGACTGTTTGGGGGGGTGCATGATGCCGAGGGGGATTGGGCACCCCCTCAGCATACACTTTAAATGGGAGAGGGGGCATTATGCTGATGGGGAGTGGGATCCCCCCATTGGCAAATGAAGTGGGTTGGGGCACTCTTCATGGCAGCAGTCAGTGCCACCATGTTTATTAAACTGCTTCACCAGGAAAGGCATGCCACTGCATGATGAGCTTGGCTCTCATTGCAGTGAACCTTTTCTTAGATCTGGTGGCCAGTTTATGTGCTGCTGGTGACAGCGCCTGCAGCTGCCTTATTGGGGAATGAGGAATGCCCACCCACTGATGCACTCCTGCATTCACCACAGTGACCGCACCTCCGTGGTTCCACATTACTGCATGAGTTACGGGACGCATGCGCGAGCCAACATAAAAAAGAAAGGCAATGCAGAGAGAGAGAGAGAGAGAGAGAAGGAGATTCCAAAGCACAACGAAATTGCTAAATTCCTTTCCATTAAATAAAAGAAGGAGGGGCATATGAGAGTTGATACAAAAAGTAAGGAGATTTGTATTGTAATACTTTCAGATCCTAAGCACAATGCACAGAAAATGTTTGACTGTATACCAATCCTTTAATGGCTCAGGGAATAGAATTTTGGACACATTTTTTCCATTCATTTCTATCTAACACATAATTGGAGCATTTTTCAGTGGTAGCAAGGATCTAACAAACCATCAGTCCAGCAATTTTCTTTGTCGCATCAAGAAATGGAGAACAGAGTCTCAGACACATTTCAACATGTTAATTTAAATGCCTAAATCAGCTTTCCCCATGTGGATAGGGTGAAACTCATCACACCAGATCTCATCAGTTCTGTACTGGGAGCATAGTTCAGGTTTACCATCAAAGTCCAATCAATCAGAGTCTTGTTTATGATGCAGCCAGGGGACCTAGATCAATTAACTAAAATATAAAGATAAAGGTAAAACAAACTGAAAACATAACATGTCAATAAAGAAGCTGCACCATCCTTGGTTTGTCAATTGAGCTAAGGAAGTTCCAGGTCAAGGGTTACTATGAAACATGAGCTTCCTTCTCTAGAGCATGAGATTTCACAATAACAACAGCAGTTGCAAAAGGCTTTTTGGGTCACTGTACTATTCTCTTTGCATTGTTTTGTTGAGCATTTTCCCCTGGGGAAAAATCCACCAAAGAACTTGTGCTAGAATTAGGTCTCCTTTCCTGACTCCTGATCCTTGTTTGTTTCTTTGGGTTAAAGCAGCAGTACTAAATAAAACAAAACCAGATCTTTTGCAACAGTTCGTTCCCTGTGCTTTGTTGAGCACTTACTTGGTTATCTTTTTTGTTTTCACTGAACTATCACCCCATAATTTGCTCTGTTTTTATTTGTTTACATTTCTTCCTCCCGCCATGTTGAATTGGAACCTTCTGCTGCCAACTGCGCATGCGCATGACTGGCAGTACTACTCAGGGACAGTGGGAACATGCAGCACAGGGTCCCATGGAAGTAAACAAAAGACATGATGCAATGTGAGGGGGGAGCTCAGCTGCAACTTAGGCAGAAGCCATATTTACTGTGGATCCACAACAATGAAAATACCTTTTAAATATCTAAAAAACTAAAGATCTCTAGAAAAAAATATTTACAAATACGTAAACTAGAACTATAGCTGCATGCTTCCAGCCAAAAATGAGAATTTTGATAATCACTTCCTGATTATCTAGTACTGCTGCTTTAAAGGATCATTTTGGAAGGTAACTGTAGTGCAGGAGGGAAGGGGTTTAATTTCCTTATGCTTTGGTTCAACCATGAGTTATCATATTTCTTAGCTGCTGCAGAATAGGAAAGAGTGATCATTGCTGCTTCCTCATTTGTGTTAGATTTATAGTGTATGGTAGAACGCTTTTGAGCATGGAAATCCATGCTCACAACAGCGTTGTTATACTTGTCTCAGTGCATCATGATCTTGTTGTGCTGCACTGAGTACATCACCAGTGCAGCACAACAAGATCGAACGCATTCACGCATGTCCGATTTAGAAGCCGCATCGGCGAGGATGCGAGTAGCGCTGGAGCGAGCCACAACATTGAAGCCAAGTAAGGCTTAATTTAAAAAATCTGAAAGTTTATTTCTGCATCCATTTGCTATATGGTATTGAATAGACTCCCCATACACTATAAAATCTCAGATCTCGAGGTCTCCTTGTCAATGGACAACCTCTCGAGCTTTGCTCTCGAGGTCTAACGTTGCCAAGGAGTCCGCTCGATCGAGAATATCCTTGTTGTGAATGACTCACCATAGACAATCCTCTATGTCTTTGACTGCCTCAGAGTTCTTCTTGTTCCAAGTTGCCTATGCCAACTCAACAACACTGTTGTCGAAGTTCAGCATACAGAGATCCCCAATGTCGACAGGTGTCAGACATCGGTGTGTTTTTCCATTGGGGGACTGCGCCACCTGAACCCACCACCCACGCCCCCTTCTATAGATTCCTATCTCCAAGTCAGAGTTATCTCAAAGGAGGCACGAAAGTCAGTGAAAGGGTGAAATTCCCCCGGGTCCCCCCAATGACAATCTTGAAACCTGTCAAGATTGTCGCTGTGGGGGATTTAGCCATGTGGATTTCACCGTGCAGTCGGCATACCAGTCTGAATGGTGCAGACCAGTCAAAAACCATGAACCACAGTTCACACATAGGGCACAAGTTTTAGTTCTACCCTCATTAACTGCCTTATTCAGTTGGTGCATGCTAAATCCAACCAGCTGGGAAAGTTGCACATGCACCTATTCAGTGCTGCCTGAAAGAGAGAGAGTGTGTGCACCACATCCATGCATCAATTGGCAGTACATCACCAGTGACTGAGGCAGGAGTTAGTTTAGTTGCTGGCTGCCAAATCAAATCTAGGAGTCGTGAATGCTTCCACTAGCAGGACCATGATTCAAGTGAGAAACTTGGGGCCTTAGACCTGCTGCTTAAATATCTTCCTATCCATTAAGTTTGCTGCCTGCCACAGCTGCTTGCCTGCACCCACCAGCACCACCACTACTGACCTCGTGCCACATGATTCCTGATGTGCTGGCTTGTGGGCCTCAATCAGGCTAGTAGTCCACACTAGTTGGCACCTGCCACCCACCTTCTCTGTCTCCCGATGCTGCGAGCAGTGCACTCCAGGCAGTGAAGTCCTGACTCCTCCTCATGGGCCTGCAGTTTGATAAGTTGACTACTAAGTTCCAGTAAAGCTCAGTTGTGATGGGAGGCTGTTAAAAGATTTATTTTACCTGGCATTTCCATCCTAATCCTAATGCACTGCTACTTTATGCTTGCTTACCCTATGCTTTTTAATGGGCATACCAGGTTGAACTATTTCGCTGTTAAGAGAAATTTAGTGAACCTTAGGAAGCTTGACAGCCAAAGTTTGTGCAGTCAAACTTTGGGAGGTTCACACAGCCCTACTGAAAAGTATATTTTTCAAGCAGTAAAGCAGTTCTCTAGTAGGCAGTCTCCTTCTCCTCTCTCTACCCTACTAGCAATGCAAAACTGAAAGTAAGGCATGGTCAGTGTATAGAGATTTACTATGTGACCTGCAGAAGCTCTTCCATGTGGCCTTGAGACAAGACAAGAGGCTGTATTTTCAGACCACTGAAATCAGTACAGGTATGAGGAAAAACTGCTGCAAGTGGGGTTTCACTAGCGGAACTGCAGTTTTCCTGCAAGCATCGTATTTCTTTTTTTTTTTTAGAGAGTATTTTGTTCCCCATTGCCACCTCTTGCCTGCTTCAGCAATGGGGAGACCTCAGCATTTTCTTGTTTTTTTCTCCCTCTTATCCCTGAGATTCCAGAACGCAGTCGTGCATGTCCATTGAGGTGAGAACACACTCCGTAGCTCCGGTGATGGCCCCTTCCCCCACCCGGCCTAACACTGAGTAACCCACTGGGCTTGGCACTACCACCAAGCCTCCACTCAGTGGCAGCCAAGAGCCTGGAAGACTCCAGATCCCTCCCCTTGAGAGGAGAGCTGCTGGTCAGCAGCTCAATGCAACTTCTTTCCCTCCTCTCACCAGGTGACCCATGGCAACCTGAGCTCACTCCCAAACTCGGGTTGCCAGCATGGCATGAGGTGTGGTATCCAGCGCCTCAACCCTCAGTGCCACCGGACCAGCTGGGCATCATATTTTCATAGCAGGAGCCAGTTTTCTACTGGCTTCATGATTTACAGCAGCTTGTGGTAATTGTTTTTGGGTGTAGCTACACTGAAATGTTATGTGTGGTGGGACCAAGTGTAATATCTCCTGGATCTGTGCCTGCCCCCCCCCCCCCGCAAGGCACAGGATAAAAACAGAAATCTCTGCAGGTGTGGAGATTTTGTAATGCAGCATTGACTGCAGAGTGGGACTTGGTCCCTTAATGGCTGAGAATCTGGCCCAAGGTATTTGCCAGAAGCCTCATTTTCAATAAACTTCACCTTTGGTACCTCCAAGGTGAAGCTGTAATGTGAAGTCCCAATGCAAAGGTGAACAAGCACATTTTAAATTTAGGGATAAACATTTGCAAATTGATTCATGAAGGTGAATTTATGCACTCTGCCTTCAAGTTCTCTGACACATTTAAATTTTGCAACATCTCTATTCCTAAAACCGCCTGTCCAAGAAGGGACTAAGTTTGAGGTCACCATCCACATTGTTATTAGCAGTGAGGATGAAATAATCTCTAGTATGAACACCAAGCAACCAGTGGAATGCAGTAACCAAAACTTAGTAACCTTCACACTGGTGGCAGGGAAGACTAGCCAGACCTTAGCCGCCAGGACCCAGAACTTCAGGAAGGTGGATTTTGCCAAGACTGAGCACCTGGTGGCCAAGGGTGTAGAGAAGCTGCATGAGGTTAGCACAGAGCACATGTGGGGTTTACTAAACAAGGCACTAAATAAACCTCATATGTTTTCACCCTGGTAAGTAATAAGAGTTAAAGTTTTAACAAGTGGCAATCCTTACTTAAAAAAGACTTAAGGCAGCAGATACTAAACAAAAATAAAGTATCTGACCACTAGAAAGAGATAGGTTGCCTCCTGATCAGAAAAGAGAACAGAGCAGCATTGAAGACTTGCAAAACTAGAATTAAGAAAACCAAAGAGCTGCTAGAAATCAGGATAGCCTCAGGAGCTGTGGGTGACACCAAAGCCTTTATACAACACACAGGTGATTGGGCCCCTGAAAGGGGAGGAACTTGTGTGAGATTAAGGGGGAACAACTGAGATACTGAATTAAATAATTAATGATCTAATGATTATAAATATCTAATTGTTAATTAAAGACTTTTTAAACAACACGTTGTTTGTCTCATTATACTCTTCCCAAACACTAATGTTTCACCCTTAACATTTAAGTATTTATTAAAAGTTATCATATATAAAAGTTTTTGTTCATATGAAACCTTAACACTAGCTAAAGATCTCTGCCCAGCACACCTGTAACAACCCTCTACTGCAAGCAGAAGAAGAGGGCTTGTTTACTAGAATGCCAGTTCACAAAGCTTACTGATCATTAGAACCTCTAACAGCCAATTTGTAGTGTTTAGAATGCCATTTGGGTGATGGCAGAAGAAGTGTCAAGATGGCAGAGTGATAAGAGGGTAGAGGTGTGGTGTTGGGACACCCTTGACTCTGGTCTCATGCCAGACTACCTGAATAGGCAAGGGCACCCTCATGTGCAGCAGTTTTCTATGGTCCAGAAGGTGGGAACAGCAGAACTCATTGTCTAGTCATCTGGTAATCTCTAAGAACAGAAACCAGGACAGCACTGATGATTCTGGGAACTTGTAGACCAATGGCCATTAAGTTTGAATCACCATTTTTTATTTTTATTTATTTAGTTTTTGTTGACCGGGTAAGTGCACTAGACAAATCCTGCCTATTTTCAGGCACGACCCGGGGAGGAGGATACAGATGAATGCCAACTGACCTTTTACCAGATTAAGCTGTTGGTGGTATTTTTAGTGAATTAATAATGGTAGGAGTGTAAGGGATCACCATGAAGGAGTGAGTATCCTTAAGGGCTGCCCCTCAAGATAAGTCCCTGGTGGCCTTGTGATTCACAGAGGATCTCACCAAAGTTAGTGTTTTCTTTTTTGGGCAATTGTCTGTACATGGGCAATTGTCCCTGTACATGGGAAGTGATGGCAGCTGTGTTGAAGATAGTGAGAAATCTTGTGTCACAGACAGTGCTGCTGAAATGAGTAGGAGATGGGCCTTTTATTTGTATGGGGAATTCCAAGCTGATATGGATGTCAGAGATGTTGCCGCTGGCAGAAGACCTGGAGAGAGTGCCAGCCACTGCCAGCAGGTAGACTGAAGTACACACTGCTGCTCTGGTGCCTGGCACACTGTCAGGTGAGAGTAAGAACCTGGCTGATGTGAAATGCCCAGACCGAGGATGGCCATTAGCCAGGAGTGCCTGAGTAAAAGTCACTACAGTGGTGCTACCTCATGCATACCAGCTGAAATGGTGCTGCAACATTATGGTAGTATGTGAGAAATGAAAGAACCCAAAGAGTATAGCAAAGTGGGAGATCTGATCATTTCAGAAGTCAGGGCAGGAAAGGTTCTGTCTCACTCTGTAACCTCATCCACTGATGAACTGCAGGGAATAAGTGGAGTCACTGGGGCTCCTGTAAGAGATATGTAAAGAGTACAACCTATCTTTAGGGGACCCTAAGGTTCTGATTTATGTCCAGGGTCAGAACCAATCTTGTCCTGTAGTGCTTACATAAAGAGCAATTTTGGGGGCCATGATAACCTGTGTGCAACTCTAAAGATGTTAGTAAATATGACAACAACCAATCATGTGCCATAGTGATTTATTTATGACATGACAAAGGAGACATTGAACAAAGCTCACCAAGGAGTGAATGGAAAGGAAAGGAACTGTAAATAGTATTTAGTTGAAACAGGTGATGGCTCTGGTGAGCAGCTGCCACCTACCCCAAGACACAGAGGGTATCTTGGGGATTTGCCCACTTCAGTATCTGCCTGATGCCAAGAGAGGGTTATCATTAAGGCTGTATTATTTTCACGGCATGCATGGAATTCATGATTTCCATGAAAACTGTACTTTGCCATGAATTCCACAGTTTCAGTGTACAAGCAGTGATTTTAACCATTTTGTTAATTTTCGTTTTTTCACATGCTTGGAAGCAAGAGAAATCCATCGACCATCCCTCCGTTTCAGTGATAACCCAGTGCCACATTCAAAGTGCAAGTATAATGCCTTAACAGCTTAAAAACAAAATAGGGCTCAATGAGTTAAAACTATACCCAGACCCGTAACAGCCTTAGCCAGCCACATGCTCCAACGCTTCCATTCTCACAACGTTCCGGTACGCAAGGCGAGTGTAGAGCGATATTTCTCTGGAGGCAGAACAATTGGGCTATGTGGAAGGCATGGCAGTGTCAGGGTTGGCCAAGACTGCAATTTTTTCTGATTCCTGATGTCCAGCGGCAATTGAAGATTGAGGGAGTGCTCAAGGAAGCCAGCAAACATACAAATGCCCTTGTGTGTGTCCCCTGGCATTCTGAAACATTGGTCTGCACCTGCATGCTGGGCTTTGTCTGCTCGAAGGTGGAGACGTTCACCTCGCCTCCTTCAGGATGCTCTGTCACAATTTAACACGGCACCAGTTATGCTAGATTAAAACTGTGTGCATTCAGTAATCAGTGGAAAATAACAACTCCCACGTGTGTATATGTATATGAAGCACGAGGTCAGTTGCATTTTTTATGTTTCAATTTATATCTATTAATATGTATTTTGGGACCGTGAAGAGTCATGAAATTTCTTTTTTTTCACCATGCATGTGCCATGAAATGTGTTCATTTTTACTGTGAAAACAATACAGCCTTAGTTATCATATGGTATCACCCTCTGGCTAAATGAACAGGGACTGTAGCCATACAGTAGCTGAGTGGGATTTTTGGACAGCAAGCCATCTAATCTGGAAAGGGAAATAATGGGACATGAGGTCAGTGGCGGAGCTAGAGGGGGGCCTGGGGGGGCGGTCGCCCCTCCTGGCTGCCCCAGTGTGAGTAGTGGCGCCCCACCACCATCTTTATTCACTGTTTAGTGCCCATTGTGGAGCCCGTGCTTGACTGAATGGCTCCCCCTGGCTCCCAACTGCTCCCAAACCTGGCTCCGCCACTACATGAGGTAAGGGAGAACCAGAGTAAGAAAAAGGGGGATTGCACATACAGTATGTTTTGAAAACCATGGTGTTGCACGTAGATTTTGAAAACTGCTGCACGGTGTGTAGATTTCTATGTGAACATAGATTTTAAAACCCATCATGCAGCACTTAAATTTTGACAGCTGTCATGGTAGCATAAATATCTGGGAAACCATCATATAGATTTTGAAAATATTCATGCAGCATGTAGACTCAGAAAATTTGTGATTGATTCTTTTGAGACCTTTTGTTTTTAGTTAAACATGTCTTATTACGTATTAATTTAAATTAAAAAAAATCACATTGGTCCCAATATTCAAGCCAGGGCTGTTTGTACCATGCCACCCATTGCTGCACTGAAATAACACTTGGCTATCAGGGAGCAGCATTCCGATAGAGAGTGCTCCCTATCTGTCCTGCACTGCCTGTCTGAATATCAGTTTGTGATAGCAAGTAACCAATTTTATTTAATATAGCACCTCATCCAAAGGGCTAGTAGCATTGTACATACAATTCCATTTAACCAGCTAGAAATATTTAAACATTTATAAAATCAAATAACAAGCACAGCAAAATCCCTCCTGCACATAACATATTTTAAATCAGGCCTCAAACACCAGGGAAGAAAGATGGGTGTTAACAGCCCTTTTAAATCCTTCAACAGAGGAGATCTGATGAAACTGATTTGATAAGGTATTCCACATGTATGGACAGTCACAGAAAAGAACCTTTTACCTGAGGATTTCAAACAGGCATAGGGAATAACCAGCAGAGTCTCCCCTGCTGAGTGAAGTGACCCAACTGGAGTATATGGGAGCAGGAGGATTTTCATGCAGTCAGAACCCAACTGTTATAAGCACCATTCATAGTGCATATCTGCAACATTACCAAAGCTCCCTGCCAGGGACATAGAGCAAAGGGAAATAGCGCATCACAAAAGGGATAATGCTGTCACTTCTGAGCGCCATATTCAGTGGCTGTCAGGCTAATGACCACATACTGTAGAGCATGCACTGTGCTAAAGGACCAGTTGCATGCTGTTATGTGGCCATTAGCAGCTCTGCACAATGCATCAATGCACAAATGCACAGAGGCTTTGTAGCGAGAACTGATCACCCCCGCACTGGAGCCCTATCTAACTATGCCATACCTGGCAGGTTAACAGATCCCTTCCCACACCCAGTCCCTGCCAGTATTATAGAACTGTACTAAAGCCCTTCCTTGCACTCTATTGGACTCCCTTCCTCACCTGATCCATGTCGTCATTGTGGAATTGTATTAAAGCCCTTCCTGAGAGTCTGGTGTCCCCCATCTCACTCAATCTGGTATTAGTTATTTATTTATTTAGTTGTACTTTTATTTGGATTTTGTTAACCAGGTAGGCTTGCTCAGACTAAAAGTCCCTTTTCTCAGGAGCGATCTGGAATTAATTACATTCAACAGTGTACTCCCACCTCCTCCGCCTAAAGTTCTGTTCATAACATGTTCACTATATGCCCTTCCTCCCCATCCCCCTGTCATTCCCTTCCTCGAATGTCAACTACTGATTTAACACCATATCTGTCCCTTGTAATGTAACATAGTCAACTGACTTTGGACAAGCAGACATGACTTACACCTTCAATTACTTGACTGTAGATACCCAGACATTTGTTATGCAACTTTGCTTAAGCCTTTTCATAGTTGTCAGCCAGGTATGGCACACTGGTTCTATGGCCCAGAAGTTCTTAGAGGCCCTGGGCTCGATTTTCAAAGCCCCAAGAATGCTGCAAGTCCCTGGTGCACCGATTGTTTGGTGCATGGGGCTTGCAGCATTCTCCCGGCCAACAATTGGATTTTCAATTATAATAACAATGAAGCGTTAGACCAGCTTTTCTCCTGGTCTAATGCGCATTGTGGACCCTTTTCAAGGGCTTGTGCCAAATATTCGATGCAAGCTGCCATAAAGCATGGAAAGTGTCGCAACTGCGTATGAAGTACTAAAATCAGGTGCAGCTGCATTAAAGGAGTTTGACACAGCTGTGCCAAACAACAGGGCTGACACAGGGCTTGACCCTTTGAAAATCAAGCCCCCTGTCTCCTAGTCATTTCACAGTTTACTCTAAATTTCCTGAGACCTAACACTTATGCTGTATGTTTAATGAAACTTTCTTCACTGCTAATATCAAATAAGTAATCTGATATCAGTTGTCTTTATTGTTTATTGTACATGTATCTTCCTTCAGGAGATTGTTCTGTAGATGTTTATATGAACCTTGCAAAGTTAAAATGAATAAAAACTTTGATGGAAAAAAAATTACTTTCAGCAGTCAATTATAAATACAGGTTAATGGTCTATGATAATAAGATATAGACAGCAATGTGAAATAATAGAGTACAAACAGTATTAACAAACAATTTACAATTGTTACACAGTTCAGGTATATTGACAGGTTTAAACTAATAAGACTTTAACATGAGAATCTGAGAAAGAATAGCAGCATGGTAAACAGCAGCAACCAGTAAGCTGTGCAAGACATACGTTAGACCAATGACCTCTCAGAGGTTGCAGGGGGGTCTCAGCTAGGCCAAATGCACTGGCTGCACACAAGAAGCAGGCACCTAAGGGAGGATTGGAAGGACCTGTGATTGATGCAAGCCTGGACATTAACTGGGAGGTCATTCCACAGCCTAGGAGCCACAGAGGCAAAGGACCTTTTGGCAGTAGCAGTTGCAGTTCTTCGGACCATGAGGAGCAATTGGGATGAGGACTGAAGAATTCTCCTGCAAGGGTTAGTCTCCAGAACGGTGGCAGGGTTAGGGGGAAGGGAGTGCAAAATGTTATGCACCAGGCAAAGTCTGGAATAGAGAATTCTACTTTCCAAGGGGGGGCCAGTTTTGCATGGATAGTGCCTTGCAGTTGTGTTCCCTTTCACTGGCACCCACAGCAAAATGGGACACACAGTGATATAGGGTTTTAAGCTTAGTATCTTTGAGAGAAGCTAGGATGGGGGCACATTCAGGATGGCAGGCAGTAAAATACATGTTAGCTATGGATACTGTGGCTACAGAAGTGAGGTAGGGGTTTAACCAACAAAGAAGCCCTAATTTTTGGTTTAGCAGTTTGGTTGCCAGTCAATGTGAGGTATAAATGAGATTTCCTGATCCAACATAACTGCCAGGTACTTGATAGAACTAACAGTCTCTATGAGGTCACTATTCAGAGAGCATATTTTTAGCTATATACTCCTGTCAGGATCAAGATGGCGAGGGCCAAAGAGGGTGGCCTTAGTTTTTTTTAGCATTTAACGAAGCATACTTGCCTTAAACCACATTTTCAGTTGATGGAAGTCAACTTTTACGTCTGACTCAGCTTGAATGAATATCTGAGTGTCTTCTGCACAGCACAGCATCATCTACATAGAGCAGAGACTTGGCACTGCCACAATGCCTTGGTAAATCATTAATAAAAAGAAAGAACAACAATGGGCCAGGATAGAATCCTGGGAGCTCCATCCATAATATCTTTCAGGGTAGAGTGGCTACCTCCCCATTTAACCAGCTGCTTATGGCCAGTTAGGTAGTTACCAAACCTGGAACATGACAACTTATCAAGACCTAGCCCCTTGAGTTTATGCAGGAGCAACTGATGATTGACTAGGTTAAACACCTTAGGTCTATAATGATAGCACCAGTAGATTTGCCAGTCTCCTGGGCTTCAAGAAGGTCTGTCATGAGCTATACTAGCCATACTAGGGCTGTGTCCATGCCATGGTTCTTCAAAAGCCATGTTGGGCATCAGATACCAGAGTGGGTTTCATTGTAAGACTGCAATTGGTTATTGGCCAGTCTTTCTAGGACTCTGCATAGGGTGTGAAGAATAGAGATTGGCCAGTACTGTTCTACAGGTTTCTTAGCACCTCATCTATGTGCTGGAACTACATGGGCCACTTTCCATATGTTAGGTAGGCCACTCTACAGGAGGGACATAATAAATAGCACTGCAATGGGTGCAGCAAGAATATGGGCTCCAAGTTTAAGCAGCCTGGGTTCTAGCTGGTCATGGCCCAGACAGCCTGTTGCTTTGATCTTCAGTAGTTGGACTAGCACCTCCTGTTAATAGAACAGCTTAAAGTGGAATTCAGACTGTAATAGTGGGAGGGTGATGGGTCCTGATGGAGAAGGATCCAAGGGTGAGCATCAAGCGGTGTCTTAAACAGTGTTAGAGCTGTAAAAAATGTGTTGAAATCATTGTCTGCAAGTATGGGATCATTAGTGGATTTGGTTTTGTACAGTATGTCTTAGGGGGGTACTCACATTGCTTTAAGATGGCTATTAATTTGAGACCAAAACTGTTTGGGGTTTTGCAAGTTTTTGGATTGCAATTTCTTTAAATACAATGCCCTTGCTTTCATGAGACTGACTTTACAGACATTTCGTAATGTCCTACAGTTTTGCCACTCTGGGTACAGGCCTACCATTCTAAAAGTGTCCCCAGCTATGTCCCTTTTCTTCATAAACTTGCAAAAACCAGGTGAAAACCATTTTGAGTGCAAGCCCTTGACTCTTCTTTGAATCATAGGAGCACGTCTGTTAACTATGCTAAGGAGACTGTTTACTAGATAGTTGAGGGCAGTATCAACACTTGAGTCTCCTGATTTCTTCCTAGTTGAAGGCAACGAGTTCCTCCAGGAAGGCACTTTCATTAAGCAGAGAAAAGTTCCTGATTGTTATGGTTTTTGGACAGGGTTTAAAGAAACCATTACTCCAAATATAAAAAGTTGGCAAATGATCGCTGAGCAAGTCAGCAAGTATTCCACATATTCTGATTCAATCTAGTCTGTTGAACAGGATCCAGTCTAGGAGGGAGTGGTTGCCTGAGTTAGCACTGAGATGGGTAGGTCTGGCAATTATTTGACTGAGGTGCAAGTCCTGCAGGCATGCCTTGAAACTACAGGGACAATCACTAAACCTAGTGAAGTTGAAATCACCAAAGATTAATACATCATCAAGTAAAAGGGATCCCAAGCAAGAAACAAAGTTGTTGAAGACTGGTTTGCCACGGAGGGAGAGTTGTATGCACAGCAGGGTCTAGCATTCCCTAACATAAGCCGCATTACCAGACATTCACAGTGAGACTGATTCAGTTTGGGCAGGGGAATTTCTGCTACCCTGGTGGTGTCCCTGATGTACAGGAGGACCTCACTTTCTTTTTTGCCACACAGATCCTTCCTGAAAGTAGAATACCCAGGAATGGCTACTTCATGGGTGAGAATGGAGGGTTTTAGCCAACTTTCTCACATGGCTAGGGTATCTAGGTTATATAGGGTCAGTCATGATTCCATATCAGGTAGCTTGGGTCAGAGGCTGTTAAAATTTAGATGTCCCAATTTTAGTCTCTTGGTACCAGCCCTAAAAGGGTTGGAGTGTGAGACATTAGGGCATCCTTGGTTAGGCTCTACACTTCCATCAGTGAGTAGGAGTGATGCAACAAGACCTCTGGGAAACTAGTAGCTAATAGAAAGGGTTTGGCACCATAGGGGTCTGAGGTGGGAGTAGGAGAGCATGTAAAGTAATCCTTTATGGTACATCCCATACATAGCCAGCAGCAAAAGGGGGAGTAAATTACCAAGTATGCAGTCAGGTTAAAGGCATGTATGTAATTAGACTGATGTGGTTGATGGGGCCGGGACTAGTGCACAATACGGGAGTCAACCTACACAAAGAACAGAATATTTATCACTGCAATAGACATACCTTTAAACCTCAACTTTGAAGGCCACTAAATTTACTGGGCCAGAGAGCAGTACAGCAGCTGACTGAAACTTCAAATGTAGGCTAAACCCACTAAGTATGAGACCTTGACAAAATAACCCTGGGTGAAGTTGCAGCAAGAGCAGCAATTAGCAGTGCCACCCATACAGAATTTCCTAGGCTTAACTTTTACATAAAGTAACACCAACAGTGAATTGGAATGGCAACACATGCATCACATGTATTACCAGTAACATAATACAGAGGGATGGTTCCTGATAATCCCCATCAAGTACAAGAGTAAACTGTAATAAAAAGCTACCCATAGAGGGTGTTTCCAGAGGTACTGGACCTATCGGGTGTTTCAGATGAGAGCATGGGTCCAGGGGACCTTGTTATTGCCTATAACAAGGCAGTGAGCAGGGCCCTGGACCAAATTGCTCCTGTTCGCGTCCGCCCACTCACTCAGCGCCCAAAGACTCCTTGGTTTGATGAGTCTTTGAAGGAGCTGAGGAGAGTGGGGGTATACAGAGAGGGCCTGGCGGAAATCTTGCCTGGATGCTGACAAACTTAGATTGATGGATCATTATGTTATCTATCAATCGGCAATAACCCGTAAGAAGGCAGAATTCCTGTCCAGGGAGATTGCTGCTGCGCGAAACCGACCGGCTCAACTCTTTCGGACTGTTGACAGATTGTGCAATCCACTCTGTCTACAGTCTTAAAGAGATTTTTCACAAATAAAGTGTGACGAGCTTGCTCGATTTTTCGCTGATAAGATTGCCAGCATTAGGTCGGATATCAGTCAGGCTCACTCTTCAAGGGTTTGCAGTGATCGGCGAGGGGAAACAAACACCTGTGTCACCTGGTTTGACTTTGGTAGGCCGGAATTCATGGACGTTGAGAGGATTGTCCAGACTGTAAGTCCAACCAGTTGTAGTTTGGATCTGGGCCCTACGCCTCTATTATTGGGTTGAGTAGATATTATCTGTCCGACCATTGCTGAAATTGTCTGGAAATCTTTGAGCAGGGATCTTTCCTGAACCCTTAAAGGAGGCGGTCGTCGACCACCCTAAAAACCTTCATTGAATCCGGACTGTCCAGCTAACTACAGACCTGTCTCTAACCTGCCCTTTTGGGCAAGGTTATTGAAAAGGTGGTTGCACTGAAACTGGATGACCATCTTACAAATCACAATGTCTATGATACTCTTCAATCGGATTTAGGAAAAGACATAGTACTGAGACTGCTCTTGTCCGGTTCTAAATGATCTCCTGATAGCGTAGAGATCGAAAGGCTTGTACTATTCTAGTCCTTCTTGATCTCTCTGCAGCATTTGACACTGTGGACCATGGTGTGCTTTTGGAACGCCTGCGGTCTTATTGTGGACTGTCTGGAACGGTTCTGCAATGGTTTCAATCTTTTCTCACAGGGCGGAGACAGAGGGTTATCACTGGAATTTATTCCTCTGATGCTGTCTCTTTGCCTTGTGGGGTTCCGCAGGGTTCCATTTTGGCACCCATGTTGTTCGCTGTCTATATGCTGCCATTGGGAGATATTATTAGGCAATATGGCTTGGGTTTTCACTGCTATGCAGATGATACCCAGCTATATTTGTCCTTTAGTCCCGGACAGGAAGATACAGTCTCTATACTTAACAACTGTCTATCCGAGATCAATGATTGGATGAGTGCCAGCTGGCTAAGGTTAAACCCGGATAAGACTGAGGTGTTGGTGGTGGACCCAGGTCGCCTTGAGGTGGGTTGTAGGGCTGGTCTCCCTTCAGGCGTATGGATCGATGGTGCCCAGCTCTCGACTCAGACCGGTGCATAACCTGGGCGTTATTATTGACGACAGTCTGACCCTGAAATTTCAGGTGTCTTCTGCTGTCAAATCTTCCTTTTACCATCTGAGGAATATTGCTCGGGTGAAACGCCTTGTTCCTCCGGCCGACCTTCCGACATTGGTCCATGTCTTTGTTACTTCTCACCTTGATTACTGCAATGCCCTGTACCTAGGGCTGCCGGGGGTTGATATCCGCTGCTTGCAGCTAGTGCAGAACGCAGCAGCCAGGCTTTTGACTGGGACGTCTATGAGGAGTCACATTATGCCTGTGCTGCGCGAACTGCACTGGCTGCCGGTTCAGTGGCAGATCACCTTTAAGGTCAGGTTACTGACCTATAAAGCCCTACACGAACAGGGACCGCGGTATCTTCAAGATCTGCTTGTTCCTACTGTCCTCTCTCGCTCCTCCGCCTCATCGGCGAGGGATTGCTAGAGGTTCCCAGGGTTCGCTTTAAAAACATCGAGCATGGGCATTTTCTTATGCTGCCCCTACCTCGTGGAATTCTCTACCGGTCGGATACAAGTTGCCTGACCGCCGAGAGCTTTAAGTCAGAATTAAAAACTTATTTATTTCAAATGGCATATGGGGAGTGATTTACTGTATTTTATTGTAATTACATTGTTATTGTTGCTGTTTGTGTCATATGTATGTATTTTAATTGTTTTATTTGTACAGCGCTTTGATATTGAAAAGCGCTTAAAAATAAATTTTACTTACTTACTTACACGAAAGTTAACTAGGTTCAAGCCACAAATTAAAGCAACACCAGTGGTGCATAGGTAGCTCATGTACAGCTAACAGTGTCAAAGAACAGACTCCTTGTGTTTGGAACACACTTCTAAGGGCCACAGGCATGTAAAGAGTAAGGTATTACTACAGTATCAGGCAGTGCAGCAGTGCAGGGCATAACAGTACTTACAGATTCAGAAGCACATACAAGAACAGGCAGAATATCTGGCCGACAGCTGACTTTTCGACTGACTCCTAGGCAGACTCCCATGATGCCCTTTGCACTTGACCATTCACAGAGAGGGATGCTTGACAGGTGCATTCTTAAGAGCAGCTAAAGGGCTTGTAGCTGCTCCACTCCTATTAGTTGTCCAGCATGGTGCAAGCGCAAGCAGGGATATGATTTTTTTTTTTATTTATTTAAGTCTCGGATTACATATACCTTTGAGATAAGAGCTCTTTTACAAAGGTTCCACGTCAGTAGAAAGGACAACAGATTAAACAGGACAGTAAAGTACAGTACAATAAAGTGTAAATAGGAGGTACAAAAATCATAATGGACACAAAATCATAATGGGCAGTCAATGTAAAATAGCAGCAACATATTATGCTAATCAGTTTCAGGAACAGGAAAATGCATACAGTACATTGATATTGGCCAGCAGGCTTTGTCAAGACAAACAGGGCACAAGGTGTAGGAAGAAATGTGGGAGGGTGGGCTGGGAAGAGTAAGAGGGGTGAGAGTGGAGGACATGAGGAGAGGTGGGGCAAGGGAGAGGGAGGAAGGGAGGGGTATGCAGGGGGGAGGGGTAGGAGGCAAGAGTGCTAAGTTACTATGAAAGAGGTTGAGTACTAAGGTCGAGGTTTGGGAAAATATGGTTAAGGGAGACAGTCACAGGTGCTAGCTGTAGAGAGTAGTGACCGAAGCTTGGATTTGAATTGGCCCAGCTTAGTTTCGTCGGAGATGTCACTGTTGAAAGCAATCATCCAGAGGGGGGCCCTGTAGGTGAACGATCTTTGCCCCAAGTGTTTCGGTGATGAGGGACCTGTAGGAGCTGAGATTCAGAACCTCAGGTGCAGTATGGATTACAAGGAGGACTTAGAAGATCTTGTACTCCAGGTGGCAAGAAGCCCAAGGTTATTATCTTGGCCATTATGCACGTTTCGTATTTGATAGAATTTTTAAGCTGTAACCAACCAGTTAGGGCATAGAGGTCACACGTGTGGGTGAGATGGTGGGCTTCTGAGATGAGATGACATGCCTTGTTAAGAGCAGTGGAGATACACTGGAGGGCAGTATCAGTTGCAAGCCATAGATGATCAGTCCATAGTCAATTATAGAAATAATAGAACTCTGTACAGCTAACCTTAAGGCTTCAGGGGTCAGACATCACCTGTTTATGTACAGTAGGCCAATACGAACATTTACAGCTTTAGCAACATTATCTATATGCACCCCATATGATAGGTTGCTGTCTATGGTGACTCCAAAATATTTAAAGAATTGTACCTGTTTGAGGACAGTACCAAGGCAGTTAGTGATAGAGGATGTTGTCTGTGCTTGTCATGGGAGCTGCTGAATAGCATAAGCTTAGTTTTTTTTATAGTTTAGTATCAACTTGTGATGACTAAACCATTTCTCTACCGAGGCAAATCTGAGTTGTAGCTGATTCTCAAGGGGTAAAGGCTCCGGGTGAGTTGTGTAAATTATGGCATCATCTGCATACAGTAGGATTTGTTCAGGGCAGAAACTTGGGAGACTGTTTAGAAAGAGACTAAATAGTAGTCATCCCAGGATGGACCCTTCAGGAATCCCAGAGCGAACAGGTCTTGAGTCAGAGAGGACGTCGACAGTTTTGACTTGTTGAGTGCAGTTGTCCAGATAACTTTTAAACGAGGCAGTGGAGTCAGAGGAGAGCCCTGCATTAAGTAGCTGTTCCAGTAGTAGAAGATGATGGGCTGTGTTGAATGCTTTTATCAAGTCAATAAAGGCAGCACCAACTAATTGACCATGGTCCAGGGATCTGTGTGTAGAACCGGTGAATTCCATATGGGCCGAGGTGTTGTTATGCCCTTTTCTGAACCCATGTTATTGGGCGAATTGGATCTTATGTTTATCAAGATATTCGGTAAGCTGGTCAGCTACAATGCATTCAAGAGCCTTAGAGAGTGGTGGTAAAATGGAGACAGGCCAGTAGTTCATGTGAAGAGTCCTGTCTCCACTTTTGTAGACCGGGGTAACCATGGCTGATTTCCATTTTTTTGGGAACTGTGCGAGTCTGAGTGAGGTTAAAGAGCCTGATTAAAGGCGCTAACACTTCCTCAAGGGTGAGGGACAGAAGTTTGAGGTCAAGGGAGTCCCCACTGTGTCTAGATTTACCAATTGCTTTACGGATGTATTTTCAGGCTTCATGCAGTGAGACTCCTTTGAAGTAGAATGGCGGGTGACTGGTCATTGGGGGAGAGCATACAGGATTGGACGGGGTGACATCTGCATCAAAAAAGTCTGGTGGAAGAACACTGCTAAGGTCCGTGAATGCGTTATTAAAGGTATTGGTAATAGTTAGGGGGTCCAGAGTTGTAGTCCCATCAACGTCAAGTAAAGTGGGCGATGTCTTCGGGGTTTTTCCCTATAACCTCTTTGATATTATTCCAGAAAGCTTTACCATTGCCCCACGTGTCAGTAAGCACTCCCTTGAAGTATTTATTTTTCTCAAAGTGGATGGACCTTGTGCAATCATTCCACACTCTTTTGTATTTCTGAATGTCCGATTACATGCTGGTGGCTCGAGCCTGATGCCAGAGGTGGTCCCTAGATTTCATACAAGCTAATAAGTCTGCAGAGAGCCAGGGATTGCAAGGGCCTTTGATTTCCACTTTTTTAGGGATGCTTGGGAGTCGCAGGAAGCATTAAAGTTATTGACGAAATAATCAAGTGCCGTGTTGACATTATTCGAACTGTCGATGGGAGTCCAATCTTGCACTCTAAGGAGGGATTTAAGGGGCTCAAGATGACCCTGTGCTAGTACCCTGCTGGTGATTGTCTTTGGTGGAGGTTTGCAGAATTTGTTTGTCCACATGCAGATGACAGGGGAATGGTCACTGAGCGTGTCCGGGAGGACAGTAGTGTTAGTAATGCGATCAGGATGACTGGTTAGGACCCAATTCAGTAGGCTGCTTGATCCCATTTTGTAGTTGGATCTAGTCGAGTAGTTAACCTGCTGGGAAAGGTTTGTGGCAGAGATTGCATCCCTAAAGCTCCCATTCTCAAGTGCATGCCAATTAATATTAAAATCTCCCATCAGAATTAACTCCGAGCCAGGGGGTTGGTTTCTGATAAAGTCCATGACAGAATTGAGACCCCCTTCCCTGTTCTTTAGGAGGGATGTACACTGATGCTACTTTAAGTGCCTTATGATGGGCACCTAGCAGAATTTTTATGGCTAGTATTTGTGTGGTTGAACCAGCAGTAGGTACTAGCAGGGGGTGTTCCATGAGTGACTCTTTGAGATAGATTGCACATCCCCCTCCTCTCTTGGTAGTTCTGTCCATTCTGAAGATGGTGTAACCTGGAAGGGCAATAGCCGTGTCAGGGATTTTTGGTGAAAGCCATGTTTCAGCAATTGTCAGGATGCCAGAACTGTGTTGGTTAACAAAGACTTGTAGAACATCCAGTTTAGGGAGGAGACTGCAGATGTTCATAGCTGCTAAAGTAAGTAACCCCGGCCTCATTAAAGAGGATGCCTTATGCGGTGGGCTGGGGCCAGGGTTTGGGTGACTATTTCCAGACAGCAGTAACAACATAAGTATAAGTCTGAGCAGGCATAATCTTAACTGCCTGTAGGTAAGTCTTGCCATCTACCTCTGTCTGGTGTCCCAGCTTAGTTGTTGTCGGCATTCCCAGAGGGTGGGCATGAGGGATAGAGGGGAGAGTGATAAAGTATGGCTGCATGTTACCCATCCCTAATGGTAACCATCAAACCAGTTGTAAGACATAGAGATACTATGTGCTGAGAGAGGATCAGAAGCGAGAGTACCAGGGGTAAGATAAATTTATTTGAACATGTAGCAGGGAGGTTGGGAGGGGTAGCAGGCTCCCGGTATGGTCATGTGCAAAATCAACAACGTGAGCACAAATAAGCGAGGGAGCAGGTGAGACATCATCTTTGTATCTAGGTAGGTACTTGATGTGCCAGATAGGATAGGAGCCCCTAGTGGCAGCTACGTATAACCTGCTTATGGTGGAGTGGACACACTAAATTTCACTCCTAACAGAGATATAGCCCTCTAGTGATTAGAAGGTATAATCTGCTAATGGAAAAGTCAAAAAAAAAAATTGGGGGGGCTTGGAATCAGAACAGGGACTTAGCCAAAAATCAAGCAGTGAAAGAAAGAAAGTTTGAATCAGAACAGGGACTTAGCCATAAAAATAAACAGTAAATGTAACAGTGATTTGCTACAAGCAAACTGGCAATTCACTAAACATTTAGGTGGTTAGGTGCAAATTAATATAGTAAGACACAAAGGCTGGGATATTCAAAGGGGTTGCACCTGGCGCAACAGTGTTGCAACGGCACAACCCCTCATTGTGCCCCGGCAGGATATTGAAAGGGCTGCCCAGCGCAGCATAAATCCCGATGTGCTGGGGTGCAATGTAATGGTATGCAGCGCAGATGCAGGGGGCATGCCCATGCATATGCGGCACATCCCAATATTCAGCATGGGATGTGCAGCACATATGCCGGCGCAGTCCTGCATTGCGCCGCATGGGGGGGCTCAAAGTTGAGCACCAGAACAGTAGGAACAAATCCCGGCCACCCACAGGCTGGCTGCCATATTGCAAGATGCAACACAGCAGCCGCCAGCCGTGGGTTGCCACCCGCCCACCCAGAACACCATTGACAAGCACACATACCCACCTGGTGGTCTAGTGGAACTCCCCCTCCCATTCCCACGATCACCGGTTAACACCGTAGGAACTCCCTGGTAGTCCAGTGGTCCCCCCCAGCCCTGATCATGGTACAGCACCATATGTATAGTCCCTGGTAGTCTAATGGTCCCCCCACCCCCCGCCCATTGCTGCGATCGCGGTACAACTCCACAGGCTATGTCCCTGGTGATCTAGTGGCACCTCCACCCACAAAAATCCCTTGCCCACCCCTGCCACCCTGTCATCAGCGGACAGCCACAGCCTGCCCTCATACCACCCTGCCTCCGCCGAATGACAGGTACAGTAGGCTTGCAGGGCATACTGTACTAGATGGCCCCAAATATGTGAATGACTTCATTTGGGACCATCTAGTACAGTATGCCCTGCAAGTCCATTTGTCCACACTGTGGACCAATGGGCTTACAGCCCATACTGTACCTGTTATTTGGTGGGCAGCTAGGCAGTATGCTAGCAGGCTGTGGCTGCCCACCGATGATGGGGGGGAGCGGGGTGGTCAAGGGGTTCTCTGTGGGTTGGAGGGGTGGGGGTGCCACTAGATCACCAGGGACGTACCCTGTAGAGTTGTACCATGATCGTGGCAATGGGAGGTGGGTGGGGGGACCACTAGGCTACCAGGGACTATACATATGGCGCTGTACCACGATCAGGGCTGGAGGGGGACCACTGGACTACCAGTGATTTCCTACGGTTTTAACCGGTGATCACAGCAATGGGAGGGAGGGGGGTTCCACTAGACCACCAGGGATGGTCATGTAAATATGTATCGGGGTATGGGGGACTGGGGAGGGCCACTAGACTACCAGGGATTTTGGTGTATACATCTACCGCACGATCGCAGCTATGGGACGGGGGATGCCCCAGGATCCCCACAGCCCATGTCATGCTGTGCAGGGTGCCAGGCGCAAGTCGCTGGCCTGCCCTGTGTAAGGCATGCAAATGAGGCCATAATGACATGCAAATGGCCCCATTTGCACCTTGCATATCTAATGGTCTCATTTGCATGCCTACGGCTGAATATCATGGGTGATGCGCCTTGCACAACTGCACTTGCGCTGATGCATCCCCGTGCTCCCTATCTGTGGCTTGTGCTGGTGCAGTGCCACTGCGCCATGTGCAGTTTGTGTGCCTGCCTTGCCATATTCAACATTGTTGCGCCATGGAGCATCACCGTTGAATATCGCCTGGTGCTGGCCCAGCCGAAGCCCAGTTGCATTGTGCCCAGGCTTGCACCACTGCCCGGTACAGTCTGAATATCTGGGCCAAAGTGTTACCCAATGAATGCATACAATATTAGCAGAAAACAATGCAAAGTTTAAGTTCTGAAAAGCAGCCAAGGGCCAAATAATTCAAGTACAGTCCACAGTACAGCACAGCAGTCCCGGTTAAGTAGCTTAATTAGTCTTGGGAGATGCGTTTCTCTGTCTGAGCCTGCAAACTTGAAGGCAACATGCAGAGGGCTGGGATCTGGTCAGGGCACAGCTCTGCATTTTAAATTTGTCTGCGCCATGAATTAGCCAACCCTGCTTTAGGAGCCTAAAAAATTCAAAAAGGGACACAGGTCTGAGCAGCTCCATACCTTCAGTTAGGAGGAGCAGGGCAGGTCCAGCAGAGAGATATAAACCACAGATGGCAGTTTGTTTGAGAAAGAACTCCTGGCCCAAGGAGAGAAACAGAACCCCTTCAGATAGGAGGAGTAGGGCAGGTCCAGCAGAGGGATATGAACTGCAGTGGCAGTTCATTCAAGGGAGAACTCCTGGCCCAAGGAGGGCAACAGAACCCCACTGACTGATGATAGGAGGGCACCTTCAGTTACAGGAGGCACAGGAGAAGTAGGAAATTCGGGCTCTGTGATCCACAGCAGGCAGTCCATGTGCGAGATTATAGAAATGTACTGAAGCCCAAATAAACAGAACAGAAAGAAATAAGTGCCTTACCTGTTTAAGGCACTTATTTCTGTCTTCTGTTTGTTTGGGTTCCATATATGTGCACACCACACCCTTGTGTGCAGCACCAGGTTATTTGTTAGAGAAAGAGTAAGGTGCTTCTGGGAGTCCAATGTTTCCAGTTGCCTTGGTGGCACAGCTGGTAGTGCAACCAGAACAGTATTCCCTGCAACCTGGGTCCATATTCCAGCCAAGGCACTTATTTCTTTCTCTGTTCTGTTTGTTTGGGTTCCATATATGTGCACACCACATCCTTGTGAATGAAAATGTACTGAAGCCCATGCCTGGCAGTTGTCTTACCCCTATATGGATCAATGTCAAACCCCCACCCTAGCCAAGTTACCTAGCACCCACCACCCCCACCATCTGTCAGCCCCTGACTCAACCATTCATCCATTGGTGAGCCACCCTCAGGTCCTCGGACACAGTGACCTGCACAGACACTCCACCCACTATCTCAGTCAGCTTCCATCTGGCTGACAGAGACTGAGATCATTTGTACTGTAGAAACAGATGCATTAATTCACCCCATCAGTCAGATGTTGCGCAGCCAAGGTGATGAGTGGAGGGTCTGTACCAGTCACTTTTGGATAGGGGTGGGGTAATGGGTGCTCAATGGGTGGGCCAGGGAAGGAGGCTCTGACAGGGGACTCTGACAGTGACCTGGCAAGGGGTAACAACAGATTGCCAGGGATGCGCTTCAGTACATTTCAATGAAGAAAAAATGATCCTATCCAGGACACATCAGCCATACACAAATGTCACTTTTCCTTCAATAAAGTTTACTAGACGTGATGATTGGCCCTTGTAACCTGGTCCAGTGTTTTGCCTCATTGGCAAATGGTCCTGCACAAAACTTAATGGCACAATTTTTACCAATCTCATCAGTGCAATATTAAACAGTATATTACACATTAATCTACATTCTGCCTTTGGATACATTGATTACATCACCATCTGCATCACGTGACTCAACATAATTACTATTTACTGATTCATTATATTAACAACAGATCATTTATATGCTGTTACTGCTTCCATACTACATGATGGTTACATTGACCCAACACATTTCCACTATACCTAAGTTCCCTGCCCTTGTTCCCACTACATGTATTCATAAATACAGAGATTGTATCCAATAAAAGACTCTTGGCAGTAATAGATTTCAATTAGTCTGTTTCATTATGTTTCATAGTCTTTTGGATAAGACGTTAAACCGAGGTCCCATCTGCCTGAATTGGTGGTAGTTCAGGTGGATGTTAAAGATCCCATGGCACTTATCGAAAAAGAGTACGGGAATTTCCCCAGTGTCGTGGCCAAATTTCTCCCATTCACTAAAAATATCACCAACAGCTTAATCTGGTTCAATTTCAGTTGTTTACCATCTGTATTCCCCTCCCCCCGGTCGCCCCTGAAAAAGGGACTTCTAGGCCCAGTGGGCTTACCGGGTCAACAAAATTCAATAAATAAATAAATACAGTATGTTAGTTTCAATATCTAATAATATGTAGGTTCATAAGGATGTTGGCTAGTACCTGTTTGCATAGGTATGTGGATGCGTAGCCACTCTTTTTATGAAGCAAGTAATCAGCACATAAACCTGCCATGCCAACCAAAAACATAGAAGCATTTGTGTAGTGCTTGTCACAAGCACCCACCTTTTGCATGCAGTCTTCCAGCAATGTTTTATCTTTTGGTAAGCAAAGTGTTGTATGCAGCTCTGGTTGGGGGAGGGGGGAATTAGGTGAGTAAAAACTGTGATGTCCTATAATCACTTTGGTGGCAACTGTTTTATAGGACCTGAACAATGCCTTGTGGTGCTAATAAATATAAAAAGGTATGCTTCTTTTCAATATGTTCTCTTAATGTTTTTATTCATTTACAGTATGTAACTTATTAGTTTTTAATGAATGCTTATGGATGCAAAGTACTAACTGGAGGACATCTCATCTGTAGGGATAGTATAAAAATGTTTATTCTATTTAATTTCAGTTATTTATTTTATATATTTATTTATTTCTAGGAAGTACCTTTGAGCCAAAGGCTCTTTTACAGAAGTTCCACGTCATAGTAATACATGGGCATAACATCATTTACAATGGTTACAAGTACATAAGCAGATACTAGGAGGTTCCACGCCTAGAAAGACATAAGTACATCAGGTTACAGAGGTTACATAATTACAGTTTAAGAATTGCACAAAGAGGTGTCCTTATCCGGCACTCACTATGTATGGAGCTTACTTCACCAGCAGCAGAGTCTCCCATTATGTGCACCATCGCTCAGAATATAGCAGCTTTTATAATGGGTTGCTGAGGGCCTTTATATATCTCCTGGCTTTTGTGGCAGATATTGTGAACTTTTCCTTTTTCAGGTATTGGACTATATGGTTCCCCTCCCTCTGATCCCACATACCTATAAATATAAATACCTATAAATTAGCAGTGTGCAGACTACTTCTGTCAAATGGCTGAAGTGGTGTGTGGAGGACTGTGTCACTCGTCCTCGCTGTACTGCAGCACCAATAGATAAGAAAGACCAGGGGGGTTGTCGGTGCCATGGGAGGGAGGGGTCCACTGGGCACCAACAGGGAACAGGCTGGGGGGTTCAGGGGACCAGTAGTCATGACCGGGGGTGTTTTGTTTGGGGGGCATTACTTGCACCAGTATCATCAGTATGGGGACAGGGATCAGATGGGTGGAGCAGCCACTACACACCAGGGAGAATATTCTTTTAGTACTCAGGCAAGGCATTGAGTGGGGGAACCATCAGACACAAGGGCATTATGTATTGACCACCGGGCATGGATTTGGGTGGGGGGAAGGACCACCAGACACCAGGGAATATGTTGGCATTTAACAGGCATTTGTGCAGATGGGGAGAGGGATGACTAGACACCAGGGAATGTGTTGGCATGTACTGGGCAAGGGACCACTGGATACCAGGGAAAATGCTGGTATTTATCGGGCAAGGCATCAGGTGAGGGGTTGGGACCACTGGACACCAGGGACACTGTTTTTGTTAATTGGGACCAGCATGGGGGGTGGCCAATTCACTTCCTCTGCCAACTGCTAGAGTTACGTGGGAGTAAGTCATGGTCTCTGTCGGTGGTATTTGCACCATGCAAGGGGACTGCACAAAATGCTCTTGCAAGGGGAAAATACTCTGAATATCAGACTGTGCAGATATTTTGGTCCCCATCTCTCCATTTGCATTGCGGTCCCCTCCACAGTTTGCCCAGGTGGTAACCCTGTTTGCACATGCAAACTGGACTTTTGAATACAGGCAACCCACACAAAGCCCAGTTTTCATGCACAAACCAGGATTTGTGCTCAGGCAAACTTTTGAATATTGGGCCCACATGTTTTAAAAGGTACTTCCTATGGTCGGTACTATAGTTGGTATGATGCATTTCATTCTTTGGTATCTGGCTGTTTTTTTTCCACAGCTGGACATGTCACTGTACTGCCCAAATGTGTTATTACACTGTACTCACCGACTATGTACTCTAACATAAGTTTGTGAATGCTCAAATATTTTCTGATCTTTCTGAGTTGTGGTTACCTGTTTACAAGTTTTGCTTATAAAATAAACAGATTTTACAAAAAAAAAAGTTTAAAAAATACTATAGTGATAATATTTACAGAGATAAAAATAACAGAGTACTACCTTCAGTGTTTTATCTGACTTAACTTCAACCCTTATTGGAAGCCACGGCTTGTATTTGAGGGTGGCTTTTCTAAAAGTATCCATTATGACCTGCGGTTTGTATTTGAGGGTGACTTTTATTTAAGGGTGGCTTCTATTCAATGAAATATGGTATTTAGTTTTTTTTTTTTGCAAACTATGTATGGGTAAACAATAAATCATTAATACATTCAAAATGAATTAATTTTTTTTTACCAAACCACCAAAAGGATTTATTCCTCCATAGTGTGTGTCAAAACTGTAAGTGTTATCACTTAAACAATCCCAAATACCTGTCCAAATACAACACTCAATGTCTGCAGCAACACGGGTTTAGAAAAAACCATAGCACCACTACTGCACTTCTTGAATATACTACATTTATTCACAGAGCACTCTACCATGGCCACCTAGGTGGGTCCATCTACACTGACCTAACTAAAGCATTCGACATGGTTAACCATTCCCTTCTTATTGAGTCTCTCGCCATCCTTGGTCTTTCACATGCAGTTACCTCCTGGTTTCAAAACTACCTTGCTGGCAGAATGTAATGGGTGAAAATTAGGGGTACCCTCTCCACCTCTTGTCCTGTGCACTCCGGTGTACCACAAAGTTCCATTCTTGGCCCCCTTCTTTTTAGTATCTTTCTCAATCCCCTTCCCCAGGCCTGCCCCAGTCAACTCTTCCTCTACGCGGATGACGCCATCTTATTCACGAGCCAGCCAGGCCCCTCCCTCCTTACTAGAGAGTTGCAGCACAGCTTTGCCCTGGTCGAGTCCTAGCTTAAAGAACATAAGTTAATCCTGAACTATAAAAAGATCAAAGTGATGTTATTTGCAAATTCTCACAACAAGCATAAGTCAGCTCAACTCACCATCCTTAACAACTGTCGTGATCCTCTGGAGTAAGTACACAACTTCAAATACCTAGGCATTACATGGGGCTCCTCTACAGACACTGTCACAGCCTTACCCCTGATGCACTCTGTCTTGCTGTCAGCAGTTCTGTACTCTCTCTTGTAGACTATGGGCTAGGCATTTATGGAGCAGCTACTGGCACTTCACTTAAACGTATTAAGGTTGCCGGCAGTAAGACCTGCTGATTAGTTTCTGGGGCTCACAGGTACACCCACACCTGCGATCTGTATACCCCAAACTACTGGCTGAATCTTAGTGGCATGATCATGTACCAGACCTGCCTACTTGGTAAGAAGATCTCTTTGGGTCTAACCCCACCAACAACACAATACTGCCTTACCCCAGTAACCAGTCCTCGAAGGATGAGAAGCGCAACTAGACCTACCTATCAGGCCCCATTCTGTCAGGCTAATCAAGTGCAGTGGGCCTTTCTCTACAGAGCTCCCACCTGGCTATCTGATCTCACTCTTGATGTACAAAATTGCCTCCAAGTTAGGGCAGTTTAAACGCAACCTCAGTCAGTACCTTCTTTCTCTCAACTGCTGTGACTGCCCAACTTAAACTACTTCACCCTCACGTATCCCCTCATTTCCTGGCTAAATAGCTGCCACTCTCCCTACCCCTCCCCTCCTCCCCCCACAACCCCCATAGGTACCTCTCTCTCTTGACGTGTTTCCTCTCTGCTTCACCTCACTCTGTAGCTCCTGAACCCTGATTTCCACCTATTTCCCCTCTTCCATCTTTCCCCTTTTTCACTGCTCCTTTTTATTTGTCTTGGCTGACCCATGTTAACCTATTGACTTCGACAAAGTTATTCTTGACCACCCATTATCACATACTGATACATTATTGTATTTTATCTTAGCTTTTTTCCTGGTATCTATTTTTGGTTCTTATTTGCCAACTTTGATAAAGTCTGATATAATGATGTCTCTGATTGTTTTTTTTGTTTGTTTGTTTTTTTTTTTGTTGGTTATATCCATGGCATGTTTTTGTTACATTGTTGTATTTAGCTAATTGTAATGATTTGTTTTGGAAGTGAACCCTTTGTAAATGAGTCTCTGACTCAAAGGTATGTCAAATCCAAGACTGTAATAAATAAATAAATAAATAAATAAAAATTGAAAATACACTCAAGTTTTATGGTACACAAGAAAATATGCCTCTTAATGAAAAAGTCAATACTGGCAGCAAAAATGTTTTAGAAAAAGCAGTTTTAGGCACTGGGGGAAGCATGATGGCAAAAAACAGAGATGTGCTGCAGGTAGGGGACTTCAGTCTGCCCAATACAGATTGGAGCTCACTGCCATGGCTTTGGGTAGAAGCAGGGCCATCCTAGACTCCCTACAGGGTACATTTCTCAGGCAACTAGTCAGACAGCCAACTCAAGATGGGGCAATACTGGACCTGGTGCCATAAACAGGGTCAGTATTGTAGACATCTTGGTGGGATGCCACCTGGGGACCAGTGGTCGTCGTACTATGTAGTTTAACATAAGTATGGCAGCAAAGACAAACCACACAAGGATGAGGGTCCTGAACATCAAGAGGGCAGATTTTCAAAAAAGGGGTGAATGCCTCACAGATGGCCTAGCAGGGGGGGTTGCCTAGGTGGGGCAGGAGGAATATAGTGGCAAATTAATGGATGGCACAGTGAAGGAAACAAACTTCAGCATTAAGGAAGTGAGCAAAAACAGATGGAGAAAGAGACCACTAATATTCTAGAGAAAAGTAGCTGCAAAGGAAAACGGTAAGGGGATGGCATTCAGAAGGTACAAGGAAATGCAGAGGGAAGAGGATAGGGAAGTGTACCAGGAAAAGCAGAGGGAAGCACAGAAGGCAGGGAAGATGGTGATGGGCACAAAAGTGCAAACAGAAGAAAGGATATCCAAAGGGGTAGCTAAAGGGGACAAGACTTTTTTCAGATACATAAGTGAAAAGAGGAAGACAAGAGGAGGGGGTTGTAGGGTTAAGAAGGGCAAGGGGAGACTGTGCAGAGGAAGATCAGGAAAAAGTAGATATCCTAACAAATAATTCTGCTCAGTCTTCATAGTGGAGGAAGAGATGGACAGACCATGTAGAAGTAGCAGGAATACTGGGTGGAAAGAGGTGGACACAGGTCCATTCACAGAGGAAAGATACCTGAGAGGACTTGCAAATGTAGATAAGGCTGAGGAGCCAGAAGGGGTACACACAAAGAAGGCTTATAAGGAAACTGGGCAGTTTGTGGGTGGGACCCAAGGTGGTAAACTGGGTACAGAACTGATTGACTCATTCTAATAAGGGGAGAGTGACAAGTAGGGTAACTCAGGGCTTAGTGCCAGGACCAGTCTTCCTCAATATCTTCATAAGTGACATTGCTGAAGAGCTGGTAGGGAAGGTATGCCTCTTCGCAGATGACATGAAATCTGCAATAGGGTGGATAGTTTTGAGGGGGTGGAGAGAATTATACAGAAAACTGGAGGAGTGGTCTAGGCTATGGCAGCTGAGTTTCAATGCAAAAAAGTGCAAGAATCATGCACCTATGGCACTGAAACCCAGGGGTGGTGTATAAAGTAGGCAGAGAGGTATTGATGGTCACTAAGCAGGAAAGAGACCTTGGGGCTATCATATCTGATGACCTCAAGGTTGTGGGAAAGTGCAGCCAAGGCAGTAGGCAGGGCCAGCAGGATTCTGGGGTGCATAGGGAGGAGAATCCCCAGCAGAAGGAGACAGGTGGTGTTGCCACTGTATCGATTGTTGGTGAAACCCCACCTGGTGTACTGTGTCCACTGCTGCAAACCACATCTCAAGAAGGACCTAGACAGGGCAGAGACTGTCCAGAAGGGCAACTAAAATGGTGCAAGGGCTGCTTCATAAGCTTTGTGAGGAGACTGAGGGATTTCAATATGTACAGCATGGAAGAGGGGGGGGGAGACATGATAGAAACCTGTAAGTACCTCATAGGAGTGAAGAAGATACAGGAGGGGGAGTATTTTGCTGAAGAAAATGTTCACAAGAACAAGAGAGCATGCAGTTAAGCAGGAAGGGGGAACATTTAGAAAATATGTGAGGAAGTATCCTTCACTGAGCTGCTTGACACAGTGTACCAATGGAAGTGGTGGGAGGGAAAACAATTGTGGGCTTCAAGCATAATTAGGATAAGCACAAAGAAATCTTGTTAGGAAAGTGGGGAAGGAGTAGCTGGATATCAGGTAGGATCTGCAGTGACAGTATAGGCAGGGACAAACTAAACAGGCTGGGTGGGCCAAGTGGCCCTTACCTGCCATCAAATTCTATGTTTCTATGTTTCTCTAGTTTCATTTGTATATTTACCTTGACGAAATAAGTTCAGGTCTTGCAGTTTCATTCTCCTTTTATGCAAAGACCTTCCTTGAGCTTCTTTGTCTCATATTTATAAAGTGAACTCTGAAATAATTATCCCAAGTGGTGGCCAGGTGCAGATTATTTTATGGTTTTATTTCAAAAGTTTAGCCAGGAGGGGCACACTGAGCTGAAGCTCATTACCAAGTGTAACCAGAGAGCAAAAAGGATGTAGCTACACTTCCTTCATGTCAGTTACATATTCAAGATATAACCTGCTTAACCCTGGCTAGTTTAATCAGTTTAGTCAACCTTTAGGGTGCTCCTGGTCAGTGGTAAATAACAATCAACAAACAAAGTTCAATGTTCAGAGTAATCCCCCCCCCCCGATACTGCCCCAAAAGGGTTTGCTTTAAGTAGATGTTCTTAGTTAACAAATATCACATTTGAAGAAGCCTACCTACCACTTCACAGTGAGCCCCTTGTTAATTGGAAAGCACCCTGAGCCTTTGCAGGAGGGCACTGCATAAATAAATTTCCTTTGTCGTTCCATTACTTTCCATCAAATGGTTCCAAAACTACCTGAATAGTAGTATCTCACTAATGTCCATACAGTGTATTAATTCAAACCTTAGCAGAAAAAAAATGATGCACTCAACAGCATAAATTAAACTTTTTTTATTGCAGCAAACAAAACATGCATTGCACTCTCCATTGTGTAGCGCCCTACATATGGGGCTTCATCAGGGGGTGGCGACCAAAGTGCAGTAGCATGGCATGTAAAGTGCATCTCATGAATATTCAACAATTCATATAAAATATGCATTTGCTTGTGTGAAAATTGCAAAGTAACTGCATAATATTTGTTAATAATCCATTTATAAATATAAAAATTTCAAGCAGGAACACCAACCCCCATACTCTATGAATACTGTTTTACAGTCGATACACTGCTTAGGCTCATGTGTCTTCCATGGTTTCTTTCTGTACAAAAACTCACATTAACTGAAAGACTAAATGGGAATCATTTGAATTTGCACTGCACCTTCAATAAAGATGCCAGATATAAAAATATAATAATGTAAGATGTAGGGAATGAAAACACTGTGGTATGTTCCCTATGGGAAGGAGACTGCAGGGAATACACTGCTGCAGGCTGAGAGCTTGCATCTCAGGGCTCTGGTCAACAGCAACCCCTATAGTCAATTTCTCAGAACCAAAACAAATTCTACCCTCCCAGAAACATTTGAAAGGGAAGCAGTACATGGGTATTAGCAACGTTTGGGTTGTAATTTTGCTTGCAGAGATCCTTATTATGATCATAATACTTGAACGGTCCCCCTCATAAGTTCTATGGCCCATTATGGAGCCAATTCCCATTTTCTGACTCTAACTAGAACATACGGTATCATAGTGACAGTCTCTACTTCCCCCTTTCCAAAACAGAGACATGAACTGCAAAAATAATAACTATAAGAAAAAAACAATAAACCAAATTTATAATTTACTTTTGTGAATTGTCCAGTGCCCCCATGAAAAAAGGGATGCTTAAGTATAATCTGTATACCAACCGTAGGCCTAATTGAGGCTTTTGGAATTTGAGACACTGCACTAATAAGAAACTTGTAAGTTTGTATTGATATATTTATAATAATATTATACATTTAGTTTGCACTTTGTACACATGGGAATGTAGTCTTTACAGGTATGTGAACTGTGGAATATACATATGATGCACTTTATATGCCATGCTACTGCATTTTGGTCTCTGCTCCCTGGTGAAGCCCAATATGTAGGACACTAGGTAGGGGAGACTGCACTGAATCTTTTGTTGACTACAGTATTATAAAAAGCTTTAACTTATGCTGTTGAATGCACTGTTTGTTTTGTTTTTCTTCTGCTACTGTCCTTTTTTGTAAGTGGTGACAACTTTGAGGTTTTGTGTGCGCATTCTCTTTTGTCATTATTAATTCAGACCTTGCTGTCTTAAATCTTGGGGTTCCTCAATGTTCAACCCTTGGCCCTCTGCTGTTCTCCATTTTTTTTTATGACCTAATGAACCATAGCAGGAACTGTCATCTACATGCTGTATGTATGTAGATCACACCATTCTCTACCAGGATTTACTATAAAAGACTGACAGGCAGTTACCTGACAGTCATAATCCTGACACTGCAAGCCCGATAGAGAAAATCCCAACAGCGGTAGCAGATGTGTTTTTCGTGTTTCAGGGGGCTTCAACCCCTGCATCCCCCTTAATTATTATAATAAACTCCACCATGGGCAAAATTCCACTGTCAGGAATTTTGGTGTTGGGCTTGCAGTGTCAGGATTTCAAGTGTCAGGCAACCAAGGTTCAGACTTTCAAAATACTACCCACTACCACAGTGCAATAGCAATGTCTGAGGTAAATTCAGTACTTCAGTCTGATTTCAACACAATCTCTTCTTGGTCCATCAACAGCCACCTGATCCTTAATGCAACCAAAGTTAAATATATGGTGTTTGAATACCAGAACTTGATAACTCATTCAGCTGATCCACTTGCAATCATAACACAAGATGGCAACACTATTGAGTAAGTCATCATATTCAAATAGCTAGGAATCTGGCTTAATGTGTTACTTACATAGAGTAGGCACATTGATCACATCTTAACAACAGTAGGACCCAAGTTCAACTTTCTTTATAGATGTAAATGCTGCCTCAATGCTAAAGTGAGAAAGTTGATGATCTCCCTCTTCCTGCTCCCTTCTGTTAACTATGAAGACATTATACACCTCTGCAAAAACATACTCTGTTGTCCCTGGATCATTTGTACTATATGTTGTGCAAGTTAATCCTCTCCTGTGGATGGCCTACGTATCATTGTTTGCTGTGTGACCAGCTTAACTGGCTAGGCCCCTCAATCTGGTGTGACTACCACTTGCTTTTTACTGTACAAGTGTGCACAAGGAAAAGCCAATGATTGTCTCCCTGCCCACCCCACACAGTCAAGCACTGCTTACTCATTCCATTCAACCAAAATAGTTACCTTCTCAATTCCTAGAACAAAATGTAAGTTTGGTAGAAAGGCCTTTGCATTTACAGCACCAGCCACCTGGAACAAACTCCCTCTCCAGCTAGGAATGTGTCTAGTTTGCAAATGTTCAAGTCCAGTCTTTCCAGCCACCTTAGAACTCCCTGTATTTGTTTTGGTCCAGTATACCCCCTTCCCAAAAATGATCCTGATACTGCTTTGCAAAACAATGCTCATGCTCTTTGTTTACTGCGACTCTTGTTTGTTACGTTGTTTTAATTACTGTTTGGATGTTATTACCTATATCGTTTTTTCCTGTGTATAATTTAGCCTGAATGGGACTATTCCTGGTGAACTAGGTTAACCTGTTGACTGCTGCTATCCTCCTTGGGAAAACTGTGAAAATTAGATGCTACATCTCATATGGTTATCCCAATTGGAGTAATAACAAATCAATAAATTACTTTTGTCTCTATGTGGTGGCTCTGCACTACCTTCCCAAATGGTACACCTCACTGTCAACATAAAAAGGACATCAAAAGAAATTATACCCTCCCAGAAATGTTTGAGAGGAAAGTCACCTGGCAAGCATCTGAGTGGATATGAGGGTGGACCAAAGGTGGTCCATCATCAAGGAGGGAATAATGGTTGCTACAAGGAAGTGCCTGAGGCTCAAAGGGAAGAATCTAAGGGCCAAAGCACCCAGCTGATTTAGAACCGAGGTCACCCAGGCAGTTATGGATAAGAGGTCAGCCTACAAGAAATTTAGGAGAACCCTGAGAGAGGAAGACAGGGATGACTGCCTGAAGATGGCTTGCATAGCAAGTAAGGTAGTCTGGTGGGCTAAAAATCAGAAGGAACTGCAGCTAGCTGAGGAAATTAAAAAGGGAGAAGGGTCTCTTTTCAGCATATTATTGAGAAAAGGGACAAAAAGGATGACATTGTTAGATTCAGAAAAGGGGTGGGTGCAGGAGAATAGGGGCAAAGCAGAGGTACTTAACAAGTACTTCTGTTCCATCTTTACCACAGAGAGAGAGATGAACTGGTACCACTAGGGGAAGGAGAGCAGAAAGGGGGGAGGGTGCATGGATGATTTAATGGAGATGAATAGGGTGAGGACAGGTTGATAGCATTGAGGATAGATAAATCCCCAGGTCCAGATGGCATATACCCAAGGGTGCTGAGGGATCTGGTGGAGCAGCTTGCAGATCCTTTGGTTGGCCTGTTCAATAGTTCCCTGGAAGTGGGCGTGGTATCACAGGACTGGAGAATGGCACATGAAATGCCTCTCCATAAGAATGGTCCCAAGGATGACCCAGGGAACAACAAATAGGTCAGTCTGACCTCAATGATGTACAAGTTCATGGAGACCATACCTAAGGAAATATTAGTAAAGCATCTGGATGAGAATGGTCTCCAGGATGAGAGGCAACATGGGTTTATGGGAGGGAGGTCATGTCAAACAAATTGGATTGGCTTCTTTGACTGGGCAACTAAAGAAGTGGATAGGGGCCAAGCAGTGGACATCCTTTACCTGGAGTTCAGCAACATCTTTGACTCTGTACACCACAAGAAGTTTATTGGGATGCTGGAAGGTCTAGGGGTTGGTGAGAAGTTGACTGGATGGGTAGGAAGCTGGCAGAGGGGCAGGACCCAGAGGGTGGTGGTAGGAGGTAAGCACTCAAACACCAGGGAGGTCACCAGTGGGATCCCATAGGGCTCAATGTTTGGACCAGTGTTGTTCAATGTCTTCATCAACAAAACTGGGTCTGTCGTTAAGGGCAAAATGTGCCTATTTGTGGACGACACCAAAATCTCTGGGAGGGTGGACACAGCAGAAGACATACAAGGCCTAAGGGAAGATCTGGAAAAGCAAGAGAGGTGGTTCAGGATTTGGAACTTGACTTCAATGCAAAGAAATGCAAGGTTATGCACACTATAGCCAAGACCACAAGGACTGAGTACAACCTGGGAGAGGTCTGGGTGTCTGCATAAGAGAAGGAGAAGGAGAAGGACCTGGGAGTGATGATCACTAGTGACCTGAAACTCTCCACATAACGTAGGAAAGCAGCAGCAAAGGCAAATAAAATGCTGGGATGCATTGCCAGGGGGATCAGCAGCAGGTGGGAAGAGGTCATACTGCCCTTGTACAAGTCATTAGTGAGACCCCATCTGCAGTATAGTGTGCAGTACTGGTGCCCATACCTTAAAAAAGACATAGACCTACTGGAGACAGCCCAAGGGAAGGCAACTAAGATGATCATTAGCCAGCAAAGTAGGATGTCCAAGGAGAGGTTGGAGGTCCTAGACATGTACTCCCTGAAGCAGAGGAGAAAAAGAGGGGACATGATTGAGACTTTTAAGTATTTGAAAGGGATAAATAGGGTGGATGAAGAGGGTCTATTCAAGCTTAATGGGAATTGAAATATGAGGGGACAGTCTCAATTGGAGGGGAGAGGTTTAGAAGACAGGCTAGGAGGCACTTCTTCACAAAGATGGTGGCAGCAAGTTGGAACTGGTTTCCTCAGGAGGTGGTTTCATTGAAACTGTAGAAGGATCAAGGGAGGGGCAGACAGAAGGGAAGGGCGTATTGGGGAGGGGAGGGCCATGTCAGTAGCTGATGCTGAGGACCCTGCAACATGAGTAGACTAGATAGATTCAATGGCATTTTTCTGCCAGTTTCATTGTATGTTCATATGTGTATTTGCAATGCCACTCCTGTTTTAACTTATAATCTAAGTTATTTTAGTTCATTCTCAAGTTCAGCTCCCAGTCATGAAAAATCCAACAGCTAAAACCTACAGTATTATTTTTAAATGGCCATCATAGCAACCTTCTAGATGTGTTCATACTAGGGAGGGCCTATAGAGTCTCCATTTGATCAGATAGTATTTGAAGGAAAAGATCTGTGAATTTATAGTTGAGTGAAAATGTCTTAGGCAAGGAAAGGTAGGTCTAATTTGCTGTGGGTACAACGCTGTGGCACTGGGCTTAACCATTTGACTAAATCCATTCTCCCATCCCAGAATTTCTAAAAGCCTCTACCTACATTGCCATCCCTAGAACATTGCCTGGGATTTGCATCTTGTGACTATTTAAAAAAGGAAGGCCAAGAATGACTCCATGTACTAGACCTTCCATCAAAAATCACATTTTGGGGAAGAGTTATGTAAAAATATTTACAATTTGCTACATATTCTCTTAACCATTTAATTTTATTTATTTTTTATATTATTTATTTGTGATCCCTATCAGTATATTGGGGTAAACCCACTTTAATAGACACAATCCAGAGCTAATGTATGTAGTCAAAAAAAAAACTGTAAATAAACATTTAAAATCATATGAACATACGAAAATGCCAGCAGAAGCAGACCATACAGTCTATCAAGTCTGCTCAATTATGCAGCTAGACCCTCAACTTGCAACTGCCACTCTCGCCCCTCTTCATCATACCCCCCTCACCCTATCCCAACCCCTCTTAAAGCCACCCACTGTTCTACAGGACACCACTCCCTCAGGCAGAGCATTCCACCTGTCCATCACCTTTCCATGAAAAAATGCCTCCTGATTTCCCTCCTGAATCTTCCTCCCTCCAACCTTAACTGGTGCCCCCTCATCTCCCTCCCACTTCTAGGCTGGAAAATCCCTTCCGTATTAACCTTATATATCTCCTTGAGGTATTTAAATGTCTCGATAATATCACCTCTGTCCCTCCTCTCCTCCAGGGAATACATGTTCGGCTCTGCCACTCTCTCCTCATTGGACCTCCCCTCAAAACCCTGGACCATCTTTGTCACCTTATGCTGCACCCCCTCCAGCAACTTGATGTTCTTCTTTAGGAACTGGTGCCAGTACTGCACACAGTACTCCAGATGAGGCCTGACCAGAGTCCTGTACAGGGGAAGGATCACCTCCCTATTCCTGGAGGAGATTCTTCTCGCTGTACACCCTAATATCATAATAAAGAGGCAGTATAGCGCAGTGGTCTAAGGCTCTGAGCTGCAAATTTGGTGACATCCAGCAGACCAGACCTGGGTTTGAATCCCACAGCTTCCACTTGCATACTGTGTGACCCTGAGCAAGTCACTTAACCTCCTTGTGCTCCCAGGTCACTCCTGTAAAAAAGCTTCCAGCTTAGTGTGCTATACCTGGTTAAACAACTAAAAAAAAAAATATCTTATTGGCCTTTGCTGCTGCCCTCCTGCACTGATCCAAGTTGTTCATGCTGCCCAATACAATCACCCCCAGGTCCTTTTCTTCCTTATTACTTTCCAGTTGTACTCCACCCAGCTGATAGCTCCTCCCCTGGTTCTTAGCTCCGAAGTGCAGTACCTTGCACTTCTTGGCATTGAACCCCAGCTGCCATGTTACTGACCACTCCTGTAGTCTGTTCAGGTCCTCCTGCAGCCCCTTCCAGCCTTCAATGTCATCTACCACAGCTCCCATCTTTGTGCCATCCACAAACAGACTGATCCTACTCTGGACCCCATGTGAGATATCAGCTATGAATATCCCAAACAACATTAGGCCTAGCACTGATCCCTGTGGCACCCCACTCATCACTTCCCTTGGTGGTAAGAGCCCCCACCACCACCACCCTCTGCTGCCTTCCATTCAGCCAGTTGATGATCCAATTTACCATCTTTGTTCCCACTCCAATGTATCCCAGCTTCCCCCCCAGCCTCCCATGCAGCACGGAAACAAAGGCCTTGCTGGTGTCCAAATACAGGACATCCATGACATGGCCCCTGTCCAGCTCCCTGGTCAGCCAGTCATAATACTCAATTAGATTTGTTTGGTAGGATCTGCCAGAGACAAATCCATGTTGATGACCATCCTAGAGACCATTTTCCTCCAAGAAGGTCACCAGATACTCTTTTAGGATTGTCTCCATGAGCTTCTCCACAATTGATGAGAGACTCACTGGCCTGTAGTTGTCCGGCTTGTCCCTGGGTCCATGTTTGTGAATGGGCACCACATGGCCCATCCTCCAGTTCTGTGGCATGCATCCTGTGTCCAGGGAGGTATTGAACAAGTCAGTCAGTGGCCCCACCAGGATCTCTGCCAGCTCCCTGAGGGTTTTACCATAGCACATCGACAGCACTAGCATCGACATCCCCTACAGCAACAGCTACCATGCCAACTGTCAGCACTGTAGCCTCAGGGATGTCAGTGCATTCAAGCGGGGGGCTGCACCCCCCCAAAATACCTCCATGGGGCCCCCCCACACCCCCAGGTCTCTAGGATTCCAACTCCGAGTCAGAGTTGGACGGGGGGGGGCCAAACACCCAGCAAGGCAGTCTCAGTCACTGCACAGACCATCACAGTGACATGCAGGTTTTGCCCGATTCCTGTTACTGTGATGGTCTTTGCAGTGTCAGAGTCACTGCAGTGATGGTATACCGTCCCTGAGTACCCTAGTGTGGATGCAGTCCAGTCCTGGTGCCTTATCCACACTTAATGCCCTCAATCCCTATGTCAGTCACCCCCTCCTCTCCAGTACCCGCCCTACCCTCCCTTGGGGTATCTGCCCCCGTTTCTCCTTTGTGAACACAGAACAGAAGTATTCATTCAATATCTCTGCCTGCCCCCCTTCTCCACCCACCCACCCTCCATCCTTCCTAATCCTCACAATCTGGTCCTTGTTCTTCCTTCTTTTCTAATGTATATCTAATCATACATTATTTCATCAACCCATACAGTTTTATATTGTTTTCACCAAAGCACACAAGAAAATACTCTGGGATACATTACTCTTCCTCTAATCCTTCTCATTTGCCTATTCACACGGGCACTGCCAGAAGTCCTCATAAGGTTAATCTAAACATGACAACCAGTCTGAATATATAAGACTCTAACCATGAAATATGAATGTGTTGAAACTCTAGTCCAGAAAGTTGTAGTAGCCTGATAGCTTAAAAGAGTAGTGGGCAAGGGAAATGAAAAATAAACCACAGCCTGTTTTACACCTTTATAAATCATTTCTATTTTTTGCCCCATTAGTATGCATGGGTGAGGTTGCAACATGTAAAAGCCTGCCATTCAGTCAAGAATGCTTCACATACGGCAGCCTATAGTGATGCTCTTGTTCCATATTCTTAGATTACACATTCTAGATTTAGATGATTTGATGTTTATTTGATGTCTGTCTAATGTCTCCTGCTTTCAAAAGTTGTGTTTGTATTTTTTGTGAACATCCCACACTCAGCTGCTGTATAACCCACTCACTTGGCACACCAAGCAATCTGTGTATGTTATATAAATCTGAGTGTGTTATTTGTTTTATAAATCTAGCACTTAGCACTGACCCTTCACTCTTTCAATTCCCAGCTGTATAAGCATTGTCATTTTAAACTGCAGCCCATTTTATGCTATAGTGCAGAAAATGTGAGTTGAGACAGGAACTGACAGGGTAAGGAATGATTGTTCAGAACCGAACTTAAAAGAAGTAACACTCAGATTTAAAAGAATACCTAGGTGGTTGTTATTTTCAGCGTAAAATCACATTCTGAAATTCAGCAAAGTAAGTGCCATACAAGTATTAATAGATTGGTGTTTTTTTTTTTTTATATTGGCAAAATTCATTTACTGTACAGGTTTCTGATTGTTTCATTTTCAGTTTTGACAGTATAATGAGTAGACAATTCAGAGTAATTATGTTTACTGTTTATGTTTTTTAAGTAGCCATTGTTCTGCTTTGTTGTTATGATTCAGATTGAGGGGGTCCCAATAACTAAGTACAGTTAAAACTGTTGGTACTCAGGAAGACTAAGAAATGGACTGTGTTGGATTGTGCTGAACTTGTTTAGGTAAAAAAGAAAATATTAATAAAAAGTAAATTGTGAGTAAGAGAAGTCTTTTGGCTAATCTTAAGCATTACACATTTACTTCATTGGGTTCCAGAACCTTAAGAATTCATGAGCTGACACTCTTGATTAGCCAAGAGATGTCTCCTAATTACCATTTACTTATACACTGTAGCACATGCTCATGGCAAGCAAGGTATTTGAACTGTAAGCTTATCCACTTCATCTATAGTACGTTAAGGAGCCTTTAGTGCGCTGCTTTCAGGGCATTATCACTATTACATTACAACCCAATCAATACTTCCTGATTACTTTGATTATAAATCAATAAAGAAAAAACTCCCACAAACATGTTGCCAGTAATTTTTTACCTTTGTCCTGCATTTATCTGGTTTAATATTACAGTTTTCAATTAAAAACTGAGTTGAAAACATAAGACAATAAACACTGATCAGCATTCATTCAAAACAATATCCATTCTTAAGCACTGCTTTCAGACACTGGTCCCAATCCTTTATTTCATGGTTTCTGCACAATCCACCTTTTTCTGTTACTACTATCACATTACTTAAATAGACCTCAGCCTCTGTTAAAGTATATTAAATGAAGAAACTGTTTCCTTTAAAAAGACAATTTTTGTTACATTTCAATTTAACCTCAGCTACTTATAAAAACACTTACAGTATATAAAAGGAAAATAATGGCATTTAAATTGAAACAACAAAATCCCTAGCTCCCTATTCATATGTCTGCAGCTCAGGTAAAGTGTATTACTTGTCATATTGTGATAATGTGCTGAAAAAACAATGCATAAGTATGTCTGATTTAATATGTATTATTACTTAGAAATGACAGATGTAACTATGTCTCCCATGTTAAGTCAGTATCCCTCTCTATTGACTGAGAAATGATGTGATAAAGACTGCTTGTTCTTAAACTTTACCCATATGTATACCATTTCCTATCCCGTGTATGTCAATGCTTACTACAGAGTTCTGATGTAAATACATTTCAAAGATTTAAAATGCCAACTGAATTTTAAAAGAGCTATTTTGTAAAGTTCTGGGCTTCTATCTATAAAGCATAGCATTCCATATTATAAGTATTAAAAAGGCTGGAGCACTACAGTTTCCAGTGAAGATCCCAGATGAATATTTATTAACAAGCATTTGTCAATGCCGAATGTTTGCTTGCTGGTATTAGCATTGGAAATGCAGGAGATAGACAGATGCAGAATAGGAATGGTAGTGAAGTATTAAACTTCACGCCAACCCCACCTCCATACAGAGACAGACAGGCATTAGGGTATGTGTTTTGGTCATCGCCCATAATGTTCATGCCATTTCACCTCACCCTGTCCTGTAGACACTGACAAGTGTTGAGGTGTGCCTTGGGGTGTTCAGCTTTACAGTCATCCCATTCCATAAGGACATATGCTGAAATGGGTGGAGTATAGGAAAATGGGGTGATTTCTGGGGCCAGAGAGTTCAAGGCACACCTCGATGCTTGTCACTGGATGCAGGGTGGGGAAATGGCATGAGCATTACAGTCAGCAACCCAAAGGCACACCCCTGATGCCTGTCAGTCTATATAGGGTGGGACATTATGGTTAGAAAACCTAATGCCCCGGGCGTTTGTTGGTATTTGCACTGCAAATTTTCAACATGGCCTTTTGGTGACCACCACCTCATGAATGCATTTGGGACCTCTTCTCATGAACAGTGGCACTGTGATTTTGTTAACGTGTCCCGAACTTTGAGTTCCCACAGTGACCGTGCCATTGTGTGCCACATGTATGAAAAACACAGATCAGGCAGAATGTGAGGAATGACAGCTGTACCATTCATAGGGAGGTGTGAAGAGATGGCAATGTTGAAAATCTGTAGTGAAAATATTAAAAATGCTCGAACTTCTGAGCATACGTGGAAACTGCAAAATGCATGCATGTAACACAGTCATTTAGTGGAATTATTTCAAGAAATTTTCAACATATGCATTTTGTGACCTCTGCTCATGAACACTGTCACTATAATTTTTTTAATCTGTCCCGAACATTGATTTCCCACAGCAACCACTCTATTCTGCACCAGATGTGTAAATGCATATTTCAGGCAGGATATAAAAAATGTCAGCTGTACTGTTTGTAAGGAGGTGTGGAAAATTGCCGATGTTGAAAATCTGAAGTGAAAATATTACAAATGCACAAAATTATGAGGGTGCATGGAAACTGCACAATGTACACTCATAACATAGTCATTTTATGGACTTTTGTCACAAAATTTTCAACATAGGCATTTTAGCATCTCTGCTCATGAACAATGTTATTGTGATTTTCTTAATCTGTCCATAACACTGACTTCCCACAGTGACCATGCTATTGTGTGCCGGAAGTGCAAAAACGCATTTCGGCCAGGATGTGAAAAATTATAGCTATACTGTTCATAAGGATGTCTGGAAAAATGCCAATGTTGAAAATCTGGAGTGAAAATACTACAAATTTGTGAAGTTTTGAAAGTGCGTGGAAACTGCGCAACGCACACTCGTAACGCAGTAATTTTATGGACATTTGTCACCAAATTTTCAACACAGGCATTTTAGCACCTCTGCTCATGAACAGAGTCACAGTGATTTTCTTAATCTGTCCCAAACACTGATTTCCCACAGTGACTGTGCTATTCTGCACCGGAAGTGCAAAAACACATTTCAGCCAGGATGTGAAAAAATGATAGCTACACTGTTCATAAGGAGGTGTGGAAAAATGGCAATGTTGAAAATTTGGAGTGAAAATATTACAGATTCACGAAGTTACGAGTGTGCATGGAAACCATCCAATGCACGCTCATAAAACAGTCATTTTTTGGAATTTTTTCACCAAATTTGCAACATAGGCTTTTTGAGAGCCTACTTCATGAACAGTGGCACTGTCATTTCATTAATCAGTCCTGAAAGGTGAGTCCGTGCAATGACCATAAAATCACCTTTCAGGACCAAATAACTTCATGACAGTGACTGAATTCATGAGGAGGGGTCCCAATAACCCCATGTTGAACATTTGGTGACAAAAGTCAAAAAAATGGCTGAGATATCCACATAAGTTGAAAAAACCCTGTTTATGCCACTATACAGCTTACTGGCATTTCTTCAGTTTGCAGTCAGCTTTGAAGAGTGCAGATGTGTTCCCGGACCACCGAAGATCATTGTGCTGGGCTCCCGAGGTAAGTATGGGGTGAGGGGAGTGTGGGGAGGCAGGGTGAGCAGAGGGTGGCTGCGGGTTGAGTGGGCACGAGACACTGCAAAGGACTGTTTTCTTGGATTCAGGGAGCACAAAAAAAAAAAAGACATTGTGGGAAGGTTTTTGTTTTTTAGGCTTGCTTTGGTCACACTGGGGTGGGCTCCCAGTGTGCCACCTGCATTTTTGGGGAGGGGGGACTGGAGCTGATAGGGATTGGGACCCTCATCTGCAAAGAAAGACTGTTTGGGGGCATGATGCTGAGGGGAATGGGCACCCCCTCAGCACACAACAAATGGGGGGGAAATTATGCTGATGGGGAGTGGGCTCCCCCGTCAGCAAATGAACTGGGTTGGGGGCATGCCGACAGGGGGATTGAGCACCCCCATTGGCTTTCATGGGGCTGTGAGGCAGACAGAGATAGCTGCCACCATGTTCATGAAACTGTTACACCAGGCAAGGTACTGCCCTGCAATGACGGGTCACTCCCTTATTGCAGCGGAATGGTTGACACTGCGATGGCGAAGCAGCCCCTGATTGTGGGCGGCCAAATCATTTCAAGTTGGTGGCACTTCTGCAGAACCAATGTCATCAGGACAGTGGGCCTGCATTGGTTGAACATTGCCAAGCCCACAAATGCAGTGCCGGCATTGTCCCCCACAGTGCCGCACCTCCACAACCCACTTCTCTCCTAAGCTGCCACACAATGTTTTTTGTGCATGCACACAAGCAAACATAAAAAAGAACCCATTCATGGCCTAATTTTAATTTTCTGAGCTGTATGTTGTTCTTGTTGTAGGAACTGAATTTTGTACAATACATGCAGACGGGGGCTGTAATAGCTCCCAAAGCTCTCGGCATAATATGCAAAGTCTGATGTGGATAATGGACTGATACATGATTGTTGCATAATATACAGTAATATATTGAGTCGATTGTAAGTTATTACAAGTCATGTATCTACGATGTGATTTTCACATGTCAAAAGTGAAATGCTATAAGGCCTATAGAAAGGCAACTAGCATGTTGGGGTGTATTGAGAGACATTTTGACAACAGGAGGAAAAGAGTAATACTACCTTTCTATAGATCACTGGTAAGACCCCATTTGAAATACTGTACCCTGTTCTGGAGTCCCCACCTGAGGAAAGACAGAGAGACAGGCTGGAGACAGTGCAGCATATGGTAAACAAAATGATTCAGGATCAACAGGCAGGGTCTTATGAGGATTGACTTAGGGCACTGAACATGTACTCACTGGAGGTCAGAAGGGAGTAGGACAACATGATAGAGACCTTAAAGTTCCTGAAAGAAATAAACAAGATAAATTGCTAGGAACTTTTCAGTAGGAATGGTGGTTCAAAACAGGGGAGCATGAGTGGAAGCTAGCAGGGGAAGGGATTCAGGAAGGGTGTGAGAACATTTTGCTTTATGGAGAGATTGGTTGAGCTGTAAAACCATCTGCTGAGTGAGGTGGTGGGTGCAAAAACCATTAATGAGTTAAATCACAGCTGGGACAGAATATATTTCTAATTAGAAAATGGCTTTAAAAATCCTAGCATTCTGAGTGGCTAGCAGAGTAAACTTGCGGGTGGGTATTTTTCGATAGAGCCCGCAACAAAACAAGTACCAATTTGGGTTGCCCCATTACATGGCATATCATTGGACACCCCAAATTTTCAAGTTGTCCACCCACTATTTTCTATGTGCCGCTTAGACGGCCACCAAGAGATGCAGCCCCCACCCCCCCAAAGTACACCACACACCAAACCACTACTCAGCAGCAAAAAAGAAAAAACACATTTCATCAACCCTTTAAACTGCCCACTTGCACCAAACTCACTCAAGTCATGGACGGCCCAGCAGCCCATGTTCCTCCATACACTGGCAGATCTATTAGCTCCCCCTCAGGCAGCGCGTCTTCACGATTGGGAACACAAGTTGTAAAAGTCCCCTGAGCACTCCACACCGCAAATTCTCGGAGTCCGTAAAGGATTGCAATTGCTCCCCACTCAGCATCCCAACTCACACAAACAGCAACACCATGAAAAAGGGAAAGTGATTTACCTATTTTTTCCCACTTTCACCTCACTCCATTCCATCCAGCCATCCTCATCAGGCTGTTAGTGTTGCCGCACACCTGCCAACTACTCAAGACCAGAGTTCCTCAATGAGGAAAAAAATAATCTAGCCTATCAATAATTTTTGCAGAACATGAAAAAATCTTTTATTATTAGCACGGCGCTGGGTGGGGTAGGGTTGAGGAACAGGGGACAAAGAGAAACCACAAACTAAATAAAAACATACTCTCAAAATGGCAGTGCCCTCTACTGGAAAACTTGCAGAATGTGCCAGTAGAGGGCCTACTTTACAAATAAGTCATTTTTTGTTCTTCATTTTTATTAATTTAAAAGGTTATTTTCATTTGTAATTTTTTTTACATGTCAACAAATGAGCCATTTTCTAAGTGCAATAATACCTCCAGGGTGGGTGGTATTGGGAAATACCAGACCTTCCAGGGGCTATAAGGCCCTACGCCTGTGACATTGGGCCTCATTATGCCCCTGGGCGGTCCTGTATTTACCAATACCGCCAATCCGGTTGAGTATTACTGCTTACATAGCTACTCAGTGGTGTAGCAGTAAAGCAGGGAGCAAAGAGGGATGTAAGGGTGAAACCTCATCTAGACAATGAGTCATGGGGTAGGATACAGTAAAACAGGGCAGATTCTGCTGACATTGTCTATATTTCTATGCTTTAAGATCATATTGGTTTTAGACATTTGAAAGAAATGCTAAAAGTATAGAATGGTATCTTACTTTCATTAAGAAAACTGCACACTAACAATTCTCTGGTAATGGGAATTTTTGTGGGTGGATGTCTTTAGAGAACAATCAATGAGATGAATCTTTCAGAACTGAAAATAAATGTATTCACTGACAGCATGATATACAATTATTAATTGACTGTAATTAGGTTATCCTGTTTCATATTGTCATAGTGCCATTGTCTTGTATTATCATGTTGCACTGTTTTTATTGTATTGTACTCTTCCAGATTGTGCCTGAAAAAATGGATTATGGGCTCTATGCACTATAGAGTGTAAAGCCTAATTACCCTACATCTGCTAGCCATGCATCAGGAGTCCCATGGACCCCCATGGCATTCATGCAAGGGAAGCACGTCCCTTCAGCACTGGATCCCCTGTCCATCAGTTCAGCTATGCATGTGGACAGACTGGGGGAGTGGCCAGGGAGCATGCCCACACTTCGCCCCATTAACTAAGATGTGGAGGACTGGGAAAAGGGGGGGGTCAGGCCACATGCAGAGAGGCCCATCCATAGCTGCTGCACCCCCCCCCACAAACAACACCCTCCAGTCATATTAGGAGAGCCAACCCCTCCATGCCATGCTGCCACAGCCCTACAGTCAGACAGAGAGGACATGGGGCAGCCATTGGAGCACTCACCTGAAGTTAATTACATTCTGGGACATGCAGTGTCTCACAATCCCCTGCTCCATGTGGAGCAGGGGATCCACTTTGGGACTGGGACCATACCTTATTGGATGCCTGCCTGTGTCTGCCAAACTGCCCTGCCATGTACCAACATGCTGGGGGGGAGAGGCCACAAACAGGCAGTCTGCGGTGGCCAGCAGTGATGAATGCTGTGCCCTGCATGCTTGTCCACAGGACGGGATGTGTGGGGGTTGGATATGTGCTGATCACATGTACCTGGCCCACATTGGTACATAGGCAACATTATGCCTAGTCCTCTTACCTGGAGAACAAAACAAAAATTAATATATAAATAAACTTTCACAACAAAAATCCCACAGCAGCTCAGTAATAAGAACCATCCCCTCCCAATATATTCACTCACATCTTAAGCTGCTTTGCACCCAATGACTATTTTATACAAATTACACTTTACAGGTTGCATCCTTTGAAAAATGATGCAGGTCCCAGAGAAAGTCATGCTTCTCCTTATTGGAAAACAAAAACAGATATACACATTTTAACAAGGATTAAGGGGGAAGTATCTAGCTCTCAGGAGACTGTGCTCAACCAAAATAAATACAAGGGAAGCTACTCACTCACCAAGCATAAAATAAATGATTTTTATTCAAAATGCTTGGATGGCCAAACTGACCACATGAAATCACCAAAATTTCCCAGTATTTTAACTGCTTCCTCAGCTGAGTAAGCGTAACTAAGCATACATTTAATGACAATATTTTTTTATAGTGTGCCAAAAAATTCTGTGTACCATGGTTCCCCATGATATATGCCCCCAAAATGCTATAGGTTTGTAGCAGCCTGCTAGTGACAAGCAAGGGCCATCTGGAATGTCTGAACCTCATGATTTCATGATGTTCTGCATGTAAAATCATTGGGTCTAAACTCAATTTCTAGAGCAAGTAGTATCGGGTGACTATAGTGGCACACAACAAGAGTGGGAGTCCTCAAGGGGAGTCACCAGAGGTAGATGTCAGGATGCCAGAATGCTCTGCTTGTTCCACCTACCTGTAGGCTCTAAGGGCCAAGTAATTTTGTGCTGCCTCTCAACAGAGGTACTGTATGGTACCACTGTCATTTTATAATATGTATTAGTACCTATCTATAGAGTTGCTTTATAGATAGGACTCCTAGTGCTCTGCAGCACCTTCTCCAGATTTCTATGACAGGGTTCCTAGCCTTCTGCACCAGCATTTTGTGATTTCTGTAGTATGCAGTTTTCTTTTCTGTGGCAGAATGCAGTCCTGCCATTGGCTAAAATGTGATGTAGGGCCATCAATGACATCATATGCCAAACATAGAGGAGGGACTTCAGGTTGAACAAGATGGGAAAGGGAGCCAGACACAAAAATAACTGTGTATTTGAATGAAAATTCACCAACAACAATTCATTCTATGTCACTATATTCTGCAGCATGATGCAAATTCTGCTGAAGAGTCCATGGCCACGGAACTACAGAATTCCTAGGCCTTACTCATAGTATCACTGCTTTGTTATAATCTGTATTAGCTCTCTATACAGCTTCCTCCTAGGACTGTTGCTGTTTAATTTCTAGTAACTGTTTATAAAATTGCTTCATAGTACCACTGCTTCGTTATAATTTATATTACCTCTACAGAGCTTCCTCCTAGACCCACTGTTATTTAATTTGTATTACCTGTCAATAGAGTTGCTTTATATTACCATTGCATTGCTATACTTTGTATTACTTATTTTATTGATCTGCCTGCTAGTACTGCTGATGTTTAATCTGCATTGCCATTTTTATGTTGGCTCATGCTTGCGCAGCCAACATCTTGCAGTAGTAGCAGATTTGGAGGCATGGTCACTGTTGGGCGAATGCAGGACATGCATCGGGAGATGCATCCCTCATTCCCCAATCAGCCAGCAGCAGGCGCTGACCTCATGCATCTGTAATGTGGCCTCCAGAACAAAGAAAAGGTCCGCTGCAATGAGAGCAAAGCTGTCATGCAGCGTGACCACAACATGCCTCCCGACGTGCAGGCAACATGGCAGCAGTGACTGCCGCCACCGCCTGTCACAATGCTGATGGGGGAGCCCACTCCCCGTCGGCATACTGAACCCCCTCCCATTTAAAATGTATGCCGAGAGGGTGCCCAATCCCCTCGGCATCATGTGGCCCCCAACAGTTTTCTTTGTTGACGGGGTCCAATCCCCATCAGCGCTTATCCCCTGTCCCCATTGATTTTGCTGACGGGGGCCCACTCCCGTCAGCATAATATCCCCACTTTTATTTGCACGCTGCCGAGGGTGCCCAATCCCCATGGCTGATGTCTCCCAGTATGTGTACCAACAGGGTGCCCAATCCCCATCAGCTACAGAATTCCCCCCAAAAAACATTAGGTCGCAAGCTGGGAGCCCACCCCATGCCAAATCCCTGCAAAAACCCATCCCGCAATGTTTTTTTTTGTTTGTTTTAAACCTCTAAAAATAAATGGTCCTCGCGGTCTCCCTGCCCCCCCACAACCCATGCCCACCCTCTCGCACCCTGTCTCCCCACACCCAACACCCCATACTTACCTCTGGAGTCTAGCGCAACGATCTTTGGTGGACCGGGAACACATCTGCACTCTTCAAAGCCGACCACGAACTGAAGAAATTCCGGTATGCTGTATAACGGCATAAATAGGGTTTTTTCAACTTTGTTGCATATCTCAGCCATTTTGGGGAATTTTGGCACCAGCTATTCGGTCCCGAAAGGTGATTTCACAGTCACTGCGCAGAATCACCTTTCGGGACTGATTAACGAAACGACAGTGCCATTGTCCATGAGGGGGGCTCTCAAAAGCCTATGTTGCAAATTTGGTGGGAAAAATCAAAAAAATGGCTGTTTTACGAGTGTGCCTTGTGCAGTTTCCACACACGCATGTAACTTCATGAATTTGTAATATTTTCACTCCAGATTTTCAAAATTGGCATTTTACCACACCTTCTTATGAACAGTATAGCTGTCATTTTACATATCCTGACCAAAATTTGTTTTCACATGACAGGTGCAGAATAGCACGGTCGCTGTGGGAAATCAGTTTTCAGGACAGTTTGAGGAAATGACGCTGACACTGTTCATGAGCAGAGGTCCTAAAATGCCTATGTTGAAAATTTGGTGCTGAACGTCCATAAAATGACTGTGTTACAAGCATGTGTTGCGCAGTTTCCACGCACCCTTGTAACTTCACAAATTTGCGATATTTTCATGCCAGACTTTCAACACTGGCATTTTTTCACACCTCCTTATGAACAGCTCAGCTGTCATTTTTCACATCCTGCCCAAAATGTGTTTCCGCATATGTGGCGCACAATGGCATGGTCACAGTGGGAAATCAACTTTTGGGACAGATTAACAAAATAACAGTGCCACTGTTCATGAGGGGCAGTCTCAAAATGCCTATGTTGAAAATGTGGCTAACAAACTCCCAAAAATAATTGAGTTACGGATGTGTGTTGCGCAGTTTCTATGCATGCTCATGACTTCACCAATTTTTCATATTTTCACTCCAGATTTCCATGTTACCATTTTTTTACACCTTCTCATGAACAATACAGTTGTAATTTTCCACATCCTGCCCAAAATGTGTTTTTGTCCCTGTGTCACCAAATGGCATAGCCACTGTGCAAAACCACCTTTCAGCTAACAAACTGATTGTGTCACATTTCTTGAGGTGGCCTCACAAACAGCCCATGTTGAAAATGTGAAGTGAAAATACCAACACACACGGTGTTAGGGTTTCCAACTGTAGTACCCCACCCTGTAGAGACTGACAGGCATCAGGGGTGTGACTTGGGATCATCGGCAGTAATGCTTACGCCATTCCACCCCACCCCACCCCACCCTGCAGCCAGTGACAGGCATCGTGGTGTGCCTCGCACTGTCCTGCCACAGAGTTCACCCCATTCTCCTATACTGCACCCACCTCAGTGTATTTCCTTATGGAATGGGGTAAGTTTAATGCCCAAAGACCCCAAAGCACACCACAACACTTTTCAGTGCCTACAGGATAGGGTGAGGTACAATGGCATGAGTGTTATAGCTGATGACCCAAACACCCCCCCAATGCCTGTCGCTCTCTACAGGGTGGGGGTGGGGTTGGCATCACTTCAATACTTCACTGCCATTCCTATTATGCACCTCTACCTCCGGCACTACCAATGCCAATGCCAGCAAGACAACATTCGGCATTGACAAATGCTTGCTTTCAGTTGCTTTGCAATACCACTACTTTGTTATAAATTGTATTAATACAGCTAACTCATAGTGCCATTGCTGTTTATTTGTATTACCTCACTATAGTGCTGGCTCATAGTGACATTACTCTTTCATTCTTATTACCTCACTATAGTGCTGGCAACTGCACTTTACCTTGTACTACCTCTCTTAGACTGTATTACTTTGCTAATTGCTATCTGTAAATGACAGAAAGTATATCTCTTCTCCACTACTTTTGTCTTGTTTGCTTCCTCTCCTGTATATTCCAGCATGTCTCCCTTCTATTTTCCTGCCTTCCCCCTTCTATTGTACCTCCTCCCCTTCCTCCTTTCATTTTATCCTCTTCCTTTTCATTCAGTGCTAGGTGCTCCAGCTCCTCCTCTCCCACTCTACCTTTACCTATTCCCTCTCTAACTCTCTCTCTCTCGCACCACAATCCCCCCTTACGGTCTCTGTGTCTCTTTCCCTCATTCCTTTCCCTTATCTAAACCTTAGAAACATAGAAAGTGATGGCAGAAGGCAACCATACGGTCCATCTAGTCTGCCCATAGGCCTACCCGCCCCTTAACTGCTAGTCAGTGTTGTGGTGTCTTCGTACCTGTCCCAAGCATCCTTGAAACCTACCACTGTTTTTGCCCCCAACACTACCTGAGGAAGGCTGTTCCATGCATCCACCACCCCCTCAGTAAAGAAAAACTTGTGTGTGTTACCTCTGAATTTGCCCCTCTCCCACGTCATGTTGTGCCCCCTAGTTCTTGTGTTTTCTGACTTGGAACAGTTCCTGAACCTGCACCTTGTTTATTCCATTTAGTAACTTGTAGGTCTCAATCATGTCTTCCCTCTCCCTCTGCTGCTCCAGGGAGTACATGTTCAGGTTTTGCAGACACTGTTCATAGTTTTGTTCTGTAGGCCATGTATCATTTTTGTAGGTCTCCTTTGCACTGTCTCCAGTATGTTGATATCCTTTTTTAGGTGTGGTTTCCAGAAATGTACACTGTACTCCATGTGTGACCTCACCAGAGATCTATAGAATGGCAGGATGACCTTCTTTTTTCTGCTGGTGATTCCCCTGCCAATGCAGCCCAATATGCCATTCATCCATAGTGCAGCTTTCTTGCACTGTTTGGACATCTTTAGGTCATCCATTATAATTATTCCCAGATCCCTTTCCTATTTGGAAGATTCCAGTTGTACTCCTCCCAGGTAGTAATCCTCTCCTGGGTTGGCCCCTCCTAGGTGCATGATCTTGCTTTGTTTTGCATTAAACTTTAGTTGCCATGTTTCTGACCATTTTTCCAGAGCCTTAAGGTCGGCCTTCATCTTTTCTACCCAACCTGAAGTGTCTACCCTATTGCTTACTTTTGTGTCATTTGAATAATTTCACCATCCCCTCTAGTCCCTCAGTTACTGTATGTCACTAATAAAAATATTGAATAAGATTGGACCGAGTACTGATCTTCTGAAAGAAAGCCATTTACAAGTACCCTCTGTGTCCTTCCAATGTGCCACTTCCTGACCCATTTCACTACTTGCCAACCTACTCCCATTCTGTCCAGTTTGTTGAGTAGCCTTCTGTGTGGGACTAAGTTGAAGGCTTTGCTGAAATCCAGGTATAGTATGTCTACTGAGCCACCCTGGTCTATTATTTTAGTCACCCAGTTAAAGAAGTCTATCAGATTGGTTTGGCATGACCTTCCTGTTGTAGAGCCATGCTGTTTTGTGTCTAATTTGTTGTTTTCTTCTAGAAAGGATATAATCCTCTTCTGGAGCAGGGTTTCCATTATGTTGCCCACAACTGAGGTTAGGCTTACTAGTCTGTAGTTGTTTGCACTTTCCCTGCTTCCGCTTTTGTGCAGAGGAATAACTGTTGCCTTCTTCCAGTTTTGGGGGACCTCCCCCAGCTTGAATGATAGGTTGAAAAGATCAGCCAGAGGCGCTGCCAGCTCATCCCTTAGTTCTCTTAGTAATCTAGGGTGAATTTCATCTGGTCCCATGGCCCGGTTTGTATTGAGTTTTTCTAGTTCCTTTAGAACCCTTTCTTTTGTAAAGGGAATTGAGTGTATTCCAACTCCTTCCTTGTTGTGTGTTGCATTGCTAGGTCCACATCCTTCCTCCTCCTTGGTGAATACAGAGCAGAAGTAACTGCTGAGTATTTCAGCCTTGTCCTTGTCATTTTCTGTGATCTCCCCAGCCACCCTTGTGAGTCTAACAATACCTCCTGGTGTCTTTCTCTTCTCACTGACATATCTATAGAATGTATTGTCACACTTTTTGACCTCCTTGGCTATCCTCTCCTCAGTTTCTGCTTTTGCTGTCCTGATCACTTTGTTTGCTTCCTTCTGTGTCTCCTTATATTCTTCTTTGTCCTTGTCGGATCTGGTTTGTATTTCCTAAAAGCCATTCTTTTCTCCCTGACCGCAGTGGCTACTTCTTTAGAAAACCAGAGTGGTTTTCTTTTCTTTTTAGCTTTTCTTACCATTCTTATGCAATGGTTTGCAGTATTTAGCATAGCCATTTTGAGCTGTATCCAGTAGTCTTCAACATGTATCCCCCACGTAATGTTAGCCAGCCTCAGCTTACGACTTTGCTTCATTTTTGTGAAGTTTGCTCGTCTAAAGTCCATGACTTTTCTTTTGAAGTGCTTTGTGTCTGTTTTTGTCTTGACCTGGAACCACACCATACAGTGGTCACTGGTCCCCAGGTGGCTCCTAATCTCTACCTCTGTGATATTGTTCCCGTTTGTTAGTAACAGGTCAAGGACTGCTTCCCCCTTGTTTTGTCCTTTATGAGCTGTTTCAGGCCTGATATGTGCAGGGCCTCTAGAAAGTCCTTGCTTCTGGTTGAACTCACTGTATGTGTATCCCAGTTTATGTCAGATAACTTGAAGTAACCCAGTACAACCACCTCCCTTTTGTCACTCATTTTGTGCGTTTTCCAATATTTCCATGTCCCCCTCCACACTTGTTTGCTGGGGGCCGGTTGAACACTCCTACCTGAGTTGCTGCTCCATTGTTTGCCTCTAGAGTGACTCAAAATGACTTTCTTTTGGTATTGTCATTTTGAGTCATAGTAGAATTTATTCCATCTCTTACATACATAGCTACACCCTCCCCCCTTTAATACCAGTTCTGGCTTTCAAAAATAGACAGTATCCTGATATAGTCATGTCCCAGTCATGGTTATTGTTGAACCATGTTTCTGTGACGGCCATCCAGTCCAGATCAGCTTTGGCAATGAAGGTGGTGAGGTCCTCTAATTTATTTGTCAGACTCCTTGAGTTTGTGAACATAGCTTTCCATGTGTGGTCACCCCCCCTCCTTTTTTGTGCCCTGTTGTATGTTTGAACAATTTATTGTCTTGACCTTATCTGACAGATTTATTTCCTCCATTGCACTTGCACCCCTGATTTGTTTGTATTTTGGAGGAGAGGTAGCAGATCCATACATTGCTGCTGTCCTCTCCCCAGTGTTTAGTTTAAATGGTTTATGGCTACATCCAGTTTCTGACCAAGAGCCCATGTGCCTTCCCGAGTGAGGTGCAGACCATCAAATTTGAAGAGCCCTCTGTCCCAGAAGTCGTGCCAGTTTCCTATGAAGAGGTGCCCCTTTTCTTGACACCAGCTCTGGAGCCAGTTGATCAGCTCATCAATTTGCTCTTTCCGTATCCTATCCATACTGCCTCCATTTTCCCCATACTGGCAGGATCTTAGAGAAAACAATGTTTGAGGAGTGGGAGGACAGTTTGTCACCTAGGCGAGAGTGGTGCTGTTTTGTCTCTTTGGCCGTCTGATTTGCCAGATCATTAGTACCTATATGGATGAAAACGCCAGTGCATTTACCTTCTCTTTTTATTAACCTATGTATGCAGTCAGTGTCCCTTTTTGCAGAGGTACCAGGTAGACATTTAACTATGACCTCCGTCTCTGGATCCTGCTGTCTGTGTGATTTTACTCCTTGGATCATGAAATCACCTACAATAAGAACTTTCCTTAGCTTCTTGTTAATAAATGCCTTTGCAGTGCTTTCCTTGCTCTTTCCTGTTTCGTACCTCAAGGGAATCAACAAAGTCCAAGAGGGTAGCATCTTTCAAAAAAAGAGGTGTGCAAGAACAAGAGGGCACAATTTGAAGATAGAGGGGGCGGCTCAGAGGTAATTTAAGGAAGTATTTTTTCACAGAGAGGGTTGTGGATGCATGGAACGGCCTTCCGGAGGAGGTTGTGGAGTCAAAATCAGTGGGAGAATTCAAGCATGCATGGGATAGTCATAAGGCAATTCTAGGGGGTGGGGGTAGGAAGAAGTAGGCTGCTGGTTAACTAGGATCTGCAGCTTATCCAGTAGGTAGGGAAATGGGTAGACTGGGTGGGCCAAGCGGTCCTTATCTGCCATCAAATTCTATGTTTCTATGTTTCTATGTTCCCTATCCGTGATGTATGTTATTATACCCCTGTTTGTGTTCCATGGCTAGAGGGGTGTATCGATTAGTTGTTTTTATTTGTGCTTCATGGTATGGAGACTGCTGTTGAGGCATGTGCGATGTTTTCCTGCCCCTCTTTACTACTTGCCATTTTCCTGGACCAGGGGTCGTCAATCTGTGTGGAATAACCTCCTGGTGGAGATGGTGTGGTGTATAGAGGGACTGCTATTAAGGCCTGTGTGATGTTTTTCTGCCCCCCTTTACTACTTGCCATTCTCTTGGATATGGGGTGGTCAAGTGGTGTGGAATGACCTCCTGGTGGAGATGGTGTGGTGTACAGGGGTGAGCAGGTACTTGGTTTCTAATGACATTGTGGAGACAATTTTTTGGGTTCCATTCCTCTTTGAGTTGAGCTTTCATATGTTGTTTTGTCCAGCAAGTGGGGCAATGTCCTAGTGCCTGAATGTGTGCCCTCTGAAAGGATGCAGTGCACCCCTGGCAGATGATGATGTCCATGGCCTATTAGGGTGCCTTTGAGGATGAAAGAAAGTAGAGGTAGTAGTATATGGAAAACAATACACTATTATGTAATACACTATTGTCTGAAAGAAAAAAAAAGAAAATATTTTTTTTCTTTGAGTTGTGCTGAAACTGCGCCACTTCCTCCTAGCAGGCAGGAAGGTGGAGTGTTGTCCAGCTGTAATAAAAACTGCTCCTTATGCTGAGAGAGCAGCCGCTGGCTGGGTCTGAGCAGAGTGATCTAGGAGAGAAGTTGCCTCAGTGGAGATAGGAGCCCGGACTATACACTCCAAGGGGGATTCACCCAGGTAGAACTGCTGTCAAGGAATCCCTGCTTCTGTACCTGTCAGAGTCTGCATTCCCTCCATGAGTGGTCTCTCTCCTAGTCAGTGAAGATCAGTAAAGCTCAGCAGACAGTAAGGCTAGGTGATGAATCGCACTTAACGTATGCCTCCTAGGGTTGCTCTTTGTGTCTGAGCTGTACAGCAGTACAAATGCTGATTTACATACAGCAGCCAGAAATTCTGGGTTAGTGTTCCAGCTGCTCTTTATGCTGAGAGAGCAGCTGTTGGCTGGGTCTGAGCAGAGTGGTCAAGGAGAGAAGTTGCCTCAACGAAGATAGGAGCCCAGACTGTGCACTGCAAGGGAGATTCACCCAGGTAGAACTGCTGTCAAGGAATCCCTGCTTCTGCACCTGTCTGAGTCTGCCTTCCCTCCATGACTGGTCTCTCTCCCAGTCTGTGAAGATCAGTGAAGCTCAGCAGAGAGTATGACTAGGGGCTGGACCACACTTGGCGTATGCCTCCTAGGGTTGCCCTTTGTGTCTGAGCTAGGTGCTCCAGCTCCTCCCCTCCCACTCTACCTTTATCTATTCCCTCTGTAACTCTCTCTCTCTCTCCACAATCCCCCCTTGTGGTCTTTTGTTTCTCTTTCCCTCAATGGCACTCTCTTCCACCCTCTCACCCTGTTCATTTCCAGTGTGCTTCCCTTCCCTTCACTGCTCTGGTTTCTTATGTAAGATAGTCATTGCCCTTTTATTTTTCCTCTCAGGAAACATTGAATGAAATCCTGGCCCTGCTTCTGTACCACTCTTTCCCTATCTGCCTAAGGGGTCTTAGTAATTTTCTTTATGTGAGGAGCCTTCTTTCAAAGTGTGACCAGCTTAGGCTGTTGGTTCTACAAACTAACACTGATATCCTGGTCCTCGCTAAGTCTGCTAGGATCAGTGATGTGTCACCTCCATTCCTGGTTATGCACCCTTTCAGCAGGATCAGGGTAAGAGGTGGCAGTGTGCTTGTTTATGTCTTTTGTTGCTTCCACCTTGATGTTGTCTTTTGTGCTGCTATCCTTTCCTCCCATAAAATTATTCTATGTAAAGTTTCTTTCCCTCAATCTCTTCCCATCTTCCTTGGTGGGGTTAACTGGTCCCCTAAGGCCAAATCCGATTCATTCGTTGCCCTCCTCTCATCCTTACTGGCTGTCTCATCCTCCTGGGAACTTATTATCCTTGGAGACTTCAATTTAAACTACAGTTGCTCAGATAGTATCTGAAAAAATAGGGCAAAATCTGGGAGTGTTCTTGGATTCCAGATCCCTAGGATTATGGCAATGAAAATCCAAGAAATGATACTGATTGGATCTCAGATTAGATCGTCAAAATCCAAGAATGCAAAATACATTTTCGATCTTTTTGGCTCAGTGTCAACATTCCCACAGGAAGTGTTTAACATCACTTCCAGTTGGTTCTGGTGGGCAAATTTCACATTTGTGTTGGCTAGGCACTTGTGCAGATTAGACGTGGCTGCTCCTGGAGTTAATAGTGTGTTTTGACTATTTTCTCAGTTGTTTTGGAAGTTTAAATCTTCAGCTATTGGAGTACTGTAAGTACTACTACTATTCTTTGCATCTGATCCCTCTGGCTTTGTGTATATACCGTACCAGTTCTTCTCCTGCTGTTAAAACTTTAGGATAGGAGATGTGTACTGTATGTGTGAGAGAAGTGTGGTGTTAGAACAGACCTGCAACAACACATAGCACTCTCTCTCTACCCCATATAGCGAGTCTTTGGGCCAGGTTCATTTTTACAAGAATCTTCATTTCCCAGTAGGGCTCTATTAGGGGTGTTTAAAAGTGGTATGCTGACTGAACAATGACTCCAGTATGGCAAAATCCCTCACAGTGATACTCTCAACAGGTTTCGAGATTGTCGCTGTGAGGGACCCGAGGGCAATGTTTTGCCTTTTCGCTGTCTTTCACCCCCCTTCAAAACAACTCCAACTCAGAGTTAGATATATTAAGAAGGGGGGCACAGGGGGCACAGACCCCCGACAGAAAACACACAATGTCTAACAGGTGAAATTTTGCCTGTCAACATTGGGGCTCTTATCATGCCAAACCTCAACAACACTGTTGTCATGTCGGCATGGTAAAAAACATACCTTTTTGTGGTCTTTCTGGCCTTCTGTATTTTTTCTTCTCTGTCCTCTCAGACCTGAATAATCTAATCATCTGATCTAATTTCTGAATTTTTCAAAACTTAAATAGGTACTGTGGTTGTATGCCTTTTTGAAAAAGTAACTGGGGTGTAGTGTTTGTGTTTATCGGGATTGCAGAATTGTCTTATTTATTTTTTAGCCACTGTTCTCCCTTTTGTCATGTACTTGAGACTTACGTGAGTAGACATCTGTTCCTGTTTGTGGTGTGTGCAGTTGGTGTTTTTGATGGTGAGTGCACTAATTCAATCAGTGCTGCTCAGCGCTCACTGCCGCAGTGCTAGTTCTGCTGAGTGACCACTTTTCTGTCTGTGGTGGCTGGCTGTATGGTGCCATCTGGGAGTCACATCTGTGTATTTCATGATGCCAGTTGAACAGACACAAATAGTCAGTGAGACTCCATACTCCATTCTCCTGAGTCCTCCTGACATACATATCTTGTAGGTAGTAGGCAGTAACAGGTTTAAGTTAGTACTAATAGGCACCAATATAATTATGTAGTATTATTCACTTCAAGTTACAGTATACTTTACTTCATTCTGAGAAATAAGAAAATATATACTCATTTGATTGATGGTACAGTGGTGCATCTGTCTGGCAGTGAAGAGTGGCAGAATATGTTGCCAGACAGCTCTTTTGCAGTTCTTTCTTCTTGTTTCTTGATTATTCTGCAGTGCTCTCCCAGTTTAGTTAGTCTGTTGAAGAAAAGTAAACTTTTGTCATTGTCGTCATACTCTCCCTGCTGGTACAGTAAATGGGTGGTGTTAAATGGCTATCAGTATCAATATTATGTACATAAAACTAGATAACATACTACTGTACTAGTAGCACCATACCTACCTGATGCAGTTCCTGCCCCTTCTTATTCTTGTTGTTACCTTTTTCCATAAGAAAAGTGCACCATTTATTCAGTGATTTTACCACATATGAGATCAGTTTGGGATGTTTATTGGTTGTATACACAGAATTCAGAACCAGGTCTTGCTCTCCTGTGCCTTGGTTTTGCTTTTTTGAAGTTGACTGTGATGTAAAGAAATGTCTGAAAAGAGAAAATCATCTCTAACAATGTCCAGCACTTCTAACTAAGTATCAGTCAAGAAATATGGTAGTACCAGTGGCAGTGGTATTCAATCCTCTAAAATGGCATCATGAGCCTTCAGGGAAGGATGCCTTATAAATAAAGCTACTACTACTACAAAAAATTGTTGGTATAAAAGTATACCAGTTTCAGTGTCTGTGCAGGCTATTCCAGTGACTTCTCCTGTTGAGGAGACAAATACTTCTCCTTCAGTTCTGGTCTCCTTTCCCCAGTAGGTCAACATTAATGAAGAAAATGTCAAATCAAAAAAGATAAAGTAGTTGGAGTTACCTCTTGCTAAGGTAATACAAAAAAAACAAGTAACTGAAACAACTGAAAAAAACAATTGTCATTCAAACAGGATATCAGTCTTCTGGTATGCATTCCAAGGTGGTATCTGTTGAGACTGCTGATCCAGATCAGGTTGAGTAGGACAAACTTGAAGATATTGAAGAACTAGGGGATGATTATGTTTTTGATGCTGACTATGCCCCCCAAAGAGTCAGAACTAGAGGAAGAACATGAAGATGAAGAGCTTTAGTACCTTGGTGAAAAAAATTTGTTCAGGGGGCCATTTGGAATCATAGACTTCACACAATATAATATAAAATTCAATCTTTTTATTTCATCTCCCCTACATTTCACTCCTGCTTGGAGCTTGTTCATGGGGCTTTTAATTATTTTTCCTTTTCTTATTTCATTCTGTTTTCAAACAAAAAATTATACTTCAGTATTTCTGTTATTTTTCTTTTTAAACAATCTTTTGTTAATGATTTTAGCACAATCACATATCAATTATTAGTATACTTGCATCGCTTGGTCTACTTTTTTTAAAACTTTTTTTCTTTCTTTTTCTCTTTTTCTAGTCTGTAGTGCTCATGCACTTTTTCTGAAATGAGATAAGACATAAAGCAATGCATATCACTGTGATGGAATGTGTGGGAACTAGGTATAATTACTGGTGACCATGAATATCAACTTGATTACTGTACGCGTGAAATCCCATATCAGTTAATATTCCAGTTGATATGCTGCAAAACAATGCCAACCTGAAAACTGGTTGATATCACTTTCAATATCAACCTGAAATCCAGTTGATATTGCTGTCCATAGAGAAACAACAGTATGTGAACCTCACCGCGTGGCACCCACAGTTTTTGACCCTCCTGCCTGGGACACTTGACTCTTTCTGATTAACTAACTTAAAAATAAAACTGCAAAAAAAAAAAAGACATCTTTTTATTTCAGACTACATTAAAACCAGTTAATATTCATGGTCACCAGCAATTATAAAAAATGAAAGATAGGTGAGTGTGTGTTCATGGATTTTTTTCACACATCCTCAGTGTGTGATGACCACATAAACCTCTCGAGCTTCGCTCTCGAGGTTTATGGGTCATCACACACCTTGAGTGTATGAAAAAAATCCATAACACACACTTACCTATCCACTATTCTCTATTTGTCTTGTTTCTGCAGCTTTTGAAGCTTGACCCCCCATTAACAAATGAAGCAGCCCACCTTCTGGAATACTTTGAGTAACATGGAGGTTGGCCCTCACTGTTTGTGATTTTTTTCTTTTGGCTGCAGGGAGACAATAAATTTCGTCATGTTTTAACCCTACTTCAATTTGTCAAAGTTCAGTGTTTAATTCTTTATAAGTTAAGTCTTTCAGTTTAAAAGGTTGTCTCTCTTACCTCCTCCTCAGTGTTCATGTTCCTGTATTAATTCAATGTGATTCTGCAATTTGGAACTTGCCCTACTTCCTGCAGGTGCTGCCTCTTAAGCTCCTCTTGCCTGTTTTGTGCTGATCAGAAGTCCCTCAACAGTTGCCAGCAACCATTAACTTGGCCTGTTTATAGAACAAAACAGGTTTCTTCCTAGTTTCCTGTTCATTCCATCACGTTTATGTTTTTTCATCAGTTTGTTAGAATAATCCAATCATGGATGTGAGAGGAGAAACATCTGTAGTGCCTGGCTTTTTTTGAAAAAATGTAGTGGGGTGGAGAGCTGATTATGGTGGAAATGATACAGTTTTGTGATGTATTCTGTTTACTGTTATACAAAATGATAAATATGTCTATATAATGGTGCTTTTCATTAAGAATCTTTCAGTTTCTTTCTAACTTTTGTTCATCTTGAGTCTTTAGTGGAGTGTAATATTGTAACATCCTTTTCATGCTGTATGCTGGTGCATAGCAGGGAGGACACTCCATCTTGACCATTCAAATTACAGTCTGCTTCTTAGTTATACATATATTCATTTTTGTTATAACTTCGTCAACAAATTTCAAATTTGTGCTCTTTTTAGCTTCTAGTTGTCATATACAGTTTGTAATTCTTTCATGCATACATAGGCACTATACAGGGAGGTCAACTTAATTTGACCTTTCATTATCTATACAAAAATTTCTTCGTGTTCAGTTTTTTCAAAGACTTTGTATGATGAATGTCATGTTTCCTTTGGATTTCAGAGTCTTAAGTATAAGTTGAACAAAATACAGCATTGTTAACATTCTATTTGATAATATTGATATCCTTTTCATACTATTATGCTGTCAATCTATCTTGACCTTTCATTATACAGTGGCGTGAAAAAGTATTTGCCCCCTTCCTGATTTTCTCTATTATTGCATATTTGTCACACTGGATGTTTTCAGGTCTTTAGACAAAATATAATATTAGATAAAGGGAACCTAAGTGAACAAATAACACTTTTTTTTTTACTTATTTCATTTATTTAATGAAAAAAGTTAACCAACACCAACTGGCACTGTGTGAAAAAGTAATTGCCCCCTAGTTAAATCAACCCAATTAAAGGGATAATTAGAGTCAGCTGATTGAACACAGCCAGGCTTGATTACAGCCAGCCCTGCTCAATATAAACCTCACTTATTTTGGCCCTTACCATCAGAGTCACGCTGCCAGCACAAAGATTCAACAAGCACATTATGCCATGATCAAAGGAAGTTCCTGAAAAGATCAGAAAAAATTTGTTGCCCTCATCAGTCTGGAAAGGGTTACAAAGCTATTTCTAAGGCTCTGGGACTCCATCAAACCACAGTGAGAGCCATAATCTCCAAATGGAGAACACTTGAACAGTAGTGAACCTTCCCAGGAGTGGTAGCCTGCCAAAATTACTCCAAGGGTGCAGTGTAAAATCATCCAAGAAGTCTCAAAGGATCCTAAAACAACATCCAAGGAACTGCAGGCTTCTCTTGCCTCAGCTAAGGTCAGTGTTCATGACTCCACAATCAGAAAGAGACTGGGCAAAATGGGCTTCATGTGAGAGTAGCAAGGCGGAAACCACTGCTAACCAAGAAGAACATAAATGCTCATCTCTCATTTGCCAAGAAGCACCTGGATGATCCACAAGCCTTTGGGAAAATGTTCTACGGACAGATGAGTCCAAAGTGGAACTTTTGGACAACATGGATCCCATAATGTCTCGTGTAAAGCAAACACAGCATTCCACAGTAAGAACACCATACCAACAGTCAAACATGGTGGTGGTAGTGTGATAGTGTGGGGATGCTTTTGCTGCCTAAGGACCTGGATGACTTGCCATAATTAAAGGAACCATGAATTCTGCTCTGTACGAAAATTTTAAGGAGAATGTCCAGTCATTCTTCCGTCAGCTGAAGCTGAAGCTGAGTTGGTCATGCAGCAAGACAATGATCCAAAACACAAAAGCAAGTCCACATCAGAATGGCTAAAAAGAAGTAAAATTAAAGTTTTGGAGTGGCTAGTCAAAGTCCAGACTTAAACCCAATAGAGATGCTGTGTAGGACCTGAAACGAGCAGTTCATGCTCGAAAACCTACCAAATGTTACTGAATTAAAGCAGTTCTGCGAGGAAGAGTGGGTTAAAATTCCTCCACAGCGATGTGAAAGACTGATATTGAATTATAGGAAGTGTTTGGTTGCAGTCATTGCAGCTAAATGTGGCATAACCAGTTATTAAGTGTAAGGGGGCAATTACTTTTTCACACAGTGCCAGTTGGTGTTGGTTAACTTTTTTTCATTAAATAAGTGAAATTAAAAAAAAAACCAAGTGTTATTTGTTCACTCAGGTTCCCTTTATCTAATATTACATTTTCTCTAAAGACCTGAAAACATCCAGTGTGACAAATATGCAATAATAGAGAAAATCAGGAAGGGGGCAAATACTTTTTCACGCCACTGTATATTAAAGTCACAATTTACTTTCTAGCTGTAATATATTCCATTCTTCTTATACCATTTGCTTATTTAGTTAGAATATATGATTGCAAATTTTCTTTCATACATAAAAGGATACAGTGAAAGGAGGTCAACCTAATCTGACCTTTTCTTATGTACATAAAACATACTTTGTGACAGTTCCTTGAAATCTGTTTCTTAAAGTATGTTACATTTAGTTTACATTCTGGTCATTTTTTCCAAAATACTTTTCATATGCAAGTCACCTCTTTCATTTTGCACTGTTCTTGTCTGGTTGTTATTCTGATTGTTTCCATGCTGTTCTAATTTGTCTTGTATTTTTTGTTTATATTTTTTTGCCTGTTGTTTCAATTGCATGCCCCCAATTTGTTTTTATGTTCATGCCTATATGGGGCTCCAAAGTTTTCTTGTAAAAAATCCAGTGCATTTCAGCACTGAGTAATAAGTCTCTATAGTTGCCCCCTCTTTCTGGTATGTAAACTTTCTCTAGTCCCCAAAATCTTAGGGAGGCTCCACTATGTCCTGCTTGCATAAAGTGTATGGCAACTGAGGAGCTCTCATCCCTCCTTCTAATATCTCCTTTATGTTCTTGGATTCTGTTTTTAGCATACGGCTTGTCTGTCCAACACATAGCATGTCACAGGGACATTGTATGGTGTATATTGTGCCCTCCGTGGTGCAATCAATATGTTGATGGATTTGGTGTTTATGCCCTGTGTGTGGATGGAGAAAAAGGTTTTCTTAGAGGTATGATTACACACAGAACATTTACCACATGGTACCATACCTGATGCTAAAGCCCTAGGAGTAACTGGTTTTCTTTTTTCTCAGGTAGTTTATACTGCGACCTTACCAGTTGATCTTTGAGGTTTTTTACTTTTTTGGCTGCTATTATTGGCCTATTTTGGAGCTCCAGAATGTTCTCATTGTCAATCTGCACTAAATGCCAGTGTTTGTTGACTATTTGTCTAATTTCCATCATGTTATGGTTATTCTTTGTTGCTAATACAACTCTTTGTTTGTTTTCTTCTGTTATTTTGGGTCCTATAAGGTCCATCCTGTCTCTTTGTTTTATTCTGTCTTTAGATGTTTGTAATATGACTTCCTGATATCCTCTATTTCTGAATCTCCCTATCATACACGCTGTCTTTTTTTCTTGGTCTCTTTATGAACTACAGTTCCTCTTTACTCTGGTGAGTTGGGACTATGGTATACTCATCTTGAGTTTTGTTTCATGGAAACTTGTGCCATGCAGGACTGTATTTATGTCTGTTTCTTTTCTATATAGTGAGGTTTCTAGTTTATGTCCATCTACTTTGATCATTAAATCCAAATATGGAATTTGTTTTCATGGAAATTCATGGTGAATTTTAGATTTTGATTTTTTTGGTTTAGTTCCCTGTGGAAGTTTCTTAATTCTACCTCACTATCATTCCATATCATGAATATATCATCTGTATAGCATAGCCATATATCTATTTTGTTGTCTGTTCTGTTGTATATGTATTGTTTTCTGAAATCATCCATGTATGCATTGGCATATGCCAATGCCATTGTTGACCCCATGGCTGTGCCTCTTGATTGCTCATAATAAACTCCATCAAAATTATCAATGATTAAATGTATTCTAACAAACTGATAAAAAAAATGCATTGCTTTATGTCTTATCTCATTTCAGAAAAAGTGCATGAGCACTATAGACTAGTTAAAGAGAAAAAGAAAGAGAATTTTTTTTTTAAAATGTAGACCAAGCAATGCAAGTATACTAATAATTGATATGTGATTGTGCTAAAAATGTTAGCAAAAGATTGTTTAAAAATAAAAATAACAGAAATACTAAAGTATAACTTTTTGTTTGAAAACAGAATGAAATAAGAAAAAAAAAGAATTAAAAACCCCAAGAACAAGCTCCATGTAGGAGTGAAACGTAGGGGAGATGAAATAAAAAGATTGAATTTTATATCATATTGTGTGAAGTCTATGATTCCAAAGGTCCCCAGTGACAAATTTTCTTTGAAGTAGCTGTTGAAGCCTTTTTTCGAGGGGGTCAAAGGAAGAAAAATCACAAAGAACAGATGACCATTTCCCACTTACCGCTTATACATATGTGTATCTTGGTGAAGAGCATGACAAGGGTGATTTTGATGAGTCTGTAGCACCAGTAAAGAAGCCTACATCACCTTCCAAAGGGTCTTGTGAGAAACAAACACAAAAGACATCTGGTAGCAGAGTGTAAGCTAATGGTGACAGATGTTGTCCTCCTGGTGATGGTGCTACCTTGCCAGTTCCTGGAAAGAGGACAGGAGGCTCTCATGTATGGCTATATTTTGAAAAAAGCAAAATAGATGTCGTGGGCAGTATGCATGATATGTTTGGAATGCATTAGTCATGGCTGTCTTGCAACAGAACTTGGCATTTCAGGGATGCTGAACCATTAGCACATTAAATATGACAGATATGGTTAGGTATGACACAAGAAAAAAATATTTGTCCAATAAGGCAACACTGTCAGAAAAGGAGGAGGAGGATAAAGGAGATGAAGAGGAAGGTGGGGAGATTCCTTGAACTGAATATCTAGAATGTGGTCACTAGACATCAGATCCTTCTGCAAAACAGAAGCAACCCAAGACAAGTCTGCCATATTCTCCTTCTCCAGCAGGTCCTGTAAAGTGACAGCAGTACATATTAAAGGAGACTGCTGACCATGACCTCATTTTCAACCCTTCTCATTCATGTGCCAAAGACATTAATGCAGCACTTGTAAAACTTCTGGTGGAGAACCTTTTCCCTGTCTCATTTGTGCTAAGTGCTGGTTTCAAGAAACTCATGAAGGTTGTGGAGCCCTGCCATACTGTCCCATCCCATTCTTTTCATTTCTCATGTTGCAATGTTGCAACTCTATGAAACTGTATGTGAAGGAATACACACACATGTCTAAAGATATCAGCCTCTAAACATTTAAAGCATAGGTTGCTGCCAAAAAGTCTAACCAACCTGATGACCGGTCTAAGTACCGATCCATGAGAAAAACATGTAAGAAAGACATCCAAACAGCAAAAACAACATACTGCGGTATGCTTCTTCAAAAATCCTGTGACGATGCTAGTGGTTTCTGGAACCATGTTGAAAGTTTTTTTAGGGAAAGGCCCATCCCTGCCTCTGACTGAAATGATTATAATTGATACTAACTGCAATGGGTTACTGCCAAAAAGTCTAACCAACCTGATGACTGGTCTAAGTACCGATCCATGAGAAAAACATGTAAGAAAGACATCCAAACAGTAAAAACAGCATACTGTGGTATGCTTCTTCAAAAATCCTGTGGAGATGCTAGGAGTTTCTTGTACCATGTTAAAAGTTTTTTAAGGAAAGGCCCATCCCCGCCTCTGACTGAAATGGCTATAAATGATGCTAACTGCAATAACCAAAGCACAATTGCTACTTCGCTTAATGTTCACTTCTCTGATTTCTCAGATTTCCTGGTTAACTCTGTCTTACCCTCTGAGGAAAGAATAAACCCTGCTGAATATTTATCAACCCAGTTTAGTATTAAATCAGTCTCAGCTATTGATGTATTAAGGCTTATGAGAGCCATTCCTGAACATGGCTCTCCTGGGTCCGATAAACTATTACTTAAGTTCCTTAAAGTTATTGCTGTTGACATTGTAGCCCCTGTTGTGAGAGTACTCAACTTATCTATTATGATCAGGATGGTGCCATCCATCTGGAAAATTGCACGTGTTGTGCCAGTGCATAAGAAGGGAGACTCTAGAATGATGAGTAATTACCGACCAATTGCCATCTTGTCTGTCTTGGATAAAATCCTAGAGAAGGCTGTGTCTTCTCAGGTCATGGAGTATCTGCATGAAAACAATCTAGTATCACCAGCCCAGCATGGCTTTAGGTCCGGCCACAGCACAACTACGGCACTTTTACAATTTACTAATGATGTGCTGCTTAACATGGACAAAGGAAACTTACTGGGGACATTTTTATTGACCTCACAAAGGTCTTTGACTTGGTTGACCACTCTCTTCTGCTCTCCAAACTATCCTTTCTTGGTTTGTCAAATTCTGCCACAGCCTGGTTTGGCAGTTACCTTCTGGGTAGGCAAGAATTTGTTCAAATAGGGAACATCAAATCCGATCTTGTCTCTACCTCAGTTGGTGTTCCCCAAGGTTCTATTCTTGGTCCTCTCCTTTTCTGCCTCTTTATATAATAATCCTCCCCCCCATCTGGATCGACTTTGTCTCTTTTCTATGTGGACGATATGGTTATCTACTCTGCCGCTAATGACATTTCAGCAATTTGCACCTCCCTTCAGTCTGACTTTGACTGCTTCTCAGCTTGGATAAAACAAAATAAGCTCCTACTTAACATTAGCAAAATAGTGTCAATGCTCTTTGGGACTTCCCCTAGGCTAAAAGCTTGTCATATGGGACTTTCCCTTCGTGGACCTGATGGCATAACCCTGGATACAGTCACATCCTTCAGATACCTTGGGATGACTCTTAACCCCTCACTGGACTTTAATCTTCATGTTGATGCCACTTGTAAGGCAGTGAACAGTAAACTTGGCCTGGCTTATAAGGTAAGACCCTCCCTAAATTCGACAGCCAGGCTGGTCATTGCTCAGGGAATTCTTCGACCTTGCCTCAACTATGGCTCTACAGTCTACCTTAATACTAGCAAGCAAGTAATCCAGAAATGGAGCACTTGTTATAATAGTATCTGCTGGTTCACCCTTGCGGCTCCTAAACTAACATAACTGTCAGCTCTATTCTTCTCTCAATTGGCTCACCCCGTCCTCCTATCGTCTGTACACAGCTGGTTGTCTGTTCGATAAATTAACCCGGGCTAGTACTCCAAGGTCCCTTGAAACTCTGCTAAAACAACCTGACTTGCTGTATACACTGCGATCTAATGAAAATGCTTCCTTTGTTATGCCTAGATGTCTCACCAAGAAGGGTCAACTTGCATTTGCCATATCTGCTTCCAGAATGTGGAACACCCTTCCACTCTATGTTAAACAATCAGCTACTCACCAGGCCTTTCAAAAAAGTTTAAGAACTCACCTTATGAGCTCAGGTCTCTGTTCCTGCTCTACCTCTTGCTTGTCTCCACTCACTTGCACTACTACCACTGATCTTCCACCTTGAGAGCGGTACTTCCTCTCAGCACTTATGTACCCCCAGAGTTTGCTGTATATGTATTTCTTCAGTCAATGATACTATTTTCAAAATTCTATAAAAGTTTATGTAACTGTGATTACTGTTTATCCTCATGATATGTATATTCTACTTGTTGTTCCTGAATGTGCCATGTATTCAAAATTGTCATGTGTTACTGTATTTTCCTTCCAACTAGATGTTGTGTATTCTGTTGTGGACACTATGTATCTGCTGTTTCTGATGTGTAACCCTCCCTGGTCATGCCTAAAAATAGGCAAAATATCTTGCCTAGTGCACCTACCTGGTTAACTAAAAACAAAATAAATACATTTATTTATTTATTTATTTATTTAGTGATTTGGAAAAGACCTTTGAGTGCAAGCTCTTTTACAAAGGTTCCACATCATAGATTGCAAAACAAAGTACAATAGAAGAAAGCAAAGATACTTTACAATGAACAATATAGCTTGGATTCAGAACTTACAGAATAACTCAAAACATAGGTACAAGTTAAATAACAAGAAAAACACTTCATGAGGGTGGGGGGGAATAAGCACCCACAAAGTGCCTTGTCAACAGTTCAGAGGGATGGGGATAGCTGGCAGTGGGGTGAAGAAAGGAGGTATGAAAGAGAGGTATGCACTGTGGTGGAGGTGAAGGGTGGGGGAAGAAGGGCAATAAGGTATAGAGAGAAATGGTGGGGTGAGGGGAGGCGGAGAGGACATGCTAGAGTAAAATGGTGGGGTTTGAGGGGAGCATGGTCAGGCAGCCTGCATTAGTAGTGACTGTTAGGGAAACTCACAGGACTGTGAGTTGGGGGGTGGTGGGTGCAGAAGGAGCATGATGCAAACAGATTGCTGAAGTAAGTCATGAGAAGGAACAGAGTGAGGGGGTACCTGAGGCCTGCCTAGTGCTTGCTTGGCAGCAGAGAGAGCAGGTGTGGCTGTGTATGTTCACATTATAACAGATATGTGGACAAGTGGACAGGTTGTTGACTACATCCTGCTGACTGCACACTGGGTGTGTTTTCAAAAAACAAGTGATGCATCATTCAGCAAGACGAGTGCTGCTGTGCCAATATTTCATACAAAGACAGCTCTTTGTGTGTCTCTGGGTTTAAGGTGGAAGAGCATGTACATCAGAATATTCTCGTGGAACTACATTTTTAGTCTGTGATTGAAGTTCCATGGTTTGGAACCTAGATTAATAGTCACTGATAATGGGTCCAATATCAAGAACGGGTCACAGATGGGGGTAGCATCCATGATCCATGCTTGGCTCTCTATGTTAATCTAGTGATGAAGGATTTTCTGGGTAAACGTTGGGTGGCTGAGGACATAGTGGGTACAGCAAAGAAAAAATGGACTTGCTTTTAACATTCAGAAAAGGCATGGAAGGAGTAAAGGAGGATACAGCAGAACAAACATCTGCCTGAACACACACTCAAGCAGGATGTAGTACAATTGCAGCAAAAGATATGTTCAGATACTTCCTGAAATTTCGGTGCTATCTCAAGAGAAATTTCTTGCCTGCCTGCAGCACCGCTATAAGGCCACAAGAGATAATCTCTTCAGAAATATCACAAAACATCCAGTAATATTTGACCATGTTTATTGCTGCAACTGTAACACACTTGAACTCAACTCGCTACATGGTGAAGAGATTCTTGGAGCAGAAAGCAATATTGCATGAGTACTTGCTGTGGAACACAATCAATAGTGCAAACATAATGCTTTTTGTAAGGAACTGGACAACAGTTAAGATCCTGATAGATGTACTTGAACCATTTGAGGCAGTTACACAGGAGGTAAGTGTTGATATATCATGCCCCAACATGATACTTCCTCAGATACACTTTTTATATGTGTTCCTTGAGCAGTGCAGTTTGTAGTATGCCACGGATGTTGATAACTATGCAGTCACCAACTCCATTACAAACTCTTTTCATCATGTGCTGTCTCAGAATGCCCAGACCCAGTGTATTTTTTGAGCATGGTCAATATGTTCTTGCAAGCCTCATGGATCCTAGATTTAAAAATCAGCTGAGAAACATCCTTTCACCTCATAGTGATATTGATTACTGGATGGAAGTCCTGTTTGATAAGGTGTCTGAGATTTTTTCAGGCCACTATGGGACAAATCCGGAAGGACGTCTTGATGGGGGAACACCTGTGTCTGATTTTTATTTCTGCCAAGAAATAAGAGGATGTCATTATGTGGAGGAGGAGGAGGAGGGGGAGGTGTCAGCTATGGACGTCAGAAACTGAAGCAGCAAGAAAGATATTGGAAGTTCATCTGTGTTAAGAAAAAAGAACATTTCACTGTTTGATCAAATGTCTTCTATCCATCTCATGACATGTGCTTTAACTTAGCCAAAAATCACAAAAGGGTCATTTGTGTGTTGAAGAGTAGATGAATTAATATTTTGTGCACATCTCAGTCCTAGCCAAGGATGATGATCTAGTGCAGGGGTTCTCAAATGGTGAGGCCAGCCTCCCTTGGGAGGCCCCAACCTGTTCTAGGGGAGGCTCAAGCAAGTCTGAAAAGTACTGTATTTAAATTTTGGGTTTTATATATTTGTGTGAAGAGATGAAGCAAACTGAAAGCGGATAATAATAGGTGAACTTTTATGTATTTATTTACTAATAGGTGACAGTGGATGGTAAATGAGCCAAGGCTCATTTCAGGTATACCCGGGAAGGGTAGGGAGGAATAAATTTCAGAAGGTAACTGCAAAACAATCAAGAAATATACAATGAGCAATAGTGCAAATACATATGAACAATCAATTAATAATGAATGGTGGTAATTGATCAATTTGTAAACTGATGGCAGAACAGTCCAAATATAAGGGTTGAGTATAGAAGTGCTAAGACAATAGCAGAAGGAGCAAAGTAATCCCAGATGTTGCTTTAGAGTAGAGAAGAGGGAGAGACAAAGTATGTAGGAAGGTTATTTGCTATAGAGAGGAAACAGAGGAAGTAGTGACCCATGAAGGTACTGCAAACAGGGGTAACAATGGTTCAAGAATGAAAATAGCAGAGCAAGTAGGTTGGCCTGTCGGGGGGGTACAATAAGCGGAATAATAATATTTGTTTATTTTATTTCTTTATTCAGATAACACCTTTGAGCACAGAAGCTCTTTTTCAAAAGTTCCAAGTCAGTATAAGACAAATAACTGAATGTGAGCCCAGTACTCAAACGGGTTTCAATTTATTCTTGGTGTACTGCGCAAAGTACAGTACGTTATTTTTCTTTGGGGAGGCCCAAGGTTATTTCAATTTTTGGGGGAGGCTCAAAATCTTTTCCATGAATTTGGGGAGGCTCACTGTGACAAAGTCTGAGAACTATTGATCTAGTGTGATACTTGAAAACAAAGAGACATGTTTGGCTTTCCCTGACTCATGCTGTGGTGTACTATCTCTTGTGTCCATGTTCCAGCATGCACTGTGAGCATGTGTTCAGCACAACAGTGCCGAAGTGAGTGAGTGAGTGCCTTACCCAGCTCATTAGTGGCAATGTTGAAACCTGACCTTTCTCAAAATGAATATTCACAATTTCTGAATGTAACCTGCTAGTCTTAATCTTCGTCTTGGAACTGTAACTGGTGTAATAACATAGTCCATCCCAGAAGATGAAGAAAAATGCTGGGATGATAAAAAGGAATTTATGTGTAACTGTGGGAAGAGTTCATGCTGCAGTCACCCTTAAATGACCTGCCCACTTGTACATGGTACATCTCATCATGTAATGTCCATTGTTCTCATCTAATCAGCCACCAATCTTGAGTTAATTTCACCTCTATTTAGAAAAGGGGCAGGGAAGAAGTCAAAAGTGCCTGGTCATCTCAATAAGCCTTACATTGCTCATCACTTCTTAAAATCAGTTTGCTAAATTAACATTTAAATGTGCCACCAAAACAACCTCTGCTTCATTAGCATCTCTAACCAGGGACTTTTTTGAACATACTGTCATGGCACCAAGCTAAATCAAACATTTTGGTTGATTTGTGTTTTTCACAATGATTTAACTTAATAATAATTAATAATCATACATCATATGCCAGCCAGGGAGCAATGCAGTAATGCTGCAGTCTACTGCAGGGGACTGTGTAATTCAATGGCAGTCAAGCACTTTTTTCATGCAGTGTTTTGTGATATTGTGGTTGTGCAAGTGCCCTACCCTGGCATTGTAGGGGAAGGGGAGCCTAGGGACCCTTCTCTATCTCCTTTTTCCTGCATCAAGACTGTTGCGACAGCATTTTTCTAATAACTTTCCTTTATCATATGCTTTTTTGTAGGTTGGCCACCTACAAATCTCCTTTTGTTCCCTGAAATTCCCTTTTCATTTTCTGTCCCCAGGTCTATTTCTCCCTGCCAGTGGGGTACTTATTGGGTGGAAGCCAAGAGAACAAAGGGGAATGTATGTGTATTCCTGAAAATCCCTCTATTAGAGTGCAGTTGCACCACGAAATAAGAGGGTAGCAATGGTAAAACATCTGGTAAAATGTTTAAGGTTTTACCCAGCTGTTCAACCCCCTTATTCAAAGACCTCTTGTGTTTCAAAAAAGGTTTTGTGCCCTGTAATTTGTGTCCCAGCTTTAAGCTTAGAGAACCTGGTGAGCAGTAACACAGAGCAGCTCTGGACATCAAGCTCTGCTCTATGTTGCTGAACACATATTGACAAGCGGATCACCCTGTTAAATAACGCCCATTAATGTGCTTCACAGTATGACTTGAAAAAGAACAGTAAATAAGTTTAACTTTGTGTAGCGGGCTTCCTCCTTGTATAATTTATTTTGCCTGCTAGTCCAGAGCCGAGGGAAGCAAGTGGTAGCACAGAGCTCTCTAAACTCTGCACTGTGTCTGCTTTGCTCTCCCAAATACAGGATGACATTGAGAGCACTGGAGGAGCCACGCCCTGTCAACATTATGAAATAATGTTATTTTTCCTGTACCGAGGGTCAAACCCTTCACCTTTCTCAAGAAAAGTATTGGGATGGAGAGCTTTTTTATCCTGCATGGATCCGAGCATGCTCCTCCCAGGTTAAAAAGAATTTCAAATTTGAAACAGGACCTGGAGCAGCACCCCCATTACTGTAAGCTGCTCTGTGTCCATTTTGGGATGGCACATTGTCTCTTTGGGCTATGGACAGCCTGTGCCTTCCTATAGGTTTTGTGCAAGTGTTGAAACACTTTATACAAAAAACTTTTTGTCTTTTTAGCAACAAACCTGTGTACTACAAAGGGAAGGTGTTTTCTTTCCTTTAGACAGATGCTGCCCTCTTTTCACGAAATAAATAAAAACTTTTCTATAAAAGCAAAGCTATCTGTATAAACCAAAATGTACAATGGTAATGTATCTGTTTAGCATTTTTCAAGGGATTAAGCTTCCACAGAGTACTAAAGGTGCCTTATGTTTTGTGCTTATCATTTCAGCCAGGGATCTTGCTCCTTCTTCTTTAGGGGCCAGCGCCCCATTCTGCTTCAGTTTTTATCCAGTAGACACTATCCATCACCCAAAAAGGGGAGGGGCTAAACAGGTCTCAAGGGCTCAAACAGAGGCATTTCAATAAAAAGCCCTTTAAAATGCATTTCAACCCTAAAATTATTCTCTGTTTATTTAAAACTGGTTCTTTGTGTTTGTACTTATTTATATGTTTATTTTAGCTTAGGAACTTGTTTGTATTAGAATAGGGGCATATCTTTTGAACCATGTGACTATCTAGGCAGTATAAAAGCAGGTCATTTTGGACCATTAGATAAACAGATACAGCCTGAGCAGGTTGTGTGAGGACTGTTGGTTCCTTAAAAGGCACAGTGGGTGGGATTATGTCTATGTCTGGAGAGTTCTAGCTGTGCATAATGATTTTTCTTATTTTTGTAAATAAAGTCACACAGTGGTGTGTTTTGCTTCACCTGAACTTCTGACTCCTGTGTATGTTTCCTCAACCCACTCAGTTCAGAAACCCGGCCACAGACATTTCACTTACTGCAAATTACTGTGTCATATTGTGTGTGGCTCTGCTGTATATTCCTAATTAAGACAGATGGAGTAAGCAGTCGTTCCTTTCTATCTTCTTAAGGCAAGTACACAAGAAGAGGAGGACCAGGATCATGAAGATGAAAATGATGATGTTGATGATGATGAGCATGACAAATGTTTCATTATAATGACTCATGAGGTGGTGTCATTCCATGTGTGTGCATGAAGTCTTAGTCAACTTAATTAAATTTAGATCTATCTAACCTAATGTTTTGTGAACTTTGTGAACTGTGCAAAGGCGGTTATGTTTGTATGTGCCCAATGGAAAAAAACATCATTCTATTCTTCCTTTTCTAAATAGAAAATGGTGTATACACACTGATCATACTGTCATGAAACAATGGAAAGCATGCTAAGTTGCCAATATGCACCATTGTTGCTGTGTGTGATATTGCTATGACCATAGTGCATTTTTGGGGGGTGATTGATTAAACAGTAAAACAACAGTAAATGTTTAATCTCAGAGACTCTGAGTCACTTTAGACCTTGATACATTTGCACAGCCATGTATGCAGCTTCATGTATGTTAACATTTCCTGTTCACTCCTCATGAAGCCATGTTGAACCACATTTTTCTCAGACTTACTGTAGTCTCTTCCAGATTACTCATCCTGCAGCAAGTGACAACAACTAATTGGCAGTATGCTGTAGCATGTAAGCAGGCAATAATATGTAGTCCTTCAATACTTTGCTGCAATTCAAAGTGTTGCCCCAATCAAAGGAGAGAAAGCACTGCTAACATGAACTTTCTTGTTTTGTCCCTCATCCTTTTTTGTGTTATAGGCTACTGAGCATTACGCTATACTGTCTCCTGGCATGGAGTTTTTCTCAGACCTCATTTCCTCATCTCAAGTCAACAGAAGGTATAGCTTAAAAAGTCACAAGAACCAGATACTTCTCATCAACCATCTCATCTTCCTCCATCATGGCACCACCACAAATAAACAGAATACATAGAAGAATAAAGTCATAAAAGCCAGTTACTTCCTATCAACCATCTCATCCTTTTCATCTTCCCTCATCATAGCACCACAAAAAAATAACAAGAAGGCTTAGATGAATAAAATCACAAGGGCCAGCTACTTCTCATCAACCATCGTATCCTCCTCCTTCTTCATGGTACCACCACAAGTCAACAGAAGGCACAGAAAAATAAAGTCACAGGAGCCAGTTACTTTTACTCAACCATCTAATCCTTCTCCTCCATCATGGCACCACCACAAGTCACAAGAAAACACAGATGAATAAAGTCACAAGAACCAATTACTTCTTGTCAACCATCTTTCTTATCCTCCTCCTCCATCATGGCACCAACACGCATCAGCAGAAGACACTACTGAATAAAGTCACAAGAGCCAGTTACTTCTTGTCAACAATCTCATCCTGTTCCTCCATCATGGCACCACTACAACTCACAAGATGGCACAAATGAATGAAATTGAAAGACTCAGTTGCTTTTTGTCAACCATCTCATCTCCTCCTCCTCCTTCTGCTCATCCTCCATCATGGCACTACCACAAGTCACAAAAAAGCACAGATGAATACAGTCACAAAAGCCAGTTATTTCTCAAGTATCTCATCCTCCTCTTCCTCCTATTTCATGGCACTGCTATATGTCAGCAGAAGGCACAATTGAGTAAACTCACAAGAGCCAGTTATTTCCTGTCAAGAATCTCATCCTCATCCTCCTCCTCCATCATGGCACCCCATAAGTTACAAGAAGGCACAGCTGAAGAGTGGTAGTAATAGTAGAACATTTATTGTTCTACAGTTTTAAAAACAGTCATTACAATACAATAGAGGCTGAAACTGACAGTAAATATTTGACATCTCATCATGCATAAATACACACTATTGCTTACATATAAAAGGTGTCAGTGCAATGCTGATAGATTTTTGAATAATTAGAGGTTGGTGAAATTCAGTGATAAATTATTAGATAATGCCTGATTGCATTTTAATGCAACCTGTGCTGCAGTTAAGCAGCATTAAACCTTGTGTGCCTGTAATATTTCCTAGTGCTAAACAAATAACAAAAATGAACTTGCCATTGGAGCCCTCCTGCTGGGTGTTACACTCCAAAAGCAGGAAGAGAGTTCTTAGATGAACTATCAGAAGCAACTAAGTGAAATATATTTTTGTAGCACTACTGCATATACTTAGAGTGGCTCCAAATGAGGAACTTCTCTATTTTCACTGCCAGTGACCCCAGAAGTTATTCCGGGTCACCACATGTATAAAGTTTCACCCACTGCGAACGGGGCAAGCGAGCAGGGTGCGCTTGTCACTGGCACCAAGACACTCATGTTTTTTGTTGGTGCCTGGCATGTCTGGTGTGCAGGGAGTGTAGGAGGCCACAATAGTGTAAGTAACAAATACACGTGTTATCCTAAACAAACTTCATAATGGAAGGAATTCATGAGATTGATGCTCTGTTAGAAAACCTATGTGAAAAAGGGGAAATATCTTGATGTAACCCGTGTTGTATATATTTCAGGGTAACCAACCAACATGCTATAGGGTCAGACTGCACAAAATGTAACCAGTATGAAACAACACTATACAGACTAAATACTACTCTTGTCAAGTTGAGTCATTTAAGAGATAAATTAAAACTTGAGAGTGATTATGGAATCAATAAAGTCAGTACAACTCCTATATCAGAACAAACCAGCACCCCCATGGTTGATAGCAGGTCTGATCTTAACAATACGGTTACTGCGGGCCCAAGTTCATCATATAGCTCACCCTTAATTCCCAGAAAAAGAACAAGAAAAGAGCAAAATGCTAATACAGCAGACCTAGAACAATCTGCTATAGTATCAAACTGTCATAAAAAATAAAGATATTCAACTCCTAATATCAATAACAAATGATACACAGTAAAACACAAAAATTCCATTAAAAGGGGTCAAAGGGCCATGACATCTCAAGAAATTATAACACAAAACAGGTTCAGTTGCCTAGAAATGAATAATGAAAACCCCCTTGAATTCACCACACATACCCCACCCAATATAGAGATGGTTGTAATGGGAGATTCTATAATAAGAAACTGCAACACTACATTCTGTGAACAAAATAGGAGCATAGGATGCTCCTTTGCTATCCGGGGGCAAGAGTTGCAGATATAAAACAAGAATCAAAAGAGTAATTAAAACATCACACACTAAACAAATTGTAACAATTCATGTTGGAACTAATGATGTGGGAAAAAGCCATGAAAAAGTATCTGTTGGAACTCTTAGAGAGAGCTAAAAACATCAAAGAACAAGGTGCACATATTCTCATTTTGGGTATCTTACCTGTACCAAGAGCCATAAGTGAAAATAATAAAACAATTGTCAGAATAAATATGAGATTAGAAAATTGGTGTCAAAATGAATCTATTGATTTTATTAACAGTTGGCAACATTTTTATGGTAAAAGAAATCTCTATGGTAAAGATGGCTTACATCATCATATAAAAGGTGCTCATCTACTGGGAACATTAATAAAAATTAGGATGGAATCTGTTAATTTAAACTGAATGATGAGGGGATGGGGCATTCAGTACCTACACACAAATACCAACAAAAAATAAGAAGACACACTATAACAATTCTACTAGGTTCCTTCTTAGTAACATAAGGAGCTGCCATAAAGACACAACAGACAAGACAGAAACTAGTGATTACAAATAAAAAATGGTAATAAAAAAGACTATATTTAAGGACTATGTTATAGGTCACTAGACACCTCTACTGCTACTAACATGAAAATAAACAAAATCAATCAAGCCCTTGAATTAAGCAATCTTTTATTAGCTGGTGATTTCAGCTTCCCAGATATTAATGGGAGGTTGGAGAGGCAGCCACTAAACAAAGTAGAGACTTCCTAGAACACTGTAATGAAAATAATCTCATTCAACATGTAACAGTCCCAACCAGATTAGACAATGTATTAGGTCTAATAATAACCACTGAAGATCTAACAATAACCTCATGTGAGAACTCATCACTAATAGGAAACAGTGACCACTCTTCTGTAATTTTTTCTTTAAATCATCCAAAGTCCATAACCACCACCTGTATAGAACTGTATTTATATAAAACAGCAAACAAAGAAGGAATCACTACAGAGCTACAAAATATTGATTGGGAAAATAACCTTGAAGATGAAATGGTTGATGAAAAGTAGGCCTACATCAAAAACACAATACACACTAAAATTAACAAACATGTTAAACATATAAAGAAATACAACAAAAAGAGAAGGAAATCTAAATGGCTCACTAAGAGAATTTTTGAACAAATTAAAAAAGAAAAATAAATCCTATGCCCAATATATGTCAAATAAATCAGAACAAAATTAGAAAATCTTTAAAGAAATACAATGCAAATGTAAAAATATGATCAATAAGCCAAAAAAAGATATGGGGTACACCTAGCAAAAACAGTAAACAGTTTTATAGCTATATCAATTCCTTAAAAAATAATAAAGAAGAATTAACCACAATTGTGGAAAATAATGAAAATAAAACTGACCCAATAGTGATGGCAAATACATTTAACAATTATTTTTGTTCAATATTCTCTAAACAAGACTTACTAATGAACACTACCAAAGGCCAAACTGAACCAGGAACTCATCAGTTCGGTAAAGATGAAATACTTCAACAGATCAATAAATTAAAAAGCAATTCAGCTCCAGGCTTAGATAATATTACCCCAATGATGCTAAAAATGTTGCAATGCCATATTTGGATTCCATTAAAAATACTGTTTGAAAAATCATTAAACCATGGACTCATTCCTTCAGAGTGGAAAAAACCAAAGGTTACACCAATCTTTAAAACATGGAGTAAAGCTAAGGTGTCCAACTACAGGCCTATCAGTCTTATGTCAATATGCTGTAAAATATTAGAACCACTAATAAAAAACAAAATACAGGAACATCTAAAAAACCATCTCACTTTTTGATATACAGTAGGTCAACATGGCTTTACTCAGCGTCTTTTCATGCATTACTAACTTGATTTGCTTCTATGAAAACATAAGCAAAATGTTGAATGTAGGTACACCAATGGATATTGTACTATTTAATTTCAGCAAAGCATTTGACTGGGTTCCACATTGGGCCATACAGTAAGTAAAAAATGATATAAATATAATAGTAACATTCACATTATCCAATGGGTGGAGAACTGGCTAAAAGACAGGACACAAACTGTATCAGTTAAGGGTCAACTTTTAATTGAAGGCCATGTATCCAGTGGTTTCCACAAGGATCAAGTCATTGGCCCAATTATCTTTCAAATATTTATTGCTGACCTAGAAAAGGACATTAATAATGATATAATCAAATATGCAGATGATACAAAATTGTGTGGACCATGTGAATCTAACACCCAATTAGAATCACTACAATGAGATATTAATACAGTTGCACTCTGGACCAACATATGGGGGATGAAATTTAACTCTGAAAAATGTTGTATAATTCATATGGGAAGAAATAATAAACAATGCACTTATAGTTTAAATGGAGATGTACTACCCAAAAAAAACAACTGAAAAAGACCTAGGAATTACACTGGATAATAAATCTGAGTTTAAGGAACAATACACAGTTATTATTTTTAAAGCAAATCGTACAGTCAGAGCCATAAAAAGAAACATAAAAAGCAGAAATAGAGATGTTTTACTACCATTGTACCTATCATATGTCAGGCCAATACTTGACTATGGTAATCAGTTATGGAGTAATCTAAACTACAATACTATGTCTTACTAGCAGTCAATTCATGGGCTTCAGCCTTTTTTGTGCTCCTACATACTAAGTGAGCTATTAAAAATTAAGCATTTAAATTAAATGTGCGATCAATGGAAGATTGGGTCCCTTTCCGTAGAATCTTATTGCATTTAATAATCCCAATACTCTTGGGGGGGGGAGAAAGACCAGTAGATTGAGCATGGTCTGCAGTAGTAGTATAGGTAAGGAGAAATGGGCAGAATGGATGGGTCAAGTGGTCCTTATCTGCTAACAAATTCTATGTCTCTATAGTTGGTAAGGCTTATTCAAGCAGAAAATAACCAAATCACTGAATTTCAGCAACTGTTTTTCAACAGATTATCTTCTTTTTTTATTAAAAGCATGACAAAACTTCAAAACAGCCTCAGCTTTAAGTACAGACACAGGACGAAGTAAAATTAAAAGAATATTTTGCGAGTTACTGGAATACACTTTGAGATTGTTACCTAAAAAATATTCTCTCCAATCATTATATAGCGGACATTGAATGGTTATGTGGTACAGCATTTCCTAAAAACCTTATTAACAAGTGTATTCTGTGTTGATTCTAATGGAATTATCAATGTTCCTATACCAAAATCCAACACTTGAACTGGAAGGAGTTTAAATCTTAGTAGAGTAATTGGATGTCTGATCTAAGGGTGTAACTGTAAAAGAAGATATTCCTCTAGGCAATGCCAAATATTTAATTGATCTAAGCCAAGAAGCCACCTTTAGCTGTCTCTCCTTCTCCATGTCTACCTTTTGAGTAAATTGGTATAACTTTGATTTTACTAAGTTTTTATATGTTGAAGAAATATTAATTTGTTTCCAAAAGATCTGACAAAATGTGTGCAAGATTAATAGTATCAAGATAATCTATAAAAGACTGTAACCAATCTGATCAAACATCAACATTCATCCACAAGATCCTTTCAGTTAGACATTCCAATGGCAATGTATTATGACTAGTATTAATTCATTTTAACCAACAAGGTAGTACCCTCAGTTTGACTTTTGTATCTATTTTTTCTAATTCTGATTTCACCATAAAAGTTGGCTTAGACTGTAGCACTGTCCTTTATGGTATTGCAATATTGGGGTTTCATGTTCTTTATGTTTGTTTATCCCCAAACTTCCATACCATGCAGCAATAGAGGACCTCTTTTCATTTCGCCAGCAGTAGGCACCAGCATTAGTGAACTCCCTCTGTATTTATAATTGCATTTCAGTAAGGCTTTTACTACTATATATGCTTAGCTATGTTCATTTGAGTTTTTGTGTGTTTCATGCATTTACCATTACTTTAAACTTTCACCCCTAAATATACATACTCCTAAACAAGTTATATTTTGTCCTTTCCTATAAAAAGGTAAGTGTTAATTAGATCCAAAGATCACAATTTTTGTTTTTGTATGATTAGTCTTCAGTTGTAAATGATCACAGAGAAGTTTAAATTTGTTTATCTTCATTTGAAGATCCTTTGATGACAGCAAAACAAAACCATATCATCAGTATACCCCAAAGCATGGTAATACGTATTTATAATTTTTGGACCATCATATTCTTGATTCATTATATCACTCAGTAAACTATTTAGTCAAATGTTGAACAGGGTCAGTGCTAATAAGCACCTCTATTTAACACCTCTACCCACTGTAAAGGAATTTGACAACGTGTCTGAATTATTATACCTGATAGTTGTTTTGTTTTCCACATGGAGTTGTACTATCATAATAGCATAGTAAATGCCCATTTTGTCCATTATTTGCCATAACATTTTCTGTTAAGGGAATCAAATGCAGCCAAAAAGATCTATGAAAAAGAATACAACTTCACTTTCTTCACTTTAAAAAATTTTCCATTAAGTGTGAAAGAAGAAAGATACTATCAACAGTCAAGAAACCTGGTCAAAAATCTGCCTGAAACTGAGATGATGATTTGTTTCCTAACCATTCTAATACTTTGGCAAACATAATCTTTGCAAAAATCTTTGACATGGAGTCAAGAAGACTTATTGGTCTAAATCGATAAGGATCACAGACTGAACATTTATTATGTTCATGCTTATGCAAAGTGAGCATGTTGCTGTGATAGTGGATTTGAGATATGTGTCTCCAATGCAGGGCAGTCTGGAGTGGGCATGACAGTGTCAAATCAATCATCAACAAGGCTGGTCATGACACTCTTCTGGGTCTGCTCGGCAGAAACTTCAAGAAGTTCATAGAAAAGAGCCATTGAATTACAGGGTGGCTCTTTCCTTTATCTGCATGATGTTTCCTAGCAAGCACAGCTGATTGGCATCATGATCAGCCTGCCATCGTCCTTCCCCCAACAGTAAAAACAATCTCACCCTCTGCCAAGTATACAAGTACTTCACACCTCCCATTGTTTCCCATGGCCCTTCTGAATTTTCTGACACTGGGGCACCAAATCCCCGTTCTGGCTAGTGCTCCCAACCCATCCATTTCCACTGTGCAATACTGAGGAGCTCACCCCCAGTGCTGTTACCAGCACTGGGGTACCCAACGTTCAAGATCAGTACCTGAAATAAAGGAAACTGTCCTGCATAGTTTTTCATTTTATTTTTTAAACCCCATAAAAAGGAAAATAATCCATCAATGTCTGTTGCCACCATTCCCCCCACTGCCATTACCTTTCCCTGCCACCTGACCCCCCACTCAGCACCCACCAGCCCACCCCCAATCCCTTACCTACCGACACCAAAATTCTCTCTGGACCAGAGACACATCTTCACTCTTCAAAGCCAGACCAAGAACTGAGGAAATAAGGTATGCGGTCAATGTATGTCAATGTTTTTGAACACATACTCATAATTTGGTCACTTTTTAATATTTTTCCCCAAAATTTTCTGCATGGTCTTTTTTGAACCCTGCCTCATGAACAAGGTAGGTATAATTGTTCAAATCCAGCCTAAAAGGCGATTTTTCAGTCATTCTGCAAAATCACCTTTCAGATGTTTCAGCACTTACTCATAACTTTGGTACTTTTCAATATGTTGATCCCAACTTTTCAACATTGCCATTTTTTCACACCACCTCAGGAACGTGACAGGTGTTGTTTTTCAAATCCTGTCCAAAATGTGTTTTTGCACTTGTATAGCAAAATGACATTTACTAGCATACTAACATACTAAAATGCCAGCCAGAATAGGCCTAAGGTCTTTCGTATCTGCTCGTTGGTCAGTCTTCACCTGGGCGCTGCCTGCCTGCCCTTTCCTCTCTGTCTTCCTCCCAGTCCCAGATATTCTTGCTGCACTGGTTTTTGCTTCCAGAACCCTTCCCCTGTACCTGTCTCACCCCCTCTTGAACCCCTTCACCGTTTCTGCTTCCACCAGCCCCCTGGGCAGTGCATTCCATGGCTCCACCACCCTATCAGTGAAGTAGCACCTCCTCCTTTCTCCCCTGAATCTCCCCCCTCCAGCTTCCACCCATGCCCTCTAGTTGCCTCCTCCTTCCTTCAGAGCATCCTAACTGCTCCTCCCCTATTTATCCCCCTCATGTACCTGAAGACCTTTATCATGTCCCCCCAGTCCCTTCTCTCTCTTCCAATGTGTACATATTTAGCTCTTCGAGCCTCTCCCCATAGGTCCTATCCGCCAAGCCCCAAATCATTTTGGTTGCCCTCCTCTGGACCTTCTCCAGGAGTTCAATGTCCCTCTTCAAATGTGGCCTCCAAAACTGCATGCAGTGCTCGAGGTGCGGCCTCACCAAGCAGTTATACAGTGGGAGTATCACTTCCCTCCTTCTGGAGGTGAATCCCTTAGCAGTGCATCCAAGCATCCTGTTGGCCTCTGCCACTGACCTCCTACAAGTCTCCAAGTTGTTCATCCTGACATCCACCACCACCCCCAGGTCCCTCTCTGCCACCGAGACTTGTAGCATTCCCCCCCCCAGGGTGTACACTTGACCCAGGTTTCTGGCTCCCAGATGCAGTACCTTGCATTTCCCTGCATTGAATCTCAACTTCCACTTTCTAGACCACTTTGCCAGAGCCTCCAGGTCCCCCTGTAGGGCCACCCTCCCCTCCTCCCCATCCACCACCGCCCCCAGTTTTGAGTCATCCGCAAAGAGACTCATCTCACTCCTGATACTCTTCCCTATTTCAGAGGCATAGGCGTTGAACAGGAGGGGCCCAAGGACTGATACTTGAGGGACTCCACTAATGATCCTCCTTGAGGATGAGACTATCCCGCCAACCACTACCCTCTGGGTCCAGTTCTGGAGCCAATTGCCTATCCATCTGATCAGCTGGTTCCCCACCCCCATTTCTCCCAGATTATCCAACAGGCCCCCTTGAGGAACAGAGTCAAACGCCTTGCTGAAGTCAAGAAAAAGGATGTCCACTGGTCTGCCCAGGTCCAAGGCACTCGTCACCCAGTCATAGAACTCCACAAGGTTTGTCTGACATGATTTCCCTGGGATGAATCCATGCTGTCTATCATCCAGGCACCCCAACTTTTCCAGGTCCCCCCTAGTCTCTCCTTGACAATGCCCTCCATCACCTTGCCCACCACCAATGTCAGGCTGATGGGCCTGCAGTTCCCTGCCACCTCCCTTGATCCCCTCTTGTGGATAGGCACTATATGCACCACCTTCCAGTCCTGGGGCACCCACCCTATCCTCAGATAGATGCTTAAGAGCTACACTAGGGGTTTCGCCAGGACATCTGCCAGTTCCTTCAGCACTCTGGAATGTAATTTATCTAGCCCTGGTGCTTCCTCTGTCTTAAGGGACCTGAGGGCTTCCCTCACTCTCTCTGCCATGATTTCCACCTCTGCTACCTTGTCCACCTGCTTTGCCTTCCCCCTATCTGCCAGTGATGCCCCCCCAGACCTGCTGATTGGTAAGGGTCCCCCCTCCTCAGTTTCACTGTCCCCTCCTATGTATGATGCAGCCTCCCATTTGCCTTGGTGAAAACTGAGGTGAAGTATTCATTTCAGACAGTATTTTATAAATGACACCTGTCATATTTACAGTGGTGCCGGACCGGTTTGAAAAGTGGTAGGGCCAAGGACGTAAGGGGCAAATTTTCCCCTATTAAATATATTACCATGATAGGAAAAACTGATAGGGCCACTTATGAAAGTGGTAGGGCCATGGCCTTAGTGCCCCCCCCCGTTCCGGCACCTATGCGTATTTAAAAGGAGGGATCATAAAAAGAATATGCTGAAAATTTGGGGTCAGAATGTCACAGAACTACAAAGTCATGAATAAATGTTGACTTTTTTTCAATGTTTACTCATAACATTGTGATGCATGCAGATTTTGACCCCCAGTTTTCAACATAGCCCTCTTGTTACCTCACTTTATGAACATGATAAGTGTAATTTTTCAAATCTCCTCCAAAGCATGCTTTTGCATTTGTTCCATGAACTCACCTTTTGAATGGGATTTAAAAAAAATCTACCTGCCATAATCATGAGGTGGAGTCATAAAAAGACAGTGTTGAAAATTTAGGATCAAAATGTCAAAAAATAGCAAAGTTATGAGAAAATGTTGCATACTGTCAATGTTTACTCATAACTGTGATTTTTGCAGATTTTAGCCCCAAATGAGCACACAGCCTTTTGTTGCCCCACCTGATGAACATGACAGGTGTCATTTTTCAGATCCCCTTTGCAACATGCTTTTGCAGTCCCTTTGTGAAACCACCTTTCCGAGAGGATTAAAAATATTCACCTGTCTTGATCATAACATGGAGTCAGTTATAAAAAGACTGTTGAAAATTTAGTGTCAAAATGTGAAAAAAAACAACTACCAGTAAGTTACAAAGAAATGTTAAATGGTTCTAACTGTTACTCATTAACTTTATTTTTGCAGATTTTGGCCCCTAATGTTCATCATATTCCTTGTGTTGCCTCACCTAATAGACATGACAGGTATCATTTTTCAAATCCCCTCTGAAATTTGTTTTCACATTCGCACTGCGAAATCACCTTTCAGATGTGATTTCAAAAATTCTACCTGTCTTGATCATACTGTCAGATCATAAAAAGACTATGTTAGAAATCTGGGGTCAACATGTGGGAGTGCACTGAAAATTAAATATTGCATCTCAGCTTGCCTATTCTGTGTAAATACTATCTAAAAATGTGTAAAGGCAGGACACCACTGAAAATGGGATACTGCGTTTCATCTGGTCCATCCTTGGTAAATATATGGTAAAAATGTGAAAAAGCACAACCCCAGTACAGCAGAGTCCCAATTGAACTGTGCAGCTATGTCGCTTTATCCTGGGAAAATACATTGTAAAAGCTGGAACCCACTGAAAAAGTAACTTGCCTTTCAGGTGGGCTATCCAAGGTAAATATGTTATAAAAATAGGTAAAAGCAGGGCCCAATCAAAATTGAAATATTGCATCTTGGCTGTGCTATCTTGAGTAAATACAGTGTAAAAACTGGAAAAAGCAGGATCCCACTGAAAACAAAATAGCATCTGAGCTGAACAACTTTGGGTAAATACAGTACAAAAATGTGTTAAACAGGACCTCATTGAAAATGAGATATTGCATCTCAGATAGGTTATCCTGGGTAAATATATTGCAAAACTGTGTAAAAACAAGAGGCTACAGCAGAACCCTACTGAAAAGGAGATGTTGCATCTAAGATGATCTACCCTAGAAAAATACATTATAAAAGCAGGACCACACTAAAAATGAGATATTGCATCTGCTCGCTACTATCCTGGGTAAATACAGTATAAAACTGTGTCAGATAAGGACCTTATTGCAAATGACATATTACATCTGATCCAGTCTGTCTTGGGTAAATATATAGTAAAAATGGGTACAAGCAAGACCCAGTATAACAGCAATGCAAGCAGTAAACATTTGGCATTGACAAGCACTTGTTATGTATAGGAACAACACTATGTTTCCTCCATGATGCAGGGATGAACCTTTGTTTTAAATACATGTTGAAAAAAGATGTTAGAACAAAGAACACAGATTTAAGTTAATAAAGCCTATAAAGACTCCATCTCAGCTGCTAACCTCACGCAAATGGTAAACTCCCCTACTAGGATTAATTACAAGACTGGCACCAGTACCCTCTTGGATTGGGTCCTCACCACTCACCCCACAAGGATTTCTCGTACGACCATTCTCCCAGACTCACTCAGTGACCACTCCCCAGTCATGTGTGCATGGTCTAACAAATTCCTAAGCCCCTCCCAAAATTATCAGCTAGCAGAGTCCTTCCTCGTGGAAAACTTCATCTCAAACAACACCTGTTTCTACAAGACTGGCTACCCATCTATGAAGCAACAGATGTTAACTTGGCTCTTGATCCCTTCATCTCAATTTTCAACAAAGCCTGCGACCTCTTTGCCCCTGCTAAAAGGCGCAAAACAAAATCTCTCTCTAACCCATGGATCACCGCGGCTCTTCTCTCACAGCTGAAACTAAGGTATCACCTCTGGGAAGTTGCCAGGGCCACTGGCAAACAACTGGACATCCAAAATTACAAACAAGCACAAAATGCCTGCACAAAAGCCATACAGCTAATAAAATCCACCTTTTACAAAAAATGCTCTCACCAATACATGGGGAAATGGTCGTGCTTTCTGGGACAATATCAAGGATGTCACAGGGAAGCAGCCAAAAACCTCTCTGGCCATGTTAATGGTTGATGGATCCTCGACCCTTGACCCCAAGGTGATCGCAAACATCTTTAACACAGCTTTTTCAGACCTTAGTGCTGTTCTACCCCATGACTTTTTCGAAAACAGGGCCTACTCCCCAAATACCTCAGCCCCTCAGTCTAACCATCCCCTCTTCTACTTCAGGAAGGTAAGGCTGAATGAAGCTCGCCACTATATTACTGCAGCTATCTCTAAATCTAGATCTAGTAGCGACACCCTGGACCTTAAGCTTCTCTTGCTCACCCTCAATGAGGTAATTCATCCATTAACAAAAAATCCTAAACCTCTGTCTCAGCTGTGGAAACTTCCCGGACCTATGGAAAACAGCCACTGTGACACCCATCCATAAAAGTGGGGACAAGACGATTCACTCAAATTATCGCCCTATCTCCATACTGCCCCCACTCTCTAAGGCACTTGAGCGCATCGTGGCTGATCAACTTACAGACCACTTGGATAAATACAATATACCTTGTCCACAACAACATGGCTTCCGGTAAGGTCACAGCACCACCACAGCCCTTCTTGAGTTCACTGGAGCTTTGTACAAATCCCTTGACAACGGCCTTCTCACAGGGGCCGTTTTCGTCAACCTCTCCAAGGCCTTCGATACAGTACACCATGGATTATTAATACACCAACTACTGAATGCCGGGTTATCACCTGACTCTTCTCTCTGGTTTAAAAGCTACTTAGAAAACTGGTCACAGAGAGTAAAAATTGCGGACGCTCTTTCTAATACCCTGTCTGTTCGCTCGGGTGTCCCACAGGGATCCATACTGGGACCCCTCCTTTTTAGCCTTTTCTTAAACTCCCTCCCTTACCACTGCTCTGAGCAGATCATACTATATGCCAATGATGCTGTTGTATTCTCCACTCACAAAGATCCTGCAACTCTTCAACACAACCTTCAACTTGGTTTCAGTTCTGTAGAGACATGGTTTCTTAATCATAAACTGGTCCTCAATGACAAGAAAACCTAATCTATGCTCTTCTGCAGCTCTCATAACCCACACAAGCTACACCACTTGGCTATCTCCACCACCCAGGGGAACACTCTAGATCAGGTGGGGTCCTTCAAATACTTAGGGATACAGCTTGACCCTAATCTCTCCTATGGACTTCATGTAGATAATGTAGCTAGAGCTGCTAATACACGGCTTGGTCTCCTCTACAAAACACAGACCACACCTCATGCCAGAAGCTTTGAAGGTTGCAGTCCTGAGCTCTGTGATCTCTGTAATAGACTATGGTCTCATCATTTATGGCTCGGCCACAACCACAACCCTTAGATGCCTCTCAACTACCTTAAATAAAGCATGTCGGCTCATCACTGGTGCTCACCATCTCACCCACACATGTGACCTGTACACTCAGACCGGCTGGCTCCAACTATCAAACCGCATAAAGTTTCTCACCTGCTCCATGGTGAAAAAAATCTACCTTGGCCTTGCACCTTCTGGGGTCTCAACTCTGTTACAACACTGAATTAACAAATGGTGCCTTAGGAGATCCACGCTACAGCTACTGAAAGTCCCCCACTGTCACACTTCACAGGGACAACGGTCTTTTGCTTATCGAGCGCCACTCTGGTTCAATGGCCTCAGCCCAACCATCTCCTCTGCCCCAACTATTGGTATGTTTAAAACTAGGCTCCGGGACTATCTCACTACCAACAGCTCCTGTGACTGCCCAACTTAACCTTGTTTCTCCACTTCCCTTTCTGCTCTAGTTGTCCCCTCCTCACTGGATTCTACCCTCACATCTTGGTATACCCAATGCTGCACTTTTCACCCTCTTGCCACCCTTCCTACATTCCTTCTCCCCCACCCTCTTCCCTCTCCCTAGGACTCTGGCACTTCTTATCTGTTGTCTATTTTCTCTGACAAATGCCACTGGCTGCCTTGTTACAATGCTACCCTTGAACTGTATTAATCTGTACTCTGTTTGCAATGTCCACATTGTTGTAATGCCTGTCTTGATGTTCCCCATAATTTGTATTTCTCTGACGTGGAACCTTTGTAAAAGAGCCATGGCTCAAAGGTATTTGTAATCCTAGACTTGATAAATAAAAAATAAATAAGTTATTCTTATACAGTTCCATGGGCATAGCATCTGCCCCAAGAGCTGTATTAGAAGAAATGAGAGAATAGCATCCTCAACATCACACAATGTAACAGACAAGGGATTACCTGAGAGATCAAGTTCTAGTTCAGATGTTCCTTCAGATTCTAATGGCTGATTGAGTTAAAGATACTTTTAAAGTAAGAAATCCATGTTTCTTCAGGTATATAAACTGATAATGATGTTTAAAATGCATTAGTTCCTTTAGCCACCAAGGTCTAAAAATTATTTTTATCATTATGATGTATTGCCATAAACATTTCTTACCATAAGTGTACCCATATAAGGTAAGATCCATATAAGATTCCAGTAACTCTACATTATCAAAGTCTGTTATCCTGGTATTAAAGTCTCTGGCTATTAATGTATTGGCTGAAGGAAATTCAATTAATGCTTATATTAGACCACAGATTTTCATTATATTAAGAAGACTAAGATTTGTGCAAAAGTGAACAATGAGGAAGGGAGGCAGGCATTCAGGGAGGATCTAGCTAAACTCGAACACTGGTCTAGGGATTGGCAATTGGAGTTTAATGCTAAGAAGTGCAAGGTCATGCATCTTGGAGCAAGAAATCCCAGGACCAGCTACTGGCTGGGGGGCAGTGCAGGTAACAGCTTCAGAGGAGGAAGAGGACCTCGGGGTAATAGTCACAGGGGACATGAAGGTATCAGCACGGTGTAGGAGGATGGCAGCAAGGGCAAATGGGATGCTGAGGTGCATTGCCAGAGGAATCACCTCTAGAAAGGAGGCGGTCATCCTGCCCTTGTATAGATCACTGGTGAGGCCACACTTGGAGTACTGTGTGCAATACTGGTGCCCATACCTCAAAAAGAATGTGAGATTACAGGAGGGGATGCAGTGCAGAGCTACGAAAATGATCATGGGACTGGGGGAGTTGCCGTTTGAGGAAAGACTGACGGAGCTCAACATGTATTCGCTGGAAGACAGAAGGGAAAGAGGGGACATGATAGAGACCTTTAAGTACTTGAAAGGCATAAACAAAGTCAGAGAGTGATGATTGTTCCGCTTAAAGGGGGGAAGGATCACTGGGGGACACAGTCTGAAGTTGGAAGGGGGAAGGTTCAGGAGGGAGATGAGGAGGCATTACTTTACAGAGAGAGTGGTGGCAATGGAACACACTGCTAGAGGAGTTAATCAAACTGAGGACAGTGGATAGCTTTAAGTGGGGCTGGGATAGAGTCAAGGGCAGGATTAGTACAGACAAGAACACAAAGGGGGGGAAGACCAGGAAAGGGATGAAGGGGTTGGGTTGGGTTGGGGCAGCTGTAGTAATATGAAACTAAGAGCTGAACAATAGGGCAGACTTGATAGACCTGTGGGCCTTTTTTCTGCCAGCAATTTCGTATGTTTGTATGACCCCCTAGGAGGATCATAAACATTCATAAGAAGTAGCATGATATTTTCCCATCATAACAAAATTACCATGAAGTTGTTCGCTATTTGTACTTTTTCTAGTATTTTTAGTCTGGCTTAATTCTTAATATAAATTAACAACCCCCTACATATCTACCATGTTTATTGTATTTAATGAAACTGACCAGGAACATCGCAGGACAAAACACTGTGGTGCAAAACAAAGCCAGCAAAACATCGCAGCCTGCAATGTCAGCAAACAAATCCATCGCCGGACAGAACCACGCAGGCAGGTGGCAGGCAGTGTGCTGTAAAGACACCTTGGTGTCCAGTGGGTCCCCCATCCCACTCGCCAATCCCCAGCTCCAGCAACAGTAGGTGCATCACATCCTGTTGTGATCTCCAGTGCTGCCGCCCTCCCCCCACCCAATATGCTGTAATGTTATTATTTATAGGACTGTCAGTCCCTGGTGAACTAGTGGCTGTGCCCCCCCCCCATATCCCTGATATGCCACTGATGTGCAATCACAGTATAGAAATGCCATAATTTCAATCCCTGGTTTCCACCCTCCCCCCAATGCCGAAATGTACAAAACATTGTGGCAGTCAAATGCAAACTAGGGGCTCCGCCCCATCCCTTCCTGGCAGTCTAGTGGCCCTCAACCTCCCCACAACCAGTAGGTAGTGCCCACCACCCCACTCCCTACCCCATCCCATACCCCAGTTTGGTGACTGGCACAACCCTCCTCACACCACCAGGTCTGGTCACCCAATGAACTGTCAGTGCTCGTACTGAACCGTTCAGTATTTTGTTTTTGTTCACTACTTCATTAAGGTCACTAATAATTGTTATAACATCATTTCCAGTTAACCTAAAGCTGGGGTCCTCTTGGAGCTACTTTAGACAAATTACCCTCTTTTGTATAACATTTCTCTGTTGGAAGCCTGTGGGCTTGTGTTCTTTTATTGGGCAAGGTGTATTTATTACCTTTTCATGCTGTCATTAAATCCTCTACCTGTCCAGATTTTAGTTGGCAGGTATTATTATCTTTTTTTTCCTTTGACCATGTACAATTCCAGATCCATTAATTTCCTTATTCCTCTCATCATTTAGTTCTGATGAGTTTTTTTCCATCATGTATTACTATAGGGAGGCTTCTTCATATGTTTTAAGTGTTTAGGGACAGTTTGTTTATATGTTTTGTTACTCCTGTTATCGCTTTTTTCCCTTTTCTGATTTTGTAAAGTTTTTCGGAGTTTTTTGTTTGCTTAACAGGTGACTCTGGTGTTATAACAATGGAGAAGGAAAGATTCTTATCCTGGGTTGCTGTAGGAATGTCTGCTAGCTTCTGTTGTAGCTCTCTTAATTTTTCAAGCACATCCATTTTGAAAGTTTCTAAATTCATTTTATTATCTATTAATGCTTGAATTCTTGAATCCACCCACAGTGTTGACCCCCACAACCTCTTGGGGCAGGCTGTTCCAGGCATCTGCCACTCTTTCTGAGAAGAAAAACTTCCTGGTGTTGGTCTTGCAGTCTGAGGTCATGTCCCCTGGTCCTGGAGCCCTTCTTGAAGTGAAAACGTTTCTGTGCCTGTACCTTGTTACTGCCTTTTATGTACTTGAATGTTTCAATCATGCCCCCTCTCTCTCTCTTCTCTGTTCCAAGGAGTACATACCTAAACCAAACAATAGAAGCACTCTGGGTAGTGGGGTTGATGCCAGTCCATTTACAGAAGAAAGAGTCCTGAAAGAACTCCTAAAACTCAAGGTGGACAAAGCAATGGGGCCTGACAGGATTCACCCTAGAATCCTAAAAGAGCTAAGGGAGGACCCAGTGACACCACTAACCACACTTTTTAATAAATCATGGGAAGATGGGGTGGTACCTGAGGACTGGAGGAGGGCAGATGTGATTCCCCTTCACAAAAGTAGGAGCAAGGCAGAAGCAGGAAACTACAGACCTGTTAGTTTGACCTCAGTGGTGGGGAAAATGATGGAATCACTTCTGAAAGAAAGAATTGTTCAGTACCTAGAGGCCAGCGGGGCACAGGATCCAAAGCAGCATCAATTCACAGCAGGAAGGTCATGTCAGACGAATCTAATCGATTTCTTTGACTGGGTGACCAAAGTAATCGACCAGGGAGGGGCTGTGGATATGGCCTGCCTAGACTTTAGCAAGGCATTTGACATAGTCCCGGACAAAAGATTAATAATCAAGTTAGCCAGCCTGGGAGTGGGTCCCAGGGTGGTAGCCTGAGTAACAAACTGGCTGCAACAGGACACAGAAGGTAATAGTGAATGGAATACATTCTGAAGAAGGGGTTACTAATGGAGTACCTCAGGGCTCAGTACTTGGTCCAGTCCTCTTTAACGTCTTTATAGGTGACATTGCAGAGGGTCTGGAGGGAAGGTATGCCTCTTTGCAGATGACACAAAGATCTGCAACAGAGTTGATACACAAGGAGGGTAGAAAGGATGAGAAGGGACTTGGCAAGGTTGGAGGAATGGTCAGACATATGGCAACTTAGATTCAATGCAAAAAGTACAAAGTAATGCACCTGGGAAATAAAAATCCAGGAGAAGAGTACACAATAGCAGGGGAGGTACTAACAACAACAATAATGGAAAAGGATCTGGGTGTAGTCATATCAGATGACCTAAAGGTGGGTAAGCAATGTGAGAAGTCAGTAAGGAGAGCCAGAGGGATACTGGGATGCATAGGGAGTGGCATCACAAGTAGAAAAAGGGAAGTGGTTATCCCTCTGTGAGACCCCATCTGGAGTACTGCGTGCAGTTTTGGAGACCTCATCTACGCAAGGACATAGACAGGATGGAAGCAGTCCAGAGGAGGGCAACTAAAATGGTGCAGGGTCTACATCAGAAACCACATGAAGAGAGACTGAGAGAGCTTAATATGTATACCCTTGATAAAAGGAGGGACAGGGGGGACATGATAGAAACTTTTAAGTACCTCAAGGGAATCAACAAAGTCCAGGAGGGTAGCATCTTTCAGAAAAAGAAATGTGTAAGAACAAGGGGCACAATTTAAAGTTAGAGGGCGGCTCAGGGGTAATGTGAGGAAATTATTTTCATGGAGAGAGTGGTGGACCATGGGACTGCCTTCCTGGAGGTTGGTGGGTCTAAAACAGTGGGGGAATTCAAACATGCATGGGACAGACATAAGGCAATTATAGTGGGGGGTTGCAGGAAGTAGGCTGTTGATTAACTAAAATCTGCAGCTTATCCAATAGGTAGAGAAATGGGCAGACTGGGTGGGCCAAGTGGTCCTTATCTGCTGTCAAAGTCTATGTTTCTATGTTTCTATGTACATATTCAGTTCCCTAAGTCTTTTCTCGTAGGACATGTACTGCCGACCCTGAAACATTTTTGTCGCTTTTTTCTGTACTGTTTCCACCCAGTCAATGGCCTTTCTGAGGTGAGGTCTCCAGAATCTGACTCTGTATTCCAAGTGAGACCTGACCAGCGATTTATACAGTGGTAGTACCACCTTTCTCCTCCTGCTCATGATCCCGCTCCCAATGCAGCCCAGCATTCTGTTGGCCTTCAATGTTGCCTTCTCACACTGCTTACTAACCTTCAAGTCATCTGAGATTATGATTCCCAGATCTCAGTCCTGGTTTGAAGCTGCCAGTCTTTCACTTCCTAGGTAATGCTCCTTTCTTGGATTTTTCTTTCCTATGTGCATGACCTTGCACTTTTTGGTGTTAAATCTCAGCTGCCACACTCCAGACCATTCTTCTAGTTTCTTGAGGTCAGTTTCCATCTTGCTCACTCTTTTTTAGGTGTCCACCCTGTTACATATCTCGGTGTCATCTGCGAACAGACGCACCTTCCCTTCCAGTCCATCTGCAATGTCTACTATCAAAACATTGAAGAGCACGGGCCCCAGCACTGAGCCCTGGGGAACCCCGCTGGTCACCCTGCCTTCCATTGATTGCGTTCCACTAACTTGTACCCTCTGGGTTCTGCATTGTAACCAGTTTTGTACCCAGCTGACTACTCCTGGATCAACCCCTTTGTGGAAAAGCTTCTTTACCAGCCTTCTGTGTGGAACTAAGTTGAAGGCCTTACTAAAGTCTAGGTAGACCACATCTACTGCCCCACCATCATTCACTATTTTTGTAGCGTAGTCAAAAAACTCAAGCAGATTTGTCTAGCATGACCTACCTGCTGTGAAACCATGCTGTTTTGGGTCTTGTTGGCTGCTAGTTTTGAGAAATGCTATTATCCTCTGTTTGAGTAGTGTCTCCATTAGTTTCCCTACTATAGATGTGAGGCTCACCGGTCTGTAATTACTAGCCTCTTCGCAACTGCCTGATTCGTGAAGTGGAACCACTATTGCCTTTTTCCAGTCTTCGGGTACCACACCACTCTTCAAGGATTTCGTGAATAGAAGTGCCAGGGGGGCTGCTAATTCTGCCTCCATTTCCTTAAGGATTCTAGGATGCATCTTGTCTGGTCCCATAGCTTTGACTGCTTTTAGTTTATTTAGCACCTCCCGTACTTCAGCTTCTGTAAAGGGACTCGTGTCTACCCCTGGTCCTGGGATGTTGTGCTTTTCAGGGCTGGGCCATCCCCTGGGTCCTCTTTGTAAACACCGAGCAGAAGTATTTGCTGAGGATTTTGGCTTTCTCTGGGTCATGTTTGGTGCATTTCCCTTCTTCAGTAGCAATCTTTTCTATCCCCCCTTTTGCCTTCCTACATTCCTAATGTATCTATAAAATTATTTGTCTCCTCTCTTTGCCCCTTCTTCTATCTTTTCCTCTGCCTGGGCCTTTTGCCTTTCTAATTTGTTTGTTAGACTCTCTCAATTTTTCCTTGTATGACTCCCAGTCTTTCTCAGTTTTGGTTTCCTGGTATATGCTGTACCCCTTCTTTTTTTTTTGACTGTGGTGGGCACTTCCTTGGAAAATCATAGATGATTTATTTTTCTGTTTGCTTTGCTGACCCATCTGGCACATTGATCTCTGGTAGTCTTTATTGCTCTCTTGAGTCTCCCCCACATGACCTCCACCTCCTCAACCTCTGTTTCCATTAACTGGCTACCTATGTTGTACCTCATTTTTTGGAAGTGAACCATTCTGAAATCTAGCACCTTTAACTTTGAGTGGCTGGTGTCCTGTGTTATGTTTACCTTAAAGCTTACCATGTGATGGTTGATGTTGCCCATATGGCATCCCACTTTGATGTCCTTGATCCTTTCTGAGTTTGTGAGGACAAGCTTGAGAATGGCATCTCCCCTTGTTGGAGTTTTAACAAGTTGGCACAGTCCCACACCTTGTAGTGACAATAAGAAGTCTCTACTTCTTGTTGTTGCTGCCATTAGTGTGCTCCAGTTAACATCTGGTAGGTTGAAGTCCACCACCAGTATTACTTTGCCTTTATCAGACATTTTGTGGATTTTCTCTATTAGGTCATTGTCTCCTTGATTTGGGCGCTTGTACACGACGCCGATTGTGAAGGGTTTTCTCTTGCCCGTGTCTACTGTTAGCCACAGTGACTCAAAGTCCCCAGGTTGCCCTTTTACTTCTGTGTCTTGTATTTCCTCTCAAATGTAAATGGTTATGCCCGCTCCCCCTCTTTTTTTCCCCCTGCCTATCTTTCATGAAGAGATTGTAACCAGGAATGGCCGTATCCCATCCATGGTTTTCCATGATCCATGTTTCTATTACAGCCACCCAGTCCAACCTTTCTGTTTCCAAGATGGCTGTGAGTTTGGAAAGTTTGTTGGTTAGGCTCCTAGTATTTGCAATCATTGCCTTCCAGGAATGTACACTCTCTATGGTGCGAGGTTGTACCCTCTTCCTGGGCTACTCCAGTTTGCTCTTTCCAGCCAAGACATTATCGAGGTTGCTGGTTCAGGCAGATGTTGGCTCTAATTTGTTTTCTGAGGATGTATGCATGCATTTGGTATTTTAGGGATTGATGATCAGCCCACTGATGGCAGGGGTGTGAGCTGCATCATACTCCCCTTTATTAGTATAAACTACCCGTATAGACATTGAATTTTTGTCCAAGTGCTCATACACCTTCTCTGTTTAGGTGCAATACATCATATTTAAAAAAAAACTCTTTCCAAAAAGTTGTATCAGTTCCCTATGTAGTGGTATCCCTTGTCTTGGCATCAATCATGCAGTCATGAGTTGAATTCACCTACTTCAATCTCTGTGACTCGTTTGGTGCTTTTTCCTTTTATCACACTGGCAGCACTTCTGAGAAGGCTAATTTGGATGGAAGGGAAGTGTTTCTTGGCCTCCTGAACTGAGTGATTTGCCAAGTCATTGGTACCAAGATGTAATCTTATATGTATAACATCCCCTGATTCCTGTACAATTGTCTTGATGTGGTTAGTGTACCTACTTGCAGAGGCTCCTGGTAGACACTTTACCACAATGTCGCTTTTAACATTTTGTTTTAGGTGGTGTTCCACTCCTCTGATCATAGAATCCCTGATTATGATCCTTTGTTTCTCCTTCCTGCTGAAAAAACAATCAGGTTGTTAAGGTCTGCCACTTAGTAGCACAACTAGAGACTGGAAGAGAGGAGGTCTCTTTCCCAGTCAGGGAAGATCAGGGAAGCTCAACAGACAATAAGGCTAGGGGCTGGACCGCACTCGGCTTATGCCTCCTAGGGTTGCCCTTTGTGGCTGAGCTGTGGCTTCTGCTTGTTTCTGTCTGAAAGCTTTCTATTAGCTGACCACTCTTTGTAATTGTTCTCTTATAGGTTAAAGGGACTGAAAAGTTAAATTAGATTTTTCTGTGTCTTTTATAGATTTGACAAATATACAATGCTTTCATCACCTTGTCTTGTATCTGTAATATTCTCCCTTATAGGGAGCGGGTCTGTATTTCCCTTTTCTCCCTCCATATTATTGAGATCTGTAATCTTATTTTACATATGGGGAAAACGTTCATTATAGATTCCTTTTGGACATTTTCTCTCACTGATTTGTCTTTTGCTTAATTCTTCTTGTTATTGCTTTTAATACCAGATCATCTTTTTTTGTTTGTTTGTTTTTATGTGAATTATTAATTTCATTTTTCTTGTTAGATAAGTTAGTTAAAGGTCAGGGTGTTTGTTTCATTTGACCATGCTTCATAGCTGTGTGGGTACTTTCCACATTATTAGTTTTCAAACTGACCTTCTCTGATATATGCTTTACAGTAACTGTTTTTTCTGTTTAATTTCTTTTTAATTTTCCACGGAGTTGATGGAAGAATGTTTAATTCTCCACTAAAAAGACAGTTATTCATTGTTTTTCTTTCCTTATTTGACCATTTGTTTTCTCCATTTATGAATTTTCCACTTCCGGTATTCATATTAATGTATTGTAAATCTATATCAGAATTAAATAAACAATTGGTTTTAGTTTTGTCCAATGACACCTTAATGTTACTGTCAATGAGTATGCCATAAAAAGGGGCTATTGCCAGTACACATTGGCAATCATAGTGCAGTCTGTAAGCAATCATTACAATAATTTAAAAAAGAGAAAAAAAAAGGCATACAAATCTAGTGATGACCCATGTTCAAATAGATGTAATCCCTTCAGCAAAAGACCTGAAGAGCTATAGTTCAATAAGCTTAATTAAATAATCAAGGATGATGCTATATTTTTTTATATCTGTTTTGGCCAACTTGTGCTGAATATTTCTGCCAAATATGGAAGCCCTAGGTCTACATTCACAATGGTGCTGACAATGCTTACGGTATTCCCTAAAGATAGTCCCTTAAACATTTCCTTTCAAAAAGCAAACAAAGTTATTTCAAACTGGGTATCAGTGTACACTTTGTAGAGGACAGGAGTACTGGAACAGTCTTTCTAAATGAAGTTTTTTCAAGTATTCAAGCAGGCAATTTGATACACAACAAAGTTCAAAAGATCTTTTGGCCTCTTTAAATAAAGAGTTCATATACTAGAGCATTCTTATATAAATCTGTTTCAGTTCTTCACAAGTGTAAATAAGTACTCATGAACTTAAAAAATTAATACTTAAATCCCAGTAGCACAGGTGGGTCCGATAAGTGACTCACTGTTTTCATGCTTTCAAAGGTCCTGTGTGTATCTACAGTGTGCACCATCTTTTGCAGTGCTTTAGTAATGCAAAGTGCTCTGTGTCCTGTACAATGAATAGCCCACTTCCCAGCAAAGACATGAATATTAAAAGAAACTGGAGAAAGCAACTTTACTAATAAACAACAAAGTCCTACAGACTTCCACTAAAAATTGTTAATTTATATTATTATATAATCACTGCTGATCAGAGTGAATTTAAACTCTAAAGTGCTTCACCTCTAAAGTGCTTGTGAGTGTAAACAATGCTATCATGCCAAATGGTTGTTAGTATAGAAAGTGCTTAGTAATTTGTCAATATATTTTTATAGATCAATAGCTCGCCTATATAATTTATAAAATATAATTATTAAAAAACTAAATACAATTTTAGTTCTATTGTTTAACTTATACATACAAATAAAAGCCTATTTCCATTCCCAAAGTGGCCTCTAATGGCTTAAAAAGTAAAAATAATTGTCTCACATAATCCAGCTCACTAGCTAAAGCAGACAATACTGTACAAATATCTTCTCAGTCACAAAGTACAGCAAGTATTATATTTACGATACCAGATAAAAGATTTGACTTACTTAGACATCTTGACTTTTTGTGACTGTAATTTAGCAATGATTTCCAAAAAGTAGGGGGAAAACTCTTTTCTTTAGTAAAATTGTCCACATCATATTAGCATCAGACACTCCCTTCTATAAAGAAACAGACCATCTGAATTTCCCAATACTTTTTTAATGCTCCAGTGGAGGAGAGACCTGGTAACAGAATTCTAAACCATACTATGAGTAAAATTAGAGTTCATAGAAGATTTTGTATTGTATGTAAAGTTACTGTGTTACCAGTTCTTGGCAATCTCCCAGCTGGTGATTGTAAGTATCTGCAGAGAGATGCTGTGTGTTGTAAGTGCACTCTTACAGGGCAATGTGATCATGTGCCACTGACTCCCTTCAGAACCTCACAAAATTCAAAAACAAAAACATCTAAAAATAATTTGGTAATGTTACTCATCAAATATTTAATTCACACACAAAAAAAAAAAATAACCACAAACCTAAGAGTTCTAAAAAGCAAAGAACAATAAATAAATGAGCAAAAAGCAATCTAAGGACGTGGTCTTCACCCTCCTCACTCCTTCTGTGCTTTCATCCACGCTTTCTGTCCTCCCCACTCCTTCTGTACTTCACCCTTGTTTCCCCTCTATTTTCTGCCCAACGTATATTCTTAACCTGTCTGTCCCACTCTCCATCCCTGTGAGACCTCCTACGGCTGAAATGCTTCCACTACCCTTAAGTAGGCGATTTGCTTTGTAAATATCTCACACGTTGATCTCTGCACTTGTACCTGAATTTAATGGTGTTGTATATATTGTACAAATGTTGCAAAGTTTTTGTGTCCTTATTGTACCTTTTGCCCTGTTATCCCTCAACCACTGTATCATATGCACCATCAATGCCTCTTTTGATTGTTTATAGTTCTTATCCATCTTTGAGCTGTATTGTTCATCCTGTTTATTGTTGTACCATTGTACCAATATATACCTAATTCTGTACGCACCTTCAGTGTCCCTGTCAGGACCTCCTTGTAAATGAGCTTGCTCAATGGAGTTTTTCCTGCTTGATAAACTTGAACTTGAACTAAGGTTTGTTTTTCATTGTTTTGGATCTAACCCACTGTACAATATAAGTCCTGTATAGCTCTAGTAAGATAGCTGTACCTTAGATACACTAGTTTTTATGTATATGGTGGCTAATAGCAAAATAATGCCAGCACCACTGAAGTAATTGAATAGCCAAGTACTTGACAGCTTATGACCAAAAACTAGTAACCTGTGTGTATCTCTATGGTGCACTGTAGCACACTTTACAGGATAGCCAGTCAAAAGTGCATTTCAATAAGAGCATGGTAAAAAATCATGCAGAAAAAAGAATGTAAGTGAAATAAGCTAGGTGTCAATAATAGTGCGGTCATTACAGCACAGTACACTTAACTGTTCTCACTGATGCCAAGCAGTACAAGTGCATGACTGTGTGCTGCTTGGCTATGCTGACACTGTGGCATGTAGGGTAGAGTCATGGGTAGTGAAGTACCTCACTGCATCCAGCTGACTAGGGTTAAAATTGTGGGCTATTGTTTTTTGCCATCAGCTGACCCAGTAATATTAAATCCCCCCTCCAATTTGTCCCCACCCCCAGAGTTGATTTTATATTCTTAAGGGGGGGTTTGGAGGTTATAGCCCCCAGCATGCAAAACTATCACCTACCTGACTTTGCTGTTTTGTGTGTGGAATTTCACCACGCAGTGGGGCGAAATTCTTCATCTTGTTGGTGGAACTTTGGAATTCATGCACCAAAGTTTTCTAAGTTTGCCCATCTGTAGTTCTGATCCTTTCCCCTTGCCTTGTCCCAGTGCCCACTCCTGAAGTTTTGGGTTCCCCAAGTCAGGGTTCTACTTTCTGATTCTGTCTGCATGTCCGTGGCTTTATTCCCCTTGTCTGCACTGTCACTGTTTTTTCTGAGCTCTGTTTTCATTTACATGCTTTTGCATGCACTCTTGTCAACCGAGCTCTAATTGTTAAACAGTTTTGACCTAGAACCCTTTACTGCACCCTGTATTTGCAGCTGTTTGATCAATTTTTTATTCTTACTTCTGTTCTTTTTAAAAATGATTTATTTTTAATAACAAAAAGTAGGAGCTTGTTGGGCAGGAGTGCATATATAATTATAAAATATATATTTAAGAGGGAAAATTGAATCATAAGACAGTAACCAAGGAATAAAAAAGTTCAATTTAAATGTTCACAGTCACCTGTTTATGACTCCTTTTCTAGAATCCTCTTTGCTTGAGCATAGTTTGAACCTTTAAATTTGTATTTTTGTTAGTTTTATGTTGATAAAATGTAACAGTTCTTATAAAATCCAGTGTTCCTTTTCCTTTTCCCTTTATTTCACCTCCAGCGGGAGTTCTGGACCTGGTACTTCTGACACACCATTCCCACTCAATCCTGAGGAAATAGGGAGAAAGCATCCAACTCAGTGATCCCACTCCTGGGGATAATGGGATGAAGCATTACTGTCCAAGTAACCTTCTCCTTCCCGTTTCTCCCATTGTTCCTTCAGCTGTTCTTCCTTTTAGCTAATCATTACATCCAGACCAACTAAAAGACAATGTAAAGCACACTTTTCAAGGAAGAAGCTTCTTATAGTTAGCATTATATGTTATTAGTCCACAGACTTTATAGTAACAGAGATGGCTTACTAATTATAGAAAGTAAGATTGCCTAATAAAAAAGCTGTTGGAGCCCAAGCTCTCCTTAACAGACACTTCCAACCATCATCTTCCATATCTACACCCTGCACAACTGAATAAAATCGAAAGAGCCAGTTACTTCTTGTCAACCATCTCATCCTCCTCCTCCTCCATCATGGAACCACCACAAGTCACATGAAGGCTCCAATGAATAAACTTGTAAGAACCAGTTTCTTCTCATCAATCATCTTTCAGATTCTCTTTCGCCATCATGGCACCATCACAAGTCAGAGAAGGCACAGCTGAATAAAATCACAAGAGACAGTTACTTCTTATCAACTATTTCATCCGCCTTCTCCTTCATCTTGGCACTACCAAAAGTGACAAGAAGACACAGCTTAATTAAGTTGCAAGGGCCAATTACTTCTCATCAAATATCCCATCCGTCTCCTCCTCCTCCTCCTACTCCAGCTACTCCTCCATCATGGCACTACCACAAATCACAAGAAGGCTTAGCTGAATTAAGTTTTGAGGACCAGTTACTTCTCATCAATCATCCCATCATCCTCCTCCTACTCCAGCTCCTCCTCCGTTATGGCACTAACACAAGTCACAAGAAGGCATAGCTGAATTAAGTTTTGAGGACCAGTTACTTCTCATCAATCATCCCATCATCTTCCTCCTACTCCAGCTCCTCCTCCATCATGGCACTACCACAAGTCACAAGAAGGCACAGATGAACAGAGTCACAATAGCCAGTTACTTCAAGTCAACCATTTCATCATCCTCCTCCTTCTCCTCCTCCACCTTCATGGCACCTACACAAGTCACAAGAAGGCACAGCTGAATAAAGTCACAACAGATCTGCATGTGCACCATTAAAGTGCTGCTGTGCAGAGCTAAATAAAGTCAAAGCAGCCCACAGTTGTACAACATTTGTCTTGATCTGCAAATAATTGCAGATTAACAACAAAGCTGATGAAACAGAGGCACAAGCTGAATAAGACTGCAACAGCAGAGCTCCTTATCCCGGCACTGAGGTATTCATTCCCTATTGTAAAATTAAATTTTCATTTATACAGTTCAATTTGCATTTTTTATAACATTAACTCAATAGTTATCCTGTAGTAATACAGAATAGGCACATCATAACTGCACAAAACGCAAAAACAACAAGACTGATGTGGTCCACTCTACTGAAAAGTATTAATTGCATTGTAAAATTTTTGGTTCAAAAAAATAGTCAGCCCATGAAAGTTTGAAAATAAATACCTTGTTTTGTGAAAAACACATACATCTTCTTGGACATCATCATCTATGAATGCTGTCCTCTTTTTAGGCATAACAGGAATGAGAACATTGTGCCCACTCCTACCACAAAAAGAAAAGGTCCTCTTGACACAGGAACACATATAAGCACTGACGCATGTTTTCATCAAACATAAGGCAAGTCTCTTGAAAATATCATCATACATCTACTTGTCCATTCATCATCCTTAGTCTTATCTTCTTGTTATGCACAAGAACACATTTGTAGTCTGCTCTTTTTGAGCAGATTAGCAATTATGTATTATGTAATGTAATGTGTTTAACTAAACAATTGAAAAAGTTAAGAAATGAAAAACTAATATGCCAAATAATAATGCCAGGTTGTTACAGAATGCAGACGACATGACAATGAAACAACCTAATGTGACATAATATGGACTGCCAACACAAAACTGATACTGTGTGAGACTGAAGGCTGGATTTTCAAAGGGATCTTAGAGCAATGCAAGATGCATCAAACAGTTACCTTGCATCAATACCAGGTGAGTCAAAGTCTATGCGCCTGATTTTGCAACACAAGTGCTCATTGCGGCAAAGTCCCCTAAAATATTTCAAGATGCCCACTGCAAGATAAATATGGCATGTGGGGCCAGGACAATGGAAGCTGCATCAAAAAAAATGGTGCAGGGAATGGTGGAACAAATGACCAAAAGAATGATGGAAGCATGGGCAGGCAAACGCAAGTGCAAAAACAACTTCACAGAAGCAGAAACCAGCATACTCATAGAGGAGATGGATGCCTAAGTTGACCTGCTGCTATCCAAAGGTGGTGACAAGAAGCTGCAGGATCACAGGAAACAGGCCTGAGACAAGGTGACCACTAGGGTCAACACTGCAGGTCCTATAAAGTGCACCATAGGGAAACTGCAGAAACAGTATCATGACATCAGGTGGCAGTCAAAAGAGAAAATCGCCCACAACTGATGCTGTGTCATGACAACTAGAGGTGGACCAAGCCAAGTGATGCTCCCGAGAAGCCAGGAAGAGTGTGGGGAGGCACACATCAGTAGCAGCACAATCCAGTAAGAGACAACAGCCTGGACCTCTTCAGGCTACAGAGCTCAGCAGGTATGTAAAAGGCACAATCATCACAACAGGGGGAGTTAGGATGGCAAGCCATGACCACAGGCACATGTAGGTGTGCCAGGCCCAAGCAGTTGTGGACATCATGAAATGACCATGGGGGAACCATCATGCCTGCAAAGATGCATCAAATGCATGCCAGCAGACAAGGTCAACGCATGAGTAAAGTACCAGATGTATGCCTGACAGCCAAAGAGTCAGGTCACATTATGTGTGTTGCATACCAGGTACATATGTCCAACACCACACATGCAGAGAAAGGGGGTAAGCCCTTACTCATGGCAATAACAGTGTCTGCCACTGGCAAGTGGGACAACACACTGCCATCACTGGCACATGTTGGATGTGGCTGTCAGATGTGCATGATAGAAACAGAGCCACACTATACCAAGATATGTAAGTCAGCATGGCAGCCAGGACATAGGGGTGCACACTGTGGTATAGGCCACAGACTGGTAGCACAGACTGGAAAGGCAGGTACACACCTAGACATACTTATATGCCCACTCAGGTGCCAGGTGAACAGTACTGCTGACAACAGGTGTGCGACCAACCTTGATGTCATTACATGTAGTATGTTCAGGACAAAGTTGTACATAGCAAGCACCATTGATGTGGCCTGCAGGATGATAACAGAAGCCTAGAATGTACAGGCCTGAGTACTGTGGAGGGTGGGGTGCTGAGTCATGGGCTGAATCCTGAGGAAAGCTGCACAGTATACAAGGAGGGGCCCAGGTTATCAGGGATGCAACCACGACACAGGCACAAGACGCCACTGCCGGGGGATGGGGTTGCACCACAGGGTACAGAATGTTGCCAGCACATGGCAGTTGTCGTGAGTGGACACACCCAATGGTGTGAGGTGGGGGGGTGAGTAACCCTGTGGGGGCATGGTCAGTCCTCCCTGCAGAAGGGCCCACCACTGTTGTTATCAGGGTCTTCACCATGCCACCCCTGTATTGCAATATAGTGTTGTGCAGAGCATCACGGACACAACACACGTGTACCGGATGCCAGAGTCACAGTGTGAATGACATGCAACAGTATCCTCTGGCCCTGGCACTGTCAGGCAACCCCCCCAGGCTGGTGACCCCACCCATCCTGGGGCAAAGACCACCTGTGGCCTGACCACAGGCAACCATGATGACATGCAGACGTATGCACACCATGACACTAATGCAACAGTAGAAGATCAACACAGCTGGGGGGCAGGTGCAAAAAGGATGACATGATACCTGTACTCTGACAGCCTAAGACATGCAGAGTACTGCTGCAGACACATGCAAAGCAACACTCTGTACATAGGACAGTAGGGAAGGCCTACTACACAACAAGGGATACAAGATGTGCCACATCACAGCCAGAACCATATGTTGGCAGCCATGGACCACCTACAGATGGATCACATTGCAATGCAATGACATGCACTGCACGCAAAGGACACTGACATAGTGACATGGCTGGTCAACACACTGCATAACAATGGATATGTTTTGTCCCTATAGATGCCACCGATGAACTGCACTATCTGGCACTGGTGGCACCACTGAATGACAGCAACACCAAGGAGAGGAGACAGAAGACACAGAGGCAGAGAACACAGACACAATTGGGTGCACAGTGACTGGGGACAGGCAGGAGCAGAAGAGCAGAGGTCAGAGGGAAAGCACTGAGGTGACACATCGGCATAATGGCACTGATGAGAGTACAGTGGGAGTACAGAACAACAGTGAGGGGTCAGACACAGACATCTGAGATCCAGTACATGAAAATATTGGACAGCACTTCCTCCAATTGATGAATTCATTGGGCCTCTCACAGGTTGTTACCTCTGCCACTCATAAATGCGGCCATTCCCCTTGATCTGGTTTTTCTCCTGGGGATGGAAGCCTCCGGTGTGGGGGTGGAACCTGTCTGATGGTCTGATCATCACACTGTGAGATTCAATTTCAGCACTCCCTTGCATAGACCTACCCCTGTGGAGATGGGCAAGTACCGCCCTTTACGGGATGTGACTCCTGATGGTCTAACTGCGGTACTTGACCTAGCAGAATTTCCAGTGATGAGCTTGGATCCAGAGGCCTTGGTTCTGGCCTATAATAAGGCCATTACCAATGCCCTGGATTCTATTGCTCCCATTCGTGTGCATCCTCTCTCCCTTCACCCGTGGTCCCCATGGTTTCGATGGGGACTTGAGGGAGATGCGTCGACTTGGACGCAGGTTAGAGAGGTGTTGGCGGAAATCCAGCTTAGATGCCGATCACCTTAGACTGCTAGAGCATTATCAACTCTACCAGTCAGCAATTGCCCGTAAGAAGGCAGTATTCCTGTCGGGAAATTGCTGCTGCTCAGAACCAACCAGCACAGCTCTTTCGAACCGTAGACAGACTGTGCAACCCAGACTGTCTGCAGGTTCGTAGAGCTTTTTTGCAATCTCAGTGCAAGGAGCTCGCTCGGTTCTTTGCAGATAAGGTGGAAAACATCAGGGCAGAGACCTGCACGACACTCTCTATGGGAACGGCCATGGACCAGGCCCCGGTCACATGCCCTCTTTTTTCCTGGAGTTTCTTCAAAAGGCCGGAAATCGAAGATGTTATGAGGATTGTCCGGGGTATGCGCATTACGTGCTGTAGTTTAGATCCGGGCCCCACAGCCTTGGTTATGGGCTGTGGCGAGATTATCTTCCCAGTTCTGGCGAGGATAGTCTGGTGCTCCTTAGACTCTGGTGTATATCCTTGCTCCCTGAATGAGGCAGTGGTGACACCAGTGTTGAAGAAGGCTTCTTTGGACCCCGACTTCCTCGGTAACTACCGGCCTATCTCAAACCTTCCCTTTGTTGGGAAGGTAATTGAGAAAGTAGTGGCTACTCAGTTAGACAACCACTTGACCATCCATAGCATCTATGATCCCCTTCAATTGGGTTTTTGAAAGAGGCACAGCACCGAGACTGCGCTGGTTCGGTTGCTCAATGATCTCCTGATGGCGAGAGACCAGAAAAAACGGTCCATTTTGGTCCTTTTGGACCTGTCATCAGCATTTGACACTGTAGACCATGGGGTTCTGCTTGAGCACCTGAGAATCATCTGTGGGCTTTCAGGTCTAGTCCTCAGATGGTTTACATCATTCCTCACCGGTAGAACTCAGAGGGTGGTATCGGGGGTGTGTTCCTCTGATCCTGTCTCTCTGTCCTGTGGGGTGCCTCAGGGCTCTGTGCTGTCCCCCATGTTGTCTGCGGTGTACATGCTTCCCCTCGGAGACATTGTAAGATGGTATTGGCTGGAGTTTTATTGTTATGCCGATGATACTCAGCTCTACCTGTCTTTTGCACCTGACCAGAATAGAGCACTCACAGTGTTTAATAACTGCCTCGGTGAAATCCAAGGTTGGATGAGGTCCAGCTGGCTGAAGTTAAATTCCAGGAAGACGGAGGTGTTTGCTGTGGATCATGGTCACTGGATGGGGGGGTTGGGGACAAACCATCCCTCAGGTTTACTCCTGGGGGGTGTTGAGCTCCCCACCTCTGAACGGGTGCGGAACCTAGGGGTGACTCTTGACGATTGGCTGACACTACATGCTCAAGTGTTGGCTGTTGTTAAAGTCTCCTTTTCTCATCTTAGGAACATCGCTAGGATCAAGCACTTTGTTCCGTCTGGGGACCTACCTACGCTGATCCATGCCTTTGTGACCTCACTTCTGGACTACTGCAATTCCCTCTACTTTGGGCTTCCTGGGGTTGATATCCGTTGCTTGCAGCTGGTGCAAAACTCTGCAGCCCGGTTGTTAACTGGAACTTCTCGTTCTTCCCATGTTACACCGGTGCTGCGGAGACTGCACTGGCTGCCGGTTCAGTGGCGGATCACCTTTAAAGTCAGTCTGCTGACCTACAAAGCCCTGCACGGTTTGGGCCCTGACTACTTGAAAAGCTCCTGGTTCCCTATCTCCCGGAGTGACCGCTCCGCTCAGCCAGCGAGGGGTTGCTAGAGATTCCGAGGGTTATTTTGAAATCATCGGGAGCCCGAGCTTTTGCGTTTGTGGCTCCGACCCTCTGGAATTATCTACCATGTTGGATTAGAGAGTGTGCGACAGTGGGGGTTTTAAACAAGCCTTAAAATCCTTCTTATGGACTAAGGCTTATGGGGAAGAGGTTGATCTGGTCTGATTTTACTATTTTATCATGTTGTCTGATGTGATGTATTATTGATTTGTATTGTAATGTTTTATTATGGTGTGATTTTATAATCTGTTCTGCGCCTTGATTTTTGAAAGGCGCATTAAAAATAAAGAATATTATTATTATTATTATTAAGACCTCAACCCCATATGGTTGGAACAGGAGGTGACATCACAGCAACCTGCAGAGGAGATGACCACAGAAACCATGCAGAATCATGACCTGGGTCACTATTGCCAGGATGTACTTGACACCAAGGAGGCACTGAGATGGGAGATAATGGCAGTACGGGGTGCCATGGATGCACACCACATAGATACCATGGCACACCACAACTGCATGGAGGAGGCTACGGCTGCAGTACAGAATACCATGCAGACTGGGGTATGTCAGAGTGCAGCATGGCACACAGATAGCATTTCAGTACTGCACAGGATTCAGATATGCACACAGCTGCAGATGGAGACCCCGGAGTGCATGGCAACTGTGCTGGAGCGGAGTATTGCACTACAACAGGAGCAGATGAATGCTATTACTGCCATCACTGGTACACTATAGAACATTGCATAGTCAGTGTGCCACAAGCAACACACCAGTGCCACTGGGCAACACCATCATGGCTACAATGTCAATGGCAGTCAGGAGAGCTATGAATCATGCACCTGGTGTCATACTGCCCACAGCAGCCAGCCCCACAGTGGGCACATGATTCATGCATACAGTGGCCAGGGCAACAGTGCATCCAGTAGCTATGGCTACTGGAATCCCACTAGCTACTTAGACAGTGGACCCAGTGGATATGGGCACACAGGCCACAGTAGACACAGATACACTGCAGTCATTGGACATGGGTACAGTGTGCATAGCAGAAAGCAGCACAGTACACCTCACCCAGTGCTCCACAGCACACAGCAAATAGAGCCCACACCACACTGTTGACACAGGCCCCCAGTGACCTACAACCCCAGGACATCATTGCACCCACAAACCTGGTCATTAGCACACTGCAGTCACCAGCACCCAGGTCTATAGCATCCCAAGCCTTGAACACTCAGTTGCCATCACAAACCTGTGCCATCATGACCCAAGCTATTGGCAAACACCATGTTCCAGTAACATGTCTGACCAGCACCCAGGCTGGCAGCACACACTAGGACCTAGGACTCAGTGCCACCACATGCCAGGCTGTCAGCACCCAACAGACTAAAGAAGCCCAGACTATAACATACCAGGCCCCCAGTGCATCAGAGGCCCATATCAGCAGCTGTTGGAGCACCATGGCCACCAGGGATTCCGCCAACCAGCAGATCACTACCATGGAAGAAAACACAGCCACAGGTGCACTCAACAGGAAAATGGGGAAGAAACCTAAGGACAGTGGCATGCCAGGAATAGCATGTGACACTAGAACCAGTACTACAGGTCCAGCCACAAGGAGGCTGCAATGGAAATCAGTCCATGACACACAGGAGCCTGCAGCAGATCCAATGAACAACAAGTCAGTGGTGGACATTCATTGGCCACATATCCCACAGATATGGGTGACACAGACCTAGATGCATGGCAGGAAGAGAAGGAGGAGACTGGATGCACAGTAGACCAGCAGGACTGTACACCATGGACTGATGTGCCATGCACACTGCAAAGAGAGACAAAGCAGCACCTTTCTGAACCTGTGACCACTTCTACTTTTAATATGCCTAAGGATGCAATTTAGTGTCTTGTTTGCTTTCCTTACAGTCCAGTCACAATGTGATCCAAAAGTAAGATCATTTTTGATAATTACACCCAGCTCCCTTTCTTCTACAGATGGTTTAAGTATCTCCCCCACAGGACCCCCTGTCCATCCGGCTCCCCCCCCATCATCAGCAGGCAGTAGCACACCCACCCACATATCACCACGGCTGCCCGCCAATTGATAGCTTACAGTAGCAGCTTATTTGTTCACTTCTTGAGGCTCCTAGAGTATCTAAGAGAAGGGGTATTGAATGGAGTTCAGTCATGAGTGAAAACCTTACGGATCTGCTAGAGAGCAGAGGGATACTGTCAAAATTAACATTACTGGCTGACCAACCCATGGGCCCTTCATTAATCCCTTAATTCAACTCCATTATAAATATGACAGCCAATATAATAACAAAAGAGGTAGTCATAAAAGAATGTAAGGGTCAACAATGGTATAACAAAGACTGTCAGGCTGCAAGGAAAACACTAAACAAAAAGTTCAGAATTTTAAAACAGTTTCCAAGTAAAAGCAACAACAAATTAATGAATAATTAGAAAAGAGTACAGGGAGATCCTAGATAGAAATAAATGGGAATACACCAAGCAGTTATGGAAGGAACTCCATAATGCGGCTCTCAATAGAGACAATAAATCTTTTTGGAACATTGTAAGCACTGGAATGGGTCATTACTCCCGAATCAATACACATATCGAACCAGACATTTGGATAAAGCATTTCAAGTCCCTGTTCTGCAGGGAAGACCCTGATTACCTCTCTGGGCTAACAGACCTCAAATATGATGGCAGGGAACAATGCCCAGATTTTGAAATCACACAATCTGACCAAGAGGGAGCTCTTAATTCATTTCATAAAAGAAAAGCACCTGGACCAGATGAGGTACCACTGGATATAATAACCAGAACTAAATCATTCTGGATTCCTTTTTTACTCTGACTCTTTAATTATATCTGGAGATCAGCGGATATTCCCAAAAGTTGGAAACTAAGTATTGTTGTACCAATTTTTAAAAAAGGTGACAAAAAGGACCCCAGTTCCTATAGACCCATTAGCCTTTTGGACACTCTAGGAAAGGTCTTTACTAAAATTCTGAACAATAGATTGATGTTATGGGCAGAGACAAACAACATTATAGATGAAGCCCAGGCAGGATTTCACAGAAATCACTCCACAATAGACCAAGTTTATGTTCTAACCCACTTGATTCATAAATACAGGATTGTCAAAAAGCAAAAAATATACTGCACTTTTATAGACCTCAAATCTGCCTTTGCTTAACAGACCACTACTTTGGGATAGACCTGGGGAACTGGGGGTTGATCTATCTCTATTGGAGATGATCAGACTCATGCATCAAGATAACTACACCAGTATCAGGTATGGTGATTCCGGAGAATTAAGCCCTTGGTTTATAAACAATATGGGGGTCAAACAAGGCTACACACTGGCCCCACTATTGTTTAATCTTTATTTTGGTACTGTTTTGAAAGACATGTACAATCCTGACTTTCATCTACCTAAAATGAGGTCAAGAATGGTCCCGTTCTTAGCCTATGCAATGATGTTGTACTTTTTTCACTCAACCACTTGGACATGTGCAGAAGCATTGGGAAATTCCAGCTTGAATGCAAAAATGCTGATTTGCTGGTTAACCACGATAAAACAAAGGTTCTTGTGTTTGGGGGCAATAAGAGAGGTTACAGCTATTATATGAAGGCCTCCAAGATTGAGGTGGTAAATAATTTTTGCTATCTACGATTTATGGTGAGCCACACTGGATCATGGAAAACTCACCTAAAAAGTATTAAAAGCAAGTTGGAGGTTTTTTTTCCAATTATATCAGCATTCTCATATAAATATGGGGGCGATCAGTTGATGGAAATCTAAAAGTGGCAAGAGCCAAAATCAAAAGCCAAATTCTCTATGGAGCTGAACTATGGGGATGGGAACTAAAAGGGTCTATGGATTTTGGATTAAATACATTTTATAAAAAGATTCTGGGACTCCTGAATAGTGTCCCTTCTGCTTTAGTCAGCGTTGAGGTTGGAGAGTTATCCATAGAGTGTGCCTGTGTGCAGAGACAAATAAACTACTGGATCAGGACCTTTAGGATGCCCCCTGACAGATTCCCACGATTGTGTCTGGAAGAGGCTATTCTTTACTCTCACTCTAACAATATTTTCCCATGTATGAAGGTCCTGGAAGAACTCATTAAACTACACAGGCTTTTCTTTTTAGTTGCTGACTGTTTAAGGCTTCCTATTGACTACATCAAAATAACAATAAATAACAAAATAAAGAATAATTTTGTCCAAAAAGATTTAGAGGCCTGTCGACTACCCAAAGCATGTCCATGGGTGTCCAAAAATAAAAGGGAACACAAATTTAAAAGATACCTTCATATTCTACCCTCCCCTCACCAGAGAACCCTTCTAACTAGATTTTGTTTTGAAGTATTTGAGAGCAATAAGAAAACCAGATTATATCTAGGGGAAACAAATAAGGTTTATAGATGCAAATGTGTCTTGGATGAAGATAATTTAATGCACCTAGTGATCTTATGCCCCCTTTATGAGAAATATAGGACCTTTTGGTTGGGTAACATATTAAACTCTCAATCTTATCAACCAATGTAATTATTGATATACCTATTTACAACAGTTGACCTTGCAATATTGAGCTCTGTGGTCACATTCCTCAAAATAATTGATCAAAGAAGGCTCCATTTAACAGGATAACTTTGGACTGAATACTAAAATTGACAAAATATGGAGAACAACCCTTGATACAATATTTAATAAATTTTAGCCAGATTTGTATGATGTCTATTTATGACCCGACCATGAATGCTAGTAATTGCACTATCTGGTGCAATTCACCAAATGTTATTCCTTTTGTATAAACTAATTCTCTTTCTCAGTTTTTTAAGAATAACCAGGTTCAAATTATTTTTATGGCCATTATTGGAATGGCTAATTTCTTGCTGTGAACCTTGTACTTTCTAAATGTGTGTGTAACTTAGATTAATCACAAGACCGCAATTACTTTTATGAAATAAGTTGTTAGTATTTAATGTGTAATAAGTCTCTATGAAATACAGTATGTGGAATTCTTTTTACTATTTAAATGTTTTTGAAGTTTTGTATATTCATTCACTCATTTGTAATGGCAATTTTGCTGATCAATAAACTTGAACTTGAACACTTCTTGATGTGGCTGAGGGAGTCTTGGAGCTTGGACAAAAAAGTACAAACTAAAACTAAATGGAGAAAAGTGCATAGTTCTACACATGGGAAAAAGAAATCCAGAACTACAATATAACATAAATAAAGAAATACTTACTAACCCCCCAACCTACTGTTAGGTCCTATGTACAGTGTTTCGTTCATTTTCCACTGCTGCTATCATTGTCCAATTGTATCCATGCATCAGTACAAGTTCCTTGTTCTGCCCTATATGGTGTCTGTGTCGTTATTCCACTGTGCTACTGTATGTGCTGGGTAGTCACCTGCACAGCACACAGGGCCATGTGTGTCAAAGGGTTGTACTGTAGGCCGTTTCTGGCATCGCACTGGCAGGGTGGCTGCATGTACCACAGTGCTATGCTGGAAGCCACACATAAGTGCAGGCTGGGGGGGCCACATGCGACTATAATACACTGCTCCATGTGGCAGCCACATGCATTGTGCCACTGCATGGTATGGTGCTGCAGCATTTGTACCAGCTGGTAGTGGCATGTGTGCGGCCCCATACCACATGGGTAGCCTGCCATGGCCAGTTTCTGTCACAGTGGCTGTCTCTGGACCCACTGGTGCTCATGTGTGACATACCCACTGTTTGCCTTATACCCCCAGCAGTTGTACATGTGCACTGATGTCACCATGGTCTGCAATCACACTGAATCATGCCATCACATACATCGCCACTCACAAGGTCCTAGTCATACCACTTTCACAGTTGTGCCACAGTCACAAGGTCATGGCCACTGCACAGTCATGTATTCATACCTGTCAAGGATATATGACTACCTGGATATGTACCATGCAGGACAGGGTGTACTATTCCCACATATGACAGGCTCACATGTATCAGTGCTGACATGCTTACTGGGAGTGTACACAGCTCCCGTACATGACCTGGGTGCTATCATCATGGTTACTGGTCTCCTACTAACCTGGTAAGTCCACATGTACCTCTAGTCTGCTGCATCCCATTTGGTGAGAGCAGCCATCCTGGGGAGCCCCCAAACTGTTTCTGGGTGGGCCATCTCATATGTCTATGTTGCATGGTACACATTGTATGTGATAGACTGAGGCACATAGACAGTCTATAATGCTGGTGAGTTTATTTATGCACACACTGGTGACCAGGCAAGGTGCACAGAGTCAGCACCCATTAGTTGCAGTGACCTGGGGGATGGTACACAAAGTGCTTACACATCAGACAGCACAGTGGTTCCCATCTTCAAAAACTACAGACCGGTGAGCCTGACATCGGTCTTGGGCAAAGTGCTAGAAGGCATGATTACAGACCACATTCTTTCTTAATTAGATGAAAAACACCAGTAGGACCCAAACCAACATGGGTTCACAAAAGCACGGTCATGCCAAACAAACCTTCTTCACTTCTATGAAAATGTGAGAAGGCCTTAGACTTGGGGAACTCAGTCGATGTGGTACAGTTGGACTTCTCCAAGGCTTTCGATAAACTTCCACACCAAGAATTAATAGATTCATTATATGCACTACAGATCCAAAATAACATCATAAACGGGATATCAGCCTGGTTGGACAGTAGATGACAGAAGGTGACAATAAATGGGCTGGCAGTATAGCCTACAGGTTAGAGGAACGAGGTGTGAATGAGCTTGATACATCCAGCAGACCAGATCTGAATTTGATTCTCACAACCTCCACTTGCATACTGTGTGACTCTGAGCAAGTCACTTAACCACCCAGTGCTCCCAGATCACCCCTGAAAACAGGCACTTGTAACTAGTGGGCCTTACCCGGTTAACAAAGACTAAAATAAAAATAAAATAAAAAACTAAATGGAGTGTTATCTGACTGGATCCCTCTGATGAGTGGGGTCCCTCAGGGGTCTATGTTGGGACCTTGTTTGTTCAATATATATGTATCTTCACTACAGTGCAATACCGAGAATATTTGGGTAACAAACTTTGCTGATGACTACCAAGTAGGAGAAGTTGTAAATTCATACAGGATCAGATAAAGCTTCACAAGGATGTGAATGAAGTATTTCATTCACATCTTTGTGAATTACTCTTTCAGTATGCACTGCAAGACCATTGGTCCACAGCTGCTACTGTAAGTTGTCATTCGGTGGGCAGCCACAGTGGTATGTGGGTGGGTGTGCTGCTACCTGCTGATGATGGGGGGGACCTAGGCGGGCAGGGGCTCCTGTGTGGGTGGGGGGTGCCAGACCACCAGGGAAATTTGTACATCAATGTTACCAGTGATCAGAGATATTGGCAGGGTGGGGGCTACCACTAGACTACCAGGGAAGTATTCTTATATTATGTACTGCGTTTGGGGCTACGGGCAAGGAGGGGAGGGTACCACTGGACCACCAGGGTAGTTTGATTGTGGATTTTCATGTGATAATGGCTATGGGGATGGAGGAGGGTGCCACTAGACTACCAGGGAATTCATATGAATATATTTTGGCCGATCAGGGCTAGGGGGAGGGAGGGGGATGCCACTAGACTACCAGGGAATTTATATGAATATATTTTGGCTGATTGGGGCTACAGGGAGGGAAGGGGTGCCACTAGACTACCAGGGATGTATCATATTGTTATGTTGGATGATCAGGGAGTTGGGCAGGGTGGGGGGACCCACTGGACCACCAGGGAGTGTGCACTGGATTTTACAGGGGTACAGTGGCACAGGATGATGTGAGGGTACTACTGCAGTCCCTGGTACAGGGAACACATGCTGTGCAGGGTGCCATGTGCATTCCACTGCCCTGTTGCACACAACTCTGCAAATGTGGCCATAATAACATGCAAATGGCCCCATGTGTGTCTTGCATACATTATGGCTCCATTTGCATATTGCCGGCTGAATATCAGGAATTTGCACATGGCGCATTTCACATTCCTGGTATTCTGACCTGTCTGGGGTTATACTCCAGCGCATTGTATTTGTGCAGTGTGCATTATGTGATATATTCAGAAGATATGCACTATGGCACATATCTTTTGAATATATTCCTTACTTGCTTCAGCATAACTCTGTTGTGCTGCACCACCACATGCGCTATTGCCAGGTGCAGTTCTGAATATCTAGCCCCAAAGATATATTTTCTTTAATACAATATGTAGATTTGCTCTGTGAGCCAAGCTCGGGGAACATCACTGTAACATGTACAGTAGATAAGGTGGTTATCACTTGAACATAGAGATACTTTGCAAAGCGCTTGTTTTGTGTTTAAATCAATTCAAAGTACCAAATCTAATCCATTGCATAACTTTTTTTCTTTGAGGACATCTACTAGAACTTTGCATTCCCAAATTCAATCCTCTTAACTGCCTTGACTTGTAAAACCACAAAGTGTCAAAAATCTTTCAAACAAATTGCCATAAAAATCTGGAATGATTTATCAGATGATTTGCATAATGCTCATAGCCTATACCAGTTTAGAAAATCATTGAAAAGTGTACTTAGTGTCAAGTCAGTATGCAACTGTAAATGATTATTTGTTGGTATACCTAGAATCTATTCTTTCCGACCTGTTTTAGATTGCATAATGTCCCTGCCTTGTGTAAATGCCTTTTTACCTATGTATTGTTATTACCCCCCAAATGATGTTTTGTATGTATTTTTGGTCTATTTCTTACTCTATATGTAATTTTGTATTGATGTACTGTGTGTCTTTCGACCCTCACCGGGTTAAGCCTGTAAAAGGGTCATGTGACCCAGTTGCTTTTTACCCGGTTACCAAAAATAAAAATAAAATCAACAAAAAAGAGAAAATCTGTCACAGAAGTTAAAGATCATGTGCAATGGTTTTCAAAGCTAAAACAGACAACATAACTCAGTAAACGTTGTTATAAAAACGATGTGTTTTCCAAGTTTTGTAACAAAAGTCGACAAATTTGTATATGTTTTGGCACCTTTTTGGTGTGGTCCATTTCTCCAAGGTTGCTGGATGCTGAGTCAGCATGCCTCCAGGCAGCTGATGTCATTTGGTTTGCTTCTGTACTGTGCCTGTTAAGCAGTTGTATTGCTACTAGTATTGTAATGCTGGTAACTTCATTACTGTTGGTCAGTGTCTGGTTTACAACAAGCTCTAATGGGGGCCCCATCTGTGTTAATTCCTATTACTTAGTAAAAAGAAATTTAAACCATATTGGTCCTTGGAAAATAGGAGTCACTGGATAGTTTGATACATTTTACTGGACCAACATACGTCTTGTACAAAGATGGTATTGTGCACAAGCTTTTGGGGCTCCACATATCCCTTCTTCAGATAAATAGCAAACTGAACAAAATAAGCAGCATTTATATACACTGCTATGCATTGTTGCAAAATAATTATGATTGGATAGGTGAGAAGAACTTAATAGGAATGGCACCACAATATGTCAATCTTTTCATGGCCTGTCCAGAAGAAGATTTTTTTTTAAACACCACCCTATAAACCATTATTCTAACTACTTTATATAGATAATATATTCCTTATTTGGACAGAAGGTGAACTCTCTCTTAAAATCTTCCATTGGAGAGGGGGAACGTTTTATGATAAAGTTCACTTATATCCATGTCATGTTTTTAGGACTGTGTAAGACTATAGACATGTTCTTGTATTTGCATTGGTCTGTTTGATTGGTACTTTCTTCAATAAAGCATATTTAATTTGAAAAAAAAAAGTTCCACTGGGATTTGAACAACTTTCACCACTCTGTAAAACTCACTATTGAGTACTCCACCACCAGCATATATTTTCTGGATACCACAGGCAGAACTGTTAATGATGGACATATCCAAACTGCTGTTTAAAGAAAACCCACTGACAGACACTGATACCTGCATAATTCCAGCTTCCATCCAAGGCACACAAATAATCTGTCATCTACAGTCAGGTAATTCAGTACCATCAGATCTGTTCAGATGAGATAACAAGAATATAACATGAAACAGACAGCTCTCCCCACTTTGTAATTCCTTCATCAATCAGGGCCACTCTCCAAGATAAATTGACAGAGAAACAGAATATGCTATATAAATACCACAAGAAAATCTACTGGAATACAGGCAAAAAAATCAAAATGATTGCACGCCCCTAGTTGTTATATACAGCCCCATGCTAACACCCCTTCAGCAAATTATTAAAGAACTACAATCCATGCTGAGTGAAGATGAAAGTCTTAAAAACATCTTCCCTTAACCACCTGTAATTGCCTACAAGTAGCCCCCTAATCTTTCTAATACAATAATTAATAGCAAACTCCCATCAGGTCAAAAGCCAGTGTTAGTGACTCAGCAGGTAGCACACTAACCTCTGAGGCCGGGAGATCAGAAGGCTGTGGGTTCTATCCCCACACCAGGTACTTGGGTTAATATCCCAATACTGACACTGTAGTGCAGTATGAGGGGGGCGTGGCACTCCTGAGGTGCCGTCTTTCAGGTGAGACATTAAACCGAGGTCCCATCTGCCTGTTCTGGTGGTTGGTCAGGTGGATGTTAAAGATCCCATTGGAATTCTTGAAAAGAGTAGGGGAAATTTCCTCAGTGTCCTGGCCAAATTTTCTCCATTCACTAGAAACACCACCAACAGCTTAATCTGGTTCAGTTTCAGTTGGTTACCATCTGTATCCCAACCCCCGGGTCGCCCCAGAAAAAGGGACTTCTAGTCTCAGTGGGCTTATGCAGTCAACAAAATTCAATAAAAATAACCACGGAATGAGAGAAACACCACCAAGCAGCAATACAAGATATAAGACCTGCATACAGATATGCACACAGACCACCATTGAAACAGGTCAGAACAGCACAATAACGATAAAGGAATCCTACACATGTCAATCAAGCAATGTGGTTTACCTAATTCAGTGCAAAAAGTGCACAAATTGGTGCTGTACAGGGGAAACAAGGCAACCACTACAAACCAGGATGAACCACCACCAACACACAATAGTAAACCAGATTATCAACACACCATAGGGCAACATTTTTCCCAACCGGACCATTCCTTCTCGGATCTGTCTGTCATAATACTAAGAGGCAACTTCAAAAACACACAGGGCAGAAGGACATGGGAACTAAAGTATTTTGTTTAATTTGAACTTTGACTCAGTGGGGATATTGGATTTATGACACACTATGGAAAACTTTAATAGTGCATGTTGCTTTTTACAAACATGATATTTTTTCTTTCTGTGACCCCCCACACTCACACACACACACACACACACACACTCCTGTGTAACTCAGGTCTCTATTATTCTGTGTTCCTGTCAGGATAAATTTTAAATGAACACTTCAAGGCATCATTCAGCCTCTCTAATGAATTTCTTAGAACTTCATGTTAATCATCCCTTCACAGCTATAGACCTCTTCCTATTCACTGCCCATCCACCCTTCCTGTTAAATTCGTCTTACCTATCCTATCATAATTACTTTGAAATAATGCATTGCGGTGTATATAAAGGCTGCTTTCTTTGCTCAGTTTCCTATTCACATGAAGAAGGGACATGTGGGGCCCTGAAAGCTTATGTATTATACCATCTTTGTACAAGACATATGTCGGTCCAATAAAAAATATTAAACCTTCCAGTGACTCCTTAACTCCTACTAGTGATGGATGTGCTAGCCCTGGTACAAAGATTGTTTTAATGTGGAGTAAAGAATACCTGTGCCTTAAGTTAGGTCAAATAAAAACCTGCTAGGGAAAAAACACTGGGCTGACTAGTGCATAGAAACTCTTAGTAAGGTTTTAAAACAGAATTACTTCTACCACCCCCATTTACAGGATGATGGGTTAATTGTTTTAGTGCCATCCTGAGAAATCTCCTCTATTGAATGTCAGGTGTGAATGGGCACAGAAGTTGTTAACATGCCAATAGGACTCATGCCTTTCACTACAACAGGAAGTTATTTGGTGGGTTTACACTATCAGATCTGCACTGGGGATCACGTGATGCCTTCCCTGTAGACAGACACTTCTAAATCCCACTCTCACCTCAAGGCTATCAATTCCAGTTAAAACTTAACTTTCAGAGCTCACTAATCAGCCTACATCGACAGTAATTCTTTCTGATGGCCTCAGGACATCTCCGGCGCTACAACTAGCTCGAGAAACTGAAAAATATCAGAGGAATGGAGGCCGAGATGAAACAGGCCCTCCCTGCATACACGCTGCCTGCAACCCCAGACAAACAGTCTAAGTGGCCCAAGACTCAAAATGCTGCTTTGGGTAAGCCCTCACAGGCTCCGATCACCACTACACTACTCTCTGAGGAAAATTATTTATTCTACGCCTCTTAAGTTATCTGGATCGTCAGCACATACTGGCCACAGTTAAAGAACTACAAGCAGTCAAGTGGGAGCATGCAGACCTCAGAATATCTCAAGACCTCCCAGTAGCCACACACCAGAAATGAGCCGAGTACCATTCCAGCACCACTAAATTGATTGCTGCCAGCATTAAATTTCGGGTGTTGTACCCGGCCAGGCTGTCTGTATTGCACCAAGGCATTTGGAAATCCTTTGATAATGCCGACTAGGCTGCCTGAGACCTCACAGTCATGTTTCCAGATCTATTTAGTCAACGCTGATCCTCCACATTCAAATGGTCTGATGCTTTGAGTTTAATGGTGGTTCCTTGGTCGACTTGACTTGGGTTCCCTATGTAAGTTGATCATGTCACCAGGTTGCGATTTGGAGGCTCAGTCCACTCGGCATATTGTTGACGTTTTCCCTTTTGGCTTTTTCCCTGAGCTGAGGACAGTTGGACTGCCATTTTTGCTATTGCTCCAATTGGTCGCCTAGAGTCCTTTTCCTGGGAACTGACTTGGAGATTGTTCATTCCGCTCCTGTGTCTCCGAACCTTGGCCCAATCTCTGGAAGCTGGTCTGCATGAATAGCCCAACATGGCTCCTTGCTGCTCTAATTGTAGCCATTCTCCCGAGTTCCAATGTGCACCCATGCGGATATGCGGCTAGATGACCTGCTCTAAGGTGCGCACACCCACAGTCTTACTGCACGACTGTGAGAACTCCTGCAGACCCCCACCATGATTGTCAGTAAATATTTCTTCAGCTATGAATTTTCACTTATTCAGCAGCAGATTTTTTCTTTTTGGGCTTTGTTCTTAAAGTTTGGGTTTCTGTTTTACTAACACATAAATCGGTTATGCTATTGCTTGACTCGTATGTGAATCTGGCTTACGATGCTGATTTAGCTTTCAGTACTACTATTACTTGTTTTTTCTATCAATTTGCATTATTATTCTTAGCCCAAATAGTTTAAGGTGCTTTTTACTTTCTCTTGGCATATTAATAATTATGGCAACAGTCCCATAGGTTGGCCCAGAATATTCTGTTATCACAGCATTCCCCTTTTTCATGCTTAAGGTTTTATTTTTGGCCAGGATATGTCACCGACAATAACTTTACCTAAGGGCTCATTCAAATGCCACTATAGCCAGCCCATCAGTGCAGTGGTTGGATTTCCACTTGCGATACCAGTGACCTGGGTTCGGGAATGAGCTCGGGTCGCTGGAGGACCGGCCGGGGGTGAGGCAGCTTGAGCGTCCCATGACTGCTCGCTGTCTCCAGGGAGAGAAGGGACCGTGACCCAGTGCTGAAGTGACCACTGGTGGAGGCCAGTGGTAGAGCAGCATGTTGGAGTCATTAGGGGTGGTGCATGACAGACGTCGGCTCTTGCCTTGACGTCCGGACGTCACGCACCTTAAGAAAGCCAGAAAAATCACTTGCTGGCCTCCGGATGACTGCTCTCTGTTCCTGAGGACCTCCAGTGCCTTCCCAGTGCCTCCTGTTCCCCTGCAGCATCCCTGGGCCCTAGAAGTGCATGCTGGGGTTGTCCCCCTTCCCAGTGCCTTCCCCCTCAGAGGAGAGGGACCAGCCCGGCGAAGGGATACACTGGGATATCACGGGAGTCGGCTGCGATCTGGGGATCAGAGGAGGGCCAGGTAAGGACAGAAGGGGTTGGGTGAAACTTGGTAGAGCCTGAAGGAGTGGAGGACCAGTGAGCACGGGGGCGGAGAAATAGATTACACAAAAAAAAAATGCCACTATTATACATGGGCATCATTTATTTTAAGCAGACAGCCTATCACTAATTTGAGTTTAATTAATGTTAAATGGGATAGCAATATTTTAGTGTTACTTTTATAGCACAATTCCAGTTCATTGATGTTATGTAGGCATTATAACTAATTAATATACCTGCTCCTTAAATGTTAATTGTTGTCTGTAAATCAAACTTTTAATCATGGGCTTGAGGTGGGGGGAAGTAGGACTGCCTAGTGTTGGGAAGCAGTCATGAATCAGACATTGGGGTTTGATCTATCTACATCAGTATTCCAGTTTGGGATTTTTCTTACCTTAATTCTTAAAGGTAGGTTGGGAGGATCAGGGTTGTACTTTCAGAGATTTGTTAGCATGTTTATAAGTATCTTGGGTCGGGGGGTGAAGGGAGGTAGGGTAACAGTACAGGGGAAGTCTGCCACTGAGATAGGGTTAGTCACTGTCAACTTAGATGTCTGGGACTGGTTGTTTTCTGACAGAACACACTTTACTCTCCTAGGCCTAATTAACATTTATGGTGGGTCTTAAATACTGTTCCTGGAATATGAAAGGAGCACAGACCCCGGCCAAGAGAACCAAAATTCTACTTCACCTTAAAAAGTTGCAAATAAATGTAGCCTTTCTACAAGAGACACACCTGCTACCCAACCAAATACATTATTTATGAAGAAATTGGGTGGGTCAGGTGTTCGGCTCTGGTACTGATTCCCGTAAAAGAGGATTAGCTATCCTCATATCCTGGAGAATCCCATTCCACCTCATACACGAAATTGCTGACCCAGGAGGTTGATTTGTTATTCTTAGGGCCCTTCTGGGCCACTCAGAATTAATATTAGGATCCATTTATGGACCTGACAGCGATGACCCAGAATTTGTTTGCTAGCCTTATGACCACTCTTGCCCCCTGGACTACGTTCCCAATAATTTTGGGTGGAGATTGGAACCTGGTATTGTCTAACCAACTAGACAGATCTGGTCAGGTAAGACAAATCTATCACCAGGACAAAATGCCCTACATGAGCTAATGCACTCCCTTGGCCTCACAGACTCTTGGAGGCTCATGCATCCAGATAGTAAAGAGTACTCATTTCACTCTCTTCCTCATCACTCTTTTTCCCATATAGATTGTTTCCTTATGTCAGTAGACCAGCTTCCGGGTGTTTCTCTGGCTTACTATTCCCCAAAGGTCATTTCTGACCACCATATTGCCCATCTCCTCTTAGATATCTCACCCAATATACACAGAGACAAAATCTGGAAATTGAACAATCAACTTCTGAAATCTGATGAACAAATACAACTCCTCCAAACTTTCATTTCTAATTTTATGGAACTCAATGCCCCATCAATGCCTAAAAAAGATCTTATGTGGGGTTCCCTGATGTGTGCACTGAGGGGCGAATTGATTCGCCTGGCGATGAAGCATAAAAAGCAAAGAGCCGCAGCCTCTCTTCAATCCTGGCCCAGCTAGAAGATCAGGAGCGTCACCTCCTACCCTCTGAGCCAATAGAAGATTGGGCAAACGTAGAATCTCTCCGCGCCCAATATAATCAAATACTAGCTAAAAGGCCGAATTCCTCATGCTCCATTCTAAAATATCTTACTTTGATCAAGGGGAAAGGGTGGGTAAACTCCTGGCCCTTCGTCTTCATACCCAAATTGCCGATAAGATTGTCACCTCTATTTATTCGATTTCGAGTGACCTTCTCACCTCCTCCCCGACATTGTGAATGCATTCCAAGACTATTACCATCAACTATGTTCAGTCTCTGCACACCCCTCCTTCCCCCAACAACTTGATAATTTTCTCCAAGATATTGATCTCCCAGTGCTATCGGACTCCCAGATAAATATCCTGAAAGCTCCTATTACCTTAACAGAAGTTTGTGATGCCATAGACTCCCTTTCTCGGGATAAGTCACCTGGCCCAGATGGATTCACAGCAAACTTTTATCAAACATTTAAAGAGACGTTTGCTCCAGTCCACCTAGACATTTTTCATTACATCTGTAATAAAGGTATATCTGATACCTCTCTGACTCAGGCCATCATTATTGTTCTTCCTAAACCTGGCAAAAACCCTCTCCTTATTCCCAACTATAGACCAATTTCCCTAATCAATGTGGATCTTAAGATACTTGCCAAAATACTTTCATCTAGACTAAGCCAGGTTTGGGAATCCCTTATTAGCATAGAGCAGGTTGGATTTGTTAAAGGGAGATTGTCATCCGACCACCTTAGGAAAGTAGCTTACCTCTCTTCTGCGTCCAGGGACCTTTCTACATCTGCGGCCCTTGTCTCCCTGAATGCAGAAAAGGCCTTTGATGGGGTCTCTTGGGATTATCTTTTTTTTGTTATTGTCCAGGTATCATATCCTGCAAGAATTTATACAATGGGATAAAATTTTGTACACTCTACCAACAGCTCAAATTCAATGTAATGGTGTTCTCTCTACCTCCTTTACCTTATCTCAGGGTACCCGACAAGGATGTCCTCTCTCCCCCTTCCTCTTCAACTTGTATCTAGAACCACATATTAGGAGAATTAAAAACTCAGTACTAGTATCCGGGATACCAGTTGGTACTACAGAATGTAAAATCTCTGCTTATGCAGATGATATACTCCTGCATATGTCTAACCTTACCCAATCTCTTCCTGCAGCCTTTCAAATTATATCACAGTTTGAGGCAATCCCGAACTATAAACTAAACACGGGAAAAATGGAAGTTTTCCCCCTTAATAAATACACATTGAGGACTGACATCGAGCATCTGGGCCTACTCTGGAATACTGAAAAATTCAAATATCTAGGGATCCTCTTTCACCCCTCCTCCCATATCATGAAAAAACTCAATTTAGATGTTTTAGTTAAGACCTTAACAGACGATTTTAAATGCTAGTGAAAACTGCTTCTCTCTGTATGGGAATGTATGAGCATAATAAAAATGAATGTACTACCTCGTGTCTTATATCCTCTAAAAATGTTCAATTGAGCCCTCCCGTTATCATGGTTTTCGCAAATGCATAGAATCATTAGTACCTTTATATTGCAAGGGAAAAAAGTTAGGCGAAACTACCTTAAACTTACATGTCAAAAAACTGATGGTGGTCTTCAAGCCCCTAATTTATATATATATATATAATTTAGCTATCCATTTGGCTAGAATCAGATTCTAGTTACAACCCTCAGAGGCTATTCCAGACTCCACCTATTGTCCCTCCTGAGTCAGAATCGAACAGGCTCTATGTATGGAAAATGGCATTGACCCCAAGGCCCTTCCTTTCATTATCAGAAAGAACCTCCTTAAATCCTTATAAGACACACCACTAAATGCCCTGCTTCACACTCAGCATCAGTTAAACACCTTCCTTAAAATGGATGCATACAGAGATATTGTCCAACCCCTGTTTTGCAACCCCAACCTCTTAATTTCCAGCAAGATAATTAAACCCCACCTTTTTTGGTCAGACATGGGTGTTGGAAGAGTGGGCCAGTTGGTCCAAGACCAAAACTTGCTCTCCTTCAATGAGGCCCATTACATTTTTAACTGGCCTATGAATCAAGTGTTTAAATACTTTCAGATATCCCACCTGTTGGTGTATCACTTCAGCCCAGGGGTTTGGAACAGCCCCTTAATGTCTACCTTATTCTCATATATCATTCTCCATCCCTACATCTCATATAATATCCTATTCATATAAATTCCTCTTAATAAACGTTGCTACCCTAGAAGGTCAGAGGTTCTACTAGTGGGACAATATTTTGCCATCGAATTCCCCTCCTAGGATTTGGTCCAACATTTGGAAGCACTTATATAAGTATATTAAGTGGGACAGATATAGACTCATGCAATTTCATATTAACCATAATTTATATTACACACTGTTTAAACTTCATCAAATGGGGGTACTACCTTCCAACTAATGTCCTAAATGTCAACAAGCACCTGCAGATTTACTTCATATGTTATGGTCCTGTGACAAAATGAGTTCCTTCTGGCTTGGTATTCAAAATTGCCTTGACCCACTACTTACTTTGACAAATTTAACCCTGAAATTTGTATCCTGGGTGACTACATGCAGTTACAAGGGTGTCAACAGAGAGCCCACATGGCCTTAATCACAGCCTGTGCTAAGAAAGTAATATTAAGGCATTGGTCGAACTCAACTACCCCCCTTTATATGGAATGGTTCAAGGAAATAATGTTTGCCTTACAAGCAGAGTTCAGCATTGCAGGAGCTACCAACAGATTGGGCAGATACAAACAAAGATGGGAATCACTGTATACTCTTATATTGATACAATAGACCTTTACCATTTATACCTTTTCTGGTTCTTTCATGAGGGTTATATCCTCCTGGGGGGTATTCCCTAAGCCTGTATTTCATTATTACATTCTTCACAACCGTCCTTAATTATAAGCATGTGAGAGACTGGGAAAGGGGTGGGAGGGAGGTAAGGTGGGGGTGGGATGCAGACAACTATAACATATTATAGGTCTTTCTATACGGTAACTTGTCATTGAATGCTATAAATCTATGTAATTGTTTTTCACCAGTCGTACTTATCCCAGCATTGTCATGTTGTCTGTATTGATTGTTGTTACATATCCAAAACGAATAAAGGTTATTCAAAAAAAAAAAAAGATCTGCACTGTTTCCAGAGGTGCAAATGAGTTGCACTAGTGCAAATACGGCAGTGTAAACAGCTGGTGAAGCATTGTAAGCAGCTCTGTTGTGATGCAGAACATTCCCTGTTTTGGTGGGAACACATACAGTACCAGTGTGTAACAGTGCAGGTGTTTTTTTTTGCAAGCATGTAAACATGCTGCTTCGCCTGCACTGGTGCAACCCCACGACAAACTGCACCACTCCCACTCATTAACTCCACTGTCAATCAATGCCAGAAATGCACCCAAAGTGCAGGAAGGATACTGGTAATGCTACACAGCTGCAGCTTGTAAACACAAGAAGCCAGCAGTGTGATTAGAGCAGAGGGGAACCAATTCAGACAGCAATGCTCCAGGTACACTGTGCATGAACATGCCTATAGAGTCTGCAAACCTTACAGAAGTGTGTTACTCTCCCTGACTTCTACACAAGCTCAAATTAACACTTTAAACTATTTTTGTGTATTACTGACACAGAACATAACAAAACCACAATCAAACAGCTGATTGTCTTTCAGTTCCTTGCAACAGGCACACTGCAAGAAAAAAAGAATCTTTGCAGACCTCAGCAGTGTGACAGTCTCCCTGGCTTCTTCATCGATGAAAAAAAATAGCACCCAAAGTGACATCATCAGGGTGGAGGCATGCTGATTACTATAGGGAACAGCATGTCTCAGCATCTAGCAGTGTGGCTGAAGCGCAGTCCAAAATAAATGATTAAATGTGGTATGAAATGGTAAATTTCCATATAAAACACCTGACAGACACTGTTTTTGCAACAATATTTAATGAATGATGCTGACAGTTTAGCAAGCAAAAATGAAAGCACACAAATGTTGGGATATTTGTCATGGTGAATTTTGTGATTTTTACCAACTAAGTAACTAATTTGTGTTTTCAAACTGAACAAGTACAGAAAGCTTATACACATTAAAAAATATTGCAGAAGTGGGAGTTCATTAAGAGGCTTAATAAATTAAGGACAAGGTACCAAATTTTTAATTTTTATGAACAGTAAAATACATGAACATACTGTACTCACACATCACATGGCACAGGTGCCCTGATAAAACCTATATGTGTGAGAATGTGTGAGGAGCACCATACCATATGCAGCACACCTACCTGCTATTTGATGTGACCTTATGCTTCAGAATGAATGCCATATAGTCTGCAGTGCTTCACTGTGTGAAACTTATTCAGGAATGGATATAGCTGTTAAGAGTTTGCAACACCAAGACCCAATACCATCACAAGCTGGCACTCTGTTATCTCTGTTTTCTTTTGAAATGAATGAAGAACTGCTATTATTGTTTAGAACAGGCCTGATAGTTGCATTCGGGTATCTGAGATCCAAAATTCAATCTGATGGTCATATCACATTTCCGATTTTGATCTAGATTTTTGGGGCTATCTGACATCATGAGATTGGGTCAGATAGTTCTCTGTCTGAGCATGACTAATTTAAACTGGTCCTCCATTTCTCTCAAATCCCTCACTCAAAAGATTGAGTGGCTAGATATTTCTCAACTCATCCCTGACCCTACCCATCATAATCCTCACTCCTCAAATCACTTGCTTCTTGACTGGATACTTTCCTCCCATCCACATAGAATTTGTCCTGTAGGTACCCTTCTGGACTCCATCAGTGACCAGTCTATGGTCCACTGTATTTTCAGAAAATACATCACCCTAACACCCCCCCCCCCACTGAGGTACATCTGGTCCCAGTTATTCAGGTGTCACAACCTGGACAGCTTTCTGGATAACCTGCAGTACTCCAACTGGGATTCCCATGTCCACCTGCACTAACATAGATGTCATCTCCATTTCTTCCTCCAATTTCCCATCTGCCTCAGACAATCATGCTCCCCTAAGGGGATCTCAATTACATGGGTTTTAACTGCTTTGGGTTTTCTTTGAACTCACCTCCCTACATAGGTCCTGTAACACAGGTTGGAATCTTTATAAGTCCTCTGACTCCCATGAGGACTGATTGAGGTATTGTCAATTGTACAATGCCAGCACAAAGTCTCTCAAGCAGGTATAAAACAATTAATTTGCCTCAAACCTCCAGAACAATATTAATTCACAAAGTAAATACTAGAGGGCTATTCACTTCATTTTTAATCCTCCCCCCGCCCACATGGCCACACTGACACTCAAACTAAGCTACCCTCCCTTTGTTATCTCCAAACCCTCTGAAGTTGTTGCAGCTTTCAACTATCATTCTCCTCATGTGCCCTCCCTACTCCTCCTTCTCCTACTTCCGTATCTGCTGCTACTCCCTCCTCTTCCCCTTCTATGTTTACTTTCTCTCCAGTCTCAGCCTCTGATGTCGTATCTGCTCTTCATGCTCTTATTCCCTCCAAAGACCATAGTCATGATGATCTGTACCCTAAACTTCTTTACCTGTCTGCACCTACACCCCTGCCCCCATTCCTGTGCTGCTAAATCTTTCCTTTCAAAATTGATCTCTTCTTCCTTGCTGGAAATAGGCAAAGGTTCTCCCCTTCACAAAGAGGGTGACACCTGTCCAGTGGGAATTATCACCCAATTTCTGTCCTCATTTCACTAGCTAAACTGCAGGAAAAACTGCTTTTTTCTAAGCATTTTGACTCTTTTGATTCTGTCTCCTTTCTCTCTGATTTTCAGACTGGCTTTTTGAAAGCCCATTCTACTGTCTCCTCCCTCCTACATGTCATTGACTCCATCCTGAAAAGGATAGATAAGGGTGATGTGTCAGCCGCTATCTTTATTGACCTGGCTGAGACATGTCAGTCTGTTGTCCATCCTCCCCTCCTTGATAAGATGGGGGTGTGCTGGACTCTCCGTATTGGCAGTGGAATGGTTCTATTCCTAACTCTCTGTTCATAGCTAGTCTGTTTATGTTGTGGAGTCCTTGTTACCTCCCTTTCCATACATTCAGAGTGCCCCAATGTAATTCTGGGGCCAGTCTTCTTCTCTGTTTTCATAAATGATGTCCCTTCAGCCTGTGTCTCAACTAAGATACATACTGTATGTATGCTGATGACAAAGTCTTTTATGCCACCAGAACTTCCATTCCTCAGTTGGAACAGGCTCTATAGTGTTACTTTGATAATGTCTAGTGCTGGTTCTACACCAGCCAGCTCTAATGCCACAAAACTGCCTCCATGTTCTTTGGGTCACACTGTTGGCATAGTAATCTTAGCCAGACCCCTTTTTTCTCTACCTTTAATGGCACTCCCCTTGCATCTGTCCCATTTCAAGTACTTTGGTGTGTGGCTTGATCATCACCTCAGTTTTTCAGATCACATTGATGCTGTCCTCAAGAAATTACTTCCCAGACTATGTGCCCAAGGAACAAATCCTGCCTTCCACTCCCAGTCTGACATGAGATTGTTCTTAAAATAATTATCCTGCTGTATGACTATGCAGGTGTGGTCTTTGGTGGTGCCTCCACATCTACCATCACCAACTGGATTCTAGTTTTCACTCCTATCACTTTGCTTCTGGTTCTCCCCCTCTTACTCACCACTGTTCCCTGTATCAGTTCCTCAGCCTTACCTCCCTATCCTCCAGGTGCCTATCCCACTGCTCCTCTCTTCCTTCTAAGTACTGATTTGCATCCCTTCCTCCTATCTACCTGACTTTCTCTTCCCCTCTGCTCCCTCCTCTTATTCCCTCCACTCTTCTAACTCACATTCCTTTAAAGGAAAATGAAAGTCAAAATTTACAAAAAGTATGTTGTGCAGAGTGCTTCGATTTCTAGGTGTACTCCTAGTAAGTCCTTCCATTTGTTTGCTGAAAGGTGTTTTTTTTTTTTTCAAATTTGCATGCCAGTTTTATGGCCCCTGGGGATCTCCATGTTTGCATTTTGTTATGGCTCATCTTTTTCCTACAATCCCTCCTGTCCTATATGACAGTAATGTGTCCAGAACCATTAATTCAATGAAAGCAGTTATTTTGTTAAGTTTACAGTAGTAGAGCTATAATTTTAAGTAACCCTCCTTGCCTACGGAGCTTTAATGGAGGCTACAGTAATTTATGGATGGCAAACACCTAAGGGACAATTGAGTGGGCTACTCTGTAAGGAAACAGTTAAAGTCTTCACTAATTATAACATTTGTGACCTTGGGCAATTTGTCTGCTTTTTTAATGGTTGTGTGTAGTTTAATGAAACAGTAAGCTATAAAACAGAACAGTCACTTCTGCTGGCTAGACCTAGACACATACCCAGAAAACAGAAGGTCTGGATTAGACAGAGTTATTTAGTTGAAGCCAGAATATCAGGATCTTAATAGTAGATTGCTGCTGCAGCAGGTATTACTTTCTGGATCAATCATCCTGGATGCATCACTGTCACATGGAGCAGGAAGCACTGTAGCCATAGAAAATGTTAACATGGAGATCCCAAGGGGACTATAAAACCAGCAAGCAAATTTAGAAAGAACTTCTTTCAGCAAAGGGAACGACTTACTAGGAGTACACCCAAGGGTACACCCATGAATCAAAACACTCTGCACATTGTTTTTTGTGAATTTTGACTTTATGGGAAGCATATGCAAATCCCCACACTGATGAGTCCTAACAAGGATGAAACACGTGTCTGTGTCTGCTGTTCTCAGCCGTTGCTGGTTCCATTGTGAGGCCTTTTGGCACCATGCAATTCTGCTTAACATTAAGCAAGTCCAAGTTCCTTCATGGGGATTTGCATATGCATCTCATGATGCTTTGCATTATTGGGGTATGTGTAATTGTGCTTCTCTTTGAAATTTGGCTGTATGGCTAATACCCTTCCAAGGTAACCCTTGCCTCAGGGCATTTGCTCTGGGATTCTTGTCTTTTGTAGTTCTTCTCTACTATGTGCTCCCCATGACCCAAACAAGTAAGACCTGCCTAGGCTGGCTCCATCCCTCTGGGTTGATATACAGATATGACACACTGATGAGTCCTACCAAGGATGAAACACATGTCTGTGTCTGCTGTTTTCAGACTTTGCTGGTTGCATTGTGAGGCCATTTGGCATCTTGCAGTTCTGCTTAAAATTGAGCCAGTCCAAATTTCTTCAAGGGGACTTGCATATGCTTCCCATGATTCTTTGCATTATTAGGGTATGTGCAATTGTGATTCTCTATATAATTTGGCTGTATGGTCAATACCCTTCCAGGGTAACCCTTGCCTCAGACCATTTGTTATAGGGTTCTTGTCTTTTGTAGTCCCTGCAGTTCACCTTGTTTATTCCCTTCAAGAACTTGAAGGACTCTGTTATAACCCCCCCACCACCACCACCACCACTCTAGTGAGTACATAGTCAGTGGCTTGAGATGATCTTTATAAGAGCTGCCCTGTTGCCCCTGAATCATCTTCATCACTCTATGTTGCACCATTTTCAGCCTGTCCCTGACCTTTCTTAGGCAATGACTACAGTGCTGAACACAGTATTCCAGGTGAGGCCTCATCAGTAACCTTTATAGAGGTACCTACTTTTTTCTGCTGGCAGTACTCCTTCTGATACAACCCAATATCCTATTAGTTTTACAATAAGCCTTGTCAACCTAGCTTGAATGCTTAAGGGAGTCACTAATGATGACTTCCAGGTACCTTTCCTCAGCTACAGTGTTCAGTTTAACCCCCACCATCAGGTAGTCTGTCCTGTGTTTCTGTCCTAGGTGCATAACCTTGCATTTTGTGGAACTGAATTTCAACTGCCAAACCTTAGATCACCTCTCTAGCTTTGTAGATCCCTCTGCATCTCCCTGATCTCTTTGTCACTATCTACCCTACCACAGAGCTTTGTGTCATGTATGAAGAGACATAACTTGCCCTGGATGCCCTCTCTAATGTCACTGATGATGATATTGAAGAGGACAGGACCCAGGACATATCCCTGTGACACCCCACTAATGACCTCCTTCTCTCCCAATTTTATCCCATTTACCACCACCTTCTGCTGTCTCTCCTTCAACCAGTTTCCTACCCATCTAACTATGTCCATTGCATGCCCAGGTCATCCAGCTTCTTCAGTAATATGTGTGGCACTGAGTTGAAAGCCTTACCAAAATCAAAGTAGAATAAATCCACATTGTGGCCCTTATCTACTACCTTTGCTACCTAGTCAAAGAAAACTATCAGGATTATCTGACAAGACCTCCTACCACATACCCATGCTGTTTAGTATCCTGCAAGCCATCATTCTCTAGGTAGTCCACAACATCCTTTTTGATCAGTTACTCCATCACTTTACACATTACAGAGGTAAGGCTGACGGTTCTATATTTTCTCAGTTTCTCCTGGTCCTCACCTCATGCAGCCAGACTACATCCACTACCCTCCAGCATTTCAGAACTACTCCTGTCTGATATGAGCTATTAAATAATCCTACTATGGGGTCAGCCGGTTACACAGACAATGTCTTCAGTACACATGGGGGCATCCCATCCAGCCCTGGGGCTTTATCTACCTTTAGGGCTTCAAGCACCTTCTGGACCCTTTCTCTGGGATGTACTGGCTGCTTAATGTTAGGAATGCTCCTGACTGCCACCTTGATGACACTTTTAGGAGCTCACTGTCTTCCCTTTTAAAGACAGAGCAGAAGTAATCATTAAGGACAGCTGCTTTTGTTCATCTTCCTCTAGCACCTTCCCCCCTCTTGTAGCCTAACAAAACCACCTCTTTACTGCTTTTTTCCTTATTATAAATAAAGAATTGTTTTACCCTACCCTGTTCCCCTCCACAATATGCAGCTCCATGTCTGCCTTTGCCTCCATGACTGTCCTCTATTCTTCCCTAGTTTTTATTTTATACTCTCCCCATTCCTCCACTGTGCTTTTTTTTTTTTGCCTGTTGAAAGTATTTTTTTTTGGCCCTCATTTCTTCTCTGACCCTTTCTGAGAAACATATTGGACTCCTGGGCTTGTTTATAGTAGTTTTGTAACAATTATTTTTGCATGACTTTGTTGCCTTGAGAATGGTCCCCTTGATTGTCCCCCATTTTTCCTCTACACCTCCACACCTCCAATATTTTCCACACTGATCAATTTGTGTTGGACCAGCTCCCTCATCTGGTTCAAGACAAAAGTCCCATTTTCAAAATTTCCTTGGTGCAATTAGATAGTAGTCTTAAAAATCAGAATTGCGCTGGTCAAACCAGGGCATCTCGTTATCCTAAACTACTACCCTAGCATGGGTGTAGAGTTTAGGTTTTCCCAGAGGTGGCTGAGGCTCTAAACTACTGGCTTCAACAGGTAATCTTTTTTAGACGTGTGCCGTCACCACAGCAAAGCCACTACAGTGACAGTACTGTCAGCGCTGCAACCCAATTGATAGTTATTCCATCAATCGGCATTTTGCAGTGCTGGCCATCTTGCCACCCCAGGGTGGCAAGATGTCACCTTTGCCCTTTTCCACCATACACTGCCAATCTGGAGGTGATATTAACATTCAGGGGTGTGGGTGTCAAAGCCGGAATTGTTGCCGCAATCGCGGTCGTCGGCACAATTGCTAGGTGACTTGATCACCGTTGGCAATTTGTTGTCACTGTAAAGTTGGTCAATGTCTTTGATGTTGATCTGACTTGGTGGAACCAACGAGTTAGATTTCAGACACAGAACCCATTGTATTTTTTTTCCAAGAGTAGGATTATGCAACAGTATAACTCAGACACAAAGGAATAATTGTATTAGTGATAGAATAAAGAAAATTACTGAAGACATTTTTTATAACATGTTCACTAAAGCAAACGTATGCATTCTTAATGAAACTTTTTAAATAAAATTATCAATCAGACTCCCCATGTCAAGATTTATGGCAATATCAGCATAGCTTGAAAGGATGGCAACAGCATTTAGCCTTTCTTGGGTTATAGCGGAATATAAGTAGGACTTCAGCCTATGAAGGCTCGAAAAGACCTCTCAGCAGAACAAGCAGACATAGGCACAGTCAAAACAAGCTTCACTAATCTCATGACCTCTGGAATTAACAGTCGCAGTCCCTCATTTTTCTCTGCCTTCAAGAACTCCAGAATGTCTTGAAAGTTAGTCCGAGTGGTACCAAAGACTTTGGCCACATCTAATAGCATATCTCTGTGCAGCTGGAGCCTTGAATAATCTTTAAACTTGAACTGGTAGAAATACTTCACGAGTCACATCTTGCTCTCAAACCAGAAAATCTTCCAACTTGGTTAAATGAGAGGTGGTCTCCTTTGATTCAAAGTAATCTGTGAGGCTGACTAATACTCCATCAATGGCTTCAAAGTACTGCTGCTGATAATGGTTATCTGGTGTGGTAGGGAAATGATGTTCAGCCTCTCCTTCTTGAAACCTGGTGAGAATTTTTCATTTTCTGGGAAGATTAGGCTCTTCAAACTCTAGACCCTGGGCTGCAAGCACGTCTGATTGCCAAATGGCATGGAAGTGTGATTCATTCTGCCCAGCAAGCACTATTTTCCTAACATTCCTAATTACATCTTCACCGAGCCAAAAATTCAGTACGGCTCCTTGAAGGGCAGTGCTGGCATCTTGAAGAATGATAAAAACAATTCAAAGCAACTCCAATTTGAAGAAGATGTCAAATTTTTTAAAGACTCAAAAACCATGAGCTTCTGCAGCACATGTCCTGTACTCAGGATTGTTATTCAAATCTTTCAGCCATTCAAGCAATGAAGCATAATTGCTTGTCATGGCCTAGCTGACAGGCAGATTTAAATTGTGCGCAGATCAGCTCTTAAAAGAGTTTTAGTGTTAAACTTGACTAGAGTGCTTCAACTACTCTCTCTCTCTCTCTCTCTCTCAGTCTCAGCTTTGGACTATCCACACATACTGTACACACACCATATCAGGCAGGCAATAAATTTGATGTGGCATGATGAGCTCAGACAGAGCAATTTCAACATTCGAGAGAGACAAGGAGGGGGTGGTTCAGTAAGTAAAGAACAATTACTACTGGTGTCCATTTATGATCTGATACCTGTCTCTTCCATCTCTTAGGCTGTCACTTATGTCAGTCACTGGAGTTGGCTGTGATGGGACCGAACATACCTCTCAACTGTCCCTGATTTTCAGGGATGTCCCTGATTTTACCTCAGAATTTTCTTCACCCCCTCCTAAGTTTGACATTTCTGACCTTGAAGAGTAAGGATTTGAATTACAGGATAATGTCAGCCATCGGTGTTATAGTCTAGTGCTCATTAACAAAATGCTACTCACACTAAGAAGGATGTTGTACATAGCTTCTGGAACTAATATTACTTTTTTTTCAGATGTATCCCTGATTTTGGTCATTTGTCCCTGATCATTTTATGCCTTGTCCTTGATTTGTGATGAGGGAGGTTGAGTAGTATGGGACTGAAGTCACAATGGATGGCCCCTAGCCCTTATCTCGACTCTCATCTGGGTCAGCTGACTCTCTAATGCAGCACTGCATGATCCTCCATGCTCTCCTTCTAATGTTGTAGAAGACACACACGGTCTCCCCTTGCTGACGCTCTTTTGTCTGCCTGCCCCCTCTGCTTCATCATTGATATTCACACAGGGAAAAAGAAAATCAGCAGTCAAGCATGCACTGGTCTTCCCTCATGTGAACTGGTGAATGCACAGCCAGCTATTAAAAAAAATAAATATTAAAAAAGTCAAACAGTGTAAGGTAAGGGCTGCATTCAAATTCCGGGGGATTCAGCTTTCCCAGGGTGGCTCGAGCCTGGAAGCTCCCCTGAACTCTATACTTATGTACCCTAGGATTGTTGACTTATGAACAAGGTACACCAACATCTCTGTTATATAAACCAAGTGGATGAGTCCAGGTGTAATGTTCTCCAGCTCAAACAGTCAAAACATTTGGGCATCTCCACAGTGACCCTCTCTCTGTGCTTGTCAATAAGAGAAGCTAGTAGGTTGCTACAACACTATAACATTCTGTAGAACTGTTACTGTGAGGAAGCTCTTCCAGTTGGGCATATGTCATAGGAAAATAAGATAACAAAAAGTTGTTTTGGTGTACTGTGAAAGGACATTTTCTTTAAATGTATGCTTATGTCCTTTGAAGAAACCATTATATCATAATAAAGAGTCCTCCCTGCAACTAAATCACAATGCAAACAGTGTTGCCAGATGCTTACCAGCATGCTGCTTAGTAATGTCCACACCCCTCCCAAATGTGTTTGTGGGGTGGGGGGGTTATGGAGTTGTTTCATTTCCCTTGCAAAAGTGCCTACACTAGTTTTTTTCCACTAGAGAGCATAAATAGGAGGCACCAGTAATTGATTGATTGATTGATTGATTGATTGATTTATAATATGTGGTCATGAAAGGCACACTGACCCAGTGGTGGTACTGTATACAAAAGGTGGTACCCATGCTCATCTGCCATTTTTGAAAATGACCCCTTTCCTTGTTTTGGGGCTACAAATCTGAACCCCTAAAATACCAATGCAAGAAGTCAATTCTCCTCCCCCCAGCATAAACTGGGGAGCCATACTATGGGTTTTCAGTAGATTAACAGAGGATGTTATTTTATATTCTTTTAAAATACTGCAGCTTCTTTGTGACTATCATGGTGTAATGCATAGAAATGTATGTAAGCACTTGTTTAAATGTTTATAATGACTTTGGTTCTGAAGTGTCAGTGGCTCAGTAGGTAGCCCACTCGCCTCTGAGGCCGGGAGATCAGAGGGCTGTGGGTTCAGTTCCCACATCTGGCACTTGGGTTAATATCCTAGTACTGACACTGTAGTGCAGCATGAGAGGGGTGCTGCACTTCTGAGGTGCCGTCTTTCGGATGAGATGTTAAACCGAGGTCCCATCTGCCTGGAATGGTGGTAGTTCAGGTGGACGTTAAAGATCCCATGGCACTTATCGAAAAGAGTAGGGGAATGTTTTATTCAAAACAGTCAAACAAAAACCACATGAAAGTATTACAGCATACAAACCATAACAAAAAAATGATAAACCAAAAAAAATAAAGTACAAATATTCATGAGATAGAAATAAAACAAGATAACATTCAAGTAACAGGAAAGTCTGTTGTAGTCACCCAAGGCATATTGCGTCAATAAGCTTCTAAAATCTGTTTTGGAAAAACAATGTTTTCCTTCTTATAAATAACAGACAATTCCCTAGTAATATTTAGAATAATTAATTCAATAGAGGAATCCCTTTGTTGTAACATAAAACCACATCTAGCATTCCAAATATACCATTTTATTACTAAACAAACAATATTCAATGTACCTGCATGAAACTTCTCCCAGCCAGGGTGAAAAATACCATGCATCGATTCTTCACATGTCATTGTTGAAAAAATAGGTACAGACCACGAGCTCGCTAATCTAGACCAAAATGGTCTAATAAATGAACAAAGAAAAAATAAATGCTCTATAGTTTCTTCTGCTGAGACACAGTGACTCCTAATGCAACCACGATCAGCATACTGTTTATGTTTTTGATTACTTTTCACATTAATCTTACCATGGCAACTGAGCCAATGGAAGTCCCACATATATCTTGGAATTCTTTTCTCAGTCAACAATGACAATTGGTAATCTTGTAAATGTAAAGGTCGATGGGGAAAAATGATCAGTTCTGAAAAATGTGTAGTAAGGATACGTTGATACAACTGTTTCCTTGTATTGCTAAGTAATAATTGACTAGATACTCCCCATAATCGTAATTTGATAAAGATTTCCCTATAAAAGTCCGGAAGCATAGGGTCATACTTCAAATGTGTGACCCTAGATCCTTCCCATATGGCAAACCAGCGATGTACTGTGTCATAAAAATATGACGTCCAGAAATGATCCTGATTTACATCCAGGGGTCTAAGATTTATATAGAAAAACATACAGTAAAAAAACACTAAAGGGTTCACCATATTCAAACCTCCTGAAGAAACTGGAAGATAAAGAATATTCCTTTTAATAGGATTTAATCGACTACCCCATACTGCATGAAAAAATAAGCTTAATAATTTAGTTTCTAATTGCTTAGGAGGAGGAAAAACCTTACTAACATACAAAAATTGTGGTAAAAGTTTCATCTTAATTAAAGCCACACGTTTTTTTATCCAATTTCCACGTATTCCATTTTGACACTATCGTGTTTCCCAAGTCCATCTGTATCGTACAATTTAGTATATCTAAATTCTCACCACCCCAGAACAACTCTAGAATCTTAATAGGGTGAGAGACAATAGGAATCCCCGAAATCTGAGTAGCGACATGAGATCTCTTACCCAAATAAATACCTTGACTTTTAGAGGTATTTAAACTAGCCCCTGAAATTAAAGAATAAGTATTACAGATAGTTAATGCTGAAGTTATAGACTTTACATCTGGTAATAGAAGACATAAATCATCCGCATATGCGAGACATTTTGCAGGGCTTGGTAAAAACTGTATTTTTAAAGAACGTATCCCAGGATATGTATTAATACTTCTTAATAAAGGATCTATACAAAAAACATACAGGAGTGGGCTAAGGGGACAGCCTTGCTGAACTCCTCTATGGACTGGAATTATCGGTCCAACATTTCCATTCACCCTAGGAGTTACTGTGGCAGATGCATATAACTGTTGTATCCAATAAATGAATTTATCCGGAATTTTATAGAATCCCAACACTTCCCACATATAGCAGTGATCAATAGAATCAAAAGCTTTACTTTGATCCAGTGAACATAAAAACCCTTCCACTTCCTGTTTTTTTCTTCTGGTAGTAATCTCACGAAGTAGAAGAAGATGTTCCAAAATAGTAGTGTGGGTCACTGAACAAGCCTATGCTTTACTAATCACGTGGTTCGCAATAGGTTGCAATCGCAAGGTTAAGATTTTCACCAATAATTTAAAATCTGTATTTAACAGACAAATCGGTCTCCAGTTAGTTAGAAGAGTTCGATCTTCTGTTTTATATAAATAAACTAAAGAGCCTTGTGCCATTTCAAAAGGTAAAGCAGTTTGTAACATTCGAGAAAAAACTTTTGCAAGTTCTTGTGCCAGAAGGTCCACAATCAAATTATAAACTTCAATGGTTAAACCATCCTTCCCCGGAGATTTATTTTTAGGCATAGTTGCCATAGCCGAATGAATTTCAGAGGGGTGAATGTCCATCTGTAATTCCTGCAGTAAAGAAAAAGGAGCTTCCGGAACCGAAATATGCTTAAAAAAAGTTTGAATACCCTCTAAATTTGTAGTAGGACGTGAGAAAAGGGATGCAGAATGCGTATAAACAATATCCATAATATCATCATGCGAAGTACACATATGTCCTAATGAATTTTGTAAACGGTCAATTCTTTTTGATTTTACGCTGATGACAGGCATCATATGGACATATATTAGAAAGGGCCCTTACCAAACCAAAGGTTTGTTGAAAACAAGCAGCTGCTTTTTCATGAAAGAGAGCATATGGCTTTTCAGGGAAGAAATTTGAGTACTATAATCATGCGTAGAGACATAAGATAAAGAAATTAAAGATTGCAATTGTTTTCGATGTCGTAAATACAGCGAGTATTGACTATCAGTCTCTTTTTTACTCATACCTTTTAATAAGACAATTAACTCCCATTTTAAATCCTCCCACCAGTGACTCACCCATGGGTGAGTCATATAAAAAAAATATTGTTTTTTTCGCAGATAAAAAATATTGTATTTGTGATCGACAATTTTCACGATGTAATAGTAATGAATTACATTTCCACAACCCACGGCCAATTCGAACCCCATGACCCAAAACAAGAGAAATCAAAGAGTGGTCCGAATATTCCACCGCTTGTACAGTGGCAGTAGAAATAACAGAGTGATTGGAAACAAAAAAGAAATCTATCCTAGTAGACCTTTACAAAAGGTAGGCACTACCTTTTCGAAATGGAACAACATAGCATCAGTCAAATCTGCTTTACGCACCAGATTAGATAAACAATTTGAATCACAGAAGGATTTCATGGTTGTGGTCCCTGGCCCCTTATCTCGTTTGTCAAGCCCACATTTGAAATCCCCTCCCCAAATTACTAAATGTGCCGTATATAAAAAAGGTTGAATAAGTTTAAACAAAGATACCCTGTCAGCCATTGATTGCATAGCATAGATATTAATGAGACGAAAAGATTTCCCTTGAATGCAAACATCTACCAGCAACACCAGTCCAGGAACCAAATCTAACAGTTTTAAACATGTAAAGTCAATGCCGCGAAACAAAATTCCCACCCCTGAGCATTGGTCTGTATCTATTGACCAATAAGAAGGTCCCACATACCAAGCTTTAGTGGCATTTTGCACATCAAGCAAAGTGTGCAATCTTGTGTCTTGCACAAAATAAATGCCTGGATTCTGATGAAATAAAGCCGGAAAAAACATATTCCGTTTTCTCAGGCTCTTAATACTGTTAACATTTACAGAAGTCAGGAACAGATTCATAAGAAAAAAAAAAGGAAATGAATATCCTGAAGAAAAAAAACACCAAAAAACACAATTCATTTCTTTTTACTCCCACTTCTAGTACCCAACCTAGTTTTAAGCTTAACATGTGATGGATAAGTTTTTTTCTTTGAAGGTTCCTGACATGTATCAATCTTTAGTTCTTCGGTTGGATCCCCTCCCCATCCCCAATCAAAGAAGAGGAATCTGAAAGTATCTAGGAATCACTATCCGCCAAAGGGAGGTCTTGATACCGATTTTGTAAAGAGATAACTTGCGTTTTTGCCATTTTAACAGCCGGAACAGGTTTTCCTGCCCTCTTCCGAGCCAGAACACCTTTCCTGGTATTATAGGCTACAGGAGGAGGAGGCATGACTTCTTTAGGCATTTCAGAAGGCACAGATACCAACTCCAGCCTCCCACTGTCCTGATGTGAAGGGGAAAGTGCAGGGGTAGAAAGTGTGAGCACCACTGGGTCTCTTTGTGGCTTTACAACTGTGGTTTGGGAAGTCCTAGAAGGTGAAGAAAACTTTGAGGGGGAAGACTTGTGAAGAAAAGAAGGGGAAGATTGCATTAAATCAGACTGTTGCATCTGGGCTACTGCAATGAGCAATCGTTGTTCCTCACAATCACCACCAGGGTTTTTATTATGGGCGGCCCACACACAACTTTGATAGGAATGTCCAGTTTCATCACATAGACTACAAACCATTTCATTCAGGCAGTTGCTACTGACATGACCTAATTCATTACAAAGGGAACATTTTATTTTATCACAAATGCCACTTGTATGACCTTCAGAGCCGCATTTGTAGCAGGCTTTAGGTTGATCTGCATAAAACAGGACTCCTCTATCACACCCTATAAAAAAGCAATTTGGTAAATGAGTAAGGCCCTCACCAGTCGATGGCAATAAAACTTTAAATTTCCAACCCCCAGTCCAAAAATGTTCGCTCTCAAAGATAGCAATAGGTCCATCCAAAACAGTACATCTTTGTTTCATCAGTATGTTAAATCTGTCACACTAACCCTTCATTTCTAAATAATACAGTGACAAATTTTACAGCAGGTTTTATCAGTATTACTTCAAAGGGTCCATAAAGGTGTTTGAAGTTCGTTATATCGTTTCCAAAACGTTCTAGACCTGCAGTAGTCTTGAAACTAACATCAAATGTATGCTCATACAAACATGAATTAATGCATAAATTTCAGTCGAAAAAAGCATGAAGAATCTTAAGCAGATTTTACCCACATAAACACGATCAGGTACACTGTCAGTCCACCTTTATAAACCAAGCGAACAGCGTTGTGGCGTTTCACCGGGGCAATGGGTAAATGAAATAGAAAGCAAATGATTTTTTGAAGTGTCAGGTTTGAAGTTTAAAGGAGCCTCTGGTGCAGAAACAGCAAGCAAATTGTTGATACTTTCGCACATGCAGTTGTGTTAGAGCGCATCAAGAAGAACAACGTCAATACTAGAAACTGCAGAATTATCTGTTGTTTTAGGGATAATAATAGGAGACGTAGCAGAAACCCAGCGGTCATCTTGACCATGTTTCTCCCACCCTGCTGCCCGGAGAACAGCGTCCACTGACCAAGGCTCTGTGGGAGTCAACTGTAGTGAATCCATTGAAGAAGGTATGCAAGAAACGGGTAAATCCAGACGTGCGTTGTCACAAGCTGACTCACTCGGCAAGGCCTTTGATGCTGCCACGTCAGCATTCCGAAGCAACTGCGTAGCTGCAACTGACAGCGGTGATTCCAAAACTGCAGAAGGTGTTTCTATACAATGAGCAGGGCTTTCTAACAGAGATCGCTGAGGGCTAAACTGTTGTCTATCTGAAGAAGGTAATCCATCTGCCAAAACCATTTCTTCCTCCCAAGTACGAACAACAGGTATCGGAGGCGAAGGCTGAGTCGGCATACAGGTAACTCTTTTAGCTAATAGGGCTTCTTGTTGTTGGATCACTTCCACAAGCCAGCGTTTCTGACATTCCAAGGCTAAAAATTCGTCGTCATCCATATCCTGAGCCGTCTTCGATAATGTTACCACAACAGGTTTTTCTACAGAAGTCACATCTGGCACTTGTTCCGTTCCAGGCAAATAAGAAGCAGGAGGTGGAACGAAACCTCCTGCCTCCTCCATGTCCATCTCCTTTGCTAAGTCTGCACCGACTGCCGCCATGACCAGCAGTAGCGATGCCCCCTACAGAGTAGAGGGGAATTTCCCCGGTGCCCTGGCCAAATTTCCCTCATTCACTAAAAATACCACCAACAGCTTAATCTGGTTCAAGGTCAGTTGGCATTCATCTATATTCCCCTCCCCGGGGTCATGCCTGAAAATAGGCAGGATTTGTCTAGTGCACTTACCCAGTCAACAAAAACTAACTAAATAAATAAAATAAATAAAAAAACTGTACATAAACAGTATATCCCCTAACTTAACAGCAAAGCTGGGCAGCATAGTTCTGCAGAACAGTACACAATGTTATTATTGCAGGTAACATCATTGTTGTATTATACAATCTATGAACAACCCTGAGTAACATGCTCCATTAAAAATATCCTATATGAAATAAAAAAATATATACAAAGACCAAATATGTTCCTGAGTGCTTTTATTTTCAAATTCATCAAGGGTTGCAAAGCATAACAGTTGGATACTGGGATTGAGAATAAGTTCAGCTCCACTTGTAAATAACATGGACATCATTTTTAAATTACTGCAGTTAAGCCCCCACCACCCCACCATGAGTTACACACATGGTCTACTGTCATGTCATATGGCTAGACCAGACCATCCATGAAAAATGAGCAAAAACATAGTAAACAATCCAATAAAACAAGCCCAGCCTAGAAGCCCAACTCGAACAAGCACATCATAGTGATATATTATGTAAGGCCCTCCACCGCACAATTTTAGTTGAACATATCCAGGTGCCAGTTCCTGGGCACATCCCTGGGCACATCTGACCACATCTGCTCCCATCACAGCATTACATACAATATGCACAGACAGAATATTGAGAATGAAAGATTTAGTTACTCACAAATCTTAATGGATTTGTTACTCATTTAAAGTGTTGTGTAAGTGAGTGGTTGAAAATGTTGAACAAATGCTTGCCCTTGTTGGAGTCCTGGTGCTTTTTGCTAATGCCAGCATTTTAGTTAATATTGTCTCACTTGGATTTTTCAAGTAAAGACAGAAATGAGATCCTAATGTAGATCATGCAGTCAATTCGGTTACTCCATCCTTTGTGTCACCATTGTACATATCATGCACATTATAGTAAAGATGACCGGGCAGATAACCCTCAATGTGTCTCAACCTATATACGTATGAACATATGAAGAAGTTAGCAGAAGAAGGCAATTTAGTCTATCAAGTCTGCTCATATTGCAGGGACAACAGCTTGAGCTAATGTCCCTGCCCTCCCTCTCCACTCCTCCCATCCTCCCTTCCCCTTATCCTTACCTTCCCCTGTGCCTGTCCCATCCTCTCTTAAAGCTGCCTACTGTTTTCAACATGATGACCTCTTCCAGCAGTGCATTCTAAGTTCCCACCATCCTCTCTGTGAAGAAGTGCTTCCTGACCTCCCTCCTAAACCTCCCACCTTCCAGCTGAAGACTGTGCCCCCTTATTTTATGGTTGCCACTCAGCATAAAGAGACTCTCCTTATCAACCTTATTTATCCCTTTCAAGTACCTGAACATTCCAATCATGTCACCTCTCTCTCCTGTCTTCCTGGGAGTACATGTTCACTGCCCACAACCTCTCCTCTTATGCCTTACTCTGCTGACTGGGTATCATCTTTGTAGCCCTCCTCTAGACCTTCTCCAGCAGGTTAATGTCCTTTTTGAGGTGTGGGCACCAGTACTGAACTCCATACTCTAGATGTGGCCTTACCAGTGACCTGTACAAAGGCAGTATAACCTCCTCTCTCCTACTACTGATTCCCATAGACATGCCTCCCAGCATCTTGTTTGCCTTTGCTGCTGTATTCTTGCTCTGCGTGGAGTGCTTCAGGTCACTAGTGATCATCACCCCCAGGTCCTTCTCCTCTGATGCAGATACTCAGACTCCACCCGGTATCATATGTACCATATATGCCATAGAAATTGATGCTGGAGCATTGTCATGATTATTGCATTCATCTATAAAAAGCCAAATGAAGATATAGGACTGGAAAAACAAATAACAAGTTTTAAGACCTTGTATGTTTCATGTGTAGATATAAAAAAGATAAACTTATGCTACGCATACACTGTTGACTAATGTGAAACTGAGAAAAAAATGCAGGCTATGAGAATATATTTAGTATTATTAGCCCATCACAGGTCATGTAAAAAATATTTTCATGAAAAAAGTTTCTTATAATAAATCCAAGAAATGTATACTAAATTGGTTTATTAATGTAAGCATTGTTAACTTTAACACTGACTTGATCTAGTTAAAAAGAGGGAAGGGTCTGATGTAGTTTCTTGTTCCAGAAATTTTGTTTAGATTGAAATCTAAACTATTGTTTCTGTGACCCCTGGGATGCAATGTCTGGGTTCACAACCCTGCAAGATGACTGTACAGGGTCCACCTAGTTGAGGGGGTTGGCTTTGTTCTTTCTCCTATGGTAGGGGGTCCATCCCAGAACAAATAAATAGCATGGTGCCTCCACACATAAAGAATAAGTGGGCCAGATGTTGTGTGCAGTACATAATAAATAGCACAGTGCCTCCACCCATAAAGAATAAGTGAGCCAGATGTGTGCAGTACATAATAAATAGCATGGTGCCTCCACCCATAAAGAATAAATTGGCCAGATGTTGTGTGCGGTACCACTACCAGGATGCAATACCTACCCACCTCCTTACATGGGACTAGACTACCCCTTGGGACCACTAAGACAGTTGTTACCTCTACCAATAAACATTTCAATAATATTGTACAAACTGGGCACACACACAGTAGCAAAATTCAACCAATTAACACTGCTTTTATTTAAGAACAGAGGCCTGGCAGCTGGAATAAAAGAAAGGGTTAAGCATTTGCAAGTCATCTTAAGCACACCCACCCTATAGCAATGCATCCTAAGAGTCACTATACTGTGGATCACTACCACTCTCTAGATACAGTACCACACAGTTTAAGGAAGCACTCATCCAAACAAGGGGCACAAAAAATGAATTATTTAACACAGGGTGCGGGGAACTCTTTAACTGATACTAGGAATGAAACTACAGTTTCATGTATGACACAAATATCAGATGACTCTGGGTACCCAGGATTTACACTAGAGTTCCAGTGCAGGCCTGGTACTGTAGCTATGTTGCCCAGGTTCTTTCAGTTGTGCACTTGATAAAAAGTTAGCAAGCTTGCATTTTTACCCCCCCCCAAACAGGACATAGTCTTCTGTTAGCACCCTTTGCAAACTGTGTGAGAGGCCTTTCAGCACCATGCAATTCTGCTTAAAGTTGGACCAGCATAACATTCTGTGGTGATTTGCATATGCAGCCCATGATGCTTTGCATTGTGGGGGGGCATGTGTGATTTTGTATTTTCTTGAAACTTGGCTTCCCAGCCAAATGCCCTTTGGGGTAACCCTTGCCTCAGTGTTTGCGCACAGAGGTTCTTTGTCTTTTAAATAGTGTGCTACCACAATTTAAAGAACTTGAAATTCAAATAAAGAATTCTTGAAGACAAACTTGTAATCCAAAGCTGGAAAAGTACAATGACCTAGCCAGCAATCCTTGCACTCACATGACCCACAGATGCAGCAGTTCAGTCAAGGTGGTGGAACAGAACACAGCAGCAGGTCAGTCAACAATCAGAACTTCGGACTCTCTCAAGCATTGTGCAGCAGCACACCCCCTTCTGACCCACATCTCTCAGGATACAGCCTTTCTGGCTCAACTCTCAGTCACAGGAGCACTATGCAGCAGCTTCCCAGTTCCCAAGGAGCCCACAGCCCAGGAGCAACCCCCACAGTCAGACTCCCCTATGGATCAAGAGTAGACACGTACTCAGGGCACATGCCCTCTGGCTCCCTGTTCCCTGATCTGCCCCACTAGTTAACTCATTGCCTCCACAGGAGCTCTCTGAAGTTGCAGCACTTGTCTCCTGTATACGGTTAACAGTTAATCCCAGGCCCTTCTAAGCAAAATCAAGCCACAATTGGCATGCTGCAAATAAATGCTAATAGCACAAAAAACATAAGTGCTAGACACAAAGTATGAGTGGCAAAATTGTTCAGCATAAAATTACCTTTCCAACAGTGGTATGCAAGAAATATCAGGTAATTTAGCTTTATTTCTGTGCTGGTCAAAACAGCAAAACAAAATATTTTTTCCACTAAAAATGTAACATAAACCTTTTTTTGTTGGGAAATATGCAACATATCAACACCAAATTAAGCATCCAGACATTAGATGTAATTTTAATAATTTGTTTGTAAAACAAACAGCTACTTCTGTAGTATTAAACATAATTTTTCTCCATTTGAGTCAAGGTGTATTGGTGAGGTTTGAGGGAAAAATCTGAACCATACACACCATACCATAAACAAATCCATATAACTCCTAAAGTATACATGACACACACAACGTACCCTTGGCAAAGTTGTTCCACACAAAATTGCCTTTCCAACGGTTCTATGCAATCAACTGTACTCAATTTGGTTTTTGTTTTATACTGGCTAAGATATCCAGAATGTGTGTTTTCTTCAAAGTGCTTAGATGATTCTAGATTGACAAAATGTCATAAGCAAATGTGAATAACTCCTAAAGTGAACATGATACACAGAAAGTGTCAGTGGCAAGGTTGTTAAGCACAACATTACCTTTCTAATGGTACTATGCAGTCAATTCTAATCAATTCTGGCTGGCAAGTAATATTAAAATATGTGAGTGACTTCTCCAGATGTTTCTAGAGCACACAGGAAGTCTGCAGGTGACTTCTGAAGGCATTCTGGGACATACTGTAGTTAGATTTGCTGATGCCTACAGACATTTCTAGGAGACAATGAGTTAAGGGCTAGCAGGCCCCTTACCTGGTTCTGGAGCAACCTAAGTAGGATGCAGGTCTCTGTCTCCACTTGGTAGAGCTTAACTTCTGTATGCAGCAATGGCCCCAAGCTCACGATCTCAGCAATTTCTTCTCCCAGGGGCTCATCTGGAGCAGTCTCTGAAGACAGTAAAGCCAGTATAAGGCTCACAGTCAATTTTCCAAATGAACCCTGATGAGGGCTCACAGGATTGTTGGTCTGGCTAGACCTCTTGCTTGGTCTCACCAGAACCAGGTCTGAACACCTCAGTGCCCCTCTAAGACTGCCCCAAGCTCCTTGAGAGCCCAGCAACTTCTTTCTCACAGTTCAGTGTTCCAATGGACAGACAGAATGTCCTTCAGTCATTTTGCCCTGTCCTACCCTCTGATTGGCCCTCATAGCCCACCAGTCCTTTTGAGAGAGTCCAAGATTGCAATATCTTCCCTCAATCCCTTGTTAGGATTGCTGGGCTCTCAAACCCTCTGATTGGTTGGCTGGTTGACTGGTAGGGTTGAAGGGCACAAAGATGGCTGCCCCCATGTTTTGATGGAGCCAAGTGCTCCAACTTCTTCCATTTTATTCAGTTATGTGTCCCAAATGTGTATGTGAAGCCCTTGTAGCTACAGCCCCTCCTGGGTTGATATCCAGTTACATCAGTGGGGTTCTGGGTACAATGAGTCTAGCATCAGGTCAGGAGGAGAGAGAACACTAGGAAGGAACACTACACAGCATACATGCTCTCTCTCTCTCTCTCTGTCTTTCTCTCTCTCTCTCTCTCTCTCTTGCAGAGGCCATCAAAGACTCATCTTGCCACCTGGCTCTCTATCCACACCACACACGTGGTCAAGCAATAGAAAGCTGGCAGCAGTTCAGGACCTCGGGAGGGTGGCAGCAGCAGCAGTCCAAGTAAGCCCCCCTCCCGAGGAGGGGGTACACTGCCCCCCCAGGTCACGAATGTCATCCTGGCAATTCCATGTTGTTCCATCCAATACATATCTGAAAGACACAAAACAGGCAACAGCAATTAAAAGTTCTACCCAGACAGTTGCTTCCTAGCTAGGCTATTCATAAACTCTATAGTAACATAATAATATCAAGAGAATTAACAACAGTTTTGCAGATATTTCTACATAGAAAACTGGCTCCTGTCTGACCAACATTTCCAGTACTCTGCAGCTCCACATTATAGCCTGCAGCTTTTGAACACAATATGAGGCAGGGATTGGGGGTGTGATATAGATTCCACAATGCACCACATAAAGAGGCAAGTCAAGTTTCAAGTTTATTGATTGGCATCATGTCATTACAGACAGTTCAAACACAATGAATTACTAAAAATAGGATAAATATCAAATATCAATAATATATACTGTAGATAAAAATCCACTTTCTATTAAAATTTCATACCGGGGAGAAGTTCATAAATACCTCTTAACTGTGTCAAGTCAAATTGTATAGTTCAATGATCAAAGATTATAGAGTCATGGATTTGTAGACAAAATAAGAGGTCTGAGAGGATTAGGCCTTTAATAATTCTTCCAACTGGCAGAAGTAAACAGGACGCGGCTGGGTTTGTGTCTGGCTACCAACATCCCCATCAGAGTACTGTAGCCCATAATCTCTAAAGTTCAAAATGAAAAATAATATTTAAATTTAGAACAAAGAAGCCAATGAAGGCAAAAAAAGAAATTATCATCTCGTACTCCTCTAATACATAATATGCCTAATGAAGTTTCATAAATCATACTGAAGATCACTGTGAAGTAATGTAATTAAAGTTTTATGAATTTAAACATAGCAAGAAGTGTGTAAGGTGATACAAAATTGCCAGATCAAGAGAATTATACAAAGCACATATTATTTGGTCCAGTGGGAAACAAAAGCTGGCCAAAACTGGACATAACCAATAGCTTCTTTTGCTATGGTACAATGCGTAAATAAGTGTGACATGTTTTAAATCGTCATCAACTTCAGTACCATGTTCACAAAATGCTGTGGTTGCTCCAGGATGTTTTTGCCTGTGATATATGTAATTAGCCTCATAAAGTTCCATTCTAAACCTTGTTATTATTCTTCATTTGTGTGGGTTGGATAAATAAATTAAGGTTCTATACAATGGCGGGTTTTAAGATGCCTATACCATCTATACAATTTCAAAGAAGCAGTTCTTGAAAGATCTTGATAAATTGCAATATCCTGAACTCTGGTCCTGATTTTACTAACAGTTTACTGTTTTGGCCTAACGTAAATTTCATGAAGTAAATTGCTCAGGCCCAAATGAAAAAATGATGTTTGATAAGTCCAATGGACAGAAAAATAAAATCAAGCTGTGTATACTTAATCTGCTCCTCAAGACTTTGACTATGTAAATGTTCCTCTGGTAAGAGAAAAAGGCTCAAAAGGAAAATTAAGTGTCTCCCTTTTACCAGTGAAGATAAAGAAAGTTGGCCTAATTCAGCTATTAGAATCTCTGCTGAAACCGAATTCAGTACAGATAAAATGTAACAGAATATGTTATTCTGAATAGTTTCCAGAGATGAAATATTGGAAGAACCCCAGATTTCAGCAGCATAAAGACGCATGATTTATTTTTTTCATTTATGACTGTAAGAATGCCCTTAATAGTACCCTTCTCCAATTTACAATTAAATTTCTTAAACGCACTAAATGCACTTTTTTTCTGGTTTCTAGCAGGTTCAAATGTTTTTTCCATAAGGAGTTATCTGAGAACCTTATACCCAGATAATTATAGTATGTTTCAGGTCCAACAACTTGATTCCCTATAAATAATTTCGGGACCTTCTTGAACTTTTTCCCGAAGATAACCAATTTGGTCTTTTCTCTATGTGTAATTTGTTTTCATTACACAATTTAACAAAAAGGTCCAATTTCCTTTGTAGGCCAAGCAGTGATGTAGAAAGTAAGACAATGGCATCAGTGTAAACAAGGAAACTGACAGTTCTATCAAACACCTTTGGAGAATGAAAATCTGGCCTATATAACTGAGTAATCATTGAAATAATGTACAAATTGAACAATAAAGGAGCCAAAATGCAGCCTTGGTGAACCCTAAGACGTGTTCTGATTTTAGTGGTTAAATTGCCAGATTGATTATTTTGTACCTGCACTCAGGTATTATGGTGAAGACTTATTAGAGTGTCCAGAAAAAGCGAATCTATGCCTAATACCCACAGCTTATGCCACAAAAGTCTGTGGCTAACACTATCAAAAGCTGCCTTAAGATCTACAAAACAGCAATATAACTTAGCTTTTTTATTGGAAACATATTTGTGGATGAGATGGGATAATACATAACAGTGTTGTATTGTAGACCGACTGTGTCTGATGCCATTCTGTGCTTCATCTAAAAGATGATTTTTATGAACCCAATGAACCCAAAACTCAAATTTCCAAAATAAAATTCTACAAAAAAATATTTTTTGATGCATCTAGAAGACCGATGAGTCTATACAAGCTTGGGTCAGTAACATGTTACTTTATATATTGGATAGATTATACTACCCTTCCAAGTATCAGGGAAGTCTTCACCTTGTAAAAAACCATTAAATGTATTTACAACAGGCATGTGTCAATGCCGAGAGTTCGCTGTTGGTATTGTTCTTGTACATGCCTCCCATATTTTTCTCTGTATATTCCTCTGTCTTGTATTTTCAGGGTGGGCATTAAGGTTGGAAACCCTCATGCACTGGGTGTTTGTTGCTGTTTTTACTCCAGATTTTCAACATGGGCTTTTTGGGACACCACCTCATAAACAGTGCCAGTATCATTTTGTTACTCAATCCCAAAAGGTGATTTTGTAACGTGAGTGTGCCATTCAGTGCACAAGGTGTGAAAACACATTTTGGGCAGGATGTGAAAAATGACAGCAGTACTGTTCATGAGGAGGTGTGAAGAAATGGCAATGTTGAAAATCTGGAGTGAAAATATGAAAAAGTGGTAGTTACAAGTGTGCATAGAAACTGTGCAGTGCATGCTCATAATGCAGTCACTATTTGGAATTTTTTCACCATATTTTCAACATGGCCTTTTTGGGACCGCCCCTCATGAACAGTGGCACTGGAATTTTGTTCATCTGTCCCTAAAGTTGATTTCACACAGCGACAATGCCATTCTGTGCCACAGATACAAAAACACATTTTGGGAAGGACACAAATAATGACAGCTGTAACGTTCATAAGCGGGTATGAAAAAATGGCAAAGTTGGAAAACTGGAGTGAAAATCTTAACAATTGATGACATTACATGTGTGCATAGAAACTATGCAATGGACGCTTGCAACACAGTCATTTTGGGGATTTTTTTTTACCAAATTTGCAACAAGGGCTTTTTGGGACCCCCCCCCCCCATGAACAGTGGCATAGTCATTTCATTAACTGGTCCCGAAAGGCGATTCTGCACAGTGACCGTGAAATCACCTTTCAGGACAGAGAAATGAAATGACAGTGACTGTGTTCATGAGGTGGGGTCCCAAGGACCCCATGTTGAAAATTTGGTTCCAAAACTCCCCAAAACATTGCGATATCAACCAAAATTGAAATCCCCCATTCACTGCCATTATAGGACTTATCATCATTTCTTGAGTTTGTGGTCAACTTTTGAAGAGTCCAGATGTGTTCCCGGTCCATTGAAGATCACTGCTCCTGACCTTCAGAGGTACGTATGGGTGAGGGGGGTGCAGGGAGGCAAAGTGCACAGATAGAGGGTACAGGTTGGGGGAAGGGGCCAGCGGCAATGACAAGGGACCTTTTTCTGTCTTTTCAGGTTTTAAAAAAAAATAAGACTTTGTGGGTCTGTTTTCTCTTTTTACAGGGGAAACTATGGATGTTGGCACAGTGTGGTGGGCTCCCAGTGTGCCAGAGTACTGGGGGATTCAAAGGGGGATCAATGCTGACCCAGGGATTGGGCACTCTGAGGTTGAAGGATATTTGGGGGGCACATCTAACACCGGGAGTGGGCATTCCAGTGTCAGAAACACCACAGCAGGTTTTTGGTACATTAGGGTGGGCTCCCAGTGTGCTATATTAAAGGATGGGAGGGATACAGGCCATATGGGGATTGAGCACCCTGATGTTGGCAGGTGGGGAAGGGTCCACCAGCACAATGACACAAACAGCGGGACGTGGAGGAGGCACGCGAGGAAAGCGCCTCCTCCCAGCCAGCGTGATCAATCACGCTTACAGTAACAGTGCCTTCGGGAATGCAATACTCCCAGCCCATATGGAGCTTAGGCTGTGGCCTGCTCCGTATGGGTGGGAGAAACTTCAGAATGGCAGAGAGTGGGACATGGGACATTAAGACGCAAACAGCTGTTTGCTCTGCGGTGACCTGCAGATGAAAGGAAAAAGCTGGCTCCTGATTGGTGTGGCTTTTTCTTTTCAAGTGCAGACCACTGCAGGCAAAACAGCATCAGAACCATCCTGGCTGAGGATTGGTGTGATACTGTTGAGCCCCATGCAGAGCACTCTGCATTGGACAGACAGTTTCACACCCCTCAAAGCGTACTCTCCCAAGGAGTTCGATGTGTATGCGCAAACTCAAACATAAGGGTCCACCAATCAGGGAATGCTTTATAAATATCAGCTAGATGTTGGTCAGAGCCTGGAGCTTTATTAACTTTGATTGAAACAAAAACTTACATAATTTCCTAAGTAAAGAAAATAATTGGTCTGGGAAATGCACAGAGTCATACGAAGCTATTCAGCTCAGTAGAGATGGAGTATCTTTGATCTTCTACCATAGAAAAATATAAGGCATCAAAGTGAGCAACCCAGAACTGGCGTGTAATATAGTCCTTAATCTTAGTAGTATATCGGTCATAACCAAAACTGACTAATGTCATGAATAATTTAATATCTTGATCTAGCATCTCCTTTTTTTTAGTTTGTTCCACATATTGATTTGATACTTTTGTTTTTCTATCTCAAGAAGCTTCCTATAATCTTTCCATCATTTATTTAGGAGTCTAAGATTTTCTCTAGTCTTGTACTCTTTGCTGTACTTAACAAATTTATTTATTTATTATTTAGCAGTCTCACACCTTGCATTAAACTAAGACTGTTTGAGAGGTCTAGCTATTTTATTTATCCTAAACAAAGGTTTTAAAAAGTTGTTAATTTCCAGCCATGCACTGATAGGATTGGTATTATCATCATCTGTATTAGAGACTATTCCCAGTTTTAAAGTATATAAGAGATCCAAGCTGAGAATCATAGAAAACAGGTCAGCCACATCAGTCTGCCATCTTAATCTCTTAGTATTTAATATTTCTTTTGCATTCTCATCTGGGAGTGCATGGTCAGTTTCGCTGTTAAGATCTGAAAAACAAAAAGTAATGGAAATTGGAAAATGGGCAGATTCTGACCAGTCCATTACTTTAAAATCTAGTAAATTTTCCAGTGCAACTTGATTGACCCAAGCTAAGTCAATGATTGAAGCCCCCATAGGACCAATAAAAGTAAATTCTCCCTCTGGGTCTCCAGGGGTCTGACCATTCACAAGAAAAAGATCCAAACTGGTCATCATTTCATTGAGTATTTGTCCTTGATAATTGAATTTGACATCCTTGGACTTCCTTTCTAAATTTAATCTTGAATTAATTAAATTAAGTCTTAAGTTCATCCTCAAATTCATTGGATCCTGAAAGTTCAGGAATTCTATTTATTTATTTATTGAAATGTTTCACCAGGAAGGCATGCTGAACAACAAGTTGCTTGTCTCCCAGTGTGACATGGGGAGTAGGGGAACATGAGGACTGACTACAGAGATTTGATACAATATCACAAGTTTATATTTGAATACATACAACTAAGAAGCAAGTAGACTGTAAAGTGAACAATGACTAAATAGAATACTAACAGTTTTAATCTAAGAAACATGAGGATAGACTACTAAGACAGATGCAGTAACACAAAATTCACATTTGAATGCAAATAGCTAAGAAGCTTGTAGACTGTGAAGTAAACAATGACTGAATGGAATACAAGCAGTTCTGATATAAGGCAAGCTAGCATGTAGTAGCTCAGACAGTGCAATTAGCTATGGAGCACCGCAAGAGCAAATAAACTACTAGTGCAATAGAGAGTTAGGGACTATAAGTATTAGTGCAGGGTAGTGGAGAAGAGGAGGGAGAAAGGTGGATAGAAGAGGGGGTAAGGAGGGTAGGGTGAGGGAGCTGAGAGGCATACCAAGATCTAACCTCTTCAGGATGCTGAGAACCCTGCCAGGGGGTAGAATCAAGACAAAGATAGAGGTGGGGATGATTTTAGAGTAGGGAGATGAGGGGGAAGGGTAGAAGAGTGTGGAAGAAAGGGATGGGAAAGGAGGTGAGAGGTTTACCAAGATGTAACTCCTTTAGGATGCTGAGAACCCTGCCTGGGGTCAGAACAAGGAAAAGATAAAAGTGGAGTTTAGTACAAAGTAGTAGAAAAGGAGGAGAGAGGAACAAGAGGGAAGAAGAAATGAAGGGAAGGGTGGTGAGGGCACTCCAAGATCTAATCTCTACAGGATGCTGAGAACCCTGCCAAGGGTCAGGACAGGAAGAGATATAGGTGCAGAAGGGAAGATAAAAGGAGGAGAGGGGCCTGCCAAGATCTGGCCCCTTCAAGATGCTGAGAACCCAGCCAGAGGGTGGAGCATGGCAAAGGTAGAAGAAGGGGCAGCACGTAATAGGTAGCTGGAACAGGGGGAAGGAAGGAAGAAAGAAAGGACTGTTAAGGAGAAGAGAGATAGAAGTAATGGAGAATAGAATTAGAGTAATGGGAGAGTAGGGGGTGGATAGTACTGGAGCAGAATTATAGGGGCAAGTTAAGGTGGACTATAGCAGGAACAGCTAGAGGACAGGTAGTAGCATAGGGCAGATCTGAGGGAGGAGGAGTGGCATATTTGTGGGGGCAAGGAGTTGCAGGCTTTAGGGATGCTATAGGAAAAGGAAGACTGGACAATATGTGTGGAATGGTGGGGTACCACCAGAGTACAAATGTCAGAAGATCTGAGGGAGTGGGGAGGTGAGGGTGGGGTTGAGAGAGAAGTAGTGAGATGAGGGAGTTCACCCAACCAGTATTTGGAGGTGAGTTTGGTGCAATGGGAGAGGCACCTGTTAGCAAGCGGGGGAAATGACAGGCATGATAGAGAATACAATGATGGGTCCAGGAGGGAGCATCAAGAGCAGAGTGACAGACGTAGTTAAAGAGGGTGTCCAATCTGGCCAGGGAGGACTTGAGAGCAGCACCATAAACTACAGTGCAGTAGTAAAACATGGGGAGTATCATCTTCTGGACAAGTTCATGCCTGGCCATAGGAGGGATGCTACTATGGTTCCTATATAAGGCACCAAGCTTGGGGTGCAGTTTTTTCAGGATGGCATCAATATGTCCAGAGAAGTTGAGGTGTTGGTCCAGCCGGTGGTGATAGGGAGAGGAGGGGAGAAGGAATCTTGGACCTTGACAGATTGGGTTCTACCTGTGAAGTAGACCCTAAACCAGGTTCATGCAGGTGTGGACAGGTCATCTGTCATGAGGAAGTCAAGGAGGAGTGCATGGGTGACTGTGTCAAAAGTCTTTGCGAGGTCAACAAAGATGGCTGAGGTGATGAGGCCAATGTCCATCCCGGTAAGGATGGAGTCAGTGAGCCTGAATAGGGAGGTGGTAGTGGAGTGATTTTTCTGAAAGCCAGATTGGAACAGGGTGAAGAAGGAGGAGGCAGTTAGAAAGGAGGTGAGCTGGGAGAGGATCAACTGTACTTGGAGCTTAGTGAGAGTTGGGAGGAGAGAGATAGGATAAAAATTTCCAGGAGAAGTAGGGTCACTGCTCTTGGGAAGGGAGAGGACCACTGCATGTTTCCAGGATGTAAGGATGGTTGAGGATGAGAAATTGAGATTGAGGATTAGAGATAGAGAAAAGGCTATATCTGGGAGTGAGAGGTATAAGATCTTTGGGTCAATGTCATCTGGTGAGGAGCCTTTAGAAGGGTTAAATAAGAGCAGAGCATCTAGCGTTTCATCAGGGGAGACTGATGAGAAGGAGAAAGGGGATGGTGGGAGGGGGATGAGTGCCTAAGGAGAGGGATGTGAGAGTTGGGAGGGAAGGGGAGGACTTTAGGAGGGCCGAGGTGCATGAGGTGCAATAGGAGTTAAATTCCTTTGCCACTAGACAGGGGTCAGATACAAGGGAATTGTTGATATTTAGCATGGGTGGGAGGATGAGATGAGGGAGAACAGTGCTTGGACCACTTTCCAGAATTTGGAGGGGGTGCTGATATTAGCGAGGAAAGCTGATCTAAAATACTCAGACTTGGCTAGTCTGATTGCTTTAGTGCATGAATTTCTTAGCCTGTGGTACATTGTGTAATCAATGAGGAGCTAGGAAGTCTTATGCTTCTTCCAGGCTTTGTCACATGCCCTGAGGCAGGCCAGCAATTCTGGGGTGATCCAGGGAAGATGGTTACCGCAAACTCTAGTTCATTTGAAAGAGGCATACATATTCCATGGTGTTAGGAATTTTTCTTTAAAGTAGGCAAGAGCATGGTCAACAGAGGGGGCAGAGATGAGAGGGGCCCAATCAGAGAGGGTAAGATCTTGTAGGATGGGGTCAAGGTCGATGGAGTTATGAAGTTGCAAGATTTTATGTGGGGATTTGGGCCTGTGGACCTTCTTTACCAGAAAGATAGGGTGATGGTCACTGAGGGCATCAGGAAGGATACCAGATTTAATAACTCTGTGGGAGTGGGAGGTGAGTGCCCAATCTAACAGGGAGGGGGTTTGTGTTTTATGATTCAGGTGAGTGGGCTCTTGGATGAGTTGGAAAAGATTTACGGCTGCAATGTCATTGTGAGTCTTAGATGTGGAGGGAGACAGACAGTTAAATTGAAGTCACCCAGTAAGAATAGCCCATCTATGTGAGAGAGGGAAGTTAAGGATGTAACCAATTCAGATGTGACTGTGGGTTGGATACTCGGGTGGCAATCGATGCCTGCAATAAATATCAAGACGGAGAAGGGGAAGGCAGTTCTGATGGCAAGGGCTTCATAAACAGCAGGGAGGAAGGCTGTGAAAATGGTGGAGTATTTTAGTGAAGACATGATATACATAGCTACACCACCACCTCTGCCAGCCCTATCCTGCCAAGAGATGGAGTAGCCGGGGATGGAGACAGAGTGGGCAGGGATCTTATCAGTAAGCCAGGTTTCTGTTATAATAAGAATATCAGATATGAGTGAAACGACCATTGTTTGCAGGAGGTCAGTCTTTGATATTGGACTGCAGATATTAAGGTGTATGATTTTCAATACATTTGGGAGGGCGGGGGGCTTGGGATTTTGGTGCATGAGTAGTGGTGGAGACATAGGATGAATTCAGGGCATTTGGGCGAGGGTTAGGGTGAATGTTACCCGATGAGAGTAGGATAAGGGCAATAATGAGAAAGTGGAGCTTAGGGCATTAGTGATGGGAAGAGGATTTAGGAGATGTTGGGGGGAGAAGGGATAGGTGTGAAGGAGATTAGAAGGTGAAGGACAGCAAAGTAGCTAGGTACTGAGAGAATATGGGGCTGTCAGCTGGAGAGGGACGTGAGTCCAGAGCTCAAGAGGGGGGTTACAGGGTTATAGCAAGAATAGGGGTATGGGATGAGATGGCTGGGGTGAAGGGTGTAGCCAGATTTTTAGGCTGGGTAGGTTGAAATACAGGAATAGATAGGATGAGGATGAGAATCAGGAGGAGTGGAGTGGAGGAGGAGGAGGGAGTTAGCATTTTGGAAAATAGATGAGGGGTTATGTACAGTAGAGAACAAAGTAGAAGAGGGAGTACTTAGAAGAAAAATAGGAAAGAAAAGGCAGGTTGGGATATATGGCAATAGAACAAGCAAAATGGCAGTGGCTGTAGCACTGCAAGTAGCAGTGAATGAGCAGAAGGGCTAAATTAGTGAATTGTAAGCCCTCTAGTGGGCAGGTTCTATAGCTTGCAAATGAGGAACTCTGTAGTAATTCACAAAGGGAATTGCCATGTGACAGCATTTGTCTATACAAATAAGTGTCTGGATAGGGTGGATGGGTGGGGAGGGTGGGTAGTTGGCACACAGCGCCGGCGGGAATGAGTACCTTAATAAGTCCTTTGGCCAAGATTTGAACCACCAGGAGTGTCTGAATCACTAGAAGAGATTTGGCAAGCTGTTGTGAGGGTGAGAGCATCAGGCTGCATGGTGCAGGACTGCAGCTTCCCTCCACAGGGGTCGGCTTCCAGGCTAGGCAGCCAAGACTGCAAGAGTGTGGCTGGAATGAGATTCCAGCCATAGTAGGGTGATGGAGTCCACAGAGGAGAGGCACAGAGTTAAATATAGGTGGCTAGGGGAGGGCTAAGCAGAAAACAAAAGAACAGGGCTGGGTTCAGAAACAAAAGAAAATAGTGGACAGCTCTAAAGTTTTAAACAGGTTCAGAACAGGGCTGGGTTTAGAAACAAAAGAAAATAGGGGACAGCTCTAAAAGTTTTAAAACTCATTCAGAGCAGGGCTGGGTTTAGAAACAGAGGAAAATACAGAGCAGTTTTTAAAAGTTTTAAATTGATTCACTCAGCTGGGCTTGGTTAAGAAACAGGAAAATGCAGAGCAGTTTTTAAAAGTTTTAAACTGTGTCACTCTAGATGCTTGAATAAATTCTTACTTAAAACTCTAAGAAAGCTCTAGCAAAAAATCAGGAAACAGAGGAAAATACAGTGCAGTTTTTTAAAAGTTTTAAACTGATTCACTCTAGATGCTCAAATAATTCCTACTTAAAACTCCAAGAAAGCTCTAACAAAAAAAATAATCTCCACAGTAACAGGCAGTAGAATAATTGAATGGAAGCACAAATAGTAGGGCGATGGAGCGTTGATAAGTCCTTCAGTGGAGATTTGTGCCAGCAGGGTCGTTCAAATCACTAGAAGAGATTCAATGGGTGCTTGTGAGGGTGAGAGCAGCAGGCTGCATAGTGCAGGACTGCAGCTTCACTCTGCAGGGGTCAGCTTCCAGGCTAGGTGGGCAAGACCTCAAGAGCATGGCTTGAATGAGATTCCAGCCCTAGTAGGGCAACGGAGCCTTGATAAGTCCTTCAGCCAAGATTTGAACCACCAGGATGGTTTGAATCACTAAAAGAAATTTGGCAGGTGCTTGTGAGATTGAGAGTGACAGGCTGCGTGGTGAAGGACCACAGCTTCACTCCGCAGAGATCAGCTTCCAGACTAGGCGGGCAAGACCACAGGAGCATGTCTTGAATGAGATTCCAGCCCTAGTAGGGTGATGGAGCCTTCATAAGTACTTCAGCTGAGAATTGAACCATGAGGATGGTTCGAATCACTAGAAGAGCTTAGGCAGTCACTTGTGAGGGTGAGAGCGGCAGGCTGCGTGGTGCAGGACCGCAGCTTCAGTCTGCAGGGGTCAGCTTCCAGGCTAGGTGGGCAACACTGCAGGAGTGCAGCTTAAATGATATTCCAGCCCTAGTAGGGTGACGGAGCCCTAATAGGGCTAGTGTTGAAGTTGTCAATATTTACAATAGAATAATTCTCAAATTTGGATGTCAGTTCCTCCAATATTTCTACCAGTTGTTCCCATATGGAAGAATTATAGTTTTTGCTAATTTGGGGAGGAATATATAGATTATCTAAAATAATTCTAGTGCTGTTGTTCTCTAATTTGAGGATGAGGGCAAAAGATTGGTTGTACCTGTAGGTGCCTTCTGAGATCCAGAAGTCCAAGGAAGTTCTAAGCAAAATAACCAAACCAGCTTGATACCTGCCTAACCAATTTGGTTTTGTAGCAGAAATCATATAAGGTGAGAAACCTGGAATCTTGAGGGATGTGCCATGCCACCACATTTCTTGAAGATGCAGAATATCATAGGAGGTCAATAAGTTATACACATCAGGATCTGCCAGTTTAGAAGTTAGTCCCTCAATATTCCAAGAAAGGATGTTGAAGTTGTTATGGTCATTGATTGATGACTGTTGAACTGCAATTTGTCAAGATTCAAGTCAGTTAGCAGAAGATTCCTAGAACAAGGAAAATCTGCTATGTGTAGGAATTTCAAAATCGTTATGAGAAGAAGGTACAAGGGTAAAAGCAATGTGGTTAAAAGCTACCTTATGTCCTACTGTATATCTCAAGTTGCATTCCCTTCCTAAACTATTCATATCTACCAAGAAAATACCAAGACTATCAAGTAGTGGGCTAGCTGCTAAAACTACGGCTGCAAGTTGTGAATCCCTAATTATAACATCTATCTGATGTCTAGCAGAGTTGTCATTGTGCAACATTTTCCAATCTATTCCATCCCTTCCCAAATCAATATTAAGCCTATGGGACAAGAATGTTGCTATGTACCTCTTTATTGTACCAGTTGTTTCTCGAGGGAAAACCTTCCAACCAAAGAGAAAACGAGTCTTGCTTCACCAGGACTTCTCCCGATCTCCAAAATATTTGTTGATAGTTGCTATGATCCTGTTCACCCTAATTTTGACAGCTTCCCTTTCTGCATTAGAATGTTCAGACAATTGCTCTTCAGAAGAGATTGGAACCTTCTGTGGAGGTAGGATATGTATACCAATTAATTTAAAAAAAAAAGTTCTTTTAGACAAAATTTGAGCTGCTAAATCCTGAGAGTCAAGATACATAAGTACATAAATGGTGAATTCAGGATTTGGAGGTCACCTAACAAATATTTCTTCTGCATTAGAAGAAATATAAAAGAGATGGCAGACCCATTCTTTCAATTTTCCTGGCATTTCTGCTTCCAGTTTCTTAATGCTATAAATCTATATTAATATTTCAGAATTATCTTTGGTATTATCTGTGCCAAAGAAAGTCAATGAGTAGTTATTTATACTATTACTGAATTGTAAACTCAATGGATTGTTAGCAACATATTTTGTTTCTTATGAAATTATAGGTTGCTCCAATAAAGGAGGTGAATTGGAATTTGAATTTTCCTCTACCCTCAAAGGCTCAAGTTCATTGTCTATTGAGCTGGTGGGACAGAAGACCCAGTCATCATGTCTGGAAGCCTATTCTACTAGATGACTTATAATAACTTCCTTATTTTTGGTTCTTGTAACTTTACCTCCTTTAGTAGACTTGATTGTTTTTCTATTATTAGTCTTTCCAATTTTATTTTTCTTTCTAATGGCCTTTGTGTCTGGTACATCAATAATTATAAAAGAATCTTCTCCAGAAAACGGGGAGGTGAGATTAACATGAATACATTTATTCTCTTTTTGGCAGGGAGATTCAATATCAATTTTGTTCACTGAAGCATTTGTACCATATGAAAATGTTCCTGTATTCATTGTTTCTTTTAACTGCAAAAGCGTAGCCTGACTGAATAATATTGTGACAGGGCTGAATAAGGCCCTGTCCCATTTGTTATGCAGAAAGAGTTAAATGTAAGGATATGTTTTATCTTCTCTGTTTCTGTCTCTTATCTGTCTGCTTACACAACCAAATGTTCTCATAAGACCTAGGAACTGGTTTTATGATTCTCTGCCTCTCTCTCTGTCTCTCTGCCTTCACTTGCTGTTTCAGTCTTTTCTTCCCCCTTGCATATCTGCAGTTATAAAATATGTGTGAATCTTTGTGTAAACATGTAAGTGAAGCTGGGATCCCTTTGTTTGAAATGTATATAGTTATACTGTTGAAATGATTGCAAAAAGCTATTTGGAATTTAGGGGGTTAACCTGAGATGCAGTTTGAGCTCCTCTCAGGCTTGCTTGAAAACTCTTTTGCAGAGCTGTCAGCAGGAGGCCAGCTTGGGACACTGTTCTATTTGCAAGAACATTTTGTGAGGAACAGGATGTCTCCCTAACGAGTTCCTAGGAAAAGACTTATAAAAAGATCAGCAATACTTTGCTAGAGTGAGAGACCCAGACTGAGATTTGAAATTGAAAAGAAACCCTCAAATGAAGGACTTTAGTTTTCTCTGTTTGTACTGCTTTTGTATATAGCTATCCTGAGCAGTTTTTTGTTATTTTACTTTATTGTTATTGACAATAATAAAACACTACTTGCGAATTTTGAAACTGCTCTTGGTTTTCCTATGCTTCCTGACCTGTGCTTTGATGACAAACATCAACTCTAAGACTCACCAACTCTTCTTTTATAGCCCACATATATCAGGTGTAACTATATTTGCTTAATAAGGTTTTTTTTTATAATCCCTAATAATTGTCTAGAAAGGGAAGAAGAGGAAATACAATTTTTTTCACATACAGAATGTTTACGTTCTGAAGCAGAGGGCTCCTTTTTAAATTCATACAGTTCCCACTCAAATTCAGCAGTATCAGTGAATAGTATTTCTAGGATTATAGATAAGTCATCTCTAAAATTGCATTAATAGTAGCTCCTCCTTGAAGACATTTAACAGCAGCCAATTTTAGGAGTCTAGTAATAGTAACATTAAGTTCCTGAATCACCAATGCTAAATTATTGGGAGTGTAAGCGGTATTCTGAATTGTTTTTTATCAGGTTCTATGCCCATGGAGTCAAGAGACTGTGACTTTTGCAGTTCATTTAAAGTGTTACTCAAAGATGAGCCTTGAGCTGAAAGTAAAATAGGCTGGAGCATTTGCTCATCATTAGTGTGAGTGCATGTTAAATTAGTACAAGAGATATCTAAATCAAGCCTCAAATTTAGTGGTAATAGAGAGATGTCTTCAAGAGATGAGCCTACAGGCACACTCTTAGTTGACACAAAAAAAGATTGGAAAAAATGGCCCACTCAACCAAATATTTTTTTTTAAATATTTCAAATGTTTTATTCACATTTCATCAAGACAAAACAAATCCTACGTTTTGGGAAATATCCCTTCTTCAGGGAGTCTAGTTAAATTTCTGAAGACTAATGTATACAACATCAGTTACTAGCTTATACCTCTTCATATAGATATATTATGGTAGCATGGTAGTGCTACCATAGTTAGGAATGAGGAGCCATTTACATGTTGAACCTAAAATTTTGCACCTTAATAACTTTTCAATCATTCAACGGATTTGCCTGAAATTTGGAATACACTATCAAGAACCATGGATCTTGGTATCTGCCAATGTTTGTACTGTTTGGATATATGGCTGCGGAGTTATTAAGCATGATTTGCGTGTGCATTTACACTTTTTTGGAATTTTTTGCTCATCTCTACTGGTTGCACACTTTGTGTGACTGGTCCAAAATCTTCAGAAAATGTGCGGCCAGGGTCCCCGATGTGCCTTTTGAAGATTTCGTGAAAAAATGTTTAACAGTTCAAAAGTTATCCAAAAAACAATTTCCCATTATAAGTCAATGGGAAAAGTTAACAAAAAGTTCAAAAGTGTCACAAATGCAGTTTTTACTTTCGCAAATGGCCCTTTTACTGTCACAAATTCACCATTTTGTTTTCAGTTGGTGATCAGAAAAATGCTTGGCATTTAAATTTGGGACCCTCTAGCAACCTAATTCTTTTTGTATTCACCTAGTCGGACCCTGAGGATGCTAGGCATGTCTTTATTTTGGGGAAAAACACCCCAGAAATATGTTTTTCAAATTTCTGGAAAAAGTGCTTTCTCAAAGTAGTGTCACACTTGCGACACTGTTGAATGAATTTGCAAAAGCTTTCGCAAAGTTCGACAGTACTTTTTCAGGCTGTGGGAAAATGACAGCAATTCTTTGTCACTCTTCTGCAAAAGGACGGTTTGGTGTTTTGGCTGAAATTTGGAGGGAATGCAGCCAACATCTCACAGATGTGCCTTTCAGTGTTTCGGTGAAAAAATATTACAGGGCAGCAAAGTTACAGCACTCCAAAGTTGACACTTTTTCCCATAGGATAACATTACGACGCCTGCTGCATTACAGGAATCCTTTGCCACCCTGCTACAAAATAACGGTTTGGTCTTTTGGGATGAAATTTGGAGGAAAGAAAGGCAACATCACACAGATGTGTCTTTTAGTGGTTTGGTGAAAAAAATATTACAGGGAGGGAAAGTTATGGCACTGCAAATTTGTCATTTTTTCCCATAGGATAACATTACGGAATTCGCTGCGCCTTTCAGGGCCCGTATCTCAGAAACGGTGCGAGATATGGGATTTTCATCAGAAAAATGCTTAGCTCCCATTAAGCTAAGTGCAAAAATAGCCAGGAAAGTGATAATTCATATGACTTTTAAATTTTTTTTCTATGTCGTACGGTTCCTGAGATATAAGCAATTTAGTATTCCAAGTCCTCATTTTCTGTTCCGAGAGCCATTATTATGCATACATTCTTTGTACTCACTGTCTTTCTATATGCAGCTTTTGGGTAAAACTATTGTGTGCGTTTCCATAACTGTTACCCTTAATGCTTCTGCTTGTGATTCTGTACCTGTTGCAGTTACTTTTCCTGTCTATGCCACCTTGTGCATTACCCTTTGCATTTTATTTGTGCTTGTGTTTCTGTAATTTTAACCATTTGTGTCTACAGTACTGTTTATCTTTGTGTTTCGCTTTGCGTCACTATGTGCATTACCATTTGTGTTTGTGGGCACTGTGTTACTATGTGACAAGACAACATGTGGGGGGAGCGCGGGTCCCCATCGCTGGTCCTATCGCTGTATTACATTCATTATTTCTCAGTATTGTTTATCTTTGTGTTTCACTTTGTGTTACCATGCGCATTACCATTTGCGTTTGCTGGCACTGTGCTACTATGTGTCAAGACATGATGTGGTGGGAGCGCATTTATGGGCACTGTGTTAGCATGTGAAAAGACATCATGTGGTGGGAGCGCAGGGCCCATGCTCCTGCCACTGTATTACATTCAATATTTGTCAGAGTAATTCTCAAAAAGAAGGGAAATTAGAGAGAAACACTCTGTTTACTGCATCAGTTAGTTTTGTTCCACAGTGACAGAAATGATGAAATTCTGTGTTAGGGTTCAAAATCATAAATGTGCATTCACGCTCCACCCCCCTGAGCACCACTGGCACACAGATACACACACACACAGAAGTAGGGGGGAGAACCAAGACAACAGGACCAATCACAGACAATCAGCAGGAGGTGTCAGAAATAATATACAGCTAGTCTACATACTGCATACTGAGTGGAGAGCCACAGCAAAATACACCTTTGGACATGGATAGTGTAGCTCTGTCATTGCAGCTGTAAAGAAGTTAGCACACTTAGGAGTGTCATTGCAGGTGTACAGAAGTTAGTACACTTAGGAGTTGCACAGTCTCATGGGGTAGGGGACTACACCTCCAGACCACTTGCTGCATGTTAAGTGAAGAGCCACAGGCAAAGAAGGATGATGCAGATCACTTGTACACTTTCATGATTACAGGTACAGTGTAGTTAGCACAATTATCACTTAAATGGCCTCAGCCAGGCAATCCCTTTCCAAACTGTGACACCAAGTACTGGATCCTCAGTAGAGACCCACAGCACAGCTGAGGGTATGGACATCAATGGTAGATGTCAGTGATTGCAGGGACACTCAAGTTAGCATAGTTAGTGTTTGTGGGGGGGAGTCAGACTGGTAATGCCCCCCCAAAAAATTCATACTGCATCATGAGTACTGATGCACAGGAAGACTGAGGCAATGAACATCAATGGTACACCTCTGTATTTGTTGGTTGACACAAGTTTGCACAGTTAGGATTTGTATGGGCTCACCCAGGAAATTTTGTCATGAATACCAGTTACTGATTGTGACGGTACAGCCACAGCTTCATGGACTTAGTTAGCAATGTCGCATATCTCTCTACACCAGCTACTGCACTCTGACTGCAGACTCAGAGGAAAAGTAAGGGTGGTACATACTAGTTAATTTAGTTAGGAATTACAGGAGCTCTGTCAGGCAACGTCTGAACCCCTAGCCCACATACTGCATACTGAGTGGAGAGTACAGAACAAAAAAGCCCATGGAGATGAACAGTGTCATGGGGGAACTGCACTTGCAGACCACTTGCTACATCCTGAGTGAACAGCCACAGGAAAAGATAGGCAATGTACATCAGTTGTACAGCTCCCTGATTACAGGAACAGTCCAGTTAGCACAGTTATCACTTGAATGGATTCAGGCAGGCAATGTGTCTTCAAACGTGACAGCAGGTACTGTATTGTCAGTGGAGATACACAACACAGGTGAAGGTATGGACATCAATGGTAGACATCACTGATTACAGGGATACTGAAGTTAGTTCAGTTAGGATTTGCATTGATTTAGGCAGCTAATGCTGCTCCCCCCAAAATAAATTTGTACTGCATCATGAGTGATGATCCACAGGAACAATAAGGCACTGGAGATCAACGGCACACCTCTGTAATTGTAGGTACAGTGAAGTTAGCACAGTTAGGAGTTGCATGGGCTCAGCCAGGGAATTGCAGCACACATAGCAGTTACTGCATCCTGAGTGTATGGCCACAGCTGCATAGTGTTAGCGATGTACCACACCTCACTACAACAGCTACCGCCAGCTGACTAGAGAGGCACAGGAAAACTAAGGGCGGTACAGACTACTTAACACACTTAGGAATTACAGGAACTGTGTCAGGCAATGTACCACACCCTAGCCCACGTGGTGGATACTGAGTGTAGAGCCATAACAAAAAATAAGCCCATGGACACGTATGTGTGGTACTATTTCTTCAGGTTGATTTGCATGCTTAAAAGGAACAACAGTTACATTGTAATGTTATTATGTTATGGTTCAGTAAAGACTCAACACAGGTGGTTAAGTTTAAAAAAGATTTATTGCCAATTGGTGAAACTGAGAAAGGGCCAATTAAGATTTAAATTTTTTTACAAAATCAGCCTCACAATACAATCCTTGCATGTGTATAATCATTGCTTGGAATATATCTAAACGTGCGTCATGCATAGTAAGTAGATGATAAGAATTGGAATAAGTATGTACATATGGAAATACAGCATAGAAAGAAGGCAGCAGAGGAAGGCAATTTGGTCTATTAAGTCTGCTCGTATTGCAGGGTCCGCATCTTGAGCTAATGTCTCTACTATCCCTGCACAGTCCTCCCATATTTCCTAGGCATGATTCTTATCTTCCCCTATACATATACCTGGCTCTTTTATAGCTGGTCATTGTCTTTAACAAGGTGACCTCTTCTAGCAGTGCAGTGTAAGTGTTCACTACTCTTTGTGAGAAGAAGTGCTTTCTGACATTCCTCCTAAACCTCCCACCATCAAGCAAAAGACTGTGCCCCTTCATGATATGTTTGCCACTCAGCTTGAAGAGACTTTGGTTATCAATATCATTTATACCTTTTAAGCAGTTGAATGTTCCAATCGTGTCTCGTCCCTTAGTCCTGTCCTACATTAATGAAGGTATGTCACAAGCTTCTAAGCAGTGATTACACACGTGAAACAGTGATGATTTGTTGTTATTGTGTGACTGATAATGTGTATGTTCCTGGGGTGGGCGAAAAACCAGATTTTAAGTGTTCAAGTAATAGAATATAAAAATGTTATGATTTCAGTGACATTAGATAACTGCTATGTTAAGTTAAATATTTTAAGCTATATCACTGACTAGGTGCATATGGAAAATTCCAACCTGACCCCTCAATAGAGGCAATCATAAACATTGTCAGGAACAGGTATGCAGTGCGTTGTGATCAGTAAAAGTGTCTGATTTACAATTTCCAGTATTATTAACATAGATTACCTTTACTTGTATGACAAGTACAACAGATTTCATATTATTACAAGTACAATATACATTTCTTTCAATGGTTACATTAGTTACTATATCAGTTCTGAACTAGTAAATAACAAATGTGAGTAGCATGTTGTTTTTGTGAAAGATATGGGTCACTGAACTTAATCACTATAGTATTCTATTGTATGTTAAGGAGAAATTGTTACTTGACTCTTATAGTAACACTTTTACTAGAACAATTAAACTAGTTAACAACAATGGTGAGACGAAATGAGAATGCAAATATTATTTGCATGTCATTACATAGGTATGCAAGAGTCATTTGATAATAAGCTGTAATACTTCAGTATTCACACTTGCTTCATTTCACTTGCTTCATTGTGACTAAAGAGTTTTATATTTACATATGTACAGTTTCAGTGTAACAAAGTCATCAGGCATATTTCAACACTGTTGCATGGTGAAAGAATGATGCTGTTGTCAAGATGTCAACAGCTAATAGACAAAAAAACTGGTGATAGAAAACTTGTGACAGACTGTTCTCTTTGGTGAATGAGACATGTGTTACACACTTACTTAAAATGATAAGGGACAACTTTTGTGTCTCTGCAGAGGCAAAAAGTTAGGAACTGGCAACAAATTCTTGTTATGTATGGGTATGATACACCTACAAGAAAAGATATGTACAGAACAGGGGAGCCAGAAAGGACTCTGTTTTGACATGTACAATCTTCGATAGACATGTAAGCATGGTTTCTCTAGTGACTGTGAATACTGTTGGCGCCGATTGAAGCCACTACAATTTTCATGTTGTCACTGATCCACACAAGATCTTAGATGTCATAGTGCATGAAATGTCTCTGCCAGTATATCATTTTGTTGATATGCTATGGTTTATTGAGAGTCGTAGATTGGAAACAATTGTACTGCCCTACGACTGATTCTGTCACAAAATAGTCATTAAAAAATGTCACATATTGTCTGCTATTCTTCTGAAATATGAAGGTCATCATGATTCTTCAATATTAGAAGATATGCATTTTTTAAGTGTCGTGGCAGTCTCTGTTTAAAACTGCTTGTAGAGTCGTCACACTCTACCCATCCACTTCTGTACCTTAGCAAACAGGTGTAATGGCCAGAATGCATAGATTGACCATTGTGATAGACTACACTGTGAGTGTCAAACACTGATTGGTTAAAAACTATTCTACCAGCTGTGTAATCTGTGATGGGAGTGTCAACTCTGAGCCTGTTGGAGTCAAATCTGTGCAATATAAGCAATAGATATTGAGAAGAACTCCTGAGATGTATGGACTGAGTACATCTGCCTCCACACCTTTTACAGGAATGACCACATTGAGCATTGGTAAATAGCTGTTGAAATTTGACACTTTTGGCATGAGGGACAAAAAGAGTAATCCACAGCATGTCTTCTGTGGTTTCACGTTGTGAATGACCACATGATACACATACATATTTGGTTACATATGAGACAGTGAAGTACTGACGTATTGGAGTGCCATCTTCATCCAAGTTGTTTATGATAGCCATCATAAACTCACTAGTGTCTTGCTGTATGTCTGCAGCAAATGTACTACATCCGTCATATGTACCTAACACCTGCTGTACTGGTGTTAGTGACTGCATATTGTTAGACTGGTCAGAAGCCATGTTGACAATCTGCTTCAATGCCTTTGATGGGAGTGTCTTGTGAAGCAGATATTGACTGCACAAAGTGCGGCATGTATAGAAAAACTTGCATAGCTGAGTTAGCACAGCAGTTCACTCTAGTGCTGATGTCAAAGACTGGTACAGCAGCTACACCAACTGATTTCTGATGAACAGCTGGCTCTGAATATTTAGTTGATATTGTGACCTTTGTTGAACTCTTTAGAGTTGAATCACTTGTGGAAGTTCATGCCTGCTTGCTGACATGTGTAGATATGACTGTACGATGTGAGACAGCCAAATATATATGCAGTGGTATTAAAGATATTTGTGGCTGATGGAGAGTACGTAACCTGTTGTACTCAACAATACATCGCTTGTCAGCTTGTATCTTCTGAGGTGCAAGAGTTATAATGTGCAACCCAGAAAGACTACAGACACATGAAAGTGCCACGTAGCTCATGCCATCCTTGAAAATGTCTGCACCTATGTCCATCATTGCTGAATCCAAACTCAAGCCCTGAGATTTGTGAATAGAAACAGCATATGCAACACATAGTGGAAACTGTTTCCTGTTTACATAGATATCCTTAAATACCTGAAATTTCACACAGGTACAATCTATATGTACAGGCTGTTCCATGTTGTCAAAGTGAACTACAAGGGTCCCGATATATGTCCTCTAGACATTGTAGACAAAGTCAGTGATGTTTCCCATGGCACCATTTACCATGCCTCATTCAACATCAAGATTACATCGTAGCATGATACGTGTGTTCCTACAAAGTGTAAGAAGAGCTTCTAGGCCAGCTGTGCATGAAACATCTGACTTCAGTTCAGTCAGTCATGCAGTCATCTTTGCTACTAGGTTGCGACTGAGAATGACACCATCAACTGTATCAACAGCATGCAGAGTTAGAATTTCTTGTTTTTCTCTCAGCAGCATAACATTGTTGAACTCAGTGCATTTCTTTAGTTGTGGCATAAGACACACTATGTGTGTGTCTGTAGAGTACACATCACTGAAAACATTACATGCTGTTTCTGTGGATGTAGTATCTACTCTGATTCTCCAATAGTTTAACATAGCAACATGTTCTGGTGATAGAGAACCTGGACAAGCTTCATCTAAAAGTGATTTGTAAGCCAGATCACCACTTTGGCGCATGTTCTCATACAACTCAACATAGGTGAATAACTACCAAATGTTATAACCTGCAATGCAGCAGAGTATGTTATTAGCTTGCTTGGCAGTCAGAGTTGCAAACACATGCACTGCATTAACTGGTGCAAGCTGTAAAAGTCCCCCAATACAACAATACTTTTGCCACCAAATGGTACTCCATCGCCAGTACCTAAGATCTCCTGCAGATGTAGGTGTATACAGGCAAGCATTACATTGGAGACCATGCTGATTGCATTAATGATGAGTAACTTCATCTTTGTGAACATGGAACAGAGCTGAGATGCAACCTCAAATGACAGTTTACTATACTCTCCTGTTTTGCCATGTTACACTGGCAACATAAAGAGGCGGTGTAATGTAACTCCACCAATGTTGTATGCAGCTAGTCCTGTGGGAGCAGTAATAGCAACAGACATTGTTGACCCTGTCAGGCTTTGTATTTCTGCAGTGATGGCTTCAATAAGGAAACTCTTTCCTGTGCCAGCTGAACCACTAACAAAGATCAGTAGTGGTTTATAGTCAAGACAGTTACATTTTTTTGTTTCATGTAGTAGGCCATGTCGAACAGTGTCAGTGACTTGAGAGTGAACTACATGCTGCTGCTGATTCAGTCTTTCTTTCAAGTCAGCTGAGTTGACAGTGGAGTGCGTTCCATGTTCCATGGCAGTCTCAATTTCTGAGATTAACACTTGTGGGGCATTTAAAGGCAGAGGTTCACCTAGAACAGCTTGTCCTTCTGGATCAAGATTGTCTTGTGAGCTAATAGGAGTGTCTTCCTGAAGCTGCTTCTCTGCCTTCTCAAGCTGTTCTTTCTCAGCCTCAGTCTCTGTATGTATGTCTCTGAGTATTCAGTTTGAAAGTCATAACTGAGATTGAATTTTTCCTCGAATGTATCACAGTCACCTTTTAATTCAGACTCATTCCTCCAGGGTCTAAATAGGAATAGGATAGCAAAGTAGTAATGCTCTCTGCTCTCCAATGTGCCTAGATGTAATTTACAGTGGTCTATGAGCCATGGCTTGTGTCTCTTTACGAGACAGCCATCCACTCCATTCACCTTGTAAATGTGGTGTGTTGAGTCAGGTGACATATCTGCCTTGTAGTCATACCACTTAGCCACCTGAAAGAGACACATATCATCCATGTCATCGTGTCTACGGGGGTAGTATGTGTCTATCAGGTTATTCTTCAAGATATGTTTTGAAGAAGGTCTATTGGCAGTGAGTTCCTCAATCTCAGCATGAGGAATCAGTGCACGTTTGCATTTCTCTTCATAGTTCACACTGAGAACCCAGACAGCATCAGACTTCCCATACAGATGTGTACCCATTAAACGGTCACTGGCTTCATAAGCTCCACATTCTCTGTGTGAAAGGGTCTTCAATCCCAATGACCACAGCTGAGATGTCAGGCTCTTGCTTGAACTGGCAATATCTTCCCAAAGATCTTGCAAGCTAGTCTACTCATGTTTGGTTATGTACGAAGTCACATACCGCACCAGGGCCAATGAGTTGTCAGCCACAAACTGAACATCTATGTTTGCTTGCCACATTAGGAGAAGAGTTGGGTTGTAGTCATTGATGTACACCTCTTTCTCATCTCTGGGTAACTCGTATACCCTCTTGGTTGATTTTGCCTTCAAGTGGTATTGCATTGCTGAAAAAAGTTCATTCATGGAACCATCCTGACAAACTTGTCTAGGAAATCTGAAGCAACATCATGTGTACCAATTTGATTTGTTCTTTACTACTCGCCGGCAGTATTTTGCACAAATATGTCACTGGAATTTTTGTACCAACTTCCATAGTGTAGGACTGTCATACTTGTCTGGAATGTGACAAGTGATATATTGCTTGATGAATGCTAACACTTGTGCTGCTTCATGTTCACCTATGCGTGGTGCATCCTTGATCCACAATAACATATGAATATGAGGGGCACCCCGTGCTTGATATTCCGTCCTCCAAAAGTAATGCTCCACAGTACCAAGAGGTAGATTGTTCTTTGACAATATGAAAGTCAGAATGTCATGGAACCGCTTGTGAAAATGTCTTGTGACAGACACAGGATCAAGTGAACACATTTCTCCGACAGTCATTGATGAAATACTGTCAACATCAGAATTTGCCCACTTCAACAGTTCAATGAGCTCATCCCAGGCATATTCAGCACAACTAAGTGTGACAAATCATGTGGCCGCACCATACTCTCACAGCATTGTCATCACTTAGGAGTGTCTGCGATACCAATATTCTTTGGTGCCTCAAAGACTTGAAAGTATGGAAGACAGATTGACTTGCACATTTTCATCTTTCTGCTTTAATTTCTCTAGAAATTGAGCAGCTATTCTTCCATCTAGTGGAGTTGTGAGATGAATAGTATGTGCAATAGATGCAGACAGAATGCTAAGTTCACTCTCCCAGAGGAGATGAAACAGGTACTGTATGTTACGTCTGAATTTGCCATCTTTACTGAGCACACGGCTAGTGCGGTACTCAGCACCCTGTACATGCACTTCCCAATCATCTAGCCGTCCACCTGACCCTTTTGGGAATAAGTCTGGGAAACAGCATGCTTCTAGTGTTGCCTCCCAAATGCTGACAGGCTCACCTTCCACCTGTTTCATTTGATAGAGATCAATGTTGTCTCCTACTGGATCTCTGCCATGCAGAGGGTGAATTGTGTACTGTTCATACACATTGTCACTTGTCTGTTCACTGACCTTCACAATCATTGGCTTAGCTGTTTCTAAGAGATCATGTTGAACAGAGAAACTAGTCATGTGATCAATGTCAAGGTCTGCATAAAAGAGATTGTTACTCTTTAAATAACTAAGAGCAAGCTTTACCTTCTGTACATTGACAACATCTTGCCAGATGACCTTGGACTTAGTTGGAACACCATTTACAAGAATCACCAAACTATATTCCATAGAGATTGCCTCCACATTTTCCTGTAGAGGAAGTGGGAGATACATCACGGAACCCTTTTTAGAGATCTAATGAGTTATTTCTGTGGAATGTTCCATGTCTTTGTGTTCAGACATAGAATGGTTTGAAATGGTTTCATTGTCTGAATTAGAATGTGTTCAAACATATTCAATGTCGTAATCTCACTTGGTGTAACATGTGCCCCCATATTATTCAACAGTGACCTTAGTGGCAGAATGTTGGACTTTAGTTTGGAGAAACAGTGTTTGCACAGCTGAGTGATGGTCTGTAACTGAAAGTCAGATTTCAATAGCAAAAATGCTGAGAGATGGAACCACATGTCATTGTATGGTGACAAGGTTTCAGGGTTCACTGTGACTGTTTGCTGTAGCACAGACGGTCACGTGACACACACATACAGAGTCAAACTTCTGAGCCTTTGCCAGCTCAAATTTTGCAATTTCTTTGCCGTACTGTTTCAGTATGTCAGTTTCTAACACAGAAACAGATGTTTCAGCAGAACTTGCTGACTGATAAATAGTGTGTCTGGTACAGAAGTCACACATTGCAGCTGTTTGAGAAATGTGATGGCACCCTGCATGTCACCAGACTGCAATAAGTCATTTAAACAAGTGTACTGATTGACAACTCATCGGACTTCATATACCCTGTATACAAAGTTTTGCATGCCTGTTTGATGCACTCTCAGCATCCGCATGTTTTGATAGACACTGTCACAAACACCACTATCGAGGCATGCTAGTGAGTGACCCATAAGTCCAGTGTGTGGATGAATTTCACAAAGGTCAATCTTGTTAAACAGTTTATATCTTTCTTTGCTATCTGTTATCACAAATAGGTTGACAAACTGTTCAACTTTTTCAAATGACAATTGTCTATGGTTGCAGGTTTCATCACATGGCCATGAGAGACAGTGGCGTTTATGGGACACAGTAGTTATATCACAGTCATCATTTGTATCCATTGCTGTGTCATCACAGACACTGAGCACATTGACCAGCTTACCGGACTCATCAATGGTGAACTTGCTTTCTTTTTTCTGTGAATAATAAGATTCTTCCCAGAAATATGCCTCTGAGTGCTGTGTTTGCATCCAGTAGGATACCGTTGTAGCCTTTTTTGATGTCATACACAACTTTTCTGAATAGTTCATGCAGATGAGACATCTTACGCCATAAACGTTGAAGAACAAATACTTCTCTATTAACAAATGTGCATACTTTGAGATGCAATTTCATGAAAATCAGATGACTCTTTGTCTTTTTGCGCTCATGTCTCATCACAGCAGCAATAAGCCTGTTGATCTTAGCTTTACTTGCTAGCGATCGGAAATACTTTTGCTTTCTCAGATGAAAATCACCAGCTGTGAGTTTACGGTGCTGTTTAGAAGGTCTGTTGATGGTTGCTGTAACAATAGTTGTGTTTTGTCTGAGAGATCTACACAACTGTTGCTCAGGTAAACATTTTTTACTTGCTGTTGAGCAAGTATGTGGTTTTGTTGTGGAGTGAGTTACTGTAGAGCTCACTATTCCAGTAGAACTCTGTTTTGTTTTACATCTTGAACTCACATCACTGGTTTTTATCATTCTTAAGCAACAGTGAAGTACTATGATACCTGTTTCATCTTTCTATATACAGCGTCTGTATTTACTCCATCTTTCAATCTGTTAGTTCACAGTAACAGTCAGCAATGTTACAGAAGTATCAGACACATGCATAAAAGACACAGAAAAGAAAATATTAGTATATGCTTGTGTTGATCACTTCTAACATTGTATATTGACACAGATGATTTATGTATAAAATATTACAAAAAAAGATTCAGAAAATGCTTTAATCAGATTGGTTGCTCATATTTTGACAGTCTTATTTTGATTCATGTTACACTGTCCTGTATAGCATTATCACCATGACACATAGATTTTTTTCATACTATTTCACTGTTCAGCAAAGCAGAATCACTGCAATTCTGTATAGTGATTTTGACCTAGTATTGTTAAACTGCTGGTCAGACAACTATTTTATTTAAAATCTTTCTGTAAATGAGTAGCAGATTAATAAAGTCAACTTCAAACACTTAACTTTTGAATATTAATTGTCATCATAGCCATAAGGCATTCACAAGAATCACATTGACAGTTATTTAATTACGTCTTTGGGGCAATATAACACTTGGCTCTACCTTGTGCCACATTACATCTGTAGGGAGTGCTTAAGATATTGTTAAGCCAAGCTCTGTTCATGTGTTATTGCTAAGACAAATAATCACAATAATTGATTAGGAATGAATATCGAGGTCACTTGTGGAGTGACAGAAAACAATGAAATGCAAAAATGTAGCTTCAGCAATTACATAGTTGTGCAGGTAGAGTTATGATTTCAGAATAAGTATGTGAAATTGTGTGAACTTATGTATTTGAACATTAGGAAAGAAGCAGGAAACTTTTCCCTTCAGTAATCATCATTGTTTTTAAAAATCATCAAATTATGTCGTAAATTCAAAGTTTCGAAAAAATAGTGTCATGTGCATGAAAGTGTCACAAAAAATAGTGTTGTGCATTCTAAAGTATTGCAAAAGTAGTGTGCATGTGAAAGTGTCACAAAAGTAGTGTTGTGCGTTTGAAAGTGTCACAAATTTAAGCTTGGGAGTGACAACTGTATTCATTATCGAATCATATCTGATTGCTATTTGACTGACAGCTAGTTCTGCCAATGTTATACTAGATTTATCAGGCCATGTGAGACAACCAATCAGAGATGGAGAACACTGAAGAGGACGTCAACAGCAGCCATCTTAGCCTACACTGAGACACACCACATTTATAACTGTAAGTACATTATATTTTATAAAGCATTTTTCTAGTATGACAAAAAGTGTTAGTAATAGGTAAATAGTATTAATCAAAATGTTGTTACTGCTCTATTTGACTATGTTGCTAGAAATAACCTATAATGCTGCATTATTTAGGTAAAAGTGTTTAAAGTCAGATAGTAATTTGGTACTTACTTGTACATATACAGCTGCAAATGGAGGGAGATAGCAAGATGCACGTGTACCCACAACAGAAGAGGGAACCAATCAGACATGTTTCTGCAGTTGTAATTGTTTAAAACTGGCTATCAAAAGGATGCATTTTTCCCACCTTTAAATTTTAGCACATTTTAGCTGTAGCAGAAGTGCAGTGATAGTCAGTGCATAGACTACATTGGTTAATGAAGGCACAGTAGTAGCCAATGATTTGTTTTATTTGTGTGTTGTGAATCAGCCCACTGAAGCTGGGTTGAAGTTAGGAGGGAAAATAGCAGTTTTACTTTCACTATTGCTTAGGTACTGCAGGGTGAACACTGACTTTTTTGGTAGCTCTCTGTCCACTTCTAAGTTTAAAAGCTGAGAATGGCAGAAAACAGCAAAAGGACTTTGTGGATTGTTGGAAGCAGTATAGTGAGATGAGCGTCAGAGTATGCTCAAAATAGTGATTTTGGGAGAAACCTGCAGCTCGCAAATTACTGTGTTAAGTGGTTTGGTAGGGGTGGAATGAGGTGGGAGCACCTCATGCCAACCATGCACAGACTTTTGAGTACTCAGGCTCATCCAGACATATTGCTGATACATCTTGGAGGCAATGATTTGGGAAACAAATGCTGGGTAGATTTAGTAACAGAAGCAAAATTTGACCTTGTTTCTATTATGACTATGTTGCCTGCTGTAAAATCATTTTTTCAGATATTACAGAGCGTAGGGTCTGGCAAGCAGAACACCATATGTACCTGACTGACAAAGCCTGAAGAAAAGTCAACAAAGAGATATCTGCATTTCTACATATGTACACCGTACGTCACCCGGAAATTAAGTATTGTTATGATTGGCTATACCTACCAGACAGTGTACACTTCTCACATGCTGGCAATTGCCATTTCCTGGGAGACCTTCAAGATGCAATCCTCAAAGTCATCTAAGAATGTCAGACTGTTTGAACAAATGGAGTTTGCCCTTTAAGGGGCAGACCAGGTTGTCCCGGTGCACCCCTTCCCCTTTTGTTAAGATGGTTGTGCTCAGAAAGGGGAGAGGGGGAAGGAAGGGGAGGAGACATGGGATAGAACAATGGCCAGGCAACAGGAAGGGGAGGGGCAAGTGGAGGTACATAATGGACAGCACAGAGGGGTTTCAGCCACTTTTTGCTGGAGTTTTGATCTTTTGGAACTGCAGCACATCGTAGTTGCAGATTCATTGGAAGGTTGGTATAGCAAGGAAAGAGGAAAGGAGAAACAAACAGTATGGTACAAGTGTTTGAGTTTTTTAAAAAAAAGGACAAAAGAAAGAAAGCATGAGAGAGATGAGAATGTAAAACCTGAAGGATAAGGCAGAAGGGCAGGGGGATTTGGCTGTGATGTTAAGATTTTGGGTATTAATCACATGGCAGAATGTTTGATTTTGAAAGGAGGCTCAGTCATTGTATCAATAGCATTTGTAGTGCAAGGCAGAGGTAAAAGACAGATTTAAAAAAAAGAGTTTGTTTAAAGCAGGGAAACAACAGCATATTCCAGTATAGGGTGCATCTGTGTGGTATTTATGAGCGTGAGATACAGTCGGCAGGGGAAAAAAGCAGGCTGGTAACAGCAGGAGCTTGAGGTTGTGGACGCAGGCAGTAGTGGTTGTTTCAGGGAGCGAGGCATATATAGCAGCAGTGAAGGTTATGATGGAGAAGTAAAGTGGTGAATTTAATGGTGGGTTTCAAGCGCTTTGAGGCGAAAGGAGAATGCAAGGAGTTTAAAGGACAGAGGATTGTGCAGTTGGACAGTGGCGGTGATTTGGAAACAGGGACCAGAGAAAATGTGTTGAGGAGCCTGGCGGAATGGCCCTGGAAGGAAAGAGTTTTTTTTTAAAAAAAGAAACCAGCAGATAGGGCTGGAGAAAACAGGGGCCCTGGGCAGGCAGCTGGTGGCCCGATGGGGCCTGGAGACCACAGTGGTGAGGCACGCATAGGAGGCCTGAACAGGAGGGCCTAGCGAGGATGAACAATGGCCGGATGTGGGCGGCCACTCGGGCATGGCGTCACATGCAGCGTGTAGGCCGCAATGAAGGGGAGCAAGCTATGGGTGAGGGTGGGGGCCTAGAAGACTACAGGCAGTAGAAGGCAGGGTGGGGGGAGACTGGGAGAGTGCAGATAAAGAAGGGGCCTGCACAGAGCAGGCTGTGAGGCGGATGTGATGACGTCATACGCCACAAGACCACGAGGTCCGGGACACAGGTTTGCTGGAAAAGCGGAGGCAAGTGACGACATCCAACCATAAAAAAGGGATTCAGGACAATGTGCACTGGGGGGAAGCACAGAGAAAGGGGGGGAGGACCAGAGCTGCAAGGGAAGAAAGGGGTGGAAACAGGGAAGGTGGCGGTGGCAGCCGCAAGGGCATGAGACCAAAAGGGGGCAAGGTACTCAAAGCAGGAGGCAGGGCTTTAGCTCAGGAGCCAGAAGGGTATGGAATGAAGGGGACAAGGCCAAGGACAGGCCGGGAAGGGCATCTTAAACTTGAATCTGGGCCTGCAAAGAGTTCACCAATCAGCACGGGCGCACAAACACTCCTGAGGAAGGGGCATTATACCGGAGAGTTGGTGCCTTTTTTGTTAAGGCTATTAAAACAGTGCAGTACATCTAGTTAATGGGGAGAGCCTCTAAAAAGGGTTTTTTTGTGCTATGTGCATGCTGAATAGTCAGTTGGTTAAAAGGCTTTCATTTGTAATATTGATACTAGGTTTCCAGCTAAGAGGCATTGTATTAGAGATTTTCTGATGAAAGGGCCTTGTAATGGAGTCTTAGAGCCTGAATGAAGGTGGGGGCAAGACGGGGGAACCGGGGGTCGGTCAGCTGGAAGGGGTCTGTGGTATGGGTGCAATGTAGGATGGCCACATGCGGGCGTGATGTAAACATAAGTTAACAACAGAATCTTGTTTTCTTCTCTTCAGTTTGTCTTTACAGTGAGAGAGGACGGAAGATATGGCACCTAAGAAGAGCAGGCCCTCGAAGGAAGACACTTACAGGGCTATAGTCGAGTCGGCAGAAAATGCCAACAGGATGTGGGAGCTGGTGGAAGGAGAGGAACCAGGGAGACCTGGGAAGAAGAGGAAAGTGGGAAGGGAAAAAGGGGGCAGAGGGAAGCAGCCTGCCAAAGGGTCAAGCAGTCCCACCAGGGTACAACCAATGGCGGTGGGACCCACCAAGGTGGCCGATCCAGTACCTCTGCTTCCTAGTGACCCGGTACCACCAGTACCTCCCCAAGACCAAGTCGGTTTCCCCAAGGGGAATCCAGACTGGATCTCCTGAGCACAGTGTTCCCCATCAGCTGATAGTGGCATATCCACCCCCTCAACCAATGAGTGCCGTAACGGGGCACCAAGAGGATGGCAGTCAACAAAGCTCAGACAAGGACCCAGGTAATGCACCCAGCACAGTGGGTGACAGTATAAAAGAGTACATTAGTCAAATTGTGTCAGCACTGGGGACAGGGGGGCTAGGGCAAATGGAGTCAGACCTAGCAGAGATCAGGACAGAAAAAGAGGTACCGAAAGGGCAGGAGGGAGGTATAGAGAAAGAAAGTAGAAGAACAAGGGAGATAGGTGCTCCTGGGATGAGGGTAGGCAAACATGTTCAACTGGCCACAAAGGAAAAGATATGGAAAGGAGAATATGTGGATATATTTGCATTGGTGAGCCAGGAAGCGGCAGCGTAGTATGAGGAATCGGAGAACATAGGGAAGAGTGAAATGGCAGCAGCGGCAGTATTGTTAGGGAAGAAGGAGGAAGAAAAATTCACAAAAGGGAAGACTTGGGATGGGTGGTATGTAGGTTTTGCCACTTTCTCAACCATACTATATGAAAAAAGGCCAGAATTGGGCATCCCACTCATCACATACTCCCTAATAATAAGATGGGCAAAAGCAAAAGGGGGGTGGGATGGATATACTATGATGAATTTTTTCAGGAGAGAATGGCAACATACAGGGATGTGAGATGGGATATAAAGCGGCTAGACTTACGGACAGACTTTGTCATGGATCAGTCCATACCCAAAGGGGAATGGGGGAGAAAAGGTGTTGGGCACCAGAGGTACTGTTGGGCATACAACAGGGCCTTTTGTTCATGGCCCCAATGTCGTTTTCGGCATGTATGTTCAAAATGCGGGGGAACACACCCGGCAAACAGATGCAGAATGACATGGGCACAGGGAGCACAAGGATCTAGGGGTCAGGTCTCAGGTTAACAGTTTTTTGAGGAAGGACAGAGGTTTAAAGGGCAGACATGGAGCAGGGGAGGGAGGGGTAGGGGGAACTCAAGCAGAGGAGGTTAGAATCACTGATCAAAAAAGTCAGACACTGAGCGAGAGACAGGGTCTGGGGAGGGGAAAAAGGGAAAAAAGACAGGGGGCAATTTGGGATAGCCAGAACCCCCCATCAGGACAGGGGGCAATTTGGGATAGCCAGAACCCCCCATCAGGATAGAGGCATGGAGAGGTTGGTTGGACAGATATCCGAACAAAAAAGTGGCAGGGATGATGGAAAAAGGTTTTTGCACAGGTTTTTCATTGCAGTGTGATGGTCCCAGACAAGCAAGAGAGGCACGCAACCTGGGGTCAGTAAAAGGGAAGGAAGAGATGTTAAGACGAAAAATAGAGAAGGAAAAAGTAGAGGGAAGAGTAGAAGGCCCATTTGATAGCCCCCCATTACAGAACATGAGGATCTCGCCATTAGGGCTGGAACTCAAGAAACAGGAAGGAGAGTATAGGGTGATTCACCACCTGTCCTTTCCAGAGGGGGAATCATTGAATGACTTTATCGGAGAGGAGTATAGTAGGGTAACATATGCAACATTGGAAGATGCAGTCCGGATAATCCGGGCTACTAAGGATGCATGGATGGCAAAGATGGATATTGAATCCGCGTTTAGGTTGCTGCCAGTTAGGAGAGAGGACTGGGACCTCTTGGGTTTTAAAGTTGGGGGGCAGTACTATTTCGACAAAGCCATGCCCATGGGATGTTCAATAGCATGTGCAACATTTGAAGTGTTTAGCACTTGTTTGCAGTGGATATACCAAGAGAAAACTGGTCATAGAGCGGTTATTCACTATTTGGATGATTTCCTTTTCATCGGTAGTGGTAAAAAAGAGAAGCAAGAAATGTTGGGCAAATTTCAAGAGATGTGCACAGAGTTAGGGGTGCCACTGGCACCAGAGAAAACAGATGGGCCCTGCAGGGTGCTAGAATTCCTGGGTATAGAAATAGATGCCCCAAGGGAAATATTCTGGCTGCCAGCCCAAAAAGTAGAGAAACTGAAATAATTGATCCTAGTACATACCAGCAGGAGAAGGGTGCAGCTAAAACAAATACAGCAGGTTCTGGGGCACCTGAAACTTCACCTGTAGGGCTACTGAACCAGGAAGGGCATTCACAAAAAGGCTAGCAAGGGCTACAACTGGGGTAACCAAACCACACCATTGGGTAGACCTGACAAGAGGTGTTAGGGAGGACTTTAGCATATGGGAGGAATTTCTCAGGGAATATAATGGCTGCTCCTTCTGGCAGGAAGAATGGGTGTATAACGCAGACCTCGAGCTTTACACAGACGCAGCCGGGGGGAATAGGCATGGGGGGCTACCTGAAGGGTAGGTGGTTTGCGGAACCATGGCCGTCTGAGTGGGTAAGGGATGGTAAGGTAAAAGATATAACATTGCTAGAGATCATGCCCATCTGGGCATGTACCCTGGTGTGTGGGGAAGAGTTACAGGATCAGAGGGTGACATTCTGGTGTGACAATAGAGCAGTGGTGGAGGTTCTAAACAACAAGGGGTCCAGGTCAGAAACGGTCATGTAAGTTTTACGTCATTCAGTTTTAAGGGCCTTGCAGCTGAACATGTCATTCAGAGCAAAACACATAGAAGGGGTACACAACACCCTGGCTGACAGCCTTTCCCATCTGCAGCTGGATCATTTCCGGAGGCTGGCACCAGCAGCAGAGGAGCAAAAAATGCCCATACCAACGATCATCTGGGACGTTGGCGAGATGGAGCAGAACTGTTGTTTCGCAGCTCATGGGCACCTCGGACTCTGAGGACCTACGATGGGGCCTGGTGAGTGTTTCAAACATTCAGGGCAACACACCAGATGGAGATAAGTGAGGCGCTCACAGAGAACAATTGGGAAAGTTCATGCGTGGAGCAATGGCAAAAGAATAACCCACACCACAATGGGGTCAATTTAGCAGAGATAAGCGTAATCTGCAGCCTAAGGGATGGAAGGACCCAACAAAATCGTGGTTTATTAGAAGGATGATGCAGGGATGGGGTAGGTTGAAGCAAGGGCCAGCAGACAATAGAAGACCAATAGGGGAACAGTGGCTAGCAAAACTAAATGAGGTGTTACCAGCAATATGCAGGGCAAAGGCCGAGGCCCAGCTATTTCACACGATCTATGTTGTAATGTTTGCAGGGGCTATGAGAGTGAGTGAGGTGGTAGGCCATGGCAAAAAATACAAAAAAGGGGGACTGAAATGGGAAGATATAAGTTGGGGGATGAAAGAGACACAGAACAAAATTAAGAGGTCAAAGACGGATCAAAAGGGGCAGGGTTGCATGGTGACACTAAAAAGACAGGTAGAGGGCACGATATGCCCAGTGCAAGCTTTGTGGGCTTTCGCCGCAGAGCATGGGACCAAAACAGGGAAATTATTTGTTCGTGGTGATGGAAAAGGGGTCATCAGATATCAAGTCACAGCACTGCTCAAAAAGGGTATGCAATTCTTGGGAAAGGACCCGGTTAACTACTCGTCCCACTCCTTGCGGATTGGGGCCACCTCACAGTGGGCGCGACAGGTGAAACTGTGGATAGTATTTTGGGAAAAGGACGCTGGCAGTCTGCCAGTTATAAAGAGATATATCAAGCACTGAAGTGAAAGTACCATATTGCTTATGTGTGGTTAACAAATGTGGGGTGAATGGGGAGGGAGGAGGACAGGGGAGGGGGATATGATGGCGATGAAATTATGACAACATATGAGATAATTAATTTTACTTAAACCCCATAGGAAGAGGGAGGACCACGGAAGTCTGGATCTGCGGCCACTCCTACATTTACTGGGCAGAAAGGAAAGCAGAGAAGAAGGCTGGGGGAAAACAGCTGTACCAGGATGTAAAACAGTGTAGGTTGGTTTGATGGGGCATCAGGGGGATGAGATGGGCACAACTACTTTCCACCTTGAAGGAACTTAAGGAATGGTGACCCAGCCCTGATTTACTTATTATACATTAGGGGGGCAATGATCTTGTGGGCAAACTGTGGGTAGACACATACTTGCAGATAAAAAGGAACCAGGAAACAATACAGCAGTGGTGGCTGCAGGCAAGCCTTGCCTGGTCGGATATGATACCAAGGAGGGTTTAGAGGCACGAGCACAGCCATAGAGCAGTGGATAGGGCCAGGAAGAAGATGAACAGAAGCGTAAGGATATTGGAATAGAATATGGGAGGACAGGTAATACTGTGGGGCATAGAATAATGGGTAGAAGATTTCTGCAGATCAGATGGGGTGCACCTGTCGGATCTAGCCATAGACATGTTTAACACAGAAATGATGGGCTTTATAGAAACATGGATGAGACATGCAAAAAATGGAAAATAAAAAAAAGGGAAAAAGGAGAATGGTTCAGAAGACTTCCCTGAGGTAAGGGAAAGTTATACCCGAAGTGAGGGGAAAGCCAGTCATCCAACGCAAGCTGGAGACTGGCTAGTGGGGAAAAAGGGGGGAAGGAGGGGAAGGGGGAAGAAAAGGAATAACACCAAAAGAGGAAGAAGATGAAGGAAAAAGCGGTCTCAGTTTTCACCATTACCTAACAGAAAAGGAGAAGAAGAAGGCACCCAGGTTTTCACCTGGGGGGAGAAAAAGAGGAAAAAGAGGGATGATCAAAGATTGATATATGGATGAAAATAAAGGACATTCTGAGAGATGTAATAATAAGATGATGAAATGAAACATGGAATTATGATACATAAATAAATTAATTGCCAATCTGAGCACAACAACAAACAATGGTCTCTTTCTTTTTGTGAGGGAAAAGGGGGGAAATCTGGAACAATAGCAAAGTGCAAACAAAGGTTCTTTTCAGAACCAAAAAATGTTGGTCAAAAGATAGAACAGCTGCATACATCACTCACATAGATGTAACACATGAGTCGGGAATATTCAGACTGTGCCAGGATGTGGAACAAGCCCGGGCAAAGTGCAACTGCAATGCAGCAGGTTGTTGTCAGGGTAACATTTTACAGTGCTGTGGCATGGTCAGCAGTGTTAAATATTTCAGTCTGGCAACCTGCATTGTGCATGTTACTCTGGTACTGCACCAGTGTAAGTGGCCAGAGAGGAGTAGGGGGGATACAGCACTGAAGTGCAGTGGTGGTAGGTTCAAGTACGACTGTATTTAGTATTGTATATGCAAATGAAGCCATAATGCATGCAAGGTGTTAATGCACCTATTTGGATATCATTATGGCGTCATTAGTATGCAGGTATGCCAATCATCAGTAACTTGTCCCTGGTACTGTGTGAGGCAGTACCTGTTGGCTAGTGATGCACCCCCGGTTGCTTTGTGGTAATGTATCTCAAAACTAGATCTTGGTTTTTCAATAAAAAAAATACTGCTGGTAGTACAGTGGACTCTACCCTTTCACCTTATCATGGGTTAACTGTATAAAATGTATCCCTCGTGGCCCTGTTCACTCGACTTCCTCGTTCGATTGGGCTGGAGTGGTAGCTGCACTACAGCACAATGGTTACTTATAAACAGAAAGCCCACATTTGGGTGAGGGGGTGGGGTGCAGTGGACCACCATGGATATATTTTTCATAGCAAAATCATAGTTGGTGAGGGAGGGCTGATGCCAACACACGGTAGCTCTGGAGCTTGGGTGGCCACCCACAGCTGTTGGCTACCATGTTGTACTGTGCAATACTGCAGGTACACTGTGGTTGTCATTTTTTTTAATTTGTTTTGTTTGGGGGGCCTCAACAGTGTGCAGCAGAAGTACGGGTTGTGGTTGCAGATGCTTACGGTATTACGGGATCAATACCAGGATGTGTCAAGCGTGCATAGGAGTGTTACTGTACCGCAATATAACCCATGTGAAAAATAATTTCTGTGTGAAGTGGTATGGCAGGGTTGTAAAATGCTGTTCTTGCCATGTTCTAATCAGAATACTTCATAGAATACATAGAAATATATAGACTTTGAGACATGACAGTAATGGAATGTTTGTGTATGATTTTATTGCAGAATAGAAAATTAAAGATGAGGCAGTGGACCATGAGAGAGGTGTGTTTGCTGCTTGAGGCAGTCCAAGCGAGGGGTAGTGCTCGCATTTTAATGCGGAGCACAAACCGGAAGTTGGACTCAATGTGGAGGCACATAAATAGCTTCCTGCACATGGTCTTAAGAGTTAAAAATAAGACCATCATGCAGTTGAAGAGGAAGTGGAAGCTGTTGCGCCAACGCTTCTATGTTTTGAAGCAGAGAGAGGAGATACCGGAGAATGATAAGTGCTGGTACTACCTCACCTACAAGCTATGGGAAGCTGCAGGGAAGCCAACTGCGGGTGAACGCCTCACTCATCATAAGTTATTCAAAAAAATTCCTCAGATTCTATGATATTATAGTACAGGTACACAATCGGGTAAAAGAAAGTCTTTTTCTAATTGAAGTCTTTGTTGTTGTGTATATTAGTACTACAATATGATGTTACAAGTCAAGTAGCTAGCAGTGTAAAACTGTGAATATTTTATACGTCCACGAGAGCGTCATTTTTGTCTTTTTTTTTTTTGTCTTAAGGAAAAAGCATTTATAACTGTTATTAAATTATGCTTTTTGTGTTACATATATATATATGTATATATATGTATATATATATATATATATATATATATATATATATATATATATATATGTTCATACAATACATGTGTCCTGATATTGACTTAGATAAAAACATGTATTTTACGATGCTGTTGAATGAATAACCCAATGATAGTGATGGAGTTACTATCCAGTATCGATTTTATTAAAGCAGAATTGTATTTCATGTAGCATACTATATAAGTATTAAGTATTGTGTACTGAGTCGGCTTATTATCTTTTTTTTATGAAATATTTATTTGAAGTAATTGTGATTGTATATGTGTCTGCAATGGCTCTGCAATACCTGATTACAGGCAATGTTAGGTGCCTGAAACATGTTGAATGCTTAAAGAAAGTGTAATTAAAATGTGCTGACATTTACATGAAAAACTTAGTGGATCTACTTATTATCTTCTTTCACAGACCAGCGCAGGCACCCCCCAGTTGCAGCCGAGGTAGTACCAGCACAGTCAGAAGCTGTGGAGGCTGAGAACTCTGACACCGACAGTGTCATCCTTGTCGAGTCAGATGGTAAGATGCTGATAGAAATAATTGTATTACCTAATTGGGGTGGTATGAGGCTATCATGTAAGGTGTGAGCTGGACTACTTAACTCACTTCTTTTTAGGAAATACTCTTCAGAAAGTTAACATGAGTTCCAGCACTCATGTAATATTTGTAATAACTTAACGTACACAAAAAAATTGAATAGAATTCTGAATTTTGATTGTCTGGCTGGCACCTTTTCAGCTTTATAAATACTCCAGTGTACCCACTGTAAAAGGTGCCAGCCACCACTCAGCCACATCAGGAACTCCCTGGCAAATCCATATGTTCATTGCAAACACACCACTGCAAAGCTAACGGATGAATGGCAAACAAATGAGCAGCAAGTTTGAAATCAAATGGATGTCTTAAATATTTTTTTTGTAAAAAAATAAACAGGCCCTTTGTAACATTTCAATATACCCCTCCAGGGAGTGGGTATACTGGAGGATTTACCACTCTTGGCGTGGTTAAGTCTCTCGGCTGCACCTTGTGACTGAACTACACCAGCCGTGGTAAATCCTCCAGTAAATCAACACCCTGTTGGGGTATATTGCTTAAAAATTCTAAACAGCAAGGTATACCACTTCATAACATAACTGGTGATTCAAAAGGAACAGATTTTATAGCCAGATGTACGGTAGTTGTATACATCTCAGTTTGGTTTAAATGACTATGATCTACAACTGATGATGACATTTCTAGACACCAATGGTATGTGAAGTATTGTTGTCCTAGGAATTTCTTATCTGTTTTTTTTATAAGTGAATGTTGTCTTCATTGCACTCTAAGAAGATATTTGTACAGATCTGAATTGTGTTTTGTGTCATCTCATGTTCAAAATGAGTAATACAGGTACTCATCCCAATATATGTTATCTAGATCTTGGTTGGTATATTTAAAGTGTTTTTGCATATTGATATACTACCCACTTAGGTGAGACGTAGTGATGTGACCAGACACAATATACACAGGAGAATGTTCTGTTCTTCACATAATGATGTGAGAAGGGAAGAATAGCAATATATGTTAATCAGGTTGGAGGGGGCCGACCCACGCATACCTAACAGATTGTGATATTGAGCCTGTTATATCCTGGTAATATATTGCCAGAATCTGTATATTTCTGAATGGACAGTATTGTATGTCTATGCTAACACTGGGGTAGTAACTGAAAATGGGGTGGGCATCACTGAACAGCTGGATGGGCACGTGCAGTACTGCACAGAGAGAGTTTCTGAATTACAGTGGGGTGTGCAGTGCTGATGTGGCTGGTAAGGTGTAGGAACTTCTCTGGAAGATCGGCTGTGGCACTGCCGGTACCGTTCATGTGAGTGAGTTTGTTGCTGTACCCACAAGCAGGGCCGGTGCCTGGATGTCACTGCTGGTGAATGACACAACATCCTCGGAAACACAGAAGTGTCATTGCAAAGAGAAATGTGGTACATGATTGAATTACACAATAAGACAGTATAAAAAATGTATTTCACAATAAAAGTTTAGTGGTAGATTAATATATTGTGGTATATGTTATAATATTTTTTACTTATATGTTTTATAGTGGCCAGGGAAGCAGTGCCAGTAACAACTGTGGAGGTGAAGGAGGAGCCTGGCACCAGCTCTGAGCTTAAGGACCATCATAATAGATATTCACACAAGATGTAGTGTCACAGTCCCCTGCACCCACAGCCTCTTTTCAGTAGCATGGAGGACCTTGTCACCCCTAAGGCAGCCATAGAACTGCTAATAGCTTGGTACTGTGAGAGCAGTGTGGCTATTTGTGAAAGGGCTGAGTAAATGGGGATGCAAACAGTACTGTAGTAGACAGTCTCAACATGTGAATGGATCATTTGTATATTGAGATTCTGTGACAATCTGTTATCTATGTTCAGATACCCACTTTTTGCTTTACTATGCATACAGGTGTACTATACAGTGTCACTTCATGCATGGTTGGGAGGTATTTTGTTGTACAGTGTGCCCTATTCATTATGATGGTACACTTATGATTACATTTTTGGTTCTCAGTGGGTAGGTGGTCAAGGTGGTAGTACTACATCAAGGGGGAATGTATGATGTGGTAAGACTAGTATGGCACATAAAAGCAGCTGTACTAAGCCAATTCTGAGTACGTTATCATAATTATCGCAATGTGTGTGCAGCGGTGATGGAGTGTACTGGACTGGTGTGTCATGCATGTATGTCATCATAAGTGTTATTGTATGAAGGGGGGAGTGTACTGGAATAAGAAGTGTATTTATAGATAGAAAGTTCATGATAATCAAAATGATAAGGCCTACTGTACTACAATGCATACTTGACCAATTCAAAACAAGTTTTCAGTTCAATGGGGAGGGCCTAGTGTAGTAATAGAGCTAGTTACCATATTGTAAGAGTATGATAAATGGTAGCGGGGGGGTACAATGGATATGACACATGGTGTACTTGCCATTCACGGATGATGGGTGTACTGTAATGCTTTGCAATGTGTCAAGTCACCTGTAAGTGGATGCATATTGTTGTTGTTTGCTTATGGTGCATGCTCACACCCGTACCCCTGCACACAGACAGTGGAAGGTTAGTGTGCAGCTATATATATGACACAGATTACAGAGTGAGTCATGAAGACTGATGACTATGCATGTTAACGGGCCACTTATTTTTTTGCATCAATTACTGTTGCAGTTTGTTTCATTATAGCAAACTGCTGATCAGGTTATCATTTTGATCCTTACACAAGGCTATATCTCTCAAGGTTTTCATGACGTGAAACTGTTGTCATATGTTTAACTCATTAACATAGTCTAATGTAGGTGTTCCAAGCATAACTTCAATACTGCTGTATAGCTTATGGTTAAGTGAGATTCAACAGTTTAACAATCTTGAGTCTATGCATCAATGTTCTCATGGTGTAAGTAGTATTAAGTTTCAAGGCATGAGCAAGTGTAATTTTATAGCATATCAATCTTCGTGCAGCGGTGCAATGTGTCACGATGTGTGCATGACTGCAACATGACACTACAGGGTGATTAGGTCACTATTTACATGATTCTTGGCTGCAACTTATTGTTATTATAATAATAATCTTTATTTGAAAATAGTGTAAGACCTTGTTCAGCATATGGTGAAGCTCTACATGTGTGTTAAAACAATTTTACATATGCAAGTTAGTATGTTTGTGGCAATTGCAAAGTGTTACTTCTGAGAACAATTGTATTGTGTACAGCATTGAGATAAAAACAACTTTTTAGTAAATTAGAAGATACTGATATCATATTAACTATTTATTATTTGTATGTTCTGGTGGGATATTCAGACTGCGCCTGGCTGTGTTGCAAGCCTGGGTGCAGCACAACTGGGATGTGCCTGGGCATTGACAGGGTGATATTCAACGGAGCTGTGCCATGGCACAGCATCATTGAATATTTCTCCTTGGCCACCTGCAGTGTGCATGGTGCAGTGGCAGTGCAACAGTGTAAGTGGCCGAAGTGGAGCAGGGGGATGCACTAGCGGAAGTGCCATTGCACTAGGCACAACTACTGTAATATACAAAAGTGCAGATGAAAATAGGGCTATAATGCATGCAAGCCAGAAATGGGGCCATTTGCATGTCATTATGGCCCCATTTGCATGCAGGTGTGCCAATCCCCAATGACGTGTGCCTGCCACCCTGTAAGGCTGCAGTCGTTGGGGACCGATGCCCCTTGCCCTTACTGGCAACATGCTCCAATGCCCGTTTGTGGGCATATGTATAAATAATAAACATCCCATATCACTGCTGGTCCACTGGAATGCTCACAGCCTGATCGCGGGCATATGTGATAATCTACAATGTCCTATAACCCTGGTGGTCTAGTGGACTGCTCGTAGCCCAATTGCGGGAATATGTAATGAAATAATAGTCCAATATCCCTGGTGGTCCAGTGGACCACTTACAGCCCGATTGCAGGGATATGTGATAAACTGCAATGTTCTATAACCCTGGTGGTCCAGTGGCCCACTTTCAGTCTGATAGCAGTCATATGTAATGAAATTATGGTCCAATACCCTTGGTGGTGCAGTGGACTGCTCACAGCATGATCGCGGGTGTCAGTAAGATATAATGAGAAACCAATCCATCACTGGTGTCCCAGCGGTACTCCCCTCCCCACCCATCCACTGAGACCCACCACCGTGCACCCCCCCAGTTAGTGGTAGGTGGCAGCTCCCCATCTGCTTGCCACCCCACTGTCTGCTGACTGACTCCATATGGTAGGAGTGTACAGCCATTGGTCCACAGTGTAAGCAATGGGTGTGCAGGCCATACCATACTACACAGTACAGAAATGTGAATGCATCCAGTCATATATCTGGATTTTGTAGTACGGTACGGGCTGCACATCCATTGGCTTATGCTGTGGACCAATGGGTGTACAGCCCTACTGTATGGAGTCAGTCATCGGGCGGCAGGTTGGCAAGCCGGTGAGGAGCTGCCGACTGCTGCTGATGGGGGGGGAGCAGGATGGCGTGGCTTAGTGGGTGGGTGGGAGGAGTGTACCAATGGACCCACCAGGGATGGATTGGTTTGACATAATATATCACTGATGCCTACAATCGGGCTGCGAGCAGTACACTGGACCACCAGAGATATAGGGCCATTATTACTATACTAATGCCCGTGATCAGGCATGGGGGGGTGCCACCACGAAGGTGCCGCTGGAGCTTGGGTGACCACTCACAGCTGGCAGCTGTCATGTTGTATCCTGCAATATGGCAGCTCACCTGTGGGTGGCCAGCTGTTGCTCCTTTTTGGGGGGGGGATCAACTGTGTGCAGTGCAAGTAGGGGTTGTGACTGCATGGGTTAGTACATCCTGGGCTGTATATCGGGATGTGTGAAATATGGATGGGCATGACCCCCCCCAGTTGTGCTGCATACATTACTGATGTGCTTCGACTCATCACCATTTGTACCAGGCACATTCCCCTTTTGAATATCACACCAGGGCGCATCAGTGGGTTGCGCATGGCGACATTGTGTTGCGCAATGCACAACCCTTCTGAATACGTGAAATCAACCACACATATTATACCTGTACAACTACTTAGTTTTGCTGTGCTATATAGCTGAAGTGCAGTACCAGGTGTGGCGGGGTGTGGGGCATCGCTAGGTAAGGCCATGCAACTCCTAAGTGTGGTACGTTGTGTGCACCTGCAATCAGGGATGTGTACGTTCGGTGTACATGGCCTCAGTTTTGCTGTTGATCTCCACTTAGCATGCAGTACCTGGTCAGATGGGTGGGGATGTCTTGTAGTACATGTAGACAGTTGTTTTTTTTATTTCTGTCACCTGCTGCTGGTTGTCTGTGATTGGTCATGTTGCCTTGGTCCTCCCCAATACTTGCATGTGTGTCTGTGTGTGTGTGGTGCTGGGGGGGATGAATGCAGAGTTAGGGTTTTCAACCCTAACACCAAATTTCCTCGCTTTTGTCACTGTGGAACAATCCTAACTGATGCATTAAACAGAGTTTTTGCCATGAATATATATACAGATATATATATATATATATATATATATATATATATATATGGTAGCAGGTGGTGCTACCATAGTTAGGGTGGAGGAGCCATTTACATGTTAAACCCAACATTTTGCACCTTAATAACTTTGCAACTGTTTGATGGATTGCCTGAATTTTGGAACACATGATCAAGATCCATACACCTTGGGATCTGCCAAGTTTTGTACCAGTCAGATATACAGCTGCGGAGTTATTAAGCATGATCTGCGTGTGCGTTTACGCTTTTTGGGGAATTCTATGGTCGCACCTACAGATCGCATGGTTTGCATGACCGGTCCAAAATCTTCAGGGAACATGCGGCCAGGGTCCCCGATGTGCCTTTCAAAGATTTTGTGAAAAAATATTAAACGGTTCAAAAGTTATTCAAAAAACAAGTTCCCATTATAAGTCAATGGGAAAGTTAACAAAATGTTCGACAGTGTCGCAAATGCAGTTTTTACTTTCACAAATGGCCCTTTTACTGTCACACATCTGCCATTTTGTTTTCAGTTGGTGATCAGAAAAATGCTTGGCATTTAAATTTGGGACCCTTTAGCAAACTAATTCTTTTTGTATTCACCTAGTCGGACCCTGAGGATGCTAGCCATGTCTTTATTTTGGGGTAAAACACCCCAGAAATATGATTTTCACATTTCTGGAAAAAGTACTTTCACAAAGTACTTTCGCACTTGAGACACTGTCGAATGCATTTGCCAAAGCTTTCCCAAATTGCGACAGTACTTTTTTAGGCCGTGGGAAAATAACAGCAATTCTTTAGCACCCCGCTGCAAAAGAACAGTTTGGAGTTTTGGGTTAAAATTTGGAAGGAACGCAGCTGACATCTCACAGATGTGTCTTTCAGTGTTTTGTTGAAAAAATATTACATGGCGGCAAAGTTATGGTACTCCAAAATTGATGCTTTTTCCCATAGAATAACATTACGACGTCCGACGCATTGCAGCAATCCTTTGGCGCCCTGCTGCAAAATAACGGTTCAGTCTTTTGGGCTGAAATTTGGAGGGTAGACAGCCAACATCCCACAGATGTGTCTTTTAGTGGTTTGGTGAAAAAATATTATAGGGAGCCAAAGTCATGGCACTCCAAACTTCTCTTTTTTTCCCATAGGATAACATTACAGCGTTCGCTGCACCTTACAGGGCCCATATCTTGGAAACGGTGCGAGATACGGACTTTTTGTCAGAAAAAAGCCTAGCCCCCTAAGTCTTAAATCACATGACTTTTAAATTTTTTCTACGTCGTACGGTTCCTGAGATATAAACAATTTACTATTCCAACTCCTCATTTTCTGCTCCGAGACCATTATTAAGCATACATTCTTTGTACTCACTGTCTTTCTCTATGCAGCTTTTAGTGAAAACTAGCCTGTGCGCTTACATTACTGTTACCCTTACCGCTTCTGCTTGTGGTTCCATAACCATTTCACTTACTGTTCCTGTCTACAGCACCATGTGCGTTACCCTTCGTGTTTCCATTTGCGCTTGCGTTTGCGTTATTTTAACCATTTCTGTCTACAGTACTTTTTATCTTTCTGTTTCACTTAATGTCACCATGCGCATTACCATTTGCGTTTGCGGGCACCGTGTCACTATGTGACAAGACATCACGTGGCAGGAGCGTGGGGCCCTATAAAGAAGGGAAATTAGAGGCAAAAAAATCCATTTAATGCATTAGTTAGGGTTGTTCCACAATGACAAAAGTGAGGAAATTCAATGTTAGGGTTGAAAGCCCCCCTTGGACCCCCTGCCCACACCCTCAACTGGCATCGGGGTGCACATTGGGGTTGTCAATCCTAACTCTCACCATTCTCCTATACCTCTGCTTCTTCACACATCTGATGGGGTGAGAGTTAGAGACCAATGACCCCAACGTGAACCTGATGCGGTTGGGGTTGTGGGCGAGGGTCCAAGGGGCTTTCAACCACCTAATTTCCTCGCTTTTGTTAATGTGAACAACCCTAACTAATGCATTAAACAGAGTTTTTTGTTTGCCTCTTAATATATATATATATATATATATATATATACATATACATATATATATATATATATATAAAACAACTAACTGAAAGTCAGGTAAATAGGTCTATGCCACTTACTTATTAATCCATTCCTCTTGTTTTAACTTTTGTTCAGTTACTACCATCTAGCGCTTCCTTTTGGGCATGTCATCAAATAAAGTATTATTCCTTTTATCCAACTATGTCATTCTTTATATCATAAGTAAATATTTTAACTCAGTAGAAGATGACATTCCTTCCTAATACAGGCATAAACATTTCCATGAAGATTTGATAGTAGCTGGATCTCAGATCCATCACATTGAATCATTGATTTTCAGTCAGATAATCTAGGGCATCTTGGATATCTGGCATAGGGCATTGGTTGGATGCAGTTCTTTGGTTTAGAGTCCGGTAATCCACATACATTCTGACAGCCCCACAGACAGTAGCTTTAGCAATGCTTGTTGGTGAGTGACTTGTTCCCAGGGCACCAAAGCGCTCCTCTGCTGGAGCCTGCTGAAGTTTTATTTATTTATTTATTGAAAATGTTTCACCAGGAAAGGCACAATGAGCAAAAAGATGCTCATCTCACGGTGTGACCTGGGGGGAATTACAATGGAGGAAGGTATACATACTACAGTTGAAATTAGGAGTAGAGCAATACAGACAAATGAACATAATTGAGTGTGATTGCTTTTGAACTTGGTACATGAGGAGAACAGTACAAAACATGAGCCTCAAGGAAAGTGGTATACATAACATTGGTACACATCTAGGGCAATACATGATTACATAAGTGCCAGTAACAGATCTTGAACTGAAGTGAGATGTACCAAGTTGGCAGCGGGAAATGGAAATCAGAGATGGGGTAAAGGAGAGGTGGAAGGGCTGTCTAGTAGACACTAGGGTGATTGCGAGGGTGCTTTAGGGGAGATGGTGGTGGTAAGAGAAGGGAGATAGTAGCAGTGAATAAGACTGTAAGTGCATAGGGTATTTAGGATGGTGGGGGAAAGAGAAGGGAATTAGAGCAGTGAATAAGACTGTAAGTGCATAGGGTGTTTAGGGCAATGTATAAGCCAGACAATTAGGCAAAGGCCGAGCTGCTGGTCAGGTGCATAAGGGGGAAGGGGAAGAGAATCCATCAGTGGGTGGGAGGTCAGGGGCAGTTACAATCTGGTGCAAGGAAGTTAGTGAGGGCAGAGGATAGAGAGTGTTCGGATGAAGTATGGTGGATTTGGGCCAGCAAGCTGTTCCAGAGCTTAGGAAAGAGGTAAGAGAAAGCTGATTGGCCTGTGGAGGTCCTTTGGTGAGGGATGACTAACAGCCTAGAGTCAGTAGACCTGAGGGTGAGGGTGCGGGTAGATGGGGAAGACAGGGAGGATACAAGGTAGGGAGGGAGGGAACTGAGCCTGAAGTTGGAAACAAATTTAGCACTGTGAAGTAGGTGCCGGTTACTAAGGGATGGAAGGGCCAGGGAATGGTAGAGTTCGCAGTGATGGGAATGGGGGATCATTGAGGGCAAACTGGCAGAAAGCATTAAAGAGGGGGGTCCAGTCTGGCTAAGGTGGTCTTAGAGGCAGAGCTGTAAACAACATCGCAGTAGTCAAAGGAGGGTAGAATCATTTTCTGGACTATTTCGCATCTCACAGGTAGTGGGAGAGTAGCATGGTTTCTATAGAGGGCACCAAGTTTTGGGCACAGTTTTGATATGATGGCATCCACGTGTGTGGAAAAGGAGAGGTGGCAATCAAGCCAAACCCCTAGGTACCTGAAGGAGGGCACATCTTCAAGAATGGTGTTATTTAGGATACGGAAGATCAGTGGGGATGTGAGTCTGGATAGACGCTGTCTAGTGCCGAAACACATAGAGACAGTTTTCTTGGCATTTAGGGAGAGTTGGTTGGAGTTGAACAAGTGTTGTATTTTGTTGAAATCAGTCTGAAGATTAGAGGTGACTTCTTCGTAGGTATGGCCAGAGGTAAAAAGGACCATGTCATCAGCATACATGTGGATTGCAGTAGTGGAGCAAGAGTTAGGCAGATCATTTAGAAGGATGGAGAAGAGGATGTGGCCAAGGACTGAGCCCTGGGGAATGCCGGTGGTAATGGGGGGGAGGTGTAGTCAGCTATTTTAGTGGATTGGGTTCTATTTTGTAGGTAGGCACTGAACCAGTTTGTGGCGAACGCTGCTAACCCAGCCCCTGATAGGCAGGATAGAAGGAGGGAGAGGGATACCGTATCGAAAGCTTTGGCTAGGTCAATGAAAATAGCGACAGTAATTTGCCCTTTGTCCATCCCAGTGAGGATGGAGTCCATGAGTCTTAGTAGGGAGGTGGTGGTAGAGTGTTTTTTTCTGAAGCCGGACTGAAATGGAGTGAAGAAGTTAGTTTCTGAGAGAAAGTGGGAAAGTTGGGATAGTACTAGGTGTTCCTGGAGTTTGGCGAGAGTGGGGAGAAGGGAGATGGGACGGTAGTTGGTTGTGGAGGTAGGATCACCTCCTTTTGGTAGGGGTAGGATGGTGGCATGCTTCCATTCAGAGGGGAGTGACTCAGTGATGAATGAAAGATTTAGTAGGGCCTCGAGGGGAGTAGCGGTGACAGGGGCAGATAGGAAGAGGAGTTTGTTATCGAGACCATTGGGAGATTTGCCTTTGGAGGGATTCAGGGAGCGAAGGGCATCTAGGGTTTCGATGGGGGAGATTTGTCTGAAGGAAAAGGGGTTCAGACCAGGCGGTAGGGGGATAGCTGTCTGGGGAGTGGGTGTGGTTACAGGAGGCAGGGAATCTATGAGGGTCATAGCACAAGTAGTGAAGTAGGAATTAAACTTGGAGGATACATTCAGGGGTCAGAGAGTAGAGTCCCTTGGGCAAGGAGGAGAGGTGGGGGATTTGCTGTTTGGGGAGAAAAGGGAGTTAATGACTTTCCAGAATTTAGACGGTCTCCCAAGATTTGTGTTTAGAGTGTTGTTAAAATATTCCACCTTAACTAAGTGGATGGCCTTTGTGCACTTGTTGCGGAGCATGCAGTATGTGATACTGTCACTTAGGCAGAGCGTGGATTCATAAATGCGCCAGGCCTTATCACAGGCTAGTTGGCAAGCTATCAGTTCAGGTGATATCCAGGGTAGGTGAGACCCCCGGACTCTAGCCCATTGCAGGGGGGCGTGTTTGTCCCAGGCAGTAAGGAAGGTGTTCCAAAAGTGCGTAAGGGCAGAGTCCATGTTAGAGCAGCTTGAGCTCAGGTCCCAGTTAGAGTGAGCTAGATCTTCCAGGAGGAAGGAGAGGTTTAAGGATTTATATGACCGTTGGAATATAAATTTGGGAGGGGAATTAACTCTGTGGATTTTGCGGACCAAGTAGATTAAGTGGTGGTCACTAATGGAATCAGGGAGGAGGCCCGAGCTGACGATGCAGTGTGAGTGGAGTGTAAGCACCCAGTCAAGAAGGGAGTGGTTTCCAGACTTATGGTTTGACCATGTAGGTTCCGTAATTGTTTGGTTAAGGTTGAGAGCAGTTATCTCAGTTCGGGTTTTGTTAAAGGTGGGTGCTAGCCAGTTGTGGTTAAAGTCACCCATAACATATAGTTCACCCGACTAGGCAAAAGACGTGAGTTGGCACAGAAGGTCGGTGACTGTTGTGGTTGGCATGCCTGGGCAGCAATAAGTATCAGCCACAAAGATGGGTAATGAGGAGGGAAGGGACAATTTCACCATAAGAAGCTCGTAAGCTTTGGGTTCAGCTTTTGAAAGAGAGACAGAGAAGTGTAGGGCTGATCTGATGTAGATAGCCACCCCTCCTCCTCTGGAGGGCCGGTCTTGCTGAGTGATGGTGAACTCTGGAATAACGATGGTATGATCTGGGAGGCTGGGGTTCAGCCAGGTCTCAGATAGGATGATTATGTCAGGGGCATGGTGGGGGGCTAGAACCTGGAGCTGATCGAGCTCAGGGGCTAGGCTATGAATGTTTAGATGGAGGAGGTGTAAGCCTCAGAGAAGGGAGCCAGAATGAGTGTCAGTGGTGGCCTTGGTCGAGGGGTTAGGCATGGGGTAACCTGGGCCAGAAGTTGGAGATTGGCCAGGATTGGGGTGTATATCCCCTGCAGCCAGTAGTAATAGGGCAATGGTTAGGTGGTAACGTAGAATGTGGAGGGACCAGGATTTTGCCATGCGCCATTTGGGGGTGGCTGAAGGGCAGGCAGTGTAAAGGAAGTGGGTACTGGAATGGGAGAGAGAGACCAGGAGGCAGCCAAAGGAATAGACCGAGGAGGAGGGGCATGTAGAGAAACAGGACCAGATGGTAGCTGGGAGGGATGCTGTGGACTTATAGGGGGCATTTGTAGGATGAGTCAGTACAGCGGGGGGGGGGTGCAGGGTAGCAACTTAGAGGGGGAGTTAAAAGAGGAAGGCAGAGTAGAAAGGAGAAGATCAGAAGTAGAAGGGTTATTGATTGTGCCATTTTACCAGGGACAGGAGGCACAGATATGGAGTGAGGAGAGGTCCAGGCTAGTGTAGGGTAATGTAGCTAGAGGGAGAGGTGGATAAGGCATGAGAAGTGTTAGGTAGAGTAGCTGGGTGGGGGAACAGGGGAGGAGTAGAACTTGTAGGAGAGGGATTAGAGTAGGTAGAAAGGGACAGGGTAAGTAGTGTATTTAATAGGTGGCCTGGGAGGGGTGGTGGGGGCGGGACAAAAAATAGCCCAGCAGAAAGAAGCATCAATCCCCAGGCTAGCGGCCACTCCAGTAATCCTGCAGGAGTGCTCCATGGGTCGGGTAGCAGCTTGGCTGGCTTGGCTGAGCAGGCGCTCCAATGGGAAGGAGAGGGCTGAATCTCCGGTCCAGTCAGAGGCCGTCAACGGGGGTAGGTGCGCCAATCGGAGGAGGTGCTAGAAGCTGTGCAGCTGAGAGTAGATTGCGGTGATTACCTTAGTGCTGAACCGGGAGGCAGGACCAGGAGGGCGGGATGGAAGCATCGGGTAGTGTCGTTGAAAGTGGTGCTGATGCCGCCAGGCTTCGTGGGTGCTGCTCAGGGTGCGGTAAGCTCCTGAGGGGGAAGCAAGGAGAGATTGCTAATTAAATAGTTGAAGAGAACAAAGGAAGGCAGGAGAAAGGCTGGAACTTAAAGAAGGGGTTGGGGGTGCAAAGAAGGGACAAAGGACAGGAATTTGCAATTCTGGAGGAAGGACCATAGGGAGGCAGAAGTTAGATGGGCGGGGGAGGGGGGCAGGCTACCAAAATGGAGCAAGTGCAGGAGAAGGGAGGGGAAAAAAGACAGGGAGTCTAGAAGGCACCAAGTAGTGTGGAAACAGTGGTTTTGGAGTTTAGGCACAGGGAGAAATGGCAAGCTTGTTAGGAAGGTAGAGGAGAGCATAGCCATTGCCGGGGGGGTTCGTCTGGTTCGAAAGAACCCCCCCCTTTTGAAACTCCCCCTTTTTTCATCATTTGTAAAATTTATTCATCATTTCTGTTTATTTGTGACTGTCACAGAGTGCTGATGCACACATGATGAACCCCAGCACTTTCTCTCTGCATGTGCGCCCCAAATCTGCTGCCATTCAGCTCCTTCAGTGCCAGTAAGAAGACTGGAGCTGCTTTGTGAGTCTTTCTCACGCTCTCCCCATGACTGGCTGGCCAACTGCAGCTCACTTCAGCACTGTGTCCATGAGGACCGCTGCACCAATTCACACTGTCAGCTAGCACTTTCGAGGAAGATCGAGCATGGCAGCAGGCTCAGAGACGATGTCTCAGGACAACAAAAGAAGTAGAGGACCTCGACTTATAATATTATCAGTCACTGGCAGGTAAATTTTCCTGGCCACTATTGTCAAAGATGTGTCCCTTAAGAACTGTATATCAAGGGATAAGCTGTGCAGTTGGGCAAGGAGCTGTTCAGTGGGAGGCTGAAGATTTAGAAATAAATTACTTAAATCCTCCTCTATACAAAATGCAAAGTTGTCATGTTTCATATGCCTGTTTTAACTTTTCATAAGTTAAGCAAAAGAGGTGCCACAGTGGAAAGGCAATGCATGTGTTTGGAAGGGTCTGGCTGGGATCTATACTGCCACCTTACCAATTGTGCTGCTCAGAGAGGTCTTCACTGTGGTCCCATTTTCATTCACATTCCGTTCCTTTTTTGTCTGTGTCATTTGTGCCAGTCGCCATTAAAACAAATAAATTCTGATAAACATTTTCTCCAGATGACCACATGTGCCAGTAGAATGACATTTGTTGCCACAGTGCAGTGTTATGAACATACCCACTATGTTTTTGTAAGCATGGTGTAGGGGGGGTAGGCATTTAGGAGAGGGTAACTTTGCACTGGGAATCCCCGCCACTGTCAAAATGCCTTTCCCCTCACTCCTTTTGTCATGCCTACCACACTGGAAAATGGAGTGGGAGCAACAGTTGTAATACCCAATGCTGAACTAAGAATTATGTTACAGATTTTTTTCCAAGCAGGATGCTTGGTATAGAAACATAGAAAATGACAGCAGAAAAAGACCAGAGGTCCATCCAGTCTGCCCAGATTCCTTATAATCCCTGGAATCTACCATTTCTCTAGGGTACTAACCCTCCCCATCCTCTCTCTATTCTCCTCCTTGGTTCTGTCACCCCCGGTAACCACTATTCCCTTCATTAAGTCCCAGCTCTGCTTGAATCCTCTGACTGTTTTTGCACCCAGTTCAGCTGACATACTGTTCTAAAGTTCCATCACACTTTCTGTAAAGTACTACTTCCTCACATCTCTCTTGAAACTACCTCTTGTTAATTTCCAGTCATGTCCATGTGACTGTGAATTGGTACTCAGGCTGAATAGTATCCTGCAGTTCACTTTGTTAATTCCTTTAAGGAACTTAAAGGTCCCTATCATATCTCCTGTCTCCCATCTGGTCTCCAATGAGTACATATTTAGTGCCTTGAGGCACTCCTCATACGATTTGCCCTGCTGTCCCTGAATCATTTTAGTTACTATGTGCTGAACTGTCTCCAACCTATCCTTAGCCTTTCTGAGGTGAGGACTCCAGAACTAGGCACTGTACTCTAGGAGAGGCCTCACCAGGGATCTGTAGAGGGAAAGTATTAACTCCTTTCTTCTGCTATCAATATCCCTACGATATATCCAGCATCTTGCTAGCCTTGCTATAGGCCATGTTGCACTCACTAGATTGTTTAAATGGCATACCGAGTTGGGGATGGTGGTGGTTACAGCAAGGGGTACAGAGAGCTCAGATATGAGTAATTTAGACTTGAAATAAGCCACAAAAGTGCACCACAGAGTATATCATAGCCTATGGTTTCTGGGGGCCTATCAGCCCCAAACCCCTGCCCTAGAAGCAAGCCAGCACTGCAGTAAGTTAATAGTGTGCAATACCCAGCCAAAACCAGCTGCAGACTGCACTGGGGTTCAGTGCATTAGCATTTGATATACATATATATATACATATATATATATATATATATATATATATATATATATATCTATACACACACACACACACAATCTGAGCCACCCGGATAGTAATAATTGTCCTTAGAGCAGGAGGTGGAGGGGAGCTCACAGATGAGTTATTTTGGTTTAAAATAAGCCACAAAATGAGCCACAGAGCATCTAGCACCCCAAAGCTTCTGGGGCCTGTCAGCCTCAGACTCCTTACCTACACAGTCCAGAGATACAGCTGCAGATATTAAAGCTGATAACATTATATATCTGAGACAATGCCTTAGGTATATTACATTAGCAGCATCTTACTGTCCTCCAGTACTGAATGGATATGTATTCACCCTGCAGCCAACCAGATAATTTTGCTTAGCGCAAGAGGTATAGGAGATCTAAGATGTGACTTTTTTAGCTTCAAAATAAGCCACAAAATGCACCACAAAGCATCTAGGACCCCATGGCTTCTGGGGTCCTGGTGGCCCTATGACCCAAAGCTTTTTTTAAAAAGTTGCAGACTGCATAAAAAGAACCCCCCTTGTGAAAATCCTGGCAACGGCCCCGGAAAGTACACTGCAGGAGTAAAGAACAAACACAAGGTAAGGCAGGAGTAGGTAAATAGCTGGTTATCTATGTTTAGCAAAAGCGAGAGATGAACTGGCTATAATGGCTACACAAAAAAGCTGTAACACTTCAACTTAAACTATAAGGTAGCAGAGAATATAATTAAGTAAAACACAACCAAGGATTACAATTACAGGCTTTTTGTGCTAGGTAATATGGCCTCAATATACGGTCCAAAAATAGCCCAGCAGAAAGAAGCATGAACCCCCAGGCTAGCAGCAATTCTGGTAATCCGGCAGGAGTGCTCCACGGGTCGGGTAGCAGCTTGGCTGGTGTTTAAAGGTCTGGCAGTGCTTGTTGCCAATTTCTCTTTGATTAGCCTGTCTGTAACCCTCTGAAAATTGTTTTATGAGTGACACTGACATTGGATATGCCCATCTTCCCCACAGAGGTAGCAATAAGTATCACCTCTACATACTGACCATCAAGGGGTTCCAGCTGGCAAGTTCCATGGGTGCCCTCCTCCCAGGCAGGGATCCTAGGTGATTGCAGGGTTTGATGGTTCTTGGATTCTCCCATTATTTTCTTTAGCTCAGTCAGCTGAGTATGGACTTCCTCCAGTGAGATTGCATTTTAAGCTCACTCCCCAGTGCAAGGCTCACACTCCAGTGCTCAAGACAGTTGACACAACATTACTTGGCACAGGTGTGCTGGAGATTAAGGGCTCAAACTCCCTGGGGGTTAAGTTGGTCATGCCAGGTTGGACTATCACACTTTTCATTTCTTGAATTAGTCTCTGGCACTCTGTCAAATCAAGAGATCCATGCTGTCCAACACTTGGGCACTGGCAGTGGATGCAGATGGGTGTCCACACCATTCCATTTGTTTGTCAGCCTCTCTAACCTCCCACAGCAAGACTTAGTGGGAGGGTGGATCAACTAGTTGCTCTTTTAAGCACAACTTTAACAACAGTGACTCTGAAAATCAGGCAACCTTCAGCACTTGCTCCAGGAGCATCTTGTTCAGGTCCTTGAACTCTATTCCACCTCAGTGGTACAGTTCCTTTAAGGCCATCTTGAATCAGTATAGATAGGTAGAGAGGGGCTCCCCCAGCATTGTCTGTGGGTCTTGAACTTCCAGTGCAAGTCATCACAGGATTTCATACTTCCAAACACACTGTCTAGAGAAGCAAGATGTTCATCTGCTTGGTCCTGTAGGTCTATGGCACACACGACCCAGATGGTGTCCAATGCCAGCCCCTTCAAGCTCTTGGCCACTCTTTTGCATATTTTCACCTTGATGCATTGTTACTCATGTAGTATTGGAACAGCATAATCTTTCCAAGTCTCATAATCATCTTCTCCAGCAGGGGTAGGGATGGTGCCAGAAAACATTCTTAGGTATCTGTAATAGTCTGATCCAGCGGAGTGCGCTAGCTCAGATTAATCAGAGGCTGCCCTGGGAGGCAACAGGGTCTGCACATCCTTAGAAGTCTTCTCTTCACTAGCCAGCAATAGTTCTAGTTTGGTCTTGAAATTCCCCACAGTGTTCAGGTGTTGTAAAGGAGATTTTGGGGTGACAGGACTCACTTTGCTTATCACCACACAGATCTCCTGAGACTCTTCGGGTATCACCAGAGCTGGCAAATTCACAGCGCTCAAGTTCTTCTCAGTTTCCACAATTATGTTTCTAAACTAGGTACCTGGTTCTGTAGTCACTCTAAATTTTCATGTTTCCACAATCTTTCAGTGTGTCCTCAAACACTTCTAAGATGGACTCCTTGTCCTGCTCCTTGGCCACATTCTTTACCAAGAGCACTTTCTGAGTGTCCAAATCCTTGAGCACACACCATACATAGTTTTTATGGTGTTTTTTTCTGGTTTTCTCTCTGGTCCTGTCCTCTGTCTCGGCGTGAACATGTTCACAGAACTTTTTTCGGGGGCGGGGGGACTCAATGACAAAAAGTCTCAAAAGCTCCCAGGTGTGTCCAGATATTCTACAGGAGATAACAGCAATGCCTCCAATGTGTGAGCCCTGGGACATTGTGTCCAGGTTCACAACCCTGTCTAATGACTGTACATGACCCACCTGGTTGAGGAGGTTGAGTTCATTCTTTCTCCTGTGGTGGGGGCTTGTCCCAGAACAAATAAACAATGTGGTACCTCTACCAAGAGATAATTAGTGGGTCAGATATTGTGTGCAGTACCACCTCCTGGAATGCAGTGCCTAGCCACCTCCCTGCACAGGACTGGACCATCCCTGGAGTCCACTAGGACAGTTACTACCTTTGCCAATAAACACTTCAGTCATATTGTACAAACTGTGTGCAAACACAGAAGTAAAATTCAGCCAATTAACAGTGCTTTTATTTAAGGACACAGGACAGGCAGCTGGAATAAAATAAAGGGTTAAGCAGTTGCAAGTCATCTTGAGTGCTGTCACACTGTAGCATTGCACCCTAATAGGCACTGTACTGTGGGTCACTACCACCCTCTAGATCCCACACAGTTTGAGGAAGCACACCACTAAATAAGGAACACAAAAAAGATTACTTATTCAGCACAGGGTGGGGTGAACCTTTTAACTGACACCAGTAGGGAAACTACAGTTTCAAGTTTAACACAAATACCAAATGACTCTGGGTACCCCAGCATTATACTAGAGTCCCAGCGCAGGTCTAGTAGCTACATTGCCTGGGTTCTTTTGGTGCTGCACTTAATGAAAGTTAGCAAGCTTGCAATTTAACCCCCCAACAGACCATAGTGGGCTAGCACAATAATTTAAAGAAATTGAAGTCTAAATAGAGAATGATTGAAGCTAAACTTGTAATCCAAAGTTGGAAAAGCACAATGACCCAGACAGCAATGCCAGCACTCACATGACCCACGGAACAGCAGTTCAGTCAAGGTAGGGAACAACACACAGCAGCAGGTCAGGCAACAATCAGGAGCTTTGGACTCTCTTGAACATTCTACAGCAACACAGCTCTTCTGGATCAACTTTCAGTCACAGGAGCATTATGCAGCAGCTTCCCAGTTCCTAAGGAGCCTAGAGCTCAGGAGTGACCCCCGCAGTCTGACTCCCCTGTGGATCAAGAGTGCACACATAAGTACTCAAGGCAGATGCCCCATGGCTTCCTGTTTCACAGTCTACCCCATTAGATAAGGGCTAGCAGGCCCCTTACCTGACTGTGGAGCAACCTGGACAGGTCTCTGCCTCTGTCTCTGCTTGGTACAGCTCAGCAGCTTCAATATGCAGCAATGGCCCACAGGCTCACAGTCTAAGCAATTTCTTCTCTCAGTGGCTAGTCTGGAGTAGTCTCTAAAAAAAGAGTAAACCCAGGATAAGGCTCTCAGAGAACCCAGAATGAGTCCTGGTTAAGGCTTGCAGGATTGTTGGACTAGCTAGGCCTCTGATTAGATCTTACCAGCAGTAGGTCTGAACACCTCAGTGGTCTCTCAGACTGCTCCAAGTTTCTCAAGAGCCCAGCATCTTCTTCCTCACAGTTCAATGACCCTTTGGATGGCACGCTATCCTTCAGTCCTTCTGCCCTGTCCTGCCCTCTGATTCACCCTCATAGCCTGCCAGTTCATTTGAGAGGGTCCCACATTGCATCATCCTCTCACAATCACTTGTTGGGCTTGCTGGGCTCTGAAGCCCTCTGATTGGTTGGCGGGTTGGCTGGTGAGGTCAAAGGGCACAGAGATGGCTACCCCCATGTTTAGATGGAGTCAAGTGCTACAACTTCTATTTTATTCAGTTCTGTTTCCCCAATTTGTGTGCTGACCCTTTAGGTACCTGTAGCCCCTCCTGGGCTGATGACTGGTTGCGTCAGTGGGGTTGTTGGTAGAGTGAGTCTGACATTGGGTTGGAAGGAGAGATAGCACTAGGGAGGAGCCCTGCACAGCATGAACTCTCTCTCTCTCCTTCAATTAGCTTGCCAGTGATGGCAGTCTGCAACCAGATGCATGGAGCACCAAAGAACAGTGGCTCTTGGTCCCTCTCTCCCCCGTGCCCACTGTCAGTCTCAGGGCACCAATTCAAGAAATGTGGCTACAGCCACAAAGAAGAAGGATGCTTGAGGCACTGAAGTCTTGTGCTGCCACCCGGCTCTCTCTTCATGCTACACAGGCGGTCAAGCAATAGAGAGCTGGCAGCAGTGCAGGACCTCCAGAGGGTGGTAGCGGTAGTTCAGGTAAGTCCCCTCCCAAGGAGGGGATTACATTTTCTGTTGTTGCTTGAGCAACTGACTTTCTAGTCTTAGTCTCAACTCTATGTACTCTTTTTTTATGTATGCATAACTGGGACCCATAGCAATTAAATCCAGCAAGTAAACAAAAGTAGAAATTGTTGTATACTTAAATGAAATACCCAGACTCCTTGTGTCTAAGTGGTAGGAGTTAGGGTGTGTAAGTCAGAGGCAACCATCCAAAAGAGTCATACTTGACAGCAGTTTCAGTTAGGTGTCCAAGACAGCACACCTTGAGTAAATAAATCAATTTACATACACTCTAAAAGAGTGCCTAGAAGCCTAATTTGCAAAAAGAGTTAACAAGGTTTCTGCCAAATCTCTGGTTTGCTAGTAGTGTTTATTCTGTATAATACTGGTTGCTGTCACCACCCCTCTCTCTAGGGTAGCATCACTAACACCCCACTTGAATGGACTGTGTCCTAAGGTTAGCTAGTTAAGGACCTACCAGAATTTGGCTGCTGCCAATACCTCCTTCTGAACGGTGATAGTGTTTAAATTGTTTATTACTGGTGCTATCACCACACTGTTTTTGTGATTTGCTAACACCCCTCATGGCTAATTGTGTCCTAGGGCTACAGGTCAGTAACTTACCTGATTTACTTGCAAACTGCTGTCACCCTTCCTCGCTGCAAACATGTTCCTTGCAATATTAATGCTGCTGACCTGCTTACTCACAGTATTTCTACCTGAACCTATTGAGCCCTCAGAGATATAAGAGGCTATCTCCCTTGGTCCCACATTAAAACCAAGGCCCACTGATCCCCCTGAACAACCCTACAGTACCTGAGGCAACCTGCCATTTGCCCCCCACGTTGAACACCAAACCCTAGTGGCACATAGGGAGGGCCATGTGTTTGCCCGACATGGCCATATCTCCAGGGCCAACTCCTGCCCCTCCTTCCTAAGACTAAAATCTGGAGACTGAAGCAGAGACATTACAATAATATTACTTCTACTGTCCAACAATGTCCATCCCAACCAAAGACCCTGCTGGTAACTCTGGATCTGGCACCTGTGGCCAAGGACTATTGAACACAGTCTCCCTAAGTATCAGTAGTCTCCTACCCAGATTTGCCCAGTTCAAAGCCTGGGTTGAGTTAGTGCAGCCAGCTGTTGTTGCCTAACTGAAACTTTGCTCAGTCCACACATACCTGATACCACAATCTCATTGCCAGGTTTCAATATCTTCAGGAGGATAGAATAGGCAAGTGAGGTGGGGGCTGCCTTATCTACTTCAGATCAGGCCAGCAAGCATCTAAAATCACAATCAAAGACCTAACACTGGACTGTAAATGCCTAGTAATAAAGCTTTTGATAGGGTGAGGGTACAAATCTCTTGTCATCCTGTCTGTATATAGCCCACTGGGTAAACAGAACCCGGGCATACAGTCACTTACTCGCTACTTCATGCAACTCAGTCAGAACTGGCAATACATTGTTTTGTTTTTTTTGTTTCTGTTGCTGGGCACCACTAGCTCCATGAATGGGCTCACTAGGCTCCGGCAGCCACCCCCATCATAGGCGTGGCTTACCCCTCCCAGAGTGGGGTCACCAAGAGACTGTGAAGGGCTAGAGGGGTTGGCACCAGAGACAGTTCATTAGCGGGGCCAGCAGATTTTGCTGCTGTAAGTCCCTCAGAGGTAGGGACATGCAATGACAACCTGTGTCTGCCCCATACATGAGGTGCCAACTGCGGTGGTACTGCTGGCCTCCACCAGGGGTCCGTCTTGAATTGGACGTTCGACCCCCCCGCCAGAGTAGGAGAGAAGTCCAGCAGATGCTCCACCATACTCCCCCCGGCCAGCCCTCTGACTCCTGGATCCATTCCCTAACCCGGGTCGTCTGCGTCACAGACAGCAGCCATGCTCGAATACATTGTTATTGACACCTATGCAAAAGAAGAATCAGTTCCTATAAAGCTGCCAACTTTTGTACCATCCAGTCCCACAGCCTAAGAGACCCTTAGCAATTCTGGTCCACTATTTGCACACTTATCACCCAGGGTCCAAGCAACCTTCCTTGTGGATCTCTTTCCTGAACAGACCTCTGACTGAACAATCCAAAGTTGCCAATGCCCTCAATGTAAAATTAACTGACTACCTCTCCAAACTCCCCCATACAATCCTAGTCCAACCCTCCCTAGGTAACATGCCATTAACTCAAACATACCCCCTTTTACTTTAAGTCTATCTCCACCTGTGATACTCACAAACTCCTCATGAGCCTCCCCAATAGGGAGAGTGCTGGTAGTGATGGTGTCTCCCCGCTTCTTCAAAATTGTGGCCAATGCCATCGCCGTGCCTCTCACTTGGGTTTTCAACCTCTCCCTCACCACTACCTCAGTACTCCCATATGGAAACAAGCAAGAGTTGTCCTGGTCTTTAAATCTGGGGGCCCTAGCCTCATGGACAGCTACCGCCCCATTTCCATCCTCTCTCACCTTGGTAAACTACTAAAGAGAGTCATTCACCACCAGATCACTGACTAAGTATCCAAATACAACCTCCTCTGCCCACAGCAGCATGGCTTTAGAAAGGGCCATAGCACTATTACTGCCCTGGCCTGTTTCTCTGATCATGTACTCCATAACATGGACAATGGTAGATCCACTGGGGCAGTCTTTGTAGACTTCTCCAAAGCTTTTGACACGGTGAACCACAATATCCTCTTTGACAAACTCAGTTGCCATGGCTTGTCCCCTACCTCTTCTGTCTGGTTCGGCAACTACCTTTCTGGCTGCACCAAATGGGTCTGTACCAGAGACACCTCCTCTGCTACTCTGCCTGTCTCCACCAGCATCCCCCAGGGATTGATCCTTGGGCCCATTATTTTCTCCCTCTCCATAAACTTACTTCCTAAAGATAATCTCTCCTGCAAAGTGTTAATGTATGTGAACAACATTGTTCTGTATCATAGTGACAAATTCCTGGCATACCTCTCCACCACGGTCACCACTAACTACTGCAGTGCCCATCACTGGTTCCTTACAAACAGACTGCTGGTTAATCCCAATAAGACTAAGGCCATGCTTTGTGGCTCCATGCTCAGACTAACTAAGGTAGCACAGACCAATGACACTCTTATTGTCCTATCTCTAAAAAGCTCACCCCTAGAGATGGTCAACTCCTTCAAATACCTTGGCATAACCCTCAACCTCTCACTAACCTTCTCTGACCACATCAAGACTACTACTCATTGCATAAACCAAAAACTGGGGATAGGTTACCAGTTGATAAACTACCTTACCCATGAAGCCTGACTTGCCCTCGCCCAGTGCAGCCTCTTCCCACTGCTGGATTACAGCACCTTCATTTATTCCCAAACTTCTACCACTGGTCTATCTAGATTAAACAGTACATATAATATCTGTCGAGTTGCCCTTCTGGCACCCCACTCCACCCATCACTGCTCCCTCTACCAAGACCTAATATGGCTCACTCCTCAGGCCAGACATGTTTACTTCCTTGGTTGTATCATCGACCAGGTCATTACAGAACAAGGTGCCTCCTCCCTCTCCTCCCTCCTCCAACCCGAGTCATGTCACCACAACCTCCACCACTCCTCTAGTCTCTTGCCGGATTGTCTACAGGTCTCCACATATATGGGCAAAAAGGCCTTCTCTTCTGCTGCTTGCACATTGTGGAATAGCCTGCCAACCCACCTTAGGTCCCTTGAGTCCCACCAGCAGTTCAATTCACTCTTGAAGACACACCTAATGGCCATGTCAAACTGCTCCTGATCCCCTGGATAAATGTCACGGAACTGCCTACAACATGAACTCCTTAGGATATCCTGGAATATTGTATTTGAACTTGCTATCCTGTGCCAATTTTTACCAAGTTGGTGGCCTTTCCTGTATGTACTTATATTCACTTATCTTTTTGGTTGCATTTACAATTTCCCTTTTCCACTTGTACTTTTGCTAACCTGTACTTATGTCTGTACTTTTATTGCTCTGTATTCTACCCGAAGTATTGTGCTCTCTTGTACCATCTCCTTGGACAGGGTCATGCCTGAAAATGGTCTTTGCAATCAGTACACCCACCCAGAAAATAAATGCATAAATAAATAAAATAAATACATTGATGACTTTAACATCAGTTGGAATGCTAAGTCCAGTACAGTTCATAGGGATAAGATGTCCAGTTTATTTCTCACAAAATGGTCACTGAGCATACCAGGATCAATTATAAAACAGGCACCATGATGCTACTCATTATACACCCTGATAGGGTTAAAGTTGTCAGAGTTCTGCCAGACTCTCGTGACCACGTCCCAGTGCAATGTCTATGAGCAGTTAAACAGACAAGGCCACCCCTCTGGATCACTGTCCTAAACAAAATGAAGGTGCCTATATTTAATTATTACTTAGCACAAATTGATTGGAGCTTCTTAGATACCATTCCTGATATTGACTCGGCCTTGGAATTCTTTGTTTCTGAATTTACACATGACTGTGATAAATTAGTACCCTTTAAAAACACAAGGCAATATGACCACTGTCAGGATGGATCACCCATGAAATCCTTGCTGCATGAGGCAGAAGGACAATCTGTGAGCCAGAGAAACAAGGTCCCATGTCCACCTGCAAAGGCACAAGGAAGCCTGTAGTAAGTGCACTAGTATGATTAGAAAAGCCAAATCTGATTTCTATAAGGCCCAGCTTACCCAGAACATGAGCAATGGCAAAGATTGTGGACATCTCAGAGCTCCTTGGCAGGGAGTTAAAATCACTCCTCAGATGCTCATGGTGGAGGATTGAGAGGTCCTTGATCCCACCAGAATTGTCAGGTACTTCAACACAGCCTTTACTGACCTCAGTTCCATCATCCCCACTGAGTCTGCCCAGACTGAAGGAACCTGGTTCTGAAACCTCCCAGATGGTGGGTTATGAACCAGGGTACCCACAATTCTACTTTAAGACTGCTTCAGTCAAAGACACCTCAAAATACATCAGTATGGTATTTGGTGAAGCTAGGTAAGGGGGTGAGTCAGCTGGTACGAAACTTCGAGGCATGGTGGTAGAGGAACTTTCCCTTGTACTAGTTGCAGTTCCCCAAGAAGTGAAAATCCACATTGGTCACACCAGTTCCCAAAGCATAGATCACACTAGTCTTTCCAATTATAGGCCCATTTCTATTCTGCCCCCGGTCTAAGACCCTCTAGAGAATACTCTCTGACTAGCTTGTTACATACATTGAAAATACAATGTCTAGTATGTTCAGCAGCATAGCTTCTATTTAACAAACTCCTTTGCCTGGGTTTGTCACAGAACACAGTTGACTGGTGCCACAGCTATCTCTCCAGTCACTCTGAGTGTGTGAAGATCAATTAATCTTTGTCTGACACTAAGAGAATAACTATTGGTGTCCCCCCAGGCTCCATCTTGGGCCCACTATTTGGCATCTTCATAAATCAACTGCTCGATGCCTGTCAGACAGACAACATACTCCCCTGTGCTGAAAGTGCAGTCATTTATTCCAAAAACCCAACCTTGACAGTCTTACTACTGCTCTCCAAGTAACTTCAGATCACTAGAAAGCTGGTTCTCTAACAACAAGCAGGTCCTAATTACAAAAAAAAAAAACAAAGACCACGCTCTTCTCTAGCCTTCTACATAAGAAGGATATTCCACCCTTTGTCATCCAAAAATGACCAAGGGCAAAACCTTCAACAGGTGGAGCTCTTCCAATACCTTGGAGTAACTCTGGATGACACCTTATCTTTTGCATACACCCCCCCCCCAATAGACGATCTGGTGGCCTTAGCCAACAGAAGACTGAGTGCCTTGTACAACAACTGGAACAATCTAGTCAGATGCTAGACACCTTATTGTGACCAGCTCCATTCTGTCACTAATAGATTATGACCTCCCTGTCTAGACAGCTGCCTGTGATACAGTGCTAAAAAGAGTAAAGCTGATCTGTAATAACTAGGTGTGCTGCTATGTACTGTACTTGGTGCAGATAACCACACTCACAGTTGTACCCTTTATGTACTCAGTAACTGGCTACCTTTACCTAGCAGAACAAAGCTCCAGATGTATTTGCTTGACAAAAAAGCACTCCTGGGTCTAACACCCCTTGCTTTAAAACATTGCTTCCGCATTGTCTCAGCAATACAACACCAGGGACATGGCCATGAAGGCCCTTAAGCCTCTGTTCCAGTGTACTCAGTTTGTCAAGCAGTCATTTGCTCTTAGGGCCTCTAACTCATTAAATGAATTGCCTGATACACTGTTGAACCTCCCCCCCAAGTTTAATCAGTTTAAGAGATCTTTGCAGTCTGCTTTTACAGTCCAATGCAACTGTAACTGTTAAACTGTTTTATTTGGTTTCTCTGTATATACTGTATGACCTATGACTTTTTACACAACGATCTGTATGGATTTGTTTCAAAACTGTATGTAATTGTTCCATCTTAAGTGCATTGAGCCTGACATGACTGCATTTCCTTTGGAACTGGTTATTGTACTTGTACATTTTTGGTGACTCTGTCTTTAACATGGAACCACTGCAAATGAGCACTTGTGCTCAAGGTAATCTCTGTAAGTTTCAATAAATAAATAAAATAATTTAATGTTTCCTTCTCATGATGGAGCAGCACAGAAAGGGGTGGTAAGTTGGGAAACCATCTAAAGAGTCACACTTGACTGCAACTTCAGCTGGGTGTCCATGACAGCACCAGGATAGAACCAGGATGCCACCCTTGAATTAAGAAATCAATTTATATAAACTGGGTACCAGTGCTGGGTACTTAAAATACCTAAAATAGACAGAAAAAGCAGGGGAATAAGTGTGGAATAAGCCCGACCCAGGAAGCCTAATTTTAGGTCCCCTTTTTATGATGTAGCAGCACAGACAGTAAGACATTTACAGGCCCTTTATAGTTGTAAGAGGTTGTATTTCATCTCCATGGAGCTAGCAGTCCCATGATAACTTTATCCCTACATGGGATTCTTACAAATTGAAAATGCTGATGCCAGAGCTGGCCCCCTAGGCTGATGCCTAGACTCACACTGGAGTACTGGTTAGGAGATTTAGATCACAAATGTCTTGGTTTAATGTTTAAAGTCATTACACTGCATCATACAGAATAACTTTACTAGTTATTGATGATCTATGCAGGTCACTTGTAGAGTCATTATCTTTACTTTCTGTCTGTTGCACTGGTTGCTGAACCAGAATATGCTGGGCCCTCGCCAGCTACAGCATTATCAGTTTCTTTTGATTGTCTTGTTTTACTGTTTTCTTTAAAAAAAGTTATTAAAGGGATAGTAAACATTGCAGGGGTCACTCAAATTGTGAAAGACCATGAAAAGATATTTCAAATGAGGCACTGGACATCTTGTAGGTGTCAGGAGTCCTGAGATATGGCTACCTAATTAATCTGTAAATCACAACAAGGTAGCAGTCATTTTAGAACAAGAAGTGTTGTCACTGAGGGGCACACTGCATGTTGTTAATTACAACTTGCCCCTCAATGACATCACTGTTGGTATCATGATTAAATGAAATGGCTGCTGCCTTGTTTTCATTTACAGATGATTTAGATATTCATAACTCAGGACTCCTGACACCTACATGTAAGCCCAATACCTCATTTGAAAGATCTTTTTATTGGCTTTCACAATTTGAATGACCCCTATAATGTTTACTGTCCCTGTAAGATATACATGTTCTTCTTGCTGTAGTATGAAAAGGCCTTCTCCTGATGCATCCAGTGAGTACAACATAGAAATGTTCAATATTACATTAGGTAAGAGGAATTCTGAAAACCCCTTGTATATATTTGTAGACATCTCCTTGCTCGGAGTACATATTAACAAGAAGGTGTACTTTGGGAATTTGTCAATGGGATCCAAATTAAAGGAGGCATGTATTATGTCAGTGTCAGTGGCTCAGTAGGTAGCACACTCGCCTCTGAGGCCGGAGATCAGAGGGCTGTGGGTTCAGTTCCCACATCTGGCATAGGTTAATATCCCAGTACTGACACTGTAGTGCAGCATGAGAGGGTGCTGCACTTCTGAGGTGCCGTCTTTCAGATGAGACATTAAACTGAGGTCCCATCTGCCTGGATTGGTGGTAGTTCAGGTGGATGTTAAAGATCCCATGGCACTTATCGAAAGAGTAGGGGAATTTCCCTGGTGTCCTGGCCAAATTTCCCTCATTCACTAAAAAAATACCACTAACAGCTTAATCTGGTTCAAGGTCAGTTGGCATTCATCTGTATCCCCCTCCCCCGGGTCGTGCCTGAAAATAGGCAGGATTTGTCTAGTGCACTTACCCGGTCAACAGAAACTAAATAAATAAATGTAGTTGTCCTATCCTTGTTTCATATTCATATAATTCTTCTCAGGTTACACTTAATGGCTTGACCATTTTCTTTCACATACAAAGCACCACCATCAAAAAGACCATATTTTTTTTTAATTACAGTAGTAAGAAAATGCAAGGTACAAAACACATTCATAGGAAAAAGAAAACAATGGCAGTTAATTCCTTCTTAATGTACAATTACATGAGGTTTGACTATATATTCAAACAGGTATATAGAAGCAGACTGCAAGACTATCATGAACTCCGTCCAATATAGTTTTTGGTATTTTGATATGACACTAAATAACATTAACAGAAAATAACGGGTGCTCTATAACTTGAAATACAGTATGTCAACCGAAGTGTGCTGAGGATTGTTAAAGAGACACTGTCAACCTTTTTGTATCATATTATTTTTAAGTAAAACCCACATTTTATGATTGTTTACCTTTCTAAAATTAATTGACGTTGCTGATTGTTTTATCTGCCTCCTTGCTTATTAGAACTTAAATGCATGGTAATGTATTGCTATACCAACCTTGTTTGCTTCAAATCATTGAAGCACTCTCACTGTATAATTCCTAAACATTAGAAATACCCTCACACAGTGCAGACACTCATGATACCATGGTCCCCTCTATTCCCACTGCATAATGAGTGGCTAGATTGTGTTGTGGGTGTCACTGAGTCCAGGAAAGATGCAGTGGGAGTTGGTCAAGAAATGCAAACAAACATGTTTTGGTGTGGTAAGACCATTATGGTGGGCACTCAGTTGTTCACTTTTTAAAAGAAAAAAGTGATCTGAATCAAACTACCAGCTACATCAACAGTCTGTATAGATGTGAACAATCATAAAATATGTTTTTTAAACTAGGGACACTTTGAGGCCTAAGGGGGTTGACAGTGTCCCTTTAACTCTATGATTGCCTCATTGTTGGAATATGGTGACCTATTGTATGCAGGGGCCCCAGGGATGGAGCTTGACAGATTGGATATTATGATTGGCAGAATGGATCGCTAAGTCCTTGATGCTCCAAGAACAACCCATCAATGTGCTTTACATTGAAGCTTGAATTGGCTCTGATTCGGAACAGAAGGAATTTGCACCTTCTGCAATTCATGTTTAAAGTTTGGAAGGGGAAGGTACCAACCTGCATCCTGTATTTGTTTAAGATTAGAGTGCCTAAACAGGGGCTGAGATATGCAGTGGGCCTAGAAGATAGTGTCCAAAATTTTAACTTGGAGATTGGTAGGGCTTTGATTCACTACAGAGGGGCAGTACCCTGCAATTCTATCCCTGTAGCTCTCTGGAAGCTTAATTTTTCCATTAGACTAGGCCACTTAAAGAGCTGGATGATAGAATAGGCAAGTGCACCACTACCATGCTGCTCAGGTGAAGTTACATGACATAGAAACATAGAAACATAGACTTTGACGGCAGATAAGGACCGCTGGCCCACCTAGTCTGCCATTTCCTACCTAGAGGATAAGCTGCAGATCCTATTTAACCAATAGCCTATTTCTTCCTACCCCCACAAAATTGCCTTATGTCTGTCCATGCATTCTTGAATTCTCACACGGTTTTAGACCCACAACCTCCTCAGGAAGGCTGTTCCATGTGTCCACCACTCCTCTGCTAAAAAATACTTCCTCACATTGCCTCATGCCTGGCCCCTCTATCTTCAAATTGTGTCCCCTTGTTCTTGCACATCTCTTTTTCTGAAAGATGATACCCTCTTGGACTTTGTTGATTCTACTGAGGTACTTAAACATTTCTATTGTGTCCCCCCTCTCCCTCCTTTCCTCAAGGGTATACATATTAAGCTCCTTTAGCCTCTCCTCGTATGGCTTCTCTTGCAGACCCTGCACCATTTTAGTTGCCCTCCTCTGAACTGCCTCTAACCTGTCTATGTCCTTGGCGGAGATGGGGTCTCCAGAACTGGACACAGTACTTCAGATGGGGTCTCACCAACTGTCTGTACAGGGGATGACAACTTCCTGTTTTCTGCTGGTGATGCCTGTCCCTATACATCCCAGTATTCCCCAGCCCTCCCTACCGCCTTCTCACATTGCTTGCAAAACCTTAAAGGTCATCTGATATGATTATCCCAGGTCCCTTTCCATTTTGTTGTTGTTACTACCTCCTCTCCCATTGTGTAATCTTCCCCTGGGTTTTGTTTCCCAGGTGCATTACTTTGCACTTCTTTGCATTGAATCCAAGCTGCCATACTTCTGACCATTCCTCCAACCTTGCCAAGTCCCTTCTCATCCTTTTCACACCTCCTTGTATCAACCCTGTTGCAGATCTTTGTGTCATCTGCAAAGAGGCATACTTTTCCTTCCAGTCCCTCTGCAATGTCACCTATAAAGACATTAAAAAGGACTGGACCCAGTACTGAGCCCTGTGGTACCCCACTAGTAACCCCTCTTTCTTCAGAGTGGACTCCATTTACAATTACGTTCTGTGTCCTGTTGTTCAGCCAATGTTTTACGCAGGCTACCACCCTGGGACCCACTCCCAGGCTGGTTAATTTGACTACTAATCTTTTGTGTGGGACTGTGTCAAATGCCTTGCTAAAGTCTAGGTAGGCCATGTCCACAGCCCCTCCCTGGTCTACTACTTTGGTCCAGGGAGGCTTGGTGTTGGGGCAACCATCTGATTCTTGTATTTAGCCAGCCATTGCTATAATTGTTATAAAACCATACCTGATATAGGTGAGGTATTTGTACTGAAGATCTTTTGTAACTCATGAACTGTAATTTGTATTCTTAGTCTAGTCATTTGTATTATGTATACAAATATTAAATCTGTTAACTCTCATATTCTTGTCTAGTGTAAAACTGACTTAACTCATTTAACTTATTATAATTAATGGGTCTTCCTTTTTACCTAAGACAAACCATGGCATTATTTCTCATAATGAAGGAGTGTTTATTACAGCAAACATGCACATGGTTTTCCCTCGGTCTGCGCACACACCTGCCGCAGTTCTTCCTCCTGGACCATTGACTGCCTCCTCTTCCATAAGAGACAAAACCACCACTGGGATTTGGTGGTAAGTGACTGCAAACAAAATCAAAATATTAAAAAGAAAATGTTTGCCTACGAGCAGGAGGAAAAAATAACATGTTTAAATAAATAAATAAAAAGGACAGCAGACTGCACACTTGAACCAAAGCGGACCGTGGCCGCACAGGAGTCAGGGACATCTTTTCTATTTTTATTTTATATAATTGCTGTGACCAAAAAAGGAAGACCCAGCAAATTATATAAAATAAAGTGTGATGTGCTGTGTGTAAATTCAAAAATTACACACACCACTGTGGAGGGGTTGTGGGATAACAAATGGACCAAACACAGACCTTCAGGTTCAACACACTATCACTGTGTGATGTTTATTTAAAACACAGGGGATAGCCTTAAGCAATGGCATATCCCTTCTTCTTTTGCAATAACAGACTATGCATGTCCTTCCTCTGCACTTAACACCTTCTGACCCACTGATCTACTAATCTATCTTTGCTGTAGAAATGAACTATCCTCTGTGTTGGTCTTGTGTGTTTGGGTGATGCGGAGACCAAACAAGAAAAAACAAAAACAAGCTAAAGACAAAGAACCTCAGTGCAGAAGCACTGAAGTAAGGGTTACACCAAAGGGCACTGGCAATAAAGTTAAGTTTTAAAGAAACACAACATCACACATACCCCCATAATGCAAATCATCATGGGATGTATATGCAAATGACCATGACATTTTAGGCTGGTTCAGCTTAAAGCAGGAATGCATGGTGCCAAAGGGCCTCACAAACAATCTGTAAGTTACATGCATTTAAATAACACAACAGGGTTTTTCTGATAGCTCTACCCTGGTAACTTAATTTTTATAATACAGTCCCCTAGTAACTTTTTACCTTTATCAAAAACACCTAGTGCCGTACTATTTTCAACATTTACAGGTTTCATACACATAAGGCATATACATCAAGGTATTTTATGACATAGTGCTATTGCATACTAAACCCAACAACAAGGAGCACATCCTGTTGTTTAACATCAGCTCAGGGATCACCACAATAACCTCCTTGTATGAGGACCTGACAGGAAAAAGGGAAATTAAAGAGGACACTATACCATAGTCAAGAAAAGGGAGGGGGCCCCAATAGGTCGCCAACTTTATGAACTATAAATTGTAAAGGATAGCTTAGGCTAAGAAATAGAAAAACTGTTACAACAGATTTAAGAAAAGGTCAGTCCTCAAGAGTGGCAGGATCTCCCTGTCACAACCACTCCATATTTTATTCCATATGTATCGATATGATGAACTAAATTTGGAGGTGGAGGGTCTGTCTCTGTGTTTATGTGTTATAGAATTATATGATTTCCATTATTCTTACCTTACTTTTACGCACATGATAAGAATCAGATTAAATTAATTTATGACAATGCATGTAGCCTGAAAAACAAGCTTGACTTGTTTAGGACCTGGGTCATGACTGAAACCCCCTGATATAATAGCATTGCCCCATGTTCCCCCCCCCCCCCAAGAAATAACACATGCCACAACTTCTAGCTTTGGATGCTCACTGGCAATCATTTATTCAAAGGCTCACATTATAATATTTACATCCCAATATTTCATAGAACACAACAGTGAACATTACAATTAGACATATCAGTCCATTTCTTTGCATTGGACATATCAGTCCATGTCTTCCATCCTGACCATCTTCCTTTCTTGACCCTTCTCCTGTTTCTATGTTGCTCTTCGGGGTCCGGATACTTGAATCTGGCTTCCCCCTCCATCACCAAAACCAGGTACCAAACACTTACCCAGACTCTCCCCCTGCTAGGTACGGACACAGTGATCCATCCCCTAGCTCAATACCTCTCCCCTTTCCCCAGTTACTCCCATGCCTGGGTTCCTTTGTCCCCAGCCCATGGTGCCTACCACTCCACCCTCTTCCTGACACCCTTTTCTCCCCCCCGCTCCCACCCCTTTTCCACTGACCCATCTCCAGCTTGCGATAGAAGATGAGGCTCCCCCATTGCGGGCTAGTATCACAGGGCCCTCTTATCCATCACTCCTACTAGGTCCCCAAAAGGTTGCAAGAACAGGCACATGCCAAACTCTGACAGGTGCACCCCATCTGATCGGTACACATCAGCCTAATCAAATGAAATATCTCTATGCTGGATGTGTATCTCCCCATCTCTATAACTGCCCTAGCCAACTTCCTATTTAGGAGTTTTCCCACTGTTTCTACCACCTTAACTCCTTTAGTGCCTCTTCACACCCGCCGGGATGTGATCTCAGACCAGCCAATCACCACTCCCAGCCACCAGCTCTTCACCCTCTCCAGGTCAGCCACTATGTCCCAAACTAGTGATCCCCAAGGCAAACCCCCCTAAATCATTGCCCCCAAGATGAATAATTATGCAGTAGGGCCTGGCCCTCTACACCCGTATTTCCTCCCACAAAGGCAGCAGCTGGGCCCACCTCATGCCTCTAATGCATTTCTATTGCACTTTCGTGTGCTGTACGTCGGGGCACAACTGCATCCCTCTGCTTGTGGTGGCAGCAAACCTCTCCACCCAATAGATGAATGAGTGCCCCACAATCCACAACCTGCCACTTGGAGCCTGCCATGGAAAGAAAATAACATGAGTTATCAACATCAACACCTCACATATCTCTTATAACAATTGGATTGCCATTGCCCCACCCGCTTCACCTCTGCTACCATCTTCCCTCTCGCTGCCACCTCAGATGCTGCCCCTATCCAGAACGAGTGATGGGCAAACTCCCTGGGGTCCTCCCACACAAACAGCAGGGCCTTCCTAAGGATGGCTCTGACCTGGAAGCCCATCACCAGAGACCCATCCCCATGCTGAAACCATGCCCCTTCCTTCATGCCTCGAGATTTTCCATACTTCCCCATGGCCGCAACTATACACACACACACCCCAGTTGGTGCTTGTGTACCATCACCAAGGTGTCTTTTCCCCTCTGGTCCATCTTGGATCTAGGTAGCTGAATAACCACTGTGTCCTTGCCCCAAGTGACGTTCTCATATTGCAGTGCCTGTGCGGCAGCCACCTTCCTGGGTGCCACTACTTCCCCTACCCTGAAGGCACCTCCAGCCATGACTGTGAAGATGGCCTTGAACAAACAGGCCTCTTTTGCTGAGGTACAAATATGTTGCACTGCCCCTACCACCTTCATGAGTAAGGGCCCCATTATAGGCCTCCTTCTATCATACCTCATACCCTGCTCCCCTCTGCCACCCCATGACCATCTGCCTTACTGCCCTCCCCCCAGTCGCATCGGGCCACCCTTGATCCTGGCACATCCAGCTTATGCCCCCAACTGAACCAGCATGTTTGTGTGGGCCATCCCCTCCTCCCACCTTGCCACCGCATATTGCATTACCTGCTCCTCCCATACCGGCTCGGCTGTATCCCAACCCTGTTGAGCACGGAACTCCTGGAATCCTGCCCACACCCCTTCATAAGCCTTTAGGGTGTTGGCCGACCAGGACCCCCTATACAGGGCCCTGGCTTTCTCCTTCCAGTCTCCCACAGCCAGTATGGGACCCTGGTTCAGGATGGTGCTGCCTGTAGTGCCAACTCCTGAAACCTCTCTAGCTGAAAATGGGAAAGGTGGATTCGATCGAATGCAGGGATTTGGGATGGTCACATGCCTTCTCGGCCTACCCGTCACTTGTTTGAATTGATTTCTAAGATAAGTTTCAGTTAAAAACCACAACTCGTATGTATTACATACTAGACAAGTTACAGTTACAATTGCTACAGGAAACCACACTGGATCAAGGGAAAACCACAACAACATGGTTATCTTATATGCCATATAACACAGTCGGCTGACTTACGATATTCCCAAAAAGGAAACCAAAAACTGAACCTTCGTCAATCAGGTCTGATGCACCCCTTAACATTATAAAATAAAACTTATTTAAGTGAGTCTAAGATATACTGAACTCTGATAGTCTTCCTGTCTATTCAAAATACCTCTGCGTAACTTCTTATTTATTATCGTACTTATGTTAACTGCAAAGAGGTTTATCCTAAAGTGGTACAACTAAATTTTGAAATCAACAATATATTTGGTTGTTCAACTTGCTATCTTGTTAGATATCTACACGAACTTAGTGCTGCTGACATGGAGAGTGAGAGTATGGATTACCAACAGGCAAATGTACACCACAATAATATTCCAGTAGTTGAGAAAAAAGCTGGGGGATGGTCCATCTAAATGACAGTTATCAAAAGTAAGCATAGATAGTGATGACAGCTGAGTTGCTCAAGCGGTCACCACACAACCACTGACAATTATTTATTTTAATCAAATTATGAAGAAAATGGATGATATTAGTATAACTATTCTTGACATGTCTGACAGTTTAAAACAACTCAGGAAGGATACTGATGAGCATAGAGTTCTTATTTCTGATGCGGAATCTAGAATAAATAGTGTGGAAGATAAAGTTGAAAAGGATATCAGAGAGGGTATTGTGAATGCAAAAAGAATTACTAAGTTGGAGGCAAAACAGAGGATTTAGCGAGCAGGAGCAGAAGAAATAATTTACGTATTTTTGGAGTTAAGGAAGGACTTGAAGGGAGTGATGCACTAGCTTTCATTAATAAATTGCTGATCTCAATTGCTGGCCCACCTCCTGATTCTGCCCGATATGTGTTAGAAAGAGCACATAGATCCCTAAAGCCATCGCCGGGTCCTAATGCAAGACCTAGATCTTTTGGTTTTAAATTTCTCTACTTTCAACATAAAGTGCATGTTCAAAGAAAACTTAGAGATAAAGGTTCCATCAATTATGAAGGCTGCAAAATAAAAGTTTGCAATGATTTGTCTCCAGAGGTAATAAAGAAAAGCAACACATTCTTCCTAATTAAAAGAAAGCTTAGAGAAGCTAACCTTAAATACAGTCTGCTTTACCCCACAATTTTAAGAGTATGGTCTGCTGAGGGTCCTAAAGATTACAATGGTTATGAGGCAGCCAAATTTGGCCTGAAGAAAGACTTTGCTGCCCTTTTCTCAGACTTCCCATATTAAAAAGAGGGGGGGAAGAAAAACCTTGTAATGTCCTGTTAAAGTAATGTCTCAGGATTTGGGGGGGGGGGCTTTGGGAGAGTGAACCAGAAATACAAGAAAATCTAATCAAAAATGATGCTTTTAATTAAGGCTGCTGCTTTGGTTACTGATATGCTCTACCTACTCTTGTTCTGCTCTAGTTTTACCATTTCTTTTAGATGGTAAGCGGGAAGATAGTGCCTTACCCGATTATTGTGCTGCCTCAGGTCAAACTGCTGGTGTTAAATGCACAGATACTGGAAGTTTTAAATTACTTCATGGCTCTATTTCTGTTAATCGCTGGTTGGAAAATGCTTCAATAGTAAGATTGGCCTAAGAGAACTGTCGTTACTGTGACACAGAGGACGGAGGCTTGCTGTTGTCAGATGATGCGACTCTCATTTAAAACATAGCTAAGTGCAAGTTAAAAAGGACAAAATGTACACATATAGCATTTTTAATATTAACAGCACCAAGCTATAAATGGTAAAGCATTTAAAAATTGAGCACTTCACAATCAATGAGGTAAGATGACAGATGAGCTTGTTAGCAATTTAGACTAATAGGGGTATGTTTAATAAGGATGTTGTGCCTAGTTCACTCACTGTCAAGATGTGGAGAAGCTGGGTACAATGGAGTGGGCTAGACCTGCTGCTGACTAAGGTAGGTGCTATATTTTATGTTTTATATTCTAATAGCAGTTAGATATCTGGAATTGTTCTCTGTTATAGCCCTTCCTAACCGAGAATTGTAAATCACCTCTTGGTTACAGACATTAATGGGGAATTGTGAGTGGTTTTTTTTTATTTGTTGAACTTGCAGAGTGGATTTTTTTTTGGCCAAAAAAAAAACAAAAAATGTGGGGCATGCATGAGTACTGCCAATAAGAGGGAGAAATGATGTGAACACGTATTTTGAGGATTTGCAATTTTGTTGTTCACTACTCTTACCAAGCAGTTGGAGTTTCAAACTATGCCTCAGAACTGTCCTCATGCTGGCTTAATGGGTTCTATGCTCACTCATGCCTACTGTGAGGATGCTGAATGCTAAATGTGAGGCTTCAGTCATACTCCTGAGACTTTTGGGAAGTTTAGTTCTTCTGTGCCAACATGTCATCAAAAGATAAGCAGATCTATCCAAGATAAGCTTATTCAGGCTTTATCCTCTTAGGAAAAAAGGGGAAAGAAAAGGGAAAGGGAGAAGGAAAGAGGAAAGAAAAAAGGAAAAAAAACAATAGCTATTTGACTCATTAACAAACATAATGGTTTTTGTTGTAGTTTAAAACATGCATTTTGTAATTCATTCATGCTTCCACAATCCACACAGGTAATTTTCATCTGTACCATCACAGTTGAGAAGGTGGTTGCAGTGACTGACCCTGACTGTTGGCTCACAGGTATGAGTTCTCGCACTATTAAACTAGCGATTGGTGTTCTTGGTTATTTAAAACAGTATATGCTGGTTACATGGCTATATCTATTTAATAGATTTTTTTTTGTTTGTTTGTTTGATGACATATTACCTTTACTTTCAAACTAAACAGTACATCATACTATTTGGACATTTCAATCTATTTGCTGGAAAATTGTGAGATGGGGAAAGCAGAGGTATTATGTTTATGAAGTAGAAGTTTTGAAACTTAGTTTATTTCAAATAAATAGATATTTAAAGTTATTAGATGAATAGTTGTTCTAATATATCATTAAATATATGATTTCCTAGTTTAGAATATATTCTAATAGCATATGATGTTTTTTGTTTACTTTATAACTGTGATTTCAAAGTGAAGTCAGAGTAGTTGATTGAACAGATGTGAAAACTGTTATTTTATTTAATGTAGATATATTATCATTACCTTCTTGAGTGACTGGTGGGTAAGAAGAAGATTGTCTCAGTGATAGACACCCTTAATGACCTCATTCTGGAATGAACAAGGGAGAGGGTGGGGGAATGGTTTCTCTATCAAGAACAGTTATATGATTAGCCTTTGTAGTTCTTTTCTTTCACATCTTGCTTTGCATCTTTCTACACTTTTTTTCTTATGCTTTATGAGCATAACACATTTTCTCAAGGCTTCAGAGTGGATATTGCAATAGAGCTGTAACATCTCTGTAGTTGTAGACAAACTTAAAACCATATATAGACATAGAGAGAACATATGAACTCAGTGCAATACTTATGACAAGTAGTAGAACCTTTAATCTTATTACATGGAATGTGAAGGGCCTCAATCACAAAATTAAAAGATATTATGTACTAAGACATCTGAAGAATATGGATCCGTCTATTGTGTATTTGCAAGAATCTCATTTACATGGTGATTCTACCAATCTAATGCAAAGAGAATAGGTGGGTCAAGTATATGGCGCAGGATTTAACTCCAAGAAAGCAGGGGTATTAATTCTTATCAGAAAAGGAATCAACTTCCAGATGAATAATGTTATTACAGATCCACTGGGCCATTTTATTATAGTAAGTAGGAAATTAGAAGATGAGGAAGTCACACTTGTAAATGTTTATGGGCCTACTGGCTTAACACATGATGTGTTTAATGTTCTTTGCTCAAAACTTGGTACCTATTTAGGGAGTACAATTTAATTTGCAGGAGACACTAATAGTACATCAGACCCTTTGTTAGATACAACTAATGTGAGATACAGGTGCAACAGAGCAGATAGAAAGATTTACAAAATATGATAAACACGTTAGGATTAATTGATGCATGGATATTGTTCCACCCAGGACAGAAATCTCATACCTTCTGGTCAGAGTTTTGTCACTCAGGTTCAAGAATAGACCAAATTTATGGTCCTGAGACTTTTGTAGATAGAATAACTTTTAGCCTTATTTCGGAACAAGTTATTTTGAATCACTCGCCTGTCTTGATCTCCTTTAAAGAATATAATCAAGCAACTTTATCTAAGCATTGGAGGGTTAACAATTTCTTTTTAGAAGATGAAGATTTCCTTAATAACCTTAAGCAAGAAATTAAAACATTCTGGGAATACAATGAACCACAAGACACTTCTTGGGCAAATACTTAGGACTGTTTTAAATGTTACATAAGAGGGTACATTATAAGCATCTCATCTAGAATTAAAAAAAAGGAAAACAAAGAAACAAGAAATGTTGGGAAAAATAGCAGAAGCTGAAAAAAAAACTACTCCCAGATGCATCTGATGAACAATGGGCACTATGGTCTAGGCTTAAAACAGAGTATTTTGAGTTAATTAGAGGAGAAATAGAATTTGCTGTCAGAAGGGCAAGGCTTAACTATATTTACTCAGGCCCCAGAGTTACCAAAATATTAGCTATTAAGCTGAAACAAAACACCGGGGGTACTAGAATCTGTAAAATAAAAAAGTTAGGAAATGATTCTTTAATAGCTGATCAAAGTAAAATTTATATGGAATTTAGGAAATATTATAATGAATTGTATAATTGTGATATAGTCCTAAAACCTGATGCTTTACTGCAATTTTGCACTGGGATACAGTTACCTAGTATACCTGATAGCCATAAAAATATCTTAAACAGGCAAATAGAGAAGTTTGAGGTTGCTGTAGCTATAAAGGCATTTAAAAAAAACAAAGCTCCAGGACAAGATGGTTATTCATCCAATTTCTTCCATAGCCTTAGTGAAGAGATTGTTTCAGTTTTAACTAATGTATATACGGAAGCATGGCAAAGAGAGTATTTCCCAGACAGCATGATGAAAAGCATAATTACCCTTATTCTCAAATCAGGAAAGGAACCTGATAATTGCAAAAATTACAGGCCTATATCCCTGATTAATACTGATATAAAAGTGTTAGCCAAAGTCCTAACAGATAGATTGGAACAGGTTATGCCATTTTTAATTCACAGCAGACAGGTAGGTTTTATGAAAGGGAGGATGGCAGCAGACAATACTAGGAAATTGTTCCATATTCAAGAAGTTGCAAGTAAGTTAATGGTTGCTGTGGGACTACTTGCATTAGATGCAGAGAAGACCTTTGATAAGGTGTTACGGCCTCATATATTCAACACTCTTGACTTATATGGGTTTCCAAAATATTTCTCAAAATGGAATAACATACTATATAGAAATTTATTTGCATTAGTTATAACAAATGGGTTGATATCTTCTAGTTTTGCACTTTTAAGAGGAAGTAGGCAAGGCTGTCCCTTATCCCCCTTGCTCTTTAGTTTGACAGTGGATCCATTAATAAGAAAGCGAACGCAAAATAAACACATAAAGGGGATTCCTGTTCACAATAAGGAATATCTCACGTCTCTTTATGCTGATGATATTATTATTTCTGTACAGGACCCAATAAATTCCATTCCCAAGATTCTTCAAACGTGCGTGAATTTGGAAGTATCTCAAGATACAAATAAATAAAGAAAAATCTGTTTTCTTGCCCTTAAACAGATATTGTGAAAGGCAAGGAATGGAAGCTTTGGGTATTAGATGGGACATGGAAAGGATAGATTATTTAGATATTACCCTACACAAAACAATATAAAAGATATGTACAGAGAATTTAAAGAAGCTCAAATTGAATATTAATAACTCTTTAGCTAAATGGAATTGTTTACCATTGGGGATGTGGGGTCAAATGGAAGCAATAAAAATGAATATTTTACCTAGAGCATTATTCTTTTTTCAAATGCTTCCCTTTTTCATACCCAAAAAGTGGTTCAATGAGCTACAAAGTAGTATTAATAGATTTCTATGGAATAATAATAATAGAAGCAGAATGGCCCATAATAGGTTATCTAGACTTAAAAAAAGAGTGAAGGATTAAAATTTCCGGATTTCTACTTTTATTACTTAGCTAGTAGGATGTCTCAATCCCCAAAATGGTTTTATTCACCACTTAGTGAAAAGGAAATACCTGAATAGTTAGTTATCAAGAGAGACATAGCTAATTCACAAAATAAAAATATATCAACTCTATTTTTCACTAAACCTTTCATAAGCATTAAGAATAAGATTATTTCAGATGGGTTGAAGTTGATAACTGTGTGAAGAAATATATTAAAAATGGATATAAAATATTCATCCGTTCAATCTTTATGGGGTAACTCAAGTATTTTGTTAGATAACAACCTGGTATTTTTTAAAGAATAGTATGAAAAAGGAATATACAGCATCAGAGATATTATAGTTAATCATCAAATAATCCCTTTTAATTCTATGTTATGAAAATATAAGCTATCTCCTCAAGATTACAATAAATATGTCTCTTTGACAGCAAGTACAGTATATCTAACTTTTATAACAACGACATAACAAAACCAAGACAAATAAGAATACCACAGCTTTCTTTGCTTGCATGCAATTACACCCTTCTATATCTCATTTCTACACATTGTTGTTAGCATGTGTGAGAGGTACAGATCAGGAAACTATAAGATGGTGGTCAAGCATGTTAGAAAAAAATGTGGAAAATTGGAAATGGGAAAGCATATGGATTAATTCTCTGAAGTTTTTTTAAGACAGTTAACATGAAAATGGTACAATTCAAATCTTTACATAATTTATATTATACCCCTTTCCATTTATTTAAAATGGGAATTTGTAACTCTTCTACATGCGCTAAATGTGAAAAAGAAAATGCAAATTTGCTTCATATGTTCTGGTATTGTGAAAAAGTTCAAAATCTTTGGCAAAGCATTATAAAACTACTCAATAAGATACCATGGCTACAAGATAAACTTAACTTAGAAACATGTCTTATAGGACATTTTGATGAACTCATAGTATGGACTAAGGAACACAAATACACTGTTTATCTTATTTCAGCTTCAGTCAAGAATATTATTCTTCGAAACTGGATAGAAAATAATGTACCATCAATAAAAGAGTGGAGAAGTGAATGTCTAGAAATCTTACACCTAGAAAAAATAGCACACTCAATCCTAGGACAAAAGCACATATTTGAACATAAATGGGGTACAATATACAATTTTCTTACTCTCACATAAAAAATATATGTATGCTGTATTGGCTAAGAGAAACACAATAGAAAGTTTCCTTTCATTCTCCTTGTAACTATTATTACCTAGCAGAATTGTCTGATCTTAGCCTCTTTCTTCTTTGTATACATATTCTTTACTTATATATACATATTTCCTTGTTTTCAATTTTCCTTTTTTCCTTCTTCATAAACAATTGTTTTTGCTCCTTTTTAAATATGATGGGGAATGTAATTCAACAAATCAAAATGCATTGCATTAATTAATTACATAAATTTATTAAAATGTTTAAATGATTGCTGTATTAAAATATATAGAGTATAGAGATAGTTGCCCTCCTTTAACATTATTGCTATTAAGGACTCTGTTGAGATATTTTAGAAGCACTAACTTTCTTAATGTAATTTATATTAACTAACACCCTGATAGGGATGTAAATGATATATATCTGTGTAAAGGTATGATGAAATATGTTGATTACTGGTGTTTTTCTAGTATGGATGTTGTCTATATCTTTTAAATTTAAAATAAAATTTTTTATTGATAAAAAAATGGGAAAGACAGTCAGCCACTTCATTTTTGAGTCCCTCAATATGTTGTGCTGTGAATAATAGGTTCAACTGTAACCCCAACAGCACCATTCATCGCAGAATTCTGCTGACTGATTCCATATTGCCACTCTGCCTGTTTACTGTTTCCACCACCACTTTGTTGTCACACCAGAAAATGATTCACTTCCCCCTCATTCTGTCCCCCCGAACCTCCATTGCTACCCAGATGGGAAAAATCTCGAGGAAGGTAATATCCTTGACCACCTCCCATTCTTTCCACTGTGCCAGACAAGTTTCTGACATCCATTCTCCTTTAAAAAATACCCCCATCCCCAGAGCCCCAGAAGCATCCATGTACAGCTCGAGGTCCGTATTGTACACCCTTTCCTCTTGCCAGAATGTTACTCCATTGTATGCTTCCAAGAACTCCTCCCAGACCTCAAGATCTACCTGTACCTCTTTACTGATATCCACCCAATGGTGGGGTTGTTCTGACCTCCCAGTGGCCCTCCCCATCCTCCTTGTAAATGCCCGAGCTTATGGCCTTGCAGACAAAATTAAGGTGCTCCAGAAGTTGCTGTACTTGTACCAGCAGCACCCTCCTCCTCCTCCACTCCACTAGTGCCAATAGCCCTCTGAGCTGTACTACCTTATCCCCTTGGAGACGGAAGCATTCTTTTTCTGTGTCCACCTCAGTCCCCAGGAACTCCAGTCTGCAGGTTGGGCCCTCTATTTTTCCCTTTGCTTGGGGGATCCCCATGGTCCCACACATGTTCTGGAAGTCCCTTAACATCACCTGTGTCTCTGCCTGGCTGGCCCTGATCAGCAGGAAATTGTCCAGGTAATAGACCTCCCTCCTGTGTGCATACTGAGTCCCGAATACCCACTGCACCCATGAGCTGAATGTCTTGAAAGTTGAGCAAGCCACTGAGCAACCCATGGGCATAACCTTATCAAAGTACAACCCCCCTCGAACTGGAACTCCAAAAGGTCTTAGCCCATTGTCCGAACTGGAAACAGGTGGAAAGTTGACTCAATGTCCATCTTTGCCAGCCATGCCCCCTCTACCACCCTAATTAATATGACTGCCTGATCCAGCAAGGTGTATGAGACTGTGCTCAAACACTCCAGAACCCCCTCATTGACTGACCCCCCCTGTCCAGGTAAGAAAGGTGGTGTATGAGCCTGAATTCACCCACCTGTTTCTTGGGCACCACTTCCAGTGGTGACACCTGGAAGTTAAGGCATGGTAGCTACTGTAAAGGCCCATCCACCCTTCCTGCCCAAACATCCTTTTGAATCTTCATGTGGACAATTTCCTCCTTCCCCTTCACCAAACCCAAGTTCTTTGCCATCATTCCTACTCATTCCCCCCTTGAAACCCAGTGGGAAACCCCCCTGGAAAGCCTTCCCTCAGCAGCTCAGCCCCCACACATTGGGATAGCCTTCTGTCCAATCCTCTACCACCCTGAGTACAATGGGCATGTAGGCTAAGGTGCAACCCCACCGCCCCACATCCTTCCTCTCCCTAATTCCATCCATAGTTGGAATTATACCCCCCTTTGCTGGGACCTCCCTGTCCCCTCCCTTTCCCCCCAGCCCCTCCGACAGAGCTGCTCCTGGTGCTGCTCCCCTGGTTGCAAGGTCTTATTACCTCCCTGTCTGCAGCTTATTGCCACGTGTGACCCCATGCACCCTGAGCAGGCATGGCTGAACTTGCAACTTGGCCACTTACATGACGCTCTGTTAAAGGCCCAGCAGGTTTGTGCTCCTGGGGCCTGAATGGTCCTTTTAGCTTGATCCACCACCGACCCAACTGCCAGCCCCGAGAGAGGGTCCTCAATCACAGTTCTGAGTGGGTGCAGTCCCATCTCAGATCACCCTTTGCCACCATCCATTTCAGAAATGCCTCATCATACTTTAACCAACCAAAACCCAGTTTTGGCTTATACGTGTCCCTAATGATTGCTGTATAAGTCAAAGGTGGGATGGCCAGCTCCAGCTGTTTCTCCAGTACCAATGCTCTGCAGATCAGAAAACCTGCCTGCCATGTGTCAATGCTCTTACCCTTATACTTGGCCTCCTCCACCTTATGCCCAACCACCGACAATGCCACTGCCATCTCCGACTTATCAACCAATTCCTTTTGTTCATATTTTTTGGCCATCTCCTCATCCATCAAGCCAAAAATATCCACATACTCACCCTTCCAAATCTTCTCCTTCAGTGAAGACGGAACATGGTACCCTAGGGTAAACCCTTGTGGCCCATCATATAACTTCCTGGGTCTCCAATTTGTCAGCACCACTAGCCCCCCTTTGCCCCCATCCTTTATGGCCTGCAGTGCCCGACTCCATTTTCTTTACCCTTCTTCCCCATGTCCCCAGCAAACCCTCAAAATACTCCTTTAAGTCTCCTTCTTTGTTTATATCCACATTATCCTTACCACCATCCAGCCTTGGCCCCAATGGTGCCAGAGTCGGTTCTGGTACATGTGCTGGGGTGGGCGAAGGGCTGGGTCACACTCACCTGGGTCTCTTACTCAGCTTTCCACTGCCTACTCTCTCGTCCCTCTCCCTCCTTTTCCTCCGGGCCTCTTCTTCCACCTCCCTCCTCTTGGCAGCTTCTACCAGCTCCGTCATTTGGCTCATTAACTTTGCCATCTCCTTCATCATCTTGGCACTGGATACTGGTGTCTTCTTGGGTGCCATCCTCTCCATCTTGCTACTAAAATGTGTCAAAAGCAACAGTGAACACAAAACCGTGACCTCTCTCCATGCTTCTACCTGCTTCTGAGGGACAACCATGCACACAGCCCCACTGCCCTTTGCAGGTCACACCCAGCCCTGTCAGGGCCCCCAATTCCACCCCATGTTAGGATGGAGAAGTTTCCTTCACCCCCCCTTACTGCAGCAGGACAGCACTACAATGAGGCACACAATACAAGCTCGCTCACTCTCCCCCTACCCCCATCATTGCCCCACCCTCACCTAGCTGCTTCGAGGTCCCATTTACATGTGGAGACCCGGCCTCCCCCTACCTCCATCTTCTCATGCAGGACCACCCCTCAACCACTACCCAATGGAGAAAAGGAGCCCCGTATCCCTGAGTACTGGCCCTAACCTAGCATTTTTATAGTCCTTCCTGCATCCCCACCACCCCCCTGGCCCCCTTGACACCAGCGCAAACTGTGTGTGTGGGCGGGATCTGTTCAATATACCAAAAACATTTGTGAGCCTGGTCTGGCCCCCAGACACCCCTGCATCACTTTGTACCCAACCGCACCCTGCCTAGTCCTCAGTACAACCTGGAGATGCTTCCTTCTTGTACCTGCTTCCAAGTGCCTCTCATTCCTGCAGTGTGACAGTCACTGCCTACTATGTATGTTTATCTCCTTGCTACACATATATCTATATATATATATATATATTTGTATTATTCATATGGTTTTAAAATGGCCTGATCCCAAGGCCTTTCTGATGCTCCTGATTGCATAGCCCACTGCTGGGCACCTTGGCCCCTGTGTATTGTCCCCATTCCACTGTGGGATCGACCATGCAGTCTTCCCTCTACCGCCTTGTACCTCACAAGCCTCCTGCAGAACTTACAAGATTGCTGTCCTTGCTCATTCCTCCCCCTCTCCCCCACCAAGAAAAAACACCTTTTGGGCCTGCTCTGGCCCCACAATGCGGTCGCTACCCTTCCCCCCGAGGTGCAACATGGCCTTTGGCCTGCTGTCAAAATGATCCCATTCTGGCTGTCCTCTGTCCTGAAAACAAACTGACCAGCTAGCTCCCTTCTGTCATACGCCTCCTTGAGCAACCTCCTATTGCCGGCTGCCAAATCTGTTCCCTTCTTATTCCCTTATGAACCACCTCATCCCTTCGCTGGGTGTCCCAGAGGGCCAAAAACACACACCCCTTTTGTCATCAGCTGTTCCTGAGGCGGGGCCCTGCCTCCCCTCACCTTGCAAGCCGTACTCACCCCCTCTTTTAAAACTTGACAGATGGCAGGGAAAAAGGCACCAATATCCAAACTGGAACATTTTCCCCCTCCCCCATACCGCCATCCACTGCAGCTATCCTAGGGCCATTGTACAGAGCTCGCCTATCGGCCCCACTCACTCTACCCTCACATGGCCACATACCATTGTATGCCACCTCCAGCGGCCATACTGCAGCCCCCAGTGGTACCATGAGGTCGCTCACATCGTACAGCTGTATGGTGCCACCAGCACTGTCCCCCGCACCTCTTCCCCGGTACCTCTCTTTTATTGCCAGCTGAAAACAATCCTCTGTGCTGCCACTCATGAGTTACACTCACTCTCCTCACTCGTTCCACTGCCTAACTCCTGCGCCCTGCCTAGCAACAAACATGAACCAAACAAAAAGCTGCAGCCTGCCCTAACAAGCCTCAGACCACCGCAGATGTCTCCCCACTCCACAACCTGTAACCTTGTCTAAGTCAGTCATTTTCAGCATGAAACAAACAAATAAAACCAGGACCAGGAGTTGAACTTTGGTCCACAGACACTCTATTGCCTTCCACTGCTTGGTTATACCCTCTGAGCCACTGCAGTTGGCCCTGCCTATAAATTAAACACTGGCTCCCTAGTCAAATAGCACAGCAATTATTAACCCATTAAATAAAGGCTACTACATTAAATGTAACACTTTTGAACCAATACCATCAATGGACAAAATAGGGTTGCATGTGGCCTAAAGGCCTCATGCCCCCCTCCTCCAGTGTGCCTTACCTGTAAGATTGCCACAAAGTGCTGAGATTCAAATGAATTTAATCAGCAAGAAAGAGGGCTCCCTGGGGGTTATCAGCCCTTATATACCCCGTAAGGATCCCAGATCAGGACAGCTGGTAGCCCCCCCTTGGCCAATGGCCAGCAAGCCCTGCACCTGGTCATATTACCCTCCCTTGCCTTGTCATCATGATGTCACTACTCCCCTCACCCACTTTTCCTTTGTCTCTTTCTGGCTGGGGACATGAGACAACCTGGCTTGCCTTTAAATGGCAAGCTTAATTAACTGAGACTTGGTTGAATGACACTATAAAAAACAATAAGATAGAACTAGATGAATTTAATAGCCACAGGTGTAATAGGATTAACAGAAGGGGCAGGGGAGTTTTACTATATACCAAAGTGGACTTGGGACCAACAAAAATAGTACGTACAGGCACTATAGATAAAATAGAATTCCTGTTAGTAGAAGTCCAAAAACTAAATGGGGTTATTGGTGTAATTTATTCACCCCCTAAAACAAAAACAAATTGCTTTGAGAAACTGGTGCAAATTATTATGGCTCCCTCTATCGGGAAATAATTAATGCTAGTTGTGGATTCTAATGCAGCATGGGGACATCCTAGAGGGAAAGCACTAGAAAATAGTTTTAAACAATTGGATTTGACCCACGTAAGAAACAATTCAACAAGGAAAAGTGCACTAAATAGTCCAGGGAATATCCTGGACCTACTTTTTATATCTCACAATATTGAAATGAGAGGTGTAAAAGTAAAACAACCAGTCTTAGGAGATCATAATCATTAGGATGTGAGATGAGGTTAGATGAAAAAATAAAATTACAAATAATGGATAATACAAAATGGGTAAGAAGTTTTAAAAGTATAACACTGACCATTTTCAGTCTAAACTTAGGCAGATAAAATGGTCACGTATATTCCTTATACCCAAAAATGACCTAGCTATTCAAGAATTTAATAATTTATTCCTCAATGTATTTAATGAAGTTGCTCCGTTAGTAGATATTAGACAAAGGAAAACACGTGTACCCTGGGTGACCAAAAAATAACAAAAGAGATTCATGTGAAAAATAGGTTGTGGAAAAAAGCCAATAAAGCCCTAGATTTAATAGATTGGGAGACATTTAAGACTGCTAGAAATACCTTAAAGGCAAAAATAAAAATGACCAAACAACAATTTTATACCAAAAAAAGTGAAGAGACTGAAGGTACATGCAAATACTGGTCTCTGCTAAAATCTTTGGAAACGCCTGCAAATTTCCCACAAATCCAGATAGAACACAATGGAGTTTTGAAAAATCTATTAGAATAAGTTAATGTTTTAAATGAATATTTCACAACCTTACCAGATGTACAAGGTGTAAAAGAAAATGAAGAAAAAGTGAAAATAGAACAATGTAGTGGTAAACTAGATAAAAAAAATACCACAATTTAGGTTCAAAAACGTAACCTGTAGGGAGGTAAAAGGAGTGATTAAAAAACTGAACAAAAACAAGGCATCCGGTATAGAACAAATAGACATAAGATTTATAAAAGATGCAAATAATGTAATTGTACCAGTGCTAACTAATTTATTCAACTGGAGCCTGAGAGAAGGAATTTTTCCTGCTCCATGGAAAAGAGCCAAGATAGTCCCATTATTTATCAAACTCTAGCCAGAGCCGATAGAGTTGTGAAGAGCTACCAAATGACCAAAGTTACACATGTGCATATAAATTATTCAATGCCCAGGTGTAAGTTTTATTTTTTGGAGGTGTTGCACCAAATTTTCAACATGGCCATTTTTGGACCCTTCCCCATGAACAGTGCCAGTGTAATTTTGTTCACTTGTCCTAATAGGTGATTTTGCAGAGCAAATGCACTTTTCTGCACCACTGGTGCAAAAACATGTTTTGGGCAGGTTGTGGAAAATGACAGCTGCACTGTTTTGAAGGAGGTGTTCAAAAATGGCAATGTTGTAAATGTGGAGTGAAAATATTCAAAATTGGCGAAGTTAGTAGCGTGCGTAGAAACTGCGCAATGCATACTCATAACGCAGTAATTTCTTGGAATATTTTCACCAAATTTGCAGCATGGGCTTTTTGGGACCCCACTTCATGAACAGTGGCACTGTTATTTTGTGACTTGGTCCCAAAAGGTGATTCCATGCAGTGACTGCAAACTCACCTTTCAAGACCAAATAACAAAATGACAATGACAGTTTTCATGAGATGGGGGCCCAAGAACCCCATGTTGAAAATTTGGGGAAAAAATTCTAAAAAATGGCTGAGATATCAACATAAGTTGAAATCCCCATTGAATGGCATTATGCAGTCTTATCTTTGATTCTTCGGTTCGTGGTTCAGCTTTAAAGAGTGCAGATGTGTCCCGGTCCACGAAAGATGACAGCGCCGACCTCCGGAGGTAAGTACGGGGTAAGAGGAGGTGTGGGGAGGTAGGTGCTCAGTGGGAGGGTGGGGATGGGGAGGGGACTGCAGTGATGATGAGGACCATTTTCTTGTTTACAGGGAGAACAAAAAAAAGATTGGAGTGATGATGAGGAACCGTTTTCTGTTTTACAGAAAAAACAAACATTTGGGCACACTGAGTAAGCTCCTAGTGTGCCATATGACGGGGGGGTGTACACATGGGGATTGGGCACCCTGATGTTGGTGGCAGTGGGTGGAGGAGAAGAAAAAAAATTGGAACACTGGGGTGGGCTTCCAGTGTGCCGCATGAGTTTGGGGGGCACAGAATGCCACAGAGCTGGCAGTGGCTGACACAGGGATTGGACACCCCGATGTCAGCGGGCAGAACTATAAATGTTGGGCACACTGGAGTTGGCTCCCAGTGTGCTACATGAGTTTGGGGAGGGGGCCACAGAATACCGCAGAACTGGTGATGGCAAAGCAACTGCACATGCACAACACTCGCGCATGCGCAGTTGTGATGAATGGCATCTTGCCATACATGATGCCACCAGCAGAAATGCACATGCATGCAAGTTGTGCATACGCAGTTCATGCCTTGGAATATGGAAGTAACAGCCAAAATAGTGTGGCTATTATTCTGTAGCGGACAATTGTGGTGGAGGCCATGATTCCCATTTTTAAAGCTACTGAGTGATCACAAAATGGCTGTAGGCTCCACCCACACAACAAATTACAGACCAATAGCAATATTGCCTGTAAAATACTGGAGGGATTGGTGAACGGGCAGCTATATGGCCATCTAGAAATATATTTACCGTTGTCGGGGCACCAATCAGGTTTTAGGAAAAGGCATTCCATGAGCACCACACTAACCAACACAATAGATATTGTGGCCTCCTCATTGGATGGGGGAGTCCATGGGTGCAGTGTTCATGGATTTGTCAAAAGCCTTTGATATGATGCACCATGAAGTACTACTGAGTAGACTCCAACAAACTGGTATCTCAGGGGAGGCAAGAACATGGTTTTGTTCATACTTAATGGGTAGGACCCAGCAAACTGTTGTGGGAAAGAACCTCTCTAGAAAAAAACAAGAATTCCTGGGTCCTCTTTTGTTTCTTATATATACAAATGCAGTGGTGAAAGTAACCAAATCAGACATATGTCTTTATGCAGACGATACCTTGATACTAACTAGAGGTTCTGATTTGGTTAAAATACAAAAAGACCTACAGGTGGATTTTTTTAACTATCCAAAGATGGTATGAGGAATCAAACATGATTTTGAATAGTAATAAATCTAAGGTAATGCTCTTTTCACATCCTAAAAGAGGAAGTAAAATAGAAACCTTAAACATAACAACAAGAAACAAAATGTTATTAGAACAAGTATCAGAATACAAATATCTTGGATTTTGGATAGACCAAAAATTAACTTTTGAATTTCACATAAACGATAACGTGAAAAGATTAAATAGTAGACTGTGTGCACTGAGAGGAACAGACTATTGCATAAATGATAAAATGAGAAGATCAATTGTAAATCAGATGATGGTCCCTATATTAGACTATGGGGTAAATATATATGGTTTTGCTAGCAAGACAATATTAACAAGCATTTGTCCATGCCGAATGTTTGCCTGCTGATATTAGCATTGGACGTGCAGGAGTTAGACAGATGCAGAATAGGAGTGGCAGTGAAGTACTGAACTCATGCCAATCCCACCACCTCCACCCTGCAGAGATGGGCAGGTATTGGGGTGTGCCTGTGGGTTAGTGCCCATAATGCTAACAGCATTTCACCTCACCCTATCCTGTAGACACCGACAAGTGTTGAGGTGTGCCTTGGGGTGTTCAGCTTCACAGTCACCCCATTTCATAAGGACATATGCTGAAATGGGTGCAGTACAGGAGAATGGGGTGAAGTCTGGGTCTGAAGAGTGCAAGGCACACCTCGATGCATGTCACTGGCTTCAGGGTGGGGGTGGGATGGCATGAGCATTACAGCCGGTGATACAAAGTTACACCTCCGATGCCTGTCAGTCTGTACAGGGTGGGACATTATGGTTAGAAACCCTAACGCTCTGGACGTGTGTTGGTATTTGCACTACAAATTTTCAACATGGCCTTTTTGTGACCCCCACCTCATGAAAGCATTTGGGACCTCTTCTCATGAACAGTGGCACTGTGATTTTGTTAATGTGTCCCGAACTTCGAGTTCCCACAGCAACCATGACATTCTGTGCCAGATGCGTGAAAACACAGATCATGCAGGATGTGAAGAATGACAGCTGTACCATTCATAGGGAGGTGTGAAGAGATGGCATGTTGAAAATCTGTAGTGAAAATATTAAAAATGCTTGAAATTCCAAGCATACATGGAAACTGCACAACACATGCTTGTACCACAGTCATTTAGTGGAATTATTTCACCAAATTTTCAACATAGGCATTTTGTGACCTCTGCTCATGAACACTGTCACTATGATTTTCTTAATCTGTCTGAAACATTAATTTCCCACAGGGACTGCACCATTGTACTCCAGATGTGCAAATGCATATTTTGGGCAGGATATGAAAAATGACAGCTGTACTGTTCATAAGGAGGTGTGGCAAAATGCCAATGTTGAAAATCTGGAGTGAAAATATTACAAATTTGCAAAGTTACGAAGGTGCGTAGAAACTGTGCAACACACGCTTGTAACACAGTCATTTTATGGACTTTTGTCACCACATTTTCAACATATGCATTTTAGGACCTCTGCTCATGAACTGTGTCACTGTGATTTTCTTAATCTGTCCCAAACACTGATTTCTCACAAGCGATCGTGCTATTCTGCCTCGGGAGTGTGAAAACACATTTCGGCCAGGATGTGAAAAATGACAGCTGTACTTTTCATAAGAAGGTGCGGAAAAATGCCAATGTTAAAAACCTGGAGTGAAAATATTACAAATTTGCGACGTTATGAGCATGCATAGAAACTGCACAATGCACGCTCATAATGCAGTCATTTTTTTGGAATTTTTTCACCAAACTTTTTGAGAGCCCAGCTCATGAACAATAACACTTTCATTTCATTAATCAGTCCAGAAAGGTAATTCTGTGCAGTGACTGCAAAATCACCTTTTGGGACTGAATAACGAGATGACAGTGACTAAATTCATGAGGTGGGGTCCCAAGAACCCCATGTTGAAAATGTGGTGCCAAAATTCAAAAAATGGCCGAGATATGCACCAAAGTTGAATAAAAACCATTTATGCCATTATGCAGCTTACCGGCATTTCTTCAGTTCGCTGTTGGCTTTGAAGAGTGCAGATGTATTCTCGGTCCACCCAAGATTGTTGCACCAGGCTCCAGAGCTAAGTATGGGGTGTGGGGGTGTGGGGAGGTAGAATACGCAGCGGGGGGTGTGGGTTGTGGGAGGGGGCATGGGGCTCAACGAGGAACCTTTTTCTTTTTTAACAGGATTTTAAATTAAAAAAAGACATTGCAGGATACATTTGGCATACTGGGGTGGGCTCCCAGCATGCCACCTGGCCAGGTGTTTGTTGGGGATGTGGGTACTGGAGCCAATGGGGATTGGGCATCCCTGTCAGCCATACAGTGGAGGGGAGTGGGAGTGCATGAGCTAAGGGGGATTGGGCACCCGCTCGGCACATAACAAATGGGGGGTGCATCATGCCGACAGGGACTGGACTACCCCATTGGCAAATGAACTGGGGATGGGGACATGCCAACAGGGGGACTGGAAACCCCCAAGTCGGCTTTCATGGGGACTCTGAGGTGGGCAGCGAGAGCCGCTGCCCACCGCTATGTTATAGGAAATGTTTCACCAGGCAAGGCACCGCCCTGCAATGTTGGGTCACTCCCTCATTGCAGCGGCGGATTAGTTTCAAGGTGGTGGCATGCTGGCTGAACTAGAGTCAGCAGCAGTGTGCCACTGCATTAGGGAAAGTGGGCCAAGCCTCAAAAGTTACTGGGGGCATTGGTTCCCACAGTGTCGCACCTCCAAAACTCCGCTTCTCTCCTAAGCTGTGATGAACTGTTTCTTGCACACGCGCACAAGCAAACATAAAAAAGGCTGAGGTAATGCACAACAGATTGGCTAGGTCTGCTCTGCGAGCAAGTAAATGGACCCACCATTGTATTCCGTATGAAAAATTAGGGTGGCTTACTCAACAAAGTAAACAAAAAATCATATGGGTAAAAATGTTAAAACAAGTAATGGAAATCACAAAACCTGCATATTTGCATGAGAAAATGCAAAACGTAGAGCATAAACATGACCTAAGGAAAAGTGTAAAGATGAGGGATTATAAATTAGAGAAACCTAAAAGTAAAACTGGGGAGATGACCTTTACTTTTGCTGCAACAAAAATATGGAATGATTTGAATATCCAGATAAAATATGCAAACAATACTATGAACTCACTTTCTACTGCGTTGAAACAAGAACTTTCTGTAAGACGCACCTGTTTTGACCGAGTGTCTTTTGTAAGCTTTTTGCATGCATGTATTGAATATCTGCTTATTATTCTATAGATTATTTATGTATATTGAATGTTTGCCTGCCATGTTATGGATATATGTAAGTTTTTACAGAGAACTATACAGGAACACCTTGTAAAATAGGATTTGCTCTAGTGGTGCTTGCAAATGAACAATGAGCAACAGATTTAGCTGCATCAATTCTAGCTACTGAACAAAAATTCTTTCATCACTGCACCCCTACTCTCAGCCTGCCCAACATGGCCCCAAAAAAGGCCACACCCCTAGTGCCAATATTTCTGTCATCCCTATCAAACAAAGAACAGAGACAACTAGGTTATCTGATTCATTCCACCACATTCAATAAACACCTCTGGCATGCTCCAACCTGCCCCCCCCCCCACAATCTCTCCTTCTACTAACCCTGCTAGCAGGTGACATTGAAACCAACCCAGGACCTACAAATGCACAATTGACCACACTAATGCCACATAGCCTGGATGCCATGGTATCAAGATCGCTCACCTAAATGTATGTGGCCTTCCTTCCAAGTTCGCAGAGATAAAGGCCTTGGTGACCCTATATAAGCCCCATGTACTGGGTCTCTCGGAGACCTGGCTAAAACCATACGATGACAATGCCTTGTACCAACTTCAAGGATATTCCTTCCTCTGGCTAGATAGGCTGGGCAGGAAGAGAGGAGGAGGTGTTGCACTGTATGTCCAGGACCATATATCAGCTGCCACTGTTGCCTGCTCCACTGCCACCTCAATTAGCGAGTGGATTATTACTGAGCTAACCATTAGTGCCTCCAAAAAACTTTACATTGGCTGTTGCTACAACCCCACCCTCCCCCTGCTACTACCAAGGGACTGTCAAGCTTACTGTCTCGTCTAGCATGCACCACCCCATCTAGAGATGTCTCCCCACTGGGGGATTTCAATCTCAATTGGACTGCAAACTCAATACCAAACTACGTAGTCTTACTAAAGCCACAAAACCTAGCGCAAGTAATCTCGACCACAACAGGATTCAACCAACATACACCAAACCACTCTGTCCTTGATTGGATTCTAACTAACTGGTTTGCCCTACTCCTCCAAACAGGCACCGTGTCAGGCACAATTAGCGACCACTCCCCCACCCACCTACCTCGTTGTGAACAACAAGTACGTTCACCCACCAGAAAAATTACTGTCCTTCAGAAATTTCAGCAGCCAGAATTATGAACCTGTGACTAGAGAAGCAATGTCCTTAAACTGGCCCTCCCTTTACTGGCTTGTAAATGTCTCCTCTGCTGTCCAATACTTCACCAGCACCCTTCAGAAACTACAGTACCAGTATTTTCTATAAAAACCAGAAGGGTCAGGGGAGGCTGCATGTGCTGGATAACAAAAGAACTGTCACTGAAAATGAAGGTCAGGTACTCTAAATGGAGAACATTCAAGGAATCTCCATCCCCCCAACTATGAAATGCGTACAGGCAACTGCGAAATGCCTGTAAGCAGCTGACAAAGTCACTAAAGAAGAAATACTTCATGGAGCTCCAAAAAATACTCTGGGGAATCCTTGTAGTTTCTGGGCTTCAATTGGGTCCATCCTAAACCCAAAGACCAGTAAGCAGATAACACAACTCACATCCCCATCAAGCACCATCGATGACCCTGCTCACATCGCTGACCTCCTCAACACTATGTTTACTGACCTGACCCCTTACCTTAGCAAGCTCTCTCCACACCCTCCCTCCCTCCAACCTAAACAGTAACGGTAGCCCCTCCACTCCTACAAACTCTGAAGCCTCTACCCCTCCTTTCTATTTCAGGGCCATTGCTCCTAAGACCATTATAAAACTCCTGAAAACCCTCCCTTCCAGCGGCAGCCCTGGAAGTGACAGGCTGTACCCTGCTTTCCTGAAGATCATCTCCCCAACCCTTGTCAAACCACTAACACACATTTTTAACCTTGCCCTGTCTACATCAAAAGTGCCTGACACCTGGAAACATGCAAGTGTGGTTCCCATCTTCAAAGCGGGAGATCCCCTATGCCCGGAAAGCTATAGACTCATCTACCTGCTACCACATCTCAGCAAACTACTTAATATTTTTATTAGCCACCAAGAAGGCGATCCCCAGAAGGTGGATGACACCCAAAATTCTAACAAACCAGGAGTGGCACACAATTGCACATGAAATTTATACAATGGAACAATTTACGGCAAAATTACAAGATCGGGCAGAGAACATGCAGTCTAGATGGCAAAAGTGGATTTTGTATATTGCAAGGGAGGTTACAGACTTTGTCCCATAATAGATTTCAGATTTGGAAATGAAGCAGAGTTTGAGGTGGCGGGTGCTGGAGAGATTTTCGACATTCTCCATATCATGTGGGGGGCAATGAGGGTGATCTCTCTGTAATACAACAGAATAGAGAAAGGAGACAGAGTAAAAGGAAAAGTATAATAAAGATAATAACATCTCTGTTTAACTTTGAAATGTTGCATTTCCTGTCTGTCCTTAAACTAAAGCGCATGTTTTATTTTATTTAATAGTGTAAAGATAACTGTCCTCATTTGAAACTGTAAAAGTCAAGTCCATGAACCAAATGTAATGTACTATATGCTTCTGCTAATAAAAAACTTCAAATAAAAAAACATAAGAAACAGTTGAATAAAGAGTTTTAACACAGTATACAGTACAAGCAATTTAGTATGTACATTTGGCAATAAGGTGCAGTGTAACACAGAAATCAGGCGTAGGCTATGCATCATGATCCAGTTCTGTGGTATGACGAGGATTCCAATGAGGTTGAGGATGTAGGGAGGCAGATGCAGGGAGAATGAAAAAAGTTTAAGTGCTGCTTGGAAGAGGAGTAGGAGAGAGAGTGATGGAGTTACAGCAGAAGGCAGTTCCATGGGGATTGAAGTCTGTAGGAGAACATGGATAGAAACATAGAAACATAGAAGATGATGGCAGAAGGGAACCCCCAGGTCTATCTAGTCTACCCAAGTTTATCAGTTTCTACCCCCCCTCCCTATATGCCCCCTCTGGAGAATGATACCTTTGTGTCTGTCCCAAGCTCTCCTGAACCTCCTACCGTTTTGATACCAATGGCCTCTGGAGGTAGACTGTTCCAGGCATCCACCTCAGTGAAGACAAACTTTCTACTATTGGTCCTGAATTTTCTCCCTTTCAGTCTCAGATCATGCCCCCTTGTTCTACAGTCTTCCTTGACATGAAAGACTTCCTGTGTCTGTACCTTATTTATACCTTTGATGTACCCATGGGTGTAGCCAGGCATACTCCAAGTACTCCATGGTGTGCAATTTTATTTAAGGGGGGTAGCAAATAGGCTCTGAACTGCTTCCTTTTTCCATGAAAACTAAAAGAAAATGCTGAACCTTTCTGTAATTTTATTCATAGGAGTCGAAACTAGAAGGACTGGTCATTAATACTGTTTTTGCATCCCAAGGACAATACAATGTTATAGGCTCTGGGCTGGTATGTGGGTGTCTTAGGGAGTAATGCGTGGCATTTGTATTTACCCATGCATGGCAACAACTAATGTCATGAGATACAAAAGTTGTATTTATTGTGCCAAATGAGGCAACAAACACGGTCCTGGTGTACATTTGTATATTGTCTGGCTACACCCCTGGATGTACCTGAAGGTCTTGATCATGTTTCCCCTCTCCATCCTCTGATCCACGGAGTACATGTTTAATTCCCTCACCCTATTCTCATATGTCATCTAGTGTAACCCCTGGATCATTTTTGTTGCCCTTCTTAGCACCGTCTCTATCCTATCAATGCCCTTTCAGAGATGTGGTTTCCAAACTGCATGCAGTATTCCAGGTGGGGGTGGACAAATGCCCTGTACAGTGGCAATGTCACCTCCTTCCTTCTGCTTGTGATTCCCCACCCAATGCATCCCAGCATGCCACCAGCCTTTAGTGCCACCTTCTTGCACTGTTTACCCACTTTCAAGTCATCTGATATCATGATCCCCAGGTTTGCGTTCCTGGTTGGTTGCAGCTAGTCTTTCTCCACCCAAGTAGTACTCCCTTTTTGGGTTGATTCTTTCTAGGTGCATGATTTTGCACTTTCTGTTGTTGACTTTCAGCTGCCATGCTCTGGACCATTCCTCCAGTTTCTTTAGGTCTTATTCTGTTTTCTTTACTCCTTCTGGGGAGTCCACCCTGTTGCATACCTCGGTGTCATCCACGAACAGACACACCTTTCCCTCGAGCCCATTTGCAATGTCAGCTATGAATACATTGAATAGTACAGGCACCAACACCAAGCCCTGGGGTACTCCTTTGGTTACCTCCCCCACTTTTGATAATGTGCCGTTTACATGCACTCTTTGTGTTCTCCCGTGCAGCCAATTTTGTACCCAGTCTGCCACTTCCTGTCCCACCCCAGTGCAGTCCAACTTCTTTACCAGCCTTCTGTGTGGAACAGAGTCGAAGGCCTTGCTAAAGTCCAGGTAGGCCACATGACTTGTTCCCCTCTTATCAACTGCCTTAGTAACCCAGTCGAAGAATTCAATCAGGTTTGTCTGCAAGACATCCCTGCCATGAAACCATGTTGCTTAAGATCCTGCTGACCACTGGATTCCAGGAATGTTAATATTCTCTGCTTGAGTAAGGATTACATCATTTTCTTATGACTGAAGTGGGATTCACTGGATGGTAGTTCCCTGCCTCCTCCCTGCTCCCTGATTTATGAACTGGGTCCACCAATGCCCTCTTTCAGTCCTCTGGAACCACTCCACTCTTAAGTGACTTAGTAAATAGGTCCGTCAGCGGTGCTGCCAGCTCCCTCCCCAGTTCTTTCAGGATTCTGGGATGTATACCATCTGGTCCCATGGCCTTATCCACTTTTAATTTGTTTAGCACCTTCAAGACTTGTTCTGCCATGAAGGGGCTTCTATCGACTGCTAGTCCAGTGGTGCTGGTACTAGTTGGCTCTGCTTCATTGCTCTCCTCCTCCTCCTTTGTAAACACTGAGCAGAAGTACCTATTATAGACTTCTGCTTTCTCTCTATCCTCCCCTACTAGTTTCCCTTCTTGCACTGCTAGTCTAACTATTCCTCACTTAGTTTTCCTTTTTTCCCTTAAGTACCTAAGAAGGTTTTGTTGCCTCGATGTGCCCCTTCTGTGATCTTCACCTCAGTCTGGGCTTTAGCCTTCTTGATCACCTTACTTGCCTCCCTCAGTTTCACTTTACATGCTTCCTTATCCTCTTCTTTACTTGATGCTTTGTATCTCCTATAGGCAGCCTTTTTTTCCTTTCACTATAGTTGCTGCTTCTTTTGAGAACCAGAGACGGGTTCTTTTCTTTTTAGCGTTACTTACCATTTTGGCACATTGGTCTGTGACTGTCTTAATAGCTCCCATAAGGCTTTCCCACATTTCTTCCACTCTTCTCCCTTCTGTGATTTTTAAGATCCCCACTATGCTTTCCCTCATTTTCTGGAAGTTAGCTTTCCTAAAATCTAGGACCCTAATTTTGGAGTGGCTTGTGTCCACTGCCGTGTTCACTTTGAATCTGCCCATACGATGGTCGCTATTTCACAGATGGCATTCAACTTCAATCCCCTTTACCCTCTCGCTGTTGGTGATAACCAGGACCAGGATGACTTCTTCCCTTGTTGGAGCATCTACAAGCTGCCTCAGACCTGCTCTCGTCAAGGCTACTAGAAAGTCCCTGCTTCTTGTTTTTGCTGCTGTATGTGTTTTCCAATTTATGTCAGGCAGGTTAAAATACCCTACCAATATCACCTTGCCTTTGTCCATCATTTTGTGTATTTTTTTTGAGTAGTTCCTTGTCCTTCTTTTCCCCCTTTGTTGGTGGCCTGTATACCACTCCGATTCTGATGTTTGCCCCATTCCCTGTATCAGCTGTTGACCACAGTGATTTGGTCTTGCTAGGATACCCCTGTGTCTCTGTGGTTTGTATTTCCTCCCTGAGGTATGTAGCCACCCCCCCTTTCTCTGTTCTGTCTTTCCTGTATAGGTTGTACCCCAGGACTGCCGTGTCCCAGCTCTGGTTATCTGTATACCAGGGTTCTGTCACAGCTACCCAGTTTAGTTCTTCCTCTGCCATTGTGGCCATGAGGTCCAGAAGCTTGTTTGTTAGACTCCTAGCATTTGCAACCATTGCCCTCCATATATGATCCCCCCCCCATGGTGTTATTTACCATTTTTTTGTTGCTCTGGTTTTCTGTTGCTTTCTGGCATTCTCTGCAATTTTTTGCTTTGTTTGTATGTTTGAGAAATGGTGTCCTGCACAGCGGTCACTGTGGTGTGTGCTGTCACCATCTTATCATTTCCCAGTTTAAAAGACTTGCTTTCTGGTGTGATTTGCAATTTTTGCTTTTTTTGGATGTTTGGGGAGTGGTGTCCTACACAACGGATGCTGTGGTGTGTGCTGTCACCATCTCTCCATTTCTCAGTTTAAATGACTCGTGTATACAGTATGTCGAGTTTTTGGCCAGGTGCCCTCACCCCTTCCTTCGTAAAGTGCAGGCCATTGTACCTAAAAATTCCTCTTTCCCAAAAATTCTTCCAGTTCACTATGAAGCAGTATCCTTTTTCCTGGCACCATTCATGCAGCAATGCATTGAGTTCATTGATTTATTCTGCCCTGACTCACTTGGTGCTATCACCTTTTTCCCAGACAGGCAGAACCTCTGAGAAGGCTAGGGTGGACGAAAGAGAGGATAACCTGTTTGCTAGCTCTGCTAAGTGACTTTTGGCCTCCTCCACCATTTGATTGGCCAAATCATTTATGCCAAGGTGGATTACACATGCTTCTGTTTTCCTTCTCTATGCACAAGTCTTTCTATGTGGTCCATGTCCCTTTCCACAGAAGCTGCTGGGAGACACTTTACCACAGTCTCGATTTCATTGTTTGAATTTAGGTGGGGTTCCACACTGCAGATTATGGAATCCCCAACCATGAGTAGCTCTTGCTTAACAGTTTTAGCATTTGGTTTGCTGCTTTTGTTTGTCATAGCAAGACGCTTGTTTGTTATGTCGTTGGGTTCTGAGCATGGGACTACTTCCAGCAGCAAGTACCTATTTTTCTGTAGGAATGACGGTGTTACTTTTGTGGTTATGTTTGTTTTCCTTTGCTACATTGCCTTGCCTCCCCCTCCTGACCTCCTGCCAACCTTCTGACCCTGTCTCCTGTTTGGGGTATTGGTTGGCACTTGGGTCTTGGTGATTTGGAGGTGGAGATTGTGATGGTCTGTTAAGATGCATTTTGCCCTACAGTTCATATATTTGAGCCCAGGCTGCCTGGAGTTGGGCTCTAAGGTCAGCGATGGCCAAGCAGATGGGACAGTGGCCAGGATGCTGGGAATAAGACCTAGTGAAGAGAGCCCCACAATGCCCACCGCTGACAATGTCCATTATTTTTATATGGATAGCTTTGCCAATTAGTACGTTACTGGAATTGATGGGTAAACTGGATGTTCTGGATGCCCCAAGGGGTGGGGGAGTGTAAAGAAGTGGAAGTCCCAAGTACGGAGGTCATGTGATGTGGCAGTTGCAGGGGATAGCATATTGGAAAGGTAGGAGGGGAGTAGACCGAACCAATATTTAGCTATAAATGCAAGCAAGTGGACACAGCACCTGTGTGACAGTGGAGGAACCCTGAGGGAGGAGTATAGGTTGCAGTGGTGAGTATGGGGGTGGGAGTTAGTAGCAAAGTGGCAGAATGAGTTTAGTAGTGTGTCCAGCCTGGCTAGGGAGGAGATGGGGTCTGTGCTGTAAACAGTGTCTGTGTAGTCAAAGATAGATATAATAATCTTGGTTACTAGCTCCTTGCTCACTTGGTTACTAGCTCCTTGTGGATAGGGAGTGGGAGGAAGTCTTTGTTGTGGTATAACATGCCAAGTTTGGAGTAGAGCTTGGAGGTCATAGCTTCAATGTGAGTTGAGAAATTTAGGTGGTAGTCTAGCCACACACCTAGATACTTGTACACATGGACATATCCGTGTGGAGTACCATCCAGGGTGGTGAAAGCTGGGGGGGGTGTTCTGGCCAGTTTTGGGGTGGAGCAGAATATCATAATAAAGGTTTTGGTTGTGTTGATTCTAGGTGGTTTGCAAGGAACCAGGATTGCACTTTGCTGAGGTCCTGTTGCGGGGTTGTGTGTGTGGATGTCAGAGATGGTGGGTCCTGAGGTAAACAGGATGGTGTCTTCTGCATACATATGTATGCAGGAGTTGGAACACATGAAGGAGAGGTCATTTATGAATATTGAGAACAGGATGTGGCCAAGGGTAGAGCCTTGTGGTACCCCAGCTAGTATGGGAAGGGGGAGAGAAGGTGCTTCCTACTCTCACTGATTGTCTGAGTTAGCTGAAGTGAATGGTTATCTGAGCAGTTATCTCAGATAACTGAGCAGTTATCTAGGTGTAAATCTCAGGTGGCTGAAAGGGATTATCTGTGCAATTTAATTACATGTAGAAATATCTATTAAGTAGGGGGAGTGGCTTAGCTAGAAGGAAGCTAGATTTAAACACTGCCCTAGATAGATTCTGCCAGAGGCTTGGCAGAGAAAACCAGGAGGAAGGAGTGCTGTGTGACTGGACTTCTCTACTGGGACTATATTGCAAGTAAGGGGTCTACTGAGAAATACAGGCTCTTCTTGTCACAGAACAGGATGATCAGGAGCTTAAAGGGCTCAGAGGCAGTAAGTAAGTAGGGAGAGAAGAAAAAAAAACAGAGGAAAGAGTAAGGATTCCAAACAACAGTGAAGGGGCCAGAAGTAAGACGTGATGGGAGTGGTGCGGTGCAGTGGCTGTGGAGCAACAGTCTTCCGGGAGATGTTCTGGAGAATGCTGTGTTGTACCATCTGCAGGCACCTCTCTGGGCTGAGGGAAGAGGTTGCTCATCTCCAGGCCGAGTTGGCCAGAGTTTGTGGGACCTCCTCTTCATTCCAGGGACCACCAGGACCACTGTCATTGCCTCAGAGGTTGCCAAGAAAGAGGAGCAGTTGGACCACAGTGGGCTCAGGGAGGGTGAGGGTGGTGGAACAGAGATGCAGCCCTCCAGTTGTACCTCTCCACAATTTCTATGCCATTCTGTCAAAGTGTTGTTCCACTATGGAAGCACCCACAGTGGAGACCAAGGAGGATGCTGGGAACCTCCACAAGGAAGACCCACAGGAGGGTGGCATGGGATCCCACAGGGGAAGGAAACAACTCCTGGTGTAGGACTCCATTGTTAGGAAGGTAGAACTGGGGAGGAAGGGGAGAGGGAGGTAAGGTGCCTGCCTGTCACCATGGCTTGGAGGGACAGGGAGCGAATCCTCAGGATCGCCAGAGCAGCTGCACAGGGGAAGGAGCTGGATGTCATTGTCCACCTAGGGACAAATGACCTGGCTAAGAAAGGGATTAGAGAAGTGCAGGATGAGTTTGTGGAGTTGGGGAGGGGCGTTAGACAAGTAGCATGCATGGTAACCTTCTCGGAGGTGCTACCTGTCTATGGGGTAGGTAAGGCTAGGGTGCTCCACACCATGGGATTCAATCAGTGGTTGAAAAACTGGTGCAGAGCTCAGGGATTTGGCTTTATTGGGGACTGGGGGTCCACCTGGAGTGATGCAGGCCTATACTGGCATGATTGGCTGCATCTGTCCAGAAGGGGAACCAGGACCCTCAGTGATAGATTTAAATGCTTCATTGGCAGGCATTTAAACTAGCTAAGGGGGGAGGCACTGGAAAGAAACAGGGAAATCCTAGCCCGACCCAAAAAAAGTCAGGGTAGTAAGTGAGGTAAACACCAAGATAGAGATGTTGCTAGGGGGAAGGGCAGGGGTAAATGGAGAAAGTGACAAAGGCAATAAGGACAGGGATGGGGCAAAAAGGAGTAAGGTCATCAGGAAATGGAGGGTAAAGAGTACCAATGCCCGTAGTCTGGGCAACAAGCACCCTGAACTGGTGGCCTTGATGGAAGATGGATACCTGGATATCATAGCAGTCACAGAAACATGGTACACAGAGAACCATGACTGGGATGTTAACATACCAGGGTACATAACCTACAGGAGAGACAGGGAGGGGAGAAGAGGGGGAGGAGTTGCTCTCTATGTAAAGGAAGGGATAAAAGCAACTGAACATGAGTAAAGAGGGAGGAGAGGAAGCACTATGGGTCACCTTAGAGACTGGAAATGGCACCACAATCCACACAAGGGTTGCATACAGACCCCCATGTCAGGGGGAGGGAATGGACAAGGATATGATAGAAGGCATTCTTAGGATGGCAGAGAAAGGGGAGATACTGTTGATGGGAGACCTGAATATGCCAGATGTTAACTGAAGCACATTTTCTGCAGCCACATCCAAGAGCAGGACCATTCTTGATGCCCTACAGGTGGCATGCCTAAGACAGCTAGTTTTGGAACCCACTTGTGAGGGAGCAATCTTAGACCTCATACTCTCAAATGGGGACAGTGAGAGGATCTCAGATGTAGACGTGGGTTGCCATCTGGGAACAAGTGACCATCAAACAGTATGGTTCATGATAAACTCAGCTACAGAGTCAAGCCATACAAAAGTGGGGGTACTGGACTTCAGGAGGGCTGACTTTGGCAAGATGGGAGAGTGCCTTAGAAAAGCACTAGCAAACAGGCTAGAAGGAGGGGTGGAGCAACAATGGGGAAAAATCAAAACTGCCATCACAGAGGCAACAAGCCTTTGTTGAAGCAAATAAACAAATCAAAACAAAAGGAAAAAGCCACTATGGTTCTCAAAAGAGGTGGTTGGGAAAGTCAGGGAGAAAAAGATAGCATTCAGGAAGTATAAGGAAACACAGAAGGAGCAGGACAGAGAGCTGTACCAGTTAAGGCAGAAGGAAGCAGGGAGGGAAGTCAGAATAGCAAAGGCCCAAACTGAGGAAAAGATAGCCAACTCGGTTAAGAAGGCAGATAAAACCTTTTATAGGTACATCAGGGACCGTAGAAAGACAAAGGGAGGGATAGTGAGGCTGAATAGAATGGATGGTGGGTGGGCAGAGAGGGACAGTGAAAAAGCAGGGATACTGAACGAATATTTCTGCTCAGTATTCATAAAAGAGGAGGAGGGGGAGGTGCCTAATCCAATTAACAGAAGCAGTCTTGATAGGTGGGTCAATTCCAGTCCTTTCACAGAAGAAAGGGTTCTGAAAGAACTCCTAAAACTGAAGGTGGACAAAGCCATGGGGCCTGATGGAGTTCACCCCCAGAATTCTAAAAAAATTAAGGGGAGAACTTGTGAAACCACTGACTACTTTTTTTAACAAATCATGGGAGGATGGTGTGGTACCTGAGGACTGGGGAAAGGTGGATGTGATTCCCCTTCACAAAAGTGGGACCAAGACAGAGACAGGAAACTACAGACCTGTCAGTTTGACCTCTGTGGTAGGGAAAGTGATGGAATCACTTCTGAAGTAAAGAATTGTTGCATACCTAAAGGCCAGTGGGGCACAGGACCCAAGGCAGCATGGTTTCACAGTGGGAAGGTCATGTCAGACGAATCTAATTGATTTCTTTGACTGGGTGACCAAAGTAGTAGACCAGGGAGGGGCTGTGAACATGGTCTACCTAGACTTTATCAAGGCATTTGACACAGTCCCACACAAAAGATTAATAGTCAAATTAACCAGACTGGGAGTGGGTCCCAGGGTGGTAGCCTGGGTAAAACATTGGCTGGACAACAGGACACAGAAGGTAATTGTAAATGGAGTCCTCTCTGAAGAAAGAGGGGTTACTAGTGGGGTACCGCAGGGTTTAGTACTGGGTCCAGTCCTTTTTAATGTCTTTATAAGTGACATTGCAGAGGGACTGGAAGGGAAAGTATGCCTCTTTGCAGATGACATGAAGATCTGCAACAGGGTTGATACACAAGGAGGCATGGAAAGGATGAGAAGGGACTTGGCAAGGTTGGAGGAATGGTCAGAAGTATGGCAGCTTGGATTCAATGCAAAGAAGTGCAAAATAATGCACCTAGAAAACAAAAACCCAGGGGAAGATTACACAATGGGGGGGTAGGTAGTAACAACAACAGAAATGGAAATGGACCTGGGGTGATCAAATCAGATGACCTTAAGGTTAGCAAGCAATGTGATAAGGTAGTAGGGAGGGCTGGGGGTATACTGGGATGTATAGAGAGAGGCATCACCAGCAGAAAACAGGAAGTTGTTATCCCTCTGTACAGACAGTTGGTGAGACCCCATCTGGAGTACTGCGTCCAGTTCTGGAGACCCCATCTCTGCAAGGACATAGACAGGATAGAGGCAGTCCAGAGGAGGGCAACTAAAATGGTGCAGGGTCTGCAAGAGAAGCCATACGAGGAGAGACTAAAGGAGCTTAATATGTATACCCTTGAGGAAAGAAGGGAGGGGGACATGATAGAAACTTTTAAGTCCAAGAGGGTAGCATCTTTCAGAAAAAGATGTACAAGAACAAGGGGACACAATTTAAAGATAGAGGGAGGACAGCTCAGGGGTAATGTGAGGAAGTATTTTTTCACAGAGAGGTGGTGGTCATGGAACAGCCTTCCTGAGGAGGCTGTGGGGTCTAAAACTGAGGGAGAATTCAAGAATGTATGGGAAAGACAAAAGGCAATTCTTGTGGGGGGTAAGAAGAAATAGGCTGTTGGTTAACTAGGATCTGCAGCTTATCCTGTAGGTAGGGAAATGGGCAGACTAGGTGGGCCAAGTGGTCCTTATCTGCCATCAAAGTCAAAGTCTATTGCTGTCTATTAGGCAGGTAGGACTTAAACCAGTTTACCATGTGGGGAGCTCCAAGCTTGGTGAGGAGGAGTGAATGGGAGACAGAATCAAAGGCTTTGGCCAGTTCTACAGACAGCAGCAGTCAAGTGGCCCTGGTCCATAGCTGAGTGTATGTAGATAGTGACTCATAAAAGAGATGAGGCCATAGAATGTTTTTTCTGGAATTTAGACTAATATTGGGAGAGGAATCCAGCTGAGGCCAGGAACTCTGACAGCTGGGAGTGGACTAAGGATTCCTGCAGCTTTGTGAGGGCAGGGAGAAGGGAGATTGGCCGGTAGTTCCCCGGAAGGCAGGGATCACCCCCTTTGTGACAGGGAACCACATTAGCAGACTTCCAGGCGTGGGGTACTGTAACAGATGAAAAGGAGAGGTTTAGGAGGTGGGTTAACCAGAGCGCAATAGCAGGGGCTGATAAGCGATGAAGGTAGGGGTGAATACCATCAGGACTGGATTTGCTGATGTTTAGGGAGTTAAGCGCCTGGAGGACCTTGAGTGGGGTTTTGGGATGTAAGAGGAAGCCATTCCAGTCATTCCATGAAAGGTCTGGGGAACAGCCATGGGTTGGGGGGGATGTGTAGTTGGAAACTGCGCAGGTGGTGAAGAAGTTATTTAAGATTATGGTAACTTTGAGAAGGTCTGATATTGATTGGGGGTCTCATTTTAAGCCAGGAATGGTTGATTGTGCAGGTGGGTTTAGCAGAGAGTGGACAACCTTCCAGAAGGAGGCAGGATGTGAGCAGGTAGTTAGCAGGTGATTTTTAAAGTAGCTGGCCTTGGTGTGCCAGATTTCCATAGTACAGGCATTTTGGAGTGATTTGTAAATTTGCCGGGCTTGTGAGGTTAGGGTGGATTTATAAAGGGACCAGGCTTTGTCATGAGTTTTGCACTGGTCAGTGAGTGAGGCAGAGATCCAGCGATGATGGCATCACCTCACCCTTGCTTTGGTCACAGTGGCATGGGAGTCCCAGGTCTTGGTGAGTATTTTTAAGAAGCAGGCTAGGGCAGAGTCAACATCATATATACATCCCTCCTAACCCTTCTGATGCCTGGCTGCCACCTTTAACTTTGGATGTTCTTTGCCCAAGAGTAGAAAATGGATTTTACTTGGGGACTTTACCATGAACTGGCCCTCATGCCAAGCCGACAAAGCCAGGGACTTATTTGTGAACCTTGGCCTAAGGTAGATAATTACTGAGCCTACCAGGGTCAACTACAAATCTGGTTATGAATGTACCCTACACTGAATCGCACACTGAGTCACAGTTTCTTGCCCCTCCTTTGTCTGCAATTCTGGAGTGCTCCCAGACTCACTAAGTGACTACAGCCTTCTGTGACTGGTCCACCAAGTTCACTTATGCCTCCACCTACATCAATTCCGTTTCCATGTGATAACGGCGATTGTGGAATAGCGATCGCCATTTGGGTGAGTGTACATCACCAAAAATGAATTTCGGCAATGTACACTCATGGTAAACTGCAAGAGGCACCTGAGATCTATAGTTCTCTTTTTTATTTGGGGGGCTCTGTCCCCCGCACACCCCCCTATGGAGGGCTTCACTCCCACACACCCCTACTAAATGATTCTCAACTCCAGGGGGTGCATGTCGGGTGGGGGGTTCAAAACTTGAAAAAAAAAAAAAAAAAACGACCTGCCACAAAAACACGATCATGCCCAGAACCGAATCTGGCACCCTCCCATCCCAGCCTGCCACCAACCCATCATGCCACACAGCCAGCTCAGCAGCCCACTTCCACACTATACCCTAAAAACCCTCCCTCCCCTTCCACCCGTCACACAGCATAGTCCCTCTCCCCCCATGTATACATAGCGACATCCCGACGCTATATTCGTCTTCCCCCATATCCAGTCGCTATCCTGCCAGGTAGCCCTCTGCATAGGCATCATGATTGTCACCCTTTTTGAAAGTGCTTAATCGTTGTTGCCTTGTATGTGGGATACCATCAATTCCAAATGCCTCAAGGACTTTAGAGGCCTTCCCCTCTGCTCTGTCCTCAACCGATGGGTCCATCCTGGACAACATAGAGGATATCAGCACAGCCTATGACAGTTTCTTTAAAACCATTTCAAGTATCTTTGATAGCCTATGTCCCGTGAAGTGACTCAGAATCTGAGGCAACAAGCAGGAACAGGTCTCAGGGGACCTCCCAACACTCATTAAAGCCAGGGATAAAATGTGGGCCCAATATAAAAACTCTAAAGACTGCCCATTTCGAGGATCACACAGCTTTGTGAAATAACTGTAAAGCTGCAGTTCACAAAGCCAAAATCAGTCACTTACAATATGTTCTGTCCTCCAAGGACCACTGAGGGCAAGGATGGGATCGTCTGCAATCTTTTCCACACACACTCTGAGGTATCTCTTGTCCTGTCACACCGCAGCCTCCCTCCTAAATTTTACTTCAGATACCTTACCATGGGAAAAGTAGCCAAACACCCAAGATGCTGTAATCAAAAACCCGTGTCTGACCCTAATGGTTTAGACTACCACCTCATTAAACTTGCCAGGGAGGCAATGGCTTACCCCTCTTCTCATATTTTGAGCCACTCCCTCTGCACAGGTGACTGCCCTAAGCTTTATAAACTGGCCACTATTCTCCCAGTCCACAAATCTAGGCCCAAGCACCTCACCTCCAACTAACACCCCATATCTCTCCTTACCCCCTTTCGAAGGTCTTTAAAAGAATTGTGTTTGACCAGACATCTACCTACATACAGTATTACAACTTGCTGCCCAGTGCCCAGCATGGGTTCTGCCCTAAACACAACACCAAGACAGCCCTGGTGAGTCTCAATGACTTTGTGTGTTGAGCCTTAGACACAGGGAATGTTGTTGCAGTACTAATGGACCTTACTAATGCCTTCAATCTGTTGATCTGTTACCTCTCTTCCCTCAACTTCTCTCCTGAGACAACCCACTGGTTCAAAAACTACATCTCCAACGGTATGCACAGTACTGCAATTTTCCCTCTGACTTTCCTGCCATGTACTGTGGGGTCCCTCAAGGTTTCATTCTTGGTCCCCTTCTCTTCTTCTGTTTCTAAACTCACTCCCCAGTACTTGCTTGTTCACCAGCTCATTACTGTATACTGATGCTGCTGTCATATTCAGCTCGGGCAGAGACCTGGCAACCTTAAATAAAGTTATCCAACATGATTTCAACCTCATCCAGACATGGTTCCAAGAAAATAAAATGGTACTCAACACCAGAAAACCAAAGCCATGGTTTTCAGAGGGACACACCAGAACAGGCTCTGCTCTTCATTTACCATCCATGATTTAGATGACACTGCAGTGGAGCTTGTCTCACAGTTCAAATACCTACAGTAGGTGTCCTCCTAGACAACTCACTATTCTTTGACACCCAAATCAATAGCCTAGTAAAAAACATGCACCAAAGACTTGATGCTCTACATCGAGCCAAATGATTCTTGACCCCTGAGATAAACAGACTACTCCCTCACACCTGTTGCTCCCTATTGTTGATTATGGTTCCCTTGTGTATACTGCTGCTCCATCTGGGGCCCTCACTAAAGTACAACAGCATCTGTCACTGCATGACTGACCTGCCATACTGCACTCACCATTGCCAGCTCTATAAATCTGCTGCCTGCCTTGTGCTGGACGATTGCCTTGCCCATAGGTTGCCGGGGTTCCTACATAAGGTGGCATTTGATATACTGTTTAGCAGGTATTATTAGCGGCTGATATATTTAGCGTGTCAGCAATACTGGGGCATTTTAATGCCCGATATATTTTGCACTCTCTATGCCAGCAGTTACAGCAGTCCCCATTCTTCTCCTATAGCCTAATTGCTTTACTAATTACCAGTAGTAGTGGCTTACTCACACAATGATAAGTACACACCCTTCCTTACACACCCTTCCCTTACTCAGGTGTCAGTATCTGTAACTACGTTTAGAGAGAATGTCGCTGCTAAAGTGGATGCAATCCTCTCAAGTAAAAAGAAAATATCCAGTTCAAGTCCCAACTGTGTCCAGTGCAGAGCTGGCTGAGTGTACTGGCGTTGACTTAAGTGTGGCAACAGCAGTCGCCAGAGAGCTTTCTTCTGTTTCTCCTCCTCCTGAAAAAAGAAGCCACTCATCTTACACGTCCTATACACCTGAGACCCGATTCAAGCTTGGTCAGTATGCTGTTAAGCATGGGGTGATGGCCACAGTATGGTACTACCTCGACACAACTGGAAAAACAATAAACGAAAGCTCGGTCAGGAACTTTAAGTCTGAGTATATGCGGCAGCTGCAAAAAACTCCAGACCCTACTAGTATGCCAAATGTTCTCTCTCCTAAGCTGCGTGGTCATCCAAACCATCTAGAGGGAGAGTTAGAAGGACAGCTAAAGAACATCATCAAGACACTGCTCACTGAAGGGGCTGTGGTCAGTGCTGGTGTGATCCAAGCTATTGCAGTGGGTACAGTCAAGGCTAACTCACCACATTTGTTAACAGAGAATGGAGGGCATTTAACAGTAACAAGCAAGTGGGCATGGGGGTTCTTGCATGGAATGGGCTACAGTAAGCGCAAGGGAACTAAAGGAACATCACTCTCGATGGCTGGAGAACAGCTTCTACAGCCTGAAACAATGTCAGGAGGATATCATTCGAGGATTTGAGCAAGCCAGCATCAAGGAAGCGCATGAAAACAGCTTGACCAATGTAAGTACAATCACCACCAAAGTAAAGTAATACAGAGCTGTAGTTAGGATACTACTGTAGTTAGGGATCAGACCTGAGTATTTTTTTTTAACAGAGTACCAGTAAATGAAGATGTACCAGCTGAATGAAGCAGAGCTCAGCAGAGCTAAGAACAATGCACAAAAAGAGCTGCAACTTTGTTTTTGTTTTTTTGGGGGGGTACATTTTTTTAAAGTGAGATACAATGAATTAATAAAATGAATAAAACGAATAAATGGAGAAACACAGAAATTCACGTTACTACTGTATATGTGATTTCTTTTGAGCTTCTCTTTGCTTCTGTGAAGTGATGTTCCGCGGATAATATTAGTGGGAATTTAAATTTAGTGTTTTTTTCCTTCCCTCTAATAGTGCTAAAATTTTCCGAGCGCTAATAATACCTACTATACAGTAGTACCCCTTTGTATTTCCACACTCTTCCCTCACTTCAACAGTAAGCTGGGAATATGCTCCCAGGCCAAATTCACTTTCTTATTCCCCTTCAGACACACTTCTGCAGGGCAAAGAGCTCTTTCATTCAGGGTAGTTAGACCCTACAATATTCTATCTGGCCTCCTCACCCTAGGAACCAGCGTCCCTACCTTCAGCACTAACCTACACCAATTCTTGTTGGACAAACCCTAACCCTAACCTAATGTAACTGTTTCTCAACTTGATTCTCTTACGTGTGCTATGTGAGTCCAGATTATACTACTGTATAACTTATCTTCCTACCTGAACAACCTGATACCTAATTGTACTAAAGAAAACTGTGATAATACTCGGTTGTACTATACTAACTTGCTGGTACCTATGTTCTGGTTAATTTCCTTTTTCTTTGCTCCTTGTTTGAAACTGGTCATTTGAGAAAATGGGCTATTTAGCTCATCTTGCTAGCCAGTATAAAACAAAATAAAATAAAATGAAATGAAATGAAAATGAAGTGACCTAATGCCTCACAATACACCCGGGGTGTGCATTAATATCCTCACACACGTATGGCCTGTTGTGGGTTATAGCTTACAGAAACAATAGTTTCCAACTAACCTACCTAATCTACCTAGCATCAGCTTAACTAAACAAAAATAAACCCTGTCTCCATCAAATAAAAAGGTTTTCACTTTATAAATGCAATAACCTACAACAAGGCATAGGGTTTATCACAATAAATGCAGTTCCCAGAATCATTTACTGTTATTCAGTGTCAGTAGCTCAACAGGCTGCACACTTACAGTGCCAGTAGCTCAGTAGGTTGCACTCTCATCATTGAGGACAGAAGACTGGAAACTTGTAGGCTCTAGCCCCACACCAGGAACTTGGGGTAAAATCCAACACTGACAATGCAGTGTAGCAGGAGTGGGGTACTGCCCTCCTGAGGTGCTGTCTTTCAGATGAGATGGGTGACGAAGGAGGTGGATTGGGGAGCAGTGGATGTTGCCTATCTCCATTTCAGCAAGGTCTTCAACACAGTTCCACATAAAAGACTGGTTAACAAGTTGGGTAGTCTAGGTGTGGGCCAAAAGGTGGGGAACTGGGTTAGAAACTGGTTGAGGGACAGAAAGCAGAGAATGGTGGTAAATGGGATCCAATCCAAAGAAAGGGGGGTGACCAGTGTGGGGCCTCAAGGATCAGTCCTGGGGCCAGTCTATTTTAATGTCTTCATTAGTGACATTGCTGAAAGGCTGGTAGGGAAGGTCTGCCTATTTGCAGATGACACTAAGATCTGCAACAGGGTAGACATTTCAGATGGGGTCGAGAAAGTGAGGAGGGACCTAAGAAAGCTGGAAAAATGGTCCAAAGTGTAGCAACTAAAATTTAATGCAAATAAGTGTAAAATCATGCACCTGCAGCACAGAAACCCTGCGGAGAGTTACAGGATGGGGGGAGTTGCTGATGGCCACCAGGGAAGCAAGGGATTTAGGGATAATCATCTCAGATGAACTAAAGGTGGCCAAACAGTGTACAATGGCTGTGGGGAAGGCCAGTGGCACGTTGGGGTGCATAGGAAGAGGTATCATTAGCAGAAGAATGGAGGTGGTGATACCACTGTACAAAACACTGATGAGACCTCATCTGGAGTACTGTGTACAGTTCTGGAGGCCACATCTTCGTAAGGACATAGATAGGGTGGAGGTGGTTGAGAGAAGGGCAACTAAGATGGTGCAGGGCTTGCACCTGAAGACATATGAGAAGAGATTAATATATATCAATATATATACACTGGAAGAGAGGTGGGAATGGGGCAATATGACAGAAACCTTCTAGTATCTTAAGGGCATAAACAAAGTACAAGTGGGTGACATCTTACAGTATAGGAAATGTACAAGGATGAGGGGGCATGATATGAGATTGGAGGGGGGCGGGATGAAGGGGAATGTGAGGAAGTTTTTCTTCATGGAAAGGGTGATGGGTGCATGGAATAGCCAACCCCAGGAGGTGGTTGGAGCTAGCACAGTGCAGAGATTCAAACATGCATGGGATAAGCATAAGGGAACCCTAAAGGTGGGAAGGAGAGGCTAAAGCTGATGACCAAGTAGGGTCAGCAGCCGCTGATGCAGGTAGGGAATATGGGCAGACTGGATGGGCCTAGCAGTCCTTATCTGCAGTCAATTTCTCTGTTTCTATGTTTCTATGTTAAACCGAGGTCCCATCTACCTATTCTTGTGGTTGTTCAGGTGGACGTTAGATATCCTATAGCAAGTCTCAAAAAGAGTTTGGGAATTTGGTCCAATTTCCTCCATTCATTAAAAGAAATACCATTAACAGCTTAATCTGGTTCAATTTGGAAAGAGGAGGAAGAGAGGGGTTTGGGTGGGGCAGCTGTAGTGATATGAAACTAAGAGCTGCACAATCGGGAAGACTTGATAGACCTGTGAGCCTTTTTCTGCCGGCAGTTTCATGTGTTCGTATGTAATTTCAGTTGGTTTCCAACTGTATCTGTCTCCTTCTTCCCTACCCCCCCCCCAAGACAAGGCTGAAAACAGGAAAGATTGCCTAGCTCTCCTTTCCAAGTCAACAATAACTAAATAAACAAAAACTAAATAATATTCACCTATTATTACCAAATATACAAATTCTACCTAACAACCACCAAACTGAAGGAAAATAAAACCCATTTCAATTTTATAAGCACAAAATAAAGATCTGACAATATGTGTGTCATAGCACCATATTTTACAGGTAGGTAAGTGTTCCAATAGCAACATTACAATCTAGTTGAAGATGGTGAATCTTATTCAATTCCTAGATAATCTGATTAAGTAAAAGTTTCTGAACCCAAATGTAAATACATTTCCATACTAATTTAAAGTAATATTAAGGTTTGCTGAGATCAATACACTTCCATTTTGTGTTGTGAATGCAACATCAGTTGGAATTCCTCATCCCTACTTCAAGCATATTCTTTCTTGGAATGGCACTGAGGTTGCCTATCCTGATATTATATTTGTTGGTAGAGACTAAGATGTTTCACCAATACAGTGTAATAACCTTGTTACCATGCCTGCTGCAAGGGTTGCTTACAGTAATTAAGGTTCAGGAAGCCAGCTGTCTGGGCATCTAACCCTAAAATATACAGTACATGTTAGGACTTTAGTCTTTCTACATCATTTATCAACACTTGTGTTGGTACACCACATGGACAGTTCTAGCCCTTTTGCTTGACATAGAAACTGTATTTTGTACACTATTGGCATGTCATACAAACTATGATGAAATCATATAAACGGGGTTACTATCTGATATAGATTTTCTTGAGTTTGCATAACTTGCATATGATACAACTGTATATGAAGTTACAGTATGCAAATTTATTTATGCTATTCTTTCTACAAGCTTTAATATTTTGTTGTTTCAAACTTTTTTCTTCCATGGTGGACAAATCACCACATTAAGTATTAAGTAGCAAAAAAAAAAAAAAATCAGCTTTAAAAATGTTACTGTTTGGATGCACAAAAGAGATATTTTATCTATTTGGGATTTCACTTACCAGAAATTCCGGTTAAAATGCAACATTATACGGAGGGCCCCAGTTAAAAACAGCAATACATTCACACACAGTACAAGTACAAAGAAGTGTATTGGTAAACAGTTCTTGTTTTTGCAATACATTACACAACTTTATAAAAAATTCAGTAAAATGAGAGAAATATAATACATAAGAAAAATGCTTATTTATTTATCGCTCCAATCATCTCTTATCATCATATTCTAATTTGTATGTGTACAAAACTTCTAAATAAAAAAATAGGACAAGTACTATGCATGATAAAACATTTATTACTTTATCACTCCGTCCAGATCTTATCATCATGATCTAATTTTCATATATACAATTGTTGTTAATTTCACCCTCTTGCATTATATGTACTTTTATTTCTTTCAATGACATTGAGGAAAGACACCACAGATTCTAAAACTTCTAGAGAATGCAATTTTAATAAACATGTGACTAAATATTTTGATTCCAGGTCCAGCTTACACAAGACACCCCCCAGGAATTATTTTGTGTATTTTCCATATAATGTATGGTGCGCCCATATTACCACTAAAAAGCGGCAAAATTATGTCTTGATAATCCCATCGCTATGACGTAAATGGTTATAAACCTCTCTTGAGTACATCATAATGATGGGATTACAAACGGAGCCCATCTGCGCATGCATATATCTGTGATCTCATGCACCGACAGCATTCCCGAAACCAGCGCAGTGGCCAGAAAATTACCCAGAACGTCCGCGGTGGGGCTAAAAGTAAGTCATATTAGTTTGTTTTGCCAGTTAATTGGGACCATACACTGTAAAATATAATGTATGGTCCCTCTATCATTAACCGGTTTTGTTAACCATCTCCAGGTTGCCATGGTGACGTAAACCTCTCGAGCATCGCTGTCGAGGTTTACATGGTCACCCTGGCAACCTCTCGACGGTTAACAAGCCTGTTAATGATAGAGGACCATACATTATCCTCCATATAATGGGCATAAAGTTAATAAATGTGTGAGATCATCTGTTCCTAATTGGTATCTACATATACTTGAGGTCTTTTATCATGAAGCAGTCCTTCAGACATTGACTACTAACATATTTAAATCTGAACCTAGTAATTAGCTTCCTCCTTTGAGGTTCTTTCATTACTACTAAATAATGTTCTAATCCATGCATTATTTTGTTTTCAGCTAGCCATCTGCTTATTTTACATTGCTTACACAACCCCATACTGTATCTTATTGAATGAATATTTCTTAAAATCTATTTTTTTTTTCATTTCACTAAAGACTACGGGCAGGATTCACGCACGGGGGAGAAGGACCCGCAGCTGCTGGAAAACCTCGGCGCTAGTGGGAAACCACTTGGGAAGCCGCAGGTTGCCCACACCTGCGGGTATTCATGCAGGTGGAGCCAGAGTACGACCAGCTCCATGGAATACGGCAGCTTGCGGATGCTGTTGTCATGGACAGCACTGCATCTGCGGGAGACTGCTATAGGCAGCGGAACCTGCCGTATTACCCTCCGCAACTGCCGCAACTGTGAATCAGTACCGCCACAGCTGCGGATGATTCCAGTCCACAACGGCAGTTGTGGAGGGAAATTTTAACATTTTCCCTTCGTGAATCCTGCCCAGCTTCCCTTGGACTTATAAAAATATCTGCCAGACATTGTAATAGTCTGTTTGGTTTAATGTACAATTCAAGTATAGATATACTAGGAAACCTTATATTCTGCTCTAAATAACTTACTGGTTCCTCTGTACATATCCATGGCACCCTATTTACATTCATTGTGTATGCCTTTAATCAATCTTTTGTTATTCTTTCCTGTATCATACATTCCAATGGAAGTTGTCTAACCAGAGCTGAAGGTACCTCTACTGGTTGCCCAAGTAATTTTTATTTATGAATTCCTCTAAACTGAGTGCTGCATATACCAACAACACTTCAACCCCATACAGAATTTGACTTCTTATTTTAGCATTGATTACCTTAATGCTCCCCTTTACAGAGTTTCCTCCATATGCAAAATTATTCAAGAACGGAACAAATCTTTTTATTTTATCTTTTATTTCTTTTAGATGCTTCTTCCAAGTTAGATCTTTTGGTAGAGTTATTCTGAGATAGCAGAAGCTGTTGACCACCTCTATTTCATTATTATCAATGAAATATTTTTGTTTTAGGGCTGTAGTGGGCATAGCCCTGCAGACCTCTTGCTATGAGAAAAGGACTCCCACATTCCTTGTGACCGAACAACATGCTGGAGTTCCAACACAGTTGCTTCCATATCTGTGAAGCATTCCGCACTGCACTATTTTACTGTTGGCAGTCAATTTTTTTTTTCGTAAATTATACATATCACCCCCACCTGACCCTCCCTCTCAGCACCCACCCCCACCCAGAAACATAATAGTGACACTGGGGGTGCCCAATCACACAGTGTTCCATTCATGAAATCCTGTAACTGACCCTCACCTCCATCCACTACCATGCATGCAAAGTTATTTCTGCTGGGTTTTTGTTTTATTTTTTTATTGTTTCCTCCCCCCAGCAGACCTACTCTCTCAGCAACCACCACCCCACTCCCCCCCCAGAAAGGTAACAGTGGCAATGGAGGGGTGCCCAATCCCCAGTGCAGAAATCCTCATTTGTTTGTTTAGCCACCACTCGGCACTTCATTTTAGCACCCACCACCCCACTCCCCCCGGAAACATAACTGTGGCACTGGAGAGTGGCCAATCTCCTAGTGAAGAAATCCATGTGTGTTTTGTAACCTGTAAAAAAAATGTCCATCAATGTCTTTTGCGTCTGTTGCACTTTTTTTAACCTGTAAAAAAAAAAGTCCATCAATGTCTTTTGCAGCCATTGCACTACCCCCACCCAACCATCCCACTCAGCACCCACCACTCTGCACCCCCAAGCCCTTACTTACCCATCAAGGGTCCAACACAATAATCCCGTTTGAACCACAGACACATCTTCACTCTTCAAAGCCGGATTGTGAACTGAAGAAACAGGTATGCGGTTCAATGCATTTCAATGGTGTTTTGAACTTAGTGGCATAACTTGGCCATTTTTTTTTAATTTTGGCCCACATTTTCAACATGCCTTTTTTTGGTACCCTGCCTCATGAATAATTCACTGTCATTAGGCAAATCTGTCCTGAAAGGTGATTTTGCAGTCCCTGCATGAAATCACCTTTTAGGCAAGAATTGAACATTTTCTTTGCCTTGTTCATGAGGTGGGGTCATAAGAAGGCTATGTTGAGAATTTGGTGTAAAAATATATATAAAAAAAAAGTTATGAGCCTACATTGAATTTTGCGAATGCAGGCTCATAACTCCAGTAATTTTCAATATTTTGACCCCAAATTTACAACATAGCCATATCTTTACAGCATTTCATGAATGTGGCAGCAGACATTTTTCAAATCCTGGCCAAAATGTTTTTTCACATCCCAAAGGGTGATTTTGCGGTCTGCACAAAATCACTTTTCGGGCAGGAGCTGAAACTATTCTCTGCCCTTGTTCATGAGGTGGGGTAATAAGAAAGCTATGTTAAAAATTTAGTTTAAAAATATTAAAAAAAAACAAACCTATGAGCCTATGTTGAATTTTGTGAACTCAGGCTAGTAACTTTGGTAATTTTCAATATTTTGACCACAAGTATACAACCTGGCCATTTTTTTTACTGCATCTCCGGCCCAAAACATTTTTTCACACATCCAGAAAGGTGATTTTGTGGTCCCAGAGTGAAATCACCTTTTGGTAAGGAGTTAACATTTTCTCTACCCTTGTTCATGAGGTAGGGTCATAGGAAGGCTATGTTGAACATTTGCTGTAAAAATATATAAAACAACAAAGTTATGAGCCTACATTTAATTTTGTGAATGCAGGCTCACAACTTTGGTAATTTTCAATATTTTGACCCCAAATTTACAACATAGCCATTTCTTTACAGCACCTTATGAATGTGACAACTGTCATTTTTCAACTCCAGCCCAAAATGTGTTTTTGCATCCCAAAAGTTGATTTTGGATTCCCTGTATGAAATCACCTTTCAGGCAGGAGTTGAACATTTGCTCTGCCCTTTGTCATGAGGCAAGGCCATAACAAGGTTATGTTGAAAATTTGGTGTACAAATATTAAAAAACAACAGATTTATGAGCCTACATTACATTTTCCTACCGCTGGCTCATACCTTTGGTAATTTTCAATATTTTTACTCTAAATTCCTCCCAAACAGCCCTGTCAACTCTGACCCAAGCTTGTTTATTATTGCCTCCACACACCATGACTTTAGACTTGTTATAAGTTATCTGGAGTTCTGTCTTTAAGTATTCTATCTGAAATGTTAGTAATAGACTCTTCATGCCAATATAGCTGGTAGGTAATAAAACAATATCATCTGCATATGCTAGATAAGGACACACACATTTCCCAATCTGGGGCATATGAAATTCTGTATTATACATTTTGGTCAAAATTGTGTTAACAAATAGACTGAATAGTACCGGGGAGAGGGTACAACCCTGTTTTACCCCTGTATTCATGTTAAATCTTTCACTTTTGTCTCCTTTGGAATTGATGGCCATACCCAACTACAACATATTCACAAGAGACAGGGCATGAGGGGGGGGGAGGAGTGACACTTTATGTGAAAGATGGCATAAAGGCCACAGAGATACAGGAGGAACAAAATGGGGGAGAGATACTGAGGGTTAAGCTGGAAAGGAAATGGTTTCAGCCATCCACATGGGTAATCTACAGACCACCAGCCCAGGAGGAAGAAACAGATAGGGAGCTGAGGCTAGCCATCCAAAGGATGGCAGACAAGAGTGAGGTAGTGCTGGTTGACGACTTCAATATTTCAGACATGGACTGGAGTCTCCCAGCAGCAGCATCAACCAGTATCAGATTTATCCTGAACTCCCTTCAATGTGCCTTCCTCAAGCAACTGGTCATGGAACCAGCTCGTCAGAAGGCAATACTGGACCTTGTGCTCACAAATGGGGACAGTGGGATGGGGGTAACAGTGGGGGAGTACCTGGGGAACAGTGATCACTAGTCACTGTGGTTTGAAATCACAGAAAGAGCAGAACCAAACCACAGAAAAACATGTATCCTGGATTTTAGGGGGCAGACTTTGAGAAAATGGAAAGATGCTTGAAAGAGGCATTAATGGGAATAGGGCGGGAATCAGGGGTTGAGGAACAGTGGGCAATATTTAAAATGGGGATTACAAGAGGAACAGAATTATGCATTAAGCAGGTTAGCAAGGGGAAAAGGAAGAGGAGGCCATTATGGTTTTCCAAGGAGGTAGCAGAGAAAGTGAAAGCCAAAAAGATTGCATTCAGGCAATACAAAAAGACGCAGGCAGAAGGGGATAGGGAGAAGTACTAGGAGAAGCAAAGGGAGACAGGGAGGTCAGTAAGGGAAGCCAAAGCTCAGACAGAAGAGAGCATCGCAAAATCACTGGGTAGAGGGGATAGAACCTTTTACAGATACATAAGTGATAAAAGAAAAGCAAAGGGAGGGATAGTGAGACTAAAGGGGGATGATGGGGGCCACGTGGAGGATGACAACAGTAAAGCTGACATACTGAACAGGTATTTCTGCTCAGTCTTTACTGAGGAAGAGGAGGGTAATGGGCCTGAAGGGAATACAAGGGGTGAGAACAGCACAGAAATGGAGACAAGTTCCTTTATATGGTAAAGGGTCTTAAAGGAACTGGAAGGAATAAGAGTTGATAAAGCAATTGGGCCAGATGGGGTGCACCCCAGGGTCCTAAAAGAACTAAGAGAGGTGGTAGCTGACCCTCTGGCAATCCTGTTTAGCTGATCACTGGAAATAGGGGAGGCACCCAAAGACTGGAGGACAGCAGATGTAGTCCCCTTATACAAAAGTGGGAACAAAGAGGAAGCGGGGAACTACAGACCAGTCAGCCTGACCTCGGTAGTGGAGAAGATCATGGAAGCACTACTGAAGGAGACATTGGTGGAACATCTGGTTGCCAACAGACTACAGGACCCAAGGCAGCATGGTTTCACCAGGGGAGATCATGCCAGACCAACCTCATTGAATTTTTTGACTGGATGACAAGGGAGGTGGATCAGGGGAAGGCAGTGGACATTACCTATCTGGACTTCAGCAAGGCCTTTGACACTGTGCCACACAGAAAGCTATTAAACAAATTGGGGAATATAGGAGTGGACAGGACAGTAGTGCAGTGGGTAGGTAATTGGCTGGGTGGCAGGACACAGAGGGTGGTGGTAAATGACTGTCACTCCACAGAGGGAAGAGTGACCAGTGGGGTGCCACAGGGATCAGTGCTAGGACCAGTCCTATTCAACGTCTTCATCAGTGACATTGCGCAGGACCTAGAAGTGAGAATTTCCCTATTCACTGATGACATGAAGCTTTGTAACAGAGTGGACATGCCAGAGGGTGTAGACAGAATGAGGAGGGACCTGCAGAAGCTTGAAGAATGGTCAAGGGTTTGGCATTTGAAGTTCAATGCAAAGAAGTGCAAGATAATGCATATGGGGTACAAAAACCCTGTAACAACATATCAGCTGGGGGGTGAGGATATAGCATGCACCAAACAGTAGAGGGACCTTGGGGTTATCATCTCTAATGACCTCAAGGTAGGGAAGCAGTGCGACAAGGCAGCAGGTAAAGTAAATAGGATGTTGGGATGCATGGGCAGAGGCATCGCCAGCAGGAAAAGGGAGGTCATAACTCCATTATACAAGACACTAGTGAGGCTGCACCTGGAGTACAGTGTACAGTTCTGGAGACCTTACCTACGTAAGGGCATAGACAGGGTAGAGAGAAGGTTAAGAGGAGGGCAACAAAGATGGTACAGGGATTGCATCACAAGTCCTATGAGGACAGGTTGAAGGACCTGAACATGTACTCCTTGGAGGAGAGGAGGGAGAGAGGGGATATGATAGAGACATACAGTTCCTTACAGGAAGGAAGAGGGTGTGGGTATACACTATTTTCCAGCAAAAAAGATGTTCCAGGACTAGAAGGCAAGGGATGAAGTTGGATGGAGAGTGATTCAGAGGAAATGTGAGGAAGAATTTCTTCAAAGAATGGGTGGTGGACAAATGGAACACCCTGCCAGAGGAAGTGGTGGGGGCTGAAATAATCACGGGGATTGAAGAATGCATGGGATAGAATATAAAGGAATTCTGGAGGTCAGGAGTAAGGGGCAATGACTTCACATATTTGTGAATGACTATTACAGTATGCACTGCAAGCTTATTGGTCCAGAGAGTGGACCAATGGGCTTGCAGCTGCTACTGTAAGCTGTTATTCAGTGGGCAGCCATGGAGGTATGCGGGTGGGTTTGCTGCCTGCCGATGATATGGGGGGGAGCTGGGTGGGCTGGGGGTCCTTTGTAGGTGGGGAGTGCAACTGGACCACCAGGGAATTCTTTTAGTTAACTTTATAGGCAATTAGGGCTACCGGCGGAGTGGGGGGGTACCACTAGACTACCAGGGAAATCTGTTTCAGATTCATGAGTGATCGGAGGTATGGGTGGGGAAGGGGGAACCACTGGTCCACCAGGGACATTGAATTAAATTATATCATGGTGATTGGAGGTATGTGAGGGGAGGGAGGAACCACTAGACTTCCAGGGACTATTGTGGGTGCTTGTGCATGGTGTTGAGGGGTTGCAACCCACAGCCGATGGCTGCTGTGTTGCACATTGCACTACAGCAGCCCGCCAGTGGGTGGATAGCAATTGAGCCATTGTTTTACAGGCTCAGCTTTGAGTCCAGGTATGCAGCACATCTCTGGGTTGTGCCAGCAGATGTGCCCCACATCCCAGGCTGAATATCGGGATGTGTCACATAGGCAAGAGCATGCCCCCTGGAGATGTGCTGCATACATTATCTTTGCACCCCGGTGCATCAGGAATTGTGCTGCACAATTCCCCCTTTCGAGTATTGCCCCGAGGTACATTTCTGGGGTTAGTTGCGCCAGGTGCAACCCCTTTGAATATCTCGGCCCATATGACTTAAAATGTTCCTATGTAGCAAATATACAAATACAAATACACATAGTAAATATAATACTCCCAATCATATACTGTACATACTTACATTTCACAAAAACACATTCATGGTAAAGTGCATTCGTTAAAAATACATTATTACTAAAATTAACACTAGGACTGCACAATCACTCAAGAAATAAAGACTGAAAATAAAACATCTACCTCATCCCAAAATCAGGGCAGCAGCTCTGGGGTTTGACACTTTCTTGAGTCAGCCAGTTTCTTATATTACCAAAGTATACTGGACTTGTACTACTCCTTTTTTTTTTTTGTGCAGCCCACATTAGACTCAGCCCTTGCCAACCCTCGGCCACTTCCTTGCACCCCGGGAACTTACCCTTTTTCCCGGTTTCCCCGATACCCCCTGGATTGCCCCCCAGGGTGGGGCCACTGCACCAGCAGGATTCCTGCAACAATGGGAGGAGGGTGCTGGCAGGAGAGCCCACTGGCATTGCCTCCTTGGCATGCCCCCCATGGTGTGGGGTGGAGCCCTGCTGGCCATAGTGAGCGACGGGACAGGTCAGGATCCCGGAAGTGCCACAGTATGCAATTGGAGCCTGAGTGAGTGGGCGTCATAGGTGGTGGCCATGATTTTTGCTAGTTTACCCCGGGGGTCTGGATGTGCAATGACATCCCATGTTCGCCACACCCACCACAAGTAATGGCACATCAACACAGGGGTACCCACAACCTCCACCAGGGATCCACATTGTGCCGGACACTCTACCCCTCCCTCCCAGAGAAGGAGAGCAGTCCTTAGGATGCTCAATCCTTCTCCCCCTGGCCGGCCATCCAACATTCCCAGGTCCATTTCTGAACCTGGGCCATCATAGACGGGCACCCTGCCCCCGCACCAGCTGGGCAGCCTTTGATTTGTACTACTCCTAAACTGAGTTGGTAAACAGTTCCATGCAGTTGACCCCCTATAGTTAAATAATGCTCTGCCTATGTAGGTCCTTCTTAGAGTATTACAAAATTCAACCCCCTCTGAAGATTTTAAATTCAATCTGCCTTTCTTAACTTGCATTGTTTCTAATATATAATTAGGTAACTGTTTTTTTAAATACTTTATACATCATTTCTATGATATGCAAATTCTGACAGTTTTCCAATCCAAGCCAGTTTGATTCCTTATAAAGTAAGCAATGATGTTTTCTCCAGAGTACATTTAGTGCAAATTTTGCAAATCTATTATACAGGATATCTAACTTATTCAGTACTGCCCCTGTGGCACCCCCATAAATAATGTCTCTGTAGTTAATAATGGCAACGTAGAGACCTTAACAATCCTATGTCTCATTTCAATGGGTAGATTATTTTTCACATGGTGTACTGCACCTAGTTTTTTGTACAGATTATTAATAATCTGATCAATATGAACATCCCACCTTGGGCCCTCATCTAGCCATAGCCCCAAGTATTGATATACTGAGACTTGTTTAAGTTTGTCTCCCATATACGTAACAATATCTAAATTCCCATGTGCTGTCTGATTTTTATCATGTCCACCAAACAGCATCACTTTAGATTTCTTTCAATTAAGAACCAAGTTTACGACGACACAGGAAGTCCTGCAGCACATTAAAGGATAGCTGCAGGGCTCCCTGTATCTAAGCAACAGAACAACCAGTAAAGAGTAGTGTCATCTGCATAAAGATGGTAGCTAGCAAGATGACATGGGATTTGCAATGAATTTATACAGATGTTAAACAATAACAGACCCAAAATGGATCCCTGTGGGACTCCAATGGTGGTTGGCAAGTAATTAGAATCATACTTATTCAAGGAGACTAGTTAGAATCTATCCTTTAGATAATTTCTGAGCCAGCCTACTGCAGACTCGAAAAGTCCCAAGGATGTTAGCTTTCCCAAAAGTATATCATGATCAAGCGTATCAAACACTTTTGTTAAATCAATAAACACCACACCCACCATTTGCCTTTTGTTCAAGGATTCGTGGATACCTCCTATGACTTTAAGTAGTGTGGTCATGGTACTATGCCCCCTTCTGAATCCCAGTTGCTGAGGACTCCGTATAGAACCAATTGTCTGCCAACCAGTCTTTCAAAAACTTCAGAAATTATTGGTAATAACAATATTGGCCTTTAATTATTAATTTCAGATTTTTGTACTGGTATAACGTTAGCTCTTTTCCATTCTGAAGGGAATTCACTTGTATAAAGGGACAGATTGAAAACATATGCTAATGGGCCTGCCAAAACTGGGTGGCATATTTTAATAATGCTGTAGGTATTTCATCTAAACCAGTTGCTTTATGTAAGTTTAGCTTAAGTAAGGCATCTTGGAATAATGTTTCTTCTATTTCCTGAAAATAAATACTTTGGTAACCATTCAAGTTAGTTTCATTTGTCGGTGGGGGTAACATTTGGAGGTTTGACCCCTGAACACATCGCTTCCTCCCCTATATTTACAAAGAAGCTATTGAAACATTTTGCTGCTTCCAAACCTAACATAACTTCCTGCCCATACACAGAGAAGGAATGAGGTAGTCTTGTTGTATCTGTTGAATGTAATTTACATACCACCCACCAGAAGTCTCTCAGCCTGGTATTTAACATTGTAAGAAATTTAGTTTTATAATACTTTTATTTTGCTTTCTTAATTTCCTTGGTGTAAGTCTTTCTAACCTGTGTATATTTCATCCAGTCCAGTGTAGTATTTGACTTTTTTCCAATATTTATCCTTTTTACACCTAAATATACACTGATCTTTACAGTACCAGGGAGCATTTCCTATTTTTGCTAACCTCTTTTTTATTGGAGTGTGTTTGTCATAGATTAATTTAAATTCATCTTGAGCATATACCAAAGCATCAACTGTGTAAGGAATAAGGGAAAGCCTATTCTAATTAATGTTTTCTAGATCTATCATAAATGTTGCATAATCAAAGGATTTTCAAGATCTATAGTACACAAAATGTGATACCTTTGTTTTTTTTTTACATTTAGTTTAACACTGATGATGCCTTGGTGGTCGCTACATGAGTCTGCAACAGCCCCTGAAATACCTTTGCTATTTGGTTTAAAACTAAATATGAGGTCCAGAGTGGGAGATGTACTATGGGTTTCTAAATTGATTCTAGTTGCTTCTCTATCTAACTGTTTTAGTCCCAAAGTAAGATTTAGATCCAAAAGTTCATTATTTTGTTTCACCAAGATCCAATTAACGTTAAAATCAACAATCAATAAGATCTCATGGCTATCCTTGAAACTAACAAGTGCCTCCTGTAAGTCTTTAAACACTCCTCATGGGCATTTTTTTTTGGGGGGGAGCATGATATACAGTACCCCTACTAATAGTACTGACTGAACATACAGTATTTTTATTTCTAAGGCTAATACTTCCAATTGGGCATTTATATTACTCAGATTAACCAATTTAGATTGAAACAATGATTTACCATAGATAATAACTCTACCCCCTTTTTTATTTCTGTCTCTCCTCCAATTGTCATAACCAGAGATGTTTACTGATGAACTCACTATCTCATTATTTAACCATGACTCCACCCAAACCAGAAAATCTGTGTTTGTCTATATTGCCCATTCTCTGATTATGTACATTTTAGGAATAAGACTTCCGACATTAAAGTGAGCAACACTGAAAATGTTCCCTTTCAACATGTCAGGATTTAAAATAATAGCCTCTGCTTGTCCTGGGTTGGGGTGAACATCTCCACATAATAGCAAGTACCTACATGATATGTTTAACTTTTTCCCGAAGTCCACCATATGGTTTTAACATAACCGAGCACTGACACAGCCATATCTAGTCTAAGTAACCTATTGACTATGCCCCATTTAATGTAGGTTGACTATAGAAAGGCTGTCACTTTAATTAAGTCAGAGTCAACACTTTTTATTAATATACCAGAGGTCACCAGATAACCAGTGTTAAATATATGGCGAAAACCATCTAAAATGCTCATAGTACCACTTTACTTCAAACAATGGATCTCATCCTTTCCCCCCACATTGTTTTTTTCTTTGTAAACTTAAAGACTCCCACATGCCCAGCCATAAAATTGAACATAGTACCGATCTTAGATGCATTTTCTGGGTCTATGAAAATTAATATAGGTAACTCAATGTACTATAAGGGGATTTAATTTTGTATCACAACAGCTTCCAACTAACTAGTGCTAGAATTTATTACTTTAGAAAATGGGTTCTATCTAACTAACGAAAGGCAGTCACAGCATTTTAAAATTACAAAACTAAATAAATAACCTTACATAAGTACCTACAGTATCATTAAGAGACCAATAACCTTGTTTCTATGGCTACTGTTGAAGAAAATAAGAGAAAACAGCACAAAAGCCAAATTCTGACTTACTGCAAGGTGAGGTGTATATAAGATCGCTTAGGCTTGTTGTTGTGAGGTTTACATTTCTCCACAGTAAGCCCCAGGAACCATAATCTTTTTAAAAGCCATCAAATGAGCTTTATAAAACAAACTTTTCTGGTCTGAGTAGTGCTCGTGCCACTCATGCTCGGGCTAGCTGTTGGCATGGGCTTTTAAATCACAGTGCCCTGCCTCCAAATGACATGCCCGGCTGCTGGCTCCCAAGAGCCACCTACACACCAGGACACAGTTAGCATACCTGCCAGATGGAAATGCAGATAACAGTTCAGCTAGCACAAAGTTCTGTTCTGCAGCTTGCTGTTGCTCTGCATGCAGTAGCACAGCATAGCCTCTCTTCACACAAGAGGGCTTGTAGGCTCCGGTGCAAATGGAAGTGGAACGTGGCAAGCTGTTGGTGCAGGCTTTTAAAACATAGTGCACTGCCTCCAAATGACATGCCCAGCTGCTGGCTCCCACAAGCCCCCTACACATCAGGACACACAGTTAGAGTACCTGCCAGATGGAAATGCAGGTAATACAGTTCAGGTAGAACAAAGTTCTATTCTGCAGCTTGCTGTTGATCTGCTTGCGATAGTGCAGTATAGCCCTTCTTCACACAATAGGGCTCATAGGCTCACACATGAAAAGTGGAATGTGGCTAGCTGTTGGCATGGGCTTTTAAATCACAGTGCCCCACCTCAAAATGAGGTGCCCAGCTGCCGGCTCCTGCGAGCCCCCTACATGCACCAGGACACTCAGTTAGCATACCTGCCAGATGGAAATGCAGATAACACAGTTCAGGTTGCACAAAGTTTTATTCTGCAGCTTGCAGTTGATCTGCGTGCAGTAGTGCAGTATAATAATATTAAAGTTTATTTACACGAAGTGCAATTCAGAGGAATCAAAGTGCCTTTACAAACAAGTAAAAAACATTAAATTTTTAGAAACCCTTAAAACAACAAACCCCATAACTTATTAATCAAGATAGGCAAGACAGAATAAATGAGTTTTCAGTGCTGACTTTAAGCTCTCCACAGTCTGGCACCTCCTTATCTGAGGAATAGAGAATTCCATAGGGTAGGAGCTGCAAAAATGAATGAACAAGCTCCAGAGGTCTTCAGACGAACCCTGGGAATCTCTAACAATCCCTCCTCGGTGGAGCGGGCAGAGGGGGTGGCAGAGACAGAGAAGCGTTTGCAGATAACATGGTCCCTGTCCATGTAGGGTCTTGTAGGTTAGTAAGCCAACCTTGAAGGTGATCCACCACTGGACCAGCAGCCAGTGCAGGCCATGAAGCACAGGTGTAATGTGATAAGATCTAGGAAGCCCAGTCAACAACCTGGCCGCAGAATTCTACACCAGCTGCAAGTGGCAGATATCAACCCACAGAAGCCCTAGGTAAAGGGCTTTGCAGTAATCAAGGCAGAAAATCACAAAGGTGTGGACCAGAGTTGGAAGGTCACCAGGCGGAACCAGGTGCTTAATCTGGGCAATATTCCTCAGGTGAAAAATTGAGGACTTAACAACAGATGACACTTGAAACTTCAGAGTCAACCCCTCGTCAAGAATAACACCCAGACTCCGCACCCATCTAGAGGCCATCAACTGGTGGCCCCTGAGCACCAGCCCAGAGGCCTGCTCTGCTGAGGGCCCCACTACCCGGTGACCTGGGTCCACCATCAAAACCTTGGTCTTGTCAGGGTTCAACCTCAACCAGTTGGCACTCATCCAGCACTGAATCTCAGCGAGGCAGTTGTTAAACACTGAGACTGAATCATCCTGGTCAGGGGCAAAGGATATGTATAGCTGAGTGTCATCTGCATAGCAGTGAAAACTCAAGCCATACCACCTTACAGTGTCTCCTAACAGCAGCATGTACACCGCGAATAACATAGGCGAAAGCACAGAGCCCTGGGGTACCCCACATGGCAGACAGAATGCATCAGAGGAAAAAATACCCGACACAACTCGCTGAAATCTACCAGTGAGGAATGAGTGAAACCACCTGAGGACTGTACCCGACAGTCCACAGATCACCCGAAGGCACTCCAGCAAGACGCCATGATCCACAGTGTCAAATGCTGCAGAGAGATCAAGGAGGACTTAGATGGAACGAGTCCTCCAATCTTTTGCTATCAGGAGATCATTGAGCATGCAAACCAGGGTGGTCTCAGTGCTATGCCTCTTCCTAAATCCCAACTGGAGAGGATTGTTTATGTCATGGATGGTAAGATGATAGTCCAGCTGCAACACAACCACCTTCTCAATAACCTTGCCCACAAAGGGTAGATTAGAGACAGGTCTGTAGTTGGCAAGGCAATCTGGATCAAGAAAAGATTTTTTAAGGAGGGGTGTAACCACCACTTTCTTCATGGAGTCCAGAAATTCACCCATCTCAAGAGACCTCTGGACTATCTCAGCCAGGACTGGGCCGATGACCTCAACGCACCCCACAAGGAGTGAGTCGGCCCAGGGTCCAAACTACAGTAAGTTGTCCATATACTCTGGATTATCTCTATGACATCCAAGATTGCTGGCTGGGTGAAAGCTGACCAGCAAAACTGTGGTTCTGCAGCATTCAACCAATCTCCGCCCTGCCCATTGGAGCTAGCTAAGCAGATCTCTGATCTAATGTTGGCAACTTTATCCGCAAAGAAGCAAGCAAACTCATCACACTTATCCTGTGTCAATGCTCTCCAAACTTGTAGGCAGGCTGGATTGCACAGTCTGTCTACCATTTGGAAGAGCTGAGCAAGTCGATTCCCTGCAGCGGCGATCTCCCTGGACAGGAATACTGCCTTCTTGTGGGAGAGTGCCGATTGATAGTCCAAGTAATGGGCCATCAATCTAAGCCTGTCAGCAGCAAGACTAGATTTCCACCAGCGATGCTCCATTTTTGGCCCTCTCTCTTCATCTCCCTCAAGGTCCCATCACACCAAGGGGACCAAGGGTGAAGGGTGAAGGGGTGAACATGAGCAGGAGCAATGGTATCCAGGGCCTCCACCACTGCCTTATTATAGGCCTGCAGCAAGCTGTTTGTACCCATGCCTGCAGTCTGAAGTCCCGATAGGTCTAGTACCACCATCAGGCCATCGAGGGTTACTCCCCTGAAAGGGTGGTGCCACTCCGGACCATCTCCATGGGGCAGACCTATAGGGGAAGCCTGGAAATTAAACCTGATAGTGTAATTGTCAGACCAACTGACTGGCTCTACCACCAAGAGCTCCATACCCAGGAGAAAGACCAGGTCCAGTGACTGCCCAGATAATGGATTGCAGAGGCAACAGCCTGTGAGAAGCCCAACAAAATCATAAGTTGGAGGAAGTCTTGGCCAAACTGCAAGAGTTCATCATCGACCCAGGAACTGAAGTCACCCAGCACCATCAATCTGGGTGACTTCAACACCATCTCGACAATGAAGTCTGTGACTACCTGCAAAAATTGCTTCCCATCCCTGGGTGGACGGTAGACAAGGAGAACTTTGCACCCCCAACCTGCACCCAGGATGCATTCAAAGGATCGGGTCTCCCCCACTGGAACATCTATCAGGCGGTGTATCACTGAGAAACTGGTTGGAACCACTGACTCAAGAACTGGGCCAGCTTTTCTGTCCAGCCAGGTCTCAGTGATGCAAGCCAGGTCCGATGACTCAATAAGATCAACGATTAGTGTGGTCTTGTTTTTAATAGACCTAGCATTGCATAACACTGCCCGGGTTGGATGAGACCCCGAGGCTGATCGAGTAAGCTGCCCACTAAAAGTGGAGCCCTTGGGTATGGGGACCAGACAAGGAGGACCCCTATCCAGTCTCCATTTCACCCCAGGTTGTCTCCTTGTCACCACAACCCCAATCTGGCCACCCTGTTTCGTCCCTCTCCGCAGTCTGAAGCCACCAACCCTACACCTCCTCCTTGCTATCCCTAATGCCCAACAGCTATTATTTATTTATTTATTTGAAATATCAGATTTACAGATCTTTGAGTCAAAGACTCGGTTACAAAGGCACCTCGTCATAGAGAACAAAGACAGACAATGTTACATAGTTCAATACACAGCAATAGTTACAGGTTTCAAATAATAGTTACAAGGTTTAACGGGTGTTACAGGAGGACAACGCCTCAGTGATACAAGAGTTGTGAACAGTTTGGCAGCATACAGAGACTCGGGTGCCTGGTCAGCAGTGCTGTGAAATACTAAACAAGCATATTGCAGAGCTCGGTGTCAACAGAAGATATGGGATGCAAGCAAAATGCCCTGTGGGAGACAGTAGTATTTGTGACAGAATGGAGGAACAGACTTGTGGAGAGGCATCGGTGTAGAAAAAAGCAGTCCAAGGGACATTATCATGATCCACAGTAGATTGGCCATTGGGCATAGCAGATTAGGCCCCATAGGGAGGGTCCAGAGGGGAAAGGAGCCTGAAGTTAGGTACACTTACAGCAGCGGGTGGTGAATATGTGGTTCCCGAGGGCTGCCTTGATGGGACCAATTTTAGTGGTGTTGGTGATGTTGGCTGGGTGGGAGTTAAACCAGGAGGGTGCTCTGTAGCAGAAGGATCTCTGGGCTAGGGATGTTCTGGTGCTGGGTACAAGTAGGGTGGTCTTACAGGTGCTATGGGTGGAGACCGTGGGGGTGGTCTGGTGGAGGGAGGCGGTTACCCCGGGGGGAGAGCCCGAAGAGAGTTTTTTAGCTAGCAGGCAGGTCTGGTAGGGGAACCTTTCCTCTAGGTTGAGCAGGTTGGCAGTGGCGTACAGTAGACAAGTGTGAGTGCACCCAGTGGCTCTGGTCAGGAGCCTGCAGGCCTTGTTAATGGAGAGCTGGACTTTGGCAAGAGCAGTATTGTCAGCCGCTTTATAGATAGGCAGACCGTAGTCCACTAGGGACAGGACTGAGGAAGTGATGGCCAGACAGAAAGCTTCTGGGGGAAGGCAGTCCCTGTGGTGGTATAGAAGCCCAATCCTTGAGTTGGTGGTGGCAGAAAGGGTGCTGATGTGGGAGTGGAAGGTGAGGGCAGTCGAAGGTGATACCCAGGTATTTATAGGTGGACACTTGTTCAAGGGGTGCAGAGTGCTGGGTAGTATCAGGAGGGGGGCATTCTGTCCTTGCTTTGGTGGTGTGTGAAGAGCATTGCCTTAGTCATTTTTAGGTTTGTGACCAACCTATGATCAGAAAACCACTATTCTGCTTGGTGAACGGTATGCTGGAGGGAAGCCTGTAGTGATGCAGGGTTAGGGTGTGAGGAGAATAGCACTGCATCATCCACATAGAGGAGTATTTTACTAGTGCAGGCTGTGGGAAGTGTGTTAAAATAGAGGCTGAAGATAACGGGTCACAGGATGGAGCCCTGGGGTACTCTGGAGCAGACTAGTTGGGTGTCGGACAAGGCGCTGTTGATTTTTGCACACTGGGTTCTGGATGAGAGGATGAGGGAACCAGCAAAGAAACTGGTGTGAAGGAGGGAGTCAAGTAAGAGGGGATGGCAGACCGTGTCAAAGGCCTTGGAGAGGTCGATGTTGCCAGAGTCTAGGGCAGAGTGCAGGAAGCTGGAGAATTCCAGGAGAGCAGTTGTGGTGCTATGACCTGAAAGAAAGCCGTGCTGCTCAGGGCACATAATATTATACACACATATACATACATAATATCATACTTAGTCAGGTACTCTGTTAGTTGGTCGGCTACCACCTTTTCGATAGCTTTAGAGAGTGCGGGGAGGATAGAGATCGGCAGGTAGTTAATGGGGGAAGACCAAGCCCCACTCTTGTGTGTGGGCGTGATGATGACTGTTTTCCAGGCACTGGGTAACTGACCCAGATACAGTGATCAGTTTAGTAGGTCAGTAAGGGGGACCAGAATAACATCCAAGGCCTGACGTGGGATCCTACTGTCCAGGTTATTATGACAAAGACCTGACATAGGATCCTAGTGTCCAGGTTATTATAAATGTCAGCATGAAGAGGAGGGCAATTAAAGGGGCTGAGGCCCCAGAGTGTAGAGAAGGAGTAGCACTTGACTGGGAGAGCCACATGCCAGCACATAGTCTCTTACCACTCTACATAGCCACCCCAATTAATCACCCCTCTGCACAGCAACAAATAAAATCAGATTAAAACAACCCCCCAACTAAACTGCTGCATCCCAACTAAAGTAATTGAATAATTAAACCATAAGCCCCATCAACCCCATAAATTAAACAAAAATAATACAATAAACGCAAGCAATATTCAGGGTTCCAACAGTAATAGTAACAAAATTTCTCAATGTAATGTCCACCAAAATAGAATCAGTATTAAACACTGAAATTGAAAGTGTCAACAGAGCATACGCCACAGCTCTAGGAAAAAGATTGTAGTTAGAGCTGAAAAGGAGGGCTCTCACCACCTCCTACTCACAAAGTTAGTCCAAAGGATATGACACTCTCACAGTAATATTCACAACTCAGATTAAAAAATAGTAGCTCCAAGAAAGAGGACCTCTCACTGCCTCCCGATTCAAATGAAAAAATGGCCAGACTGAAGGATAATTTCCAGCAAAGTTCATTAAAATCCAGGCATCAGAATGGAAACCAAGTCAACTGAGTGGAGGTAAAAACATTAAATTGAGAAATTCTTCTTCAGCCCAAATAGCCAAGTCCCAGCTACCCTGATGAGGGCAGCAGGGTGCACTGCTACACACACCCCCACTTGGATCGCCAGGAAAAGCCCAGCTTCTGTCAGGCAACCCCTGCAGCCCTAGAAGCTTGGCCAGTACCCACCCTCCGGTATGCACTCCCTACCCCCTCTGCTGAAGAGCAGCAGTCACTCGCTCCCACCTCAAGGTAATCTGGAGAGCCCCTCTTCACACGACAGGGCTCATGGGCTCTGGTGCAGATGGAAAGTGGAATGTGGCTAGCTGCTGGCACAGGCTTTTCAATCACAGTGCCCACCTCCAAATGACGTGCCCAGCTGCCAGCTCCGACGAGCCCCCTACATGCCAAGACACACAGTTAGTGTACCTGCCATATGGAAATGCAGGTAACACAGTTCAGGTAGCACAAAGTTCTGTTCTGCAGCTTGCTGTTGATCTGTGTGCAATACTGCTGTATAGCCCCTTTCCACAAAACAGGGCTCGTAGGCTCCGGTGCAGATGGAAAGTGGATCTACATATTGTCACTCTCATCACCAGCTACTGCTGTTTCTTTTCATATTTCCAAGGCATTCCATGATATCAGTAACACCATTCCATGCTATTTATCTGAATGGCCTGGAATGGTGATATTGTTGTCACAGAATATTCAGGCAGTATGAAAAGAGAGAGAGCAGAAACTACTGATGAGAGGGAGGTTTAGGGTACTTACAAAACCAATATAAATTAGATAAATTATTTTATTTATTTATTTTATTGAATTTTGTTGACCCAGTAAGCCCACTGGGCCTAGAAGTCCCTTTTTCAGGCATGACGGGGGAAGGGGGATACAGATGGTAAGCAACTGAAATTGAACCAGATTAAGCTATTGGTGGTATTTTTAGTGAATGGGAGAAATTTGCCCAGGACACCGGGGAAACTTCCCCTACTCTTGCTTCCTGTGAGCAGGGGGGACCCTTTTGTCTGTGGGACCAAGATGGTGGACGACAGTCCTGGAGTGCAGGAGGTTGCTATGGAGGTGGGAGAATCTGCTTCTACCTGTTCTGCTTTCTCACATGCTTTGGCTTTGGAAAATTCTACTGTGGATGTCTCTACTGAGCATGTTTCATCTGTATCTAGCCCTGCTTGATTGGAGTGGAGAGATTCTATTGCAATCGATTTGGAACAGAACCCTACTGACCTTATGGTTTCTAAACCAACTTCTGAAATTTCTGAGTTGCCTATTCCTTTGGATTCTGCTACTGCTGCTTCGAGAGAGGAGTTGGAACTGTTCCATTTGATTGAGACTGAGGAACTATCTTTTCGCTCCAAGAAATCAGCCCTGCTGCAGAGGATTCGGCGGCTGAAGGTTGACAGCATGTCTAGCCCTGTCAACTCGTCTCAGCTGCAGCCTGGACCTGCTTCTGCTTCTACGCTGCTGTCTGCTGCGGAACCTGCTGTTTCAGTGAGTGTACCTGCTATTTCTTTACCTCAGATTCCTCCTGCTTTGTTGCCTGAAGTTTCTATACCGGGACCTGAACCCTGGTCGGTTGACCGAGTGCTCTGTGATGCTGGCTGGGACAAGAACCCTTCTACAGGTCAGTGGACCTCCAGTTCATCCCCCATTCATATGCCTGCATCTCCTGTCCAGCCCGCTCGTACGGCGGTTCGCGTTACAAATTCTCCAGTCCTTGTTTCAAAACTGGCTGTTGCACATTCTGACCCTCTGGCTCTCCCTCACAGCTTGCAGTTAATGCAGAACCCCATTCTTACTTTTCCTTCCACTTCTCAGGCCATGCCTTCAGGTCCCAGTCTTGTGCAAGCTCCTCTGAACCCTTTGCCTGACAGACAGAAGAAAATGTTTTCCTCCCTGTTTCGTCTGCCGGTTTTGCCGGCTAAGAGACACAATGCTTTTCTTCTCTCCTATCTGGGGGGCATGCAGAAGCCTCCAGACCATTTCTTTGTGGACAGAACTTTACTGAAGGACTCAATGACATTTTTTGCTCATGAGCTGTGCACCCTAATCCACATTTCAGGCGAGACCACCTTTGATGTTAGTTTCCAGACTTCCACAGGCTTGTACAGGTTCTGGTCTAAATACCATGCTTTGAAACGGTCTGCTTTGTGGTGTCCCTTTCTTGCCATTTCATTGACCAAACCTGCTTATAAGACTGTTTCTATTTTATTTCAAAATGAAGGGGTAGACCTGGGAGATGTACTTTATTGGCTGAAACTCCGATGCACTGTTCTTGGGGATCCTGAGGCTATCTTGGATTCTGAAAATATCTGGACTGGTGGTTGGAAAGTGAAGGTTCTACTTAAAACTGATGATTCTGGTGTTGTTCATTTCCCAAATTCTTTTTTTTTGAGTAGGGATAGTTTTTTTTTTGTTTTACCTGGGTCAGCCTACGGCCTGTTATAGGTGTGGGAATCCCTCACATTTAAGCAGTGTTTGTGATACTGTCAAATGCAATCTTTGTGGGGATTTGGATCATTTAAGCTCTTCCTGTCTCAATGAATGCTGCTGTAATCTCTGTGACAAGCTTGGCCACACCTTCCAGAATTGTGCCTGGGTGGCTCATAATCAGGAACACCATGATGGTGGAGCTGATCAGCACTTTCTGATTACTCAGGCTCAGAAGGCCAAAATCCACAGTAGGCCCAGTTCTTCTCATGACCTTGTTGGACCTCCCTTGACCATTGTACCACATTCTGTCCAGGAGGCTGTATTACCTTTTGGTGACCCTGTGGTGTCGGCGCCCCCTCCACCTGTGTTTCTGGCGCTGGTTGTTCTGGACTCCATGGATCAGACCTGGTCCACATTGTCTCAGAGGTTATGCCTCCCCCTCCAGAACCCATGCAGGTTGTTTGCCAACATTCTGCCCGTTCTAAAGTGCAGGCTGTGCCTCCTCCCTCTAAAACTGTCCAGACAGTCCCGGTTAACCTGTCTAATCCTTATGATGTCCTGCAATGGACTTCTGCTGACTCTGGTGAAGGTTCTGATTCCTTCTCTGTTCTTTCTTCCCATCCTGAGGGGACTACAGACACGGAAGTCCCTTCTGTGGGCAGGGGGCACAAAAGCAGAAAGCAAGGTCTAAATTGAAAGTGACCAGTGGGAAAGATAAAAAGAAATGAAGATTACTTATCTTCTCTGTCTTTCCCATGTCTTACCATATGTTCACTGTTTATTCCCTGAATGTTAACAGTATCAAGAGGCTGTATAAATGTAACACTGTTTTTGCTTTCCTAACTGCTTTACAAGGTGGTGTTATCTTCCTGCAGGATGTTAGGGTCCATGCTGTGAATGAGATGAAACAAGCACAAAGATATTAGCTTTTGGGTCCTTCCTACTGGTCAATGGGCCCAGATCATTGCTCTGTTGTGGGGATTTTGATACATTCTGTTGCTTTTCTGCTTTTGAAATTGTATGATGTGGTCCCTGGTCGTGTTTTGATACTCGATGTTTTACATTTCCAGGTCCCATATCACCTTATTTGTTTATATGCTCCCCAAACTAAAACTGCTCGAACTGATATTTTTTCTCTAATTCAACCATTTCTGCACACTTCCAAACATGTCATTTTTGTGGATGATTTTAACTGTGGCCTTAGTGTACTGGATAAAGTTCACATGCCACTACTACGAAGTTGCATTGTGACTCCCGCTTCTTGAATTCTATTATTCGTACTGCTAACCTGCAGGATGCTGCTTTAGAATTTCTGAAAAGCCGGCCCTCGACGTTTCATAATGGTGCTCTAGCTACCAAAATTATGTTTTTTTATCCCCTTTTCTCACTGTTTCCATGGCCCAGACTGATCCAGTAGAATTCTCGGATCATTGTCTGATTTCACTCTCTTTTGATGGTAACCCCTGCCTTTCTAAAGGCCCGGGTATTTGGAAATTTAATGCCTCCTTGCTTGCAGATGAGGTTTTCCTTGACTCCTTGAGTCAATTTTTGGCAGCCAGGAAGTCTGTTCTACTCTGCTATGAGAATCCTGTTCAGTGGTGGGAGGATTCAAAACATGATCTTTCCAGGCTTTTTCGGAGGTTTGGTAAAGCTCACAGCACATCTGCATATTTATCTTACTTACAAGATCATCAGTGCCTACAGTCTCTGTTGTCCCTTGCCATACCACAGGACAAGATTTAAGTGTCCAAATTTGATCTGTCCAGCAGACTATGTTGTGTTACTCTAAACGGAAAGCAGCACATCTGTTCTGGCAGCATAAGTTTGGTACCCAGGTACGGCCCATGTAACCTGTCATTTTACTCATAATAAGACACAGGTCGATAAGAAGGATATCACTGGGCTCCTGGATGACTCAAGTGTTCTGTGTACCTCCCCACATGATATTATGTGACTTGTGTCTGATTTTTCCTATAAGTTGTTTTTGGACCTCCCTTCTGATGTTGGGAAGATTAGGGCCTATTTGCATGACATTCTAGTACCTGAGATTGCTCTCCAGGTTCTTGCTAGTCTAAGCCACCCTATTACTGTGGGTGAGGTGCTGAAGGTTATTCGGCATTTAAAGACACATGTCACCCCTGGTCCAGATGGTCTCCTGAATGAGCTTTTTGGCTTACAGGTGAGACCTTGGGATCTGAATTGTCCATGGTGTTTAATGCTCTGTTAACAAGTGGGGATGTTCCTCTGAGCTTTAACAAGGGGGCCTTGATTTTTCTGCATAAGAAAGGGGACAAATCTGACCTACATAATTGGAGACCTATCTGCATGCTCAATGCTGATTGTAAAATTTTGTTGAATATTCAGACCAACAGACTGTTGCTTATGGCTGATTTTGTTATCTCCTCTGAGCAAGCTTATGCTATTCCTCAGTGGAGGATTCAAGATCACCTCATTCGTGTGTGAGAAATCTTTACCTCTGGGTATTCTGGTCAGTGTTTTGGGTTTGTGGTTTCCTTAGATCAGAAGTCTGCATTTGACTCTATTTGTCATGATTTTTTATGGGAAGCTCTGTTACATTATCACATCCCTCCCATATTTCTCTCTTGGATATGGGTTTACAAAAGGAAGGTCCTGTCAAACTAATCTCATAGATTTCTTTGACTGGGTAACCAGAGTGGTGGACCAAGGGGGAGCAGTTGATGTCGCCTACCTTGACTTCAGCAAAGCTTTTGACACTGTTCCACATAGAAGATTGATAAATAAGCTAGGTAGGCTCGGGGTGGGTCGAAGTTGGTCAACTGGGTGGCAAACTGGTTGACTGGCAGAAAACAGAGAGTGGTGGTAAATGGTATACAGTCAGAAGAGATGCAAGTCACAAGTGGGGTACCTCAGGGGATCAGTCCTGGGGCCAGTCCTATTCAACATCTTCATTAGTGACCTCGCAGATGGACTAGAGGGTAAGGCTTGTCTGTTTGCAGATGACACCAAGATCTGCAACAGAGTAGATGATCCAGATGGGGTGGGCAGAATGGGAAGAGATCTGGATAAACTAGAGAATGGTCAGAAGAGTGGCAACTGGGATTTAATGCAAAGAAGTGCAAAATCATGCACATAGGAAGAGAAACCCTGGAAGCCACTTATAGGCTGGGAGGGAGTTGCTAGCAGTCACAAGGAAGAAGAGACTTGGGCATCATCATCACTGATGACCTGAAATCATCAAACAGACCTCTAAAGCAGTAGGTAAGGCTAGGGGGTGTTAGGGTGTATTAGTAGGGGTATCACAAGTCGTAAGAGGGAGGTAATAATCCTCTGTACAAGATATTGGTTAGGCCCCATCTGGAGTACTCGTGCAGTATTGGAGGCCACACCTTCAAAAGGACATTAACCAAATTGAGGCAGTCCAGAGAAGGGCAACCAAAATGGTGCAGGGACTGCATCAGAAGACATATGAGGACAGATTAACGGAGCTCAATATGTATACCCTTGAGCAAAGGAGGAGAGAGGTATGATCGAGGCATTCAAACACCTTAAGGGCATAAACAAGGTGAAAGAGTCTAACATGTTTAAATATAAGAAAAATAGCAGGACAAGAGGACACAGCATGAGATTAGAGGGAGGCCGATTAAGAGGAATGTGAGGAAATTCTTTTTCACAGAAAGGGTGGTAGATGCATGGAATGGCTTACCACAAGAAGTGGTGGCTATGAATACAGTGCAGAGCTTCAAACATGCATGGGATAGGCATAAGGGAGCAATACAAATGACTATGAATAGATAGGTCACTGACAAAGGCCAATGGCACATTTATAAGGTAGAAAAAGAAATGGGCAGACTGGATGGGCCTTGCGGTCCTTATCTGCCGTCAACTTCTATGTTTCTATGTTTCTTTATAGGACTGCTACTGTTGTGCCACTGGTCAATGGTTGGCTAGGACCCTTGGTCCCTATTAAATGGGGTATAAGACAAGGGTGCCCCCTGAGCCCCCTTTTATATGTTTTTTTTATAGATCCCCTGTTATGTAAATTGAATACCTCCCTGAACATTCTTCCAATTTCCAGCCCCACAGTTCAAGACACACCTTCCTCATTGGCTTATGCCGATGATTTGTGTTTGTTGACTTCGATTGCCTCCTCGGTCCAGGAAGCCCTTTCTGAGTGCTCCTCTTTTGGCTCTTTCAGGGGCAGCTTTGAATTTGGATAAATGCCAAGCTTTGACGGTATTTTTAAATGGAGGAAAGTATCCAAATACTGAAGGGGTACCATTCCCCTCAAAATCATAATGGAATGTCTTTCTCAGGAAGGAAACCTAGAGCCACAATTTTCATAAAGCCAGCCTTCCCATCCTCTCTGCCTATTAACTATAAGAGGTCTAAAATCTGACATCAAAAACACACTCATAAAAAAAAGAATCAGGTTTACCATATCCAGTGTATAGTTGGTGTGTGGTGGGAAGATTGGTGAACACAGGTGGGCATTCAATGGGCTGCCTATCCTGGTCCCAAAGTGGATACCCTGGTCTACGTGAAGCAGAGGATTGTGGGACACCACACATCCTGGGAGTTAATGTAAAACAGGCCATTGCCCTGATGGCTGCCCCCAGCCCACTGTGCCTGACTGGAGGGCCTGGGACAGCTTGGTGGGAGGATTGTCAGTTCCACTGTGGCCAGTGGGTGCTGTTCATGGGGGGCATACAGAAAATATAGCAGGGTCTCTGCTTGCATAGCATGTGCCCTCCTCTTTCACCTAGCACCCCATGCCTTAGTGAATGCCATGGAGTGTGGGTATGCCTCCTGTCCACTACCCCTGGACTGTCACCACACATAGCTACATGAAGAGATGGAGGACTGGGTGTGGAAATGGGGTGCACAGCTTTTCTGAGTGCTGCAGGGGTCTGCAGGACCCCAGATGCATAGCTACCCAAATTAGGGATTGGGTTGTGCATAAGGCCCAAGATCTATTTTTAGTTGGGCTAAACCAGTTTGGTTGAGTATCCAGTGATGGCTTTTATAATTACAGAAGAGAAAATCACATAGCATATTAAACAGTACTTCTAGTTTGTGTACTGCAGAGTCTGAGGATAACTTGAAAAAAACTGCCTTCACTATACTGAAGGATGAGCAGGAGAAAATGTTTGACAACTTGTTTACTTGCTTATGGGCTTACACAGAGACTGTCTTTCTAGAGACAAGTATTTGACTTACTACTAATGTGTCTTTTATAAAACAGAAATTAGGGAAGCCTTGGCAAGTATTGGAATTCATAAAGTTGATTGAGGGTCACAGTGTTAAAGGATCTAATTTCTAGATGAGAGGCTGTGATTTTTCTCAACAGACAGGAGAACTAAAAATCATGATTTCTCTATTTCATAAATTTAGAACCCATTAATAAAGTGGATTTATTATTTTTTTTGTTTATCATTTAACAGTTTCTGCTCCTCAACATTTCCCCCCATCTGATCAACCCCCCCAGCCCCATCCCCCAGAATTACCAGGGCTTACCTTATTCCCAGTCCGAGAGTGGCGCCTGTGGGGAGTCGATCAGCATCCTGCCACCAGTGCATTTTTGTCTCCGTTTTCTCCCAGGGGCCCCAAGAGTAGGAGTGCATGCACATAGAGGCATGCATGTGCTTTACAGTCCCAGTAATGACCTCTTTCCCCCATCCCAGTGGCCTAATGCCTGGCACCCTCTAGGCCTGTGCTGTCCCTGGCCTCCACCAGGAGGTTGCCATTAGCTGAGGGTAGCCACTACACCTCCCCGGAGAGGAGAGCTGCCTGCCAGCAGCTCCATCCAGTTCCACCCTCCTCCCCCCAATTGCCGACCTCCGATGGCCTGGGCTCATTCTCGAACTTGGGTCACCAGCGTGCTGCAAGGTAAGGTGTCCAGTGCCTCAACCCTCAGCGCCACTGGGCCGGCAAAGTGGGTTTTGGTTTGACTGGCATCCAACTTTAGTCTAAAGAAACTTTGGTACATGGTTAGTGACAAATAAACATCCAACATTTCATGTTTGAAATGTTTTAAGAAATGTCAAATGTTTTAACCTACTAAGTTTGTTGAGGGTGTTTAGACTATTATGTTTTCAATAATCAGTCCAGGTTTCAGAACTCTGTCTTCATAGAATTACATTTAACATACAATATTGTGACTTAGCAGAGTCTAGATCCATTGGCAAACACAAAAACAGAAGCCCAGATGTAGCAAAGGAAGTTTATTCCAATAAAAATAAAGATAAACAGCGTACCTGCTGGGAGTTCAGAAGCCTCCGAACACCATGGTGTCATCATGCAAACTCAGTGAAAAACAGTCTTACAGACATTCTTATACTACAGATTACAAAGTACGTTACTTGGAAACAGCTTCTTCCAGAAAGGCAGAAGAGCAACATACAACAATTCTTATTGGTGGACTATGGTGGGCAGCTAGCACCTAGGACAGTTAGAGCATCCTTGGTTTTGCACATACACACTAAGAGTATAGCTAACTAAGGCTAGTTTGGGGTAACAATTCAATGATTTATAAAAGGTGCTATTACAGCAATGCAGAAAGCTGTAGGTGGCATACAAGCACTAACAAATAATAATGCTGCATACCGAAGTTCCCAAACATATAATAACAAATGTAAAGAAATCTGGAATATACCTAATGCCACAATAATGAGTGCTGAATCATACATGAGGGTATATGGATATGTGGGGTGTCCCGTGCAACATATCTCCTACCCCCCTTGTTGCCTTATAAAAAGGCAACACTAAGAGGAGAGTGATGTGGGCTACATCTTGTTGGAATGGGTGGCATAAAGTGTAGTTGCTCTCAGTGTTGCTTAAGTGTTGCTTAAGTGTCTTACAAAGGCAGCATAAGGTAAAAACAAAGAAAACAATCGAAAAGGCTTGCATAATAACAACACCTTTAAATGTAAGTTTTAACTAAGTGTTAGATAATGCAGTATTTAAATTACCATCATGAAACAGTTCATTGAGAGATTGACCTGCCTTGGTAATATTATTGCTTATGTGGATAAGATATGTAACCTTTTTGTCTAATAAGGATTTGAGATTAAGGGTGAGTGGGTCGATATGCACATTAAAAACTGGTAAATACTGTTCAATCGCATCCAGATAGTCTCGATCACTATCGATGTTGTCAAGTTCCAGGGTGGGAACAGGGGTGATAACAGTATGGCCAATAACAGTGTGCTCATGAGGTACAAAACAGAAATTGAGTATGTCAACATCACAGGTCAGAGGTCCATAGTAAAAGTTCAGGTAGTTAGTCACAAAGCAGTATTGCCCTTCACTGCTGTAGGTAACTTGAATTTAAAGAAGACCCCACTTCATGGTTTTTACAGGGCAGGTAATAGAGGCATTGGTCATCCGGCTGGTTAGGCATTGCACAACTTCTTGTGTCATGTTCTGCACAATTGACAGAGTAGGCGATGTCAGTTCAACAAAGTCAGTTTGAAACAGGTTATCCCCAAAGGCATAACCACATACTGGCATAGTTACATTAAAGACATCACAATGGTACAAGTAATGGTAACCCTTTATAGCACAGTAGTCTGTGTGTGGAGCAACCCAAGAGTCCACCTGAGGATGAAACACCAGCAGAGGAGGAGGGTCTGTCAGTTCTCGATAGATGCTGCCCTCTAGTTGGCCCACAGAGTGTACTTCAACAAGCTTGTTGAAGACTGAAGTATCTTTGTCAAAGACTGGTAGGGGCACAATGAATGAAATGTACATAGTGTGCAGATGTCACATCGGTGTTCCTTGAAGCATGGTCCTTGGTTAGGGTGTGGTGTGACAAAACCCAAGTATCTGGCTGTGGCTAAGAAAAAGGTAATGGTCTTGTCCATGTACTTAGTAGTAGGTCAAGGTTCTTTAATAGGGGCAGTATCATTTTGCCATACATTTATCATGGATCAAATCAGGGATCCTTTCTGATTCAAGATCCCAGAAGAGATTAGTAATAGTAATTATGGTATAGCTACCATAAGCTGAACAAATGATTTCCCTGCCTATGTGTTTCTCTTTTGCCTCTTTATTGTTATAGTAGATCAGTTCATTGATTTTGTTTTGTTTTGTGTCTCATTAAAGAAACGTGCTGTATCATGCATGTTATACACCATGAATCTTTCCTCCTGAGCCAAACCTTGGATACTGTATAACATGGGCTGTATGACATTTTGAGCTTGTTGGCTATGAAAGTAATTTATATGGTGCTGAATTTTTGCTATGTCAGCTCTGTTCCAAAAAGACTGGCCAGAGACTGAGAGGCATGTCACAGTGCCAGCAATGCCAGCTATGCCTGCTATGCCCAAACCTGTCTTGAGATGTCTGGAGCAGAACACACCTCTATGTTTAATTATATGTTGCCTAGCCACAGGGTCTTGTGCACGTGCTTGATATGCTGTAACAATGTCTAATAACAGGGTGTCATGAAATCTAGAAACATTGGTACTGAAGCAGTGACCAAATTCAGACATGTTCCAATGAGTAATATTAAAAACAAAAGGCACATGCATAAACTGAATGTTATTAAACAGTATCCCAGGAATGAAAGTGGCTGCCAAGCCACTAGGCAGGCCTGGCTCCAATATTGGGCACTGTAAAGGTTCATCTTCGGAGGCTGATGTGACTGTATGAAAAAAAGAGAAGCAGTGACAATTGATTGAGTTAAACATTCATGGCACATGATAGAGTTAAAGTATTTAGCACAAAAGTCCTGCCCTAATGCTGCCATAACATTGCAGGGTCCTGAATGACATTGCACAACTTGGCGTAGGTACAGAGTTCCATTAAAGCAGATGCGGGCATTGGGCCTACCTTGGATGGTTCCTTAGGCAAGGCAGGCCACTGAAAGGCCTTGTATGGTAATATTATCAGTTCTGTATTTGATCTGCACAGTGGAGTTATCTGGAGAAACCATCGAGGTGTTAAGAGAGGTATCTATTCCTTTAGGCACAGTCACATGGGTGGATGGAAGTTTGATGGATGTGCCTACATTTGGAGAAGTTGTGAGGAAGGTATCAGAATGTACCAGATCCAAGTAATGGAGGAATATCTGGATACTCTTTGAGGCTGTTTCCAGGACAGTCACCAAGGCACATAAGAAAGGGTACATTGCAAGAAGCAACATTCTGAAGAATCAGACAGAAATAGGCAAAAATACAGATCCCTCCCCCCCCCATCCAGAGAAGGAGGATTAAACACTTCTATACAATTTCAGTTAATTGGCATGGTACCATTTTTATCTGGACCCTTTTGGGCCTGTCAGCTCTATCTGATAAACAGCAGGGCTCAGTTTGTTCACAATGTAGAAGTGACCAGCCCACTTGCTTGCCAATGGATGGGCTGGCATACCATATTGCAGTACCAATACTTGGTCACCGACTTGCCAATCGACTTCTTTGACAGTTTTATTGCTGTACATTTTGGACTTTTCCTGATCCTTGCCTATGTTGTGGGCAGCAAAGTGGTAAGTTTGGATCAAATTGTCCTTCAGCTGTTTGACATAAGTGTCAGATGACATTCTATCCATAGTTGGGGTGTTGAGATCTAACCACAAATGATCCAGCAGCCTCATCTGCTGGCCAATCATTATCTCAAAGGGTGTGCACCAGGTTGCTGCAACATGGGTAGTTCTGATTACCATTAGGAGTAAGGGCAATAGAGTATCCCAGTTCTTAGCATTTTCATTTGCCAATTTACACAGCATCACAGTATCAACTTAATCTGTCTGTTAGCTCTCTCTACTTGTCCAGAAGACTGGGGGTGGTAGGCTATGTGAAACGTCTGTTTTAACCCTAGCAATCTCATACATTCCTGCATAAGTTTCCCTGTGAAGCTTGATCCCTTATCACCTTATACCTTGAGAGGTAGGACCCACCTTGAAAATACCAGTTCTACCAGAATCTTAGTAGTAGCCTTTGTGATATTGTTCCTGCAAGCAAAGGCTTCAACCCATTTGGAGTAGAGATCTGTCATCACAAGTGCATACTTGTTGCTCCTGCAGGTGATTGGCAAGGGCACAATGAAGTTAATTTGTATGGCATTCCAGGGACCAGATTGCCCTTGTGGCAATAACTTAGTGTTTTTCTTACCTGGAGTGGGGGAGTTTTGAGCACAAGTAATACAATTGTCCACATAGCATTGTACATCTGCTGACTGACCAGGCCACCAACCTATGATTTTAAGTCTCTGTAGAGTTTTATCTACACCTTGGTGTCCACCTGTAGGTGTATCATGCACCTGGTAAATTAACTCTGTTCAGAGCTCCTTGGGGACCACCCACACTTTTGCATACCCAGAGTTGTACAAAACTTACTTCTGGTCTGCAGAGATCATCAGATTATTAGAATGTCTCTTAAAGGGGTTGCCCGCTGATATTTCCTTTTCTGTCTCCTTGGAGTAGTACTCATATACCTCTTTTATTTCAGGATCTGCCATTTGTGCTGCTCTCAAATCCAGTGGAACTTCTTGGGTCCTCTTCTATGCAGCCACTGTGTGGACCTCAGTCTGATCTTGGTAGGGGACAGCATTGTCCATACCTGCCCCCCGAGCACCTGCTTTGGCTAGGGTGTCCTCTCAACTATTATACACATAGAATGGCACAGATCTGGTGTGAGCATTCACCTTTTTGATGTACAACTTAAAAAGGAGTTTTTCAGCTAGGCTGTCAATGTAATGGAATAAGTCCTTATGTTTGACAGGGGTTCCATCTGAGGAAACATAGTAATGAGTCCTACAAAAAGGAAGGAACTCTGTCAAACAGTTGCACACCTAAGCTGAATGAGAGAAAATGATGGTATTCACCTGCTTTTTATCTTGGATAATTTCCAGGCAAAGGTAATGGCTGCTAGTTATGCAGACTGCAAGGATTGAGTTGTACACCATTTGGATAATTCAGTGGTTTCCCCATTTGTACAGAGGACCAGAACCCAAAACTCTGCCACCTGTTGTCCTTCTTGATAAAAAGAAGAGCCATAAGTAGTAAAGATGTGATGTATGGCTTTGTCTGCCAATACAGTGTTGGTGGCGGGCACAGTTCTGGCAAGATGGGTGGTTCTAAACCACACTCATGCAGTTCTCCTTGATAAAGGAGCCCATGTGCCAAGATGGATGGTATCTTTGTAGGGTGTACAGTGAAGTGTCTGTCTTGTAGGAGCAGTGATCAATGGGTGAGCCTAGTGTTGGAAACATTGCCATCCTTGACTCTGTCTGATGGCAGAAAATTGGTACGGGTGTGGTTGGTGTGCAGTATCATGGGTGAGAAGCCTATGATGTATGTGAAATGCTTATTGGCCCAAGCTGTAGCAAGGAGGTGCCTCTCACAAAGAAAGTATTTTGGTTTCACTGAAGACAATATCTGGGAGGCATAGGTGATAAGCCTTAGTACCCCATGTACTTTCTTTGCTAGTACAGCAGACATTGCAGCGTCCGAGGTGGCAGTCTCCAAATTAAAAGGTAATTCCAGGTTTGGATTGACCAAAGCCAGAGCTGAGGCCAATGCCTGCTTTAGGAATGTAACAGCAGCTGTATGTTTTGGTCCCCATCACCAAGGAACATCCTTTTTCAGTAACTCATGCAAGGGCGTGGCCTTTTGTACAAAATCATGGATAAAATCTCTGAAGTAGTTGACCATACCCAGGAAACACCTAAGAGTGGGCACACTGGTAGGTACAGGTAAATCCTGTATGCCTTGGACCCTGTCCAAGGCAGGGCTCCTACCTTCAATGGTAATGCACAGGCCCAGAGAAGTGACCTCAGAGTAGCAAAGCTGTGCTTTTGCTGGGTTGCACTTGAGGCCTGCATGTTGCAGAAGTTCAAGGAGCTCCTCTAGGAGCTGTAAGTGTCTCTTTTGGTATGCTGTGGCCAGTAGGCAGTCATTCACATACTGTAGGAGGCAATCTGGAGAAAAAAAGCCTTTTAGGGTGTCCTTCATGTGAATGTGGAAGAAGGACAGGCTATTATGAAATCCCAATGGGAGGGGGTCCACGTGTACTGACATACTTCAAAAGTAAAGGTAACCTTGTATTGGCTCTTGGGGGCCAATGGCAGTGACCAAACATTATTGAAATGTCCAGGGATCTAAACCATCTGTGTTCAAGCTTGAGGAGTACATCTGGGGTGGATGCCATGGTAGGTGCACAACTTGGGGTGGCTTGATTGAGCTTTCTGTAGTCAATGGTAATTCTCCAACTATTGTTGGGTTTATTTACATGCCAAACCTGGGAATTGAAAGTAGAAATGCAGAACCTGATAACCCCTTGTTTCAGAAGAGATTCAACTGTGGCCTTCGGGGAAGGAATGGCCTCTGTTGGAAAAGGGTACTGCTTCTGCTTCAGCGGGTCCTCACCAGTTACCCATATGAGGGTATTCATTCTGCTGCAGTCATGTTTGTTTTTGGTAAAGGCATTTCAGTGCTTTTCCAAAAATAGGCCTCAAATTCTTAAAGAGGGGAATGTTGCTGGAACATGCAGATGACATCATATTATGCATCATTCAATTTTACTGCTGCCATTATATGTAAGTCTGAAAATGAGAAGTAACTGATTGAGACCGGATATCTGGAGTAATAGTCAGTTGGCTAGATCCATCACGCACCCAAATCTAGAGAGAAAATTGACACCCAAGATACTCTGATGGTTAGGGAGAACTATGAGGTCAAAACTGCACTGCACTTCTAATGCACCGATGCTGACTGGTATCGGTTTGGACCATTAGGTTGTAATCATGGTTCCCTCAAAGGTCTGGGCAAGGGCAGCCTTCCTGTAGACCAACAAGAATATTTGGAATTGTCCTGCTGTAACACTGAAATGGTGGCATCCATATCTAGAAGCAATTGAAGCTGGCAGCCCCCAACCAGCACTTCCACACATGGCTGACCAGAATCATCAGCAGAAAAAGAAGTAAGTATTTGAACTGGGGACTGACACTATCAGTCCTGGTCCATCCAGGCCTGCAAGGCATTGTAGAGCATCAGTTCCAATGCACAGAGCTCCTGTGCCAGATACAGAGTCTTCTGCTGTCCACCCTCCTTGGATTTGGTGTTTGATCCATTATGGCTGCCACAGTCTGTCCTGACTCAACACTAGCCTTGTACTCCTGAAGCCATTTGACTGTGGCTTCCAAATCCTTATATGATGGCCTGGACCACTGTTGCTTTTGCCCATGGCTTTTCCCCTTTGTATACTTCTTTTTGTACTGAGGTTTGTTCGGCTGAGGGTCCTTTGCTTTCCCCTCCACCTCATACTGAGTAGAAGAATTCGTACTGTGCTGTACCATGGCCACTTTGGACTTTTGGTTTGTTTTGCATGTACACACTGATAAGAGTATAAAGACAAAGAACCTTAGTGTGCAAGCACTGAGACAAGGGTTACCCCAAAGGGCACTGGCCAGGAAGCCAAGTTTCAGAGAAATACAAAATCACACATGCCTCCATAATGCAAAGCATCATGGGCTGTATATGCAAATCACCACAAAATATTATGTTGGTTCAACTTTTCTGCTTAAAGTTGAACCAGCATAGTATTTTGTGGTGATTTGCATATGCAGCCCATGATGCTTTGCAGTATGGGGTATGTGTGGTTTTATACTTCTTCGGATAAGAGTATAGATGACTAAGGCTAGTTTTGGGTAACAATACAGTGATTCATAAAAGGAGCTGACTATTACAACAAGGCAGAAAGCTGTAGGTGGTGCACAAACACTACCCAATAATCATGCAGGCTTATAGTTCCTAAGCACATAATAACAAGTATAAAAAGTGTAACCAAAATTTGAGTTGTACCTTATGCTGCAATAATGAGTGGTGTAGCATGCATGGGGATATATGGGTATATGGTTACTTAGTTACTTGGTTTTATGGATAAAAGAGAGCCTTGGCCCATCGAGATTGTCCTCCACACTTGTGGAACATTTAAACCTATAGTTACTTCATTTCTCATCCTTAACAACATTTTAATTCAATAGCCATTTATCTAATTTGTTTTTGAAAGTATTGCTATGAATACAGTCTATAATGTCTTGTGGCAGAGTATTTCATATGCTGGGTTCCCTAATTGTGAAAAAGTATTGCCTTTTATTTGTTTTTGTTCTATTTACCATGAGCTGTTTATTGTGGCACCTAGCTACGATTCTCCTAGTGGAGAATGAAATACCACACTGTTCCATTAAGTTAGGAGTTTAAATGATCTTAAAAAGTTGGAGAAGGTCACCTCTTAATCTTCTTAATTTAAGTGAATATAACCATGTACATTTTGGTCTTTCATCATCATCTAGGTGAGCGAGATGTGGAACGAGTTTTGTTGCCCTACGCTGAATCTGTTCGATTCTCGTTATATTGGAGATTAAGTAGGGGCTCCAAAGTGGTGATCCATAGTCAGTATATGGCCTAACATGAGTTTTGTACAAGGTCATGATGCATTCTTCCGATCTTGAGATAAAAGTATTATTGATTCTATGAAGGAGGGCATTGACTTGATAGCTATTTTATTACAATGATCTGAAGATGACAATTTATTACTAATTAATATTCCCAAATCTTTTTCTGTACTAGATTCTCTAATAATGATGTTATTTAAGAAATATGTTTGTTTAGGATTGTTTTTTCCCCAGGTGTAGTACTGCACATTTTAATACATTGAACAACATTTTATTGGTTATAGCCCAATGTTCAATAGTAGCAAGATCAGTTTTTAAGATAATTTTATTGACCTCGCTATCAACACAACTCCCCAATTTAGTATCATCTGCAAATTTTGAAATTATATTATTTGATAAAATAGTCATGTCGAAGAAGAAAATATTAAAAAGCGTTGGTCCCAAAACACAACCCTGGGGGACACCACTAGTTACCTTTCCTAGATCGGAAAGTTCACTGTTCACCCTAACTCTCTGAGATCTATTATTTAACCAGCTGTGAACCCATGAAACTATTTTAGTTCAAAATCCAAGGTTGATAAGTTTAGTCACTAGAATGTCATGTGATACTTTGTCAAACGTTTTACTATAATCTAGCAGGATAATGTCAACGGGAATGTTAGAATCAAGGTTTTTACTTATACTGTTATAAAAAGAAATTAGATTTGTTGTACAGGAATAACCTGTTTTTAAACTCATGCTATGTATTATCTGTAATATTTAATGATTTCATTTCGGCTTCAATTAATAATTAAATTTTCTTTTCCATTAATTCACAGGGTATTGAGGTGAGGCTGATTGGCCGATAATTTTCAGTTTTAGAGTGTAAACCTTGTTTGAATATGGGAGTAACGGTTGCAGTCAACCAGTCAGAGGGGATCCTGGATTCCTGAAGGGATTTATTAAAGATAATAGTGAGTGGGGGGGGGCAGTAGCATCAATTGTTCCTAGTAAAAATCTAGGGTGAATATTATCTGGCCCAGGACTTGTTTTTTTTTTTTTTTTCTGGGAGGCTAAAAGTTCCTTAATTTCCTGAAGTGAAAAAATGTAGTCAATAGAATTAGATAAGTGAACTTTTGATTCTGTATCTTGTTCAAATACAGAGCAGAAGTATTTCTTAAATTCATTGGCAGTCTCAATATCAGAGGTGATGGTAGTGTTATTTTTATTTAGCGGGCCCACAGTTCTAGTATTCCCCTTTTTTCTATTTAAATAGGAGAAAAGAGATTTGTGTGAGTCCTTGGTGTGTGCGATAAGGAATTCAAGATTCTGTTTAGCTAAGGTGATTTGTTTCTTTAATGCCTTAACTGCCATCCTATATTTCTGTAATATTTCCTCTTTCTGATTAATATGACAAGTCTTTAATTGTGAAAATCATTTTTGTTTGACAGCACTTTGTTTTTTTAATAGAATGATTATACCATGTAGGATTGTTTCCCTTATTGTTATATTTCCTTCTTTCGGGGACATATAATTGTTCTAGTTCATGAATTTTTAATTTAAGGGTTGTCCATGAATCTTCAATATTAAGGGGAGAAAGTATTTGGTCCCATGGTATGATCCTAAGGTGCTCATTAATCTGTGAGAAATCTGCCTTATCATATTGTTTAATCATGCATTTGTGGATAGGGGGGTGGTAGTTTAACGGTAGTGAAAAGAATATTGACATATGGTCACTATTACCTAGAGGGTCAAAGAGATGTGTAAATTAGTTATGGGGTGTCCATGTTAGTTATAACTAAATCAAGTATGTTTTCTCCCCGGGTTGGATCCCTGACTAGTTGGGTAAGACCTAGGTCAATTATTGTTGTAAGTAACTGTGTATTATGCTGATTAGACCCAGTTAATGTGTTCCAATTAATTGATGGATGATTAAAGTCACCCAAAATGAGGACCATGCCTTTATTAGCACGTTGGGATATTTCTGTAGTCATCAGTTTGGTATAGGAAATGTCAGCAGATGGGAGGCGATAGCAAGTGCCAACCAAGATCTGAGGAAGGCCTAAAGGGTGAAGATACACCCAAATACTCTCTGATTGTGTTTTAATGGAGGACTCAAAGGAGGGAATGGTATTACTAACATATAGACTTACCCCTTCCCCATTTCTATTACCTGTTCTGCTTTTGAAATAATGATTAAAACCCGGGATTTCCATTGCCCATTGTTTGTCAGAGTTACCCCATGTTTCAGTTATGGCTATGAGTCCCAGATTGAGAGATATGATTTTTGTTTCTAATTCAGCAATTTAAATTGTGTTAAGGGAGTGGGCATTAAGTGATAAGGCATTCAGATGGTGTGGGTATAATTGATGGGAGTTAGTTTTAAGAAATGTGGGTATTAACCCAGTCTCCCACCTCATTATTAGTTTAAATGAATGTTTATATATGTCGAAATCTGACATCCCATAAGTGAACTCCCTCTTCTGCTGAGATGTAGACCATTCCAGCAGAAGAGGGATAAGTTGTTATAGAATTCCTCCCAATGAGTACGACAGGTAATGTTCTGTCTATAACGCTATTTACAGAGCCAGTCATTTAAAGCTTTGATTTTAGCTGAGGTTTGCTATGTAGCTCTGGAGACTGGTAGTATCTCTGATATACAGATACTACATCCCCTTTCTTCCAGAATATTGCATAAAGATACATAATCCTGTTAAAGTTGTTGAAGCGATGTCCTGCTAATATCATTTGTCCCCACATGGATGACCACTAGGGAATTTTCAACGGCTGTTGAAAGAGTTTTTTTATCATTGATGTTATGTACAAAACTCCTGCCCCCCTAAAGCTTAAGCAAATTCAATTTTCTTTATCAGGGTTACAAACAGCATGGTCAATGTATTTTGTTATGGAATCCCCTAGTACGAATACTTGCTTTCTAACTATATTGATTTCTGAGGACTGCTCTCTCGGATCAGTGATAATGGGGGGGTTCTGATGGCTAGATAACAGCTGGGTTTTATTACTAGAAGGAAAGGAAGATTTGGAGGATTTAATGTCAACTGGTAAGTTACCTTGATTTTGACTGTTAGTAGTTGCTTCGTCAGAAACTAGTGATAAATGTTCAAAGGAATTGTGTAGTGGTAATGGGGGACATTATTAAGGAATGGGGCTGCTCTTTGAGTGGTTCTGGATTGTAGAACAGTGGACCAAGCAGATTTTTCTGGCAGTCGAAACGTTTGTGCAGTAGTACTAAGAGTAAGGGGAGTGGAGGTACCTGCTTGGTCTGCATCATTAGAAGGCTTTGTTTGTGTGGTTAAAGGGGGTTTACAAGAGGTACATCATCTATGTGGGTTGTTATAGTTGTGTTTGTCTCTAGGAGGAGAGACATATGATCAATGTACTCCTCCAAGGCTTCAATGTCAGAGTTACTAACTCATTTGGTTTGGAGATGTGTTATTTCCTCCTGAAGGGAGTTGACCAACTTATATCTATTGCATATGTAATTAGGTGTTTGTTTGCCAATAACGTACATTTGACAAGAGGAACAAAATGTATTGGCTTTATTCATCTTGCTATATGATGGAGCAAGCAAGGACATAGATGGAAACTTACTTTGTTAATTGGTTAACTGAATTGTGACGTTATCTCTGGACCCAGTACCGTTTTTTCCGGTGGACATGGTAGACACATGCTAAGACACGCGTGTCTCTGCACTCATCTCTGCACATGGCCCCATGCACGCTCTCCCTGCTCGTTAGTGCGGGTCTTAAGAAGTGCCTAGGTACACTACTTTGCGTTGTGCTCGTGTCCTTATATGGCAAAACTAAACACAATTTCAGCCTTTTAAGGCTGTCCCAGTATATTTATAAGGATTGTGCAAGATAAATCACTTAAAAGTGCTGAAATACAACTAGTAACTGTATCAGCAGGGGATCAGTATTGTGGCAGTCAGCTTATGACCTCCAATATCCCACAGTGCTAGTTTCAGACACCAGGAAGCTATTATATAGGGATGATACCCTTTTACCACAGCTTCAGGAATAGTAAAAACCAAAACACAGTTTCTCATACAAATGTATAATGTTGCACAAAACACCTCTCTCTCCAGAGGTATACTTGCTCCTAACAGGAGTTTCTATCTGGTGCCCCGCTCGCTAGTGCGGGTCTTAAGATGTGCTAAACCAGAAGTGCCAGTGCACTACTTCCAGTTGTGCTCATGTTCTTATTTGGCAAAACAAAACATAATTTCAGCCTTTTAAGGCTGTCCCAGTATATTTATAAGGATTGTGCAAGATAAAGCACATAAAAGTGCTGAAATATGACTAGTAACTGTATCAGCAGGGGATCAGTGTGCAGGTCTACAGTCTGACAACATACTGTATTGGATCAGTCTGCAATTTCGTGTCCAGCACAAAATCAACCCATCCTCCATAAGAGGATAGGAAATGTAGGACATCCAATTTGAGCTCAGTATTAATGACCATTGTTGGAGGTTTGCCTTTACAGTACTAACAAAAAACCCAAGACCTACCAGTTCACCTCAAATCTTACAGCTAGACAGCTGCACCTTCTGGTTGTGGAGGCCCCTCTGGTGATGGTCCAGAAGTTGAATTTGGGGTGGTCTCCAACACCTACCATGATCCCTATCTTGTTCACTTTACTACACCTTACTGACATACTGGTTCAGTGCTGTCCAATCAGGTCCAGCCACAGTCATCACTTTGTTACTCGGCAGAGTCCAGACCTGTTGACAAAACATGACACAGAAGCCCAGATGCAGCAAAGGAAGTTTATTCCAATAACTACAGATAAACAGCATACCTGCTGTGAGTTTGGAAGCCTCCGAACACCATGGTGTCGACATGCAAACTCAGTGAAAAACAGTCTTACAGACATTTTTATACTATAGATAACAAAGTACATTACTAGGTAATAGCCTCTTCCAGAAAGGTAGAAAAACAAAATCCAACAATTCTATTAGTGGGCTTTGGTGGGCAGCTAGCACCTAGGATAATTAGATCATCCTTGGTTTCACATGTACACACTGATAAGAGTATAGCTGTCTAAGGCTAGTTGTGGGTAACAATACAATGATTCCTAAAAGGTACTGACTATTACAGCGATGTAGAAAGCTGTAGGTGATGCACAAGCACTAATAAATGATAATGCTGGATAGTGAAGTTCCCAAGCATATAATAACAAACATAAAGAAATATGGATTATACCTTACGCCACAATAATGAGTGCTGAAGCATGCATGGGGGGTATATGGATATGTGGGGTGTCCCATGCAATAGTATCAATATTTGAAAACCATGCTTTTTCATAGAAACCCCTTGCTAAACCATGCCTTAAACAGTGTTGTAATAAAATCACCATGTTAAGGAAAGTAATGTTTAATTTAATATGCATTCTTTGTATCACTGTTACATGTTTTGCTTGAAAAGCAGGCTGTTTACATGCCATTCAGTTTTCTATTTTATATCAATTTTATCACAAATGTTTCTCAGAATTAGCTGGGTTGTGTGATCCAGCTGTGGAAAGAGCAAACACAGGCACAGTCATGTCAAAATATATAGTAAAACCTTTTTTTCAAATAGGACCTGATAAGACAAAATAAATAACATTAAAACATCCTTGCAAAATCGAGAGATCCAACAAGATCACTGTTCTGTTTTATAACCTTAAGCCCCATTTACACAGACAGTGAGTTATATTGCACCTTGCAATGCATTGGATCTGTTCTTCCTCGAAACCCAATGTATAGCTTTCTCTACCTCATCCTTCTTATTGCACATTGCACTTTATTTGTAGCTCCTTGATTCCCCCTGGGTTGCAATCACCTCCTCACCTTTGCATAAACTGCACAAAAAGGTGCACAAATATTGTATAATTGCTTATATGATTATAGCTTAGTGTTTGCTGCTTAGTCCTTATACCTGCCATGTAATTATTGCTTATGGTAATCTCAATCAGGGTTTATTTATTGTTAAAAGTAGTTGACTCATACCTGAATTTCCAAAGGTGGTATCTCAAGCTATGGCTCCTATGCTTGAAGGAGCGGAGAGCCTCTGCACCACGTATGTGAGGCATGGAGACACTCCGCACCCATTGCGCCCCCATGTGGAATTAACAGAACAGGGCACACAGCCCCTAAACACTCAATCCCCCACCAGTACGGATTGCAATGTGCAGGGGGCAGGTGGGGGGTGCCAGCACTGTGTGGCATGCACATATCTACATAGAGCTGTGCATTGGGGCATGTAGGGGGCAGCTGGTACACTAGGGAAACCCTGCTGTAAGCCCACTATGTGCCCTCTGCCACCATCTCTCAGCAACAGGCCCCAGATGGACACATGACAGTCTGCCCAGGGGCACCCACCTCTGCACCCAGCCGTGCAGCCCACCTGCCCCATGCATGCCAACCCCCACACACACACACACTTGGGGGCACTGGCCCCTGGACTGCAGTCCCCCACAAACACCCGCCAGCATGTCTCTGTGTTCCCTCGCCCTGCATCACAGTCCCTATGGTATGGTGGGCAGTGCAGCATGAACCCTTCCCTCCCCCAATACACACCCTCATACCAACTCCCCCTGACACCCATTCCTCCCCATTTGTATGGGGGCATCACACAGCCAGTGGCACATCCTACCTCTCACCTCCACAGCCACCGGCCATGTGGATATCCACGGGGGAGCACTGCCAATGTGCCCTCACCGTGCAAGGGATCTACTGTCAGATCCGGGACAGGCAACTAATCGGATGCCCACCTGGGTCCATGACTCTGCCCCTGGCTGCCCCATGGAGTGCTGTGTGCTGGGTGGGCATGCCCATGGACAGGTCATGGCCATTGTGGAATACCAGCAGTGTACACCTGTCCACAAGTGCAGAGCTCCATGGGTAGGATATGTGCCTCTGGCACATAAATCCTGCCCATTGGAGCATAGGCCCCAATGTTAGTTGATTATCCAGCAAGAAGAGTGAAGAATGTGTTCTTAATATTTAGCAGAAAATGATAGAGCAGGAGGTTGTTTTATAGTTGATGAGAACACTGTATACTGGAATGTGCTGGGTATCTTACTTAGAAACATGGAGTCATAGTTGTGGATGGTAATATTAAACCCAGGAGGGAAAACAATAACAAAAGTTGGTTCTTAAAGGAAGCATATCTAAACTGAATATATAAAAGTGAAATTTTGGAATCATTCTACTTACAATATTAAAACTTAGTATAGGGATATTGATGGGAGGTTTGGGGGAAGCATATTTAAAATAAATTGATTATACAGCAAAGGGAATTTATATCCATTATACTTGCTATATTAAAACTCATGTTAGAGATATTAGCAAGGAGAGTTGAGAGAAGCATATGTACATTGAATATACAAGGAAGGAAATATTGAATTTCCATTATACCTGTTATATTAAAGCTCATTGGGTAGGCATTAGCAAAAGCTTAACATGCATCTTGAAGGGGGATATCGATGTGGCTGGGAAGGGGGTTGAGGGGCAGGGTGGGGGCAAGGTAGCTGAGGAAGATGAGGGGATACAACACATGGGCAGGGGTCAAAAGGGGAGAGAGCTGGATCAAGGAGAATAGTGGGATGCAATGGATGTGGAGCTGCAGTTTATATGGATATGCTATGGAGAATGAGGTTTTGTCCAATCTATAACAGACTGGCACAGCTGGAGGCAGAAGTTATTAGGCTGAGAAGGGAGTGGGAGAGTAGGGGCATGGGAAGTATGTGCGGGGTCACAGCAGGAGGGCTAACAACACACAGAGGGTGGAGGATTCATTAAATGGGTGGTATATGGGAAACACTTCCAGTGCAGGAAGCTGTACAGGTTGGACAAGGAATAGGGGAGGGCAGTTAGTGGACAGAGCAAGGGGGGGATAAGAAGGAGAATTTTCATGAGGAAACAAGAAAGGTGAGATGGCAGGAGGAAACTAGTAAAGTGAAGAACAGCGAGACTATGGATGGTGCTTATTTCGATGGGGTGGGGTTGGCCTGAGGAATAGGTATACACCCTTAAGAAAGATGATGGAAACAGGCAATCAGAGGGGGAGGGAGACAAGGTGGATAGGAATGGGGAGGAAAGGAGTGGTGGGGAGCTAATGGGGAAAGGTTGATTGGGTGGGAGGGAGGAGAATGGGTAGGGGGCAAGGAGGGGCTAAGACAAGTAAATCCTGAAGGGACAAGGTTGGGAGGAGGCTGGGGAGAGGACAGCATGCAGAGGAAGGTGAAGGATAAGGAGGAAGAAGAGGAGAGTAATGGGGGTATGATAGTAAAGAGGGGGGAGAGGAAAATTATAATTGTTAGGAAAAAGGGGAGCACTTGGGCTAGGAAACCCAACAGTGGTGATGGAAGGAGGTGCAAGAGAGGGTAATGAGCAAGAGGATACTGATAAGGGAGAGGACAAAGCCAGGGAATGGAAGACAGTGTTAGGCTCCCCAGCAGATGGGAAGGACAGAGGTGCACACAGGCAAATTGGGCATGAGGACACTGCAGAAAGGGAGGATAAAACAGGGGTCAGAGGAAGGGCAAAATCTGACTAGGAACAGTTAAGTGAGGAATCCATAGGCAGTAGGGAGACTGAGGATAGCAGGGTACTTATATTGGGGGACTCCATAATTAGAGGCATCAAATGGGGAAGAGGGGGATAAAGAGCTCTATTAGGGCTAAGTGCATGCCGGGCATGACAGTACTCAAGGCCAGGCACTTAGTGCACACCTTAACCAGGGTGCAGGGCGGGACCTCCCACATGGCAGTGAATCTGAGCATGAATAAACTTGAGGATAACAGTGTGATGGAAGTGCAGACTAGCATCATGGATTTGGCAAGAATCTGTCAAGAGGAGGGGAGCATAGTTTCTTTTTCTGAAATCTTGCCAGTACCAAAAGCCACCACAGATGGAAAGGGGAAAATTGAAGAATTAAATTTGTGGCTGAGGAGGTGGTGCAAGAAAAAAGGTTTCAGTCTGGTAAAAGAATGGGGTAGGACATGGGATAACACAGAGCTTTATGCACCAGACAGGCTGCATCTCAGCAAGGTGGATACAAGGTCCTGAAAGATAAATTGGATAGCTACGTAACAGAAGGTATGAATTTAAACTGAACAGGTGGGAGAGCAGCAGGGAATAGCCTAGCTAGCCCCCCCCCCACAGAAAGGGGCCTGTAGGGCAGTAAGGGATGGTAGGGAGGTAGAGGGTATATGGTAAAAAGGTTTATCTGCAAATGCCAGGGGTTTGGGGAACAAAATGGTGGACTTGGAGGCCATAATGGTGGACAAGGGCCTGGATATTGTGGCTATAACTGAGACCTGGTGGTCAGAGTATCATACTTGGGAGATAGGTATTCCTTTTTAGAAAGGATAGGACGAAGAAAGGAGGGGTAGCACTGTACATCAAGGACAACATTAGGGCAATGGAAGGGCAGGAGGAGCAAGGGGAGACAGAGGTCCTGTAGGACACACTGGAAAAATGGCCTGGAGCATAATTTAGACTGGGGTGATTTACAGACCTCCCATGCAGGGAGAGAAAGGGGATAAGCAGCTATTGCAGGCAGTTAAAAGGATGGTACTCAAGAGGGGAGCTCCTGCTAGTGGGGACCTAAATCTCCCTAATGTGGACTGGGAAATCCTGACTCTAGCTTCAGCCAGGAGCAGAGAGATCCTCAGTTCATTCCAAGGTGCTTTCATGCAACAGCCGGTTAGGGAGTCTACTAGGGGGGTCACATACGTAACATGGTCCTCACCAATGGGAAAGAGTGAAAGAAGTTGTGGTGGGAGACAGCCTAGGTACAAGCAACCACAATACACTAAGATTCAGGGTAAGGATGGGGAAGGACACAAATCGGACCAGCTTGAAGGTTATGTACTTCAGGCAGATGGACTTTGCCAAAATGAGGGAGATATTCAGGGAAGAAATGGAAGGAAAGGAGAAACTAGGAAACATGGAAGAATTATGGGAATCTATTAAAGGGGGGGTTACTGAAAGCCACTGAACTCTGCATAAAGAAAATAAGAAAGAACAAAAAAAGAAGGAAGTGACTCTGGTTTGCCAAGGAGGTGTTGGGGCAATCAGGGAAAGGAAAATGGCATTCAGAACATATAAGAAGACGCAGAGGAAGGAGGACAGGGAAACTTACAGAGAGAAGCTGAGGGTGGCAGGGCAGAAGATTAGGAGGGTTAAATCTGATATACAGAAGAGAGAATTGATAGGCAGGCCAGACTGGAAGATAACACTTTTTTAGGTATGTGGGAGAAAAAGAGGAAGGTGGCAGGGGTTAGGAGGGAGTACAAGTGGAGGGAGACTTTAAGAAGGCAGAGGTGCTTAATAGCTACTTCTGCTCTGTCTTCATGGTGGAGTGGGACAGAAGGGGACCAGAGTTGAGAGGGAGGGGAGGGGAAGACAAAAGGGTGGATCCTAGCCTGTTCAGTGAAGACAGCATAAGAGAGGAACTAGGAAGGTTAAAGATGGACAAGGCAATGGGGCCAGATGACTTGCATTCTAGGGTACTATGGGAACTAAGGGAGGAGCTGTCAGCACCTTTGACACTGCTGTTTCACTTGTCCCTGGATAGAGGGTGGGTGCCGAGAGACTGGAAGAAGGCTGATGTGGTGTCGCTACATAAGTGGGGCAGCAGGGAGGAGGTGGAGAATTATTGCCTGGTCAGCCTTACCTCGGTGGTGGGTAAGGTGATGGAGGTACTAACAAAGGAAAGGGTGGTAAACTACCTTGTGGACAGTGGACTGCAGGATGACAGGCAGCATGGCTTCAGAAAAGAGAGGTCATGCCAGATCGTGCCAGATGAACCTAACAGAGTTCTCGATTGGGTGATGATGGTGGTCAATCAGGGAGGGACAGTGGATGTGGCCTATTTGGACTTCAGAAAGGCCTTCAACACCATCCATCACAGAGGACTGTAAATAAGCTAGAAAGATTAGGGGTGGGATAGAAAAATAACTAGGTGGGTGGAAAACTGGTTCAAGGACAGAAGCCATAGAGTGGTGGCAAATGGGGTGCATTCCAGGGAGAAGAGGGTGACTAGTGGGTGCACCAGGGGTCAGTACTGGGACCCCCCTTTTTAATATCTATATCAGTGATACAGCTGAAGGAATGGAAGGGAGGATGTGCCTATTTGCAGCTGATAAGAAGGTCTGCAATAGAGTGGACACCAGGGGGTGGGGGAGGCCATGAGGAAGGGCCTGAACATTCTGGAAGGGTGGTCGGAAATTTGGCAACTGAAATTCAATGCCAAGAAGTATACAGTAATGCACAAGGGGCATAAAAACCTGCAAGCAATTTACACACAAGGGGGGGCAGGAAATTAAGCCAACCGAGCAGGAGAGGGATCGGGGAATTATAATATCAAGCAACCTTAAGGTGGGTCACCAATGCAGCAAGGCAATGGACAAGGCAAATAGAATGCTGGCTTGCATAGGGAGGTGATGATGTCTCTTTATAAAACCATGGTGAGACCTCACCTGGAGTACAGGGTCCATTTCTGGAGACCTCACCTATGTAAGGACATAGATGGGATTAAGAAGGTTCAGAGTAGGGTAACCAAGATGGTGCATGATATGCCTGGGAAGCCCTATGAGCAGAGGTGGAGGGAACTGGATCTGTACCCACTGAAGATTAGAAGGAAGAGAGGGGACATGATAAAAACCTTTAAGTATGTGAAGGGGATTAATAAGGTGAGGGAGGGGAGCTTATTTATAACGAAAGTGGGTGCTAAAACTAGAGGTCATAGTCTAAGATTAGAAGAAAGAAGATTTAGGGGCAATGTGAAGGGGTGTTACTTCACAGGAGAGGTTGGTGGAGTCCTGGAACAAACTATCTGAGGAGGTGGTGGGGGCCAAAATGGTGGAGGGATTCAAAAGGGCACGAAACAGACATAAGGGGTTGACCAGTGGGAGGAAGGGGATGTCCATTGACAAAGGTATCGAGTGGGGGGGGGAACGGGGCAGACTCGATGGGCCAGAGTGGTCCTTTTCTGCTGTCAGATTTCTATAATTCTATGATTGTTATACATTACCCTCTGCTTCCCCTTTCCCCCAGGACATATCTGGAAACAAGCTGTTATCAGCTCATTATGCCTTTCCTGGTGAAACGTTTAAAAGAAATAAATTATAGATAAAAACATTGATCATGGTCCCTCCACTCATTCATTTTCCATTACTATATAAATGCATAATGGTATGAATACACGCATGTGCTTTCCTGGTATCTACTTAATGATCAGTCTAGCAACACATCCAGAAAAAAAGCGTTTTTAACCAAGCCACATTGGTTTGGGTGCAAATGTATCCTTGGGCTGGATATTCAAAAGGTCAGTTTTCTGTCTTATTAAACGACAATGTACAACAGGAGAGAGAAGTCTCTTATTTGATGAGCATTCAGGCAAAATAATAAATCCACACCTTGCTATGAAAATGAAAGCTTGTTTATTTCTAGTGCACATTTGATAACTTTTTTCCAATTCTCCACATCTATGTATCTAAATTTTACAACACAGTTGCCAAAGAGATCATGATGCAAAGACTCTTTAATAATTTATTTTGCTATTATTTGCAATTAAGATATGTAAACCTGTACAACCTTGTGTTTCATATTATTTTAAATGTGCAATGCTATCAAATCTACAGTCTACCTCAGCATTTGGCTCACAATTGTATATAGTAAAAGAAATCAATGTCACAGTAGATCTAATTTGAAAGGACTGATGACATTATGACCTGAGAGTGTATAGAAGCCCCAGCTTGCAACATGACTTCAACCCTTAAGGAAACTCTTTTTCACAGTCATAGTATTAACCATGGTTTTATTTCATGACATGACTTTTCAACTCTTGCATGACATCTTCATGCTGTGATTTCTATAGTGAAGAAAGTTGTAACATTCACTCAGTGTTCTTGCCTTCAGGGATTTTAATATATGCCAGCTACATATGAAACATGTGCCCACAGTTTAAGTTATTCATTTTAGCTGTATGAGAACAACTGTCCAGCAGGAAGACTTAACACAGTTGTATGGCAGTGAAGAGGTCTTCCTGTTCTCCAAGGTGATGAGTTCAAGTCCCTGCAGTGCAAGTCATTATGTTTGAAGAAAGTGATATTCCAGGAAAGGCTATGATTCAAAATCCAATGGGGAAAGTACCTCAGTGCAATTAATATACCTTATACAATTGGATCCATTCTTGCCTTTGTTGGGTGACGACCAGAAGCAAGCAGAATTATTGCAGACAATCCTGCTACTACCAACAAGTGTAAACAGGAACAGCTCCATGGGGCTTTAAATGTTGGGATGTGTCATGTTATAGCTTGCATGAGTTTCTTAACACCTTGTGTACTCAGTAATATGGTACGATATCTCGTATTGGACCAACATAGTTACAATATATAGATGTTACATACTTTCTGAGCCACACAAGCCCCCTCATCTGGTGAAGTGACCCATGTGGCACTGAAGCTTTATGCAAGGTAATATGTATGTACAATATCTATATGTAGTTGAAATCAAAGGAATCTCATAATCCAACAAGTCTAGAGCTGTTAACATTCCATCAAATATCAATACAGTAATAACATCATTTTGACAAAGAATGGTAAATTAGGAGACATTGTTCAAGAAGAAAAATCCACAGAGCACAGGAGCATGACACAAGATTGCTAAACAAATGCAACTGCCATTATTGATCATGGAGATTTTATTCATATTCCCATATCACAGAATAATCTACAAATAATGCATGCACTATACAAGGGCACGTGCAGATTTGTAATTATAATAACTGGGTCTTCATTTTTATTGAAGAAAACCCATGGCATTATTTGCCGTAATAAAGCAGTGTTTATTATGACAAGCACATGCACAGGTTTCCCTCAGTCTGCGCATGCGTCTGCCGTAGCTCTTCCTCCCAGACCGCTGATCACTTCATCTCTCAATGGGAGACAGAACAGGAATTGACAATTTTCAAATTTATGTGGTAGTCCGGGACAACTGCCTATCCAAAAATGGTAGTCCCACTGTCACGAGTGGTAGTCTGATGGTCGGATCGCCATATTTTAAGGAAAACATATAAAAAATTATGTAGCAGCAAAGTAAATAGCTGTCATTCTATTATTAATGCTACATAGATGTAGGCTATAGAAAACAGTAAAAATAAATATATAACTATCTTTAAATGTTTCTTAATACAGATTGTGTGATTTGAAGTCTGAGTCAAGTGGTGCCAGAAACTCCATCCAGTACCACACAAGCCAGAATGAAGCAGAGAATAATTAGGGCAAACATAATCAGAATTCAGATTCAGAATTGTTGCCAACATCAAGTGTACTAGTGGTAATAGTGCTAGGACAAGATGATGATGTAGCAGCAGCAGCAGTGCTAGCAGCATGAAATATAGAAGCATCAGATTCAGTTGAACCAACAGTTGTAGCATGCCCATAAACATGACGAGTGCCTGGACCAGACAGCAGGCAGTGGTTTATTGCTGGATCTGGATTGAAGTCACATCGTTCGGGACCCTCTACTGCTATTTGAAGAAGTGACTGACATGTGTCATCTGCCAGACATGTCCTTATTTTTGTCTTTATCAGGTTTTGAATGGAGAACACTCGTTCGGACTTTGCAGTTGACACACTCATTGCCAGTAGTACTTCCACTAACTCTAGCATGTAAGCAATCTGGGGCATTTTTTCTTTCAGAAATCTTGTATACACCTGCAGATAGGGTTTGTCAACTGTAAATTTCAGCAGAGCCTTAAATGCAGCATATTCTGATCTAGTATTTTCGTGCTGCTCTTCTGTGAAAAAATTAAAGTATGCTGCTAAATTAAGCACTTCATTGGTCCCAAACTCCACAAGTTGTTCTCTAGATAGATCAAATTGCTTGAAATCCAGGCAGCAGAACCATTTCAAAGGCACCTCCAAGAAATGTTGAAATCTTACATTGATGTAGGATATTGCTGCATCTACTAAAGTATGCAGTTGTGTATCTGTCCTGAAATTTATTTCAGGGCAGTTGCCTCTAAATGTGAAGGGAACAGTCTTCTCAACTCCCTTCTTTGAAATGACAAAGTCCATGCATCTGTCCTGAGGTTTGTAATTAGCTAGGAAAGCTGTCATGTATTTCCTGGCTTTGATTTCAGTTCCATCAGCTGGAGGAGGCAGGTCTTGATGAGATGTGATACTTTAAGAATTATTAAGTCATCTCTTTGAAACTGCAGTGACCGATTTTTAAGAATGGGCAAAAAATCTGGCAGGATATAAAGAGATTTGAAAAAGTGCACAGACTGTGCCTCTCTTAACAGCACCTTTGCTTTTGAACCATCAGCACCAGCTGCAGTTTGTTCCAAGTGCTGAGCAGCCATAGGTATGTTCACCTGAACTGCATATACTGAACGAGATCTGCTGGCAAGCCATCTCACCTGTTTAATTGCAGTAAAGTGTGCCAGATCACTATCTATCATTTGTGCAATTTCTTGAAGCTCCCTCATTTGTTTGGGACTATAGTGGTAGAATTTAAATATGCCCTTTGGAGTATTTTCAAGCTTTGATATGAAAGGGTTTGTTTTCATCATATCAAGAACTGCCAGCTCCAGCTTATGGGCAACACAGTGCATGGCAATGATGTGAGGACAGTGCTCCCATAACTTTGCAATGATTCCACCCCTTTCACCCAGCATTACACTTGCCCCATCAAAACTGGCAGAAATCAGAAGTGGCCCCGGACTGCTTGCATTCAATAAGTCAGTGATAGGAAGATGTAATGAATCTAATGTAGTTCTTATTGCATTAAAGACACCTTCAGCATTTGAGGCTTCCAAAGGTACGTCCTGGATCAGATATGAACATATATCTTTTGTGTTAGGATTTACAAAATGGAGGAAGATATTTTCCCATTCAATTATAGCCACATCAGTGCTACCATCAGCAAGAACTATAACATATTTTGCATTTTTTATACTCTGCATCTGGTTATTGCATAGAAAAGCAGATATAGCTCTGCAAAAGTCCCTGGCTCGCGTATCATTGGTATAATTTGTACCAAGCTTAATTCCATTTTTCTCTTGCAATTCACATACCCAATCCATGTCAGAAAAAGAGCGTAGATTTTTTGTAATGGAGTACACTGTGTTAAATAGGTGTCTCATCTTCATCTTTGTGGCCTCTTGCAACTGTGCAAAGGCTTGATAGAATGGTAACTCATTGATCTCACAATGAACTGCACGCTGGCCACATTCCATAATATGTTGGTTCAGGCACAGCACATGCAGACTGGACTTTTCGTGTGCATGTATTGACTCAATTCTAAAATTGTTGGAGCCTGTGGCAAACACATTTGTTTGTTTTTTTAAAGGCTGGTGTTGCAATAGTGGGATACTTTTTACACACTGTGCAATACATCAATCCCTTTTTTCATTGTATCTCAACCATTTATAAGTTGTCAGCCAATGAGGCTGAAACAGCCTGGCACTTTTATCTTGGTCATATTTCTTGTCTTTACTTCGCTTCTCTTGCAACTCATCATCAACAGGTACAAAACTGCATTTCTTTGGAAGTGACACAGGCTTCAGCAAAGGCCTCACTAGTCAGCTCACTGCTTAAATCAAGTGCCTGATCACCTGTTCTATCTAGTGTCATGGATGCAGACTCCTTATTACTTTCATCTGTGAAAGTAGTAGTTGGTCTATTTATATTAGAAGAACTTGAGGATGCTGTTGCTGCTGCTGACCAGAGGTATAATAGACTTTGCTGCTTACTAAGCTTAGTATTCTTAGTCTTTTGCATTTTCAGTGCCTTAATGTATGGCTCTCTGCTTACAGTGCTTACTTTGTTTTGTGATATTAATAAAATTTATTCTGTTAAAGTCACTGTGTGTGGTGTGTGTGTTTTTTCCACTGGTGTTTGTTAGACTAGAATGGGGAGGAAGGTGGAGCTGGCAGCCAGACACTACTACATATGTCTTAACCTTTACAGGCTGAGGCTGCGTAAACTTTAGAATGCAGGCAGTCAGGCAGTGGAAGTCAAGAATGGGAAGAAATAGCAACAGCAACTATACTAAGGGGAGGAATGGGATGATGTTATTGCTGTTGCTTGCTTTAATGCTTACTTTTTTTGTTTCTATTTTTTTACCTATTTCACTCTGCACACACTTTCTCCTGTGCCAACCACATACACACACACTTCCCAGTCCCAGTGGCTGTCCCTGAGCTCATCCAACACACGGCACAGACACTTAATTATTTTTATGTCCTCCGTCCTCTTAGTCAGCTGAGCTTATTATAGTTAGGCAGTTATGTTTTTTTTCATTCACTTCACTTTCCCTTTACTTTTCTCAGGGCAACACAAAGCCCAGCAAACAAACCCTTCCTCTTTTAGATAGACTCTACTGCCCTTTACTTTCTGTTCTGGCTGGCTGGTGGTGACAACACACAAAGCACAACACAGTGGCTTATTCTGTCTTCCTTCCTCCTTTACTGATGCTAGTGTTCTTGTCCTGTCCTCCTTACTTTTTTCCTTAATCAGTTAGTCATAGTTCTGCCCACCCATCCCCTTAGCTTTCTGTGCAAAAACTTGAGAGCTCAACACTTGCTCTCTCCTCTCTTCCTCCTTAAGTTTTAAATGGGAAGGGATGGTCTCTCACTTGGTTCAGGTTCAATCAGTGGTCCACCCTTTTTGATATTTTTAGTGTCTACTACACTAGCAGACTCAGTCCATGTCCAGTCTGTTTTTGGCCAACTAAGTTTTAGCACCACTTCTTCTGGTGCTAAAACATTCCTGTCCTTTCCTTAGTTTTTACTTTTCTTGGGGCAGCAAACACAGAGCCCAACCAAATCAGTCCCTCTCTTGGAGCCTAGGTTCCTTTAGCCAACCTTGCTCACTTTGATGATGTACTAGTTAGAATCTTTTTGGCCAAGTTGTTCAGCTACTATGCTGTACCTCTAAGCTGTACTGCAAACTAAGTGCAACACAGTTTTTTTCCCCTTTTCTTAGGGCAAGCAAGTGAAGCAAAACAGTCACAAAGCCCTGCTCTGTTTGGTCTCTCTCGACCGACTTCTCCTCCTAGGGTGCTTTTGTTTACTCTCCGCTGTCTCCTCCCTTGTAAGAAGAAGAGTTACTTGCTACTCTAGTCTCTGGCAACACAAAGTCCAAATCCCTTCTTCTCACTTCTAACAATTTATTACTCTGCTTCTCATAGATCTGTTCTGGTGGCAATCCACCTCAGTTGTTAGTCTTCTCCCCCTTTACTGCAGCAGTTAGGTTAGTCTGTTTTTTCTCTCCTTCTGGCTATTACAGGTCTGTCTGACTCTTATTCGCTCTCTCTCTCTCTCCACCCTGATTTATTATCACTTCCCTTAGTTTTCTTTTATATGATCACAGCTCTGTTTTAGAGCTCTGTGTTTTAGTGACACTGGTTGGTGGTGAATCACCCCAGCACTTCTCTTTACTTTTAGCTCAATGTCCATCTCTGATGGGATTGATTGTCAGTCACACACCCTCAGTCTGAATTCGTCTGAATTAGTAGTGTACCATGACATCCCACCCACACTGTCAAGACACACTTCCAATCCAACAAGAAAAGAAAGGAAACCCCTTCTGATTTATTTAGTCCTACGCTCCACACAGGCAGGTAGCCAGTCGGCAGCACCAACTCAACTTGTGGTCGTCGGTTGGTCTTGCTTTCTGCCCTGCCACTCCCCCAGCTCACCAACTCCCACCCAGTCAGTCCCTATGTAACTCTCTCTCGTCACAATCTGATCCCGCTTTTTGCAGCCGCAGATCAAGGCAACAGTCAGGCACTACAGCAACAGCAATGAGAATAGACTGAAAACAAGACAGTCCCGAGTCCAACTCCCCACTGTGCAACAAACTCAGTAGCACACACCACACACGTCCTTTCTCTTTCAAATGAGCTGAGAAAGTGAGCGCGCGTGAGTGAGTGGGGTGTGATTCCGATTACCTGCCAAGTCATTGATTGATGCATGATGTTCCTTACCACAGCAACCCAGATCTGTGAATGTTTGAATGGATGGCACACCTGCCAGTCTGATGAGTGGCTCCTCCTCAGCCCCCGCAGCCACGGTTCTCTCCCGACACTCAGTGCTTGCTCCTGGCACTGAAGATCATGTGGCTGAGCTCCCCGTCGGTCACATGACAGATGAATGAACTGAGTACTGTGGACTCCAATGTTGCCAGAAAGCTCCGTAGTGGAGGAACATGACAGTGCAGCAAAAAAAATCAGTTTAGTTTTTTTAAAGCACTACTTGTCTGCGGACAAGTACCCTGTACCAACTGCTTGTCCCTGACTGTGATCTGGTAGCTCGGGACATCGGGCTATCGGATTTGTCGAACCCTGAGACACAACCACCACTTGAACTCAGTGGTAAGTGAAAAAAAATACAGAAAACAGACATTAAAAAAACAAAACTTTAAGCTGAGGCACAAATAAATGAAAAATTGTAAATAACAGATAAAAATGACTGCTGCATTGAGCAGTTGAACCAAAACAGACCGTGGCCGCATAGGTCTCAGGAACATCATTTTTATTATCATTTTATATAATTGCTGTGGCTAAAAAGGAAGACCCAGCAATTATATAAAATAAAATATGGGGCGGTGTGCGTAAAGAAGAAGTTTACACACACCACCCCATACTTCATTCTAGATGTATTGTACATGCATACATTCATAACACAGTAACAATGTTATTTACTAATGGAAGAAAATCTAGGTCTATCAATCCAGTGCCCCCCTGCCCCACCCAATAAGCAGAGATTGATAAGTATGCTGTGCATACCTACTACTTTACTGCTTTTCCTACCTAATATGCTGCTAAGGGTAACCTGTGATTCCCTTGCTAAGCAGAAATTTGCTCAGCCTTGAAGTAAAGGCCTGTGTTACCTGTGGGATCAGTGCGATTTCCTGAATATAAACTTCCCCACTAAAAATAAACCGACAATTACTTACCGACATTGCAAAGTGACTGATGAAAAAGATACTGACAAATAGTATTCCTGACACAGACGTAAGCATTGACAGACTGACAAAATAGTTCAGCATTGGCAGAAGCAAGTATTGGCAGCACAAGTTATAAGTTACTAAGCTGTATGATCTTTATCACAATAACAATTTAGCTCAATGTTTCAATATAGAAAAGATAAAACGAATAGAGAAATCTAGCGCACCATAAGCTGTATGATCGGACGCAAGCATTGATAGCACAAGTTATCACAAAAAGTTGTACTGACGAAAAGATGCTCAATATTTCAGCATTGGCAAAAGCAAGTATTGGCAGCACAAGTTATCACAAAAGTAACATATATACTTACCAGTTTCCAACTCCAAGTGCTTTCAGTGAAGAATTTTAATTCTCAGAGCAGTTGATTTCAGACTTCTAATGAAGCGAGCAGACACAGTCATGTCACCATCGGGCATCTTTGTTGCACATTCAATTAAAATCAAGTATTTATTAATAACGTTAGAAAAACACACTGAAACTAATTCTAAGCGTGGTTGATTTCAGACTTCAAATGAAGCGAACTGACACAGTCATGTCACCATCGGGCATCTTTGTTTCACATTCAATTAAAATCAAGTATTTATTAATAACGTTAAAAAATCACACTGCAACTGTTACAGCAACATTTATTTTTATCTATTTATTTATTTATTTTTTATTTAGTTTGTGTTGACCGGGTAAGTGCACTAGACAAATCATGCCTATTTTCAGGCACGATCCGGGGGAGGGGGATACAGATGAATGCCAACTGACCTTAAACCAGATTAAGCTGTTGGTAGTATTTTTAGTGATTGAGGGAAATTTGGCCAGGACACCAGGGAAATTTACCTACTCTTTCCGGTAGGGGATTTCGTCACGCAGACATGGATGTTGGAGAGCAGTGTCAGCATCACGAAGGTGCTGCATTGCCTTTGGAGCCTCCTATCTTGCCAGAGACTGGATTACTTTCTCATTCTTCGATTGCATTACTACCAGAACATCATGTTTCACCGGAGGTCAAAGTATCGCTACGATTTGATAGTGAGAACAAAGTACCTGATACCTCTAGTGTACTGGCTCTCTTTAAAACAGATTTGCCTTCCACTTACTGTTCATCAACGGAACGTTTTGTTCCACAGCCGCGGTGTCTCCCACTGGATCCTCCCCAGTGCACTTCCGTTTTGACCAGAGATGCGACAGACTCGTCGCTTTCGGGAGAACCACCTCTTGCTACTCACAGCTCCCAGATACAAATGCCTACTAAACTACCCATTCCTGCATCTGCTACTACGTCGGAGATCTTACGCTCTTGCTTTGGACTTTCAATAGCGGACTCAGCTTGTGATCCCGCTTGGACTGCTTCGACTGCATTGTGAAATGCTGACTGGACAGAAACAGCGTCAGGCTCATGGACCCCTGACCCTTCTTGGAATGTGGACAGACACAGTGTTTTGTTCTCCCCTTCCAGGCCTGCACCTATGAGCTCCAACGAGGTATCTATTCTGAAAGAGGACACTTCTATGTTAACTACTGTGTGTATTGAACAAAATACTATGCCTAAGGTAGCCTGGGGGGGTGTTATGGATATGACTGATGATTTAGCTTCTAAGCCAACTACAGTACACGAATCTGATTTATTACTCATTTCTCCACATTCTGACGAGAAAGTTATGCACCACGCTCCTTCTTCCCCTGCCCAGGCAATAGACATTGTAAAGCCCTCATCAAGTCTCCTGGACTCTGACCTACCTCCTCCACTCTCCATTCCAGATGATCCTGGAGAGGGTACCTCCTCCATAACCCCCACCCTACAACCCTCCCCAGCAATGCCCCCCTCAGCTCCCCACACTGGTCCCATGCTTTCTGACTTATTTAAGAACAAACTTGAACAAGCCCCACGTAGAATTGCTGTTCGTCTACGTTATAGAGGTGGGCTTCCAGAGTTCCCAGATAGGTATTATGTAGCTTGTACGTTATTGAAAGGCACCATGCAATTCCAAGCTTCTGACATATATGCCTTGATTCGTGTTTCAGGGGAATAAACATTTGATGTCAGTTTTAAAACCACTGTTGGTTTAGAAAAATTTTGGCATAAGTATGCTTCCTTAAAGAATACCTCTCCTTGGACTCCATTTTATGTTATTCCCCTCACTAAACCTTCCATTCGTACAGTCACCATCATGTTTAGAAATGAGGGGTTAAGTGTCAGTGACATTAATCACTGGCTTCAGAAACATTGCACAGTATTATCCCCTCCTGAGGCACTTTTAGATGATGAAGGCCTCTGGACGGGAGGATGGAAGTTCAAAGTCAAACTCTTTTTAGTTAACTCTGAACTTCAACACATCCCTAACAGTTTCTTTTTGGGAAAAGATCGAGACGTCTGCTTCTATGGAGGTCAGCCCAGGGCATGCTACAAATGTGGAGCACATACACACTTGAGTAGCACGTGTGATCTATTGAAATGTGGTCTTTGTGGAGGGTATGGTCATCCGAGTGTTTCTTGCCTGAATGTTTTTAAATGTAATTTATGTGGCGAACCAGGGCATGCCTACCACCAATGTCCTTGGGCAAGCAAGAACAGTAAGGAAGGCTGGGATCCTGATATGCTAGTACAGAAGGCACAGGATAAAAGGCAGGACGCACCCACTTCACTAGTTAATGTTTCAAACCTCATGGATACTGCCCCCCCATTCCTCCCCCGGTGATTAGTGAGGTTCCCCCTATAATACTGGACCATTCTACACCTTCTATACTTGCAACCACTTCCTCACCCTGTTCTGAGGTTAACTCAGTAACCCCTTCTACAGACTAGGAAGGCTTTAAGCCTAGCAGACGGGTCACTAGAGCTGCTGCACGGAAGACAGTAAAAACCTTTGACCTCCCCCTTTCTAATCCTTTTGACTGTCTTAAAAGTGGTAGAGCAGAGTCAGATGGTGAATCAGACAATTCAGTTCCTCCTTCAGACATAGAATTTTCCACCCCCAAACCTCCTGATGTCTCCCATAAAAAAACTAGTAAATCTCTTAAAGGTAGCAAGAAACGGAAAAATATGAAGATCACTGATGGCAGTGGCTGACTTTCTAATTTCTCCTGACATCACTTACCGTAGCTACACTTAATGTTTGTAGCATTAAAAGCTACAAGAAGAGAATGTTTTTTCTACATCTAGCTGCTTCCCTACACCTTGACATTCTTTTTATTCAGGAAACACACATCACCTCACTGTTTGAGGTACAACACCTTAAATGCAGTTGGATTAAGGGGCCCTCTTATTGGACCGTTGGAGACAGTGTTGCTGATGGGATAGCTATTTTGTTCTTTTCCATACATTTCTGTATTACACGCATTATTGATATTTCTCCTGGCAGGGCTATAATTCTTGATTGTACTTTCAATAATTGTCAGCTTCATTTACTTAATATATATGGCCCACAAACAAAGGCATCTCGTATTGCTTTATTGAAATTATTTCAGCAGTATTTGTGTACCACAAAACACATTATCTGGGGGGGAGATTTTAATTGTTCATTAGACATTAAATATCGAACTACGGAAGGGAAGAAAATATATTGTGACTCCCTAGCTTTATCTGACTTGGTGAAAGGGATGAGTCTTACTGATGCCTACCGCTCACTACATGTTACCGCTGGTCATACGTATCATAGGTCACACTTTCATACACGAATTGATTATTTATTCTCTTCACCACACTGTATCGCATAAACAGCCATTCTTCGACCCTTAGAGATATCAGACCATTTCTTACTTACATATAGTTTCTATATCGGTCAACCCCCTGTCTCATCACTTTCTCCCTCTAATAGCTGGAAGTTAAACAATTCTCTCTTCTCTTTCCTAGAAATGCAAGATCGTGTTCACCTACTCTTCCATGCCTGGATTTCAGTCATATGTTTTTATGATTCCCTGCTACAGTAGTGGTTGGATACTAAGTTGGAGCTTAAACACTTTTTTCGGACAATGGGAACACGGATGGCACGTGATGCATACATTACATACCTATCTCATAGAAATCACTTATATAAATTGTTATCTTTATCTACCACGTCTTCTATAGATTACTCTTCCCAAATAGCTTCTATTAAACGTCAGATGATCTCATATCAATATAAAAGTGCCCGCACTTTGGATTTTTTCATGAGAGTAGGGTTTTCACAACTGCCCTCTACGACCCCTTTTTTTTGCACATAAAGATAGGGTTAAACACACGGTAATGAATGGTTTATTTAACCAGGATGGTGTCATTACTTATAATACACAAAACATGTTGACTATAGTTCAATTCCATTTATAGACTCTATTTTTCAGGCCTTCTCCTTTACCTTCAAATTTTTCTGCATTTTTTTCTGCCTCATTTCCTCAATTCCCTGATCATTGTGCTCAGGCCCTCGTTGCTCACATCACGCAGGAAGAAGTAGCTTCTGCTATTGCTCATTTATCATTACAAGTCTCTCCGGGTCCTGATGGATTAACCCATGAATTTTATAAGACCTTTAAGGACAATCTCCTAGAAATCCTAACGCAAGTTTTCAACTATATCTTGGTTTGTCCTGAAGTTACCACGGAATTTGGTTTATCATTTCTGAAATTTATTTATAAAAAAGGTGATGCTCATGACTTATTAAATTGGAGACCTTTACATCTTCTTAATACAGATTACAAACTACTGGCACGGATTTTAAATTCTAGATTATCATACCTGGCTCCTGACCTGTTAGATCCCGCTCAGTCCTGTGCTGTCCCAGGACGTTCAATATAAAATAATTTATTTCTCCTTCGAGAATTATTTGAGGCAAAAAATCATCGTGCTCTATCTGGTTTTATACTTTCATTGGATCAAGCGTAAGCGTTTGACTCTGTACAACATACCTACTTACTATATATTTTACAATCTTATGGTATCCCTGCTCCTTTCATGCATTGGATCATGCGCCTAATTTCCATGGCATATTTTATTCCCCTGGTTAATGGTCATATGGGTATCACCTTGCTCCAGAAGACAGGCCTTCATCAGGGATGCCCTTTAAGCCCATTATTATATGCCATTAGACCCTGTCATAAGACATATTTTATGGGACTCTACTATTGTGGGTATTGCACCCCACCCGACATTGCCTTCTGTTAAAATTTCTGCCTATGCAGATGATGTTATACTCTTTGTTCAAGATAAACAATCAAGAGACCGTGCCATAGATATTTTTCACTCATTTTCCAAACTTTCAGGCGGTACTCTTAATTTATGTAAAAGTGTTACTATCCCTTTAGCTCCTGACTCTGTTACAATTACTGATGTGGGTGGAATTCCGTTATTTTTAACCCCTCACTGTATCTTGGGTATTTGGTTTAATGTCCCACATCTGGCAACATATAATTGGGAAAAACGTTTAGGCTTAGGAGAAGCTAAAATTGCCCTTTGGAAATCTTGGAAATTGGGAAAGAAAAAGAGAGTTCTAGTGGTAAAAATATTTATTATTCCTCTCTTTTTATACCTCAGTTATATATATGCCCCAACCCATACACTAGAGCCCAGACTCTTGAGCATTTTTTTTCAAATGATATGGGGGAGCCATCTAAACCCTGTTAAACATGCCTTCACATATTTACCTGTTAAACAAGGAGGACTTGACATGGTAAACCCTATTATTTTTTATTTGTCTTTTTTTCTTTCTCAACTATTTACTAGAACTCGCTCTACTACACATGTTTGTGATACATGGATTGCTCATCACATGCATGTTATATGGGATGACTGGAGTTTACTCCCCCCTATCCTTGCCCGTATCCCTGGTTCCCCTACTTATGCCATAGATAGCTTTAAGAAACTACGTAGCTGGAAACTGCCTAAAGCATCTATAATATCACTTCCATGGAAACTTTTGTATGATGCCCTTATTAACCTTTCCAGGCCCGATACACAGTTCCCATTTTGTCCCCCTTCTAGCACAGAGAATGCTTTATTAGTGCTGCAAGGTACCCGTATACCTTTACATATGTGTGACATTACATGGTTATGCTGTCATGGCCAATTACCGGTAAGGGGGAACCTTAAGCATAAATCATCACAAGAGAGATATTGCCCTAAACCTTCCTGCCCTACTATTGAGGAAACCATGTCTCATTTTTTTCTTGAATGTCCGGATGTGCTTTTATTCTGGAAAACATTGGCCAATAAATGAAAATGGCCATTTCTCAGCCATATCACATATCAAATGTTAATATTGAATGATTTTTCTTTTTCCCGGATGCCATGTCACCCTAGTACACTCAGAGTGATATTTTCAGTGTGTAAATTTTATTTATGGCAAGCTCACTGTCAATATACTTTGCAACAGATAAGACTGTCTCCTAAAACTTATTCAGCACATAGAAACTACATTGTTGATTCTTAGAGACTCAGAGAGTCATAAACTTTTAGCTTCCTCTTTTACTTCTTTATGGACAAATATTAAGTTGTTATATTAATAGCATGTCTATTATTGTTTGGTTCTTATTTTTTTTCCTTCACAATGTTTCTTTGTACTTGAATTGACATGTTTTGCTTTTCATGTATCATAATGTTGCATTGCTTTTGTTTCCTTTATATACACTAGATGTTATGTTTCTTTGTCTAATAAAATTCCCCTACTCTTTTCGATAAATGCCATGGGATCTTTAACATCCACCTGAACTACCACCAATCCAGGCAGATAGGACCTCGGTTTTAACATCTCATCTGAAAAACAGCACCTCAGAAGTGCAGCACCCCTCTCATGCTGCATTACAGTGTCAGTACTGGGATATTAAGCCAAGTGCCAGATGTGGGAACTGAACCCACAGCCCTCTGATCTCCCAGCCTCAGAGAAGAGTGTGCTACCTACTGAGCCGCTGACACTGCTAATTTATTATGTGCTATTCCATGAACAAAGTATTTTGGAGGTTGTATCTCAATATCAGCAACAACATTGCTGATTTTTTCCTCCCTTTTTGTGTACTGTTTTTTAATGGGAGATTAAGGATTCCACGATTTATTTTTTCAATAGTGGTATCAGTCATTGTTTGTTCATTTCTCAATTCCTCCACAAACCAATGTATACCAGTGTGGGATGTGCCAATCAATGTTGCAAGCCTCCTGTGCCATGCCTCTACTTTATTTTGAGTTCTCGGAATCCCGGTCTGCATCTGAGAATGCACGGACCAGAACTCAGGTGGGTATAAAGGAGCCGCTCTTACTGCAATGTTGTTACCCATTCTACACCTAATCCTACCTTAAATATAATTATCCTTGAACCACTCTAGGATAGGAGCACTCTCTGGAGGCATGTCTGGTTTGATTTCCGCATACACAGTGCTAATTTTTTCTGCCAGCAAAAAAGCTAATACTACTAGTTGTTGCATTTTGAGGCTGAAATCTGAGTCTGAGCCATACAATGGTGCAAGACCGAACCCCTGAATCTTTCGTCATACAATTTGGCCAAGATGAAAAAGACAACCCTTGTTTGCAGCATTGGGGAACTCAGTCTTGCAGGCATTTATAGCAGCCTGTTCAAAGTCAGTAATAATCACTGAGGGGGACAATGTACAATCATACTCCTCAGCTACGCCTATTAGGTCCTGAAACATAGTGAGATAACACTCCTCAGATTTTGCAGACATGAGTGCATATACCAATGGCAGTACTCTGCATGTCTCTGTATTTCCAACAGGTGCATGTATCAAATAAAGCTGATGGAACAGGTGCGGCACCATTCTGAATGTTCCATCCATGATCCAGTAGGCAGCACACATTAATTTTGCAATATTTCTTTTGGTAGTTAATACTAACACCCTCTCATTGCCACATGTTGTATCTCTTGCTAGATAAGAGTGCCCATTCACTGTAGTAAATTCCAGAGGTATTGCAACCTCCTCAATTGTTCGTGGTTCAGGGGCTATATTAATTCACCTTGCAGGCTTGATTACTTGCCTAAGTGACTGCTTAGGTGGCAAACTGTGACAAACTTCCAAAGACAAACCTGTAGTCTCACTTTGGATCAGTTGTGCAGGTGTGTCATGTGTTGTCAATGCTCTTTTCTTCAGTGCTGCAATTGATGTGGCTATGGGAGCAGCACAGGCATCTGGGCTATGATTATGTTCTTTTGTTGCCCAAAGATGATGATGACCACCTACTAGTAGGGTGGAAGCACAGCCGTGGCATGCCAAAGCTTTACGACTTTGGCAACACCAGTAAAAACAGTCATTCTGACTCTGTTCTTTAACATACAGGTATCCAGCAATGCTTAATTTTGGTTGTCCGTGCTGTGAAGGCACAATTTCGCAAACAACAGCCTCAGAAACTGACGTGGTTGCTTCTGCCATTTTGATTTGATAGGGAGAAGCACCACCAAAATGGATTGTCTTTATGCATTGCAAACTGCAAAACATAGCCAAGCATCGAATGTATTATTCACTGAAATGATGACCTTTCACTAGCAGCGTTACCTAGTAGTGTCTGTGTCTGTCGAGAGAATCTTCATCAGGAAAACTGCAACAGTGGGAAGGTAAGATTCGGGAAATAAATTATGGGATTATTGTCATTGGGAAGTTTAATGTCGGGAGATCGTACTAGACCCTTACATGTTTATATGCACAATTACTGTGTCTCTTATAATAATAAGAGTACATGTTTGAGTTCTTTGGGTGAGAGAACAGTGAAGTGAAACTGAACAGTTCTGACATACAAAGGACTTGACAAGGAACTCATAATCATAAGAGATGATGTAACTGTACATATAAATGTATTATAAATCATATCGGAGATTGCTGTTTGTAAACAATGGAACTTGAATTCAGAATCAAAATGTTTTAGTTTGTGGAAAGTTATATAAATCCATCTGAGTGGAAGTACATAAAAATATAGAAACAGAATTTGTAGGCAGAAGAGGACTGCTTGGCCCACCCAGTCTGTCTAGATGTTCCCTGCCTAGTCCATCTCTGCTGACCCTAACTGATCTCCAGTGACTCTCCCTCCTCCTTGCCTATTTACTAATATTTCCCTATGTCTGTCCCATGCATACTTAAAGCCCTCAACTGTTTTCACCTCCACCACTTCTGCTGGTAGTCTTTTTGCCTCCACCACTTCCACTGGCAGTCTGTTCCACTGGCATTAACCACCCTTTCAGTGAAGTTGTACTTCTTCACATCCCTCTTAAACTCCTCTCTACTTCATTGCATGCCCCTTGGTCCTGGTGCTGTTTCTCAGTGAAAGAGACTCTTCTCCTGCACCCTGCTCACCCATGTGAGGTACTTGTAGGTCTTTATCACGTTCCCTCTCACTGTCCACTCTTCCAGGGTGTACATGTTGAGGTCCCTCAGTTTTTCCTCATAGGGCTTTTGGTGCAACCCCTGCCTCTTCTGGACTGTATCACCCTATCTATGTCCTTTCTGGGGTGCGATGTACAGAACTGGATGCAAAATATCAGGTCGGGTCTCACCAGTGAGCGATACAGTGGCAACACCACCTCCCTCTTCCTGCTGGAGATACCCCTTCCTATGCACTGTAGCAACCCACTAGCCCTACCCACTGCTTTGCCACATTGCCCTGCCAGTTTGAAGTCATCACTTTTGATAACCCCAAGGTCCCTTTCCTGCTTAGTGACTGCCAGTACCTCCCCCACCCATTTTATTCTCACCTCCTGGGTTTCTATGCACTAGATACATGATTTTACATTGCTTGGCATAGAACCCTAACTGCTATGCTCGTGACCACTCCTAGGGTTTCCCATAATCCCTGCACATTCACTCCATCCTCTCCTGATGTTCACCCTACTACAGATGTTGGTGTCTTCTGCAAAACAGTATTCCTTCTCTTCCAGTTTTTCTGAAGTCTCACTTATGATGACATTGAAGTGGACCTGTCCCAGTACTGAGCCCTGCAGCATCAGCTGGTCATGTTCTCATCATTAGACTGAGCACCCTTAACCACCACCCAGGGACAACTATCCATTAACTAGATTCTCACCCATTCACCACTGGATCCCAACCCTAGGCTGCTCAATTTCTTAGTATTCTGTGCAGCACTGTGTAGAATGCCTTACTAATGCTCAGATGGGCCATGTCCACTGCCCTTCCCTGATCTATTTTTCCTTGGTCACCCATTTGAAGAAATCAATCAAATTCCTCTGGCATGGCCTCGCTACCCACATACTCACCCCCCAGCCCCATGAATCCATGCTGCCTGTGGTCTTGCAGCCCATTGAATTCAAGATACTCTGCCAGCATTTTCTTTAGTAGGATTTCCATTAATTTCCCCACCACTGAAGTGAGACTGACTGGCTCATAGTTGCTAGCTTCCTCCTTGCTGCTACTCTTATGTAGGGGACCATGTCTACTCTCCTACAGTCTTCCTGAACCACATATGTTTCTGGTGAACTGCTGAATATGGTCACAAGTGGGACAACTACTATCCCACTTAGTTCCTTTAGTGCCCTTGAATGTATCCCATCCAGTCCCATAGGTTTGTCCTATATGCCAACCAAACAGCGACACCTGTACTGCGAACAACAGTACAGCAACACAGTGAGGGGTCACTGTACTATCACTGCAAGACCCCCAGCACTACATTCTTGGGATCTTGCACACCCTCCCCGAATCAACTCCAACTCAGAGTTGATTATATAGATTATGGGGGGTGCAGGGGGCAGAGCCCCCCACATGTGGGGTTCAGATGGCAAAGTCTTTTCAGATGGATTTATGCTGACTGCAATTGCTACTGACATAAATTCATCACTGTAACATCGGTCGACAACTTTGTTGTTGAACTGGCATCATGGATCCGCTTTGTCCACCTTCAGAGTCACAAGTCCCTTCAGGACTCTTTCCTCTAAAAATGGACACCCCCACCCCACCCCCTTTGTACCTGCTGCTCCCTGGTGGTCCAACCTCCCACCCCATCAACTGTGAAGACTGAGCAGAAGTACCTGTTCAGGATGCAGCTTTTGCTTGGTCCTCTTCTGCGTGATCTCCCCTGCCACCCTCCTTATCCTTACTATCCCTTCCCTTGTTTTCCTCTTCTCACTTATGTACCTGAAGAAAGTCTTATTCCCTTTAGCTACCCCTTTGGATATCCTGTACTCTGACTCTGCCTTTGCTTCCCTCACCCCTTTCCTCTTTTCTCTGTTTTGCCTGGTACACCTCCCTGTCCTCCTCCTCCTTCTGCATTTCCTTTTACCTCCTGAATGCCACCCTCTTTTTCTTCACCACCTATGGAAATGGACTTAGAACTTCAGAATTTTAGAAATTTAGAACTATGTGCATTAGACACCCTCTTATACTTATGAGTACCTGAAATGTTTTAACATGAACAATCCTGATAGGCTAAGAATTATGTTGTGATTTATAATTTAATGATTTGTCTGTTTGATCTTGTCAGTACCATTGATCTTGTCAACACTCTTGAGCATGCTCTCAAGGGGGTATTTTTGAACATCCACTGCACTGGCAAACTGCTCTGTGCATGTTCAGTTATAAAATGGGTCTTGAAAATCCTGTAACCTCATGGGTCAAAACATGTCACATGACCATGTGTAAATCCTGCAACAGAAAACTGGTAAAGATCCCGGTAATCAAATGTTTACTTTCTTTGAACCTAATTCATTTTTATTTTAATTTTTAATAATAGATTAATTTTATAATCACAATAATGCACTTCAGGGCATGTTTAGTAGTGGGAATTATACACTTCTTGTGTGGTTAAAGTCACTCAGCTGCACCTTGTGATACACCACACAAGGTGTCCCACAACACATGCCCTGTCATGCATTATTGCTTAAATGTGCACCCTTAGTAGGGGAAATGGCACAGCCCAAGACTGTTAACAGAAAAGAATCTTGGGCACATGAACAGTCCAGACAGCAGCAACTCTCCAGACACTTTTGTCCTCAGAGTGCCCCTAAGTGTGTGAAAATAGATCCATATAGATTATACTGTGCATCCTGTCATGAACCAACACGTATAAGCTGTCTACATAGACAAAACTCTAACCAAAATAAGATACTGTAAAACAGTTCCCTACATTGTCAGGTGAGAGGAAGGATGGACCAAGGCTCATTGTCTACTTAAAGGTTGTGAAAATTATTTGCAGAGCCAAGCCAACTAGAAAAGACTTGCCTAAGGAATTAATGAAAAGCAGGTAACACTGGAAATGAACTGCAAACGATGTAAGTACTCACATGTAAAAATAGGAGGAACCCTTTTTTATGGCAAAAGTTGAACCCATTAATTCTGCATGCCAGAAGCCTATGCTTAAATGTAAAACTATTCTTTTTTTGTTATATGGATGTGTGTGCATATATATATATATATATATATATATATATATATAATAACAATAAGCCACAAAGGTTGTGCATTAGACACTTACACGGCTAGAAGGCATAGTGATGCACAAGGCCATTGGCCGAGTACGTCCAGCCTCCTAGCCATGTGTTAAAGTGTCTAACGCGCACACTGGAATGGCTTATTGCGCTTATGAAATGGTCATCTGTAGTGCAACTGCATTTTGTAGGTAAAATTCCCAATTTTAAGTGGGAAAAAAATATGTTTGTGTCACATTTAATAAAATAGTTCCTCCACCTAAGTGTGCTATGTGTGTTTTTTTTTTTGAGTGAAGGAAATTTGTCCTACAAAAGCTTCTGTAGTTTAGGTCTGGTTGTCATGGCAGTAGTCACCCCACCCCCATGCTGTGTGGAGACAACGAAGATGAAAATGTCTTTTTTAATTATTTGTGAAAGAAGTTGATTCTGAATGACTGGGTTGGCTGGGACCTCACAAACAAGTATTTCTCACTCGGCGCACTCACATCCCACGTGTGTCCCCTGAAGTAAATAAATGCCCAAGCGGCTTCTAAATAAGCGGGCAGCTGGGAGACAGATTGCGGCTCTTCATTTATTTTTTTCCCCAAGAAGTGGATTCTGAACAAGCGGGCAAGCTGAGAGAGAAATCGCGGCTGTTTGTTTCTTTTTTTTTTTTCCCATTTACTACATGCTGCACCCACGAGGAGATAGGGAGATGTAATTAAAAGTAAAACATTCACGAGTAAGCAGGTGGGATGGGAGAAAAAGAGCATGGCTGTTCCATTTTTTTTACTTTCAAGAGCGAGTGGGTGGGCTGGGAGAAAGAGAGCACGGCTGTTCCATTTTTTTTTCTTTAATACATGCTGCATCCACGAGGAGACATGCAGATGGATTGAAATTTTGAAAGACTGAGGCGAAGTGAACAAGAGGTCAGAGGTACTGTCTTATTTTATTGATGCCATTCATATAGACTGGTAGTGCCACTTTCAGCTGGTTAGACAAGATGGCTGATTTCAGATTTACCAACATTCTAATTGGCATGTTTACTAGGATCAGTGCCCACAGGGCACTGCTGGTACTTTTTCCTGTGCTTAAGAATGAATATCACACAGGTAAGCACCAATCAGGATGTCTGAATTCTGATGCCCATTTCATAAATATATATATATATATATATATATATATATATATATATATAGCAAGTTTAGTTCTGGATGAATGTGTGGATTCTGAGCTCCAAACAGTGCAAAAAGTCATAAAGTCTCCACTTTTTGCAGTTTTTTTCTCATCACTTTGCATCCAGAGAGGTGTGGCATTTTAGTGGGATTTTGTTATGGTAGAAATGGCTGGGGTAACAGAACAGGCATGCTTTGTTTTGTGAAAAAATATTAATCTGTTGCAAAGTTATTCAGTTTTTCATTTCCAATTGTCTTCAATAAGATGATCACTTTTCAGGATAGAGGGAGAAAGTTCGACAAAGGATTTGATCTCACATAAAAGGATTCTGTCTCATGAGACCCATTCCTTTTTCATGACAGAAAAAATCCCTTTTTGTGAGCCACCATCTTGTTTAATTTTTTTCTTAATTTTTTTTTCAAAAGTCACAAAAGATTATTTCCTGGAGAGAGACTACCACCCCTAGCTGGCTCATCAGGACCTTGTTAGTTGCAATCTGCATGTCAAAGTTACAAATATGCCCTTGAAATACGTTTTTTTTAATAATAAATCCTTTTTCGTGACCACATGATACCAAAAAAGAATCCTTTTTCGTGACAAAGTGATATGAAAAAGAATCTTTTCTTGTATCACGAGTCACAAAAAAGAATTCTTTTCATCACTCGAGAATCCTTGCTTGTTCCTTCCATTGCCCTCCCCAGTACTATAATGTTTTCCCCTGGTGTCTAGTGGCCCCCACCCTCCAATACTCCTGTCCCTACATTTTACTGGTGTCTAGTTGCACCCCCACCTGCCGATCACCATGCCCATAATGCAATTAATTTCCCTGCATCTAGTGGCACCCCCACCCTCAGATCACTGTCCCTTATGTTTCCCGATATCTAGTGGCAGCCCCCACCCTCCAATCACCATCCTCTAGTGTCAATGTTTCTGATGCCAGGATGCCCACCCCTAGTGTCAGATGGCCCCCCCACTGCAACCTGTTGTTTTATTTATTCACCGACATGGGGTGCCAAATCCCTGTGTTAGCATTTAAAGCACTTCCTCCAGCAGTGTGGGACACTGTGGAGCCCACTCCCAGTGTCCTGAAATATTTAATTATTAAGTTTTTGTATATTCTCACACCAAGATGCACACCCCCAGTGTGGGATGTCTCTCCCCCTCAAAGCCCATCATTTTAATACTAGGTGCCAACATCGGGGGGTCCAATCCCCATGTCAGCATTCACAAGTCCCTTCCCCAGCAGTGTGGGACACTGGAAGCCCACACCCACTGTCCCAAAATAGTTTTTATAAAGTTGCTGCAAGAAAAAAACATCCCTCAATGTCTTTTTTTAACCTGAAAAAAAGAAAATGGTTCCTCATCATCCCCGTCATCACCCTCCCCATCCTGTCCCTCCCACTGAGCACCCACCACCCACACACACCCCTTACCCTATACTTACCTCCAGAGGTCATAGGTTATCATCTTCCGTGGACTGAGACACATCTGTACTCTTCAAATCTGAGCTGTGAACTGAGAAATCAAGGTAAGTGCCGTATAATGTATTTCAATGGCTTTTTGAACTTATGATCAAAATATTACCATTTTTTTGAATTTTTTTCACCAGATTTTAAATATGGCCTTTTTGGAACTCTGTCTCATGAACACTGCAACTGCCATTTCATTAATTGGGCATGGAAGGTGATTTTGTGGTCTCTGTGTGAAATCACCTTTCGGGACCAATCAGGGACACTGGTTTACCGTGATTGAGAAAGAGCAAATTCCGTTTTGCACGTTGGAAAAAACGGTATTGTCACTGGTGTCTGTCTGCGAATCCAAAATCCGTTTTTACCGGTGTTTTGTTTTGGGTAATTTATTTAACAAATATTTGCTCTGCTGCCATGCATATTAGCAATTTTGACGTCCACTATTGTACATAGATCTATCCTTGCACCAATTTTGTTATTTTGATAGGTACAAGATGTGATGGCAGCAGCAGCACAGTTGTGACCAACCCTCAAGTGCGATGGCAGTGTCAACAGCACTATGGCCTCACTCTATCCCTCAGATACTGCACTGTAGCCCCCACCCTCTATTGCATTGTCTGCAGAAGGACTACGGCTCCAATTCCGCAGGTGTTACAGCAGCAGCAACAGCACTATGTCCCTATTCCTCAGGTTTGACTACAGCATGAATTCATCCCTCAGATGACATGGTGACACCAACACAGCCAACTCCTCCAGGTGCCAACACAGCTTCTCCCCACAGTGCCCCCCCCAGATGCAACAGTGTGCACAAATACAGCCAATCCAGTCCCCAAAAATTGCATGCAGTCAGCTCTCCCCCAAGCACCAACACAGACAGCCCTGAACATACAGGATAGCCAGTCATGCAAACAAATCCATGGTTTAATGAACAGAATTTCCCCTGCCCAGTCATCCATTTTCAGTGGGTTCTCTACTGAGCAATGCCATGGTAATTCCCTGTTTGGCAGGGATATTTCCCCAAAGCCCCCCAACCAGACTTTTGCCCCTCTATGACATTGGTACCATGACTTTGAACTTTGGTCTATGCTATATGTCAAGGAATCATTGCTCTGCATGTCTTGTCATATCACTAATTCTGAAATGAATAAAATGAAATAGAGAACAGCTGCATTAAATAAAAGTGTTTATAAAAAATGTGCAGAAAGAGTAAATAGAAATACAAAAACATCCATACAGTAAAAATACGCAAAAGTATTTAAAAAAAAGCATAAAAAGGTGCAGGTGTAATTCGAGAAACCAAATTCTATACAATCTATACAAAACTGTTATAAAACAGTACACTGAAAGTGTAGAAACAGTGAAGAACAGACATTTGAATGGAAACCCATATACGATAAAATATGCAGAATGTGGAACATAACATATAAGTACAGCAATTAAACTAAAGCTTTATCAAAGAAAATGTGTAAAACCTGACTAACTACAGTGAAAAAGCAAGTGAACTAAAACCTACAGTATAAACATATGGTATCCAACCAACTATAAATACATTAAATGTGCAAACACATATTATATGAAATGTGGAAAACTGGGCAATAGTGTAAAAGGTGTTCCTCACATCATTTGTATTAATGGGGTAGCATAGATATGGTGTCTTGGAGAACCATGACATGTATGCACAGCATATGCTGCACCAGAGTTTGTAGAGCTCAGGAATTCTAAAGAAAAATCTGGGACAGTTTATTATGGAAAAGTATAACTTAAAGCTGGCAGGGTGATTGTGTGGGTGTGGGCAGTAAACTGTGCCACCATGCAAAGGAGTCCATCAGTCTCCAACCCCCCAATAGACAGGCAGAAGGAGGGAGCAATCAAATCTCTATTCAGCAAAGAAGGGGAAGGGAAAGGAAGACTGTTAAGAAGGAGGGTGGCTACAGCAAGGGTCCAGAGCAGGTGCAAGTACTAAACAAGTACTGTTGTTTAGTGTTTACCAGTGATGGTGGGGGACAGGGGTCCAACTTTGGGTGACGAATTATCCTGGGGAAGGGTGACAGACAGGGCACATGAGGAGAGAGAGGGAGCTCAACATGTACAACCTAGAAGATAGAAAGGAACGGGACATGAGTGAGACCTTCAAGTACCAAAGAGGCCAAAAAGAAGGAAGGACAACAGGGGCAACAGTCTGACATTAGAGGGAGGAGCCAGCCCATTATTTCATGGCGAGGGTGGCACTGGTGACTGGCTTGAATACGCTAATAGAAGTATTAAAATGGGAATCAGACATGTTGAGGAAACCATGCAAAAATATATAATCCAGCTACTTGTTGTACATGAGCTGGGATAGCAGTTTCAGATTTTCTACCAGCAGGTTCCTCCTTTGATCTGTGTGGATTCTGTCCATATACAGAGAAGGATCTCCACATCTGCACTTGACACAGGTATCCAGATAGCTTGTAGAGCAGCTCTGGAGAGTACAGTTGTGAGACTGCTTTGAAAGGCAGTACTGCCCAACATCCAACTCCAATATGCTTGGAAGTTCCCTTATATCCTCCCTAGCATATACATTCCAGTCATTTTGCAGTTCTGTTTGGTTGTGCAGTGCTAACAGAGGAATGTCACTGGCATGCCATGTCAAATCCCTATTCAGTTTTGGTAAATTTCTGGGGTCCAAAATACGGCAAGCCTTAAAGAATTCAACTGATGGGTTTGTGTCCATATGCTTAGAAAGCTTGTTTAAAGTGACACCAAATGCTCCTTGGAAAAGGGCAACATTTTCCTGCTTGACCCGTGGCCTCATAGCCTGCAAGTACCCATCAGTTCTGTCACCAAATCGTTCCATCTTCAACACTCCTGCTTCAAACCGCTTTTTGATTTTGCTAATAATGTCATACAGCAAAACAGTCAAGGGCTTTTCCTTCCTTTGCAAAAGCTCGATTGCATCAATAAGGTCAGTACAGTTTTCAGCAATGAATGCAGTTTGAACCTGCAGCTCTGTGAACCATTCTTCAAATAGTTTTTTTAAGGACCTCATGGGTTGGCATCACTGGTTTCATCCTTGAAGAACTCTCTAGGTGTTCCAGATATGCAGAGTGGTATTTTACTGCTTGAACCAGGTGTTCCAATGGGTCAAGACAGGAACAGGAGGCAATATTGTTTTCCGCACCCTCTCCTCCAGGAATGCAATGTACTCTAAACACGTTTTGGTGATTGTTGAAGGCATATTTTATAAGTGCCACAAGCTTATTCACCTGCTCAAAGTGGTCAATCCAGGTATACGCCCACCAATGATAAAGCGTGTGCCCAACAACCCACATGGACTACATGGTCACCAATTAGGCCACGTAATACATCATTAAAGCACTTTGTCATGTAACGGCATTGTCACTAACAAATGCTACCACTTGTTCCATCTCCACACCATATTTATGCAAGGTCTTTAAAACACTTTGGGCAACAGTGGGTGGTTTACCGCTGTTAGCTCTATGGTGTCTGCTATTATAGATTTTACCCTCCATTACAAAAATAATGTTCATTACACAGCGGAGTCTGCATCAGTTGTTTCATCGCACATTACTGTGAGTGTCTTGCCTCTTACTAGCTGGCTAATTTCCTCCTCCATTTCCCTATTTAGTCAGGCAAGTAATTCTGTCGTAGTGTCTGCCTTGAAGCGCTCAATTCCTTTGATATACTTCCCCATCCAGTCTCTCAAGCAGGGCTGATCCAGCTTTTCAATTGGTATATTGGCACCACACCAAGCCCTTAAAATGTCCAAAATGGTTTCCTCCTTGCAGCAGCTGCAGCTGTTGTGGCATTAAACTGGTGTGCAGGGTCACCTGTCTGCTGTTACTCTTCTGGCTTGTGTTCTTGGTGTGTTTTTTGCTTTTACAGTGATCCACCACTGTGTCCTTCCTGATGTGGTCAACAGGGTGATCACAGAAGTGACAGAACATCTTCCCTCCATCTTCATACAGGCCATAGGACTTGAATTGCAACGCACGTTCTTTAGCGGTAAGAGATGAGATTTTGGCCATTTTGCTTGGTGGTGGTGTTGCCATTGCTACACGTGTAGTGTGGATGATGACTCCCAACAAACTAAAATTGAAACAGTTGGGAGATATAGCAAAAATATATTTACAATTGTGCAGCACAACTAATTACTCAATCTCTCAAATCAAGACAGAAATCATGCTTCCCTTCGAAGTTTATAGTCCAGACTAGAACTATCTATGGTAAGAAACAAGCATCCAAATCTCCCCGCTAATGTAAGACCATGTCTACGAGAGTTGGGAGGAGCAGCTACAGATTTTACGCTGACCTCAGCCACTTAAATTCCAGACTACAATATCGCTGTTTATCTACATCTATCCCATTCTCAGCCAATTCCTGGCCACCGTTTCAGAGTTAGGAGTAGCTGACAAAATCACGCTGACCTCAGAATGTCACAGTACAATAGCAAGAGTACAAGATCGGCATTTGAAATATATCTCAGCTAATAATTCTTGTCCAGCTTTGAGAGTGAGGAGGAACAGCTACATAAATCATGCTGCCCTTCGAAGTTTACAGTCCAGACTAGAACTATCTATAGTAAGAAACAAGACCATGTCTACGAGAGTGGGAAGGAGCAGCTACAGATTTTACGCTGACCTCAGCCACTTAAATTCCAGACTACAATATCGCTATTTATCTACATCTATCCCATTCTCAGCCAATTCCTGGCCACCATTTCAGAGTTACTTACATATCTCTGCCAAATCTCACTAACTGCTAATGTGAGGCTATGTGGAGAAGGGTACCAAAAAGAAACCACTGTGATGTCAGAAACATACAATTTAGACTTTGAGTCACTGTGAGTGCAAAGAAGTACAACAATACATTTTCAGAAGGGCAAGGACTCACAGCAGCAGACCACCAACAGCACTTTCACAGTTTGACCTAAAAAAAAAAAACACAGTAAGTCCTAACTCTGCAACACCAAAGCATTCACATTTTTAGCATGGAAGACCCACTAGTGGGCAAAAGAAAGCAAACTGTACCTTTTACAATGGAGGACAGTAGCCCTGCAGCAGATCACGTCCGATAGCACTTCAAGGCCTGAAATTGTAATTGAAATGTTTACATGTGGCCCACAGAAAATGTACACATAACTGTTAAAAATCATCATCATCATCATCATCATCATCCACATCCTCATCCTCATCCTCATCAATGCATTCTCCAATTACAGTTTTCCACCAACACCCACGCCTACTTACTTGAAGAGTGGTGCAAAGGGACAAGCATGAGGCACTGGTAGCAGTGCTGGCAGGTGGTTTAATGTCAGAAGGAATCTGCAGCAGTGCACAGGCATGATGTTCATGAAGACTTCACCTTCCGACTCCCAGCAAGATGGATGGCAACATCAGGTTCATCGATTCTCCAGGATAGACAGCAGCAAGTGCAGCCCCCACCCCGCAGGTGTGACGGCAGCAAGTGCAGACCCCACCCCGCAGGTGTGACGGCAGCAAGTGCAGCCCCCACCCCGCAGGAGTGACGGCAGCAAGTGCAGCCCCCACCCTGCAGGTGTGACGGCAGCAAGTGCAGCCCCCACCCCGCAGGAGTGATAGCAGCAAGTGCAGCCCCCACCCCGCAGGAGTGATGGCAGCAAGTGCAGCCCCCACCCCGTAGGTGTGACGGCAGCAAGTGCAGTCCCCAACCCGCAGGAGTGACGGCAGCAAGTGCAGCCCCCACCCTGCAGGAGTGATGACAACAGAGTTAGAATGACAGTACTCATCCAATGCCATGTACCAAAGCTTTACAGAGCTCAGACGTGAATTAAGCTGAACCACCAGACGCCAAGGTGGACTCCGACGGTTCAGTCCCTAACATCTAGCTCCTGGATTGGTTTATTTATACGTAAACGAAGTGCATCCAATTAAAACAAAATCCACAATGATTAATGAGGATTGGGACTGAGGATGCTAATGGAGAGAGATCAATAATCTGTACTGAAGAATAAACCAATCAGGAATTGCACCAACAGTAAATTGGCCACTTTCTAACTTGGACCTCATGAAAATGGAGCCTCTTAGTTTTCAAGTCGGAGCTCAACTGATGAAAGGTGTTCTACCGGCAGAGGTAAAGCCATAAAACCACTGTGCAGCTCGTAGCTTCATCATCTCTCCTAGCCCCCTTTGCAGTCAACAGAAATAAATCTGCCTTTGTGCTCAATCACCAGTTTGACTGATCACTCAAGTGCAAAGACTATTTTTTAATATAGTGCCTGCGGGGGGGGCGCCGAGAGGTGAAGCCCCAATCTGCACAGTGGTCAGGGCTCACCTCTGCCGGTAATTCACCTTTAAGAACTTATCAATTCTCTGTAATTTCCCAACACTTCCAACAATATTCCAGTAGACATTCCTGCAAAAGCCAAACTGAAAGGTGGTAAGATTATTAACATGCAGTTAGACAATTTAAATCAATTTTTTCTTTGTTTACCCCCTAGGTAAACCAAGAAGGAAAATCCAAAGTTTCGACAGTGGTTTCGGTTATTCAGTTTGATGTGGCTTGCTTAATAAAGTTATTATGTCTGACTGTGTCTCTTTTTTATCATCATTATTATTCATGCAGACTGGCATGCATGCTGGGAAAAATGGTTCTGTGCCGCTCTGCCCATTCACCCCTCCCTCCGAAGCCAGAACCATTTTCCCAGCATGTGAACCAGTCCACCCAGCCTGCCCATCTGCCGACCGTCAACCAACAAACCAATGGAGCATGGCACAGACCCGGAGACTGGCATGCATGCTGGGAAAAATGGTTCTGTGCCGCTCTGCCCATTCACCCCTCCCTCCGAGGCCAGAACCATTTTTCCCAGCATGTGAACCAGTCCGCCCAGCCTGCCCATCTGCTGACCGTCAACCAACAAACCAATGGAGCGTGGCATGGACCCAGCAGACTGGCATGCATGCTTGGAAAAATGGTTCTGTGCCGCTCTGCCCGTTCACCCCTTCCTCCTAGGCCAGAACCATTTTTTCCAGCATGTGAACCAGTCCGCCCAGCCTGCCCATCTGCAGACCGTAAACTAACAAACCAATGGAGCGTGGCATGGACCAGGCAGACTGGCATGCATGCATGCTGGGAAAAATGGTTCTGTGCCGCTCTTCCTCCCCAGAACAATTTTGTTCAGCATGTGTGCCGTTTTGCAAATACATTAATTTTTTGGTACATTAAGCATATCATCTCATGCCCCCCCCACCAACATCTTCCCTCCCTTGCTTTCCCATTCAAATAAAAGCAGCAGCAGGGCTATCCAAAACACATAAAACTTGAATTCAGCAGGCACACAGAAAAGCAGTAGATGGCAAGGCAGGTCTATTATAGCACAAGGCAGACAAAGGTGCAGGTCAGGAGCACCAGGCTGCTAGTACAGTAGGGCAGGTGAGCAGTACAACGTTTGCAGGGCAGTTGAGCATGGCCACTCTTCACACCCCGACAGACCAGCCTGGACACTCACTAATCTGTCCCCTCCGACACACCAGCCCAGTCACTATCCCCACCCTAATGGACCACTACAGCCACTCCAACCCACAAGAAGCTGCAGCAGCATGGCGCTATCCCAATCCAGATGCTGATGCATGGCCACTCTGCTTACCCAGAGTGGACACTATTCCCACCCCGATGGGCTGGCATGAATACTTTCCCCACTCTGACAGACCACCATGGCCACCCTCCTCACTGCAGCGTACCAGCAGGGTCACTCTCCCCATCCCAATGGACCACTAGGGCAGTATCCCAATCCAGATGCTGATGCACATCAACTCTGCTTCCTCAGATAGACTAGCCCAGCCACTCTCCTAGCACAGGTGGGCCAGTACGGCCATTCCCCCCAACCCGATGGACCACCAGGGCCACTTTCCCCACCCCAACAGACCACCAGGGCCACTGCCCCACCACAATGGACCACAAGGGCCACTCTCCCCTCCCCGACATGCCAGCATGGCCAATTCCCCCTCCCTGACAGATCACCAGGGCCACTCCCCCCACCACAAGGGACCACAAGGGCCACTCTCCCCTTCCCGACATGCCAGCATGACCAATCCCCCCTCCCCGACAGATCACCAAGGCCACTCCCCTCACCACGATGGACCACCAGGGCCACTCCCCCCACCCTGATGGATCACCAGGGCCACTCCCCCACCTTGATGGACCACCAGGGCCACTTCCCCACCCCGATGGACCACCAGGGCCACTCCCCCACCACGACGGACCAGCCCAGCCACTCTCTCCTCCCCTACAGACCATCCATGGTGGCACTATCCCAATCTCAATGCTGATGCACAGCTTACCCAGACAGATCCAGCCCAGCTCTCCCCACCCTGATAGACCAGTGCAGACACTTTCCCATCCCTAATGGACCAGAACAGACACTGTCTATCCCCACTCCAATGGACTAGGCCAGCAACTGTCCTCACCCTGATGGTGATGCATGGCCACTCCGCCCACCGAGACTGATCCTTACCTGGATGACCCACACCCCAATGGTTCAGCCTGGACACTATTCATACCATGACTAGCCTGACCAGCAGTAACCCCAGATCAGACCAGTCATTACCCCCACCCCAATAGACCAGTTCAGCACAGCCACTTTCCTCACTGTCACTCTTCCCACCTCACTAGCACATCCAGGCTCAACCCCCCCCCACATTGATCCCAAATTCCCAGGCATCCAGATCAGTTTCTCCTTCTCTCCTCAAATTAAAATCAGTGCCCAAAAAATTGCATTTAGATAGTAGTAGTAGCAAATTTGGCTAACCCAGACAAGGGGCAGTTAAAAAAAAGGCAACAAAAACACCAGACTTTTTTTTCTGTTCCCTCCCCCCCAAAAAAAGATCTTCAGAGTTCTAGGCCAATGTAGACCATGGTCTGGACAAGTTTAGTTCGAATGATGTTCAATAATACTATTATATTTTACCAAAGTATTTTTGCATGTCATTTCCCTGATTTCTGGCATAATGGGGAAAAAAAAACAATCAAGCCTGTCAAAAGGCAAACTGGAAGTGTGTGCAGTAGATCATCATTGGCAGTCTTTGCAGATAAGACTTGAGACGATCATTTAAACAGTTCTGACTCACTTTTTTACGAAGGTACGCATAACAGTTGCTTAGTTTTACCTGCTCAGCTGAAGCTGCAAGTGAAACAATGATGCCTAGAACTTAGAAGTAAGTGCACAGTATACCATGTGCTTCCTTCCCTTCACTCCGACATCCCCCCCGGACAGCGCGCGACAGCTGCATTTATTTATTTAATCTAACCTCTTCCCTTTGCCAAGTCCGGCGATCTCACTGCATCCAGGAACAGTGAAAAAACAAGCAACAAATACTCACAGAATCAGAATGAATTTCAATTTCCCCAGGACTCTAGCAGCGAGATTTCCCCAGGACTCCAGCAGTGAGACAATACTGGCAAAATGACTGAGCAGGCAGTAAGAAAAGACACACGCTACCACACTCACTTATAAAGCCTGCACATCACTGGAGGCCGAGAACAAACATTATTTCTGTTTTGGCGCCTGTTTCTGCGGGCCAATCACAACCCGGTTTCCATTCACACCGTTAATGCGGTAAACCAGTGTCCTGCAAATAATGACATTTCACCACCAGCGTTCCTGCGGTGGGGTCCCAAAAAGGCCATGTTGAACATTTGATAAAATAATTCCTTAAAATGGCTGAATTCCACGCATTCATTGAAATGTTTTTATGCATGCACATAACTTTGGTAATTTCCAATTTTTTGAGTCCAAATTTTCAGCATAGCCATTTTTTCACACCACCTCATGAACAGTACAGCTGCCATTTTTCACATCCTGTTCAAAACAAGTTTTTGCACCTGTGAAATGGAATGTCATTTTGGCAAGGATCTGAACATTTTCACCTATGGGGTTTATGAGGTGGGGTCATAAGAAGACTATGCTGAAAATTTGGAGTCAACATATGAAGAAATGCCAAAGTTATGACCATTCATTTCAATTTCACTACACCTGCTCGTAACTTCCAGAATGTTAGATATGTTCCCCAGATTTTCAACATAGCCTTCTTTTTACCCCATCTCTTGCCTGTCACAGCTATCATTTTTCAAATCCTGGCCAAAATGTGTTTTCATACCTGTGGCATGGAATGGCATTGCAATTGCACTGAATTACATTTCTGCGAGGATTCAAAAATGTTCTATACCAGGTACATGAGGTGGGGTAATAAGATGGCTATGCTAATGATCTGGTCACTGTTGTCTTATAAATGGAATCACAGGGCCTGAAGCCAGCCTTTTGCTTTTGTTTGGACACTGTGGCATCCTCCAGAAATGTAGAGACCATGCAGACCAACTGCAAAAGGCAAAATAACCTACTACGAATGAAGTCACTGTCATATGATGGGATTGGACCAATCAGCTTGTTAGATTACTGGAAGATAGTCTCAAACATGTATAATAGGAATCTATTGTAGAAAATGCCTGCTAGAGAAAAAAACAAGGCACATGTGGTATCTAACTAGCACATTGCCAAAGACTTAAACCAACAAAAAGGTAAAAAACCCTTTAGTTGAGGGTTTTTAATAGCAATAAGGCATTTACAGCAGCTGTCATTTTCTGTCAGTGAATAGCCATGTTTACATGGCTGAGGTAAGGTCGCAGACTTCCTCTCTGAATGTTCCTCCACTTCCCACACTGATCCAGCAGCAGCATCTACACAGCCCCCTCTCATCACAGATGCAAGTTGCGCTAGATAGAGGGGCCGTGAGTTTGAAGGACAGATGATAAGCTTGTTATTATAGTGTTTGTGATGATGCAAGTGGTGCTGCCTGTCCACACTGCAGCTTACACTGCTCATATTGCAGCATGTCCTCAACTTGGCTGGGACTACAGGAGTGAATCAGGCATTGAGCAACCCAAGCATTCAGGCTGCTGCAGAGCAAATGTGGCAGTGCAAACAGACCTAATGACTGTCTGCATTATTTATATATTGAGGATTTGTTCCTCAGGCTAAAGTTCCTTGAGATGCAGTTTCTCTTTTTCAAGGGGATCCTTGGTTTTGCCTCAGCCTTTCAACTCCTCCAGAAGCTTGTAAACAGATAGAAAGCACCCTAATCATTGGTGATTTTTGCTTAAGTAAATGTGACACTGCATTTCTTTTTCTGCTTTTATTTCTTTCTCTTTTTTAAAAAAAATTTGCTCCTGCTGGTTGGATGCAGCATACACTAGGTCATCATGGGAAAGCTCAGTTGGCTGGGGGTAGATGATGTCACTCATCATTACACAGTAAATAGTTAGCCTCATAGCACTGGATGAGGTGGTTATTAGAGAGGGGCTTTGGAGAAGAAAATCGCCTCCAATTTGAAAGGAATCATAAAGATCTCCTGGGGTGAGCTAGTAAGGCAAGGCCATTTTATTTATAAAGTGCTCTAATCCCATAGGGCTCAGAGCACTGTACTGTACATTAAATCACTGAACAAAAATAGTTTGTAGGAGACATGAAGCATAATGAGGTAGATTATCAAAATGAATAAATAAAATCCAATAAACCGCAACTTAAATTAATATCCCAAAGAAATACAGAAAATCTGTTGAGAAAAGATGCTTTTTCAACTACCTTTTAAATTCCTGCATTGAGGGATCAGATCAGTGACCAAGGGGTACAGCATTCTAGATCACTGGTACCCTCACTGAAATAGCCCTGTTCCCAGATTGTCTCAGATGTGATCTTGGAACAGGCAACAAACACCTCTCAGTGGAGCAGTTGGGGTTGCCTAGAGTATAGGAAGCCAAAGGTCATTTAGGTAGTTGAGCTCCAGTCCACACAGGGCTTTGAAATGTACTAATACAACACTGAAAATGACATGCCACCACACCGGCAGCTAGCACAGGTTGCATAAGACAGGAGTGATTACTGAACCCTAGCGATCAGACTGGCCACAGTGCTCTGGACAAGCTGCAAATGACAAATCAACTTACCACTTAAGTCTAGGTAAAGAGCATTACTGTAGTTGAACCTCTATGTAACAAAAGCATGTACTAGGGTCATCATATGTATACATACTAGATAGGTTTAATCTGGGTGATATTCCTTAATCAAACAAAATCTCCCCAGACTGTAGTCCCCACCTGATGTTTGAGCAAATGCTAACAGTTTGGGATGACCTCTAGATTCTTCACACTATCAATGGCTTGCCTTCCCTTAACATTTATTTTGATTGGTTGCTCATTTCTGACCCATGAGGGCATGATTCCTTCAGTAACACCTCTGTCATGCCCAAATTTAAGCTTAGCCAGTTGGATGCCATCCAGTCAGAGATTTCACAAAGGCATTGATCAATCAGAGAGACTACAACAGGCCTGTCTGGTGCAAATAACATGTAAAGCTAGTTATGTACATAGCAGTGAAACTCTATCATATAACATCTAATGACCTCTCCTAATGGCAACAGGTACATAGAAAATAACATGGGGGATAGACTTGACCCATGTGGCACCCCACAGCATATCACTGCAGGCTGTGAGGAAAAAGTACCCAATGCAACCTGCTGCAATCTGCAGGATTGAAAGGACTAGAGCATTTATAATTAATGGGTTTCCCTTTTTCCCATGTGGAAATTGTGATGTAATTTGCCATTATAAATGAGTATTTATAATGGCAAACATGTACATGGTTTCCCTTGTTCTGTGCATGCACCCACCACAGCTCTTCCTTTCGGACTGCTGGCCACTTTGTCTTCCCCAGGAGACTATACTACCACTCAGACTCAACGGTAAAGTGATTTCAAAACAGAAAATCCTGTGTTTTTGAAAGAAAAAAATGTAACTTTTGGCTGCCGACTGAAACAAATACAAAAACGTTTAAATAAATAAATAAGGCCAACCACGTGCTGAAACTTAACCAGACTGCGGTCACACAGGAACATTTGTTTATTTTGTATAATTCCCATGACAAAAAAGGAAAACCCAGCAGTTGCATAAAATAAAATAAAATATGGGGTAGTGCATTTAAACTCAAAGCTTACACACACCCTCAATGTTAAATGCTTTCATAAACCCCTCAAGCTTCACTCTTGGGGTTTATGTAGCATCAAACACCTTGGGTGTGTGTAAACTTCTCCTTACACACACCACTCCATACTTTATTCTATATTAACTGTCCCAGTGAGTCCTACATGTTGTTGCTGGTAACCCATCAAACCCTATGCTCCACTATGTCTAATGCGACAAAAGATCAAGGAGAATAATCACCAAGCATTCTTGGTATTGCTTACCAGGAGAATGTCATCAAATACCCTAACAAGCATGGTATTTGTGCTGTGCCAAGGCTTGACACCAGACTGGGATAGTTCATAGATGTTATATGACTTGTACCAAGCCCTGCAACAACCCCATTATCTGGTACAGCTGCACCAAACACCTCTGACACAACTGCACCTAATTTTAGTACATCAGGCACAGTTTTGACACTTTCCACACTTTACGGCAGCTTGTGCCAAAGATTTGACACAAGCCCAATATAAAGGGTCCCCAAAATGGTGCAAGTTAGACCAGGGCAAAGCTGGTCTAACGTGTGGCATTTGACTCTTGGGATTGAAAATCCCGAACACCAGCTGGAAGAATTCCACAAGCCTAGTGTGCCAAGCAATTGGTGCACCAGGGGCTTGCAGCATTCTCGGGGCTCTGAAAATCAAACCCAGTAAGTCAGACACAGCCCAGAGATTACTGCAAGTGCATCTTCATCCAACACTGGGTGAAACTTAATTCACGACCTTGTGGGGCTATCAGATATTGAAGGCTCATTCCCCATGGCCCACGACAGGTCACTTACAAAACATCCGGCTCTAAATGATGACACTTTGTCCTAGATGAACTGATTAAATTCCTCACACTTACCTGCTCAGATTGCACAAGACTGCAGAAAGGGTAGATGCTGTAATCTGTCTACAGTGCAGAAAAGCTGGACCAGACAGTTCTTACTTGAGACAATCACCTTCTAAAGGAACTCCGACTTTATCAGAGCAATTTCTCTGCTATATTCCAAGTACTAGGCCCTCAGAGCCAGTCTGACATCTGCCAAGTGGAACCTTATCCTAGAATGCTCCAACCCTCTGTCATGTTGCCTTTATCCAATACAACCCCTCACTATACCATAGCGAGCAATGTTGGGAGGTCAGCTAGCAGGCAGGTGCAGACTGATGCAAGGGTGTCTAGAGTCTGTGAAACTGCTAAATTATAGCTGCTTATGGTCATCTGTAAGCCCCCTTGAATGCTGTCACCATACCTGAGATGTCTAGTACTGCCAGGAGCTGTGACAGCTTAAAATTACATTTATAGTAGAACCAGACCATCTTCATGGAAGGAGAAAATTAGAATGTCCACAGCCTGGAATGATATCGCATGATGATCCAACCAAAACACCAGATCATGCCTGACATCCATAATGTCAAGGCCCAATGAGAGGACATGGTTCAAGATGTGGCCAGTTTCATGTGTGGCAGTGGAGACCACCTGATTGAGTCTCAGTGTTGACATTAGCCTGGAGAGCTACTGAGCATTGTTCACTGTTGCAGAGATGTCCCCCAATGTTAAAAGGGAGAGTCCAATGCCAGGAGGACTATAAAAACCACAAATCCCTATAAGGACTCTTGTTCCCATCCACAATAATGGCACACCAGGAGAATCCTACACACCATGTCTGCCCCAACTTTTACGATCAAATTCAAATGACCTTGTGTCCCGTGGATGGTATGCCATAAGTAGCAGACTGGATCTAAAATAAATCACACACACACACATGTTCCCACTTTGGGCAATGCACCACTCAAAAACCCATTTGGATGGCCACCTCCAGGACCAGGCCAGAATCATCATCAAGCCAGGTTTCAGTGATGCACACAAGGAATCAGTTACGAAATCCTGCATCACAGCAGTGTTATTCCTCAGGGAGCTGCTATTACAGTATGCAGAATTGCTTGAAGGGAAGGGCCATGGTCAGCAGTCCCCTTAACTACCTGTCTTCCACTCCAAGAAGACTCCCCTTGGATAGGGACAGGGGAGAGGGACCCCTATCCTCGACTCATTTGAGTCTGGAGTGCCTACTAGGTCTAACACTCAGGACCTGACCAACCCTGACAACCCCTGAACCATATCCATGACTAATGCCATGTCTCCTAAGTATGCCCATCATCCCACACCAGTCAAAGACTGCCACCTAGATAGGTGGAGTCACAAAGGGATGTAGATCCAGGGAGTAGATGTGCACAGCAGCCTGTGTCCCATGACACATTCAAGTAGGTTAAAACAGGGAAAGCTGAAATAACTATATTCATTTATTATTTATTTAAAACTTTGGTAACCAGGAAAGACACACTAAGCCAATGATCCTTTCAGGTGTGACCGGGGGGAAGGGAGGAAGACAACAGAACTGGTTGGAAGTTACAAACACAAGTATAGTCGAATGCTACGTAGAGCACAGAGATATATAGTTTCAAACATCTGCAGTTGTTTCACAGAGTAAAATAAAGCAAAGTGACTTACACAATAGTGGATATGCAGAAAAATAACATGCAGAAAAATAAACATTGACAATTGGTTTCAGATAGAGCTAATGGACTAGTTGGGGAGTGTGAGAGCAGGAGCAAGGGCCAGATGGTGAGATCCTTAGCAGACACTTGAAGGCAGGGAGGAAAGAGGCTTGTCGGAGGGAGGTGGGGAGACTTTCCAGAGGGAGGGAAGACAATAGGAGAAGGCTGATTGACCAGCGGCAGAGTGAGGGTGGGGTAGGAAGAAAGAATAGGATACCCTGGGGCAAAGAGGATAGGAGGAGGGGCAAGCAGGGGACAGGAGATAGGAGAGTTAAGAAGGGAGGGAACCAAGCCAGTACTTGTCGATAAAGTAAAGAGAGTGGGATTGGTGGTGGTAGGAGAGAGGGGGGATTGACACAAAGGAGTAAAGGAAGCAGTGGTGTGTGTGGTAGGGGGAGTTTGTGGCAAACCAGCAGAAGGCATGTAGAGGTGCATCTAATTTGCACAGTGAGGAGGCAGAGGCAGTGCCATAAACAGGAGCCACATAGTCAAAAACAGGGAGGATGGTTTTGGTCACCAATTCTGGATGAACAGCAGGGGAGAGGCAGTCCTTGTTGCGATGCATTACTCAAAGCTTAGGGTGGAGTTTGGAGAACAGGGAGTCAACAGGAACAGAAAAGTCAACTTTATCATCGAACCAAACTCCGAGATCTTTATACACCGGGGCAGCATTAAGAGAAGTGCTATCCAGAGTGGTGACTACAGAAAGGGATGGGAGGTTGGCCTGTTTACAAGTAGTCCCAAAAGGTCATGGTGAATGTTTTTTTGCTATTGACCCTAAGTTAACTGTCCTGGAACCAGCTTAACACCCTATTAAGATCACACTGAAGGGGTGCTTCAACATCAAGGGTTGAGGGACCTGAGGCGTAGATGATGGTATCATCAGCATACTGTACATGTGATTGCTTGTTTGTTTGTTGAATTTTGTTAACCCAGTAAGCCCACTAGGCCTAGAAGTCCCTTTTTCAGGGGCGACCGGGGGGGAGGGGGGATACAGATGGTAAATAACTGAAATTGAACTAGATTAAGTTGTTGGTGGTATTTTTAGTGAATGAGGGAAATTTGGCCAGGACACCAGGGAAATTCCCCTACTCTGACTGCAGGGGTGCTGTCACTTCCTGTGGACAGGATGGAGGGGCACAGTTTGCAGCCGGACACAGGAGGAGGAGGAAGTGCTGATGTGGCAGAGGAGCAAGATGTGTTGAAAGGAGGAGGCCTGGTTTCAAGGCCTACAAACTTTCCAACTGTTGCTGATTCTGAGGCTTTATCATCATTATCAGTGAATTTGGATTTGAAAAAAGATGTTCCTCAGCTTTTCTTCTCTACTGAGGATCTAACTTTGCCTAAAACATCAGAAATTGAAACACTGACTGGCTTTACAATTTTGACTACTTCTTTGAGTAAACCAGTACCTTTATTAACGGATTCCTTGAAGCACCACGACATGGAAACAACTTCAGAAACACCCCCTGTCAAACACCCTGATTCGGCTGTCAAATTGCAGAATGACGTACTAGCATCAGAAGCCTGGCCGGAGCTTGGTGAGTCATTGTCAATTTCATTTGCAAACACAGCTACCTCTAAAACAAATAATGTGCATGAAAAGGCTGGCAGTATGTCACTACAATAAGCGAGTGCCAAAAGCCTGCTATTATTTTGGAGGGTCATGGAAAAGTTTTAAATGGGGAAGTTTCACATTTACCTAGTAATCCCTCAGCAAACAAACCGGTAGCTGTTTCTATCCTTAACAAAGCTCCGACTCAGTCGCAACCCCAGCGCTTGAAAACATCGGGATTTGTTTTTAAAGCTCCCGACTCTATTGCTGTAGCAGATTCAGCGCTTGAGGCTACAATATATCAAAAATCTCCCCTGTCACAAGCGGGAGCAACAACTTTTTCATTTAACAAATGACAAACCGAGGCATTGAAACAACCGGCAGAGCCAGCCTCTCTTAAAGCAACAGTACCATGTCATTCAGCTCAGATTTCAACAGAGACTATAGCTCCAAAATTGTTAGAAGAAGCTACCCTAAAAGAGATATGGACACCAAAAAATGCTCTTTTGGGATCAGGATGGATGCAATCACCCAAGGACATTTGGTTACCTGAACCCTCCTGGGACTCTTAATTCTCACTTTCTCAATCAAACCTGACTTGGAAACCAGAAGAAAAACAGGGGGTGGTTATTGAAAAGGATTTAAAATCAACCGATAGGGATTTAAAAAATGCTGAGGCACCAGTTTTACAGGACATATCAATCTCTATTACGGATTCTTAAACAAGTTCCTTCCATTTCAACCCCAGAACCTGAATTACCAAACATTTCACTCCCTTCACTGTAGCATTCTTCAGAAACTGAACAAAAACCCCTAATGTCTGAACTGTTTTCCAAAGCTCAGAAAGAACCTGCTCCCAGAAGAAACGTGCGTATTCGGTATATCGGGGGCCTAGCAGACAGACCGGATAGATATCACGTGGGGAAGATATTACTAAAAGACTGGCTACACTTTTCACCCAAAGAAGTCTTCGCATTTATTAACATCTCTGGAGAGGACAATTTTGACATTAGCTTCCACTCTACATATTTATTGGATCTTTTCTGGGAGAGATACGGACAAGTAAAGTTTTCCCCTACATGGACCCCCTTTTTGGCGATTCCTCTTACCAAACCTTTGATTAAGAATGTCACAGTTATGTTTAGGAATGATAGGGTCCATGTAGGGGATATAACTTACTGGTTAGCACAAAAATGTGATGTTTTAAGCTCTCCTGAACCAATTCTGGACACTGAACTATTTTGGACTGGGGGATGGAAATACAAAGGGAAGTTAAGACAAACAGATTCTGGTATAGAGCATATCCCAAATTCCTTCTTGTTGGGTCATGACGGGGGGTTTGTTTTTACGGGGGTCAACCAAGGGCCTGTTATAAATGTGGTTCAAGAACTCATCTATCTAGCATTTGTGACAGATCTTGCTGTGACAATTGGGGAGAAATTGGGCATGTTACAATGCAATGCGCTAATCACACACGTTGTGTTTTATGTGAAGAATTTAGGCACATTTTTCAGGAATGTCCTTGGCAGCAAAAAATAAGGCATCCTGTATTAGCCCTGACTTACTAATTCAACAGGCACAGGAAGCTACTGCCCCCTCCCCCTCCAAAATCAGAGGATAAACCTCCAGAACCCTCCCAGACCCCTAAAGGTAATGTCCCTTCCTCTCCCCTTTAGAAGGAAGAAATTTTGGTGGTAAAACCAAAACCAGAAGGGGACACAACTGTGGGACCCATTCCTTCCTTGCTGATTCCTGTCTGTTACAAAGAATCAGAAATAAAAGATAAAGGAGTGACAGTTCCCCCTCCTTCCTCTCCTCAGAATTGCAGATGATCTTCAAGAATTTCTGAAGTGAACCCTCCCCCACAATCTCCTGTTTCTGTTTCCTCACAAGAAGTTAACTTTGAATCTCATAATTCCTATGCAGCACTTTTTTGTGGAGACTCAGAAATGGAGGTAGGAGATACAGATTCACAAAAATCCTCACAAGACCCTTCAATGGTGATTGTGGAGGAATACAAAGAAAAAAGAAGGAAAAAAATAAAGGCATGTTTATATGGGTTCTCCTACATTGACCTGGGGTTCTTTAAATACTCATAGTCTATTAAAAACTGATAAAAGGCAAGCAATTGTTCAATATATTAATGATGAAAAAATCCAAGTATGTTTTTACAGGAAACCTGGATGTATACATTTGATCAGATAGCTTCTTCAAAAGGATTGGCCTTGGGTCCATCCTTTGGTCTTTCAGACCTGACAGTGCAGATGGGATAGGAATTCTATTTAATTCTTATGCTTTTACTTTATATAATCTGATAGACCTCATTCCGGGAAGATTATTAATTCTGGATGGTAATTGGGGAACTGAGGCCTGTAGACTTATCAATATTTATAATTCTCAATCTAAAGCTGAAAGGGCGACATGCATGCAGGCGGTACAACCTTATTTAGTTTCCTCAAAAAAAATCTTTTGGGGTGGGGACTTCAATTGCAGTCTCCCAAAGTGCCAAACTAGTGATTCAAAAAATATTTACTGTGATTCTAATTCTCTTCAGAATATTGTTAAAGTGGCAGACTTACTTAATTGTTCCAAATTTCAAAAACAGGGACCTGATTTTACATATAAAAGGGGTAAATATCAATCTACAATAGATTAGTTATTTATATCCTCAGATGTTCCTGACAGAAAATTCACTGCACATCCCTCAAAATTTTCTGATCATTTGTTTTTAACTTTTTCTCTAGTATCCACCTTGGCAATACCTAGACAAACTCACAGATGGAAACTAAATACTTCCATCATGTCTCAACAAATGGTAGTTAATACAATACAGTCAATACTTATGGCAAAGATTTCTGTAGCTTTTCTATATACTGATTTAGTGGATTGGTGGTTGGACACCAAAATGGATATTAGTACCTGGTTTAATAAATTTGGGAAAAATAACAGGAGGAATAATTTTCATAAGTATCTTACGCTTAGAAATCAATTAAGGAAACTTTATACATTAGCAAATACATCTCGGATAAATTATACATCTCAGATTAATAACATTAAAAAAGAGATGCAGGAATACCAATATAACAGAGCAAATACCATACAGGCAATGTTAGCCAATCATACAAAAAAATCACACTTGGGAGATCCTTTTGAAGCATGTAAACATATTAAAGAGTCCATGCAAGTAGACTCTTTGAAGGATGAAGCAGGTAATATTCTAACTACTGAAGTTGATATTGAAGCCTTGATGAAACAACATTTTTGTTCTTTATCTCCACAGGCCTTTATTTCTCCTTCTCACATAAAAACACATCTAGCCTCAGTGACGGTGCCATCCTTTCCTTTGGATATCCTGTCTTTACAACACCCCATTACAGAACTAGAAATAAAATCTGCAATACAGCAGCTTAAACTTAACACATCACCTGGCCCAGATGGGCTTCCTAATAAGTTTTACAAAACTTATTCTACATTATTAATAACTTGTCTTCAATTGGCTTTTCAATTTTTCATGAATTCTCAGATAATGTCCCCAGCTTTTACTGAAGGACTTATGATATATTTATTTAAATCAGGTGATAGACAAGATATAAAAAATTAGCGGCCTATTACACTTTTGAATTCAGACTACAAGATCCTTATGATCTTGATAAATAATAGACTTAAAGCTTATGCTTTAAGAGTCATTTCTCCCTACCAGTTCTGTGGTCTAACAGATAAGAAAATGCAGACAGCACTAATGATTATATGTGATTATGTGATAGAATATCTAACACTTCAAGGATCAACAGGTTATATAATTAAAGCAGATTTAGAAAAAGCATTTGACAGGGTCCATCTGCCATATTTATTTCAGGTGTTACTTAAATATGGGGTTCCAGCCCCCTTATTGAACTTAATTCAACTTCTATATAAATCTGCTTAAGTTTATTCTATAATAAAAGGTATGACAGTAAAGGTTTTTTTTTTTACAAACAGGGGTCAGACAAGGATGCCCCCTAAGCCCTTTATTATATATTTTTTCATTAGATCCCTTCCTGCGTTCTATTACAGAAGTACCAAAATGGCCAGGAATTCTCAATACAGACACAGGGAAACAATTACTTTTACAGGCCTATGCTGATGACGTCTGTATGTTTTTAACAGCACCGGAACAATTAACATAGTTTTTGGCAGAATTTGAAAGATACGCATCCATCTCTAATGTAAAATTGAACATTTCCAAAAGGTTTAATGGTTGGGTCTGGTATACAGAAAGATTTTTATTTTAGGGATATCTTTATTTCATCTACTCCGCTTTTAATATTAGAGGTTCTTTTTGGGCCACAGAATTTACCAAATGAAAATTGGGATCTGGCATTGAAAAAAATTGAATGTAAAATTTCTAGATGGAAACAGTGGAAACTATCTAAGCAAAAAAGGATATTGATTTTAAAACAATGTATTGTTCCTTGCTTGCAATATATAGCAATGATTTTTCCTTTGCCTCAACAGTTTGAAACCAGGATCTACAGTTCTTTTTTCCAGATGTTATGGTGGAATAGATTGAACCCTGTTAAAGAGGGACTATGGTAACAAATTACTAGCATCAATAAATTCAGAATATAGTTCAACATAGCCCCAATCACCCTCATGCCAAAACTGTGATCCCCAAGTCATTTTGTTTAAAAGTTATAAATCATTTTGCAACCCTTAATTCTCTGCCTGTTCAAAAAGTCAGTTTCAGTGAAGATGGGCTGATGATGTCATCTCCTGAACTCACAGTCTAGTTCTCCCTGTCAGCAACCTTACAGGACCTGCTTCTCCAAAGTTTAAAAACTATGTGCAAATGGTTTTCTCCAGTAAAACAGACAGTACCATTCAATAAACATTGCTTCAAAACCTATGTGTGTTTCAGGTTTTGTAACAAAATTGACAAAGTCATAGTTTTGGTTTTGGTGCTTTTTTGTTATGGTCCTGTTCTCCTGGGTTGCTGGATGCTAAGTCACAGCACACTAATATGAGATTTGCAGACTGGATATCTCTGATGTGGTGAAAGGCTGTGATAATTCACACCTATCATTCAATTGAGGTGATTTCTTAGGATTGCACTTTAAATCAATTATTCCATCACCCTGTAAATGGAGGTGGGAGAGGTAGTGCTATTTTGAAACCTTACTAAGAGTTTCTATGCAGTAGCCAGCTCAATGCTTAATCACTCACTCAATCAATAAATATTTTATTCATCATCAAAGCATGAATGAATGGGATACTCAGTTGAGCAGAGCACATTTTCTGTTTGCTCATTGACAGGCTGTTACTTGAGCTATATTCAGGCTCATCTGCGTTGTACTCCACATTACAGTGATTGTTTTACCAGGGCTAACGCTTCCACCCCTAGTAGGAATAAACACATATAAGGCCCCTATTAAAACTGATTGTAAAGCAGACACTGATAAACAGCAATGCAGTTACCAACATTGCAGCACTTGTAGCAAAACAACTTCCAAATAGGCACTGCAGAGTAACACTTCACATGGTATCATCAGCCTGGAGGCATGCCGACTCAGCATCCGCAACTCTGAAGAAATGAACCACACCAAAAATGCATTAAAATGCTAATTTGTCAACTTTGTTACAAAACCTGAAACACATAGATTCTATAGCGCTGTTTTTAGAATGGTGCTGTCTGTTTTACTTGTGAAAACCATTGCAGAATGATCTTTTAACTTTGGAGAAACAGGTCGTATAAGCTTGCTGACAGGGAGGGCTAGACTGTGAGTTCAGGAGATGACATCATCAGCACCTCTTCAGTGAAACTGGCTTTTTTGAACAGGTAGTGAAATCAGGGTTACAAAATAGCCCATAACTTTAAAATACAGTAACACAGAAACCTAATGTTTGGTATGATATTTATTGGGGGTATGCTTATTCTAATTCTGCAATGTAGCACTTTTGACCAGAGTCCCTCTTCAAGCATTGTTAAACATATCTGACAAAAAAGAAAGGAGGACTGGTTACGATTGACCCTGTTGTGTTTTTTCACGCTTTCTTTTTTTCTCAAACTATTACATTTGGCCTAAGATCTAAACAAGGAGAAGGTCAAGCCTGGATTTACAAAGCTTTAAACAGATATTTTCATATTTGGCATAATATGGCCCCAAAATTATCCAGACATGTTCATGTTCCTTCGTATTTTCGAGTTGCTGTTTCAAAATTATATAAATGGCAAATTACAAAGACACTGGTGCAAACCACTACGGTATGCACTGCATATGAAACTATCATTTCCATAATTTACCCTACCGAACCTAGCTTTAAAAACTGCCCTACAAAACAAAATTATTTTGTATTAACACAATTGAATAATAAAAGACTCCCCCCCCCCATATGTGGGAAACACAGTGGTTATTTCTGTATGGGAGGTTAAATATAAGGGGCCATGCAAAATATAAAGCACAGTTAGAAAGGAACTGTCCATATCCTGGATGTATCAACCTGGAAGAAACAATGGAACATTTTTTGCATAATTGTTCTTATGCGAAATCATTGTGGGTTTTTTTAGGTACAAAACGGAACTTACCTTGGTTACATTACCTCACTTATGGTATTTTAGTCTTAGGAATTTATCCTTTGGGATTAGCTCACTTTCACCAAGACACATTATCTCTCTTTTCAGTTGCCTTAGATTTTACTTACAGCAGGCACGTTGTCAATGGGTAATTTACCAGAAAAGAATATCCCTTGAAGGTTATAGTCAAATTGTTTCTCAAGAATTAACAAAAATATATTTAAAAGATGTTCAAATGTTCATTACAACAGCAGTAGCATGGTGGCGGAAAGGTTTTCACAGAGTGATAAAGTTTAAATAGCTGTTTTTCTAATATTTTGGTTGTATCTTTTTTAAAATGTATAAATCTATGTAGTGCTATTGACTACGTTTCATTTAATAAAAGTCTCCCCTACTCTTTTCGATAAGTGCCATGGGATCTTTAGCATTCACCTGAACTACCGCCAACCCAGGCAGATGGGACCTCGGTTTAACGTCTCATCCCAAAGATGGCACCTCAGAAGTGCAGCACCCCTCTCATGCTGCATTACAGTGTCAGTACTGGGACATGTGGAGGTATGAGTTTAAGCAAACAGAATAGAGGTTGTTAATAAACAGGGAGAACAGGACAGGGCACAGACTAGATCCTTGAGGGACACCAGCAAGTATGGGGAGGGAGGGGGAGAGGGAGCTGTCCAACTGGATGGGCCTGGTTTGTCAGGTTTTAGGGACATGAGTGCTGTGTAGACCTCCTGGTGGGAGATGGAAAAGAAATAGTAGCCATGTGGGGGTATGGGGTGAAGAGGGGAAGTCAAGGAGAGCACAGGTAGTAAAGAACTTATTAAATATACCTGCAACAGCTGTAAGGTCTGAGATCAAGGAACCACCCACAGAGAGTACAGGGGCAGCTGTTTGGGAAGGGGGGTCAAGTAGGGAGCGGACAGTCTTTCAGAAACTCACGGGGAGTTTACATTAGAACTCAAATGGTCTTTGAAGTAGGCAGACTTAGCTGCACAGGGAGATTTTGTGCATGCATTTCCTAGTGTCCTGTACACTTGGTAATTAACCAGAGTTTGGGAAGATTTAAAAAGTGCCCAGGCCCTGCCATGCTGTTTGCACAGGGCTAAGAGGTTTGCGGTAATCCAAGAGTGGTGGATACGCTTAACCCTAGATTTTTTTATATCACCCCATTAAAACTCACCTATTAAACCCACCCAAAAAGAATACAACCCACCCCAATAAAATAAACAATCCCACAAAACTACCCCTACCTCTATTCCCACTGCCAATGAACCCCATATCAAATACAGCCTCCACCACAGTCATCAAACACAGCCACACTATCTATTATAGTAAACCACCAAGTCATACACCCCCCACACATTATAAATAAAATAACTGAAGTCCATCACAACAGGGTGCCTCAATTGTAAATAAAAGTTGGTTTACAATCTGAGTCTTTAAGAATTCCAGAGTATGATCTCAATAGTTCATAACTGTAAATGTCCCATAAAATGGCTGTTAAAACCTGAAACAGTAAAATTCACAGACCAACATCAATTTAGTTATAGTCTAATGTTCAATGATCAGTTGCACACTAAATAACAGTTGCTTGCACATCAACAGAGTTAAAATTTACAATACAGAACAGTTAAATAAAAAAAAAATCTTACCTGTTCCCATGAAGTGAGGACATGTGTCCAGAAGTTTTTCGAGGAAAGCACCTTTAGTAAAGATAGTTGGACTTCATCAGGGAAAGGGGGTCACAGCAGCCCATATCCCACCTAGTTCTCTGTCACCAGACTAGGAGCCAACATGCCAGTGGATCTGAGAAGCCCACTCAAATTCCTGCTTTCTCACAGTGATTTCTCAAGCTGACCAGCACCAATTTCATTCTGACCTAGCCCACAGTAACACTGAAGGATACTAAAGATGGAAAAAAACAGCTCTTCTGTATCCACAGATTTTCAAGGCAACATATTTTTGCTAACCACTAAACTCACAATAGCAGGGTGGGCTTGGCACAAACAGAATCTTTCCTCTTTGCACCCTCTGTTAACTGGTATGCCACCCTAACAGCAAAATTTATATGGCGACACACGTCGATATTGACAACAGTGCCATGATGCTGTAGAAGTGCCACTTCGATTGGGCAACCACTTCCCCCGACCTGCACCCCCTCCCCAAACTAACTCTGCCCTGGAGTTAGAATCCTTTAGTTCAGGGGTGCGGTGGGCAAAGCCCCCTGTGTGGGGAGTTCAGGGGGCAAAGCCCCCTGATGTAAAACATGCATCCAAACCGTGCGGCTCCATGCCGACTGCAACTTGCGGTCAACATGGAGCCTGTCGTTGTAATACCGGTCGCTATCTTTTTTGTTGCAACTGCATGGTAGACACCTTTTAACCTACAGGTGGCCCTCGTAGCAATTTCCTCCAGGATGTTCTCCAGGAGGCAAACACTTTAATCTAATGAGAAGAAGCAAATGAGAAAAACAAAATGCAGATTTGCCACTGCAACAAGCATAGGTATGTTTCCACAAAATAGCTGGGAGAACAAAGAGTATTTCTTGATGTAGATACAGACTGGCATCGAAACGCTAACAAAACTGAAACTAGGACACTAATACTAGAAAACAGCAAACACAACTTCCCATGATCTACTTCATTTTTTAATACTCTGCCTTCCACTAATATACAATCTGCTAATGTATACTGTGCTAAAATGTAAAATCACCAATAGAAAATGCTAATTTGGAAGCACAGGTAAGTGTAGATGAACTTCAGTACAGCAAAAAAGATGGCCTGTTCAGCTGAGTAGCAATCTCAGTAGGTGCACAGTAAGCTATTCCAGAACTGGCCAAAACTGGCTAGGCTGCTAAAGGGAATAGATCAATTGGCAGCTAAATGATTGCCAAGGGTGACAACATGCCCCACACTCTGGAATCCTGGGAAAGTAAGATCAAATAAAATAACAATTAACAAAGAGGATGCACAAAAAGAAGTGGGATGAGATGATCTACTGCATCATGTGAGCCCTCAACACATGTTTTTACTGGGGTGTAGAAGGAGGATCACACTCTTTCTTTTCCTAGTGTTGGAGATACAGGATTTCATACCGAGGTGCTGTGAGCATTAAAAGAAAAGACAGATCTCAGCTGCTGTGTGATAAGATAAAAATTGTATCTTGTCTGCAAGTTTCTTTTCCGGTCAGAAGTGGGAGACAATTAGAGCAGACAGTGGATTCTGACTCAGGAGATAGCATAGCTCTTCCTTTAAGGGTTTAGGGTAACAACTTGGAGCGTAAGTCAATTCTGTTTCTGTTTTCCCTACTTTTAATTTTGTATTTAGAACCTATTTATTTTAAATTCACTAGTTTGTTATAATTCCACCTAAGTTTTCTGTATGTCATGTAAATGTAATGTAAATATTTTTGTTTAACACACATATTTTTGTGATTGTTGTGTTTTAATAAGTACAGGTAATACATTTTATTGGCTGTTCCATCACTCTGCCTTTCAGAGCCTGGCCAACTTAAAAAGTTAATCTGTGCCTGATACAGACCAGAAGTAAGATGTACCCAGAATGACTAAAGGAGTTTCTATGTCCAAGAGGTCTTGTACTGTATGAACAGGAGTCAGTTTGAGGACAGAAAGAGAAAAACCCCAACTGAGTTGTGACCAGGTTGTTGGCAGCTTTGATAAAGTAAGCAAATCAGTTCAGTTGACCATTCAGGGGATCTTGTGTGAGTTTTTGACAGCGTACAAATAAGAATGCTATAGTAAATTAAAATCTCACATACGTAATGACCATAATTAAGTGATGGTTAGCAGATACGTATGAAATAGAATAAATGGCAACATCATGAATCAGGATAAGTATCTAGTAGACCATAATATTATAGGATACAAGGCATGATACTGAGGGTGGCAAGAGGCTCATATGGGGCAAAATTTCCTTGTAGACAATATTAGGATGCCAGGAGGAGTTGGTGGACATCTTGTGTCTTGGGCACCCAAAGGTTTCCATAATAAATGCTTTTTGTCTCCTTAGTATAAAGGTCCACAAACACATAAAAATACACTCACTTAAGCAATCCTCAAACTATTTTTGTTTTCAGAAAATGGATGATGCAACTGCATTGATAGCAAGAGATTAATGTTAGTGTTTTGGGGCTGTTCTTTAAATGTCTGTACCTTTTAGTAGTCAGGAAGGGGAACCTAACTAGGATGATATTTGCAGTCTCTTGTGGGTTAAGGGTTTAATTAAAATCTGTGAAACAGGTGTCTGATTGGGATAAGAGCTGAAACATGCTTAGCGGAGACAGGATATTTCAGCCTCACATCTGCAAGTGTCCCATTGTGAGGCATCCCAACATGTGAGAGGCACAGAGTAGCAGTAAGCATATGACCAAGGGGCATCTGTAGGATGTCTGAAGGGAGTTGGAGTGGGACATCAGCCTAACGTACTTCTGCAGGGCATCTGCAGGTAAGTTCATAGACTACAGGGAACACTGAAAGTGTCAAGTACACCTCAGGCAGGTTATACAAAGGATCCTAGAGATAATGTTAGTAGGTTAATCTCAAAACTGCCCCCTGACAAAACCTTTATTTTTTTTATTTATTTATAGAAATTTCAGATAACACCTTTGAGAACAAGCACATTTAATAGGTTCCACATCAGGCGAATAATACATATTGGAAAAGTGTGAGATGGAGAACAAACAAAACAAGAAATTATACAAGACATTACAACAGTATATAACTAAAGAATTCCAATACATGTGGCATTGTATGTATGCCAAGGTGCATATTTGATTAAAACCTGGAATACAAAGGGTCATATTAGAGGGGGTGGGGTCTTATGAAATGACCCTTTACAGGAAAATGAAAACAGACTCAGCCTAATATCTAATAATCAACAAGGTAAGGGATGGCATCAGCCCAGGGGCCTTGTCAGAGGTGAGAAGGTATGGGACAATGCATTTTAAAGTGAGCAAGGGAGCTCAGGCACTATGTAAGGGTGTTGAGCATCTGTGTGGCTACAATAAAATAATTATATTTTAGTCTGAGTCTGTGGTGGTATGTGCACCTTTATTTGCAATCACTTGGATCCTAGAGATACCCTATCTGGAGTAGTGTAACACTATCATTTATAGTGCTTAACTGTTCAACTGTATAATCCACTTAAAAATTGCTTTGTGGCTAACCACCTAGCTAGGGTAGGACATGATAAGGAATACCTAAAAAGTTTCAGGCAGCTAGTAGGCAGTAAGGTTAGTACAAGGAAGTTATACTAATACAAATAGTAGGCATTGTGCATGGGAATCCAGCAGATAGAATGGAGCATAGGTACAGCAGGGAGACAGTTAACTACAGGGACTGTGGGGCCCTCATATTTTGAAGAAGGGGATATTGTCCTATATGTACAGTAGGACATATGAATGGAGCAATCCCTTCAATCTCTAGCCAACAGGAGGTCATTTTGCACTGTAACAAGTACCGTTTCTATGCTGTGCTGTGGCCTGAAACTAGACTTCAGTGGCTCAGAGATGTTAGAGAGCTATGAAGAAAGTACTGTACTCAACTCTAATATTGTCTCATTTTACTTTTCACAGATCATTTCTCCAACTTTTCGTTGAAAACCCAACTTCTTCAGGAAGACTTTTAATGACCTACAAGCAATATATGTATCTACATATTATAGGGGCATGGTAGCACCCCAATAGTTAGGGTTGAGTAGCCTGTTCAATGTTAAACCCCTAAATTTGCACATTAATATCTTTGGCTCCATTTGACGAAATGAGATGAAATTTTGTATGTGTTGTCTAGGAGGCAAGGTCTTAATGTTTGGAACTTTTTGTGACAGAAGCTTGTGCAGATTCTGAGATCTGTAGCAGTCCTTTTTTTTGAAAAATCTTACTTTTTCCTATACTTAACTTTTTTGTGTGTGTGCTATCCCCTACAGTCTACATGGAATAAATTTATTTCCCCAGACTTGAAGGGGACATGTGTCATGTCATGAGGGAGTCCCTTTGACAGACCTGGTGAAAATATATTAAAGGGTTCCAGAGTTATAATGCTTTAAAGTTTAGTGATTTCCAACCTGCGCAGTAAGATTTCTGAGATAATATTCTGCAGTAAAAGTAAAAATTTGATGCCGTAAATGCACATTTTTGCTTTTGTACCACTTGCTCGGCAAGGCACCAAACATTTTTTGTGCTGTACCAGCTGCCATCTTGTTGATTTTTTCCATGAACTAACAAATGTGGAAAATACATTAAAATGCTAGGATTTAAAAAAAAACAAGCATCAAAACCTAGCTAAACGGGACCCGTTTAACTAGATTATGATGTTTATTTCTTAATATAATGGGCACAAATACCTTAACTGGGCACCCAAAATCCCAGGTGCCCAGTTTAGCGAGAGGAGCAGTTCCTCCTCATTCTCTGTATGAGAACAGCAGGAATTTCTTGACTTCTGCAGCCACAGCTGAAGTCGTGTTGCTGGCTGCAGTGTGACCTGAGAGCCGCCATTTCCCTGGTGTTTGGTAGCACCCCCCCCACACTCCATTGCCATCCCTGGCAATGTGTGATTTTGCCCTGGTGTTTAGTGACCCCCCACCCTTCCAGTCACTGTCTCCTACAGTTTCCATGGTGTCTAGTGTCACCCCCGCCAATCACTGCCCCATATTACTACATTTCCTTGGTGTCTACTGGCATCCCATACCCACCCACCAATTGTTGTTCTCATAAATAGACATATATTCCCTGGTGTATAGTGGCACTCCCCACTCGCTGATAATTGTCCCTGATTTCTCTGTTGTCTAATGGCACCCCCCACCCATTGATCACCATCCCCATTAGAAAAATATATATTTCCTGGTATCTAGTGGCACCCCCCACTTGCTGATCACCATCCCCATTGGCAAAGTATATATTCACTGCTAGAGATGTTGTGAAATTTAATTTGCTTTCAAAGTTTGGGCGAATATGGCAAATCTACCTCTGTGGAGCATTTCGCAAATTCGCCTTGAAATAGTCTAAATTTGCCTATGCAACTTTGCCAGCAATACTGCAGAATTATGCTGGTGAAGTTCATCAACAAAGGTTGATATGTGAATTTGTTTGAAAGTGCAGCTTGTGCTGAGCAGAATCGTATGGTGTACAATTTGTCCAGGACTGCAGGTTATATGGTGTGACTAAAGCAGGCAGGAAGGAAGTGAGTGAGTTAGTTTTACTTTCTCACAGTGTCTGAGATTGCAGGTAGCTCTCTGAGGTGTACTGAATCTATAACCATTGAAAAAGCAGAAAATAATTCTTATCTGCTTCTTTTAAGCAGTTTTTTTTTTCCACTACTTGTACTTTTCTGTCTTGTGGTTTCATTTTCTCAGTGTTTATTGTTTGGTCTTTTCATTTTTCTTTTGTTGTATTTGATCTTGTCTGATTTAAACTCCCTTACTTTTTTTTCCCTGTGGTAGTACTACTGTTTGTTAGGATGACATAGGTGAGAAAGGTGGCCATGGTGGTGTGCATCAGCTCAATCATTCTGCATTTGAGGCTGGGAGGTAGGCACCTAGCCAGGTAGGGGAAAGTCAGTTGACTACAAGCAGCCAGGATAAAAATAAGCAGCAGGTGGAGACTGTGACCATCCAGCAGCAGGTGGAGCATGTGCAGGCGGCGCCGGTGATGGTCGAGCAGGAGGCGGATGTTTCAGAACTGACACAGCAGCAGCAGCAGCCATCTGCAGGAAGTGCAGGATCCCCTCTTCTCTTTCCGTGTCTCCCAAGTGTGGGATTTCTTCAAGGGGCATGGGGAAGATCCAAGCACTGTCACCTGTAAACTCTGTGGGAGAGCAGTGAGGAGGGGGAAAAAGGGGAGCCATCTGGACATTGGTAGTCAGCAAACCCACATGTGAATGCACCATTCCCAGGAATGGGAAGCCAGGCTTCATGTGAGCCTGCAGTTCCTTCTCGGGATGTGGCAGGACAGAAGAAAGGGGGTCAAGACCTGTTGTCCAGGCACATAGGTGTCAGTTTGTGCAAAGACAGTCCACCACCACCAGTTGGGAACAGCAGCAGGACACAACAGCACAGGCTTCAGCAGCCCCTGCCCCAGTGCCACCATTTGATCTCCATGCAGTGACCACAAAGGCAGAGCTGGCTGCCCATCATAGCAAGTATCCAGAATGGAGCAGAATGCAAGCAAAGTGTTGGAGGAGCTCAAAAGTGTCCAACAAAGTCAGAAGCAAATTGTGGAGCAGCAAGATAAGCTGCCAAAGGCAGTTGAATACCTGAATAGTCGGCTGGGAGTCAGTGGCAGTAGTTAATTTTTTTCAGTCCTTTTTTTTATTTCTGTTCTGTATGTTGTAAGTGTATGTCCCCATTCCCCAAGTGTTATTGTCCCTCTCCCCCAAAAAGAAAAAAAGTGTATAAAAAAGCACAAAAAAAAAGGTGTCTATCCCCTTGTCTAATGTGTACTGTGTAATGTCTTATGTAAGCAGTAATACCCAACAGGGTGGGTGGTATTGGGAAATATCAGACTAGCCCCTGTAAGGTCCAGTATTTTGCAATACCGCCCACCCTGGAGGGTATTATTGTACTTAGAAAATGGGCACTGTATTGCAAATGTTTGAATAAAAAATTATTTTTTATGTCTACATGTTAAAAGTATTCTGTGTTTCACTTTGTTTTGTTATAAAATAGTTTCTCCACCTGCATTAGACTGTTGTATTTCTTTTTTGAGGTAAAGACTTTTGTCCTAGATGAGCCTCCATAGTTTTGATGTTGCAGGTGGTTGTCATAGTTACCCCCCCACACACACACACACACACACATGCACACTCACACACATGGTTTGTTTCACTGTTTCTTTATGTATTTATTTGGAGGCTTTTGTCAGCTGGAGCTCAATGGTACATTCAGGAGACTGATATCCGCTCTTAATTTTTTCAAAAAGTTGGTATGGTACATCGCATAATGGAGCAGCGAGAGAGAGAGTGAGGTGGTGTGATTTTTCTTAAATTTATTTTTAAATTTGCATAATGCATAACAAATAAGGAGCACACTGGCTTGGTTAAGTTTAGCACTGCTGATTGACTGAAACACAGAGTGAGAGAGAGAGAGAGAGAGAGAGAGACGAGACCATGGCAGCTCCGGTACCCCTACTGTGTGTGACAGAAACGGAGTTAACGGTGTCAGTCTCATTCTGCAGTTTTTGATTTTTAAGCTCAGTTCCTTTCTCCAAATACAGTGATTATTTCACACATTTTGAATTAATTTTGGCAGAGAGAAAAGAGGGAGATCGGCTGCTACTTGACCTAGAGAAACAGAGACTGCGGTAGCTCCGAAACCGCTACAGTGTGTAAGAGGAACGGAGCTAGCGGTCTCTGTCTCATTCAAAAAAGGAAGTTGGCTTCAAAATCACTAATGGCAGTAATTATTTAAAAATGCTGAATGAATCATGCCAGGGGGAAGAGATAGGGTATAAGCCACATGGACACTGGGAAATCAGCCGCTACTTTACACTCGCTTAGCGAGCGGTAAAAATTGGCAGCTACTCAGTTTCAAAATTTGGGGTGCCCATGGATACCCCAAGTAATGGGGCACTCCGAATTGGCTCCTGTTTTTTAGTGGGCATCTATTGAGAAATAAATGCATCCTGATCATGGCTTTCAGCCAGTCAGCATGCTTTATTTTTCAAGCCCATTTTCTAACCTACTATATTGTACTCCCTGTGTAACCTTCCCCATTAAATAACTGTCTTCATATTCTTCTTGGCATGCTATTTTTTTTTTACATTCTGTAGTAATTGTCTTAGGTTTATGGTAGAGTTGTTTTGTCTGTATGGTTTGTCAGTGTTGTATTTGTCCCACCCTCCCCATAAAGTACAAATTCAAAAACAATTATCAAAAGTGACATGAAAACACCAACAAAACTAAAAAATCTTTCCTATTTTATCCTGCTGTTATGTCTGCCTCTTGTGTGCCACGCTGTATATAAACTTCCATGAGAAATTACCCAGAATAAAATGAGAAAGTACTGTAGAACTATTAATGTTCGCTTAAAGTTTACATCGCGTATCTGCATTGGAATCTGTGATAGCACAAATGTAATATCGCACATTGCTACTGGCTGACACTAAACAGTGTCATTTAATGCCATTCAATGCCCTCTACAAATGCAGTCAATGGCCCTGTTCTAGAAGCTATAGCCACAGGCACAGTTTAAATTCCCCGCTGACTGGCTGATCTCCCATCGTGAGAACCACTGGGCTAACTCACTGTGACCACCATCGAATACACCGACACTGTATTTTTCCATACATTAACAACAGTAAAGCCCAAATGGATCTGCCAGATGAGCAGCGAGCTATTCTTATACTGGATTTATTCAGAGGCCATACAACACCTGAAGTTATTGAGAACTTTGAGAAGCATCAGATTATTCCCATCTTTGTTCCAGCATCCTGCACAGACATGCTGCAGCCACTGGACATTTCCATTAAGATCTTTAAGGATCTACTTAAGATGGAATTTACAGAGTGGTATGCTGAGCAGATTTCAGAGCAGCTAAAAGTGGGGGACAGCAGCTCTGTTAAAGTGGATCTGAAATCAGCTTTACTTAAAGCACGCCATGCACAGTGGCTTGTGACAAGCATTGCAAAGCTTTCTACCCGCAAGAATGACTGTGTACAGGGTTTTTGCAAGGCAGGGATACTGGAAGCACACAGTCACTGTTTAGATGGTAACTCTACATACAGTACAACTTTATTGCATTCTGCTATCCTTGTTGTTGTCTGTCACAAAATAATCATCCATCCTTTATTTTTCAGAGCAAAGTGAAGTTGACTCACCAAGTTGAAAGCGAAGACAAGGAAAGCGTGATAGCCAGAAAGTTGGTGTCTCGACATCGTCGCCGAGAAAATAAAGAAAACCTGTCGACTGTCGAATAATCCTTCACTGTGTGTTGCATGTAAAGCAAAAAAAAAGAACAAATGCACCAGAGAAGGTTTGCAGTCTCACTATTTGGCAAAACAGATGATGAAAATACTTTTGCGTTCTGTGTTGTGAACGCCAACTGAAGCGAACTCCGTTTCCCTAGAAACAGTACCACGTGGTGGGCTGAAAACTGAAAGGAATGATCGCTGTAAAACTAATATCGCGCTTAAAGGGAAAGCACGATTATAGTGAGATTTCTTTTCCAGCGATCATTAATAGTTCTACAGTATTTATGTGAAAAGGTTCTGTGCTGGCCTGCTCTGCTGCCACATCCCACTCTTGCCTGATGCGTTGTATGGAAACTTCCATGAGAAATCACCCATCTGACAGTAAAATAAGAAAACATTTATGCCAAGAGAATATGCCTGTTGTTGCACCCCAGTATGTCTCCTGCAAGAAAAATGCATGTGATATACAGGCTGCTGCTACACAGCTGTGCAGTTGCTGAATGAGAAGAAGAACAGACTGGAATAATGTGGATGTGGATGATCAGAAAAATTCACATTGTGTGTTTGATATTTAACATGTGAAGACTTGTGACACCCAGAATTTAAAGTCTTGCCGCTCCTTTCATGCTGCTGCTGCTGCTATTATAATTATTTATGTCCTGAAGGATTACTTGTAGAGATGGCGCTGCTCCTGTCTGTGTGCTGCTGCTGGACTTGTCACAAACAGGGGTGACAGGTCGATGGTACCCATTGTAAACTGCATCCCACTCCTGCAGTTTAAGTAGTAAGTTCATTTTATTTTGTCGAGATGATGTGGTATTGAATGGGAATGGTTAATCTTTTGTTTTTTCAGCATCGACTGTGTCTCTTTCCTTGTAGGGATCTCACATACTCGAGCTCAACAGTCTGGATTGCTTTATAGGAATTGATGCTTTCCTTTTCCAGTGGTGCCAGGTAAGTACATTTTTTTCAATTTTATTTTTTTGGGGGGGGGTCGGGTGAAGGCAAGTTTTTTTGGGGGGATTGTTTTGCTGCCTTTGTTTCCTCTGTTACATGTTAATCAAAACTGTCAAGCACTGTATTTTTGAACATCCATGTTTCTACATCCTTGCAGGTATTTGTGGACTCCATCCAAATAAGATACAAATCCACTGTCAGTTACTCACTGATGCACTGGAGTCTGGTTACTGCATAACAGTACTGGAAGGTAAGTCTTTCAAATTATTAGGTGTTGTGGTGGTTTTCTTTTCTGAATATGTACAGTTGAATGGATGTTAAACTTAATGTTTTCTGTTCTTGACAATATGATTTCAGGTCATTCTCTAAAGATTTATCCAGTGTACATAGGATGATGATGTCTCTTCTGTGTGATGATGGGCAAAATGTAGCAGCAGCAGCAGCAATACATTTCTGAGAAGGTAACATTAACAGTCATGATAACATAAATTCTGGAGATGTCGTATGAGAATATAATGGCATACAAAGGTGGCACACAACACAATTTTATTGTTTTCAAGCATCATCACCATCCTCAATGAAGCACTCCTCACAGTCCTCTAGATTGGAGCTCACACCTGATGTGTATTCACGTTCCGCAACTGAGTTATCATCAACATCAATGTCAACAGTGTATGATGACTTCATCTCTCTGCCAACAGCACCATTTGTCTCTTCATCTTCCTCAGAAGATCCACTGCCAGGAGGATGTGGTATGAACATGGATGTCATGGTTTTGCGTAGAATGTGTCCTTATTCATTTTTATAAATGTGAGAATTTCCACAATCTTTGGTGACAGGTTTATGCACCAGTCACCTGCAATGGCACCTGCAGCACTGAACACATGCTTAACACTGTCTCTAGATGGGGCAGCTAAGGTATTTTATTGCCACAGCTGCCAGGGCAGACCATTCCGTTATCTTGCTCACCCAGTACAATAATGGCTCATCACCAAATGCAAGGTGTTTTTGTTCAGCCATGAAACACTCAACCATGTGACATGCTGCTCTGAGTCTAGCCACCTCATCATGCTTTTCCAACCTCGCTTAAAACATCCCAAATGGGACTGATGGTTTTGGGGTTTTGTCTGCTGTTGACATAGTCATGGTATGTGTAGCTGACAGTGCTGTGGTGGTGGTGGTGGTAGCAACAATACTCGGTACTCTATGGGTCTTGAGCATCTGTTCCCCTCTAACCCTTCTGACCAGAATGTTGGTAAGATTTTCTACCCTCTGACTCCAACAGTCTAGTTTAGACTCAAGGCCATGCTTATAGTGTGGGTCAAGCATGGTGGCAATGCTAAAGTCATCAGACTGCAGAATTCCAACAATATGAGGGTTGGAGTCCAACAAGTCAAGCATGTGCCACATCAAGGCCAAACTGTCACTATCACCTCCTGCCTCATTCGATTGCTGCACATTAAGCAGTGTCCACCTCAACACACATAGCAAGGGAATGGACTGACTGATACTGGTAGTCTCCCCACTCACTGTCTGTGTTCCATGTTCAAAGAGATGCAGAATCGTTCAGTCCATCCATTAGATGCCACTGTTCTGTGCTGAGAGCTATGGACACTCCAGCACTGTCACGACTGGTGTGTAGAAGCAGATAATTGAACACAGCCTTATACTGCTCATAGAGCCGCTCCAACATGTACAGCATGGAGTTCCATCTGGTCACCACATCCAACTGCATGCAATGTTGTGGCACATTGTTCTTTGTCTGAAGCTGGAATAGCTGGTTACAGGCCTTCTCAGAATGTGCAAAGTGGACACAGATGTGATGGGCCACCAACAAGATATCCCTCACATCAGGATGACTAAGAAACTGCTAGACCATGAGGTTGAGGCAGTGTGCCAGGCATGGCACTTTGAGAAACCCACCATCACTTATGCATTTTACAACATTAAAGCCGTTGTGGCTGGCAATGAATCCAGCTTTCATTGAGAGTGGGTTCAGATGCTTACCAATCTCACCCAGTAGTACTTCAAGCATTTTCTCCCCAGTGTGGGATCTAAGCATGCTTTTCATTGTGAGTGTCACATGCTGCTTAATACTGCTTATGTTGCTACCACCACAGTCTGCCTTGCTACACTTTCTGCTACCATGCCCAGATTCCAAACAGACCACCCCAGGAACCTGTGCCCAATGTGCTGTAAAGCACATATAGGAGCTGCCAGCGGTTCTCCCACTTGACCACATATCTATGCTAAGATGGATGGATGGTGATGATGAATGTTAAAGTGCATGGAACACTGCCTCTTTTACTGTGGCATGCTGGTCAGGAACACTATATTTGGAGAAGTATGTCCTTGATGGTACCTTCCACTTTGGACATGCACAAGCAGCAAAAGTTCTAAATCCTTCATTCTCTACAAAGGAGAATGGGATCAGGTCCAGTGCGAACATTTGAGTGGTAGCCACACTAAGCTCCCATGCAGTAGAACAGGGATTTTCAAATGGTGAGGCCAGCCTCCCTGGGGAGGCCCCAACCTGTTCCAAGGGAGGCTCAAGCAAGTCTGAAAAAGTACTGTATTTAAAGTTCAAGTTTTATATATTTTGCGTGAAGAGATTATGCAAACTGAAAGAGGATAATAGTAGGTGAATTTAATGTATTTATTTACTAGTAGGTGACAAGGGAAGGTGAATGAAAGGCTCCATTTCAGGTGTACCCAGGGAAGGGTAGGGAGTGAATACATTTCAAAAGGTAACTGCAAAACAATCAAGAAATACACAATGAACAATAGTGCAAACAAATATGAACAATAAACTAATAATGAGTGGTAGTAATTGATCAATTTGTAGCCTGATGGCAGAACAGACTAAAAACAAGGGTTGAGCATAGAAGTGCTAAGAGCAATAGCAGGAAGGAGCAAAGTAATCCCTGAGAACTTGTTTAGGAGCAGGGAAGGATGGGGATAGGCAAAGTATATAGGAAGGTTATTTTATATAGAGAGGAAACAGTGAAAGTAGTCTGACCCATGAAGGTACTGCAACAATGGTTCAAGAATGAAAATAGCAGAGTACGTACATTCACCTGTGGGGGAGGGGACAATAAGCTGAATAATAATATTTGTTTATTTTATTTGTTATTCAGATAACACCTTTGAGCTCAGGAGCTCTTTTTCAAAGGTTCCACGTCAGTATAAGACAAAGAACTGAATGTGAGCCAAGTACTCAAATGGGTTTCAATTTAGTCATGGTGTACTACGTAAAGTACAGTATGTTATGTTTCTCTGGGAGGCCCAAGATTATTTCAGTTTTTGGGGGATGCTCAAAATCTTTTCCATGGATTTGGGGAGGTTTACTGTGACAAAGTCTGAGAACTATTGCAGTAGAATGATTCATAGGGTATTTGGTGTGGCACTCAAACATGCTTACACAAGTTGGCTGTGACTTTTGGGGTGTTGGGCTGGAATTGGAAAACAGACAGCCATGTCGAGGTGGCCCAGTAGGGGTTCTGTTTGACTCAAGAGACATACGTGGTGTTGCTGCTGATAAAGGGACACAAGTCATCTTAGGTGTCTTATGGCTTGGCAACGGCATTACTGTGCATTGACTCTGTTGAAGACTACTGAGACTGCCACTGCCACTGCTACTGTGTCCAGTAGTTGTAGGACCCACCTCCACATCCTCTCCCCCCCACTACATACTCCTCCTCAGTGGCACTGTGTAACAATGATGAAGATGAGTGACCAGGACCACCTGCAACTGCTTCCTTCTGGTGATTAAGCCATAGGACTGTGTGTGCTGACCATCTGTGCCTAGGTGGCTCTCATTCTTCCCAATACTGACCCATATGTGGCAAAGCTGACATATTGCCACCATTTCATCTTGTGGGTCCAGCACATAGAAGTCCCACACTAGGAACTTTGTAGCCCTTTTTTTCTCATGATGCCTGAACTGGGACCGTGGAGTTGAAGTATGGGAGGGGGGAGAATACTTTTTTTGTAGTTTGATTCTGTCTGATTACATCAAGTATAGTGTGGGGGGACCTTCACTTTGATATTTGGTGGTTAAATCAATGGTGCTGGTGCACTTAAAACCCCCTGCACTGTCACCACATTTCTAATTCTTCTTGTCCAGTTTCCATGTGGGATCATCATCCTGATCCAACACCTCATCATCATCATCCTCAGGCTCATCCTCGTCATCATGTACCTGTCATCCACTGTTGATGTCCTCCTCATGCTGAACCTCAGTCTCAACAGTTTGTGTGTCTGTCATCTGCAGAGCAATGGTTGTCATGGTGGTGTGACCCACGTTTTTGGGCATGCCAACATCCTCCTCACCCACTGCTTAAACTGTATCACAAGGAACACCGCTACTGCCAGCACCTCCAGCAGCAACAGAAACAGGAACATGCTCCACTGTATCTGTATCAGACACTGGTTCTGGTGCAATTTTCAGGCTGCTTGCACTACTGACACCTCCAACCACATCATCACCCTCACAGAGCTTGACCAAAAACATTTTGATACAGGAAAGCCACTGGTGGTAAATACTCCATCAGTACTGCTAACAGCACCCATCCCAGAGCACGTAGAACTTGTTGATGGCAACTCCACATCAGAAGACAGTCCTTTTTTCACCGCTTCAGTTGCACCACTTCCCAAAAATGATTTTAAAGTCTTGCCTGTGTGCCTCACTCCTCTCCCTTTCTTGTTTCTCTTTTCTGCCATTCTTCTTTTCTTAATGTTTGGCAACACGGAAATTAAACTACTACTTTTGGGCACTACTTCTCACAGCACATGAGGGTACAACAACAGTTCGGGTATGGTACCCGAGTGATTATTATTTATTTATTTAAATGTTTTTTGTTTATTAATTATTAGGAAACAATCTTTGAGTAGGAACTTTTTTACAAAGGTTCCAAGACAGACACAATCACAGTTAACACAAATAATAAAAAAATATGTAAATAAACAAGAGACACAGATTACAGCATTAACAATCAGCAGAGTCAACAGTGCAAGATAGCATTTGACAGAGGCATTTATCTAATGTAATGAATACAGGGGATACAACAACAGTTCAGATAGAGTACCTGAGTGATTATTAGATGGATTTATAAAGCTGGGATGTACTTTGCCAACAGAGCAGTAATACAGTCTGAACTGGGAGGGATACCACTGGTGTTCTCAATAACAAGGGGAAAATTCAGTGAAATACTGCACAAATCAGTCTGTAAAACTGTTACTTTTGGGCACTACTTCTCACAGCACACAGGGGTACAACAACAGTTCGGGAAGAGTACCCAAGTGATTATTAGATGGATGTATAAAACTGGGACTTACCTTGCCAACAGAGCAGTCTGGACTGAGAGGGATACCACTTACTTCTGGCTAACACTAAACTAATCTATAAAGAAAATAAACTAAGATATTTGTAAATTACAACAAATTAAAACTAAATAAAACAAACTAAAAGACTGCTGCTAATAGCTGGCCCAGTGCTGCCGCCATCTTGCAGTTTTGCAATCAGTGTTATTGAGAACACCAGTGGTATCCCTCCCAGACTGTGTTACTGCCCTGTAGGCAAAGAACGTCCCAGTTTTTTGAAATCCATCTAATGACTCGTGTTGTCGGGTACTCTACCCGACCTTTTGTTGTACCCCTGTTTGTTGTGAGAAATAAAGCCCAAAAATAACAGTTTTTCAGACTGATTTTTGCAGGATTTCACTGAATTTTCCCCCATTGTCCCAGATTCCCCCCCCTTTTCCCTCACAAAAAGACAGGGACCATTGTTTGTTGTTGTGCTCAGATTGGCAATTAATTTATTTATATTCATAATCCAATATTCCATTTTCCATTTCTTTATTATCATATTTCCATCCACATATCAATCTCTGATTATCCCTCCCTCAGGTGAAAACCAGGGTGCCTTCTGCTTCTCCTTTTCCGCTAGGTAACGGTGAAAACCGAGACCACTTTCTTCTTCCTCGTCTTCCTCTTCTTGTGTTATTCCTTTTTTCTTCCCCCCTCCCCTTCTCACCCCCCTTCTTTTTTCCCCCTGCTACCCTGGCAGTCCACAACCATATCATCACCTGCCATCCACCTTTGGCAGTCCAAATTGTCCAACCGGACTCGTCTGTCATCCACCTTGACAGACCCACCATACAGTCCCCTCTTGACTGTCTTCCCCTCTTGCTCTGTCTAGTAGCATTGGTGAGAGGAATCAAAAAACTCCAGCAAAAAGTGGCTGAGGCCCCCTTGTGCTGTCCCTTATGTACCTCCCTTCGCCCCTCCCTTTCCTGTTACCTGTCCATTGTTCTGGCCTTTAGCCCCACCCCTTCCTTCCCCCCTCCCCTCCTGAGCACAACCATTCCATGACAGAGGGAAGGGGTGCACCAGGACAACCTGGTCTGCCCCTTAAAGGGCAAACTCCATTGTCCCGGATTCCCCCCTTTTTCCTCACAAAAAGACAGAGACCATTGTTTGTTGTTGTGCTTAGATTGGCAATTAATTTATTTATATTCATAATCCAATATTCCATTTTCCATTTCTTTATTATCATATTTCCAGAAATTTCATTTATTTCCATCCACATATCAATCTCTGATTATCCCTTCCCCAGGTGAAAACCTGGGTGCCTTCTGCTTCTCCTTTTCCGCTAGATAACGGTGAAAACCAAGACCGCTTTCTTCTTCCTCTTCTTCCTCTTCTTGTGTTATTCCTTTTTTCTTCCCCCCCTCCTCCCCCTTTTTTCCCCACTAGCCAGTCTCCAGCTTGCGTTGGATGGCTGGCTTCCCATACTTAAGGTATCACTCTCCCTTACCTCAGGGACGATCCTTTCTTCCTTTTTTTTTTTTATATACCAGTTTTTGCCTGTTTTCTCCATGCCTCTATGAAACCCATCATTTCTGTATTGAACGTGTCTATGGCTAGATCCAACAGGTACACACCGTCTGACCTGTAGAAGTCCTCCACCCATTCTTCTACCCCCCGCAGTATCACCTGTCCCCCCATCTGCCTCATCAATGTCCCCACCCTTCTATTCATCTTTCTCCTGGCCCTCTCCACCACCCTGTGACTGTGCTCCTGTCTCCATACCATTTCTCGGTATCATATCTGACCAGGCAAGGCACACCTGAGGCCACCACTGTCGTATTGCCACTAGGTCCCTTTTTATATGAACGTATGTGTGTACCCATGGTCTGCTCTCCAGGTCGTTGCCCCCTAGATGTATAATAATTAGATCTGGACTGGGCTGACGTCCCTTGAGTTCCTTCAACGCGGGAAGCAGCTGTGCCCATCTCATCCCACGTATGCCGTGCCATACCAGTCTACACTGTCTCACATCCTGGTACAGCTGCTTTCCCCCAGCTTTCTTCTCTGCTCTCTTTCCAGCCCAATAAATATAGGAATGGCCACAGATCCAGACTTCTGTGCTCCTCCCTCTACTTATGGGGTTCAAGGAAAATTAATTATTTTACACATACTCTTAGTGCCATCACTGTATTATCCCCCTCATTTCTTTCCCCTTTTGCCCCCCTAACTTTTCCCTCCCCTTACCTGCAATTCCCCTAGAGCACTACCTTCAATACCACTTTTTTTTTTTTTTTACTTCAGTACTCTAATGTATCTCTTATAACTGGCTGACCGCCAGCGCCCTTTTTCCAAAATGTCCTTCACGGGTTCCCCCATTGCTGCCCACTGTAAGGCAGCCCCAATCCATAGGGAATGGGATGAGTAATTAGCTGGGTCCTCCCCCATAAATTGAATGCCCTTGTTAAGCACTGCTGTGACTTGATAGCTGGTAACCCTTTTCCTGTCACCATGTACAAATAGCTTTCCCGTCCTGGTCACCTGCTCTGCGGCGAAAGCCCACAGAACCTGCACTGGGCATATTGCAACCTCTACTTGCCCTTTCTTTTCACCATGCAACCTTGCCCTCTTTGGTCTGTTTTTGACCTCCTGAGCTTGATCCGTATCTCTTTCACCCCCCAGCTTATATCGTCCCATTCCAAGCCTCCTTCCTTGTCCTCTTTCCCATGGCCTACCACCTCACTCACTCTCATAGCCCCTGCAAACATTATCACATAAATTGTGTGAAATAGCTAGGCCTCAGTCTTTGATCTGCATATTACCAGGAGCACCTCTTTTAACCTTATTAGCCACTGTTCCCCTATTGGCCTCCTATTATCTCCTGGCCCACGTTTCAACCTGCCCATCCCTGCATCATTCTCCTGATGAGCAGTGATTTTGTCAAGTCCTTCCACCCCTTTAGGCTGCAGATAACACTAATCCCTGCCAGATAAACCCCCAATGTGGTGTGGGCGGTTCCTTTCTGCCACTGCTCCACAGTGAACATTCCCAACTGTTCCTCTGTGAGTGGCCCACTTACCTCCATCTGGTGCTCAGCCCTGAATGTCTGAAACACCCGCCAGGCCCCATGATAAGCCCTCAGAGTCCGAGGTGCCCATGAGCTGCGAAACAACAGTTCTGCTTCTTCTTGCCAATGTCCCAGATGTTCGTTGGTATAGGTGTTTTTTATTCCTCCACTGCTGGTGCCAGCCTCCGGAAACAGTCCCCTGCAGATGGGAAAGGCTGTCAGCCAGGGTATTGTGTACCCCTTTTGTATGTTTTGCTCTGAACAACATGTTCAGCTGAAAAGCCCTTAAAATTAAACATCGTAATGCTTTCATGACCATCTCTGACCTGGCTCCCCTGTTGTTTAGGACCTCTACCACTGATCTGTTATCACACCAGAAGGTCACTTTCTGATCCCGTAGTTCCTGCCCCCATACCAGGGTGCATGCCCATGTGGGCATGATTTCCAGCAAGGTTATATCTCTTATTGTCCCATCCTTTACCCAACTACCAGGCCATGGTTCTGTGAACCACCTGCCCCTCAGGTAACCCCCATGCCAGACCCCCTGGCTGCATCTGTGTAGAGATCGAGGTCTGTGTTGTACACCCACTCTTCTTGCCAGAATGAACAGCCGTTATATCCCTTCAGGAATTCCTCCCATATCCCCAAATCTTCTCTGACACCTTTTGTCAGGTCCACCCAGTGATGTGGTCTGGTGACCCCTGATGTAGCCCTAGCTAACCTCTGTGTGAATGCCCTCCCTGGTCCAATGGCCCTGCAGGCAAAGTTCAGGTGCCCCAATACTTGCTGGACTTGTTTCAGCTGTACCCTTCTCCTGCTGGTGTGTAATTGAATCAATTCCTTCAGTTTCTTTACTTTATTGTCTGGCAGCTTGAATACCTCTTTCAGTACATTTATCTCAATCCCCAGAAATTCCATCACCCTGCTGAGCCCCTCTGTTTTTTCTGGTGCCAGTGGCACCCCTAGTTCCCTACATAATTCCTGAAACTTACCCAGTATATTCTGCGTCTCCCTTTCCCCTTCCCAATGAAAAGGAAGTCATCTAGATAATGAATGACCATTCTATAACCCGTCCTTTCTTGGAATATCCATTACAAACACGTGCTGAAAGCTTCGAATGTCGCGCACGCTATGGAACATCCCATTGGCATGGCTTTGTCAAAATAATACTGCTCCCCAATTTTAAAACCCAATAGATCCCAGTCTTCTCTCCTAACCGGTAGTAGTCTAAAGGCTGACTCAATATCTGTCTTTGCCATCCATGCATCCTCAGTAGCCCGGATTATCTGAACTGCATCCTCCAGTGTCACATATGTCACCCTACTGTGTTCCTCCCCGATGAAGTCATTCACTGAATCCCCTTCTGGATAAGACAGGTGGTGAATCACCCTGTACTCTCCTTCTTGTTTCTTCAGTACCAAGACCAATGGCGAGATCCACATATCTCGCAGGGGGGGATGTTGAATGGTCCCTCTACCCTCCCTGCTGCCCTCTCTTTCTCTATCTTCTGTCTCAACATTTCTTCCTTTCCTTTAACGGATCCCAAGTTGCCCGCCTCTCTTGCTTGCCTGGGCCCATCACACTGCAGTGAAAACCCCATCTTAAACCCTTGTGTAATCATCCCCTGTACTGCTCTGTCCGGATATCTGTCCAAACCAGTTACCCATGCCTCTACGTTGATGGGGGTTCTAGCTACCCTGAAATGCTCCTTGTCTATCCCCCCTTTTCTGCTCCCTAGCCCCCCTCCCGTCTTGAGCAGGATTCTTTTGATCAGTGGCTCTGACCCCCCCTGCTCATGTGCCCTCTACCCCTCCTGCCCTTATTCCATGTCTGCCCTTTAAACCCCTGTCCTTCCCAAAAGTACTGTTGACCTGACCCTTGTTCCCCGTGTCCCTGTGTCCCTTGGGTCCATGCCGTCCTGCATCTGCTCACCGGGTGTCCTCCACCGCATTTCGAGCAAGCGTGGTGAAAGCGACATTGGGGCCATGAGCAAAAAGCCCTGTTGTAGGCCCAACAACATCTCTGGGGTGTCTACCCTTTCTTCCCCCATTCCCCTTTGGGCGTGGACTGATCAGTATCATAGTCTGTCCACAAATCTAACTGCTTCGTGTCCCATCTCACATCCCCAAATGTTGCCATTCTCTGTCGAAAGAATTGGTCACAATATAGCCACTCCACCCCCCCTTTTGCCTTTGCCCTCCTTATTATCAAGGAATATGTGATAAGCGGGATACCCAGCTCCGGCTTTCTCTCCAAGACAATGGCTGAGAAAGTGGCAAAACCTACAAACCATCCATCCCAGGTCTTTCCCTTCGTGAACTTGTCCTCCTCCTTTTTTCCCAAAAGCACTATTGCCGCTGCCATTTCGCTCTTACCTATGTGCTCGGTTTCTTCGTACTTTGCTGACGCTTCCCGGCTCACCAAAGCGAATATATCCACATACTCCCCTTTCCATATTTTCTCTTTCATGGCCAGTGGGACATGCTCTCCTATCCTCATCCCGGGTGCCACTATCTCCCTTGTACCTTTTCCTTCTTTTTCTGCACTCTCTTCATTACTTTTTGGCCCCTCTTCCCTCCCCCCAATTTCCGCCAGATCCGATTCCATCTGCCCTAAACCTCCTGTCCCCAGCACTGCTACAATTTGACCTATGTATTCTTTTATACTATCCACCACTGCACTGGGTGAGTTACCTGTAACCTTGTCTGGGCCATGCGGCCTGGCCTCTTCCACTTGCCCCCTTTTCTCTCCTTGTGGCTGAGGAGGAGGGTGAACTCCTATGGTTTGCGGAGGGAGAACCATGTTCTGGGGGTCTGGCCCGGGTTCCCCAGGGAAGATCCCGCCTTGATCGGGGGGAGGTACTGGCGTTCCTGAATCTATGGGCTGCAGAGGTACTGGATCCGCTGCCCTTGGTGGTTCCACTGCAAGTGGTGGTACCCTGGTGGGGCTACGCAACCCTTCGGCTGGTCGTTTCCCTCTGCCCCCTTTCTCTGGACCCGCTTTCCTTTTCTTCCCAGGTCTCACTGGTTCCTCCCCTTCCACCAGCTCCCACAGTCAGTTGGCCTTCTCTGCCAACTCGATTATGGCCCTGTAGGCATCCTCCTTTGACGGCTTGCTTTTCTTTGGTGCCATTTCCTTTGCTTTTTCCCTGTGACGACAACTATAGGAAGAGAACAAGAGTCATTCTATGCCTGCATTACCATATATATATAATATATATATATATATTTATATATATATATATATATTTTTTTTTTAATTATTTTTTATTTGCACCCTCGTGCCCATTCGGCTTTTCTTTCTTTCCTGCCTGTCTTCTTTCTTTTGTATTCCTTTTGCCCCCGACGTCTCTTCCCCCTTTTTTTTTTTTGGGTCGTCACGCTGCATGTGACTTCGCGCTGGGGTCACTATCTTGCTTAACTCCTACCCGTATTGGGCCACCTTCTGTTGGCCCACCTTTCCCCTTTTTTTTTTTGAAAAAACCCTTCAAACTATGCCCTTGTGTCTGTAAAAAAACCCTTGCCTCTATGACCCCCCAAATGCTTGCCTCGAGGCCTACACACCTTTTTTTTTTTTTTTTGGCAGCCTTGCGCTGCTACCCACTCCATTATCTTTTCTGGGTCCCTCAGGCATTTTTGACCTTCTGTCGCCCCCCCCCTTGTGAGGCCCCATGCCACTAATTACCATACTTGCTGTTGCCCCGTGTCACCCATGGGTCGCTATGGCAAAAATTTTTTCTTCCTCCTTTTAATTGGCCTCTCCCTGTTGGCCCTTTCATAGAAAACACTCCCCCAAAAACCTCGTGTCTACTAAGGCCTCGCTCCTAATCCCCCCCGCAAGTGTTTTCCTTGTGGCCTACCCATGGCGTGCTCCTTAGGTACCAGTCCCCTCACAAGAAACCCCTGTATTTTGGCCTCTTCACATCCTGGTCTCTCTCCCCCCCTTCCCCCCATGGTTTGTAACTGCGTTTGTTAGTCCCCAATATCCAATTATCCCATAGCCGGCCCCAGCTCTCTCCAGCCAGGCACTGCTCCCTGTTTCCCTCGCTTCTGGCCCATTGCAGGCCTCCTCCCTTTTGGGCGTTTTCCCTGCCTCTCTTGCAAGGCCCCTTGCCATCAAGCCCCACAGCTTGCTGTCCCCCAGGCCTTCCAGCCCTGTGTTTCTGCTCCCTTCTCCCCATGGCTTCTTAGCCTCCCATCCCGGTCCCATGCAGGGCCCACGCCAGCCCCAGACCCCACGCCATGCTGCCCCATGTGTTCGGTGTGCTATCCCCACACCATTCCAGCTTTTAAAGCCCAGTCTTCCAGCCTCAGTCCTCCCCCTTCTCTCAAGGCCCACGCCAGCCACCCTACACTCGTTGTCCCTCGAATCATCCTTGCGCTGCACCACCACGCTCATTCTCGGCAGAATTAGTCCTTCCCTGTGATCCTTTCTTTTTTGCTCAGTGCTTGCTGCTCCCCACTTGTTCCCGTTGAATGACCCTCGCCGCTACTGCCAGCCATGTGCTGGAACCAAACGCTCATTTCTCTCTTGACAAAACTGCTCTCCCCAGAATGCTTCTTGACACTGCTCCCTACAAAAATGCTTGATTTCTCTTAAACTGCGCTCCACAGGCTTACCGAAAATGTTCCCAACCATGCGCTGCAAACGCTCATTTTTTTTTTTCGATTCCCTCTGGAAACATCTGCTAACACAGGATTGCTACCTGCCCCTACTCTCACCCATGTGCCACAACAAAAAACGCTCGTTTCTCTCCAACCCAAACTTGCTCTCCCCAGGAACGCTACTTCCAGGTCCTTTTTTTTCAACCATCCCTCGCCTAACCTGCCCCGACAAGCTCAGGCACTGCTTGCTCCACTCGCTCTGCTCCTGGAACTGCAATCTAAATGATATATTGCCAAGCCATGCAATTTAAACATAGAAGCCACCTATGCAGATAAATTATTTTTTTTTTAAACAACTAGCAACCATTGTAACACATCTTCTTCTCTTTCCAGCATTGTATGAAATCCTTTTTTTTTTTAACACATCCAAAACTCATTATTCTCTCCTTTAAATTTTACCTGTTTTCCTGGTTCACAAACCTCCACCAATAGTTCTGCCAATCTGACATGCTGCAGCTTCCATAAATCAAAAAACTCCAGCAAAAAGTGGCTGAGGCCCCCTTGTGCTGTCCCTTATGTACCTCCCTTCACCCCTCCCTTTCCTGTTACCTGTCCATTGTTCTGGCCCTTAGCCCCTCCCCTTCCTTCCCCCCCCTCCTGAGCACAACCATTCCATGACAGAGGGAAGGGGTGCACCAGGACAACCTGGTATGCCCCTTAAAGGGCAAACTCCATTATTGAGAACACCAGTGGTATCCCTCTCAGACTGTGTTACTGCTCTGTTGGCAAAGTACATCCTAGCTTTATAAATCCATCTAATAAGCACTTGGGCACCTTACCAGAACTGTTGTTGTACCCCGTGTGCTTTGAGAAATAGTGCCCAAAAGTAACAGTTTTTCAGACTGATTTTTGTAGGATTTCACTGAATTTTCCCGTTATTGAGAACACTAGTGGTATCTCTCTCAGACTGTGTTACTGCTGTGTTGGCAAAGTACATCCCAGCTTTTGAAATCCATCTAATGACTTGGGTTTCTGGGTACCCTATCCGGCCTGTTCTTGTACCCCTGTGTGCTGTGAGAAATAATGCCCAAAAGTAACAGTTTTTCAGACTGATTTTTGTAGTATTTCACTGAATCTCCCCTTGTTATTGAAAACACCCAGTTTAGGGATCTATAAGTGATTTAGTTAGTGATATATTTACACTTTCAGGTTAAGGGAAGCATGAGGAGGACACCAGTCCCATTATCATGGTAATGTAGTGGATGCCAGTTAAGCCATTTAAGATTTTACCATTGATAAAACAAAAGTTTGAACAATTGCACTAGTTCTGCACTGTTCTAGTGCTTATCTAACCTCCCGCAATTTCTTGCTTCTTTTGCCCATGTTGGACTGTTCCATTCAGGGAGCTGTGGTGGAGTGTGAAGTCATCTGAGGAGTCTATGGATCTGCTAGCGGTGAAGCATGTAGTTACCTGAGGAGCCCATGGATCTGCAAATTTGAGATGAGTGTGGAGGTTTGAAAGATCAGAAGAGTCTTGTGGAGGTGGTGGTACAAAGACTCCATTTCTCTGGGCTGCTGACTGTCTTCCATTGTGAACCTGTTTTTCTAACCAGAGGATCATTATGAGTACTGGGCCTGGTCGCTTGCTTGGGGGTGGTCACTCTGTCTCAGATTATCCTGCGAGAGGTGCCAGCAGTCGTCCACTAGAGGATGAATGTTGCCCTGACTGCCTTAAGGCTGTCTAGGAATACTAGTCGGGGGGGTGTTATTCAGGGACTGTAGCTCGCTGTGTCTGGGTTGGGGTGCCCACCTTTGGGGTAAGTGTTCTGGGGCCCTGGTCTCAATTTCTGTCTGTGGCCTGCATGTTGCCTCTGGTGTCTGTCACAGTGGTGGTGGTCACTTGGGGGTGACTGTGCAACTGCATTGATAGCAAGAGGTGAATGTTAGTGTTTTGGGGCTGTTCTTTAAATTTCTGTATGTTTTAGTAGTCAGGAAGGGGAACCTAACTAGGATGATATTTGCAGTCTGTTGTGGGTTAAGGCTTTAATTAAAATCTGTAAAACAGGTGTTTGATTGGGATAAGAACTGAAGCAGACTTAGAGGAGACAGGATATTTTAGCCTCACATCTGCAAGTGTCCCATTGTGAGGCATCCCAACATGTGATAGGCACAGACTAGCAGTAAGCATATGACCAAGGGGCATTTATAGGATGTCTCCAGGGAGTTGGAGTGGGACATCAGACTAACGTACCTCTGCAGAGCATCTGCAGGTAAATTCATAGACTACAGGGAACACTGAAAGTGTCAAGTACTCCTCAGGCAGGTTGTACAAAGGATCCTAGAGATAATGTTAGTAGGTTAATCTCAACACTGCCCCCTGACGTAACCGTTATTTTATTTATTTATTGAAATTTCAGATAAAACCTTTGAGAACAAACTCATTTCATATGTTCCACGTCAGATGAACAATACATATTGGAAAAGTATGAAACGGAGAACAAACAAAACAAGGAATTATACAAGACATTACAACAGTATATAACTACAGAGGTTCCAATACATGTGGCATTGTACAATGTATGCCAAGGTGCATATCTGATTAAAACCTGGAATTCAAGGGGTCATATTAGAGGGGGTGGGGTTTTATGAAATTACCCTTTACAGGAAAATGAGAACAGACAGCCTAATATCTACTAATCAACAAGGTAAGGGATAGCATCAGTCCAGGGGCCTTGTCAGAGGTGAGAAGGTATGGGACAAAGCATTTTAAAGTGAGCAAGGGAGCTCAGGAACTATGTAAGGGTGTTGAGCATCTATCTGGCTACAATAAAATAATTATATTTTAGTCTGAGTCTGTGGTGGTATGTGCACCTTTTTTTTTGCAATCTCTTGGATCCTAGAGATACCCTATCTGGAGTAGTGTAACACTGTCATTTATAGTGCTTAACTGTTCAACTGTGTAATCCATGTAAAAATTGCTTTGTGGCTAACCACCTATCTATGGTAGGACATGATAAGGAATAGCTAAAAAGTTTCAGGCAGCTAGTAGGCAGTAAGGTTAGTACAAGGAAGTTATAGTAGTACAAATAGTAGGTATTGTGCATAGGAAACCAGCAGATAGTATGGAGCACAGGTAGAGCGGGGAGACAGTTAACTACAGGGACTGTGGGGCCCTCATATTTTGAAGAAAGGGACATTGTCCTATATGTACAGTAGGACATATGAATGGAGCAATCCCTTCAATCTCTAGCCAACAGGAGGTCAATTTGCACTGTAATAAGTGTTGTTTGTATGCTGTGCTGTGGCCTGAAACCAGACTTCAGTGGCTCATAGATGTTAAAGAGTTACGAAGAAAGGACTGTACTCAGCTCTAATATTGTCTAATTTTACTTTTCACAGATCATTTCTCCAACTTTTCATTGAAAATTCAACTTCTTCAGGAAGACTTTTAATGACCTATAAGCAATATATGCATCTATATATTATAGGGGCACGGTAGCACCCCTACAGTTAGGGCTAAGTAGCCTGTTCAATGTTAAACTCCTAAATTTGCACATTAATATCTTTGGCTCCATTTGATGAAATGAGCTGAAATTTTGAATGTGTTGTCTAGGAGGCAAGGTCTTGATGTTTGGAAATTTTTGTGACAGAAGCTTGTGCAGATTCTGAGACCTGTATCAGCCATTTCTTTTAGAAAAATCTAACTTTTTCCTACACTTAAGATGTTTTTTTTTGTGTGTGCTATCCCCTACAGTCAACATGGAATAGATTTATTTCCCCAAACTTGCAGGGGACATGTGTCATGCCATCGGGTAGTGCCTTTGACAGGTCTGGTGAAAATATGTTAAAGGGTTCCAGAGTTGTAATGCTTTAAAGTTTAGTGATTTCCAAACTGTGCAGTAAGGTTTTTGAGATAACATTCTGCCGTGAAAGTAAAAATGTTATGCCGCAAATGCACATTTTTGCTTTTATACCACTTGCTTGGCAAGGTACCAAACATTTTTTGTGCTGTACCAGCCACCATCTTGTTGATTTTTTCCATGAACTAACAAATGTGGAAAATACATTAAACATTCAAGAATATAAAAAAAACATGCATCAAAACCTAGCTAAACAGGACCCGTTTAGCTAGATTCTGATGTTTGTTTTTTAATATAATGGGCACAAATACCTTAATTGGGCACCCAACATCCCAGGTGCCCAGTTTAGCGAGAGGAGCAGTTCCTCCACATTCTCTGTATGAGAAGAGCAAGAATTTCCTGACTTCCGCAGCCACAGCTGAACTCATGCTGCCAGCTGCACTGTGACCTGTGAGCCGCCATTTCCCTGGTATTTGGTGGTGCACCCCCAACACTCCATTACCATCCCTGGCAATGTGTGATGTTGCCCTGGAGTTTAGTTGCCCTGCCACCCTTCCAGTCACTGTTCCCTATAGTTTCCATGGTGTCTAGTGTCACCCCCAACCGCCAATCACTGCCACCTATTACCACATTTCCCTGGTGTCTAGTGGCACCCCGCACCCACCCAACAATCACTATTCTCATAAATAGACATATCTTCCCTGTTGTATAGAGGCACTCCCCACTCATTGATAATTGTTCCCGATTTCTCTGTTGTCTAATGGCACCCCCCACCCATTGATCACCACCCCCATTAGAAAAATGTATATTTCCTGGAGTCTAGTGGCATCCCCCCCACTCACCGATCACCATCACCATTGGCAAAGTATATATTCACTGGTAGAGATGTTGCAAAGTTTAATTTGCTTTCAAAGTTTGGGCAAATATGGCATATCTGCCTCTGCATAGCATTTTGTGAATTCACCTTGAAATAGTTTAAATTTGCCTATGCAACTTTGTCAGCGATACCGCTGAATTACGCTGGTGAAGTTCATCAACAAAGTGCAGTTTGTGCTGAGCAGAATAACATGGTGTACAATTTGTCCAGGACTGCAGGTCATACGGTGAGACTAAAGCAGGCAGGAAGGAAGTGATTGAGTTAGTTTCACTTTCTCACAGTGTGTGAGATTGCAGGCAGCTCTCTAAGGTGTACTGAATCTATAACTTTTGTAAAAGCAGAAAAAAACTCATCTGCTTATTTTAAGCAGTTTTTTTTTTCACTACTTGTTCTTCTCCATCTCGTGGTTTCATTTTCTCAGTGTTTATTGTTTGGTCTTTTCATTTTTTTTTTGTTGTATTTGATCTTGTCTGATTTAAACTCCCTTACTTTTTTTACCTGTGGTAGTACTACTGTTTGTTAGGATGACAGAGATGAGAAAAGTGGGCTGTGGTGGTGTGCATTGGCTCAATCATTCTACATTTGGGGCTGGGGCTGGGAGGGAGGCACCTAGCCAGGTAGTGGAAAGTCAGCTGACTACAAGCAGCCAGGATAAAGATGAACAGCAGGTGGAGACTTTGGCCATCCAGCAGCAGGTGAAACAGGTGCAGGCAGTGCCGGTGATGGTCATGCAGGAGGCGGATGTTCCAGAACCAATACAGCAGCAGCATCAGCCATCTGCAGGAAGTGCAGGATCCCCCCCTTTTCTTTTCATGTCTTCCCAGTTTCGGACTTCTTCGAGGGGCATGGGGAAGATCCAAGCACTGTCACCTGTAAACTCTGTGGGAGAGCAGTGAGGAGGGGGATAAAGGGGAGCCATCTGGGCACTGGTGGTCAGTGAACCTACATACGAGTGCACCATGCCCAGGGCTTGGAAGCCAAGCTTCAGCGTAAGCCTGCAGCTCCTTCTTGGGATGTGGTGGGACAGAAGGGGGGGTCGAGGCCTGTTATCCGAGCACATAGGTGTTGGTTTGTGCAGAGAGTCCACCACCACCAGTTGAAAACAGCAGCAGGACACAACAGTACAGGCTTCAGCAGTCCCTGCCCCAGTGCCACCATTTGATCCCCATGCAGTGACCACAAAGGCAGAGCTGGCTGTCCATCTTAACAAGTATCCAGAATGGAGCAGAATGCAAGCAAAGTGTTGAAGGAGCTCAGAAGTGTCCAAGAAAGTCAGCAGCAAATTGTGGAGCAGCAGGATAAGATGCTGAAGGCAGTTGAATACCGGAATAGTGGCAGTACTTAATTTTTTTCAGTCCTTTTTTTTTTCTGTTCTGTATGTTGTAAGTGTACAGTATGTCCCCATTCCCCAAGTGTTATTTTCCCTCTCCCCACAAAAAGGAAAAAAATATATAAAAAAGCACAAAAAAATGTGTCTATCCCCTTGTCTAATGTGTACTGTGTAATGTCTTGTGTAAGCAATATTACCCAACATGGTGGGTGGTATTGGGAAATATCAGACTAGCCCCTGTAAGGTCCAGTATTTCCCAATACTGCCCACCCTGGAGGGTATTATTGCACTTAGAAAATGGGCACTGTATTGCAAATGTTTGAATAAAAAATTATTTTTTATGCCTACATGTTAAAGTGTTCTGTGTTTCACTTTGTTTTGTAATAAAATAGTTCACCTGCATTAGACTGTTGTATTTCTTTTTTGAGGTAAGTACTTAGTTTTGATGTTGCAGGTGGTTGTCATGGTCAACCCACTCCCCGCCCCCCTCACACACACACACGGTTTGTTTCACTGTTTATTTATGTATTTATTTGGAGGCTTTTTTTTTTTTTTTCTACTGTGAGAGTTTGTTACTGTGTCAGCTGGAGCTCAATGGTACGTTAGGGAGACTGGCATATGCTGTTAAGATTTCCAAAAAGTTGGCATGGTACAGTGAATAATGGGGCAGCGAGAGAGAGTTAGGTGGTATGATTTTTTTTTTTTAATTTATTTTTAAGTTTGCATAATGCACAACAAATAAGGAGGTGTTGCCTTGGTTTAGTTTAGCACTACTGTTTGACTAAAACAGAGAGAGAGAGACCAGACCGCAGCAGCTCCAGTACCCCTACTGTGTGTGACAGGAATTGAGTTAACTGTGTCAGTCTCATTCAGCAGTTTTTGATTTTAAAACTCAGTTCCTTTCTCCAAATACAGTGATTATTTCACACATTTTGAATTAATTTTGTCAGGAAGAACAGAGGGAGATCAGCTGCTACTTGACCGAGAGAGATAGAGACCGCGGTAGCTCCAAAACCTCTACAGTGTGTGAGAGGAACGGAGCTAGCGGTCTCTGTCTCATTCAAAAAAGGAAGTTGGCTTCAAAATCACTAACAGCAGTGATTATTTAAAAATGCTGAATGAATCTTGCCAGGGGGAAGATATAGGGTATAAGCCAGATGGACATTGGGAAATCAGCTGCTACTTTACACTCGCTTAGCAAGCGGTAAAAAATGGCAGCTACTCAGTTTCAAAATTTGGGGTGCCCATGGATACCCCAACTAATGGGGCACTCCAAATTGGCTCCTGTTTTTTAGCGGGCATCTATTGAGAAATAAATGCATGCTGATCATGGCTTTCAGCCAGTCAGCATGCTTTATTTTTCAAGCCCATTTTCTAACCTACTGTATTGTACTCCCCTGTGTAACCTTCCCCAGAAAATAACTGCCTTCATATTCTTCCTGACATGCTATTTATTTTTTTTACATTCTGAAGTAATTGTCTTACGTTTATGGTAGAGTTGTCTTGTCTGTATGGTTTGTCAGTGTTGTATTTGCCCCCCCCCCATAAAGTACACATTCAAAAACAATTATCAAAAGTGACATGAAAACACCAACACAACTCAAAAATATTTCCTATCTTATCCTGCTGCTATCTCTCTCTCATGTGCTGTGCTGTATGTGCACTTCCATGAGAAATTACCCAGAATAAAATGAGAAAGTATGTATGTGAAAAGGTTCTGTGCTGCCCTGCTCTGGCGGCCACATCCCATTCTTGTCTGCTGCGCTGTATGGGAACTTCCATGAGAAATCACCCATCCGACTGTAAAATGAGAAAACATTTATGCCAAGAGAATATGCCTGTTGTTGTACCCCAGTAAGTCTCCTACAAGAAAAACACATGTGATATACAGGCTGTTACTACACAGCTGTGCAGTTGCTGAATAAGAACAAGAACAGACTGGAATAATGTGGATGTGGATGATCAGAAAAATTCACATTGTCTGTCTGATATATAACATGTGAAGACTTGTGACACCCAGAATTTGAAGTCTTGCAGCTGCTTTCATGCTGCTGCTGCAGCGATTGTAATTATTTATGTCCTGAAGGATTACTTGTAGTGATGGCACTGCTCCTGTCTGTGTGCTGCTGCTGCTGGACTGGTCACAAATGGCAGTGACAGATCGATGGTACCCATTGCACCCTGCACCCCGCTCCTGCAGTTGGAGTAGTAAGTTGATTTCATTTTGTTGAGATAATGTGGTATTGAATGGGGATGGTTAATCTTTTGGTTATTAAACATCGACTGTGTCTCTTTCCTTGTAGGGATCTCACATACTCGAGCTTGGCAGTCTGGATTGCTTAATAGGAATTGATGCTTTCCTATTCCAGTGGTGCCAGGTAAGTACATTTTTTCAATTTTATTTTTTTGGGTGGGTCGGGTGAAGGCAAGTTTTTTTGGAGGGGATTGTTTTGCTGCCTTTGTTTCCTCTGTTACATGTTAATCAAAACTGTCAAGCACTGTATTTTTGAACATCCATGTTTCTACGTCCTTGCAGGTATTTGTGGACTCCATCCAAATAAGATACAAATCCATTGTCAGTTACTCACTGATGCTCTGGAGTCTGGTTACTGCATAGCAGTACTCTAAGATGAGTCTTTTAAATTATTAGGCATTGTGGTTGTATTCTTTTCTGAATAAATACATTTGAACGGATGGTATACTTAATATTTTCTGTTCTTGATTATATAATTTCAGGTAATTCCCTGAAGATTTATTCAGCATGCATAGGATGATGATGTCTCTTCTGTGTGATGATGGGCGAAATGTAGCAGCAGCAATACAGTTCTGAGAAGATAACATTAACAATCATGATAATAACATAAATTCTGGAGACTTTGTATGAGAATATAATGGCATACAAAGGTGGCACACAACACAATTTTGTTGTTTTCAAGCATCATCACCATCCTCCTGAATGGAGCAGTCCTCACAGTCCTCAAGATTGGAGTTCTCACCTGATGGGTATTCACGTTCCACAACTGAGTTATCATCAACATCGATGTCAACAGTGTATGATGACTTCATCTTTCTGCCAACAGCACCATCTGTCTCTTCATCTTCCTCAGAAGATCCACTGCCAGGAGGATGTGGTACAAAGGTGGATGTCATGGTCTTGCGTGGAATGTGTCCTTATTCATTTTTATAAATGTGAGAATTTCCACAATCTTTGGTGACAGATTTGTACACCAGTCACATACAATGGCACCTGCAGCACTGAACACATGCTCAACACTGACTCTAGGGGGCAGCTAAGGTATTTTATTGCCACAGCTGTCAGGGCAGGCCATTCAGTTATCTTACTCACCCAGTACAATAATGGCTCATCACCAAATGCAAGGTGTTTTTGTTCAGCCATGAAACACTCAACCATGTGACATGCTGCACTGAGTCTAGTCACCTCATCATGCTTTTCCAACCTCACTTAAAACATCCCAAATGGGATTGATGGATTTGGAGTTTTGTCTGCTGTTGACATAGTCATGGTATGTGAAGCCGACAGTGCTGTGGTGGTGGTGGTGGTAGCAACAATACTCAGTGCCCTATGGGTGTTGAGCATCTGTTCCCCTCTAACCTTTCTGACCAGAATGTTGGTAAGGTTTTCTACCCGCTGACTCTCACTGTCTAGTTTAGACTCAAGGCCACTCTTATAGTGTGGGTCAAGTATGGCAGCAATGCCAAAGTCATCAGACTGCAGAATTCCAACAATATGAGGCTTGGAGTCCAACAAGTCAAGCATGTGCTACATCAAGGCCAAACTGTCACTATCACCTCCTGCCTCATTCGATTGCTGCACATTAAGCAGTGTCCACCTCAGCACACATAGCAAGGGAATGGACTGACTGATGCTGGTAGTCTCCCCACTCACTGCCTGTGTTCAATGTTCAAAGGGATGCAGAATCATTATCAGTCCATCCATCAGATGCCGCTGTTCTGTGCTGAGAGCCATGGACACAGCAGCACTGTCACGACTGGTGTGTAGAAGCAGATAATTGAACACAGCCTTATCCTGCTCATAGAGCTGCTCCAACATGTACAGCATGGATTTCCATCTGGTCACCACATCCAACTTCATGCCATGTTGTAGCACATTGTTCTTTGTCTGAAGCTGGCATAGTTGGTTCCAGGCCTTCCCAGAATGGGCAAAGTGGACACAGATGTGATGGGTCACCAACAAGATATCCCTCACATCAGGATGGCTAAGAAACTGCTGGACCATGAGGTTCAAAGTCTTTATTTATTTAACCAGGTGATCACCATTGAGCAAGCTCATTTTTGAGGTGGACCTGGGTTTGTTAACAAGGAACAAGGGACAATATACATGGGATGCAACACATAAGAAAATAGTAATAATACAAATAAAGTGAGATACAATAATACAGTATATACAAACTATCAGCAGGTAGCATTGACAGTAGTATATGTTTGGAACAGAAGATACAGCTAGTTTTTTGTAGGACACAATATTTCATAAAAGTAAAGAAATATACATATCAGGTGCACTGAGCACAAATAAAACCTAATATAAAAAGATATATAGTGATACGGTATGGAGAATTTAGAGCTGTAACCAGGGTCAAAGGAATGTGGAAGGGACAGATATGGGGGTAGAAAAAGGGGAGAGGGAAGAGTCGATTATAGATGTGATCAGTCTTTTAACAGTAGTAATTAGAGTGTGCTTGGACTTATAGGTGTCACTATTTAGGGTAGACAGGCGCAGGACTCATTATTATGATGTAGATATGGAGATTTAAAAGCTGCTAGGCTGATGGGGTGAGATAATTTCAAAGTGTTTTGCAGCTTGTTCCACAGTTGAGGGAGCACAAAGCTGATGGCTGCTCTGCCAATGCAAGATTTTGCTTTATAAACATAAAGGTAGATATATGAGGTGCTTCTCAGGGCATACTTCCCAAAAGTGCACAAAGGTAAACAGACAGAGATATACTGGGCAGTTTATTTGAGATAGCTTTGTATGTCCAAACCACAGCATTTTTTTGCCATCTGTAAGCAAGGGATGACCATCCCACTGCCGTGTGCAATGTACAGTGGTGGGTTGAGTATGAAAGACCCCTGATAAATCTTATGGCTCTGTGATAAACAGTATTGAGTTTGGCTAGGGTACCTGCAGATCCCTGACTATATAGAAAGTCGACATAATCCAATAGGGAAAGAAAAGTAGTTTGAACCAGTTTCAGTTTAGCGTGTCTTGTGAAGAGATTATTAATCCTAAAGAACAGACCAAGTCTTTGTCTAAGTTTCTTTGCCAGTTCTTCTAAGTGATCTGTGGAAGTAAGTCTATGGTCTAACCAGACCCCCAGGTACTTGAACTCTGGTACATAGTCCAACTGCTCACCTAGAATGGTAGTGATCTGTGGGAGTGTCCCAGCAATTGCAGGATGTATTGCATTTTGAATGGGCAAGAGGAACATTGCTTTGTTTTTTTTTGCATTTAAGAGCAGTTTATGGTTTATAAGCTGATGATTAAATTTATTTTGAAGGGCTTTACAGGCCGCTTCAGGTGTGGGGCTACTAGCATAGCATACCATATCATCCGTGAATAGGTGTATTTGTGCTTCTTTGATGGGGGCATCTATGTTGTTAATATAAATGGTGAAGAGGAAGGGACCAAGAATGGAACCTTGCAGTACACCCCTCAATAGGGGTTTTGGTGGAGAAACTTCCCCTTCTGCCTTTACTTGTTGAAGTCGTCCTGAGAGGTAGTTGGATAACCATTTAAGGGATAGGGAATCCAAACCAATGTTCTGGACGGATGACAGAAGCAGTCTGTGATCAACAATATCAAGCGCCTTGCTTAGGTCCAAGAAAACTGCGCAAAGTTTTTTTTGTCTAAGTCAAGCTGCCAGTCGTTTGTCACCTTGGCTAGAGCAGAGATTGTACTGTGCTGTGCTCTAAAACTGGATTGTAACGGGTTGAGCAATTTTTCTGATTCCAGGTACTTCCGAAGCTGGGAGTTCACTATTTTCTCCAGTATCTTTGATAGGATTGGAAGTAGGGAGATTGGCCTGTAGTTATTGAGGTCACTAGGATCTCCTGACTTAAACAAAGGGACCACAAGTGCATTTTTCCAAATGGGCGGTTGGTCACCCTGGGACAAGGATAAGTTGAAGAGATGAGTAATTGGGACTGTGAGGACATGGTAGCCGATCTTTAACAAGTACGGGTCAATGATGTTGGCCCCAGCACTTTTCCTAGTGCCCAGCTGAAGGAGAAGATCTTCGACTTCTTTCAGGGAGGTAGGCTGCAGAGAGAAGGATGGACTGGGGATAGATTTTTCTTGTGTATCCAATCTAAGTTGTTGGTGGAGGATATTCACGGGAGAGGAGTCAAAGGCTAGCCCTGCAGTGGCAAAATAATTATTGAGAGCATCAAGAATGGACGGTCTGTCGGAGATGACAGTATTGTCGATCAATAATTTAGTAGGTAGGCAATTTACAGTGGCTTGACCTTCAATGTCTTTGATAGTCTTTCAGAATTTGGAGGCATTTCTTGAGGAGCTCTCCAGCTGAGAGCGGTAGTAATTAGCTTTGACTTCTCTGACCACTTTGGTGCAGAGGTTCCTTGCCCTCCGGGAAGAATTACAGTCATTTATTAAATTAGTTTTCCTAGCAGTTCTCCAGAGTACATCCCTACTTTGCAAAGCATCTTTCAGGTCTTCTGTAAATCACCAACAGGATTTGTTTCTGGCACAAACTTTTACTATGGGAGCATACTTGTTGAGAGCCCCTAGCACAATTTCTGAGAAAATATCATAAGCCATAGTCAGGGACTTGGCTAGATAGAAGTATTGCCATCACATGGAGTCTCTTAGGTCTGATATATACCCATGGAGATCAAAGTTGCGTATGCACCTTTTAAAGGAGAATTTTGGTACAGTTGTGGATTTAAGAGTGGATCTTACACATGCGATGAAGCAATGGTCGCTAATATTAGAGAAAAAGACACCAGCATGGGAGGATAAATGGGATATGTTAACTAAAATGATATCCAAGAGAGAGTACTGTTATTAGGGTTGAGCTTGTTAGGATGAGTAGATTTGTTTATTAGCTGTGACAACCCAAGGGAATCACAGAACATTTTAAGTGGGGTGGATGCACTGGAGAGCCAGTCTAAGTTGAAGTCCCCTAGTATGATACACTTTGAAGATGCCGGACCCAGGATATTTTCGAGATGTTTTAACAACTGTAGTCCAGCTGATGGGGGTCTGTAGCATCCTATTATACATAATGAGACAGTGGTGGAAATTTCAATCTTTAATGACAAGCTTTTGAATTCTTTTGGGACAGAGGTTGAGTTAATTATGGAGGCAGGGAATTTATCTTTGATGTAAATACTGTAGCTACTCCACCTCCTCTGCTTTGCCTGTCAGCTCTGAACAAAAAGTAGGAGGGCATGTTAACTTCATTGTTACTGGTTGCCAGTTGGAGCCAGGACTCCATAATCACCAGAACATCTGGAGCAGTATGACATACCCAGGCCTGAACAGAAGTGATTTTTTTTCAATAGGCTACATACATTAACATGCAAGAATGTAAGCCCCTTGAGGCTTTGTAGCTTTGCTGGGGATTCCATGGGTGCCAGAGGGCCTGGATTAAGCTCAGCATTTCCTGAGCATAGTAAAAGCAGGAACAAGAGTTTCCTGCAGAGTCCTAGGAGATGTGTGGATGGCTGGGTCTTCATTTGGTTACGTGATTTGTCTGCGGCAGTATAGGGAGTTCTGAGGCTAGTTCCCAGTTTTCCTGAGGCTGAATACAATAATACCCTGACCGAGAGAGAGTCAATGGGAGTAAGGGGGAGTATGCAGAAGGTGGTGTAGCCCTGTGGGCAGGATCTAGGAGAGTTCCTGTATGCCGGTGCAGGTGAAGGACCAGCAGTGGGCTAGGGGAAGTTAGAGCACATACAAGTTCTTCTACTTGATAGGAAAAGTCCCGGTCGGACAATGTAAAAAGAGAGCCATTTCTCCACTCTAGGAGTTATTTTTTGATTCACGTTCGGGTCCAATACATTTAAGATGAGCAGAGACAAGCATAGAAGCAGGTAATATGCCCTCATTATGAGACTATCACCCAATGGGCACTGCAAGTGCAGGCAAGAGAAGGGATTCTCAGTGGAGGAGAATTTATTAATCCCTGCAGAATACTACTACAGGCAGTGGAGCCTCAAGTAGTAATCCTTAAGTACAGCTCCTAGTCAGGTTGAGGCAGTGTGCCAGGCATGGCATCCTGAGAAACCCACTATCACTTATGCATTTTATAACATTAAAGCCATTGTAGCTGGCAATGAATCCAGCTTTCATTGAGAGTGGGTTCAGATATTTATCAGTCTCACCCAGTAGTACTTCAAGCATTTTCTCCCCAGTGTGGGATCCAAGCATGCTTTTCATTGTGAGTATCGCATGCTGCTTAATACTGCTTATGTTGCTACCACCCCAGTCTGCCTTGCTGCACTTTCTGCTACCACACCCAGATTCCACAGACCACCACAGGAACCTGCGCCCAATGTGCTGTAATGCACATATAGGGAACTACCAGCGGTTCTCCCACTTGTTCACATATCTATGCTAAGGTGGATGGATGGTGATGATGAATGTTCAAGTGCATGGAACACCGCTTCCTTTACTGTGGCATGCAGGTCAGGAACAGTACATTTGGAGAAGTATGCCCTTGATGGTACCTTGCACTTTGGACATGCACAAACAGCAAAAGTTCTAAACCCTTCATTCTCTACAAAGGAGAATGGGAGCAGGTTGAGTGCGAGCATTTGTGTGGCAGCCACACTAAGCTCCCATGCAGTAGAATGATTCATAGGGTATTTGGTGTGGTGCTCAAACATGCTTACAAGAGTTGGTTGTGATTTCCGGGGTGTTGGGCTGGAATTGGAAAACAGACAGCCTTGTCATGGTGGCCCAGTAGGGGTTCTATTTGACTCAAGAGACATACGTGGTGTTGCTGCTGATAAAGGGACACAAGTCATCTTAAGTGTCTTATGGCTTGGTGACGGCATTACTGTGCACTGACTCTGTTGGGAGACTGCTGAAGCTGCTACTGCTGCTGTGCCCAGTAGTTGTAGGAACCACCTCCACATCCCCCCCACTACATACTCCCCCTCAGTGGCACTGTGTAACGATGATGAAGATGAGGGACCAGGACCACCTGCAACTGCTTCCTTCTGGTGTTTAAACAATAGGAGAGGGTGGCAGTTCTTTAAATGTGTGTGCTGACCACCTGTGCCTTGGTGGCTCCCATTCTTCCCCCACTGACCCATACGTGGCAAAGCTGACATATTGCCACCATTTCATCTTGTGGGTCCAGCACATAGAGGTCCCACACTAGGGATTTTGTATCCCTTTTTTTCTTGTGTTGCCTGGACTGGGACAGTGGAGTTGAAGTATGGTGGGGGGAGGAATACTTTTTTTGTAGTTTGAGTCTGTCTCATTACATCAAGCATAGTGTGAGGGGGACCTTCACTTTGAAATTTGGTGGTTAAATCAATGGTGCTGGTGCACTTAAAACCCCCTGCTCTGTCCCCACCTTTCTACTTGTTCTTGTCCAGTTTCCATGTGGGATCATCATCTTGATCCAACACCTCATCATCATCCTCCTCCTCCTCAAGCTTGTCCTCATCATCATGTACATGTCATCCACTGTTGATGTCCTCCTCATGCTGAACCTCAGTCTCAACAGTTTGTGTGTCTGTCATCTGCAGGGCAATGGTTGTCATGGTGGTGTAAGCCACATTATTGGGCAAGCCAACATCCTCCTCACCCACTGCCTCAACTGTATTGCAAAGAACACCGCTACTGCCAGCACCTCCAGCAGCAACAGAAACAGGAACATGCTCCACTGTATCTGTATCAGACACTGGTTCTGGTGCAATGTTCAGGCTGCTTGCACTACTGATACCTCCAACCACATCATCACCATCACAGAGCTTGACCAAAACATTTTGATGCAGGAAAGCCACAGGTGGTAAATACTCCATCAGTACTGCTAACAGCACCCATCCCAGAGCACGTAGAACTTGTTGATGGCAACTCCACATCAGAAGACAGTCCTTCTTTCACCGTTTCAGTTGCACCACTTCCCACAAATGATTTTTTTTAAAGTCTTCCTTTCTTGTTTCTCTTTTCTGCCATTCTTCTTTTCTTAAGGTTTGGCAACACGGAAATGAAACTATTACTTTTGGGCACTACTTCTCACAGCACATGGGAGTACAACAACAGTTCGGGTATGGTCCCGAGTGATTTTTATTCATTTATTTATTTGTTTTTTATTTATTAATTATTCAGAAACAATCTTTGAGCAGGAACTCTTTTACCAAGGTTCCAATTCAAACACAGTCACAGTTAACACAAATAAAAAATATGTAAATAAACAACAGACACAGATTGCAGCATTAACAATCAGCATAGTCAACAGTGTAAGATAGCATTTGACAGAGGCATTAATCTAATGTAATGAGTACAGAGGATACAACAACAGTTCAGATAGGGTACCCGAGTGATTATTAGATGGATTTATAAAGCTGGGATGTACTTTGTCAACAGAGCAGTAACACAGTCTGGACTGGGAGGGATACCACTGGTGTTCTCAATAATAATGGGAAAATTCAGTGAAATACTGCAAAAATCAGTCTGTAAAACTGTTACTTTTGGGCATTACTTCTCACAGCACACAGGGGTACAACAACAGTTCGGATAGAGTACCCAAGTGATTATTATATGGATGTATAAACCTGGGACTTACTTTGCCAACAGAGCAGTAACACAGTCTGGACTGAGAGGGATACAACTTACTTCTGGTTAACACTAAACTAATCTGTAATGAAAATAAACTTAAGATACTTATAAATTACAATAAATTAAAACTAAATAAAACAAACTAAAAGACTTCTGCTAATAGCTGGCCCAGTGTGTCCGCCATCATGCAGTCTTGCAATCAGTGTGATTGAGAACACTGTGAGTGGTATCCCTCCCAAGCTGTGTTACTGGCCTGTAGGCAAAGAACGTCCCAGCTTTTGAAAACCATCTAATGATACATGCTGTCGGGTACCCTACCAAACCTGTTGTTGTACCCCTGTGTGTTGTGAGAAATAAAGCCCAAAAGTAACAGTTTTTCACACTGATTTTTGCAGGATTTCACTGAATTTTCCCCCATTATTGAGAACACCAGTGGTATCCCTCACAGACTGTGTTACTTCTCTGTTGGCAAAGTACGTCCCAGCTTTATAAATCCATCTAATAAGCACTTGGGCACCTTACCCAAACTGTTGTTGTACCCCCGTGTGCTTTGAGAAATAGTGCCCAAAAGTAACAGTTTTTCAGACTGATTTTTGTAGGATTTCACTGAATTTTCCCCTGTTATTGAGAACACCAGCGGTATCCCTCCCAGACTGTGTTACTGCTGTGTTGGCAAAGTACATCTCATCTTTTGAAATCATCCAATGACTCGGGTTTCTGGGTACCCTACCCGAACTGTTCGTGTACCCCCACGTGCTGTGAGAAATAGTGCCCAAAAGTAACAGTTTTTCTGACTGATTTTTGCAGTATTTCACTGAATTTCCCATTGTTATTGAAGACACCTAGTTTAGGGATCTATAAGTGAGTTAGTTAGTGATGTATTTACTCTTTCAGGTTAAGGGCAGAATGAACAGGACGCCAGTCTCAATATTGTGGTAATATAGTGGATGCCAGTTAAGCCATTTAAGTTTTTACCATCAATAAAACAAAAGTTTGAACTACTGCACTAGTTCTGCACTGTTCTAGTGCTTATCTAGCTTCCCGCAATTTCTTGCTTGTTTTGTCTGTGTTGTATTGTTCCATTCAGGGAGCTGTGGTGGAGTGTGAAGTCATCTGAGGAGCCTATGGATCTGCTAGCAGTGAAGCATGTAGTTACCTGGGGAGCCTGTGGATCGGCAAGTTTGAGATGAGTGTGGAGGTTTGGAAGATTGGAGGAGTCTTGTGGAGGTGGTGGTACAAAGACTCCTTTTCTCTGGACCCCTGACTGTCTTCCATTGTGAACCTGTTTTTCTAACCAGAGGATCATCTTGAGTACCGAGCCCGGTCGCTTGCTTCGGGGGTGGTCACCCTGTCTCAGATCTTCCTGCGAGGGGTGCCAGGGATGTCCACTAGAGGGTGAATGTTGCCCTGACTGCCTTAAGGCTATCTGGGGGTACTAGTCAGGGGGAGGCGCTATCCAGGGGCTGTAGCTCAGAGTGTCTGGGTTGGGGTGCCCACCTTTGGGGTAAGTGTTCTGGGGCCCTGGTCTCGATTTCTGCCTGTGGTCTGCATGTTGCCTCTGGTGTCTGTCACAGTGGTGGTGGTCACTTGGGGGTGACTGTGCAGGGCAACGGGCTAAGTCCAGTGGGGTTCTGAAGAGAAGTAAAGGCTTCCAACAAAGTGTGGTGAGAAGAACAGCTCCTACTATGGAGGATATCACTTGCTGGACTTAAACTCGGGCAAGATTTGACTTAATTGTGTGGAGGTTTCTGAGGCAGTGGGAGTGCTTAGTTTTCATTCCTATTTTTCCTTTTAGGTCTGTATAACAACAAAGTTGCGGAAGTGAGAGTTCTGTGAACTTTGGGGCATCCTTAAATAGTCTGGTGGTGGAGCTGAGAGCTTCACCAGCATGTAAATTTATACTTCTTTGAGATTAGACATACCTCATTTGATCTGTTGCAAAGACTGATGTATTCCAGCAAACAAACTGCTAAAAAACTGTTTATAACCCTATTACTACTTCTGATTTGTTTACTCTGTTATTTTGCGTCATAGTTTATTTTGTGTGACTGGGGTTATTGCTGTCATATTTTTAATTTGTGGGGGGTAGAGAGTACAATTGTTGATTGTGTAGGTGTATGAATGAGCATGTGGATTACTGTGTGTTTGGTGTATTGTAGTGTTATTGTCTGCTGTTTGGCTGTTTTCAGTCCATTATGTGCTGGCAGAGGTCACAGACAGTCAGGTACTACTCTCCCTCCAGGCTCAGGGATCTCCACCCATTTATCTGTCCCCCACTATCTGCTGATGTATATAGGCATTGCCATGCATTGAGGATATCTAGAAGAAGGAAGAGGTGGGGGGGAGCTGGTCCTGGTGGGAGTGTGGTTGGGGGTGGGTGGATTGGGGTTGTGGGGACAAGGAGATGCCCTGGTGCAAAATAGGTCCAGAAAAGGGGTTCTCCCTGCCTGGTTCCCATACCCAAGGGTTCCACCTTAGGTGGGCAAGTTGCATGGTCTACCTCATTTACCCATCCTACTTGGGCAGTGTTGTACAATGCCAGATCTATAAAAAAAACAAGACAGCTGTGATTGCTGATCTTGTGGATACAGCTGACCTGGCTTGCATCACCAAGACCTAGCTGGATGAAAATGCTGGCCCAGTATTGGAAACAGCAGTTCCGGCTAGGTACTCGGTGATACACTACCCCAGGGAGGATCACAGGGGCCGGGGTGTAGCCATTTGTTTTAAGTCTGAACTGAGCCTTGTGGACACCCCAGTGTGGGTAAGCAGATCTTTTGAGTGTATTGTGGGTGCAGGTGTAGGCTGCAGGATACTTCTCATCTACCATCCACCCAGAGGTGAGAAGGCATTCCTGCAAGAAGTTGCGGACTTCATCATTGATATGGCGTTGGAGTCCCCCAGATGGTTGATTCTGGAGGATTTCAATGCCTGGGTCAATGAGGAACTCTTGCAATTAGGTCAGGACTTCCTCCAACTTATAACCACATTGGGCCTTACACAAGTAATTACCTCTGAGACCCATAATCACGGTCACTCACTGAACCTGGTATTCCTACTGGGGATGTATATCTCCGATCTGGTGGTGAGCCGGTCGGATCATCATACCATAAGGTTCAGTTTTGAGGCTCCCCCTAATAGACCTGCCCCTATGGAGGTGGTCCATTACCGCCCTTCAAGGGGTGTGACTCCAGATGGTCTTATGGCAGTGCTGGACCTATCGGGTGTGCCGAGTGTAAGCTCAGAACCAGGGGACCTTTTACTTGCCTATAATAAGGCAGTGATGGTGGCCCTGGACTCTTTAGCTCCTGCCCATGTTCACCCCCTCACTCTTCACCCAAAGTCCCCTTGGTTTGATGGGACTTTGAAGGAGCTGAGATGAGGGGGTTGAAGGTCAGAGCAGCGCTGGCGGAAATCGGGCCTGACAGATGACAGACTTAGATTGATGGCTCATTATAAGGACTATCAATCAGCAGTCTCCCATAAGAAGGCAGAGTTCCTGTCCAGGGAGATTGCTGCTGCACAGAATCAACTGGCTCAGTTCATCCATACTGTTGACAGATTCTGCAGTTCAACCTGTCTTCAGACCAGGGGAGCATTTTCACAGAGTAAATGTGATTAGTTCACTCACTTCTTCACAGATAAGGTTGCCACCATCAGGTCCAGGATTCATCCAGCACCCTCTAGTGGGTGTGTGGAGGTTGGCAGAAGGTTGCAAGCACCCAGTTTGCCTGGCCAGTTGGTAGTTATGGACATCATGAGCATTGTCCAGAGCATGCAACAAACCTACTGTAGTTTGGATCCAGGCCCCGATGTGTCTCTTTGTGGGATTTGTTGAGGTGATTGGTCCAGTCCTGGCTGAGATAGTCTGGAGTTCGTTGGAGACAGGGATGTTTCCCAACCCCATGAAGGAGACGATGGTGTTACCTCTCGTAAAGAAATCCTCCCTCGACCCTGATTGGTTAGCCAATTACTGATCCATCTCTAACCTTCCCGTTGTAGATAAGGTTATTGAGAAGGTGGTTGAGTTGCAGCTGAAGGATCATTTTACTATCCATGATGTCTATGATCATCTCCTGTCTAGATTTAGGAAGAGGCATAGTACCGAGACAGCACTGGTTCGGCTACTTAATAATCTCCTAATAGCAAGGGATCAGAGGACCCATTTGATCTTGGTTATCCTAGATCTCTCTGCAGTGTTTGACACCGTGGACCATGGAATGTTACTGGAAAACCTGTGGTTGCTCTGTGGATTGTCAGGTACAGTTCTCAGGTCATTTCAATCTTTCCTGACAGGCAGGACTCAGAAAGTGGTGTCGGGGATTTATTCTTTGGCCCCTCTCCCCCATCCTGTGGGGTTCTGCAAGGCTCCATATTATCACCCATGTAGTTCGCAGTGTATATGCTGCCATTGGAAGACATTATAAGGTGGTATGGGCTGAGGTTTCATTGCTATGCAGATGACTCTCAGCTATACATGCCCTTTGTGCCCGAACATGGTGGGGCTGTCTCAGTCTTTAATAGCTGCCTTTGTGAGATCCAGGACTAGATGAGTGCCAACTGGTTGAGGTTGAACCTGGATAAAACTGAGGTGATGGTGGTGGATCCAGGTTGTCAAAGTGTGGGGTTGTTGGTTGGGCAACCCTCCAGGCTTTGGCTTGGGGTTAGCCAGCTGTTGACCTCAGACCAGGTGCAGAGTCTGGGTGTTGTTTTTGATGACAATTTGACACTTAAATCTCAGGTGTCAGCCATTGTCAAGAACTCTTTTTACCATCTGAGGAACATCGCCTGGATTAAACACCTGGTCCCGCCCAATGACCTTCCAACTTTGGGCCATGCTTTTGTGACTTCCCGCCTTGACTACTGCAATGCCCTTTACTTAGGGCTACTGGGGGTTGATATCTGCCACTTGCAGCTGGTGCAGAATGCAGCGGCCAGGCTGTTGACTGGTCTATCAAGATCTTGCCATGTCATGCCTGTGCTCTGCGGCCTGCAGTGGCTGCCAGTACAGTAGCCGATCACCTTCAAGGTCGGGTTACTGACCTACAATGCCCTACACAGACAGAGACTTCAGTACTTACAAGATCTTCTTTGCCCCTACCACCCCTTCTGCTCACTCCTCTCCTCCAATGAGGGGTTGCTAGAGATTCCCAGGGTTTGACTTAAGACCTTGGGGGCCCATTCCTTTGCTTTTATGGCCCCCACCCTGTGGAAATCTCTATCTCATCAAGTTAGAGAGTGCCTGACCATTGAGAGCTTTAAATCTGCTCTCAAGACTCATTTGTTTGGGATAGCTTTTCCCAATTCTGATTAATTGGTCACTTAGTTTTAATAATTGCTGAATTCTAACTGTAGCTTGTTTGTATTTATATTATTATTTTTTTTAATGTATTGTTTATTCTGTACAAGCACTTTGATAATCTGGAATTGCGCTTTTAAAAAATAAAAAAAATGATTTATTGAACAGGGGAAAATTCAGTGAAATCCTGCAAAACTCAGTCTGGAACACTGTTACTTTTGGGCACTATTTCTTACAGCACATGGGGGTACTAGAACAGGTCTGGTAGGGTACCTGGCAACCCAAGTCATTAGATGATTTTCAAAAGCTGGTACGTACTTTGCCAACAAAGCAGTAACATGGTCAGGGAGGAATACCATTGGTGTTCTCAATAACAAGAAAATTCAGTGAGATACTGCAAAAATCAGTCTGGAACACTGTTAAGTTTGGATGCTATGTCTCACACCACATGACGAGGATACAACAACAGGTCAGGCATAGTACCAGAGTGAAAAGATGGATTTCGACTAACACACAAGCTGGGAGGGATACTACTGCTGCTATGCTGTTCAAAACATGTGGGGGAGAGGACAGCTACAAGGCAAAGGAATAAAGGATAGAAAGGTTTTTATATTATTTTAAAAGCCCAATGCATTAAAAAAAGGAAGGGGAGGAAAATATAGAAACATAGAAACATAGACGTTGTTGGCAGATAGGGACCGTATGAGCCATCAAGTCTGCCCTTGGTTTCCAACCCCCCCCCCCTTACTTAGCAGCCTGCTTGAGTATCCCACATTGTCTCTCCCATGCCCGCTTGAATTTCCACAGTGTTGGCTCCCACCACCCCCTCCGGCAGGCTATCCCATAGTTCCACAACGTGCTCTGTGAAGAAGAATTTTCTCATATTGCACCTGAACTTTCCTCCCTTAAGTCTAAGGTCATGCCTTCTAGTCCTGTTGTAGTCTTTTAACTGAAAGAGGTTCTCCACATGCACCCTGTTGTTGCCTTTAAGATATTTAAATGTTTCAATCATGTCCCCACAATTCCTGTGTTGCTCTAGGGAGTATAATTTTAGGTAATCTAGTCTTGCCTTGTACAGTTTCTGGTGCAAACCCTGCACCATCTTTGTTGCTCTTTTCTGTACCATCTCCAGCCTATCTATGTCCTTCGTGAGGTGTGGCCTCCAGAACTGGACATAGTACTCCAGATGAGGCCTTACCAGGGACTGATACAGGAGCATGATTACTTCATACCTTCTGCTTGTGATGCCCCTCCCTATGCATCCCAGGATGCCACTAGCTTTTAGTGCTGCCTTTTCACATTGTTAACTGATCTTGAGGTCATCTGATATGATCACCCCCAGGTCTCGCTCCTGCCTAGTAGCCACCAGCTGCTCTCTTCCCATTGAGTACAGTTTCCCTGGGTTATGTTTTCCAAGGTGCATACCATTGCATTTTTTGGCATTGAATTTCAATTGCCAGGTCCTGGACCACTCCTCCAGTTTTCGGAGATCAGCTTCCATGCTATACTGTCCCTCTGGTGTGTCCACCCTGTTGCCAATTTTGGTGTTATCTGCAAACAGGAGCACCTTTCCCTTCAGTCCATCTGCAATGTCACTGATGAATATGTTGAAGAGGATCAGCCCCAGAACTGAGTCCTTCGGGACCCCGCTAGTCACCCTCCCCTCTTCTGACACAGTGCCATTCACTAATACTCTCTGAGTTCTCCCACGTAACCAGTTTCTGACCCAGTTCATTACCTCGGGCCCGATTCCTATGTTCTCCAGTTTTTTGACTAATCTCCTGTGCAGAACAGAGTCAAACGCTTTGCTGAAGTCCAGGTAAACCACATCCACTGCCCCACCCTGATCCACTGTTTTGGTGACCCAATTGAAAAAAATCAACCATGTTTGTCTGGCAGGACCTCCCTGCTGTGAAACTGTGTTGAGTTTTGTCGAGTTGACAAGTTTGCTCCAAAAAAGCTACCATTCTTTCCTTCAGCAGGGACTCCATTAGTTTTCCCATGACTGACGTTAGACTAACCGGACGGTAGTTTCCTGGCTGTTCCTTGCTTCCACTCTTGTGGGGTGTTACTACTGTTGCTCTCTTCCAATCCTCCAGCACCTCCCCACTCCTCAACGATTTGCTAGGGGAGACCTAAAAACACAAGGGGATAGAGTGGAGGCAGAGCCCAGGGGTATTCAAATCAAAACATACACACACACACACACACACGCTCACTCACACACTCAGTCAAACTCCACACTCACACTAGAAAATCCTCAAAATGGTAATCCTGCACTCAATAGACCAGGTTTAAAATGTTTTAAAACTAAATATTCAGGTTTATCCTACACAAATTTCTCTGATTCAGAAGCAGCTCCTCTCTCCTCAGTCTCTCTCTCAGCACTGCATAGAGAAACAATTCCCAGAGCTTTCTATTGTCTGTTCAGCCACATGTGACCTCCAACCCCACAATACTTAGTGAGCTGCACCTGCTTGCAGCAAAATGCACTGGCGAAGTTGACTTTGCGAACACCATGATTTGGGTTTTGACTTAATGACTTGCAAAGTCGTTTCGCCCATGAAGCTGCCAAAATTCTCTGTGAAATTCCTACTTCGCCCTGCAGACTATTTTGTGAAGCTGTGCTTCTACGCGAAATAATCTGTGGAGTGAATCTTTGTGACTTCGCACACCTCTATTCACTGGTGTCTAGTGGCATCCCCCAACCTCCCATTTCAGGCACAACCCTGAAATGAACAAAATGGTCTCTCAATGTTTTTTTTTTTATAACCCTGTAAAAAAAGAAAATGGTCCCTCACTGATCAGCCCCCCCGACCACCACCTTCCACTCAGCACCCACCACCTCACACCCTCCAGTACACCCCCACACACCCTCACTCACCTGAACAGGTCCCAGGTTTGAGATCCACTCTCTGACTGAAGACATGTCTTGCTGCTGGAACTGGCAACTGCAATATGAGAAAGTAAGGTAAATACGGTTCAATGTATTTCAATGAGGGTTCAACTTTTATATATAACATAGCCATTTTTTGACATTTTCACCCCAAATTTTCAACATGGCCTTTTGGGGACCCCACCTCATGAAGAATATGACTGTCATTATGTGACTCTTGCCTGAAAGGTGATTTCACAGTCACTTGGCAATTCACCTTTTTGGTGGGATTTGAAAATGCTTCCTGCCCTTGTTCATGAGTTAGAGTCATAAGAAGTCTATGTTGGAAATCTGGGGTCAAAATATGTAAAAATGGCAAAGTTATGACCATTTGTTGCAGTTCAACTACTTACTCATAACTTTGGAAATTTTAAACATTTTAACACCAAATTTTCAACATAGCCTTCTTATTACCCCGCCTCATGTATGTCACAGCTGTCATTTTTCAAATCCTGGCCAAAATGTGTTTTTGCACCTGTGGCACAGAATGGCATTACATTTTGACAGGGATTCAAAACTTTTCTGTATCAGGGTACATGAGGTGGGGTAATAAGATGGCTATGCTGACAATTTGGCCACAGTTGTCCTATAACTAGAGGTGCAGGCCCAGAGGTCCCTGTGCTTTCACAACTACATACATATACACATCTATGGAGGGGTGGGAGAGCAGGGCCCGGAGGGCCTTGCGCTCCCTCAGGCAAATAAGGATGCAATTATACTATCTCAAAAAGTAGGGAAATAAATTGCAAAAAAACTTTGTTAATGCTCTAGTTAGGATTAAAGTGACAAAAGTAGGGAAATGTGGCATTATGGTTTCCAACCCTAACACCCCATCCCCATTCTGTACACACCAACAGGCATTAGGGATGTGCCTTGGGGTCCTCAGCCCTAATGCTCACCCAGTTCTTCTATACTGTACCCATCTCAGCTTATTTACTTATGGAATGGGGTGAGCATTAGGGCTCATAATGCCAAGGCACATCCCCGATGCCTGTTGGTGTGTAGAAGGTGGGGTGGGGTGTTGGGTTTGGAAACTCTAACACCACATTTCCCTACTTTTAATGAAGATTTTTGCAAAATATATATATATATATATATATATATATATATATATATATATATATATATACTGTATATATATATATTCCTTGCAAAAAACTCCATTAATGCAACAGTTAGGGTTGTGTCCACAGTGACAAAAGTGAGGAAATTCAGCATTAGGGTTTTCAACCCTAACTCCCCCTCCCCCCATACACACACACACAGACACATGCACACAACACACATACAAGTGCGGGATGGTACCAAGCAACACAACCAATCAGAAACAGACACCATAAGGTAAGTGAGAGAACATACAACTTTGTAAACATACCACAAGAGGCATCCATCATCATCATCATGTTTCAGAAACTGTATCACTTCTGCTGCCATCCTAGTGTCTTGGGAGGGTACACCCACATGCTGTACAACCATGCAAGATGGCATCTACATCAGCTGTATACCTCCATGCAGATAGTACAACAATACCCATAAGTCATGGTAGGACCGCATGGTGAGTTGGACCCTGTTCTTTCATCCCTCCATTGACATAGAACACCACAGTACATATGTCACAGTGGGACTGCAGGGTCATATGTACCCTGCCCTCCCATCCCTGTATCAGCATAGCACTACATTATCTATGTGTCACTCTGCCCATATGTTAGAGAATGACCTCATGGTTGCACAGATAGTGTACTCCCATCCCTCCATCAAGATATAAATACAAGACAATCTATATGTCACACTAGCCATATGTCACAGTGAGAGTACCGGGTGCTTCATATCCTGCAGTCCCATTCCTCCATCGATATACTGCAATATAATACATAAGTCGTACAGCCTATATGTCAGAATGAGAACAGTGCAACATATGGCTAGTGTGACACATAGCTTGTGTTATACTCTTTCACTAGAGGTATGGTAGTGCACAGCTCAATGAGCCCAATGTTTTCACTGTGATATATGTACAATGTTACATATGGATAGTGTTGCACTATCTTGATATAGGACTGGGAGGGCAATGTACCACAGTGACATATGAATAGTGTGTTATATAGTGTGTTATATAGATTCTCACATACTCTCTCAATGTGCAGATGGAAGTGTATGGTGCAAAAGACAGTGCACTCCCAGCCCCACATTGACATAACACAACAGTGTCTATATGTAATATTGGGAACACCATTCATCCATCTAGATACTACAACAGTTTGGATGCATGAGGTTTCATGTGTGTGGTAATTCACTGTGAAGTCACATCTCTACATGCAGATAGTAGAAGAGTGTACATACCAAACAGAGGAACCACATGATACTTCGGATCCTGTGCTTTCATACTTCCATTCACATAGAAGAACAGTGTCTATAAGTTATAGCCACACTGTAGGTTCCTTTAGACCCTGTGTTCCTATCCCTCCACAGATGGACATATGCATCATATAGTTCAATTCATTAAGTTATGAGTAGGTGTGCCAAAATAGTACAAAACAGTCATAACCATACCACATTAAAGAACTTATATGTCAAATGTTCTACATAGCCTTCTTAACGCTAAGCAAAGGCTCTCCGGCCTCCTTTCTACCCCAACTTTTTTCACCACTGAGGGGGCTCCTCTTAAGACCTGCACCTCCTTTAAATACCTCGGGGTCTGGCTTGATCAGCACCTTGACTTTTCCACTCACATTGACTCGATCCACAAAAAGCTGCGCCCAAAACTAGGAGCCTTATATCGGAACAAGGGTAGCTTAACTCTGGAAACCCGCAAGGAAATTGTCCAAGAAATGATCCTCCCAGTTCTGGACTATGGGGATACAGTATACAGCACTGCTCCCAAGTCTGTCCTAGCCAGCCTTGACTCTCTTTTCCACACCTTCTGTCATTTTGCCCTTGACTGCCCCACTTCGCATCATCACTGTAACCTCTACAGCTCCCTCAATCTAACATCGCTCCATGCTCGCAGACACATCCACAGCATCAGGACCACAGTGAAATTCTGGTCACAGTCCCTTCCCCCCTACCTGGCATCTGCCCTCTCAGTCCCATCACAGCCTTCCTACTCCCTCAGGAGTGGTAACTCCCGGTTCCTATCTGTTCCATGCATGGCCACATCAAGGGGCCAATTGGTGTTCAATTACATCATGCCTAAACTTTGGAACACACTCCCAGAAGACATTCGTGACTTCGCTAACACGGCTCACCTAAATCTCCTCCACAAGGCTCACTTCTCCCCAACATGCGTCTGCACATAGGGCCACCTAGGGGCTGGAACCTCAAGTCCCCTACTCGTATTTAGGCCCTATAGTCATTCTCATAGCACACCATCCCTGCGTAGCTTATATGTTGCTGAGCAAATTGTAGGGGTTACAGATAAACCATGCATAACTCTTTATTTATTCTTTGTTGATTGTTCTCAGCTATTTATTGCTTGTTGTTATAGTTACATGCACCATTTCTCCCACTGTTGTACATTGTAAGCTGCATACATGTATTTCCGTTCCTCCAATTGAGCTCTCATAGCAACTTCCTGCTTAGAGTAACTGTAAACATGTACAATCTTCCACTTTTGTATGTAAACGTAATTGCATTCTTGTACACTCTTCTTTTGTTCTTACGATTGTATGTTTCTACTTGTATGTTCCCCCAGGATGCATCTGGAATCGAGTGGTAAACTCTTAAATAAATAAATAAATACATAAAACACCTCATCATGTTTGCACAGCATATGGGTGTACCCCCAAGACACTGGGATGGTAGCAAAAGTGATACAGTTGCTGAAACATGACGATGGATCACTTTTGTGGTATGTTTACAGAGTTGTGTGTTCTTTCTGTTACCTTATGGTGTTTGTTTCTGATTGGTTGTGTTGCCTTGTACCATCCCGTGCTTGTGTGTTGTGTGTGTGTGTGTGTGTGTGTGTGTTGGGGGGTGGAGAGGTGGAGTTAAGGTTGAAAACCCTAAAGCCGAATTTCCTCGCTTTTGTCACTGTAGAAGCAACTCCAACTGTTGCATTAACTGAGTTTTTTGCAAAAGACATACAAAATCTTTAAACCTTTTTTGTGACAGCAAGCAAAAGTGTTCTATGAAAAAAATTAACATGCAGTTTATTGCCTTTTTTAACATTATCATCACTACTCGCAGCTGACTGTCACTTGCCTTCTGCCCCCCCACCATTGCTATGATTCTCTTTAGAAACATAACATGTTTAGTACTGCCCTCAACAGACAGTTTTTGCCTGTTTGCTGAAGGGATAAAATCACATTCCCATGACCTTCAAACTGTGTCACAACCCCACTTATAAATATATCAATCTCTAAATACAGTATTGCTTTGATGTATACAATGACAATGTAATACATATTGCACAGAACTTAATTAAGAAATAATACACAAGACACAGAGCATAAGTTTAAAAAAATGCATTTAAGAAATTCCAGTGTAGGTGTTGCCGAATTGGGTGGTTGTTCCTGGGATGGGCAAAAAAACAGTTCTGTTGTACACTATATAAAGATATTGTTGTGACTGTGGTCTTTGAATTTGTTGTGTATCGACACACATCACATAACTTCCATCACAAAATAAACATTTTCTTTTTTTTAATGTAAGACAAATAAAGAACAATATTGGCAATATAATTAAATGGAGATCTTTGTTGTAATTATAAAGAAGATAATTTCACAATGCTGAAATTAGTGACCTATCTATTGTTTGCCCAGGTTCCAGACTCAGAAATTTCTCTTCTCGATTATAATTTATTTAGAAAAGATCGGCTGAATAGAAGGGGTGGGGGAGTTTGTATTTATGTATCCTCTAGCTTTAAATCAAATCTTTATTTTGTTTCTGATATTAATCCAATTTGTGACATGGTCTCTGTTGAACTTGTCCTCAGCCATGAAAATCACCTTATTATAAGTTATATTTATGCCCCCCCCCCCGGTAATATCTCTCCTTGCATTGTCCTACTTTCTCATTTTAAATCTGGCCTCCCTTCTAATCAGGAACTTATGGTCATGGGCAATTTCACTTGTGACTGGCGCTCAGATTGTAACAACTCTGACATTATGGGGAAACTATTGGACCTGGGTCTCCACCAGATTATAGGTGACATCACAAGGCCCAACTACAGAACATGTTTGGGTTCTGTGTTGCACTGGATACTGGTCACTCACCCCGGCAGGATCCCCTTTTCTGGGGTCCTGCTGGATAGCTTGAGTGATCACTGTCCCATCCTTTGTGGTTGGTCCTCCCGGTCCCCAGGTCCCCCTTCCCGAGGTAACTGAATTTAGAGAGACTAAATGTCTCTCCTCCAAACAGCTGAAACCCAGCCTTCTCTGAAGTACACTGGTCCCCACTTGAAACCACCTTTGACCCTTCTCTTATGCGTTCTCTTTTTTCTGATCTTTTTCAGAGGGTAAGCTCATGAGGGTTAAGTCAAATAAACAACCTTGGGTTTCTACTAAATTACTTAGGCTGATAAGAATCAGAGATAAAAGTTGGAAGGCCTATCGTAAATCCAGGGAAACTTCTCTACTGCAGGTCTATAAATCATTGTGTAATAAATGTAAAGCTGTGATCAGGAAGGCTCAGACTCAATATTTTTTAACTGCCAAAAAAATGCTTATGGTAACCCTTGTAAGACCTGGGGTGTGCTCAACCAGCTACTGGGCAGAAAAAAGACTCAACCATCTGTTACTTTGTTAAAAGATGATTTACTCATTAGTGATCCCACTGTTACCATCAAGGCTTTGAACGACTATTTCGGTGACATCTCTCCATTTCAGTCTTTTTCTTCTACTACTACCTCTGGTCTCCCTTTACTGAGTGACAATACTTCTCCTAAATTTCACTTTAATAGTGTTACCCCTGAATTGATAATTGATTATTTCACAAAAATGAATCCTCAACCATCATCTTGTTCTGATGGCATAGAGTATGGGTTAGTTAAACTTGGAGTTAGGTATCTTGCTGCGCCTTTGTCTCTTATTTAAAATGCCTCCCTAAGTTTTGGTTCTTTTCCTATACTCTAGAAAAACTCCATTATAAAGCTCATCTTTAAGTCTGGTAATCCTAATATTCCTTCAAGTTATCACCTATTTCTCTTCTTCCCCCTTTATCCAAGATTCTTGAGAAAATAGTCCCTGATCAGACTTCTGAATTCCTTAATAAACATAGCATTTTAACACCTGAGCAACACAGCTTCAAACAGTCATACAACAATGAGACAGCCTTGGTGGGGCTCACTAGCTCTAGTGAAGCATTGCTTGCTACCCAATATTTTGACAAGTCTGCATTTCTCCCAAGAAGTTAATTTGTGGTTTTCTAACTATCTTATAATCGTATCCATGCCGCATCCCTTGAAGGTTTTCTTTCCCATACTACGCCCATTGTTTGTGAAGTCCCTCAGGGCTCAATATTGGGACCACTGATCTTTTCATTATACATGAACACTCTTCCCAGCATTTGCACCCAGTCTTCAATCCTTATGTACACAGATGATGCTATTTTGTTTAGCATTGCTTCTAAACAAAATGCTGCTATCTCAAAGGTTCAGGATGACTTTAAGTCACTTCAAGACTGGCTTTTCCATAATCATGTGGTATTGAATGTTCAGAAGACCAAACCTATGGTCTTCCCTAACAAATCTAGTGTCAGGGCTCCTCCCTCCCTTGTTGATTTAAATGGTTCCCCAATTGAGTTTGTCGATCATTTTAAATATTTGGGATTAATTCTTGATTCAAAACTATCTTTTGAAAAACATGTTGTTTTTATTAGGAAGGCTATTCATCAGCATCTTGGTGTGTTATATTGTGTCAAGGCATGCTTTACCAATGAATCCCAGAGTCTGCCAATCCACAGTTTTTTATTTAGCAGGATTATGATTTATTAGTTTATTCCTCTGCTTATAAAACTACTTTGGAATCTCTCAAGGTTACATACAATTCCATCCTTACGTTTATGTTGCAGGTACCGTATCACACTCACCACTGTCTTCTCTTTCAGGAGTCCAATTGTTTATCTTTTGAGTACCAGATATAGTTTAAATATTGTATAATGTTGTATAAATTATTTTGGGTCTTCTCCCCTCCTCTGTTTTCAAATTGTTTCCCAGGTTTATCAATGGATGTGGTGCTCATTCTCAGGATAAATGTTCTTTTCAGATACCTCTCTTTCACAGGGCAATTAGCCAGAGATCAATTCTGTATAGGGCCCCCAATGTTTTCAGTTCTCTCCCCCCTGAATTTTTTCATTTTAAGACCATTGCTAATTTTAAGGACACATTATTTTCATTTTTTCATACTTCTCAGAAATGTAATTGTTAATATTATTTATATCTGTTTATTGTTGTAGTGTATAAGATGTTTTGTAATTTTTGCAATGTTATTTATTGTCTTTTGTATTTATTTGTTTTTTGTAATGCTTGTCGCTTGTGAAAATGGGCAGTTTGCTCATCAGGCTCACAAGGATAAAAAATAAAAACTGAAAAAATGTTTTATATTAAAAAGTTATTAAAGCATATGTTTGTGTCTAGTACATTAATTATATTAAAGTGCTCTAAGTAGATTTTCAAAAGTAACAGATATACTAAGGATAGATATTTACAGCTCTTAATTACAATATTACATTAACATCAGAACTATATTTTTTTATATAATTTATGAGTTTTTTAGTAAAATAAATATTTTCAGTAATGGCAATATGTATTTTTTTCTAATATTACATTTATATACTTAAAAATATGTATTTTGCTTTTCCTGAAAACAATAGTAATCTAAATGTATACATATGTTTTTTAGAAGTTAGTTTGCTATACATATTTATAATAACAATACATTACAGTATAACATTTATTTGATTTTACTCAAGATTTTAGAGCTAGACTATCTTTTTAAAAAGGACAGGCTTTTGAAACTGCAGCTAAGTATAAATTTTGTTGTCATGCAATACATGTCAATATGTGTAGTACACTGCATCAAGACATGCATAACAAAGAGTGCAGCAAGGTTCTGCACTTTTCAAAGTGCAATACAGATACGATCATCAATGTTTGTCTTGTACATATAGCAAAAAATACAAATAGTACAGTACACACATATTGTTGTAGAGACTGATTACTTATACAAATTACTGTACTGTCATTATATCAGACACTGTATGAGGTATATGTTGTAAACTGTCAAACTTTAATTCTGTGCTAAATGTACTGTGCATGTAACCACCTGACAGCACACAGCATATACGTAAAATATAGCTGGGGTTTCAAAATCGCATCCTGCAGAATTTAAGTAAATATTCATTGAACTGGAAAATTCCTCATCCGGACCCCCAATAGAGGCACTCCTATTAAAGAGCAGGAACACACCAATTGTTTGCATTGTGTTATACATGCGCACAACTAGCATTCTGTAAAACAAAAGGCAGTAATTGTGCAAATCTACATATCGATACATATATACATCCATATACACCTAGGCAGATATACGTGCGTGTGTGTGTGTGTGTGTGTGTATATATATATATATATATATATATATATATATATATATATTTATATATATATATTTTGAGGGCAAAAACTCCATTTAATGCATTAATTGGGGTTGTTCCACAGTGACAAGTGAGAAATTCAGTGTTAGGGTTAAGCCCCCCTTGGACCTCACCCACCCTCACTAACCTCCATCAGATGTGTGAAGAAGCAGAGGTATAGGAGAATGGGGTGAGAGTTGGACTGACAACCCCAATGCGCACCCCGATGCTGGTTAGGGGGTGTGAGTGGGGGTCAAGAGACTTTCAGCACCTAACACCAATTCACTTTATACTGAAAGCAACTAACTAACTAATGCATTAAACAGAGCTTTTGCCTCTAATTTCTTATTTTTGAGAAGGATAATAAGAAATAGTGAATGTAACGTGGTGGCGGGAGCGCGGGGCCTGACGTCATGTCTTGTCACATAGTAACACAGTGCCCGCAAATGCAAATGGTAATGCGCATGGTGACGCACAGTGAAACAGAAAGATAAACAGTACTGTAGGCACAAATGGTTAAAATAACACAAACGCAAGTACAAATGAAAACACAAAGGGTAACGTACATGGTGCCGTAGATGGGAAAAGTAAGTGAAACGGGTACGGAACCGCAAGTAGAAGTGGTAAGGGTAACAGTAATGTAAGTGCACAGGCTGGTTTTCCCCAAAAACTGCAAGGAGAAAGACAGTGAGTATAAAGAATGTATGTATAATAATGGGTCTCGGAGCAGAAAATGAGGAATTGGAATACTAAATTGCTTATATCTCAGAAACCATGTGACGTAGAAAACAAATTTAAAAGTCATATGATTTATGACTTTCCTGGTTAGTTTTGTACTTAGCCCAAGTAGGGGGCTAAGCATTTTTCTGACGAAAAGTCTGTATCTCACACCATTTCCGAGATACGGGCTCTGAAAGGCGTGGTGAACGCCGTAATGTTATCCTATGGGAAAAAAGAGAAGTTCGGAGAGCCATAACTTTGGCTCCCTGTAATATTTTTTCACCAAATCACTGAAAGGCACATCTGTGGGATGTTGGCTTTATCCCTCAAATTCAGCCCAAAAGACCAGAGCTGTTGTTTTCACATGGTAAAGGATTCCTATAATGCGGTAGGACGCCCGCTCAATGTTATCCTATGGGAAAAAGCATCAACTTTGGAGTGCCGTAACTTTGCCGCCCTATAATATTTTTTCACTGAATCATGAGAGCCACATCTGTGAGATGTTGGCTGCGTTCCCTCCAAATTTCAGTCCAAAAGACCAAACTGTTCTTTTGCAGCAGGATGGCAAAGAATTGCTGTCATTTTCCCACAGCCTGGAAAAGTACTGTCGAACTTTGAGAAAGCTTTTGAAAATTCATTCAACAGTGTAGCAAATGCGAAAGTACTTTGTGAAAATACTTTTTCCAGAAATTTGAAAAACATATTTCTAGGGTGTTTTACCCCAAAATAAAGACATGCCTAGCATTCTCAGGGTCCGACTAGGTGAATACAAAAAGAATTAGGTTGCTAGAGGGTCCCAAATTTAAATGCCAAGCATTTTTCTGATGGCCAACTGAAAACAAAATGGCAGATTTGTGACAGTAAAAGGGTCATTTGTGAAAGTAAAAACTGCATTTGCGACACTGTCGAACTTTTTGTTAACTTTTCCCATTGACTTATAATGGGAAATTGTTTTTTGAATAACTTTTGAACCGTTTAATGTTTTTTCATGAAATCTTCAAAAGATACATCGGGGACCCTGGCCGCATGTTCCCTGAAGATTTTGGGCCAGTCGCACAAACCGTGTGACCTGTAGAGATGAGCAAAGAATTCCAAAAAAGCGTAAACACGCGTGCAGATCATGCTTAATAACTCTGCAGCCGTATATCCAAACAGTATGACAGTTGGCAGGTCCCAAGATGTATGGATCTTGATTATGTATTCCAAATTTCATGTAAATCTGATCAATGGTTGCAAAGTTATTAAGGTGCAAAATTTTAGGTTTAACATGTAAATGGCTCCTCAACCCTATCTATGGTAGCACTACCGTGCTACCATAATATATATATATATATATATATATATATATATATATATATATAAATATATATATACACACATACATATATATATTATAGGGGCATGGCCATGCCTCTATATTTAGGGTTGAGTAGGCATTTCTATGTTAAACTTGAAATTTGCACATTAATAACTTTGGACCTGTTCAACGGATTTGCATGAAATTTGGTATGCGTGGTGGAGCATAGTAGTTCTCTTGATCTGCCAAACTTTGCTTCAGTCAGACTTACAGTTTTTGCACACCAAAATGCTGAAAAATTCACTTTTCACCAGTTATGTGGACAGTTTTTCAGATTTTGTCTCTGGTGCTGTATGGCCGTTGTGTGGCATGCCACTCTGCAACTTGGCTCATCTGAAAGAGCTTGGGTCAAGGAACATGCATTCATTTGGTGAAAAAATATTAATCCATTCAAAAGTTCCCATTATAAGTCAAAGGGAAAATTTATATGATTATTTTGTGAAAGAAGAATGGGGTTTTGGCCATCTAGTCCCTCTTCATGAACAAAGAATTTACAGGCTCACGATCAAAGAATCTCTGATCATGAGGAATTCTTTGATCGTGATGGCCACCATCTTGTTTTCAGTTTGCGGTCAGAAAAATTCAAATATCTCGGGTCAAGGGAGATTTCGGAAGTGAAACTATGGTGGGTTTTGTTCAGGGGTCTTCCCTCTATCAAGCCATGCCTGTGGTTTCTTTCAAAATGGTCAAAAAATAGAGTTTTTAAGTTTTCTATGCTTTGATCACAGCTCGCTAATGATCTTTGATCATGAGCCTGCAAATTCTTTGATCACGAGATTCTTTGACCGCGATCTTTGATCGTGAGGGTGCAACTAGATAGCCACTTGAAAAAATCAATTTTGTCACCTCTGGGGTGCCTTATTAAGCCAAATGAAGGTGGATTTTGTTCAGGGGGCTTCATTCTATCAAGGCATGACTGTGGTTTCATGTATTTTTGTCTAAAAATTGACTTTCAACATTTTTTATTGTTTGATCGCGAGCCTGCAAATTATTTGATCACAACATTCTTTGACCGCGATCTTTGATTGTGAGGTCTCGACTAGATGGCCACATGAAAAATTCAATTTTCTCAGCACAGGGGTGACTTATAAAGCCAAACTAGGGTGGAATCTACTCAGGGGGCTTCATTCTGTCGAGTCATGGCTGTGGTTTCATGTATTTTTCTCTAAAAATTTACTTTTATCATTTTTTATTCTTTGATCATGAGCCTGTAAATTCTTCAATCATGAGCCTGCAAATTCTCTGATCATGAGATTCTTTGATCGTAATCTTTGATCGCAAGGGAGAGACTAGATGGTCAGATTTGGAGGGACCAGATAGCCCAATTTTAACAATTTTTCAAATTAAATATCTCGGAAACGGTTTGGTCTTTTAACTTGAAATTTGGAGGGTGTTGACAGGATGTCCTGTAGATGTGAATTATAGTGTTTAGGTGTCAGACAATACATTTCTTGTAGAAATATTGTGTGGCACAATTTACATTTTGTGGACAGCATTTTCCACTGTGGTAGTGGCTTGAAATTACTAGGGTAGCTAGCTTTACTGCCATGGATGTACTTTTCAGTTGTTAGGTGTGTAAAATGTTAACAGGCATCAAATTCTGCCACTATGGCAAATGAAAATCTGAAACTTTCACATTTTATATCTCGGAAATGGTTTGGTCTTTTAAATTGAAATTTGGAGGGTGTTGAGGGGATGTGCTGTATGTGTGAATTATGGTGTTTAGGTGTTGGAAAATTAATTTGCTGCAGACATATTGTGTGACACACTTCATGTTTTGCGTATGGCATTTTGCATTGTGGTACTGGCTTCACATTTATAGGGTGCCTAGCGTTACTGCCATGGAGGTAATTTTCAGTGGTTAGGTGTCTGACATGTAAACAGGTGTTTCCACCCAAATGTGCTGCCAGCAATACATATGATATTCAGTACTAGTAATCTTATCTTAGGCAATTTGCAAGTTGGTGGAGTATCAGTCCAAAGGGCTGAAGCGTTCTGACTAACTTGCACGACTTTCTACTTTTCTATTCTTTCTCAAAAAGTAAGGAAATTCTATGCAAAAAATTTTATTAATGCATCATTTAGAGTTAAAACATAAAAAGTTAGGAAATGAGACCTTTAGGGTTGCCCCTCCCCCCATGGACCTGCCCATCATCCTGAGATTGACAGCTGGCGGGGTGTGTCATTAGGGTTGTAAGGCCTAAATGTCACCCCGTTCTTCTTTACTGTGGCTTGTGAATATGATTACACATGGAATGGGGTGACATTTAGACCTCACAACCCCAAAGACACACCCTGTCAGCTGTCAGTCTCGGGATGATAGATGGGTCCACGTGGGGGGAGCAACCTTAAAGGTCTCATTTTCTGACTTTTTGTGTTTTAACCAAATGATGCATTAATTAAGTTTTTTGCATAGAATATATATATATATATATATATATATATATATATATATATATATGTGTATATATCTATATATATATATATATATAGATAGATACACACACACACACATATATGCAGCATAAATGTGCTGGACAGCATTTAATGTAATGTAAAGACATTAAATGCTACAGGTACTTACATAACACAATATTCATACACAACATGCACAATAAGAATATTTCTTTGCTTTTTTTGGCAAATAAATGAAATAAAAATAAATGAAGCATCAGTATGCTACCACTCTGCACAGTATCAGAAGTATATACATATTTACAACACTGAATCATATTTTGATGGTTTCTGCAGTCATGTCCAGTGAATCAATGATATTTCCATTTGAGGAAGATATCACACAATCATCAATGGTGCTAGAATTGCATATTACTATGAACCTATGGCATTATCAAAGACAAAGCCATAGAACAGTTCAGAATGATATAACTACATGTGCCAAGATATAACTTACTTGCTGACATATAAGTGTTATCCAGCTCCCTCTATTCTGCTTGGACTGTGCTGATGCCAGTCTTGTAAGTAAAAACATCAAGGTCAGTCATGTACAGTATAACAGGAAAAGACATAAAAGTTTTACCTGTTATCAAGTTGCAAATCTATTTGCTATGAGCAGCTATCAGTCTGTCATGTCTCTCAATAACACTTGAGATATGCAAAGAGAGTGTTCTACTGTTTGGTGCTCCTCCGAATGTAACAGTACTATCGACATAAGCTATGAAATACAGTGTCACAATGGGAATTCCTATCAGCAGGTGTCACAATGATACATCAAGAGCACTACATACTTCATGAGTTGCAGAGACCTTGTCCATACAAAGATAGATGAGAAGCAGTCACAGAAATTATTCTGAAACACAAATCAGTCTATGTTTCTATCAACAAAGTCCAAGAGGGTAGCATCTTTTAGAAAAAGAGATGTGCAAGAACAAGGGGACACAATTTGAAGATAGAGGGGGGACGGCTCAGAGGTAATGTGAGGAAGTATTTTTTCACAGAGAGGGTTGTGGATGCATGAAACAGCCTCCCGGAGGAGGTAGTGGAGTCAAGAACAGTGGGGGAATTCAAGAATGCATGGGACAGACATAAGGCAGTCCTAGTGGGGGGTAGGAGGAAGTAAGCTGTTGGTTAACTAGGATCTGCAGCTTATCTGTTAGGTAGGAAAATGGGCAGACTAGGTGGGCCAAGCGGTCCTTATCTGCTGTCAAATTCTATGTTTCTATGTTTCTAAAGACAAATACGTGTGATGAATCAGCATCTTTCAACCACATGTGCCAAGATATTACTTACTTGCTGTCACATAAGTGCTGTTACATAACTGCTGTGCAGCTCCCTCAAGTCTGCTTAGACTGTACTCATGGCAGTCATGTTAGTAAGTACATCAAGGTCACTTATGTAGAACATAACAGTAAAAGACATACCAGCTTTAGCTGTTAATAGCTCGCAAATGAATTTGCTATGGACACAGATGAGTGTCAAATCTGCCTCAATAACAGACCATACAAACAACAAAATTATCATACTGTTTTTGTGGTCCTCCAACAATAGAAATGTAGAAACATAGAATCTGATGGCAGATAAGGACTGCTTGGCCTACCTAGTCTGCCCATTTCCCTAAATAATGGATAAGCTGCATATCCTAGCTAACCAACAGCCTACTTCCTCCTACCCCCCACTAGAATTGCCTTATGTCTGTCCCATGCATTCTTAAATTCCTCCACAGGTTTTGACTCCATGACCTCCTCAGGAAGGCTGTTCCATGCATCCACAACCCTCTCCGTGAAAAAATACTTCCTCACATTACCTCTGAGCCGTCCCCCATCCTTCAAATTGAGCCCCCTTGCTCTTGCACATCTCTTTTTCTAAAAGATGCTACCCTCTTAGACTTTGTTGATTCCACTGAGGTACTTAAAAGTTTCTATCATGTCCCCCCCCTTCCTTTCCTAGAGGGTATACATATTAAGCTCCTTCAGTCTCTCTGCATATGTCTTCTGGTGCAGACCCTGCACCATTTTAGTTGTCCTCCTCTGGACAGCCTCCATCCTGTCTATGTCCTTGAGGAGATGGGGTCTCCAGAACTTCATACAGTACTCCAGATGGGGTCTCAGCAACTGTCTGTACAGAGGGATAACAACTTCCTGTTTTCTACTGGTGATGCCTCTCCCTATTCATCCCAGTATCCCTTCAGCCTTTCTTACTGCCTTCTCACATTGCATACCCACCTTTAGGTCATCTGATATGACTACCCCCAGGTCCCTTTCCATTTTTGTTGTTGTTAGTATCTCACCCCCATTGTGTACTCTTCCCCTGAGTTTTTGTTTCCCAGGTACATTACTTTGTACTTCTTTGCACTGAATCTAAGCTGCCATACATTTGACCATTCCTCCAACCTTGCCAAGTCCCTTCTCATCCTTTCCACCCCACCTTGTGTATCAACCCTGTTGCAGATCTTTGTGTCATCTGCAAAGAGGCACATTTTTCCTTCCAGTCCCTCTGCAATGTCACTTATAAAGGATCCATGACAGGAGCTCGACAAAATGTTTGTCAAACGCCCCATCAGCGACACCAGCAGGTTGACTGCATTCTGCTGTTGACTGTCCATCCTTGTTTTCTTCGGGGGGCTTTGCCCCTGAAACCCCCACATGGGGGACTGTGCACCCAACACCACCTCACTTAAAAATTATCAACTCCAAGTCAGAGCTGATTGGGGGGGTGCAGGACCCCCGACAGACAGCGCTGGGTTCCAGCAGGTTTCCCACAGTGGCATGGCACTGTAGTTGCTGTGCGGGACGTTGCTGGTGAAATGTCACTGTCAGGGGGGTAACTGACTTATAAAGACATTGAAGAGGACCGGTCCCAGTACTGAACCCTGTGGTACCCCACTAGTAACCCCCCTTTCTTCAGAGTGGACTCTGTTTACTATTATACTCTGCATCCTGTTGTCCAGCCAATGTTTTACACAGGCTACCACCTCAGGACCCACTCCAAGGCTGGCTAACTTGTATATTAATCTTTTGTGTGGGACTGTGTCAAATGCCTTGCTAAAGTCTAGGTAGGCCATGTCCACAGCCCCTTCCTGGTCTACTACTTATGTCACCCAGTCAAAGAAATCTATTAGATTTGTTTGGCATGACCTTCCCACTGTGAATTCATGCTGCCTTAATCCTGTGCCCTGTTGGCCTCTAGGTACTCAACAGTTCTTTCCTTCAAAAGTTATTCCATCATTTTCCCTACCACTGAGGTCAAACTAACAGGTCCGCAGTTTCCTGCCTCTGCCCTGCTCCCACTTTTGTGAAGTGGAATCACATCCACCCTCCTCCAGTCCTCAGGCACCAACCCATCCTCCCATGATTTGTTAAAGAGGGTAGTCAATGGTGTCACTAGCACTAATGAGAGCAAACACGACATGCTTCATAGCAACTGGAATAGAGTCCCTAAAAGTTTCATAGCAGTACTTCCAGGTTACAACAGACTCAATGATACTAACATACTAACATACTAAAATGCCAGCAGAATAGGCCTAACGGTCTTTCGTGTCTGCTCGTTTGGTCAGCCCCCACCCTGGGTGCTGACCTTGCTGTCCCCCTCGCCTTTTCTGGCTTCTCCCTTCCCAGTTCCGGATATTCTTGCTGCATTGGATTTTGCTTCCTGAACCCTTTCCCTGTACCTGTCCCACCTCCTCTTGAACCCCTCCACTGTCTCTGCCTCCACCAGCCCCCTAGGTAGTGCATTCCATGGCTCCACCACCCTCTCAGTGAAGTAGCACCTCCTCCTTTCTCCCCTGAATCTTCCCCCCTCCAGCTTCCACCCATGCCCTCTAGTGGCCCCTTCCTCCTTCCTTCGAAGCACCCTGACTGTTCCTCCCCTATTTACCCTCTTCATGTACCTGAAGACCTCTATCATGTCCCCCCGGTCCCTTCTCTCTTCCAATGTGTACATATTTAGCTCTTCGAGCCTCTCCTCATAGGTCCTGTCCCCCAAGCCCCAAATCATTTTGGCTGCCTCCTCTGGACCCTCTCCAGGAGGTTAATGTCCCTCTTAGTGTGTCCCAAAACTGCACGCAGTACTCCAGGTGCGGCCTCACCAAGCAGTTATACAGAGGGAGTATCACTTCCTCCTTCTGGAGGTGATCCCTAGTGATGCATCCCAGCATCCTGTTGGCCTTGGCTGCTGCCTCCTACAAGTCTCAGAGTTGTTCATCTTGACATCCACCACCACCCCCAGGTCCCTCTCAGCCATTGAGACTTGTAGTATTCCCCCAGGGTGTACACTTGGCCTGGGTTTCTGGCCCCCAGGTGGAGTACCTTGCATTTCCCTGCATTGAACCTCAGCTTCCACTTTCTAGACCATCTTTCCAGAGCCTCCAGGTCCCACTGCAGGGCCACCCTCCCCTCCTCCCCATCCACCACCGCCCCCAGTTTCGAGTCATCTGCAAAGAGACTCATCTCACTCCTGATTCCTGTCCTTATGTCAGATACGTAGGCGTTGAACAGAAGGGGCCCAAGGACTGATCCCTATGGGACCCCACTAATGACCCTCCTTGGGGATGAGACTATCCCACCAACTACGACCCTCTGGGCCCGGTCCTGGAGCCAATTGCCTATCCATCTGATCATCTGGTTCCCACCCCCATTTCTCCTAGCTTATCCAACAGGCTCACGTGAGGAACAGAGTCAAATGCCTTGCTGAAGTCTAGAAAGAGGACATCCACTGGTCTACCTAGGTCCAAGGCACTTGTCACCCAGTCATAGAACTCCACCAGGTTTGTCTCACACGATTTCCCTGGGATGAATCCATGCTGTCTATTGTCCAGGCACCCTGACTTATCCAGGTCCCCCCCAGCCTCTCCTTGACAATGCCCTCCATCACCTTGCCCACCACCGATGTCAGGCTGACAGGCCTGTAGTTCCCTGCCAGCTCCCTTGATCCCCCCTTGTGGATAGGCACTACATGTGCCACCTTCCAGTCTTGGGGCACCCACCCTGTCCTCAGAGAGATGGTGAAAAGCTCTGCCAGGGGTTTCGCCAGGACATCTGCAAGTTCCTTCAGCACTCTAGGATGATCAAAATATATATTGTGGACCCATAACAGATAACAATTGACAACAAAAGTAGTATGTTGTTGTGAATGTGTTTAATGATGGGATACTTTTTATTACCCTTCACAATATGCAGTCTGTAAGCAGAAGTGAAATACCAATGTGGAGCATATGTTTGCATTCTGTGGGTCTCTAATCAAAAAGTCACTCCTCAATGCATTGAGCATTATCTATGTTATAGAGAATGATTACATATGTATCTTTTAGATTCCTGGGTAATCGTTCTCTCATGGTGCACACTGTATCATTGCACTCCACCCATCCACTTCTAATTCTATGCCATGTGACATAATGTCCTGACTTAATAGAAGGTCCATGATGGAAAATGATGGCATGTGTGTCAAACTAAGTGCTTGAGAACATAGTTCTTCCAGCAATTAAATCAGTAATAGGCATGGTAACTATCATGCCTTGAGAGTTGAATTGCTGAAGCACAATGATGATGTATGAGCTGAAGTCAGTCACCCTCAAAGAACAGACAGTACTTCAGCCACATCTGTGACACTCCCAACCAGTGGCAGCATTCCTAAACAATCTAAGGAACTTAACAGATGTTTCTTCAGGAACATAGACAGATAGCCATAGCATGTCATTAGTTTCCTGAGACTCTGTGTCCACATGACAAACAAGTGTACTTGCACACATAGTTAACTGTGAAGTACTGTCTAGGTGGAATCTCATCAACCAAGCTATTCATCACACCCATCATAAATTTAGTGACATCCTGTTGGGCATTATCAGCAAACATCCTCAGTCCAGGATAGTTGGACAGAGTAAGCTGTAGAGGAGTCAAGCTCTGTAAGCAAGGTGCTTGTTCTTGACTACCTCTTATAACTCTTTTCAGTGCATCAGAAAGAGTTGCTGACTTTGCAGCATTCAATAGGTGAACACACTCTTGCATATGCAAAGGAATTTACATTGCAGAATTGGCATAGCAGTTCACTCCAGTGCTATTGTTAAAGATTGGCAGTCTTTCAAGAACAATGCACTTTTTTGCAGGTGGTGACCTGACTTGATCAGCAAGCGACTGATTGCCATGTACAGCAGATGGTAAAGAAACTGAAGTTTTACTCTGTTTTCTTTTCAACTTATGTGTCTAGGAACAGGAATCAGAGTTGCAGTTGGTTGATGTAGTGTACATAGCCAGTTGTATTTCACAATGCATTTCACATCAGCACATACCTTATTCTCTGCAAGGCTCAGTATATGCACATCAGAAAGAGATCTACTCATGATAAAGCAACATGTGCCATACCATCCTTGAAGATTCCCATTCCTATGTCAACAATGGCACTATCAAGGCTAAGTCCTTGTGATTTGTGAACGGACACGGCATAAGCAAGACACAGTGGAAACTGCTTATGCATAACATAGATATCCTTCACAATCTGAAACTTGACAGTGGATCTGTCAATGGGAAAAAGACTGTCATGGTTGTCAATTTGATTATGACAGATTCAACAATTGTGTTCTGTGCATTGTACTGAAAGTCAACAATGTAGCCCATTGCTCCATTAACCAGCCCACGATCAACATCAAGATTTATTTGCAGCATAACACATGCATTCTTGCATAGTGTTAACACAGCTTCCAAGCCAGCAGTCTGTGACACATCAGCTGTGAGTTCTTTCAGTCATTCAAACATTTTTGTTACCATTGTATGTGTTACACTAACACCATCAATCGCATCAAGTGATATAAGTATAACAATAGGTGGTTGTTCTCTTTGTAGCATGATCTGGTTAAACTCAGCACATTGTTTTAGTCTCGGCAATAAGCACACAATATGTTGTTCACTGCTCTGCAGCTGTGTACATAGCTTGCATGCTTCCTGCATAGATATCTCTTTTGTGCTGATAACTCATTCTCTTAGCATTTGTAAATGAGAAGCTGATAAACTACCGATCTGAGCCTCATCAAGTAATGCTTCATAAGATATACCACCTCTCTGTCACATATTCTGAAACAGTTCAACATAAGAGAAGAACTCCCAGAAATTAACTCCACCTATGTACCCAATGGTCTTCTTAGCTTCCTCCACTGAAAGAATAGAGAAGACATGTTGGCCATTGACAGGGGTCAGTTGGAGAAGATCTCCAAAGACAGCAATGCCTTTACCACCAAACAGTACATCACAATCACTGCTCACTATCTCCTGTAGACATAGGTGAATGTATGTAAGAAGAATGTTGGAAAGCATGCTGATTTCATCAATGATCAGACAACATTCTGTACTTTCCAGTTTTGCCATGCTCAACTGGCAGCATAAACAGCCCATGGAGAGTGACACCACCTATGTTGTAAACTGCTAGGTCAGTTGGAGCAGATACTATCACAGATGTTGGTGTGTCAGTAAATCTATGTACACCTGCACTTATTGCTTCATTCACAAAGTTTTTCCCAGTGCCAGCAGCACCACTGACAAACATCCTAACTGGGATATTTTTGTCACACAAACATTCCTTTTAATGATGTGTCACACCATGCTGAACAGCATGCATCACCGCAGCATAGACAACCTGTTGATGAGCATTCAGTTCATCTACAATGTTGATCGATTTATTAGCAAAGTGCATGCTTTGCTGCATAGCACTTTCTATCTCTGACATCAACACAATTGGGTCATTTTCAGGCAATGGAGCACCAATTGCTCCTTCGCCCTCAGGATCAACCATGTCCTGTGAGTTCCCTGGGGTATTATCTTCCAGTTGTTGCCTTGCTTTGTCAAGTTGTTCTTTCTCAAGGTCCAGTCTCTTTATATATGCAGCTGACACTTCAGTTTTGAAAGAATAATAGCTCAAATTGAACGGCTCTTCAAATGTGTCACATGTACCTTTCAAAGTACCCTCATCTGTCCAAGGCTAAAACAGAAATAAAAGAGCAAAATAGTAGTGCTCTTTACTTTCTGTGATTGTCAAGCTCAGTTTACAGTGGTCAATCAACCACAGTTTACACCTTTTCACCAGAGTCCCATCTAGGCCTGACACCTTGTATATGTTCTTTTCATGTCAGAAGGGACACCCCATTTGTACTCATACCATTGAGCAAACTCAAACAAACAAATAAAACATCCATGGCACTATGGTGCTGTGGACAGTAGTTATCAATCAGGTTGGTCTTCAGTATGTTTGTAGATGTTGGTCTGGCTGCAGCAGGGTCTTCAATCTCATCATGACTTCTAAGTACATGATGTCCCTTCTCTTTAAAGTTCACATTCAAGTAGCGGATTGACTCAGACTTCCCATACAGACAGGTACTTGTAAGACGGTCACTAGCCTCATATGCACCACACTCACAGTGTGACATAGTTCTCAAGCCAAGTGAGCACAGTCGAGAAGAGATAGACCTGTTGCAGTTAGACAAGTCTTCCCATAGTTCTTGTAAACAGGTTTGCTCATGCTTCACGATATATAAAGTAACATATCTCACCAGAGCCACTGAATTATCAGCAACATACTGAACATCAATGTTGGCCTGCCACATCAACAACAGAGGAGGGCTGTAATCATTGATGTATAATTCTGACTCCCTATGGGGCAGCTCATACACGTGTTTTGTGGATTTTGCCTTCAAATGATCTCACATGGCAGAGAAAACATAATTTAGACATGCACTCATACAGACTCATCTTGGGAATCCAAACTGGCACCTTGAATACCAGTTCCCTCTGTTTTTTACCTTTCTGTGACAGTATTTGCTACACAACTGTCACTGAAATTTCTGGACCAGCTTCAACATTATTGGGCTGTCACACCGGTCAGGAATCTGGCACGTCACATGCCTCATAATGAAGCTTAGAATATCAGCTTCATCACTATCACCAAACTGTGGAGCATCTTTCACGCACAACAACATGTGCATATGGGGTGCTCCTCATGCTTGGTATTCCATCCTCCAAAAATAGTGCTCAACTATACCAAGAGGCGGGTTGGTTTTGGAGAGTATGAATTATAACAGTGCCTGAAACTGGTGCAGAAAGTATTGTGACACCGAGACTGGATCCAGTGAACATATTTCACCAAGAGTCATGCTCTGTATGCCATCCACATCTGAGTTAGCCCACCTAAGCAGGTCAACCAAGTCATCCCAGTAGTATTCTACACAACTGAATATGATGAACCATGTCTCTAGACCAAACTCTCTTTGCATACACATAATCTCAGAGTGCCGTCTATACCAATACTCTTTGGTACCATGCATGCAGAACAGAATTGAAGAAAGACTAGCTTGCAGTATTTCATCTCTGTTCGCCAATCTGCAGATCAACTCTGCAGCTGTCATATTGTTAAATTATGTACTGAGTTGCAATGTGTGCACAATGCTCACAGACAGAATGCTAAGTTCACTCTCCCTCAAAAGATGAATGAGATATGATATACTTCTACGGAAATTCCCATCTGAATGCAGTAGTCTTGAAATGCTGTACTCAGCTCCAGGAACCCATACATCATGATCATCCAGACATCCACCTGTACCATGTGGAAATAGATCAGGAAAGCAATGTGCCTCAAGTGTACTCTCCCAGATACTCACAGGATTCCCCTCGACCTGTTTCATCTGGTACAAATCTATATTATCCACAACTGGGTCCTTCCCATGCAAAGGGTGGATAGTGTATTGTTCATACGCATTTTCATTGGTGGCAACCTCTACTTTTTCAATCATAGTCTTTGAAGACTCAGACACATCAGCCTGCATCTGAACATCAGCAAAAGTTGCTATGTCAATGTCCTTATAGAGTGAATTATGTTGTTAAAGGTACTGCAAAGCATGCTTGACCTTTTCAAGATTTACAATCTTTTGCCATATTGTTTTGGTTTTAGTTGGAACACCATTTACCAGAATGACAACACTATTCTCTCTAGTGTGTATGTTCTCTTGCAGAGGCAGATACATAACAGAGCCCTTTAATGACCTAATGAGCTCTTTTTTAGGCAAATCTTTCATTTTGGTGATCAGCTTCAGAATGGTTTGAAATGGCTTCATTGTCTGGATTAAAATTCTCTCAAACAAATTCAATCCAGCAATCTCTGCAGGGGTATTCTGTACTTCCATGACATTTAGTATAGACCGAAGAGGCAAAGTGTCAGACTTAAGCTTATGATAACAGTATGTACATAGTGACAATGTGCCCTGTAAAGTAGAGTCTAACTTCAGAAGCAAATATGTAGCCAGATGATCCCACATCTCATTCCATTGTGCAATATTGTACAGGTCAACAGTAAGGGACTGTTCTTTGTAAAACAGCCATTCACAGGAGACACACACAATGGAGTCTGCCCTTTAAGGGGAAGACCAAGTTGTCCTGGTGCACCCCTTCCCTCGAGCTGAAGATGGTGTGCTCAGAAGGGGAGAGGGAAGGGAAGGGGAGGGGTAGAAAAACAGAACAATAGGCAGGAAAAAGGAAGGGGAGGGGCTAAGGGAGGTACATAATGGGCAGCACAGGAGTGGTTCAGCCACTTTTGCCGAAGTTTTGATTTGATTCAGACTACAGCACATTAGATTGCCATTGATTTCAGTGCACTAGGAGAATCAGGTAAGGAAACAGCTACAAACATCCAAAAAAAAAACGAAAGAATGCTTTTAGGCATTTATGGGATTGCTCATTTTAAAAGATAATAAACAACTGTATGAATATTACTGTGGATGGTAGGCGATACATGCAGAGTGTGAGGAACAAAGGATGGACAAGCAGCATGTGCAGTTTGTTGGCCATGGGGGACTAGCAGACAGAATGGGAAAGAGAGGGGTGCCCTGGTACTGCAGGGTGGCGGTGCTAACTTATGCATATTTTCCTGGGTTTTTCAAGTTAAAAGGAGATTTTTGGCACTGCCTGTGGCTGTAGATCTGTGAAAGGGATAAAAAATGTTTCCACGGTCTCTGTGTAATGTCTGAAGCAGTTTTTCCAAAGTCTTAGCAGTTTTGAATTGGGGCTTGCAGTGCCCAGTTATAAGCAGTAAAGCTGGTGGTGGCTGAAGCATTATTCCCTGTTCATGTTGGTACGAAGGGGATCGCTTGTTGCTTGAGTGCCTGATTGCTGGGTTGGTTCCAACAGATGAGTCGGGAGTGGAGTTAAGGTTTGGCCCAGGTGATTAGGAGGGGAGCTCTGAATGCGATGAGGGATCGCAGCAGGCACTGTAGCTTTTTGGACTGAAGAGGAGGGCTGGAAGGCCGTGAGGGGAAACAAAAAACAAGAAAAGGTTTGTTGTTTTAAAAACAAAAAGAAAAGGAGAAAGAAAAGGAAGCGAGAGAGAGTGGGGGGACTAATTTGGGACAGGCAGAGGTGGCCACGTGGCGTGAAGTCACACGCCATCCCCACCGAGCATTTTCTCTTGTTGGCTGGGAGTATTTGAAAAAAAGGGAGACGCAGTAACTTGCAGGCCAGTCCACACAACAAGTAAGGGGAGAGGGAGCAATGGCACATGCGAGGGAAGCAAGGGGCAACGCGAGCGCATCGGGGGGCACCCTCAAGGAATTGAGGCATTTTTGATGCTGGAGGGATAGCGGGAGGAGCAGTTAAAAAAAAAGGCCCACCGTTAGCGAGAGCCATGTTGGGGGATGGAAGCAGAGACCTACAGGAGTAGGCCGGCGAGCGCACACGTGGCGTTACGTCACACGCCAGGGGCTTCTTGGCACAGCGGGTTGGCTGTTTGGAGCATGGCGTTTTTGGATCAAATGGAACAGTGAATTGTACAGTGAGAATGGGGCACAGAAAAGGGATGGGAGGGCAGGGGGTGGGCCCTATATAAAAAAAAAAAGAATAAGAATAAAAGAAATAAGAGGGGGATAGGTAGGGGAGCCGGGAGAGGGAAATAGGGGCCAATTTCAGATTGGCTGGGACAGGAACAAATGAAGGCAAGTTGGCCTAACCATATGGATGGATGATTACAAAGGGATTAATAAGAGAATTTTCTCAGTTGTCATTACAGATCTCACAGGAAAAAAGGAGACATGGCACCAAAGAAGAGCAGACCTTCCAAAGAGGACACCTACAGGGCTATCATAGAGGTGGCTGATAAAGCTAACAGAAAGTGGCAGATGGTGGAAGGGGAGGAACCAGGCATTCTGGGGAGAAGCAGAAAGTGAGGAAGGGAAAAGGGAGCAGAGAAAAATGTCAGGCTGGGAGGCTACACAGCCCACCTAGAGTGCAGCCACTGGTACCTCCCAGGGTGGCTAGTCCAGTACCTTTGCACCCTGTTGAACCAGTACTGTTAGTACCTCCCCTTGACCAGATAGTGTTTCCCCCGGTGGAGCCCAGGCTGAAGCCCCTCAGCACAGTGGTTCCTCCTCACCAGCTAGATGTACAGCCAGTCATCCAGCCACAAGGGGACAGCTCAGGGCATCACAATGACAGCAGCCCACAAGGAATGGACAGGATCACAGGTCATGTATCGGGTTTGGTGGGAGAAAGCATAAAGGAATATATAGGCCAAATTATTTCAGTGCTCGGGATAGGGGGTTTGGGTCAGATGGAGGCTGCACTGGTGGAGATTAGATCAGACAAAGAGTTGCTGAAGGAAGGGGAAAAGAGAATACAGAATGAGAGAAAAGGGACAAGGGAAATAAGAACCCCAGGAATGAGAATAGAGGAGCATGTTCTGCTGGCTACAAAAGAGAAAATATGGAAGGGGGAGTATGTGGATATTTTTGCCTTAGTGAGCCAAGAAGCAGCAGCAAAATACGATGAAATGGAGAACATAGGAAAAAGCGAGATGGCAGCAGTCATGGTTTTGTTGGGGAAGAAAGAGGAGAATAAATTTACAAAAGGGAAAACTTGGGATGGATGGTTTGTAGGTTTTGTCACTTACTCGGTGATAGTGATGGAGAAGAAGCCAGAGCTGGACATCCCATTCATCACGTACTTCCTGATAATAAGATTGGCAAAGGCCAAGGGAGGGGTGGGATGGATTTATTGCAATGAATTCTTTTGGCAAAGAATGGCGATGTATGGGGATGTAAGGTGGGACACAAAACAGTTAGATCTATGGATCAGTCCACGCCAGAAGGAGAGATGGGTAAAAAGGGGACGATTCCACAGAGATGTTGTTGGGGCTACAATAGGGCCTTTTGTTCCTGGCTACAATGCTGCTTTCATTGCACATGCTTGAAATGTGGGGGATCACACCCAGCGAGCAGATGCAGAATGACATGGGCTCAAGGAGCTCAAGGGGCAGGAGCACACGAAACCGGGCAACAGTTTTTTCTGGAGGGACAAGGGTATAGGGGTCAGGCATGGAACAGAGGAGGAGAAGCAGAGGGCATGCAGGTAGGGGGGGCCAGTCTTATTCTTATTCAACAGCAAGGCCAGTGGATGAGCAAGGTGAGGGTTTTGGGGGGGAAGGATGGAAAGTGGACAGGGGATCAATTTGAAGAGGCAAGCACTCCCATTAGGATAGATGCATGGGAGGAGTGGTTGGAGAGATACTCAAATAGAAAGGTGGCTGAGATGATCAAAGAAGGCTTTCAGACAGGTTTTCCATTACAATGCGTGGGCCCGAGGCAGGCAAGTGAGGCGAACAACCTGGGTTCAGTAAAAGGGAAAGAAGAAATTTTAAGATGAAAAATGGATAGTAAAATAGCAGCAGGGAGGGTAGAAGGGCCATTTGACCCCCTCCCTACTGCAGAATATGAGAATTTCTCCATTGGGTTTGGTCCCTAAAAAGCAGCAGGGAGAGTACAGGGTGATTCACCACCTGTCATTTCTTGAAGGGGACTCAGTGAATGATTTCATCAGTGAGGAGCATAGCAAAGTGACATATGCCACATTAGAAGAAGCAGTACAAGCCATCAGAGCAATGTCTGATGCATGGATGGCAAAAACAGATATAGAGTCCACTTTTAGATTGCTTCCAGTTAGGAGAGAGGACTGGGACCTGTTGGGTTTTAAAATAGGGGGACAATACTATTTTGACAAGGCAATGCCTATGGGAGGTTCCATAGCATGTGCTACATTTGAAGCATTCAGCACCTGCTTACAGTGGATATTTCAGGAAAAAAATGGTTACAGGATGGTCATTCACTATTTGGATGATTTCCTTTTAATAGGCAGCAGGAAAGAGGAGACAGACAAAATGTTGTCCAGTTTCCAGGGTCTATGCAGAGAATTAGGGGTTCCCCGGCACCAGAGAAGATGGAAGGTCCCAGTAAGGTTTTAGAATTTCTGGGTATTGAAATAGATGCCCTGAAGGAGGTCTTTAGGTTGCCAGACAAAACAGTACCCAAGTTGAAGGAGCTGATTAAAGTGCATACAAGTAGAAGGAGAATACAGCTAAAGAGGGTTTAACAGGTCTTGGGACACCTGAACTTTGCATGCCGGGCTATTGGCCCAGGGAGGACCTTCACAAAATGATTAGCTAGGGCCACAGTGGGCATAACCAGGCCACACCACTGGGTAGACATGTCAAAAGGAGTTAAGGAAGACTTTAAAGTATGGGAGAAGTTCCTCAGGAGCCATAACGGGTGCTCCTTTTGGCAAGATGACTGGGTATATAACACAGACCTTGAACTTTATACTTACACAGCAAGGGGCCTCGGCATGGGGGGCTATTTGAGGGGCAGATGGTTTGCAGAACCATGGCCTACAGAATGGGTAAGGGAGGGGAAAGTAAAGGACATAACACTGTGGGAGAGCATGCCTATTTGGGTCTGCACCTTGGTGTGGAGTGAAGAGCTACGGAATCAAAAGGTGATATTTTGGTGTGACAACAAGGCAGTAGTAGATGTTTTAAACAACAGAGGAGCTAGGTCAGAAATGGTCATGGAGGTACTACGACAGTTGGTACTAAGGGCCTTAAAATTGAATATGTCCTTCACAGCCAAACACATAGAAGTGGCACACAATACTCTGGCTGACAGCCTTTCCCGTCTGCAGCTGTATCATTTCTAGAGGCTGGCACTGACAGCAGAGGAGCAAAACACCCATACCAACGAACATCTGGGACGTTGGCAAGAGGGAGCAGAACTGTTGTTTCACAGCTCATGGTCACCAAGGACTCTGAGGGCCTCATGAGGGGCCTGGCAGGTGTTGCAGACATTCAGGGTGACACATCACATGGAGGTAAGTAGGCCACTTACAGAAGAACAGCTAGGAAAATTTACAGTGGAGCAATGGAAGAAGGGAACCACCCACACAATGATGGGAGTGTATTTAGCAGGGATTAGTTTGGTCTGCAGCCTGAGGTGATGGAAGAACCCGATGAAGTCAATGTTAATTAGAAGGGTGATGCAGGCATGGGGAAGATTAAAGCAAAGAAGTGCAGACAATAGGTGACCATTAGGGGAACAGTGGCTGGCGAGACTAAAAGGAGCATTACCGGCAATCTGCAGATCAAAGGACAAAGCCCAACTCTTCCTTATGATCTATCTGGTAATGTTTGCTGGGGCCATGAGAGTGAGTGAGGCAGTAGGACATGGCAGAGTGGACGAAGAAGGGGGGGTTGGATTGGGAGGACATAAGCTGGGGGATGAATGAGATACAAATCAGGATAAAGAAATCAAAGACGGATCAAGGGGGACAGGGTTGTACGGTAACCCTGAAGGCTCGGGTAGATGGCACACTGTGCCCAGTGAAAGCTTTGTGGGCTTATACCGTGAGAGTGAGTGGGTAGAACCGAGAGGTTATTTGTGCAACGGAGATGGAAAAAAGGTCACAAGTTATCAGGTCACAGCCATGCTTAAGAAGGGCATGCAATTTCTGGGGGAGGACCCATGTAATTATTCATCTCACTCTCTCTATGAATAGAGGCTGCTTCTCAGTGGGCAGCAGCAGGGGAAATGGTGGCTAATATGTTGGATAAGGGACGCTGGTGGTCTGCCAGTTACAAGAGATACATTCGAGCACTAAAGTATGGAGACTAACGTATCATCTGTGTTTTCTTTTGCAGACACGAGCTATCAGGGAGGAGGGCATACAGCTGGAAAATGGAAAGGAGCCAATGAACAGGTATAAGATTTATTTTGTTTAGATCCTACAGGAAGAGGGAGGATAACGGAAGTCTGGATATGTGGCCACTCCTATATTTATTGGGTGGAAAAGATCGCTGAGAAAAAGGCTGGGGGAAGACAGCTCTACCAGGACGTGAAAAAATGTAGGTTGGTGTGGCGTGGCATCAGAGGGATGAGATGGGGGCAACTGCTTCCAACCCTGAAAGAAATGAAGAAGTGGTGGCCAGTTCCAGACTTAATTATTGTACATCTAGGGGGCAACGACATAGGGGGAAACCGTGGGTGGACACTTACATGCAGATTAAGAGGGACTTGGAATTAATACAGCAGTGGCTGCAAAGGGTATGCCTTGTATGGTCAGATATGATCCCAAGAAGGGTATGGAGGAATGAACACAATCATAGAGTCGTAGACAGGGCCAGAAGGAAAATTAATAGAAAGGTAGGAACGCTGATAAGAAAAATTGGGTGGGCATGTAATACTTCAAGGGGTAGAAGAGTGGGTAGTGGATTTCTACAGGTCAGATAGCATGCACTTGTCAGATCTAGCCTTAGATATGTTTAATACAGAAACTATGGGTTTTATAGAAGCATGGAGGAGACATGCAGAAAAGGGGATATAAAAAAAAAAAGAGCGAAGGAAAAGGAAGAGGTCCCCTAAGCAGTGGGGAACAATATCCTAAATTGAGGAAAGCCGCCAGTCATCCAACACAAGCTAGAGACTGGCTAATGGAAAAAAGGGGGGGAAGGAGGGGAAGGGGGAAAGAAAAAGGAATAGGATGAAAAGAAGAAGAAGCTGAGGAGGAAAAGAGGTCTCAATTCTCAACATTACCTAACAGAAAAAGAGAAGAAGGCACCGAGGTTTTCACCTGGGGGAGCGAGAAGAGGAAGAAAGAGGGATGATCAGAGATTGATATATGTATGCAATAAAATACAATTGTGAAAGAAACTATAATAAAAGATGATGAGATGGAAAATGGAATTATGATATATAATAAATTAATTGCCAGTCTGAGCACAACAACATACAATGGTCTCTGTCTTTTGTGAGGGAAAAGGGGGGAATCCGGGACAATGGAGTTTGCCCTTTAAGGGGCAGACTAAGTTGTCCTGGTGTACCCCTTCCCTTGAGCTAAAGATGGTGTGCTCAGAAGGGGAGGGGGGAAGGGAAGGGGAAGGTAGAAAAACAGAACAATAGGCAGGAAAAAGGAAGGGGAGGGGTTAAGGGAGATTCATAATGGGCAGCACAGGAGTGGTTCAGCCACTTTTGTTGAAGTTTTGATCCCTCCCACCCACCCAAAAAACTATAAAGCATGAGGGGAAGACAGTCAAAAGGGACTATATTTGGGCTGTCAAAGGTGGATGACAGAATGGTCCGGTAGGATGGTTATGGACTGCCAAAGGTGGATGGCAGAGAGGAGGGTGAAAAAAGGGGGGGAAGGAGGAGAGGGAAAGAAAAAGGAATAGGATGAAAAGAAGAAGAAGCTGAAAGAGGAAAAGTGGTCTCGGTTCTCAACGTTACGTAACAGAAAAAGAGAAGAAGAAGGCACCCAGGTTTTCACCTGCAGGAGTGAGAAGAGGAAGAAAGAGGGATGATCAGAGACTGATATATGGATGCAATAAAATACAATTGTAAAAGAAACTATAATAAAAGATGATGAGATGGAAAATGGAATTATGATATATAAAAAATTAATTGCCAATCTGAGCACAACAACATACAATGGTTTCTGTCTTTTGTGAGGGAAAAGGGGGAAATCTGGGACAATGTCAAATTTCTAAGCTTTGCTAATTTCAAATTTAGCAATCTCAGTGCCAAATTTTCTTAGCAATTGTGACTCTTGCACTGTGCCAGTCTGTATCATATCTATGCTACCATCAGTATCAATAGCTTTCCTCAACTTATTTTTTTGTTGTAATTCTCTCATAAGTTCAATGATACCATCAACATCTCCATCATTTAACAAGAATCAAAACATGTGAAGTCTCTAACAACAGATCTTACATGATACAGCTGTTGTACAAATCTCCACATCCCGGAGTTGTGCACAGCAATCATGCAAAAGTGAATGTCCCATCAAACCACTAAAAAGTCTAATATTGCACTTGTCAATAGAGGCAAACAGTTTGTGTCTTAAACATCTTTTTGTGTCTAAAAACATAAAAAAGAACTTTTCAATTACAGGGAATGATTCTTTCCTGATATTGCACATTTCATGACAAGACCATTTCCTAGCACATGACTTCCTTTGTGGGATATCTTCAGAAGTGACATTTTCCTCATCCATGACATTATCATCATGTGACACAAGTAAATGTTCTGAACTTTGTCACATACATCCAATGTCACAGTCACATTACAGTTGTGAACATTGTATGTTTCCTCCTAAAATGTGCTTCAGAATGCTCACAATGCATCCACTTCCCTTCAAACACTGATCAAAGATGTTCTCGCTAAGTGTTCAAATGTGATTAGTCTATTTCTCATGTCTTCAATTTTGGGCTCAGTTTATCAATGGCTGACATCATAACAGCCCACAACTGTGAATGTATGTTCACGGCCATATTCACAAAGCGCCTTGCTCACAAATGCAGTTTCATGAGAGAAAGTTTTCTTTTAACTCTCTTTCCGTTGCACCTGACAACTGCTGAAATAAAAAATTCAGTCTTAGGAGCATGTACCATTTTTATGAAGAAACGGGTTTTACTGTGATGCCCAGAACCACAACTGTCACCAACACCAATTTTGTGTGTTTCACAGAGCTAGCACTAATAGCCTTTGAGGTCATAGTGCAGGTCCTTCCAGTTAAACAGACTTTTTCTTTTATTCTTCAATACCAGTTTCCCAGAACAAACACATTTTTTACATATGCATATTTTTAGACACTGCACCAGAAGAAGAAGAAATCTCACTTGTTTTCTGTTTATGAGAAATACTAGTTTTCTATTCTGACATGACAGGGAGCCACCAAGATATCTGTTTTGCTGTGAAACTGGGTGCACTTTTCATACAGCAGTCATTTCTATAACTCTTCTTGAACTGTATTAGTCTGTTTTTCTTCATAAGTAATACCTATAACCAAAAAAAAAGAAATAGATTAAATGACAATTGGGATACATAAATCAAAGAACAATATACCACCCACTTTAAATAGTTTGAAAGAAATAACTCTACGCATGCTTAGCAACAGTTATATGACACACCAGCGTGAAAGTTCACCCTGCTAGAAATATTTGTCTCTTTGTTTTATGGAGTTGCACATTTTTTTTGCTGGGTCTTTTTCTTTTGTTACTAGTAATGCACACAGGTAGGATTCACAAAGTAATTATGGTCTTTGCAAATCGAATTCCCTGATACAAATGAGGTGTTCCAATCGCAAACAGTGGTATTCACATCAGACATACTGGATGAAGCTCATAGTGCATCTCCTGTCTTAATAACACAGTTATGCCCACCAGTAGAAGTACCAGCATAACCCTAGGCAGGCTGTGAAAACAATGCACCAGCTTAATCGCACAATGCTCTGTGTACAATGTTGGAATCTAGAGTCAGCAAAATGTAAATGGCTCACTATACATGCATGGTACAATAGGAAAATTCATTATGGAGCCATTTTCATTTCTCTTCCAGACTTCCACCTGGCATAATGTGGTGTGCACCCAGCAATAGCCACAGCCACATAAATCCCATTGAGGCAACGTGCACCTCAAAACATGTCCCCAACCCATTTGCCAGGCATCAGCATGCACTTAACACAGTCCCTGTGCTCAACAGCCCCCCCAATCCACCCCAACCCCCTGCTGTAAATGGCACACCCTACATTGCCAATGCCATGCCTCAAGAAAACGAACTTCCTGCCCAGATCCCAGCCTTCAAGTTGTACTCTGCAGTGCCAGACACATGCACATAGAAACCCCAGAACCTACCTGTAGTTCCAATGTACAGCCACAGCAAGTGGAAGAACCATCCTGTACAAAGCATTCCTGTATCCACACCCCATCACGCACACAACTACACCAGATTGAAAATCCCCTGTCATTCCAGCAGCCTTCCACTTCATCAACCAGTTGTGCACTGTCAGCACACTGTGTTCCCCTGGCCCCATCAGATCCCAAAGGCCAATGGGCACCACAGCCTACCTGCACACTGTAACAGCCACCCACCAACAGAGCTGTATGAGATTGGCAAGTACTGTACTACTGCAAGTGAATTTGTAGACTATGTTCACCAATTGCTGTCCAGTGAACACTGTGCACTGTCATAGTAGTCTCTGTCATGGGGAAGGAGTGTGGGGGATGGAACTGGGTTGTTTTAAATTGAAGTAAATATAACATTAACAACACTGCCCACTCTGTTGGCATAAAGACAAAATCTTTTTTTATCAACACTGCCTGAATAAAAGTAAAAAATTACATTGATACCATTCACCCATAGTGCATAGAAATCTTATTGTTAACCTTTAAATACGTTATTCCCATACAATTAAACGAGCTAACATATTCAAAAATGCAGTTTCTGGAAATTATGTCACAAATGAGGATTTTGCAGGCTCACAATCAAGGATCTTTGTTTGTGACTCACTCATGATCAAGGATTTGACATGCTCACAAAATGGGATCATCAAGATTCTCATGATCAAGGATTATGAAGGCTCACGAAATGGGGTCCCTGTTCGCATGAGTCGTGATCTACGATTTTGTATGCTCATGAATGAGGATCAATATATTTTTTAAACTAAAAAGTAATAAACAATACCCAACTGTAACCTATAAAGCCCCCAAATGACATGCAAAGGTATATTAACCCAATCATAACAATTTAAAAACATGTATTTTTAAATTTAAAAATATTAATCCCCTATTCTCATTTCTCGCACTAATCTCATGATCAAGGATTTTGTAGGCTGGCAAAATGGGATCCCCATTTGCACTAGTCACGACATCGATTTTGTATGCACACAATCAAGGATTGATATTTTTTTTTAAACAAAATGTAGTACAAATATTGAATCCTAACCTTTAAAAACCCCAAAAGCCATACAAAGGTGTAGTAAACCAATCATAAAAATTAAAACATATATTTTTTAATTTAAAATATAAATTTCCTATTCTCGCTTCTCATGATAATCTCAAAATCAAGGATTTTGTGGCTCATGAAATGGATCCCCCTTTGCATGAGTCGCAATCAACAAATTTGTATGCTCATGAATGAGGATCAATATATTTTTTTAACAAAAAATGTAGTAAAAATTTCGAATCCTAACTTATGAAACCCCCAAAAGCCATACAAAGATGTACTAAACAATTCATAGCAATTAAAAACATGTATTTATTAATTAAGAAATATGAATATCCTATTCTCATTTCTTGCAGTATTCTCGAGGGCAAGGAGTTTTGTTGCTCGCGATATAGAATCCCCGTTCACACGAGTCGCGATCAAGAATTTTGTATGCTCACAAATGAGGATCAATACTTTTTTAAAGATAAAAATGAAGAAAAATTACCAAATACTAACCCATAACACCCCAAAAAGGCACACAAAGTTGTATTTAACCAAAAATAACAATTAAAAACATGTATTTTATCCTTTAAAAATAATTGATCTCCACTTCCCAATCCTCGTGATATTCTTGAGATCAAGGATTTCATAAGCTCGCGAAAGGGGATACCCATTTGTCACGGGTCACAATCAAGGATTTTGCATGTTTGTGAACAAGGATTTGAATAACTACAGGAAATGAGCTTTTTGTACCAATCAGAATGCAGGCAACAATGGGAAGTTGGACATCTTGGATTTTGCAGTACTACAGCTCAGATTTTACTACAAAAAAGTGAGTAACCTCTTATATCATCAAGCATTTAAAACACTTTTCCCTTGCTTTAGCACCACCAATGTTATATTTATCAAAATCAGAATTTGTGAGCTTTTAAATGCTGTACTCCATAATTCTGTAAAATCTATCATTTTGGCTTAAAAGGCAGTTTAAGCTAGGCATGTTGCATAGTTTTTCTGTGGTACAAGTTTTTACTACATTCAGACAACATTAAACACCACTGATTAAACATATTATTAATGAATGGATTTTCATAAAAACAGAATATATAAAAATTGGATTTTGTGTTTTACTAGGTGCTGAATTTCCCAACTTTGTATCATGTGGCATTTTTAAACCATATGACTTTGAAAAACACCATGCAAAACTGTTCTTGGTGGATTTTTTTTTCTCCCCAAACTAACACTGCATTGAAAATTATACTGTTTCAATGCATTATAAAATGTGAAGAATTAACTTCAAAGCAGCACATACAGTAAACAGTGTGCTGTCCATGCTTCCAAATAATGTGTCTTACAAAGCTACACCATGCTGCATTTTTAAACTAGTGGATTTTAAAGGTAACCACACCTAAACAGCCTAGTTAACCAGCTACTTTAATCATTTAATTTCTGCAAATGTTACACAACAGCAGCAATATAACTAAGCATGATTGATAATATGTAGTCACAAACTGCATTTTCTCAGATATATTTGTCATACATTAACAATCTATTCAAAATACCATTTTAAAAAGCATGAGTGAGAGGACTTCTACCACACAGAATACCAGTTCAAAAAGAGAGGGAACAGAGGATCACTCTCACTCCATAGTGGTTGGCACTGACCAATAGAAACATTCCATACGGACATGTTACAGCATATGGCCAATCAAGCATCAGCATTATCCCACCAAAATAAAAAGAACGTTTAATAAATGAAAGGCCAATAGCAAACAATTCTATAGCCACAACAAGATGTATTAAGTGGACTGATCATTTGAAGCATCAGGAAACCAATGACATGTGTCCATAGTGTATGTTGCTAGATGAGACAGCATTTTTTTTTACTGTCACAGCTTCATCACATGCAAATACTAGTCATTTTGTTGCTGTTCAGAGAGAAACACATTTTAGAGACTGCTGCCTGTATCAGACTATTACTTTTTATTCAGAATGACAGAAAGCTCTAGAGTCAGTGTTTGGATTGAGGGGAGCAGTCTGGTTCGAATCGCAGCTGCATTTAGTAGAGCAAGTTATTTTGGCAATAATTTGCAGCTACCAAATTGCAATGTGTTGTGGTTTGGAAAGGGTGGTATGAGATGAGCAGCTCATGCCAACTATGAGCCAGCTACTGAGACACACCCAGCACCAGATATACTACTCATCCACCTCAGAGGTAATGATTTGGGCTACAAAGAGGAGTCAATTTAATTGAGGCTGCATAGTTAGATTTGTGGTATCTTATTGAGATGTTAACTGCTAGTAAGATTCTGTATTCAGATATTACAGAGTGGATGATCTGGAGGGTGAGGAATACTGCATTGGACTCAGAAGATCATGGCATAAGGTCAACATCCAAATATCTGGATTCCTTCACATTATGGGAATGCACACTATATGTCACCCCAGATGTTACATTTTAAACATTGGTTATATCTAAAGATGGGGTCCATCTCTCAAACACTGGCAACACTATTTTCCTGGGGACCTCTGAGATGGCATTCTTGTACTGCTCTGAATGTGTACCTCTATATATCTGCAGTGCCTACTATTCCATTTAATCAAACAGCTCTTTAAGAGCCTCACTAATTGCCAAAAATAGGCAAGCTCCACTCACAACACAAACTGAGACACATGGGTCAGATATTCAAAATGCGTAGTGTGGCACAAGCCCAGGTGCAGCTCAACCTGGCCGCACAGGGTGTGGACTGGGCGATATTCAACAGAGCTGCCCCATTGCTCAGCAGCATTGAATATCCCACCCTGGCCACCCGCAGTGCATGGTGCAGTGGCACTGTGCCAGCGCCAGTGGCCAGAGTGGAGCATGGGGATGTGCTAGTGCAAGTTCCATTGTGCAAGGGCAGCACCGCGATATTCAAAGTAGACATGCAAATGGAGCCATAATGCGCCACAAGTGCACATGGATCCATTTGCATGTCATTATGGCCCCATTTGCATGCAGGTACTGCGATCTCGACGACTTGTGCCTGGCGCCCTGCCAGGCAGAAGCCATCGAGGACTAGCGCCCTACAGTGTGGCATTGTTCCACAGCCCGATCATGGGCTGCAGTAAAAGAGAAAAATCATAAATTCCTGGTGGTCCAGTGGACGCTGCCCGCCGATCGCAGGCTAAGTAAATAAATAAAACCCATCAATATCCCTGGTGGTCCAGTGGACCTGCCCACCCCACCCGCCCACTGAATCCCGCCCTGCTCCCCACCGGTCAGCGGCCGGTGGCAGCACCCATCCACCTGCGCCCCGCCCGCCAACTGACACTGTCGGTGGGGCTGTATGCCCATTGGTCCCAGCGTCAGCCAATGGGCATAGCCATACCCGTACCACACATTCCAGATATGTGAATGGGATCCATTCACATATCTGGAATGTATGCAGTATGGGCTGCATGCCAGTGGCTGGCTGGCTGTGAACAGCAACACCCGACGGTATCGATCAGCGAGGCGGCAAGCAGGTGAGGTGCTGCCTCCCATCATTGACCGGGGAGCAGAGCGGTGGGATTCAGTGGTGGTGGGTGGGGGGGTCCACTGACCACCAGGGATATTGATGGATTTTATTTATTTACTTAGCCCGTGATTGGCGGACAGGTCCACTGGACCACCAGGGAAATTGATGGGTTTTATTTATTTACTTAGCCCACGATCAAGCGGGCAGGGGTCCACTGACCACCAGGGATTATGGATGAATCTTTTCTACTGATGTCCACAATTGGCATGGGGCACCACCAGGGAGGTGCAGCCGAGCCCTGCGGCAGCTGCCGTGGTTGTGCCTTGCAATGTGGCAGCTCACCTGTGGGTGGCCATCCATTGTTCCTTTTTTTTTTGGATCAACTTTGTGCTGACGAGGTAGGGGTTGCGCATGCATGGCTCCGCCACATCCCAGGCTGAATATCGGGCTGTGCAGAGTATGCATGGGCATGCCCTACCTGTTACTGCATACATTACTGATGCACTCCGGCATTGGGATTTGTGCCATGCACTTTTCCCATTTGAATATCGCTGGCCAGGGTTATCAGTGAAGAGTTGCGATATACAACACTGCTGCGCCATGTGCAACCTTTGAATATCTGGGCCATGGTATTTTATGTGATGGAATGATGTGGCTTGCTCTCATTGTGTTTGCATGTAAAATACAAATACATTTAGTATGTGGGTGGAGGGAGGGTAGAACCAGGGCACGGGTCAGAGGCAGAGGGTTGTCACTGGAATTTATTCCTCTGACTCCATCTCCCTGTCCTGTGGGGTGCCGTAGGGCTCCATCTTGGCACCCATGTTGTTTGCTGTGTATATGCTGCCATTGGGAGACATTATTAGGTGATACGATCTGGGTTTTCACTGCTATGCAGATGATACCCAGTTGTATCTGTCCTTTAATCCCGGACAGGGAGATGCGATCTCCGTGCTTAACAACTGTCTATCCGAAATCAAAGATTGGATGAGTACCAGCTGGCTGAAATTAAACCCGGATAAGACTGAGGTGCTGGCTGTGGACCCTGGTCACCTTGAGGTGGGTTGTAGGGCTGGGACTCCATCAGGCATATGGCTCGATGGTGTCCAACTTCCAACCTCAGACCAGGTACATAACCTGGGCGTATTTATAGACGACGGCGGCCTGACCCTAAAATCTCAGGTGTCGGCCGTTGTCAAATCCTCATTTTACCATCTTAGAAATATCGCTCAGGTGAAACACCTGGTTCCTCAAGCTGACCTTCCTACCTTGGTCCACGCCTTTGTGACCTCTCGCCTTGATTACTGCAATGCCTTGTACCTAGGGCTACCAGGGGTTGATATCCACCGCTTGCAGCTGGTGCAGAATGCAGCGGCCAGGCTTTTGACTGGGACATCTAGAAACAGTCATATTATGCCTGTGCTGCATGGACTGCACTGGCTGCTGGTTCAGTGGCGGATCACCTTTAAGGTCGGGTTACTGACCTATAAAGCCCTACACAAACAGGGACCATGGTATCTGCAAGATCTCCTTACTCTGTACTGTCCCTCTTGCTCACTCCGATCTGCTGACAACGGATTGCTAGAGATTCCCAGGGTCCGTTTAAAGACATCTGGGGCACGTGCATTTTCTTACGCTGCCCCCACCCTGTGGAATTCTCTACCCCGCCAGATACAAGGTTGCCTGACCATCGAGAGTTTTAAATCTGAGCTAAAAACCTTTTTGTTTTTAAAAGCGTTTAAAGATTGATTTTATTATTAATAATTTGTCTATTATTCAATGTTATTATTGTACAGCACTTTGGTTTTGAAAGCGCTTATAAATAAACTTTTACTTACTTACTTACACTCTGCCATGACTGTCATGCAATGGCACAGAGTTCAATAATGTATGTTTGATGTGTTAGGGACATTATACAGTGGATGTGGTATGGGAGGGAACAAGTGTAATGTCACTAACATAAAATACCATAATAATAATCTATTTCTGCTTGCTGCTAAACCTGTAATATAACAATAGAAAAGTTGATTCTTGCTCTATTGCTCTCACTCTGGAATAAGCAAATTGATGTATGCATGGGGTGGCACTGTCACACAGTACATTTGTACAAGTTGTGACACACAAGACTCTACATAATTCTTTGCAGTAAGATTAACCGTTCATATAATTCAATCAAGCTGTCATGGACTGTTATCTTATTACTTAGTTTATCATAGCACATTTGTGTATGTCCCTGTGTGAGGGGAAGGGGGTATTCTGTCTGTGTGAGTGTGCGTGCATGTGTAGGATTGGGGGGCAGTATCATGTCATGGTGTATGTAATATGTGATGAGGGCAAAAATGTACTGTGGTGGTGGGGGGGAGCAGTGTTGTGTCATGGTATAAGTAATATCTGCTGAGAGCAAAAGGTGCTGCAGTAGTAGGTAAGGGGGGTTACAGGAGTTGGTAGATCTGCAAACTTAGAGGATGGTCTGTAGCGCCTGCTCCATAAACTGTCAATGTAATGATCTTCATCAACAATATTATTTGAATCTACCACCAAGTTTCAAAAATGTGATATTGATGATGTCATCTTTCTTCATCTATTCCACAAAACATAAAAAAAAAAAAAAGCACAAGACCACAGTGCGAAACACTGGAGCGACAGTGATGTGCTAGCCCTTATCCAGGCAGTGGAAGGCATAGAAATCCTTCCATTGTGATGAGGGCGACCAATCTCACCCTTCAAGAACTTGGGCAAAGGTAAAAAAGAAACATGTCTATATTACATTTGAGCGAAAAGTTGTAAATACAAACATATGCAATGTCTCTAAAAACACTGGCTCGTCATTATCTGTTTGGCACAATTTGCAACATATAAATCACAGTATGGCACCATGGGAACACGTGCCACCCAGCTAGTCAGCCGAAAAACTATTTTGCCTTTTTTAAACCATGGTAAAGCAAGCAAAACACTGTATGACCGTAAAATCTCACTTGAGTGTGTAATCAATAGCATGATTTACCTGCTTCTGGTTCATTTTCTCACTCAGCCTGCCAAGAGAACACCACAACACGTGGGTAAATCCTGGGTTCAACCACGCACTCTCGAGGTATATTGCTTAAAGATATCTTTGTTCCTTTTGCATCAGCTAAACATACAACGTTCAAACAAAGTAAAGAAAGCGTTAACACATTGCATTGTAGCTCCATGAGTGTGCTAGATTAGATAAAGGAAAAGTTTCTACGCTGCATTCTGCATTGTGGACAAATATGTTAATATCAATTGTACTATATAAAACATCAACTGTATGTGTGTACTGAGTAGCATTTTTCACAGTAATGCAATTGTATTTAACAGCCATTGTCTCAAAAGCAATCTTCTTAAGTACATGTCATAATGGCAGGCTTATATCCTGTGTAAAAAAAACTAATTGTGCAGTTGTTTAACTAAATAAGTAGCGCTCAGCTTAGCAGTGGTAGAAAGCCGAATTGTCTTCTATGTGTGTATATACATATATATATATATAATATTTCTATTTCTTTTCTTTCACAGGTTGGTCAAGCCTTGGGGGAGCAAGGCATCGAGCGCACAGCAGACAAGTGCCGGAGGAAGTGGAAGCTGACCCGGCAGACCTTCTATAAAAGCAAGACTGCCAGGGAGGTCCACAGGAGGAATAGGGACTGGTACGAGGTGGCTTACAATATTGGGTCACGGCAGGAAGCCTGAGTTCAGTGATCACCACCATGGACGATATATATCTTTTAGCATTCTGAATACTACATGACTAGAAGTTAATTAAGTACTATAACACAACCGTGCATAGGTAACAACAGAGTTTACCCACATCTGGTATGGCTTCCTCACAAAGTACAGTCAAGTCAGTAAACCACACCAGAAGTGTGTAAATCTTGACGTCACCTACGCTCAGTTGTGGAGTATTTAGAAAGTATATCACAAACCAGCGTGTTTGCTGGCAGGAGCAACCCACACCAACTGTGCTTCGCTCACAATGGATAACTTACTAAGTGAACTGCACAAGAAATGGCTAAGTCCTGCCATCACATACACCCAGTTGTGAAATATGTATGCAATAAAGAACATTTTTAATATCTACAGTTATTCAACTATGTAACTCTGCACAGTGAAGTTAATAATTAGGCTGGAATACAACTTACATCAACAGTCTATCAATAATGCCCTGGGAATAGGAAGGGGAGGATGGGGGGGGAGGGTGAGTGAGTGGTGGGGTGGAGTGGTAATGTGGCATAACTCATAGTCAAGTAGCATATAGTCATATGATGAAATAAACTTAGTGATGCTGTAGGTCCTGTTAGTGTCTTACTGTTAGCATTTTTTGAAATATATTAAAAGTATACAATGTAAAGAATTTTGAAACAATTCAAATTGCAGCATCCTACTTGCCCAACAGTGTTAGATAATAAAATTTTCAACACAATAATGTTGTGTAATAATTACTATTCTGCCCCAGACACTGAAATAGTTATCCATACAAGGTAACTAGAATCATAGCATCTAATAACATATACAGCATAAGTGACTTTATTATTAAATGACAGTAAATTGTTTAATCCATGCCACAGCACATATTTTATTTAGTGCATTTTTTCTCTTTTTTCACAAACAGAACAACAAAGCTTCCCTGCTGCAGCAGAACGGAGACTCCACCTTGTGCTAGTCCCTGAGGGTCAGGAGTGTGAGGTTCCTGTAGTCATCCAAATCCTGGTGGTTGACCCTGCTAGTGAGTAAAGTCACAGCACATACTATGCACACAGTTTTACATATATAGGTAGACACCCAGATCTCCATGTAACTGAGCTGTGGTGCAGCACAAAATCAATATACTTAGAAGACATGTGCCATGGCACATCCCTTCTGAATATATCACAAAATACAGGCAGTTCACACACAATGCACCGGCACATCCCCGTGACAGTCATGAATACCTAGCACAGAAAATGCGCCAGAGTATCTAAAATTATATTGGGTGCAAATTTCTGATATTCAGACAAAGCATGTGCAACTGGGGCCATTATGCATGCAAGGCACAAATGGGGCCACATACATTTCATTGTAAACCAATTTTCATGACTTGTACAGGGTTAGGCAGCGAAATGTCTCAAGCACCCTGCACAGCATGTGTTTCTATCACTGCAAGTGAAACACAGTTTTATCCATCCCTGGTAGTCTAGTGCAGCCCCACTCCTCACTTGATACCCCCTTCCCTGTAAAACACCATTTTATCTATCGCTGTTACTATACTAGATCTCTCCTCCATGTCCAATACCCCAGACATGCCAAAATAAGTCACATACCTGTCCCTGGTAGTGTAGTGTAGTGACACCCCCCACCCACCCACACAGCACACCCAGCTCACAAAGCTCCATCCCTTCCCCCTCACCCCTAGGCATCGAGGGCCAGTGAACCCACCTGCACACCTCCACAGCTACCCATAGAATGACAGTTTATAGTATATGTTGCAAAGGTATTGGTCTACACTGGGTACCACTGGTCTTGTACTGCAGACTGCAATAGCCAGTCACAACTTTGTGAATGAATAACTTCATTCACAAAGTTGTAAATGACTATTACAGTATGCAGTGCAAACGTAATGAGCCACAGTGAGTACCAATGCAGTTGCATCAGATACTATAAGCTGGCATTCATTGGGTGACTGCAAAGGTTTGCAAGTGGGTTCACTGCCTGCTGATGGCTGTGGGGGGAGAGAATGGTGTGGCCTGGGTGTTCAGTGTGGGTGTGTGATGGGGTATGGTGGGTGGGGTGCCACAAGACTACTACGTACAAGTACATGACTTGTTTGGGCATGATCGGAGTATCAGGTGAAGGCGGGGGATCCATAAGACTACCATGGGTAAATTGAGCTTTTTTTAAATGGAGATCAGGGTACTGGATGGGGAAGAGTGGCACTGGACTACCAGGGCTCACCATGGTTGTGTGTGTACGGTGTTTGGAGTGGTGTTGGTTGTGTGGGGGGGAGGAGATCTGACACTCACAGCTGGCAGCTGCTGTGTTGCATCATGCAATACAGCAGCTCAACTCTATGCAGCTACCATCTATGACTGTTTTGTACAGTAGATTTAAAGGAAAAGACATTTTGTAGCTACACTACATTCTTATTTATCCAACAAATTGAACTGTAGATGAGTAAAACACAGTTGAAGATACTGTAGCTGAGATATTTTTTGTCAAAGAATTGTGTGCAAAACTGTTTACATATATTCTTCTGGTAACGTCATATCAACCGGACTTTGGATCATTATGAAATACCATATCAATCAGATTTTAGGTTCTTATTTCCACAAAACCAGTAATCCGGTTGATATTTTTACTCCACAGTAGTTATTAATGGGTAACCAAATAAGCACAAGCAGTGTGTTCTACAACAGATTGGAACTCATTTCCTTGACACCTCAACCGTGATGCTCGACAGCTTTATGGTCATCATGTCACTCTGTAAAAACAATACTCTGTATATCCATAAAGTTAGTCATGCTATATCTTCCATGGTGTATGTAAGATTGTAAAATGAGAACACTGTGTGCATGTTATTCAAACAAATGAATTGTGTACTGTCCAGACCTTCAGCGACAATGTTCTACAACACAATTGCATCCAGGCAAGGAATTATGTGGCAGTATCACAAGTTGCTTTCTTGCAGTTGTGATATCACTGCTACAACAAAACAATATAATGATGTCACTGTTACACCATAACAACCATATTCCAGATGAAGCATTCCATACATAACAGAATTTACACAGTACACTATAAATAGGAGACTGAATAGGCAACTATGCACAAGTAGTGTGTTGTGCCACCAAGACATACTGATTCAATGTCACCTTGAGAGTAAACCTCGATTGGTCTGTGTAAAGCAGATCCCTAAGGTGGCTAAACACACTGCTTGTGCATTCAGTTGCCTAAGCACTGCTCTCTATAATGCAAGGGGCATCTGTGATCATGTATGACATTGTACTTTGTTTCAGTTGACTGCCAGTTGGGGGACGGGGTAAGATAGTTGGTGGTAGGCTGAAATCACTGACACAGTGTACTCCACATGTTTCCTTGATCAGGGCAATCAAGTATCTGGAAGCATTTCAAGTTGTTCTGCTACAGTAGACACATCACTACTGCTACAGAATAACATAACACTGACAGCACTACAGCAGAAGAAGCATATTCAGTCATGTAATTCCATGTATGACAGCATTCCACCATACACTATATAGTGTTAGTAATTTCTTTACTTTTAAGCTGTATGTAGCATTACTGCAGTTCAGACTCTGATAACTACAATGTGTCCTATGCAGGATACAGGAAAAGGGAGAGTACACAGAAAGGTTACATTCTCACATAGATATGCACACCATACACAGTCCATCTGTGTATGAGGTGTCAATGGAATATGGCTGGGACAAGGGGAAGTAATATATCCTATGCTTCACTTGCACTCTACATAGAAAAACATCACTTATATAAATACCAAATAACTCCCTGTAGTAACCCACACAGCAGGCTTATAGCCAAAAAACTAGCTAGATGTATACCCACCCAAGCCCAATATTGCACAACACTAAGTATTCTAGTCTTCCCTGTTTCATTATCTTGGTACAGCACTGTACAACTCTATAAACCTCACCAGACAGAATAACATTCTGCCATCACCCATAAACTGTTTGACACTATTGTAATCAAACAATGTAGCACATGCAAACATAATTGTTTTTTATGAATTATCTTTTTCTAGTATTTGTTTGTGTTGATTTCTCTTTTTCTTTCTTTACAATTCCCCAAGCATTCTGTTGCTGTCAGAAAACAACATTGTGGCCACAATCTTTTAAGCCCAGTAATTGCAGCATTAAGTTGTTTAATAACTGTAAGCAGTGCATTCCTTATTCTATTCTATTCTAATAGCTTGGCAGAAGACACCAGGAGAAAGGACTGCTGTGTGACTGGACTTCTCTGCTGGGACTAAAGTAGAAGAACTTTTTTACTTGGACCTTGGACCTTTAATTTAGGGTAAAAAACTAACATACAAAACAAAAAAAGTGTGTGTTTGTCTGGGTTAACTGAACTGAATGGGTATCTGAATAGTTATCTAGGTGTAAATCTCAGGTGATTGAAAGGACTTAACTGCTGTGAGGTTTAAATCACTTGTAGAAAGACCTAGTAAGTAGGGGTGAGGCTTAGCTAGAGGAAGCTACATTTAAAGACTGCCTTAGAAAGATTCTGCTAATAGCTTGGCAGAAGACACCAGGAGAAAGGACTGCTGTGTGACTGGACTTCTCTTGGGACTATATTACCCTCCTCCCCATACAAAGCTAGTTCTATTTTTATAGGCACAGGATTTGACTGACAACAGAAACTTCCTGTTTGGGAGCAGGAAGTGCGTGATCACAGAACCACCAAAGACCCACCATCCTAGAAGGGCAAGAGTAGCTCCGGCCCCTCTAGCTTGCTGGAGGTCTGCCTCTGAGCAAGTAAGTGGTCTACTGAGAAATATAGGATATTCTTGTCTCAGAACAGGACAATCAGGAGCTTAAAAGGCACACAGGCAGAAAGGAAGGAGAGAGAGAGAGAAAAAACAGAGGAAAGAGTAAGGATTGCAAACAGTTAAGGGGCCAGAAATAAGACATGATTGGAGTGGTGCAGTGCAGTGGCTGTGGAGCAGCAGTCTTCTGGGAGACGTTCTGGAGGATGCGGTGTTGTCCCATCTGCAGGCACCTCTCTGGGCTGAGGGAGGAGGTTGCTCATCTCCAGGCTGAGTTGGCCAGGATTTGTGGGACCTCCTCTTCCATCCAGGGACCACCAGTGCCACTGCTGTTGCCTCAGAGGCTGTCAAGAAAGAGGAGCGGTTGGACCACAGTGGGCTCAGGGAGGGTGAGGGTGGTGGAACAGAGGCACATCCCTCCAGTGGTACCTCTCCACAATTCCTATGCCATTCTGGCAAAGTGTGGTTCCTCTATGGAGGCACCCGCAGGGAGACCAAGGAGGATGCTGGGAACCTCACAAGGAGACCCACAGGAGGGTGGCAGGGGACCCTGAGGAAGGAAACAACTCCTGGTGGGGGACCCATTGTTAGGAAGGTAGAACTGGGGAGGAAGGGAGAGGGAGGTAAGGTGCCTGGCGCCATGGCTTGGAGGGACAGGGCGAATCCTCAGGATTGCGAGCAGCTGCACAGGGAGGGAGCTGGATGTCATTGCCCACCTAGGGACAAATGACCTTGCTAAGAAAGGGATTAGAGAAGTGCAGGAAGAGTTTGTGGAATTGGGAGGGCCTTAGTCAAGTAGCACACACGTAACCTTTCTCGGAGGTGCTGCCCATCTATGGCATAGGAGAGGCTAGGGTGTTCTGCACCATGGGATCAATCAGTGGTTGAAAACTGGTGGAGCTCAGGGATTTGGATTCATTGGGGACTGGGGTCCACCTGGAGTGATGCAAGCCTATACTGGCATGATGGGCTGCATCTGTCCGGGAGGGGAACCAGGATCCTAGGTGATAGGTTTAAATGCTTCATTGGCAAGCTTTTAAACTAGCCAAAGGGGAGGCACTGGAAAGGAGCAGGAAATCTAGCCTCCCAAATAATCACTGTAGCAGTGTGGCAAACACCAACATAGAGGTGTCGATAGGAGGGAGCAGGGGTAATGGAGAAAGTGACAAAGGCAAGAAGGACAGGGATGGGGCAAAAGGGAGTAAGGCCATCAGGAAATGGAGGGTAATGAGTACCAATGCCTGTAGTCTGGGCAACAAGCTCCCTGAGCTGGTGGCCTTGATGGAAGAGGATGCCTGGATATTGTAGCAGTCACAGAAACATGGTACACAGAGAACCATGACTGGGATGTTACATACCAGGGTACATAACCTACAGGAGAGACAGGCAGGAGAAAGGGGAGGAGTAGCTCTCTGTAAAAAAAGGAATAAAAGCAACTGAACAAAAGAGTAAACAGGGAGGAGAAGAGGCACTGTGAGTCACCTTGGAGACTGGAAAGGGCATCACAATCCGCACAGGGTTGTAACAGACCCCCATGTCAGGGGAGGGAATGGACAAGGATATGATAGAAGGCATTCTTAGAATGGCAGAGAAAGGGGAGATACTGTTGATGGGAGACCTGAATATGCCAGATGTTAACTGGAGCACATTTGCTGCAGCCACATCCAAGAGCAGGGCCATTCTTGATGCCCTACAGGTGGCAGGCATTAGCAGCTAGTTTCGGAACCCACTCATGAGGGAGCAATCTTAGACCTCGTACTCTCAAATCGGGGCAGTGAGAGGATCTCAGATCTAGAAGTGGGTTGCCATCTGGGGACAAGTGACCATCACAAACAGTGTGGTTCACGTTAAACTCAGCTACCGAGCCAAGCCATACAAAAGTGAGGGTACTGGACTTTCGGAGGCTGACTTTGGCAAGAAGGCAGAGTGCCTCAGAAAGCACTAGAAAACAGGCTAGAAGGAGGTGGAGCAACAATGGGGAATCATCAAAACTGCCATCACAGAGGCAACAAGCCTTTGCGTGAAGCAAATAAACAAATCAAAATGAAAGAAAAGCCACTATGGTTCTCAAAAGAGGTGGCTGTGAAAGTCAGGAAGAAAAGATAGCATTCCAGAAGTATAAGGAAACACAGAAGGAGCAGGACAGAGAGCTGTACCAGTTAAGGCAGAAGGAAGCAGGGAGGAAGTCAGAATAGCAAAGGCCCAAACTGAGGAAAAGATAGCCAACTCAGTTAAGAAGGGGATAAAACCTTTATAGGTACATAAGCGGCGTAAAAAGACAAAGGAGGGATAGTGAGGCTGAATAGAATGAACGGTGGGTGGGCAGAGGGGACAGTGAAAAGCAGGGATACTGAACGAATATTTCTGCTCAGTATTCAAAAAGAGGAGGGGAAGTGCCTAATCCAATTAACAGAAGCACTCTTGATAGGGGGGTCGATCCCAGTCCTTTCACAGAAGAAAGGGTTCTGCAAGAACTCCTAAAACTGAAGGTGGACAAAGCAATGGGTCCTGATGGAATTCACCCCAGAATTCTAAAAGAGTTAAGGGTGGAACTAGTGAAACCACTGGCTGCTCTTTTTAATAAATCATGGGAGGATGGTGTGTTACCCGAGGACTAGAGGAAGGCAGATGTGATTCCCCCTTCACAAAAGTGGGACCAAGACAGAGGCAAGAAACTACAGACCTGTCAGTCTGACCTCTGTGGTAGGGAAAGTGATGGAGTCACTTCTGAAGGAAAGAATAGTTGAGTACCTAGAGGCCAGTGGAGCACAGGACCCAAGGCAGCATGGGTTCACAGCGGGAAGGTCATGTCAAACGAATCTAATAGATTTCTTTGACTGGGTGACCAAAATAGTAGACCAGGGAGGGGCTGTGGACATGGCCTACCTAGACTTTAGCAAGGCATTTGACACAGTCCCACACAAAAGGTTAATAGTCAAATTAACCAGCCTGGGAGTGGGTCCCAGGGTGGTAGCCTGGGTAAAACATTGGCTGCACAACAGGACACAGAAGGTAATTGTAAATGGAGTCCACTTGAAGAAAGAGAGGTTACTAGTGGGGTACCACAGGGTTCAGTATTGGGTCCAGTCCTTTTTAATGTCTTCATCATTGACATTGCAGAGGGACTGGAAGGAAAAGTATGCCTTTTTGCAGATGACACAAAGATCTGTAACAGGGTTGATACACAAGGAGGCATGGAAAGGATGAAAAGGGACTTGGCAAGGTTGGAGGAATGGTCAGAAGCATGGCAGCTAGGATTCAATGCAAAGAAGTGCAAAATAATGCACCTGGGAAACAAGAACCCAGGGGAAGAATACACAATGGGTGGGGAGGTAGTAACAACAACAAAAAAGGAAAGGGACCTGGGGGTAATCATATCAGATGACCTTAAGGTTAGCAAGCAATGTGAGAAGGCAGTAGGGAGGGCTGGGGGTATACTGGTATGTATAGGGAGAGGCATCAGCAGCAGAAAACAGGAAGTTGTTATCCCTCTGTACAGACAGTTGGTGAGATCCCATCTGGAGTACTGTCTCCAGTTCTGGAGACCCCATCTCCGTAAGGACATAGACAGGATAGAGGTGGTTCAGAGGAGGACAACTAAAATGGTGCAGGGTCTGCAAGAGAAGCCGTATGAGGAGAGACTAAAGGAGCTTAATATGTATACACTTGAGGAAAGAAGGGAGAGGGGGGACATGATAGAAACTTTTAAGTACCTCAGTGGAATCAACAAAGTCCAAGAGGGTAGCATCTTTCAGAAAAGAGACTTGCAAGAACAAGGGGACACAATTTAAAAGATAGAAGGAGGGCGGTTCAGGGCAATGTGAGGAAGTATTATTTCACAGAGAGGGTAGTGGATGGATGGAACAGCCTTCCTGAGGAGGTATAGGGTCTAAAACTGTGGGAGAATTCAAGAATGCATGGGACAGACATAAGGCAATTCTTGTTGGGGGTAGGAAGAAATAGGCTGTTGGTTAACTAGAATCTGCGGCCTATCCTGTAGGTAGGGAAATGGGCAGACTAGATGGGCCTAGAGGTCCTTATCTGCCATCAAAGTCTATGTTTCTATGTTTCTATGTTTCTCATTTCCATAGAAGGGTGTGTAGGTAAAATATTTCAACAGTTTACTGTACAATTAGTGCCTTGCTACCAATGTGTACAAAAATCAGCAAAATCACAGTTGTATATCACATTTTTGTCTGAGACAAATCTTGTACCTTACGTGAGCCAGAAGCACCTGTACTATGCAATGTTTTAAGCAAGAACAAAAGTGTTACACATTATGCAATTCTCAAAAGAAATATCATTATCTACTATTTTTCAGAGGAAGATCAGCTGGAGGGTGCTGTTGGAGGCGCATAATAGGTCTCAGAGGGCAACGTGGAAGATGTTATGGTGGTTGAGCCCTCTGTGGTAGAACCATCTGCCCCAATAGTGGCTGAGGGCCCAGCAGTAAGCTCAGAAGAGCCCCACCAGGGTCCATCTAAAGAAGCTGCAGGTCCTGCTAGGCCTCCAAATGAGCAACGTAAGCACCATTATATCAAGCCTTACATTACTGTCTTAACATAGTCTCTAGTTTATCTATAAGATTTGGTTTTTTTATAAATAGTATTTATAATATAACTTACCTCATCAAACTACAACATAACAAATTTCCACCGTCCCAGTCATACACATAGTCTGTTTATGGGCAAAAATACACTAACACTTAAAAAACTATTTTTTTTCCCCATCAACATACTCATCAGTAGCTACACATGTGCAAACTGCATATGCATTGAATTGGTATGTTGCGTATCTTATTCCGTGCCCAGAACACACTCTGCTCCCCAAATCCCCTCCTCCCCTCTCCCATACACATTATCATCCAGACATACCAAGGGTATAATCTGAATGCCCACCCCCCCCCAACACACACATACATGCATCCAATCAACCACTCATTCACACAACTGAACACATAGCACATCAGTTAACAGTTCTGCATAAGAGCCAAAGGGGAGGAGGGGGTAAAAGTCACTTCATCAGATATAGGAATGCACAGTATTTATTGCTATAAAACCCACTAAATACACCAATGTTGTATACTCAGTGCACATGACAGCCCCCAACCCCCATGTTACAGTAAGCAATCACATTTAAACCAATGGGCATTCACAGAACATAGCTAGACACTTCAATAAAGTAAGAGTTCACCCATAAGTAGCAAAAGAGAAGCTACAACCAAACACATGTCTTAAATGATTTGGTTACCACACTCACACCACCTGCAAACATGATACACCCTGTCCATAAATAACAGACATTTACCCAGGCAGAATATCCCTCTCCCACCACACTGTGCACACACACAACAAAAGGCCTTTTCCACAGGCACAGACTTAAGTATATCACAATTAGAACAAACAGTATGCATTTGTCTCATAAACAAAGTCAGAAGACGATTCTTTAATTGTTAACAAGCAACTGTGCCATATATTGTAAGGAATGTATAATATTCATAATTTGTTTTATGTGTGTGACTGCTATGTGATGAACCGGTCAACAACAACAAATTAATTGCCATTCTTTTTTTATCCATTCACCATACTGCTATCTGCTTACAACACTATTGCAGTATTAAATACATGGTAAATGTGGCAGCGATATTTCTGGTAACAAAAAAAAATTGTGTTTGCAGGGTTATAGACAGAAAATAGTTCTCCTTCTACAAAGACCATTTTACTCATTCTATAGTGTGGTTGAGCACCAGCATAACCATCTATTATTATTATAGTATAATAACTGGCCAGCAATTTTTCAATAGGCTGAGCAGTTATAATTCACCATTATAACCCGTGGCTTATCGGCAAACACACTACATCAGTAAATGAAGAGCCGCATTTCGATTGGCTCCACACTCTAATGGTGGGCTAACACAGTCAGAAACATGGCGACTCCTTTGACCCACTTAGCGAGGAGCCGTTACACCATGCTCGTGAATACTGGTTTTTTTCACGTTTAAACTATTTGTATCTGGCTGATCCTGCCATTCACAACTTACATGGGCATTTCAGAGCCCCACTACAGAAAAGCTGCTGGGAATGCCTCGTACATTCTCCGCCAAGAACAGCTCCGACCTTGCTTCTTCAGGTAAGAAGATCGCGATCGCGATCTCAGTACACAAATCTGCTGAAACATCCCAAACCTAAAAATAAAACTGCAACCATAATTAAATTAATTAAAAAAAAAAAGATGAATGGGGAGACAGAGTGTGTGTGTGTGTGTGTGTGTGTGTGTGTGTGTCTCAGACTCAGGGCTGGAAAAAATTGCTGCCCAGCAATCATAAATAATAAAAGATGGGGAAGTGTGCTTAAATTAGAAATTAATGGTTGCCTCGTGGGGATGTTTATTTAGACCCTCAAGCCACCGTCGCCAGCGTGTAGCATCCCAAACCTCGGGCAACCATTAATTTCATTACACACTTCCCCATCCATTATTGTATATATACACGCAATAGACTAACTTAACATACAATTTTTTCTTCAAGTGTGGGGCAGACCCATAACTCATGAGTGGCAGTGCCACGAGTGAGTTATGAAACTCTTGCCCACTGACAAGTGATGATAAATTGCCTATTTAGAGACTGACTATTGTATATTTGGTATATACTACAGTAATGTACAAGTTATAGCTTTTAAATCTGGAGGCTATTTTAAAATTATGCTGCTTTTCTTTGATTTAAACTGCCTGCTTTTTGCTCAGTATTTACAAAGGAAGTGGGGGAGGTACCTAAAACAAACAGTAGAAACACTCTGGATACAGAAGTTGATACCAGCCCATTTACAGAAGAAAGGGTTCTGAAAGAACTCTTAAAACTGAAGGTGGACAAAGCAATGGGGCCTGATGGGATTCATCCCAGAATTCTAAAAGAACTAAGGGTAGAACTAGTGACACCACTAACTACCCTCTTTAACAAATCATGGGAGGATGGGGTGGTACCTGAGGACTGGAGAAGGGCAGATGTTTTTCCCCTTCACAAAAGTGGGAGCAAGGCAGAAGCAGAAAACTACAGACCTGTTAGTTTTAACCTTAGTGGTAGGGAAAATGATGGAATCACTTCTGAAGGAAAGAATTGTTGAGTATCTAGAGGCCAGAGGGGCTCAGGACCCAAGGCAGCATGGATTCACAGCGGAAGGTCATGCCAGACAAATCTGATAGATTTCTTTGACTGGGTGACCAAAGTAGTAGATCAGGGAGGGCTGTGGACATGGCCTACCTAGACTTCAGCAAGGCATTTGACACAGTCCCACAAAAAGATTAATATACAAGTTAGCCAGCCTGGGGTGGGTCCCAAGATGACAGCCTGGGTAAAGAATTGGCTGGAGAATAGGACACAGAGAGTAATAGTAAATGAAGTCCACTCTGAAGAAAGGGGATTACTAGTGGGGTACCACAGGGTTCAGTATTAGGACCGGTCCTCTTCAATGTCTTTATAAGCGATATTGCAGAGGGACTGGAAGGAAAAGTATGTCTCTTTGCAGATGACACAAAGATCTGCAACAGAGTTGATGCACAAGGTGTGGTGTAAAGGATGAGAAGGGACTTGGCAAGGTTAGAGGAATGGTCAAATGTATGGCAGCTTAGATTCAATGCTAAGAAGTGCAAGGTAAAGCACCTGGGAAACAAAAACCCAGGGGAAGAGTACACAATGGGGGGTGAGATACTAACAACAACAAAAATGGAAAGGGACCTGGGGGTAGTCATATCAGATGACCTAAAGGTGGGAAAGCAATGTGAGAGGGCAGCAAGGAGGGCTGGGGGGATACTGGGATGCATAGGGAGAGGCATCACCAGCAGAAAACAGAAAGTTATTATCCCTCTGTACAGACAGTTGGTGAGACCCCATCTGGAGTACTGCGTGCAGTTCTGGAGACCCAATCTCAGCAGGATATAGACAGGATGGAGGCTGTCCAGAGGAGGACAACTAAAATGGTGCAGGGCCTGCACGGGAGACATATGAAGAGATTTAAGGAGCTGAATATGTATAGCCTCGAGGAAAGGAGAGAGAGGGGGACATGATAGAAACTTTCAAGTATCTCAAGGGAATCAACAAAGTCCAAGAGGGTAGCATCTTTCAAAAAAAGAGGTGTGCAAGAACAAGGGGGCACAATTTGAAGATAGAAGGGGGCGGCTCAGAGGTAATTTAAGGAAGTATTTTTTCACAGTGAGGGTTGTGGATGCATGGAATGGCCTTCCAGAGGAGGTTGTGGAGTCAAAAACAGTGGTGGAATTCAAGCATGCATGGGACAGTCATAAGGCAATTCTAAGGGGTGGGGGTAGGAAGAAGTAGGCTGCTGGTTAACTAGGATCTGCAGCTTATCCAATAGGTAGGGAAATGGGCAGACTGGGTGGGCCAAGCGGTCCTTATCTGCCATCAAAATCTATGTTTCTATGTTTCTATGCTTCAGTGGTATTGTGATATCATCAGCATTGTAGAAGTTTCTCCCTGATTGATTCAGTGTTCCACCATGAAGACAGTAACTTAGAAAATGTCCATCATGACAACAGTGACAATGATACTTTTTTTAATATCTTGCACAGAGAGTTTAAAAAGCAGAAGTTGCAATACAGGGGGGAGGGGTACATCAAAGAAGTTGTTTTTCCCAAATAATAAGCAGTAACTTTGTATGGCAGAGCAAATCTCTTTAAAAAAAAAACACATCACAATGTGTTTTGCAAAGTGCTAAATGAACTCTTTATTTTTTTTTCAACAGATGACTCTGCTGTGTTGTCACAACAGCTGACTGTTCTACAAGGTAAGAAGCATATATTCAAATTATTCTGTGTTGTTAAATTAAGCCATACCATCTAGGGTGTGCAATATCAGGCTGTGCTTTATCATGCAGCAGCATAATGACACCAACAGCACAGTCACATGGCGTCACGTCTCCTAGAAGGTTCTGCATAGTCAATGGAGCCAACCCTTTGACTATATTATTGCACTCATTCAATCAGTTTCTTTAATAAACTGTACAGTAAGAAGGCTGTTCACACAGCCAATGCTGTAGATTCAGACCTTTAGGTGGTAAGTAGTAGGTGTGGACAAGATTAAGATGTTAATAAGGTGATGTAACAAAGGGACAGATAAGCTCCTTCACAGGATACACCATCCTCTCAAGGGCTACAATGGAGTATTTTGTCAGAGTGAACAAGTGTGCAGGTTCCAAAGATACTCATTGTACTAGAAGAATGTAAACACATTGTGCAGAGGAGGGCCAGTGGCACACAGTGTGAAAAAAGGTACAGATAAGTAGAATAGCAGGTGAAAGTTTAATTGTATGAAACCACTCATTGATCATATTATATTATAGGATATACAATAGGCAGACTCAAAATATGCAATTTATCTTCAAGTGTTAGGGGACAGGACCATAACTCACGAGTGGCAGAGTCACGAGCGAGTTATGAAAGTCCTGCCCACTCACAAGTGATGATAAATTGCCTGTTTTGAGTCAGACTGTTGTATATTTGATATATACAATGGTAATTTACAAGTTATAGCTTTTAAATCTGGAGTTTATTTAAAAATGTTGCTGTTTTTTAGCTGCCTGCTTCAGTGCTGCACTATGCATTGTGATGTCATCAGCATTGTAGAAGCTGCTCTCTGATTGGTTCAGTATTCCACTGTGATGACAGTAACTTAAAAAATATCCATTGTGACAACAGTAACAATGATATTTTTTGATATCTTGCTGTTACTGATGTCACTAACTAAGGTATCTTTTTTATCTTCTTATTTTCACCCCTACTCCTGTTGTACATTTCTATATCTGTTTAACTGTTATAAATATAGTATCCACAAATAAGATACTAACACTGTGAATATTTGCATATGTCTGGGTATGTGTCTGTGAGGAGGGGCTTTCAATGTCATATTTATGTTAAGTTCTACACTCATGTACAACATGGCAAACCGACACGTGGTTCTCAATCCCCGGACTTTCCAGGTCCCCAAGCGGCCGGACTTCACTGGGTCAAAGATCCTTTATGCAGAGGGCTCTTCAGTGATTCAACACCCTTAACAAAGAAACTCTAGCAGCTGTAACGCTAAGCCCTTTAAAAGGCAACTATGTCTATTCTCTCTACTCCTCATAGTGTGACTGCCTCCCTAAGCATTGCTCTACTTCCTTACTCCTGACAGGCTGTAACCAGCTTTTCCTGCCTTGCTTTCACTGCACAAGCCTCCCCGTTCTCTCCCTTTGTCCCCTGCTCACCCACCCATCCCCTCCTTAAGGACACATTCTACTCTATGGCTACTGGCCCCTTTCCCCCTCACTCTGTCCATCCTTGTCTGACAATGGCACCTCCCTGCCGGCTTCTTCCTGACGTCCTCCTACATAGATACTGTTCTACCATGAATTCTGTTAAAAGCTAGCTTATGTTGTTCTACTTCAACTTATTGACTGTACTAGTTAGGCCTTAGTAATCGTCATGTTAAGTTTGTAATCTTTGTTCACCTTTGTGTTATGTCACCCCATCCTCTGACGTGGAATCTTTGTAAGCAAGCGGTCCCTGCTCAAAGGTACTTGTAATCCTAGAGTTTAATAAATAAATAAATAAAAATGGCAGACAAGGACACAATAAATTGAATATGACACACACAAATATTTTAGATTAAATAAACATCTGAGCTCATACTTATGCAACAAGACATGACAGGGATCGTGTCTTATACTGGGATAATGTACCACCTCAGGTGGCTTGAAGCACAACACTTAGCTGAGTGCTTCCACCATAACTAAAATTTTATATTAGCAATGAGACATGTGAGGATCTTTAACTGCTTTAAAAACATCACTGAAAAGAGGTTGAATGTAGTCTATCTGTGATCTATTGCCTAACTCCAAATCAGAATATAGAGGTATACCAGTACCAGCAACAATGTATATATGCTGTGTTGTGATAACATTATTCAATAAAATATTGTCATAAGACAACTAGTGAAACATCAGCATTTACCAGCTCCTTTTTCCACACAGTAGTATGACAGTCTGTACCGTAAAGTACATCACCACAGTAACATAACCATTTTTTTTTCTTTCTTTCCATAATGCCACACACTGTCAGGGAAAAAAAACAGTAAGCCATATGTGTCTCACACTATCAAAAGGGTGCATTAGTGTGCTGTATCACTTTTCAATGCTTGATAGTGTCCTGAACAATAGAAACTCACAGCTGCATGTGTAGCTGCTTTGCATTCCTTCTACGCTATCCTCTTTTCCAATCTATGCCCCAGCATCATGACATGCACCATACAGCTTGCATGTGAAGATACTCTCATATATATGCTTACGCTTCCTGCCAGCCATCCAAAAATCATACCATGAGCTATAAGTTTCTGCATGTCGCTTGCAAACTGCTCATTTAAAACAACTTAAAATATGATGCATGGACTTTGGCCAATAATAACACTGTAGACACTTCAAGAGACAGCCATAAAATAATTGTAAATCTCAACTACTCACCCCAAAATTGTCACACATGGCAACGAATATACTTGAAGCATTTATCAATGCATCTGGGCAACCAATACTCATACATAGCATTTAATACTACATGACAACAAACATTGCATTATGCCAAATTCAGCTACATTATGTTTTCAATTTTTTAACAAAACCAGAATTATAGTTATTACCCCACTTCATTCCTATGGCATACTCATCAACACAGAATAACAAACTGCTGCTATATTGCCAAAATTATACTGTAGTTATACTGGCAACCACAGTCACCAATAAAAGTCATATCATACAACTGAAAGCAAATTCAGTTTGTGTCTGTATATCTCAAAGGCACATATCTTTTGTACAATCTATGTTATCCATGCATTGTATTTGAAATTCTTCTTAACAAAGCAACACGTCACCACCACCCTCATCTTCATGAACTGCAGAGCTTGTCACTGCTCAACAGTAGAAGTAGTAAATAGCGAAGAACAATGCGCACCTCTAAAACCCACAAACACTAAAAGTAACCACCAACACTATTTCACATTTACTTACATAATCATTTTTTCTCTTTCAGAATGTGTGGAACAGTTAAAGGTGACACAGCAGAGCATCAGCTGGCTGCTTGAGGCCATTAAGGAGGGCAACCACTCTGAGGCCCAACGCAGCCAGGTGTTTGCATCCAATCAAGAAAGAATGATTGAAAACCAAGAGCACATAACAGATTTGCTGCAACGCCAGGGCCACTTTGGGCACGCAGCTATGGTTGCTGTCTGTGGTCTCAAGGACGGCAACAGAGGCCTTGCTTATACGATTAATCAATTGTGAGAGCAAGAAGAGGACAATGTTGCTGTGCAAGAGACCACACATGGCCTCATGATGCAGCTGGCTGAGAGCCAATTGGAGGCAAAGGAAGGAATCCACCACCTGATCCATCAGGACCTGCAGCACTATCAAGAAATGGACCCAGCCCTCCAGAAACCTCAGCATCACCAGGAACCTCCACCAAGTGCTCCTCTCACTGCACAACACGAGGAGGAGGGGCACCAACTCCTGACCCAAGAAAGTTCTCCTGTGGATCATTCCACTTCTTCCACCTCACCCAGGGCACCCTCATCACTGAACAAGGGCTAGCACATCACTGTTGTAGACAGTGGCCTTAATTCTTTATTTTGTTTTCAGTTACACCATTCCTATTTAATTTTTTTTATTTTTTTCTTCTCCCCGTGCGAAGATAACACTTATTTTTTTTTTAGTTTTCTATATAGTTATATTTTATTTAACAAAATGTATCATAAAAAAAAGAATGTTTAAAATTTTAAGTAAAATGTTAAAAGATTTTTATTTTTTTACAACAACAAAGAATAATTATGTTCAACATAAAAACATGTCTCCCATATCTTATTTCTAAATCTTAACAAATTAAGCGAACTAGATTCTATCAAAGGGTGAAAGTGGTAGGAGTGTATGGGGGCAGTAGGTGTAAGAAAGGGTGTTGCATCACAGGTAGTATCTCTGGGGGAAAAAGAGGTGTAGAAAACTGTGTTGGGGATGATGTAATGGGTGAAGGGAAACCAGGTGGTTTCTGTGGGGGGGTGGAGAGTGGATATATCAGTAGATTGAGTGTGGGGAAGGGGGATTGGCGAGGAAGGTGGGGAGATTGGGGAGATGGTGGGACTAGGCTGGGGAAGGAGGCTGAAGTAGGGAGTGTGTGGGCATAACATCACATTGCCATACTTTTGGCCCCACAGTCACACTTATGCACCTTCTAGGGCTTATTATTACATGTTGGTGGGACCACTAACCTCTCTATTTCCACATAACAGTATCGTGTGTGGCGAGGCCCTGCGCTCCAACACACATAGCACAGACACACAATATGCCATCATGGCTAACTAGTACATGTTGGTGTGAGTCCCACTAACCTGTCAATTTCCACCTAACAGAATATGTGTGTAGGAGTACGGGCCCTCTGGGCCCTGCGCTCCCACTTACACGTAGCACAGACGCACAATATGCCATATGGATAACTAGTACATGTTAGTATGAGCATGAGCCCTCTGCGCCTTTCGCTCTCACTAACCCGTCCATTTCAATCTAACAGTATACGTGTGTAGGAGCGTGGGCCCTCTGGGTCCTGCAGTCTCACTCACACATAGCACAGACACACAATATGCCATACAGCTAACTAGTAAGTATGGGTGCGAGTGCAGGTCCTCCAGGCCCTGCTCTCCTCCTTACACATAACACAGACACACAATACACCATAGAGCTGAGTAATACATGTTAGTGTGAGCGTGGGCCCTCTGGGTAAAGAATAATGCATGAAACACAGACCACCACCCACAGGGTGGAACAGGCACAGTGAGCAAGGCACACAGGAGGGCACGGATGAAGTGACACAGCACTGGAGGTGCCAATGGACAGCATGGTATACCCAGGCACTGTGACAATAGTGCCGAGGTGAGAAGCTGTGCCAATTTGGTAGCCAAACCACACCACAGTGGCACACAGGCATAGTGGGAGACAGGCTGGCAACTGATGGCCACACAAGGTGTACAAGCCCATGGGTACACAGGCCTTCAAACAGTGCAGCATAATAGCATGGGCACCAACACAACAATGGAGGGATGCACAGCACAGAGCCATGCCCATGGTGCAAGGAACACTGATGGCAGCAATGAGGGGTGTACCAGGGAGCACCAGGGGAAACATTGTGGGGGGAAGAGCAAGGTGGACAGGGTGTACATGTGTGCATCACTACACACAGATGGGAGCACCACAATCCAAGGGGCAGTGGGACAACCATGCAACACAACAGATGATGGGAACAGTAGCCGAGGAATTACCGCAGACACAGGATATAGAAAACACAACAATACTTTAATAAACACAATCCAAACCGGTCACTGAACAACAACAATAACACCAGTGGCAGCAATATATACATGAATGTAAATATATACAAAAGGGTAGCCTAAAAACTACAGGGGTATAACACAGAGGAATGGTAAGTGGGCAGGGTGTAATGAGGAACAAACTCCAAATAGAGAAAAACACCTGAGCTCATATGAAGGAGGGGGTGCTCAACCTTACGCAGCCCAAGGCTAAGCGTCTGCAATATTACAACATAATCTCTTAAATGTGTTAAAAACAAACAAATAAGGTGAGCACACAGGTCTGAAGAAATAGATAGTCACACACTGAAACCATTCACAGTAAAGCTTTTGCTTATTTTATTTTTCTTGTTTCAAAATGATGTGTGCCATAAAAAATATATACATATATTGCATAAACCAACACTATAAAGTGCATTGAGGATTGAGGCAACAAGATTCTTAAAGTGCATGAATGCTTTAAAACTTTTTTAGCAAAGGTTACAAAAATAAATTACAGACCTGCCCTAGTCTCACAGCCTGCCAGCCACCCCAGCAAAGAACCCCAGCACTTCGGCTTCCACCCTCCTCAAGCAAGGAACAGCAGCAGCGTTATACCTCAGCATTTTGTAAAACCCCGTGGCCACACATTTTTGGCTGAAATGAATGGGAGTGGCTGACATCATCGTAGTTTTTCTGTAGCCAGGTATTACCCACAATTTGCACCAAGCTGGTAGTTTAAAGTTGCTGACCATCTAAATAAAATTTATTTAAAACAATTTAGTGAAGAGTAAGTACTAATAAATGTATGATCATATAGAAAACTACTTAGTATCAAAGTGAAAAAGATAAACCTTTTAAACATCTGCCTTCTCCCAGAATTACCACTAAGGTTAAAATAAAACTCCAGTTGCAAGTTGCCTTCCAAATTCTAGAATCAAATTCTTGTTCGGACAGACTTTTCAAGTATTAATGTAATTTCTCCAGCTAAGTACATTATATCTCTGTAATGAGGAACAAGGAGTGCAGAGTGAGGAACTATATACAAGGGGACGCTGAGGAACTAGGGTGGTGACTATTCAGGTAAACCATCAACAAGGCCAAAGTGGAAAGCAATCCTAATGGTGCCCATGAATGTTGGCCTAATGTCATCCTGCTGGCCTGGCATGCCACAACTCCTGCAGTATTTCCCTGATCATCCAGAGGATTGCCTCTGCCTCTGCAGCATCAATCTCTGTTGCTGGTACATCTAGCCAATGACCAGCTGTATTATCACCAACCGTCCACCCTCAGCAGGCATTCCCTCTGCCTCTGCGGACCAACCTCACAGCATGCTGACCTATGTGAGAAACAAAGAAGATGGACTCAGTGCTAAAGCCCAACAAGGCCCCGGATGGATGGATGGAGTGGACTTGCATGCCTGAAGTTGCCAGGACCCTGCATAGGTCTGGTAACACACACACATATGATGGACCAGCAACATGCCATGTAACAGTGCCACATGGTGAATGGGAGATGGCACAGGGAACTATCAATGTTGGCATGTGTATGCAATGGCTGTTGCAGAGAAACAGGTAGCCATGCCCCTCACACCGTGTGGACCCCACACACACGTGTGCCAGGTGGGCAGGCCCAATTGCAACCCCATGTGAGCACTGACAGCCACCCACATCCCAATGGGACACAAGATGGGCAATACACACTGTGGCAAGGCGCACGTCTGGCCAGCCACATGGTGCCAAGGCAACAACCCATGTGTGTGTGGCCAGCACAACTGGGGCATACACAGCCTGCATTCATTATGCCACAGTGGGCAATAATACTCACACCCCCACCCAAAGCATGGAACACACAGATGCTGCACAACAGCACACTTACATGACACAGGTCGGGAGATATGTACCTGTGCCCTTCCAGCAGCCACCCTGGAGCTCCCCTCACCATGTTTCTGGTCTGCGAGCTCCCATGCCTGCTGTCACTCTGCCATCCTGCAAGTGGAACACAATAGAAAGGCACAGCATGCAGGCACAACAACACCCCTGCCTACTCCTTGCCCACCCCAACCCACCAGCTCCCACCCTTCCCACCCTCCAGCCACCAGCTCCAACCCCCTGCCAACCCCAGCCCCCAGGCCCCTCATGCACCCTCGGCCTTTGGGGAAATAATAGTGGATGATATATCACAGCAAGGTCTGTTGTGTGCCCAGGAGACAGGCAACACACAAAGGGGCCCATCACAGAGATGGCAGCAGCACTGTCAGTCCACACTGCACCCATGGAAGAACTGTGGCACTCACGGTGCTAGTGTACTGCCCTGTGTCCATGGGTATGGCAACCCTGTGTGTGCTGGCATAGTTACCTACCCCAACCCTACACCCGCAAATCCCCCCCCATGCAGGCAAGGTCAGCATACACATAGCAACAATGTACCTGGATGTGGCACAGCATCCTGCCGTGCCACGTCCTGCAGGCTGTGTAGTGTCCCAGCGTCCCTCCATCACAGGTCACCATAAGGGTGCCTGCACTGCTCCCATGCATGGGATCCCTGTCCTCCAGACCAGGTCTTCTGCCACCCGTGCTCAGACCTGTGCCCTGGCCTCCTGGAGGGCCTCTGCCCTGAACAGCTGCCCTCAAGAAGTTACACCAGTTCCACTAGGTTGACAAGTTCAACCTCAGACCAGTTTAGGGCTCTTGGCACATCTACATGCGCACGTGCCATCACCCAGCTTGCGAGATGTGGAGCTAGTGTTGTCTGTTGGTGTACAGCACAAAATGTGGCTGGGCTGCACCTGATAATTGATAGGCTTACTTGCAATGTTTCATGCATCCCACAGATGTGCAATAGGGATGTGCAATTGCTGGACAATGGCACATTACCATGCATGCACAGTGGCACGAGGCTGGGCAAGAAAATGGGGTAATGTTCCATGCAACAGGCATGTGCCGCCACTCAGGACATCCATCTTGTTGAAGTCACCCAATGCCACACATGTAGTCATCTGCATAGCCCATCATAGTGTAAATGTGTTGCACAGCAATAGTGCATTACATGCACATTGTTGAAATGTGTGTTGCATGGCCAAAGACAGCACAGATGCACCAGTGCACATGGCAAGTACGAATCAAGCATCATGATGCAGAAATGTAAAAGGAGACATGCAGCCCAAATAGATACGCTTGTGCTTATTGAGTTGGGACAAGCACAAATCTGCAATATTTAACCAGGATATGCAAATTGTCTCATTGCATAGTCATGACTCAAGTCCACACATTTGCATCTCAATACAGGCTGCACATCATCTCATTTGCATGTGCTAAGCTTCACAAATGGTCTGCCCTGTGCCACTCTACACCACTGGTGACCAACAGGTACTGCAGCCTTGGAGGTGGGTTTGTTTACAACCAGACTGTTACAGCATTTGTTACAATGCATCCAGTGTGCCTGGAACATATGCCACATGTGTTGGACCTGTGTTGATGCCTGTCACTTCCCCACCCCACAAGCACAGGAATGGTGGCCGAGGAGGGAAGAAAGAGGAGAAGGACAAACTTCACTGACAGTGAATTGCAGGCCTTTGTGGAAGCCTAGGTCCACCATGAGGACATGCTGTCAGGCAAGACTGGCACACAGCAGGAGAGGGCCAAGGGATAGGATGCGGTGGCCCAGGCCATTAATGCCCACAGTGTGTACAACCACACTCCACAGGAGTGCATAAAGACGATGAATAGAGAACAAACCAGGGCTAGGAGTGCTCACCACCATGTGGACACCCATGCAGGCCACTGGGGGTGGGCCATGCACAGTACCACCACTGATGGCATGTGAAAAGCTGCTAGCTGCCACCTTATCCCATTCCTCTGTGGAGGTGTCCCTGGTGGTGGGTTCCAGACAGGAGGAAGCCGTTTGCAGCACTTCAAGTATGCATCTGCCATGTTGGGTGTAGGGCTGCATATTGAGGTCCTGGGTGTGCATGATATGCCACACATGGCCAAGTACTGTGTCCCCATGGAGATGGGCAGGACTGCCAACAGTGCACGGTTTTCTCATGGGCATACACTGTCCCCATGGTTGCCCATGGGTGGTACAGTGTCAGGCCATAACTCGGTGAATGTTGGCCTGGCAGTGATGCAGGCCACCAGTGGTCACCCATGGCCACGTGTGCAACTGTTCTGTTTGCATGGGCATACACCCAGTTGGCTCCAGCAGTGACCTGCACTGGGCAGCCACCATGGACAGTGTGACCACCTGCCAGATGCAGTGCCTGTGGCACTGCCAGGGGCTCTCTCCAGGTCACATCATGGGCCCTGAGGCCATACACACACCATCCAGCCATGTATGCATGGCCCAGCAGGCATGCAGCACACACACCACCATGTGGTGTGTGCAGCACAAGCCACAGTGTAGGGCCTTGGCCTGTGTGGCTGTACCAGCACATCTGTACCGCACATGCACAACAACCCATGTCCACCTGTCAGAAACCATCATGGCCATGCATCCCTGACCATGCACTCCATTCTGCCTTTCAGCCTGCATCATACCTCAGGGGTGCTGCAGGTCCCAGGCCACATACTGAGGGGCTGGAGGAGGAAGAAAGAAAAACCCAGACCATCGACATCCGACAGCCATGGCAGTTGCAGGCAGTGCACATCTGTTTCCTGACCTCCTGGGGCTTGCTGATATGGACGCCCTGCCCGACCTTGAGTTGCCGGAGGAGCTCACCATGCTTGCATCTGCCACAAGGATGATGATGATGACATAGATGATGCTAGCCAGCTAGGGACACACACACACACACACACACACACACACACACACACAGTGTCACAGCCACTGTGCCCATTGCCACACAGACAGCATCGGACCATGTGGGGCACCCTGCACCCACACATGACCCTCCCCAGGATGAATACACACTGTCTGCTTCAGTGGCAACTGTGGGCAGCCGGGGGCAGGATATTGCTGTGGGGACTGGGGCTGTCCCAATGGTGCAGCAAGGTGGTGTGCAGAAGCATCGTCCTGCACAGGCCCATGACACAGCTGTACCAGGTCCCACTGTGCCTGACCACACACAGTCCAAGTCCAAACAGTGGCCAGCCATCCAGCGTCCACAGCCCATGGATGTGGCACTGCAGGCTGGCACCCCCTGCCCGTCAGCCCCCCCCATGGTCATGTCCCCTGCTGACAAGTTGGATGAGCACACTGGTTCCTGAGGGCATCCATGGTGCACCAGGTAGCACTCAGGGGCATGTCAGGACTGCAGGCAGGTGGGCTCTTGAATGAGCATGCATCTGCAGGGCACTCCTGAATGATTGGCAAGATATGCCAAACGTGGGTGGTGCTGATTGGCGATATTCGCCAACTGTAGGCAGACATGGCCACAGGTTTTGAGAGGATTACACAAGCCATTGAAGTGGGCTGTGCAGCCCTGCAATCCTGTTGCCACAGGAGTGCCCACCGCACCTCATGCGGTGCCATCAGCACTCCCACTACATGGTGTTGTATGACCCCATTGCTGCTGAAGCCATTCCCTGCCACCGGTATTCCCACACCCTTGGTTCCCATATGGATTTCAGGGCTGAGAAACCCACAAGCACCCAGTCATGGTCCCATGGGTCTACCCCAGTTAGGGTGGCTGGGTCACCCTCTGTGGTTGGTGACACTCCAGAGGGGGTCACCCAGCCAAGGTGTGTTCACCCATGTGTCTGTGGCAGCCATAATGGCACACAGTGATGCCACCTGTGTGCAGTCATCATAGCCATCACACCATCCAGACACTGCTGCCCACACCCAGCTGTCCATGCCTGGGGCGCGTGCTGTGGCACACACGTACACCAGTGGTATGCATGTCTGTGCTGTCTGTGTGGTGTTCTGGGCATGTGTTGGGGCATTGGTGTTGTGCTGTGGTATGAGCATGATGAGTGCAGCCTTGTATTCCACTGTGCATGTGTGCAGGGTCCTCTGATCCATGCCATCCACCACAGTACCCCGTGTGCCCCCCTGTACATGCCAGCACTGCAGTGGTCACAATGCATTGGTGTACACACCCCAATGTGATTCTGTGTCTGCTGATCTGTGCATGTGCCCCCCATGTGACACTACCCACACTGGTCCTGCACTGTTACTCACCTACGATCACCAAAGTGCTCCTCCACGATTGTGTCCCTGTGCCACCATGCCCTAGCAGCCAGACATGGGTCCTTCTGGTCATAGAATGCCTGCCCACCCCCAGCCGATGGTTCCTCATCCTCTAAGCTGTTGCCCACTGTGCCTGGACATGTATTCCACAGTCCATGGCCATGTTGGGTAACATGCAACAGGCCAGGAATATATCACAGGCTTTCTCTGGGCTGCATTGTAAGGCACCACCCAACCTGTCCAGGCATCTGAATTGCACTTTTAGCATGCTGAACAGACGCTCGATGATATTGCGTGTCACATTGTACCTTTGCTCCACATCAGATAAGGGCCAGCGTATGGGGGTGACCATCCATGATCAGAGGGGGTATGCACTGTCACCTGAGGGGGGAAGCGCAGCACATAAGTATACATCAAGCATCTCCAGGGTGTACCACATGCCCATGCCTGTGTCTGGCTCTGAAAGCTCCATGTGACCCCCTTGCTGGCATTCCCACCCCCACCCATGCACGCCCTGTCACTCTGGAGGTGCACCACATATGTGCTGCATGCTCACTGCTTGATGAGAATGGCATGGTTGTCCTCTGACCTGTCCTGCAGTACACATGCCCTGCCCCTGTGGTCACCCTGCCACTGTTCTGTCCAGCTGTGGAGCTATGCACTGCCACAGCCCTTGTGTGTGGCCCAGGCCCTGTGCCACCACATGCCCAGCTACCTGTGCATGCTGTGTGTTTCCCCTGCCCTGCCCTGCCCCATCACATGCACTGGCACCTCCCTCCCCCAGCTGACTGTGGATCCCAGTCCAGTGGACTCCTGTGTCCCATGGCACAACATGCCCATTGCCTGGTGTGGGTCCCATATCACTGTCCCCCACTGGCACTGCTGCCAGCTGTATTGTGTGCCACTGTGTGTTGTGTGGGCACATTTTCCTGCTCTACTCACCCACTAGGTGGCCACTAGGTATCTCCCCACTCTCAAACTGGTGGCACAGGGCTGACTGTTGCCAGATGTTGCCATCGTGTGCACTGCCAGGGTGAAAGTCACAGACATTGGTGGCGCACCTGTGGCATTGCACACCACCTGGCAGTTTACAGAATGGTATCCTTTTGTTCATGTAGGTGTCATTGTCTGGGCCAGGTGATGTGCAGACTGCCACGTGGGTACAGTCTGTGGCCCTAGCACACCTGGCATGCATGCCACCATGTGGAAGTGCTGCATGGTTTCTGTCCACTCTGCCTGTGTGCTAAGAATTGAATGTACTCTGTAGCATGTGACAGCAGGGTGGAGAGGAATTGTGTGAGGTGATGGGATGTGGCTGATTGTGTGATGCCAGTGGTGTCACCCACTGGTGTCTGGAAGGTGCCCATGGTGAGAAGACACATTGCTGCTGTCACCTTTGTCTCCACTGACACGGCTTGACTCCTGTGTGTTGGTGCCTGCAGGTCATCATGGAGCAGCTTATAGAGCTATCTCAGCACTGCCCTGTTGAGTTCGTACTGGCCCATGATCTCTGTGTCATGGAGCTGTTCATATGTGACACGGGCATGGTACCATCTCTGTTGGACATACCGCCTACAGATCCTTCCTCAGCCACATTGTTGTTCTTCCCATCTCCTCACACTCCCCATGATTGCTGCCATCAGAAAAGGTAACCCATCTATGGCTACTGCAGTTGCTATGCAGCTCTGTGCCTGTGGGTGGCTTGCACTTAGTCATGCTTTTTATCGTCTAACTGCCCAGAGCATCTGCATGATGCACTGCAGATAAACCACTCATTTGGGCAGGATATTGTGATGTGCAGCACATTCATGGAACGCCTCTCCCCATGTCCGCATACATTATAACTGTGATTCAGCACATCCGGAGATGCACCGCATCCCTGTCTGTTGAATATAGGTGCTGCGGCATCATCTCGATGTGCCATGTGTCTCTTCGAAATGTGGGCCATCATTTTTTGAGTTATTTAATTTTGTTTCCCTCTAACCGAAAAACAAAATGGCAGTGGGACAAAAAAAGATTTCCCATTTGTGACACAGGATGACCCATTTGCAAAAATGGATTACCCATTTATGAAAAATTATCCTTTTTCAAGTAGCACATCTAAGAGTGCTACTGAGCATGCTTAGAACCCACATTTTCAAATCCTTATAACTCCAGACCAGATTAATATTTTTTCACCAAGCTAGCAAGAGGCACATCTGCGAGGCAAGTCCTTTCTACCCTGAAAATGTCTGACCAAAATTCCAAACCATTTCTGCACTGCAGAGTGACAAAGAAACTGCTAAAAACCCAGTAAATTACACACATCTTTACACTCCATATCTTCATACCCATGCACCCAACCGGAACAAAACATGCCACATCAAGAGATCTTGTGTCCCTGATGGATTAAGCAAAATGTCATGCAAATCACTTGAACAGTTGCAAAGTTATTAAAGTGCAAAATTTGGGGTTTAACATAGAAGTGCCTGTTCAACATTTATTACAGGGCGCGACCGCAGCCTACATATCTATATATAGATATCTATATAAATATATATATATATATATATATTTTATACAATAAAGGTGAAGGATAAATGAGTGTGATAAAACATGTATCTTCACCAGAGTGAGACAAATGTAAGGGCTGACATTTATCTCATGGCTCAGAGTGTGATAAATGTAGAAATGACATTTATCTTATGGCTCAGAGTGAGATAACTCACTGCTGCCTGCAGCTAACATAATTACTAACATAATTACTATGGCAAAACATCCTCACCTGCTTCCCACTCTCTCAACTCAAAGCTCATTATTGTGATACTCTTAGCTGCTACGGCCAAAATTCTAAAGCACGCCAACTTCACAGAACAGTTTCTTTCTCACTGCTGCCTGAAGATAACTTACTTAACATTGCAAAACACACTCAGCTTTTCCCACAGAGTTTGTAACACTTCCAGCCCATTCAAAAATGTCACACACAGAAACAGCAAACACAGAAACAGCAACAGAATACAAAAATCATAACAATACTTCTGAAACTACGTACCTCTGTATCGTCGACCACATGACATTACGCGGATAAATGCGTTATGGAAAATATCTTCACTCCTATCGTGAGCTCTGGGATACTTCCTACTTAGCCTTCGGCAATCGTGAGTATCCAGAGCTCACCCTGCAGGAGTGAAGATATTTTCCATATCACACTGCCTATCATGTATCCCATATATATATATATATATATATATATATACATATATATGTATGTGTGTGTGTATGTATATATATAATGGTAGCGCGGTAGTACTACCATAGTTAGGATTGAATACCACTTTTAAGGTTAAAGGTCAAATTTTGCATCTTAATAACTTTGCCACCATTCAACGGATTTGCCTGATCTTGGGATCTGCCACGTTTTGTACCAGTGGGATATACAACTGTGGAGTTAATGGCGACAACCAATTCATAATTATGCTTTTTGTTATTTCTTTGTTCTTGCCTACAGGTCACACGGTTTAGCGACGGTCCTGAAAACTTCAGGGAACATGCATTTGCAAAATGGATTACCCATTTATGAAAAATTATCCTTTTCAAGTAGCACATCTGAGGTGCTACTGAGCATGCTGAGAACCCAATTTTCAAATCCTTATAACTCCACACCAGATTTAATATTTTTTCACCAAGCTAGCAAGAGGCACATCTCGAGTCAAGTCCTTTCTACCCTGAAAATGTCAGACCAAAATTCCACTAAGTACAAAACTAGCCAGGAAAGCCATAATTCATATGAAATTTACAATTTGTTTCTGTACGTATGGTTCCTGAGATATAGGCAATTTAATATTCAAGTCCTCATTTTCTGCTCCAAGGCCCATTGTTATGTAAGCATTCTTTATTTCACTGTGTTTTCCAATGCATGTTTTGGGAAAAGAAGGTGTGCCCTTCGTTACTGTGCCACTTAACATTTCAGTTGCGTTTCCGTTACGTTTGTTTGCACCTTTACATCTACACCACTGTGTGCGTTCACGGTTTGCGTTTTTAAGCTTCGTTTGCATTTCTGTGTTGTTTGCCATTATTGTTGCTGTTACCATTACCAGTTTCATTTGCAATTGCGGTACCATCCACGTGCATTACGGTTTGCGTTTTCATCACGCTTGCATTTCTGTTTTGTTTCTGTTTCCTTAGCGTTATTTTTGTTGTTAGTGTTACCGTTTGCATTTACAATTGTGGTACCATGACCGTACACGTAACAGTTTGTGTTTCTATTTGCATTTCTCTTTTCTTTGGTGTTATTATTGCTGTTACCGTTATCATTTGCGTTAACAATTGCGGTTCCGTGACCATGCACGTTAAGGTTGGCGTTTCCATACCGCCTCCATTCCTGTTTCCATTTCTGTTTCCTTTGGCATTATTCTTCATGTTAACTTTACCATTTGCGTTTACTATTGCGGTACCGTGGCTGTGCGCATTATGGTTTGAGTTTACGTGTGCGCTCGTGTTTGTGTTTCCGTTTCTGTTCCCTTTCAAGTTCTTTTTGCTGTGACACTTAACATTTCCATTTAAAATACCACTACCATCACTGCTCACATTACCAGTTGTGTTTTCATACGTGCTTCAATGTCCGTTTGCGTCATGTTAAGCTACAGCGTCACTTTGCACTTGCGTTTCTATTAACGTTTCCTTTACCATTTACATTTCTGTTACCATGTGTGCCACTGTTGGCACTTCCGTTTGTGTTGCTTTTTCTGTTACTGTGTCACAAGACATCATGTGGCACTCCCGGCGCTGCATTACTTTCACTATTTGTCATCATCATTCTCAAAAAGAAGGGAAATTAGAGGCAAAAAACTCTATTTAATGCATCAGTTAGGGTTGTTCCACAGCAACAAAAGTGATGAAATTCAGTGTTAGGGTTGAAAACCACCCTTGGACCCCAGCCCACCCCCCAACTGGCATCGGGATGCGCGTTGGGATCATCAACCCCATTCTCCTATACCTCTGCTTCTTTACACAGGTGATGGGTGAGAGTTAGGCTGACAACTCCAACGTGCACCCTGATGCCAGTTAAGGGTGGGCTGGGGTCAAGGGGTTTTCAACCCTAACACCGAATTTCCTCACTTTTGTTGCTGTGGAACAACCCTAACTGATGCATTAAATGGAGTTTTTTGCCTCTAATTTTATATATATATATATATATATATATAACACACACACACACACACACACACACACACACTTCACTAATGCATCAGTTAGGGTTTCACCATCAAATGTTTGGAAATGTGATGTTAGGGTTTTCAACCCTAATAACCCACCATACCCTCCACACACCAACAGGTGACAGGAGTGTGCCTTGGAGTTGTCAGCCCTAACACTCACCCCATTCTGTGTGTAAGGAAACTGAGATCTTATAGTATAGGAGAATGGGTGATTGTTAGGGCTGACAGCCCCAAGGCACACCCCTGTCACCTGTTGGTATGTGGAGGGTGGGTGTGGGTGGGTTTTAGGGTTGTAAACCCTAACAGTACATTTCCAAGCTTTTGATGGTGGAACCCTAACTGGTGCATTAACACATTTTTTTGCCAATAATTTTTTTTTTGAGAAAATATAATCATAACCTAAATTGCCTGTAGGGCTCTGCGCTCCCAACCATCAATAATTCTTGTCAGATTGTAATTGTTTCCTTACTTCCATGTGGGAGCATAGGGCCCTATGGTCCCTGCACTCCCACCACTCCAAAATGCTATGTGTATTTGCATGTAACAGTGCAGGGCCCTCAGGGCCCTGCGCTCCCATACTTGCATAATTTATCAGGCAGTGTTATGCTATCCTCTTTTCCAATGGAAGCACAAAGTTGGCAATCCCTGTGAAACTGAGCATCTTTAAATCCATATACCAACGTTCTTTTCAGGGACCTGTACTTGCTTCCATTAATGACATTTTACCACACCTATCCTAGGATTAGGACTTCTCTATTTTAATCTCCTCTCCCTATGTCCTTTCCATGCCCTGCCTCATTACCCTGACTTATTCCCTAAGTTATGTAATGCCCTCCCCAAATGTATCACTCACCTCCCTCTCTTTCCCTGGTTGTCCCTGCCTCCTTATACTCCTCCCCCCTCCTTACCCTATCTTGCTGCATATGTTCCTGCTGCAGCTAATGTATATAGGTTCTTGTATCATAATATGTATTCTATTTTCTTCTAAAGATATGTGCACTCTCTCATTTTTTATGCTTGTATTACTACATGGTATGAACTCCAATTTGTTGTAACACTGTAACCTATAATTTATTTTTGCATTACTGTATTGTTTGTACTCCCATTTGTTATAACACTGTATATATTGCTGCCTTGTAACCATATATGTGAATGCTCAGGCTCATCTTGTAAATGAGTTCTTCTCAATGATGCTCACCTGCTTAAATAAAGATTGACTAAAAGCCCTCTTGGCCCTGCGCTCCCATCCAAAGAAAGTGCAGTGCCAAAGAAACACCCCACATTGCAATGTTAGCCTGTAGGAAAATCAGGAAAGTTTTAAACCTGTGTAACTTGACATTAAAATAATTTATTTTCATGAAACCACCAAAAAGCACACTGGTAGGGTAAGTTCTTTGAACCATAAGAATGTGACAGCAAAATTGAAAACCATTTTTTCACAGTGCAGTGACAAAGAAATGCTTGCTTACACCTCACATTACAATGTTAGCCTATGGGAAATGAAGCAAACTTTAAAGCTGCAGACTGCAGAGCAAAGTAATATCTTTTCATCAAACACCCACAAATCTGTGGGGTAAGCCCTTTTTACCCTGAACATTTCAGCCCCAAATTGCAAAGCGTTTATTCACTGCGCAGTGACAAAGAAATGATGGTGTACACCTCCCATTACAATGTAATCCTATGGGAAATTAAGAAAATTTTAAATCTACAGAACTCCAGAGCAAAGTAATATCTATTCACCAATCCAGCAAAAGGTACATCTGTGAGGCAAGCCCTTTGTACCCTGAAAATTTCAGCCCAAAAGTCCAAACCATTTATTTTCTATGATGTGACAATGAACTAGACATATAAAGAAAGGTTGTCTCGCAAATTGCGGGAAACTAATGGTGTTTTGCGAAACACAGAATCCTTGTTCCACAATGTATGGCTAAACCTCCTTGTTTCACAGAAAAAGATGCCACAATTTGCAGCAAAGAAGTTCCCAGATAAAATAAAGATATTTGTGGACATTTTGGAGGCAAACTGACCTCACAATCTGATTCATCGGACCTTGATTAGGTAAACACAACTGCTGGTGTTTTATCAACTGGCAGAATTTTTATAGTATGTAAATTAGTTTCCCTTGCTAACTGAAAACAAGATGGTGGAATCTCAAACAACATTCTGCATTTGTGCAAAGCATACCGCATTCGCAGATGAAGAATGTTGTTTCTAGTGGGACATCTAACTTTTCCCATAGAAAATAAGGGGAAATTTTGAAATTGAATACATGTTGGATGGATTAACATTTTATCAACAAACCTTCAATAGGTTCTGGGACCAAAGCCCTATAAACCCTAAACATTTCAGAGCAAACACCCACCTTCAATAGCTTCTGTGACCAAAGCCCTATATACCCTAAACATTTCAGAGCAAACACCCAAGCCATTTCTGAGAAATGGTGTGTCAAATTTCCACATTTTCTGAGACTCCATATCTCCACACCTGCACATGTGATCAGAATGAAACTTCCATATCCAGACATCCTTGGTCCACAAGGGGACATGCAAAATGTCATGAGAATCAGTCAAACAGTTGCAAAGTTATTAAAGTGCAAAATTTGGGGTTTAACATAAAAGTGACTGTTGAACCCTAACTAGAGGGGCATGAACGCACCCCTAAAATATATATATATATATAAATATATATACACACACACACACACACACACACACACAGATGTGTGTGTGAAACTACATTAATCCATCAGTTAGGGTTGATAGCAAACCATAAAAAGGAGGAAAATACAATGTTAGGGTTTTCAATCTTAACACCCCGGCCCCACCCTGCACACACCAACAGGCATTAGGGTGTGCCAGGAATCATCAGCCATAATGCTCGACCCATTACATAAGTAAATAAGCTGAGCTGGGTACAGTATAGGAGAATGGGATGAGAGTTATGGCTGACGACCCCAAGGCAAATCTCCAACACCAGTTGATGTGTGCAGGGTGGGGGTGGGGTGTTAGGGTTGGAAACCCTAACTTCATATTTCCCTCCTTTTTACAGTCTGGTGTCAACCTTAACTGATACATTAATGTTGTTTTTACAAAGAATTTCCTTATTTTTTGAAATAGTGTAATCATAGCCTTATTTGCCTGTGGAAGTACAGTGCCCTTTGGGCCCTGCACTCCCATGTCTCCATAGATAAGTATATGTATGTCACCCTGCACTCCAATTTATAGGACAACAGTGACCAAATTGCCAGCATAGCCATCTTATTACCCTACCTCATGTACCTGGTACAGAACATTTTCAAATAGGATCCATAACACCGCACGGCAACCTCGACACAACATTCACTACGGTGCCAGGAGCCCACCAACACCTGACCATGATGCAGCCCCGAACAACCAGCAACACTGTGATGCACAATGTGAGGTTGCACACCCTGCAGGGGCTGTGCCCACTGCACCCCCCACTATAGCTATCTAATGTCACATTGCACGGACAGTGGAGTTAGATTTGTACCCCAGTCTCCCTAAAGTGCCTCAATGCAAACCCCCCATCACTGCTGATATAGACATGGTGGGGGTTTCACTGTGGGGGGTTTGGTGTACCGGTGTCGCTGTACTGATGATATACTATTCAAATCACCGCCAAAACATAATTCCATGCAACTACAATGCCATTCCACACCACAGGTGTGAAAACACATTTTTGCCAGGATCTGAAAAATGACAGCTGTGACACATGAGGCAGGGTAATGAGAAGTATATGTTGAAAATTTGGGGTAAAAGTCTTTAAAATTTCCAAAGCTACGAGTGTGTGTAGCAAAATTACAAACGGTCATAAGTTTTCCATTTTGGCATATTTTGACCTCACATTTTCAACATAGCCTTCTTATGACCCCACATCAAGAACAATATGATAATCATTACAGAAATCCCACCCAAAAGGTGAATTCACCAACCAACTGTGAAATTGCCTTCTGGGCAGGATTTGCAAAATTACACCCCATTGTTAATGAGGAGGGTTTCAAAAGGGAATGTTGAAAATTTGGTGTCAAAATATGCAAAAATGGCACTTATGCCAAAAGCCAAAATCCCATTGAAATACACTGATTTCACTATTCGAAAAATTTTTTTCATGAATCGTCATACGAAACAAGATCTTTTTTCATATGATGCCAATGCAAAAAAAATGTCAATGTTAAATCAAACATATTTTAAGGGGATTTCTCGAGCAGTAAAGTATAGAATGCACCTAAGGGGTCCCAATAAACAAGCTACATGTTTTGGTTCCTCCCCAAAATAACATTTTTGGGGATTTCCAAATTTGAATTTCTCAGGCAAAACTGAAAACAAGATGGTGGCCATACAAAAAAGGAATGTTACCATATGAGGCAGGATTCCTTTTTCATTTCATACAGCAATCTTTTAGTGCTTACTAAGCATACTCAGAAATCATTTTTTCATATTTTTAAAACGCAATAACTTACAAATGGCTTATTATTTTTTTGCCAGACTAGCAAAGGGCACATCTATGGGACAGTCCCTTTTAGCCCTGATACTTTCAGACCAAAATTCCAAACCGTCTTGGCTGAAGGCAAGTTTAAAGAAAAATCCTAGCAAAGCCAAAGAGTGAAAAAATGCTTTTTTCACCTCTCCAGAACTTGGAAACAGCACATCTGACTGGGACATATCTTCCACATCCATAGATGTAAACTGGGTGGCGGTGCATGCCAATTTGTACTGTATGTAAATCCATTGAAAGGTTGCAAAGTTATTAAAGTACAAAATGTTGAGGTTATCATTGAAGTGCCTACTCAACTACAATATATATATATATATATATATATATATATATATATATATATATAGAGAGAGAGAGAGAGAGATTTTCCCATATAGATATAGATAAATTTTATATATATATATCTATATATGTATTATATTCATGGCAAAAATTGCATTTAATGCATCATTTAGGAGTTAAAAGCGAAAAAAGTCAGGAAATGAAAAATTAGGGTTGAGACCTAACCCCACACACCCCACACCCTATCCTCGACAGACTGACAGATGCCGGGTGTGCCATCAGTCATGTGGCCCAACCTCAAGTCATTCCATGTGTAAGCAGGTTGACATGTTACAGTTAAGGAGAATGAGGTGAGACTTAGCCTCAAGATCCCAATGGCACACTGCATCTGTCAGTCTGTGGAGGATGTGGGTATGAGGTGTGTGGGGGGTTAGGGGCTCAACCCTAATATTTCATTTCTTGACTTTTTTCTCTTTAACCCTAAATGATGCATTAAATAGTTTTTTGCCATGAATTTCCTTACTTTTTGAAAAAGTGTAATATACCTAGTAAAAAACATGTATTGGTGGGAGTGCAGGGCCTGAGTTGCCAATTTTTGCATAACAATGTGGATCTGTGGGAGCACAGGCCCTTGCTACAGAGCCATACAGCAGCCGTATAGGCCACCATACCCTTGTAACAGTAATTTGCACATATCTTGTGAACCATAAGAGCTAGAAAAAAAAGTAAAGTGTCGTTACTATGACAGTGAGTAGATCACATGACAATCACTCAATAAAACCCATATCTCACATCATTTCTGAGACATGAGCACTGAAAAGCACTGGATAGGCACTCTTTGAACCCTTGTGATAGTAATTTCACAATATCTCAAGAACTGTGAATCGTGCAAAAAACATTCCACTGCAGGCTTACTCTATGATTTCAAACATTTTTCCAGTGGTATAGAGCACAGCCTCCAGTAGCAAAAAGTCTGTATCTCACTTTGTTTCCGAGACAATGGTGCCGAAAGTTGTGACACAGATCGCAATGTAATCCTATGGGAAAAACACCAACTATGTCATTGAATATCTCTGCAACCAATTAATTCCCCAACACCTAAACAGGACAATTCACATCTCTAGGACATCCCCTCAACACCATGCAAATCTCAAGTAAAAAGACCAAACCATTATTGAGATACAGTCATCCCAAATTTGGGCCATCTTATGTTCCCTAGGGTCATCTGGTCTTCCCCATTGACACTGCAAAATATACATATAAATTTGTCCATAGAATATAATGGAATTTCAAATTGTAATAACTTTTGAACATATTGATATTTTTCACTAAACAAATGCTGGCATGTTCCTTTGTATAAGCTCTGTCTACTTCCCAAGTTTCGGACCAATAGACCACACAGTGTCTGCACAGCACCATGGAAAAAAATGCACAAAAGTGGCAGAAAGTGAATTTTTGGCACTTGCTGTGTGAAAACTGTATGTCCAATCAAAACACAACTTGGTAAATCGAGAGAGCTATCATACCAGACCATGCTTTCCAAATGTTGTGTAATCCGTTGAATGGTTTCAAAGTTATTAACATGCAAAATTTGAGGTTTAACATTAAAGTGCCTACTCAACCCTAAATATAGGGCGTCCTTATATATATATATATATATATATATATATATATATATATATATATATATATTCATTGCAAAAACTCATTTAATGCATCAGTTAGGGTCAAAGCAACAAAGTGAGGAAATTAGACTTTAGGGTTGAACCTCTAACCCCAACACCCCACCCCTCCACAGACTGACAAGTGCTGGAGTGTGCCATGGGTCGTGTGACTCAACTCTCACCCCATTCCACGTGTAAACAGATTGACATGCTACAGTAAAGGAGAATAGGGTGAGAGTTAAGCCTCATGACCCCATGGCAAACCGCACCTGTCAGTCTGTGGAGGAGATGGGGTTATTGAGTGGAATGGTTAGGGCTCAACCCTCAACATCTCATTTCATCACTTTTGTTGCTTTAACCTAATTGATGCATTAAATGAAGTTTTTTGCAATGAATTTCCTTACTTTTTGAAAAAGTGTAATATAAGTACCAAATAGCATGTGTTGGTGGGACAGCTGTCCATTTCTGTATAATGATATGCATCCATGGGAGTGTGGGCCCTCCAGGTCCTGCACTCCCACTTACGCATACCTACAGAGCCATACAGCAGCCCTATAGGGCAAGGAACCCTTGTAACACTAATTTGCTGATATCTTGGGAACTGTAACAGCTAGAAAAAATATTCAAGTGTCATTGAAATCATGAAAGTGAGTACTGCACATGACATAAGTCAACTGAATCTGTATCTCACATTATTTATGAGCTACAGGTACCAAAAAGTGCAATGGGTGCCACAGTTGTATCATATGGGGAAAATCTCAACTGTGTGATGGCATATCTATGGAACCACTTAATTCCCCAACACCTAAACAGCAAAATTCACACCTGTAGGGCATCCCCTCAATACCCTGAAAATTTCAAGTAAAAAGGCCAAACTGCTCATTAGCAATGCAATGCTAAAGTTTTTCAAATCCTAGTCTGTGAGGTAGCAAAATCCTTAACTGAGGGCTCACGGCCTAGGATTTTGACAGCTCGTGGACTAGAATCATTAGCTAGTCATGGTAAGAATTTTTAAATTTTTAAAAGCTATTTTTGGACCAAATGAGACAAACCAAAGGCATGGTTTTGTAGAGGGGTCCCTAAACAAAACCCATGCCTCATTTGACCCAGAAGTCACCTGTGGAGAAAGCTACAACATTTTGTTTTGGGAAAAACTAAAGACAATATGGCGCTCACGGACAAGGAATTTTCTGGGTGACCAGGATCCTAGTCCACGAGTTACAAAATCCTTGACCTTGAGCCCAGTCTTTGTCTGAAAATAACCATATAAATCTTGGAGTGAACTGAGCAGGTGCAGAACATGAAAATTAAAAATGTAATAACTTTGGAAAGGATTACTATTTTTTACCAAACTAATGCTGGATTGTTCTTTGACCCAACCTCTTTCTATGTTTCAAATTTCAGACCAGAAGGCCACACGGTGTGGTCACAGCACCATGGGCAAAAAAATATGTCAAAAGTGGCAAAAAACAAATTCTTTTAGCATTTTGCTGTGCAGAAACTGTACATTCAACCAAAATACAACTTGGTAAATCAAGAGATCTACCATACCAGACCACGCATTCCAAATTTCATGCAAATCTGTTGAAAGGTTGCAAAGTTATTAACACACAAATATTGAGGTTTAACATTAAGGTGCCTACCAACTCTAACTATAGGGTGCAGCTGCTTCTCTATATATATATATATATATATATATATATATATATATATATGTATCAAAACTTTGTTAATGCATCAGTTAGGGTTAAGTGACAAAATTAAGAAATGAGGCATTAGGGTTGGAGCTCCAACCCCCACCCTACTACCCACCCTTATCCTCCACACTAACAGGTATCGGATGCGCCATGCGGTCATTAGGCCCAACTCTCACCCCATTCTATGTGTAAACAGGTTGACATGGTATAGTACAGAAAAATGGGTGATAGTTGAGCCTAACGACCATGGTACACCCCAATGCCTGTTGTTGTGTGGAGGATGGATGATAGGAGGGGGTTAGGGCTAACCCTAATGTCCCTTTCCATACTTTTGTTGCTTCATCCCTAATTGATGCATTAAAGATTTTTACAATTTATTTCCTCATTTTATGAGATAGTATAATAGTATCTTTATTTGATTGGAGCATAGGGTCCTTTGGACCCTGCACTTCCATCCCTCCATCCAGATAGTACAACAGTATCCATATGTCATGGTGGGAGCACAGGGTACGAATCCAGATAGTACAACAGTATCCATATGTCATGGAGGGAGCGCAGGGTCCAAACCCCCATCCAGATAGTGCAACAGTATCCATATGTCACAATGGGAGTGCAGGGACCTTGAACCCTGCTTCCTATCCCTCCACAGATGCACATATGTATGTAGCTGTGGACAAACACGGTTCTCTGGTCCCTGCGCTGCCACACATTAACTTATGAGCAGGCCTTGTGAAATTGCAGCAAATAGTCATAACTGTACCATCTTAAATAATTTCCCCAGATTTTCAACATAACCTTCTTATCACCTCACCGTATGTACCCAATACAGAAAACTTTCAAATCCCTGTGAAAATTTATTTCTGCATAACTGTAATTTCATTTTGCACACAGGTGCAGAAAAACATTTTGGCAGAATTTAAAACATTACAGCTGTACTATTCATGAGGTGGTGTGAAAAAAATGATAATGTTGAAAATCTGGAGTGAAAACATGCAAAATTGGCAGTTACAAACGTGTGTAGAAGCTGCACAATGCGCACATGTAATGTAGTCATTTGTTGAAATGTTTTCACCTCATTTTCAACACGGATTATTGGGACCTCCCCTCATGAACAGTGGCACTGTGATTTTGTTATTCCATCCTGAAAGTTGATTTTGCACAGTGACCACGCCATTCTGTGCCACAAGTGTGAAAACACATTTCAGACAGGATGTGAAAAATGACAGTTGTACTGTTCATAATGAGATGTGAAAAAATGGCAATGTTGAAAATCTGGAGTGAAAATATTACAAATTGGCAAAGTTATGAGCATGTGTAGAAACTGCTCAACACACAATCATAACACAGTCATTTCTTGGAACTTTTTCACCAAATTTGCAACATGGGCTTTTTGGGTCCCCGCCTGATGAACAGTGGCACTGTTGTTTCATTAATCTGTCCCAAAAGGTGATTCCACACTGCAACTGCAAAATCTCCTTTGGGACCAAGAAATGAATGACAGTGCCAGTGTTCACAAGACAGGGTCCTAAGAACCCATGTTGAAAATTGGTGCTAAATCCTTAAAATGGCTGAGATATCAACCTGTTGAAATCCCCATTGACTGCCATTATACAGTGCTTACCTTTAATTCTCCAGTTTGCAGTTCGGGTTTGAAAAGTGTAGATGTGTCCCGGTCCACAGAAGATTGCTGCTCCCAAGCTCCTAAGGTAAGTATTGGTAAGGGGGTGTGTGGGGAGGTGGGTGCACAGAGGGAGGGTGCAGATGGGGGAGGGGGGACTAGGGAGATGATGAGGGACCATTTTCTTTTTTGCAGGTTTTAAAAAAAATTAAAGACATTGGGGGACAGTTTCTTTATTTACAGGTATTTCAAAATACATATTTGGGCACACTGGGGTGGTCTCCCAGTGTGCCATATTAATGGGGGGGGTGGATACATGCCGATACGGGGTTTGGGCACTCTGTGTCAGCAGTTAAAGACTACTGGCTTTGGGGAGGCACATTATCCAACAGTGGGCATCTCAGTGTCAGAAGCATTAAAATAAAATTTTAAAATACATATATTTGGCACACTGGGTGGGCTCCCAGTGTGTCTGTATTAGTTGGGTGGAGATACATGCTGACACAGGGACTGGGCACCCGATGTCAGCATTTAAAGAATAAGTGCTGGGGCCATTTTTTGCTAAGAAATCCACAATTGTGGATCTCCGTTCCTCAGCCAATCCTCGTTCATGAGATAGGCCATCTGGTCCTTAGCTCACAAACTTGGATTCTGACAGCTCACAGTGGGGATCGGAAGCAAGTGCCAAATGTGGCTTTCTTGTAGCAAAAAGGGTATTTTTAATACCGTGAGGGAAACCAAATACATGGGTTTGTAGAGGGCATTGCCCGAACAAAACCCATACAGTTGACTACAACAAATACATATGTGGGCAAGACACAAGACTTTATTTTGGACAAAAGGAAGAAACAAAATGGCACCTCATGAATGGGGATTTTTTTCTCATGAACGGGGATCCCCATTCGTGAGCTGTCAAAAATCCCATTCGTGAGGCAAATCCTTGTTCGCAAAATACCCTATCCAAAGACTTAACTGAGCATGCTCAGAACCCAACATTTCAAAATGGAATAACTTTGGAACAGATTAATATTTTTTCACCAAACTAATGCTAGCTTGTTCCTTGGGGTAACCTCTTTCCACCCTGACAATTTCCGGTCAAACTTCCAAACAGTGTACGCAGTGTGATGGGCAAAAATCAGCAAAAACTGGCAAGCAAAGTGAAAAAAACACTTTTTTCACTATGCATCGTATAAAAACTGCACATCAAAGTGAAATGAAACTTGGCACGTCTGGAGATATACCATACAAGATAGTGCATACCAAATGTCGTGCAAATCTGTTAAACAGTTGCAAAGTTATTAAGGTGCAACATTTGGGGTTTAACATTAAACTGCCTACTCAACCCTAACTATAGGAGTGCAACCGTGCCCCTATAATATATATATATATATAGATATATATATATATATATATATCTATATATATATATATATCAGTGTCAGTGGCTCAGTAGGTAGCACACTTGCCTCTGAGGCCGGGAGATCAGAGGGCTGTGGGTTCAGTTCACACATCTGGCACTTGGGTTAATATCCCAGTACTGACACTGTAATGCAGCATGAGAGGGGTGCTGCATTTCTGAGGTGCCGTCCTTCGGATGAGATGTTAAACTGAGGTCCCATCTGCCTGGATTGGTGGTAGTTCAGGTGGATGTTAAAGATCCCATGGCATTTATTGAAAAGAGTAGGGGAAGTTTTTATTGAGAAAAAAAACATAACATCACAAAGGAAAAGAGCAATTTAAAAGATACCAATACAAAAAGAAAAGAAAAAAAAACAATGTGTTACATACAATCGTGAAAGAAAATTCTTCACAACATAGAAAAGTGTTTCCATAAAGCTATCATTTGGTCATTAGAATAATGCTTTCTGTCAGTCGCATATAAAGTAAGCAAATCATTATGAACAAACTCGATTATAACTGAATAAGAAATCTGTTGCTGTTGTAACACAAATTTACATCGGGCTTGCCATAAAAAATACTGTAGTAAAGCAAAGAAAACATTCAAGGTACTTTTATGATAAGTTTTCCAAATCTCGTATAATCTCCCAGAATGAGAGTATGGTATGTTAAGAAAGTGAGATGCGCATTTTCCAATAATGCGCTGCTTGTGACCAAAAAGCCTTACTATCTATACAATCTATAAAGAAATGCTGTTGACTTTCTTCCATATTAATACATTGTGGTTTTAAACAATATCTGTCATCTAGAGGTTTGTATTTCATGTTTCCTCTGCGCTAATCTTCCATGAGCTGACATCCAAACAACATCCCAAGTTTTGACTGGGATTCTATAGTCTGTTAATTTATGTAATGCTAAAATCATTTTAGTGGGGTACACTGAGGAAAAAGCAGTGTAATTTTCTGAACTTCATAAACAATATGAGCATAAAAAGCTTTTCGAGACAATATAAGTAATTGTTGCAGTGGAATCTTCCACTGATATAATTTCTTAAGTGTGGCAAGTCCATACTTAGGTAAAGAATCAGATAAAATAATTTTTGGGGGAAATAATGACCATTTAAAAAAATATTTATGCCAAATTGACTGGACCCAGAATTGCCAAGTCAACGAAGGCTGAGTCCAAATAAACGAAAAAGATGAAAACAAAAAGTTAGAATGGAAAAAAACAACAGGGTTAATCATATTGAGACCTCCATCTTTCTTGGGAAGGTATGTGTAGTCTCTCTTGATAGGGTTAAGTCTGTTTCCCCAGAGCATCTGGAAAAAAATACTATATAACCTGGTTTCTATAGAGACAGGGGGAGGAAAAACATGGCTTATGTATGTAAACTGGGGCAACAAAAATTGTTTAATAATCGCTACTCTTTTTTGTTTACTAAAGGTCCAGCTTTTCCAAAGGTTTACCTTTGATTCTCCTATCTCCAATCGTTTTTCCCAATTATATAGGGCCATGTCCTCAACTCCAAACCATATCCCTAATATTTTTGAGGAATGCGTGATACAGGTATATTAAAATAGTTAGAGACTAATGAAGGAATATTGTGTAAGGGTATTATAAAGCTTTTTCCCATGTTTAAGGATGCTCCTGAGAATTCTCCAAAAAAAGTAAAAATCTCTAATGCTCGTTGTAATGACAAGACATTTGCTTAATAACAAAGTAACATCACCTGCAAATGCTGTAATTTTCACTTTATCTAACCAAGGGAGGGGAAAGTCCTATAATCTGATGGTCAGAAACAATACTTCTAATGACTGGGTCCAAATGAAAGTATACAGCAAAGGGCTTAAAAGGCAACCTTCGTACACCTCTTAATTTTAATTTCAGAACCCATTAATCCGTTTACAAGTGGTATAGTGACTGCCTGACTATACAGTTTAATTATCCATTGAACAAATGTTTCCGGAATGCCATAATGAGTTAAAACAAAATACAAATAGGAGTGACAGACTGTATCGAAAGCTTTTGCTTGATCTAGGGCCACTATAATCCCTGAATCTAAAGAGTTTTGTGACAAAGTAGAAAAAATATCTCTTACTAAATACAGGTTTTGTTGAATAGTCCTAGTGGGTATAGAGCAAGTTTGTGCTGGATGGATCAAAATTTCAGCAGCTTTTATTAAACGATTATGCAAAATCTTAGTCAATATCTTGTAGTCGGTGTTTAATAAACTAATCGGTCTCCAGTTAGATACCAAACTCTTGTCACCTTTTTGTATAAAAAGGTCATGCGCGGTGGACAGGGTTTCAGCAGTTGAAATATTTAAACTGAATTAAAACTGGAGGCAAAAAGAATTCCATGTATTTAGAACAAGTTTTATAAAACTCATTTGGTATGCCATCCAGACCTGGAGCAGTTCCAGTCTTCAAATGTTTAATGACCTCTGCAACTTCATACGAGGTAATAGGAAGTACCAATGATTGTAAGATATTATCTGGAAGCTTAGATATAGTGGGAAGTCTGTTAAGTGGAAATACTTCTACAGGTAATATGGTTGAGGACGAGAAATATTCCTGTATATATCGCTGGACAATAGATAAAATCCCTATCTCAGTGGTAACTAACTCCCCTCAGAATTAACAAGTCCTGTCATTAAAGTATTAGTAAGACGAGTTTTACAGGCCTGGAAAGGATCAGACGAGGACTATGTTTAATCCCATATTTAAATTCTAAATCTAGAGACTTAGCCCTATCATATTGAAAATCTTTCATTAATTTTTTATTGTTGTAATTTGGGAATGAATTAAGCAATGTTCTTTAGGCAAGGACATTAATTTGTATAACTGATTTCTATGTAATAGATATTGAAGATATTCTGAATTTACTTTAAGTTTACCCACTTAATAAACAAAGATTTAATTTCACTTTTCAATTGTACCCACCAATCATAATAATTGTCAAAGAAACCCATAGTAGAGAATTTAGCAGAAAAAACTTCTAATTTAGAAAAAATTTGTCCTGCAAAAAAGTATTCAATCTCCATCGACAATGTAAAGAGGGAAGATAGGGGATATGTGTCAATGAAAGATTGCTAAATAAAATATGATGATCCGAAAATTCAGTAGAGTGAAGCTGAACAATTTTTGGAAAAGATATGAAACAAAAAGCATATCAATGTGGGTTGCAAAGTGTGTCTAAAATATGTTTCTCCTGTGGGTGTAGGCTTGAAAAACATCTTTGAGACCTGAATCTTTAATAAGTTTATGAAGAAAATTAGAATCACAATAGATCTTTTTCCCAAGCTGTTTGTTCACATTGCTGTCTAGAGAGCAGTTAAAATCTCCTCCCCAAATAACATGCTTCCTAGTTAGCAAAAAGGGTTTAACCTCTTCAAAAATCTCTATCCGGGATAATTTTGTCTGAGGTGCATACAAATTAATCAAGCGAAAGGGATATTCCCCAAAGAAAAAGTCTAAAATTAACAACCTGCCAGGTCTAAGGTCAAGTACTCGAGATATTTTAAATGATGTATTCCCAAATAATACTCCAAGCCGTCTGCAACATCTGAGCAAATGTCCAAAGGAAGGTCCCCAAACCCACTTCCTTTGCAATTGTTTCGTTTCAAAAGAGATGTCACCCTGGTCTCTTGTAAAAGAATTATATCTAATTTCAAGGACCCAAATACATCAGAATGGGTAATTGTCTTTGAAAAGTTTTTATACTACAGACATTGTATGAGGCCAGTTTCAATATGGTCATAAGGAACTAAAATGTCAAGGACTATGTTTTTGGCTAACCTTCCTTTTCTTCCTTTTTTCCTTTCTTTTCGCTTAGCTCTGTTGTTTTACTTTCATCATCTTCGGTGATTAATTCTGATACATGAGAAGTATCCGATTCAAAATCTGACTCCTGGGGTCATCTTGAAGAGGGAAAGAAATTCTGTAGGTAAAGGGTTATAGGGTTTGTTTTATAGAGGCCCTAGTAAGTCGTCTACTCTGACTGTTTCAAAAGGAGGGGATAGAAAGGCCAGCAGTTTGTTTACTGGAGGCGTAGAGGTTTGGGAGCAGTGTGACTGTCTACAGAATTATGAGGTTCCTTAAAAACAGTCCCTGTTGTTTTAGGGGTCACCACTTGATCTGCCACTGGAAGGGTTGGAGGCATAGAAGCAGTTTTGTCAATAGGTCCATGTTTTTTTGCATGAGCTTTCTTTAGTAACTCATCCTGATCCCAACCTTCAGTGCAATTTCTGCGAGCCCAGGAGCACTGGTGAAAGGCGTGGCCCTTTTCGTCACAGAGGTTGCACTGAAAAATGTTAGTACACATATCTAAAGAGTGGCCAAAACCTCCACACAAGGGGCATTTCAGCACATCACAGACACTACTTATATGGGTTTTGGCTCCGCACTTGTAGCAGGCTCTGGGTTGACCACCATAAAAGCAAACTCCCCTATCCTTACCCAAAAAGAAACTGTTGGGAAGATGTACTACCTCAGAATTGACTATAAAAAGTTTTACTTTGAACTTCCAACTCCCAGTCCATATGCCTTCAGAATCCAGTAAGGCCTCTGGCGGGCTCAAAATGTCGATTTAGACTGTAACCAATGATAAATATCACTTACATTTACCCCTTCGTTACGGAACATAATTGTAATGTAACGAATTTGTGGCCTAGTAAGTGGGATAACAAAGAAAGGGTCCAAACTGGAGTAGTCTTGAGGGTAGTGTATTTATCCCAAAATTTGTCTAAAAGGATATGAGACTGGAAACTAATATCAAAGGAGTCCTCGCTGAAATGTGGATTAAAGCATATATGTCCGAAGCAAAAACCCATAGAAATTTTAGAAGCTGCTTAAATACATACATACCTATCTGGATGCTCTGGGAGACCACCTTTATAACGGATCCCACAGCATTACGCCGGAGCCTGTTCTAATTTGTTTTAAATAACTCCGACATAGGAGGCCTGGTTTGGGAGTCTGAACCCCTTCCTGTGAAGGCATTTCAACATTATCCCTAGCAAACCCAGTAGAATTAGAAAGGAGGTAGTTGGTTTCAAAGAAGCCAAAGTACTCTCCCACCCTCAGTGAATACAGCGTTTTAGATGAAATGTCTAAAATACCTGGGCCCAGTGATTCTGAATCGGTGGCATGTTAGAGACAGAAGAGTCCGACGAGAAGGTAGTCCAATCCGAATCAGAATCAACGACCGGAGTCCGTTTACACCATCCTGCTCCTGTAAGGCCAAATCTTCCACCAGTCGACAGAGAAATCCTGGGGCCTTTTCCTGCAATCCAAAGCGCCGTGCATAGTCTGTGACACTCGTTATCCGTTTTAAATCAGTCCCTGTAGCATCATCTCCTCGGAAAATCGTCTCAAGAGGGCACTCGATTCTGAAACAGTCCCGGAATCTGAGAAGAACACACTGAGGCCGAACTCGATGCTACTGGCTCCACAAATCTTTCACTAATCGAACGCCCACTTGCTGGAATATCTCCAGCCACCCATAGAAACATAGAAACATAGAAGTGACGGAGATAAGGACCGCAAGCCCATCCAGTCTGCCCATTTCTTTTCTACCTTATAAATGTGCCATCGGCCTTTGCTCTGTCAGTGACCTATCTATTCATAGTCATTTGTATTGCTCCCTTATGCCTATCCCATGCATGTTTGAAGCCCTGCTGTATTCATAGTCACCATCTTGTGGTAAGCCATTCCATGCATCTACCACCCTTTCTGTGAAAAAGAATTTCCTCACATTCCCCTTAATCGGCCTCCTCTAATCTCATGCTGTGTCCTCTTGTCCTGCTATTTTTCTTATATTTAAACATGTTAGACTCTTTCACCTTGTTTATGCCCTTAAGGTGTTTAAATGTCTCGATCATATCACTCTCTCCCTCCTTTGCTCAGGGGTATACATATTGAGCTCTGCTAATCTGTCCTTATATGTCTTCTGATGCAGTCCCTGCACCATTTGGTTGCCTTCTCTGGACTGCCTCAATTTGGTTAATGTCCTTGTGAAGGTGTGGCCTCCAATACTGCACGCAGTACTCAGATGGGGCTAACCAATGTCTTGTACAGAGGGATTATTACCTCCCTCTTACGACTTGTGATACCCTACTAATACACCCTAACACCCCCTAGCTTACCTACTGCTTTAGAGGTCTGCTTGATGATTTTAGGTCATCAGTGATGATGATGCCCAAGTCTCTTTCTTCCATTGTGACTGCTAGCAACCTCCTCCCAGCCTATAAGTGGCTTCAGGGTTTCTCTTCCCTATGTGCATGATTTTGCACTTCTTGCATTAAATCCAGTTGCCACTCTTCTGACCATTCTGCTAGTTTATCCAGATCTCTTCTCATTCTGCCCACCCATCTGGATCATCTACTCTGTTGCAGATCTTGGTGTCATCTGCAAACAGACAAGCCTTACCCTCTAGTCCATCTGCGGGGTCACTAATGAAGATGTTGAATAGGACTAGCCCCAGGACTGATCCCTGAGGTACCCACTTGTGACTTGCATCTCTTCTGACTGTATACCATTTACCACCACTCTCTGTTTTCTGCCAGTCAACCAGTTTGCCACCCAGTTGACCACTTCTGACCCACCCGAGCCTACCTAGCTTATTTATCAATCTTCTATGTGGAACAGTGTCAAAAGCTTTGCTGAAGTCAAGGTAGGCGACATCAACTGTCCCCTTGGTCCACCCACTCTGGTTACCCAGTCAAAGAAATCTATGAGATTAGTTTGACAGGACCTTCCTTTGTAAACCCATGCTGTCTTGGATCCTGTGCCCTATGGATTCCAGGTGTTGCACTATCCTTTCCTTAAGGAGTGCCTCCATAATCTTGCCCACTACTGAGGTAAGACTGACCGGTCTGTAGTTCCCGCCTCCTCCTGCTACCACTCTTGTGGAGTGGGATCTACATGAGCCTTTCTCCAGTCTTCTGGGACCTCTCCTGTGCTCAGAGACTCACTAAACAATTCTGCTAATGGCTCTGCTAGTTCCTCCTTTAGCTCCTTAGTACCCTGGGATGTATGCCATCAGGTCCCATTGCCTTATCCACCCTGAGCTTAGCAAGCTCTTGTAGGACCTCTTTTGTGAAGGGAGTAGTGCTCACCCCCTCCCCCTGTGTCCATGATGCTGAGCTGTGGGCCCTGCCCTACCTTCTCTTCAGTAAATACTGAGCAAAAGTATCTATTTAGGATAGATGCCTTTACAGGGTCCTCCTCCTCACATGCTCCTTTTCTCCATTAAGCTTAGCAATCCCCTCTGGACTTTCTCCTTTCACTAATGTATCTATAGAAAGTCTTGTCACCTTCTTTTACTGTTTGCTAGTGTTTCCTCAGTTTGGGACTTTGCCTGCCTTACTGCCTTACCTGCTTCCCTTAGGGCAGTTTGGTATGCCTCCTATCTTCATCCCGCTGTGTTCCCTTATATTTTCTGAAGGCCAGCCTTTTGGCTCTGACCTTTCTGCTACTATATTTGAGAACCAAAGTGGTTTCTTTCTTCTTTCTCTTCCTTTTCTGTCTAACACAATGGGATGTTGCTTCAAGTATTGTATCCTTAATGCTTGCCCACTTTGCCTGTACCTCCTCACCTGTGTTTCTTTTGCCAGGGCTAGCTTAACTCTGTTGGCCATCTTATCAAAGTCAGCTCCTCTGAAGTCCCATATTTTTGCCTTGGAATGGGATGATTTAGATGTAGTAGCCAAATTGAACCATACCATGTGATGGTCACTGGCCCCCAGGTGACCTTCTACCTGGAGATCTGTGATCCCTTCTTTGTTAGTCAGTACTAGATCTAGGATAGCCCTGTCTCTTGTGGGTTGCTGTACCAGTTGTTTGAGGCCCCCCCTGCAGGGAATCCACTATGAGTCTAGTTCTGGCAGATGTTCCTGCTGGTATTGACCAATCTGTATCTGGCATGTTGAAGTCTCCCATTATCAGAACCTCCCCTTTAGCTGTCATGTTTTGTATATCTTCTAACAGTAATGTGTCTATGTCCTCCCTCTGGTCTGGGGGCCTGTAGACAACCCCAGTTCTTATGGCTGTCCCATTACCTGTTTCCAGGGTGACCCACAGTTCTTCTGGCTCCTTATGTGTATTCTGAATTTCTGTAGCTTTGATATTTTCATTAACATACAGGGCCACCCCTCCCCCCCTTTTTGCACCTCGGTCTCTTCTGAACAATACATATCCAGGTACTGAAGTCTCCCAAGTGTGGTTACTGGTAAACCACGTCTCACTAATTGCTACTATGTCCAGTTTAGCCTCTGACATTATTGCCTGCAGGTCTGGGATCTTATTTCCCAGGCTGTGAGCATTTGTGTACATGATTTTCCATTGGCCAGATTTTGGTGTGTTAGTTGTTGGGTGAAGTTTGGCATTACCCTGTGCATCATATGGGAGACAAACCTTTTTCTTACCTGGTGATGCAAATGAATGGCAAACACGCTGAATTCCTGTTTGACCACTAGCTGAGGGGGGGTGTTCTTCCCATTCGACGATGGGGTGCTGCACCCTCTCCCATTTGCTAGTTTAAATATTCTGCAAAGACGTCAAACTTCTGCCCCAATGCACTGACTCCCTCTTTAGTCAGATGCAGTCCATCAAATTTAAAGAACTTTCGCTCCCAGAACTGTTGCCAGTTCCTACAAATCTGTGTCCTTTTCCTGGCACCAGTCCTTGAGCCACGTGTTTAGCTCCCTATCTCCCTTCTGACCTTCCGTCCATCTGCTCCCTTCTCCCAGACTGGCAGGATCTCGAGAAGGAGATACGAAGACGAATAGATGATAGTTTGTCACCCAGCCTAGTCAGGTGTTCCTTGGTCTCCTCAACTGACCCGGCTGGCGAGATCGTTAGTACCTATGTGTACTAGGACATCAGTGTTTTCTCCTGCTTTGTGAACAATTTTAGCAATGCGGTCAGTGTCTCTCCATGCTGATGTACCTGGGAGACATCTGACCATCACCCCTGGCTGGAGATGGGTATCAACTCCCCGAATCATGGAGTCTCCTATGATCAGAAGTTTTTTGGATTTCCTTTGTGCTTGTTTAGTTTTGGTTCCTGATTTGGGTGAGTATTGTTGTGCTAGCTCCTGTGCCGCAGTGTCCTGCTCTGCAGTATCTTCTGCCTCTTTATTTGATTTCAGAGATAGAGGCAGATACCTGTTTGTAGTGTTTATATGGTTTTTGGAGGTAATGTGTTGGAGAGCAGAGAGTGATGGGGCACCTGATTTGCTCCTCCTAACCACCTGCCAACCTCCTGGACCAACTACCCTCTGCGGTCGAGGTTTTTCTGTTCTTTCTTCCGGTGCCGTTTCCAACGAGGGAATATTCACGGGCAAAGTAGGTGAGTCCTGTAAAGGAGTACATAATGCATTCTCTGGTACCTTGTTCGAATCGACCTCCATTTCCAATGGTAGTTGCTGAAGTGCTGCCATCATGCAGCGTGACGTCGGCGAAACACCTACTGACAGCAACTAGGCAGCCAGTAGGGGAATTTCCCCGGTGTCCTGGCCGAATTTCCCTCATTCAATAAAAATACCACCAACAGCTTAATCTGGTTCAAGGTCAGTTGGCATGCATCTGTATCCCCCCCTCCCCTGGGTCATGCCTGAAAATAGGCAGGATTTGTCTAGTGCACTTACCCGGTCAACAAAGCTAAATAAATAAATAAAAATAAATAAATATATATATATTTATAAAATGGGTAGAAATTGCAGCAATATCATTAGCTGACCAGCATCACATGACCGTGCGTATATCAGAGCGCGACCGCACACCTGCACTTTTACCACCCCTTCCAAAACAATTTTGACATTTTATAAGATAGATAAACCACTCTGAGGTGTGTGGCCTCGAGCGTACAATGCACACCAAGGCGTGCGTATATCAGAGCACGACCGCACACCTCAGAGTGGTATATCTATTACATATATATATATATACATATATAGAGAGAGAGAGAGAGAGGGAGAGAGAGATGCATATATTATACAGTGAAGCCCACCAGGATGAAGTGCAGTGTGATAGGTTTACTGCATGACAAAATGGATTAACTCCTTTGAAATTGCACTGTTTACTGCAGTAACTCTACTGCAAAATTCTGCAGCGCCATGCTTATCCTGGTGGCTTCACTGCATATATATATATGTACCTCATTCCATGTGTAAAAGGAATGTAAGATGTTACAGTATATTAGAATGAGGTGAGCGTTAGCCAACAACCCTTAAGACACACCCCAAAACACCTGTTGGTGCTTGGAGGGTGGGTGGGGTGTTAGAGTTGGAAACCCTAACACCACATTTACCAACTTTTGACGGTTAGAACCCTAACTGATACATTAACAAAGTTTTCTGCCAAGAATTTCCTTATTTTTTGAGAAAGTATAATTGTAGCCTTATTTGCTTATGGGAGCAGAGGTCCCTCTGGGCCCTCTGCTCCCATCTATTCATAAGTGTACAGATATTGTACTGGACCCTCATTTCCCTGTGGAAGCACATGGCCCTATGGGCCCTGCACAGACATCACTCCAAAATGGTATCCATATGTCCATGTGGGAGCACAGTGCCCTTCGGACCCTGCGCTCCCATCCCTAAGTAGATGCATATATGTATGTATGTAAGTAAGTTTATTTGTTTGGTGCCCAATCCCAGAGGCTCTGGGTGCCTTACAATAAAATTCAACAGAGTGATACAAAACATTCAAGCTACATAAATAATAAATAAATAAACAAATCAAAATAAATAAAAATTTTGCAAAGTTAAAATACGTCAGCAAAAATTCAATGTTAAAAAGATGATTATACAATGGTGTGTGAAAATTCTGTAACCTCATTGGTCAAAACAAGTCACATGACAGTGGGTAAATTCTGCATTACCCATAGCTGAAGAAATGCATTTATAAAACAACATAGTTAAGCACATTTTACACATGGGTCCATTGTATAATCGTAATAAGGCACTCCATGTTGTGAGTTGTGTGGATTTACCCACTCTTGTGTGGTTAAGTCCTTTCGGCTGTGCCTGACACACACACACAGGTGGCAGTAAACCCCCAATAACCCATACTCTGCTATGCTCATTGCTTAAATCAGGCCCCTCTTAAAAGCTCTCCACTGTAGGGCCTCCTCAAAGGCCTTTGCTGTGAGTTCCAGAGGACTGGGCCAGCCTCCCCAAATAAGTGATCACCCAAGGTTTTCAGCCTTGTCCTTGGAACTGCCAGGAGGCCCTTGGTGGAGGAATGGAGGGAGTGAGCTGGGATGGCAGGAGTAAGGAGATCTGACAGATTTGTGAAGCAAATAAACAAAGCAAAACAAAAAAATGCTATGGTTCTCAAAAGAGGTGGTAGGGAAGGTTAGGAAGAAGAAGACAGCATTTAGGAAGTTTAAGGAAACACAGAAGGAGCAGGACAGAGAACTGTACCAGTTAAGGCAGAATGAAGCAGGAAAGGCAATCAGAATAGCAAAGGCCCAAACTGAGTAAAAGATCGCCAATTTGGTTAAGAAGGGGGATAAAAAGTGTTATAGGTACATTAGGGAGTGTAGAAAGACAAAGGGATGGATAGTGAGGCTGAACAAAATGGACGGTGGGTGGGCAGAGAGGGACAGTGAATAAGCAGGACTACTGAATGAATACTTCTGCTTAGTATTAACAAACAAGGAGGAGGGGAAGGTACCTAATCCAATTAATAGAAGCACTCTGGATAGGGGGGGTCAATCCCAGTCCTTTCACAGAAGAAAGGGTTCTGAAAGAACTCCTAAAACTGAAGGTGGACAAGCAATGGGGGCTCAATGAGGGATTCACCCCAAAAATTCTAAAAGAATTATGGGAGAACTAGTGACACCACTGACTACGCTTTTAACAAATCATGGGAGGTTGGTGTGGTACCTGAGGACTGGAGGAGGGTGGATGTGATTCCCTTCTCAAAAGTGGGAGCAAGACAGAGGCAGGAAACTACAGACCTGTCAGTTTGAGCGTCTGTGGTAGGGAAAAGGATGGAATCACTTTTGAAGGAAAGAATTGTTGAGTACCTAGAGGCCAATGGGGCACAGGACCCAAGGCAGCATGGGTTCACAGTGGAAAGGTCATGTCAGATGAATCTAATTGATTTCTTTGACTGGGTGACCAAAGCAGTAGACCAGAGAGGGGCTGTGGACATGGCCTACCTAGACTTTAGCAAGGCATTTGACACAGTCCCACACAAAAGATTGATAAACAAATTAGCCCACCTGGGAGTGGGTCCCAGGGTGGTAGCCTGGTTAAAACATTGCCTGGACAACAGGACACAGAAGCTAATAATAAATGGAGTCCACTCTGAAGAAAGAGGGGTTACTAGTGGGGTACCACAGGGTCCAGTCCTTTTTAATATCTTTATAAGTGACATTGCAGATGGACTAGAAGAAAAAGTATGCCTCTTTGCAGATGACACAAAGATCTGCAACAGGGTTGATACACAAGGATGGGAAGGGACTTGGCAAGGTTGGATGAATGGTTGGAAGTATGGCAGCTTGGATTCAATGCAAAAAAGTGTAAAATAATGCACCTGGGAAACAAAAACCCAGGGGAAGAGTACACAATGGGGGGGAGATAGTAACAACAACAAAAATGGAAAGGGACCTGGGGGTAATCATATCAGATGACCCTAAGGTTGGCAAGCAATGTAAGAAGGCAGTAGGGAGGGCTGGGGGGATAGTGGGATGTATAGGGAGAGGCATCACCAGCAGAAAACAAGAAGTTGTTATCCCGCTGTACAGACAGTTGGTGAGACCCCATCTGGAGTACTGTGTCAAGTTCTGGAGACCCCATCTCCGCAAGGACATAGACAGGATGGAGGCAATCCAGACTAGGGCAACTCAAATGGTGCAGGGTCTGCAAGAGAAGCAACATGAGAAGAGACTAAAGGAGCTTAATATGTATACCCTTGAGGAAAGGAGGGAGAGGGGGGACATGATAGAAATGTTTAAGCACCTCAGTGGAATTAACAAAGTCCAAGAGGGTAGCATCTTTCAGAAAAAGAGATGTGCAAGAACAAGAGGACATAATTTGAAGATAGAGGGGGAACAACTCAGGGGCAATGTGAGGAAGTATTTTTTTCACAGAGAGGGTAGTGGATGCATGGAACCACCTTCCTTAGAAGGTTGTGGGGTCTAAAACTGTGGGAGAATTCAAGAATGCATGGGACAGACATAAGGCAATTCTTGTGGGGATAGGAAGAAATAGGCTGTTGGTTAACTAGGATCTGCAGCTTATCCAGTAGGTAGGGGAATGGGCAGACTAGGTGGGCCAAGCGGTCCTTATCTGCCGTCAAAGTCTATGTTTCTATGTTTCTATGACAGGTAGCCAGGGCCTGATCTGTATAAGGCCTTATAGGTTAGCAAGCCCACCTTGAAGAGAATCCTCCACCTGACTGGCAGCCAGTGCAGACCCTACAGGATCGAGGTCACATGACAGGACCTTGACAGTCCTGTCAGTAGCCTGGCTGCTGCATTCTGCACTAGCTGCAGTCAGCAGAGGTTTCCTCCACTGACTCTGACATAAAGAGCATTACAGTAGTCAAGCCTGGATGTCACAAAGGCATGAACCAGTGATGGCAGGTCTTCAGCCGAAATTAGGGGTTTAATCTGGGTGATGTTCCTCAAATGGCAAAAAACAATTTTGATGACAGCCAACACCTGAGATTCAAATGTTAGCTTGTCATTGAGGACAACACCCAGATTTCTCACCATAGAGGATGTCATCAACAGGGTTGACCCCAGGACCAAGCCTATTGTAGCTGAGGAAGCAAAGGGCCCTCTGGGCCCTGTGTTTATAGGACAACAGTACCAAATTGTCAGCATAGCCATCTTTTTTTTATTTACATTTTTGTTGATTTTTACCCCCATTTTCACCCATTGTGCCCAGTCTCCAGTGCACGGCTGTGCATGTGTGTGGAGACACACACATATGCCATGAAGCTGGCTTAGCTTTTTCCACCACTCCCCTGACAATCGCTGAGCTTCCCATGACCTGACTTCCAGTTGTCCTCCACCAGGTGGCAGCCAAGGGCCATGGAAACTCCATATCACTCCTGTGGATGAGGAGAACCACCTTGCAGTAGCTCGATCCTGCTCCTAACCCTCCCCCCACCAACCCCAACATCCCAGGGTTGTTCCTGTACCTGGGTCACAAGTGTTTGGTGAGGTGTGGTGTCCAGCACTTTAGCATAGCCATTTTATTACCCCACCACATGAACCTGTCACAGAAAATTTTCAAATCCTCGCCAAACTAATTATGTGCAACTGCAACACCATTGCATACCACATGTATGAAACACATTTTAGCCAGGATTTGAAAAATGACGGCTGTGTCATACATGAGGTGGTGTAAAAAGAAGTCTATGTTGAACAATCTAGGGGAAAAATATTTAACATTTCCAAAGTTACGAGTGGGCAAAGCAAAATTGCAATGAATGGTCATAACTTTGGCATATTTTCATGTTTTGACCCCAAATTTTCAACAGAGTCTTATTATGACCCCACCTCATAAACCTCATAGGTAAAAAATGTTCAAATCTGTGCCAAAACATCATTCCATGCCACAAGTGTGAAAACATGTTTCAGATAGGATGTGAAAAATGACAGCTGTACTGTTCACGAGGTGGTGTGAAAAAATTGGCAATGTTGAAAATTTGAAGTCAAAATATTGAAAATTACCAAAGTTATGTGCATGTGAAGGCAAATTTCAATGAACTCATGTAACTCGGGCATTTATAGGAATTTTTAACCACATTTTCAACATGGCCTTTTTAGGACCCCACTTCATGAACACTGACAGTGACATTTTGATATTCAGTTCCAAAAGGTGATTTTGTGCTGTGACCACATAATCGCCTTCCTTGCACAATTAATGAAATGACAGGTATAGTGTTCATGTGGTGGGGTCCCAAAAAGGACATGTTAAAAATTTGGTGAAAAAGTTTCAAAAAATGCCAAAGTTATGAACATAAGTTCAAAACGCCATTGAAATGCAGTATACGGCACTTACCTTCATTCCACAGTTCACAGTTCAGCTTTGAAGAGTGTAGATGTGTCCCTGTCCACAGAAGATGACAGCCGACGGCCTTCACTGGTAAGTATCGGGTAAGGGGGGTGTGGGGTGGTGGGTGCTCAGTGGAAGGGTCGGGATGGGGAGGTGGACGGTGGGAACAATGAGTGATCATTTTCTTTTTTTCAGGTTTAAAAACAAAAAAGACATTCTGGGACTTTTTTTCACAGCATTCAACTAAACAAATACTACAGAACAGCTCACCTACAGCATGTAAAAGCGGGATCTTTGTACTGTGGCTGTGTCACAAAGCTAAATCTAAGTGTTAAAGCAGAGCATTATAGATCAGCTTCTACTTCTTTTGTTCTATTTCCCAGTTTTGGGACACTGGGAGTGAGCTCCCCAGTGTGCCACACTACTGGGTTTGTGTATAAATGCTGACATGGGGATTGGGCCCACTGATGTTGGCTACTAAATAAAGCACTGGCTACAGTGGGGTTTCTTCGTGAGAAGCAGCCAACGTGCTGCACTGACAAACATTTTTATTAATGCTCTCATCATACCTCGGCCTCCTTCCCCTTAAATGTCATAAAACCTTCAAAAATTTGTTTATACGATTGTTTTGTTTGTTTTGTTTTTTTATACTGGGTGGCCAGTGAGCAAAAATGCCCATTTTCACAGGTGTCCAGTTACAGAAAAACACAACACAGTTAAACAAGAACATAACATATATACATAAACAACATTATAAAATCAATTAAAACATTTACAAACATAGTTAGAGAGAAAGTAATTCTTAAGTGAAGATTTAAAAGAAAAAATTAAATTTATAACATTGGTGGGGCATTGTAACATTTAGTAGCTATAAATTGTATGGAATTTTGAGCCACAGCAGTATGGAAAAATGGAACCTGAAAAGAAAACCAATGTTGTGACCTGGTGGAAATAACATTGCATATTTTTAGAAAAAGATTGACAGTAGCATCCAGAGAAAAACCCAAATGAATCTTGTGTAAAAAAATGAATGACCTAAAACTTAAGTTACTAAAAAAAAGATAAACACCCACAGACCTATGAAAAGCACAATGATGCATCCTTTTACTTAAATCAGTGACAAAATGAATGATATTGTGATAAGTGTTTTTTTAGTTTGTTAAGCATTTTTTCTGTTGAAAAGGAATATATAGTAGAACAACAGTCAATAAGAGAAAACAAAAAAGCAAGGATTAACCTTGTATCATATGTTAGATGCTTATTCAAGTGGTACAACATTCCAAATCTCTGGTGTAATTTATTTATTACGTTAGCCATATGAAGTGCAAATGAAGGATGAGAATCAATTATTAAACCAAGATATCTGAAATCAAAAACTTTTTCAATTTTATTGCCGTCATTATCAAATAAAGAAAAATCTGTAATACCAGTCTTTCTGAGATTAGTAAATTCCATCAATTTTGTTTTGGCCGAATTCAAGACTAATTTGTGTTGAATAAACCAAGTGTGCATGTGACAAAAGTCACTTTAAATTTGTTTTTCTACAGCTGAAAGGACATGACCTGAACATGTTAAAACAGTGTCATCTGCATATAAAATCAATTCTGAATTTTGACAAACATCAGTAAGCGAGTTAACAAACAGCGAAAATAACAGGGGGCCAAGCATGGACCCTCTGGTACACCACAACCTAGTGAGTCTTCTTTGGAAAATGAACCATAAATCACTGGGGTTTTGTCCTACCTTGAAGAAAGTTATTTTGCCATGAGATTACCCCATCCAAAAATTTATCTTTAGAAGCATTTTAGCAGCTCCCCATGGTCAACCAAGTCGAATGCCTTGGTGACGTCCACAAAAGCCAAGCCACATATTTGCCCTCATCAAGAGCTTTGTGAGTTCTGTTTGTGAACATCACAAAGGCAGTCTCAGTGTTGTGACAGGGTCTAAATCCATAATTAGAGTAGGACCAAAGACTATACTTATCAAGATGTTCTGAAATCTGACCGAAAACAGTTTTTTTTTAAATTCTGGGTATTGGTGCTAAAAGTGAAATTGGCCGATAATTATTTACGTTTATTAATGTGCCTGATTTGTGAATTAGCCTGACAATGGCACACTTCTATTTAGTAGAAAAAGCACAGTAACATAATAAATAATTAAACAATTTGGTTAACTGTATTAGAAAGAAGGGACTATTTTCAGTATATGATAGTCTATACTATCTATACCAATACTAGGTTTAGGATCCATCTTAGAGATGTACAAAAAAATATAATTGGGGTATAAAGTACGAAAATAAAATTTGGGAACTCCTGAGTACTGCAATTACAAATTTATTGTAAATACTTGATTTAGGGAAACACCAACAGGTGTTCATCTAATCGTGGGCCAAGGAATCAGATTCTGGGGTCAGGTTGCCCCCAAAATGTCACTAAATAGTTTTCTTTTTTCCGTGGATGTATCAGTGCTGCAAATTGTGGCAGCTGTTTTATGAGACACCCTCCATTATTTAGCAAAACAATGGGATGTTGCTGCAATTTGTGGCACAAACTCCCCTTGTTTTGCGAAACAACTGCCACAATTTGTGGCACAAATATGTCCGTGGGCAAAATTAACATATTTCTGGGCATTTGGGTGCAAATTAACCATAGAATCTGATTCCTCAACCCCAATTAGGTAGACACAACTGTTTTTGTTTACCAAGTGCAAATATTTAAATTTGTTTGCATCGCTGACGGAAAACAGGATGACGGAATCTCAGCACTACATTCTGCATTTGTGGCAATAACTACCACTTTCATGGCAACAAAACAGTTGTTTCACATGGTACATCTAATTTTTCCCATAGGAAATAATGGGAAAATTGGAACTTTAATAACTTTTGAACGGATTAATATTTTTTCACCAAACCTTTAAAAGGCACATCTGCGACTCTAGCCCAATATGCCCTAAATATTTCAGACCAAATCCCCTAGCCATTTCTGAGAAATGGCATAACAAAGAATTTATACCAACATGATAATGTTCATGTTTTTTGACATTCCGTATCTCCGTACACGCACTTCTGACAGAGTGAAACTTGCAACTCTAGAGATCTTTGGTCCCTGATGGCACACACAAAATTATATATGAATCTGTCAAACGGTTGTAAAGTTATTAAAGTGCAAAATTTGGGGTTTAACAAAAAGTGACCATTGAACCTAGCTATAGTGGCACTATCATGCCTATGTGTGTATATATATATATATATATATATATATATATATATATATATATATATATATAATAGATCCACTCTGAGGTGTGCAGTCAGGCTCTGATATATGTACGCCTTGGTGTGCATTTTACACATTAGGCTGCAGGCTGAGTGCATCAACCACCCAAGGCATGCATATATCAGAGCTTAAACCGCACACCTCAGAGTGGCTTATCTATCCTATAAAATGTCAAAATTGTTTTGGAGGGGGTAAAAGTGTAGGTGTGCAGTCACACTCTGATATATGCATGATCACGTGATGTGTTTTATACAATCAGAAGATTGGATTTGAGATTCTCTTTTACCCCTTTTATAAATATATATATATATATATATATATATATATATATATACTGTAAATTCATTGCAAAAACTCTATTAATGCATTAATTACGGTTGATTTCCACACCAACAAAAGTGTAGAAATTTGACTTTAGGGTTTCCAACCCTATTACTCCACAGTCCACCCACCCTCCACACACCAACTGGCATCAGGGTGTGTGTGCTGGGGTCATTGGGCACAGCAGCAGGACCAGGAGAAATGGCTAGAATAAACAGGGAAAAAAGTAAACTGTTATAGAGGCCAAGAACTGAGGCAGCAAACAATACAGTTCTGACAGACAGAGGTGGCAGGGTGTAGCAGAGAAGCCAGCAAGGACACACTTAACCAACACCAAGACTGCAACAACAGCACCACATACTGGGTAAACCAGTAACTGCAGACTACTTGTTCAATTAATATGCCTACTCTAACAAAAACATGAAATAAAAATGCATTTTAAATGTACTTTTTAACTTTTTTTCTTTGTTTAGGAAATGAACCATTGTATAATAGCAACAATGCACTCCAGGGTGTGTGTTGTGCTGGGATAAAGTCATTTCTTGGATCTTAGACAGACTTGGCCTGTGGCCTCATGCCCAACCACTTGAGACATGATGTTGTCCCAGCATGACCCACACCCTGTTGTGCATTATTGTTTAACTTATTACTGATTGTTTATTTAAAAAATTCTATACAAAAATGTTTCTTGTTATTTCAAAATTAAACTTTTTTAATCCCCCTTTATATACACAGAGGTCTGAAGCAACTTAAAGGTAAAACATTTATATAATTAAACTGACTATGTTTCTTTATTCCTATTATCCTTTTACATTATGTGTAACTTTCAAACATCAAAAACACACAAACATAGAAAAGAGCCTTATGGTACAAGTATAAAAAAATTAGTATAATACTTGAATGCATTTTCTATTTAACATTTTTTTTAATGATTTAGCCTAAAACAGCTTTCATACCTTTTTAAACGTGTGTGGGAAAGCATGCTGTCTTTCCCTCACTTTGCTCCTAATCACTTTGCTCCCTTTTCTTTCTTTAATAAGTTTGTTTAAACAATATAGCAACATTGCTTCAATTTCCATTATGGAACTTATTTTATGTCCTGTTGCTACATATAAAACTCCCCTACTTAAAGTAGATTAGTGTTTCATATTTTAATTAATTTTTACTTCTTTTTATTATCTTCAGTTACAGCCCAGCATCCACGCTGTTGCCTTCTACAAATTAAACATAGTGCAAGTACCTGTTGGAACTTACTCAAACTTAAATAAGCAACAACATTTTTAGTATGTTTGAAAGAGTTACTCTACCCTTTTTCTTAGATACAGTTTTCTGCTCACAAGGGATGCTATGCCCCACTAGCTTTACAGGCTGTTTTTTATGCATCAAGGTGAAAGGCCATGGAATTGCACCTGTCATTAGATGATGACACACATTGACTTGTGTGATGACACTGCTAGCATCATGCATATTTATTATTCTTACTGTTTTCCAATTTAACCTAAATGCTCTAGAGATAGACAAATGATTGTATAATATAGAGAAATGGAATATCCTCGCTCCAAAACAGGAAATTTAACAAAGAATCTGTTTTGTTTCTGTAGAACATCATTCCATACTGATTTCACACTAACTTTTCTAAGTCTTGGGAGCTAGGCCAGTGATCACTAGTGGTGGATGAAGTGGACTCAGTCCACTCCGTGAAGTGATTCGCGAAGCAAAGGCAGATTCGTGGAGTGCTCCACAACACGAAGCAGAGTACTTCGCGTTATAATGAGGACCGTGAAGTCCATTAGAAACAATGACTTCGCATTACTTCACCTCCCCAGGCTACTACTCTGCCAATTTTAAGGTGAAGTGCATTGCTGGCAGTGCACTTCACCTCACTTCACCTTGTTTTTGAGCTCCAAAGGCAAATTTTGCAGTGATTCATGGGATTTCAGGTCACATGGTCTCTATATTGATCTGCACAGCCTCAGTTTGGGGTAGTTTGAGTAGGAAGGAGTAGGAGACAGTGTGCTCTGATAGCTGTCTGTGATAGGAATGTTTTATTTATTTATTTATTTATTTGATATATCGATTTACAACCTTTGAGCCACAGGCTCATTTCCAAAGGTACCTCGTCACATGTAAGACAGAAGCTAATACAGACAGGGTATAACAACAGTTACATACAGCATGTGTTATAGACATTTGTCACTGACATTATTTACAGTATTTACAGTAAGTACAGGATGTAGATATTTTCAGACATTATTTACAATATTTGGATGATAATACTTACATCATCACAGCAGAGAGACATTATTAGCTTGAGAAAGCATCTAAACAGAGTAGTCAGTCCTATTCATGGGTTTGGTATTATTGACGTAGGTTGCAATCCATAATGGACTTTGTCAGTGAATTTGGATCAGAGAGGGTGAGAGGGTGAAATGTTAGTTGCAGTTACAGAAGCGGATATTGAAGAGTTGGTTGCGAATAGTGATTTTGAAGTGGGCGATCTTGGGTGCACTAATGATGGTGTTTGGAAGTGCATTAAACCATGTGGGGGCCCTGTAGTGGAAAAGGGAGGTTTTTACCCTGGGCACAACCAGTGGTGCTTTCTCTGAGCTGCGGATGGAGATAGTGGGGGTGACAGGATGAAGAGAGGCGGAGACCCCAGGAATCTTGTAAAAGCTGTTCAAAAAGCATTTTTGCTTTTTTGGGGGGGATCCAACTTTAGTTCATCGATTGTAGGAAACCCTCTTGAGCTCATATCATCAAGCGTTTTTGTTTGTGTGTGGATTTTGAATGTTAATTTACAACATTGAGTGTGTGTGGTGAAAGACAGTGAAAGTGTGCTTTGGGGAGGGGCGTATCTGTGATGTAGGTAGATTTAAGTTGGAGAAATAGTGATTTCTTTGTTTTTTGGCTAGATTTGTGTTATACAACTGATTGTGTTAATGTACACATAGTAATATTGTCAGTAATAGTAGAAATGTTCTTGCTGTTTGTTGTGTGGCTGTGGTGCAGCAGTTCATAAGGTCAGGTTGTTTAAATTACAAATTTACATTACGTGACATGGCATAGTACTGAACTTTTGCATTTGCGTCGCATTCCTCATTCAGCATTGTACACACTGTTCTGTGTTGTGTGTGAGTGTGTGTGCAGTGATGCATGCATCAAATAATACACCTTTTATTGTGACACAGACTAGTGTAATTGCAACTAAGCGCAGCAGTGTGAACCTGCTATCCACTGCAGCTGCCTGATTTTGTACTGCGATCATTGAATCTGTTCTTAGTTTTGCTGCTTGTAATGCCGTAAAAATCAGCACTGTCTGTATTCAGTGCTTCCCCCCACCCCCACGTTCAAAAGGTATTTTTTACCAGACTGGATTGTTTTTGTGACCTCATCAGCACCACTTGTTACTGAAGTTGTTTTAATTCCATGACAGTCTTAGAGTAGTCTCTTATCTGTTGCTGAAGCCACAGTTGTTTATTTGGTTTCACATCCAGCCAGCGTCCCTCCAATCAGAAAGTGAACATATCAAAATCTGAATTTGGTAATAATATTTGTGATTGATCCCCCAAAATGCCTGCAAAGAGACGTGCAAGCAAAGTTGTTTCTTGCCATGGCAATGTTGGCAGTAAGATGGTCTGTGGACGTGGTAGTAGTACACAGACTCAGAAGTGCATTGCTGATGTGAGGAAAGGTATTTCTCCTGCAATATTTTTTACAGCCCAATCAGTAGATTCACTCATAGTTGGAGGAGATGATGTTTTCCCAGCCAATGGTGTTAGTGTTACTGGTGTTAGTGGTGGTGGAGGTAGTATTAGTATGGTTGCGTCAAGTTCTAATTCCGACCAGTGTACTGTTTCCAAAACTATTGAGTGTGAAGCAATGTAAGTGAGTGGCAGCATAGATGATGTCATACTTCCCAGTAACATCCCAGTAACTGAACTTGAGGATTCTGATGATCACGTCAATGATAGCATACAATGTGTTATTCCGTCCAACATGGCACTTAACCTCACACATTTTCCATGCAGTGATTCACAGTGTGGTGAAAAAATCAGGTGATGGTGGTGTAGACGCTGATGATGAATGTGATGATGATGATGTTGCTGTTGTTGCAACATGCAGTCCACATGCTAGCATCCAAGCAGAAGATGTGGATGTGTGTGATGTTGATGAATATGATGATGATGTAATTGACCCCAGTTGGGAACTGGAGAAAAAGAAATTAAAAGTGGCTGTGTCTGAGTCTGTTTGTAGGAATCCCCCCCATAAAAACTTGTGATCTACCGCTTTTAGTTGTTGATGATGATGATGACCCAGTAATCACTATGATAGGTAGTCATGCTGGTCAGTTGCAGTCCAGGTGTGCAGTGCCAGAAACATCATGTGCCTCCCCCCCACTTCAGTGCTTAAAATAACAGACAGAAATAAGCCACATCATCATGGACATGTTAAAAGCAGAGCATCACACTCCCTTGTTTGGGATTTTTTTGTTCAAGATGCAAATGATAATTCAGTGGCAATCTGCCAGGTTTGCCATATGTGTGTGTCGAGATAGAAAGAGGAACCATCTGGGGACAGGAGGACAGCATACACATCTTAAGAATAGGCACTTGGCTCTGTGGACCCAGCACAAGCTGGCAGCTAATACCACAGTGGGGCATTCACCCATGTCACTGGCAACCATAGCCAGCATGTTATCCCCTTCCATGTCTCTTTAGCCCAGTAGGAAATTAAACATGTGCAGTAGTGCGGTAATAAGAACAGAGGATTACTACAGACATGATGAGGTGAAGGACCATAATGACTTTGAAATGTTGTCCAGTGCTGGTGAGAGTAGCAGTTTTTGTGGGGGTGGTGGTGGTGGTGATTGCAGTATGTCTAGTGCAAGTGGTACATCAACCCCGGTTGGCAAATCTGGCAAAATAACATCATTTCTGGGTTTGTCATCATCACCTGTGCAACCGTCTTCATCAAATGTCCACACTCCATGCCCTGTCAATGCCATTCATCACAGAGCACAACCATTTGTGATCAACAATACACCATGTGTAAAACGTTTAAGTGAGCCCACGTTACAGAGTGTTTTTGTGCATAAGCTGAAGTACCCCCCAAATCATACAGTGTCACGTGAACTCAGTGCTGCTGTAGCAAAAATGCTGGCAATTGATCTTTTGCCCTTCTCCTTTGTGGAGAATTCTGGGTTCTGGCGGTCTGCTGCACGTGCCTGTCCAAAATGGAAAGTCCCATCCAGGACATACTTTTCTACCCGTGCTGTCCCCAAGTTGTTTCACACTGTGTCTGACTCAGTAAGACATGCCTTTCAACATTCCTCCTCTCCATTCATCCATTTAAGTATGGATATGTGGACAAGAGGCAAAACAGCAAGGAGTTCATGGGCGCAGGTGCCGGGGGTTGTTTGTGATGTTGGTAGTGTGAATAATCAGTGCAGTAAGGTGGATTGTCATGGTAGCAATCTTCCTGGAATTCGACAGCATGCAACAATTGCTATGCACAGTGTGACCTGTTCACACACTGGTGAGAACATGTTGGACATAGTACTGACTGAAATTCATAGATGGCTAAACCCTCTGTCCCTGAGAGTTGGGTTCATAGCAAGTGACAATAGGTCAAATGTGGTGAAATGCATTACTATTGGTGTTTTTTTCGTGTTCCATGCATGGCCCACTGTTTAAATCTTGTGGTTAAGGAGTTTATGCAGCACCCTGTTATAAAGGAAATGCTGACAGTTGCATGACTTATCTGCTCTCACTTTTCAAGATCTGGAAAGGCCTGTGACCAACTGCGGCCGTTTCAGATACAAAACAGCCTGCCTCAGCACCGCTTGAAGCTGGAAGTTGTCACCCGATGGAACTCCACGTTATACATTTTATTTAGTTTTTGTTGACCGGGTAAGTGCGCTAGCCAACAAGTGACTATTTTCAGGCACGACCCGGGAGGTACAGTTACAGAACACAGTGATACATAAGAGATTACATAAAGCAGGATACATTTGCAGGATACATAAGAAATTACACAGAGCAGGATACATTTGCAAAGGACAAAGTCACACAGTGTAGTCAAGCATAGCAATAAGGATAAAATTACATGTATTCAGTTGTTGAGAACTAGGGGGAGAGGTGGTAGGGGACAGGTGTAAGGGTAGGGCAGGAGAGATGGAGACAGGGGGTGGTAGGGTGAATAGCAAAAAAGGGGAGGACAGGAGGGAGGTTAAGGCACCCGCGGCATTAGCGGGAGAAGGTTACCACCTGTGGCCGGACGGTGGAACCGGAGTCAGCAAGAGAGACGGAGAGGTCGGGAACAGGACAGTGAAGCTTATGGGTGCAAAAAAATAGAGAGGGAGAGAGGGTGATGTGCAGGGGAGGGCGGTGGGGGGACTAGGTGCAAGGGTGAGGAGGGATTTGAACTAAAGGAATGGGGGAGGGGAAGGGTAGGGTGGGAAGGGCAGGGTATAGGGGAAAGGGATGAAGGGCACGGAACAGATAGGGAAATGAGTGGGGGTAGGGAGATAGAGTGCACCTAGTAAGAGCGCAGCGGAGCAGAAGAAGGGAGGAGGACAAGAGGCGAGGCGGTGAAAACGGCATTGGCGGGGTAGAGTAGTAACCTGCGGCCGAGCCGGTGGAACTACGAGACGGCAGGAGAGAGAGGGGAGTCACGCAAACTGGTGGGAGGCGGGATAAAATAGGAGAGGGGAAGGGGTGAGGACTGAGCATAGGGAGAAGAGGGAAGAATAAAAGAAGGAGGGGAAAGCTGGCAGGGAGAGGGGCAGAAAGGTGAAAGAAAGGTAGGAAGGGTGGCGGCAAGTTACGGCATTAGCGGTACAAGGTAGCAACCTGTTACCGGGCCGGTGGAACCGAAAGACGGCAGAGAGGGGAGTGAGGGCGGTTGAGGGGAGTGAGGCAGCAAAGAGCAGGAGAGGGAGGGCAGGAAAAGGGAGGGGTAATGACAGGGGGTACTGGAGAAATGGCTAAGTGGGAAGGGAAGAGAGCGGGCTGGGAAAGTAAGTGTTACGGAACAGAGGGTGGAGATAAGGAATGAAGGTGGGGAAAACAGCTCAGGAGCGAGGCAAGCTAAGTGACTAGGCAGTAATTAGAGAGCTTTACAATTGGCATCAGAACAACAATGTTATACAGTATCAACAAACATGAAACATAAAAGCAAAAAACAACTAAGAATAAAAAAGCACAAGTGCCAATAATACATAATAGGGAGGGAGGAGAACAGGTTAGGAGCATGGATTCAAGAGGGATCAAACAAACACATTTGTCCATCGAGGTAAGGAAAGCTCTGAGATTGTGCTTAAATGCATTGTGAGAAGGAGCATTTTAGTCCCTGGGGCAGCAAGTTCCAAAAAGTGAGGGCAGCTATAACTGAAGGCTCCCGAGCCCTTTTGTGCGGCAGAGAGGAATATTCAATAAGGACTTGTCAGAGGATCTAAGGTCCCGTGAAGGTATAACCGGTTGGAGTAGTTTTGAGAGCTCAGCTGGCTTTTGATGCTCTGATGATGGTGTCCGAAAGGTTGCAGAGGTAATATTGCCTGGGGAGGAGGAGATAGCCAGCCCAGGTCTTGTATATAGCTGACAATGGTGCTTCGGACGCTGTGCTTTAGCCGTATACCGGCAAACATTGTTGAAGGTGGTGTCCCATTGTGCAGAGCAGTTTTGCTGGCCATGGTTAGGATGGGAGCACCGTGGGTGAGGGTTGGTAACAGGATTCCTCTAGCAATTGCCAGTTTAGTGGCAGGGGTAAGCAGGTAGTTAGTCCTGTAAGGTCCCTAGCTTACAATTGACAGATTTAAAAGTTTCCTGGATGTGCAGCTTTAGGTCAAGATTTTGGTCAAGGTGAATGCCCAAGTAGCTAAAAGAGCTAACAGACTCAGAGGGTTACCATTAATGTCAGGCACAGAGAGAGAAGAAGCAGGTTCTTAATTTGTGTGGGGATCCAAATAGCATGGCTTTAGTTTTATTGGAGTTAAGGACAAGGTGTTGGGTGTGTAGCCAGCGCTGCACCAAGTGGAAATCTGTGGTAAGGGCAGCATTCAGGTTGGTGATATTGTCAGAGTGGGCATAGATGACCAGGTCATCAGCATAAAGTAGTGAGTGGCCAGAGGTTACTACATCAGGAGATTGTTTACAAATAGTGAGAAGAGGAGAGGACCGAGAATTGAGCCCCTGAGGGACGCTAATATTGATAACAGCACTGTCAGAGATCGCCGAGTTGAATTTTTACTGCTTGAGTCCTGTTGGCAAGGTAGCTGCTGAACCAGGTAGTGACAGGGTAGGGAGAAGCCCAGATTTCTGAGGGAGGCAAGTAGTAAAGGATGGTCAACAAGGTCGAACGCTTTAGTGAGGTCGATGAAAACAGCCCCTGTTAGCTTCCCTTGTCCATGTTGGTAAGAATGTCAGAGGAGAATTTTGCTAGTGCAGTCATGGTGCTGTGGTGTTTTCTAAAGCCGTGCTGCTGTATTGAGTAAGTTGGAGTTTTCACGAATTCGGTAACTTGAATAGAGACTAATTTCTCAAGGATCTTGCTAAGGACTGATAGTATAGCAATTGGTCTGTAGTTGGTCGGTTCATTTTTGCTGCCTTTTTAAACACGGGAGTAATTCTGGCCTTCCAGATTTCAGGGACAGAGCCATTGGAGAGGGATAGGGTGAAGATTCTAGCTATAGGTCCAGATATGAGGTGAGCAGCCATCATTAATAGACGGGTTCCATTCCATCAGAGCCGGGGCTGGTATTGTCAGAGATAGCCTTGAGCAGCTTGAAGACTTGATGCCTGGTGACCGCTTGAAGTAGAATGGTTTAGATGAGGTAGGTGAATCGCCAGGAATGTTGAGTTCAGTTGTGTAGCAGGAGATTGAAGGAAGCTGTGTAGGCAGATAGGTCGGAAAACTGCTGGTTAAACGCTGCTTTGCAATAGTGAAGGAGTCATTACAGTGGACACCTTTGCAGGACCATTTCTGAGGGGATGACAGCTTGTGTAGATCCTAAAAGTTTTAATGTGGCTCCAAAATTTTCGAGGGTCGTTGGAGGAGTTAGTCAGCAGGTTTTGACAGTATATGCTTTAGCCTGCCTGATGCGCCTTTGCAATCATTTCTATACTGCTTGTACAGGATAAGATCCAGGGGAGCCCAGATTTTTGTATTGTTTCCATTGCTTATCTCGGACTTTTAACTTACATAGGAGTTCTTTATTTAGCCATCTTGACTGCTGACCTCTGACTCTTCTTTTACCTTTGGGAGGTGTTCTTTTGCACTTCGCCAAACTTGGTGAGAAATATGTTAAGGGCAGTGTCAACATTGGAGGTGGAGAAAACGTCAGTCCAGTCTATGTCAGATATGTCAGATAAGAAGGCTTGTGTATCGAGGGGCAGCATAGTTCGTGAAGGTAATCAGTCGTGGTTGAGGAGCAGGCGGTGGGCAGGAGCGCCAGTGACAGAGCGCTGGTGAGTGATCTGTAAGTGAGTCAGCCAGGACGGTAGCTTTGGAAACATGATCCGGTCTATTTGTAAGGATCCAGTCCAGTAACGACCCTGATAGTGAAGACGTGGTTCTAGTGCAGATAGTTATAAGTTGGTGAAAATTGTGCTTCTGGATCAAAGATGCAAGGAGACTGGCAGAGAGGTTGTATGAACAATACAAAGCCATCTCAAAATATCTTGTTATGCACACTAGCTGTGACAGTTCTGGGGCCTCCATGTCTATGACAACTGAACAGTGGCGCCTCATGGACTCTGTAATAACAATTTTGTGGCCTTTTGAACATGCCACACAGGCAGTGAGTGGTGAGTCTGCCTCCATTAGCCAATCAATTCCACTGCTGCGGGTGCTGAGGCAGACATTGATGAATGTACAGCATAGCCTTGATGTTGCTGGAGATGGTGGTAGCAGTATGTTGCTGCAACACATGCTGACAGTATTTGACCAGAATTGTCACGTTGTGAGCATTCAGCGTAATGACAACTTTGCCATAGCAACAATGCTGGACCCACAATACAAACGTGGAATTGCAGTACTGGAGGGAGGGCCTGAACAGGTAAAAAATATCAGTGGTCAACTGGTGCGCTTGGTTCATGGGGCACAAAAGTCACATGCCAAGGTCAGCAAACCTCAGCAGCTGAAGGTGTACCTGAAGGACCATCAAGCATATCCTGCAAGGGGAAGGGGACTGTAGTTCCAGGTGGTCTGTCATCCAAAGTGGCTGGCGTCAACCTGCTTTGGGAGGCTTTGTCCCAAGTGGGTATTTATAAAAAATGATTCGGGAGAACAGGATGATACATCAACAATTGGACTTAGTGTGGCACAGAGAATGGTTGAGTCATATTTATCTGAAAACAGGCATCTGACAATAAGTGAAGATCTCTTTGTACTGAAGTGGAAAGGTCAGTGAATGGTCAGAGCTGACTGCAGTGGCACTGAAGTACCTCACTTGCCCACCCTCCAGTGCAAGTGTTGAGAGGGTATTCAGCTTAGCAGGTGCAATAGTCAGGGATCATTGGACAAACCTGTCTCCTGCAAATGTTAGTATGCTAACATTCATTAAAATGAATGAGAGGCATATACCAGCACAGACTGCAACCTCAGTATTTGTACCCCGGCCTAGTCATGGTGGTCTTGTTGATGTGGAAATGGAGCATTCTGGTGGCACTGGCAGTGGCTGCCTGAAACAGCCCGCCAATGACATAGATGATGACACAATGGAGAAAGAATTTCCCAGTGGTCAGACTTCAGACATTAATGGTGCACTCAGTCATTTCATCCCATTTCACTTCTTTACTTGTCAATTTTCTGCACACAAGGAGTATGCATTTTGGGCCTGCAGAAAAAATCTGGGGACTTTGTGCCACTTTTGTGTGCATGACAGAGTACGCCATTAATTCTGGGGGATTTGGTATGTGCTGAAACAATCCCATTTCACTTTGTTACTACTTGTCAATTTTCTGCACACAAAGAGGATGCATTTTGGGCCTGCAGAAAAAATCTGGGGACTCTGTGCCACTTCTGTGTGTTCTGTGATTGTTGCTGTGAGCTCATGATGTCATACTAACATTTTTACAATTAAAGCAGCAATGCAAGAATGTCCTCACAGTTCTGAACTGTACTTTTTTATGCTACTTTACATTGCCACAGCCACCACTACTTACCTCTGAGTCATGACTTGAATGATTCGATTCTTTTCACAATTTATGTCTGTATTACTTACTTGACTACTTTTTTTCATGTATGAAAAAAAAATTAGCACATCTTCCAATATTGTTCGGACCAGCTTTGTATTTATTTATTGTATTTATTTGCAACTTCTTTTCAATAACTATTGTTCCGTGGTGTCATGAAACACTGCCTGATGCATAACTGTTAATTAACAACAGAAGTGATTTATAACAACTACTTGATGTGATGGAGAAAAGCAGAGGAAAACAATGACAAAGATCTGGTCAGCACCAATTTAAAAAGAATGCTCCTTTCATTATTTCACACATGAAAAAGTAGTACAGCAGACTCAACTATTGGAAATTCTCGTATCATTCCAGTCAGTCAGGATGTAAGTAAAGGAAGTTGTAATGTAGCATTAAAAAATATAGGTCAGAGTTATCAACAGATTATAGAGCTGCTGTTTTACAGACATTCACCACATTACATAGTTATGGTGATGCACATAAACTAATATGTGAGGGCATTACTATCACTGGAATATTTCTTGCTCCACAGAGTGCAATATATTTCTGTGAAAACCACCCATAATTTCATTACAGTGTGTCAAGTGACGGAGGAATTCCCGTTCTAAAAATCTGCCCACATTCCGCCTCCCTTCTCAGCAATGTTAGGATGTGATGACTCACTTCCTTCCTGCCTGGCTAAAGCATGTGACTTATAGTACAGCAAGCCATGTGATGTGCCTATTTTCTTCTCACTTCACCTTACTTCACGTTAAGGCATAATGGCAAAGTGAAGTGGTAATAATAATAACGCGAAGTGAGCACTTTACAGGGTCTACTTCATGTTGTGCTCCACGGACGTAAAGTGCCCACTTTGCGTCCACTTCATGGGTGGATTAATAATTTGCTGCATTTCTAGTGCTCACAACAACCTGAAGTGGCCATACATGATGATGTGATGAGGTTCATGCTTAGTGGCCTTGTCTGCTAATGATTTTAGCAGAATCCTGACACAGCAATACACAGCAGTCAGGCTCTCCCTACCTATTTACAGTAGGTCCCTTTATCACAATATAATTAAGTGAATACCATACATTTAGTAGGAGTATACGCAGCAATAACCGGCTTCTGTGGATGATTAAACACCGAGAGAGCAAGCACGAGGCATTTAATTATCCACAGAAGCCTGTTATTGCGAGTATACTCTTACTAAATATATGTTATCACTATAATACCACTAGGAGTTTCATAGAATTGTTTTATGTAACCTGTAGTGGGAAATGAGTGCTGTTACATGTTGAATTGAGGCTTGAAAGTAAAGCCGTGAGTTGGAGTATGCTCAATAGTGCCCCAGTTAGTGTGCGTGCATACAGTTACGTTTTTACTTTTGAAAGACGGAATTCACTGTTGAGTTTGAAAATCAATGAAAGGATGTGAATAGATGGTTACTTATTGCTGTTGTTGGTGAGTTCTTGTGTTCGCTATCGGAAAACGTTGTTTCTCTGTTTCTGGTTCACCATCCGGTTACACTATTCGCCCTCATGTTCTACTCATACTCTGCTCACCTGAAGTAGAAAACTGTCTTTCACTCTTCAATCTACTTTCAATTTAGTTTTGTTTGCTGAGTGTGCTGAAGAACAAGGGAGCCTGAAAGAACAAGAAGCGAGAGGCCGAGTGGTGAGATAGCTGGAGGGCTGTAATGTAACAGGGGCAACATTAAAATGTCGAAGTGCAGTGTAGAAGTTCTAACAGTAAGTGTGAGGAGATGGGTATCATGAAGAGATGGTGATTAACCAACTTTGGGCATGCTTAGAGGGCCATTAAATGACTATGGGCATATCTAGAGGGCCATTAAAAGACTATGGGTGGGGTTTTCTTGAATAACCGACTCTGTGTGTTTGTACCTGTAGTTTGTGAGAGAATAACTGACAGTCATTCTGTGTTGTGATTGGCTGAGAAGCAATACCTGTGGTATAATAAGCATTAATGTTGAGACCTGTTCCAGGGCAGGGTTACAAACAACACAACATGGCATGTACGCCAGCAGAACCACCGTAGCAGACAGGTCAGCACCTCTGCAATGAATTGTATTAAAGTATATTTTGAACAGGACTTACCACAGCCATTACACAGTTGCAGCTTACAGTTTCAGCTTGTATGAATCTTTATTCAAATGTAGCAGCTAATGCATGTTAAAACAATGGTACAGGTAAAGAATTCCACATTGCCAGTATGCTTGCTAATGCAGTCAGATACATGCATTTTCTTATATATAACTTGTAAAGTTTTACCAAAGTAATGACAGTCATCTTCCATAGAGCCAAACACCATGAATGATGTTTTGACATCAGAAGTGATGTCCTCCTCAGAGTACCAAACACCAGATAGCATGCCATTTAAAAAAACAAGATTTAAAGTAACAGTGCAGAGCGCAAACATGCAAAAAGTTCAAAATACAGTACTACTGAAAGGTGCTGCAGTGCTATCTGTGCAAGATGATACCAAATTACATAAATACAGAATATAAGAATAGATAATAGTACTACTACACATAATGGAAGAAAACTATATATACTGATTACACAACACGATAATTAATGACTAGATGCCAGTAAATACAAGAAAGGAATCAAAATGCATATATAGGCACATTATCGTTGCGTCCACTAGGTGATACTGTTTTAAAGGTGGTGATCCAAAATGCCTCACACATAAGCAGTTTTTTACCTAGATCACAACCTCTAATGTCAAGTTCCACTTTTTCAATACCATAAATTTCAGTAAAGCAATGGAGGCATATCAAGCTTCTTTAAAATGCCTTGCCGTAGTTTAGCTTTCATTGTTAGTCCAGATAACAGTTTTATGTTCATCAATCCTCAGCTTTAATACACATTTAGTTTGGCCCACATATAGCATTCCATTAGGACATGACAGAGTGTAAATGACACCTTCTGTACTGCAGTTGATGAAGTGTTTATTTTCTGATATCTCTTTCTGCTCCTAGGATGAACAAAGGAATTAGTAATTGTGGTGTTTCCACAGTGAACACAATACCCATGTTTAAAGTTCCCAAGCGGCAGTTTATTGCTTACACAGATCACCTCTTCTTCCCAGTAGACACTAGCTGAGTTCACAAACAAGAAGAATGTTATAAGCAGGGAGTGATAAGCTGCAGTTATCATGGTTTTTTTATTGGGTCCCAGATCATTTCAATTTGCTGGTGGTTAGTGCTATCAGTGAATGAAGCACATAAGCCAGGAGAACTGAGCACAGAGGGTAAGGGAAACTTAGAGAACGAGCGCAATTACTGATGGTACCGAAACAAAAGGACCTCAAACACAAGTAGTGTAAACATTCTGAATATTTCTGGTGTAATTATTTTAGTTTGTGAGAAGTGGAGCAGCCTGACAGTTGGAGCGAGTAGTGTGTGGCAGGAGCACCATTGGGTGCTGTTGGGCGCAGTGTTTAAGTAATCAAAATATGTTTGAAGGTCTTGTGCTGTTCCTTTCCATGTTCAATAAAAATATCATCAATAAAATACCAATATAACAGCATCTCCTTCAATTTCAAGTTATCACTGGCATCATAAATGTATGTATTTTCAAAACCTGACAAATATAGATTTGTAAAGGATGAGGCTATTGAAGACCACATCTGCGGGCCCTAAATCTGCCAGTAATGATTGCCCTCAAATTAATAAGCATTATTTGCCAAGATAAAATGGACTGAAATACAAAACATTATTAGAGAGGTGTTTTCCATTCCTTTCAGCCTCTAAAAAGGCATTTAAAAATGCCAAACTATCCATAAGGGGTATGGGTCTGTGACATCTATTGTCGCTAACCAAACCCCTGTCAAATGCATGTTCAATCTGTTGGTCTCTTCTGAAATAGTCATGAGGTGTATGGGATCTTTAAAAAAAACTTGTCCCTCACACACAACATCTTTAAAGAAATAGTCAGTAAATTTGGATGCATTATCTGTAGCTGACCCTACACTAGAAGTAATGGGCCTACCTGGAGGTGTTTCCATATTTTTGTGTATTTTTTGTAATGTGTAAAAGCAAGGCATTCTCAGATTATAATTAGAAATTAAACTGATGGCCCAGTGATCGAGGTGGCCATCATTCTCAGCACCTGTTAAAAACTCCATTAGCTCTCTCTGGATAACATCAATTGGATTATTATCCAATTTCAGGTAATTATTCTCATTCTCTGTCTGAAACATTCACTTCATTTAATCTTGATAATCCAGCACCCCATTTGATCTCTCCTTCTCTGCTCTCTTAACAATGATATTCAAATAATTTCCCAGATATGACAAAGATTTTATTTCTTCCTTAGTAGAATTATAACAGTTACTTTCTTTTTTGCATTTGTTATTATTTCATATATCCCTCTACTGCTTTAATAAATGTTTCAGTATGGGAAGGGGTTGCCCAAGTGGGTAAAATGTAATTTTGACTTGTAACACTTTTTTCAGTTTCTCTTGTTTCTTAGAGACATTTAAAACTCTATTTGAACTCCTCTCAGGGTCACTAATGAAGTCCCTCAATCTATTTTTTGGGGGAAAAATGCTCACATTGTATCTTTAATTGTATTTACACAATTTTTCTACAGGAAAAAAACTTAGTCTATTACTTAATAAGCTCACATTGTGTGTTGATAATTCCCTATTTGATAACTGGAAAACTGCTATTTGGCTTGTGATTTCAGACTGTGTACATTCTATGCTGTTTCTCCTCTTCCATCTGTACCTATTTCTTCTCTTTGTCTACTTTGTTCCACAGTTGTACTGAGACCTGGGTACTGAGAGTATTGGCAATATGTGAGTTGATATCTTTGTGAGTAGAGGTGTCTTAGATGTCTGCTTCTGTTCCTTCCTAAAAAAGAACCCCTTCATATCTTAGTTTGGTATCTCTCTATACTACTGTCACTTGTACTTATACAACTTTCTGAGTCCATGAATGTTCTTAACTTTTGCTAATTAAAAGCTTTCTTAGTTTATGTATAAATTTTTTTGTCTTTATAATCAAATATGTCTCATTTGAACTTCCTTAATTTCTGTAGTCTGACAGACTCACCAAAATTCTTTATAGTTCTATTAACGTTTTCTAGCCTTTTTAGTTTTTTGTATTCCTCCAAAGTAACCTTTCCTTTTATCTGTTCCCTGATGGTGTTAATCTCAATAATCACATTACTCTTTTCTTTTATCAGTGCATCAGTATGAAGTAATATACAATCAGTGCTATATTTTGCCCTTACTCCATCCCATTTTTATGTTGGCTTGCGTGTGTCGCCAGCCAACATATTGCATTAGTAGCAGATTTGGAGGTGCGGTAACTATGGGCGAATGCAGGGCACGCATCAGTAGGTGCATCCCTCATTTCCCAATAAGCCAGCATGCAGGCACCGACACCTGCAATATGCAAAGTGGCCACCAGATCTAAGAAAAGTACCACTGCAATGAGAGCCAAGCTTGTCATGCAGCGGCACAATAACATGCCTCCTGACTTGCCACCGCCACTTCATTTGCTGATAGGGTAGCTCACTCCCCATTGTCATTATGCCCCCTCCCATTCCAAGTGTGTGCTGAGGGGGTGCCCAATCCCCCTTGGCATCATGTGCCCCCCAACAGTCTTTCCTTGCTGACGGGGGGGCCCAATCCCCATCAGCTTCAGTCCCCCCTGCCTAGTTTAGTTTGCCAACAGGGGAGCCCACTCCCCATCAGCATAATGTCCCCAGCCCCTGATGTGTGCTGTGTGCTGAGGGGGTGCCCAATCCCCATCAGCATCATGCACCCCCACCCATTTCTGTGCCGACAGAGGGCCCAGTCCCCATCAGCTGTGGTCCATCTCCCCATTCTGCAGGTGGTACACTGGGAGCCCACCCCAAAGTACCAAACAAACACTTGCAAAAAAAGAAAATTGACCCTGTTGTCTTTTTTTTTCCCCGTAAAAGAAGAAATCAATCCTTCACGGTCTCTCCTGCCCCCTTCCCCAACCCGTGCCTACCCTCTGCGTACCCTGCCTTCCCACACCCTCCCTCACCCCATACTTAACTCCGGAGTCTGGTGCCACAATCTTTGGGGGACCGGGAACACATCTGCACTTATCAAAGCCAACCACGAACTGAAGAAATGCCAGTAAGCTGTAAAACGGCATAAATAGGGTTTTTTCAACTTTGGTGCATATCTCAAGCATTTCTGGGAATTTTTGCACCCAATTTTCAACATGGGGTTATGGGGACCCCTCCTCATGAATTCAGTCACTGTCATGGTGTTATTCAGTCCTGAAAGGTGATTTCTTGGTCACTGCATGGAATCACCTTTCAGGACCGATTAACAAAACAACAGTGCCACTGTTTATGAGGCAGGCTCTCAAAAACCCTATGTTGCAAATTTGGTGAAAAAAAATCCAAAAAATTACTGTTTTATGAGCATGCATTGTGCAGTTTCCACGTACGCTCGTAACTTTGTGAATTTGTAATGTTTTCACACCAGATTTTCAACATTGGCATTTTGCCACACCTCCTTATGAACAGTACAGCTGCCATTTTACGTATCCTGGCAGAAACATGTTTTCTCACTTCCAGCGAAGAATATTAAGGTCACTGTGGGAGATCACTTTTAGGGACAGATTAAGAAAATGACAGTGGCACTGTTCATGAGTAGAGGTCCTAAAATGCCTATGTTGAAAATTTGGTGATGGAAATCCATAAAATTAATGTGTTACAAGCATGTGTTGCGCAGTTTCCACGCACCCTTGTAACTTCACAAATCTGCAATATTTTCATGCCAGATTTTGAACACTGGCATTTTTTCATACCTCCTTATGAACAGTACAGCTGTCATTTTTCACATCTTGCCCAAAATGTGTTTTCTCACCTGTGGCGCACAATGGTGTGGTCGTTGTAAGAAATCAACTTTTGGGACACATTAACAAAATCACAGTGCCACTGTTCATTACAGAAGGTCCCAAAATGCCTATATAGAAAATGTGGTTAAAAAAATCCCAAAAATAATAGGGTTACGGACCTGTGTTGCACAGTTTCTATGCCTGCTCATGACTTCACCAATTTTGCATATTTTCACTCCAGATTTTCAACATTGTCATTTTTTTACACCTCCTCATGAACACCCTTCCCAAAATGTGTTTTCATGCCTGTGTTGCTAAATGGCATAGTCGCTGTGCAAAACCACCTTTCAGCTAACAAACTGATAGTGCCGCTCTTCATGGGGTGGGGTCACAAAAAGCCCATGTTGAAAATTTGGAGTGAATATTTGGAGTGAAAATAGCAACAAACGTCTACATCATTAGGGTTTCCAACTGTAACACCCCACCCTGTAGAGACTGACAGGTGTCAGGGGTGTGACTTGGGATCATTGGCTTTAATGCTCATGCCATTCCACTCCCACCTTGCAGCCAGTCACAGGCATCGAGGTGTGCCTTGGACTCTTCAGCCCTAAAGTACACCCCGTTCTCCTATACTGCACCTATCTCAGCATATTTCTTTATGGAATGGGGTAAGTATAAGGCCCAAAGACCCCAAAGCACACCACAACACTTGTCAGTGTCTACAGGGTAGGGTGAGGTTAAATGGCATGAGCGTTATAGCTGATGACCCAAAGGCACATCCCAACACATGTCAGTCTCTGCAGGGTGGGGGTTGGGTTGGCATCAGTTCAATACTTCACTGTCATTCCTATTGTGCATCTCTAACTCCTGCACTACCAATGCCAGCAAGACAACATTCGGCATGGACAAATGCTTGTTCCATTAGACCCTCACTGTGAAAACCTAGGTTGAATTCCACCAATACCCTCAGCGCCTAGGAATCCTTCTTTGGGTCACATATTGAGACAAGACAACAGACTGCCAGTCCAATATACAATCATTTTGCTTTAAAAATTCCAACTAGCACTACCAGAGTCTGCTAAAGTCCATTTACTTGCAACCAGTCCCATTGTTCTCTGTTCTTTTTCTTTATTGAGACCTTTCAGACTTGATCTTTCACTGGTAAGCTGGTCAAGTTCTTCAAAGGTATTCATGTTCCACCTTTGAGTCAATACAGAGTGCCTGGAAATGGTATCTTCAAAAGTTGCTTGAAGTAATGGTGAATAGGCTCAAACCCTCATCTTGTAAATCAATCATTGTACCTGGAGCAATGGAGTCCTGAAAAATAAAAGACTGAGTAGCATCTAGTCCCAACTGGCCCAATACTAAATAGCTATGGGGAAAGGAAGCACTGTAACCAATGCTAGCATTTACTCATTTTACTTCTTTGCACAGATCATTACTCCAACATTTCATTGGAAAACGAACTTCATCAGAGAGAATTTTAATGGCTGACAAGCAATATATATATATATATAAAGATTTTGCAGTGCATTGGATAATTTTATGTTTCTTCACCAGAGGGCTATTCTGGAATTAATAGTAAAAAACATGCACCTGTGGAACCCAGGGTTCTTTTTATATGTAGTATCAGTTTTTGTTACAACCAGAACCTATTATGTAAATATAACTTATTACTTATTAATTAATTTCTATACAAAAAAATGTATTGCTATGTTTCAATAGGAAATCTTTACTTTGCTTATTTCAAAATTAAACTTTTTTTTTGTTGTTGTTGGTGTTGTTTCTCAGGAGCCCTCGCCTAGCCATCTGACATCCCCCCTCTGCGCCGACCGGGTATTATACCCCCTTCCCTTCAGCCCCCCATGACTTTACCCCTCATGGTGGGGGGTGGGCAGACCCTCACCCACCAGACCGGATCAAGTTCAGGGGAGGTGCCTTCCCAGCAGTGCTGTAAGAGGCACCATCACCATCCATAGTGTGGGCTCCATTTCCTGCTTTTTTTCTCCCCTGTGGAGAGAGGCATACAGAACATCAGTGGAGAGAGCACACACATGTCCACACACACTCTTCCAGATGCCCCCTATTTTTGCAGCATCAGCGCACTGCCCCCCAGCCACCACTACGGGCCAATTGGTGCCGACCACTGACAGACCCTCCTCCCCAGACAAGGAGAGCAGTCCCTCAGATGCTCAATCCTTCTCCAACCCTGACAACCCCCAGCAACCCATGCTCATTCCCAAACACGTGTCACCGGCATAGCGTGAGGTAAGGCGTCCAGCGTCTCAGCCCTCAGTGCCACCGGGCCGGCTCAAAATTAAACTTTTTAAAACCACATTTATATACAATGAGGTTTGAAGCCACTTAAAACATTATTAATGTAGTTAAGATTAAATTTTGCTCCTTTATCCCTATCATTCCTTTACATTATGTGTAACTTCCAAACATCAAAAACATATAAACATAAAAAAGAGGCTTTATGGTGATATGTATAAAATTGTATTACTGTACTATAATACTTGAATGTGTTTTGTATGTAACATTCCTTTTATGTATTAGCCTAAAGCAGCTTTCATACCTTTTTAACATGTGTGGGAGTGCACACTGTTATTCCCTCACTTTGCTTCTGCTCAGTTTGCTCCCTTGTCTTTCTCTAATAAGGGTAAGAAAAAAACAATGCATCAACATTGCTTCAAATCCCTATGTGTGAACTTATTTTCTGTCCTACTGTTACATGTAAAAAGCCCCTGCCTGAAGTAGGTTAGTATTTCTTGCTTTAATTGGTTTTTACTTATTGTCATTAACTTCAGTTACAGCTCAGTATCCATGCTGTTGCTTTCTACAAACTGAACATAGCGCAATCACTTGTTAGAACTAAGTCAAACTTGACTAAACAACAAAAAGTTTTAGAAAGTTTCAAAGAGTTACTCTTCCTTGCTTCTTACATTCAGTTATCTGTTCATGATGGATGCCAAGACTCAATTTTCTGTTCATGAGGGATGCCAAGACCCACTGACTCTACAGGCTTTTATGCCTCAACGTTTAAGGCCATGGAATTTTGCATGAAGTCAGGTGATAGCACGCCCTGCCTTGTGTGATGAAGCTGCCAGTGTCATGCATATTTATTAATCTTACAGGTTTCCTGATTTAGCCTAATGTCTCTACAGATAAACAGATGTTTATATAATATAGGGAAATACAATATCCTCATTACTAAAAAATTGGATTTGACATAGAATCTGATTTGTTTCTGTGGAATGCTGTTCCATACTTATTTCTCACTGGCTTTTTGAAACCTTGGGAGTTGGGTCAGTGGTTGGTCTAACATAAAGCAGCAGTGCATGGTGACATGAGGTGCATGTCATACATGCTTGGTACAGTGGAGTCACAGCCTAACCCCCAGGCTAGCAGGAAAGGACTCAGGGTGGCCGAAAAAGGAGGGAGTAGAAGGGAGGAAATGTAAGCCAATGAAGGGAAGGGGGCAGGATGGAGGGTGGTCTCACTGAATGCAAGAAGCTTAGGCAACAAATCAGCTGAGCTACAGGCACTCTTAGTAGTGTGGAGGGTGGGTATTGCAGCTGTCACAGAAATGCGGGCAACTGAGTACTGGGACTGGGATCTGGCAATCCCAGGATACAAATTATACAGGAAGGACTGTAAGGAGGGGAGGGGCAGTGCAGTGGCAGTCTATGTGAGGGATGGGATCAAATGCACAAGGGTTGAGGGGGAAGAAAGGAGAACAAAGGCAATCTGGCTACAGCTTCTAGACTCAAGGGGTAGGAAACTGAGGTCTGGGGTGGTATACAGGCCACCGTCTCAGTCTGAGAAGCTTGATGAGAATTAGCAGGACAAATCAGAAAGGTATGTAGAAAAGGGTAGGTGGTCATTGTGGGGGATTTCAACTTGCCAGGGGTTGACTGGAGCATTCCGGTCACCTCCAGTGCTAGAGAGCAAGTGCTCCTGGACGCGATCCAGGAGGGTCTCCTGACACAGCTGGTTAGTGTATCTACTAGGCTAAAGAACACTTTAGATCTGGTGTTGTCAAATGGGGAGGCAGTAAGGGGAACTAAAGGAGGAGGACCCACTAGCCGACAGTGATCACCAAATGGAGTGGTTTAATATCATGATGTGCAGGGAGCCAGAGAAATCAGTTACTCAGGTGGTAAACTTCAGGGGGCAGACTTTGGGAGGATGCAGGAAGTACTGAAAGGGAAACTGGAGGGCATAAGGCAGGAGATGGATGCAGAGCAGAAATGGGATATTATTAAACGGGTGATTACAGAAGCAACAGAAGCCTGCACCAAGACACAGAGTAAGAGGAGCAGAGCAAGAAAACCATGCTGGTTGAACAGCGAGGTAGTGGAGGTGGTGAGATCAAAACGAGAGGTGCACAAGAGGTATAGGAGGATGGGGAAGAAAATAGACAGGGAGAAGTATGCAAGATGACCCAGGGAGGTGACCACAAATGTGAGGAAGCCAAGGCCCAGAGGGAACTGAGATTAGCTCAGGGTGGTAATGGGGGGGGGACTTTTTCAGATACATCAGGGAGAAAAGGAAGTGCAAGGAGACAATAGTGAGGATAAAAAGGGGTGGGGAGTGGATGGAAAAGGGGGAGGTGCAGGCAGAAGCACTGAATGAATACTTTTGCTCAGTGTTCACGGAAGAAAAGTGGGACCACTACCACCATGGGCTGGGAGGGTGGGGACAGGGGAGAGGAGACAACAGATGGAAGAATTGAGGCAAGTAGAGTTCTAGAGGGACTGAGGTCACTGAAGGTAGACAAGGCACCAGGGCTGGATGGTATCCACCCCAGGGTGCTGAGGGAGATGGCAGAGGTGTTGGTGGAGCCACTGGCAGATCTGTGCAGCACCACACTGGAGTCGGGATGTGAACCACTGGACTGGAGGATGGCACAGGTGGTGCCATTACACAAGAGCAGACCAAGGGATGAACTGAGTAATTATCGCCTGGTAAGTCTCACCTCCATAGTGTACAAACTCATGGAAACAATACTAAATGAAAGACTGGTGTCGTACCTGGAGGACAATGGCCTCCAGGATGTGAGGCAGCATGGGTTCATTTCAGGGAAGTCTTGTCAAACCAACCTGATACAATATTATGACTGGGTGACAGGTGAGCTGGATAAGGGTCATGCGGTGGATGTTCTTTACTTGGACTTCAGCAAGGCCTTCAATTCTGTGCTTCATGAGCGGCTTGGGGGGAAGCTAACTGTGTAGGGGTAGGGGCAAAAATAATGAACTGGATTACAAGCTGGCTGAGTGGAAGGCTGCAACGGTTGATGGTGAGAGGGGAGCTCTCAACTCCAAGGCTGGTGATGAGTGGGGTGCCACAGCACAGGGCTCTGTGTTGGGGCCAGTATTGTTTGGGCTCTTCATATCAGACATTGCACATGGGGTGGTGAGCAAGGTAAGTCTGTTCACTGATGACACCAAAATTGGAGCAGTGGTGGATGGAGAGAAGGGCTGGATGCAGCTACAGGGGAACCAAAGCAAGCTAGAGGAGTGGTCAGAGAGGTGGCAGCTGGGGTTCAATGCAAAGAAGTGTAAGGTTATGCACTTTGGGGTGAAGAACCCAAGGAGAGAATACTGGCTGGGGGGGGGGTTAAGCTGGGGATCACTGAGGAGGAGAAGGACCTAGGGGTAATGATAACAGGGACCATGAACAACACTGTCCAGTGCAGGAGAGCAGCTGCAAAAGTGAACAAAATGCTGTGTGCATAGCGAGGGGATTTTCATCCAGGTGAAGAGAGGTGATCTTGCCCCTCTACAGGTCACTGGTAAGGCCGCACTGAGAGTATTGTGTGCAGTTTTAAAGGCCATACCTAAAGCATGATATCAGGCTATGGGGGGGGTTGCAGAGGAGGGCAACAAAGATGATATGTGGAATGGAAGGGAGAGACTATGACAGCAGGCTGGGAGATCTGAATATGTACATCCTGGAGGATAGAAGGGACAGGGGGGCATGACAGAGAGATTCAAGAATCTGAGGGGAATCAATAAGGATGGGGCAGTTGGGATCATTAGGTTAAGGAGGGGGATGGTCACCAGGGGGCATGGGCTAAGAATAGAGGTGGGATGATTTGGGAAGGAAATGAGGAGACACTATTTCACAAAGTGGGTGGTAGCAAAATGGAATGCGCTACCAGAATGGGTGGTATCATGTAAATATGTGAACAGCTTCAAAAGAGCATGGGACAGGGAACAGGGGAGAGTGAGGGTGGGGAGGTGGGGGTGGCAGTGTGATGACAAAGGGGAGGGAGGTGGGGCAGCTGCAAACTAGGGGTGCTAGCTGCACACTCGAGCAGACTTAGATAGACCGAGTGGTCTGTTTCTGCTGGCACATTCGTATGTTCATATGTTTGTATGTCCTGCCTACTAATGATTATAGCAGAATCCTGACCCAGCAATACAAAGCAGTAAGGATCTCCATACCTATTTACAATAGGTTCACTTATCACAATAAAATAAGCATTAATGCTGAGACCTATCCCATGGCAGGGTTACAAATGATACAACATGGCAAATTGTCTTCAGAGTTATAAGCAATTAAAGATAAATTTAGATTTAAATGGGGGAAGTGTAAAGAGTAAGGAGGGCTGGGTAAGTGAGGAGGTTTGGAAAAGCAGTGGTTGGGGGGGTAGAAAAAACAGTGCCATGAAGCACATCAACTTTATGTTGGAGCAAGCACTGGCCCAGCTGCCAAGGTTTAGAAAAGCCAGTGAGAAATCAGTATACACACTTTTTGTTTATCTCTAGAGAGGTTAGGTTAAATTGGCCAACCTGCAACAAAAACTTCTTTTACGTGCACTCTCAGATGCGTGCACTAGTTCTCCTTGGTTTACTTTGGGGGCTGATTAAGGCACTCTTTATCCAAATGAAATAGCTACAGCAAATCAGCCAAACCCCAAAAAGCTCTTTTTCAGTCTTTAGTACTTACGTTTCATGTGTTGATCTCAAAAAATACCATGTACCGACATGCCCAGCATTTAGAAATGCCAGAAGGTGTGGGCAGCACATGCTGCCACTGTCACAGAACAGAATGCTGAATCACTGAAACAAAGTACTGTAGCATGTTATAAAGCTGAAATCATATTCAAAAATACAGACAATGAGGAATTACCCAAGGCAGCCCATGTACTTCCCTGATGAAGCCCTTATAAGAGTGAAACAGGCATGTCAGTACATGAACCTGTTTGAGGTGAACACATGAAGATAAGGTACTGAAGAGGGAAAAAGAACTTTACGAGTTTGACTGATTTGTTGTAGCTATTTGAATCGGCAAACCTGTAAGACTAACAACTAAGCATGATGCTGGCAACTTCATAACACAAGACAGCGATGACATCATCTGACATCAGGCGCAACTCAGTGGCCTTGCACCTCAAAGCATAAAAACCTATAGGATCAGTGGGGTTTACATCCCTTGTGATAGGAAAATGGAATCTAAGAAGCAAGGTAGTGCAACTCTTCAAAACTTACTAAAAACAGTGTTGCTTAGTTATGCTTAAGTTAGTTCTCACAAGTGACTACACTTTTTTTAATTTGTAGAAAGCAACAGCGTGGCTATTGGGCAGTAACTGAAGTTAATTAAAATAAGTAAATAACTATCAAAATAAGAAACACTAATCTACAGAAAAATAAGGTCCTCAAAGGAATTTGAAGCAATGCTTATGTATAGTGTTTTGCATTTATTAGAGAAAAGAAAGTGGGCAAAGTGATTAGAAACAAAGTAAGGGAATGACAGCATGCTCTGACTCATAAGTTTAAAAAGGTATGTAAGCCATTTTAGGCTAAAACATAAAAAGAATGTTAGACACAAAACACATTCAAGTATTATAGTAATGACTTTTTATACATATTACCATAAGGCCATTTTTGTATGTTTGTATGTTTCTGATGTTTGGAAGTTATCACTAATGTCACTAATGTGTGAGGAACTAATAAGGTAATAGCCCAAAAGTGGCTCCTTATGATCCATGGTAGTATTTAAGCTTTTCACCCTCCATTATATATTTATCCAATCTTCTTTTGAAGATTTCCTTAGTTTCACTTATAATTATATCCCGGGGGAGACTGTTCCAAAGGTTCACCACCCTTTCAGTAAAAAAAAGCTTTCTTTTATTAGTTCTTAGTCATCACCTGTAGTGCATGTCCTCTTGTTTTTGAGTTGATGTCTTCAAAGTTAATGTTCAGCTCATTCATAAGGTAAGGGTCATGCATTACCTCATAGAATAGCAACAAGTCCCTTCATTTCGTATGTTCCTCTGAATTGTGTAGTTTCAATTTTACTATTCTTTCTTCATATGGCCTGTCTTTTTTTTCCAGCACAACTTTTGTCATTCTGTGTTGTACTCTTTATATCCTATTTATGTCTGACCTCCTGTAAGGGCACCAAAGTTGACTACAAAAATGAAGATGAGGTCTTACATAAGATCTTATAGTGGCATTAGGACTTCAGCCTTATAGCTTTGTATGTTTCTTTTTATAGCACCTAATACTCTGCTTGCCTTTGATACTGCACTGATGCATTGCTCTTTAAAGTTTAGCTCTGTGTTCATGAGTATTCCCAAATCCTTTTCTATATTGATGGATTTTAATATTGTATTATAGTATATGGTTACCCTTTGTTATGTATAAAAATCAGCCTGTTCAAAATCCCTGTTAAGCACATTCTAAACTGTTATGTGCATTCTAAAGTGCTGTTATGCTCATTCCAAACAGTTGTTATGCACAGTTCAAAGGTCATATAATTTTACATTTCTCATTTATTCTGCACCTAGCTACTTACTGACAACCCAGTGCCCAAAGTCATACATTTTACCTTTCAAAAGTCTGGAAATTTGATTTTGTTATGTGAGTAGAACAAAGAATGACAAGATTTTTTGTTTTCATTTCAGTGGGGGTCTGTTACTCTAGTGTAAAAAATCATATACTATAAAAAATAAAATATGGTCAACCACACACAACTCGGCATGTGTTTCCATCTTGGGGTTGAGATGACAGCATGGACCTCTCGAGCTTCGCTCTCGAGGTTTCTATGCTTTCATCTCAATCCCTCGATGAAAACACAACCTTGTTGTGTATGGTTGCCCATACATTATTCTGTATACTTCGGACATACTGATAAGGGATGTTGTTTCTACCGAGATTTAGAACACAGCATTTGACCATGATAAATAACATTCCCCATTTAAATTCCAAGTTTGTTATTACATTGAGGTATGTTTATATATTTTTGATTTGTTCCACTGTACCACTAGGACCTCCAACTTTAATATAATCTGCGTATTTAGTGATGTGGTTCTGTATGTTGTTAAATAGGTCAGCTATAAATAGTTCAAATTTTATCTGATCCAGTACAGAGCCCTAGGGCACTTCACTTGTCACCCTTCCCTTCTCTGATAAGTAGCCATTCACAGTTACCCTTTGTGTTCTGTCAGTGAACCAGTTACCTACCCATCTCACTATGCTTTTATCTATACTGAGTTTTGTTAGTTTTTTTTTTAATTCTGCCCAGTGTGGAACAGTATCAAAAGCCCTACAGAAGTCCAGCAAGATTACATCCGCCGCTCCCCCCGATCCAGTATTTGGCTGATGTTTTCATAAAAGCAAATGAGGTTTGTGATACAAGAATGGCCTGTAGTAAAGCCATGTCGATCCATGTCTAAAACATCCCTTGATTTCCTATGAAGAAACAATCTGTCCTTTATTATTGATTCTAAAATCTTGCCAGCTACAGATGTCAAACTAACAGGATTACAGTTACGGATGTTCTACCTGGTCCCCTTCTTGTGAACTGGAGTAATTTAAGCAGTTCTCCAGTCTTTTTGGATATATCCTGTGTTTAGCAATTTTTCAAAGAGTGTTTTCAGTGGGATACTAATACTGTCTCGTATTAATTTTAGCATTTGAGGTGTTATGTTAGCCTGGCCAGGAGCACCGAATTGTTTAAGCACAGCCATATTTTTTGCTATTTCCTCTACTGTGATGTTGTGATGGTTGTACTTTACTGAATTAGTCTGATTATTGGTTGCACTGCGTTTGGAGTAGATGGAACAAAAATAGTCATTAAATACATTGGCCATCTTCAGTCGGTTCTGAGATGGTTTTATTATTTTACGTAATTGCTGTTAATCTGGAGTCTGATTTCCTTACAGAATCAATGTGACCGTAAAACATTTTACTGTTCTATTCTGTTTTATGGCTGTAGATGCCTATTTGGTTTCATATCTCCTCTGGCTTTGTTTATTGCATTTTTTCAAGCTTTTTGTGTGTTTTTGAATGTGTCCAATGCCAGTGTTGCACTGTTTTGTTTATTTTATTTTTTTGCAATAATATTTTTTGTTATCCATTTATTTACATACACAATACCATGTACATTCAAATAACATTTCTTACATATGTGCCACCCACCACCCATTCCCACCCCCACTTTTATGTTGTTAAGTAGATACAGCCAAATTCATATTATTTTAATTAACATTTCCTGCATTCTGTCTTCACATCAGGGACAACATCCAGTTATGACTTTAAAAAGTTGCACAGTGATTATATAGTGTACATAAAGAAAGCCCGATGAGTGTTCTGATTGAGGTGTTACCAGCAGCCCAGATAGATGATCGAGTCTGCGCACAGTAACAGCTGACAGAGTTATTTTAACCTTGTGATCAGCGACGATCACAGCACCAACCGCATTGGAGTTAAGCACCGTCAATCGCTACTGACATCACAAGGTTCTAAGAATGGCTCTAATGTAGTATTTATATTGCACAGACTCAGTCATCTATATCTCTGGGCTGCTTCCAGCTACGGGTATGCCCAACACCTCAATCAAAAGAACATTTCATGGGCTTTCAAACTATGTCTGCCACTGTACATGAATGTGTTCCTTTAATGGAGGAAGCATACTGAAAATAGAGTTCCTAGCTGAACTAAAAATATCAGCATTATGCATTACTGTATATGGTCCATTAATCTTTCCAATATCATAGAACATTTAAAATTTCTGCATCCATTTTGGCAGATTAAATTCCAGTAGTTTGGTGGAATTCCAATCTGCAAGAATTAATCTTTTTGTTGTCATTGTTGCCAGTGCCAATATTTTTTGATATTTTATTTGCAAATCCAATTCTTCAAAGTTGTTTAATAGAAAAATGTTAGGTGACAATGGAATGTGTTTGCATTGTTTTGTTTATAGTCTGCGTATCTTTTGTTCTTTCTTTTTATCAGTTTCATTATTTTTGTAATCATTTTGGCTTTATTCCTACTTATTTACTCGTTTTATGTGTTTGTTGCACACATTCAGAATACCCAGCTTTATATGTTCCCAGCACTCCTCGGCCACTTTGTCTTTAAGGAGGGTGTGCCAGTCAGTCTTGGAAATGTCTAAGTTTCCAGGACTGATTACACTGCAAGTCATGGGTGGGACATAAATGCACCAGGTTATGCTCTGTTCAGGAAGGATTGGGAGGTAAAAAAAGGGGGGACCCTGTATGTCAGGGAGGGTATAAATGCAACAGAAGTACAGGGTAGAGAGGGGGAGGCCGAGCCTCTGTGGGTCACCCTTGAACCTGGCAATGGCACAGCAATATGCACGGGGGTGATCTATAGGCCTCCAGCACAGGGGTAGGAAGTGGACAGGGAGCTGGTGGATGAAATAAACAAGATGGCAACTAGAGGTGAAGTTCTGCTGCTAGGTGATTTCAATATGCCAGACATGGATTGGACCACCCAGGCAGCTGCTTCAACCAAAAGCAGAGGCATCCTAGATTCCCTACTGGGGCAGGTCTCAGGCAGCTAGTGTTTGATCCTTACAGAGATAGGGTGATTCTGGACCTAGTACTGATCAATGAGGACAGACAGAACTCCAGGAGGAAGGAGCTACTGGTATAAATAAAACTTCTCTACTGGGACTAAGAACTAGATCTCTTGTACTGGGACCTTCAATTAAGGGTATAAAACAAACAAACAAAAAAAGGGAGTTGGTGTGTTTGTCAGAGGTAGTTGAAGTAAATTGTTATCTGCTATCTGTGTTATCTGTGTACTTATCTAGGTGCTTGTCACAAGTGTCAGAAGGGAATTGTTATCTGCGAAATTAATTAAGTGTAGAAAGATTTGCAAAGTAGGGGGAGTGGCTGAGCTAGAAGGAGCCAGGTTAAGACCAGATATAAATACTGCCCTAGATAGCTTCTGCCAGAGGACAGACAGAACTCCATGAGGAAGGAGCTACTGGTATAACTAAAACTTCTCTACTGGGACTAAGAACTAGATCTCTTGTACTGGGACCTTCAATTAAGGGTACAAAACAAAAAAAAGGAGTTGGTGTGTTTGTCAGAGGTAGTTGAAGTAAATTGTTATCTGTTATCTGTGTTATCTGTGTACTTATCTAGGTGCTTGTCACAGGTGTCAGAAGGGAATTGTTATCTGCTATCTCTACCTCTAGTTGCCATCTTTTGCATCTGTTATTGCTATTGTTATCCCCCCTCAAGCTAGGCACTCAGGACAATCAAGCAACTGAAGCAACACAAGCAGCTCACCTGAGTAGCTGAGGAAGCTGAATCTCCAGCCTGATAACTTTCGAGGTAAAGAGAGCCTCTTCTCTGCATCTGGACACCTGCAGAGGGGTGCTACCTGATGAACACTTATATTTTATGAACTTTGTTCCCTGTTCACCACTGGGTGGGCTTGTTATTTGCTTCTCTTTGTGCTACTAAGGCTGAAGTGTAAAGCTAGGGACTCACTGGTTTCCTAGAGTTGCCTTGCTGATTACACCTTAAAGCCAGATATACCAAGCAGCTAATATAGAGCAGACTTGTTTAATATGGTGGTATTGGAGCTAATTGTGCTTGTAACTGAAGGCATTAGGTTAGCTGGGTCCTAGTGTGACCTCATTTTGGAATAGCCCTGTTTGCTTAGAGTGGAGCTCCTTTGTTTAAGTCACAACATATTCTCCCGTTGCATAGTAATGAGAGGCTGTGTTTTCTCCACTACATAGGCAGCTCCCCAAGCTAGGCACTTGGGACAATCAAGCAACTGAAGCAACACAAGCAGCTCACCTGAGTAGCTGAGGAAGCCGAATCTCCAGCCTGATAACTTCTGAGGTAAAGAGAGCCTCTTCTCTTCGTCTGGACACCTGCAGAGGGGTGCTAGCCCGACAGCACTTCGCGCTGTCTGCCCCACCTGCCCCAACCACCCTCCCACCCAGGGGCGGCTGTCAATTTAAGGATCCACCCCGTGACATCACATCCGGTGACATCACGTCCTGTTGCCCAGAACCTATCTCCCCACTTTCCCATTTGCAGGTTATACCTGCTGGCCACTAGAGGACCTATGCTCCTCACTGCTTCCTACTCCTACCTGTACAGCACTACTTCCCTGGGATCTTGCTCACCACAATGTATTGGCCCTGCCTCATGCTCTGCCTGTGCCTATCCCCACTAGCAGTGCACTTACCCACTTACCCATCTGCTAGTCCGCACTGTGGCCTGGCACCCCTCCCTCCCCTTGCTCCTGAACCTGCTCTCCTGCCCCTTGGGACATCTGTGTGTCCCCATCCTCCCTGCCCTCCCCTAGCTTTCTTCACCTCAGGCACATCTGGGTGTCTTCTTATTCTTGCTTTCCTTCCTGTACCTCCCTGCCCACCCCTGCCCTTAGCCTCCCTCCCCTCATGTCAATCGTAGGAAAACCTCTCACCATCTCCCAGCCAGGGTGTTAGTCATGCTACTACTCCTGTCGGGGAACATTCATCCAAACTCTGACCCGGTTCCCAGGAGCTCCCCAACTCACACCACAGGCCTATGCATGGTCTCCATGAATATCTGTAGCCTCCTAAAAAAGTTTGACTCACTACAATGCCTGGTCACATCAATTAACCCTGATGTCATCACCCTGGTTGAGACTTGGCTGTCAAAATCCTCCCTGACTCCCTAGTCTCCCTTCCTGGTTTCACCCTTTTCCGGTCCGACCATGTTGGGAGATGGGGGCGGCCAGCTCGCATTTATGTCAAGGAATCTCTCCCCGTACTAGCCCTGCCCGCTCCCATCCTTGACTCCAGGGCCCAGGCGCTCACGCTGAAACTAACCCCTGACCCTTTAAAGGGACTCCTTTATCTGACTACTGCATACGTGCCCCCCAGGGACCAAACGCAGACCATTGCCTCTCTTACAGAATACCTTACCTCTCTACCTCCTTCCGCTGATCAAATTCTGGTGGGTGACTTAAATGTCAACTGGCTCAGCCCCTCCTCCTCCTCTACCCGAGACTCCTTTTCTGCAATAGACCTAACGCAGCTAGTTACCCACCCTACCAGGACTAACCCCAAGAGAGGCTCCAGTACCCTGCTTGATGTGGTACTCACCAACCGCCCCTAATCGGATCCCCAATGTACAAGTCCTCCCAGACCTCCTCAGTGATCACTCCCATTCTAGTCCACTGGTCATCCTCAGTCCCCAAACCCATAGCACAGTCCACATGCCGGCGCGCTCCAATACCTGGTGGACTGATAAAACTTAAGGAACTTCTGTCCCAAATTGACTAGTCTCCTATACAGGCAACTCCTGACATCGACACAGCTCTCTCCTCTTTACCCAAACTTTAATAATGCCTGTGATATCTTTGCCCCAATGTTGACCCGCCGCTCTCTAAAAGGCAGAATGCCCCCTGCACCCCAGCTTTGAGCCACCAGCTCAAACATAGGGACAACCTATGGCACCGTGCCATTGAGACTGGCCAGCCCAATGACAGGCGGTTATATGCTGCCACCCGAAACAAGTGCACTCAGGCCATCAGAAAGGCCAAGTCTGAGCACTATCGGTCCTCACTCACTGCCTCATGGGGGAACCCCAGAACCTTCTGGGATAACATTAAACAGTTAAATGGGACTGCACACCCCCACCCACCCAGATCAACATTAATGGTGTGATCTCCTCAGACCCAGCCCTCATAGCCAACCACCTCAACACCTCATTCACTGACCTTAGCCCTATCCTCCCTAGAAATTTTTTGACCCTCCTCCCCAGCACCTGCAGTAAATCTTTCTCGCTCTTTTTTTCTCCTCTGCCGTGTTTCTGCCCAAGAACTTAGGCTGCACCTTGTCACTGCCCTCAAGAGTAATAGTACAGGCAGTGACACCCTGGATCCATGTATCCCACGGCTGGTCTTAGACACAGTCCTTACCCGATCACATGCCTCATCAACCACTCTCTTTGCCTGGGGAAGGTTCCAACTGCCTGGAAAGTTGCCACTGTCACCCCTATCTTTAAAGGTGGTGATAGGACTGTGGCTGGAAACTATCAACCGATCTCCATTCTCTCTCTCCTCTCTCCAAGGCCTTGGAAAAAGTGGTGGCCTCTCAAATCTCTGACTATCTCTCCACCTACAATGTCCTTTGTCCTGAGCAGCATGGCTTCCGAGCGGGCCACAGTACCATCACAGCCCTCCTAGAGTTCTCCAACTTTCTCCACTCCTCCTTAGACACTGGTTCTCTGGCTGGTGCTGTCTTCATTGACCTCTCGAAACCTTTCAACACTGTCTCCCACCCCCTCCTTCTTGATGCCCTTAGTCTCTCTGGTTTTGCTGCTGGGCCTATCTCCTGGTGCACCAGTTATCTATCTGACGCTCACAGCGTGTAAAAATTAATGGGACCTACCAGACATCTGTCCCATCTTTTCTGGGTTCCCAGGGCTCCATTCTGGGCCCTTACTATTCTCCTTTACCTAACACCCTTCCATGCTCTTGCTCGGGAACATTCTATTGTACGCTGATGATGCAGTCATCTTTGCCTCAAGTCGTAACCCTATTGCCCTCCAGGACTCGCTGCAGAAGTCCTTCACTGAAGCTGAGGGCTGGTTCAAGGAACATAGATTGGTGATAAATCTTAAAAAAACCAAAACCATGTTCTTCACTCATCCCCAAAACAAGTCCTGCAACTTCAAACTCCTCATTCACTCTGGGTCCTCTTTCCCACTCGAACAAGTTTGCTCCTATAAATACCTAGGGATCCATTTTGACCCCTCCCTCTCCTTCCATGGACACATCGCTGCCCTAGCCACTACCACTAATATCCGATTGGGCATCTTACACCGGTATAAACACTGCCTCCCCCCAGAGGCTCTTCGACTCGCAGTCACCTCCTCTATCCTGTCCCTAGTGGACTATGGACTGCTGGTGTATGGTGCCGCTGATCAGACTGCACTCCATAAAATTCGCACTACTCTGAATAAGGCCTGCAGGTTAATTACTGGAGCACCTAGGCTGACACACACCTGTCTACTGTACGCTAAAGCACTGGTACTTGATCTTGACGAGCGCCTCAAATATCTGACCTGTACCCTTACAAAAAAGACCCTCCTTGGGCTATCCCCACCAGGATTGACCACCACCATATGCTGCTCTGTCCCACTAGCTCATACTCGGACCTCTGGGAAAACCTCTCTTGTTATCCCTAGAGCTAGGACCTCTCACGGCCAAAGAGCCTTCAGCTTTAGGGCCTCCTCCTGGTTCAACACACTGCCCCCTCCATCTTTGAAGCTCCAACTATATCGTGCTTCAAAACTTCATTACGTAACCACCTTATTAACACCCGATGCTGTAATTGCCACTAGTCAAAGCCGTACTCAATACTTATGACAAAGCTTATTACTAAGCTGCTAAGGACAACATAACTCTGGTATTGTTTGCATCAATCCTACCTGTACCAGCTTGTTTATATCTATGTCTTAAGTTACTGTTATACTTATGTGTTGTACTGTTATACTGTGTATTTTCGTTTGTCTTACTGTGACAAGGTACTTTGTAAATGAGCCTATGGCTCAAAGGTTTTCCAAACTGCTGTTTAAATAAAATAAATAAAAAAATCTGTGAAATTAACTAAGTGTAGAAAGATTTGCAAAGTAGGGGGAGTGGCTTAGCTGGAAGGAGCCAGGTTAAGACCAGATATAAATACTGCCCTAGATAGCTTCTGCCAGAGGACAGACAGAACTCCAGGAGGAAGGAGCTACTGGTATAACTAAAACTTCTCTACTGGGACTAAGAACTAGATCTCTTGTACTGGGACCTTCAATTAAGGGTAAAAAAAAAAGGAGTTGGTGTGCTTGTCAGAGGTAGTTGAAGTAAACTGTTATCTGTTATCTGTGTTATCTGCGTACTTATCTAGGTGCTTGTCACAGGTGTCAGAAGGGAATTGTTATCTGTGAAATTAATTAAGTGTAGAAAGATTTGCAAAGTAGGGGGAGTGGCTTAGCTAGAAGGAGCCAGGTTAAGACCAGATATAAATACTGCCCTAGATAGCTTCTGCCCGAGGACAGACAGAACTCCAGGAGGAAGGAGCTACTGGTATAACTAAAACTTCTCTACTGGGACTATATTGGCCTTCTTCCTCCCTCCACCCCACCCTAAACCAGTTCTATTTTAATAGGCACAGAATTTAACTGACAACAGGAACTTCCTGTTTGGGAGCAGGAAGTGAGTGATCACAGAGCCACCAAAGACTCACCATCCTAGAAGGGCAAGAGTAGCTCTCCATCCCCACTAGCTGCTGGAGGTCTGACTCTGAGCAAGTAAGGAGACTGCTGAGAAATATAGGAACTTCTTGTCTCAGAACAGGAAGATCAGGAGATAAAAGGGTGCAGAGGCAGTAAGTAAGTAGGGGGAGAGAAGAAAAAAAGAGATAAACAGAGGAAAGAGTAAGTATTCCAAATAACAGTTGGGGGCTAGAAAAAAGACATGATGGGAGTGGTGCAGTGTAGTGGCTGTGGAGCAGCAGTCTTCTGGGAGATTTGTTGGAGGATGCAGTGTTGTCCCATCTGCAGACACCTCTCTGGGCTGAGGGAGGAGGTTGCTCATCTCCAGGCTGAGTTGGCCAGGATTGTGGGGACCTCCTCTCACCCAGGGACCACCAGGTCACTGCCGGTGCCTCAGAGGTTGCCAAGAAGAGGAGTGGTTGGACCACAGTGGGCTCAGAGAGGGTGAGGGTGGTGGAACAGAGGTGTATCCCTCCAGTTGCACCTCTCCACAACTTCTATGCCATTCTGGAAAAGTGTGATTCCTCTATGGAGGCACCCACAGTGGAGATCAAGGAGAATGCTGGGAACCTCCACAAAGGAGACCCAAAGGAGGGTGGCATGGGACCCCACAGGGGAAGGAAACAACTCCTGGTGGGGAACTCCATTGTTAGGAAGGTAGAACTGGGGGAGTAAGGGGAGAGGGAGGTAAGGTGCCTGCCTGGCAGTATGGCTTGGAGAGACAGGGAGTGAATCCTCAGGATCGCCAGAGCAGCTGCACAGGGGAGAGAACTGGATGTCATTGTCCACCTAGGGACAAATGACCTGGCTAAGAAAGGTATCAGAGCAGTGCAAGAAGTGTTTGTGGAGATGGGGAAGGGCCTTAGACAAATAGCACACACGGTAACCTTCTTGGAGATGCTGTCTGTCTATGGCATGGGTGAGGCTAGGGTGCTCCACACCATGGGATTCAATCAGTAATTGAAAAACTGGTGCAGAGCTCAGGGATTTGGCTTCATTGGAGGCTGGGGTCCACCTGGAGGGATGCAGGCATATGCTGGCATGATGGTCTGCATCTGTCCAGGAGGGGAACCAGGATCCTAGGTGAAAGGTTTAAATACTTCATTGACAAGTATTTAAACTAGCCAAGGGGGGAGGCACTGGAAAGGAGCAGGGAAATCCTAGCCCCCCCAAAATATTAGGGTACTAAGTGAGGTAGACACCAACATAGAGATGTCCATAGGGAGAAGCGCAGGGGTAAATGGAGAAAGTGACAAATGCAGTAAGGACAGGGATGGGGCATAAAGGGGTAAGGCCATCAAGAAATGGAGGGTAATGAGTACCAATGCCCGTAGTCTGGGCAACAAGCTCCCTGAACTGGTGGCCTTGATGGAAGAGGAATGCCTGGATATTGTAGCAGTCATAGAAACATGGTACACAGAGAACCATGACTGGGATGTTAACATACCAGGATACACAACCTACAGGAGAGACAGGGAGGGCAGAAGAGGGAGGGAGTAGCTCTCTATGTAAGGGAAGGGATAAAAACAACTGAACAAAAGAGTAAACAGGGAGGAGAGGAGGCACTGTGGGTCACCTTAGAGACTGGAAATGGCACCACAATCTGCACAGGGGTTGTATATAGACCCCCATGTCAGGGGGAGGGAATGGACAAGGATAAGACAGAAGGCATACTTAGGATGGCAGAGAAAGGGGAGATACTGTTGATGGGGCACCTTAACATGCCAGATGTTAACTGGAGCACCTTTGAGGCAGCCACATCCAAAAGCAGGGCCATTCTTGATGTCCTTCAGGTGGCATGCCTCAAACAGCTAGTTTTGGAACCCACTCATGAGGGAGCAATCTTAGACCTCGTACTCTCAAATGGGGACAGTGAGAGGATCTCAGATCTAGAAGTGGGTAGCCATTTGGGAACAAGTGACCACCAAACAGTGTGGTTCATGATAAACTCTGCTACAGAGTCAAGCCATACAAAAGTGAGGGTTCTGGACTTCAGGAGGGCTGACTTTGGCAAGATGGGAGAGTGCCTTAGAAAAGCACTAGCAAACAGGTTAGAAGGAGGGTGGAGCAACAATGGGCAAATATCAAAACTGCCATCACAGAGGCATCAAGCCTTTGTGTGAAGCAAATAAACAAATCAAAGTGAAAGAAAAAGCTACTATGGTTCTCAAAAGAGGTGGCAGTGAAGGTTAGGGAGAAAAGGATAGCATTTAGGAAGTATAAGGAAACACAGCAGGAGCAGGACAGAGAACTGTACAAGTTAAGGCAGAAGGAAGCAGGGAGGGTAGTCAGAATAGCAAAGGCACAAACTGAGGAAAAGATAGCTAACTCGGTTAAGAAGGGGGATACAACCTTTTATAGGTATATCAGGGAGCATAGAAAGACAAAGGGAGGGATAGTGAGGCTGAATAGAATGGATGGTGGGTGGGCAGAGAGCGACAGTGATAAAGCAGGGATACTGAATGAATACTATGAATACTTCTGTTCAGTATTCACAAAAGAGGAAGTGGGGGAGGTGCCTAATCCACTTAACAGAAGCACTCTGGAGAGGGGGGTTGATCCCAGTCCTTTCACAGAAGAAAGGGTTCTGAAAGAACTCCTAAAACTGAAGGTGGACAAAGCGATGGGGCCAGATGGAATTCACCCCAGAATTCTAAAAGAATTAAGCAGAGAACTAATGACACCACTGACTACACTTTTTAACAAATCATGGGAGGATGGTGTGGTACCTGAGGACTGGAAGAAGGCGGATGTGATTCCCCTTCACAAAAGTGGGACCAACACGGAGGCAGAAAACTACAGACCTGTCAGTTTGACCTCTGTGGTAGAGAAAGTGATGGAATCACTTCTGAAGGAAAGAACTGTTGAGTATCTAGAGGCCAGTGGGGCACAGGATCCAAGGCAGCATGGGTTCACAGCGGAAGGTCATGTCAGACAATCTAATTGATTTTCTTTGACTGGGTGACCAAAGTAGTAGACCAGGGAGGGGCTGTGGACATGGCCTACCTAGACTTTAGCAAGGCATTTGACACAGTCCCACACAAAAGATTAATGGTCAAATTAACCAGCCTGGGAGTGGGTCCCAGGGTGGTAGCCTGGGTAAAACATTGGCTGAACAACAGGACACAGAAGGTAATTGTAAATGGAGTCCACTCTGAAGAAAGAGGGGTTACTAGTGGGGTACTGCAGGGTTCAGTACTGGGTCCAGTCCTTTTTAATGTCTTTATAAGTGACATTGCAGAGGGACTGGAAGGAAAAGTATGCCTCTTGCAGATGACACAAAGATCTGCAACAGGGTTGATACAAGGAGGCGTGGAAAGGATGAGAAGGACTTGGCAAGGTTGGAGGAATGGTCAGAAGTATGGCAGCTTGATTCAATGCAAAGAAGTGCAAGTAATGCACCTGGGAAACAAAAACCCAGGGAAGATTACACAATGGGGGGTAGTAACAACAACAAAATGGAAAGAGACCTAGGGGTAATCATATCAGATGACCTTAAGGTTGGCAAGAAAAGTAGAAGGCAGTAGGGAGGGCTGGGGAATACTGGGATGTATAGGGAGAGGTATCAGCAGCAGAAAACAGGAAGTTGTTATCCCCCTGTACAGACAGTTGGTGAGACCCCATCTGGAGTACTGCATCCAGTTCTGGAGATCCCATCTCCGCAAGGACATAGACAGAATGGAGGCAGTTCAGAGGAGGGCAACTAAACTGGTGCAGGGTCTGCAAGAGAAGCCATATGAGGAGAGACTCAAGGAGCTTAATATGTATACCCTTGAGGAAAGGAGGGAGAGGGGACATGATAGAAACGTTTAAGTACCTCAGTGGAATCAACAAAGTCCAAGAGGGTAGCATCTTTCAGAAAAAGAGATGTGCAAGAACAAGGGGACACAATTTGAAGATAGAGGGGGACGGCTCAGGGGCAATGTGAGGAAGTATTTTTTCACAGAGAGGGTGGTGGACACATGGAACAGCCTTCCTGAGGAGGTTGTGGAGTCTAAAACTGTGGGAGAATTCAAGAATGCATGGGACAGACATAAGGTAATTTTTGTGGGGGGTAGGAAGAAATAGGCTGTTGGTTAAATAGGATCTGCAGCTTATCCTCTAGGTAGGGAAATGGGCAGACTAGGTGGGCCAAGCGGTCCTTATCTGCCGTCAAAGTCTATGTTTCTACGTAATAGCAGACATCTGGGTAGAAGGGTAACTGGGGAGCAGCGACCACCACATAGCGTGGTTTAGCATGGAGACAGGGACTCAGTCAAGTCACACAAAGGTGAAGGATTTAGATTTCAGAAGAGCAGACTTCACTGAAATGGGGAGATGTATCAATGTAGCCCTGGAAAAGAGGGAGGTAAGGGGGGGTTGAAGAGCAGTGGGGGCACCTAAAAGGAGCTATAGTGGAGGTGATGAATCAATGCATCAGGTTAGTATCCAAAGGCAAGAGAAGGAAGAAGCACTTCAGTTCTTGAAAGAGGTGGCAGATGGTTCTATGTCATAATGGTGATCACAGAATAGCGATCACTCTTAGGGCAAGTGTACATCGCTGAAAATTAATTTCGGCTATGCACACTCGTGGCGAATGGAAAGAGGGCACCTGAGATCTATGGGATTTCTTTTTAATGCAGGGGGCAGCACCCCATGCACCCCCCCCCCCACTAAAAGATTCTCGACTCCAGGGGGTGCATATTGTGGGGAAATACTTACATAATCTAAAGCCGACTGCTGGCAACAACAAAAAAATGCTCTGTGCCAGATCCGAGCCCTGCACCCTGCACCTCCCAATCAACCACCTTCCCCACCACGCTAGCAGATGAGCTCAGCAGCTGCCTGTGCTGCCACACCCCCTCCCACATACCTTCCCTTCCCTTCCTCTCCCCCCAATGTGTGTGTGCATGCATATACACGCGTAGCTTCCCGTTGCCCTACCTCGCCCACCTAGGTATCAGGGCGCTACCCTGCCAGGTAGCCCTGAACACAGGCACCGTAACTGTGTCACCATTTTTGTAAGTGCTCGATTGAGGTTGCCTTGTTCATAGATTACTGTGGCAGACAAAGTAAGGGATAAAAGGGTGGGTTTCGGGAAATATAAGGTGATCCAAAGGGAGGAAGACAGGGAGTTGTACCTCAAGTGTCTAGGGGAAGCAGAGAAGGCTGTTAGGAGCACAAAGGTGCAGATGGAGGAAGATTAGTGCAGAAGGTGAAGAAAGGGACAAGACATTCTATAGATACATCAGCAAAAGAAGAAAAGCTGGGGGGATTGTAAGGCTCAAAGGGAATGAAGGAGAGTGTAAGGAGGGAGACCTAGAAAAGGTGGAAATACTGAATAAATAATTTTGTTCAGTATTCACTGAAGAGGGGGAGGGTCAGGGACCACAGTTGGGCAACAGAAACAAAGCAGGGGAGGTGGACATCAGTCCATTCACAGTGGAGAGAGTTCTTGAGGAACTCACAAAACTGAAGGTGGACAAAGCAGTGGAGCCAGATAACATACACCAGAGAATATGAAGGAAGCTGTGAAGAGAGCTAGCTGTGCCTCTGGCAGCCATCTTCACCAAATCACTTAACATAGGAGTGGTTCCAGAGGACTGGAGGAGAACACATGTTGTTCCTCCACACAAAAGCAGTAGTAAGGAGGCAGGGAACTATAGGCTGGTCAGCCTCACCTCAGTAGTGGGTAAGATAATGGAGGCACTGCTTAAAGAAAGAATAGTGGCACGCATGGAATCCAGCAGTGCCCAGGATTCGAGACAGCACGGATTCGCAGCAGGAAGGTCATGTTAGACGAATCTGATTGATTTTTTTGACTGGGTATGGCAACTAAGGTTTAATTCAAAGAAGTGCAAAATAATGCATCAGGGGTGAAGGAACCCTGGGGAGAGCTACAGGATGGGGGAAGGGAACTGCTGACAATCACCAAGGAAGAAAGGGAGCTGGGGATTATCATTTTAGATGACCTAACTCATTACCTCCTTGGTGGCCATTTTGTGTCAGTTAAACAATGGATAGTTTGGACTTGATATGGAGCTACTGGATGTAATGAGTTTTTATTTCTCTACCCATGTCAATTAGCTCTTGACATATGTCCTTTGCATGGTCCCGGTCTATATCATTTATTCCCACATGAATACTTACTATAGGGTTCTTGTAACAATTTCCAGTATATCTGAATCCCTAGTTCTGATGCTATTTATTTTCGCCCCTGGAAAGCATGACACCATTCTGTTTAGTTTATCAGTTCCACAAATAACTGATTTGCAAAGCCTTATGGTTGAATCCCCCAAGACCACCGTTTGTCTGGGCTGGTATGTTGTTGTGTTATTTTGTGCATTTTGGATATTCATACTGCCGTTGTCTTCAGTTGGTAGGTTTCTGTATCTACTTGTTAATGTTATCTGATTTGCTGTCTCTGCCCTTCTGCCTTTTTTATTTCCTTTACCTGATTTAACAGTACACCATTCATTTTCTTCGTTCCCCTCTGTACCCTCCCTTCCCCTTCCTTCTAGACTTATTATACTACTATTGTGCTCTTCTTCTCTTGTTCTTTTTTTTTTTACTGATATCAGGTTGTGTATCTTTCATAGTCCCTGACTCAACTTCCAGTGCTTCCACAAACTTTTCCATATTTTTTATTTCATACAGGTTCCTTACCTCAGTTTGCATGTTATTCAGTTTAAACTGTAGTGTTTCACAAGCTTGACATTGAATGCATTGGAACCCATCTGCATTTGTAAGGGGGGACTTCTCTGTAAACATTTTGCACTTTTATGCATTGACCTAGCAACCTCTCCTTACACAGTATTTTTAGTTGTTCACCAGTAGGATTAATTTTGTTTCAGTCTTTAGTAGTTATTTCTAGTTTACCTGTTAAATATGCTTGTATGGTTAAATGTGTGGTGGCCTCCTCCCTGACTTCCAAGTTACACATAATATAAATAAATAATAGCAAACAGGAAAAAAATGTAATCTTAACTGCACTAATAATGTTTTATCTTTAAGTTGCTTCTCACCTCAATGTATATAAAGCTGGATTTAAAAAGTCTAATTTTGAAATGAGCACAGGGAAACTTCCCTGATGAAGAAGCATTACAAAAAGTGACAGCTACTGTCACTCAATGAGCACGTACAGTATACAGTATGTGTTCATTGTGAGCTCAGTCAGTGGCCAGACGTAGTGGTGAGTGGAGGGTTGTGCTGGTTGCCAGCTCAGGGATGGGAAGGAGGAAGCAGGGTGGTGGGACACTGCCTGCTGGAGTGGAGGTTCACCAGACCACCAGGGACAGTTCTATCAATATGTATGGGGTGATAATGGGAAGGGAGGGGGGTCCACTAGGCCAACAGGGAAACCTATATACTACTTCATGGAGGAGATCAGTGATGGGAAGGGGGTCCACTAGACCACCAGAGTCAGCTATATGGCAATTTACCGGGGGACATCAGGGATTGGGGGGTTTAATATGGATGTACAGTATCAGACATAATGGGTGGCTGTACCACCATACTGCAAAAGCACCCCAACGGGTTCAATTCTAGTACCATTCATGCACAACTGTCCCCCCTCCTAGAAGACAGTTTCTTCACCTCCTCTCACCACCATCCTGGCCCCTCTAGTGTTGCACCAGGTGGGGGGACCAGATCCCTGTGGCACTTCCCGCAGGTGCACCAACTGTTTGGCGCAGTGGGTGACTTGCAGCAAACCTGGGAAGTTTTGTGCTGGGAACTTGATTATTTATAGAATTGGGTGCAGGGTCCCTGGTGCACCTGTAGTTTGCCACATCCCTGGAGTGATGCAACTTGCGTCGATCTATGGGATCTTTAAGGACTAGGCCCATTGTTTCCAAATGTGGTAGTGACACACAGTTTCAGAATGTGGCAGTGGCACACAGTTTCAAAGTGTGGCAGTGATGCATAATTTCAGAATGGGGCAGTGACAAACAGTTTTGGAATCTGATAGTGATTCACAGCTTCCGAATGTGCCAGTGATGAACAGATTCCGAATGTGGTGGTGACGCACAATTTCAGAATGTGACAGTGATGCACAGCTTTGGAATGTGGCAATTATGTAGTTTCCAAATGTGGCAGTGATGCATAGTTTGGGAATGTGGCAGTGAAGCACAGTTTCAGAATGTGGTTGTGACACACAGTTTTGGAATGTTGCAGTGATGTGCAGTTTTGTAATGTGGCAGTAATACACAGTTTCAGAATGTGCCGGTAACCCACAGTTTTGGAATGTGACGGTGGCATACACTTTTGGAATCTGGAGGTGATGCACAGTTTCAGAATGTGATAGTGATGCAGTTTCAGAATGTGGCGGTGATACACAATTTCACAATGTGGCAGTGACACACAATTTCAGAATGTGGCAGTGATGCACAATTTGGGAATGTGGCAGTGACAATTTTGGAATGTGGCTGTGCTACAATTTCAGAATGTGGCACTGAAACACAACTTTGTAATGTGGAGGGGATGTTCAATTTAGAAATTGGCAAGGATGCAGAATTTCAGAACGTGGCAGGAATGCACAATTTTAGGATGTGGCTGGTATGCACAATGTTGAAAATTGTGGAGATGTGATGCACAATTTTGAAATGTCCTGGATGCGTACAATTCTGGAATATGGCAGGGACAACAATTTCTAAATAAATGGTGTGTCCTGTCACATTCCGAAAGTGTGCATCCCCACTATATTCCAAAATTGTCAGTCCCTGGCAAATTCCTCAGTGTGTGTTCCTGTTGCATTCTAAGACTGAGTGTCCCATCACATTTTGACATGGCACTCCCCTGCCACATTCAAGTATTCCATGCCCCCCTCCCCCAGCACTTTACAACTGAGCACCACCTTGACATTCTATACCTTGGTTCAGCACTGCATTCCCAAACCACCTCCTGACATGTTTCCTAAGTACAGTGCCATGCATGTCAACATTCTGGAAACACCAGCACTGCAGCCAACTCTATGTCATTTTTTTTTTTTGATTACTACAGCTACCGTTTCTTAAACTTTTGAGAAACAGGTCCTATAAGGTTGCTGACAGGGAGGACTAGACTGTAAGTTCAGGTTATTACATCATCAGTGGCTCTTCATTGACACTGGCTTTTTTTGAACAGGTAGTGAAATCAGGGTTACAAAATAGCTCAGAACTTTGAAATGAAGTAATGCAGAAGCCTAATTTTTGTATGAGATTTACTATGATTCTAATTCCACCATGTAGCACTTTTGGCCAAACTCCCTTTTTAAAGGTATTTCAGATGAGCCTCAAGCTACAGTACATAGAGACATGGAAACATAGACTTTGACGGCAGATAAGGACCGCTTGGCCCATCTAGTCTGCCCATTTCCCTACCTACAGGATAGGCCACAGATCCTAGTTAACCAACAGCCTATTTCTCCCTACCCCCACAAGAATTGCCTTTTGTCTGTCCCATGCATTCTTGAATTCTCCCAGTTTTAGACCCACAACCTCCTCAGGAAGGCTGTTCCATGCATCCACTACCCTCTCTGTGAAATAATACTTCCTCACATTGCCCTGAACCGCCCCTCTATCTTTAAATTGTGTCCCCTTGTTCGTGCACGCTCTTTTTCTGAAAGATGCTACCTCTTGGACTTCGTTGATTCCACTGAGGTACTTAAAGTTTCCATCATGTCCCTCTCCTTCTTTCCTCAAGGGTATACATGTTAAGCTCCTTTAGTCTCTCCTCATATGGCTTCTCTTGCAGACCCTGCACCATTTTAGTTGCCCTCCTCTGACTGCCTCTATCCTGTCTATGTCCTTGCGGAGATGGGGTCTCCAGAACTGGATGCAGTACTCAGATGGGGTCTCACCAACTGTCTGTACAGAGGGATAGAAACTTCCTGTTTTCTGCTGCTGATGCCTCTCCCTATGCATCCCAGTATACCCCCAGCCCTCCCTACTGCCGTCTCACATTGCTTGCTAACCTTAAGGTCATCTGATATGATTACCCCCAGGTCCCTTTCCTTTTCTGTTGTTGTTACTACCTCCTCCCCCAATTGTGTATTCTTCCCCTGGGTTCTTATTTCCCAGGTGCATTATTTTACACTTCTTTGCATTGAATCCTAGCTGCCATACTTCTGACCATTCCTCCAACCTTGCCAAGTCCCTTCTCATCCTTTCCACGCCTCCTTGTGTATCAACCCTGTTGCAGATCTTTGTGTCATCTGCAAAGAGGCATACTTTTCCTTCCAGTCCTCTGCAATGTCACTTATGAAGACATTAAAAGGACTGGACCCAATACTGAACCTGCGGTACCCCACTAGTAACCCCTCTTTCTTCAGAGTGGACTCATTTACAATTACCTTCTGTGTCCTGTTGTTCAGCCAATGTTTTATCTAGGCTACCACCCTGGGACGCACTCCCAGGCTGGTTAATTTGACTATTAATCTTTGTGTGGGACTGTGTCAAATGCTCTGCAGTCTAGGTAGCTATGTCCACAGCCCCTCCCTGGTCTACTACTTTGGTCACCCAGTCAAAGAAATCTATTAGATTCATCTGACATGACCTTCCCACTGTGAACTCATGCTGCCTTGGGTCCTGTGCCCCACTGGCCTCTAGGTACTCAACTATTCTTTCCTTCAGAAGTGACTCCATCACTTTCCCTACCACAGAGGTCAAACTGACAGGTCTGTAGTTTCCTGCCTCTGTCATGGTCCCACTTTTGTGAAGGGGAATCACATCCTCCTTCCTCCAGTCGTCGGGTACCACACCATCCTCCCATGGTTTATTAAAAGAGTAGCCAGTGGTTTTACTAGTTCCCCTTAATTCTTTTAGAATTCTGGGTGAATTCCATCTGGCCCCATTGCTTTGTCCACCTTCAATTTTAGGAGTTCTTGCAGAACCTTTCTTCTGTGAAAGGACTGGGATTGACCCCCTATCAAGAGTGCTTCGTTAATTGGATTAGGCACTTCCTCCCTCTTTGTGAATACTGAGCAGAAATATTCGTTCAGTATCCCTGCTTTTCACTGTCCCCTCTGCCCACCCGCCTGCTCATTCTATTCAGCCTCACTATCCTCCCTTTGTCTTTCTACGCTCGCTGATGTACCTATAAAAGGTTTTATCCCCCTTCTTAACCGAGTTGGCTATCTTTTCCTCAGTTTGGGCCTTTGCTATTCTGACTTCCCTCCCTGCTTCCTTCTGCCTTAACTGTTACAGCTCTCTGTCCTGCTCCTTCTGTGTTTCTCAATAACATTCCCAAAAAATGGGCAGTTAGGGACTGGTTTTTAATTTGCAAGGACATCAGGGTCCAGAATGTGTCTCTTTAGAAGGGTCCTCCCCAAGACCCTTGGACAGGGCTCATGGAAATGTACCCTCCATAAGTGATCACCAGATGATTCATGCCATTATTGGACCAATGCCTCCCTGCAGTGCCCCAACACTCCACTTGGTCCCAGGTCAAGTAAACAATAAGTGGGACATAACTCAATGGTTATCTGCAGCACCTCTTCTATCAAAACTAGCCAGAACTCTTCCTCCTAAACAGGTGGAATGTCTATTCCATGCTGGGGTGGATACCACTGGGTCATGGTAATCCACTCTGAATGATCCTGAATGTAATACAGGACATCTTCTCAAGAAAGAAGCTACCAAACACTTCACAGTTTTCATCAGTAATAGCCCTCTAGATGCAAGACTAATTGGATGTAACAATTTGTCGACAGTTTAAGAGATGAATAGGACAAGTCTTCCTTGCAGCAATCACTCATGACAGGAACTCTGCCTTTTCAGGGTAATCACCATCTAGGACTCATGTTAATGAGACTGCACAGTCAGGTTGTCTTAAAAGGACCTGGATCTTCTCCAGGAGTGCTCCAATCTCTGCTCACCAGCTTCAACCAGTGAAACTCTTCATTGTGCCATGGCGAGCTCTGGTGGGAGACTAATGGGTGCACATGGTAGGGTGCAAGAGTATCCAAAGCAGCCCCCAGTGTCATATTATAACACTTGATGGCTTTTTACCATCCCCCACACAAGTTGACATCATGCCTGAGATGTCCAGCATCACTGCAAACATATTGAGTTCAAGATTACATTTCAGATGATACCAAACCATTGCCACAGAGAGAAGAGTTGATTGAGGGGCCTTGGCTGTCTGTGAGTGGGGAGTTTTAATACAGATTGGGACTTAAAGCTTTTTCTGTCATCAGAATTACTTACTTTAAATGGTACTGTTACATGCACTGCATTGTTGCAGCAGGTATGTTACCTGATGCTTTCAGTGACCACAGTATGGCGTTCTGCATCAGGAAAATCTGGTGACCCCCTCTGCCCCATAATACATGCGGTCCAGGTGCCTCCATTCATTAAACAAAACACTTCTCTGAGTGACCTTGCTGCAACAGACTGCTCAGCCATCCCTCAGACCTCCAACATTGCTGTGGTCTTCTCCCTTTCTCTCACATTATCCACAGTCTGGGACCTGCACACCCCCCCCTTAGGAAATCCACAATCATATCACTCCATCTCCCCTGGATCTCCACTTAAATGATCGATCAGTGCAAGTCCCATGATCTTGCCTGACCCTGCTATAAAGTATCCCACTCCCTTCCTGATCTTCTTCACTGCAGCACTACAGGGCTCTGAGAAACAAGTTTACTAAGGCTGTCTGGTCTGAAAAATCCTGTTATTTCAAAGCCAACCTCCAGAATAACCTTCACTCCCCCGCCAAATTTTTGAAGGCCATCCACGCTCTGTTTGACCCCCCTACCCATTCTGCTCCCCCTACCCTCTTAGTTAGTGGTTCACTTGTATCTGACCCTTCCTCTGTTGCTGCTCACTTCAGTGAGTTCTTCACCACATGTGCCTCCCCAACCCCATCTCAAGTTCCCCTTCCTTCCTGCTCCCATTCCTTCCTCATTACGCCCCTGGTTCCACTTCCCCATTACACTCATGAAACCCTTCTTGCCCTGTCCTTCCTCAATCTGTCTAAATCCAGTCTTGATGAGCTTGATCTTAAACTCTTCCATCTCTCATCTCTGGCTGTTGCACTTCTACTCACTCACCTGCTTAACCTCTCATTCCCCCTCTGTACCATTCCTCTGCCTTGGAAGATTGTCAAGGTTCTTCCACTTCACAAAGGGGGTGACCTTTCCTCCCCTGGCAGCTATTGGCCTATCTCTCTCCTCCCCTCCTTTGCTAAGTTGCAAGAGAAGCTCATGTACACTAGACTTCTTGACTACCTCACATCTTCCAGCTTCCTTTCACCCTTTGTCTGGCTTCCGGAAGCACCACTCCACTGTCTCCTTTCTGTTGCCTGTCACTGACTCCATATTTTCAAGGATGGACCAGGGGCATACCACAGTGGCCATTTTCATTGATCTGGCCAAAGATTTTGACTCAGTGTCTCACCCTCTCTTCCAGGTTATGCCGAGTTCAGCCATCCTCTCAGCTCCCGCTGTTGACTGGTTCCGTTCCTAAGTAACAGGCTGCCTACAGTTAGCACAGGGTAGAAGCATGTTAATCATCTCCCCTTCCTATCCAGGCTGGGGTCCCACAGAGTTCAATTCAGGGCCTCATCCTGTTCTTGATTTTCCTAAATGACCTCCCCTCCGCCTGTGTCAACTCACATATACTGTACACATGTATGCAGATGATACAGTCACTGTCACCTCCAGTGCCTCTACTGCTCCCATGGAAGAACTGCTCCAGCAGGATTTCCACAATGTTTTTCATCATTGCTCCATGCCCTGTATTTCATGTTGGATTGTTCTGTTTTTGTTTTCTTTTTTTGTATAAAATGAATAAAGCATATTCAATTTAAAACAAAAAGGATTTCCACAATGTCCTGGGCTGGTTCCTTTCCAACTATCTCATGGTTAATACAAAAAAAAAGTGTCCATGACCTTTAGTACCAGTCAAAAATTGGCCAAGCTCTCAAAACTTCCAGTCTTCACCACACTGGATGGCTCCCATCTAGAAGTGGTGCAATCATTCAAGTACCTTGTACACCAATTATGAATGAGGCAAGGCCAAATCTCATTAAAGCACTCAGTGGCTCCTGCTATTGCAAAGATTCTTTTGATATGAGAATCCTACATCTAGTACTAGATACAGTTCTCTCCCCACTGACTGACCTCATTAACCGCTCCCTAAGTCTGGGGCAGTTCCTGGCAGCCTGGAAGACTGCCACAGTCACCCCAATACCGAAGAGTGGTAACAGCACCTCCCCCAATAACTACCATCCCATATCCATTCTCCCGCCACTCATGAAAGCCCTCAAAAAAATTATAGCCACCCAACTCACTGAGTACCTGCTTGCTCATAACCTACTTTGTAGGAAGCAGCATGGCTTCAGATCTGGGCACAGTACAACTACGGCTCTCACTGAGTTCTCTAATTTTATTCACTCTGCTCTGGATAGAAAACACCTAGCTGGAGCTATCTTCATTGACCTGTCAAAGGCCTTTGATATTGTCTCCCAACCCTTATTCTTAATCACACTCCACCACATAGGCCTGTCCCAAGGACCTGTCTCCTGGTTTACCAGTTACCTCACTGCTAGATCACAATGTGTCAAAATAAACAACACCCTCTCAGTCACCCTGCCAGTCCACTCTGGGGTTCCCCAGGGCTCCATCTTCAGCTCTCTATTATTCAGCATCTACCTAAACACCTTTCCCAATTCCTACTCTGGCAACCTACTACTCTATGCGGACGATGCGGTTCTTTTTGCCTCACACCCAGATCCCACAGTATTGCAGCCCTCCCTCCAACACACATTTAACCAGACTGAAAACCGGTGCATAGACCAAAGACTTGTGGTCAATGTAAAAAGACAAAGACCAAGCTCTCTGCCCACCAACAGAATAAGGCCAAGAATGTGCAGCTAACAATCCTCTCTCACTCTCTCCTTTCTCTAGAACAGGTCTATACATATAAATACCTGGGCCTTACATTTGATTCCAGCCTCTCCTTCCACTCACACATTGACACTCTATCATCAACCATAAATCTCCGTATAGGCCTACTGTATCAGCACAAGGACTGCCTACTTCCAGAAGCCCTTAATCTGGCTGTCACCTCCTCATTCCTCTCCTTAGTTAATTATGGGCTCACTATCTACTCAGCTGCTGACCACACAGCCCTTAACAAAATCCACCTGGCCATAAACAAAATGTGCAGACTCCTCTCTGGAGCAGACAAACGTACCCATACTTGTACCCTATATGCCCTGAGCTCCTACCGATAGTGCTACCAAACATTACCTATTAACAATGCCTCCTTTGGCTGCACTCACAAGATATCTGTCTAATTCTCTATTTCACTGTAAATATAAAGCCTATTACTCCCACCCTCAATCAACAAACTTACTGTTCTCTTGAAAACTGTAAAATACAGCTCTCGGTAAAACTTTCAATGCAATGAATAGCTGATCCTGATTCTGCAATATTGTATAACGGAAACAACTATAACCTTTAGCTGCCATTCTACGTCTACATGTATTAAGTCTTTGTATTTGTTTTTTCTGACGCGGAGCCTTTATAAATGAGTCCCTGACTCAAAGGTTGTAATCCTAAAGGGTTAAATAAATAAATAAAACCTTGGCATTTGTCTTGACAACAAGTTTAATGTCTCAGTCCATATTCATGCTATCCATGTAAACTCTGCCCTAAGCTAGGTGCCCTGTACTGCAACAAAGACTGCCTACCCATGCAGGTCCACCGTGAGCTGGTTACCAAAATGGTGCTTCTGGTTTTCAACTATACAGACAAGGTCTATGTTTCAGGCCCCTCCAGCACCCTAGCCTGACTAGACACTCACTACACTGCCATTTGCCACTTTGTGACAAACTGTCCTCCATGTATGCACTACTGCTTCCTCAATTCCCCTCTCTCCATCCTCTTCCTTCATGTCACCAGTAACACTGTTCTTACTTCATCTCCAAGCATTGGTTTGGCTCCCTTCCTTCCTACCTCTTCTCCGTCCTTTCTTCTGTCCCCCCTGCTCTATGTTCCCTCCACTCCAGAGACCAGAGAACTTTCTCCACTTCTCACACTAATTCCTTTGCTGTGCAATTTTCCTTTTCCTATTACTTGCCAATACTCTGGAACTAGCTCCCCATTCTCCTCCTCCATTCCTCCTCCGACTCCTTAAAGATCATGTGCAATGTTTTTTACATATTTTTAAGAAAAGCTGAAATTCAAGTTCCTGTGTCATGATTAGTGTTTCCTGAAAATGTCATGCTGTTTGGTTTTGTGGTTTTCCTTAAATCAGCATCTGTTAACTTGCTCTACAGTGGCTAAAAACAGTGGAGTTACTTCTGTCCTCTCAGTCAAACTTAGAGAGCGATGACATCATTTTGGACTAGCTTGTTGTTTCAGATTCCCAATCAGATCAGCACTCTGCAGAGTTAATGGTTTGCTGAGCTCTCCATGTTTCTCACAAACCCAGTCTCTAGTCTGTGTTCAGATAGATCAGCTTAAAATCTATCATTCTCTTCTTTTAAAAATCTAATCATTTGAGTTTCGTTGCTGAATTGAAGTAGTGAAAATCTTTCTCTGTGAGAAATTAGCTTGTATGTATCACAGCTCTCAGTTCTGTCTAATCAACTCAGATTTTTTTTCTAAATATGTAAAACAGATCTGTTTAATGAATATAAAATAAATTTAAATTGTGCTCATTCACAGTAACAGCTTGTCTTTGCTGTAGCCTTCATAAATACATTCGTAAAATAACTTTGTTTTTCATGTCAGATTGATAAACAGGTGCCTGTCACACTCTGCTACAGTATTTCAAGCACATGTACTGTCTGAACTCACAAACTTCAGTTATTCAGTGGTTTCTGTGTGAAAATACATCATGTAAGTGTATAACTAGAAACACTATATGGCATCCCAAAGCACCATGGCTCTGCCCAACATTTGAGGCAGCTGCAGTCTACTGCCACTTGTCCCCTGCCCCACCCAGCGGCCCACTGTCTTCTCCCACACAATCAGGGATTGTGCACCCTGCTGCCTACATCCCCTGCCTAAATAATCAGGTCTGCTGCACCCTGCTGTCCCCTGCCCAAGCAATTGGGGTTGCTGCACCCTGCTGCCCTCTCTCCCCCACCCTCAAAGTTAGGGAAGCTGTATCTTTATCCCCCTGTTCCTGTCCCCACAGTCAGGGTTGCTGTGCTGTGCTAAGCCCTAGAGTGCCAGGTTCCTTGCCCCCACAGCTGGGGCTGCTGCACCATGCTGCCCTAGCCAACAGACTTGAGGCTTTTGCTGCATCCTGCTACCCACTTCCATTGCCCTAAATAGGCAGGGATGTTGCACCACATGTACCCCCATCTCACAGTCAGGGCTGCTGTATCCTGATGCCCCCATGTCCTGCACCACAGTTGAGACTTCTGCACCATGCTGTCCTCTATCCCCTGTCACCACAGGCAGGGCTGCTGCACCCTGCTCCTTTCTATACAGTTGGGGTTGCTGCGGCCTGCTGTGACCTAGAGTCCCATGCCTCTGCAGTTTGGGCTGCTGCACCATGCTGCCACTTGCGACGACAAGATTCAGGGCATTTTCTGCACCCTGTTGCATGCCTCCACAGCTGAGGCAGTTGTACCCTGCTGTCCCCTGCCACCAGAGTCAGATCCTTTGCTACACCCTGCTGCCCACATCCCTAGTCCCAAACAGGCATGGCTGCTGCACCCTGTCCCACAGTTTGGGCTGCTGTATCCTGATGCCACCCTTATCTCCTGTCTGAGCATTCAGGGCTGCTGCACCCTGCTGCCCTCTGTCCCCACCTCCACAGTCAGGGCCATGGCACCCTGTTGCCTCCTGTTCCTATTTCCACAGTCAGGGCTGTTGTGCTGTGCTACACCCTAAAGTCTCATGCCCCCTGCCTCCACAGTTGAGGCTGCTGAGCCCTGCTACACACTTCCATTGCCCCACATGGGCTGGGCAGCTGCACAAAGTGCACCCTGTGCCATTGTCAGGGCTGCTGTACCTGATGCCCACCTATGTTCTGCCCCACTGTCAAGGCTTCTAAATTCTGCCACCACTGTGCCCTGCTGCACCACACAGCCCCTTGCCTCCACATGCAAGGGACAGGCTGCAGCAAATGCCCTTACTCTTGTGCTGCACCCCTCCCAAACAGTTGGGGTTGCTCCATCTTGCTGCCTTCTCTCTCTCCCACCCTCACAGTCAGGAACACTGCACTTGTTGCCTACTGGTCCTGTTTCAGCAGGGTGTAGCAAAGGGTCTGACTCTGGTGGCAGTGGGGCAGTGGGACAGTAGGGTGCAACTGCCTCAACTGCGGAGGCATGCAACATGGTGCAGAAAATGCCCTGAACAGTGTGACAAGTGGCAGCATGGTGCAGCAGCCCTAACTGCAGAGGCATAGGGTCTAGGGCACAGCAGGCCACAGCAACCCCAACTGTGTAGAAAGGAGCAGGGTGCAGCAGCCCTGTCTGTGGTGACAGGGGATAGAGGACAGCATGGTGCAGAAGCCTCAACTGTGAGGCATGACACAGAGGGTCATCAGGGTATAGCAGCCCTGACTGTGAGATGGGGTACATGTGGTGCAGCAGCCCTGCCCATTTAGGGCAATGGAAGTGGGTAGCAGCATGCAGCAAGTGTCCCACCTCTGGTGGCGAGGGCAGCATGGTACAGGAGCCCTAACTGTGGAGGCTGGGAACCTGCCACTGTAGGGCTTAGCACAGCACAGCAGCCCTGACTGTGGAGACAGGAACAGGGGGCAACCGGTACAGCATTCCTATCTGTGAGGGTGGGGGAAAGAGGGCAGCAGGGTGCAGCAACCCCAACTGTTTGGGCAGAGGACGGCAGGGTGCAGTAGCCCTGATTCTTAATGCAGAGGATGGAGACAGCGGGGTGCACAATCCTTGACTGTATCTGAGAAGACAGTTGGCAGCAGGGTGCAGCAGCCTCAAATGTGAAGCAGAAGGCAAGGGGCTTATGGGGCAAGGGACTGGTGGCAATAGGTATTGCAGCTGCCTCAACTACTGGGCAGAGACACGATGCATTGGAATACCATATAGTGTTTCTAGTTATACATATTTATGATGTATTTTCATACAGAAACCACTGAAGAACTGACGTTTGTGAGTTCAGACAGTACATGTGCTTGAAATACTGTATCAGAGTGTGACAGGGACCTGTTTGTCAATCTGACATAAAAAAAATCCTTACATGAATGTATTTATGAAGGCTACATCAAAAACAAACTGTTTCTGTGAATAAACAAATTTCTGATTTATTTTATATTCATTAAACAACCCTGCTATATAGTTAGAAAATAAATCTGAGTTTTGATTAGAAGGAACTGAGAGCTGTGATACATACAAGTTGATTTCTCACAGAGAAAGATTTCCACCACTTCAGTTCAGCATTGAAACTCAAATGATTAGCTTTTTAAAAGGAAGAGATTGATAGATTTTAAGCTGATCTATCTAAACACAAAAGAGAGACTGGATTTGTAAGAAACATGGAGAGCTCAGCAAACCATTAACTTTACAAAGTGCTGCTCTGATTGGGAATCTGAAACAGCAAGCTAGTCCAAAATGATGTCATCGCTCTCTAAGTTTGACTGAGAGGACAGAAATAACTCCACTGTTTTTAGCCACTGTAGAGCAAGTTAACAAATGCTGATTTAAAGAAAACCACAAAACCAAACAGTGTGACATTTTCAGGAAACATGAATCATGACACAGGGACTTGAATTTCAGCTTTTCAAGCTTTTCTTAAAAACATGTAAAAACCATTGCACATGATCTTTAAGCTCCAGCTGAAGCTCCTCCAGCCACCCACTTGCACATGTTTCCTGTAGGAGGTTCCCCGTAGTTACTTTTGGTAGCTCAGGTTTTTGTCTCCCCTAGTCCTTTACTGATCCCTGGTATACTGCATTGCTTACCTCTGTACTGCTTTGTTGTTGAATTTCTAGTTTTCCACCTGCACATGTATTTTCACAGAATGCTTGCACTTTAGTTTGTTCCACGTTTATACCCAAAATGTAATAATGGTTTGCTCTGTGTCTGCACTTTGCATTTTGTTCTATGTAATGCACTGTATTACGTTTTTCTGTTTTCTCCAGTAACCATTCCCCAGAGTCGCACCTGGAAATGAGCCTCGGCTCCGAGTGCCTCTTCCAGTTACCAATTTTCAAATAAATAAGTAAATGGCTTTAAAAGTATCACAGTGTAATAATAATGCTGTCTTCTTTCATTTTTTTCCCTCGTCTTATCTAGTCTATCTATCATTTCTTCCTGACCCCCCCCCCCATCTAGGGGTCATGAGGATGGTCCAAGTGAGCTGATCACCCACAAATGTGTATGGACTGGATTTATTTATATGGGGTGATTGCAGCAACAGAGTCCATGCCACACGCTCCATTTTTCAGTCCTTAAATGGACTATGACTTAGATGTGGTGAGCAGTTTTGAACTTGAACATAACCAGAAGTCTCCCAGTAACATATTTATCTATGTATTATTGATTGAAATATAATCTTGAACTATGAGCCATCAGAAATGTCCTGATTTGTTTTTCACCTTAAAGTGATGTGTAACCATTTGATTTTGTAACTTATTTTTTGTAAATTCAATCATTTTGTTACACATTGTGGGTTAACATGCTTGAGCCTAACCAGATGGCACTGTCTGTAGCCATTGCCTACATTATGTAAGCCAGTACCTCCATGACTGGACTGACCAGGCTATGATGGTATAAACAGGGTGGAGATTGTCCAGAAGCATGCCCCTGTTAAAGCTCTTGTTGAGCAAAGTATTGGGGACTTGGACAGTGGTTTTGGTATTTTGGTAATCAAGGTGACTTTACGGTATCATTTTCCACATGTAGCTAGCTTTTTGTCTTCAGTAGACCTGTGGATTGCACCTTATGTCTTGATGTCACAAGTTATAATTCCTCTGAAGTGAAGACACTTTTTTAAAATAGTTCCCCCATCCCGCACCATATAAGGCACCCAATCCCACCCTTTACCATATGACCCCAGCCTCAGCAACTAAAAGGATACAAATCCACTAAGCAGTGAGGAGGGATGGCAGCTGGCACAGACCCTCCCCTCACCACCTCAGCCTGCTGCTATTTGATGAATGGGAGCATGCAGGAATAAGAGTACTACTGTTTGCATGCACTCTTGTTCGTTAAATCATGGTTGGCTGAGGTAGTAAGAGGAGAGTTCGTGCTGGTCACCATCCCTCCTGACTGCCCAGTGTGTCCTTTTGTTCCTGGTGGTAGTGACACTGGAGGAGGAGGAGAGTGGACTTTGGTGTTTTTATTAGGTTGGGGCATAGGGATACATATTAAAGTTGTAGGGTCCAAGGATGGGATTGGGTTTTACTATGAGGGTGGGGAAGGGATTCATTTTTACAAAGTGGAGAAAGTTTAAGTGAAGCTTAAAAAAAAGTAATCATTTCTCCTGGGCTAGGGTGGAGGTGGGATTGGGTGCAATAAAGATGAGAAAGGTAAGTTCAGTTTGAAATGGCCAGGTCTGGGGGGGATGGGGTGCTTCAAGGGTGGGGAAGGAAATCTTTTTTTTATTTTATTTTATTTTTCTTTTGGTTGTTGAAAAACGGACTTCCCACAAGTGCAAAGTTTGAAGTGGTGGCAAAGTGCCAAAACTTTGCAAAGCTTTACAAACCATGAAGTTTGACATTTTGCTACTACTTTGCCCAGGAAGTAAAACTTCACAATATGTCTATTGGTGACTCCTGCTTGCTCTTTTCCTTAGTTTCCCATGCTGCTCATCTGCCTGCTGCTTGTCCATCTTGCTGGGACTAAAACACCATTGCCAGTGGCTCAGCATTTCTCATTCTGAGGATTATCTAAGGAGAAACAGACAAGTGCCAAACTATCAATTACATTATTCAAAATAGATGTAGTACAAGCAGAATATCTCTGCACAATTTGTTTTAAGACTACATAGAAACATAAAAACATAGACTTTGACAGTAAATAAGGACCACTTGGCCCACCCAGTCTGCCCATTTCCCCACCTATTAGACAAACTGCTGATCCTAGTTAACCAACAGCCTTCTTCCTCCTACTCCCCATTCGAATTGCCTTACTGTATGTCTGTCCCATGCATTCTTGAATTTCCTCACTGTTTTTGATCCCACAACCTCCTCAGAAAGGCTGTACCATGCATCTACCACCCTCTCCATGAAAAAATGCTTCCTCACATTGCCTCTGAGCCGTTCCCCCTCTAGCTTCAAATTGTGACCCTTGTTCTTGCACATCTTTTTTTCTGAAAGATGCTACCCTCTTGGACTTTGTTGATTCCCTTGAGGTACTTAAATGTTTCTATCATGTCCCCACTCTCCCTCCAAACTAGACTCAGATCCTCCCTCCCATCCTGGCCTGACACACTGTTCCCAAAATATCTGCTTGCATGCTACCACCAAAACTCAATTCATGATTTCAGGTGGATGACAGTAGTAGCTACAAAACGTCAGGCAAGTCCAGTCACACCCATTCGACAGCACACCCACTACATTATAAAAGTTTTGACAGGGGACTGCAAGTGGGAAACGACCAGGATGGAGTGGAACGGAGCAATTGCATCATTAATATTCGGCAGACTGATTAGTGAGTTTTATTTTTATTTTATTTATGTATTTGATAACCTGGTAAGTACATTGGTCCCAAGGACTGTTTACAGGCACTACCTGGGCCATATAGGTGGCACATACAGACAGTTGCATCATAATACAGAGACAAATCTTGATACAGAGAAAAAGTAGAACGATTACAGCAGTGAGTGTCGATGATACTTGGTTACAATAGGTGCAAACCTGGAGAAGGGGGCAAACAGATAGTACAGTAGCAAATACTTCACAGATGCACATAGTACGTTCAATACACAGAGTACGTTCAATATTTGTCACACCCAATAAGTACATGGTTGGACAGCGAGATAATGTGTCAAGGCTACATCAAGTTAGTGGCTATGCTAGCAGTTACAGGCTGATGTTGATATAAGTGTATTCTTTAAGTGCTTTTTGAAGGTCAGGGGGATGTGAGATTTTGGATTTCATCTGGAAGGGCATTCCAAAATGTAGGTCTTGCTCAAGAGAAGGCTCTTTGTCCCATGTCAGTTTGCCTAGCATTATGACAACTGCTCTGCCCCATAATCTGAGCTTCATGCCTGCATGCTCCCATTGTTCACAATATTCACAATGGAATTGTTGCACTGTCAGAGGGGACAGTTTAGCCAGCCAGATTATTTGGAGATACTACTCCCCCAGAATCATCCCCTAGGGATAGGAGATGGGGACACCCTTGATGCTACCACACTATTTCTTGGAGGGGGTAACTAGGGTAGGGGAATACCATAGCCTAGATTTTGGTGTGTACCTAGGATGTTTACATTTGAACAATGTACCCACCAGGGGCAAACATGCAAACCTAGGCTATATAAACATATGATCTTCATCTCCTGTTCAACCTCCCATCTCTCAACTCATTCTCTGTTACATACAGGACTTGCTTTGCTGCATAACACTAGTAAAGTGAGGGTCATTTGGATCCCGTTCTTCACATGTTAGGGGTCAGCACAAAAAATCATCGGATGAGACACATCCGATAGTATGCTTGTACTGAATTACCAACACTTCTTCTCCTAGTGATACAGTTCCAAAAAGAATGTATACAGGGTCACTGCTGAACTGCATATTATTATATTATTCTTCAGTGATCATAATCTTCAATTCAGTCTCCCATGTAATCTCCTTCTGTATTGCATGACGTGTTACAATAATTCTGAGGTAATACTAATATTACCTTTCTGCACAGCCTCTCTTCACCCAGGCTCTTGACCACTGATGAAGTACCCTGTGTGTGACATGAAACATCAGATGTAGTGGGAGGATGAGCATCCTTGCTGAAGGGATCACAAGCAGTGTAAGTAGCACTTTAACTTTACTGGGTGTAATGAAATAAAAATAATTTTGTTACAAAACTTGTACAGACAGCAGCTCTGTTCATTCGGGGTATGTTGCCTCATGATTGGTTGCTGTGCACATCCCAGGCTCTGTAGCATGTTTTTCTGAAATTTCTACTCCAGCTGAAAAAAAAAATAAGAGAACTTACTTAGAAAACATATAAAATGTATGCTTCATGAGTTTATTGTATTCACATTGGACCTCTCCTAAACAAACTGGTGGTGTGCCTTTTGGTAAATTTCCACAGCCATCTAAATGACCTTTTTATTGGTCCAGAAAGAACACATGCCATTTATAACTTAAGTATTGCCACTAGGAAATGGCATATTTCTCAGTCTCACCATCTGGAACACTGAAACAAATTGGCTGCTTTTCTTGATGCCACATACTGTATTTGTCAGCCAGTTTCCTTTTTCTTTAATATTCATTTTATTAGCGTTTGTAGAAAAACTACAAAAACATCCAAATGCAAGAGGCATTCTGAGTGAATAAAACAAACCCGGTCTTATCACAGAGTACATTAAACCAGATATAAACATCAAGTCATGCAATTTGATACTCATTCGGGGGTTCAAATCTTGCAACGCAGAATGGTAAACAAAGTATGAAGCATTACACAGTCATGGGAGACCCAGATAGGATTTGTAACAGATAACTGATGGTAAAATCTAACCCCTAAAAGGTCCTTAAGTGGATCAAAGTAAACATTGTGGATTAGTTTATAAGCATCAGCTCCAGTCATAGAGCTAGATAACCAGTGGCTTACATAACAGAGTTAAGCTGTCACTAATACTGAGATTAAGGCACAACTAATCGTCAGTAGTAGTAGCATTAATAGTAGCATATAAAAGAGGATATACTGCACAACTACAGTAGGACTCTTACTGAGTTTGCATTAGAAAAATATTAACCAAACATCTACTGTGCAAAGTCCCCTGAGCTTTTCATGGGCACTGTCAAGCTCATCCCTTCTTCTGCAATGCCCTTTGTTTTGCACACAAGGACAACAAACAAGCTACTATGATAGATACATAGTGTGATATTTCAGTGCAGTAACAGAAAACGCACTAACAAAATAGGTGGTTCTACATTATATACCCCATAGTCCCTTCAAGTGTCCCACACTTCTGTATGCAGTTGTATTGCACAAGACAGCATACATACCATTATCAAGTGACATCAAACAAAAGTGATAAGTGACCTTTAACAAGTCCTGTGGAAAGATTCAATCCAACTCTTCATCATGCTCAGTTTGCATTTCTTTACAGTCCTAATCTGCTCTCAATTTAGTGATTTAGTTAGCCACCTCCTTAGCATCGGTAAAAAGACAAGTCTTATCTCCTGTGGTGTACCTGAGTCTCTTGGGCATTAGGAAGTCAAATGGTGCTCCTAGATTGTGAAGCTGCAGTTTAAGTCCACCAAAATTCATCCTCTTTTGCCTAGTTGCAAATCTCAAATCTAGGAATAACTGAATACTGGCATCTGATAAAATTAGTTTCCTGTCTAGCATAGCCTAGCCTTATAAAATGCCCAGTCCTGGATCCTTAATAAGTAGAAGTTGACCAGAATTGTACGAGGTAGGGTCAAGCACCTTGGCACCTTGTGGGGGTTGACCCTATATGCACAGTCTGTTCATACCTGACCCTTCCAGAGCCTCAGGAATTCCCACAAAATAGAGTTTCCTTTTTTTTATTTATTTTTTATTTTAAATTTGATGACCGTGAAAGGCACACTGAGCCGAGGCTCATTTCCACGGGTGACCCAGGTACTGTTTGTACAGAGAGTAGTAGTAGTTGTTACAAGAAACAGATAGTATGTACAACAATTTACATCAGTTTTAAAAATATTCTGAGTCAGTGGTTAAAACAGTTTAACAAATTCAAGTGGAAGGGGAGAAGGGAGATAAGTCAACTAGTTCTAAGAGGCTGGGGTAGGTGGGTGGATGATGGGTGGTGCTTCAGTATTGATTTGTGACCATTTAAACATTTAGGGCATTGTGGAGTGGGCTGGCGCTTGATGAATCAATTGAAAATGGAACTGGAAGGTACCAGACGAAGGTCTGGAGGGATGTTATTCCAGAGAAGGGGGAGGCGGTACCAGAAGGTGGCTTGGCCGGTATGCGAGCGAGGGTATGTGAGGTGGAAAGTATGGGTGTCCCTGTGGTGGAAAAGGTAGCTTAGGGAGGAGTTTGGGGTGAGGACGGAGGTGAGGTAGGGGGGTAGGGACCCATGCCAGTACAGTAGAATCCCGATTTTCCGAACCCCCATTATCCAGAAATCCCTATTTAACGGACTCCCGTTGTGTCCCCCATCTCCCTAAGTGAATTTTTCATTGAACTCCTGTAACTCATTAGTGAGATGTGGCTAGAAACATACTTTTAACAATTACTGTTGCTAGCCAAAACAATGAAGCGTAATGAGGTGCTGATAGCAGTGCTGATTAAGATAATCACTGCTCTCAGCACTTAAGCACTTCACAAATAGCCTTGCTAAACACACTGGCTGTATCGGTGTGATAGCAATGGCAACTTGAGCAGAACCTTCCTCACCTACTCCCTCTATTCCCTTGCTTCCCTCCTCTCCTTCATCTCTCTCCACAGCCAAAAGAAGAGGGAATGTCCTCGCCGTCACCTAGAAGCTCTGAATAATCTCCCAGCTTGCGAAGCGGCTAACAAGCAGTGGCTTTAGCTTCTGAGTACAGTGTCAGCAAATCACTTTAATATGCATTCTAAAAAAGGCAATGAGGGTTTGGATAGAACTGAAGAGGTTGAGCACCCACTTTGGCACATTCAAATGCATAGCTGTGCGAGCAAGAAGTGCCTCTCGGAACTGCAACAGAAACAGATCACATACTTTTTTAGTAAACAACTAAACTACAATAGTAAGTTTCGGATTGTGCAGTTTGATGAAGTGATGTGCACGGTAGCTTGTACAGTATTTATCTTTTCAGTTATGTAAATCAGTGCTGTTTTTTATTGATTAAATACCATTTCATTAACAGTGGCTATCGACATTTTATGATGTCTGACTTGAATCTCGATTAACCGGACTCTCGATTATCCGAACTTTTCCAATGTTCCCCAAGCAGTTCAGATAATCGGGATTCTACTGTACTTAGCTACGAAGGAGGCACAGTGAATGGTACGCCTGTGGTAGAGCGGAGCTGGGATAGGGGAGTGTAGAGCCGGCAATGGTGAGTGAGAGGGGGTGAGGCGGTAGCAAAGCGACAGAAGGAATTTAGGAGTATGTCAAGTCTGGAGAGAGAGGAGGCTGGGGCTGTTCCATAGACTATGTCTGTGTAGTCGATTACTGGTAGGATAGTTTTTGCACATGGTGCTAAACATAGTCTCCTACGTTCTCCCAAAGTGTGTACTCTCCCTGATTAGGGAAATCACAGCAATGAGGGCATAATCTGCCTGTTTTGCCACCTTCTCTATTTTAATTGTCATCATGTTCATCTGTGACTTGACACTTTGCAATCACCTCCCCATTGTTGCTGATTATTAAATCCACATTGTATTTCCTATCATTGCTGACCATACATGTTGTTTTAGAGTATGGTCATTTAACACTGTACTTTTTTTTTCTTTTGTTTGCTTTTTTATTGCTGTTCTGGCAACATGTCATCTCTTTCACTTGCCAAGGCTATTTCAGATTTAGTAAGGCAGTTGCTCTTTATTTTCATGTCAGGTGGACTTACTATATCAAATACTCTGGCCATCAGCTCTGCCACCAACATTCTTTTGTTTTAAGTTTATCTTCATCATGTAAGATTTTAATCTCTGTGGCATTTATTTCATTTTTTGTATAAACTGCAATTCCTCCCGCTCTCCTTTCTTTTCTGTATTTCCCAAAAGGCTTGTAGCCATCAATCCTTAGCTCAGCTGTTGTCCACACAAGACCTTCAGCACCAACCCACATAGGAGACTTATAAAGAAATTGAGCAGTCTGAAGGGTGGGACCCAAGGTGGTAAACTAGGTATGGAACTGGTTGATGGTTAGCCAACCGAGGGTGGTGGTAAACAGCACTCACTCTAATGAGGGGAGAGTGACCAGTGGGGTACCTTAAGGATCAGTGCTGGGACCAGTCCTCTTCAATATCTTCAAGAGAAGAGTTGGAAGGGAAGCTATGCTTCTTAGCAGATGACACCAAAATCTTGAAGGGGGGGTGGGGCAAAATGAGTAGAGACCTGAAAAACTCTAGGAGTGGCTGTGGGTACGACAGCTGGGTTGCAATGCGAGAAAGTACAAAATCATGCACCTAGGGCATAGAAACCCAGATATTATAAAATGGGAAAGAGGTATTGACAATCATTGAACAGGAAAGGGACCTTGGGGTTATCATATCTGATTACCTCAAGGTGGAGAGGCAGTGTTGCACAGCAGTAGACAGGGCCTTCAGGCTGTTGGGGTATAGAGGGAGGGAAATCAACAGCAGAAGGACAGAGGTGGTGTTACCACTGTATCGATCATCTGTGAGATCCCACCTAGGGTATTGTGTAGTAGTAGTAGTAGTAGTAGCTTTTTTTATAAGGTGCACTTCCCCAAAGGCTCAGGGCATGCACAGGAATGACAGGCAATTAAAGCAATACAAAATTAATAAATAATCAAAATATATAATAAATAGGCAATTTAAAATAATACCATTCAAAATAAAACCGTAGCTAAGTCATGGGAAACTAGACATCACTCTAATCCCCAAATGCCTGGCTAAACAGATAGGTTTTTAACCCCCTTTTAAAGACCTCAACCAAGGGGGTCTTCCTCAGTCCCCTAAGAAAGGCATTCCATAAAAGAGGGCCAGCCACTTCAAACACACAATCACCAGATGACTGTAGCCAGGCACGCAGTGTCCAGTTCTGAAGGCCACATCTCAGGAAGGACATAGACAGGGTAGAGGTTGTCCAGAGGAGGGCAACTAAAATGGTGTAGGGGGCTGTATAATAAGTGAATTGTAAGAGGATCGCCTTGGAGAATATGGGTGCGTGGGCCAAAAAACATGAACCAGCACTTTTGCAAAAAAGGTCCACACACCAAGTTAAGCTGGTCATAAAATATACATCTCAAGTATTACAAATAAATGCAAAAATATTTTTTATTTACACAACAAACATCAGTGAAGACATATAGGTGGTCCCACAGCCTGAAAAACCCTTTCCAAGGGGCAAAGTGCCAGAGTAGGGCAGGAAATGGTGTCAAGTTTTTCAGGCTGTGGAACACTTTTTTATATGTCTAGCTTCCTTGATATTTGCATGTGTAAGTGTGAATAAATATTTTTTGCACTTTTTCACAATACTTGTGATGTACATTTTGTGACCAGCTAACTTGGTGTGCAAGCCTTTTTTGCAAAGTGCGACTGCATAATAAGCTGTATGAGGAGAGACTGAGGGAGCTCAGCATCTACATTCTGGAGGAGAGGAGGTAGAGGGCGGACATGACAGAGACCAAAAAGCACCTCGCTATGGTAGATAAGGTACAGGAGGGGAATATTTTTCAGAAGAAACAGTGCATGAGAACAAGGGGGCATGCAGCGAAGCTGGAAGGGAGTAATTTAGGAAGGATATGAGGAAATACTTCACTGAAAGAGTAGTGGATGCTTGGAACAGTCTTCTAGCAGAGATTGTGGGGCAAAAAGAGTGATGGGCTTCAAGCATGCATGGGATAGGCACAAAAGAACATCGGTAGGAAAGAGGGGGTAGCCAGAGATCAAGCAGGGTCTGTGGTAACAGTATAGACAAGGACAAAATGGGCAGACTGGGTGGGCCAAGCACTTCTTGTCTGCTGACAAATTCTATGCTGCTATGTTTCCTCTGTCTGTCATGTTTCCATGATCATCGCAACATCCACATCCTTGAGGGTCATCAAGGCCAGCAATTGATTTACTTTGTTGTTTAAGCTTCTGGCAGTTATTAATCATTCTTTTTTTTATTTTTTATTTAGTTGTTTAACCAGGAGTAGCACACTAAGCTGAAAGCTTTTTCACAGGAGCGACCTGGGGTCACAGTGAAGTTAAGTGGCTTGCTCAGGGTCACACAGTATGCAAGTGGAAGCTGTGGAATTCAAACCCAGATCTGGTCTGTTGGATGTCACCAGATTTGCAGCTCAGAGCCTTAAACCACTGCGCTATACTGCCTCCTTTGTTTTTATTTAATATTTGATCACCGGGTAAACACCCAAGGGCATCAAATGTCCATTTTCATGGGTGACCCAGAACAGAAACAACAATACAATACAATACAATACAATACAATAAAATAAAATGAACAAAACAAATTAATAATGGCAAGAACATGTGGAAAAAGTAAGACAATGCTGCTTCTTTTTTTGTTTATTTATTTTTATTTATTTTGAAAGTCGGATTTACAACCTTTGAGTCAGGGACTCGTTTACAAAGGCACCTCATCGCAGGGAGGGTAGACATGGTTACAGTGTGAGATACAACAGTGGGAACATACAGGTACAATACAGATAGCAAAAAGAACGCAATATAACAGTGGTTTACGGGATAAAGTTACATGCAGTAAATAGCAATCGTATATAAAAAAAGAAAGGGGGGGAAGCAGTTCAACGGACATTGTCAAGGCTATGAGCAAGAAATGGGGAGGGACCCCAACATTAGGTTGATTAAGAGCAACTACAGCTTTAGGCGCCAAAGAGGCGGTTACAGAGAGCGACTTTAAAGGGACCAGTTTTGGTAGACTTATTGACAGAGAGTGGGAGGGAGTTGGACCATGTGGGGGTGCGGTAGTGGAAGGACCTTTGGGCTAGGGAGGTCTTGGTATGGGACACCAGAAAGGTGGCCTTAACTGAGCTATGGGTGGCAACGGATGGGGATGCAAGACACAGGGATTTCTTAAAAGTATACAATGAATTAAATGTTAACACATTATTGGGCAAATCATTCCACAATTTTACAACACAAAAGAGTTATGATCTTTGACCTAAAGAAGATCTATAGGAGGGAGGGTTTAATTTGCCAACATTTGCTGATCTAGTGCAATAAGTATGCGATCTAGTTAAAGACATGAATTAACAGGTATTTCTCTTGACAATAATCTTCTCAAAAACAGTACATTAAAATAATCCACTCTTTGCTCAAATGAAAAGTAACCAAAATTGTTACACAAAATACAATGATGAGTTGAACAAGAGGCAGAACTAGCAAATCTGCAAACAGAATGGTACAATGTCTTTATACTATACAAACTGGTTTTAACAGTAGACAAATCAGTTCAGTGCCTTACTTTGATTCCTTTTTGTGTGATTTTTTTCACTTTTCTGGTTGCTTAGTCTGCCACTTGCTCCTGTTTATGATTTCAGTATCATTACTGCTGATGTTTCCATTAATTCCTCTAAGTGTCCATGACAACAGCTTTTTCAGTCCATCCTCCCTTTTGACGACATTTTCTAGTTTAAAACTTTCTCGATCACCCAGTTTTAAGTCTCATCTAATATTTTTTGCTCCCTTTCAGATTCAATGTGACCAATCAGGTCTTTACAAATTATGTTTATACTAGAAGCAATACAAAATGGTTATATTAAATGCACGCTGAAAATAGAAAATAGAGTTAAAAATCTATGTTTCGACCTTAGGTCTTCTTCAGGAAATATCTAAAAGAGAAAAAAAACAAGTTAGTGTACTAGAAGCAATGTCAGTTCTGCAAATCTGTAAAATCTATTCTTTTTGCCCATTTCCTTATCCATACTTTATCAACCTTATAGCTTGAGTCATGCCCACTCCTGTCCTTGGTACTGGAAAAATCACTGAATAATCACTTTCATGGCCCTTTTGCTTCAGTTCTTTTCCCAGATATTCACAATCTGTTTATGTTCTCATCAATCCTTTATCCAATATCACTTGTGCCCACAAGTAACTATTACTATCTGCCTATTCCCTGATCTCACACACAGACAGTCAATGTTGTGTCTTATGTCATGAAAATAGAAAAACAGAAATACAGACATTGGCAGAAAAAAATCCTGGAGCCCATCAAGTCTGCTCAATGCTATCTGCAGGATCTAATGCTTATTTTGTGAGGGCCCTAGTTGGCCATCGCTCCCCCATTCTTCCCTTGTCTTTTGCCACTGTCTTCACAGACACATATGCCATCCCACACTTGAATCTCCCACCAATGTTTTGCACAGAGTACCTCCCCTGGCAGCCTATTCCACACCTCTGCCACTCTTACTATAAAGAAATGTTTCCTGATGTCCCTCTTAAATCTCCATTACCACCCCCACCACCATCACAGTTTCGTTGAGTTCCCCATGGTAATGGTGTTCCCATTTAGTGCAAACAACTGTTCACTATCTACTCTGTTAATCCTGTGAAGGAATCAGTATGTTTCTGTCATGTCTCCTCCCCCCCTTGCCTCCAGCTTTTAATTGTTGAAAATCAATAACCTCTGTATGTAAGTCTTATCCTGGTGGCCCTGGATCATTCTAGTGACCATTCTCTGTACTGCTTCTACCCTGTCCCTGTCTTTCTTCAAGTGCGAGTTCCAGAACTACATACAGTATGCCAGGTAAGGATGAACCAGGGGCCTGTACATTGCAGTTACATATACATCCCAGTGTCCTATTTACCATCCCCACTGCCCTCTTGAACTGCGCTGGTGTCTTCAAATTGTGAATCCTTCACATGCCTTATTGCCCACAGGTCCCTTCTCTGCACTGCTTCTACCCTGTCCCTATCTTTCTTCAAGTGTGAGTTCCAGAACTGCATGCAGTATGCCTGGTAAGGATGAACCAGGGGCCAGGAAAGTGCAAAATTACCTGTACATCCCAGCATCTTATTTGCCCTCTCCACTACCCTGTTGAACTATGCTGGTGTCTTCAAATTGTGAATCCTTCATATGCCTTATTACCCACAGGTCCCTTCTCTCTGCCATATTCTTCACAGCCACCCTCCCCCACCAATTCTGTGTTCATTCTTTGTATTTTTTGTCCCATGTGCATTACCTTGTACTTCTTGGTGTTGAATTTAAACTGCCAAACCCCTGACCACTTTTCTAGCCTTTCCAGATGCTTCTTACCCTTCCTCACTGTCCACCTGTCTGCAGATCTTTGCATCCTATCTAAAGAGGAGGATCTTCTCTTGGATTCCCATTCCAACATCACAAAATAAATGTTGAAAAGGACTCTTCCCAAGATCAGTAATTATGTCACCTCATTGGGGACCTCCCCGACCTCTATGTAGTCCCCATTTAGTAGTGGTGTGTGAAGCTGGAAAAATTTCACTTTGTGAATTCTCTACAATTTGCAGTTAATCTACCTTGTAAAGTACCAATCTGCAGTATACAGATAACTTTGCAAACTGCGAATCTGGTAACTTCACCAGAGAAGGGGGACCCAAAGGTGAAGTTCACAATATGCGATGGGACTGAAGGTCACATGCTACTGAAATGAGCTGAGTGTCACGAGGAAGCTGTGTTGCGTGCAGTCTTCTGAAGACAGAGTTGGACAGAAGTCTATTCCCAAATGAGAGATAAAAATATTAATATCCATCTGAAAACAGAGCCCTTTAAAACCAAATGACACACATTGTTCCAGACAGTCTTGTTCTGCTAGATTTGCGTTGTTTGTTTCTGCTTTTGCCGATTATTTAAAAGACTGTGGGCACAGATATACATCCAGAATCTGTATACATTAAAATATATTCAGTTCTCAAAGTGTTAAAGTAGTGATTTTGTTTTGTCTATAGTGAAGCACTGCTGTGGAGGAGGGGATGTGTTTCAGTTAGCAAGGCAGCTCAGACAGACCAGGGGCTGGATTTTCAGTGGTTCAGAGACTAAGCCCCACTACAGTCACAGCTGTGTTAAGAAATCCGCACCAGAGGGGATTCCTATGTTTAGCCCAGGCTCTGCATAGGTGGCAAGTGCAGCTGCAGGAGATGTTATGCCTGGTCCCACCAGACGTAACATTTTGGTGCAGCTATGCCCAAAAAATGGTCAATTGCTGCCATAAATCGTGCAACCGATCATAAACCTGCTCCACCTTCGCAAATACGGTGGCCGTGGGAAAAACTGTGGCTCTGTAAGTGGAGACCCACTTGTGCCAGTTTTTTCTTCCTAACCCACGTGATTTTCCGGAGGCTTTGAAAATCTAGCATCAGGACATTGAGCCTTATTGACTGTGGGCACTAGTCTGTATGCAGCAGATTTCTCATATTTGTTTTTGTCAGTCTTTCCTATTAATTTGTTCTTGTCTGCGGTTCCTTTTTTTATTTCTGTAAGTCAGTTTGGAGTGGTTAAATGAAGTATTTTGTCAGTCTCTTTCTATATTAGTTTTAAATATTTAGTATGATTCTTAAACTAACAGTGCTCTGTCACTTACGCTAACTTACATAGAAACAGAAACACAGAAATTGTCAGCAGATAAGCACCTCTTGACCCACCTAGAGTGCCCTATTTTCCCTGCCTACTGTGCCACAACAGATCCTACTCGATCTCCAGTCTTTTCCTCCCCTTGCCTTATTACTAAGGTCCCCTTGTGTTCATCCATGCATGCTTGAATCCTGTTACTATTTCAGCACCCACCACCTCCATTGGGAGGCTGTTCCAGGCATCCACCACCCTTTCCACGAAGAAGTATTTCCTCTCATCCCCTCTGCATCCCCCCCACCTTCATTTCATGACTCCTTGTCCTCGAGCATCTTTTTCTGTATAAAATGCTACCCTCCTGTATCATATTGAGGTATTTGAATGTTTCTGTCATGTCCCCCCTTTCCCTGCTTTCCTCTAGAGAGTACATATTTAATTCCTTGAATCTTTCCTCATAGTCTTTTTGATGCAGGCCCTGCACCACCTTTGTTGCTCTCCTCTGTACTGCCTTCACCTGATCTATGTCCTTCTGGAGAGAGGGTCTCCAGTACTGGACACAGTACTCGAGGTGGGGTCTCAACAACAGTCTATACAGGGGTATCACAACTGCCCTCTTTCTGCTGATGATACCTCTCCCTATGCACCTGAGCATCCTACTAGCTCCCCCCCCCCTTATCACACTGCTTTGCTACCTTCATGCCATCCGAAATGATTACCCACAGGTCCTTTTCTTGTTATGTGTTAGCCAATACCTCCTCACCCAGATGATATGTTGCTCCTGGGTTTCTGTGTCTCGGGTGCATGATTTTGCATTTTTTGACATTAAAATCCAGTTGCCAAACCCCTGACCAGTCTTCCAGCTGTTTGAGATCGTCCCTCATCCCCCCCATGTGTCCACTCTGTTGCAGATTTTTCTGTCATCCATGAACAGACATACTTTCCCTTCCAGCCCTTCTGTAATGTCATTAATAAAGACATTGAAGAGGACTGGGCCTAGTACTGACCCCTGTGGCGCCCCACTGGTCACCATGCCTTCTTCAGAGTAAACATCATTTACCACCACCCTGTGACCATTGTTGCTTAGCCAAGTTCTTACCCATTTTACTACTTTTGAACCCACTCCTAGGCTGCCCCGCTTGGTCACCAGTCTTCTGTGTGGAACAGTGTTGAAGACCTCACTGAAATCCAGGTAGGCCACATCCACCACTCCTCCCTGATCCACTTCCCTGGTTACCCAGTTGAAGAACTCGATCAGGTTTGCCTGGCAAGATCTCCCCCCTGTGAAACCATGCTGCCTCGGATCCTGCAATCCACTGGTCACAAGGTATTCCCCAATCCTTTTTTTCAGTGGTGATGCCATTACTTTCCCCACCATCGAAGTCAGGCTGACAAGTCTGTAATTTCCTGCCTCCTCCCTATTACAACTTTTGTGAAGTAGGACCACATCTGCCCTTCTCCAGACCCCCGGAACCTCCCCCGTATCTAGTGATCGGTTGAACAGGGCTGTCAGAGGTGCAGCCAGCACCTCCTTGAGCTCCCTCAGTATCCAAGGGTGTACCTTGTCAGGCCCCACTACCTTGTTCACTTTTAATTGTGCTAGTTCCTTGAGGACTCTATCCTCAGTAAAAGGACTAGTGTCCACCTCCCTTCCCTTCATGCCCTTGTCCCTTATCTGTGGCCTGTCAACTACCCCTTCCTCCTAAATACTGAACAAAAGTATTTGTTCAATATGTCTGTTTTTTTCTGGTCCTCTTCCACACAAACCCCCTCCTTCCCCCTTTAGTCTTACTATCCTCCTTTGTTCTTCCTCTTTATGCTTATATACCTAAAGAATGTTTTACCCCCCCTTTTTTTTACTGACTTGCAATAGTCTCCTCAGTTTGTGCCTTTGCTCTCCTAACTGCTTTCCCTGCCTTCTTTTGTTTCTCCTGATATCTCTCCCTATCCTCTTCCTTCTGTGTCATCTTGTACCTTTGAGATGCTAGCTGTTTTGCTCTTACTTTCTCCGTTACTTCTTTAGAGAACCATATTGGTCTCTTTTTTCCTTTGCCCTTTTTAACCTACCTGACATGGAGATTTGTTGCCTTCTCAATGCCCTCCTTTATTTTTGCCCAGTTTCTCGACCCCACTCAGTTTCTCTATCCCTGCTAGGGCACCCCGGAGGCAATATCCCAGTTTCTTAAAAGTGGCCCTCCTGAAGTCCAGGACTCTCGTTTTACTGTGGTTTGATTCTGGCCCAGTTCTTATATTGAACCACACCATACGATGATCACTGGTCCCCAGGTGGCTACCCACTGTGACATCAGCAACACTGTCCCCATTTGTCAGTACCAGGTCCAGTATCACCTCCCCCCCATGAGTGGGTTTCTTAACTAGTTGCCTGAGGAACACCCCCTGCAGGGAGTCCAGGATGTCCCTACTTCTAACATTTGCTGCAGCTGGGAGGCTCCAATCCACGTCCGGTAGAGTGAAGTCCCCCACCAGCAATACCTCCCCTTTTTCTGCTATCCTTTGGATTTCTTCCAACATCTCCTTATCCTCCTCTTCCCCCTGTGCTGGAGATCTTTTGGAAAGGGGTCCTGCACTCATTTTCTTCTATGGACGCTGCTGAAGACTTTATTAAATGCTCCTGGCCCTCTGTGAAATTGTTGCCCTCTGTGGATTCCCCTGACATGGACACTACCCAACCCTCTGCACCTCAGCCGACTGATTTCAAAGACTCGAACTCTGCATCCTACTCTGTACCTGGAGCTGAACCTGTCTTACACCAGCCACAGCAGCTTACTATGAGTGCCACAAAAAATGGGGCCAGAATCAAAGGAACTCTGGACACTCCTCACACCTTCAGTGCAGCCGGAGCTCTAGCCAGGATAGAGATCGCTCCTCTGACAGTTCGGGGAGTCTTTTAGCTAATAATTGATTTGTTCCCCTCCGTCAGCTTTCTCACTCCCCACCACCTGTTCCTGAGCTTCGCTCAATGCAAGATGTCTCAGTCTGTGCAGTGACACCTACTTCTTCTTCACCTACGATTCCAGCTCCGCAGCCTCCAGCATCCTCTCTAGTTGTGGATGACTGCCTGCCTGCCTGCTTCTGCTCTGGCTCATCCAGCTTCAGCAGACTCTTCCCTAACAGTTGAGTGACTTGTTAGACTGTGACTTATGGACCTTCCTTAATATGCATGCTTACTTCCTTTTATTTCAGGTGGGCCATTATAACATTATGCCAGCTTAGCTGGTTAGTGTTTTTACCTTTTTTTTTTCCATCCTTGTGATAACTATGCCTTGTGCTCTCCCCTTTTCTCCTTATAATTTGTAGCTGTTTTTGCTTTTCAGGGTCAATAGCCCTTTTTCTCCTTCCTCTTCTCATTTTTCATAGCTCTGTTATCCTCTCTTTACTCTCCTGTCCTTCCCTTTTCCTTTTCCCCTCCTTTTCACATACTCTATATGTCAGCTATCTACCTCTCCAATTTTAATTTTCCTGTTAAACACCCCTGTATTTTGTCCTTCCTAGCACTGTGGTTTTCTCAGATGCTTTTTTTTTTCCTTGCTCGGTTTGCTGTTGAACTTTTCTGACCCCTCTCCTCTATTCTTAGTGTGGTATGTCCTTCATTCTATTTGATCCTCATTAAACTTTGTTTCTTTCCTTTTTATCCCACTGATAGTTTCCTTGTTATAACTTCTTACAAACAGAGGTGAGAAAGAAGTAGGTGACTCAGCTGAGGCACTTACTTCTTTCTCACCTCTGTTTGTATGTGTTCCATAAATATGCACACCACACTCCTGTGTGATTGTTACTTGTTATAACGTCCCTTGCTGGGCTCATTCTGGTGCTCCTTTTTATGTTTGCATGTGAGCATGCACAAAAAATATTATGCGGCAGCTTAGGAGAGAAGTGGGTTGAGGAGGTGGGGCACTGTGGCGGCCAATGGTGGCACTGCATTTGTGGGCTTGGCACTGTTGGACCAATGCAGGTCCACTGTGCTGATGACACTGGTTTCTAGAAGTGCCACCAACTTGAAATGATTTCACCACTGCAATGAGGGGCCTCCTCATCATTGCAACATCAGCCATTCCGCTGCAATGAAGGAGCGACCCGTCATTGCAGGGAGGTACCTTGCCTGGTGTAACACTTCTGTAAACATGGTGGCAGTGACATAGGTGCTGCCTAAGAGCCTCATGAAAACCAACAGGGGTGCACAATCCCCCTGTTGTCATGCCCCTGACCCAGCTCATTTGCTGATGGGGGAGCTCACTTTCTTTTGGAATAATGCCCCCCAAAACAGTCTTTCTTTGCCGACGGAGGACCCAATCCCCATCGGCTTCAGTCCCCCCCATCACAGTTCAATTTGCCGACGGGAGAGCCCAATCCCCATTGGCATAATGGCCCCCCAATCATTTCATGCGTGTGCCAAGGGGGTGCCCAATCCCCCTCTGTATCATATGCCCCCCCACTCATTTCTGTGCTGATGGGGGGCCTGATCCCTGTTGGCTTTGGTCCCCCTCCCCACAAATGCAGGCAGCACACTGGGAGCCCACCCCAGTGTACTAAACACACCTGCAAAACAGAAAACTGACCCGCATTGTCTGTATTTTTTTTTTTACCTGTAAAATGAGAAAACAGTCCCTCAATGTGTCCGGTGCCCCTCCCCCAACCCGCGCCCATCCTCTGCATACCCCACCTCCCCACACATTCCCTCACCCCATACTTACATTCGGAGCCCGGCGCAATGATCTTCGGTGGACCGGGAACACATCTGCACTCTTCAAAGCCGACCGCAAACTAAAGAAATGCTGGTCAGCTATATAATGGCATAAATGGTTTTTTTTTCAACTTATGTGGATATCTCAGGCATTTTGGGGACTTTTGGCACCAGATTTCAACATGGGTTTATTGGGACTGCTCCTCATGAATGCAGTCACTGTCATGGCATTATTCAGTCCCAAAAGGTGATTTCTTGGTCACTGCGTGGAATCACCTTTTGGGACTGATTAACGAAATGACAGTGCCACTGTTCATGAGGTGGGCTCTCAAAAAGCCTATGTTGCAAATTTAGTGAAATAAATCCAAAAAATGACTGTTTTACGAGCATGCGTTGCAGTTTCCACGCATGCTCGTAACCTAGCGAATTTGCAATATTTCACTCCAGATTTTCAACATTGGCATTTTTCCACACCTCCTTATGAACAGTACGGCTGTCATTTTCACATCCTGGCCAAAATGTGTTTTCACACTTCCGCACACAATAGCACGGTCACTGTGGGAAATCATGTTCGGATGGATTAAGAAAATCACAGTGACACTGTTCATGAGCAGAGGTCCTAAAATGCCTTTGTTGAAAATTTGGTGACGTAAGTCCATAAAATGACTGTGTTATGAGTGTGCATTGTGCAGTTTCCACGCACATTCGTAACTTTGCAAATTTGTAATATTTTCACTCCAGATTTTCAACATTGCCCTTTTTCATACTCCTTATGAACACTACAGCTGTCATTTTTCACATCCTGGCTAAAATGTGTTTTCGCACTTCTGGAGCAGAATAGCACAGTCGCTGTGGGAAATCAGTGTTTGGGACAGATTAAGAAAATCTCAGTGACTCTGTTCATGAGCAAAGGTCCTAAAATGCCTTTGTTGAAAATTTGGTGACAAACATCCATAAAATGACTGTGTTACGAGCGTGCATTGTGCAGTTTCCACGCACCCTCGTAACTTCGTAAATTTGTAGTATTTTCACTCCAGTTTTTCAACATTGGCATTTTTCAGACCTCCTTATGAACAGTACAGCTGTCATTTTTCACATCCTCGCCAAAATGTGTTTTCGCACTTCCTGCACATAATAGCGTGGTCGCTGTGGTAAGTCAGTGTTCAGGACAGATTAAGAAAATTACAGTGACACTGTTCATGAGCAGAGGTGCTAAAATGCCTATGTTGAAAATTTAGTGACAAAAGTCCATAAAATTACTGTGTTACAAGAATATGTTGTGCAGTTTCCACACACCCTTGTAATTTCATGCATTTGTAATATTTTCACTCCTGATTTTCAACATTGGCATTTTTTCACACCTCCTTATGAACAGTACAGCTGTCATTTTTATATCCTGTCCGTAATACGCGTTTACACATCTGGCACAGAATAACGTGGTCACTGTGGGAAATCAATGTTCGGGACAGATTAAGAAAATCATAGTGACAGTGTTCATCAGCAGAGGCCACAAAATGCCTATGTTGAAAATCTGGTGAAATAATTCCACTAAATGACTATGTTACATGCATGCGTTGCACAGTTTCCTCGTACGCTCGGAAGTTCGAGCATTTTTAATATTTTCACTACAGATATTCAACACTGCCATCTCTTCACACCTCCCAATGAATGGTACAGCTGTCATTCTTCACATCCTGCCCGATCTGTGTTTTCGTACATCTGGCGCACAATGACACAGTCACTGTGGGAACTCAAAGTTCAGGACACATTAACAAAGTCACAGTGTCACTGTTCATGAGAAGAGGTCCCAAATGCTTTCATGAGGTGGGGGTCACAAAAAGGCCATGTTGAAAATTTGTAGTGCAAATACCAACAAACGCCCAGGGTTTTAGGGTTTCTAACCATAACGACCCACGCTGTACTGACTGACAGACATCAGGGGTGTGCCTTTGGATTGCTGACTGTACTACTCAAGCCATTCCACCCCCACCCTGCAGCCAGTGACAGGCATCAAGGTGTGCCTTGGACTCTTCGTCCCCAGAGTTCACCCCATTCTCCTATACTACATCCATTTCAGCGTATGTCCTTATGGAATGGGATGACTGTAAATCTGAACACCCTAAGGCACACTTCAACACTTGTTGATGTCTGCAGGATAGGGTGAGGTGAAATGGCATGAAAGTTATGGCTGACGGCCCAAATGCATACCCCAATGCCTGTCTGTCTCTGCAGGGTGGAGGTGGGGTTGGCTTGTAGTTCAATACTTCACTGCCATTCCTATTCTGCTTCTGTCTAACTCCTGCACTTCCAATACTAATACCAGCAAGCAAACATTCGGCATTGACAAATGCTTGATTTTGTTTTGGTTTGGTAGTTTGCTTTTGTTCTCCTTGCAGCCACAGTTTTTGCCTTTTCACAGGGGGCCTCCATGCCTCCTTTTTCTTCTTTTTCTCTCTCTGGAACATGTCCCTTAGGGCTCCTCTTTTACTTTATTAATGATCCTCCTTTTATTTCATTTCTCTTCTCTTCTCTTCTCTTCTCTTCTCTTCTCTTCTCTTCTTCCTTCCCTTCCCTTCTTTCCCTTCCCCTCCCTTCTCTGTTCCCATCTCTCCTCTCCTTTTTCTGACTTTTTTTTCTGCTTTTTCCTCGGGGGGGGGACATCCATGGGACATGTGCCTTGGACCTCTCCCTGCCACTTAGATGGATATGCTGCCACCTTGAGGCCTAAGGGGACTCAGTCCCTTTTCCGCTATTTATATATTTTGCTGTCAGTTTAAAATCAGTTTCTGTATTTACTGTTTATTGCTGCTTCTTGTTATATTGACTTTTTTGCATATCAATAGTGTTGTAGCTGGCCATTTTAGTTTCTGTAAACAAGCCACTCACTGCTTCTTGCTGTTATGTTGAATATTAAGGAGGGATTAACCCATGACAGGGTATGGGTCTACTGAGCATTAATCCATGCCTGGGGGGGTTGCAATCACGAGGCCGCAGGCTGAGTGATTTCAACCTCCCATGTGTGGATTAATGCTCAGTAAACCCATATCCTGGAGTGGCTTCATCCTCTTATAACATGAGCCGCATTATATTAGAGATTTATGTAAAGGAATATTAAAATATATGTGTCTGAACATGGATTTCTACTAAACTAGTCCTTCCACCTAATGAATAATGTGTATAGAGGATGCTGTCTTTCTAGTTGTCCACTAGGTGGATTTGTTATGAGGATGCGGAATCCACCTTTGCAAGGTGTAATCTGCCTTTGCAAGGCGGAATCTGCCTTCTCTTTTTCAATGTGTCTATTGTGGAGTGATTTCTCTAAGTCAGTTTACATTGCTGTCAGTCAGGATATTGTGGACCGGCAAGGCAACTGCGGGTATATCGGGGATTAATCAATGGTCAGGTGATGTGTTCTGACCAATGAAATGATTGTATTTTAGATAGCTGTGTTATAATAGTTGATAAGTTTGGTCTCTCCGTGATTAATGCACCTGGCTAATGCACCTGGCTTACCTCTCCCTTGTATTCCCTGGTTCTCTCTGGAACAATCTTCCTTTACTCAGCCCCTTGCTGTTCTTTCTTTATGCTCTTATTATTTATGCTTTTATTTCACCTGTGGCAGCCCTTCATTTTATTTCCTGGAACGTTAAGGGTCTCAACTCCCCTATTAAGCACAAAAAAGTTTTGCCCCACTTTAAAAAAATACATGCTCAGGGGGCATTCTCACAAGAGACCAAACCTGATATTGAGGCCTCCAGATTAAAACGGGAATGGCTAGGCTTGGAAGTCCACAGTACTGACTCATCAGCCAAAAGGGGTGTTTCTATTTTACTGAACAAATCCCTGAAATGGTCCTGTAATGCCTCATTGACAGATGCTGAGGGTAGATGGGTTATGACCAGGTTTGAATCCCCCTGAAGGTCCTGTAGTTTTGATTAACGTGTGTGCCCCTAATGTGGACCACCCCATTTTCTTGACTAACCTGTTTGAGCAGCTTTTTAGCTTTAATAATTCTCCCTCCCTCTTTATCATCAGCAGTGACCTTAATCTCACCTTAAATCCTCTCATGGACAGATCTCACAATCCCTCAGAACCCCACACTGAGGCCCACTCTGTCCTCTGTTCCCTTATACAGAAATTTTCCCTTACAGATATCTGGCATCTTCATTCTCTCATGGCTAAAGACTATACATTCTTTTCACTCATTCACCATACATTCAACCGTATAGATCTTTGGCTTACCTCTCTCCACCTCACCCAATGTGCTACCTCCTCTCATATACACCCTATTATTATCTCCAATCATGCCCCAATATCACTTTCCCTCTCCTGGGCCCCTTGCTCTCCTCATACCTCCTCTTGGTGTCTTGATCCTCTTCTTTTTAAGGACCCCTCTTTCACCTCCTAGGTTAGACAAGAAATACAATTTTTATTGCAGACTAATGATGACGGCTCTATTTCTGACTATGTCATCTGGGACATTCTGAAGGCATATCTCAGGGGCCGTATTATTAGTTTTGTCACCCATCAGTGTAGGACTCGTGAGCAAAAGACCAAAGTCTTAGAAACCAAGTTGACCAACTTAGAATCCCAGGTTAAAGCTGACCCCTTCCTAGATCCATCTGAGTTGAAAAACCTCGACCGCAGAGGGTAGTTGGACCAGGAGGTTGGCAGGTGGTTAGAAGGGGCAAATCGGGTGCCCCATCACTCTCTGCTCTCCAACATATTACCTCCAAAAACCATATAAACACTACAAACAGGTATCTGCCTCTATCTCTGAAATCAAACAAAGAGGCAGAAGACACTGCAGAGCAGGACATCATGCACAGGAGCTAGCACAACAAAACTCACCCAAATCAGGAACCAAAACAAAAAGCAAAAAGGAAATCCAAAACTTCTGATCATAGGAGACTCCATGATTCGGGAGTTGATACCCATCTCCAGCCAGGGTAATGGTCAGATGTCTCCCAGGTACATCAGCATGGAGAGACACTGACCGCATTGCAAAATTGTTCACAAAGCAGGAGAAAACATTGATGTCCTAGTACACATAGGGACTAATGATCTCGCCAGCCGGTCAGTTGTGGAGACCAAGGAACACCTGACCAGGCTGGGTGACAAACTATCATCCATTTCGTCCGCATCTCCTTCTTTGAGATCCTGCCAGTCTGGGAGAGGGGGCAGATGGACGAAGGTCAGAGAAGGAGATAGGAGCTAAACATGTGGCTCAAGGGCTGGTGCCAGAAAGGACACAGATTTATAGGGAACTGGCAACAGTTCTGGGAGCGAAAGTTCTTTAAATTTGATGGACTGCATCTGACTAAGGAGGAGTCAGTGCATTGGGGCAGAAGTTTGACGTCTTTGCAGAATATTTAAACTAGCAATGGGGAGGGGTGCAGCACCCCACGCCGAATGGGAAGAACACCCTCCCCCTCAGCTAGTGGTCAAACAGGGATTCAGCATGTTTGCAGTTCATTTGCATCACCAGGTAAGAAAAGGTTTGTCTCCCTTACGATGCATGGGGTAATGCCAAACCTCACCCAACAACTAACACACTGGAATCTGGCCAATGGAAAATCATGTACACAAATGCTCACAGCCTGGGAAATAAGATCCTAGACCTGCAGGCACAATGTCAGAGGCTAAACTGGACATAGTAGCAATTAGTGAGACATGGTTTACCAGTAACCACACTTGGGAGACTTCAGTACCTGGCTATGTATTGTCTTAGAAGAGACCGAGGTGCAAAAGTGGGGAGGAGGGCCCTGTATGTCAATGAAAATATCAAAGCTACAGAAATTCAGAATACACATAAGGAGCCAGAAGAACTGTAGGACACCCTGGAAACAGGAAATGGGACAGCCATAAGAACTGGGGTTGTCTACAGGCCCCCAGACCAGGGGGAGGACATAGACACATTACTGTTAGAAGATATACAAAACATGACAGCTAAAGGGGAGGTTCTGATAATGGGAGACTTCAACATGCCGGATACAGATTGGTCAATACCAGCAGGAACATCTGCCAGAACTAGACACATAGTGGATTTCCTGCAGGAGGAGGGTCTCAAACAACTGGTACAGCAACCCACAAGAGACAGGGCTATCCTAGATCTAGTACTGACTGACAGGGAAGGGATCACAGATCTCCAGGTAGAAGGTCACCTGGGGGCCAGTGACCATCACATGGTATGGTTCAATTTGGCTACTACATCTAAATCATCCCATTCCAAGGCAAAAATATGGGACTTCAGAGGAGCTGACTTTGATAAGATGGCCAACAGAGTTAAGCTAGCCCTGGCAAAAAGAAACACAGGTGAGGGGGTACAGGCAAAGTGGGCAAGCATTAAGGATGCAATACTTGAAGCAACATCCCATTGTGTTAGACAGAAAAGGAAGTGCAAAAGAAGAAGGAAACCACTTTGGTTCTCGAATACAGTAGCAGAAAAGGTCAGAGCCAAAAGGCTGGCCTTCAGGAAATATAAGGAACACAGCAGGATGAAGATAGGGAGGCATACCAAACTGCCCTAAGGGAAGCAGGGAAGGCAGTAAGGCAGGCAAAGTCCCAAACTGAGGAAACACTAGCACGACCAGTAAAGAAGGTGACAAGACTTTCTATAGATACATTAGTGAAAGGAGAAAGTCCAGGGGTATGCATGTTTAATGGAGAAAAGGGAGCATGTGAGGAGGAGGATCATGTAAAAGCATCTATCCTAAATAGATACTTTTGCTCAGTATTTACTGAAGAGAAGGTAGGGCAGGGCCCACAGCTCAGCACCATGGACATAGGGGGGAGGGAGGTGAGCACTACTCCCTTCACAAAAGAAAGGGTCCTACAAGAGCTTGCTAAGCTCAAGGTGGATAAGGCAATGGGACCTGATGGCATACGTCCCAGGGTACTTAAGGAGCTAAAGGTGGAACTAGCAGAGCCATTAGCAGAACTGTTTAGTGAGTCTCTGAGCACAGAAGAGGTCCCAGAAGACTGGAGAAGGGCTCATGTGATCCTGCTCCACAAGAGTGGTAGCAGGAGGAGGCAGGAGCTACAGACCAGTCAGTCTTACCTCAGTAGTGGGCAAGATTATGGAGGCACTTAAGGAAAGGATAGTGCAACACCTGGAATCCATAGGGGCACAGGATCCAAGACAGCATGGGTTTACAAAGGAAGGTCCTGTCAAACTAATCTCATAGATTTCTTTGACTGGGTAACCAGAGTGGTGGACCAAGGGGAGCAGTTGATGTAGCCTACCTTGACTTCAGCAAAGCTTTCGACACTGTTCCACATAGAAGATTGATAAATAAGCTGGGTAGGCTCGGGGTGGGTCAGAAGTTGGTCAACTGGGTGGCAAACTGGTTGACAGGCAGAAAACAGAGAGTGGTGGTAAATGGTATACAGTCAGAAGAGATACAAGTCAAAAGTGGGGTACCTCAGGGATCAGTCCTGGGGTCAGTCCTCTTCAACATCTTCATTAGTGACCTTGCAGATGGACTAGAGGGTAAGGCTTGTCTGTTTGCAGATGACACCAAGATCTGCAACAGAGTAGATGATCCAGATGGGGTAGGCAGAATGAGAAGAGATCTGGATAAACTAGCAAAATGGTCAGAAGAGTGGCAACTGGGATTTAATGCAAAGAAGTGCAAGATCATGCACATAGGGAAGAGAAACCCTGAAGCCACCTATAGGCTGGAAGGGAGTTGCTAGCAGTCACAAAGGAAGAAAGAGACTTGGGCATCATCATCACTGATGACCTGAAATCATCCAAACAGACCTCTAAAGCAATAGGTAAGGCTAGGGGGGTGTTAGGGTGTATTAGTAGGGGTATCACAAGTCGTAAGAGGGAGGTAATAATCCCTCTTTACAAGACACTGGTTAGGCCCCATCTGGAGTACTGCGTGCAGTATTGGAGGCTACACCTTCACAAGGACATTAACCAAATTGAGGCAGTCCAGAGAAGGGCAACCAAAATGGTGCAGGGACTGCATCAGAAGACATATGAGGACAGATTAACAGAGCTCAATATGTATACCCTTGAGCAAAGGAGGGAGAGAGGTGATATGATCGAAACATTCAAACACCTTAAGGGCATTAACAAGGTGAAAGAGTCTAACATGTTTAAATATAAGAAAAATAGCAGGACAAGAGGACACAGCATGAGATTAGAGGGGGGCCGATTAAGAGGGAATGTGAGGAAATTCTTTTTCACAGAAAGGGTGGTCGATGCATGGAATGGCCTACCTCAAGAAGTGGTGGCTATGAATACAGTGCAGGGCTTCAAACAGGCATGGGATAGGCATAAGGGAGCAATACAAATGAGTATGAATAGATAGGCCACTGACAGAGCAAAGGCCGATGGCACATTTATTTATAAGGTAGAAAAAGAAATGGGCAGACTGGATAGGCCTTGCGGTCCTTATCTGCCATCAACTTCTATGTTTCTATGATTCAAACTCGCTTTGCTCTTAACTCTCTTTATACCTGCATGGCAGAGCTGGTCCTACCCCGACTGAGCCACACATATTGGGAAGGTGGGGAGAAGACCAGCAAGCTCCTTGTCTATCATTTACATTGCCAGCAAAGCAGATCAGTTCATTGTGGGCCTTTGCGATCCTACCGGTTGGACGCACACAGACCCTTTTCAGATAAATTTGTTCATGCGGCAGTTTTATTCTGACTTTACTCCTCCCAGATTCACCCCACCATTGAATGGGTGGCCTCTTTCCTCAACCCATTAGATCTCCCTCATCTTTCTCCCTCTCAACAATCCTCTCTAGATCTTCCCATTACCCTCGAGAAGATCATTTCAGTGGTCAACTCAATTCGTAAAACAAATCCCCTTGGGGAGATGGGTTTCCTAATAAATTTTATCAGTCTTTTCTTGACATTCTTTCACCTCTTCTCCTTCATACTTTCACTCATGCCATGCAGCAATGTCACCTTCCTGCTACCTCTAACGAAGCTACCATCACTGTCCTTCTCAAGAAAGGAAAGGACCCCCTCTCCCCCAGCAGCTACAGGCTGATCTCCTTACAGTAATTAACATAGACGCAAATATTTTTGTAAAACTTCTGGCTACGCACCTGGAGAAACTTTTGCCTTCTCTCTTACATCTCTCACAAGCTGATTTTGTTAAAGGACACCTTAGCTCTGATCATCTCCGTACTTTGTTTAATATCCAGTACCTTGCCCAGTCTCTCAACACACCTGCTGCCGCTCTTACCATCGACTTCAAGAAAGCTTTTGATTCTTTTGAATGGCCCTTCCTCTTCAAAGTCCTGAAACATACAGGGTTTAGCACCTATTTTCTTTCTGCCTTTTATACCTTTTATAGTTGCCCTTCTGCCGGTATCTTAAACTAATAGTCTTTTATCTCAGCCTTTTTCCTTATTCTGTGGCACCTGCCAGGGATGTCTGCTTTCCCCTTTACTCTTTTTGTGGCCATTGAACCACTTTCCATTGCCCTCCGATCTGCTCCAGGCATTGTGGGCTTTAAAATTCCCCATTCTGAGTACAAATGTCTTCTCTATGCAGACAACCTGTTACTCCTCCTGTCTAATGCCCCATTTCCATTTCCCCTCTACAGTCTATCTTAACCTCCTTTTCTGCCATCCCCAGCCTACGTGTTAATCACTCAAGTCTGAAATTCTCCCATTAAACCCTTTTTGTCTCCGTTCCCACTTTGCTGATACTGAATGGAAATGGGCTGCAGAAGGCATCACCTACTTATGTATCCACATTACCCCCTCTTTTTCTTGCACTTGCCAAGCTAACTTTGACCCCTTTATTGATTCTTTAGCTGCCGACCTTGCCCACTAAACTGCATTTAATTTTCCCTTCTCCGGGAAAGTCAATGCCCTTAAAATGATGTTTGCACCTCCTCTCCCACCTCCCAATCTCAATCCCAGAGGTTTATTTCACTAAACTTGACCATCTGATGGGTTATTTTCTGTGGGAGGGTCCGTACCTAGAATTAGTCATAACAAACTGTACCAGCACTGGTCTCAGGTTGGTTGGGGTCTCCATCATTTTAAAAATTATCATCATCGGTCCTTCGTTTGTGCTCAGGTCGTTCACTGTTTCCCTCTTGTCCACCCATCAGCTCCCTTGCAGGTGGAACTAGAGGGTTCCTTCCTCGATGCCCCTTCCCCATTATGGTCTCTCTATGCTCCCCAGCATTCCCTGCCTCAGCTCCACCCTACTCTTTCTATTTCTGTTTGATATTGGCAGTCCTTTTCTTTAGCATCCAACATGAAACCCCTACCGATTACCTTTACTCCTCTCTGGAATAATCTGTGACTTCTTATTAAACATAAGCCTATTAATTGGGCGGTTTGGAAACAAGCTGGTATCCTTCAGCTCACCCAAATATGTTCTCCTAACTCAGTGGTCTTACTACCCTTCAAGACCCTCCAGGACAACTTTCACCTCCCAACTCAAGTTTTGGCAATACTTACAACTCTGGTCTGCCCTCCACTCCTTAGTCCATGCCCACCCTTTCTCTCTTCTGGATCTACCCATTTCCAAATGGTTCTCTCTCACCCGTGGGAAAGCTAGCAAATTTTATAACTCTCTCTAGCACTTGGGTGCTGATCCCATGATTCCTTTCAGAGACAAATGGGCTGAGGAACTGAATATCTCCATTTCACAACAGGACTGGAGGGCATGTTGGTTCTGCACCCATACAGCCTGCCATGATCTTCGGGCTCGGTTAATCCAAAAGAAACTACTTCACTTGTGGTACAGGATCCCCTACTATTGTATGCTCACAGAGTGCTTTCAAATAACAGATGCTTGCTTTGTAATTCCCAGGAGGTCCCTCTCTTCCATCTCTTATGGTTTTGTCCCCATATACGCTCCTTCTGGGATCAGGTTTTGCAAGTATGCAAAGCCATCCTTCCCAGTTACATGTCCCTTGATGCCTCTTTATTTTATTGGGCCTTCCCTCCCCTGGTATGGTATGCTCTGATCTGACCCTCATATGTTATGGGCCCTTGCCACCATACTTACCGCTAAAAGACTTATTTTACGTTGTTGGCATTCTACAGACATTTCTCTCTGAAAGAGTGGCTTCTGGTCTTAGGCTAGCTTGCTTCACATGAAAGCCTATCCGACCTGGCTATTTCCAAAATGTTGCAATATATGGACATTTGGGCCCTCTTTCTTGCCTATTTAGAAATCCACTCCTCTCCTCTTTCTCCTTAATTTAGCTTTTTATATCCTATATATCACTTGACACCTCATCTGCCTCTTCCCCGTCTCTCTTTTCCCTGCACCTCCATATATGTATCCATGTGCCTCCTCTGCCCTGTAATTACCCCTCTTTGCATCCATGTTCGTTTTGCCTAAATGTTCCTTCCTACAGGGTCCAATGTTGAATTTGTTCATTGTTTTTTTTCCATGTCAGTGAATGGATTATACAGTTAATTTTTTTTCCCTGTTTGACCAGCTCGCATAATTTATACATAATTATAAATTTGTATATAGTTCATGATTTTATCCCTCTTTTCATTAGTGGTTAGTCTAGTTGTTGTTGTTGCTGATTACCCAGTTTTTTCTTGTTTTATTGTATGTTATGCTGTTTACATCATTTTTTCCTGTATACTCATGCATTTGGCTTTGTTCATTGTTGTTATTTTAACATACTAACATACTATTTGCTAGCAGATTAGGCCTTACGGTCTATCGAGTCTGCTCGAACCTCAGATCCCGAGTTGGATGCCGAGGCCCTCCCCCCCCCTTGTGTTCCAGAAACCCCTGTCATCCATCCCCACCCCCGGACAGACCATCATCTGATACATCCACTTTCTGTGTCTGTCCCACCCTCTCTTGAAGCCCTCCACTGTGGATCTCTGGATCAGCTCACCAGGCACTGCATTCCAGGATCCACCACCCTCTCAGTGAAAACCTCCTCCTCTTTCCCCCTCTCCCTTCCACCTTCCAACTTCAAACCATGCCCTCTGGTGATACCTCCCTGCTTTTAGTCTAAAGATCCCTCCATGTTTACCCTATTTATTCCTTGAGGTACTTGAGACCTCCAATCATGTCCCCTCTCCTCTCTCCTCCAATGAAAACAGGCAGAGCTCCTCAAGTCTGTCCTCATACGTCCAAATCCCCTAGCCCTCAGATCATCTTAGTTGCCCTCCTCTGTACCCTCTCCAGGAGCTGTATATCCCTCTTCAAGTGTGGTCTCCAGTACTGTACACAGTACTCAAGGTGTGGTCTAACCAGTCCACTGTACAGCAGCAGAATCACCCTGCCCCTAGAGGTGATCCCCCTTACGATGCATCCCAACATCCTGTTTGCCTTGCTAGCCGCCTCTCCTGCACTGCTCAGAGTTATTCATACATGCATCCACCATGACCCCTAGGTCTTTTTCCCCTGTTGAGGCCTCCAGCGCCTCCCCTCCCAGGGTGTACCTGTGTTTAGGGTTTCCCCAAGATGTAACACCTTGCACTTGGCGATATTGAAATTTAATTTCAATGTGTGAGCCCAGCTTTCCAGGGTGTCCAGGTCCCCTTGCAGGGCCAACCTCCCCTCTTCGCACCTCAACTACTGCTCCCATCTTGGACTCATCAGTGAAGAGACTCATTTCACACCCTATACCCTCCCTGATGTCTGATATGTATGCATTAAACAGGATCGGACCCAGGACCGAGCCCTGAGGTAGCCCACTACCAACCTCTCTAGGGTTCGAGAGCTCCCCACAGACCACTACTCTCTGGGTGCATCCAGCTAGCCAGTTTTCAATCCATCTGACCATCAAAGGGCTTACTCCCAACCCCATCAGTTTCTCCACCAGACCATTGTGGGGGACAGAGTCAAACGCTTTGCTGAAGTCCAAGAATAATACATCCACAGGCTTTGCCCTGTCCAGTTCTGATGTTACCCATTCGTAGAACTCCACAAGATTGGTTTGACATGATCTACCTGGCACAAACCCATGTTGCCGACTATCCAGACCTCCCACCTCCTCCAAGTACACTCCCAATCGTTCCTTTAGTATACTCTCCATTAATTTTCCCACCACTGAGGTCAAACTGATGGGTCTATAGTTACCTGGTACTTCCCTCGACCCCCCTTTATGGATTGGTACCACATGTGCCTCTCGCCAATCCCTAGGTACCCTCCCTGTCTCAAATTACCTGTTGAAGAGCTCCGCCAGGGGTGCAGCCAGTATGTCCACCAATTCCCATAGTACTCTCGGATAAATGCCATCCGACCCAGGAGATTTGTCTTTCTTTAGGGCCTTGAGGGCTAACCACACCCTTTTGGTGGAGATAGCATCATCCGTCCCCTCCACCTTACTGGCCTTTTTATCCTTATCCTGATGTGACACCCCTGGAGTACCTCTCCCTCCCTCTTGCTCCATTTCTGTTGCTCCCCTGATCCCACTCACTGCCGCTTCTATCCCCATCGTGTCTTGCTTTGTAGATATCCAATCCCCCTCCCTAGTGAACACAGAGGCAAAGTACTCGTTAAATACCTCTGCCAGGTCCCTCGCCTCTTCCACCCACCCTCCTTCTGATCTCAATCTGCTGAGATGGCTCTTAGTTTTTCTCCACTCCCCAATGTACCGGAAGAACCCCTTTTCCCCTCCATGTATCCCCTGTGCCAGCCGCTGCTCTTTACTGGACTTTGCCCCCGTCACCATCCGGGTGACTTTTCTAGATGCAAGATGGTACATTTCCTTATCCCTATCCCCTCTTGTTGTTTTATATTTGTTGTAGGCCACCTTCTTTTCTCTAACCGCTACCTGAACCTCACTGGACCACCAGCATGGTTTATGTGACCTTGCTCCCTTATGTTTCACCTTAGCGCAGGTCCTGACTGCCTCAAGAAATCCCCGTTTTATGACCTCCCATCTCCGTTCCACATTTGTCATTGATGTAATCCCCTTCAAGTGATCCTTGAGAATATTTTCCATGCCCACAAAGTCTGCCCCCCTGAAGTCCACTGCCAGTGTCCTAGATCTCACCCCCCTTCCCCCATGCTTATTTGAAACCAGACAGTATTGTGTTCACTCCCAGTCAGGGGATCCTCTACAACCAGGTCCCTTACCAGATCCCCATCTGCCAGAACCATGTCCAGGACATGCCCCTTCCTTGTGGGCTCCATCACGTGCTGTGTTAAGAACACATCCTGGAAGCCGTCCAGCAGCCTCTGCTCCTTGGCCACCTTAGAGAACATGGTTCCCCAGTTTGCACCCCCATCAACACCACTCCTTCTCCTTTTGGTCCACACTGGGCAATGATATTGTCCAGCAAACCATCCTCCAGAACATCACCCATCCCAGGGGGCTTATATACTACACCCAACTTGACCTTATCTCCTGCTGGGGATCGTAAGGTGACCCATAAGGCCTCCACGTTTCCCTCTGCCTCTTCTACCCTAGCAATTTCTATGTCATCTCTAATGAACGTAGCCACTCCACCCCCTCTGCCCTCCTTTCTATCCTTCCTAAGCATAGTGTACCCCCGCACGTTTAGGTCCCAGTCATGGTTTTTGTTGGCTCCACGCCTCCGTGACCACCGCCACATACACCCCCCCCACCCGAACAGCATGGCCTGGAACTTTGGCAACTTGTCTCCCAAGCTCCTGGCATTTACTAGCACCAACTCCCACCCTTATCCCTGATCCCCTTTGTTGAACCCCCCAGGTTCCTTATACTTCCATCCTCCTCTGCTCCTCCTGGAACCTCCACCCCCAGTCTGTTTCCTCCTCGGTTTGAGGCTACTCCCTCATCTGGAGGAGAGGGCTTCTGGTCAGCCCCTCCCTTATCCCTTCCCTCCTCACAAGTTTAAACCCCACCTTTCTTGAATGTAGTCAGCCATCCCCTGTTTAAGGACTTCCTTCCCTAATGGGGCAAGATGAAGCCTGTCCTTGGCATACAGTCCCTTATCCTCCCAAACTCCTTTCCAGTTCCCTAACACCCCCAACCCACTATCTTCACCCCACTTCCTGAGCCAGTCATTAACCTCTGTGATCTTCATTTTTTTCTCCACTGAGGCCTTTGGTACTGGCAATATCTCCGAAAAGGAAATGTTGCATCCATTATCCCGACAGACTCTGGCAAGTTCTTGGAACCTTGCTTGGATTTCCAAAATGCTATTTCCCTCTAGATCATTAGTTCCCAAATGCACCACGAAATCCGGTTTCCCTCCACAATCCCTAACCAGTTCGTACACCATGAACTTTGCTCTGTGTACTGTCAGCCCAGAGATACTCACTACCTTCACCTGGCTATAGCATCCACCCCCCTGTCCCTCCCACTGGATACCCCTAATCATCGAGTCTCCCAATAACAGAACCTTAACACCGCAATCATCCTTATGGTCACCTCCACTATGCACTCTCAGCCCCCCATCCCCTACTTTATTCATGATCTCAATTTCATGGGAGTCTTCCTGCCTTATTAGAGACCTCGTTGTCACCCCCCCTTTCTGCCTCCCTCGTTATTTTGCCCACTTAACTCAGACCCCCTCTGAATAGATGTCCTCTTTAACCCTCTCTTATCTGAACCATTTATCCTGGCCCTGATGGTTTCCCCTTCCCCCACACTGCCATCCTCCCCCCTTGTAATAGTACCCCTACCTCCAGATGCTCTCTGTGGGTCCCCTTTAGCTAGGGCTCCATCCTTGGTACTGACCCCCCTGCTGAAGGGGGGCTCCTCCCCCACCTCCTCGTCTCCCAGTTTCTCTCCAGTCATGCTCTCCTCCCTCATGTCTGCAATATGTTGCATCTCCCCCATCTGCTTAACATTTATGTTTCCCCTTCTCCCTCTGGGACTATTTCTATCCTTTCCATTGCCGGTCTGTGATGCCCTATGGGTATCCGACTCCCTCCCCCCGGCCTCTGTATCAGTTTCCTCATTTTCACCAACCCCTTCCTCCCCCTCTAGGTTGCTTAGTAGCTCAAATTTATTGTGACACTCTATGTCAGCCTTCATCAAGTAACCCGAATTTCCCCTGACTGCACCTCTAAACTGCCCCTCTTCCTCCCCTCTTGCTCTGTTCTCCTCAGGAGCTCCCTTCCCACAGTCTGCTGTTTTAGGCTTCCCCACAACAGCCCCTCCCTTCTCAATGTCTGCTCTACTAGGCTTCCCCACAACAGCCCCTCCTGACTCTTCCCCCTCCACTCTCTTTGTATTCGGAATGTTCACCCCGTACGCTTTCCCCTTAGCGTCAACATCCCTATCTAAGGGTCCTCTGTCCCTAGTATCCCCCCTCCTGCTTGCTGTAACATAACATCCTGTAATTACAGAGCGTTGCACCAGCCTCCCCTCAGCCCCACCCTTCTGCTGCCCATATCCACACCCCTTATCCTTGGACATCCCCCCAACTCCCCCAGCTTACTCCTTAACCAATATACTTCATTCCTGATACAAGATAGCTGTCTACAGAGTGGGCAGCCTCCCTCTCTCCAGAGAATTATTGCCATCCCACAGCCTGTGCAGCCTACAACCCTTCCGAAGATGCCTGCCATGGTGGAATATGGCCACCCTGTTTGTCCCTCTCTGTTTATAATGGCGCACACCCCTTTTCTCAGTCCCTTCCCCCTTGAATACAGTTTCTCTCTATACTGACTGCAGCTATTTAAAACCCAATTTCAACCCCACCAATAAAGTTCCCAAGTCTCACAACACATACAGTCCAGTGTGTGTCCAGTCCCACTAACAGTGTGTGGTGCAGACGTCAGGTACCGTATGATGTCACAGGCCCACCAGTTCCTGTTGCTTCAAATTTCAGTCCCAAACAGAAATACACAGCCCTTCAATCCCAACACCCAGTGGCTTTTCAGGCAAACATCACATTTAAATTTCACTCTAATTATCACTGCCAAACAAGTGTTCCCAAACCCCAAAAGTTACAATATCACAGCCCAAGTAACAGTTCTAACTCAAAGTAGTAATTTTTAACACACAGAACTAATTTCACGTACAAAACTATTTAAATATTTCAGTTAAAACAGAATATAAACCCAGACCTCTGTCCTTACCAGCCTCCTGCTTATGTTCCCAAGTGAACAATTTTATTGTTGTTATTTTATTCTGAAACTTTAATAAAAAGTTTAACGTTAAAAAAAAGGAACAGTGATTCTACACGTGTGTGTGTATATATATATATATATAAAATACATTTTTAAGTATTTTTTCTATTTACTGCCTGGATTACTGCAGCAATCACAACAGTTCAAAATATAGACTGTAAATTCATTTGTAAATGTGCAATATCACTCACCAAACAGTTTATAGAGGGTAGTTCAGCATGTTCTGTGAGGATTAATTCAGCAACATCCCACACTAAAGCTGTATGAAAAGAAATTCCACCAGCAGAATTTGCGCGAAAGTTGGACTTTCGCTTCCACGAAAATTCGGAAATCATTTTGGCAGCTTCACAGAAATTCCGACTTAGAACATCAGAATAAATGTACAGACTGTGGGTTAATGTATTAAACTGCCAGAAAAAAAATTCTGCAGAACTGATCACTGTCAGTGGTCAGTCTCTGCTGCTTTAACACATTAACACACTGTCGCTGAACTTAGCTGTCCACCTCCCCACCGATTGCTGTCCCCTGTAGAATAAAATTCCCAGTGTCTAGTGCCCCCTCCCGATCGACCGCCCAATGTAAAATTAGACACATCCCCACCAATCATCAGCCCGATGTAGAATAACATTCCTTGTGTCTAGTGGCCCCCATCAATCACAGGCCCAATATAAAAAAAAATCCCTGGTGTCTAGTGGTCTCCCCCCTCACCTGCTGATCATGGGCCCAATGTAAAAAAAAATGTCCTGGTGTCCAGTGCCCCCCCCGACCAATCACTGACCCATTATAGAATAAAATTCCCTGGTGTCTAATGGTCCTGCCACCCCCCACCACCACCAATCACGGGCCCGATGATGTGAAGAAAAAGATTCCATGGTGTCTAGTCACTCACCAGCCCAATGTGAAAGAAAATTTATAATTCCCTGGTGTCTAGCAGACCCCTTCCCTATTCACAATCCCCTTAGTAAAAAAAAAGGTAGTCCATTATTCCCTGGTTTCTAGCAGCCCCCCTCCCTATTCCTGATCCCCTGTAATAACAAAAAAAGATAGTCGCCATTCCCTGGTGTCTCACAGACCCTTCCACAACCTGGCAGGTAGTGCCCCACCACCTCGCTCCCCCACCCCGACCCCGAGCAGGCAACCGGCACAGCTATCCTCTCTCCACTACAGCCAGTTGTTCTACTGAGCTGTCAATGAATGAGTGCATATTTGTACAAGCACACATTCATTCATTGCCAGCTCCCACTCATTCAGTGTGGCAAGCAGCTCTGTGGAGGGTGCAGATAAGAGTGGAGGAATGTTCCAGTCACCAGCAGGAGATGGGATGGGGATTATGCTGTTCCCTCTTCTTGAACCCCCCCCCCGAGTCCGGAACAGCACTCCGCTCTTGTCTGTACCCCCCCCACAGAGCACTCACACTGAATGAGCAGGAGCTGGCCTGTCAATGAATGAGCTCAGGCTTGTACAAGTACATGCCCATTCATTGCTGGCTCAGTGGGTGGCCCACCACAGTGGAGAGAGGAGGGCTGTGCCGGTCACCCACTCATTGTCGGGGTGGGAGGAAACGGAGTGATGGGGCTCTACCTGCTGGAGTGGGGATCTGCTAGACACCAGGGAATGGGGACAATCTTTTTTTATTACAGGAGATCAGGCATAGGGAGGGGGATCTGCTAGTTAGCAGGGAATAATGGACTATCTGTTTGTTTATTAAGGGGATTGGGGATAGGGAGGGGGTCCACTAGACACCAAGGAATTATAAAATTTTTTTCACATTGGGCGAACGATCGGTGGGGTGAGGGCCACTAGACAGCAGGTTTTGTTTTTTTTTTACATGGGGCCCGCAATCGGCAGGTGGAGGGAAACCACTAGACACTAGGGAATGTTATTCTACATTGGGCCAGTGATTGGAGGGGGGAACCACTAAACACCAGGGAACTGTATTTGTTACATCAGTACAGTGATCGGCAGTGGGGGGTCCTAATTTTAAATTAGGCTGGTGATCAGTGGGGGGAATTCACTAGACACCAGGGAATTGTATTTTACATGGGCCGTGATCAGTAGTAGGGGGGGTCTAATTTTACATTGGACCAGTGGTATTCATAGGGGAACCAGTAGACACCAGGGAGTTTTATTCTATAGGGGGGCAGCGATCAGCGGGATGGGGGGAACTGTGGATGGAATAAATTCCGCAGTTTATATGTATTATTCCACAGTGCAGCCCAAAAAGTCTGTGGAACAGGGCAAAAATCTGTGAAACACATTCAGAAAATTCCAATCTCGCCAATGGCAGAAGTTCAGAAAACTTTTAAAAATTTCTGCAATTCCGCAAAAGTGCCACGAAAGCAGAATTCATAACTTTTGCCCAGCTCCATCCCAAATGCCATGCCTACTAGCTGTGCTGGCTGACATTTAACTTCCTCTCTCCTTTTATGCTCCTCTCTGAACACAGGCACTGCTGCACTCCTGGTGCATCACACAGTGGTGTCATGATGTCGCTTGCATCATGGTGTCATGTGCTCGACCAGTTGTGCTCACTGAGTACAAAAATGCAAGTGTCAGTTCTGCCAGTTGGGATTGAACCCTAACTTAAAAGGTGCTAATAAATAAATATCCACCTGTCTGGCAAATCATTCTAATGAGCTATAGCACTAAAAAAAGTTAATTATTGGTACTCTGCTTCCCATTTGTAAGATTATATGTGATTGATATGTTGATTCTGGAGGTTAGGCATAACTCAGGAGGCAATTCTTAGCATATCATTAATTCCGGTTTAACACCTCATAAAGTTAGTACAAACAATTCTAAATCAAATCTTAAACATATACATATATAAATATATATATATATATATATATATATATATATATATCTTGTTTCCTTCTCATATATAATTCTTGTTATGCTACAATCTTTCAGTTACATAAGCAGTGTCACACTTCACAGTATAGGAGCCTATACTATCGTCTCATTCAGGCCGATATTGCAATCCAGCATTCCAAAATGTTAGATCCAATAGTCCTCACATTCCAAAAGTCTTCTGTCCTGGTTCCCTCCTCTGTTGGATATGTATACCTTTTTTACACAAGTGAACCTCAAATAAGCAGCCAGATAATACGTAGTATCATAGTGCCTGGCCATACTAGACTTCTCATACTTTGTCCTTTATCCTTATAGAGGACTTGTGCGCACATATTCTTTGCTTTAATAAGTGTGTGGTCTTCACCATATATGTCTTGTTACATGAGCACTTTACCATGTAAACCACGTGGGCAGTAGTACATGATCTCCTTTGCCTTATGATACTGATTTCATTCCTGAACTTATTGTTAATCTCCTTCTGGTAACAGGTTTTAGAGCACTGAGTGCAGCTACCATGTGGAAATTTTGCATTGGTGCTGGCCCAAAATTCCCCAGGCCTTTTGGCCTGAATTGCACGTGGTCTGTATGAATCAGCTATTTTTCATTGTTCGGCATTTTGGCTACTGCTAAGGGGTGGGGGGTCAGCAAAACTCCTCAAACCTTTCGCTGAGTTTTTTAGCAATCTCCAATATTTATGGAGTACATTTTTTGAGGCATATGGAGTGGACAACACAACTCTCTTAGTGATTACACTTTTTTCTTTGTTATTATAAATCAGTTCACACCTGTCTCCAGTGCTAGCCTCCTCTACAGCGTTTTTCTACAATCGCTATAGGGTATCCTCTCTCATTGAGTCTATTTTCCATTATTTTCTTTTACTCCCAAAACTCTCTCTCTCTCTCTCTCTCTCTCTTTCTCTCTGTCTCTCTGTCTGAACAATTTCTTTGAGCACTGAACAATTGACCATTGGGAATGTTTTCTTTCAGTATCTTTGCATAGTAACATCAAAAGTGTAATTTCATGTTCCTTTCTGAGCAACTAACTTTGAAATACACCATTTCTACACTTATTTCTAGGTCTGAATATGCAATTATTTCTTTACTGTATTCTAATGTGGATTTCAAATTGTTTTTAAAAACCCGGAGGAAGATTACACAATGGGGGGAGGTAGTAACAACAACAAAAAAGGAAAGGGACCTGGGGGTAATCATATCAGATGATCTTAAGGTTAGCAAGCAATGTGAGAAGGCAGTAGGGAGGGCTGGGGGTATACTGGGATGCATAGGGAGAGGCATCCCCACAGAAAACAGGAAGTTGTTATCCCTCTGTACAGACAGTTGGTGAGACGCCATCTGAAGTACTGCATCCAGTTCTGGAGACCCCATTTCCGCAAGGACATAGACAGGATAGAGGCAGTCCAGTGGAGGGCAACTAAAATGGTGCAGGGTCTGCAAGAGAAGCCATACGAGGAGAGACTAAAGGAGCTTAATATGTATACCCTTGAGGAAAGGAGGGAGAGGGGGGACATGATAGAAACTTTTAAGTACTTCAGTGGAATCAATAAAGTCCAAGAGGGTAGCATCTTTCAGAAAAAGAGACGTGCAAGAACAAGGGGACAGAATTTAAAGATGGGGGGGTGGTTCAGGGGCAATGTGAGGAAGTGTTTTTTCACAGAGAGGGTAGTGGCTGCATGGAACAGCCTTCCTGAGGAGGTTGTGGGGTCTAAAACTGTGGTAGAATTCAAGAATGCATGGGACAGACATAAGGTAATTCTTGTGGGGGATAGGAAGAAATAGGCTGTTGGTTAACTAGGATCTGCGGCTTATCCTGTAGGTAGGGAACTGGGCAGACTAGGTGGGCCAAGCAGTCCTTATCTGCCGTCAAAGTCTACGTTTCTATGTTTATGGCTGTTCCAAAAGGTATGGGACTGAATCAAGTCAGCCTCACTCCCCTGCCACACATAAAGCAGCTCATCTACGAACCTTAAGTATACCATAAAATATGTTTTTGCAAACGTATTTGCAGATGAGGCATGGCCCTCACTAATTTGATGGTAAGTATCATTACAAAATATTTTCTTTTTTTAATATTTTTTTAGTTTAAGTTTTCTTTTCACAAGTACACAGTAACACAGTGGCCAGGTGATGCCAAATAATTTCTCTTTTTTTTCACAGGTCACAGGTATCTTAAGACTGGGAATGGACAATGGATATACTGTGCAGCCACCAGGGTGGCCAACTGAGGTAAAATAATAATAATAATAAAACGTTATTTATACTGCACCTTTCACAAATTCAAAGCCCCTTACAATAAATACAAATATGATAAATAAAACCTCAGTCTACCAGTGATCTGAGCTCATAAAATCACTTTAATAATTTTAAAAATCTTAGACCATAAACAGGTCTTTAAGGCCTTTTTAAATTCCTCCACGGACGCACATTGACGAAGCGGACGGGGTATAGAATTCCAGAGGGTAGGGGCAACATTCATAAAAGCATGAGCAGCTGAAGATTTCAAAGATACCCTCGGAATCTCTAGCAACCCCTAGTCCACTGAGCGGAGAGATCGCTTAGGGCAGTAGGGAACCAGAAGCTCTTTCAAGTAGTCCGGGCCCTGTCCGTGTAGGGCTTTGTAAGTCAAAAGACCAACTTTAAAGGTGATCCACCACTGAATTGGCAGCCAGTGCAGATCACGCAGGACCAGGGAAATATGACAGGCATGGGACGTACCCATCAATAACCGGGCTGCAGCGTTCTGCACCAGCTGCAAGCAGCGGATATCAACCTCAGGAAGCCCTAGATAAAGGGAGTTGCAATAATCAATGCGGGAGGTCACAAAAGTGTGGATCAAAGTAGCCAGATCGGAGGGCGGAACAAGGTGCTTAATCTTGGCGATGTTCCTAAGATGATAAAAGGAAAGTTTGACAACTGCTGACACCTGGGAATGCAGAGTCAGCTCATTGTCAAAAATCACCCCCAAGTTCTGCACGTGTTCAGAGGTAGGGAGCTGGACACCCCCCAGAAATAAACCTGAGGGTAAACCAGCTCCCATCCCCTCTACCCTATGACCCGAGTCCACAACCATTACCTCAGTCTTCTCTGAATTCAACTTCAGCCAGCTTGAATTCATCCAGCACTGGATTTCAGTTAGGCAGTTATTAAAGACCAAGACAGTTCTATCCTGGTCGGGTGTGAAAGATAGGTAGAGCTGGGTATAATCTGCATAGCAATGAAACCTCAGCCCATACCTTCTTACGATGTCTCTGAGGGGCAGCATATACACTGCGAACAACATGGGGGACAACACTGAGCCCTGGGGAACCCCACATGACAGAGAGACTGGGCGGGAGGAATTTATCCCAACATTACTCTCTGAGTTCTGTCAGTAAGGAAAGATCTGAACCAACTGAGGACTGTACCTGACAGGCCACAGATGAACTCTAGGCATTCGAGAAGTACCCCATGGTCCACAGTGTCAAAAGCTGAGGAGAGATCAAGAAGAACCGAGATGGAATGGCTCTTCTGATCTCTAGCCATCAGGAGATCATTGACCACCCGAACCAGCACTGTCTCGGTACTGTGCCTCTTTCGAAAACCAGACTGGAGAGGTTCATAGATGTCATGGATGGTTAAATGGTTTTACAATTGTGCAGCCACTACTTTCTCAATAATCTTCCCTACAAAGGGAAGATTAGAGATCGTCCTGTAGTTAGCATGGCAATCAGGGTCCAAGGAAGCCTTCTTCAGGAGCGGCATCACCACCGCCTCCTTCAGGGAGCTAGGAAACTCACCCGTATCCAAGGAGCACCAGAATATCCATGCTAGGATTGGGCCAGTAATGTCATAACAACCCTTTATCAGGGAAGTAGGGCCCGGATCCAAACTACAGCAAGTAGGGCGCGTACTCTGGATAATCCTCATGACATCAATGGCCGGTCAAAGGAACTCCAGGAGAGGCTAGAGGCTGTGACCAAATGCCGATCAATAGCTTCTCCCATAGAGGGAGCAGGTTGGAGTGCTGCCCTGATGTCAGCCACCTTATCTGCAAAGAAGCGAGCAAGCTCATCACACTCCACTTGTGAAAAAGCTTTCCGAACATGCAGACAGGCTGGGTTGCACAGTCTGTCGACAGTTCGAAAAAGCTGAGCTGGTCAGTTCTGAGCAGCTGCAATCTTCCTGGACAGGAACTCTGCCTTCTTACAAGAGATTGCAGGCTGATAGAGTTGATAATGTTCCATCAGTCTAAGATGATCGGCATCAAGGGCAGTTCTCCGCTAACAACGCTCTAATCTTCATCCTTGTCACTGCATCTCCCTCAAAGTCCCATCAAACCAAGGGGACCGAGGTCAAAGGGAGAGATGACGAACATGGACAGGAGCAATAAGATCCAGAGCCGAGGAGATGGCCCTATTATAGGCCAGCACCAAGGCATCAGGATCATTGCTCACTCCAGATAATTCCGATAGGTCAAGGACTGCTGCCAGGCCTGTAGAGCTAATATCTCGCAAAGAGCGGTACCTGACCATCTCCACAGGGGTAGGCCTACAAGGGGGGTATAAAAACTGAATCCCACAGTGTAGTGGTCGGACCAACCAACAGGTTCCACCCCCAACTCAGAGGTCTCGAACCCCAGGAGGAAAACTAAGTCCAAGGAGTGACCACTCTTATGAGTGGCAGAAGTAACCACTTGTGTAAGGCCCAAAGATGTCATTGATTGGAGGAAGTGTTGTCCAAACTGCGAGAGTTCATCATCGACCCAGGCACTAAAGTCACCCAGGACCATCAGCCTGGGTGACTCAAACGCCATGTCGATGACGAAGTCTGCTACTTCCTGCAGAAAGCAATTTTCATCACCTGGTGGACAATAGATGAGAACGATTCTGCAGCCTACACCCGCCACTACAATACACTCAAAGGACTCAGTTCCCTCAACTGGTACACTTGTGAGGCCCAGTTCAGTCTTAAAACAGACCGCTACCCCCCCCCCCCGTGGTCCAACCTCGGACGGTGTAACACCGAGTACCCAGCTGGAACTGCCGCCTACAAAATTGGACCAGCACTTTCATCCAGCCAGGTCTCGGTTATGCAAGCCAGATCCACAGACTCAACAAGATCTGCAATAACTGCAGTCTTGTTTCTTATGGATCTGGCATTGCACAACACCGCCTGGGTTGGACGGGCCTCTGTAGCGGCACAGACCACTTGCCCAATATCATTAGCAGTGCCCTTGGTATGGAAACTAGACAAGAGTGACCTTGCTCCAGAATCCATTTCACCCCAGGGTGTCTTCTGGTTTCCACTACCCCAATACGATGTCCCCGCTCATCCGGCCTCCACTGTTCACAGCCCCCAAAATCCCTCCTCACCCTCCGAACAATACCCAGCGCTGTACAGCGCTGTAAGTTGACAGCTGTAATGGCAAGGGGGAGAAAGGGAAAAGGGCTCGAAGAGTGGAGGACGAATAGCGTACGACCGTGGTGGCAGGCCTTCCACACATATTAAAATCCTCACACACTTACACCAAAATCAACAAATCAAAATTATAAAATTCAACCAAAAGTAAAATAAAATATAAAAACCAAAAACAAATTTAAAACAAAAAACAATGTTCCAATATCCAAATATCTAATATCCAAAAATGCCTAGATGTCCAGAGATTCAATAGATATTTTAAAACGAGAGGCTCTCACCCTCTCTAAATTAAAGAGCAAAATCAAACATTACAAGTCTCATGATGGTAACAATAGATCAGCGTCTCGCTATAAGAAATCTCCTGAGAGATCAAAAGGAAGGATTTCTTAGAGAAATGGGAGGGACTCTCACCACCTCTGAATTCAAACACCAAAAGTTCCTCCAAACAACCAGTTCTTCTCTGACACCTCCTCAGTAACAGCAGTCGCAGATAGACCAAGATACCAAAATTCAGGATCAAACCAAAAGGTTGCAGTTAGAAAATATAGGACCCTGAGAGGCAAGCAATAGCTCCCCCACAGAGAAACCTTAGGAACCCTCCAAGGGACCACCACCATCCACTAAGGCCACTCAGAGTTCCTTCTAATTCACAAACCAATTTTAGTCACAATCCCTATTCTGGTGCCATGGCCCTAAAGGCAGGTAGCAACCTTCCCCCTCTTAAGAGTGGCAGACCCACAGTAGCAAAAGGTTGCTCTAGAAGGGGAAACTGAGACCTCAGCCGCCCACCAGCCACAAAAGTCCCCTCACCAATAACCACAGGGGAAAAAACTCTCCGGTCCAAACCCCAGTAGTTCCTCCCCAACCAACCCAGAACCCTGCAAGGTCATCCACTCACAAAAGGAAGGAGCACCTACCTACAAATCCAAAAGAGGAGAGTTGCTTCTTTCTGTCCTCAGCACTTTGAAATTAAATGTGCTCTCACCACATCCACATCGACTCAGAGGGAAAAGTAAATATTTCTCATTAATTCCACCATATGCTGACCAGTGACCACGGGCGCTCTCACTGCCATGAATGTTATGATTTATCATAGAAAACGCTGATCGCTGACCGCAATGTTGAATTTACAGATCAGGGTCCGTAACACATCAAGCAAATGCCACAACTTTAGCGTTTGCACCCCTAAACCACGCTTTACTTGCCTTACCAGAAAAATATGCAGCAATTCTAAATAAATCACTAAAGAACCCTAACTAACAGCTAACGGACAATTTAAAGGAAATCAAAAGAAAAACAAAAAGATGAAACAAAAATGAACTAAAACAAAAGTTCTGAGCTCAGAAAACTAGCACAGCTCAGGCAGCTCACACTGTCGCCATCAGCATTTCTGAAAGAATTTCTCTTTTTTTTTTTCATAGGTGACAGGTAAAGTAAGACTGGGAGTGGACAACAGATATGCCATGCAGCCACCACGGTGGACAGCTGAGGCTAAATAATTTCTGATTTTCTTCACAGATGACAGTTATAGTTCGAGTGGTACTGGAAGTGGACAATGGATATACTGTGTGGTCACCCATAGTGGCGACTTCAGTAGAGTCTAAATAATTTTCTATTGTCGTCATAGGTCTACTGTCCAGTAGTCTCCACCTCCTTCAGCAAGCAAGACTTCTCCTCCTCCACCTCCTCTGTCTGGCATGCCATTTCATAACAAGGCAACCAACAATGTGACAGCACAGGACTTCCGGTGACATCACCATGTGAATAACAACGTCTCTCAGGAGCTCTCTCCCCGCTCAAGCAGAAAATCAAATATAACAGCATCAGAAGTGGGAAATACAAGAAAAAAACCTTACAGCAGTACAATTACTTCCCGATGGTGAAGACTGTCAAACACGAATTCAACAGTGAAGGAGAGGATTCAGCAGGATTGCCAGCATCACAGCCTTCAACCATGCAGCAACTACAGCTCCTGGATCCATTACAAGTAACAGTAGCCTTACGACCAAGAATGAATAAACCAGAACTAGAAATAATATTAAATGAACTTTTAGCATTCCAAGCTGAAATGAACACAGCCATGCAAGAAATTAAGGGATTGCTCACTACTGTGACAGCCAGGGCAGATACAATGAATGAGCAACTGACTTCTGTGGATGAAAGATTGGACAGGATTGAATGCCAAGTGGCCCAGTTGACAGATACTCAAATGCATATCGTGGCCAGACAAGAAGATGTTGAAAATTGTTCCCAATGGAAAAACCTCTGGTTGTATGGGCTCCCAGAAAATACAGAAGGCAACAACTTAACAGACTTCCTGATATCATTTTTTTTAACAGCTTTAGAATTGGAAGAGGCTTACCCAATAGAAATTGTGTGGGCACACGGATCTCTCTGCCCCAAACCTACATCACTGAAAACAAGACCACGCTCAATAATAATCAGATTTATGAATTGGGAAGTATAAGATCGTATTCTACAAAGAGCGTGGAGAAAAAAGCATGTCTTTTATGGACAAAAGAAAAAGGCGAGGAGCACCAGGACTAGTATGGTGCTAGGCAATTATCAAACGAAGAGAGGCAAAAATGCAAGCACCCTTACAGCGCAATACAAAACGGCTATAGATGGAAATATAAATCCAAATTTTAATATGCAGACCAGCACAAATACAAAACAGTGGCTAAAAAAATACTAAAGTTTCACCTGGTACGCCGCCAGGCTTCTTCAGAGTAAAAAACAGCATGATAATGCTTCATTAAATACACAGTGCAATTAACCATGTGACATTGATCCACCAATACATGTAGTATCCCTATTAAATGAATAGCAATCATCAATTAGTGAACCATTTGAGACTAAATTAAACTCTCAATATATTATGTTAATCCATTAGTCCCATACTTTTACAAGAAAACACCCAAAAGTCAAAACATGCTAAACTTGGTGACCTCAAATAAAATATTACATCAAGTGATACCTTTATATTAATGAAAATTTTTCAGACACAATTTATGTTGCATATATATTTCAACATTAATCACTTGTCCATGTAATTTAACTGAATTAAAATGAGGTGACCAGGCACTATCTTTCTGCTAAGCAACAGTGGGAGAAAACAAAACTATATGTCACTTATGCTTTTTAGAAACAGCATATTCTTATATATTTTTATTAAAGCTGGTGTTTAGACAGATTTTCTAGAGTATACAATAATTTTATCTGTCATGTCTTTATGTTATTTAACTCGCCCCCTCTGGGGCCTATAATACCAAATCCCATACAGTATATCACTTATACTTTTTTAAAAAAGCTGCAAGCTCTATGTTTTCATTAAGGCCCATGTTTGAACAAGCTCCTTGAGTATAAATCCAGTAGCTTTCTCTCTGCCCTATCTTTTTATTTAGGTCACCCCCTCTGGGACCTAAAGTGACCAGTTCCAAACCCAGAAAATTAAAGGTCTGTTTACTTGGACTATATTTCAAAATATGTTTAACAATGGCATAAGACATATCATGTTTTTCTACTGCTCTTACATGTTCACCTATCCTTACTTTCAGTTTTCGTATGGTGTGTCCAACATAGTAAGCCCCACAGTCACAAGTCAACAAATATACCACACCAGAACTGTTACATGTAATAAAGTCATTCAGTTCTATGTTGTTCCCTGTGACTGGATGCTTAAAACTTTTGCAACAATTAATATATTTGCAATACATACAGTTGCCACACCCATGTGTGCCCTTGGGCCTGGATGTTAGTAACATTTACTTATCATTAATATTGGTGATTACTATGTTGGATACAACATGGTCCCTTACACTTTTACATTTTCGATACATAACTCTTGGTCCACTCTTAATCACATCCTTTAATTCTGGTTCAAGTTCTAAAATAGGCCAATTATTCACAATGATTTGTTTAACTTCATGAGCTCGACTGGAGAAGCTGGTAACAAAGGGACACTCAGTTTTTGGTTTGTTGTTTTGTTGTTTATACACCAAAGTTTCATTTCTGTCTAATTGATCTACTTTCCTAATGGCAGATACAATACTTTTATTACTATAACCTCTATTCAAAAACTGTTGCACCTGTTCATTACGTTTTATGTCATATTCTGAACGTTCAGTGCAATTTCTTAAGGTTCTTATTAACTGTCCCTTAGGAATGTTAAATCTAGTATGAAAAGGATGGCAACTATCAAATCTTAACAAAGTGTTCCTATCAGTATTTTTTTGGAACAAGGTGGCACAAACTCCACCTTTGCCATCCTTATACATTTTTAAATCAAGAAATGTAACAGTAGTCTGATGAAGCTCATATTTATATGTCAAACTACTGCTAGTGGATTCCATCCACTGAACAAAATGTCCAAAATCATCTACTGTACCCTTCCAAATAATGAGTATGTGATCAATAAGGCGCCTCCACAAATCCACACTGTCAAAGTATGGATTTGTGGTGGCGCTGTACAGATGGTCCAATTCCCATCTCCCCACAAATAGGTTCGCATAACTGGGGGCCATTGTGGTACCCATTGCTGTGCCCCGAAGTTGATGATATAATTGTCCATCAAACAGAAATATATTCATAGTTAGAACCAATTTTGCCAACTGTACCAAGAAGTGTGTAGGAATTTTTACTCTGTCTTCCTCTGTTCTAGTATCTAAAAAGTAAGACAGAGCTCTCAATCCCTCATCATGTGGTATTACTGTATATAGAGAGTTAACATCAACTACAGAAAAATACCATGGCTGTTCAACACAAAGCAGGAGAAAGATAAATATCCTGACACTTTAACAGCAGAGTGCAGCACTATCGGAGCAAGTGGAAAGGTATCCAGGGGAATCATTTAAGAACTGGACCGCACCACGTGATGACCCATATCCAGAAAGAAGCCCGACGAGTGCAACAGGCCTCTGACAATGGCATGCGAGGTGGCGTACACACCACTGGCTTTGCTAGTTTTGTTTTTCTTGCACAGGAGGGAGAAAATCCGCTGTTGGGAGCAATTGAAGGAGCGATGTGTGAGAGCGGTGAGTTGAATCCCAAAATTTTATTCCGCAAACTTGAGAAGCTGGTTTTAAAAGGCAGACAAATGTTTTGGCATAAAACAACTTTGCAGGCATATCTCCAAGTACATAGAGTCCCTAGGGGGCTACGAATTGTCCAAAAACCATCATATGGGACAGAAAATCAAGAATTTATGACACGATGGCGTAATAATATGCATGAGGCGTCCGTCAGAAATATTGAATTAATTCTGGAGTTTGCTTAACCCATTAGAGATGGACTGTCCCAAGAAATTAATGATATTGAAAGTAAATTGAAAGAGTCTGTGGATACAATTGAATGGGAGAAATTGAATAGACTTTTGTTGGAAAAAGTGACTAGATATGACATTAAAATTAAAAAACCAAAACAAAAGAAATTTGTACGGGATGAAAATGATTACCTCAATAACAGGGTTTTTGATTGGAATGACATTAAAGAAATAGAACCTAAATCTATTTTGAAAAAAAGTGGTGAAATTCCTGTCTTAAACAACACTGTCCTGGATTACACGACTGGTCCATCAGATACGAATGATTCAGACACTCATTTAGATGGTTTGATGGGGGAATCCCCACCAGGACAGTCCCCTCCATACAACCAGGGGACCAGACACAGCCAGCGGCAGCGGTGTGCTCATTTCCAAAATGTGTACTTCCAACAAAGAGGATGGGGGGGGGCAGCGTGGCAGAAAAAACAGGACCAATTATTAATTAAGAACATTTTGCATGATATACATTACAAAACTAGTTTATACAATGAAGCATATGATACTGAACCACCTTTGATTGTTCCTATGAGTTGTGATGACAATAATTTGAATTCTAAAATAGCACCTCCTTGTGTCTTCAACCGAGGTTTACTCGGAAACGGAAGATGGCGGCCACGCTGGGCTAGCCACTGCACTGTATGCTCGTTTGCTCGCCTGTTCGTTCGTTTTGGAGTTTTGGAGTCTTGGAGTTCTGTTTATTTTTATCGCTCTCCTCTGCGCTTTTTGGGCATTAGACGGTGGAGCATGGTGTTTTTCTTCGCGTTTTGCTCCGGTACTCAAGGTGGATTAAGTGTTATGATCCAGATCCTGCATTTGCTCGTAAGAAAGCCACTTGAATTAGATGAGATACGGCTGCTGTTAAAGGAGGATTTGTTTGCTGTTGTGAGTTGGGCTGGCTGTTTCAAAAAGGCGAGTAGGATACAATACAGAACACTCTCGATTTTCGGAGTAACATCCACAGTGTCAATCTGTGAACTGTATTAAACCGTGAGTTGTACCGGGCTTTGGGAGTTGGGCTGGGGTGCTATCTGAGCCTCCAACGAATAATTAAGTGGAACTATCGGATCACTAGAGTGAATTATTACAGCATTGAACAGTCTGATACATTGGTGCATTTGAGGCGATTAGAGTTTGGGGAGGAGAGTGTGATCTTTTGGCCTCCCGGTTCTGCTGTTTGACTGTGAGGAGATTTAAAGAGGATTTTGTGCCTGTGGATTTTATGGTGATCTGAGTTTGGAGGTGTGCTGTGGGATAGTTGCCTGGGGTGGTTGATGCTGGCTGGGCTCGGGGTGGGTGACGCCGGCTTTGACCTGCTGAAGGGCGGGTGTGAGTTGCCGGGGTCTCCTGGACTTACTGGAGGGGGTCTACTGGTGGGTGGACACTGTTCCGGGGTCATAGCTTGGGTCCAGCCTGGGTCAGTGGTCCACTTTGGGGTAGCTACTCTCCCTCACATGATTGCGGCGATACTGATGCTCCAGGCCTGGAATTGTCCAAAGTTCTGTTCTACTTACAAGTCAGCCTGACTCTGATCGCCTGGGTTTTAGATAGACTGGAGTTCCTAAATCTGGAATACTGGATGCTTTTAGTTTTATGCTTTGACTCTGTATATGCCCTATCTCTCTTAGTAGTGAGAGTTGTGGGGTTTAAAAGACCGTGACTGCTTGCATCTACTCTCACACCGCAGTGAGAATTCTGCTGAGTTTAAAAAGTTTACATTCTCTGGTTTTGTAGTTTCTTTACCCACCTTTTTATGGTTATATAGACCTTTTATGATGTTATCTGAGTCAAAACCTTGATGCCACCCTAATAGTTTAAACTCTAAATATAATTTATTATTTTATTTTATTACAGGTTTTGTTTGTTTTAGTATAACACTATTTGTTTATTTAAGATAGGCTTGTCTTAAGTTAAGTTAGTTTTGTTAGATACTGGTTAATTAAGATGTGTTGGATGGCACTTACGACGGTCAGGCACTATTCTCCCGCTCTGCTCCGGAGCCTCCGTCCTTTTCACTGTCCCCATTTGTCTGCTGATGTCTTTAATAAGTGTCGTGCAGCGGGGATAGTGAGAAGGCATTTGAAGGATGGTTGGACTGGACAGAGCGGGAGACTGGAAAGGAGTGGGCAGATAGGGGTAGTTGGGACGAGGAGATGCCCTGGGGCAAAATGGGATCAAGAGAGGGGTCCTCCCTGCCTGATTCCCATACCCAAGGGCTCCGCAGATTGTGGGCAGGTACTGCGCTCCTCTCCGAAAACCCATCCAACCCGGGCAGTGCTATGTAATGCCAGGTCCATTAGGAACAAGACTGCAATTATTGCAGATCTTGTTGCAACATCTGACCTGGCATGTATCACCGAGACCTGGCTGGATGAGAATGCAGGTCCTATATTAGACTCTGCTGCTCTGGCTGGGTTCTCGGTGATGCATCACCTGAGATTGGATCGTAGGGGCGGGGGAGTAGCCATCTTTTTTAGAACAGATCTGAATCTTGTGGATGTGCCAGTGGGTAACACTAGATCCTTTGAGTGTATCCAGGCAGCAGGTGCAGGGTTTAGGATTCTCCTCATTTACCGTCCACCCGGGTGATGGTGGAGAATTCCTGAAGGAGTTCGCCAGACTTCGTCGACATGGCATTGAGTCGCCCAGATGGTTAATACTGGGTGACTTCAATGCCTGGGTCGACGATGAACTCTCACATTTTGGAAAGAATTTCCTCCAGCTTATGACTATGTTGGGCCTGTCACAGGTAGTTACCTCTGCTACCCATATAGGAGGTCACTCGTTGGATCTAGTGTTCCTACTGGATTTGGATATCACACATTTGGGGGTGGAACCAAATGTGTGGACAGACCATCACATCATAAGATTCAGCTTTGGGGCACCCCCTAATAGGCCTGCCTCTACGGAGATGGTTCAGTATTGCCCTTTAAGAGGAGTTACCCCAGAGGGTCTATTAGCGGTACTGGACCTATCGGGTATTTCTGGTGAAAGCATGGGTCCAGGAGACCTTGTTCTTGCCTATAATAAGGCAGTGAGCGAGGCCCTGGACCTAGTTGCTCCTGTCTGTGTTCGCCCACTCACTTAGCGCCCTAAGACTCTGTGGTTTGATGAGTCTTTGAAGGAACTGAGGAGAGTGGGGCGAAGGCTAAAGAGAGCCTGGCAGAAGTCCGGCCTGGATGCTGACAGACTTAGGTTGATGGATCATTATGGTATCTATCAATCAGCAATCACCCGTAAGAAGGCAGAATTCCTGTCCAGGGAGATTGCTGCTGCGCGAAACCAACCAGCTCAACTCTTTCGGACTGTTGACAGACTGTGCAATCCACTCTGTCTACAGTCTGGAAGAGATTTTTCACAAATAAAGTGTGATGAACTTGCTCGGTTTTTCACAGATAAGATTGCCGGCATTAGGTCGGATATCAGCCAGGCTCACCTTCAAGGGTTTGCGGTGATCGGCGAGGGGAAACAAACACCTGTGTCACCTGGTGTGACTTTGGTAAGCCAGAATTCATGGATATTGTGAGGATTGTCCAGACTGTACGTCCAACCAGCTGTAGTTTGGATCCGGGCCCTACGTCACTATTATTAGGTTGCGTAGATACTACCTGCCCGATCCTTGCTGAAATTGTCTGGAAATCTTTGGAGCAGGGGGTCTTTCCTGATCCCCTAAAGGAGGCGGTCATTCGACCACTCCTGAAAAAGCCTTCACTGAATCCGGACTGTTCAGCTAACTACAGACCTGTCTCTAACCTGCCCTTTTTGGGTAAGGTTATTGAAAAGGTGGTTGCGCTACAACTGGATGACCATCTCACAAATCACAATATCTATGATACTCTTCAGTCCGGATTTAGGAAAAGACATAGTACTGAGACTGCTCTTGTCCGAGTTCTAAATGATCTCCTGATTGCGAGAGATCGAAAGGCTCGTACTATTCTAGTCCTTCTTGATCTCTCTGCAGCATTTGATACTGTGGACCATGGTGTACTTTTGGAATGCCTGCGGCTTTATTGCGGACTGTCTGGTACTGTTCTGCATTGGTTTCGATCTTTCCTCACGGGTCGGAGACAGAGGGTTATCACCGGAATTTATTCCTCTGATTCCATCTTCCTGTCCTGTGGGGTACCGCAGGGTTCCATTTTGGCACCCATGTTGTTCGCGGTTTATATGCTGCCATTGGGAGACATCATTAGGCGATACAGTTTGGGTTTCACTGCTATGCAGATGACACCCAGCTGTATCTGTCCTTTAGTCCCGGACAGGAAGATGCAGTCTCTATACGTAACAGCTGTCTATCCGAGATCAAGGACTGGATGAGTGCTAGCTGGCTGAGGTTAAACCAGGATAAGACTGAGGTGTTGGCGGTGGACCCAGGTCACCTTGAGGCAGGTTGTAGGGCTGGGCTTCCTTCGGGCATATGGATTGATGGTGCCCAGCTCCCAACCTCAGACCAGGTGTGTAATCTGGGCGTTATTATTGACGACGGTTTGACCCTAAAATCGCAGGTGTCATCCGTTGTCAAATCTTCCTTTTACCATCTTAGGAATATCACCCTGGTGAAACACCTAGTTCCTCTGGCTGACCTTCCTATACTGGTCCATGCCTTTGTGACCTCTCGCCTTGATTACTGCAATGCCCTGTACCTAGGGCTACCGGGGGTTGATATTTGCCGCTAGCAGCTGGTGGCAGAACGCAGCAGCCAGGCTTTTGACTGGGACATCTAGAAGTAGTCATATTATGCCTGTGCGCTGGACTGCACTGGCTGCCTGTTCAGTGGCGATCACTTCAAGGTCGGCTTACTGGCCTATAAAGCCCTACACAACAGGGACCGCAGTACCTGCAAGATCTTCTTATTCCCTACTGTCCCTCTAAGCTCACTCCGGGCCGCCCGGCGAGGGATTGCTAGAGATTCCCAGAATACGTTTAAAACATCTGGGGGCACGTGCATTTTCTTACGCTGCCCCCACCCTGTGGAATTCTCTACCTTGTCGGATACGTAGTTGCCTGACCGTCAAGAGTTTTAAGTCAGAGCTAAAAACGTAATTATTCCGAAAAGCATATGGAGAGTGATTTTATTGTGATTTTATTGTGATTTTATTGTGAATTTTATTGTGATTTTATTGTTATTATTGTTATTTTGTCATAGTTTGTAAATTCTAATGTTTGCTTAATTGTACAGTGCTTTGGCTTTGAAAAGCGCTTAAAAAATAAAATTTACTTTACTTTACTTTACCTATATTTATTATTGATGCAGAGCCTAATTTTGATACGTTGAAAGGTTCATCAGGTTTGAGTGAGTGTGTTGATTACAATTTTTGTAATATCGAGCCAGATATTCAGAGAGATGAGGTTTTTGGTCACTTTTGTGACAATCTGCCTAAACCTGATCATTGTTCTAACGTACAAGGTGATGCTCAGCATTGTGGTCAAATGTCATTATGTAGTGGTTGTTTTAATACAAAAGGTGTACTTTTTCAGAACAAAAATCCATCAGATTCTTTGGAAAGTATATTAGGTTTAAGTGAAAGTACTGATTATATTATCCAGTCAGATACCCAAGTAAATAAGATGCAAAAGAATGTTCAAGATTGTAGTCAAACATTTGCACCCTTGTTAGATAAAAACTTATTAGATCCTCTGGAATGCACATTAGGCCTAAGTGAGGGTGTTGATCATATTAACCAATCAGATACTCAGTTAAATGAGGTTGTTGGTCACACCTGTAGTGATTTATCTAGATTTGATAATTACTCTGATGTACAAAATGATATCCAAGATTGTGACCAAATGTTACTATGCAGAGGTTTTTCTTCCATAGAAGATGTATTATTGTCAGAAAAACACTCATTAGATAAAAGCTCATTTGACCCTTTAGTGCCTATCATTAATTTGTCCTGCCATATTTTGACACAGCATGAGCTTTCGATTTTAAGTAAGGGTTTGTCCTTTTGCCCCATGACAGGTGTTGATTATTTTAATACATTTGTGGATTTGCATAAATTAGGTAGAAATTTGACCTTCAAATGCATAATGAACAAATCAGATGACAATTATGGTGTTGGAGGTGATATCTCAAGATTGCAACCGAGATCTGAATACTGTCCACCTATAAATCCTATTGTTGCAATATTCATTAAAAAATGTGAGATGGATTTAAGAAATCTACAAGAGAATAAGAAAATGCAGAATTTTGATAATTGTACTAAAGAAGACAGGGATGCCCTAAAAAATTTAAATTCTAACAAATCATTAACCATCAAGCCAGCAGATAAAGGTGGGGCCATTGTGGTACTCAATACTGCAGATTATATAAGTGAAGTAAAAAGACGTGTCAGTGATGAAACTTTTTATGTTAAAACTACACACAAAATTGTGGATACTTTCAAAAAAGAAGTAGATAATTGTTTAAATGTAGGTTTTTTGAAAGGATACATTTCTGAGGTTGAATACAGAACACTTACAGTTGTACATCCGGTTATTCCAACCATTTATGCTTTACCTAAGATTCACAAAAGTTTAAAACATCCTCCAGGGAGACCTATTGTCTCGGGAAATGGTTGGCTCACTGAATCGATTTCCATGTATCTTGATGGTTTTTTGCAACCTATAGTACAGAATTTGAGATCATACTTGAGAGATTCCACCAAAGTAGTGCAAATTATTGAGGAGCTGTGTGTTGAACAGCCATGGTATTTTTCTGTAGTTGATGTTAACTCTCTATATACAGTAATACCACATGATGAGGGATTGAGAGCTCTGTCTTACTTTTTAGATACTAGAACAGAGGAAGACAGAGTAAAAATTCCTACACACTTCTTGGTACAGTTGGCAAAATTGGTTCTAACTGTGAATATATTTCTGTTTGATGGACAATTATATCATCAACTTCGGGGCACAGTAATGGGTACCACAATGGCCCCAGTTATGCGTAACTCTATTTGTGGGGAAATGGGAATTGGACCATCTGTACAGCGCCACCACAAATCCATACTTTGACAGTGTGGATTTGTGGAGGCACTTTATTGATGACATACTCATTATTTGGAAGGGTACAGTAGATGATTTTGGATAATTTGTTCAGTGGATGGAATCCACTAGCAGTAGTTTGACATATAAATATGAGCTTCGTCAGACTACTGTTACATTTCTTGAGTTAAAAATTTATAAGGATGGCAAAGGTGGAGTTTGTACCACCTTGTTCCAAAAAAATACTGATAGGAACACTTTGTTAAGGTTTGATAGTTGCCATCCTTGTCATACTAGATTTAACATTCCTAAGGGACAGTTAATAAGAACCTTAAGAAATTGCACTGAACATTCAGAATATGACATAAAACGTAATGAACAGGTGCAACAGTTTTTGAATAGAGGTTATAGTAATAAAAGTATTGTATCTGCCATTAGGAAAGTAGATCAATTAGACAGGAAAGAAACTTTGGTGTATAAACAACAAAACAACAAACCAAAAACTGAGTGTCCCTTTGTTACCAGTTTCTCCAGTCGAGCTCATGAAGTTAAACAAATCACTGTGAATAATTGGCCTATTTTAGAACTTGAACCAGAATTAAAGGATGTGATTAAGAGTGGACCAAGAGTTATATATCGAAAATGTAAAAGTGTAAGGGACCACGTTGTATCCAACATAGTAACTACCAATATTAATGATAAACAAATGTTACTAATATCCAGGCCCAAGGGCACACATAGGTGTGGCAACTGTATGTATTGCAAATATATTAATTGTTGCAAAAGTTTTAAACATCCAGTCACAGGAAACAACATAGAACTGAATGACTTTATTACATGTAACAGTTCTGGTGTGGTATATTTGTTGACTTGTGACTGTGGGGCTTACTGTGTTGGACGCACCATACGAAAACTGAAAGTAAGGATAGGTGAACATGTAAGGGCAGTAGAAAAACATGATATGTCTTATGCCATTGTTAAACATATTTTGAAATATAGTCCAAGTAAACACACCTTTAATTTTCTGGGTTTGGAACTGGTCACTTTAGGTCCCAGAGGGTGTGACCTAAATAAAAGGATAGGGCAGAGAGAAAGCTACTGGATTTATACTCTAGGAGCTTGTTCAAACATGGGCCTTAATAAAAACATAGAGCTTGCAGCTTTTTTTAAAAAGTATAAGTGATATATGGGATTTGGTATTATAGGCCCCAGAGGGGGCCAGTTAAATAACATAAAGACATGACAGATAAAATTGTTGTATACTCTAGAAAATCTGTCTAAACACCAGCTTTAATAAAAATATATAAGAATATGCTGTTTCTAAAAAGCATAAGTGACATATAGTTTTGTTTTCTCCCACTGTTGCCTAGCAGAAAGATAGTGCCTGGTCACCTCATTTTAATTCAGTTAAATTACATGGACAAGTGATTAATGTTGAAATATATATGCAACATAAATTGTGTGTGAAAAAGTTTCATTAATATAAAGGTATCACTTGATGTAATATTTTATTTGAGGTCACCAAGTTTAGCATGTTTTGACTTTTGGGTGTTTTCTTGTAAAAGTGTGGGACTAATGGATTAACATAATATATTGAGAGTTTAATTTAGTCTCAAATGGTTCACTAATTGATGATTGCTATTCATTTAATAGGGATACTACATGTATTGGTGGATCAATGTCACATGGTTAATTGCACTGTGTATTTAATGAAGCATTATCATGCTGTTTTTTACTCTGAAGAAGCCTGGCAGCGTACCAGGTGAAACGTTAGTACTTTTTTAGCCACTGTTTTGTATTTGTGCTGGTCTGCATATTAAAATTTGGATTTATATTTCCATCTACAGCCATTTTTATTGTGCTGTATGGGTGCTTGCATTTTTGCCTCTCTTCTTTTATGGACAGCAGTGTATTTTGTTTTTATAATGACTATTCACAGGCGATAATGCGAAGCCTCTGTGAATACATTCCAATAATACTGGCTCTACCGAAACAAAACCTCAAATTCAAAACACCATATCCTGCTTTGTTGATGGTACAACTAACTACGGGCCAGATTACCTACCATACAGCAGCAGAAGTCCTCAAAGTTCTTCATCAGAAAGGACTGTTACCCAACTAGGCCCCTCAACCACAAACTTCAAGCGACACCTACGCAGCATCCTGGTAAAGGGTCAGCAAACAAGGCCATCAACAGAAAACTGAATCCACAATGGCAGCCATCATCCAACAGCTCCAGTCTATCAAGACAACAGCCAATGCATCCGATACTTGAACTTAACCCGGGATCAGGTCCTGATGCATAGAGACACCAGGTGGGTCAGGGAGGGCTGGGGAGGTGGGGAGGCCTGTGGGGGGGGGCAGGGGTTTTGCAGTGGAGATTAGGGCAGACGGGAGATGGGAGTGCAGGTTGCAGTGGCTCAATTGTGCCCACCTCCTACAGGAGCAAACAAATATAATAAATGTGGCGGACCTCATAGTGTCCTGAAATCATGAGAGCAGCACTGCAGTTTGGGGCACTGGGAGGTTTGCTACATTCCAAATGGGGCCTGCCAGGGTGGTCACATGCTGCTGGGAGGAGGGGAGAATTGTGGGCTGTGGGGCTACCCTCCTGTTTTCTCTACAAACAAGTAATCACAAATCTCCACCATGGACTTCTTCCTTCCCTCCGGAGGGCACCCCACCCCTCATACCCCAGTGAGCTAGATGACTCATCAGACTCTGCAGCTTTGCAACTCAGCAGAGAGAGAGAGAGAGAGAGAGTATGTAATTTCTCTTCCTGACAAGAAATTTTCCAACCAACTGAGAGGTGATCTGTGTGGAGGATTTAACTTTTCGGCAGAGCTCACTGACTCAATGACTCAGTTGCACTGAGTAGTAGTTAAATGTGTTTGGCTCTCAGTTCAGAGAGTGATTTATTAAGTTACCCAGCTTACTTTATATGGAGCAGTATACAATATGTTGTTAGATTAGAAATTGAGCTCCAAGGTTTAACTGCCTTAAGCAGCAGTTTGAAGTTTTGACCTCCTCACCGTAGGAGCGTTCAGTTTAAGGCACATTATGAGCTCCCTTTGGACCAAAACAGGACACCACAACTGGCTGGCTATCAGTGCCAAGCCAGTTTTCCACACATCCCTGAGACCTCACTTGGAGCATGAGAGGGCACTCTGGTTAACATGATGCTGAGCTCTGCTGTTAAGCTGCTAGATGCAGTGGTTGAAAGTATTTGTCTCTTCCTTTCAGCAGAGAACAATTTACTTATGTTACTTGCTCCATATGGAGCAAACCTAAGCACAGCACTTTGTTAGTTGATAGTGCCGGGCAGACATTTGACACTCCCCAGGGACATGGGAAAGGTAGACCCCCTTAACACAGAATATGCTGGCATAACACACATAAAAGGGAGTGCTGTTAGGAGGGACTATGAACTGCCTCAGGCAGTAACAGTAAGTATTTATCTCCGTTCTTGGAGAGATCTGTTAATTTAATTAATTAACCCCACTTGGAGCATGACAGGGCACCTTGGTTAGCCCAAGGCAGAGCTATGCTGTGTGGCCGTCTGCTGAAGCAGATGAACATATTCGTCTTCCTCTTTCAGGAGAGATCAGTCCACTTAAATTGTTCACAACCTATGGAGCAAAATAAGGCACTGCATTTTGTTAGTTGATAGTGCCACACAGCCATTTCACACTTCCCAGCGGCACAGAGAAAGTAGACTCCCTTCCCCCCAGACACAATAAACAAAAAAGAGAGTGCTGTTATGGGGGAGTATGAGCTGCCTTAGGCAGTAAAAGCAAGCATTTACCTCTCTGTTCATGGAGAGATTTGTTAATTTATTTAGTTAACTTTACTTGGAGCATGACAGGGCACTTTAGTTAGCCCTATGCTGAGCCCCACTGTCTAGCTGCCTGAGGCAATGGCTGAAAGTATTTGTCTCCTTATTCTAGAAAAGATCAGTTTATTTAAAATGTTTGTAACCTACAGAGAAAAATATGGCACTGCATATTATTAGTTGATGGTGCCACACAGACTTTCACACCTCCCTGAGATACAGAGAAGGTAGACCCCCTTCCCTCATACAGAACATGTTGTTACAACAAACATAAAAGAGAGTGCTGTTATGGGGGACTATGAGCTGCCTTAGGCAGTAAAAGCAAGCATCTACCTCACTGTTCATAGAGAGATCTGTTAATTTAATCAGTTAACTCTATGCGAGGTACACGGGGGTACTCCAATTTGTGCACTGATGGGCTCCACAGATTCGATGCTTCCCTAGCAGCTATGTAGTAGTGTCTCTGGTCCTGGAGAGATCTTTGGATTTAATCAATGCACCTCTAACAGAGTACGGGAAGGCACTGGATTTCAGCCCTTATTAGTACTACACAGACACCCAACATTCTTATGGGACATCGAGAAAGCGGACCTCTCATGTCAACACATGATTCACACAGGCTACTGTGAGAATGCTATTTTATAAGTGGGTTGAGCTGCCATAGGCAGCAGTTATACCTATAAGTCTCTCGACTTGGAGGGAGACCAGCTGACTTAATGAGATGACTTCATAAGGAGCATAAAACAGCACTCTGTTTAGTAATGAGCTACCTAGGGTAGCATCTATATGCATAAATCTCTCCATTTAAGGGGAGACCTGTTGATTTAATCAGTTAATCTCACATGAAGAGAAATAAAACACTATAATCAGGACTAAGCTACCTTGAGCAGTAGTTATAAATATATGTGTTCACATTTAGAGAGAGGTCTGCTGACCCCAAGTAGTAATTCCATGTGGGGCATAATAAAAACACTTTAAATTGCCAGGAGCCTGGCTATATCACTTAACTACCTCATGCAGCAGACATATGCGGTTGCCTTTCAGTTCCTGGAGAGAGTGGTTGGAATAAATTATCTACTCCACAGGATTCACAATAAGACATTATAATTTGCTCACTGCTAATGTCATACAGACACCTGACTTGCCCCCGATGGGTGTGGAGGACAGACCTCCTACACATAGCATATCTCAGAGGTTAAATAATACAGAAGACAACAATGTAAGGAATTTTATGCTGAAGAGCTCAAATCATCACCAGGAGTGTAGGGAAAAAATGAGTTAGAAATCATAACAGGTGCACATGGAATTTGCTTTGTGATTCAACTGTCTCCTATCTCCCCCTCTCCCTTTTTTTTTCCTTCTCCCTTACTTCATCTCTCTTTAGTGCTTAATAAATGTGAGCAAACTATTAGCAGAATTAGCTTCCTATTAGGGATGGGAGAACCTCAAAAGGTTCTGAGGTTCTAAAAGGTTCTAATAAGCAAAAAAAGGTTTGGATACCAGATACCAGAGACAAGACTGGGCAATCGCTCAAAGCATCCTTCTCCCAACCTTAACCTATGCAGCCCCCATCATACCCAGCATCGCTAAAGTGGACCACTATAGATTACAAACCTTATACCACAAAATCGCATGCTTTGCATCTAAATCCCGCCCGAGGACCCACTACTTTGAAGCCCTCATAGCCCTCAACCGGCCCTCACTGAACAACAGGATCCAGTACCCCCTATTAAGCTGGAACTACAAGCTCCTCGATGCCCAACCTCCGGCAGGGCTGATCGGACTACTTGCCCCAAAGTGGACCAGATGACCACTCTATTCCTCGAGCAAAAAACTACTGGAAATTCCCATAGCCTGCTCTGTCACTGGGAGTAAATCCTTTGCTCACCTAGCCCCTGTATCATGGAACAATCTCCCCAGCCACCTTCAGGAGGCACCCACCCTAGCCATATTTCAAAAGGGACTGTGCACTCACCTCCTTAACCTTAGTCCCTGCCCCTGTACCAATGGCTAGCCTACCTCACCTTGTGTCAATTGTGTTAGTACAAAACTGCTCCCCTCTCTAAGGGTAACGACTAATGACTGCATAAACTGGTACTCTGTCCTATATGGAACTTCTTGTCTGTACTTAAAGCATTTACCACCCCACATCTATCTGCCATCACTGCTGTATTCTGTAATGTAATGCATCTACTGCCCTCTTCCGCAGAAACTGTATACTGTCCTTATAACCCTGTATGATATGTCCTACACTGTACTGTTGTATTCAGTAATGTAATATACCTACTGCCCTCTTCCACAAAAACTGTATACTGTCTTTGTAATCCTATATGATATGTCCTACACTGTATTACCTGCCTGTATGTACAAAATTATATGTAACTAACTCCAGGTCGCTCCTGAAAAAGGGACCTTCGGGGCCCAGTGGGCTTACCCAATTAATAAAATTTAATAAATAAATAAATGCTTATCCGAACCTTTTATAACCTTTATTATTTTATGGTGACTGTATGTGAAAAAATAATTTTAAACAGCTTTTAATCAACATATCTTTAGAAAAAAGCAATTAAACCACTGCTCAGTAGTACTAAAATGCATGAGTAGTGAAATGAGATGAGGCGTGAATAATGTGACTGCGGATGTGCCTACTGGAGGATGACAATGATTTGGTCCAAAGACAGGCAAGTCCCAGATCTCTATTTTTTTTTAACCAGTCTCCTGAGTCTGACTTTTTGTAGAAGGGGACAATGTGTTTTTAATGTATGTTACTAATTATGTTCAGCAACAGCTCTCGGTATGGATCACAAAAGATTGGGCATCCTGCAGAACGTGAACACTAACAGAAGCATCATACTGGACCAAGGCTCATGAGTGATGTGACATGATAACTGGGTGTCCTGATTCATGATGAAACCAAAGATTAAAAAAGAAAAAAAAACTGGGTTGCACAAAAAAAAGTTGAAGTGGTGTGATTCGTGATGACCGTGAACGTGATTCATCGTGGCATGATGTGAGTCATGTTGGCACTGGCAGTGCTTCTCAGAGCACCAGAAACTGGATGGAACTGAGATTCCACAAATAGTTGCCATTGAAAAAAATGTGAAATACCTATGGCTGTACTTCCCTGAACTGTCTGACCGAGAAACACACATGCTACAAACAATGTTTGCTCCAAGATTATAGCTACTGGATTAAGTATAGTCGGCTTGTGAGGGCAAAGATTTGAATTATTCTGCTAGTAGGGCATCATGCAGAACATGAACACTAACAGAAGTATCGTACTGGACCAAGGCTTGTGAGTGATGTGACATGATAACTGGATGTACTGATTCATGATGAAATTGAAGATAAAAAAAAAAACAGGGTTGCACCAAAAAAAAGTTGTTTCTGTAATCACGGAGTGTGAAACAGGTACTGTAAGTGTATTTTTGTAGGATTTCTATGTTAGTACAATCAGAGGTAAACTTTGTTATGCAGCCTTTAGATACTTTCTTAGTAATGCCTCTTTTATGTGAACAAAATAAAACATAATATGTCTTTAAAGAATGGATAGTTTCTTTGTAATGTTGCAAATGGGACAACAAAAACTCAAGAGCTGTAATGATGCATGTTTTGTCTTTCTGAAGAAGACAAAATTTCAATGTTTTGTATCTCAGAGCTGAGGATAGTGTCCCTGCTGGAAGGGTTTGCTACTGCTGTGGTATTGCACAAAACAAGTTCCCAGAAATAGTTGGAAAATGTGAAAATTGTGACCATGATGACCATGAATGTGAACATGATCATGACCGTGATGACCGTGAACGTGATTCGCCATGAGGATGAAGAATTGTGTAACAGCAGCAGCACTTTCCTGAGCTTCAGATACTGGATGGAACTGAGCTTCTTTGTGACCATGATGACTGTGAATGTGAACATGATTTGGTGTGAGGATGAGGAGTCATGTTCAATGGCAGCTCTCCACGGAGCTTCAGGTACTGGACGGAACTGAGCTTCTTTGTGACCATGATGACTGTGAATGTGAATGTGATTTGGTGTGAGGATGAGGAGTCATGTTCAATGGCAGCTCTCCACGGAGCTTCAGGTACTGGACGGAACTGAGCTTCTTTGTGACCATGATGACCGTGAACGTGAACGTGATTTGGTGTGAGGATGAGGAGTCGTGTTCAATGGCAGCTCTCCACGGAGCTTCAGGTACTGGACGGAACTGAGCTTCTGTGTGACCATGATGACCGTGAACATGAATGTGCTTTGGTGTGAGGATGAGGAGTCGTGTTCAATGGCAGCTCTCCACGGAGCTTCAGATACTGGACGGAACTGAGCTTCTTTGTGACCGTGACGACCGTGAACATGAACATGATTTGTCATGACTCATGAGGATGAGTAATTGTGTAACAGCGGCAGCGCTTCCCTGAGCTTCAGATACTGGATGGAACTGAGCTTCTTCATGACCATGATGACCGCGAACGTGAACATGTATGTGATTTGTCATGAGGATGAGGAATTGTGTAACAGTGAGAGCACTTCCCAGAGCTTAAAACACTGGATGGAACTGAGCTTCTTCCTGATCATGATGACTGTGACTGTGAACATGATTCGTCATGAGGATGAGAAATCATGTCACAGTGGCAGCGTTTCCTGGAGCTTCAGATTTTGGATGGAACAGAGCTTCCAGAAACAGTTGCCAAATGTGAAATTCATTACCATGATGACCATGAGTCACGTGATCCAAGCAAGCTAGAAGCAGCACTGTTATCGAGCTCCCACTCCTCTACCTCCTTAAAAGTTATTTTGCTCTAGTTTTAAATAATCTACTGCAGAGCTTATTATTGGGCATTGAGTACCTGCACTCGGAGTTGTTTTGGTGGGCCTGGATGCATTGGTCTCGGGGCAGTCGCCCCACAATGGAGACCACTATGAAGCAGGCCCAGTTGCGAAATACTCCACCCGCCTCACCTGAAAAGCTGCAGACAAAAAAATCTAGAGCGCAGGGAGAAAAGGGTGACCCTCCTCTGAATCAACCAATCCCGCTCACGGAAGACAGGTTCCTGCAAGAGTTGGAACCTTTCAGAGAAACCCTGAAGGATATAGCAGCAGATCTCAAATCCTTGCAGGGCGATATGTCGGAGCTGTCGAGGCAGGTGGGAGATGCCGAGGCCCGTTTACACTCGGTGGAAGCGTGGAAGGATAAGCAGGACCCCGAGCTGATCTCACTGCAGAAACAAGTTCAGAAGTTACAGTTGAAGATGAAAGATTTGGAAGGGCGCAGTAGAAGAAATAATATTCTAATCCTTGCCTACCAGAAAAAGAAGAAGGCAACAATACAATTGCTTTTATTCAGAAGTTCTTAGAAAAGCTGGTAGGCTCATCACCTCTGAATGCACCGCATCAAATTGAGAGAGCTCATCATTCCCTCCGCCCGAGACCCCAACCAGGAGACCCACCTAGACCCATCATATTGAAATTCCTTAGTTTCATTGAGTGGCAACATGTTTTGTCCAAGATTAAGGAACTGAAAGCAGTAATGTGGGAAGGGTCTAAATTGCGAATCATTCAAAGACCTGCCATATGAAGTCTGACAGAAATGAGCAGCCTTTCATCCAGTAGTAGCCAAGCTGGTGGCGGCAAGTATTCCGTTCAGGATGTCATACCCAGCTAGGCTGCAAGTATCTCTGTCAGGCAACTGGATCGCTTATGAGTCACCGCTTCAGGCCAACACAAATCTTGCGAGCAAGCTACCAGAACTGTTTAAACCTGGATGAGCGTCAATACAAACAGAGTTGGACTTATTTAGTTGGACATGTATTAGTTCTGCTTTTTTTCTTTCTTTTTTAGATGGGTGGCGTTTCAGAGAATGCAGTTTGTTTCTAAAGCTGCTACCTAAACTCACATGTAATCTCAAGTTTCTTACCATATGGATTTGGATCCTACAGGGTATAGGAGATGTGGGGTTCACTCCAGGCTTTAACGTGGTTTTACGTCACCCTTTTCAGCATGCTTGTTACATGGGGAAGTAATGGGCTAATACTTAATCCAATGATAATCAGAAGGAACGATAGTACGCTGTTGTCTTTGCTGGGGGTTATAATTAAGGCAGGGCGTGCAGAGTGCACCTGGCTTTTAGTCCCCCCTTAAGTTCGTTTCATGTTAGGCTCTATTTTTTGGCTGTGGTAATCCTGTTACATCAAGGTTTACTAGGAGCTTCTTTTAAGGGGATCTTTTTGGTTTACAAAATAGTTACTATTGTATAGGTAAGTTTAATTTGTTGATAATGTTCCTGTTCCTTTTACCGAAGGGCCTCAGGTCTAGACAGCCATAGTGCGTCTATTATAATAGTTAATCTCGCCACTTCGGCTGTCCCCTCGACGATGTTGTTAGGGTAATCTTGCAGTTTGTCAGGGAATTCCTGGCTCTTTCGATCTAATTTACCATTGTTGACATAATGTACAAATTGGGGAGTAATATTTCTTTTTGTGGGTAAAATACTGTAAAGCTGATTATTTTTTCTTAATTCAGAGGGGGGGAGTGGGTTGCTCAGCTCAGTGTAGGCTCAGGTCGAGCTGCACAGCGGGCTAGTTTCTGGCTGTATTTTTTTTTTATTCTTTTATTTATTTGTTTATTTATTTGTTTGTACATCGGTTTACAACCTTTGAGCCAGAGGCTCGTTTCCAAAGGTACCTCGTCACAAAGAGGACATATACAGTACAACATTTAGTTACACATTGCAGTTAGAGTTTTTACATCATTGCAGTTACAGTCTTGGTAGATATATGCAGTTATATCTTTGTTACAATATGAGTGTTACAGGTTTGGTATTCACAAGCTAGTACAGTAATTGGGAACAGATTGAGAGATAAAGCATACATTGGTAGTGCAGACAGGTAGTCTAGAACGGAAACAGCAAGAAGTGAATAATACAGGTGGTAAGGACAGGCAGGGTCCCTGATTGCATACTGTCTGTGTGACACCCCCAAGAAGCCAGTGATCTGTCATCTTTCTCCCTGTTGCTTGCTCAGTAGGGTATAAGCTTTGGCTCATGTGTGTGTATCTTTATAAAATGAATAAAGTACACTTGATTTAAAAAAAAGAAACATGATGACCGTGAACATGATTTTTTTTTAATTTATTCCATGTGATGTGATGGAATGTCCTGCCCACTGAGCCAAAGTTTATACCCCACTGAGAGAGCACAGGGAGGAAGATAACAGATGACTGACTTCTTGGGCAGGATCACACAGACAATATGCAAGAAGTGGAACTGGTGCACTGATGACTGGCTGGCATATTTTATTTCACACACAGAATTTATTTCACACACCACCTACACTAAGAACAATGCTGCAGGCACTGCTGCTAGTATACCTACAGAGATTCTGGGGGGACCTGCCTGGCCTAACCCTCTCTGACACAGTACTTTTTCCCCTTCAAGGAATTTTTTATTCATTATTCCACGTGGTGTGATGGAATGCACTGCCCACTGAGCCAAAGCTTATACCCCACCAGGCGAGCACAAGGAGGATGATGACAGATGACTGACTTCTTAAGGGGGTCACACAGACAATATGCAAGAAGTGGCACTGGTGCACTGACGTCTATCTGGCAGATTTTATTTCACACACATACACACAATTATTTCACACACCACCTACGCTAAGGGTGATGCTGCAGGCACTGCTGCTACAAACAGAGAATTAGGGACCCTGCCTGGCCTAACCCTTTCTGACACAGTACTTTCCCTTAAAGGACTTTATTTTATTTTTTTATTTATTCCACGGGATGTGACAGATTGCCCTGCCCACTGAGCCAAAGCTTTTATCCCACCGAGTGAGCACAGGGAGGAAGATGACAGATCACTGGCTTCTTGGGGGGGGTGGCACACAGACAGTACACAAGAAGTGGCACTGGTGAATGGCTTGCAGATTTTATTTCACATATACAGAATTTATTTCACACACAACCTAGACTACAGGCCGATGCTGCAGGCACTGCTGCAACAAACAGAGAATCAGGTACCCTGCCTGTCCTAACCCTCTCTGACACAGTACTTTCCCTTCAAGAATTTTATTTTATTTTTTTATTTATTCCACATGATGTGACGGAATGCCCTGCCCACTGAGTCAAAGTTTATACCCCTCTGAGTGAGCACAGGGAGGAAGATGACAGATCACTGGCTTCTTGGGGGGGGGTCACACAGACAGTAGGCAAGAAGTGGCACTGGTGCACTGATGACTGGCTGGCAGATTTTATTTCACACACAGAATTTAATTTATACACCATCTATGCTAAGGGCAATGCTGTAGGCACTGCTGCTAATTTACCCACAGAGAGTCTGGGGGACCATGCCTGGCCTAACCCTCTCTGACACAGTATGTTTTCCCTTCAAGGAATTTTTTTTTATTCATTATTCAACATGATGTGATGGAATGCCCTGCCCACTGAGCCAAAGCTTATACCTCACTGAGCAAGCACAGGGAGAAAGATGACAGATGACTGACTTCTTGAGGGGGGTCACACAGTATGCAACCAGTGGCACTGGTGCATTGATGACTATCTGGCAGATTTTTTTATTTCTCACACACACAGAATTATTTCACACACAACCTACACTAAGGGTGATGCTGCAGGCACTGCTGCTACCAAGAGAGAATCAGGGACCCTGCCTGGCCTAACCCTCTCTGACACAGCACTTTCCCTTCAAGGATTTTATTTTTTTATTTATTCCACGTGATGTGACGGAAAGCCCTGCCCACTGAGCCAAAGCTTATACCCCACTGAGCAAGCAACAGGGAGGAAGATGACAGATCACTGGCTTCTTGGGGGTGTCACACAGACAGTATGCAATCAGGGACCCTGCCTGTCCTAACCCTCTCTGACACAGTACTTTCCCTTCAACTATTTTAATTTTTATTTATTCCACGTGATGTGATGGAATACCCACTGAGCCAAAAATTGTATAATAAAAAATAAAATAATAACAATAATAAATCCCCACTGAAATGACTGAGCAGTGAGCACAGGCAGGAGAACTGAGAGATGACTTGTTGTTGGGGGGGCAACTGGACAAATAGAAGGAAGGCTAGCTGGGAGTGGCGTGGTAAGAGTGGCGCAGTTCACCCCCTCTGCTGCTCCAAAAAACAAACTGGCATTCTGGCTCTGGCACTTCAGTCTTTTCTCTTCTTGTCTTTCTTGACTCACTCACTTGCCCCCAGTCTCCAAGTTCCTACTCTCCTCCCCGGATCTTCTCTCCCAGCTCCCCAATCCCTGACTCCCACACCCACACCCACACCCAGTCCTCAACTCTGACTAATCCCCTCCCAATCCTGAGTCCCCGACTCCCCACCCCAATGTTTTCTTTTAGTTCTTTTTTTTAAATAAATATATAAAAAATAAAATTCTTTAGTTTTTTTTTCTGAGTCCAGGAGTCGACTTCTTCCTTGCCAGATGAGCAAATGCAAGCAGCACACACAAGCACAGAATCACAGAGCAGCCTGTAGAAGCTGCTGCTCCTTCTCCATCCTGTATTCCTCTGTGTAGCTCCTAATGTGGACCACGTGGGTTGCTAAAGCAAACCCAATTAGGTGCCACCTTAGGAAGATGGGCAGCTCGGCTATCCAGTGAGGAACCAGAGTCTTGTCTCTGATCTCTCCTGTGGGTTTCTCCTGCTCTGGCACCTCTTGTGCTGCATTTCTCACGATACTACAGCTGTCTGAACCAATCTGAACAGCCGAACGTGTTCGGAAGCCATTAGTTTACAAACACTTCAACATGTTTGGGTCGGTTCGTATTTCTGATGAACCAGTTCGCCCATCCCTACTTCCTACTCAGATTAAAATGTATGGAATAATATTGATAGAGGGTCAGAACAGACCCACAAGATCTGATCCATCCCAGACAGATATACTGAATGCATCTTCTGCTCGAGGGGAGGAGCTGTGACTGGGATACTCCAGAAGAAGACGATCCACCATCCCCTAGAGCCCACCCCAGGAGATGCAGCAGAGCAGGACTCTTAGTAGTTCTTGCCTTGCTCCTTATATGAGAGGGATATTTTCCCTCTTTGGCAGCCCAGAGACCCCATTTCTCTGGCCTTCCCTTCATATCCAGAGATGCCACTACCATCAGGCAACTACCTCAGGATAACACAGGGTGTGTTATTAAACACACCCCTACCCTTGGAAGTCACAAACCCTTGTATTAAAGTTAAAGTTATCACCCTAGTTTTACAGGGGCAAAAGTTAGTACCATGGTATAGGGGTCCTGTTGTTCCCAACTCAATAGACCTTAGACACTTTAAGATGCTTATTCTTGTTTTATTAAGGAGCAGAACACTATGTAAACATATCGATATGCAGCATGACCTAACTACTAGCAGGTATGGTATACATAAGATGGTGTCTCAGCTTGATTCCCCTAAACAGACTGAATGAGGGGGAGGAGCCAAGAGACCCTCAACTTGTGATATTTAAGAATGACTAGACCAGTTGATATTAAGGTGGTGTCCCAAAATGTTAATGGTTTGAGTAATCTAGTAAAGTGATCCAAAATAATTTCATATCTCAAAAAAAAACACCCACAACTTATACTTTTGCAGGAAAACCATATGTTGAATCAGAAACACCAGAAGCTGACTAAATTTGGTACGAGTCAGGTGGTTGACAGTACATATCAAACATGATGTAGAAGGGGAGTAGCTGTCTGGATTCCCCAAATGCTCTATCTTTCAAGTACAAGATACCTATCAAGACAAAGAAGGTAGACTGGCACTAGTAAAGGGCACAATACATGGCAAGCTGTACATAGTAGGGAGCGTATATGTGCCACTGGGGGAAGATGCATCAACACATCAAAGACTGTTCAATAAAATACTATTATTCCATCAGGGACTCTTGCTTCTAGGTGGAGATTTTTAATCTCCTAATGGATGCAGGAAAAAACAGCTCCAAACCACACTCCCCAAGAGCAACAGGACAAAGATATGGTAAGAGACTAATAAAGGAGTCAGAAATTAAAGATTTATGGAGATATCTTTACCCTACTAGAAGACATTATACATTCTGCTCTGGAGTGCACCATACGTACTCCCATCTAGATTATTTCCTAATCAGCATGGAACATATTGACTTGATACGACACATGACCATCTCCCCTATTCTTTTATCTGATCATGCACCCATAACCAATGACACCTCCATTCCAGGGAATATGCATCTAGACAATGGCGTTTCAATAATACCCTTCTCAGGGACCCACAATTCAAGGACCTTATTAAACAACGGATCCCACAAATGGTACAAGAAAATTCCTCATCAGACATAACACCAGCTATTTTGTGGAACACATTGCAAGGAGAGATGATTAGCTATGCAGCAGCTGAAATGAAACAAAGAGAACAAAAACAGAAAGGTTTAGAAGAGAAATTAGAGTTCCTACAATCTGCACACATGCAAGGTGACCATACAGTCCCTGCCTCAGATCACTAAAGTAAAAATTCAACTGCAGAGTATACTGACTTATGAAACTGAACAGGTTCTCATATTTAAAACAGTACTATGAGGAAGGCTCAAGGGTGTCTAAGATCCTGGCGTACCGACTTCGACAACAACAAAAACTAGCCACGATAACCAAAATTAAACACCCAAACTCAAGTATAGTATTGAACAATATGAAGGAAATTCTCAATGGATTTAGGGACTACTATTCAGCCCTATATAACCAAGACCCAGAAACAGAGGTCGCCAGACACCAAGACTTTTTCAAGCTTATAAATTTATCATCCTTGACAGAACTTCAGCAGGAGGTATTAATCAGCCCTATTTCCTCAGCAGAAGTCTTGATAGTCCTAAAGAATGTTAAATTAGGTAAACATCAGGCCAGCCCGGTGGCACTGAAAGTTGAGGTGCTGGACACTACACCTTGCGCTGTGCCATTGACCCAGGTTCTGGAGCAAGCCTGGGTCATCAGGGGTTGGCTTGGGGGAGGGTAGGAGCTGGATTGAGTGGCTGCAAGGCAGCTCTCCAGTCCCAGGGAGGGTTTCAGTTACTCCCACTGCACAGCTGCCCCTGGGTGGAGGCCCCAGGGCAGTGCAGACAGTGAGTGGCTAGAGTAGGAAGGGTGCCACAGATCGCTGCATGTGCATGTCCCCACACACACTCAAAGGACCACAGCAAGGGGAAGGGAAGAAAACCAGAAAATGGAGCTGGCAGGCTCCATGATGGCCCAGCTGCACCTGCACCGGCCTCCCTGGATTCTAGATGTATGTGTTCTGGGGATGGGGACTAAGTCAACACTCCTCACCCCCAGCCCTGCCACGGGGGGGCAACCCATGTGGGAATTCCTGGGGCAGAACTGGTGCGGGATGCTGGGGCCAGAGATCAAGCCCCTCTGAGGGAGGAGCCAGAGTCACCTGCCAGCCCCACAGAAAGGAGGTGATAAAAATGTTTATAGAAAAAAAAATAGGTAAAATCCTGTCCCGGGCAGATTTTCATCTGATTTTTATAAAACCCTTCCAAGTTGAATTACTTCCTATCATTAGCATTCTTTTCAGGTCCATCCAAGAGGGCAATGTTTCACCACCTCCTAGTTGGCAGTATGTCAAGATATCTATGATATTAAAACCCAATAAAGAACCCCTTGATTGCAATTCGTATAGATCCAAATCAGTCCTAAATCAAGATTATAAACCATATGCTAGCATTATCGTTAAATGATTAGAGATTATTCTTCCAACTTTGATTAATAAAGATCAAGTTGGATTTGTTTCCCAAAGACAGACCTCTGACAATATTAAATGCACACTGTATCTGTTGGAGAAATCCAGACAAATGACCACACCACTATTACTTCTAAACATGGATGTACAAAAAGCATTCGACAGAGTATCATTGAGGTTTCTCCAGTATACTTTGAAACAGTTCCAATTTCTGGAAGCTTTCTGTCAAATGGTGAAGATATTATATACCTCACTCCAAGTAGTGGTCAAGGTAAACTGCACATTCTCAGAACGCTTTCCATTAACAAGAGGAACCCAGCAGGGCTGTCCCCTACCCCCCTTATTATTCGCAATATACGTTCAACCCCTAGCACAGGCCATAAGAGAGAACCCCAAGGTTACTGGACTGACATATATAGGAGAGGAACACAAAGTCAGGTTTTATGCTGATGACTTACTGGTATGTATGACCAACTCAGATGCATCCTTGCTGGTTCACTTTGAGCTTCTAGTGGAAGTGGAAGAGCTGGCTGGATATAAGTTAAACAAAAACAAAACTGAAGTTCTCCAATTTAATTATTGCCTAATTCAGATGTTAAAAAGGCATTTCCCTTTCAGTGGAATGTAAGAGAATTAGATACTTGTGAATTATATTACCCCAACATCTGTCAACCTTACATAAAGTTAATTATGATCCCTTGAGGGGTGCTATTGAAGCAGACTTACAAAGATGGCACCATCTACCTCTGCCTCTCATACAAAAAGTCTACATGATTAGGATGAATATTCTCCTGAGATTCTTATATTTATTTCAGAATATCCTTCTACTACCCACACAGACTGAATTTAAGAAATGGGATAAAGTGATAGCCAGATTCATATGGGCAGGAGGGAAACCCGGATCCACATATAAAATATTACAGCTTCCCAAACAGGAGGGGGGCTTAGCCCTACCTAATCTCACAAAGTATTGTCAAGAGTCTCTCTTCTCACATGCATTACATTGGCTGGATAATAACTCAATCCTACACTGGAAGAATATGGAACTGAGGGAACAGATGGACCAAATTATAGGGTGATTATTCAGATTTTTTTCCAAATTCTAGAGAAATGATCCAGGATGTTGAATCCCAATATCCCACTCACATCCTAAACAACTGGTGAACCCAGGAATTAAACTCACAGCTCATTACTTAGAAACCATAACTACTGACCCAAACGTTGGTCCAGCCAAAATGGACCATACTTTTAAAAGATGGTAACATCTAGACCTGATACACAATTACCAATATTATGAACAGGGCACCTTTCAGAATTTTCAGGCATTACAGCAAAAATTTTAACTCAGGAGACAGGACCATTTTAGACATCTACAAATCTGATATTACTTTGAAGAGAGATTTGGCTTGCAATGGAGCACAAGAGAGGCTCACCCCTTAGTCCAGCTTGTTTTAGAAACACAAGAAAGGAAGATCCCTAAATATATTATATATATATATATATATATATATATATATATATACACACACATACACCACAAAATATAAGATAACCTCATCTCACATTTGGCGGGAACACAGTTGGAAATGCGTAACTCAATTTTCCTGAACTCCACAAATTACAGGGAAATATGATACATCCAAGGCACACGGTGCTGGAGAGGATGTGGAGAGACATATGCCACACACACACACACATATTTTGGAGCTATTTGGAACTGCGCACATGCTGGCAAGCCATAGAAAAAGCAATCCAGGAGCTTTTTCCAAAGATAGGTGATCTAACCCCCTGCATAGCTATTTCACTTCATTTCTCAGCTCACATCAAAAATAGACACATCTAATCAATACTGGCTATGATTCTAATGTCTGCCAAGAAGACTATATCAAGAAAATAGCTGCAAATTGACGCCCCCTCGCAGAAAGAATGGGAGGATATTATGCAACAAATTTATCAATTAGAGAAATTGGCAGCAGGGCTTAATCTCCGAATGATTCACTTTGCTGACTTCTGGAATAAGTGGTTAATGTGGCTTATGGACCACAGGCCAGAAATTATACCATGAAAACATAAATCACATTCTCTGTGGATCAGAATACTTGAACCATATTAAAAGGGCACCACTACCCATGCATATGATTTAGTGACTGAAGGTAATAATAAGATAGTATGGACTGATACCTGCTAATAATGTGAATCAATGTGTTAGCTGAAGGATTATTGGCTGTATATTTAAAGATTACCATCTGTAAGGCTCCTAAAAAAGTTAATACATTTAAATTACAAAAAAAAACAACAATGTGATGGTACATATCCTTTCCAAAGGGTCTTTTTCTTTTTTCTTTTTTCTTTCCTTTCACAGGTGCAACACAGCAGGAAGTGCACTAGAGTCTAAATAACTTCTGTCTTGTATTCACGGATCTCTTTCCATCCTGTCATGAATGCCTCCTACTCCTGCATGCAAGCAAGCCATTGCAATCTTCTCCACCAGCTCATGGATGTGGTCAATGTTGTAGACTCGTACTCAGATCTCCTCTTCCTCCTCCTCCAGCTGTTTCACCACTATGCATGGTCTTATTTAAGTAAACCTATCATTTATATCCAGCATAAATATCAGTCATCAACATGATGCTGCTGACTGATTCTCCATTTTCACCTAGTTAAAAAAATACTGGAAAAAGAGAGAAACAGGAGCAGAAAACAGAGAGTGACATACGAGTACCATTCAAGAATTAAAAAAAACAAATGAATTAAATATGTACCTTCCCTGATAGGACACAGTGCTCAATGTACATCATCTGGTATTTGGCCATCTAACCATTCTTCTAATATCTTAGCATATCAGTTAATTAACCAGATTCTGGCCAGACATATGCAGCAACAGGATTTCATCACCTGAGTAATAAATACCTAAAAAAGAAACAGGAATAAAAGATGGTTAGAATGACGTTCTATCCATCCCCTGCCCACAGCCAAAAATATAGATACCTCGTTTTGCTGGTAGGATACACAGTGATACTCAAAGGTTATTATCTTGATCTGCACCCCAAACAAGCCTTATAATTTCATGATAAAATGTCCCGAATTTCTGGTGACTAAAGTTCACCAAGACAGTTGCTGTGGTGGGAGACTCACACAGCACAGCAGAAGCAGCATATAAATTCAAGGAGCCCATATCATTTTGAGGGCCACATGTGACAATTTCCAGACATGAGAATTAATTAGACTGAGAATCTGTGGACACTAAAGTGCATCATGACAGGTGCTGTGGTGGGAGACTCACACAGCACAGCACTGTGTAGCAGCTTGTAGCAGCCTATCATATTTATTGTAATCTTCGAAAAAAATTAAGTGAGTACAGAATTTATGTATACTGGGCTTTTTGCACAATTTCCACTAAAGTGCATTATAAGAACTGTGGCAGGGGGACTGACACACAGTGCAGTACCACCAAGTAGGGTCTGGAAGAAAATAATAATAGGCAGACTGGGTGGGCACAGCGGCCCTTATCTGCTGGCAGTTTCTGTTTCTGTATAGCACCATATAGCAGCAGCAGTAGTACATTACCACCATTTAATAATTTCTTATTCGAAAGAAAATGTCAAGAAGTGAGAAATGTATATATTGTGCTTGTGCACTTGTGTCAATTAAAGTGCTTCACAAGACAGAATGTCCAAGAGGGTGACTTAAACAGTGCAGAAGTACATACATATGAACACATGAAAGCACTGGCAGAAAAAGGCCCATAGGTCTATCAAGTCTGCCCAAGTGTGCAGCTCATGATTTACTTATCCTGTAGCTGCCCCCCCTCCTATTCCCTTTCTATCATCCTTCCCCCCAAACTATCCCCCTCCCCTTTGTTCTTATCAGTACTTACCCCCTTTTTGACTCTATCCTGTCCCCGTATAAAACTGTCCACTGTCTTCATTGAGAACAACTCTTCAAGCAGTGCATTCCACCCAGCTATGACCCTCTCTGTGAAGTAGTGCCTCCTCATCTCCCTCCTGAACCTTCCTCATTCCAACTTCAGACTGTGCCCCCTCATGATCCTTCCTCCCTTTAAGCAGAACAATCATATTGCCTTGATCCTGTTTATGCCTTTTAAGTATGTAAAGGTCTCTATCATGTCCCCCTTCTGTCCTCCAGGGAATACATGTTGAGCTCCCTCCATCTTTCCTCATAGGGTTTATCCCCTATACCCAGGATTATCTTTGTCGCCCTATGCTGCACCCCCTCCAGTAATCATATGTCCTTTTTTAGGTAAGGCCACCAGTACTGCACACAGTACTCCAAGTGCGGCCTCACTAGTGATCTATACAAAGGCAGGATAACCTTCTCTCTTCTTGAGGTGATACTCCTGGCAATGCACCCCAGCATCTGATTGGCCCTTGCTGCCACCCTCCAGCAGTGAGCTGATACCTTCATGTCCCCTGTGACTAGTATACCCTCATCTTCCCTGTGACTAGTGTCACCACTGCTTAATAATTTCTTGTTTGGCAGAAAATTTCAGGAAGTGAGAGCAGTGAAAAAAGTTGCTGTGGAGGGAGGGAAATAATAACAAGAGGACGAGTGGGCAACTAATACAATGCAACATCAACTGTAGGACTGAAAAATTGGGGACTAGACAAATTTTCATATGATGCTTTTTAAATGCAGTATATATGCAATCAACAGTAATGAGAGAGGAGAGAATGATATGGTGCATAAACAGTGCAATTAAAGAAAATAAAGATAGAAAGCAGATTTTTTTTAAAGAAGGAGAGCACTCAGATAGAAATCAAGACAAGAAAGGATTGAGTCAAGCAGACACAAAGACAGGAAAAAAGTTAACATTTTTTAAACTTTCATATTTTTGGGATTTTTGTTTTCTTATAAACAAAGATGGGTGAAGAAAGACTAAGAGGAGACAGGAAGGAGTATTTTATTGTTAAACGTACAGATAGGAGGTAACAGAGGGGGAATCAGTGAGGAGGAAGAATAAAGAAGAAAGGATGGAAGGAAACAGTATTTCTGGGACAAAGAACCTCTGTGCGCAAACACCAAGGCAAGGGTTACCCCAAAGGGCATTTGGCTGGGAAGCCAAGTTTCAAGAAAATACAAAATCACACATGCCCACACAATGCAAAGCATCATGGGCTGCATATGCAAATCACCACAGAATGTTAATGCTGGTTCAACTTTAAGCAAAACTACATGGTGCCGAAAGGCCTCTCACACACTTTTAGGGGCCAATGGAAGAACACCGCACCACCATGATGGAACTCAGACATTTCCTCCAGAAGAACTTTCTGATTTTCCAGTAGCTTCTGTAAAGTTCCCTCCACTGATGAAACTCTGTGGTGGTGGTCCCCCATTTCAGTGAGGAACAGCTCAGTTCCCCTCTGGTTGTTGTTGATACCAGTGTTAGTGCTGTCCCCTGACCCTTCCCCTCAAGCTGGCAGCTATTCCCAGGCACAGACTCATGTGCACCCCCCTCCAATAACTGCTCACATGACCATCACTCTGCTGCTCCCTCAACAGTTGAAAAGGACCACTGCCACCACCACCACCACCACCTCCTCCTTTTTTTCTTGCCTCCCACTGGCTCTAGTGTTAGATTTTCTGGTGGGTATGCTGCTCATTGGTACCTAAATGACTGCCCCTCTTCCCATGCTGAACAAGGGTGTTTCACAGCTTGCACTTCACCATGCTGTCATTGTTGGGGTCCTGGGTAAAAAAATTCCCACACAAGGGAAGACTTGGGCTGCTTCTTGGAGTCGGGTCATGAGGAGCCAAAAGATAATGCTCTGTCACATGGCTCTTCAGGGGGATCAGCCCATGGTGATGGTGATAACATAACGGGCATAGGGGTTTCAGACCACAGTGATGAAGCAGGATGAACTGGGGTTGCTGCTGATGCATAAAGGGGGGCTACTGCTGCTGCTGTGGCATTGTGGGGGGCTGCTGGATCACCCCTCCTGCTGTTCCTTGCTCATGCCCTCAGACCTGGTGCTGTCAGGTGAAGTTGTATTTCTTCTCCATGACCACGACTCCTCCTCTGCCCAGTCTCCTCCTCTGGTCTGTGACTCTCTTTTTTTAATGATAAAAAACATAAACAAATTCTGTATTTAGACTAAATGTAAGGGTCCTGATTCCAAGATGCATGGCACAACCCACAGGCGTATGGGGGTTGCACCATGTAGCACTATGCCGGGGACCCTGCACCCTATTCCAGAACAGGCAGGGTCCCCGGCAGTTATGTCCTGTGATTTGTGGCAGCCACTGGGTTGCACCATGGGAATGGTGCAATGGACCTGGGTGCCGCGAGCCGCAGACCACAATTAACAGCCCCCCCAGAACCTCCCCACCCCATATCAAGCCCACAATCCCCTGGAGGGCCTTGGGGTGGGCTGAGTGGCACCAGTGCAAGGGGGGACAGACCAATACAGACCCAGGTGGCACCCCGAATTGTGGTGGGCGGGTGGCATCACTGTGCTGGGGGGGGTCCATGGGGCATAGCAATGTGCATTTTGTGGCACTGTGGGGGGGCATGTGTTGTTTTGCCAGGATGGATGCCCCTTAGACCAGCTAAGTACTGGTCTAACTCCGCAGCGCCATATTGGGACCTGGAATGGTATAGACGGGTTACAGCAGCCGCCCTTTCGGAACAGGGGTCAGTCACTGATGTAACCCCCCTTCTGTCATGCCCTAGGGGCTGCAACCAACAGAAGGCCCCTTGGATGCAGGCCACAAGTGCCATGGTGCAGGCCACGTCTGGGAATAGCAAAAGGCATAACGCATGTCGCAAGATGCAATTTGCGCCAAAGGGTTTGGTGCAAGTCGCCTTGCGACATGTGTAACCCCTTTTGGAATCGGACCCAAGGAGACTAGAGAGACTAGACAAAAAAGTGTGAGAGAGGGAGATACAGAGAGAGTGAGATAAAGGAAAAGTCAGATAGAAACAAAAGGGAATAAATGGGAAAATTAAGATCTCTAATTAATGGTGTTAACTACAGAAATAAAGACAAACTATGACAGAAACAAAAACTAAAGTACTCCTAAGGAAATGAAGAATGAAATAAGAATGAGAAAATAAGCAAAAATAAGCTGTTTAAATACTGAAATCTGAAGATTTATATCTCCTTAGTAGCTATGCAAAGTTATCAGGCTCCTATCTCCTCCACTGACTAACTCCTAATGCAAAGCCGAAAGTGAAGCAGACTCGTTGTATAAAGATGTACCATGTGACCTGCAGAAGCTCTTCCATGTGAAATTGAGACACTTGTTTACCATTAACCTCACTTTAACAAAATTTCATCCAAATGTAACCTAAAGGAGAAGTTACAGGTGAAGTTGCCAAAGGTGAAGTTTCTACCAAAAAAGTGTTACAGTTGGACGTCCAGTGATGTCATCAATGGGACCAGCAGCTTGAGTTTGAGCTCCGGTCTTCAGCGCTCCAAAATCCACTAAAATCTGTACTCAGTACTGAGGAGAAGCCTTAAAAATGTATTTGGTACAAAGGAGAATAATAGTGTAGAATAAACAAAAGCAGAATTTGTCGTCCTCTCAATACAAACTTGCCAGATCATCTGTGAAGCACAGAAGCCTGAGTAACTCACCATACAGGGCCACAGGCAGGACCCCATACTCGGGTGTGGAAGAGGAAGATCACTAGCCAGCCAAAGAGAACTCGGACTCAGCAGCTAATGCAAACATCATGAGGATGCTGCAGAGAATTGAAGCAAGTACAGCTGACATCAAAGAAGACTAAAATGTTGGAAGCCTGCACTACGTAAGTGGAGGATGCAGTAAACAAGATCCATGAGGAGGCAGCCTGCATGAGTCACGTGGTGTTGTTCTTCTGCCAGCAAGAATGTGAGCTCATCAGATAGGCAGAAAATGTGGGGGCCAGGGTCCGGAAGTACAATATCTGATTGTCTGGCTTCCCAGAAAAGACGGAGGGGCCTTACTTCATTTCATTCCTGCAAACATGGTTCCAGATGGAGCTAGTGCTTAAGGCAGACTATGCAATAGAAATTGAATTTGCTCATAGGGCCCATGGCCTGTGTCCCAAAGCTGACACTCTCCCCCAGCTGTATTGTGATAGAGTTCCTCCACTACCCCATGACAGAATATCTGCTCCGCAAAGCATGTGTAAAGGGGAATCTTAGTTTCAATGGCAAATGCATTTACATGGACCAGGACTACCCAGGAGTTCTCCTACAGAAATGGAAAGCAGTACATACTGAAATGAAACAGCTAAAAAATGCAAATTAAGGCACCATTCAGGTACCCAGCCAACCTAGTGCTGTTTTTGGAGTCAGGGACCAAGGAATATGACAACCTTTTGCAAGCTAACAAAGCATTAATGAATGAAGCTTGGAATCCTGCTGCCAGAGCTGCCATTGGACACTTATGAAAGAGACCTGCAACAGATTATTTGGGAAACTTCAGGTAGCCCTGAAGGTCTGCAGCATCTTCAGAAACATGAGCCATCTAACTGCCTAATGCAGCACTTACATCAGATTCATCAGAGCCTGCAAGGGAGTAAAGACTGAAAGGTGAAATATTTCTTTTTTTTTTTGCTTCTCCATGATTTAATGTGATGTAAGTGCACCAGTTAGGGGTGAATCATTGCCAGCTCATCCTGCAGTCTGACCATTCCCGCCCTCATCCATTATGGTCTTGTACTTTGTTGGATGGGGAATCCCTGCCATGAGTCTCCTTCCCCTGCTGATCTGTTCTTTGCTGGCTGCAGTTGAGACCATGTGGCATTTGGAAGGGCTGAAGTTTTACTTTCGCTACCTAGCTCAGGGTCTCATCCATTAGACCTTTCTGACAACCTCCTTCTTGCCATTTACAAAGACTGGCCTGTCCTCTACAACTGTACTACTGGATTTAGCTTCGCAGCCTTGACCGACTGTTATGAAGGCAGAGCTATGGAAGATCGGTGGACTCTTCAGAGTGTGTAAAGTATCAGAAGGCTATTGCACTGACTGTGAACATATGCACTGTTTCCAATTTTATGTTTCATGGCATAACTTCTTTTTTTGCCTTTACAGCAGGGAAGATGATGTGTTGGGGTGGCTGGAAAGCAAATGAGGAATGGACTGAGCCCCAGCAGTCCTCAGTTTTATTTGGGCTGTTTTTTTTTTACTGTTTATGCAGACCCATGAGAGGCCTGCTTCATCTCAATCTTTCTCCCTTCATGGAGATGTTGTGAAGGCAAAGACCTTCCTCTCATCCTAGGTTCAGGTACAGCAAAAAGCTTTACAGGCTGGAAATGGTGGTCTCACTAGATGTTTCTGTGTGTGCTAGTGGTCCTGGTCTAGGTGTATCATCCCATGCCTCCAACTGTGTTGGACCTGACACCCAGACTCACAGGGTTGGGGTAAACAGGGAGAGAGAGGGGTCAGCAATAGTGACCCTTGCCCCACCACTGTTATCATGTGGACATCTTAGTGCTTGCCGCAGAGAGGAGGGACAGTCCTTCCATGTGCTTTCTGGTGAAAGCTTGCTGGTACACTAGTGCCCCTCTCTGAAGGACCACTAGGTCAGTTGCAATGTTGATCTTCCTCCAGGGTAATTTGGCTAGTTGCCATATGCATTAGTTAAAGTTCCTTTTTACCTGTTTGAAATTTTTAATGTCATTCATGTTCAGTGTTAAATGTGGGTCTCAGGAGGGAGGGGATTTGAACTGCAGCAGGAGGGGAAGGAAGATCTCTGGGACTGAAGTTTTGGATGGTAAACAGCATTCCGATTCTGGACAATGGCTGTACTTCTAAGGCATGCAGAGCTTACTTATGGGACAGATGGGTAGTTTAAGGATTAAGTCATATAATGTACAGGGAGACTCACCAGTGCTAAAGTGGGCTAGACTCCCCAAGGAGCTTGCTCAGCTTTACACAGACATGGCTCTAATCCAGAAGACACATCTGTCTGAGGCAGAGCATTAAAACTATGAAGGAGGTGGGTGGGGTACATTTTTGCCTCATCACATCCGAACAGTAAAAAAGCTGGAGTGGCTATTCTGATCAAAAAAGGCCTTCCAGATAAAATTCTGGATTCTGCCTTGGATGTTAAGGGGAGACTAGTAGTTGTCACCTTGGAACTAGGAGGCAGAATTCTGCATATAGGTAATGTGTAAGTCCCTACTGCCCTCATGGGGAATTCTTTTCCACCATGTTCAATAGATTGATGGACCTCCTAGAGGGCATGTTATTGGTGGAGGGTACTGGAACATGGTAGAAAAACCCATATTAAACAGAACGACTAGATGTCTAGGAACAGTCTCACTTGTATCTAAACATTTTGTTAACTTCCATACAGAGGGAGGGTTAATAGATGCATGGAGGGAATTGTACCCCCTGACAAAATACTTTTCCTTCAACTCACTCCCTAATTAGAGCTACTCTAGAATTGACAGATTTTATGTCCAGAAGCCATTTCTGCCCATGGTGACTGAAGTCACTATAGGCCGTAGAACCATTTCAGACCACACCCCGATACCCATACAGCTAGATTTGGGACATCGGGTCTCAGCTAAGTTTTGGCACCTTAGTGCCAGTTTACTAACCAATGAAGTGTTTCATTCAAAAATATCAAAGGAGATTCAAGTGTACTTACATTAAAATTCAGAACAGGGTTCCAAAATTACGTTTATGTGGGATGGCCTAAAGGCCATGCTGAGGGGTCACTTCATCAATCAAGCCTCCTTTAATAAACAGCCAGTGGAAAGACATGCCTTGCAAAAGGAATTGAGCTGAAATCTTATAAAAACAACAAAGGATGGCAGAGAACTAGGACAACCTACAAAAAGGAAAAAAAAAACAATTGGATGAATGGATGCCAAGCAAAATTACAAGCCAGCTGCAGTTCATTAAACAGCAATATTATGAAAGTGGTAGCAGGCCAGCCACCTACTGATTTTCTGGCTCCATAAACTGGCAGCAGATCAGTATATGCCTATAATTCATAAGAAGGGGCATGGCTGGGCATGTTCACCTGAAAGGATTGCATCAGAATTTTCTAAACTTTATAGTGAACTTTTTGGGAAGGGCTTTTTTGGCAAAGACCTACCACCTGCAGTTCATTGAGGAGCAATTTGTAAGGCTAGAGTGAACTTTCTTGGTCAAATAGGCTGAGGAAATCATCAAGTCCCTCCTTAATAATGAGTCCCCAGGGCCAAATGGCCTCATAGAAGAATTCTACAAAACTTTCATGACTGACTTAAATCCCATCCTTACTAAGGTTTTTAATAAGATGCTTAAAGATAGGGAGATGCCAGATTCGTGGTTGGAGGCCATGATAACTGTTTTACCAAATCCTGGCAAGGATGGTTCTACCTGTGTAGCATTTTGGCCAGTCTCACTCCTGAACCAGGACACCAAAACATTTGCCAAAGCAATAGCAAATAGACACCAGAAAATAATAACACCTCTCAGCCACACTGACAAGACTGCCTTTATTCCCAACAGATGTATTCAGAACAACATTAGGCAATTACACGTATGTATTCTAGAGCTGCCCAGAAATCACCCATTTTTGTCAGAAGGTCAGAGAAGCACTAGGCCAGATATCTCGGCATACTCCCCCTCTGGAGATGAGGTTCCTAGTGTTTGGTTTCACCCATCATGGCTTAAGACAAAAAACCTTGGATAGCTATACCAAGTATTGATCAGTGTGGCTGCAAAGGCTATCATTTGGCAATTGGATGGTTGCAACACCCTCATCCTTAGATGGCTGGACAACCATTTGTAAACATACACAGGCAACGGTGGGACTGCTTGTTCAATTGCAACTGAAACAGGAATGGCACATGATCAGATGGCTTCCTTTCATGCAGTTCATAGAGAGTAGAACTGGCTGTTCAGTCCCAGATCAGATGGCAGGGTTGAGTAAACATACCTACCCCTTTTGCAAGTTGCTAAGAATCTCACATCTGTTTGTTGCTACGGGATGATTTCCCAAACCAAGGATGGAAAACATGATCAGCTGTACCCTCTACTTAGAGCCCCCCCACTCCACAATTTGGGCTAAATATGTATGATGAAATCACTTGTAACACTTAGCTGCTGAAACCACCAATTGTTTTAGTGTTACTTGCCTGTATCTATCCTTTTTCCCTGACCCCCTGTCCTTGTTCTGCCCCATCCTCATCGTATTTTTTGGTAGGGCTTTACTGTACATTCATGGATATTTCCTTTATCATACTGTGGATACACCTGTCAAATGTCTTGTGATTAATAGTATATTGTCATGTCATTTATGTATTGTTCTCAAAACTTTTTAATAAATGTTTATTGCAAAAACAAAATTGCAAACTGATTCACAAAGGCAAAATTGTTGACTTTGCCAGCAAATTAAAACTTCATAACATCTTTTCTATTTAGGACTACCCTCTGGTGCTGTCATCTGAACAATTTTTCACCAACCTTGTTATTTAACTCCTCACCCCCAGGTCCACCAGCTTCTTCAATTTCAATTTTATTCCTAGAGAAAGACCTTTTGGCACAAGTGCCTATTTTCAAAGGTGACCCAGTCAGACAGTAAAACATCATATGATACATCAACAAAATATACAGTATAAAAATACTTTTTCAGATATAGTAAATGAACATCAAATACAAAACTATTTAAAACATTTACATGTTGCAGTATCGTTCAAATATGATTTTAAACCACATTTAAAGTGCCCTATTTGCCTGCTATTTGTGATATTCACAGGGTACAAGTGCCATACCTTAATTGCCCTATATCTAAAGAACAACTATCCCAATTTTGCTCTGCAGCTGGGAATATCCAATTGCGCACTGCATGGAGATGGTCTCATATAAATTCAGATACTTAACATCATGTGAAAGTGCCCAATAGTTTGACAATGCAGTATTTTCCATCAATAAATCCTTTTATAATATCTTATTCAGTGATCCAATGGGAGCCATCCCAGCTAATCATAGAGATTACAATGGTGAACATTCCTTTTGGCGTCCAAAAAAAATCTACACTCCCTATTGTAGGGTACTCGCAGTCTAACTAGCACACTGTCCACAGCCAAAGCATAAACCAGTAAACCATAGTCAATGATTGAAAGCAATAATCTCTGAGCAACCAATTTTCATAAATTCATACTGAAATTTCTTTTATTTTAGTACAATTACAAGCTTGTATTTATTTTTTGACCACATACTCTATATGCTTTGCATCGGGCAGTGTACAATCGAGAAGGATTCCAAGATATTTAAAATACTGTGCTTGCTCCAAAACTACTCCAGGGGATGTTTTAATCTCCAATTGGTCTACATTTTCCAGTTGTTTAGAGCTGCAAAATAACATTGATTTGTTTTTGTTTGTTTATTTATTTGTTTGTTTGTTTGTATTCATTACTAATTTACTATCAATGAACAAATCATGTACTCTAATAAAATCCTCTTGGAGTAATTTTGCAAGGCCAGAGACAGTTTTCCCCCTCATTGCCAGGACTGTATCATCAGCATAAAGGATGACTTTGCAGTCCTGGCAAACATAAGGAAGTCAATTTAAAAATAAATTAAAAAGTAGTGGTCCCAATATGGACCCTATGGGACCCCTATACTGACAGGCCTAAGGGAAGCCATAACACTGTTCACACTCTGCATTCTGTTTGTCAAAAAATTCTGTAGCCATTTACATGCATTTTGTGATAAGCCAAGATTAAACAGTCTCATAACAAGCATTTCATGATTAACTATATTGAATACTTTGGCTAGATCAATATAGACCATCTCAGCCATGTCTCCAATATCAAAGGCACCACTCAAAAAATCTGTATATTCAAATGGAGCTTTAATCATATTATGCTTCTGTCAGAACCCATGCTGAGTTTCTGTTAGACTATTTCTATCATCCACATAATTCATTAGTTGGTCATAAACAATTCTCTCTAGTACCTTGGATAATGGAGACAGGACTGAGATTGGCCTATAGTTGCTTGTGCTTGTAGCATCACCCCCTTTATATATTGGGACTACCATGGCTTGTTTCCAAAGTTCAGTGACTTCCTGTGTGCATAAGGAACATTTTAATATTTTTATTATTGGAACCACCACTTCATTAACAGTTAATTGTAGTAATTTAATGTTAGCACCATTGCATCCCATTCTGGTTTTAATGTTCATCTTGTTAAAATATTTTATTGTTTCCTTTCTGGTTACCTTCTTAAAATAGAATTTCCTCTCTACAGATCATGCACCTTAATTTGTTATGGTCCCAGTTATAGTAGTATTTGGCACTAATGCAGGCATTAAACTGAAAAAACTTTTAAACTCATTTGCCATATCTAATATTTCCATAAGTAAGTCATAATTTTTATGGAACATTTTTGGTCCCTTTTTTTAATTCCTTCCTAGGACTTTGTCTGTGCTGTTCCAAAATTTATCAAGGTTTGATGCCTCCTCCCTTTGTTTATTCCAAAAATATTCTGCTTTAGCTGTCCAAATTGACAGTTCGCATTTATCCAGCAGTTACTTTTAAGCAATTTTGCCCTTATTTGACAAACTTTTTCTAAAATGTTACCACATGTTGTTCCTATCTCTTGGTTACTCCCTGACTTGTCCTCTTATCCAGTTATTTGCCACACCTTTTTTTTCTGATTGTTCTTATTGGAGCAAACTTTTCACAAATTTGATTAAAACTATAAAATAGTTCGGGGCAAGATCCACTGTAGGAATACTATCCAAAAAAGACCAATTAGCCTCATTTAACATTTTAGCTTAGGGATCTCCTTATTTTTATTACTTCTGGTTCTGGTCTTTCCACCTTAGTTGACCAGCAGCATGAAATTGGAGCACGGTCACTAAGATCATCTGGAAGGACTTCTACTCTCTTCTTTTTTAAAATTAAACTTTATTAAAGAATCAAGAAAAAACTCACACCATCACAAATTAAAGAAATGTGGACCTGAAAGTAGAAGCTAGGACAGGAAATAAAATGTTTTAATATAACTTTAAAAGTACAAAGCATAAAGATGAATCTAGTTTTTATCAATATTTCAAGTGTAACCTTTAATCATGAAACATATATCAATCAATCAACCATAGCAAGCCAGGATCTCTAAAACATCCATCCCCTCCCTTTCCACCATGAAATGAAAAGGCAACCATCTACTGTGGAAGTGTTCTTTCTGCAGTCTAAGCAATGCCGTCACACACTCCATAATTAAAATACACTGACAATCACATATCTTCTGCAGGTATTGACTGGGTAAGCTATAATTGTGTTACAGTCTTCAAGGCCGCTGCAACCAAAATATTTAATAAATATTTGGGTCCTTCCCCTTCAATGTTGCTGGGGGCAGGCCTATCACCCAAACCTGAAACTGAAATGGTATAACCAAACATAACATTCGGCCCACCAACGTTGCCACCATCCTCTAATATATCTGAATATGGGGGCATTCCCAAAATATATGTGTCTGAGTACCAATCATCCCACACCCCCACCAGCACAAGTCAGAACAGACATGCCCATAATGTTTAACTATAACTGTTGTGTGAAAAAATCTGACAACTGCTTGCCAATGAAATTCCCTCCAAGAGGGCGAAGCTGTAGTGTTATGAATACTTAGCCAAATGTGACACTAATCTGTAGTCACTAGGGAAAGTCCTGCATCCTCATCCCATTTTTGTTTAACTGAAATAAGAAAGTCTGGTTCCAGATCTCTAAGTCATTTATACAGCTTAGAGATAAGCCCCTTCCTATTCAGGTGCATACTCAGAGTTAATAAGAGAGATCTTAAGGGGTTGAGTTCCAACCTAAACATTTCAACCCTTGAAGAGTCAAGCAAATAATGTCAGATTTGAAAATAATGGAAACGTCTGAAGAGGATAAACCAAAATCTACCCTGAGCTGGGCAAAAGGTTAAAATCTACCTTGAGCTGGGCAAAAGATTTAAAGATATCCCCGTCAAAAAACTATGATACACGCTTAAGGCCTCAACTGGCCCAGTGCCAAAAACCAGTGTCAAAATGGACAGGGAAAAAGTCCAAACAGGAACAAAGAGTGGTCTGGCTACAAATGTTTAACCTTAACTGAAGGGCCTTACCAACTTCCCACCAAACCTTAATAGTAAGTGCCGTCCAAGGGTTCTTAACTTTCAAAAATTGAAAACAGTTCTTGTCCATAAAGAAAATATCACACAGTTTTAAAGGAAATAATGAAACTGACTCTAGAACCAGCCATCTGGGAGGGTCCTGATCAACAATATCAGTAATAAAATACTGAAGTTGTGCAGCCCAATAGTACCTGTATGTTTTAAAATCAGGAACCACAAGACCTCCTTTAAGTTTTGGCATCATTAAAACCGACCACCTAATTCTTGGATGTTCCCCCCTCCAAACAAATTTAGATAATGTCCATTGTAGAGAATGCCAAAAAGCCTCTGGGACAGGCAGAGGAAAAGTAGAAATAAGAAACAAAAAATGGGAAGAATATTCATCCTAATAGTTTCCACTCTTCCTGCCACCAACAATGAGAGTTATTTCCAGTTAAGACAATCTGTTTAAATACCTTTCCATAGTTAGTGGCAAAGAGAGTGGAAAATTTCCATGGAATCCATATGCCCAAATATCTAAATCCTTGAGATACTTGCTTAAACCCCACATGTTATAAGAGACGCCCACTGACACAGGCCCCAAAAATAAAATTTCCATCTTTGTTTCAATAACTTTAAAACCAGAGACCCAGACATATTTAGCTAACTTATTTTTAACCACTGAAAGGGTACAAGAGACTTCTACTCTCTTCATGTGAGCACAGTTAGAAGCCAATATCCAATCTATTAATGTTCCAGTGTCTGGTTTATAGCTAACGCTTGCTATATCCTTCACCAATTGTGTTAAATTTATTGCTGCTATTGTATCCCTCACTTTATTATTTGTCTTCTCTTTTTGCATCATTGTTAAAGTCTTCCATAAAAAGATTTTTCATGGTTAGTATTCAGTTGGGCCATATAATCAATAAAATAATCAAACCCATCTTCACTACACTTCGGAGGGATACATACAGCACCAATAATTATTTTTTCTTCCCTCCTGCAGTTAGACATATAGCAATAATGTCACATTCAATAATGTAGCCTACAAAATCAGTTTTCGCTACCAAATTATCTTTAAAATAAATTTTACATCCCCTTCCTTCTTTCCCATTGTATCCGATCTAAGCAGTGAATAGCCATGCATTAACCCAGCATTATCCTCCATCTTAGGGGTCAGCCAGGTTTCAGTTAAAGTAATAATATCTGGCTTCAGCTCATCAACCCAGGCACTAAATCCAGTAAATATAGGCAACAAACTACCTATGTTTAGATGTCCTATACAGTATATAGACCATATTTTCTGCAACCCTCTTTGTGTAAACTATCCATTGGACCAAGGTTAACATGGAGGATAATGGATGGGAACCAGTTAATAACAACATTGTGTTCCCATTGAGAGATCATCATAACAGTAAACTTTAAGAGCGAAGCTCGAGAGGTTTACAGTTGGCATGATGATCTTGAGATGGAAACATGTGTTGTTGTTAACTGGTGCCCATCCTTTATCTTTTATAGTGTATGGGTACCAGTTAAAACAAATTTGTCCTTACTTTTCTATTTTTTCTTCATAGTGCTGCTCTCGGTCTGGGACAGCTCTCACCACCACAGCCATTCATCTGGAGCCCCATGTTCAAGAGACATGCATGTGCAGTGCTGTTTGCATTGTTATGGTATCAATGAGACATACTCAAGAAGTTATAACAACCTCTTGACATCACATCAATACCATAACAAGGATAGAAATTCATTGAATTCCATCCTTAACAATGTCCTCCCATACATTGTATGGATATTATCAGACAATATCAAAAGTAAGTTTATCAGCATATGCACCCTAAACCTCTGCATTAATTTCTGTTTTTTTCTAATCAAATAGTATTGAGCTCTTTATATTCTACATTCTTTATTGGTAACCTTAAAACTTCACTACTATTCAGATAAGATAATGTTACTATATTTCTTAAACAGCCATCCATCTGGTACAGTGTTAAAGGCTTAACTTAAATCAAGGTACGGTATGTCAGCTGTTTCTCTCTAGTTCATCACCTTTTCACCCAAATAAAGAAGTCAATTAGGTTCATTTGGCATAATCTCTGCCCTGTAAATCCATGCTGTCTGACATCCTGAAATCTGCCACCTCCCCTTTATTAGGGTATCTAACATCTTCCCCACAATGGACGTTAAAATAACAGATCTGTAGTTCCAAGGGTTAATCTCTACTTCTGCTGTTGTGCAGGAGAACTACACTTGCCATCCTCCAGTCCCTAAGTACTAGCCCTGTTTCCAAAGAGCTGTTAAAAAAACTTAGCCAGTGGTATAGCTAGGACTCATTCCCTCTCCTTTAGCATCCAAGGATGCAGCCCATCCAGGCCCATGGACTTGTCCTCCTTTGGTGCATTCAGTTGCTTCAGCACCCTTTACTCTGAGATCGGAACATCGCTAAAATCCCCACCCCTTTCCCCCTCACCATAACTATACAATCAGGTAAGGGTAATTTATCTTCCACAGTAAATACCAAACAATAAGTATGATTCAGTATGTCTACCTTCCCTTTATCCTTCTCCTCCTTCTATCCTTCCCCTTTTTGCAGTCATCTGACTATTCCTTCTTTTGTTTTGAACTTCTCAAGTATTTAGCAACAGAGAATTATATCCCTCTTCCTCATTTCTTATGCTATTCTCAGTGCTGCATCAGATCTTGCGCTCCTCACAGCCTTGCTGGCCTCCTTCATCTTGCTTAGATATGGTACTGTACCTCTCTCATTCTGGCTGTTTTTATACTGAAGGCCTGTTTCTGCTTCTCAGCCTTTTATCTCCCATGTGAATCAGTAGTTTCCTGACCCTCTTGTTTTTCCCTGATACAGTGATTCATGACCTCAAATATAGCTTCCTTTATCACTGCCCATTTCTTTTCTACCCCCTTTACTGCCTTTACCTCTTTTAGCTTCTCTTGCAACAATCCCCTCATCCTACAAAAGTCCACTCTTTGGAAGTACAGGACTTTTTTCTGTTGACTTCTTTCTCTTTGCTTCTAATATGGTAGTAAATCACACTGACTGATAGTCACTGGTTCCTGAATACTGCACTGTAATGTTCCCAATAGTATCCCTGTTCAAACAGAACTAAGTTAAGGATGGCCCCTTCCCTTGCAGGCTCCCCCAACCTTTGGGTCAGGAATGCCTCCTGAAACACCTCTACCAATAGCTGATCCCTGCCACTTGCTGCAACTGGGATCTTCCAGTCCACATCTGGTATGATGAAATAATCCATTTTATTACATGCACCTCCTCCTCCTGTTTTACTGCCCTTTCAATTTCATCCCTTAGTTACCTGTCTACTACCTTTCTGCATGGTGTGGGTCTATATACCACTCCTAACCTGATGTTCCTCACCCATTTGGAACTACATGTACCAACACTGTCTCAGTGCACTTACCTTCCCTACTACCCCTGATCTTCATGACTTATGTCTGCCACCCCAGCTCTAGCCAAACAGCAAGCCACTCTTTTTTCCTTCTTTCCATACAGAAAACACTATAAACCTTACTATGGAGTCTCCTATTACAATTATACATCTTCCCTTCTCCATTGTTAATACTTTCTCCTTAGTTTGATTCTGTGTTTGGTCTCTGTGCATATGTTCATTCTGTAATACTTTAAGCTAGAGCTACACTACAAATTTGAATCTACCCAAGAATCAAACACCTTAAACTTTGGGTGTTCAATTCTTGTGGACTCTGATGAACCTTTTTGAAATACAGCAAGTTTTATGTTTGTCTGGCTCTCTTTGGACTGCCTATTGTAGACCAGTCAAATGGGGGAAATGGGTGAACTGCAGTTTGCACACTAAACAGTTAACCAAAAGTTGTCAGAGAGTCAGTCATGTGGTGTAAGTCTTGTTTTGGTGTAAGCTCATCACTTGAGTGCAGTAAGACAGCTCACTTGCATACTGGGCAAAGACGTAGCTTAGTTATGGTACTCACAATTTTAGCTAGTTTAGCTAGAAGAAATCTTCTATGAAGAACTTGAGTAAAAATATAAAGGCACCTGTGAAAAAGAGACAAAAAGGCTGAAAAGAAGATCACACAGGGGGAAGGAGGACAAAAGTGCAGTTTGTAACTGTCAGCCTATGCTGTTCACTGTCAGCTGTTGCAGCAAGCCTCTGAGACCAGAACCTATATTTGGACTGGGGGGAGTTTGCTTCTGATTGGGCCATGGGCAGCAGGGTGGATTGGCAGCCTGCCACTGCCCTACTGTACACAAAAAAAAACAAATGCTTCTCCTTTTTGTTTACTAGAACAGTAAGTACTGGACCAAAGGCATTTTTATGTATTCAGTGACTGTATTTTTGTATATTAAGCTGAGACCCCATGAATCCTAATGTTAGATTAGGGAAGGTCTGAGTAGTGGGTAGCAAGTGGGAATGGGCTGGCAGCCTGGTAGTGCTTAAGTGCCCACAACAAAAGAAAATACTTATTTTCCTTTTTGTTTAATAGAAGAATAAGTACTACACTGGAGTCTCCTTTGCTGATTCAGTGATTGTATTGCTGTAGATTAAGCATTGTAGATCCCTAGGCCTGGAGTTACATTAGGGAGGGACTGAGCAGTAAGCAGTAAGTGGGTATGAACTAACATCCTGCCAGAGCCCAGCTTCTAATAGTTGCCACTTCTGCGGTATTAACAACCCAAAATTAAAAATAAAATAAAGAAAAAACACAAGTCATGATATTTTTTTCCAGCTTCTTGACATTGCTGTAGCATTTGCATGTCTCAGCCTGAGCTGTGCTAGAGTAGTGTGATCTAGGCAGTGGGCAACAAGTGGTTGTAACCGCACAGCCTTCCTTTGCCTGACTGCTGCCATAGGGCACTTTTGTGGTATCAACCCCAAAAATAAAAAAAAAGGAAAAATAGAAATGATAATGTTTCCAATGTTCATATTTGCAGCTTCTTGACATTCCTATGTCATGTATGTAGAAAGTAGAAACGTTTATTTTTAAACAGGTAGTAATGGTAACACGTCATTGTGAAAGAATCCCATTTTTCAAGATGGATCTGTATCAAATTTCCATTCCATATTAAATACAATGACATAAGACTTACATCAATAGACATTAACACATAATTTAAAACACATCTATGTCTGTCTTAAACATGAACAAAATACAAATTCATACCCACATATTTTAACAATAGTCAAAACAAAGACTCTAGCCATTACATATACACTTCATTTTCAGATCATATCCAATCATATCCTTAAAATACTTACATTTTTGTATTTTCTGCTTTCCTACCTCAATAGGACCCCATAAATGAGCCACTTTATAGCCAAAAGTCATTTTTCCATATTTATTCATTAATTTAGGTATAACAAAAGACTTCCCCTCAGTCCTTCTAAGTTTATGTAGGTGTCCATTGGTAACATTTAACAGATTTTCTACTAGATACCCAGGGGATTGTTTATGGACCACACTGTGAATTAATTTAATCCATTTTAAATCCCCTTTCTGCTCTAAAAGGGGCCATTGTAATAAAGAGTACATATCACAATGGTGCATATGCCTATCACAGTTTAATATAAATCTAGCCAAATTGTTATATAACACTCTTACCAATTTTAATTCAGATTTATTAGCCATGCCATATATATGGCTACCATAATCAATACATGGTATGACTAATAGATTTATAACATCCCTTCTCATTTTTGGATTCATACAGTACCTAGACCTCCGGAAAGCACAGAGCTTATTATTCATTTTATGTATCAATTCCTTAATATGAACATCAAATTTTAGATTTTGGTCCATATAAACCCCCAGGTATTTATAAGATTCAACCTGTGTCAAAGTTTCATTACTACCTGTTTTTATAAACAGTTTATATCAATTTAAATATTCATTCCCTTTAGATGTGAATATCATAGTGTTTTTTTTTATTATTATTTAGAACCAGCTTTGACCTCCTCAGCCAGGTTTCCAGAATACTAAAATCTCTTTGAAGATGTTGTTCCACCTCCAGTAAAGTTTTCCCACTTGTCAACAAAACAGTATCATCTGCATACATTCGTAAAGCCGAATAATTTACTACTTTAGGAGCATCATTCCCATACATTATAAACATCAAAGGGCCCAAAATCAAACCTCGAGGGACTCCTGTTTTAATAAACCCTGAATTTGAGAGAGCATCTTCAACCTGAACTTGCTGCTTCCTATTTGTTAGATATGACTGAAACCAAGGAAGGGTTTCGTTGTCAATCCCCAAGCTCTACATTCTTTCATATAAAATGTTGTGATCAATGGTGTCAAAGGCCTTGGACAGATCCATGAACACCATGCCCACCAATTCACCTTCATTTAGTTTGGAGGCTACAATGTCAACCAAATCAGCGAGCGCGTAGTCCGTGGAATGGTCCCTTCGGAAACCCAACTGATAGCTGGACGGGAGAAAATTCTCTTCCAGAAAGTTACTCAGCTGCTTTTGAGCTAATCTCTCCAAGACTTTTGATACCACAGACAACAATGAAATAGGTCTATAATTTGTTGGTTCTCCCTTAGAGCCATCTTTGTATATCGGGATAACCTTTGCTCATTTCCCACATAGTCAGGAAACTTCTATTTAATAGGCTCCAATTAAAAAGTGTTGTTAATATTGGAGCTGTAACCTCTAGGGAATCTTTTAAAAATCTGTTTTCTATCATATCCAACCCAAGTGCTGTATTTACTTTAAGTTTTCTTAATTCTTCCTTTACCTCTCTACAGGTAATTCCTCTGAATCTAAATTTTTTCCCCAAACTGTGCTGTTGTTCCCTTGCTCCATTTCCCTCAGGACATCCATGAGGAATTTCGATATCTGGGAGAGTAATAAAATAGGTATTTAGTCTCTCTGCTGAATCTGAAGATGACAACAATATATCATTTTCCATAATTTGAATAGGTTGCTTATTTACAACTGGGTGCTGAAAAGATTGTATCAAATGCCAATATTTTTTCAGCTGTATACATTGTTCAACCTTAGTCATGTAATATTTTTTTAATTTTTTGCTAATCTAATATTACGTTTAAGTAAATTTCATTCTTTTTTAAATTTCTCCCAGTCATTTGTTTCCAAAGTTTTGTTTGCTGTTCTCCATAACCTATTTTTATACCGAATATTATGTTTTATTTTGTCTGTAATCCAGAGAACATTTATTTCTCTATTTGTTTTAACTTTGACAGGGGCAATTTCATTACATGCCTGTATGAACAAAAAAGTAAATTTTTCTATAGCCCAGTCCAGTTCAGGTATTAAAAATATACTGTCCCATCTAACATTCCTCAATTTATACAAAGAAAGCCTTTTCATTATATTTTCTCATATTTTGCAACCTTATTTGACTATTAATCTGAAATATTTTTTTAAAACCATCCACCCCCCATGAACAATCAATAGAACAGTGGTCCCCAAATATAGGTTGCTTTACAGCTATAGATGTTACCTGGATTCCCTCAGAGGTAAACAGAAGATCCAAAATGTTCCCCTCACTCACAAAAGAAGTTTTCCTAGTAGTAAGGGCAACATTCTGGTTCAGATTTAATAGGGCCAAGCTATTCTGCAAAGCATTTCCCCCTCAGCTTATTCCATGCAGCATTGAAATCACCCACTAACAACAATTCAGAACCATAAGAATGTGAGTGTAACAAATGGGTCAATTTATCAAAATCTGTAGTTTTAACCTTTGGGGGTAAGTAAATTAATCCCAAGACTAAGTTCAAATCTTTAACTTTCAGGAGAATACATTCAATCAAACCTAGTTCACCCATGAACAAAACATTTACTTGTCCAAAATCCCATTTAAGATATAATAACAACCCCCTTCTCTTCCCCTCCCTATCACTTCTATACAATTCATACCCTTGTAACCCCAATTCCTCATCTCTAATTTTTGGGGTCAACCAAGTTTCAGTTAAAGCTATAATATTTGGATTTTCTATGGTCTCCCAAACCCTCAGCATGTCTATCTTATTTTTCAAGCTTCTAGCATTATCATATATTAATTTACAGGAAGGGGGGGAGCAGCCCAGAGTTTGTTTCTATGTCCCCTCCCATTATCAAGATCAAATATATATTTGTTTGTTTATCTAAACATTTAAAATGCATTGTTAATTTAAAAGGCCCAACACTGAAAACAGATTCCCTCACCGGAGAGAAAGGGTTACATCTTTTTGATCTATTTGGGGACAATTTGTCCTCCTGCATTTCCTTCCATTGGTGCCTTAGACTTGTTTTTAAGGCTAGGTTCTCAGTATTCTGTTCTTTGACTTCACTTAAAAAGACAGGACATAGTGTCAAATATAAAGCAAACCAATACACCCAAATATTAAGAATATCCATTTTTATGGTTTTAAATTTAAAAAACAAAACCTAAACTTAAAAATTTTAAACTTAGTTAATTTCCTGAGTTCCCTTTAAAATCTAAAGAAGAGAAAGCTAGTTTTATACAGAACTAATCTCTTACCCCAAACTTAATATTCAGGGCTCCAATTCAGCAAAAGACAAGCGTTCTTCTCCTAACTCTGTTTCTCTTCCGAGTGGCGCTTGCACCACTCATGCTCATGCCACTGCGCTTGCACAGTAGCAGTGCGATCTTTAAACCTGTGGGCTGCCCCTCCTCCTGCTGCATTGCAAAGCAGCTCCACACCCGCCCTCTCACAACTGATGCAAATCACTTAGGGTAAAATTTGCAGACAGGAGAAGCACTGGCACAGTCTAGACTCAGGATAGTGCTATATTAATAAAAACACAGCACAAATGTTCATGCAGCTCTTACTTGCAGCAGTTCTTATTACCAGAAGCATACCAGAACATGAAGCAGTAGCAGCGCAGTCTTTAAACCTGTGGGCTGCCCCTCCTCCTGCTGCATTGCAAAGCAGCTCCACACCCGCCCTCTCACAGCTGATGCGAGTCACTTAGGGAGAAATTTGCAGACAGGAGAAGCACCAGCACAGTCTAGACTCAGGATAGTGCTATATTAATAAAAACACAGCAGAAATGTTCATGCAGCTCTTGCTTGCAGCAGTTCTTATTTATTTATTTAGTTTTTGTTGACCAGGTAAGTGCACTAGACAAATCCTGGCTATTTTCAGGCACGACTCGGGGGAAGGGGATACAGATGAATGCCAACTGACCTTGAACCAGATTAAACTGTTGGTGGTATTTTTTAGTGAATGAGGGAAATATGGCCAGGACACCGGGGAAATTCCTCTATTCTTTTCAATAAGTGCCATGGGATCTTTAACATCCACCTGAACTACCACCAATCCAGGCAGATGGGACCTCGATTTAACGTCTCATCTGAAAGACGGCACCTCAGAAGTGCAGCACCCCTCTCATGCTGCACTACAGTGTCAGTACTGGGATATTAACCCAAGTGCCAGATGTGGGAACTGAACCCACAGCCCTCTGATCTCCCAGCCTCAGAGGCGAGTGTGCTACCTACTGAGCCACTGACACTGCTATTACTGCTATTATTACCAGAAGCGTACCTGAACATGAAGCAGTAGCAGCGCGATCTTTAAACCTGTGGGCTGCCCCTTCTCCTGCTGCATATGTGTGGCAGCCTGAGCTGTGCTAGGGTGGTGTGATCTGAGCAATGGGCAGGACATGGGTGTGAGCTAGCAGCTTGCCTGTGCCCAATATTTGCTAGTTGGCTCCTCTGTGGATCAACCCCAACAAAAATAAAACAAATGACACAAAATATACAAATTAATTACATTTTTTCCCATCTTCATGTTTGCAGCTTCCTGATGTTCCTGTAGCATTTCTGTGTGTCTGCCCAAGCTGTGCTAGGGTAGTGTGATCCAGGTAGTGAGCAGAAAGTGGGTATAAGCTAACAACCTGCCTGTGGATGGCCACTGCCAGTTGATATTTTGAGGCTTCAACCCTAAAAATATAGAAAGAAACAAGTATTTGTGTGTGTACCTGCTATAGGCAATACAGCAGCAGAGAGGGCAAGAAGATGAGTGCACGGTGGAATTATCCAGAAGCAGCAAAGAAAAAACAAAGCAGAGTGGGGTTAGCCAGAGTCCCTCAGCCTCAACAGGAAGTGGAAGTGTGGAAACTGTTAGAACAGTTCATAAAGCATCACACATTGTAAGAACTACTCATAGCAGCACTGCAAGGGTCATGATTCAAGCAATAAATGCACAGAGAAGCAAAAGGAAAGAACGGTTGGCACAGGCACTGGCAGTGTAGAGAGTAGCAATGGGATTTGGGGGAGCCTAGGGACAAGAGGTATGTTCCCTTATAAACATGTTAGCAGCAACTGTTCTAGTGAAGAGGAGGGGGAACACACAGAAGTTGGACATGGGGCAGGGGCATGTAAGAGATGATAAAAAAACAGACTGCAGTTATCAAAAGAAAAAGAAGAAAGAGGCCCTAAAAATGCATGGGAGAAAACAAGCATGCAAAAACCAGCAGAGAAAGGCACACAAAACAGAAGTATTTCCTCGGGGTTAGGACACATGGTAAAAGCAGAAGACGGACTGCTCACTGAAACAGATTAACTAATGGAGATGTATGTGAAAGAAGCAAATCACAGTAGCCAACCACATAGCCAACAGCAGAATGTACCACTAGGAAATACCAATCCGGTGATGTAAGAAGTGTGGGATTTCTTTAGAGTGGACAAAAAAATCATGAACATATGTAATGTGCCTAACATGTAAAGACAAAATTAGTCAGGATAAGCTGGGAAAAGGGCTGGAAACATTTAACATTAAAAGTCATTTGTTAAGTCACTCAGGTCTCAGTATGAGAATGAGTGCCAGTTTGTGACTTTAGCAGCAGCAGCAGCAGCAGCACTAGCAGGCAGTGAAGATGAAGATGACGATGATGATGGTGATGGATAGGGGAGGAGACTGTTGGTAGTTCAGCAGAAGAGGAAGGAAACCATTCAAGTGGCAGTCGAAGCCCAGCTCCATCATCTTCCATTCATTGGTTCTTTAGACCATTGACTCCCACACCTCCAAGAGTCCACAAATCTCCACTTCCACCCACTGGGGCAATAAAAGAGGAAGCTGGCCATCTGGCACACCCAAAAAAGACGAGTCAACTATCACTAGTAGAAGCTATGGAAATAAGCCAGAAATATAAAGTCAACAGACCCAAGGCCAGAAAGTTAACAAAAGTTATTGTGGAAATGCTAGCCACTGACTTGCTACCATTCTCCTTTGTGGGCAATACAGACTTTTTATTGCTAAAGCAAGTTGTAGTGCCAATGTAATAAATGCCCATACATACTTCTCCACAGTGGCACTACCTAATTTATACCAGAGTGTTTACAAAACTGTGTCATATGCACTGAAAACAGCAGTCGTGCCAGCAGTTCACATCACTACTGACATGTGAATGAGTGGTCAGATCACTGAGTACATGTCAGTGACTTCCCATTGGGTAAATTTTCTTATTTCTTTATAATGTATGGTAAAATGTTATCTGGTAAAATCTTTCTTTTACCAGGCTTGTTATACCATCAATGTGATGTCACTTTGTTGTTAACCCATAGATAGTACGCCACTTTGATGGTATAACAACATGGATTGGGATTGCACATGCACCTTAAGTGATCCTGTGGTCTTTTCTGAACCGGCTGTGGCGGTGAGTGCTGGACCCAGTAGGGAGCGGCTGTGATGGAAAAAAACTTAGAGTAAGGATCAAAACTTTATTTCCCTCTGTATGTGAACCATACACCATAAAATATAATGTATGGGTCCACTATTGTTAAGAAAGCATGTGTGCCCATCTTGAGGTTGCCATGGCAGCCAAAACCTCTCAAGCTTCACTCTTGAGGATTAAATGGTCACCATGGCAACCTCTCAATGGGCACACACGCTCGTTAATGATAACGACCCATACATTATCCTCTATGTCTTTCTCCTCCCCTGGGTTAAATGGCAGCAGCAGCTGTAAGTCACCAGGGCCTTCCAACCTCTGAAAACAGGCAACTTTATGTGTCTGTGGCTTCAACAATGACCATTTGCAGAAAGCCTGCTAGACTGCTTTCTACAGAAGTTTGATGAGTGGTTGACGCATACACTAACCCCAAGTTTTATAGCATCAGATTTTGAAAAATATATAGTAAAAGCTATTGAAGATGGTGGCGATACACGTTCAATGCTTTGCTCACTGCAAAAATCTGGTAGATCAGGGAGTCCTAGATAAAGAAGCCACCATTGTGTAGACTAGTGTAGGTGTGGCCAAAAAGGTCTGGGGTCATTTTAGTCTATTAAGGCATAGGAACTGTTACACAGCATTTAGCAACAGAGCCACCTGCCCCATCCTGTCAGATCTGGAAAAAGGGATCTATCCTGCTTAGCTACTCTGTCAATCAAACCTTTCAATATTTTTCCTCACTCTATAGATTTCCTGTTCCACCTCCAGTAACCTGGAATTACTAACTGGCTCCCTTCGGAGTGTCATATTAAAAGCGTGTACCTATAGGAATCTAAAATGTGATCCTATGGAATCCCTAGTGCTGTTTGTATATCATCAAATTAGCTAAAACCCTCCCTGCCATATAAATCCCCCAAACATTGAATACCTCTCTCTTGCCATAACCAAAAACACAGGTCCTCCAAACCTGGCAAAAAGCCAGGATTTTGTGCCACTGGGACTAGAAGGGTTTGATCATTAGGTCCTCCCCATCGAGATTTGATTTTGTCCCATGCATCTAGAACCCACAGTACCAATGGTTGGGTTCTAGAGTCTGTGTGTAGGCCCTCCGGCCTCCATTGGTCAAGTATGCTAATAAGCATTCTGGACAGCCTTCCTTCTCCAGCCCTAACCAGCCGGCCTCCTTGCCTCTATTAACCCAATCCTGGACATATCTGTATTGTATGGCAAGGTAATATCCCTATATATTAGGAAAGCTCAAGCCTCCTTTCTCTAGGTCCCTTTTTTGGCCTGTTTAGACTCATTCTGGGATGCTTACCATTCCAGATAAAATTAGTGAAACCTCTCTCCAATTTTTTAAGATATTCCTTGGTTGGCCCATCAGGAGCATTTGCATAAAATATAATATTCTAGGAAGTACATTCATTTTTAGCAAATTTATGCAACTCAGACATGAGATAGGAAGAGCCTTCCATCTTTGTAGGTCTTTTAATATGGTCTGGAATAGTGGTGTGTAATTAAATTAAACAATTTGTCTGTTTTCCACCCAATATGTATCCCCAGATATGTAAGGTTCCCTGTCACCTTCTGTAGGCCCCATGTATTCTGTCCCTGATTTCCATTCCCTTGTCCTATACACATAAACTGAGATTTACTGAGGTTTAACTTGTATCCAAAGAAACCAGAAAAGGAGGTTAGGACTTCAAGTAGGGATGGCATTGTCTCATCCAGTTCCATCACAAAGGTAATCAAATCATCAGCATATAGTGTGAGTTTATGCTGGTGCCCTTCCCCATCCTGGATTCCCCTGATGTGCACTTCTTCTCTTATTGTAATTGCCAATGGCTCAATAGCCAAAGCAAATAAGAGAGGGGAGAGGGGGGCAGCCCTGCCTTGTCCCACGGAAGAGGCTATATTCCTCTGACGTAGCTTCGTTTACCCACACATGTGCCACTGGGTTGTCATATAGTATGCCCACAAGGTCTATAAACCCATCTCCCAAGTCAAATCTCTTTAATGCTTCAAATATATAGGGCCATTCTATTCTGTCAAACACCTTCTCAGAGTCCATGAACATTACTAAAGCCTGACCAGGGTGCCGAGATCCCCACCATACCACATTTAGGAGTCATCTCACATTGTGATAAGACAATCTACCCTGGACGAGCCCTATCTGGTCTACATGTACAATGGTCAGTAGTACTCCCTCTAATCTTTTCACCGTCACCTTGGCCATTATCTTACTATCACAATTTAGTAGGGATATGGGTCTATAGGAAGAACGTTCTTGTGCATTTTTAACAGGCTCAGAAATAATCCAAATGTTGGCTGTGCAACAAGTACCAGGGAGCCCCCTATCCCCTCTTGCCTCCTCCATTAAATCTCACAAAGATCTAGCCAGAGCCCTTTTCAACACTTTATAATATTCAGTGGCAAAGCCATCTGGGCCCCCTGTTTTTCCATTGGTAAGGCTGCTAATAGCTTTAACTATTTCTTCTGGAGTCACAGATGCTCCCAACATTTCTCTATGTTCTTCTGACAACTGTAGGATGGTAATCCCATCTAAGAATCTTTTAACTTGCTGGTCTGTCCCCTGACATTCAGCTGTATATAATTCCTGATAAAATGCTCTGAATCTTTGTCAAATCAGAGAATTTTCATTTATTAGCTGCCCATATTTGTTTTTAATAGTGTCCACATGCCCAGCTACTTTTCCTCCCTTCATCAGCCTCACTAAGAGGGGTACAGGTTTATTGCCCCACTTGTACATTCACTGTCTAGTGAATAAGAGTTTTGACTTGGCCTCCTCAGCTGGTAATAAATTGAGTGCTTCCTGGGCCACCAGAACATTTCTTTCATCTTCATTACTACAAATATCTGCCACTCTGCATTCCAGTTCTTTTGTTTTAGTTTTTAGTTCCACTAAAGCAGTCCAATTTTTAGCAATTTGTCAAGCACTGTCATGCCCAATGGTGATTTTGTTTCTTCATTTTGGGGGCAAGAATTAGTTTCTACTTGCACACCTACAAATAAGATAAAGATAATCCCCCCCCCCTTTTGCTAGAAAATGTTTAGGTCTAAAGTTATTTATTTGCTCCTTAGTCGAAAACAAACTCTGAGCCAGTATCTTCCTCTTCAGAAGACACAAACATTCCTGGTATGCTCATAAAGCATAACAAATCAGTCATATCAATATAAGTAGCATTGTTTCAAAGAATTTGGAACTACTATACAAGTCTCTGTGCAGCTCTGCAACTCTGATATTATTGTCATTTGTGAAACTTGAGACCCTCCGTTCTGGATTGTGAGATTAACATTCCCCATTGAATAATTTTTACAAAAGATAGAATTAAAAAACAAGCATTTGTCAATGATAAACATTTGCCACTTGCATTCCTGCTGTAGCAGGTCTTGCTTGTACACATTTTTACTATGTATTTACCCAGGATAGACCAGATCAGATGCAATATCTAATTTTCAGTGGTGTCATGCACTTTACATATTTTTAGATTGTATTTGCCCAGGAGAGGCCAGTTGAGAGGCAGTATCTAATTTTCAGTGGGCTCCTGCATTTTGACCCCAAATCTCCAACAGCTTTTTTATGACCTGACATTATGATCAAGACAGGTGCAATTTTTTAAATCCCATCTGAAAGTTAATTTTGCAGCGTGACTGCAAAAACAAGTTTCTGAGGGGATTCAAAAAATTACACCTGTCATGTTCAGGAAGTGGGGTAACACAAGGACTATGTTGAATATTGGGGGCCAAAATCTGCAAAAAATAAAGTTATGAGTAAACATTTGAACAATTCAACATTTCTTCATAACTTAGTTTTTTTTTCATATTTGGACCCCAAATTTTCAACTTAGTCTTTTTATGATCACTCATTCTGAATATGATAGGTATCATTTATAAAATAGTGGTTAAAACATCTTTTCATGCCACAAGTATAAAAGTGTAACTTGGCCAGGACTTGAAAAATAACAGCTGTCATGTTCATGAGGTGGTGTGAAAAACTGGCTATGTTGAAAATCTGGGGTTGAAATATTGAAAATCACCAAAGTTATGAGCATGCATTGAACATTTTTAATGTACACTAATAACTTTGTTGTTTTTTAATTTTTTACCCCACATTTTCAACATAGCCTTCTTATATCCCCACCTCATGAAAAAGGGCAGAGAAAATGTTCAAATCCTGCCCCAAAGATGATTTTGTGCCACAAGAGTGAAAACACATTTTGGGCAGGATTTGAAAAATGACAGTTGTCATGTTCATGTGGTGGTGTGAAACAATGGTTATGCTGAAAATTAGGGGTTAAAATATCAGAAATTACCAAAGTTATAAGCATGCATTGAAAAATGTATGCTAAATAACTTTGCTTATATTTTCTCTTCAGATTTTCAACATAGCCTTCTTATGACCCCACCTCATGAACAAGGGTGGAGAAAATATTCAAATCCTGCCCAAAAGGTGATTTTTTGCAATAACCACAAAATCACCTTTTGGGATGGATCTGCATAATTTCACCACCCATGTTCATGAGGTGGGGTCCCAAAAAGACCATGTTGAAAATTTGGGGAAAGAATATTAAAAACAGACCAAGTTCAAAACCCATTGAAATACATTGGACCGCATATCTGAATTTCTTAGTTCCCACTCTGGCGTTGAAGAGTGAAGACACGTCTCCGATACAGAGAGGATTAAGGCACTGGAACCCAAGTTGGTAAATAAGGGGTGTGGGTGGTGGGTGCTGAATGAGAAGGTCTGTTGGGAGGAGGGTAATGGTGGCGGTGAGTCAGCGGCAGCAACAGACATCAATAGACTTTTTTTCTTTTTTACTGGGTGTATTAAAAAAATACTACAAGGGATGTTTTTCTTTATTTCAGGTACCAACACTGGGGAATGGCACCTCAGTGTTGGTTTAACCTCTAGAGGCAAGGGAAGCTAGAGTGAAGTGGGAGGAATACTTGGCAGAGAGTGGGAATACAGGAACTAAAAAAAGAATAATACAAAGACTATGAGGGATGGTTTCCTTTATTTCAGGTACTGGCACTGGTGATTGGGCACCCCAGTGTCAGTATTACATTTGGTGGCCCTGGGGGTGAGCTCCCCGGTGGAAATGGATGGGCATGAGGGTATTAGCTGGCACTGGGGATTGGGCACCCCAGTGTCAGAAAATTAAGAAGGAAGGGGGAAGCGATGAGAGGTGGGATACTTGGCAATGGGATTTGTTTTTTGTTGATTGAAAGGACCACATCAGACTGATCATGGTGCTGATCAGCTCAGCTTGCTGGGTGGCATTATGCAGATCAAAGGAAAGAGCTGCCTTATGATTCAGGCACTATTTCTCTTTGATCTACACAAATTTTCCATCCAGCACAACCAGAAGAATGTCATTATCAGCCTGGCTGATGATTGGTCTGACACTGTTGAGCCCCTTGCAAACTGTACTGGACAGACAGTGATATGCCTCTTAAAACCCACTATCATATCAATATGCGCCTGTTGAGCAAGGACAAACATAATGAGGGAAGTTATGTTTTATATGAAAGTAGAACTGAATTTTATTGTACTCAAATGGCAAACTAATGTTGCTTCTGACTGTAAATTGTTACCAGAGCAGGTATTTCTGCTTGTTGACTCTTGGCACAACTCCGTTCCTGCCCTGCAATTATTTCACAAGATTCACCATGGTTTATTGATAATCTTTGATATATGAAGTAGACTGGTCAGAGGTTACAGGGTAGGTAGTTCCGCTCTGCCTCTGAGTCAGTGGTGGGTGAAGTGGCCAAAATCCGCTACGCAAAGCAATTTGCGAATTAAGGCAGAATCCACGAAGTAATCCACAATGTGAAGTGGAGTACTTGGCATCATAATGAGGATCGCAAAGTCCATTGGAAACAATGACTTTGTGCTACTCCATCTTTCCTCAACCACTTTCACATAAATTTTTATGCAAAATACATTGAAATCAATGTACTTCGCATCACTTCGCCTTGTTGGTGAGCTCCAAGGTGAATTTTGCAGTGATTCATGGGATTGGAGGTCACATGGACTTTAGATTGTTCTGCACAGCCTCAGTTCTGTGTAGTGTGCGTGTAGTGATAGCTGGAGACAGTTTGTTGTCAGAGCTCCAAGATTCAAACCCTCTAAAAATCATTCAAAAAGCCTTTTTGAGCCATTTTTTTCCTCAAAGTTTAGTACATCGATTGTAGGAAACCCTCCTACGCTCCATATCATCAAGTGGTTATTGTTTGTGTGTGTCTATTTTGAATGTTAATTTAGAACAATCAGTCTGTGTAGTGACAGACTCTTGAAGTGTGCTTGGGGGAGGATGCATCTGTGGTGGAGGTAGATAAACTGGGAGAAAGGCAGTCTTTCTGTTTTGGTTATATTTTTCTTGTATAACTGTATTAATGTACCAACAGTAACATTTTCAGTAATATTTGACATTTTTCTGCTGATTGTTGTGGTGCAGTGGATAATTTCAGTTTGCCTAAAATATTTGGTTATATTTCTGAAGTTTTCAATTTGCTGCACATTACCTGTAATGTGTGTGTGTGTGTGTGTGTGTGTGCAATGCGTGCCATCAAATCAGACAAATTTTATTGTGCCACACAGTAATTGCAGCACTGTGAACCTGCTATCCACCTGCGTTATTTTGTTCTGCTTTGTGGTATCTTGGTAGTGGACTATTACTGCAGTGCACTGCTCCCTCCCACCCTAACCTCCAACTGGCAAAAGGTATTCTTTTCCAGATTGGGATTTGTGACTTGTGAGCACTTGTTAAGGTGTGGTTGTGCCTTTGCATCTACATCTCTTGAGTGTGCAGTGCAATCTTAATCTGTCTGTACACATACATCTGTTTAGTGCCCGTCTCTATCTGCAAGCCACAGCTGTTGTTTTTTGACTTCCCATCCACCCCAGACTTCATAAATCTAAATTTGTTTAGAATTTTCTTGGTGATTCCCAAAAATGCCTGCAAAGAGACATGCAAGCAAAGCTGTTACTGGCCATGGCACTGCTGCCAGTGGCAAGACTGACTGCAGATGTGGTAGTAAGCAGAAGTGCATACATGATGTCAGTAAAGGGATTTCTCCATCAATGTTTGCCATGTGCGTGTGACTCAAGGTAAAAACAGGAGTCATCTGGGCATGGGGAGCCAGCATACACATCTTAAGAACAGGCACATGACACTGTGGACTCAGCAACAGAGGGCAGCTAATGCCATAGTGGGGCATTCACCCTCATCATCAACCTTATCAAGCATGTTATCCCCTTCCATGAGTGTAAGACCAAGTAGCAATGTCTGTAGTAGCATTAAAATAACACTGGAGGATTACTACAGGCATGATGAGGAGGAGGATTATGATTTAGAAAACTTGTCAAATGGTGGTCAGAGTAGCAGCAGTAGTAGTGGTCTGTGCAGTATGTCTAGTGCAAGTGGTACATCAACCCCTGTGCTTAAAGCAGGGAAAATAATTTCATTTGTGAACTTGTCACCTGTGCACTTCTCTTCATCACACATCTGCACCCCATCCCCTAGCCATTCACAGCAGAGCACAGCCATTTGGCACACCCCATGCAAAATGTGCAACAACACGTCAGACCACATTGCAGAGTGTGTACTTGTGGTGGTTGTGATCTGTGGGGGCTGCCTGCAAATTCTCACTCTGCCTTTAAAGTGAAGTAAGCCAGAGTGAGCAACACAAAGTCATTATCACCATTATTACAAGGCAAAGTGGCGAAGTAGCAGTTTTCAGTGGGCACTTCGCGTAGCCTGAAATTAACACAAAGTGGGCTACTTCGCATCTATTTTGCTGGTGGAATTTAACTTCACTGCATCTCTACTCTGAGTCCAACAGACTTCACCTTATTTCCCATTATCAAGGATGTAAGAGGCAATCCCTGCCACGAAGAAAGATTTCTTCTCTGGAATCATCACAGCAGAGAAAGAAAGACCCATGACCCTCTTTTGAGTGGTTGATTCTATCCTCTACCCAGAATGCCTCACTTTTCTATCTGAAGCTTCTCTCAGTGAGTTTTGAATTCCTCTGGTGTGAATGCCATTTACAAGGTTTGGGACGTGCATCTAACAGAGCTCTCATCTGCTTGGACTGGACATTCAACTGACTGACAAAATATTATTCTCCTGATGCTTACCGGGATGTCTCTTACTACGTGTGTATAGGACCCCATTCCATCACACCTTGTACAGTTGGGATGCACTGAACTGGTTCTGATATTGGCAGAGGCAGTGAATGCTTCTTTAGCTGAGGGTATTTTTCTGGTGGTCCTCAAAAAGGCAATGGTGAGGTCCCTCTTGAAGAAGTCTTTACTAGATCTATCTGATTTCACCAATTATAGAACAATCGCTAATCTCCACTTGTTGGAGAAGATTATAGAGATGGTCTTTACACCACTGAGGGAGCACCTAGTGAGCTGTAATCTCTATGAACCATTGCAATTTGGGGTTTGCCCTTGACACAGCATGGAAACTGCCCTGGTGTGGGCATTTAATGATCTTCTCCAGTCAAGGGACCATGGGAGGCTATCTATTTTCACTCTATTTAATCTAACATAATCATTTAACATGGTATATCATTACGGACAGATAGATTGCCTTAGGGAGTACTCTGTGGCATTGTGTTGGAATGGTTCTGTTCCTTCCTTAGAGATTGCAAGCAGTCAAAATATCATGGAATAATTTAGATCTTCTTCTTAGCCAGTTGACAGAGACTTCCCTCAGGGGTCAGTCTTATCCCCATAGAAAAAGAATTTGTCAGCGAAAAAGGACCAGCAGGCCTATCCAGTCTGGCTTATTTTTCCCTACCTAGTCCAACATCACGAACCCTAATCAGTCACCGACGTCCCTTCCACCTCCTTTTCCTCTACTTGTTATACCCATGTGTTTATCCCATGCATGCTTGAAGCTCCCCACTATTTTTGCCCCACCACCTTCTCTGGCAGGCTGTATCAGGCATCCACCACCCTTTCTGTGAAGAAGTATTTCCTAGTTCGAGCTTCATTGCATGCCCCCAATGTTCTGGTGCTTTTCTTCCTCCTCCTCTGAAAGAGACTCCCCACCTGCACATTGTTCACCCCTGTGAGGTACTCATAGGTCTCAGTCATGACCCCTCTCAGTCTTCTCTCCTCTAGGAAGTACATGTTGAGATCCCACAGCGTCTCCCTATATGGCTTCTCATATAACCCCTCCACCATTCTGGGACCACTTCCATGCTGTCAATGTTCTTGCAGAGGTGTGGCCTCCAGAACTGGGCACAGTACTCTATGTGGGGTATCACTAGTGATAACAGCACCTCCCTCCTCCTGCTAGAAATCCTCCTCCCTGCGCACCCAGGCATCCCACTAGCTCTGTCTACTGCCTTGTCTCACAACCCTGGCACCTTGAAATAATCAGATATGATTACCTTGAGGTCACTTTCTTGCCTGGTGACTGTCAGTACACCCCATCTTGTACATAGCTCCCAGGTTTCCCATCCCTAGGTGCATGATATTGCACTTTTTGGTATTAAAACACAGTTACCATGCCCTAGACCACTCCTCTAGTTTCCCCAGACCCCTTTGTATTCTCTCAACCCCTATCTGAGTGTCTATTCTGTTGAAGATTTATGTGTCATCTGCAAACAGACACACCTTTCCCTCCAGTTCTTTAGCAATGTCACTTACAAAGTCACCAAAGATGACCGGTCCCAGTACTGATCCCTGTGGCACCACACTAGTCACTGTCCTGTCCCCCAAGTATCTGCTGTTTACCCCCACACTCTGTCTCCTATACTTTACCTAGATTGATACCCAGCTTACCACTTTTTCCCCAGCCCCCAGGCTGCTTAGTTTCTTTATTAGTCTTCTGTGTGGCACAGTATTACAGACCTTACTGAAGTCCAGATAGGCCGCATCAACTGCCATCTCCAATCCACCTCTCAAGTTTTCCCAGTTAAAGAAAGTTATGACATTTGTTTGGCATGACCTCGCCTGAGAAATCATGCTGCCAGTGGTCCTGCAGCCCATATGCCTCTAGGCACTCCATCAGCCTCTCCTTCAGCAGGGTCTCCATAAATTTCCCCACCACTGATATGAGACTGACTGGCCTATAGTTGTTAGCCTCCTCCCTCCTGCAACTCTTGTGCAGAGGGACTGCATCAGCCCTCCTCCAGTCCTCTGGAACAACCCCCCCCAATGAGGTTCTGAATGGGGTTGCCAGAAGGGCAGCTAGTACCATGCTCAGTCCTTTCAGGACCCTTGGGTGAATCCCATCTAGTCCCATTGCCTTGTTCTCCTTTAGGGCTTCCAATACTTTCCAGACTCTCTTCTCCGAAAATGGATTTGTGTCCACTACCCCCCTTCCCCCCAGTGCCTGCTGATACATGTTGGTCCCCTTCTACTGTGAAGACTGAGCAGAATTACTCATTTAAAATTTTAGCTTTTCTCTGATCTTCTTCTGCACAGTTGCACCCCTTCTGATTCTCACTATTCCATCCCTCACGTTCCTCTTTTCACTTAACATACCTGAAGAAAGACCTTTTTTGACCTCCTTGGTGATCCTCTCTTCTGCCTCTTTTTGCTTTTCCAGATATACCTTCCTGTCCACCTCTGTCTGGGTCTTCTTGTACTTCTTCAATGCTGCTTTTCTTCTCCTTTGTCACCGTAGTTACCTCCTTTGAGAACCATAGCAACCTCTTCCTCCTTTTTCCCTTGCTTACTTCCTTCAAACAGCAAGCATTTGCCTTAGCTATGCCCTCCTTGATCTTTTTCCATTGGATCTCCACTCCCTGTAGCCATCCCACTTTTGAGGTATTTACTAAGGCAGTCACCCATTTCTTTAAAATCTGAACTTCTGATATCCAGGACCCTTGTCTAAGTGTGTCTTATTTCTTGTCCAATCCATATGTCAAACCACACATTATGGGTGCCCCTAGGAGACTACCCCTATGAGTCTGGTGTGTGTGTGTGTGTGTGTGTGTGTGTGTGTGTGTGTGTGTGTGTGTGCAAAAACTTTGTTAATCCATCAGTTAGGTTGTTATTACAGCAACAAAAGTTTGGAAATTCAATGATAGTGTTTACCTACATATTATGCCATATCATTGTGGTGTGGGGTGTGCCTTGGGTTGTCGGGCTCTAACTTTCTCACCCATTCCATTTTGTAAGGAAGCTGAGTGGTTCAGAATAGGACAATGGGGTGACAGTTAGGCCTGATGACTCATGGCACACCCCACACCTGTTGGCGTGGTGGAGAGTGGGGTGGGTGGGTGGGGTAGGATTGGTAACCTTAACATAAAATTTCCAAACTTCTGTTGCTTTTAATGATAACCCTAATGGATGCATTAATTAAGTTTTTTTGCAATTAATTTCCTTTCTTTTTAAGAAAGTGTGATGTTACTCATATGTGGTTGTGGGAGTGCAGGGCCCTTTGGGCCCTGTGCTCCCATCATGCATACATTTTGTAATTGTCCACTCCCATTTATATATAAGTGCACTGATATTTTAATGATATCACATCTCACTACTGCATAATGTAGGGCCCTGCGCTCTAAATGTGGGAGCAGAGAGCTCATACTCATAAGTATAGAGACTAACGCACACCTAGAGCCATTCCAGGTAACCCTTGTGCTGCAAAAGTTGCAATATCTCAGGAACCATAGGAACTTCTGAAATATTCCTTCACATTTGTATTCATGGCCTGGCCATTTCCACATGTCCTTAGCAGACCTACTAAGTTATGCTTAGCAAAAAATCCATATCATGAATTGTTTTCAAGATATAGCCACCAAAAGGTACCACAACCAACACAATGTTATCCTATGGGACAATTTGCAACTTCAGAGTGCTGTAAGTATGGTTTCTTCACCAAACCAGGAAAGGGCACATCTGTGGAGCAAGGGTTTGCCACCCTGCAAATTTCAGCCCAAAGGCCCCGCTTTTTTGGTATGAAGTGCAAAGAACCTGGTTTTTGGGTATGTTTACCTGCTTTCACTTTCATTTTCAGATAATATATTTTTTTCTCATAGCCTATAATGGGAAAGTTTAAAGTTTAATAACTTTTGAACAAAGTAATATTTTTTCACCAAACATTCAAAAGGCACATCTGTGAGACAAAGGCTTTCTACCTGAACATTTCAGACCATATCCTAAAGCTGTTTCTGAGATCCAGGTGGACAAAGAAATGTCAAAAAACAAGGATTTTTCTGTTTTTTCAATACTCTGTATCTCAGAAACCACATAATGGATTCCCACAACATTAAGCAGATCAAGAGACATACACCTAGACACTAAGTATACCAAATTTCATGCAAATCCGTTGAATGGTTACAAAGTTATTAACATTCACAAATTCAGGTTTAACATAGAAGTTACCTTTCACCGTAACTAGTGCTAGTATTATAGATAGATAGATAGATAGATAGATAGATAGATAGATAGATAGATTGATTGCAAAAAACTTCATTAATGCTCCAGTTAGGGGCAAAGTAACAAACGTTGGGAAATGAGGCATTAGGGTTTACAACAATAACACCCCTAGCTCCCAAATCAGGCAGGATAGCAGGTCTGGGGTGTGCTTTAGCTTCTCAAGCCTAACACTCACCCCATTCCATCTGTAAATAAGGTCAGATGTGTAGACTTTATGAGGATGGGTTGAGCGATAGGCTTGAGAAGCACAAGGCACACCACACACCTGCTCTCCTGCCTCGTTTGGGAGAGTGGGGTGTTAGGGTTGGAAACTCTAATGCCTCATTTCCCAACTTTTGTCACTTTGCCCCTAACTGGAGCATTAATGAAGTTTTTTGCAATCTATCGATCTATCTATCTATTTATAAATAAATAAATAAATAAATAAATAAAATGAAAACTATGTTCACTGGTAATAAATGGTTGGACAGCCTCATACTATTGGAGGCAGTATAGCACTGTGGTTTAGGGCTTTGAGCTGCAAACTAGGAGACCTGGATTTGAATCCCACAGCCCCCACTTGCATACTGTGTGACCCTGAGCAAGTCACTTAACTTTCTTATTCTCCCAGGCCGAACCTGGAAACAAGTCTTGGCTTAGTGTACCTTTCCTGGTTAAACAATTTCCCCTTTCCCAACCATTACTTTTTAACAGGTTTGCTCTCCAATGCCATGATAGCCCTTTGAAATGCATCATCTTTATTTTTATGTTGGCGTGCTTGCGCAGCCAATATCTTGCGGTAGTGCAGATTTGGAGGCATAGTCACTGTTGAGCGAATGCAGGGCACGCATCAGTAGGTGCGTCCCTCATTCCCCAATCAGCCTTCGTGCTGGCACCACACCGTGCATACTTAATGTGGTGATGAGATCAAATGAAAGGTCAGCTGCAATGCGAGCTAAGCTCATCATACGCAGCAGACCTCCCGATGTGCTTTCCCTGGTGGTGAAAAAGAAAATAAACATGGCGGCACATTGCCTACCATACTGCCAACTTCAGGGGTGCCCAATCCCCCTGTCAGCATGCCCTGGCCCAATGTATGTGCCGACAGGGGAGCCCACTCCCCACCAGCATAATGCATCCCCACCCCCATTTGTTATGTGCCAAGGGGGCTGCCCAATCCCCCCTCTGCTCTTGCTCCCCACTTTCATTTTGCCAATTGGGTGCCCAACCCCATCAGCCAGGTGCGCACTTCCAGAAAACATTTTAGAAGGCACGCTGGGAGCCCACCCTAGCGCGTTGCCAAAGCTCCCTGCAAAAACTCTGGCGTTTTTTTTTTTAACCTGTAAAAAGAAAACGGTCCCTCACGGTCTCCCTGCCTGCCTCCCACAACCTGCGCCTAACCACTGCACACCCTGCCTCCCCACATCCCCCACCCCATACTTACTTCCGAGTCCGCGCGACGATCTTCGGTCGACCAGGAACACGTCTGCACTCTTCAAAGCCAACTGCTAACTGAGGAAATACCAGTAAGCTGTATCATGGAATATATAGTGTTTTTTCAACTTTGATGCATATCTCAGGCATGTTTTGGAATTTTGGACCAAATTTTCAACATGAGGTTTTTGGGACCCCTTCTCATGAATTCTGGCACTGTCATGGCGTTAATCGGCCCCAAAAGGTGATTTTGCGGTCACTGCATGGAATCACCTTTCGGGACTGATTAACAAAATGACAGTGCCACTGTTCATGAGGGGGGCTCTCAAAAAGTTTATGTTGCAAATTTGGTGGGAAAAATAAAAAAAAATGTCTGTTTTATGAGAGTGCGTTATGCTGTTTCCACACATGCACGTAACTTCCTGAATTTGTAATATTTTCACTCCAGATTTTCAAAATTGACATTTTTCTACACCTCTTGATGAACAGTACAGCTGTCATTTTATGTATCCTGGCCAAAATATGTTTTTGCATGTCCAGCGCAGAATAGCACGGTCACTGTGCAAAATCACTGTTCGGGACAGTTTGAGGAAATGATAGTGACACTGTTCATGAGCAGAGGTCCTAAAATGCCTATGTTGAAAATTTGGTGCCGAAAGTCCATAAAATGACTGTGTTGCAAGTGTGCCTTGTGCAGTTTCCACGCACCCTTGTAACTTCACAAATTTGCAATATTTCCATGCCAGATTTTCAATACTGGCATTTTCACACCTCCTTATGAACAGTACAGCTGTCATTTTTCACATCCTGTCCAAAATGTGTTTCCACACCTGTGGCGCACAATGGCGTGGTCACTGTGGGAAATCAACTTTTGGGACAGATTAACAAAATTGCAGCACCACTGTTCCTAAGGGGAGGTCCCAAAATGCCTATGTTACAAATGTGGCTAACAAACTCCCAAAAATAATTGGATTACGGACGTGTGTTGCACAGTTTGTATGCATGCTCATTGCTTCACCAATATTTCATATTGTCACTCCAGTTTTTCAATGTTGCCATTTTTTTTTACCTCCTCATGAACAATATGGTTGTCATTCTCCACATCCTGCCCAAAAATGTGTTTTCATCCCTCTGTCACTAAATGGCACAGCCACTGTGCAAAACCACCTTTCAGCTAACAAAGTGATTGTGCCGCTTTTCATGAGGTGGCCTGACAAGCAGCCCATGTTGAAAATGTGGAGCGAAACTACCACCACACGCCTACAGTGTTAGGGTTTCCAACTGTAGCACCCCACCTGGTACAGACTGACAGGCATCAGGGGTGTGACTTGGGATCATTGGATGTAATGCTCACACCATTCCACCCCCACCCTGCAGCCAGTGACAGGCATCGTGGTGTGCCTTACACTGTTCGGCCACAAAGTTCACCCCACACTCTTATACTGCACCCATGTCAGTGTATTTCCTTATGGAATGGGGTAAGTATAATGTACATAGACCCCAAACCACACCCTGACACTTGTCAGTGTCTACAAGGTAGGGTGAGGTACAATGGCATGAGCGTTATAGCTGACGACCCAATAGCACACCCCAATGTCTGTTGCTCTCTACAGGGTGGGGGTGGGGTTGGTGTCACTTCAATACTTCACTACCATTCCTATTATGCATCTCTAGCTCCGGCACTGCCTATGCCAATGCCAGCATGACAGCATTCGGCATTGACAAATGCTTGTTTATTTAGGTCCTGAAAATTGTTTTTTTTTGCATCTTTATTAAGACAAAATGCATTTGTTGTAAAGATTCACTGTCTGGCAGTGTGCTCTGGATGTACAAAACATGAACCCTACCACTCTCATACAGTGGCAGAGGCAGTGGCAGCTCAGCACAGGACGTTTTGGCAGGTTGATTCGGATTTTGACATGAAAATTGATGAATGGTTAATGAGTGTGCTTAGAATCCAAACACAGAAGGATTGTGTTTGGTGGGGTTGGATGGGGTGCTCATGCTGATCAGCTTTTGGTGTCACTTCTGTAACTGATGAGGAAATCATGAGATGTCATTTTCTAAAGAATTCTCGCCAAAGCCAAGAAGCACAGTTTTATATATAAAGAGCATGTTTCCCTAGCTCTAGACAAGAAGTGACTTTTAGTCCCTGCATTTTCATTTAAATCAGACAACCCCCACCCCAAAAAATGTAATCTGCACTGCAACGCCCATACATGTCTACACTCTGAAGTAAAAATGACCGAACCACACTACCAGAAAGCAAACGACAGAGGGGCATCCCTTAATCAGTAATATAATATAATCAATTTGCGCTGTTGATTCAGGCTTATCTGATTGCTTTGACGTTTTGGGGGTCACACTGTCAATGTCATCGGCACACTAATAAATAATTGGATTTGTAATTCATGCCCAACTATACAGATTGCCCCACCAAGCTCTATATAGACCTGCTGCGTGGCCTGAGTACCAACAAGCCTGATACGCACTGTGCAGATAGTAATTAATTATTGTCCTAACTCTGAAACTGGATATTATGATTATTACTGAGACTTGGCTAAAACCACACACCAAGGATACTAGCATCTCTGTTCATGGGTAAATCGTCATCAGACTCAATTGTCTCAGTGCTAAAAGAGGAGGCTGCATAGCCATGTACATCAGCTCCGCCCTTCAGTTCACCCCTGTGTCTCTATCCCTCCCACTCTCACAGTCTATAAACTCCTTGTTAGCAAAAATCTCCCTTCCTCTCTCCATCCCCATTTTTGTAGCAGGATCCTACCCGCCTCCTGATTTCCCTCTATCCTCCATAAAGCACCATCTAACCACCCTCAAATCCCTCGCAACGGGCACTGGGCTCCATGTCTTAGGCGATTTTAATGTGAACTGGCTCACCTACTCCAGCTGCAAAATTCAAAATGATGTAGCCACGCTAAACCTATCTCAACTGATTATGGAACCCACCCGCCTAAACACCAAAACCCTGAATGACTCACTACTAAATTGGTCTCTCACCTCCCACCCGCATTGTATAATTTCCACAGGCCTCTTACCTGATTGACCAAGCAACCATCAACTGATCTACTCGGTAAAGAAAATCTACAGGTCTAAGGCCCCTCCCCCCAGGTCACTGTTGGTCCAGTCCTACAAATCTCTGGACTTAATGTCCCTCTTAAACAGGCTGTCAAACATAGACTAGTCTTACATCCCACACATCCCCTCCATCGACTCGGCATTGGACTTTTTCAAGACCAAATTCCTCACCGTTTGGGACTCCTACGCCCCTCTCAGATGCACCCGGGTGTGGGGGGCTCATCTGCCCTGGATAACAGCAGATGTCATGGACTGCCTCAGAGCAAGGGATCTGGCTTGGAAGTCCCATAAAGCCTCCGGCTCCTTTTTCTGACTACCAGAAGTACCACACTCTTCGCAATGCATGTACTAGACAAACCCGCTTGGCAAAATCAAACTATTTCCCATCTACCTTCCATTCCAATATAAAATCACCCTGCTAAATTTTGGAAGGTGGTTCAATTGCTCTTCACCCTTCCATCACAGCCACCTACCCCAGTCATTAACACTGGTGGCTCCCCTGTAGTGGACTCGATAGCAGTGGCTAACGGTGTTTAACTCCTTCTTCACAAACTGTAGTGCAGCTCTGCTATCCTCTCTCCCCCACACCACACCACACAAACTCAAGCCTCCCCACCATGTTCTGCTCAAAATGACTCCCATACATTCTCTTTCCACCAGGTTACCCCAGCTGAAGTTTACAATGCCCTGCTTGCACTAAACCCCTCTAAAGGCAAATGGCCCACTGGGTTGGACTCCAAAATGCTCTATCTGTCTGCCCCAGCCATTGTCTCCTCCCTGGCCTCACTCTTCAACCTGTCATTCTCTCTAGCATCTGTCCCTTTTGAATGAAAGCATGCTATGGTCATCCCCCTTCATAAGGGTTGTGACCCCCTCCTCCCCCGGAAACTGTCATTCTATCTCTCTCCTCCCTTATCTGGCTAAACTCCAGGAGCTCCAAGGCTTCTCCCAGCTCTCCTCCATCCTTGAAACCACTTCATTCTTCACCCCCTTCCAGTCTGGGTTTAGGAAGTCCCACTCCACCACCACCTCTCTTCTAAGGCTCACTGATGCCATCCTCACTGGTATGGACAATGGCCACATTACATCTGCCATCTTTGTCAACCTCCCTAAGGCTTTCGACACTGTCTCACACCCTCTCTTTCTCTCCAAGCTTTCTCTTGCTTAGTTCTCCAGCAATGCCACCTCCTGGTTCCATGCCTACCTGGTGGGAAGGACTCAAGCAGTCAGAATTGGGAACCCCATCTCTTCCCCCCTCCCAACCTCGACTGGGGCTCCCCAAGGTTCTGTCCTTGGCCCGTTACTGTTCTCTATCTTCCTTAATGACCTGCCCTCTGCCTGCCTACATACATCCATTCACATGCATGTAGATGACACAGTCCTGTTTACTCCTGGCCCCCTACCTCTGATATGTCAACCAGACTGCAGTGCAACTTCAATGATGTCCAGCTCTAGCTTCACTCAAATCAGCTCTTCTTGAATGCCTAGAAAACTGTCTCTATGACCTTTGGCACAAGGCAGAGACTATCTTGGCTCCCCTCTTTCCGTATCCTGAATGGGACAAAGCTGGAGGACTGCACCTCCTTCAGATACTGCGGGGTCTTGATCGACAAACATATAAACGTTTCTGTACACATTGAGGCAATCCACAAGAAGTTGCATCCCAAGTTGGGAGCTCTGTACCGCAACTGCAGCTGCATCCCTCTGCCAGCCCGCTGTGAAATTGTACAGAAAATGATCCTCCCAATCATTGACTACAGAGACGTAGTATATAGTGCCACTCCCAAAACTACCGTAACTAGACTGGATCTCCTCTTCCACTCCTTCTGCTGTTTTGCCCTCGACAGTCCTCCCAGCACCCACCACTGCCACCTTTTCCAGAGTTTGCACCTCTCCTCGTTACAGGATAGATGGCACTCCCACTGTGCCAGGCTCACAGCAAAGTTCTGGACCCAGTCCCTGCCCCATGTCTACATTCTGTCCTATCCAAGCCTACACCACCTTAACACACCTTCAGAAACTCTGACACTCATTCCTTGACTGTCCCTTGCATGTCCACCTCTGCAGGACAAGCCGCCTTCTCCTACCGCATGCCAAAGTTGTGGAATTCTCTCCCCTCTGCCATTCGGCATGCCCTCTCCACCCGCCAACTTAGCTGTCTCCTCAAAGACCATTACTGCACAACCTGTGCATGCACCTAACCCCTCCCACTCAATTTCTGGCAGGTTTGAGTCAACAGACCCAGTCTACCAGTAGATCAAGCTGAGCACTTTATTGTTCTAGAGCACTCACTCTATCTGATTGCATTCTTAATTTTGCCTTTTGTATTTAACAAATTGGGGTCACTGCATTGCTTAGTTAATTATTTGCCTGCTGTATCCAGGTATGGTACTGCTTTGTACTTACATTGTTAATTGTTTGTCATTCTGTATAGAAACTGATTTCCCTGTTGTATTCATGTATGCATTGTAGTGTACTTGCATGCTGATCTAATTTATTCTGTGTTGTCTTCCATTGCCCCTTCCCCAGGATGCATCTGAAATCGACTGATAGACTGCTCAGCATGCCTTCCTGGTAAAACTTTTAACTAAATAAATAAATTAAAATAAATGGGTGTTGAAGTCCTGGGGAGTCTGGCCTGAAATTTTTGTGCCTTTTTTTCTTCCTTTTCTTTGCATTGCTTTTGCTCTGATCCTAGCTTGTCACTTCTGTTATTCTGATTCTGGGCTACAGTGCATTTTTCCCTACAGATCAGGTGTTGCTGCCTAGGAGTGCACCTGGAGAGATGGGTGGAGAAGCACCTGAGAGGAATGTTGGAGGCAATCCAGTGACTTTGTGAGTTCTTTAACATTGAGGAACTGTCCCCTTATACCCTGCCTCATAAGAAGCCCCCACAGTTCATGCTGGACCTTTTCAATGCAGTGGCTGACCCTGGTGGGGTCACCAAAGTTCCTGAACTCTTTGAAGGCAATGCTGTGCATAGTTTTCAAGTAAAGATCAGTAAAACAAAATAAAAACAGTCAAATAATAATAAAGATCAAAACAGGAATACAGAAAAAAAACTATTTGCATTTTAAACCCTTGTGCAAACACTTACTGCTATTGAAATCTGTCTATATCACTATTGTAATGCCTTGATATATTATTAAAATATTTAATTTTTGCATTTTCTGTAAACACTTTGAATTGCAACTATATAAAGACAAGTGGAGATTTTTTTTCATTCTTTCATTTTAGACCATTCCAATTAGTCCAGTTTCTTCTTCAGTGCAGTTGCCAATTCCAGCAGCAAGACATATCTTTGATCAGAGAGTGGGTCTTGAACCTTGGACTTGTTCAGGTGAACAAGGGTACGTGGGGGTGAACTGGGGATGTGGGTGGTAGGTGCTGAGTGGGAGGTGGGAGTGGGGCTGATCGGCAAGGGGCCATTTTCTTTTTTTACAGGTTTAAAAAACATAGAGGGACCATTTTCTTCTTTTCAGGGCATCACTCAGATGGGAGGGTGGGGGTGCCACTAGACACCAGGGGTTATTATTTTTACAAGGGGGGTGGTGATCAGCAGGTGGGGGGTGCTGCTAGACACCAGGTAATACAGCTGTTGTATTTAAGGGGACAGTGATGGGGGTGAGGGGTGTCACTAGACACCATGCCAAGGGGTCTCAAAGTTTACACTGCAGCTGGTAGCATAAGTTCAGCTGCAGAAGTCAAGAAACTCCTGCTGTTCTCATACAGAGAACGTGGGGGAAGTGCTTCTGTGTCTCAGCTGGGCACCCATGATTTTGGGTTCCCAGACAAGGTATTTCTGTCCCTAACTGTGAAAAACATATACCACAATCTAACTAAATGGGGCTCATTTAACTAGGTCCAGGTGTTTGATTTTTAAAATGACATTTTTATGTATTTTCCATGTTTTTTAGTTGGTGAAAAAAAAAACAAGATGGCGGCTCACGAAAAACTATTTTTTTCCTCACGAAAAATTATTTTTTCCTCATGAAAAAGGAATGAACTTCGTGAGAATGAATACTTTTTTGTGAGATCAAATCCTTTGTTGAACTTTTTACCACTGTCCTGGAAAGTGATCTTCCCATAGGAAATAATGGGAACTTAAAAACTGAATAACTCTGCAACAGATTAATATTTTTTCACCAAACAAACACTGGCAGTTCTGTTACCCAAGTTCTTTCTACCATTAAAAAAAATCACACCAAAATTCCACACCATCTGTGCACAAGGCGATCAAGAAAAAACTACAAAAAGTGGTGACTTTTAAAGTTTTCACACCATCCGGATCTGAATCTGCACATCCAACTGGAATAAAATCTGCCATGTCAAGAGATCTACCTCACGGGACAGAGCATACCAAATTTTGTGCAAATCCATTGATCGGTTGCAAAGTTATTAATGTGCAAAATTTAAGGTTTAACATTAAACAGGCTACTCAATCCATAGTATAGTGGCGTTATTGTGCCATGATAGATAGATAGATAGATAGATAGATAGATAGATAGATAGATAGATGTAGATACAGATATACAATGGCATCCCCCAGGATGAAACGCACTTTTAACGCACTCTGCAGTATGCTGCAGAAGATCTACTGAATAAAGAAATGTAATTTCAATGGCAATTAGTCCCCTTTGTCATGCAGAAAACTATTCACTTCATCATGGCAGTGTCACATTTTCCTGAAAGACAAATGGGACTAATTATCATTGAAATTACATTGCTTTATTCAGTAGGTCTTCTGCAGTATTCTGCAGAGTACTGCAAAATTCTGCAGAATTGTGTTTCATCCTGGGGGGGCACCACTGTAGATATAGATACAGTATATATATATATAGAGAGAGAGAGAGAGGGAGAGAGAGAGATATATGTTACTCAGAGTTGTAGTCTAAAGAGCTGGAGTGGGAGTTGTAGTCTAAAGAGATAGACTGAGTTACCATCATTATTCTGATGACACTCAACAGTATCTTCCATTTGTACATGGTCAGAGCAATCCAATGAGGTTGCTGGAGGACTACATGACAGAAGTCAGGAATTGGATGGCTGCCAGTTGGTTAAGGCCCAATTCAGGTAAGAAGGATCTGTTGCTGGTATGCCCAGCTCACCTTTGGTCAACTGTGGAAGATAGCATCAGCCTACCCGTCTTTGACAGTGTTGAGCTTTAGGTTAGACAGATGGTCCACAACCTGGGTGTGAGGATGAGCTGGTGCCAAATTTACATTCAACGAACATGCCAAAATCTGGTGTTTTGGCCATTAGTGAAGCAGTTCCAAAGGAACTCAATTTCCCCTTGGTGCCTTGGCACTTCAACATCATGATGTAGCACTTTTCACAAGTAGCACACACTAAGCATGGACACGTTGTTCAGCTTTTTGGCAGCCATATAACCTGCAGCAACCAATTAGTGATTCTGCAGATTGAGAGCTCCTCACACTGCACCTACCTCAGTGCCACTTTCAGCACTCTCTCACAGAGGAAGGACCTATGACTTTGACTAGAGATGGAGCTCCTTTTATGTGAAAACATGTGACTTTTAATTAAAAACATTTTACTAATTATCAAAGCATCATGAATGATTTTTTCAGTTAAATAATTCTCACTAGATTTAACTACAGTTTCTGACAGGCATGCTACTAAAATCACACTGCAGAGGAGAGAGTGTATAGTATGAGCCTGTACTGGCAGCTGCATGGCCCTGCAGCAGGAGCATGGCAGAGTGAATGTCTCTTTGTAGATGACACAAAGATCTGCAACAGGGTTGATATGCAAGGTGGGGTGGAAAGGATGAAAAGGGACTTGACAAGGTTGGAGGAATAGTCAAATGTATGGCAGCTTAGAATCAATGTAAAGAAGTGCAAAGTAATGCACCTGATAAACAAAAAGCCAGGTGAAGAGTACACAATGGGGGGTGAGAAACTGACAACACCAAAAATGGAAAGGGGCTTGGGGTAGTCATATCAGATGACCTAAAGGTGGGCCAACAATGTGAGAAGATAGTAAGGAAGGCTGGGGGGATACTGGGAGGCATCACCAGTAGAAAACAGGAAGTTGTTGGCCCTCTGTACAGACCATTGGTAGGCCCACATCTGGAGTACTGTATACAGTTCTGGAGACCCCATATCCACAAAGACATAGACAGGGTGGAGGCTGTCCCGAGGAGGGTAACCAAAATGGTGCAGGGTTGGCACCAGAAGACATATGAAGAAAGACTAAAGGAGCTTAAGATGTATAGCCTTGATCTTTGGTTCAATGTTAAGTTGGGTCCTGGAGCACATGAGGGGGAGATGACATCAGTTCCACTAGATTGGAGCTGAAAAAGACGTCGAAGGTAGCAGCTCAAGTGAATGGCAGCTTAGGAAAAGAAAACACCACAGAAACACCAGTGAAGGGAAAAACACCATGCTAAGTATAAAGGAAGCTTTTTATTTTTTCTCTCAATTTCTTACAAATGGAAATGAAGACGGCATAGAATAATGAACCATACCCTTTTCGCTGTACAGACAGAGCAAGGGGAAATGAAAAAATGTGTGCAATTGTGGTGCTTAAAGCAGTGAAAAGGTTTGCAAGAGAGAGAGAAGAGAGTAATCTTTACAGGCATTTGACAAAAATGCAACTGGCTTAGATACTTCAGGTTTTTTATATCCAGATTGAATAGGTAAAGCCTTACAGTTTAATGCTTGCTTGATAGAATCAGATAAAAACACGGATAAACCTAATGGGAGAACTGTAAGTTTCAAGGCATGAGGAATGTCTAAATCTGTAAGGAGCATGAAAAAAATTACATGCCAGCACGCTAAAGGGAGGAACCAGAAGGAAGGTAAGAAGAACTCCTCTCAGCAAGTCGAAACTCCACCAAAACCACAGACCTCAAATCTACTATATAAAGAGGTATATGTAAATGAACCACTCCTGTCTCCTATTCCAGACACTCCTCTTAAATTAAATTTGCAACTAAAAGAGAGTGGGAAAATAATGCAATACTGAAAATCTATGGGGGGAGATGCAGAAACCAGCAGAAAGACAGGAGGAGGGAGCCCCCTCAATAATACAGTGTGTAAATAATGAGGAGGGGTAGAAACAAATTGGCAAATGATGGAGAAACAACTAGAAATAAAAGGCCAAAATATATGTACTTTTACTTTAACCCCAAGTTCTTCCAGTATCTCTCAAAAAGGAGAAACACGGGCAGACTTAATAACTGTATGTGGCTTGGATCTAGGTAATGAAGAAGGAAGTAAGGACTTATGGACTGAAGGTAATATGGAAAAAATGGCCCCTCTCCCTCCCATTTCTACAAATAAAGTAGTAGCCTCACAGTTAATGGGGGCAATTAACAACTCACATTTGGATATGATAAAAGCATTAGGAGATATAAGTGTTGCAGTAAAATGAATGCCAGATACAATAAACACACTAGCAGATACGATGGAAGGGCTAACAACACGCACACAAGAACTGGATCAAAGGGTATCCCAGATAGAAGACATGAAAGGCCCGATGTTTAAAACACAAACACAGCATAACATACAAATACAGTCCCTAATGGATAAAATTACAGATTTGGAAGACAGATCCAGGAGAGGAAACATACGGTTGAAAAACCTTCCAGAAGGGTTAGAAGGAACAGGAGACCCCTTAAAATTTTTTGAGCAAATGATAACAGAATCTATGGGAAAGAAATTTCCTGAACAGAAAATAGTGCTGGACAGGGCACATAGAATGGGATCAAGATTTGTTATTTCAAATCAAAGCTTTCCTGATACAGTTTTAATTAAACCACACAAATTTCAGGACAGAGAGGCAGTATTGCAAAAGGCAAGGGTTGAAAAAGGGATAAAATATGCAAACTTGACGTTCAATGTATATCCAGACTTGTCAATAGATACAATAAACAAACAGAAACTGTACAACCCAGTGAAAAAGAAATTGTATGAAAAGGGAATAAGATTCTCAATGCAACATCCAGCAAAGCTTCGGTTTCATAGTAAATGGTAGATTAACTACGTTTGATGATTATGAAGAAGCGGAAGAAGCTTTTGAGAAAAGTTACAACCCCACAGAAGATCACACTTCACAAAATCTTCAGAAAAAAGGAAGAACACACCCATATAAATCAACTGTGGTCTCTAAATCTATACTCATGAGAGGGAGAAAATGGAGAAAAGGGAAATGAAAAGAAGGAATGAAAGAAGTAATTAAAAAAGGTGTAAAGGAAAAGGGGAAGGAAGAAAAGAAAGGGAAAAAAGAAGAGGAAGGGAAAAAAGAAAGAAAAAGAGAAAAGAAAAAATCATTTTCACAGTCTCTGCTTCTGCCAGTAAGAGCTATTGTCACTTCATGCGGCCTGTTTCCTCCCTCCCTTTATACAAGTCAGCTTCTGTCTTAGATGTGTCTGGATGTCTTCCTCCACCCATCCAGTTACTAGATCTGCTACTTTGGTCTATCAGAATACTTGTCCCCCTCAGCCTTTGCTCATTATGACTGCTGGTGAATAGTCACCAAAGCAGTTTACATGCTACTTAGAGTAGTCTCTGACAGGGTTTACATGCTACTGAGGAAGGAAAAATGGTCATGCAGGAATAGAAACTAAAACTACTGCTACATTCCATATTTTGAGGATGTATTTTGGTGGGGAGTAGGACTGAGTCTTGTTTTCTCTACAGTGTGGGAAAACAAGATGAGGACCAAAGGACAGAATGTGTGTGTGGGCAGGGGAAGGGGGCTGTGGTGGTTTACAACGTGGTACGTTTGGATTTGGAGGATTGGACAGGGAGTGATTTTTATTAGTGGTAATTTGGTCTTTTTTGTACCTTGAGATAAAAAAAAATGAATGAGTAATAAGGAGGAGAAGAAAAAATAGGACAGGAAAAGGAAAAAAAGGAAATAAAAGATCTTTTTCTTTTTTTCTTTAAACACTCTAGCTGCACCATATTGGTGCAAGGGATGCCACTACGAGCATCTCTGCTACTTTTGGGTGGGGTTCCTTGGAATCCCCAATGGGTAAGGGGGGATATAACCTGATTGGGGGTGTTGGAGCACAATAAGAGAAAAAATATTTTTAAGGTAGTTTATATATTTAGAGGTCAGAATAGCACTATAAATCTGATTAATAAAAATAAAACTGAGATAAACAAAAATGCTAAATTATATGGAGTGATCTGGGATAAATTAATTAAAGTACAAAACAAAGGGCTTATGGGTGGAAAATTAAAAATAGAAACATGGAATGTGAAAGGTCTGAGACAAAGAAATAAAATGACCAAAGTTATAAACTATTTAGATAAAAAAACAAATAAATTGTGTATTAATACAGGAAACACACTTCACAGAAACAGATTTTCATTGGTTTCAAAAAAAATGAGGGAAGCGAATATTTTCATCTTATATAACTTTAGCAAGAGGGGTTGCTATCTTTTTTCATAGAAAAACACCTATGCTTGATATCTTGAGAAACACTATAGATTCGAATGACAGATATATAGTGGAGTTAAAAATGGGGAAATAAATGTTTACTTTAGCTACAATATCTGCTCCAAATTATAACAGCCCTAAATTCTACACAGAATTTTTTTTTTGCAACTGTTGAATTATAAATCACCATATTTTATATGAGGAGATTTTAATTTTGGTATTAAAAAATTCAGACAGAACATCAAGTCAAATACATAGTTTCAAAACATCTATCAAGACCTTCAAGGGTTGCATGATGGACCTGAAATTGTTAGATCCCTGGACACAAATAGAAAGCAATGCAAAACAATTTTCCTACTATTCTAGTGTACATCATACATATTCCAGAATAGATTTTTATTTAATTTCAGAATTATTTTTATATACAGTTAAAAGTATGTCGTACCCAGGAATAGTAATATCTGACCACTCACCTTGTATATTAGAAACATTATGGCCTTCTAAGGTGCAGTAAGGGAAGAGCTGGAAAATGGACATTTCCTTAATTAAACAACCAGATATAAGGAGAACTGTAATGATTTAAATAAAATAATTTTTAAAGAGAAATACAGAGGAAGAAACAGATATAACAATTAGCTGGGATTCATTTAAGGCCTGGTTGAGAGAAAAATTGCAGGAACTGGGGGGCTAGGAAGAGAAACTGGGAAAAGTAATATGAGCAATTAGAAGAGGAGATTAAAACACTAGAACAAATACACTGTAATAACCATAACAAAGATAATTTAATCTACTAGTAAAAAAAAAGATGAATATAATACATTGATGACAAAGAAAGCAGAAAAACAATTATTAGCTATTAGATCAGGCTACTATATAAATTCAGACAAACCACTTAGATTATTAGCATGGCCGTTAAAAAAAGATCCGGAATGGAATAATATTAAACAAATACAAGTTAAAGAAGATAATAAGCATAGTAATCCTACAGACATTGCTAAAACTTTTTTAGAATTCTATAAAGAACTCTACACTTCCCAAAGGTCAGTAGAGGAAGAATATCAGATAAAAAGTCTGGACAAAGTAACACTGAAACAATTGTCAACAGATTTAAAATTAAGACTGGACCAGTCTGTAACTCACCAAGATGTGGATATAGCATTGAATGATTTAAAGAGCAGTAAGACACCTGGGGATACAGGTAGAATTTTTTAAGGAATGCAAGGATTTTTTCATCCCCATTTTTTGTAAATTGGTTTAATAAAAGTTTTCAATTAAAAAAGATACCAGCTACTTTTCATGAGGCACATATACACATTTTTCATAAACAAGATAAGGATCCAGAACTGTGTAAATCATATAGACCAATTTCACTGCTAAATGCAGACTATAAAATCCTCACCAAAATAATTGCAAAACATCTAGAGAAGATACTCCCAGAATTAATCGACCAAGACCAAAATGGGTTTATCAAAGGAAGGAAAATTAGGGAAAATGTGAGATGTACATTAAACATTCTGCAGGGGAAAGAAGAAAAAGACTCTCTGCTGCTTACGGTGGATGCTGAAAAGGCATTCAACCAGGTAGAATGGTCTTTTATTATAACCCCATTACCAAAGATTAATTTTGGTGATGACTTTATAGACTGGATTAAATTAATATATAATAAGCCAATGGCTCATATTAAAATAAATAATATATTATCATCCTTATTTAAATTAACATGGGGACAAGACAGGGATGCCCCCTTTCACCATTAATTTTTGTACTAAGTATGGAACCTTTGGCAGAATTAAATAAGGCATAATCCAAAGATAAGGGGGATTACACAAGGGGTGAAGTGCCATAAAACTGGCTTGTATGCAGATGATGCACTTCTATATCTAACAAACAGCAAAGACTCAATAGAGGAATTTGTTAAAGTTATAGAGCCCTTTGGTAAGGAAGCAGGATTTAAGATCAATTATGAAAAATCATCAATCCTAATAAATGTCAGTGATACTAATATTCAATCAGTTAAGGGCGATATTTGCCCAGTTGAAAAAACAATCAAATATCTGGGTATATACTTGACTAAAAATCAGGATAGTTTGTATTCAATTAATTATGTAAATGTTTTAACCCAAACAAAAACAGATCTGGGGAGATGGCAATTGCTACCTCTTACATTGATAGGGAGAATTAACATACTTAAGATGCAGATATTACCTAAAGTAATTTATACTTTTCAAGTTCTTCCAATTCATATTCCTCTAGAATTCTTTAAAACTTTAAAAAAGATACTTACTAAATTTATTTGGATAAACAAAAAACTGAGAATATCATATGAGAAATTAATACTTCCTAAAGAACAAGGCGGGTTAGCATTACCTGATTTCTATAAATATAATCTGGTATCACAAATAACGGTTATATGGAATTGGATACATTATCAACGAGTGCAAAATACTTCAACAGAAATGGAAACTAATAGATGTGAATATACAAATTTAATGAATGCACTATTTTCCAGAAAAAATTATGAAAAGAAATTTAATAACTTCAGTGACAATAAATTGTTGGTATGAGATCCATAAGATTTAAAAAATGGAAATTAAGGTAACAAAATATACACCAATATATAAAAATTATGACTTTCCCCTTACAATCTATGATAAAATCCATAAGCAATGGAAGATACAAGGACTACATGAAATGGGACACATTTTTCAAAACCATCGGTTTATGGGTTTTGAGCAGTTGAAGGTCCAGTATAACCTACCTGCGTCACATTATTTTAAATATTTACAAATTAAACATTACATAACCAAAACCAATGGAAAACTGTAACTTCTATCCACACCAATTTTGGATGTAATGGAAGAAGTAAGAAAGAATAACAAATTAATCTCTATATTATATTCTAGCCTATTTACTATTAGATCACATGATATACACAAACTGAAGGTGAGATGGGAACAAGAAATGGAGAATAAAATCTCATCAGAACTATTTGAAGAGGACTGGAAGAGAATACTGGCAACTCCATATATAAATATCAGATCAAGTAAGATACAACAAATACAATTCAATATTTGACATAGAACATATTTTACACCTTACAAATTACATAAAATCAATATTAATATAACAGATAAGTGTCCTAGATGCTCTAAAACTTCAGGCACTTTAATACATATGATTCACAGTTGTCCACACCTTACAAATTTCTGGTCTAAAATATACATAATTATAAACCAAGCATTACAATTACATATCCCCTTTAAGATATTATTTACAGTGTTTGCAATACACTCAGAACAAATCAAACAACATCAACAATCCTTTATATCTATAGCTATGACAGTTACAAAGAAATGTATTTTAATAAAATGGAAAGATGCAAGCCCACCAAATATTAAACAATGGATGAACTTTATGACAGAAGCCATGAATCTAGAGAGAGTGCAATATTTGAAATAGGCTAGGGAAGAAGATTTTGAAAAGATTTGGCAACCCTTCTATATATTGCTACAACAGGGAATATAAATATGACAATGAAAGGGATAGAGAGGGGAAAACAATATACAATACAGTCCCAGATCACTGCCATTATATAGAGTCAGAGGTTATGATGAAGTAAAAAAGAGGGTTAATATATACTGATATAAATTAAATATCAAATAAATAAATGACCCTTTTATAAATACATCTGAACCTCTGAAAAAAAAGATGTATAGCCTCGAGGAAAGGATGGAGAGGGGGGACATGATAGAAACTTACAAATACTTCAAGGGAATCAACATAGTCCAAGAGGGTAGCAACTTTCAGAAAAGAGATGTGCAAGAACAAGGGGCACAATTTGAAGATAGAGGGGAACGGCTCAGAGGTAATGTGAGAATTATTTCTTCACAAAGAGGGTTGTAGATGCATGGAACATCCTTCCTGAGAGTCGTAGAGTCAAAAAGTGGGGAATTCAAGAATGCATGGGACAGACATAAGGCAATTCTAGTGGGGGTAGGAGGAAGTAGGCTGTTGGTTAACTAGGATCTGCAGCTTATCCATTAGGTAGGGAAATGGGCAGACTAGGTGGACCAAGCGGTCCTTATCTGCCATCAAATTCTATGTTTCTATGTTTCTAGCAGACTGGGAAAGGTTCAGGGGTGATTTTTGAAATATCTGACAAATATTTTTTAACTGAGTCCTGATGATGTAGAGGGTACCAAAATTTATACTTTTCCCCCAGCAGCACGAGCAGGGTAGATTGAATTTAGCAGACTGGGAAAGGTACAGGGAGATTTTGAAAGATTTACTTGACAAATATTTTTTTACTGCTGACTGATGGTGCTGCAGTGCACAGAAAAGCATCCTTTTTTAATTTTGTGCCCATGTGTGTGAGCCTGCCAGCTAGTAAGTGAGTGTAAAGTAAAGCAGACTGCTGCATGAGACAGGAGGTCTCTCAGTGGGGTGGTGAGTGGTCTGTTACTGTGTGGGGCCAGGCGGCGTTGCTCTTCTTTGTCACCTGGTGAGTCATACAGTATCGTAGAGTGGCCATGTGCTGGGTGTGCATGTCTTGTGGGCATCTGAAAATCATCAATGACAACTAAGAGTCATCATTGTTAGTGTCTGGTGGCAGTTGCATTTGGTCATCATCTGTTGTGCACATGTTGTAGATGCATGTAAAAACATAGAGAAGAACAGTAGAAGAAATGGGTGAAGTGGGAAGAAAGAAGTTGATAAATGCCTAACCTGGACAGTTCCACCAAGTGCAAGTTCAGTAAAGGTGGTAGTGGAGAAGGAGCTGGTCATGGTGACACAGGGACCAGGGTCATGGTCATGAGGCCGTGACAACAAAGGCTGGCCATATCACAGCACACCAGATGAAACAGTATTTCAATAGTCCCCAGAAATCCACTGCTTTCATTTTCACTGCAGTACAAGCAGCCTTCCCTGCTGGTTATCCAGTGCATCAGGTTATAAAACCCTCCTGGGCAATCCAGAAACACATCAGTTTCCCAGCTTCCTTCTTCAAGTGCTTCTAGTTCCCCTACTTGGGATAGAAGTGATCATACAGATAAGTAAAGTCTAGTTCACCCCAAAAAAATCTTGGATTCATTGCCCAGTTACTAAAAGTCCCAACCCCATGGCACTAGCAGTTTCAGGAAGCAGTATGAGGCAAGGGAGACAAGTGGCAAGCCTTAATCATAAGTTCAGTTTCATCATTTATGTTTTCTTGGCATAAAAATAAAAACAAAAAAATAATACATGCAAAATAATAAAAATGATCATGTTTTAGTTATTAAATCATTTTTTATAACATAGTGTATCAGATTTTATTACCTTCTCAAATATGACATGACATAACATTATCTTCTCGTCTAGCATATTTATCAGATTATACTGTATTATGTAAGCAATAAGACCTGGCAGGCTGGGGGGCATTGGTGGATATCCACATGCCCAGGGGGTGATGAGGCCCAGTGACACAGATGGAGGACCTTACAGGCCCTGGAAGTGCAGGTATCCACCAACACCTCCACATCCAGAAGGATCGTATTGCACTTAGAAAACAAGTTGGACAAATTAAAAAAAATCTCTAAAAGATACGAAAGACACAAAAATACAATAAAATAGTGCTTAAAAATGAAATTATACAATGGGGTCTGAGAATTCTTTCATCTGATTTGCTGACTGGCACCTATTACCCATGGTAATCCTGCAATATACCAATGGGAAAAGGTGCCAGTCAGCCGCACCACAAAGAAAAATCAACTCAACCCCCAAAAACAAAAAGCTCCAACCAACCATCTTCTTTTCCCTGCTAAACCACCTTTCTCCATTTTTAACATCTCTTTACCCACCACCTTTGAATGTGAAACTGGACACACCATAAGTAAAAAAAAAAAAAAAAAGCTGCCAAAGCAGCTTCACTTACAGCAACAAGCCCTGAACCCACAGTAACCTAAACTTTTTTGTTTTGTTTTGCCACAACTGCTCTCAGTTTGCACCCACCTCCTCTCATTCACTCTCCAGTCCACTCCAGTCTCTCTTTTGGGTGCACTCCTACTCTCTCCATCTGTCTCCTGTGGCATCAAAAAAAATAGAAAAAATGCAATCAGAACAGTCTCTTGCAAAACCTGCCCTTTGGCTGACCTGCCGAAATCACATTCCCTCTCTCACGTTTGCACTTGGGAAAACTGGGGGAGGCAGGTTACATTCTTGAAATGGGGAAAAAAGTGGATGCACTTTCCGGCTACTTGTTCCTACCAGAATCATGTTCCTTCTGTCACTCGTACTCGGCAAAAGCGGGAGAGGGGGGTTAAAACTTGATACAGGAAAACAAAAATGACCACAAATCCCTAGACTTCTTGCTGCCTCAGCTGCTGTGCTTTCAAGACACACACACCTTTTGCTTTCCCCTGGTTGTAATCTCCATCACTCTTACCAGCTACATTTACCCAGACTCCTCGGTCTCTCAGCAGCAGAGCTTTCAAGCCACACTCCTTGCCCTGCACACTGGGTGTACTCTCTTTCATTCACTTAACAGCAGCATTTCAGAAGGAAGGCAAAAAAATTAAAAAAAGATTCACCTTAAAAAGAAAATCACCAAATTCTCAAAAAGTTTCCACCACATATTTATGTTAAATGCTGTGGAACTATTTTTTTTCAGTAGAACAACAAATTCTTTAAATTCATTTTAAATTTTAAATAAATTACTTTTACCCACAATTCTGCCTCTGATTTTTTATTTATTTACTTTGGCCCATAGAACAATCACAATATACCACTCCAGGGTGTGAGTTATTGCAGGATTTACCCACTTCTGGTGTGGTTTATCCACTCAGACTGCAGCCTCATGACCAAATCACACCAGGTGTGGGTAAATCCTGGCATAACCCACACCCTGTCATGGTGTATTGCTTAAACAGCCCTGCCACATATGGTTTCTACCTGTCAGTAATTTCTCTTTCTACATATGCAGTAGAAGGTTTGTTTGTATAAGAATTTAATATTCTGCATTATAAAATGGGGGGAAACATTTTATGCAACCTTATTGATCAGTCTGGCTCTTTATCAGCGTGTACATCTCACAACACACACACACGGATAAAGTGTCAACTAATCATCATGGGCCACACAACATGCGCATAGTGATTTTAGCAAGAGATGGAATGCCTGTGCTGTCTGAATCACCATTTGTTTTCAAATAACATTCCGTGCGCTTTTTTCAGAGACAGCAGACTTAGCAGTTGATAATTAGTACAGCCCCTGAAAAAGTTGAATAATTAAAATGTTGCAAGTTCCTAGTAATATGAAGAGTACATGTTTTAGTTTGTTGATGTCTTTTTAATAAATGTTAATGCAGGCAGCACTGAGGATGAAGTTTCATGAACAGCCATCATGGAGAACATCAGCAGTTGTCCTGCATTTCCCCCAACTGCAATCCAGCCACAGGAAGGCACAGAATTTCAGGAGCCACAGTAACACTGCTTTTGCAGCCGATTAGCCCTCTGCAGTCAACGTGGTTTATTCCTGGTTCTTCCAACATCAGTATCAATGTGAATAGTGCCACATCACAGACTCCTCCCTCGGAGCCTCAGCAACAAGTAGATGGCCAGTCAGTGGCTCTACCTCAAATAAATATGCAGGCTCTGCCTCATGCAAGGCCAGCTCCTCCCAGTCAAAGAAAAAATATGGTGGGAAGCACAAGGTTTGGGTGGGATTGTAATTAAGCATGCAAAACTCTCCCACTACAACCACTGAAAATGAAAGCGATTAGAAAAAATAAATGGAAAACAAAATAAAGTCTCACAGATAAACATAACACTTTCCACGCAGTACATGAGCAGTGTAGAACTGTAGCACTGCCACACGCTTACCACAATCTTAAATCTTTTGCTGCAATACATGAATTTGTAGAAACAAAAGCAAATGCAGCAGCAATTACTCATAACAGTTCTCAGAGGTTATACTCTAGCAGGGCAGTACTGTAGCATGCTCCCAGCCTTATCTCAATTCAGTCATTTGTTTCTGTGTGTATGGAACTATTTTTTTTGCATGAGGGGATGAACAAAATACTAAAATGTAATCTAAATAAAAGAAAATATTGATTTATCAACAATGTTATACTGTGTTTCTTCTTGATTTATTTTATAATAGCAATAATGCACTCCAGGGCATGTGTTGTTGTGAGATTTACACATGCCTTGGGTGGTTTACTGCATTTGGCCTGTGGCCTCATGCCACACCATACCATACCCCAGGTGTGTGTAAATATCACAACAATACTCACTCTGTTGTGCATTATTGCTTAAGTATTCCACTAATAGAATGCTGTCTCACCCCCCCCCAAAGGCGTGGAATGTTAACATGGAATGCATGAATTCAAAGTTCTGCAAAATTCCACTGAAATACACTAACACAGACACACAGGCCTAATTTAGAATCAGAGGTTCAATGTTATCTGGGGCAGGGTTAGCAGCAAAGATTGCTCTGTCAAAGTGGTTAGGCTATAAGGGGATTTTTATGGTCATCAAAGAAACACTAGAATTAAAAACTTTGAATAGTACTAGATTTTTTTAAATTTGATTATGCATAGAAGAAAGGGGTCAAGAACAGAAAGAACATTTAATTATTTATGTAGCTTTTTAATTTAAAGTAGTTTTATTTTTAGGGCCTATTTGAAGGTTTTTATATAAGAGTAAAGATGTCAGTCATGCCTGTGATGAAAATCAAGAATGAGTGAAATGGCTCATGAATTTTATGTGTGATTTGTCCAAATTCCAGATCACATGTTGCGCCTTTTTCTTTACAGGGGGTATTGGCACATGCACATATGCTGATGGAATGGCAACAGCCATTCAGAATACAATATTTAACTTGCCAATGTTCTAACATAATTATCAGTTGTATAATTTAATTCCCAGTTTACAGACACTTTCAAACTCTGTAATACATGGGTAATAACATGTGTATTATTGCCCAAATGTGCATTTTCCATGCACAAAACCTGTTCAAGTGTTTCCTCTGTGGCAACAAAAGTCATAAAACCAACATTAAAATATAAACACTTACACTGAGCTCTGTCATTATTTTTCTGTGTCTGCCACCATTTCAAAATACAGCCCATACCAAAAATATAATGTTGTGTTCTTATTCGTGTATGAGCCAAGCTGCAACTTTCAGTAGTGAGTGACTGTAAACATCATTAGTCATGCTTCACCCAAAATAAAGTCTCTTCTCCCAATATAGCCAAATCCATGGGTTATGTATGGATTATATATTGGAGGCAGTATAGCGCAGTGGGTTAAGGCTCTGAGCTGCAGATCTGGAGAGCTGGGTTTGAATCCCACAGCTGCCTAGGTGCATACTGTGTGATCCTGAGCAAGTCACTTAACTTCCTTGTGCTCCCAGGTCGCATCTGGAAACAAGCTTCAGCTTAGTGTGCTACTCCTGGTTAAACAATGTTCCCTTTCCCTTCCCTATATACAGCCCTCGCTATTTTGATCGCCCTCAAATGAAAACTACTGCTGGCCAGACTGCCTTCTCATTTTGTTTCCCTAAACTTTGTGATTTCCTCCCCTCTTCTATTCACTCTCCTCCAGCCTTTCCTGCTCTTGAAGCTCTCCTCCATGAGCTCTCTACTTACTCCTGCAGTTGTTCTGGTACTGGGTTACTTCTTACATGTTAATTACCTTATTCTCTGTCCCTTAGCACTTCCCCAGTGTCAGTCATTCCTCCAGTCTTTTATTTTGTTAAGTTGATAACTATTTAATTGTTCTTTTGTTCCATTCCACACTTGATTGCATGGTAACTTATTTTTGTCATTTATTCTTAGACATAACGGTCCTGTTTATTTTTGTTATACTTATTCCATTCTATGTATTTTATAATCTGTATTTTTGTATCTATCTTTTCTGCTCTCTTCCCCCTCCCTAGGATACATCTGAAAATGAGCTGGTACCAGTTCAGTATGTCTTTCCAGGTAAAACCTTTGAAATAAATAAATAATGTATCACTCTGACTCTAATGGTAAGATCAGTCTTTTCAAACCACTAATGTAGTCTTTATTCATATTAAATAAGGTTGTATTTCACTCTGCACAACATCATTTATGTTATTATTACTATTCCCCAGTCCCTTACTATGTTTCTGCTCCTTCAACTACGATATAGCATGCTGAAGGCAAGCGCCACAGTTACTGAAATTCTACCCTGAACTTTCACTCTGTTTCAGTCTTTGGCTCCATTTTACCAACTGTTTGAAGATTGTTTAAAGTCCACTATTACAGTTCGTTGCTCAAAATTATGTTTTCTTAAATGTTTTCAATGGTTGGTCAAATTTTGTAATAAACATCAATTTTTCCTACCCAAACTGTAACTGTGTTATGTTGTTTTTTTCAATACTTAAAATAGTTTAACAGCCTAGTATTTATAAAAAATAAAATTTTGAAGATGTGTCAAAATTTGTTTTTTACACACCCTCAATGTGTGTGATGTCAGCATAAACCTCTTGAGCTTCACTCCTGAGTTTTATATGGACATCAAATACCTCAGATGTGTAAAATAACTTCATAATACACCCCTTCCCATACATTATCCATCATATAACAAATTATACTGTCTTTTCATATATCATATAACCATACATTATATTATATTTTCATGGATTATATCTGCTGCCCTGTCTAATGCTGCCCCAAGGCACATTTTTTCATTATGGCCAAAAAAAAAGGGAACAATTTTGCAATCATTGCAAAGATCCTCCTGAAGCACCCCCTGCTCCATCTACCACCAGTCCAATGTAAACAAAAAAGAATTCTCTGCAGGGTGTGAATATTTGACAGATGACACCACAAGTCCAATGAAATCATGATGAAATCAGTGTGATGAAATGATCATTTAAGGTCAGTGAAGTTTACTCAAATGTTGGGCACCAGGGTTCTGGCCAGTGATTTAAAATGTGAGCATGGTATCCTCCTAACAGCTACGTCCACATCTAATCCCCACTCAGGTCAGATGGACAAGCAGCAGCAGGGACAGTTGGGTCAGGTTAGGTATGGGAAGTGGTGGGATAAGATGTTCACTCAAGTAATCCACCAACAACTGGTGGCTGCAGCCTGACCCAACTGATGCATTCCTTGGTGCTGGAACAGCAGTGCATCATAAAGAGTCCAACAACCAAACCCAGAGCCAGGCCCAGCATAGGTACCTCAGCCAGTGCTGAACTTGTAAAGAAACAAAGTATGTTGCCTGAGTCAATACATGCCTGCATTTAACTGCCAAGATTTCCTCCTGCTTCTTTAAGTGCAGACAGTTCCAGAGACATCTCGTCTTGAGTCTTGCTTCTGACAGCAGTAATCCTCTTCATCATCTTCCTCCTCCCCTCCACCATGAATTATGTTTCCTCATTATGCATCACTGCAGCATGTCAGTGACACCACCGTCTTCCCTGCGCACTACACAGAAAGATGGTATATCATGATTTTTATCTGTCACTCTTGGAGGTGGTGATACAGCCATCACAGCAGCAGCAATATTCAATATTCATTAAGGAAGTGGCACATATATTTGAAATATAACTTGCATATAGATTTGACCACATTAGGTCAGACATGCAATTTGGCATGGCAACATTACTAGATTATACATGTAAAGATGTGTTCATTCCCCCCTGGACACATAGACTTAAGGAAACAGACCCTTGTGTACACTTATGGCACAGCAGCATAGACAGCTTGAAGAAACAGCAAGAATGCATATACACAACCCCGGTCCTACTTCTCCTCCTCCTTCTCATTTGCTGATTTCACATCAAGGCTTGATTCTGAGATACTTGAATTTGTAGCCTTTCTTAAAATATGAAGAATCAGTTTGAACTATTTTTCTGATTATTCATCTTGTCCAACAAGGGACATCAACTTCTATTCCTAGTCCTACAATGTCATGTAGCAAACTCCTTTGATTTCTCCCACTGGCACTGTCACCACAGTCCAATTTACCATTCCCAGCAGTAGTGGCATATTTCCTCCTCCTGATGACACCTACGGAAACTTTCACATTGTCATCAGCAACAATTTCAGTATGATTAGGTGCACCACTGAAAATATAGATTACATAGAGCATGGTATTAGTTAAAAGACATGACATGGGAAAAGTAATGCCCTGCATTAAATGTAATATCATTAATGTTTATATTTTGTGTTTTTAATGCATAACATCATAACATTAACAATATCCACCACAATACCGATAATATCCACCACAACATCAACAATATCTTGGAAAAAATAAGTGCCTGGGTATTGCATATTGATGTCCATTCTAGCTGAGCTGTGATTCCTGACTAGCTTCAGGACTGTAGTTTTCCATCTGAGATGCTAGAATACTTGTAGTTTTTTAAATAAATTAAGTTCCAAGCCAAAAGTACCTCAGAAACAGTAACTACCAGAATGCTTTGTACTCCAAGAATTCATTTTTTCCTGTAACCCCCTCCTCTCGCCAGAGTTAGGATTATTGGAAGATTGCGCTGACCCCCCAAGGATTCCTGGTCTGCAATTTGGGATTGAAAGTTGAAGAGGCCTGCTGGAGTAACTGTTTTTGGGGAGAGCATGTGGACTCCATGGGGCTGCCACCTTGGGCCCTGCTGACCTCGGTGGCAGCCAACTGACAGAGTTGTTGATGTATAACTTTTTGTAGGTTTTGGGCCAAGGTGGGACAGTGTATTGGCACATTCCCTAATTCTATTTTGTACCATGGCCTATGCTGTGCAGCCCTTGTTGTTACAAAAACTTAGCTAGAAAGAAGAAGTCAGATCTGTGACAGATCCTGAGTAGAATGGACTGTTTGTACAGCTGTAGCACATAGTGTAGAACCCAGACCTTGTGTCTGGATTACAGAAAGAGACTGAGTGGCCTTGCCATGCTAGTTTTCACAAGAGTTGACATCTAAAGATTCAGAATGTAGCAGAGTGGTGAAAACTGGTGGGGTTCTGCTCATTAGCTTGGTTTGGGCTTTCTAATGAAAGTGGTACCAGAGCAGTCTCAGAGATATAGCAGAAAGACTGGAGTGACTGAGGCCCACAGCACCCTGGAGCCACTGTATTGGTAACCATAACTACAAATGGTCCTTGACAATTTTCAAGGAACTGGTAGGATTACAGAGCTTGTTTTGCAAACTGGCCATCAGTACAGATTAAAAAAACCTTATTCACAGAGGTCGAATGCCATTTTTGCAATTGCATGGCCTTAGGAGTAACTATTAAGGAGTCTGTTTCTCCACATTTGAATTTCAAGTGCATCACAGCTGACTGACTCATGTCAACTCCTTTGGGAGTGCAATGTTTTAACACTGGGTACCCAGACACCACTGTATAGAAACTTCTATCTGTGCAGAAGGCCTGGTATAAAAAAGTGTGTGGATAATGGCCTCCAGTACAGGAGGAAAAGTATAATTCTGTTGGGTCCCTAGCTATAGCAACCAGTGCAATATCAGCTGCACCTTCTCACAGCTTGACTAGTTAGTGGCTCAGACTCGTAGGGGTAGTACAGACCCAAGCTGCAAAGGCAATTAACCTGGGCACTGTGTGTTGGGAGTTTCTGTACTTATCTAACTCATCTTATCTTGCAGGGGTTGACCTGGTAATGAAATCATTTTTTAATCTGCTGTTTAAATCTGCCATTAGATCAGACAGAATTTTATTTTTCAACATATCATTATTAAACATAAAAATTAGTTATGAGAGCAATAACAATAAATATAAATCATGGAAGACAACATTAAAGAAAAAAGGAGAAAAATCACATAGAAACTCTGAGACAGTATAAATAAATAACAAAATTAGTTTATAACATTGGACTTACAGAGAAGCAATGTGGAGTGAGGGACATTAGCAAATTCTGTTAAAAAACTGACTGTAAAAATGGGGTTCTCCCTTTACCAGATGGTTTAGGCTTAGTTACCTACATCCTTTCCTGAAGGATGGACCTCATAATCTCCAAAAGCTGAAGCCATAAGAGGGCATACAAAAGTGACCATAAAAAGACCATTGCTCTTTTGGCAACATTAAAGGCATAACAATGAATCTACCATTCACAACACTGAGTCCCTTCATTTGTCCCACTTTATTTCAGCACCACCTGGATCAGTCCCCACTCTACCAACCATACCTGTTGAACTGAGTTCTAACCTCCCACCAACTCACATACAATGTTAGTATGGCCCACCAGGCACTTAAAAGATAAATAACACTACCGGGAGGAATCGGGCTCCAAACAACCTCAAAAGGTATAAAAAACAGGAATGGAGACAAGTGACCCACTCACCAGTAAATTATAGCAGAATTTTATTGTTATCAATTATATCCAAATCACCATCAGGTTATGTACAATGTTTCATGGTTAACCTACCACTACATCAGGAACGGAAAATAAAGAATTAATATTTCAATTTATATAACCAAACATCCACTTATGGTATCCCAAGGTTACATTTAAAATCCATCTTTATATATGATAAGTTTAACCCCCTATATTTCCATCATTAGACAGTATAATGGCTATACCTTTATTCTCCCAAGTATCTATTTAATCCATCAAAAAGGACCAACAAAATAACATTCCCACCTTATATGGCGATTGATCTAATGTCCTTAAATTATATGATGCTTATAGACAGATTCCTAAATTAATAACAAAAAATATAAACATTTTAACATCTATACCAGTATTTGTCAATTAAATAACCAAGTCTATTCTTAAATTTACTTAAACACCTAAATAGAGCACTCAACTGACTCTCCTTGGAAAGTCTCAAGTGGTTCTGATAATATCTAATGTAGGTCTATACCTTCTAAATAACCCCCCCAAAAAAATGCACTTTTTAATCTAATTATATGCCAAGTTCACATTTATCATAACATACTTATAAAGCCTCTGACTTCTTCACTGCCCACAGCTATTACCACAACTGCAAAAGGGAAATAACAAACTCTCTTAGTTCACCCGCAATATCCTCTGCATTAAAAGTGGTCAATTTCCATGTTACAAATTGTAGTACACAACATAAGTCCGAATGCTTTCATTTTTAGAAAGCATTTTTTCAATAGCTCTATACACTTTACTTATGGGGACAGACTATCAGTCACTAACAAAATGCTATCACTAGATTCTGTTTAGTCATTCCTCTAAAGACACAAAATAGATTTACCATTATTAATATTTTCCTTTCAAATCCTCCATTGCATTGTACATACTAAATCAAGGACCCTCACCTAAAACATGTATTATCAGTACTAGCATATCCTGTAGTCTGTCCCTTAATGTACTTCAGTGCTCAATATGTATCTCAGTTCACTCTAAGTGAGACTCGGTAAAGGACCCTTCGTGTCATAAAATTATTTCACACATATCTGATGCCTCTTTCATTTTTAACAGTGACTGTAATACCCTATTTCATTACATAGTAAACCCTTAACACAGACCTCCAAACCTGGAGCTTCATCTCTTATTGTGTGGATGCTACCTGCCATCCCCTAAAATAGGGGAATGGTCTCCTAGATAACTGCAAAATGCATAAAAATTCCATGCATGTTCCTGCTATGATATTACTGACTTTACCATTTCTGAGCTAACCATGTTATGTGCCCATTGAAAGACATGAGCATGTTCCCTGAGTCTCTGTAAATACTTCTATTATTGATGAATGCTCAGCAACCTCTAAATTAAACATTCTGTTTACACTAGTTCTAGAACCTAAGGTACTGTCACTGCAGGAAAAAGCTCAGGGTTAGTAATCTGTGTAGTAATATAATCATTAATAATGTAGGGGCCAGGATACAGCCCTGCTTGACTCCTGTGTTAGTGTTTAGTTTAACTGATAGATTTCCTTCAAGGAAATACATCACTGGAGCCCAGGTATTACTATGCAGTCTAATGATAACATCTGTTGGAACACCTATTTTAAACATTTTTTGTCCCATAAAAGTTTTCTACTAACCTTATTGAAGACGTGGCTGAAATCTATGAACACTACAAATAGGGGCTTCTTCTTGATCAAGGAATATTTTCTGGCCAAATAATCCAGTACAAAGCAATTATCAATCACTGACTTTCCATTTCTGAACTCAAACTGGTCTTCAGCTAAAATATTATTGTTTGCTGGCCTGCCGGTGCAGCAGTAGTACTATCACTCGAAACGCCAGTAACCCAGGTTCAGAAATGAGCCCGATGCATCAGAGAGATGGCCTGGGGAGGAGTCTTGAGCATCTGAGGGTCTGCCAATTTCATCTGGGGGATTGGGATCTGGCTCAGTGCTTGCCTGGCCTCTGGCAGTAGCTACAGGTGCAGCAAGCTCAAGCCGTGATGAGGGGGGAGGCATGAAGGACACTGGTGTGTGCCTTGATGTCCCAGCAGATGTCACACCTCCATGGGGGGGACTACACTACTGAAGGAAAAAGCTGAGCCCAAGCACACCACTGATAGAGGAACCAGCACAGACCTGGCCCTCACCCACTGGCTCTGTGGCTTTGAGTGGACCAGACAAGATTTGAAGGTATGAGGGCATGAGAGGCCCACCTCATCCCCACCTGGGGGGGATAGCCATGGCTCCATGGGGGACTGCCCAGGCTAATGGTGTTCTGGTTGGGGGCAGTTGGTGTGTCTGTGCTCTAGACTTGAAGGGGCCAAAACAGACATTACAAAAAAAATATTATTGTTTGTACGCCAAACTTGGATCCTTATGAGGATGAGTCCCCTAAATATTTTTTACAAATTATCCAATAAACTGACTGGATAGTACAATCAGGGGCTGAGTTGTCCTTTTTATGGATTAGTACAATAGCCAAACTTCCCCACAACTTGGGGATATATAGAGGACACAATCATGTTTAAAAAAATCACCAGAATCAGGGGCCACCAAGCTCTCCCCATTTTAAAAATTTAATCTGGAACCATATCTGGGTCAGGGGCTTTACCCAGTTTTTGTTTATCCAGTACCTTCTCAATTTCATAAACTGTACAGGTCTGATCCAAGGATGATAATGCTGCTTTAATTTCCATGTTCTTGCTCTCAATACTATAGGCCTGTATTAAAGTCAGACCAAGTATTAAGATGTATCTAAGTTTCCAAATTATTCTGATATCTTGTAGTCCCATTGGCCATTATCAACCAGAATTAATGAAAGTCTTGGGGAAATTACCAAATGTAATTCACTCCACAACTGATTCTGGTATGCACTTTTTTCCCTACTGAGGATAAGTTTGTCATTTCTTCTCTTCTTTTTTTTAATAAGTCCAAGTTTTTTTTTAAATGTATTTCTTATAGCTTTCTTCAAAGCTTTATTAATTTTCTTTTGAGGATGATGATGATGTTGATGATGATAAAATGTTTATTTTTATACAGGATATTTTATGTTAAGGTAAAACCTTATTTTCAACATAGTCCTGTACATTTTACATACTATTCATACTTCATACATGCTACATATAAAAACTTCAATGATGTGTTAAAAGAAAACATATGATTTAAAACTTTAACACTTAAGATCTTACAGTTCATTCACCATTATTTCTTCACTAACATTCCATATAAACAGATGATCAGGGAAAGAAAAAAAAAGCGAGGGAATCTCCAATAGCAGTCACATTCATATTATAAAAACTTCCTTAATTCATTCTGGAAAACATGCAAGGATTCTATAGATTGTATACGCCTAGGCAAAACATTCATTTCTTTCACCACTGTAGTTTGTAGCATGGCTTCCCCAAAACTGTTATGTATTCTATATACAGGAAGCTTTGCTCCTTTGGTTCTCAAGTCATATCTTACATCTTTCATTGTACCATAATCTACCAGGTGACCAAGCGGGTGTGTCTGTTTAGAATTTAAAAGTTTATGGCACCAGGAGAGCCACAAGAAAAATCTTTTCCCCTCAGGTCTTAACCATTCCAATGTCTGATGAAGCCTATTGTGATGGGTCCTATATGCACTTTTGGTTAGAAATCTAGCAGATTTATAGTACATTTTATTAACTTTATTCAACACAGTTTTTGCTGAATTCCTATAAATTAGGGAAACATACTCCAAAACTGGGAGGAGTAATTGTTCTACTATTTTTGGTCTTGTATCCTTAGTCAGACTTTTTGATACTCTTCTAAGTGTACCAAGTTTTGATTCAATTTTTTTGTTGTCTGATTTATATGTTCTTTATAGGACATTGTTTTGTTATTAGTACACCTAAATATTTATAGTATCCAACATTCTGTATCACAGACCCATTACTAAGTTTGATTTCTAAATTACCATTTGGTTTTGTACTCCTTCCAGTTTGGAAATAGATACACTGGGTTTTCTTCGCATTCATTAATAAACATGAATCTTTAAACCAGGATTCTATCAATGTTACATTATTCTGCAATTTTTATTCTTGTGAGAAACGTCTGTCTGCGGATGCCAGTAAAACAGTGCTGTCTGCATACAGTCTGATCTCACTATTTAACACATTTTTAGTTAAATCATTTACATTTACATTGAAAAGCAATGGGCCCAAGATGGAACCCTGCAGCACACCCCTCTTAACCTCTCTCTCATTTGTGATGCAAGAGAGACACTCACTTTACATTGCCTCTTCTGCCAATTATGATCTAAACCACTGCAAAGGTTCCTTGTGCACCCCAATCCATATAATCTCTGGAGTAGTATCCAGTGGTCAGTCAGGTCAAAGGCTTTACTGAGGTCCATGAACACTGCCTCTGTACTTCCACCATTATTTATTGAAGTTGTTACCAAATTATTAAAGTCTATAAGGGCGGTGTCCATGGACCTCCCCTCCCTAAAACCATACTAACCACCAGGTATCAGTCCATTTTCCTCCAGATATTGACTAAGCTGTGCATGTACCAACTTTTCCATAACTTTGGGTAACACTGATAATAATGTAATTGGTCTATATATATATATATAGTCTTTATATATGGGCACAATCTTACCCACCTTCCAAGTCCCTGGGTAGACAGATGTACATAAATGTAAATGAAACAGGTCAATGGAGGGGCTAATATATCAGCATCCATTTTGAGGAATCTTGGTTCCACTCCATCTGGTCCTCCTGCTTTATTTATTTTTAGATTTTTTAGTTCTTTCTCAACATCTTTAACCTTCAGTGTTTTAAACCTAAAACATAAGTTTCAGTGACCTGTGTCAGATTCTTGTTTCTCCTTGTCTACCCGTGAGATTACTTCCTGTATTGTTATATCTACAGTTTTAGTTTTGGGGGTTGGGATTTTCAAATTCAGTAAATCAGTAAAATATGAGTTTATAATTTTGGCCACGTGTTTTTGATTTTCCATTAGTTCATTATCTTTTATAAGCTGTATTGGAACCCTTGTTTTTATGGGGGGTTGTAAGTTTTTGACACAACTCCAATATTTATTTGGATCCTTTGCTTGGTCTGTCCTTTTCTTATGATAATGCTGTTTTGATATTTTTATTTTCTCTGTACATGTATTTCTCCATTTTTTAAAAATAGTCCAATCTTCTTCTACTTTAGTTCTTTTTGCTTTCTTCCAAAGTCTATCTTTTATCCTAATATCCAAAAAGCTGATTTGTGCTTAGTGTATGCCAACGCTTCCCTCTGAGCCTCCACCCATAGTCGGGAAAACCAGGACCAGCCTGTGTGAGAGATGGAACAGAGAAGACGTCATCAGAGGAGGAAGGGCAGTGTTTGATAAAAGCCCGCACTGCATTTAAATTACTCAGGTATGCTGTGGCTGAAAACATCTGACTGCCTTCTGCTAGCCCAGTAAACTGAATGAACTGCTACCTGTTTGTTTGTGTTTGACTGCAGCCCCAGTTAATGATTTGTGCTTAGTGTGTGCCAACGCTCCCCTCTGTGCCTCCAGCCATAGTCGAGAAAACCGGACCAGCCCGTGTGACAGACGGACTGGAGAAGACATCATCAGAGGAGATGGGGCAGTGTCTGATAAAAGCCCACGCTGCCTGCATCACGAGCATGAGTGGCGCAAGCGCCACTCGGTATCAGAAAGCACAGTGAAAGCACTCATAAGTTTGGATTTGGCAGGTTAGTTAAAAGAAGTTAAAGGGTAATAAAATAGAAACTATATTGTTTAATTGCTATATCTGTTGACTGGAGCTAAACAGGGAAAAACTAATATACTGTTTTGAAATATCTTAGAAGCTGTTTGGAAGTCTAAAGGGGAAATGTGTGCAATGGTTTAAGTTATTAAAGTGTAGTTTTTTATAATAGTTAGTTAAACAACTTATAGTGAGTTTATTAGTTTTAAAGATAATAACACCTGTATCTTCAAGTTCTAACAACACAGTTAAGAAATTAACAATGAAGGATCTTATGTTTATAATGCTGGGGTTACTGGTAGGATTTACCTATGTGGTACAAATGCATGCTACTACTAGTTTTGATTCTCCAGGAGAAAGATCTGGAGTATACTTGAATCTCTGTCAGCCTAGTAAGAATCAATTAAGGATTATCAAATTAACTAGAGGGAGAAATCCCTTTAATTTGATTAGGCAGGAGATACAAAAGACCTGTTTTCTAGATTATTCTAGAAGCTATTCTTCATCAAGTTAGATGCTTTTGTTATCTCTTGTCCTTTGTGGGGATATTGAGTTAAACTCAGGTCCGGGGGGGGGGGGCATCAAACTGGTACTGGATAATGCAAGGAGTTTAATTAATAAAATGACCTCCTCAGAGCATGGGTTGACTTAGAAAAACCAGACATAGTAATTTTGACTGAAACCTGGTTAAAAAGGGGCATTCATCAAACTGAAGTTGAACTTGAGGATTTTTATCATCACAGACAAGATCGAGGGACAGGGGTTCTAGTTTACATAAGACATAGTTTAGTTTTTTCTAGGATTATATACTCAGGAAAAATTGAAGGAACTGAATGCCTATTGATAAAGATACAGACATTAAATCTGATTGTGGGTGCTGTTTATTCTCCACCTAAGGTGAACATTATTCATTTTGATAAATTTTCACATATTATGATGGACTGTATAGGACACTCAAATGCAATATTGATTGGTGACTTTGATGCCGCCTGGGGATGTCCTAGGGGTCATGCATTGGAAAACTCTATGAAGTGTTTAAACCTGGCTCAGATAATAAACTCCACCACAAGAAAAGGTAAATTAACAAGTAAAGGAAGTGTACTGGATATGGTTTTTGTTTCTCCTGAAGTGATTGTAGTGGAAAAAGGGGTAGATGAGCCCAATTTAGGGGACCACAATGTAATAAAATGTATTATTTCCTCTGACACAAGTGTTATTACAACAGTTAAAGCAACAACGATGTACAAAGGATGTTATACTAAACTTAGTAAATTGCTTTTTAGAAAATATTTACAGGGGTTACCATGGCATAGAAATTTTTTTATTCCTGATCTAAATTTGGCTGTACAGGAATTTATATCAATGTGGCAAGTGACAGATTTGCTCCATTGAAAAAAGTTGTACAAAAACAAAATCATTTGCCATTGATAACTGTAGCTATAAAGAAGTTAATCAGGATGAAAAACCAACTTTGGAAAAAAGCCAATAAATCCCTGAATCCAGATGTATGGGATAAATTTAAAAAAAAACTAGAAATAGAGTCATTCAGGAAATAAGAAAATCTAAGGCATTTTATTATAAACAAAAGATTAGGGAATCAACAGATCCAAGAACTTACTGCTCCTTGGTAAAAAATCTTATAAATCATATTAGAAAACAAACTGAGATAACACTTAGTCAAAATGGTATAGTACTTGGAGCAGAATGTGCTGCAGAGACATTGAATAATTATTTTATTGAACTTCCTGATCTGAAACTAGAAATTGCCATTAAAATTAATCAAACACAAACCGTGGCTTATAATCTAGACTTAGAAAGCTTACAGGAAAATATTGTACCAAAGTTTAGATTTAGGATAGTTACAGAGCTTGAAGTTCTAAAAATAATACATAAACTAAAGGCTAACAAGGCTAGTGGTCCTGATAATATCGAAAATAGACTATTACAAGAGGCTGCCCTAGAGTTATCACCAATACTGAGGAACATTTTCAACTGGAGTCTTAGAGAGGGTCTGTTTCCTTTGAGTTGGAAGCAGGCTAAAGTTATTCCTATAGATAAGGGAAGAGATTCTACGGCTGCCACAAATTATCAGCCAATAGCCTTGTTATCAACAGTTTCCAAGGTTTTGGAAAAAATTGTCTATGGTCAATTGATGGAATATCTTGAAAAATATCAAAAATTAACTCCATTTCAATCTGGATTTAGACAGGGTAGGTCCACGGCTACTGCACTCATGGACTTCTTGGACTTAATAGCTACTCCTTTGGAGGATTCAAGGTCCGTAGGTGCAGTATACGTGGACCCATCAAAGGCATTTGATTTGGTGAATCATAGTATTTTGTTAAGTAAACTGGAAAAAATAGGAGTGGAGGAAGAAATCTGCAAATGGTTTAAATCATATTTAGATAAGAGATCTCAATTTGTAATGTTAAATGGTCAGAAGTCCTCATTGGGTTCTGTGACAAGAGGGGTACCCCAAGGATCCATTCTGGGTCCCCTCTTGTTTATAGTTTATATAAATGACTTACCAAATAATATAAAGCACTCACAAGTTAAACTCTATGTGGACGACACTGTATTGGTAGCTGTAGGTAAAAACCCAGAAGAAGTAAAACAAAAATTGCAGGGTAATTTTTTGACCATGCAGGGTTTTTTCTCCTCTCTTTGGCTTTTGATAAACAACAAAAAGACACAGACAATGGTTTTGGGCCCAGAACGGAATAATAAAACCATACCAAAAATAATTATAAAGACTCAGGAAGGGAACATATTGGAGCAGATGTCAGTATATAAATATCTAGGCATTCAAATTGACCAATATTTAAATTTTGAACAGCACATAACTGAACTGATAGGGAAAACAAATGCGAAAATTGGTGCGATGAGACGTATATCAAATTGTACAATTAAAGAAATGCATCTGAGTATAGTAAATCAACTAGTATTACCAGTAATAGATTACAGAAGTCATATTTATAGACATACCTCCAAAAAGCAACTACAGAGTTTGGAGGTACTCTATAATAAACTGGTGAGATTTATACTAAGATGTGATTTTATTACCCATCATTGTATAATGTACACTAAATTAGGATGGAATATATTACATCAGAGGTCTGTGGGTATTTGGTTGAATCAGATTCAGGTATTACTTAAAAACATGTCTCAACATGATTTAGTAGTTAAACTTCATAAGCCAAAACACGGACTGAATTTACAAAAATTAGGTGCTAGGGATTTGATGATCTCAAAAATTAAAAATCAATTTTGTAATATGACTTTTCAGCATAAAGCTGCTCTAAGTTGGAGTGGACTTCTTCCTTTCCTACATGACTTAGAGCTATCCACCACTGTGTATAAAACAGCAGTAAAGCAGGAGTTATGTTTCAGACGTTTATGTATCGGTGAATTCCCCGTCATACCTTCATATGATATCTTTATACAAGTTGATGTAAATTGTCTGTGTTTTATATTGTGTTAGGTGTTTTTTAAATTTGTGTTATATGTATAGGTTGAATGTGAATGTTATGTACTGGATGTTTATGACTACTGTAACTGATGCCGTTTGCACTTTTGTACATACAGGTACACCTTTCAAATAGGGATTTTTTGAACCCTAATGTCTGTATTACTGTTTAAATAAACTTTTACATTACATACATAATATGAGTTTTAATTTCTTCAGCAATCCATAATGGATTATTCTTATCAACTTTTTTCAATTTTGTGGGTACATATTGCCTTATCACCTTCATCAACATGTTACTGAAATCTTGCACAGCCAAATCCAGATCCGGAATCAGTGATAATCTATCCCATCTTTCTTTACTTAAAGTCTCCCTATATCCCTTTATATTCATTTTTTAGATCTGTTATCCAATATTCCTCTCTTTGTCTTCTATTATCTATTTTCCACTTTATTGTGCCTTCAATAGAGTTATGATCCCCCAAATTTAGAGCCTTTACTCTGGCATCTATTACTTCCAATTCTTGAGACACAAAGATCAACTCTACTGGAACCCTGATCTATATTTTTTGTGCTCCTGGTCACTTATTTTATCACTTGCTTCACTCCCAGGACCTCCATACTTTCTCCCAATTTCTGTCCCTTAGTTTGCATCCAGTTGATGTTAAAATCTCCCATTAAGACTATTTCTGCATCTTGTGCTAAATCCATTAATTTGTTTACCAGCAAATCAAAATATGCCAGTTTTGTTTTGGGTGGAGCATATATTATTCCTACTATCAATTTTGTTTTTAATATTTCAACTAAGGTACAATCTATTCTTTCCACACTTTCAGAGAAAATTGTTTTGAATGGCCCCAAGCTTTGCTTTATATATATCATTACCCCTCCTCCTCTAGTACCTCTGTCTTTCCTTTGAAATAGATAATCTTTCACCTCTATCTCATTATTTTCTATTCCCCTATGCAACCATGTTTCTGACAGTCCCATAACATCAGGCTTCTCCTTGTCTGCCCATATTCTGAATATGTCTATTTTTTGCACTAAACATCTTACATTTTACATTCACATTTTCATGTGTCATGTTTAACCCTGTTATATTTTTAGGGCCAGAATTTAGTTCCACATTTCCACTCAGAACTATTAAGAACACAAGAGAGCAACCATGTTTTCTTATTCCCCCTTTACACATTCCCATTTGAACCTTATTTATTCTCCCAGCATATGTTCTCCATTGGCTAGTAAATCGATTCCTTCTTTGCACAATTTTACTTTCATTGACCAGCAGTTCTTTAGTTATTGAATATAACATATTAATACTACCCTTTTATTTTGCAGCATTGCCCAGTTTATTTTGCAGATCATATACTGTATGTGGCACAATAGTACAACTCCTAATATAAGAAAAATGGCCCTCATTTTAATAATGTTATGAGCTCTATAATTTCCTATTGAATAGCTTATTGCAGCAGATATATGCAAATATGTCTATCCTGCAAGCTTTAAATCACTAGATATTCCCCTAGCCCAGTCTCCAGCTTCCTCAGCTGACTCTGATAGACTCCTCCATACTCTGCCGGAGGAATCAGCCGGACACTTCAGCCATTGTGTGTCTCCTCCAGTTATCATTATTATACTAAGTTTCATTATTTGCTCTATCTGAGTGATATTCATGTATTTCCACAGAAAATTGCATGTGATAATTTGTTTATGCTATTGTCATACTATTCTATGTCTCCAAGAGATCAGTTAGCCCCCCAGCAGGATCTGTCCCATAACAGGCTAGAGTTCGGGGGTTCTCAGAATGTCCTTTATGCTTTCTATCTTCAGAACCTATCTGTTTAGCATGTTCCAATTTTTAATCATTTTTTTAGGACTTCAATGGCAGGAGAACTTAAGGCTGGAGAATTTAAACTTAGACAGACTGGGAGATGATCACTGTCTGATCTAATCCGAACTTCCAATGAACTGATGAGAAACCATGCTAATGAATTATTGAATAACAGATCAATTGTAGGGGCTCCCTTAGGGAATTGATAAGTAAGTTCTCCTTCAAAGTCCTTTTTGGTTAGACCACTTAAGTAGGTGATACAGTAGGAATGGCTAAAGATCAGATTCACTAATAGGTTACCTGCGAGGTTAGATTTTGTTATCCTTCATGTTCCTTCTTGGTACAATATTTCCTGTATTTTGAAAATCCAAAGCTTGTCTTAATTCTGATGTAGTATACAGTTCCAAGTTCCCTATTCTGTAATTAAAATTGTCAGCAATTAATACAACAGCCAAGGGAAAACATTTTTCCAGGTCCTCCAGGTGATTACAAAATGTTATCTTTATTTCAGTCCTATAATATTTCATTTAAATGGAGGGGGTCGTACACAGTAACAGATACCTATTCCTCATTCCCTAATGATAATCTTATAACCATGCAATTTTTCAGGTCTTCATACAGTCTCTCAATCTTGGCATTTGCTTTCGAATCCTAATCAACACTAAATAGCCACCCACTGCATCAGCACTGTTTAAATATTATGTGGCCTCAATCATATGGACAAGAAATCAATTTAGTTTTGGCACCTTTTTCTGTCATCATGTTTCTTACAGAACAATAATGTCTTGCTAATTAAAAAGTCTATACAGTCCTTAACTGTCATTTTTTTCATAGAACCCTGCAATTTTCCAAGTTAACAAATGTAATCATTCCTCATATCTCATTTGTGTAGTTTCCAAATTGCTTTGTCATGCTGGAGCTCTGTCAAGACTACAAGGTTATCTCATTTGTGTAGTTTCCAAATTGCTTTGTCATGCTGGGGCTCTGTTAAGACTCCAATGTCATTTCTCAATGGTAAATCTGTTACTGTATTATGTATTGTTAACTGATTAGAAGTGCCTAACCCATTACTTTGATGCTCAACATGCAGGGTGGTACTTTGACCCTGTAAGTTTAGTTGTTTCCAGTCAAAAATTGAGATTCTCATGTCATCCAATTTTTCAGCCTCTATAATTATTCTGCTAGCTAGTTCCAGATTACCTATCTCCATGTCAATCTGAGATATTTCAGAGTTCTACTACACTCTGCGAACCCACTGTATTCTATACTTTCCTAGGCTTATGTTTAACGTATAGGATAACACTGCACAGGCTGTTTTTATCAGTCTGGCATGTTTTCTCCCCTTTTTCCAGGAAAGAGCAAATATAGAAATAATGACTTCCTGATTCTCCAGTACTTCTGGGTCATTAGTATTTTTTTGACAGTCATCAATCACATAAATAATTTGTTCAGTTGTGATGTTAACTTTATAACCTCCACTCCCCCCCCCCCCAACTTTTGGGTTAAGAGAGGACACAAAGTCAAAAAATGGATGAAGTTCCTTTATTAGGGCTCCAGCTTGATCCAAGATTTGTGCATTTACCCAAATATTATAATCTTAATATTATAGTCTATATTTCTTTTCATCTCTAACTACTGTAATGTGGCTAAGTTATTGCTCCCTCTATGTCTTTGAACCATTCTGATATGTTGATCTAAGCTCCCCTTGTATATTTTTTCCAATATAAATTGTATCATATTCCATATTATTTGAAAGTCCTCAATGTTATTGTGAAAAGCCATAAATACATAGAATTGCCTCATTCCATGCTAGCTGCATATTAATCATACAGTGATTATCTGTAATTTGTATTTCTTCCCATGGATTTTATACATGAATCTGACTGGCCTCTGTAAGCAATAAGACACGATGGAGTGTGCATTGAACAGATATTACTGCATGCCAAGGGACGTTGTGAGGCACGAGGTCATTGTCGAGTGCCTTCAGCCCCTGAACGTGTGGTAATATCTGTTCAGTGCATACCTCTGGAGTGTCTTATTGTGCTTATAAAATTGACTATTTTTTATTTTTTTTTTATTTATTGTTACAAAACAAAAAAAATGTATATTTAAAAAAGGCTAATATTATCAGAATTTCAGTTAAAATAGTCCTTCCACTGGATGTAATATGACATCATTTCATTTGGTAATGTGCTTTTCATATGAACTGTTTGTTTACATTGTTGGCAGTCACACTCCCCCCCACCCCAAGTGTTATCGGGCTGGAAGACAAAGTGGGACAGTAACTGTGCTTCAACTGGGTGGGCTTTCTTTTTTTTTTTAGTATGTATCTATTTATTGTTATCATCACAGTTGATGGTGGAATCAGAGGATGGAGTGGCCCCTCCCCTACCCCTAATGGTGTGAACACTGTTGAAGACAGGGCAGAAGTACTTTCTCACCAACACCTTCAGAAAAAAAAATTACAAAGACGTTTTTTGGTAGACATGTGTTTTTTTAAGAGAGAGAGAGATGTACAGCAAGGGTTTCCTGCAAAGAATGGTATTTGGAGAGAAACAGGTTGAATGAGCATGGCCGATGGACAGAAATGTGTCTGTTAAGAGCAAAGAGTAAAGAATAACATGCTATAGCAGGGCTGACTTTTTTAAACAAGTGTCTGTTTTTTTAGGTAAAGGGGGAAAAGTGCACAGAGAGCAGCACCTTTGTTTTGGCATCGGCCATAAGTCCATTATCAGCCACATTACTGAGGGAAAAAATGGTGGCATTTCAAAACCAAGTGGCAGCCACAGAACCATGGTACACAGAGAATCATGACTGGGATGTTAACATACCAGGGTACATAACCTACAGGAGAGACAGGGAGGGTAGAAGAAGGGGGAGGAGTAGCTCTCTATGTAAGGGAAGGGATAAAGAGTAAACAGGGAGGAGAGGAGGCACTGTGGGTCACTTTAGAGACTGGAAATGGCACCACAGTCCACACAGGGGTTGTATACAGATATGCTAGAAGGCATCCTTAGGATGACAGAGAAAGGGGAGATATTGTTGATGGGGGACCTGAATATGCCAGATGTTAACTGGAGCACCTTTTCTGCAGCCACATCCAAGAGCAGGGCCATTCTCAATGCCCTACAGAGGGCATGCCTCAGACAGCTAGTGTTGGAACCCACTCGGAAGGGAGCAATCTTAGACCTCATACTCTCAAATGGGGACAGTGAGAGGATCTCAGATCTAGAAGTGGGTAGCCATCTGGGAACAAGTGACCACCAAACAGTGTGGTTTATGATAAACTTAGCTGCAGAGTCAAGCCATTCAAAAGTGAGGGTACTGGACTTCAGGAGGGCTGAATTTGTCAAAATGGGAGCGTGCCTTAGACAAGCACTAGCAAACAGGCAAGAAGGAGGGATGGAGCAACAATGGGGAAACATCAAAACTGCCATCACAGAGGCAACAAGCCATTGTGTGAAGCAAATAAATCAAACTGAAAGAAAAAGCCACTATGGTTCTCAAAAGTGGCAGGGAAGGTTAAGGAGAAAAGGATAGCATTCAGGAAATATAAGGAAACACAGAAGAAGCAGGACAGAGAACTTTATCAGTTAAAGCAGAAAGAGGCTGGGAAGGCAGTCAGAATAGCAAAGGCCCAAACTGAGGAAAGGATAGCCAACTCTGTTAAGAAGGGGGGGATAAGACCTTTTATAGGTACATTAGGGAGTGAAGAAAGACCAAAGCAGGGATACTGAGGCTTAATAAAGGGGAGGAAATTTGGGTAGAGGGTGATAGTGAAAAAACAGGGATACTGAATGAATATTTCTGCTCAGTATTCACAAAGGAAGAGATGGGGAGGGGACCTAAACCAAACAAGAGAAACACTCTGAAGATCGGGGTCGATACCAGTCTATTTACATAAGAAAGGGTTCTGAAAGAACTAATAAAATTGAAGGTGGAAAAAAGCAATGGGGCCTGATGGGATTCACCCAAGAATTCTAAAAGAACTAAGGGTAGAACTAGTGACACCGCTGACTACTCTCTTTAACAAATTATGAGAAGATGGGGTGGTACCTGAGGACTGGAGGAGGGGTGGATATGATTCCTCTTCACAAAAATGGGAGCAGGACAGAGGCAGAAAACTACAGACCAGTTGGTTTGACCTCAGTGGTAGGGAAAATGATGGAATCACTTCTGAAGGAAAGAATTGTTGAGTACCTAGAGGCCCATGGGGTACAGGACCCAAGGCAGCATGGATTCATGATGGGAAGGTCGTGTCAGATGAATCTAATAGATTTCTTTGGGTGAAAAAAGTAGTAGACCAGGGAGGGGCTGGGGACATGACCTACCTAGATTTTAGCAAGGCATTTGATACAGTCCCACACAAAAGATTAATACACAAGTTAGCCAGCCTTGGAGTGGGTCCCAAGATGGTAGCCTGGAGAAAAAATTGGCTAGACAACAGGACGCAAAGGGTAGTAGTAAATGGAGTCCACAGTGAAGAAAGGAGGGTTACTAGCGGGGTACCACAGGGTTCAGTACTGGGACCGATCCTTTTTAATGTCTTTATAAGTGACATTGCAGAGTAACTGGAAGAAAAGGTTTGTCTCTTTGCAGATGACACAAAGATCTGCAACGGGGTTGATACACAAGATGGAGTGGAAAGGGATGAGAAGGGACTTGGCAAGGTTGGAGGAATGGTAAAATGTATGGCAGCTCAGATTCAATGCAAAGAAGTGCAAGGTAATGCACCTGGGAAAAAAAACCCAGGGGAAGAGTACACAATGGGGGGTGAGATACTGACAACAGTAAAAATGGAAAGGAACCTGGAGTTAATTATATCAGATGACCTAAAGGTGGGCAAGCAATGTGAGAAGGCAGTAAGGAAGGCTGGAGGGATACTGGGATGTATAGGGAGAGGCATCAATAGTAGAAAACAGGAAGTTGTTATCCCTCTGTACAGACAGTTGATGAGACCCCACCTGGAGTACTGTGTGCAGTTCTGGAGACCCCATCTCCGCAAAGACAAAGACAGAGTGGAGGCTGTCCAGAGGAGGGCAACCAAAATGGTGCAGGGTCTGCACCAGAAGACATACGAAGAAAGACTAAAGGAGCTTAATATGTATACCCTTGAAGAAAGAAGGGAGAGGGGGACATGATAAAAAACTGCCAACCTCAAGGGAATCAACAAAGTCCAAGAGGGTAGCATCTTTCAGAAAAAGAGATGTGCAAGAACAAGGGGGCACAATTTGAAGATAGAGGGGAGACGGCTCAGAGGTAATGTGAGAAAGTTTTTTTTCATGGAGAGGGTTGTGGATGCATGGAACAGCCTCTCTGAGGAGGTTGTGGAGTCAAGAATAGTGGGGGAATTCAAGAATGCATGGGACAGACATAAGGCAGTCCTAGTGGGGGGTAGGAGGAAGTAAGCTGTTGGTTAACTAGGATCTGCAGCTTATCTGTTAAGTAGGAAAATGGGCAGACTAGGTGGACCAAGCGGTCCCTATCTGCTGCCAAATTCTATGTTTCTATGTTTAAGGGGAGAACTAGTGACATCACTGACTACCCTTTTTAACAAATCATGGGAGGATGGTGTGGTACCTGAGGACTGGAGGAGGGCAGATGTGATGCCCCTTCACAAAAGTGGGAGCAAGACAGAGGCAGGAAACTACAGACCTGTCAGTTTGACCTCTGTGGTAGGGAAAATGATGGAATCACTTCTGAAGGAAAGAATTGTTGAGTAACTAGAGGCCAGTGGGGCCATGTGCCCCAAGGTAGCATGGATTCATAGTGGGAAGGTCATGTCAGATGAAGCTAATCAATTTCTTTGACTGGGTGACCAACGTAGTAGACCAGGGAGGGGCTGTGGACATGGCCTACCTAGACTTTAACAAGGCATTTAACACAGTCCCACACAAAAGATTAATAAACAAATTAGTTAGCCTGGGAGTGGATCCCAGGGTGGTAGCCTGGGAGTGGGTCCCAGGTTGGTAGCCTGAGTAAAAGACTGGCTGGACAACAGGACACAGAAGGTAATAGTAAGCGGAGTCCACTCTGAAGAAAGGGGGTTACTAGTGGGGTACCGCAGGGTTCAGTACTGGGTCCAGTTCATTTTAATGTCTTCGTCAGTGACATTGCAGTGGGACTGGAAGGAAACGTATGCCTCTTTGCAGATAACACAAAGATATACAACAGGGTTGATACACAAGGGGGAATGGCAAGAATGAGAAGGGACTTGCCAAGGTTGGAGGAATGGTCAGAAATATGGCAGCTTGGATTCAATGCAAAGAAGTGCAAAATAATGCACCTGGGAAACAAAAACTCAGGGGAAGAGTACACAATGGGGGGGTAGTAACAACAACAAAAATGGAAAGGGACTTGGGGTAATTCATCAGATGACCATAAGTTAGTGAGCAATGAGAAGGCAGTAGGGAGGGCTGGGGGATACCGGGATGTATAGGGAGAGGCATCACCAGCAGAAAACAGGAAGTTGTTATCCCTCTGTACAGACAGTTGGTGAGACCTCATCTGGAGAACTGTGTCCAGTTCTGGAGACCCCATCTCTGCAAGGACATAGACAGGATGGAGGCAGAGCAGAGAAGGACAACTAAATTGGTGCAGGGTCTGCAAAAGAAGTCATACAAGGAGAGACTAAAGGAGCTTAATATGTACAGTATACCGTTGAGGAAAGGAGGGAGAGGAGGGACATGATTGAAACTTTTAAGTATCTCAGTGGAATCAACAAAGTCCAAGAGGGTAGCATCTTTCAGAAAAAGAGATGTGCAAGAACAAGGGGACACAGTTTGAAGATAGATGCGGAGACAGCTCAGGGGCAACGTGAGGAAGTATGTGTTGAATGACCCAACAGCAAAACCAGCAGGTCGACTGCATTTTGCAGTTGGCTGACAGTTTGTAGAAGCAGCAAGTGTTTTCTTTGGGGGGCTTCACCCCCGAACCCCACACCCCCCTCACTTAGGATTCTCAATTCTGAGTCAGAGCTGAGTCGGGGGGGTGCAGGACCCCTACAGACTTTGCCAGGTGCCAGCAGGTTCCTTACAGCGATGTGGCACTGTTGTCGCTGTAGGGGACTCCACTGTTGACATGTCGACGTTGGGGCTGTTTACCAGGTGGCATCACAATATTCACCTATTTCTAACTCCTTGATTTTCCCATGATTTATAGGCATACTGTTGATATGTTTACATTCTCATGTTTATCCAAGGGACGATCTGTTTTCTCATTACTTCTGATTACACTTTTTCTGCACGTTCATTGTCATTGTCATTTCACTTTCTTACAGTCTGATTTTTGTTCTCGTCTTTTTATTTTTGCCTCCTTTTGGGGATTCAGCTGGGGTTGTTTCATTTTCTGGAGAGGAATGAATTATCACAGTATTAAAATTAGGTCTATTTGGCTCAATGTTCATGAGAATAGAAACTGAGGCCTCAGAAGTTTGGAGAGGTATCATCTGTAGTGCAAGTTATTATCATCAATATGAGCCCCATGAGCAGCAATGTCTCTTCTCAGAGTCTAATTCATTCTTGATTATTACTAGTTGCTCCATTAGAATAAGGTGTGTAGCATGCTGATTTTTCATTATTTTTACCAGATACTCACTTAAGTATGTGGGAATATATTCTAAAGTACAGTATCAACTTCTTTGGCTTTATCTTTCACGTGATCCTCCATTCCATTGATTCTGGTATATAATTTAGTTAAGGAGGCAAGTTTTTTAAGTCATAATCATCGGCTGAAGTTCTGAAGCACTTGCTGGTACAAAACAGTTTTTTGTTTGTTTGTTTTTTAGTTGATAATATTAATGTAGTGCAGGATTTTTATCAAGTATAATATCTGTTATAAACTCCTTCACTTCCTGTTCCATTGCATCACATACTGGCAATGTTAAGAAACTATCCAGGAGAGCCTGACCTATTTGATTGTCATTACAAAACAATTGCTATTGATATCCAGGACATTATGATCTTTACCACTCTCTTGCATTCCCTTCTCTTACAAACCATCACCTGTCCCATATGGCTAAATTTATCTCCAAATTCTGGTTCAACTCTCTCCCTCCGTACCTCTCCTCTTCACTGTCTATCCCTCCACCCCCTGCACATTCTCTCATATTCTCTGCTACCAGAACTCTGGGTAGCCCCTGCAGGATCACCTCTGCTGGTTAGTCTGCTGTCTCCTTCTCATTCCCAAACTATGGACCTCACTTACTCCTCAAATCAGGCAATCCTCCTCCTCGCACTCTGTTTCAAGAATCCTTGCTAACTTCTACTCATCAAATTGCCCATGCCCATAGTTGACTCACTCTCTTGCCCTGTCTATTCTTGATTCACTTCTCTGGTCTTTACTAGTTCTGCAGTACCCTACAGCTAATTAACACAGGCTTCAGCCCTAGCACTTAAATTTTAAACAGTTTTACACATTACCCTACACTTTGAATGTATTTTTATTTTATATTAACTGTATCATTACCTACTCATTATTATAGGCTGTCTCTCTGCCTATATTTGATTGCTCTACCACGTAATGTAATGTAATGCAATTGCAATTTAACTATGTTGTTGTGTACTTTGTTTGTTACTCTGATGTTCTCTTCTCTGTATATTTGCCCCCTTTACCCTTTACCCCAGGACGCACCGTGAGACGAGCAATTTATTGCTCAGTGTGCCTTTTCCTGTGAAACTCTTCAATAAATAAATAAATAAACTTGTTAACAGAATACGATCTTCAGGGGATAAACAGTTAGGAAAACATTCAAGGGAATCCCTTTGATTTTCACCCTGCTGTTTTCCTATTAAGGCTGGGTTAATAGAATCTTGTGCTTTAACTTCACCCTTTATTAAGTTTTCACAGCCTGTATGCAGTTTTGGAGAAGATGTAATCTGGATCTAATCCATTATCTTTGAAGCCAATAAGGACCCTGCTGTTTTTTTTTTGTTTGTTTGTTTTGTTTTTTCATTTGTTTGTTTTTTAATGTCATCGGTTGTCCTTTAATCATGGAAGTTGGGGCCATGTGCCATGATTTGCTTTGCTTTGCTTAGGTTTCTTTTTTGTTATTATTTTTCTTTTTATTAAATTTAGATTTGATTGAGCTTTGTCAAGGCAATGGAAATTTTTATCATTGTTAGCATTTTTACTTCTTGTCAGAACCATTTCCATTAATAGAGTTGATAAATATCAAACAGGGAAATCAGAATATTAAAAAATACTCTCTCAAGCAAAAGAAAAAACTAAAATTAACTGGCAAACAGTAAAACAGTGACTTAAATGTTCTCTTTACATTGTCCATTTAAATTCTGCAGGTCACTATCTTAAAGGCAGAGTTCGATAAGAAGGCAGGATCCATCAGTTAATATGCTCACAAAACGTATGGTATCTTCAGCTTTTGAAGTTAGCTGCTCCTCCTTAGCATGAGATTGTTGCATTTTCCTTACACAGTCCAAAATGACAAAAAAGTCCTGAAGTATACTGTAAAGCACAAGCGATCCTCCTGCAGTTTCTCTGAGGCAGCAGCCTGCTCTATTCAGTCCCTGGTGTTTTATGGGATGGATCTGGTCTGGATATCATGCAGTGCCCAATCTAAATTCAATAAATAAGATATAAATAATAAAATAAATTGAAAAAACTAGCATTTTGAGAAGTGACTGAAAGAAGAAAACAATGCTGTTCAAAATTACTACGAAAAGGATCACTGAAACATTAAGCCATAAAATAAAATGTTAGTTAACACAATCCCTGAATTAAAAAAGCAAATGTACAAATGAATTTACTTATTTCTCGATCTCTTTAGAGGCGATTTACATTTTTCTCAGGCTGCAAATATTCAGTGTGTACCAGACACAACAGTTTTATTTAATTCAATTGTAACCTGACGTAGAACCTTTGTAAAAGAGCCCTGGCTCAAAGGTATTGTAATCCTAGATCTAATAAATAAAAAAAATAAAATAACAAAAAAATGTGAACAGCAGACAACTGCTGTATTTGATTGGATTTAAGAAGAAAGAAGGCACACCACATTGTGGCCAACTGTTTACCAGAGATACTTAGCTACTGTCCTGGGGCAGTGAGAAATTCCCATAGATAAATACTCACAGTGCTGAGCAATTTAGAGTTTCACTAAGAACTAGGGGCCCGATTCCAGATCGAATGGTGTAACTTGCATGCGGTTGTGAGGTATGCCAGTCGCCGCTCCGTAAGAGACCTATGCATATACCAGGCAGCAGGGTCCCGACACACAACATGTGGAATATGCCAGGTGTAGGCTACTTCCACATGCATGGCATATAAAGCCACATGTTGCAAATCATGACCAGTGACAGGCAGCCCCCCCGGAAGGCCCCCACCCCAGACCACCTTGGCACACACCAGGGGATATGGGGGGCAGGACCAATGGTACAGACATCCGGGGGGGTGCAACAAAAATGGAATTCTGGGTCCCCAACATTTGGGATGGGGGCAGGGATATGACTGTGGGGGTAAGGAGGACCCAGCTGTGCTGGTGTTGTGGTGCTATGGGGTGAGCAGCCAATGGATAGCACTGTCAGCTGCCACTTAGAGCAGCTCTGGGCTATCCTAGTTCAGCCCTGCCAGTGCCCCTTCTGGAATAGCATTTGTGGGTTACAATAGCCGCCCACCTAGAATTGGGCAATGTTACTGTCGTAACCCACACTTGTGCAACTTAGAATAGAGTCTGGCGTAATGCATCATGTAAGTCATGAGATACGCCATGGGGTTTGGCATATCTCACCTTATGCTGGTGTAGCCCCTCTTGGAGTTGGGCCCCAGGATTTTTAAACTTTTTTCCAGGAGCAGTTCACAGATGTATGTTCATTCAGAGCTATGCTAACATTGGCACTGGACAGGTCTGGTGTGTGATGCATTATATGTCACATGTCTTACACACAAAGAACAAAACTGAGTAAACACATCTGATGGGCTACCTCAGACTATCTCCAAAATTGGGAGAATCCCTCTGTGGTGTTTTTCTAAACCCAGAACCTTTCCCAGTAGTGTTTCTATATGGTTTCAGCAATGCACAATGAAGTTATGTAGACAATCTTCCAATTTTTTAAGTGCCAAGTTTTCTGATCTGTTCTGGGGACTATAACACAGGACCAAGTCAGCCCCCACAGCAAGTCTGAGCCAATGACGAAGCCAGTACTTGTGTTCACAATAACTTATACTCTTGTTTTGTAATGGCAATAAGTATGTGCGGTATCAGGTCATGCAAGATCTGCAGTAAATTCAGTCCTTCATCTGTGTTCATCAATATATGTGGCTTGAGGAAGCAGTGCTGAGAAACAAAACACTCACCAAACTCAAGAGATGATCCCAATGAGCTGAGAACAACCTAAATCTGACAATGTTATTGATTGCTATTCTGCTGTGCAGGCTGCTAAGGGTACAATTACAGTCTGTGTATTTGACATCAGGGAAGAAGTGTCCACAGTAGGGAGGTGGGTAGGTAAAGCAACCCAAGGGGTTGTATCAGGTGGTAAACTAACCCACTATAACCTTTCTATGGGTGCAGACACCACGCAACATCATTTTCTCTGGATAAAAACCCCCTCACTATTATTGAGGAAAGAACACAAGCACCACCTTTACCATCTATGGCAGCCCTGTAGCAATGTAGTGTTGGGGGCCTTCTCTTATAACACCATTATATTTGCTTTCTAAGTATCAGTATTATAGTGCTAACATTGTGTGGCTACTGGCCAGGATCCAAAATCCCCAAGCAGGGGAAATCCATATTTTTCAATGCTTTTTGTTGGTAGCCTGTGAAGATGGCGACTGATCAGAGCGGCGACTTGAATTACAGCATTTTTAGCGACTGGCGGTTGCCCTAATCCCTGAGGTGTTTCCCCCTGGAGTTGAAATATATAATGGGGGTGTGGGGGCACAGCCCCCCACAAGGGGCAGTGCAGGGCAAAGCCCCAGAAAAAGATGTTTTGTACAATTGGCACCTATGTGGGGTTGGTGCCATTTTGACCAGTCGCCTATCTGCAGTTGCCGTTCTGACATGGAACCCTTTTTGACTAGTCCGAGCCATTGTCAGTGATGTAACTGTGGTCTAGAGGATCAAAACTTTCATTTATTTTTCTAGTCCTTTCCCTTGCAAAGATGGCCTCCACAATGCAAATCAATAAATAATATACTGTTGAACCTGCCTTACAGAAACTAACTACTGACAAATGCATTGTGCCATGGGTAAGTACAATAAACACAGAAACATAGAAATATAGATGATTAAGGGCAGAAAAAGACTGCAATTCCATCCAGTCTACTCTACTGCCCTAAAATTGTATTACTCAAAAATTAGTCTTCCCATCTGAGTCCTCCCTGACTCTTACCTTCTTCTTCTTCTTCTTCTTGCACCTAATAACACCCCTGAAGATGTCACATTGTGTTCTGAACCTAGATATAGTCCCAGAGTTGATCACATTGCTGGCCAGTCTGCTACCCCTGTCCACCACCAACTCACAAAAAAAATACTCCCTAATGCCCATTCTGAATGGTCCCCCCTTCCAGCTTTAAGTAATGCCCCCTGGAGGTTGCACTTTTAGTCAGTTTAAAGAACACGATTGAGTCTACCCTACTGTATTCCTGTATGTATTTATATGTTTCTATCATATCCTCCCCTTCCCTGCTGCCCTCAAGAAGGTACATCTAGAGACTTTCGAGTCTCTCCTCATAGGACCTACCCTGCTGCCCTGGGATAATTTTTGTAGCCCTACATTGAATAGTCTCTAACGCATCCCTGTCCTTAATCAGATGCAGGCTCCAAATTGCACACAATACTAAAGATATAACTGAACTAGTGACCTGTAAAGTATCAGTATTCCCTCCCTTCTGTGACTACTGAACCCCCCCCCCGATACACCCCTCCACCTCATATGTCTTCCTGTACCCTCTGCTGTTTTGGGAAGGGGTTTTTAGACTACTGCAAATTATTACCCCACGGTCCCTTTCCTCCTTCAAGAGCTCCACCTTTACCCCATTGATGTAATAATCCATCTGCAGATTCTTGCTACCAATTTGTATTACTTTACATTTTTTGGCCATTAAATTTCAATTACCAAATACCAGACCAATTCTCTAGCCTTTCTTCATCACTTTTATTGCTGCTAATTCCTTCCTAATTGTCCATCCTTGACATAGCTTTGCTTTTCTGCAAACAGACTCACTTTCCCCCTGCATCCCCACCCCAATATTGCAAACATACATGTTAAAGAGCAGTGACCATATGATAGACCCCATGGCACCCCACCAGTAACATCTCAGACATCAGAGAACTGTCCCTTCAATACCACTTTGAGTCCAAGCCATTAACCAATTCCATATCAACCTTGCTGTCCCATCTCTTAGTCCTAGGTCTCCCACCTTCCTCACTAGCCTATACAACACTGAATCAAAAGCCCTTACTGAAATCCAGGTGAAAGATGTTGACTACCTGGCTTCTATCAACAATTTGTGTCACCAAATCAGAAAAATCAAGTAAGTTAGTTAGACAGCAGGGGGCACCAAGAAGTGAATAGGGCTCATTTGGCTGCATCTTTGGACTGATCACCCATGTGCCCTGCTAGAACAAGATGTAATTTAGTGCTGAGGGAGCTGTGAGTTGCTATTGCCCTTCTTCTCCAATTGGGAAACTGAACTGACTTTGGGCAAAGTTTGGACTTTTATTCTGAGTAACTGTCAAATGCTACTTGTGAGAGTTTGTCATTAGCTGTTTCGAGTTCCTGGAGAAAGCAGAGCAGCAGGGGATGTCAAGAAATCAATTAGACTCATTTGTCTTCTATTTTACACTGATTACTCCTGTGTTTCTGCTGGAACAAGTTGTCATTTGATGCTGAGGGAGCTGTGAGTAGCTGGAGCCCTTCTCCTCCAGCCAGGAGACTGTACTGACTGGGGGTGGAGTTTTGAAGGACTACAGTATTTTAGTCACATATTCTCCAGTGGTTCTCCATGCTACAGTCCATAGCACAAAGGCTGGAACATACAGGTGTCACATTGTAGGTCATCATGGGGAGGTAGTTTGCCAGAGATGCTGCACCCCTGTGTGACACTCTTATGATGTAATGGGTATGGTATGCATTGAAATGCTGGTGTTAAAATGTACCAAGTGTTAAATGTAAATGACATACATAAGTACAGCAGAGCCAGACATGATGCAATACAGTAACTTGCAGTAATTGATATATCACAAAATACTACATGACAAAAGGGCCTAATTGCCAATGAATTACGCTGTTCCCTGCAGTATATTGTAGTATTTTGTAAAATCCTTCAGCATTATTGTATTGCAACCTGGCTCGCACTGCTCTATATGTATGCGAAATGTTGATGCTAAGTGTTAAATGTAAATCTGAAGGCAAAATACATTCATATGGATAGGTCTAGTGTTGATACAATAGCAACAACAGGTGAAACAGCAGAATAAGGGAGTACAAAACAGAAAAAAACATTAGATAAGGCCAAGAAAAATTAACTATTTACAAATAAGAAAGGCCTATATATGAGTATAGGACACAGCTATTTGGTGAAAAATCCCAACATCCATAACTCCCTATCTAGGTTATGGTGACATGAGGATTTCGGACATAGCTATTTTGTAAACGTTTTCTATAAGCCATAACTCCCAAGTCAGCCTGTTGGCACAGCAGTAGTGCTACCTTTCATGATGCTGATGACCTGGGTTCAGGAATGAGCATGGAACGTCAGAGGGCTGGCTAGGAGCAGGTAGGATAAGCATCCAATGAACTGCTGTCTTCCTCCAGGGTGTGAGGAGCAACACCCAGCATCTGGTTGACTCCTAGCTGAGGCTAGGAGCACAGCAGCCACAGACCACCAGATTAGTGACTAGAAGGGATGGATGATGCTGACGCACCAAGCGTGGAGCATGCCTGGATTCATCTTGGGCATCACTGCACTGCTGCATTTCCACAGGGAGCCATACAATGGAAAAACCTCCGGGGACAGATGAAGCATGAAGCTCCTTGGACACCCTCCTGAATGACGTCTCAGGTGTATACCTCAGCTGGGGTCCGAGGTATAGCTCAGTCTGCCCCTTCAGGGAACCCTGCCACAGGAGGTAAGCGGTGGGCCTCCCAAACTGGGCACCTTGGGGGGATGCCTGGTGGAGGTCCAGAAGTTGAAATAGAGGGTACATCCCAAACTGAGCCCATGAGAATAAAGAATGTTGGAAAAAAATGTAACTCCCTATTTAAAGAAGGGATTTTAGGACCCAGATTAAAGGGAAAAATATCAAAAAGCTACAAATCTGTACCTGGAGTGGGGCTATTGGAGATAGCATCAGAAGCACGATTTCAAAAGAGTGGCCACTAGTATCACAGTGCTTAGATGCACAGGGATTGGGACAGGCATTGAAGCAGGATTGACATAAGTGGAATGCAAGACAGATAGGAAGGGGGTAGTTGTAGACAGTAAAGGGGGAATTGGGGTAAGAATTACACTGTAGAAGGGAAGGAGATGGGAAAGGTATTGTGAGCAGTAATGAGTGTGGGTTGGCCATCTTCTGGACTCATTTCCGGAGGTTCTGTGCATGTCCTATATGCCTGAAACTGGTGGTGCTCAAACAAGAACTTATTCAGCATGGGACAACATATGCCAAATAAGCAGTATGATAGACTGGAAATAATAATGTCCACCAGTTCCCCATTGCCGCAGAGGCCTTTCGGTCAGGATATGTAGAGGGTGGTGGGCAGGAGGGTTGTAGCCAGGCTAGAAACAACTAGTGTTGGAAAAATTACAAGGACTGATGTGGTGAACTACTTCAGGCTCCTACCTATTGAGGATGAGACATTAACTCTTCAGGGGAACATTAGGATGGACACCATACAGCCTTCAAATGCAGAAAAGATAACTTCTAGGGAGGCTAATCACTCAAAACCAGGCAGGATAACACTGGTAGTTGGTGACTCTATTGTTAGGAGGTGTCAGCGTGGCTCAGTTGGTAGCACATCTGCCTCTGGACCAGAAGGTCGTGGGTTCTCGTCTCACACCAGGATTGGACTTGCACCTAAAAATCACTGGCATCCAAGTGCAGTATTGGGGGGTGCTGTACTGCTGGGGTGTGCCATTCTTCAGATGAGACGTTAAACCGAGGTCCCTTCTGCCCATCCTGGTGTTGTCCTGGTGGGTGTCCAGGTGGAAGTAAAAGAACCCAGGGCACTCTTCACAAAGAGTAGGGAACATTCCTGGTGTCCTGGCCAACATTCCCCTTCCCATAAACCGGTTTGTGCAATTATCCAGGCTGTGTGTGGGTGATGATGTGCGATATGGCCGCCACCACACGTTCAGTCACTTCACTACCAGTCTAGCATTGCTTGTAAAGCGCTTTGGATGTATGAAAAGCACTATATAAATGCTGATTCTTCTTCTTCTTCTTCTTCTACTGAGAAGGTAATGAGAACAGAGTACCAGGTAATCACAATCAGGAGAGTAAGATCTCTCCAGTGAGCATCAGCAGATAGGGACACAAACAGAATAAAGAAAATGGTCACACAAATGGGCGACGGTATAGAAGTCATTGTCCACTTAGGGATAAATGATTAGGTAAATAAAGAACAAGAGTCTGTAAGGGTTAGCTTCCAGTAGTCAGAAGATAAATGAAGAACTGTAGCAGTGGCAGTGGTAAGATACCAGTAAAGAGGGGGGGGGGGCAGAGACAGGACATAAAAAAATAGGAGTTATAGGCTAGTAAAGGATGTACCAGCAGGGGGATTAGGCAACATTCTGGGCAAATTAGCACTAATTAGGTGAGATTTTAAAGTCATTTGGGTATTAGAAAGAACAAATGGAGAAATGTCAGCCTTAATGCCAGAAGTCTAGGGAATAAAATCAGTGATTAGGAGGAAACAGGAGGGGAAACTGAGAGAGGTAGCAGTGCTGAAGGGGCTGAAGCAAAGTGGGAGATAATTATAAGGGTTATACTGGAAGTCATGGGAAATTATATGAGGAAGGTGACAAAGAAACACATGCACTGGAAACCATACTGGTTTTCAGAACAAGTATGGGATGCAGTGAGGGCCAAAAGGATTTATTTAAAAAGTATGAGCGTGTATAAAATGATGAGAACTGGGAAGAGTAGCAGGGTAAATTAAATTAAAGGAATCAACAAAGGCAGTCAGAAAGATCAAGGCATATGAACTATAGAAAAACAAAATAGCAGAGGGGAGCAGAAAGGGGGGGAATAAGTATTTAGTTGTATTCAGGAGATTAGAAAGACAAAATAGTAATTATTAGACTAAAGAAGGAGGGGTGGGTAGAAGATGATGGGCAGAAGGTGAGTGTACTGAACAATTATTTTGTTCAGTTTTTACAGTAGAGGAGAAGGATACATATCAGAAGACTAGAGTCAGATAAAGGCTATCATAAGGGGTGTGAAGAACATGAAGCCTGTACATATTACAGAGGATATTGTAAGAAACAGTCTGGTAGCAAAAAGAGGGGATAAAACACCAGGGCAGGTCCAGACAGGAGGCATCCAAGAGTCCTGGAGTAGCTGGGGCCATACTTTGTTGCTCCCCTAACAAACCTCTTCAGACATTTCATTTAGGCAGGAGTAGTGCCAGGAGACTGAAGGACTGCTGTTACAGTGCCACTAGACAAAGGACACTCCTGTATTAAAATAGAAGGGATCGTAGACTGGTCCCAGAAAGGTAGCCAGCCAATCCCTTCACTTCCCAGTTGCTGAGATCTGCCCCCACGCTCAGGCACATAAAGATGTGTGACCAAGGAGAGTGCGAGGGTGCTCTCCATGAAAGTCAGTGGGGGTCACTTTTACATCAGTGCTATCACATAACAGTTGCCAGTTTGGGATTAATGAAGGGCACCGCTCGAATAAGACAGCCCTTGTTAGTCGAGTGGTGCCCTTCATTAATCCCAAACTGGCCATTGTTTCATGAAAAAACAGACATAAAAGTAACCCCCATTGACTTTAATGGGGCATGCCCCCATGCTCTTCCTGGTCACACATCTTTATGTGCCTGAATGCAGGGGCGGATCTCAGCAACTGGGAAGTGAAGGGATTGACTGGCTACATTTCTGTGGCCAGATTATGATTCCTTCTATTTTAGTACAGAAGTTCAATTAAAAAATACAATTCACCTGGGAAGTATTTCGCTGACATAGGCTTCCAAACCACATAAAGCAATATTAAATCTCACAACTTTATGTTGAAGAGATAGTCCGAGGCCTGGCTGTTGAAATTCAGTGCCAAAAAATGCAAGATGATACACATAAGGAACAAAAACCCCAGGAAGGAATATTGGTTGTGAAGGGTTAAGCTGGCCACTAGTTCAGAGGAAAGTAATCAGGGGATCATCATAGGTGACTCCCTAAAACAAACTAGCCAATGTGACAAGGCTTACAGCAAGGCAACCAGAATGTTGGGATGCATTGGGAGGGGTTTTATAGCAGGAAGAAAAAGGTAATACTATCGCTCTACAAATCACTGGTGAGACCCCATCTGGAGCAATGTGCCCAGTTCTGGAGTCCTCACCTGAGGAAAGACAGAGGCAGGCTGGAAACAGTGCAGTGTAGAGTAACCAAAATGATTTAGGGCCAACAGGGCAAATTCTATGGGGATCAGCTTAGGACACTGAACACGTACTTGCTGGAGGCTAGAAGGGAAAGGGGGGCGTTATAGAGACCTTCAAGTTCCTGAAAGGAATAACCAAGGTAAACCATGAGGAACTAGTTAGCAGGAATGGTGGCTCACAAATAAGGGGATGTGAATGTAAGCTGGTGGGGGGGGGGGGGTTTCAGGAGAAATGCTACAATGTTTTACTTTACCACAAGAGAAGTTGAGCCATGGAACAGCCTACCAGAAGAGGTACTGTAGTGGATGAAACAACATTAATGGGTTCAGGTACAGCTGGGACAGAGAAAAGGGCTTAATAATTACTCTGGGTAAAGCAGTATGGCAGGGAGCCAGGAGGAGAGAAAGGCAAAAACTCCATCTGGACAATAGGTCATGGGGTAGAGTAGGGTAAAACTGGGCAGACTGAATTGACCAATAATCTTTATTTTTCTGCCAACATTGTCTATGTTTCTACGTATATGTATATATCTATGACATGCCAGGCCTCTCGTGAACCCATGTTGATGCCTGTCAATATGACCTTGTTTTTCCAGGAATGCAACTATCAGTTCCTTTATGACGGTCTCCGGTAGCTTGGCTATTATTAATGAGCCTCTAGTTTCTCTGGTTTTCTCTATCATCACCCATGTGCAAAACCAGTTTTTCCATCTCCAGTTCCTCAGCACTTCAACCACTGTGAGTGACACTTTGAAAAGGCTTCAAGGGATGCTGCCAGGGCCTGTCTTGTTTCTTTCAACACCCTTGGGTACATCCTATCTGGCCCTATGGATTGTTTACATTTAGGTCCTACAGACCATTCAGTGGCCTCTCATTAGATATACATCACATCTCTAGTTTGTGACTGGCTGTACCCTTGCATTTTTTCTTGCTGTTTGGGATAGGCCCTGTAGCTGCCACTCTAATCACAGAACTAAAGTACTCATCTAATATTGTATGCTCACTTTCTCCACATCCTCCTCCACATATTCTACATCTTGTTCAGTCTTGCTATGCTAATGTACCTGAAGAAAGTTGTCATGTTTCTTGACTCCCCCTGCTATTCTGAAATCTGCGTTCACTTTTGCCCTGTTAATGATTTGCTTATTTTTCTCTATTTTGTTCTTATACACCTCCCTGTTGGTTTCATTCTGTTCCCCTTTATATATCCTAAAATCTCTCCTCTTGTCCCTGATTCCATAGGTCACTTGTCTATCTAGCCAGATAGGTTTCTTTTGCTTCTTCGCCTTACTAACAAACTTAATGCACTCCTGGGCAGACTCCAATACTCCCTCTTTTTATTGTTATCCACTTTGTTTTGTCCCCCTTCTACTTTTTGAATGTTCTTCGGCTAATCTTCAATTAATTGTATTATTTTGCCAAAGTCAGTTTTTGTAAATTCTGGGACCACATTACTGAAATTCAGCTGTTTGTTGAGGAATTAGCACAATGTTGAATTTAACAGTATAACTAATATACAGAATAATGCCTGGGAACTGTGTATAATGACACTTTCATACTCACCTGAGGTGTGGGAAATTATATAAACCCTGAGAGTGAAGCTCGAGGGATTTATATCATTCCACACTAAAGGTGTGTGTATAAAATTTGAGTTTTACACAGTTCACCAGGCTTTGTTTCATATAATTGCTGGGCTCCATTTTTTATGCAAGATCAGACCCCCAGCTACACAGAGTAGGCAGTAACCTGAGCTCCATGTGGGCTTGGAGTCGAAAGTATCAGTTGATTCTTTTACTTTCCAACTGCATACATTGCAGCAATGAGTATAGGTATAGGCTCTTAGTGAAATCCGGTGCATGAATGCTGTTATAACCAGTTGGTTATAATGGCAAATTATAACCAAGTTTCCCTCTAGGGAAAAACTGAGCCCAGTTCAGTTATCTGTATAGTGTCTTTCATGCAAGAATCTCAAACCTCTTCACAGTTCACAGAGAACTTACTCTGAACAACCACTGAAGCACAGCCACCTCTGCGGTGGAATGTGGCAGTCGTCCTGCAACACCACAATTCACAGCAGTTCTTTAAGTCTATGCTCAGTTGCAAGCCAACTGATATTGAATCAGATTGATGCTATTGGTAGTTTTTGGTGCATGAGGACTTTGACCAGGACACCGGAGAAATTCCTCTGCTCTTTTCGAGAAATGCTACGGGATCTTTAATGTCCACCTGCACAACCACCAGAACAGGCAGATGGGACCTCGGTTTAACATCTTATCTGAAAGATGTCACCTCAAAAGTGCTGCACCCCTCATGTACAGCACTACAGTGGCAGTTATGGGTATTACCCCAAATGCCTGGAGTGGTGCTAGAACCTAGGACCTGACAATCTTCCAACCTCAGATGTAAGCATGCTACCTACTGAGCCACTGACACTGCACTCTGCTGTGGCCACTCTGTCCAATTTTATCCTCAATCAAAATAACTATGATAAAATCCTGGTTGGACATTATCTGGTCCAAGACTATTCCACCCCTCCTGGTTGCCTCCTGCACCCACTGAGTGAGAAAGCAGTCCTGCATAACATCTACAAATCTCTGGCTTTTTTGGCTCCTTGCCTGTGTTGTATCTCAGACCATGACTAATACATTGTAGTCCCCATGATTATAACTTTTCCCTGACTATCTGCCTTTCTGATTCCTCTTTCTAGCTTCTCATGTCAGTCACCTGGTTAGGTTGCATACAGACTACCTCTATTCAACGGAAGCACCAAGATATCTCATCGGTGAGAATGCCGACCTCCCCCACAGCGATGGCACAATACCGATGCAGGTATTATACCACCTCTCGCTTTGCTGTTTTCTGTGAGGGGCTGTGCCCCCCATACCCCCCATGTGGGGGGCTCTGCCCCTGCACCTCCTGGACTCTAGGATTCCAACTCCAGGTCGGAGTTGGTCCGGAGGCGGGTGGAACACTGGGGAAGGCGAAACACAGAAAAAGGACCATTACCGCGAATGTCGTCATGATGGTCTTTTTCTGTGTTTCGCCATCGGGGTGTCCACCACAAGGGGTGATACGCTATTCAACATCTTTTCAACCATTGTCTGCCTCATGCAGTCACAGCAACACCACACACTTCCCCTCTGAGGTAGCTTTTCTCCAAGATTCGATTTATGTCCTTAACACACACACTGCCATACCACCTCTCTTGATTTTTGCTCTGTCCTTTCTAATCAGTGTATAGCCTGTGATATTTAGATCACATCTACTGTTCTGGATATAACACATTACCATTATTATTTTATTTATTTATTTAAATTTCAGAATTAAACAACTATGAGCTAGAAGCTCTTTTACATAGGCGCCACATCAGTAAGTAGGCAGATACAGATACAATCAGTAATTGATACAGTAGGTAGACAGTTGACATGAAGTTCAAATGGCTGTACAAACAAGAACTATAGTAAACAGAAAACTGATAGGCATTGTACAATGTATGCCAGACAGTAGTTCCTAAAAGCAATACACAAAGCAACGGATAGCTGTACAATAAGAGAAATATCAGCACAAGTGGGCCTTGTCCATAACAAAAATTGAGAAGGGGTTAACCAAGAGGCATTGTACAGTGCATGCCAGACAGATTCCTAAGAGCACTACATAGAACATAGATTGCTGTACAATAAGAGAATATCAGCCCAGGTGGGCAATGTCCAGGGTAGAACTTGAGAAAGGGGAGAGGGAGAAATTGAACGGGAGTAGAAGTGTGAAGAAGCGGAGGGAAAATGTGGGATGGTGTAAGAAGGGGGTTGGGGAAGAAGGAGTGTGATGAGAAAGCAAGCAGAGGAGGGAAGGGGGGCAGGAGGAGGAAGGGAAGGTGGAGGGTAAATAGGGTGGATTGAGAATGGACGGGAGATTGTAAAAAATCGAGAGGATTGGTAAGTCTCAGGGAGGGGCAGGTTGAGTAACTGCAATAATAGAAGTGGGTGGAAGGCCCTTGGGTAGGAAAAAGTGCAATAGTAGGAGTGGGTGGAAGACCCTTGACAGATCAGTGGAAGAAGTCGCAGGTGGTCTTTGTTAAAAGGTGTTGGTGCAGGTTACGTTTGAAAATACCAATCGAGGCAGCAGTAGACATCACTATGAATTAAGAAGTATGTATTACTATGAACTATGTATTACTACTATATAAGTCTGTTCTACGACCATTATCACATTCAGTTCATCCATTTTATTCCTTAAGCTCCTTGAATTCATATACAACACTCTCGGTGTAGGTCAAGCATCCAGTGTTCCTATATTAAGTGCCAGCAAGCGTAGCTTGTAAGAACTGCTTGTGGTCATGCATGTTATCTTCTGCATTTGGGAAAGGTTACATTCACTTTGAGTGATCGACTGCATGATATCGCTGATGTCAGTGCTTACACTTTTAGGCCTTGGCATAGGGTTTTAGACTTACACAATCCTAGGTTAAATTTATAGTAGGGAACATTTTTTCTTTGTATGGTGGAACTAAAAAAGTGCACACAGGGACATCTGTGCTCTCAATACTAGTGTGTAACAGTAGTGAACAAAAAAAATGGGCACTCACCACCTCCAGTACTTCAAAAACTGACACCACATTCCAATTTCACTTATAGCCCAAAGTGCTTCATTTTATTAATAAAATGCAGGATAAAAAAGCCTGAGGACTCCAGAAAGCCACCTAATAGGGAACGGGAAGGGAACGTTGTTTAACCAGGAGTAGCACACTAAGCCAAAAATTGTTTCCAGATGCAACCTGGGACCATAAGGAAGTTAAGTGACTTACTCAGAATCATACAGCATGCACCTAGGTGGCTGTGGGATTCAAACCCAGGTCTCTAGATCTGCAGCTCAGAGTCTTAACCCACTGCGCTATACTGCCTAATACATTACGATCTGTACTGAGAGCCTTTGACAAAGTCACTTGGAGTAACTCTGGATGCCAACTTATCTTTTGCACCCCATGTTGACAGTCTGGAGGCCATAGTTAACAAAAGACTGAGTGTCCTGTACCATAACAGGAACAATCTCATTGGGGATGCTAGACACCTTAGTGTGGTGAGCTCCATTCTGTCACTTTAGATAATGGGCTTCCTGTCTACGCAGCTGCCTGTGACATAGTGCTAAACAGAGTAAAGCTGATCTATAAGGTGTTTTAAAATTTAATTCTTCCATTAGATCCTCCTTGTTAATGATTTTGTACATTAACACATTCCCCCTAAAATGCCTGTTGTGCAGAGTATTTACCCCCACCTACTTCCTCCGCAACTCCCCCATAGGACTCTCGCCCTCCCTGCCTGTACTGCCACTTCAGGGAGAGCTGCCATATCCTATCACTTTCCAAACATTTGGAACTCCCTCCCCTTAGATATCCATTCTGCCCAGTCTACTCGTTCCTTGTCCTATCTTCTTTGACACTATATTTCCCCATCCTGCAATTGGACCTGACCCACCTCTCCTTCATTACCCCTTCCTGCCCTCTCTTCTGTTCTATTTCCACTACACTACTCCCTTCTACCCCTCCCAAGGCATGCTGATAGCCTACAGCACTAGCTGGGTTTTTATCAAGTAGTGTCCATACCTTGGTGTTCCACTCCTGGGGCTAAGGCTTGCCTCCCCCTTCCTCTTCACTCCCCCTTAATTCTTCCTTTCACAATTTCATACCGTCTCCTCCCATCCCCCTGTTGTTCCCAATCCTCCCCCCACCATTTCTTCAAGTTAGCTACACCCACCTCTTCTGTGCAAGTATTATGTTCCCAATTTAATCCCTCACAGCTCCCCCCTTATCCCTTGCCAATCCCCTTGTGGGGTGTGCATTCTGGCAGTGTGAAGGCTCACCTAATCTCCAAAAATCTCCCACTCCCCCATCCCCCTAGTCTGACAAGGTTTCTCATTTATTTATTTATTTATTGAATTTTGTTGAACGGATAGGCCCACTGAGACTAGAAGTCCCTTTTTCAGAGGTGACTGACAGGGGGGAATACAGATGGTAACCAAATGAAATTCAACCAGATTAAGCTGTTGGTGGTATTTTTAGTGAATGGGAGAAATTTGGCCTGGACACCAAGGAAATTCCCCAACTCTGCAGTAGGGGGAGCTGCCATCCATTTACAGGTTGGCCAGTTCTGGTTTGGATCCAGAGAGAATGGACATCCGGGAGGCCGGGGAGCAGGTCTCCTCCAGGACCTCAACAACGCTCAAGACCGAAGACTTTTTTATGTCGATGTTGATGACTCAGAAGAGCTCACCACAGTTATCCGTGAAGGAAATATTGCTATTCAGCTAGACACTATAACAAGTGTCTAATCCACTTCTACCTCTGCTGAACAGTCTCTGACTACTCAAAATACAAATAACACTGTGCTTCAAGATAATGTTATGAAAGAGGAGAAATGCTTACTTGCTCAACAGCAGGAAATCATCGCTGCTCTTCTTAAACTTTGCTCTGCTGAAAACAGAGCAATTGAGAATGTCGGCCTTCCGACCGACCAAGACTCTAATTCTAGTATAGCTACCACTGATGACCAGATGTCCAGGATTACAGGAGGCTTGACCTCCACACCCATTCCAACCACTGTATACCAAACCAGTGCAGGGGATCAAGTGGACGCTACTGTTTTCACCTTTACAGCAAAAACCTCTCCAAATAAATCTCCAGGAAAAGACTGCACTAAAAACAAATGAATGACCTTTACTTTGGCAAAAAAAAATAATCCTTCTGATTTTCCATTTTCCAGTGATGACTCTGCTGATGAAAAATACACTGGATCAGCACAACCTATGCAACAGCAGCTGCCTGCTGTGGCAGCAATAAACTCTGCTTTTTCAGTTCCGGCAGCATTAACCTCCGCTTTTTCTGTCCTGGCTGTAAACCAACAAGAACACCAACAGTGATCACCTGATAATGCTTTTTTGGATGCCAGGTGGTCCAATACATCAGACATGCAATGAATTCCGGAGCCCAGCTGGGATAAGAATATATTTTCTCAAGCATCTCCTGAATGGCGCCCAACCAAAAGCAAATAGGTAACTGCATCTTTTACTCCCCATCTGCTTGATATAAAGTTTGATAAAGCTGACACTGTTAAAGTAAATCAAGTCTTACCTATTGAAAGTTCTGTGTCTGCCACATTGCCAGCCCAGGATCCAAATACCACTGCAACTAAAGTTTCTGAACCTCAACACCCCAAGGTATGCCCCACGTACGCCGATACTAACACAGTCAACTACATCCCTGTCTGCAAAATTGACACTTTGCTGACAGGTCGCTGTGTTGGTGTGCCCAAGACAGGGGCACTGTCTCCCAGTCCTGCACCACCACCCCGAATCAACTTCAACTGGAGTTGAGAATCCTATAGACAGGGGGGTGGAGGCAGAGCCCCCCAATAGACAAAACGGACTGGGAGACTCACTGGAATCATGGAAACTGCAACTTGCAGTTGACATGATTCCAGTCGGTGAGATGCTGGTCGACAAAAGGGTTGTCAAACTGGCATCGTAGAGCCACCTCCCAATACTAGAGACCCCACTTTAGTCACTAATGACAATAGAAGGAGAGAGGAGGTTATACTGCCCTTGTACAGGTCACTGGTAAGGCCGCATCTAGAGCATGGAGTTCAGTACTGGTACCCACACCTCAAAAAGGACATTAATCTGCTGGAGAAGGTCCAGAGGAGGGCTACAAAGATGATAGCAGCAGGGTAAGGCATATAAGGAGAGATTGTGGGCACTGAACATGTACTCCCTGGAAGACATGGGAGAGACAGGGGACATGACTGGGACCTTCAAGTGCTATAAAGGAATAAATAAGGTTGAGTCTCTTTAAGCTGAGTGGCAACCATAACATGAGGGGGCAGTCTTAAGCTGGAGGGTGGGATGTTTAGGAGGGAGGTCAGAAAGTACTTCTTCACAGAGAGGGTGGTGGACACTTGGAATGTACTGCCAGAAGAGATCATCTCGTTGAAGACAGTGGGCAGCTTTAAGAGAGGCTGCGATAAGTATGGGGGAAGGTAAGGATCATGGGTAGAGAGGATGGGAGCAGTGAGGAGGGAGGGCATGGACATTAGCTCAAGCTATGGACCCAGCAATATAAGCAGACTTGACAGACCAAATGGCCTTCTTCTGCTGGCTTCTTCATATGTTCATATTTAATGAGGCAAAGGTTCCTGAAGCTAGTAACATTGATACCTCTATTGTTGGGCAGGAACACCCATCTGACCCTTTGTCACAGGGATAGACAACTTTTTCAAAACAGCAAAACAGAAACAGCTCCTAGGAGGAATGCTGTCTGGATTCGTTATAAAGGGGGGCTAGAAATATGACCAGACTGGCACTAGGTTGGGAGAAAGCTCCTTAAAGATTCCTTACATTTTTCCCCAGCTGAAGTGTTTGCCTTCATAAACGTTTCTGGTGAGGACAATTTTGATGTCAGTTTTTGGTCCTCATATGCGTTGGAACTTTTTTGGCAAGGGTATACCTAAGTAAAATTTTCACCTCTCTGATCTCCCTTTCTCATAATTTCCCTGACTTAACCTTCAATCAAATTTGTGACATTCATGTTCAGGAACAAGGGGGTTCATGCGGAAGACATTGTATACTGCCTCGGCCAAATATGTGATGTCCTCGGTGCCCCTGAGGCCATTTTAAATACAGAACTTTTCTGGACAGGAGGGTGGAAGTTCAAAATAAAACTGCATCAAAACAATGAAGGTATCTGCCATATTCCAAACTCTTTTGCTGGGCAGAGACCGAGGTATCTGTTTCTATGCAGGACAACCCCATGCCTGCTACAAATGTGGAGCCCGCACACACTTATCTAGTGTGTGCAATAAACCCAGATGTGACAATTGTGGAGAAATAGACCATGCAAGTGTACAATGTATTAATAACACAAGATGTGACCTATGTGAGGAATACAGTCATACCTTCCCAGACTGCCAATGGGCTGCAAAGAATAAATCTAATTTAATTAATCCAAACTCTATAATCCAGAAAGCTCAGGAAGCTGTGGCAACCCCTGAGAAACCTCCAACCGAACCCCAGACATGTGACATCATTATTATTCAGGAACCACAGCAAGACACTACTCCGGCTATACTCACTGAAGCCATGAACCATACCCCTTGTCCTGAGAAAGACATATCTGTAAATGAAGTAGCTTTGAATCTTCAACCTGTCTGCTACAAAGACCCCCCCCAAAGGAGAAACAACAAGGGAACATAAAAACCATGCCACCTCCAAACCAGTGGTCTGCCCCTTTGAATAGGAGGAGGCAATCTACCCACAACTTCAAAACAGACCCTGAACCTCTAGCAGTGGAATCTGAAAACCCTTTTACTGTACTGTCTAAAACGAGCTGAGGAGACTCGGATATAGAGGTGATAGAATCTGATTCCACTTCACAGAACTCTGGGAACCCAAACCCCTAAACTGAGACTCCTGAATATAAGTGGAAGAAAAAGAAAAGGAAAAAAAGAGAGTTTCTAAACCAACATTGACTTATGTAAATGCACTGCCTAGTCTCTGTAAATACTTGCAGCATATTAAAGTATAAAAAGAGACAGGCAGTGTTCCAGTATTTGCATGATCAAAGATTTAGTGTAAGTTTCTTACAAGAAACATAGATGTCATCCTTAGATCATGTTAGGCTCTTTCATGTCGAATGGTGCTGGGGACTCTCCTACTGGTCCTTCTAGTTGGATAGGGCCAATGGGGTATGTATAGTATTTCAAAATTCAGCCTTTACTCTGTCAAAAATGGTTGACTTAATTCCTGGGGTTATTCCTAGTGGATGGAATTTGGGAACAAACCTCTTGTAGGTTTATTACAGTATATGGGCCCCAATCTAAAGCAGAAAGGGTCACCCTTTTTTTTCTCTCCAACCCTTCCTGTTAACACCTAGAGCCATTTTTTAGGTAGTTGCTTCAATTGTGGGACCCTAAACAAAGACCAGCAGACAAGCAGAAAAAAAACATACTGTGACTCAAATGCCCTCGGGAAATGTATAAAAACAGTGGACCTCCTTAATTACAAAGACTATCAGGTTTTTGGCCCTAACTTTACATATAAAAGAGGAAAATACGCAACTTCTATAGATTACTGTTTCATGTCCAAAAATATTCAGCTACTAGCATTTGAGATTTATCCATTAGAATTTACGGATCATATGCTTTTAAAAATAAGAATTAAAAACCTCAATATTTGTACACAAAGTAGGTGGAAATTAAGAACTTCAGTCCTTTCTGATTCCTTAGTTCAGTTAGGAATCAGAATAATTCTGTGGGCCAGAACTTCGGTATTTGACTTGTTTGATTATATACTGTAGGCACATGGTGGACCGTCACAAAAAAGATATTAAACTTTGTTTTCAAAACTTTGGCAAAAATAAAGAATGGAAAAAAATGTTCACTTATTTAAAATTACGAACACAATTCCAGTATCTTTTTTCTCTTACGTCTAATTCCAGATATGACTATTCGCCAAAACACACAATCATAAACATTATAGGAACCAGATTCAATATGACCAAGCAAAAACTATCAGAGCAGAACTTCAATATGGGACCCAAACGTCCCCTATAGGGGACCCTTTTGAGGCATTTAAAACCAGGGAGGATTCTTCTTCTTTTACCTGCCTAATAAATGAGAAAGGGAAACTAGTTTATTCTAAGGAATAACTATATGATATAGTCACTAAATACATAGAGTCCTTTCATATAACCCACCCCCTTCAGACTTACAAATAAAATCCTATTTACATAAAGTTTATTTGCCACCGACACACCACGAAGTCCAGGACTTAGGTCTCCCTATCCTTGCCTCAGATATTTTGAATGTAAGTAGCACTCAAACATCAGGCACATCTCCTGGAACTAATGATTTTCCCTATGAATTTTATAAACAATTCTCTAAAGAGATAGCTGTTTGTTTGAAGAAAGTTTTCTCCTATTTTCTTGTAAATAAAGCATTCCCGGAATACTTTACTACAGGTCTTAACAAATAGTGTTATTTAAGTCAGGTGATAAACATGACATTCAGAACTGGAGACCCATCAGTATTTTAAATGTTTACTTCAAAATTCTGTCACAAATCCTAAATAAACGTCTGAGGAATATTGCCAACATTTTGATTCACCCAGCTCAGTTTTGTGGTCTTCCAGGATGAAAAATTAAGTACCCTTTAGTGATACTCAGAGAGGTAATTGAATTTTATACATCAAGGGTAAAATCTGGTATCCTTTTAACACTGGATCAAGGTAAGGCATTTGACTGAGTTAATCATTCTTTCTTATTCTTAACTTTAGAAGCATATGGCATCCCACTTTTGCTTATCGAATAGCTCCAGTCATTATACTCTTCAGCTACAGTCCAACCCATTATTCATGGTTCTCCCGCTCCAAGTTTGAAAATCAATGTAGGAGTTAGACAGGAGTGTACCCTTAGTCCCCTCTTATATATCTTTTCACTAGACCCCTTCCTTAGACAGGTGATCAAAAACAAAACATGGCAAGGCCTATCGGGTGAGAGCAGCCATGATGAAATAAAGGCAGTGGCATATGCAGATGATCTCCGTTTATTTCTTTCTGACCCCAAAAGAATACCTTTACTCCTACAAGAGATGCAAGCGTATTCAGTGGTTTCTAATGCTAGGCTAAATATTGACAAAAGTAAAGGCTTTGCAATTGGGTCTCTAGGTATACCTCAACTGAGTGCTCAGGGCATGCCCATCACATCGGAACCAATAAAAATATTAGGTATTTATTTTACCCACCAAAATATTTCCCATCTAACTTGGGAATTAGCTCTTAACACCTGTAAAAATAAAGTACAGAGATGGAAAGGGTGAAAACTGTAAAAAATGAAAAAAATGCAAACCATAAAGCAAATTCTAATTCCATGCTTATTACATGTAATGATGCTATTCGCACCACCACCAACCCTGGAAACAAGGCTCAATGCCTATTTCTTTCAAGTGTTATGGGGCAGCTGGCTTAATTCTTTCAAAGGGGCCTTTGCTTATCTACCCAAAAAGAGAGGAGGGTTAGGAATGATTTATCCCATTACTTTTTTAATACAGTATTTCAATAGCAAACCTTAAAAATTGGCTTAACCTCCTCAGAATGTTTACCTCATAAATGGATTTGTAATAACTTAGAGTTGTATTTCCAGGCATGGGATGGTTCCCTACCTAATGTAATCCCACATCTCCAGCATCCTGATTTAAAACCAGCAGCAAAACAAATATTTAAATGGGGCATATCCAAAGCACAGATTGTACAACATGCTGGACCACACTTATGCATTCTAGTTATGGGTATAAACCAAGCCCACAGATCCCGAGTTTAAGAATTGCCCCCTTCTCTCACAAAGAGAGTCTTGTCTCAGTTAAACAATAACAGGACCCCCCCCCCCAACATGTGGGAACTCCTCTGGCTATCTTCCTATGGCAGATTAAATGTTTGCAGGAATAGCAAACACAAAGTGCTAGAGGAAAGATACTGCCCATATACTACCTGCTGGGTTCAAGAAGAAACAATGTAGCATTTTCTTTAACACTGCTCCCATGTAAAATCATTGTGGAATTACTTAGCAAAAAAATGAAATTTATGTTGGTTAACCAGACTATCATATGATATACCAATTCTAGGAGATTACTCATTACTAAGTAAATATCATTATGGAACCTTAGCAGGTTTTTCTGCTGTTTGAAGTTTTACCTCTGGCAGGCCAGATGCCAATGGGTATTCCCAACAACATATTATGTCTTATGAAACCTTTAGTCTATTATGTGAACCTGCAATGGCTTCTGTATACCGGTCTGATCTAACTCTTTATTGCTCAGCAAAAGTAAATAGGTGGTGGAAAGGGTTTACTTTTTTCATAAAGTTTAAATAGTAAACTGAAAGCAATACTATAAGTGCTCAGTGTATCTTTCTAGTTTCTTGGCTTTAAAATATTTTGAAAGGTGAATTATCATGAGTTTGCAACAAATTAAACCAAGTATTATACTATATAAAATATTTCAAACATTTAAGTTGTTTACCCCCATCTTTTATTTTGTTTTGTATTATTTTCCTCTCCCTTTTCTAGATAGTATTTGTGTTTGTAAAGTTGTTACTTTTACTGTATGATATGTTTTGATGTTTACTTTCAATAAAACTCCTCTACTCTTTTCAAGAAGTGCCATGTAGGGTTATTACCTTTTAAGAAGCCCAAAGTGGGACATTTCTTACTAAAACATGATTTTTTGCAGGACAATATGTAACCTCAACCAATGAAATAGACTTGTTTCTCTAAATAATCAAAATTAAGACTAAGTGTTGCAATTTTTGCAATTTTTTAGGTGTTCCTAGTGTTACTTATCATTTTAAGGTGTTTTAGTTAAGGTACTATAGTTTTTGCAACATTTAGAGGAAAGTCTGAAAATATTTATTTCTACTATAATGTCAGGACATGTAGTATTTTTCATGTTTTTTCGCAGGACGCAGTTGCCCAAATCAGGACTGTCCTGTGAAAATAGGGACAGGTGGTAACTCTAGTGCCATGGGATCTTTAACATTCACCTGAACAACCACCAGAACAGGCAGACAGGACTTCTGTTTAACATCTCATCAGAAAGATGGCACCTCGAGAGTGCAGCCCCCCCCCCCGCATGCTGCACTAGTCAGTGTCAGCATTGGGATTTAACCCAAGTGCCTGGTGTGGGGATAGAACCCAAAGCCTTCTGATCTTCCAGCCTCAGAGACAAGTGTGCAACTTGTTGAGCCACTGACATTGCTACTTACTACCCCAAGTAATAAAAAAGCAAAATGTATCTGTGTTGAAATGCTGTTGTACGTATGTATATGATGTGAGTATAAAAGTAAATGCTTGTGTATATTCTTAAAAACATATATGTGTGTATATCTATAATGCGTATATGTATATAGACTATATTCTGGATGACAAGTGCTGCCTGCCTATCCCACAAAACTGTTTGGTATAGCTTTAAATTTATTTAGTAGTATGTACGGACTTACCTCTATGTATGTTTTTCATTTGGATCTTGCAGTCCAAATTGTATTCCTTTTTCCCCCTTTCCCCCAGGATGCATCTGGAAACAAGCTAGTGTAGCTCAGTATGCAATTCCTGGTGAAACCTTTCAAAATAAATAAATAATGTAGTCTGAGGTGATTCAAACGTTCCTTATATGTCATAAGTTCCAAACTCTTTCTTGTTGCCTTCCTCTGAATAAATACAATTGTATTCCTATTAGTAATAGTAATATTTAAAGCCCCCCAAAACTGTGGACAGTAATCTATGATAGGTACATATTGTATGAAGTTACTGCATTATGATGGTATGCAGCTGTATACCAATGTTGAGTTACCCACATTATTGGATTTTATTTATTTATGTATTTATTTTTAATAATCCATACATTGTCTACATACTAATGACATAGCCAAGAACACTCCTTATAATCTGTCACCTTTTTTTTTTCTACCATTTTTTGTACCACTGTATTCATTTTTGGGAAATCACTTCTTGCAACCTGGCATGTGTTCTGTTTTGTTAGGTTAACAATGGGTTAACCTTATCAACTGCAAAATGCTAGCTGTGTCTCTCTCTCTCCCTCCCCCCCTTACCACCCACACCAGAAGTGACCATTCACACAAAAAAACTATTTAGCTCCACATCACAAGGCAAAGTAGAGGAACTGAAAAATAAATCTCACTGAACTAATTGTTTTATTAGGTCTTTGACTATAGACCCTTCTCTGCTTTGTGCTTAACTGACTTCAACTTTGGAATGTCAGTAATGAGGGGGAGGTGCACTAACTAGTAGCATAGCATAGCATAGCACAGCACAGCGTAGCATAGAACAGCAATGCACAGCAGAAATGTGATTCTTAGACACAAGGTACTCAGCCTAGAAAAGCTGTGAAGGGATTATCTGAATATAAAGGAGGTACAAATTAACAAAAATCCCATATAATCAGATATGTACTAGCTATTAGGTCACTTAAAGCAGGCATGAGGAAAGAGACAAGAGATGAACAAACAAGCTGAAAAAATAGTGTTGCAACTCGTCTACTCAACAGAGAGAAGAGAGTATTTCATTCAACTGGCATAGTTATTTGTAGTTGTGGACGGATACACTGAAAACTCAAAAAAGTTGTGCTTCAATATCCCATTGTAAAAGTTAAAGTAAGACGGCTGTAGGCTCCACCTACAGCCGTAAAAATATGCACACAGGTCACACTAACACTTTGTTGGGGTGTTAGGTTGGCCTTAGTTCCCATGGGCCCTCTCACCTGTATATGAATTTTTTAAAGTTTTATGCACAATATGGCTTACTTGTAAAAAACAATTTTTGTTTGTACATACGAAGCTGTTTGCTTCTGGCAGCACCATAGACTTTCAAGTAGTGTGGTCCTTTTATTGCTCTGGTACAAAGAGATAGCAATGAGAAATACATAGATAGAATGAGAAAATGGATAACTTATAAAATGTACTTTGATTCAGCAATGAAAACATCAGATTTTACAAAATTGTAGAAATTCAGTACACATGGTAACCTGGAAAGAAATTAGAGTGCAGCTATACATTAAAATATATGCATGTCAAAGCAAGAGGTTGAGACATAAACAATCAGGTGTTATAGCTGATTGTATTATACAACTCTTGTGTTTACTACCTGGCTCCAATCAAGAGAGGTTTATGGTGCTTTCCTAGTCCACTCATGCTCCACCAACTTGTCCCATCCACACTGTCACCTGAGAGGGTTTTCTGCCTAGCTCTCAGTCTAACTGATGGAGAGATGTATGATGTACAGATCCACCAGTCCACCGATGTTCCACTAAGTTGTCCCAGATATGCCACAGCTCTTTTGCCTTTCAATCACTGAACTGAATTCAATGAAATGAAATGATTCAAATCCAATATAGACAAAAAAAGTAGCAGAACTTCATTGCCCTAGAGCCCCAGCACACACCTCATTGCCACAGAGCCAGAGAACACAGCTCACAGATCCAGATCCCCAGCATGCAGATCACTCCCCGAGCCCCAACACATAGCTCACTGCTTTTTGTTCTACCCCTGAGCCAAAGAGAATGCTGTCTGTGCTGCCTCATTGAGCTCCTCCCCTGTGCTGCCCCATCATGCCCCCCCCACAGAACCAAAAGAATGCTGCCTGTGCTGCCCCGTTGAGCTTGCCAACTGGAGACAAAGAGAATGCTGCCTGTGATGCCTCATCAAGCTCCTCCCTGATGGAGCCAAACAGAATGCTAAAATGCTGTCTGTGCTGCCCCAACAGGCTCCACCCATGAGCCAAAGAGAATGCTGTCTGTGTTGCCCCATCGAGCCCTCCATCCCACAGCTAAAAATAATGCTTTCTGAGCTCACACCTGCCCCTGTGCTGCCCTATCAAGCTCCCCCCAAGTGAAAGAGAATGCTGTCTGTGCTTCCCCATTGACCCTGTTTGCGCTGTCCCATGGAGCCCCCCCAACAGCAGCAGCAATACTTACATTTGGTCACACTAACAGTACACAGCAGCCACAGCCAGCACCAAGCTCAATGCCCCATCTCTGAGTCTTACCTTGTTGAAATTGAAGTGTTGTCTGAGAGATGACTGAGAATGATACCCACAGGTGTCTGCTGTTTGCTGAGCCTGGTTTTTGCCAGTATACACCCTCTGCTAATTTCAGATTTCTACAATACAACTGTAAGAGCCCTCTGAGTTTTTACATTGGGATGTCCACTCCGACCGCTCACTCTTTCCTCCCTCAGCTCCCTCTCTCTTTGGGTCAATGGATGCCTCCAAGTTCAGTGCTGACTTCTGCTCACCCACACTGAAACTAGCCAAAAACCACTGAGTCGCCAAACCAAATGCTGTGACTACAAAAAAGCAATGAGACAACACAGAAGAATGTTTCTGTTTAGAAAGCTTGCTGTTTCACTGTTCCGCCTCCCCTCTCCCCACTGACCAACAACTTTGTGTCCCATGTCCTTTGGCATGCATCTTGGCTTTCTCAGCTACCAATCAATGTTGATCTTGTGGAACATCTCACCAGTGAGTCACCACCTCCCTCCCCACCTCCTCCACACATTTTCTAGTGCTGTGCAAAACAGGGAAGGGATTACATAATAGCAGGCTCTCTAGTCAAATACATATGACTGCTGTCTGCTGCTCCTAATCCTCATGCTACCCCAGCCAGTAAACTTTTGTACACAAAAGTATACAATGCATGTGCCTGCCAATACCCATACTTTCACCTGAAAGCTTACTTCCAGGTATTTAAGGACCTATAATAACTGGGGAACATTTTGAAAAACACAGCAAAAATGTGTCATTATAACCAGCTGGTTATAACAGCGAACATACGCCAGGTTCCTCTCACTCTACGCATGTGTCAGCCACGGTCTTCCCTTCATTGAGCTGCTCTTTACCATGATGGCAGTTCCTTCCTAATGTCAGCGCTATATTTGTTATAGAAAAAAACTATATTAAAAAAACTATGCGGTGATTTCAAGAGAAAGAAGTGGGTGGAGTCAAAGTAAAAGTGAGAAGTCAGCCAAGGAGCGTGAAAGGAAGCAGAAGAAGTTTAGTTAGCAGCTCATGGGGCAGACATCGGGGTATTTCCATTTATATAACTGTTGTGAAGAAAAACACTTACTGGCAATTCTATAAAACATGGGGTGGTGTGTTAAACTCAAATTTTACACACATCCTATGTGTCGGATGCTTAAATAGACCCCTCAAGCTCTGCTCTCGGGGTTTATGTAGCATCCAACATCACAGGTGTATGTAAAATTCTCATTAAACATACCATCCCATGTAGTATTCCATATTTATAGTGGCTTCCTTTTAAATAATTCCTGCTGCAAATCTGCTGTCTGTAAAATGTTTACTCCCTTGTCAGTAACATTTCCTCTTAAAGACATTCCTAGTGTTTCGAATTCCCATTTTTCTGATGCACCCACAAGTGTTTTAAAGGCTGTTTACTGGCATAAGTACATTCCTAAATATATGGAAGCACTATTAAAATAACAATTTATCCAATTATGTAATGTTCAGCTTAGAATATATACACAATAGCAGTAAGAAAATAAGCTCCCATAATTGAAGCCACTGGCATAATTCAAGGCACTTTACAAACTTGTCTGTCTGTCTTTGGTTATGCTGTTTCTTCTGTATTAATGTCCTTGTCATTATGCATGTACTTTTGAATAGCTTTCTGGCAGGTTTGATTTTGTATTGGGCTTTTTTCAGTTATTTGTGTCCTGAGCTGACCACCTCTGAAACAGCAGCTTTAAAAGCAGATGTAACCAAAAAAGTGTGGCAATACCTAGATTTAAATTTTATTTTTTTTTTTGCTATGTTCATAACCATATTCGACATCAACACAGTTTTATGAAAATGACATAGGACTGAAATAGCTTTATGCATGAAATACAAATATTGCCCCCATTTTGAGGGAATGTTAAAGAGGGTGTCATAGTATTATTAATAATTTACTCTTCATGTTTGCATTTGTGGAAAAATGAAGCCAACATCATGACACAGTATGTGTCCTTGTTTCACGTTTTCTTTCACACTCATGTTGCAACCTAAAACATTGATATTATAACTACATAAAACAATCAGACCCTTATGGATGTTTCCATAAAGATAGATTAGGTCTCAACATGTAACTTAAAAGTAAGTAAGCATGGTAACTCATGTTTTCTGTTGTGGATTTTAAATGTTTAGATGACCATCATGTACTGGGCAAAAAATTGTGAAAGAGTAATTACTAACAAAGAGGGAGGGGCTGACTGCACTAAAGGCATTCCCTGGTGTGGAAGACTAGGTTTGCTGGCCAAGGCACCTAGCTTCACCTGAGCTTTTTCCTTCTAGGTTGCTTGAAAGGACAGAGCAAAGAACCTTACTAGAGCAAGGGAAAGGATTAAGGCTTCTTTTGGCTAGGCAGATTTACTGTGTGTTGTTATTTTTATTTTGTACTCACAGGGATTTTTACTGTTTGTTGCTAACATTTTATTGCTTTATTTTTCTCTGATTCAAATTGTTGTTGCTAGGTATACCTTCTGCTGCATTATTACAGGGTGTGCCTACAGGTGTGTGCTAACAGATTACTGCTGTAATCTTCTGATTCAAATTGTCTTTTGCAAGGTATATCTTCTGTTACTGCTTTATTTTTCTCTGTAGCAAAGTGTTTCTTACAGGGTATATCTTCTGTGAAATTATTACAGGTGGTGCTTTACAGGTTTTACAGTTTTATCTATCATTAGGATAAGCTTTCAGGGTTACTGCATTTGTTGCTTGCTGATTGTTTCTGCTCTTACCTCCTTGTTTCTTTCATCCGTGGTTCTTTTTCTGCAGGGGAAGGGCCCAGCCACCCACCCCCAACCACCCCACACTACACTCCTTTTATAGGGTAGCACAGTCATGGCATTTCCTGTGGCAAAGCAGGAAGGGCGGATCAGTGGGGTATCCACATGGTGACCTCATTTACAGGGGCACTAGTGATTTAATTTGTTATAACAAGCTATACAAAAATAAACAAACAAAACACAAAATCGAACTTTTGCTTTCATTTTCTTCCTTCTAGTTACTCTGACCAGGTTATAAACCCCAGCAACTTAACGGGAATGGATATCATTAACTGCAGGTACTGCGGAGCAGTTTTCAGAAGGGCAGTTTTACAGGATTTCAGACACTGTCCTATATGCTGGGCCATTGGAAATCTAAGGGCTTAGCTCCAGGCAGCATGGCAGAGATTGTGTGTCTCAAATTGCATATTCAAAAGGAAATATATTATAAGAACCACCCGCCATTTCCCCAACATCCAACAGAAGCACCTCGACTGCAGAGGGTAGTTGGTCCAGGAGGTTGGCAGGGGGTTAGGAGGGGCAAATTGGGTGCCCCATCACTCGGTGCTCTCCAACATATTACCTCCACAAACCATGTAAAAACTACAAACAGGTATCTGCCTCTATCTCTGAAATTAAACAAAGGGACAGAGGACACTGCAGAGCAGGACACTGCAGCACAGGAGCTAGCACAAGAAAACTCGCCCAAAACAGGAACCAAAACAAAAAAAGCAAAAAGGAAATCCAAAAAATTTCTGATCATAAAAGACTCCATGATTCAGGGAGATAATATCTATCTCCAGCCAGGGGTAATGGTCAGATGTCTCCCAGGTACATCAGCATGGAGAGACACTGACTGCATTGCTAAAATTGTTCAGGAAGCAGGAGAAAACATTGACATCCTGGTACACATAGAGACTAATGATCTCACCAGCCGGTCAGTTGTGGAGACCAAGGAACACCTGGCCAGGCTGGGTGACAAACTATCATCCATTTTGTCCGGCATCTCCTTCTCTGACCAGCTGGGTGACAAACTATCATCCATTTCATCCGGCATCTCCTTCTCTAGATCAGGCCAGTCTGGGAGAGGGGGGCAGATGGACAGAAGGTCAGAGAAGGGGAGACAGGGGAGCTAAACATGTGGCTCAAGGGCTGGTGCCAGAAAAAAGGACACAGATATGTAGGGAACTGGCAAGAGTTTTGGGAGCAAAAATTCTTTAAATTTGATGGACTGCATCTGACTAAGGAGGGAGTCAGTGCATTGGGGCACAAGTTTGACGTATTTGCAGAATATTTAAACTAGCAAATGGGGAGAGGGGTGCAAGCATCCCATACGTTGAATGGGAAGAACATCTCTCCCCCCTCAGCTAGTGGTCAAACAGGAATTCCGCATGTTTGCAGTTCATTTGCATCACCACATAAGGGAAAAAGGTCCAGCTCCCCATACGACACACAGGGGAAATGCCAGACCTCACCCAACAACTAACACACCAAAATCAGGCCAATGGAAAATCATGTACACAAATGCTCACAGTCTGGGAAACAAGATCCCAGAACTGCAGGTAATAATGACAGAGGCTAAAATGGACATAGTAGCAATTAGCGAGACATGGTTTACCAGTAACTACACTTGGGAGACTTCAGTACCTGGCTATGTACTGTTCAGAAGAGACCGAGGTGCAAAAAGGAGGGATGGAATGTCCCTGTATGTCAATGAAAATATCAAAGCTACAGAAATTCAGAATACGCATAAGAAGCCAGAAGAACTGTGGGTCACCCTGGAAATAGAAAATGGGACAGCCATACAAACTGGGGTTGTCTACCGGCCCCCAGATCAGGGGGAGGACATAGACACATTACTGTTAGAAGATATACAAAACATGACAGCTAAAGGGGAGGTTCTGATAATGGGAGACTTCAACATGCCAGATACAGACTGGTCAATACCAGCAGGAACATCTGCCAGAACTAGACACATGGTGGATTCCCTGCAGGGGGAGGGCCTCAAACAACTGGTACAACAACCCACAAAAGGCAGGGCTATCCTGACTAACAGAGAAAGTATCACAGATCTCCAGGTAGAAGGTCACCTGGAGGCCAGTGACCATCACATGGAATGGTTCAATTTGGCCACTAGAACTAAATCATTATATTCCAAGGCAAAAATATGGGACTTCAGAGGAGCTGACTTTGATAAGATGGCCAACAGAGTTAAGCTAGACTTGGCAAAAAGAAATACAGGTGAGGGGTACAGGCAAAGTGGGTAAGCATTAAGGATACAATAGTTGAAGCAACATCCCATTGTGTTAGAGAGAAAAGGAAGTGCAAAAGAAGAAGGAAACCACTCTGGTTCTCAAAAACAGTAGCAGTAAAGGTCATAGCCAAAAGGCTGGCCTTCAGGAAATATAAGGGAATGCAGCGGGATGAAGATAGAGAGGCATACCAAACTTCCCTAAGGGAAGCAGGGAAGGCAGTAAGGCAGGCAAAGGCCCAAACCGAGGAAACACTAGCACAAACAGTAAAAGAAGGTGGCAAGACTTTCTATAGATACATTAGTGAAAGGAGAAAGCCAGAGGGGTATTGCTAAGATCAAAGGAGATAAGGGGGTGTATGAGGAGGAGGACCATGTAAAAGCATCTATCCTAAATAGATACTTCTGCTCAGTATTTACTGAAGAGAAGCTAGGGCAGGGCCCACGGCTCAAAACCAGGGACACAGTGGGAGGGAGGTGTGCACTAGTCCCTTCACAAAAGAAAGGGTCCTACAAGAGCTTGATAAGCTCAGGGTGGACAAGGCAATGGGACTTGATGGCATACATCCCAGGATACTAAAGGAGCTAAGGGTGGAACTAGCAGAGCCATTATCAGAACTGTTTTGTGAGTCTCTGAGCACAAGAGAGGTCCCAGAAGACTGGAGAAGGGCTCATGTGTTCCCACTCCACAAGAGTGGTAGCAGTGAGGAGGAGGGGAACTACAGACCAGTCAGTCTTCCCTCAGTAGTGGGCACGATTATGGAGGCCCTCCTTAAGGAAAGGATAGTGCAACACCTGGAATCCATAGGAACACAGGATCCAAGACAGCATGGGTTTACAACAGGAAGGTCCTGTCAAACTGATCTCTTAGATTTCTTTGACTGGGTAACCAAAGTGGTGGACCAAGGGGGAGCAGTTGATGTCACCTATCTTGACTTTAGCAAAGCTTTCGATACTGTTCCACATAGAAGATTGATTAATAAGCTGCGTAGGCTTGGGGTGGGTCAGAAGTTGGTCAACTGGGTGGCAAACTGGTTGACGGGCAGAAAACAGAGAGTGGAAGTAAATGGTATACAGTCAGAAGAGATACAAGTCACAAGTGGGGTACCTCAGGGATCAGTCCTGGTGCCAGTCCTCTTTAATATCTTCATCAGTGACATTGCAGATGGACTGGAGGGTAAGGTTTGTCTGTTTGCAGATGGCACAAAGATCTGCAACAGAGTAGATGATCCAGATGGGGTGGGCAGAATGAGAAGAGATCTGGACAAACTGGCAAAATGGTCGGAAGAGTGGCAACTGGGGTTTAATGCAAAGAAGTGCAAGATCATGCACATAGGGAAGAGAAACCCTGAAGCCACCTATAGGCTGGGAGTGGAGTTGCTGGCAGTCACAACAGAAGAAAGAGACTTGGGCATCATCATCACACATGACCTTAAATCATTCAAGCGGACCTCTAAAGCAGTAGGTAAGGCTAGGGGGATGTTGGGGTGTATTAGTAGGGGTATCACAAGTTGGAAGAGGGAGGTAATAATCCCTCTTTACAAGACACTGGTTAGGCCCCATCTGGAGTACTGCATGCAGTAGTGGAGGACACACCTTCACAAGGATATTAACCAAATTGAGGCAGTCCAGAGAAGGACAACCAAAATGGTGCAGGGACTGCATCAGAAAACATATGAGGACAGATTAACGGAGCTCAATATGTATACCCTAGAGCAAAGGAGAGACAGAAGTGATATGATCTAAACAGTCAAACACCTTAAGAGCATTAACATGGTGAAATAGTCTAACATGTTTCAATATAAGAAAAATAGCAGGACAAGAGAACACAGCATGAGATTAGAGGGAGGCCGATTAAGGGGTAATGTGAGGAAGTTCTTTTTCACAGAAAGGGTGGTGGATGCATGGAACGGCCTACCTCAGGAAGTAGTGGATATAAATACAGTGCAGGGCTTCAGACAGGCATGGGATAGACATAAGGGAGCAATACAGATGAGTATGAATAGATAGGCTATTGACAGAGCAAAGGCCGATTGCGCATTTATAAGGTAAAAAAAGAAATAGGCAGACTGGATGGGCCTTGCAGTCCTTATCTGCCATCAACGTCTATGTTTCTATGTGTGTCCACAACCCCATATCAAATTCATAGTCTCTCTCATGAATGACCAGATACTGTACAACCCACAGTGAACACAGTGGTCCACAAGCCCAGCTACTTAAGCATACTTTCTTACTTGTCCCTTTGTTTCAACCATGCCACAGTAGTAAAGGTATAGTTATTAATGCCTTTATTCATCATCTTTTCAGAGCTTATGCAATACACAAACTACTGTACTTACAGGTTGTCATGGTTTGTGGTGCAAACTAGGAAAAAACCAAAAGAACTTATACTGTAGTCCTTTCAGAGCTGTTATTATCCTTTTTAAGGTTTTTATTTAGGACTGAACTAATCAAAGTTTATTGATAGGTAAATAACACCTATGTTCTTTGAATAAAGTTAGGTGCTTAAAAATGTGTTTTATAAATGGGTTACTCTGTAAACGTGCACATATATGTATATATTTTCCACTTCACTGATTTCTCATGACATGCCAGTCAATGGGATCTGTACTGATCATTCCAACCCTGATAGTGAAATTGGCCTAGAGTCTATGTTGAACCCAGAAACAGCTTTTAGTGCCCTGCTTCCTGAAAAACCTGTGCTGTATGTCGGTGTGGACAGTGGGCCTGCTGTTCATGCATAATGTTGCAGGTAAGTGTTATTTGAGTCAATTGTATTTTAACATGTAGGTACTTAAAGCTTCCCCTGTCCACCAGGTAACCAATAAAGGGGCCCAGGATCTTCCTTCCCTGAACTGTTTTTCTGACCTCTACCCTTCACTTGACCATACAATGGCCAGAGAACCTACTACCCTGGACCACTTCCTCCTTGTTCTCCAGTGACCAAAGATAGACAGAGAGCCCCGTGCCCCATACTGCACCCCTCCCCAAGTCACAAAATTAATAAGTAGCTGGGAAGCCTCCTAACCCATATCACTTTCTCCTTGCCTGCCTAGAGAACAATATAGTGACCAGAGAGTCTCATTCCCTAGACTTCATCCCTCTTTTTACAGAACTAACAAGTTCCTGGGACTGTCTAGAACCAGATCACTTCCTCTCTGCCTGTTTGTTGAACTAAACAAAGGCAGGAGAGACTGCTGATCTGGACTGCTTCCCTCCCTCTCTCCCACTGTTCATGAAAATAGCAAGTGAGTGAAGTTCTATATGGCCTGTACCACTTTGTCCCCTTTTGCCAGTGAACAAAATGGCTTCTGGGAATCCTCCTACCCCAGAGCACTCACTCCTCCATTTGCTAAGCTAACAAGGGCCTGGGAGGCAAAGCTTCTTGTCTAAGACCATATTCACACCCACCAGCTCAGTGAACCAAATAGTGAGCAGGGAACCTTCTACCCTCAGTCACTTCCTACCCACCCATAGTAATCCAAGTAGCACTCAATGGCCTCCTGGACCAGTACACATTCCTCTTCCAACCATAAACCTAATAAGCAGATAGGGAGCCTCCTGCTCTAGACCACTTTGTCCCTGTCTGACTAGTAAACATAATAACAGCTTTGGAGCCTCCTTCTCTGGACTGATTCCTCCTTGTCCCAACTCATGCAACTAACAAGCAGGCATGATGCCTCAGCAGACCTCTTCTATTCCACGACTACCACCACCAACACCACCTAAACATTTTTTCATTAATTATTTATTCAGGGAGACTTATAAATCCTTTAGCCAGGTCCATTTACAAAGGCATCCAAAGCAAGTGCAGGTAAAATGCTACATGAGACAACAGATACAGCCATAATGTTTTAGTAAGGTAGCCTATGATGATGGCAACTGCGATTATGCACTTTCAAAAAGGGTGACTCAATCACAGTGCCTGAGCACAGGACTACTGGGCAAGGAGGGCTACCGGATAGGGGGTTTGGTGACTATAGCAACAGGATGTTGCTATGTATATATGCATGCAGGGGGGTGGGGAGGGACCAGGCTGTGCGATGGGCAGAAGGAGAGGGAGGGTTTGTGGGGTGTAGTGAGGCAGTGGGCTGCTGAGCTGGCCGTGTGGCATGGTTGGCTGGTGGCAGGCTGGGGTTGGGAGGGTGCGAGGTTTGGTTCTGGGCATGCTAATTTTTTGTGCCAGGTAGGGTTTTTCTTTTTTTTTTTAGTTCTGCAACCCCCACAACATGCACCCCCAGAGTTGAGAATCCTTTAATAGGGGTGCAGGGCAACCCACATAAAATTAAAACGTAACTGTCAGCCGGCATGTCAAGACGGCGGTTGATTTACACTTTACAACGCCGCGACCCAGGTTTGGGAACGGACTCGGGTCGTCGGAGGGCCGGCCGGGGGAGAAGGATTGAGTGTCCCTAGGACTGCTGTCCTTCTCTGGGGGGAAGGGGTGACCCACAATCACACAGGATCAACACCTGGAAGAGGCTGGGTTGCCGCCCTGTACCTGATGTGAAATCGACACTCTCTGGGGTGGGATAGATGCATGCGTCATTGCACGTCTCCGCCCCATCTTACAGGGGAAGAAAAAAGCATGGCGGGACCCCTGTCTCAGTGAAGCTCTCCCCGGGACTTCAGTTAGCCTCTGCTGCCAGAAGCTCTCCCAACTAGATACTAGCCTGTGGCACCAAATGCCGGAGACCGGTGCCACGGCCCCGCCCTCTGGGGGGGCAAGCCAGGGGTAACCGGGAGAGCAATGGCAATGGGCAGCAGGTGGGAGTCCAGGGGGCTGTGACCAGGGCCGAAATTCGACAGGAGGGTCCTGCCAGGGGAAAATAGAATAAATATAAAAAAAAAATGAACTAACTGTCATGTGCCCTTTTGCTGTGTGCTAAGAGTGTACATCACCGAAATTGATTTTCGGCAATGTACACTCACCCAAACAGTGATCACCTTTCTGCGATCGCCGTTATCTCATGGAACCTTCAGTAATAGTTAAGACAAGCAGCAGATACAATAACAGACCAAGGCATAAAGGTCTCAAAATCACTGGTAACAGCATATCCTGTTAGCAGCAGTTACAAGAATGACTTTCTTGATTCCTGAATCAGTAGGATAGTAGTAAAGGTAAAAGAAAATGTCACTACCTGCACCAGCTAACAAGCAGGGAGTTCCAGGTGGCGTGTATGACAACTAAGAATGATTGCTAACCAAAATTACATTTTAATGCAGAAATTGCAAGGTCATGGTCAGCAGTAGACCTTAGCTCAGTGCAAGGGATCTTTGTTACAAGTAGGTTTCACAGGTAAGGAGTGGCAGCACACAACTGTTGTAGTCATCTCCAGTCAGCCGGAGAGGTCCACAGCAGCAGTCTGTACATATAGCAGTGATGAGAGTCCCTCAGTGCAGCCAGTATTTGAGCCAAGGTGTTATACAGGACTTCAAGTGTGTGCTGTAGGACATTGGTGACTTGCTCATAGAATGGGTTCCCACACTCAAAGGTGGAATAAATCATGCAGTTAATCATTTTTGGCATGAAGAGGCAGTCTTTATTTTTAAACAGAAAACAGCTTCTGGGTCTGACTTTGCTGATTATTTTGTTAATATAGGGCTCCCACTTTAAGCAGAGTAACAGCCAGACATTTAGTCATTTGTAGGATGGTGCTACTAAGAATGGGGCTAGTGACAGCTAAGTACCATCCAGAGCAGTAAGAATTAGATGACCAGGCTCTTTTCTAAGAGTGGCTGGAGAACTGAAGACCATAAGCTGTGCTTTTTTAGCACTAAGGATTGGCTTTTTTTTTTGCTGTAAGAAGTGCTGAATCCTGAAATAGGGCTCAATCCACAGAAGTGATTGGGATTTGTGTTACCCATGCATATCCCAGCTGTGGAGCTCTGCACCTTGATGCTTGTCCACAAATGCTGGCATCCACTGTCCCTTCTCCCAGTGCACTGTGTGCAAGGAGCTCCATGCAGGGCAGGAGGTGGCAAGGAGGTTAGAGCTGTAGAGGGCACCAGGCATCCAATTAGATGGCCAGGTTGACAACGTAGTGGATCCTCCATTCTGCAAGGAGCAGGGGATCATGAAATATGGCAGTCCTCCAGGGACTATCATATCCCCATCAGGTCATTAATGTTTTTTTGCTGGTCTAATCAGCCAGTCCAAGATTAATCTCTAGCCCTCCAAACCTGCCCATAGGGCTGGGGCAGGTGGAGAGGGGGCCTGATTGGGCTATGCGGAGAGTCCTGCAGCCAGGAAGAGGGGGTGCATAGGCACTATGGCAGCCCCTCAAGCTACTGTATGTAGCCTCTTCTCCCCACCACTGACTCTCCATAGTGCTGAGTATGCCTCCAGATCAGAAGCATTCCCACACCTACCCCCTTACCTGCCCCATAACCTAGTCAGATGCCTATCTGTGTGTAAGGCAGGGAATCAGGTGTGGTGGGGTGCACAGCCAGGGCTGAGATGTGCAGAGGTCTCTGCATGTGTCTGGCAGAACCTCTGCACACCTCCTGCTTGCATAGGCACCCTCCATGGGCATGGATCCCTTTGTGGATTGAGCTAAAAGTCATTCTTTCGGCTAGTATGGATACTGCTCATGTCCTTAGCACTAAAGTGCACAATAGGATTCTCTACACATAAATGAGCTTTTGAAAGTACAGATTATTTATCTAGATCATTGATATATATGCTGCAGAAAATAGCAGGAGGCCTATAGCCAAACCCTGGGGGAGTCCACTACAGATAACAGAGAGACTGGCTTTGGACCCCCTGATGGCAACATGCTTTCTGTGGCTTATCATTTCCTCTCCTTATCCCTCCCTCACTTCCATCTGCCTCCATCACTCCTTACCAGACAACTATTCCAAATAGAGGCTCAGGGACCCTTCACTTCCCTGTCTAGCATCACTACCCCTGGTCTTCTATTCCCTCTCCAATAATGCCACGTCAGTTGGGACAATTACTGGAGCAAGCAGGAAGGGTGAAATAGAGGAAAGGGGTAGTGGAGAATAACCCATTGTGGTACTTGGTTAGTGGGTAAGGTAGTAACAACCATGGGAAAACTTGATGGGACACCGGTCTCCACAAGCCATCAGATTCAATGTTTCTATCCATGTCCCTCTCAAATTTCCACCTACTGGCATAGACTCTTATTGTCCCTCTCCCACATAAGATCCCAGCATCCCCCAGGTCTCTCCCTGCCTGTAAGATTCTTACTGTTTCCCATCTGAATCACTGTCCTTGTTGGGCCTATAACTGCCAGTGGAGCCTCTTACTGTCCCTTCCTCCTCCTATCCAAGATCTGAGTCACTTTCAGCCCTCTCTGTGCCAGCTAGGATTCCAGAAGGTGTCCCGCTCTCAAGATCCATATCCTTACTTGGCCCCTACTAGCTGGTAAGGTCTCTTACCCACCCCCCTTCTTGTCCACTGTATGCCACAGTCTGCCCAGTCTCTCCCTGTTAGCATAGATTCTTACCTTTCCTCCAACCCCACAACTCCTTGACCAAATGCACCTGAATTGTTTGCTGGGTTGCTGATACTGCCTACCTGTCCACTAGTTGTTGAACTTACCTGATGATTGTTGCAATCTCTATTTCTGTGTACAATATTTTTATTTACTTTATATACTGTACTATTTTGTTACTTTTGGTTTCTGTTGACTTGTTCCCCCTTCCCCTGCCACAAGGTCACATCTATAAATGAGACTGTTTGTATATCTCTGTATGTCTACCTGGTGAAACACAATAAATAAATAAACACATGCCTACATACAGACATATATACATACATACATACATAATACATGCCAGGCCTCTTCCAGCTGATTTGGATTCTTACCATTGTCCTTGTAACTTCCCTCCATCACAAGTATGTGTGTACGTGTCTGTGTAACACTATGTACTATAGTACAAAAGGTTTTTACTGTCTCTTACCCATCCAAGAACAAGACTGTCCACCTTTATGTCTTAATTAGAGCTTTCCTTACTCTCAGCACCCTCTTCCCTCCAAACACCTGTGGCTTTATCCCTGCCATCAAGGATTCTTACTATTACCCCAAGCAACACCTGTTGTTCCACATTACTACAAGGCCACTCTGCCAGCAGGGACTCTTATCATCACTTATATCTCTAATTAGTGTATCTTCTTGGCACTAGGGACTACCAGGATTATCTTTCTGCAAATTTCCCTCCCCACTCACATCACTGGCAAGTCAATATCCCTGCTGGTACCACTTTTCCTCAGTGGTAGCTCCAGGACAGGACCAGACATGAAAACACACAAAATGTGCTAATGGTTCAGGGGCTATGTACAAACAAAGGGGGAGCTAAAACCATAAACAGTACCATAAACTGTAAGACTATAGCACTCCAAAGAGATTGTTTGCTGTAGATAGATAAATAAACATATGGCATATATCCATAAAAGTACTCACCACCTCTGAGTGTCTGCAGAAAGGCAAACTGTTTTGTACAGACAGCTGCAAGATTCAAGTAAATCTAACAGTTTGAGCCTGTTCCTTATAAAGTGTATTGTGCCAAAATCTAAGTTAACCAGCATAGAAATCATCCAGCACTTCACAGGACCCCCGGTGTAACCCTGTGCCCCCATGTTTCACTCAACTGAAACATAGAACATAGAATTTGACAGCAGATAAGGACCACCTGGCCCACCTATTATGTCCTTTTCTCCATACCTACAGTGTCACTACAGACCCTACTTGATCTCTGGCACTCTCTTCACCCTTCCTTTCCACTAGATTCCCTTATACCTAGCCCATGAATTCTTGAACCCCACTGTTTTTGCCCCCACCAACTCCACTGTAAGTCTGTTCCAGGCTTCCTCCGCTCTTTCTGTGAAAAAGTACCTCCTCACATCTTTCCTGCATCTTTCCCCTTTCAGCTTCACTGCATCGCCCCTTGTTCTTGAGCATCATTTTTGCTGAAAAAATATTCCCTCCCGTATCTAATTTACTCCTGTGAGGCATTTAATGATCTCTATTATATCCCCCTCTCCCCCTCTCTTCCAGGTACACATATTGAGGTCCTTTAGTCTCTCTTCATAGGGCTTTTGATGCAGACCCTGCACCATTTTAGTTGCCTTCCACTGGATAGTCTCTACTCTACTCTATCTATGTCCTTCCAGAGATTGTGGTCTCCAGAACTGGACACAGTACTCGAGGTGGGGTCTTATCAGCAATCTATACAGAAGCAACATCACCTCCCTCTTTCTACTGATGATGCCTCTCTTTATGCACCCCAGCATCCCACTAGCCCTCCCAGCTGTCTTGTCACACTGCCTAGCCATCTTTACATCATCAGATATGATTACACACAGGTTTCTTTCCTGTTTGGTGGTCATCACTACCTCGCCACCCATTTTGTACTCTGTCCCTGGGTTTCTGTGCCCTAATTGCATGGTTTTGCACTTTTTTTTACATTGAAACCCAGTTGCCAGACCCTTGACTGCTCTTTGAATTTTCTCAGATTTCTGTTCATTCTTTCAAAAACCCACTGGCGTGTCCACCCTACTGTAGATTTTGGTGTCATCTGCAAAGAAGCAGATCTTCCCTTCCAGGTCCTCTGCAATGTCACTTATAAAGATATTAAAGACTGGAGCTTCATCAGGAAGTGTGGTTAAAATACCAGATCAGTATTCACTTACTAGTAGTCGCTATGAATTCATAATGCTACCATATCTCCCTTAGAACTTAGTAAAGGAACAAGGAACTCTGCTATTTATTTTTCTACCATATGTGTCATAATATAGTGCCATGGCAGAGACCAATAGTTTCAAAAATGTATAACCTATTTCTAAATGAATAATATAAACAGGCTTTAAATCCTAAAGTACTAGAGAGGGATACACCATAAGCCAGTGATCTCAGTGCCTTAACTTATACCTGTAACCCTATATATAAAGTACATAAGTAACTAATTAGATAAAGTAATATTATACACAGAAAAATCTTAACCCAAGTATTTTTTTTGAAAAGAAAAAGAGGAAACAAGATATAAATCTAACAGTTCTAAACTTTTTTAAATATATGTTTATTGTACTTTCTATAAAAATAGCTAAACCAACAAACATTCCCAGCTGTATATTACACAACCATATAAATTGACATACATATATATTTATATCCTTTCCAAAAAAAGCATGTTAATGCACCAGTAGAAGTTTAGCTTAACACCACAAAAGTAGGGAAATGTGGTGCTAGGGTTTCAAACCCTAAAACACCCCCACCCCAACCCCCAGCAACAAAACAACAGGACCACACAAGAAACCACAAAGAGCCAACATCAGGTAAGACAAACAACATATAACTGTTTCTAGATGACACAGATGCAGTAGCATTAATGTGCTACCTTTGTAGATTAATATTTGTAGTATGCGCACAATGAGGCATATACACTCTCTTCTGGCTGCAGACAGAAATCCATGATACAAAAATCAGAGCACTGTTTTAGTGTGAAACACAGGCCCCTGCAGCCACATATACATGTCCCTGATACCCAAATTACAAGAGTTCTTTTGTCTGCAGAAGCACAGGTCCCTATGGGGCAAGCACTTCTTTAGCCACAGGTAGTCATGCACACTGCAAGACATACACATAGTTCTGTATACAGAACTACATGCCCCTGAGGGACCTGTACTTCTGCAGCTGCAAATGTAAGACATACACACTGACCTCTGGCTGCAAAAGTGCAGGCACCTTGAAATCCTTGATACCAAAACTGCAACAGTACTTCTGCTTGCAGAAACACAGGTCCCTCAGCCTGTACAGCCACAAGTGTAAGACATACACACAGACGACTGGCTACAGATGTACAGACCCCTATAGGGCCTGCAATTATGTAGCTGTATATAGAAAAAATCCACTAGCGAGTCCAGCTATGTAGGGAAGTACCACCCACTACCACCTTATGCCAGAAAAAGTAGCTGTTTTAACTCATCTTGCTTTAAAAGGTAATATTTTACTTTTTTGAGTGAAGTGCTACCACTTAGACAAAACTGATACCCTATTCAAAAACATTTCTAGATCAATTGCAGAAATCATGATACCCATATTGCAACAGTTCTTCTGTCTGCAGAAGCACAGACCTCCATGGGGCCTGCTCTTTCATAGCCACAGGAAATCATGCATGCTGTACAACACACACATAGGTGTGGCTGCAGATACAAAACCATGAAGTTAGCACATCAGTGCTCCTGAATTTGTGTCATCTGGAAACAGTTGTACAGTATGTTATTTGTCTTACCTGATGATGGCTGTCTGTGGCTGCTTGTGTGGTAGAGAGTTAGGGTTGGAAACTTAATGCTACATTTCCCTACTTTTGTGGTAAGTTGAACCCTAACTGGTGGATTATTACAGTGTTTTGCAAATAATTTCCTTTCTTTTTGAGATCATGGAATCATAGCCTCATTAATGCTGCTCCCTTTGGGACCTGCATGAACAGATGTAGAAGCACAGAACCCCCTTGGCCCTGCACCAAGGGAAGAGTCTGTCTGCCTGTTGTGTACGTTGCCGTGTGGCAACAGATGTAAAGAATTTGTGGAGCTGCATTTCCATGTGGCTACAGATACAGCCATGTAGGCCAAAGAGCCCATCTGTTATCCAAAGTGCAGGGCCCTCTAGCAGCCACAGGTGCAGAGGTGCAGGGCCCTATACCAAGAGAAGACTTCTCTTCACAATACAGTTCATGGGCCCATGTGGGCAACCTTGCACCTTCCCTTCCCAAGTTGGGGTATGATGCTGCATGACATTGCTGTCCCCCCAGCCTTGGCCTGTCCAACTGGCTCACTGAGCTTGCCCCCAAACTCAGCTCACAGGCATGGGATCACAAAGCACTATCCACTGGAATAAAGGCTGGCACTATATACAACATTTCTTAATTTTTTTTTTTTTTTTATTTTGACCCCAAATTTTCAAGACAGTCATTTTTTGACTCTCCCTCATAAACAAGACATGTGGCATTTATAGAAAAGTGGCCAAAATATCATTTTGCAACACAAGTGTGAAAAAAACATTTTGTCCAGGATCTGAAAATTGACACCTGTCACATTTACAAGGTGGTTTGAAACAATGGCTTTGCTGAAAGTTTAGAGTCAAAATATTGATAATTATCAAAGTTATGTGAGCATGGAGAAATCTTAAGATACATTCCTAACTTGTTGATTTTTAACATTTTGATCACAAATTTTGAACATAGTTTTGTTTATGATGCCATGTCATAAACCTGATAGATGAACATTTTCAGATCTTGCCCGAAACATGATTTTGTGGAGCGAATGCAAAATTCCTTTTGGCCTCAATTTAAAAAACTTCACCTGCCTTATTCATGAGATGGGGTCCGAAAAAGGCCATGTTGAAAGTTTGGCGGAAAAATATTGAAAATTAGCAAAGGTATGAGTAAACAATGAACTATTTCAATGTTCAAGCATAACTTGGTCTTTTACCATATTTTTCCACCAAATCTTTAACATAGTTATCTGTTGACCCCACCTCATGAACCTGGTAAGTGAGATTTTTCAAATCTCACCCCAAAGGTGATGTCACAGAAGGAATGCAAAATAACCTTTTGAGATGGATTTCAGAAATGTCTCATTCCTTGTTCACAAGGTGGGGTCCCAATGTTGAAAATATGGTGTAAAAATATTTAAAAATGACACAATTATGAGTAAAAGTTCAAAATACATTGAAGTACCTTAACCAAACTTAACTTATTTTCTCATATCACCATTGTGGTCCCATCAGGAGGATGTCTTTCTGATCAGAAAGTTTAGCTACATCGTGGCACCATGTTTAGCTGAGTGAAGGTGTATGAAGGAGGTGCAGGGTTGGTGGGTACTGAATGAGGAGTCAGGGTGGGGGGTATGGGTGTAGGTGGGCTCAGATCAGCAAGGGACCATCATCTTCCTCTGAGGTTAAAAGTAACAAAAAAAGAAGATCAACGAGGGATGTTTTTCTATTTTTTACAGGAGGACCAGAGTTGACACCAAGGGTTGGGCACCCCAGTGTCAGAATAATCTTGGGCAGCATGGAGGTGGGCACCTCAGTGCTGCTATATATCTATATCTATATATCTATTGGGGAGCTGGTCATGGCCGAGATCAACAGGGGACCATTTTCTTTTTTCCAGTTAAAAAAAAAAGTTCAATGAGGGAGGGGTTTCATTTTTTACAGAGGAACCATTGCCAACACTAGGGATTGGGCACCCCAGTGTTGGCACACTCTTGGGTTGTAGTGGGCGTGGGCACCTCAGTGCCACCCCGTATGTATTGGGGGGACAATCTGGAGGTGAGGGGGTGTAATGAAAGGGTATCAAGGGTGGGCATCCTGGTCTATCTCAAAGTCAGTATGAAATGAAAACAAAGGATGAGCAGAGCTGGCTGAGTTGAGAAGGAGAATGGTTAAAAGAAAAAGGAAGAAAAACAGATGATTGATAAGGACAAGGGAAGGCTGGCTGAACTGGGATGGGGAGGGACCATGTAAGTTTCAGTGGTTTGGGTGCGAGCCAAAAAATTCCTCTGTCACACAAGTTTGTCTGCAACAGGAGACTTCTCAGCTCACAATGTGAAAAATGGCTTGTCTTGCTAAGCTGGGCACCCAGGACTTTGAGATGCCCAGAAAAGGTACTTATTTCTGGACTGAATTTGAAAAAACAAACAGAATCTAGCTAAACGGGTCCTGTTCAGCTATGTTCAGTTTTTTTTAAATTAATTGTTTTTATATGTTTTCCATGTTTTTTAAATTGGAAAAAATAAAAGATGGTGGCTGTCATGACACAAAAAATTGTTTTCCATGTCATGAGCACTTAAGTGGTGCAAAATCAAAATACTCCTGACATGAAAATGTTCATGTTGTATCAGAGGGTTATCCTAAAATTGTACTGTGCATGTGCAGAAAAAAATTTGAAATCCTTATAACTCTGGAATCGAATAATATTTTTTCACTAAATCTTTGAAATGCACTACTTTGACACTGGTTGCTTCTACCCTAAATGTTTCAGTAACAAATTCCGTATTGCCAGCGGTGCAGCCAGGAATTTTAAACTTGTACTCGAGGGTTGATGGCACTGTTGCCCCCCCAACTCACAGTGTATATACAAAAATCAAAAGATGAGCTCTCCCACCATGCAAATATAGCTCCCCATTTCAGTCAATAATAATATGTAGTAAGTCAATGTTACCAATAAATGTATTTAGTTAGTTAGTTAGCTATTGGATTTTGTTAACCAGGTAGGCTCACTGAGCCATGTGTCCCTTTTTCAGGAGTGACCCAGATTAATTACATACAATCATGGGTGGCAGAACATGAGGAAAAGTGAAGGGAATGTAGTAATTACTAGAGCTGTGTGGAATATAAAATTCCACCCATGGAATGCCTGCGGAATTACCATTTCGATTCTGGGAAATATTGCAGAATTTGCATAAAAATTCCTTGGAATTTTGCCAAATTTTAAATTTCAGTTATTTTGCTCTAACTTGAAAAATGCATCCGACTGATACCAAATTTGGAATGCAGGCAGTTAGTAAACGTGCATTGTGGATGTTAAATTTGACAAAACTGACAACTACTGACACTGTAGTGCAGCATGAGGGGGATGCTGCACTCATGAGGTGCCATCTTTCAGATGAGATGTTAAACGGAGGTCCCATTTGCCTGTTCTGGTAGCAGTTCAGGTGGATGTTAAAGATCCCATGGCACTTTTCAAAAAGAGCAGGGGAATTTCCCTGGTGGTCTGATCAAATGTCCCATTCACTAAAAATGCCACCAACAGCTTAATCTGGTTCAAGGTCAGTTGGCATTCATCTGTATTCCCCTCCCCAGAGTTGTACCTGAAAATAGGCAGAATTTGTCTAGTGCACTTACCCGGTCAACAAAAACTAAATAAATAAATAAACAGTTCTGGACACTGAACGGCGCATGCCCGGGGTGCTGACGCCAACGTCTGCCACACTGTTGATGTGCTGTGCGTGGGAGGCAATGCAGAGCATGGCCACCATTGTGCCAGTGGTGCTACTGCGCTGTTCACATGTAGGGCGCTCTGGCACTGGGGCGCCGTAGGCGCACAGGGGCCACAGCATGGTAGGCCGCTACAGGACGTGGCACACAGGCGCCCTACCATGCTACACCCAGTGAGTACCAATTGTGCTGTGGCGGTCCATGCGTGAGAGACCCCTGACCCTGTGCCAACCTTTGCCCCTAGGTGCCATGTGTCCACATGGGTGCACCTCTATCGCGCTGTTCATTGACAGCGCCATGGGGAATGACAGTGCAGTACCGCGCAGCATCCACATGTGGTGAACGTGCGCTATAGAGCACCATTTTGACACTGAAACAGTACAGGATGGCATGGAGATGGGCACCCATCTGGAGCCAAATGGAACTGGCCAATCTGGTTCAGTTAGTGGAGCCCCATGCTGCTACTGCCCTATTTGGGGAGGCACCCTTGGACAGGGCCAGGAGTGTGGTGTGGAAGGAGGTGGCAGTGGCCCTGAAGGAGGCCACTGGCATAGATAGGACCACGGAGCAGTGCAGGCACCGCTATGGTGACCTGCAGTGCCGGGACCCATAAAGGCTTTCCCGCCTGCGGGCACATGCCAGGAGGAGTACGGTGCCACGGCCAGGTAGGTGCCCCATCCATACACTGTTAATGTCCATGCAGGTATCACGGTGGCACATGTCCAGCACATGGGGGGGCCATCCAGTGTGGGCCATGGTGGTGGTATCGGTATGGGGGGAGGATGGGTATGGCTGTGTGGGATTGCACACACACGGGGGTGGGGGGACTTTGCTACCGGATTGTACTGATGTTCCTCTCTCCATGTTTGCACCCTAGGCCCAGAGGAGCACTGGCGTGCGAGGGAGGGGAGGTTGCGCCATGAGCAACAGCAGGCCAAGAGGGCAGCTGGACCAGACAGGTGCAGGGACCAGCCTGATGATGGTGTGTGCCTTACATCCATGATTACTTTTGCATGCTGTGTAACAGGGCGGGCAGCGGGGCATGGCCACCATCCATTGACACCACTGCCATGCATGCAACTTGGTACAGTCAGCACTGTCCAGTGGTACTGCATGTCTGGGAGTGCATCAATGGTGGTCCATGCATGCACCGGGTACATGGCTGTGCCACTGCCTTCGCACTGCATAGCCATGCCACTGAACAGCCACGGTGGTGCTGTGCAGGACTTGGCCGGTGGGTGTGTGCAGTGGTCTGCATGGCTGTGTGCTCCTGGGTGGGCAGGTCTTGTGGTTGCGATCACTGTGGGTGGTCACACACCATCACAGAGGCATGTCCCATGGCCATATGCCATGCACAGTGGGTGGGCTGCATGGGGCTGTGCATTCACACCTACTGACTCTGCTCCCTTGTCCTAGGTGGATGGCAGCTGCAGGCTATCAGTTAGGTGTTGTGGGAGATCCTTCATGTTGCCAGGGCCTCACTGGAGATCCTAGAAAGGATATACAGGCTGGGAGTAAGACGGCGGGACGGCAGAAGGAGCAGCTGGAGCGAGAGGAGTGGGGCTCCCGCTGAGCATACCGATGCCCCTGATTTCCCCTACCCCCCTGGACCCACCCTCACACTCCTCCTTCCCTCTACCATTTGTTCACCCCTGCCCCTTACCCACCCCCACCTTGTTTGTGGCCCTCCCCCCAACCTTTTTTAAATATTTGGATATAGTTTTGTTTGCTGTTTTTCAATACATTTGCTTTGATATGCCTACTGTGGTGGTTTATGATTTGCAGCGGGCTATAGGTGCTCAGCTGCAGTGGTGTGCATGACGTCAGGGGCGGTGCAGTCATGTGCGTGTATGTGTGTCCGTAGGGAGGTGACTATGGTGTGGGAGTAGCTATCAGTCACTGTCTGTGGTGTGTGTGTTGTTCCCTGTGCACTGGATGACTGTGTGCAGTGGTCCATGGTGCATACTCTGTGTCCATGGCACACCTGTCAGACTGTCCATGGCCTGTGCAGCTGACACCCTTGCATGTCTGTGACCTGCATGGTCTGCTGGCATGTCAGTGGTGGCTGTCCATGCTGGACAGTCACTGTACCCCGGCACAATGCCGGGTTGCCTTCTGTCACTGGTGTGGTGCATGTCTGCCTCGGGTGACACTGTGGCCTCCACTGTTGTTGGCCCACCTCCATGCTGTCGCTTGTGTGTGTCACAGGGGATGTGCACCACTGTCTGTCACTTGTGTTCTGGGCACATGCTGGTGGCGTACAGCTCCATGGTGCCTGCACAGGGTGGCTGGCACTCCTGTGCCATGGAGGGGTGCTGGCCATGTGTACACGGTTTCCATGGCCACACGCTGGGGGCTTGGTTGCCCTGCTACTGTGTCCCTGTGTTGGTGTGCCCTTGGGTATGGGTGAGTGTTTGTCCATGCACTGTGTTGCATCCTGTGTGGTGCATGCTTCCATGCACCACTGTGGGTGTCTGCACTGGCTGTTGTGGCAAGTGCTGGGTCAGGGGTGTGTCCTTGGGAGGGTGTGCAGGGTGATGTACCACTGGTGGTGGAGTCCGGGGCATGCCCTGTCACGTGTGGGGTACCTCGTGTGCCGACGCATGGTCATTCTCTCAGCTGTACCTCGGGGGGGATGTGCATGGTGGCACTGTGTATGCAGTCATTGCATCACTGTGTGCTGCCACCCACTGATGGGTGCTCATGGTGGGGCTGCCTTCCATGGTTCTGCGGTGCACAGGGTTGCATTGTCACAGTGGGGGTGGTGGCATGCATGGGGTGTCCTGTACTGGTGGACGCTGCTCCTGGGCAGGGTGTCTGGGTATCACAGTGCAGGGTGTGCTCTGCATTGGTGGGATGGTGTGGCACGGGATGGTCGGCCCTCCTTGTGTGCCGGTCACAGCTTGCCAGGGGGTGTGCTGGGGCACCATGCCCCCGGCTGTGGGTTTGTTGCTGGTATCCATGGGCTGGTAGTTATTCCAGCTCTCCACCGGTTGTGCAGTGCATGGGGTGTGGGGGGCGATCTCTGTTCTGCTGTGTGCTCCTCTGCCCATCTGTGGCATGGGTGGTGGGCCCCTGCATCCTGTCCCTGTGCATCCCTGGTTGTGCTGTTGCATTGCTGCCCTGCTCCACTGAGCATCCCTGGTTGCGCTATGGCGCATCTGAACTGCTCCACTGAGCATCCCTGGTTGCGCTATGGTGCATCTGGACTGCGCAACTGCACATCCCTGGTTGTGCTATGGCACAGGTGGCACGATATTCAGTTCTGTGCCGCAGGCACATCTTAACCTGCGCAGTTTTTGAATATCGCGCTTCTTGCGCATGGGTGCAGTGGACTTGTGCTTGCTCCTGCTATTGAGCACTTTTTGGGCACAGTTTAAATATCTGGGCCACAATGTTTAAGATACACTGAGATGAGCCCCTGTACCACATCAAGGTAGCCAGCCTTACAGGGGTCCATTCACACCACCACTCATGCATGCCTACTCCACCACAAGGCATAAATTGGTTTCAGACTGTTGATTAGAGGATTTTCTAATCAAAAACAAAATTGGTTAGCACTCAGTTAGTTTTAAGATGCATTTTCTAAACATGGTTAATTTTACCTATAGCATGTTAAAACCAATTCTGTTATATATGAATAAAGTAAAAACATTAGACTGTGTTTGTGAATTTTTTTTTTTAATTTGCCTAACTGATTTTTCTTTTTCCTTCTTGATAAATGGAAGCAAAAAGTGATGAGTAGATACCTGGGAAAAAAGTTAAGTTCATAACAGAGGTCCAGACAGGCACACAACACTGCTGAGCTGGGCATAAAACATCAAGTCTGTGGCCTTCATCTGCACCCTGCTCCCTAACTGATGCATTACTCTCCCTTTAAACCTCATAGCATCCCCTCAGTGTGACACACCAGTGGAACACACAGTGTGCAAATTAACCCCACTGTCTGGCCACACAGTAGGGCGTACATGCCCAAAGTAGTTTTTGCTTCTGCATCCACTGTTGGGTTCCATCCTCACTGAGTCTGATCCACTTTTATTGCTAAGCTCATGAAAACTGTTGTATCTCATTGGCCACCTGTTTCTCTCCTGTGTGCAAGGAGGAAGAGGAGAGGGTGCAGCTCCTGAGCTTCCACTTGTGTCAGAGGAGTCCCACATGGTAAACGATTCGAAAGAATCACCCCAAGCAAACTGTTCGGGGGTGGGCTTTAAGCCAGGGAGGGGATGTCAGCAGGGGATGTAGCTAAGACAGGAACTCAGAGGGAAAAAACAACAGCTATTTATTTATTTGCTTTTGTTAACCAGGTAAGCACACTAGACAGCAAAGTGCCTATTTTCAGGAGCGACCCGAGAGAGTTACAGGGTATCCATGAACACAAGATATAGAGCAGGGATTACATGCAGGAGCCATGGATTACATACAGGAGCCACGTGCTCTGACAGTTGGTAATATAGTAGAGGTTACACACAGGAGCAACATGCTCTGCCATAGGGTAATACAGTGATAACATCAAATAACAATTAGGAATTCGCAGCAAGAACAACACAAGCAGGATCTAAACATCAAAATAGTTAGGAGTACATATGTGTGTCATAGCCTGGCCTAGATGCCTGTAATGAGAAAGAGGACTTGGTGCTAGACCGGGTTAGGATAATGATTAAGAGCGATAACGCCGCCCACCTGGGGCTGTAAGTGCCTCAGGAGGGTAATCAGCAGCGGAGATAACGCTAGGAAAACTGCACACTGTGGGGGGGGGTGCCTGGTTTATGCTTAACACAGGCAGGTGGATGCGGTTTTTAGGAAGTTCCATAGGGAAGATTTGAAGCAAGGGTGGGAGGGGGAGGCACGAACATGAGCTGGAAGGGAGTTCCACAATTCTGGCGCATGGACGGTGAATGCCCGATCACCTGTGAGGGTGCAGGTCTTGGGGACCAGATGGGCCTGAGTTGCACACGATCTGAGGTTGTAGATAGGGGAGGCGTGTTTTAGGGGAAGGGCGAGCAAAGCAGGAGTGGCCGTTCTAGCTATATTGTCGATGAAGTTGCCAAGGATGTAGGTCCAGAGTTTATCTTGGGGTAGCCACTCCAGTCGAGAATAGAGCTTACAGCAGTGCATGAGGCGGGGGGCCAAGAGTGCGAAGCGGCATATGTTGTTGTAGGTGGTGTCCCATTTGGCAAGGCTAGAGGTCGGGACAGGGGCAAAGGCAACAAGCCCATAGAAGAGTGTGGGAAGGAGAATCCCCTTAGCTATAGCAAGCCAGGCTGCGGGGGTGAGGCAGTCTTTAGCTCTGTAGGCTAGGCCAAGCTTGCCATTCGTCACTTTACAAATGTTCCGAATGTGCGAGGAGAGATCCAGTTGAGGATCGAGGGTGACCCCTAGGTATTTAACAGAGTCACTTGACCCATGGATTTTTAGGGGGATCATGCAAGAGGAGGTTTTGGCCACGAAGCCAAAGAGCATGGCCTGCGTTTTCTTCAGGTTCACTGTAAGTTTGTGTCCATCAAGCCAGTTCCTGATAAGAGAGAAATCAGAGTTGAGCTTGGAGTTGATGGAAGTGATGTTCTGTGAGCTGGCTAGGATGACTAGGTCATCGGCGTAAAGAGTTAGGTGCCTATTGGTAGTGATGGAGGGCAAATCATTAATGAACAGGGAGAACAAGATGGGTCCAAGGACGGATCCTTGGGGCACTCCGCTGTTCACTGGGGAGAGGGTTGAAAGGATTCGATTAAAGAAGGTGTATTGCTGCCTACCCACTAGGTAATTGGCGAACCAGTCAAGGGCATGGAGGGAGAATCCGTGAGACTGCAGGGAGGAGAGGAGGAGGAGGGGATGGTCCACCCGATCAAAGGCCTTAGATAGCTCAACGAAGATGGCCCAGGTCAATTTGCCTTGGTCAGTCGCGGACCGGATCTTGGCGGTAACCATGGCCAGGGCGGTCGATGAGCTGTGCCCTTTTTGGAAACCGTGCTGGGTAGGGGATAGAACATCGTGTCCCTGGAGGTATTGGGAGAGTTCTGTACAAACCGCCTTTTCAAGGAGCTTACAGCGCATATAGTATACAATGGGGTGATAATTATTGACATCTTTTGGGTCACCATGTTTAAGGACAGGGACAACCTTAGCAACCTTCCATATGTCAGGGAGGATCCCTGAGATAAGTGAAGCATTGAAGATGTGAGCGACCGGTCGGGCGAGGAGAGGAGCCTCCAGGCTAAGTAGCTTCAGCTCTAGGTTGTCATGGCCAGCTCCCATGTGGTGGGAGAGGCCGGCAAGGAGCTTCTGGGTCTCACCAACAGTGATTCATTTAAGGTAGATGGGGGATGGGGGTGATTCTCTCAGCGGTTTTGGGGCAGAGGGTAGGGAGGGAGTGGGAGCCAGCAGGTCTGAGAACATGCGGCTGAAAGAAGTGGCGATGGTTAGGGGGTCATTACAGTTTGTACCCCCTATGAGCATATCAGTGAGTTGTTCCTTGGCTGACCCTCCGACAAGGCTTTTCACGTTTATCCAGAAGCACCGGGGGTTATTTGGCGAGGCAAGCAGGGCAGCTCTGCAGTACTCACTTTTTGCGGCACGTATGGCTCGCTTACAGGAGTTTCTTAGTTGGCGATACTCCAGGAGGTCATCGTTATTGCGAGAGAGCCTGTGTTTTACCCAGCTTTTGTCACGCTGTTTCATGAGGGAGAGAAGGTCACTATGGAGCCACTTCATAGCTGTGCCTCTAACTCTCCTCTTGGAGAAGGGTGCGTGCCTGTTTTGCAGTGGGACAAATACTGCAAGGAAATGGTCTAGGGCTGCAACAGGGTCATTTGTAGAAGTGATCCTGGACCAGTCAACCCCCTGTAGGTCTTCGAGGTAGTTGTTAATTAAAAATTTAGAGTAGTCCCTCATCAGGAGCACTCGACTGGGGACTTTGGGAGAGCTAGAGCCCCATACGCAGTAGGTTGGGGAGTGGTCAGAGATGGTATCAGGGAGTGTCCCTGAGTGGATGATTTTGTCGAGTCGGTTGCTCATCACCCAGTCAATGAGCGTCCCAGTGTCTCCACGGCGGGAGGGCCTAGTGGGTTCAGTGATGACCTGACTGAGAGCAAGGCCAGAGAGCAGCGGCTCGAACTGCTTATGGTTGGGCCCCAGCCAGTTGAGGTTTAGGTCCCCTAGGATGAGGAGCTCATTTGGGCCAACCTGTCCCTGAGTTGCTCAAGCAGGGAGGAGAGCCCTAGTATGCCTCCCTTCGTGGGGTTATAGGCGCAGATGAGATGCACCTTTTTTGTATTCCCTAGGAGAAGGAGGGTGTGGAGGAACTCGCAGGGTTGGGGGGGTCAGAGGTGAGTGTGCAACTATGGACACGTTTAGGTGAACCTTATAATATAGAAGCATGCCTCCACCACGCTTACTACCTGCCCTATCGCACCGGGCAAGGCTGTAGCCTGGGAGGGACCAGAAAGAGTCAGGGGTGCTGGGCTAGAGCCAAGTTTCAGTGATGCCCAAGATGTCAGGCTTATAGAGGGCTACCAAAGCTGTTAGTTCTGGAAGGTTCTGGAGGAAGCTGTGGATGTTAAGGTGCACTATTTTTAGACCTTTGGCCGCACACCAGGCTGAGGGAAGTGTGACGGGGGCCGGGGGGGTGAGGTGACCAGGACAGCTGGCTGAGGGACCAGTCCGTGCATGAGGGGCCATGTCCCTGGGTTGAGTGCTGGCCAGTGAGCGTTTACAGCAGGGGAAAGGTGCCAACAGCAGGAGAGAACCTGACAGTGGGTGGCCGCTGCTGAAGGACATGGAGGCTATTAGGGAGCAGCAGGTGGGCAGGCAGAGGTAAACCAGGAGCTCACCTAGGAGCGTTGATTGGTTTCACGCCCAGGGGAGCCGGAGGGGTGGAGTTTGGACCTTCCAGCAGGATGGAAGACACAGCGAGAACTGGAGGCTGGCTGAGAGAAGCAGGTAGGGCTGGGTGAGGGGGAGGGAGCGGGACTTGAGAGGGGGGGCTCGAAGTGGTATAACAGGGAAACAGGAATCAACAGGGATGGTTAGCAAGAATTGACTGTAGAGACAAATAGAGGAAGTGGGAATGCCTCTAGTGGCAGGACAGTATAGCCTGCCAATGGCAAAGTGGGCTGATAGGTTTTCGCGCGCACGTGACCTCCGCTATAAATTGGAGTGACGACCATGGGTGGTGGTGGGGGCAGTGGGGCAGCCGGCACAGCCGGCTGGGCCAGCACTTCCCACAGCAGCAGCAGCTTGCAGGGCAGAGTGCAAGGCCAAGGCATGCAGCAAGGCAGAAACGGCTGGGCCAGGTGTGCTAGCGACGTGGGAGCTGAAGGTACTGCAGTAAAAGTTAGTTTTGGGTGCAGTAAAAGTAATTTTTGGTCCAAGCAGGATAAAACAATGTTCTGAGTGCTGGAGTTGCGCTCTGCAAGTCTGTATTACCTGGCGTGGTGCGTATTAAGTTGGAGCTTCAGGGGTCAGAGCTTCGGAGGGTTGGGGTAGGGGAGGGACCGAGCAGGCAGCCCTCGCGACCTCTTCCTTTAGGAGGTAGGCACCCTAAGGGAGAAAAAGCAGGGGGTGAGCACTTATAACTGCAGGCAAAGGTGGGAGGAGAATAGGAGCAGGGATACGAGTGGTGGACGTGGGAGGAGGTGGGGGGAGAAGATTAAGGGAGGCAGAGGATTAAAGAGTCAGCCCTGTAGGAGTGGCTGTATAAACACAGTTGGTTAGAATATGCTTTAAATGATTACAAGTCCTTTATGAGGCTATCAGGAGAACACAGATTGGCGCAATGGTTATAGAAGTTAACTTTCTATAGATGTGGCACTAGAATGGGGTTATCTGTGCAAAATGGCTGGTGCAACACTACACAGTAGGTTATAATGTGCTTAACTGTTACAAGTCCTTTACGAGGCTGGTTATATGAATTAGCTTTCTAAAGTTGTGTAGAAGGAGAACACAGTTTGGCACAAGGTATACAAATAAGCTTTCTAAAGTTGTGGCACTTGTATGGGGTTATCGGGACAGAATGGCTGGTGCGACATCGTCAAAGGCAACCACAGGCATTCAAGGGGGCTACTGTAGTGGCTATACAAAATGGCAGGTGCTACATGAGGCAACCACAGGCATAAAACTCAGTAGTCTAAGGCAACCAACGTCTTTAAATTAAATTACTTTAAATGCACAGCACAAATTAAGGTAGCAGCCAGAGTTGCCGTAAAGCGCGTAATATCGGGCCCTTAAATTAAGGCAACAGTATAAACTGGCTTGCACATCGAGACTAAATACAGAAGTAAATAAACTGTCTTCATTCATGCGCCGACCGAAAGGTGCCAAGATAGCACTTCCCACAGCAGCAGCAGCTCGCAGGGCAGAGTGCAAGGCCAAGGCATGCAGCGAGGCAGAAACGGCTGGCCAGGCATGCTGGCGATGTGGGAGCTGAAGGTACTGCAGTAAAAGTTAGTTTTGGGTGCAGTAAAAGTAATTTTTGGTCCAAGCAGGATAAAACAACATCCGAGGTGCTGGAGTCGTGCTCTGCAAGTCTAAATTACCTGGCGTAGTGCGTAATGGGTTGGAGCTTGAGGGTCAGCGCTGAGGGTGGGGGTGGGGGAGGCCAGGCAGCCTCATGACCTCTTCATTCAGGGAGGTAGGCACCTCTGCGTGGGGTTAAGTTTGTTGTTGAGCCAGGGTGGGCAGAGCTTTGGGGGTGGGGTAGGGGAGGCGAGCAGGCAGCCCTAGCAACCTCTTCCTTCAAGAGGTAGGCACCCTGGCATGGTGTGTATTAGTTGGAGCTTTGGGGTCAGGAGCTTCAGGGGTGGGAGTAGGGAGGCCTGAGCAGGCAGCCTCGTGACCTCTTCCTTCAGGGAGGTAGGCACCCTGGCATGGTGCGACAGTTGGAGCTCGGGGTCAGAGCTTCGGGGTGGGGTAGGGAGGCCCCGAGCAGGCAGCCCTCGTGACTTCTTCCTTCAGGAGGTAGGCACACTGGTGTGGTGCGTATTAAGTTGGAGCTTCGGGGGTCAGAGCTTTGGGGGGGTGGGGTAGGGGAAGGCCCGAGCAGGCAGCCCTCAAGACCTCTTCCTTCAGGAGGTAGGCACCCTTGATAGCATCAGGCAAAATAAATGTATTAGCAATTTAGCAAATCAAGAATGCCACTATTTAGCAATTGCCTGTTTTTGCATCACAAATTGTGATGTGAACCCACTTATTTTATGCTTGCATCAGGTTACTCATACAAACATGAGCTCAATGTTTACCACCTGCATAGCTACCAAAGATCATTCACATACTCACACTAAAGCATCCACTCAGCTAAAAATCACACAGACACACATACACACACACACAAACACACACACACACATTGAGACAGCACAATGGATGGGCTGAATGCAAGACCATTAAATTCAGCAATTCCCAGGTTCAACAGGAGCTGGTAATGAAAATGGTACCCCCGGTTTTTGACTATGTGGACGTAGTCTATGTCATTGCTCCCTCCTCTTCCCTTGCCAGATTGGACACCATCTGTAATGCCGTCTCTCATGTTGCTATCAACTGTCGCCATTGCTGCCTCTATTCCTCCCTTTCCATCCTCCCACTACCCTCATGTCACCTGTCCCACTGCTCCACTTTTATTGCTAAATACTGGTTTGGTTCCCTTCCCTCCTACCTCTCCTTATTCCCCCCCCCCCTCACTACACTCCAGGGATTCCTGCACATTCTCCATTCCCCATCCTCAGTCACGTGCTGGACAAGCTGCTTTCTCCTACCATCTCCCCTCCCTCTGGAACCAGCTCCCATCTTCCCTTCATCTCTTACCAAACCTTTAGACATCTGCTAAGGCACATTCCTGCTCCCCTGTACCTATCACACATCCTTTTGAACACATGCCATCCTTTTTCTTACAGTTTCTCCAGTCCCCCCCGCCTGCCTGTGACTCCCTCTTAAGCTGAACTAACTGTGCTCCCGGCTTTCAGTCTGCTCTCTATTCAGTGTGAGGTTTATTTATGCACTCTAGCATGCTTTGGTCAGTGTTTCCATGTATGGAATCAATGTACTGTTCACTGTAGTCCATGTATAATTTCTTATTGTAGTTATTTCATGTGTGGCTTCTTACCTAATCTCCTCACTTGGACTGCTTATGTATTTTGTGTTTTTGCACTAAAGTTGTTTGTAATGCCTTGTTATACAAAAGGAGTGAGCAGATAACTCATTAGATAAAAAAACATGTATTTTCACTGCAATGTGATAATTCCAGTTCTAAAATGGGCTCAAGAAATCCTGTAACCTGATTGGCTACAACATCTTCTGAGCCATGTCCTTATCAGAAGATATTGTAGCAAACCAGCACTACCCTCCACTCCTGAGCCCCACTACAACACCAAATCAGTGAGCTATGCCAACCCTAAACAAAAATACAGGCTGGCACAGCTCACTTCGGGGAAATGGCATCCCACGTCCTACAAAGGAAATGGCTTTCCTCATTGACACTGTGGGACACGCTCGCTATCAGTAAATAAATTCAGCAGACAAAGATAACCAAAATAATAAAAAGGGCACACAAAGGATTCTGGTGGGGAAGAGGCATGAAACACCATCATGCTAAACCCCCAAACTCATTTTCTCCCCACTACTGGCTTTTCTTTAGAGATGCGGCAACATGGAAACACCTGAATCCCGATAGAAAATGTTGATGAGAAATGCAGAGGCATTCACTAAGCTTCTTTTTAGAGAATAGAGATTGTGGGATTGCACAACACAAATCCACTATTCAGGTTGCGTTTATGGGATATATTGACAGACATTTACACCCAGGAAGTCCCGCTTGACTCATAGCGAGCGTGTCCCTTAACGAACGCCGTACAGAGCAGTTTCCTTCTTCGCATTTAAAAATATAATTTGTGATCTGTGGTGGCTTCGGAGATTGTGTTTTTTTTTTAAAAAAAACCTTAGTTAGAAAAGGGTGGTGCTGGTGGGGGCATCCTGGACATCGGATATCACAAACAGCTGATGCAGAAGCAGATCAGATACCACTGTTTGAAAGAATGGGCATGATAGCTGTACATGGAGGGGGAATGGCAGTGAGAAAATAATTACAGGTGGAAAAAAATTCATTTAGTTTTGCTGGGGAAGGCTGGGATATACTGAGTACTGTTGGGGTGACCAAGCCAAATACAGTGTACTGTACTGTACAGCACATTACATAGAGGGACTACTTTATCCCTTCAACTAAAGAAAAATGTTTCTTAAATGTTTTCTATTTCAACAGCTTTTTTCTCTTTTTTTAATATTCGATCTATACTTGGGGGCCCATTTTATAAGCGCAATAACACACTCCGAGTGCACAAGTGCCTCATGCCTAACAACGCACCTGGGCGTGCTCTTATCAGGAGATAACTCACACCTCGTCGTGTGTTATTGCTTGCATATCACATTGTGGCGACATCACCACAGTGTGAGAACTCCAGATATCATACTGTGGTGACATCATCAAACAAAAAAAACAGCACAAAACACAGTCCTATTGTATAAAAGGCATACATGATGGCTAGGTGTGTGATACAGAATATATCTGAACTTCGTGGCAAGTGAGCTCAGAGAACCCGTACGTGTAGCTCCACTACACTCCATCACTCATGATATTCCCTGAGCTCACTTGCCACTCATTCAGATATATTCTGTATCACACACCTAGCCAACATGGATCCCCTTAATGTCTGTACTCCCATTCCCACCCCACCCCCAGGTCGCACCTGGAAATGAGCCTTGGCTCAGTGTGCCCTTCCCAGTTACCAAATGTTAAATAAATAAAATTAATAAACTTGGGGGAAGGGTTACATCTTATTTTCCCATGATTACCCAGCTGGGAAGCAACATCTCATTTCCAGTGGGGTCCTGCTTCTTCCCATTTCTGCAGCTGGGTGGACTGAAGCACTCAGAGGTGAAGTGACTTGTCCAAGGTCACACAGTGAGCATTTGCCTCCAACAGGATTTGAAGCCGTGATCTCCTGGTTCCCACCCAAGCTGGCCTTTTAACCACTAGACCTTGTCTTAAACCGCACTTGACAAAGACAAAATCTGACTGCCACCACAACATGTTTACAGTGCCCTTTGTTTTTAGATCAACCATCTCTACATAATTTTTTCTATTATATTCATTCTAAGCTAACTTTTTTTAAAAACAAACGTATCAGAAGATCATGGCCTAAAACAACAGATTACTGGAATATCAGACAGAACATCCATTCTAATTCATTCCTACAGAATGAGTTTGAGCAGGCAGATGAATAATTAGATAATATTTGTAGTGCATTGTCCTTAAAAGGTAATAGTCAGCACTAAGGCCTTCACACCCACATGAGAGACTGGTCCCAATCTGCACTTTGTGTGCAAAAGCAATTTTTTTCTAATTGTTTAATGCAGTAGAGTATATTGCATCAGACTAATTTTACTTGCTTTCAGCATATTAGAGTTTATGTAAGCTCTAATCTTTTGTTTGCAGGTCCCACTGTCCTCCCGGGGCTAAGAACAGTCATAGAGGACTGTACTTAGCCCCAGAAGAACAGCGGGGCCAGAAAACACCTGATCAGAGCTTACAGCTCTAACATGCACTGCAGGCTTCTGAATCTCCCAGTGCTGCAGCCTTGCTTTGATGTCAGTTGCAGGGGATTCTTTGATTTGTAGTTACAGAAAATGTCAGCCTGGGCATAAGCAAAATTAGTCTGATGCAATTTATTTGAAAACTGGAAACGGGGAAAGGCACACTGAGCCTAGGCTCATTTCCAAATGCAACCCGGGGGAAAGGTAATGGGGTGAACAGCACATCAGTACAATAAATAAAATGACAAAAAAGTACAGACAGTTTCATCAATATGGTAACGGAACAAACAGGTAGTAGGAATAAAGTGAAATGTAATAATGAGATGTTTACATTCCAGTGAAAGTTGATAACTGAGATAGTCAACACACAATAACCTGTCAGTCAAAACAGGTGCAGTTCAGTTGAAAAAGAAGTTTCAGCCGATGCCTGAGGTATCCTGTAGAGATGGAAAGATGTGTGGAATGAGGGAACTGGTTCCGGGGAAGTGGCAGGAAATACAAAAATACAGATTGTCCTGAAGAGAAACAAGCACGAGTAGTTGAGAATGTGTGCTGGTCCCTTGAGCGAATGGAGCATGGAGCTGGAGGGAGAGCTGACAATGTATTATACTACAGTAAACAATAATTAAAAAAATATGTTTTTGCACACTAAGTGCAAACTGGTACCAGACCCACACTTGGGTGTGAGGGCCTGTTTTGCTGACTGTTTCTCCTTTATTTCACTAAAAAAATACCTCCAACAGCTTAATCTGGTTCAAGGTCAGTTGGCATTCATCTGTATCTCCCTCCCTTCCCTGGGTCGTGCCTGAAAATAGGCAGGATTTGTCTAGTGCACTTACCCGGTCAACAAAAACTAAAAAAAAAAAAAAAATTAATAAAACTATCTAAAAAGTCTGCAAACCTGGGCTGTTTCATTAAACCATAGCTAAATGCCATTCTACTTAATCCTTCTGCAAAACAATCTAATTGTAACTTCTACCCATTGAGGGTTTGAGGCCTAGGATTGGATGGCACCCTTATAATGTATATGACAGGATGGCAACCATGAAATTCTCCCAAGATATATACTAGTAAATGGGAGGGGGCGGTATATTCTAGGGACGAAGAGTCACCCTCTGCCACAGACATGGGAAATTGCACTCCTGCCTTTGACTTGGTGGGTGCCTAAATCCTGCCACATCACAGCTTCATTTTTTTATTTTGTTATTGCTACTTTGTAAATTTATTTCCAGTCGCTCATCATAACGTGACCTTACTCTCAGTATTGTATGATCCCTCCCACTCTGTACTCCTCTTCCCCCATTATCCCTGGACATTTTGCTCAGTGTGTCTCTCCCAGTTGCCAATTTCTAGGTAAATAAAATAAGGGTCAGCCGGCTCCATGGCTCCAAGCGATGGGTGTTCACTCATCACGCTGGTGACCCGGGTTCATGCCCCGAGCCCAGACCTCAGGAGAATAATCTGGCAGGGAGGAAGTTTACAGCACCTATTGGATGCTTCCCTCTGGGGGGCTGTTTGACAGCTCCTGGTGGTGGCTAGTGGCTGTCATTCTTGGCGGTGTGTAGCCTGTCACAGCCAGACCATTTCATGGGAGGTGGGGGGGCAGGGAAGAAAATGTGAAAACTAGCCACTTGGCTGACCTGATGACGGCAGCCGGTCCCCACTCGCCACAATGCCCAGAAGTATCCATGCCAACCCCTGCCGTGCCCAGGATATGGTTGGAATGCCCGTGGCCAACTCTCCTCTCCCGACTCCCCTCCATGGGGGAGGTGCCCTCCTGATGAAGGGATATGTCAGGTTACCTGGGTCGGGGCAGTAATGGGGTGGCAGATGATGAAGGGACATGGCAGTGGGGTAGGGGTCTAGGCAGCCTGAAGGAGTGGCCGGCCAAGGGTTTGGGAGGAGAAAAAATAAATAAATAAGGGTCAGATCCATAAAGTGACCTAGGATATGCACAATTCATGCTTTCCTGGCCACTGATCTCTGCACCCTGATGCCGGTATACAGAGAATGTCATCCACAACCCCTGCCTGCAGTGCACCATGAGAACAGGTGCTTTTGCAGGATGGGGGGCAGCGAGAGATGGAGAAGCAATGCCAGACATTGGGCATCTGATCAGATGTCTGGGATGGCTTGCTGGTGGATCCCTGATTCCACAATAAGTATGGGCTGGTGGGATGTAGCAGTCCACCAAGGACTGCCATATCCCCCTTGACACACTGTGAAAGTTATCTTCAGCACCCTCCTGTGCTATTATGGCCCCCAGAACTCCTTAGGAGTTGTGAGGGGTGGTGGGTGAGGCTGAATGGTCCAGACACTGTTCTGGCTACCTAGATGGTCGAAGGCACATTCCTGCTACTGCAGCCATTGGAACAAGGTAGCCTCTGCACCCTCCACAGTGGCAGAAATTGTTTTGTGAATGTGCACATGCATACCACCTTGCCTACACCATCCCATGCCCTGGTGTAGTCATTTGCATACCTCAGGATCAGGTGCAGATGGGGCCACATCCAGGTCTGTGGATTCACAATTGTCTAAGCATTTGCAGCGTGGGGTTTCTGAGCTCAGCATGCCAGCACAAGCATCCCTCTATTGGTAGGGAGTGGGCCTTAGGGAGTACAGAATATTCCTGTACCTCCCAGATGTGAAGATTGCAGACTTATGCTGGAGACTGAGGCCACATATGAACCAGCCTAACTTGCAGATGACTTAACTACAGAGCTGTAGCTAGCCATTATCACCAGCAGGTAAACAAATGTCAAACACGTGTTGTGCAGTACAGGGTAACTGCAAAAATCTGTGGCTAATCTCTGTTGGTAAGCCAGGCTAACACATCACCCACATTAATACAGGTGACAAAGACGTATGTTCCTCAGACCAGATCACACATACAATTCACAACACCGCCAAATGTCATCATAGATACACCACTGTTCTCTCTACCACTTCTTGGCTTTCTCCACCATAAAAAATCGCCGCCACCTCCACTACGCTAAATTCACGTCTAAATTTTGATTTGGCTCGCTCCCCCCATGTCTTACCTCCTCCCTATCTGTTCTCTCCCCTCTGGGCCATTCCCTTAGGTCATATGACTCTCGGCTACTAATAGTCCCTCGGCGGTCTACTACAGTTGGACAGATGGCCTTCTCGTGTCACCTACCCAAATTACGGAATGCCCTCCCTCATCAGATTCGTCACTCTTCCTACCCCGACTCCATCTCATTAGCCCTCCAAAACTTTGAAAGACACAGTGATTCCCCTCGTGGGAAGCAAGATAGCACTCTAAAAATAAAAGGCTGACAGCCATTTAGCTGCAAAAGATTTTTTGCTTCTTTTTATTTTATTTCCAGAAGCACATTCATAAAACATTTTTCCAAGCTGTTTGTGCCCACACATATCCCAGTTGTGAAAATCCATACACTTCAAACACTAGTCAGTAATAAATTACTTGCAATTTCTGGGATTTTAAACCTCCCGCTAACTAACTTACACAACACAAAGCAGCCATTTAGCAGATGTGAACACCCCTTTCCTCACTGTAGCCAATGAAAATTTGATCCAGGGCCCATTCAGTCAATGAGATAGTGTACTGGCATCTGGCAGCAGCCAGTTGGCTAGTGACCATGGACAGCACTCCAGAGTTCCTCTGTCCTGCTGGCAAACCAACCAAAAGAGTTCAAGGTGCACCTTCTAGAGAAGCCTTCAGGGCTTAGCATACTGTCCTTTTATTTGCTGATTTTATTATTGTCTTACGTTTTGCACTAATTATATTTTCATCTGCGTATATTCTGTACAGCACCCTGAGCCTCAGGGAAAGGGCGCTTTAGAAATAAAAACTTGCTTGCTTGCTTACTGGAAGCAAAAAGGCTAAGCTGTGCATGCAACAAAGGAACCGGAGTGAACCACATTGCCTGCTTCGTGGTATGGTGTTGCCCCCCCACCCACGCTTAGCTGATCAGATTCAGTCCTGTAACCTGAATCTGTAAGTCGCGCTTCCACATATGCTTAGTAACCTAAAGAAGACAAAGCACAACATGTTTATTAAATAAAGTCTTTATTGCTTTCGAGTTTGTTGGCCCCATTTTCCTAATTTACACAGTACATTGGAACATACTGAGAGTATGTCTGCTGACGGCCGTACATATCATTTGGCTGTATTTGACAGCAAACAAATGTGCAATACTGTAAGTATAGGAAAAAAACATTGCCTTTTGTGAAAAATTTACATACTATATCTCCGAAACTGCACAAGCTGCCATCACAAAACTGTTCACATCTCCAGAACGAGCATCTGAGGCAACACATGCCAAATCTGGGGCAATTTCATCGAACACCACCAATGTTATTAAGGTGCAAATATTGGGGTTTAACATTAAACACCTTACTCAACTATAATGGTGATATTATGGTAGTATAATATGGAGACATATACTGTGTATATATATATATATATATATATATATATATATATATGTATATAAGAGGCAAAAAACTCTGTTCAATGCATTAGTTAGGGTTGTTCCACACCGACAAAAGCAAGGAAATTTGGTGTTAGGGTTGAAAGACCCCCTTGGCCCTCCCTGCCCACACCCCAACCGCATCGGGTGCGATTAGGTTGTCGGCCATAACTCTCACCCCATCACATGTGTAAAGAAGCAGAGGTGTGGGAGAATGGGGTGAGAGTTAGGACCGACAACCCTAATGTGCACCCCAATGCTGGTTGGAGGTGTGGGCAGGGAGGGCCAAGGGGGTCTTTCAACTCTAACACCGAATTTCCTCGCTTTTGTTGGTATGGGCCAACCCTAACTAATGCATTAAATGGAGTTTTTTGCCTCTAATTTCCCTTCTTTTTGAGAATGATAACGAGAAACAGTGAATGTAATACAGCGGCGTCCCACCACATGATGTCTTGTCACATAGTAACATTGTGCCAGCAAACGCAAATAGTAATGCGCATGGTGACACAAAGCGAAACAGAAAGAGAAACAGTAGTGTAGACAGAAATGTTAAAAACAACGCAAAAGCAAGTGCAAATGAAAACGCAAAGGGTAATGCACACGGTGGCGTAGACATGAACAGTAAGTGAAACGGGAACGGAACCGCAAGCGAAAATGGTAACGGTAATAGCAATGTAAGCACACAGGCTGGTTTTCCCCAAAAGCTGCATAAAGAAAGACAGTGAGTACAAAGAATGTATGCATAATAATGGTTCTCGGAGCAGAAAATGAGGAGTTGGAATACTGAATTGCTTATATCTCAGGAACCGTACGACGTAGAAAAAAATTTAAGTCACATGATTTATGACTTTTCTGGCTAGTTTTTTACTTAGTGACAAAAAGTCCGTATTTCGCACCGTTTCCAAGATACAGGCCCTGAAAGGCGCGGTGAACGCCGCAATGTTATCCTATGGGGAAAAAAGAGAAGTTTGGAGTGTCATTACTGTGGCTCCCTGTAATATTTTTTCATCAAACTACAAAAAGGGACATCTGTGGGATGTTGGCTGTGTCCCCTCAAAATTTCAGCCCAAAACACCAAACCGTTATTTTTCAGCAGGACGCCAAATGATTCCTGTAATGCGTCAGATGCCTTAATGTTATCCTATGGGAAAAAGCATCAACTTTGGAGTGCTGTAACTTTGCCACCATGTAATATTTTTTCAACAAAGCACTGAAATGCACATCTGTGAGATGCCGGCTGCGTTCCCTCCAAATTTCGTGCCAAAATACCAAACCATTCTTTTGCAGCAGGGTGCCAAAGAATTGCTGTCATTTTCCCACAGCCTAGAAAAGTACTGTTGAAGTTTGCAAAAGCTTTCGCAAATTCATTCGACAGTGTCGCAAGTGCGACAGTACTTTGCAAAAGTACTTTTTCTAGAAATGTGAAAAACATATTTCTGGGGTGTTCTACCCAAAAATAAAGACATGCCTAGCATCGTCAGGGTCCGATTAGGTGAATACAAAAAGAATGAGGTTGCTACAGGGTCCCAATTTTAAATGGTAAGCATTTTTCTGTTCGCTAACTGAAAACAAAATGGTGGATTTGCAACAGTAACAGGGCCATTTGCGAAATTAAAAACTGCATTTGCGACACTGTCAAACTTTTTGTTAACTTTTCCCATTGACTTATAATGGGAACTTGTTTTTTGAATAACTTTCGAACCATTTAATATTTTTTCACAAAATCTTCAAAAAGCACATCAGGGACCCCGGCCGCATGTTCCCTGAAGAATTCGGACTGGTCACACAAACCGTGCGACCTGTAGGCATGATCGTAGAATTCCAAAAAAGCAAAAACGTGTGCGCAGATCATGCTTAATACCTCCACAGCCATATATCTGACCAGTACAAAACTTGGCAGATCCCAAGGTGTATGGGTCTTGATCGTGTATTCCAAATTTCAGGTAAATCCATTGAACGGTTGCAAAGTTATTAAGGTGCAAAATGTTGAGTTTAACATGTAAATGGCTCCTCAACTTTAACTATGGTAGCACTACCGTGCTACCATAATTTATTTATTTATTTATTTAATAACATTTGGAACAAGAGATGCATGGAATGAAGGTGTATAGAGTACAACCTGGACTTACACATGGTTGTTACAACTTAGCAATTTGATGAAATGTGTGTGGCACATTTAAATCACCTAAAACCAGAGCCCAATGAATAAAAGTCCACAGTGCCAGTGTCAGGTCAGGAATTAGGTCAGTCATCACAAAGATAGAATTAGAGGACCAGACATGCCCTGGTAAAAATCTGCACTGCCCTTGCTGTGCCTCATTAGTTATACATAGCCTCCAGCAATTTCACAAACAGATCTAGGGAAGTTATTAACCTGCTATACAGAGTATTTGTGAGGCCTTAATTAAAGTATTACTGTTAAATTTGAGTGTTTTACCTAAGGATGGAAATTCATAGCATTAAGAAGGTCTGATGAAAACAACTAGGATGATAGGAGGACAGGACACTAATACCTAGGAGATTAGACTTTAGAGTTTGAGTATGTTTAGTTTGGAGAGGAGGAAGGTGAACGGTGATTTGATTATAAGATTATCACAGGATTCAGTGTTGAGACTGAGTTTGGGATTAGAATTGAATGGAGGCAAAGTTATATAACTAGAGGGCATGGGCTACTAATCCAAGGAGAACAGTTCAGTGGGAATCCTGGGAAATACATTTATATAGAAGGCCCAATTAACAAAAACTATTTCTGCCCTCTGCAAGTGTGGAGGGGCTGTGCAACCAAGAAGTGCCCTTCTACACATGCAGACACTCCACAGAAACCACAAAATGGTATGTACATCCTCTTTCTTACCCTACACCATCCACACTGCTACCTGGGGAGTTGGATCGAGGCAGTCATAGGGACAGGCCATGTTTCCCACCAATTAGGACACAATCACTGGTACAGAGGGTTGGAGGGTTTGCACCCTAGGGGGAACTCTGTGACACTGGTCTGCATATTGCATGGTGGCAGGAGTCTTTGAGGGCCAACTGGATACCTCCCTCACACACACCTTGTTGCCAACCCTCAAAGCTGACTTGAAGTACAAGGAATGCAGAGTGGGCTAATCTTTAATGTTCTAGTTTTTTTTTTTTAATTTATAATTAAAATGCAGATGACTGCCACATCTAGAAGCCTCTTGCTCCACATGCAGCAGGGATCCACTTAAGTGCCACTGTATGATCCTACTCCACCTCTTAACATGCCCCTGACCCCTCTGCACTCTGCTTTGCACATGGATCAATATGGCTGAGTCCCAAATGTTAGCAAATGCAAAAACATCCATGAGAGGGGAGCTCTGTAGCCCAAATATGCATGAATTATGTCTATCTGAACCATGTTTGTGGTTAAAGTGATTTTGCAAGAGTAAGGTATGCCTTACTTGTGGTAGTAGTGAATGTTGGCAAAAGTCTTGGGCTGTAAATGTTACAATTTTCTGTGCAGTCATTTTTGAAGAGGAAGGGATCATATTTTGGCCCTGCCGAGGCAGCCAGCTGATCCCTTTCACTTCCCAGTCCATCAATTGGCCACCGTGCTCAGGCATGTAATGACATGTGCACAGGGAGAGTGTGAGGGTGCGCTCCATTAAAGTGTATGGGGGGCAGTTTGAAGAATGATTTTGAATATAATAAGGGCTGTTTGTTGATTAATCAAGGGCACTGGGTAACTAACGAGGGCCTAGAGCATATCATAGGGCAAAACACAGCTGTATCGTGTCACACTGGGGAAAATACAGGGTGTTGGTGAGGATGTATAAAAAGGAGATAAGGAGCAAGTCAGTCTGTGAATTTCAGGTAGCAGTCACAACAAAGGACAATCATAAAACCTTTCACAGTTACATAAATAGTTTAAGAAGCTCAGATCGGGGAGCAGACCCCTTAAGTGAGGAAGACAAAACAATTTCCAAGGAGAATGATATGGATGAAGCTTTCAACCAATGTTTTTGTTTAGTTTCCCATAAACAAACACAAGAAACTGAAGTAATAGTATTCTGAAGGACACCCCTGAGATTAAAAATAGACACAGGTAAACTGTGTCATATATTCAAGAGGCAGAAGTCAAACAAGGCTCAGGGACTGGATGAAATTCACCTGAGACTAGTTAAGCAACTGCCTATAGAACTGGCCAAACCTATCAAATGTCAATTTGAAAGATCCTTTAAATGAGGGGCAAGTTTTAGACTACTGGAGAGGGGCATTAACTGTACCTACACATAAAAAAGGGTCTAGGGCAGACTTTCAGAACTATAGACCAGTTAGTCTAACATCGCTACTTGGGGAAATCCTGGAGATGTTTTTGAAAGAGCAACTAGAAGCACATCTGATTAAAAATGTACTGAATGACACACAGCATGGTTTCAGGGCAATAAGATCATGATAGACTAAACTTATCAGGTTCTTTGAGCCAGTAAACAAAGCTCTAGACAGAGATCTACCACTGAATATAATTTACCTAGATTGCAACAAAACTTTCAACATAGTGCCTCATAGGGAACTCATTGACAAATTCAATAAATTAGGACTTAATACAAGATTGACACATTGGGTACAAATATGGTTGACAGACAGAAGGTCTCAAGACTTTTAATTGTCCGAGGGAGCAGCAACTAGTGGGGTCCCTCGGGGCTAAGTATTGGAACTTGTACTCTTTAACACCTATGTTTCCAGTAGGCAGCCAAGTATTGGGGTGTGGATGTGCAAGTCTGCAGGTGACACCAAGATTGGTATGGTGGTGGACACTGAGAAGGGAGTGAACACACTAAAAGAAAATCTAAAAAACATCGAAGGGTGGGCAAACAAATCAAAACTGGTGTTCAATAGAGACAAGTGTAAAGTCATCCATATGGGTATGAAAAAGCCTAGAAATCGTAATTCACTGTATGGTTCTATACTGAAGGAAACAACTGAGGAGTAGAACCTAAGCATCGATGTAGCCAGTAATTTGAAGTTTGAAAAACATAGCCAAACTATCACTAGGAAGGGTTACAAAATCCTTAGTTGCACTGGTAGGAATATTGCCAGTAGGAGTAGAAAGGTTCTGATGCCTCTGTACAATCCACTTGTCAGGCCACACACACACAGAGTATTGCAGCCAGTTTTAGGCCCCATGGTGCAAGAGGGACATCCAGCTACTGGAGGAGGTACAGAAGAGAGTGACAAGAATGGTTCAAGGAATGAAGGGAAAGAACTATGAGGAAAGGCTGGAAGAAATGAGTATATATAGTTTGGAACTTAGAAGACTTAGAGGATACATGTGCCTGGTCTTTAAAGCATTCCAAAATAAAGACCTTTGGGAATGCTTAGGTTTGGAAGCTAGGGAACAACATTTACAAAGGAAGGTGACATATTAAACAACTAAGAGAGCAAACGGGTTTACCCAGAAGGTTATCAGCAAGTGGAATTCCTTCCCAGAACAGGTTATCTCATGCCAGTCTGTGAACAGCTCTGATGGAGTCTCCTGTCCGGCGTACAGATGAGTCTCAGTTGTTGTGGGTCCACTGACAGGAGAAGTGCCCAATCCTGGAGGTACATATACAGCCACATATGTTGCACTGGAAGCCAGGTGAGGTGGGTACATGAAGTGCCTTGTGTGCCAGGCGCTTGTCAGCCAGATCTTGCAACCTTGCAGCTTCAAATTCATTCAAACTGACCTGGCAGATGCGATGCAATTGTGGTCTGTCAGTGGCTGTGTTTTCCCAGGTTTTGGGGTTAATACTGAAAGATTTTAAGGTGGCTTTTAGTGTGTCTTTATAGTGTTTCATCTGCCCACCTCTGTGATGATACCTGGACTGCAGTTCTCCATAGAAGACAGCTTTGGGAATTCTACAGTCAGGCATGCAAACACCATGTCCAGACCAGTACAATTGGACCTTTTTGATCATGGCCTCAATTCTGGTTATATTGCAGCACTTGAGGACATCTGTATTAGGCACCTTGTCTTGCCACTTGATGCGAGTGATATGTCCTAGACAGCATAAGTAGAAATGGTCAACTCACTTAATGTGACAACGGTAGCAGATCCACAACACCTATCCATATAGGAGGGGGGTGAGGACAACATCTTGGTATATAGTGACTTTTGTTTGCAGACTAAACCCTTGTTCTTGCCAGAGTCTCTGCTCAAGTTTTCCAAAGGCAGAGCTGGCCCTGCCAGTTCGGTGAATTATGTCATTGTTGATCATGGTGTTCTGCAACAGAATGCTACCAAGGCAGAAGAATTTGTCCGTGATTTTAAGTGGTACGTTATTGATCGTAACCATGGGAGGCGTAACTTGATGAGCACGTATGGGCTGGACCATGACTTCATTCTTTTTTAAGTTGATTGTAAGGCCAAAACACTGTGCTGCTTGAGCAAAATAGTCAGATAGAAGCTGGATGTCCTCAAGAGTATGGGTGAGTAATGCGCAGTCATCAGCAAAGAGCATGTTGTGAATGGTTATCAGCATTACTTTAGCTTTAGCTCATAGCCATTGAATGTTGAAAATGCCACCATCTAGGTGGTATTGAATGTAAAGTCCCCTGTCACAGTTCTTCAATGCGTTAAGTTTTAAAACATTACTGGATATACAATTGAAAAAAAGGAGTGTTAGAGGTTATAGCCACTGAGAAATAGTGAGCATACATAGGCTCTAGTGGTCTACTTTGCTCATATAATGTCCTATGATTCCTATGATTCCTAACAGACTCCAGAACCAAGTTAAGATCCCACACCTCACCAGCTTATGGACCAGGGGATGGATATGCAGAATCCCTTTAAGGAACCTGCATAATACCTCAAGTTGGAGCAACATCTTTCCATCCATGAGGGCATGGAAAGCTAAAATGTCTGCTAAGTGCACCTTCACAGAAGAGTTTATTTATTTATTTATTGAAATATTTCACCAGGAAGGGCACACTAAACAACAAGCTGCTTGTCTCACGGTGCATCCTGGGGGGAAGGAGATAGAGGGAGTAAACATACGGTCAAACAGTAACACAATATAACCATACATAATAAAGCTGTAATACAACTTACACAGTGAAAGCATGTACAGTGAGCATGGAGCTGAAGAACATAGGAGAGTCAACTTAATATACATTAAAGTGCAGCAAGGGAACGATAATCCTGAAAATAACTCTTGACAACAAGTAAGTGCCAGTGTTGCAGTAGTCACTAGACAGAGAGATTTAGCAGGAAAACAGCTTGCAAGGCAGGCTTGGGTGCTGTGCTGAGTTGGACAGCTGTACAGTAGTCAGTTGGAGTACAGTAGGAAGAGGTAGAGCTTGGGGGAGGCACAGCTGAGGTTGAGCTAGTTGCCGGTACAATTTACCAAGAGGAAATTATGTAGGGCTGTAGAGATGGAGTAGAGGGATGATGAGTGGTGGATTTGGATGGAGAGAGAGTTTTGGGAAGCAGTGTGAGAAGGACGGCTGACCTGCAGTGGTCAGCCAATGGGGGACTGCCATTTGACGGGAGTCAAAGGCTCTAAGGGTATGAGCAGGAGGGGGAAGGGAGAAAAAGGAGGAAGCCAGATAGGAGGGGAGAGTGCCAAACCAAAGTTCTGACACAAATTTTGCACAATGGAGGTGGCGGCGATTTTCTAATGATGGGAGGCCAATGGTAAAGGTTACAGTGGTGAGTGAGAGGTGGCGTGTCCAAAGCAAAGTGGCAGAATGAGCTAATGAGAGTGTCCAATCTGGATAGGGAAGACTTGGGAGCAGCACTGTAGACTACATCACAGTAGTCAAAAATAGGTAGGATCATCTTCTGGACAAGTTCACGTCTAACCGGTAGTAGGAGACTACTATGGTTCCTGTATAAAGCACCAAGCCTGGGGTGCAGCTTTTTCAGGATTGCATCAACATGACCAGAGAAGGAGAGGTGTTGGTTAAGCCACACTCTCAGGTACCTAGAAGAAGTGGTGTGAAGTGGTGTCCTCAAGGACTGTCCTGTCAAGGGTATGGAAGGGTGGGAGGGGAGCCTGGAGAGTCTCTGCCTAGTGCCAAAGGTCATTGAGACTGTCTTCTTGGCATTGAGTGAGAGCTGATGGGAGCTAAACCAGAGCTGAACTTTATCGAAGTCATGCTGGAGTCTGGTAGCAACATCAGCAAGGGTCTTGCTGGAGGTGAAGAGTATGATGTCATCAGCATACAAGTGTATAGAGGAGAATGAGCAGACTGAGGGAAGGTCATTTAGAAATATGGAGAATAGGATAGGGCCCAGCACGGACCCCCGTGGGACACCAGTGCTAATGGCGAGTAGAGGGGAAGTGGAGTCTGCTATTCTGACTGACTGAGTTCTGCCTTGCAGGTAGGCACTGAACCATCTGGTTTCAGAGACAAATAAACCTGCGGCAGAGAGGGTATTTAGGAGTAGGGAGTGGGAGACGGTGTTGAACACCTTCGCTAGGTCGACAAAAATGGCAGAAGTGATTTGTCCACTGACCATCCATGAGAGGATGGAGTCGGTGAGCCTAATCAGGGAGGTTGTAGTGGAATGGGTCTTCCAAAACCCAGTTGGAACAGGGTAAAAAAATTAGAGGTAGGAAGAGAGTTGAGAGAGAACCAGATGCTCTTGAAGCTTAGCAAGGGTAGGAAGGAGAGAGATGGAGTGATAGTTTGCAATTGAAGTCGGGTCACCTCCCTTTGGAAGGGGAAGAACAACAGCGTGCTTGACAGAGTACTTGAGGCCAGATTCCATTAAGGACAGGAGATTATTCAAAACTTGTCTTACTAGACATTTAAAAGGGTCCAGGGAATGGGAAGCAAGCCGTATATGTAAATGTTTTCATTTCTGGGAATATGTGTGTTTAGCTTTCAAGCCTCAAGTAGAACACCTGCTACTGCAGAAGATACCCTAAGGTGGGCACATTCAATTTCTTCAGAAAGTAGGTATGAAGATGCAAGGATCTGAGATCCAGATGCACCAGAGAGTCCTGCTCCTGTGACAGGAGTCCAGTCTGTAGAAGAAGCAAGACTGGCGATTCCACTGACAGTTGATGAAGCAGTAGAAATCATATATGTCTGGTCCAGAATGGAGCAACTAAAATCATTGTTGTCAATTCTCCCCAAAGCTTGACCAAAACCCTCTGGGTCAGAGGGATTGGAGTAAAAGTGTTCAGGTAACACCCTTCTTGGAGATGGACAATGTATCTTGCCAGAACACTGCAGGTCCTGGAGCATGCAATCAAGAAATATGGCACTTTTGCATTGTGTGGAGATACAAAAAGGTCCAACTCTAGATGAGCCCATCTGATGAAGACGTCATTTACCATGGAGTCTAGATGTTCTCACTCAGGGCATAGAGCTATAGACCAGATGACAGAGTCTGCTATGACATTCTGGGAGCTGGGAAGGAGCATGTCAGTCATTAATACTCTGTGATTCATTGCCCAATACCACACTCTCATTGCTTCTCTGCACAGAGGACAAGAGTGGGTACCCCTTTGTTTGTTAATGTGGTATATAATACTCATTTTGTCCATCTGAATCAGGACAGATTGATCCCAGATGTGAATGGTGAATGCCTGGGGGCAAAAAGAACAGCCCTTGTTTCCATAATGATAATCTGGAGAGAGATGAGAGGGTACTAGAGATGTTGTGTCTGGAGGGTGCCCAAATGTGCCCACTACAGTGACTCAGAGGCGTCTATCTTGAAATCCAACAGAGGCATGGGGTGAATGAAGCTCCTGTCAGAAGATTGGAGAGGTCCATCTACCAAAGGGGGGTGCAAAATGAAGGGGGGGCATGACCAGGACTTACTGGTCCAGTTAATTTGATAGTTGTTCCCACTACACACAGCAGCCACTGAGGGATGCACATGTAGAGATGTGCCACAAGGCCTAGAAGCTGAAGCATTGATCTGGCTAAGACATATGAACTTGTGGCTATCAGGTGTGCCTGTGCTATCAAGTATAAGATAGCGAAATATGATTGTCAGGTTATCAACTATACTGTTCCGATAGGATGAGTAGAAGGGGTGGGGGGGTCATTTTATACATAAAAAGTGCACTGAGTCCAGTAACAATATTAACAAAAGGTAGCACAGGAAACACAGATTATATGGTACTCCTCTTGCAAAATTTAAAGGTAGCCATTGGGACTATGTATTCTCCACCAAATATTAAGATGGTACATTTAGAACAGATTATTAATAAAATCCAAGATAGTGTGAAAGACAGACTATTGGTTCTCATGGGTGACCTAAATTCTGATTGGCAAAAAATGAAGAGAAATAAATTAAAGGATATGTTAGCATCTCTTGATGTAATACAATTGATAGAAGAACCCACCAGATATACTAATACTATAGCTAAAGGAACACTTAGATTTATTATTAGTCTCTCCTCAGTTAAATGTTTACTCTAAGGGAGTTAAGTCACCTTTCCTGGGGGATCACAATTTAAAATGGGCAATTATTGAATGCATGGTTCAACCTTGGACACAATTGGGTAATGGGAGGGTTAGGGATATGAGATATTTTTCAGTTGATAGATTTATTTTGGATGTATCAACAGAGAATTGGGGGAGATGTAAACTAATCCTGGATTTGGATCAAACAGTACAGTACTTTGTAATTACATTTTTAGAGATATGTGATAAGCATACACCAAAGGCAAAAGTAAATATGAAAAAGGCGAGGGAGCCTTGCATTAACAATAAATTAATAAAAAGTATCACGATAAAGAATAGATTGTGGAAATTGGCCAGAAAAACAAAAACAAGTAGGGACTGGGACATGTGCAAAAACAAAAGAAATTCCTGTAAACAACAGATTAGGAAAGCTCGATCTAATTATTACAAGGCAAAAATAGATGCGAAAAATGATCCAAAAAAAATTCTGGCAGACTGATAATGACATTATCACTCCAGGAAACAAAAAGAAGCAGCATGTAAATCAATTAATTAGTGAGGGTAAGGTAGTAAAGGAACCAATAGAAATAGCAGACTTGTTAAATTATTTTTTTGTGAACCTGCCAGGATTGGATGTGAAAGGGCTATCTGATGCAGTATATGAGCAACCAACTTTTGTGGGCACTTACCCACCTTTTTGTTTTAGAATATTAATCATTAATGAGGTAAAAAAATGTTTAAAACAAATAACAAACCATAAATCTCCAGGTATGGATGGGTTGGAGGGTGGGTTCCTACAGATGGCTGCTGATTATATTGCATCAACAATAACATATATATTTAATTGGAGTTTAAGTATAGGGTCCTTTCCTATGGTTTGGAAACAAAGTAAAATCATAACGATATACAAAGAGGGAGAACACAGTTACCCAGGAAATTACTGGCCTATAGCCCTGCTTTCAATTTTATCCAGATGCTTGGAGAAATTAGTACATACCCAAATAATGGATTACTTAGAAGGCAATAACATTTTGACACCATATCAGGCAGGTTTTAGAAGGAGGTTATCTACAAGTTCAGCCCTGATAGAATTTAATCATATAGTAGCTACCTCCCTGAATGCAGGTCTGGAGACTGCAGTAATATCTGTAGATCTGTCAAAGGCATTTGACCTGGTGGACCACTCCCTGCTGCTGAGAATACTCTGGAATGTGGGTATTACTGAGGGACCATGGGACTGGATTAAATCTTATCTAACTGGTGGAACCCAGAGGGTAAGTGTGTCCCAGACTCTGTCATCAATAAAATCTATTGACAGAGGTGTCCCCCAGGGGTCCATACTGGAGCCTTTCTTGTTCTTCGTGTTCTGTAACAACCTCCCCCAGATAGCTCAAACAACAAACATTTGACTGTATGCTGACAACATGGCCCTTATTGCATCTGGAGTGGACATGACAGACTTGAGAACCAAACTCAAGAGGTACTTCAGCGGCACTGGGGAGTGGTTCACCAGGTCAGGGCTATTAATGAATATAAAGAAAACAAAAGTTCTTTATTTTGGAACTAGAGATAGGCCAAGTTTAGGTAAAACATCATTGACAAACACACGAATAGATCAAGTTACTGAATATCATTACTTGGGTGTAACGTTTGATGCAGAACTAAACTTTCTGGAACACCAGGGAGGTGCTAAACAAAGTCAGTAAAAAATGAGGAATGCTTAGAAGAACATCAAGATGCTTGGATCAAAGAGCAAGGAAAGCTATCGTGTAGCAGACTGTGATGCCCTCTATTGACTATGGAAGTATTATATATAGGGTTGTACCTAAATTAATGCCGGATAAATTGGATAAAATACAGTACAAACTTGTGAGATTTGTATTAGGTTGCATTGCAGAACACGTCACTGTACATTACTTAATACATTGGGTTAGGCTTAGAACAAAGTAATGGGGCAGTATGGTTAAAATTATTGTATCGCTTTTTCACAAAACAACCGGCCCATTACATATCACTTAATGCACTGACAAAACGAATTAAACCTATTCAGGCATTAACTAGATCTGTACATGTAAATAAAATTAAAATAAATTATAATAAAACAAGATTTGGTGAGAAAACCTTAAGACATCAGGTGGCAAAATATTGGAATATACTTCCTTACTCAACAAGAGTGGCATCCCCAAAACAATATAACATAAGGTTAAAAACAATAACACAATTAGGGCCAGATATTCAAACCATTGAGCCTAGCGCAAAACCATTGCGCTGGAATAGCGCTGGATTTGCGCGAGGCTGCAATATTCAGAAGCCCTATTAGCACCGATGCTGCATGGTAGCACAGATGCGAATAGATAATGACATGCAGAGGCAGGGTAAGGAGAGTGTCCATGAATGCCAGCAGTGCGGCATATTCAAAGAGCTAGCGCCGCATTACAGGCATTAGCGCGACATGCAGCGTGGTGCTAGATACCGCCAAAAGAAAGCTGGCGGTAATGTGGTGGTGCCCTCCTCCCATCGTGGACCCGCTTAGCCATGAGATAGCAGGAAGAGCCCTGGTAGTCTAGTGCCCCCCCCCAGCATGAATCCTGTCCCCATTAAATGTCAATTAACATTTATCCCTGGTAATCTAGTGGTCCCCCCAGCACGAATCACGACCCCCGGGAAATATGAAAATACACTTTTCCCTGAGTAGTCTAGTGGTCCCCCACCCCCAGCACAAATCTGAACTCCATGAAACATAGAATGAACAGTTGTCCCTGGTAGTCTAGTGGTCCCCACTCAAAGACAGGATCCCGACTCCCGGAAACATAGACTAAACAGTTTTCCTGGTATTCTAGTGGCTCTCACTTCAGCATGAATCTTAATTGGAATGAAATTAATGTTTTTTCCTGAAGGTTCAGTGGTCTCTCCATTCTCAGATGATCTCGACCTTGAAAACTGAATAGGCCACAGTTTTCTGAAGCCCAGTGGTCCCCCTCTCACACACACACACCCAGCAGTGAAGTTCTCACTCATGCCACTGACGTTTACAAAGTGAGCCGATGATCGGTGCCTGCCCTCCTCCTCACCACCACGGCTGGTCGCTGATTCTGCATGCATGGAGCACTACGGAAATGAATCAGCGCTCATTCATTTCCGTAGCACTCATGCATACCGCAGTCGGCGGCAGGCCATGGTGGTGAGAGGAGGGCAGAGCCAGTTGCCGGCTCACTTTGCCAAATGTCAGTGGCATGAACGAGGGCTTCACTGCAGGGTGGGGGTGTGTGTGTGTGTGGGAGGTGGGACCACTGGGTTATCAGGGAAAACTGTGTATATTTCAGTTTTCAAGGAGTCGGGATTCATGCTGGGGTGGGGACCACTAGACTACCAGGGAAAACTGTGCATTTCAGTTTTCACGGAGTCGGGATTTGTGCTGGGGCAGTGGGGGACCACTAGACTACCAGCGAAAACTTTGTATTTCAGTTTTCATGGAGTCGGGATTCATGCTGGGGGTGGGGAGGACCATTAGCCTACCAGGGAAAATGGTTTAGTCTATGTTTCACGGAGTCGGGATTCTGTGCTGGGGGTGGGGACCACTAGACTACCAGGGAAACATGTTATTTATTATTTAAACCGGGGGTCAGGATGCATGTTGGGGGGGGACCACTGGACTACCAAGAAGTGGAATCAACACAGGTGGGAACATGGGCCATGAGGGCTGAGAAGGGCTGCCTGGCCCAGCGTGTCTGCCCAGGTCCCTGTTTACTGGATGGCTGCGTTGCACAGCCCAGTGACCCTACAACTGACATCCCCCTGCCCCCCAGCAGGTTTGTCTTATGCCTGCCCAATGCATACTTGTGTTCCACCCACACCTGCTGTGGGCTTCCCATGTTGATGTGGGGTGTGGCATCATGCAGGGCACATGTGGCCATCTGTAGTGTGTGTGTGTGTATCTATATATATATATACACATTCATGTGTCTCTGTATCTATCTATAGTTATAGATCGCTACAGATCTACATATATCTTTCTATATATATATATATATCTATGTATAAATATATATATATATATATATATATATATATATATATATATATATTTGTACTACTTGCAGTGCTGCATAGGCATGTTGTATGCACTGCTTGTGCCTGCCAGCAGATAGTTCCTGCTGCTTCCAGCCTGTGCTTCTGTTCCGACCAACAGGGGATGCTATGGGCATGCCTTGGCCTGCAGCATCCAGCCTGTACTTCCATTCCAACCAAAAGGGGGAGTTTTGTGCTCCATGCAGTAGCACCGGGCAAACTGTATGGTAATGTATGCTAAGCAGCACTTAATGAGATGCAAATGTACCTGTTTGCCCATGGATTACCTAAATAAGCTCATTTGCATGGGAGCTTTGAATATAGCTCCCATTTGCCCCGGGCTAACCAGTTTGCACCGGGCTAATACGTTAGCACTGTGCAATTGGGTTAGCCCCGGGCAAACCTTACTTCAGCATAGCACAGTTCTGCAGTGTGTGGCTTACATTGTTGTTTGCAGACTCATACCTCTCAACTGTCCCTGATTTTATTTCAAAATATTATTTTTTTAATTTTTTATTTAGTTTTTGTTTACTGGGTAGGCTCACTAGCCAGAAAGACTATTTTCAGGCACGACCCAGGAGAGTACAGAGACAAACTTCGAGAACAATGATACATAGTGCAAAGTACAGGAACAATATGATACATAGTACAAATTATATATCAGCAGCAATGTGACAAGGTATTGAGGTAGTTAGGCCAGAAATAAGCATTTAAGCATTTAAGTTACTCTGTCCCGCCTACAAATTGTGTTTCCATGACCATACAGTGGGGGTTGTAAGCATAACATAATGTCAGACATTAATGTTAGAGACGTGTTCTTCCTTAGAAAATGCATTTTACACTACACTACTTATTCTACCAGCTTCCTGAGTGGATATCACCAATTGTTAAGGTGTGTCCCTGATTTTAAACCTTTGTCCCTGATATTTTTAAGTCTTGTCCCTGATTTATGAGGCAGGAGGTTGAGAGGTGTGTTTGCAGTAGATGTGAGACATCTCTGTGCAATCACATACAATGTTCTCCACCTGCAACACTGGCTTGCTACAGAGTCTAATGAGCTGCAGTTGCAGTTTGCACTTCCCTGTTGCTATATTCAGTGCTGTCTTACTCCCAGGCTATTTTTGCCCTGCACTCCCAGACCAGTTTGCCTGGCTTCGTTAGACTGCTATATTCAGCAGGATTAGCACCGGGCTATTTCCCTTTGACTATAGCTTGCTTTGTGCTTCGGGCTAAGTTTGCCCGCTGGGCAGTGCTAATTTAGCCCCAGGGCAAAGTTTTGAACATCTGGCCCTTAATGTGTAATTGTTAGTTCGACATTTAGATGCCATTAATTTAGTGTTTTACATAGTTACATGTTACTGTAAAGAAATATGGTAATTTAAATCTGTTTGTTTATCGAATAAGTATTGACTATGCATTCGAGGTATCAAACAACTTTTGTCTATATGTATTTGTATAGTACATGATTTTTGTTCCTTAGATGTTATTTGCTCTATGTCTCATGAAGCCATAGATTGGTCTGTGTGTGGATATTGTAATTTAAGTTTGTCTGCATATTGCACAAGTGATGATTATGAGATTGCTGTATCAAATAACTATGTCCATATGTATCATATATAGTATATGTAGATGTAACTAATTTATGTGCAAACTTTAGTATAATGCACTTTATTTTATGTATTTCTGTGTACTTTTGTAACATCAAAAATGACTTGTCTTGTAAACAGGGATTGTATCCCTAATGACAGGGTTTATCCTGTATAAAAATTAAAATTGTACCTACCTTTACCTATCAGAGTGGCAGCACAGTCCTCAGGTAGGAAGTCCCGAGGCACTGTCATGTCCAGTACTGTGCAGATGTATTGTAGGTGCTGGGGTGGTATCAGCACTCATTTGGGTTTGCTCATTATCAGTCTGAACTGTAGATGAACAGCTGGTGAGCATGAAACAAAGAGTGTGGTGCTGCGTCCCTGGATGGGGCCTTGGAAAGAGAGTCATCCAGACAAGGCATGATGTATAGACCTTTCCTCTGGAGAATCGCAGCTACTACTACAAAGCATTTGGTGAATATCCTTGGCACAGAGGGCAAGATAAAGGGCAAGACAAAAAATTGGTGGTGTTGGCCTTTCAGCATAAACTGGAGATACTTTTGATAATAGCAGTATATGTTAACATGAAGGTAAACATCCTTAATACTGTGGGCATACATCCAATCCCTTTGCTGTGACAGGGGGACTAGGAACCAAAGAGAAACCATACAAGACTTTTTGTATTTTATTAATTCATTCAGACCAGAGGTCCAGGATGGGACATAATTCCCCTGTTCATTTGAGGAGAAGAAAATATCAAGAGTAAAATCCATGACTGCATTCTACAATGGACAAAGGTTGCAATGCTTGTTTGTCTAAAACAGTCTATACTTCTATGAGTAGAACAAATAACTGCCTGTAGGATAACGACAGAGAGGAGGAGGATGCAGTGAAGTAAATGACAGCAATTCCAGTGCATTACCCCATTCAACTATTTCCAGAACACACTCATCTGTAGTGATCTCCTTCTGTTTGGGCAGAAAAAGGGAGATCCTGCCCCCTAATCCTTGCTGAACAGGAGTTCAGTGGGTGGGGGGGGGGAGGCAGTCAAAAGGAACCAGGAGGAACCAGATGCATCGCTAGCACCTGCACCTTTGGGAGTTCTGGAATTGGCACTGGTGGTCATGAGAGGGGCATAGGAGTATGCCCTGTCATATGACCTGGTGCACAGAAACCACAGGATGGGCAGGCAAATGGTCATTGATATGAACCACTGCCATGTCCACTTGGGGCAGAGAGTCAGGGCCTTCAGAGAGTTAAGAGTCATTTTTAAGAAGCAGCTCTCTAGGAGTCATTTCCACATCATGAACGAATAATTTATGAACACAAAATGGGAAATTAAGCATGAATTGTTAAACATATGTAGCAAAACCAGCTACCTATAACCCTGAGTAACAACACAGGCAAATGCTGCGGGCATCAGCATCAGCTGAAACATCAGAGATATCATAAGCTGACCTCAAAAGATGTTTCTCCACATTCAATCCATGAGCAACAATCCACTGGATATCATTTTCAGTAGGCCCTTCAGGCAGATTGTTGACCACAGATGCTAGAGATTTCCACAGGCTATTTAGATATTTAATTATATAAGCATGATCATTTGCAATAGGTAGCCTCAAGAATGCAGAAGCAAAGGTATATTTTCCATTAATATCAAGCCTTCCTAGACTCTTTGACAGGAGGCAAGGAACTCATATGATGATTTGCTTTAGGTCTGTCATGAGCAACCATAATTACTTCAGAGTCAATCTAAGGCTGGGATGAGTAGAAGGCATTTGTCTGTAGGTGTGGGATACTGCTTGTCCGTCTTCCTGGGAACAGCATGAAGCACACTAAGGCTATGCCAAGCAGCCATGGTAGCATCTTACAATGCTGGGTTTATAGGAGGATTGACAATGGAAGGTATAGTAGGCATCTCCAAGAACTCATAACTCTTCATTTTAGAAGACTCTTTTTCTGCAGTGAAGCCTAACTCCTCCTGCATCTATCTGAGGACAGCTGAGGACAGCTTGAAAAGAACCATTCTCAGGAGGAAAACTATGGGCATAAAAAGCAGTGTTCTCACTGCATGAGGAAAGGGTGGAGCAGGAGCCTAAACCAGCAGGGAGTTCCATTATCACCTTCCTCCTCTTTCTCCCCTTCCACCTCATAATCCTCTTCCATATTAAAAACATCTGAATTATATTCATCTTCCACCTCTTCAGGCCAAGGAAGAGGAGGCTGAGACTCAATGGTATGAACCACCGTCAATGATGAAGACATAGGCTCAACTACAGGGGTTGAGGCAGTAGCTCCTAAGGTCGATGTCAATGGTATCTGTCAGATCAGTAAAGTTGTAACAGAGTAGCAGCACTAATGAATTTCATAGACTAGATAGATAGGCTCTTACCCAAGGTATTACCTCACCCATTGGTGTGTGTGTGTGTGTGGGTCTGAGTGTAAAAGGGAATAGAGGGGATTATATGGCTCAAAATGTGTGTACCAGGCACAACCTTTTCAATAAGGGGTTACAAAGGTCCTGACTTATGCACAGGGTGAGGATCAAACCTGTTTCTACAGTGCAAATGTGGAGAGTGACCAGGGACCATGGCTCTTTATGAAATTACAGACCTCCCGCACAAGAACAAAAGCTGGACAGGATACTTGTAGAAGCCACCCACAGAATGACAGCTAAAGGGGAGATGCTGCTGGTAGGAGACTTCAATCTGCCAGATGTGGATTGGAGCAACCAGGCTGCAGGATCCGCCAGGAACAGAGACATCCTGGAAACCCTGCAGGGGGCCTGTCTAAGACAGCTAGTAATGGAGCCCACCCGAGAAGTAGTGACTTCAGACCTGGTACTCTCCAACAGGGACAGAATTACAGAAGTAAAAAAACGTAAATGTGGGGAGCCATCTGAGATCAAGCGACCACAGCACAGTGTGGTTCAATGTGAGAACAGCAGAAGAGTCAAACCATACAAAAACAAGAGGCCTGGATTTCAGGCGGGCCGACTTTGCAAAGATGGGGGAGTGTCTTAGAAAAACACTGCAAATAAGGAGAAAAGAGAAGGGGTGTGGAGGAACAATGGGAGAATCTTAAGAGAGCCTTAGTGGAGGCAACAAGCCATTGCATTAGGCAACTAAGGAAAACAAAGAGAAAGAGAAAACACTATGCTTCTCAAAGGAAGTGGCCGAGAAGGTAAGGGTGAAAAGGGTGGTATTCAGGAGGTACAAGGAAACACAGAGGAAAGAAGACAGGGAACTGTATCTGGAAAAGCAGAGGGAGGTGGGGAAAGCAGTCAGAAGCGCAAAGGCACAAACATAATAAAAAATAGCCCAGGCAATAACAAAAGGGGACACGAACTTTTTCAGGTATGTTAGTGAAAAAAAAAAAGACTAAGAGTGAGATTGTGAGACTAAAGAGAGAATGAGGGAAGTGTGCAGAGAGGGACTAAGAAAAAGCAGAAATCCTGAACAAGTATTTTTGTTCAGTATTCACGGAAAAGGGGGAAGTGGAGGGACCACAATTAGGCAATGGAAGCACCACTGGGAGGGAGGTGGGCACTGGTCCATTTAAGAAGCTAATCTGAAAGTGGACAAGGCAATGGGGCTGGACAGGATATATCCCAGAGTATTATGAGAACTCAGGGAGGTGTTGGCGGCACCACTGACAACCCTGTTCAACAGTGAACAGGTGTGGTACCAAAGGACTGGAGGAGGGCAAAAGTAGTCTCTCTCCACAAAAGTGGGAGCATGGAGGAGGCTGGCAATTACAGGCCAGTCAGCCTGATCTCAGTGGTGGGAAAACTAATGGAATCACTACTAAAAGAAAGGTTTGTGGTATATTTAATATCCAACATAGTACAGGATCCAAGGCAGCATGGATTCATAGCAGGAAGATCTTGTCAAAGAAATCTGATTGATTTCTTTGCCTGGTTGACTAGGGAGGTGGATCAGGAAGGGGTGGAGGATGTGGCCTACCTGGATTTCAGCAAGGCTTTTGACACCATCCCACATAGGAGGCTAGTAATCAAGCTGGGCAGCATGGGAGTGGGTCTCAGGGTGGTAAACTGGGTCAAAAACTGGCTGAGCGATAGGACACAGAGGGTGGTGGTGAATGGAGTTCAATCCAAAGAGAGGGGGGTGACAAGCGGGGTCCTGCAGGGATCCGTGCTTGGATCAGTCCTCTTTAATGTCTTCATAAGCAACATTGCAGAGGGGCTGGAAGGGAAGGTGTGTCTCTTTGCAGATGACACAAAGATCTGCAACAGGGTTGACATGCCAGGAGGGGTAGAGAAAATCAGAAGGCACCTAAACAAGTTTGAGGAGTGGTCAAGGGTGTGGCAGCTAAGATTCAATGCAAAGAAGTGCAAGATCATGCACTTGGGGCACAGAAATGCAGGGGAGGAGTACATAATGGGGGGGTACTGATGGCCACCAAACAGGAAAGGGACCTGGGAGTAATCATATCTGATGATCTAAAGGTTACCAGACAATGTAAGAAGGCTGTAAGGAGAGACAGTGGAATGCTGGGTTGTGTAGCGAGAGGTATCTCCAGCAGAAGGAAGGAGGACATGGTGATGCCACTGTATAGAACATTGGCAAGATCTCATCTACAGCACTATGTCCAGTTCTGGAGGCTGCATCTCTGGAAGGACACAGGCAGAGTAGAAGCGGTTCAGAGAAGGACTACAAAAATGGTGCAGGGGCTGCACCAAAAGCCATATGAGGGGAGACTGGAGGATATCAATATGTATTCCCTGGAGGAGAGGAGAGAGGGGGATATGACAGAGACTTTCAAATACCTCAAAGGTGTAAACAAAGTACAAGAGGGTAGCATCTTTCAAAAAAAAAAATTGTTCAAGAACAAGGGGTCATGATATGAAGATAGAGGGGGTAGACTTAGGGGTAATGTGAAAAGGTATTTTTTCATGGAAAGGGTGGTGGATCCATGGAACAGCCTCCCGGCAGAGGTTGTAGGGGCCAAAGTGGTAGGGGAATTCAAAAATGCATAGGACAGACATAAAGGAATTCTAGCGATGGGAAAGAGAGAGTAAGTCAAAAATCATTTAAGATCTGCAGTATATGAAACAGGTAGGTAAAATGGGCACACTAGGTGGGCCAAGCAGTCCTTCTCTGCCATCAAATTCTATGTGTCTATGTTTCTAAACTGCTATAAGTCAGTGAAAGTATGACCATTGCTTAATTCACCACATCCAAGTGAATTATTCCTGTTAGTGTGGAGGTCTGAACTATACCCATCCCATAGGGACCTGGAATGTATAGTGACTGTGGGTGTTGTAGGGCGACCCTTTTGCAAACATATTATCTTTACCCCGAGACACAGAGAGTTTCCCTGGGCCATGCCTGCCGTCGCTGGCACCCAGTGAAGCCACAGGCACAGTGAGAAAGAAAAAAGGGTTACAACAGTAAAAAGAACCAGCCACCAAAAAAAGACTCTGGAAAAAAGATCTCTCCCCAAACTAATTGAAGTTGACAGAGGTTGTTGCAGGAGACATGTAGTAACAAGCAGAATGTAAATGTACAGTACACGCCAAGTGTTAATAAAATAAAATCACAAACAATATACACTAACCACCTGTGATCAACCAAAAATAGGATCATACAATGATTCCAAATAGAAAAAGATAGTTTCTACTAGTTTCCATCCATGCAGACTGTGCCAAGTGCTGACAACAGGGATGTTCTCTCTGATGTCTGAGCCCCAAAGTTTCATGTATACTTGTGGTGCTTTCCCAAGGGTGTGGAACACTAAGAAAATATATTTTTCTACTTGAAATCATTTTGTGAGTTTATCTTTGGTTGGCTAGTGCACATATTGTATGATTTTTTTTGACACTCTTTCTGGACTATTGCAGCATCCACTGTATATGCCTTCTGAGTGGCATTGGTTGGTTGTTGCTGTACGTGCATGTGTTACTTGACTGTTTTTGAGCTACAGAGACAGTAGCAATGATAAAGCCAAAGCCATTCATAATTCACTGAGTTTATCTCTGACTCCAACTTGACTGCAAAGAGAATGAAGGAGAAAAGAGGACTAAGGGACGCTGATAGGTAAACTGTCCAAGTTGCTTAAAATCAAGGCCCCTGGAATTCTGCGATTCCACAGCCACAGAATTTTCCATATAATTTGCATCATACTGCAGGATACATACAGTGCTGCCGAATTCATCGTTCTTGTTGAATTTTCTTTCAAGTATACAGTTTTTCCATAGTGCTCAGCTAACTTCCCCATTTCATTTATCCTGAAGCCCTTCCTCTATGCTCAGCATGGGGTGTTATCAATGACATCACATCATATTTAAGCCAATGACAGGATTGCATTTGGCCACAGAAATGAATAAATTGTGCCAAAGAAAAAAGAAAATGCTGCCCCAAAACCCTAGGAGCCCTGCCTCAGAAATCAGGACAAAGTGCCACAGAACACTAAGGACCCTATTTCACAGAACATAGGGACCCTGCTTAAAATTAAAAACATTAGATAATGTCATAATCACTAGTGGCTCCAGCTATGTAGAAAAGAGATACTCAATGCCCCTTCAGGCCAAACAAGAGTAGCTGTTTCAGCTTAACCTGAATGCTAAAACATACCTTTCAGTTTTTCTGGGGAAAATATTGCCCCTTACAAAATTATGGATACACCTCTGCACACACCTTTGGTTCTATAGAAGCATGTGGTGGAACTGGAACCAAACAACATGAGGAAGAAAAGAAGATGACGGTGTTGGAGGGGAAAAACTGTTTATCTAATGACAGGACAAAACAGGCTAAATCCAATGCATGGACCTTCTTTGCACAAGATTATATACATCCATGCAGGACAACATGCAGAATTTGTGGAAGAAAAGTAAGTGAAAGCAAGAAACCCAGGCACTTTTTGCACTAGTACATTCATCCTCTGACTGCCCGTATCTGAAGAAGGATATAAGCTACTGGAGAGGGTCAAGAGGAGGGCAACCAGGATGATCTAGGGTATGAGGGACAAAACATGAGGAGAGGCTGAGTGAGCTAAACATGTACTCCCTGGAGGATAGGAGAGAGAGGGAGGGGACATGATAGAGACCTTCAAGTACCTTAAGGGAATAAACAGGGTAAGATCGGAGGGCATCTTTAACTTAAGGAAGGAGGGTACAACAAGGGGGCACAGCATGAAGCTAGTGGGGGGTAGATTTAAGAAGGAAATGAGGAGGCACTTTTTCACTGAAAGGGTGGTGTCAGGGTGGAACAATTTGCCAGAGGAGGTGGTTGCGGTAAATGCAGTGGCTAGTTTCAAGGGGGGGTTGGATAGGGTAAAGAAGAAAATTAGGGTACGTGTTCTTGGGCTAGGGAACGAGGGTACTAGGGGAGGAATAGTTGACTCAAGTGGGAGTAGGGGAGGGGTGACAACTCCAGGGAACTAAGTAGAGCTGCACACTTGAACAGACTCGATAGACCATCATGGCCTGTTTCCACTGGCAAATTCGTATGTATGTTCGTATCCTCAAATTAACAGGGAACAAGGCATGCATCCATTACAGTATGAGAATATCACAAAGGGTGAGTTGAGAAAGAGGGGATTCAGAGCTTTCAGCAGTCAGTCAAAGAAATGGCACAGGAGCTTTATTTGAAGGTCTTTGACTTCGAGTCAAAAAGGAAGATACATTTTCCCTAAATAGTTATTAGCAGACAGAGACACTGGTGAGTTGAAAATCCATAGAAAGAACAGAACTGTTTTGTCTCCAACCTGCCAGGGGATTCACACCCACCATGACCTTAAAATCCAAACAGTTAACTTTGGGGGTAGTGTTAACCCCAAGTCATTCGGTTGCCAAGCAAGTTATACATGTTAGTGGTGCATCTGGCAGTGGCTAACTGCCATACTCCTTCTGTATGTCCATTACTGAAGATTGTATTATATGATAATTACTGGTTGGGGTCAATTACAAGCCCAAACCAGTACCTAAAATTCTCCATTACACACACTGCATAACGGAGAATTGCCTCGGTCTTGCACACAGCACTGAACATGAGACACAACAGCTTAAGGCAAAATGCACTTTCATTTTCAGTCATCTCCACTACTGCCTGGTGACCACAGTTCTCTCAACCAGTACTTTTATAAAATAAGGTATCAGAAACAGTTAAAAGTAATTTTTGTACACACCCTCAGTGTGTAATACACAAATAAACCTATGTTTTCATGGTTTATGTGGTATCACACACATTGAATGTGTAAAACAATTCCTGTTACACGCTGTTGCCCATACATCATTATTCTATATTTACCCATGTTAGCCCCATGCTCTCAAGTGTCATCTCAAATGTATGGTACCACTCAGGTTGTCATGAAAATAAATACTGCCATTCCCTTTCTGAAACAGGTGGTGTGATGAACTGAGTGTGGATCATTAAAGGAACTCAGTGCAACTCATTTATTTTTAGTAGACATCGAAACAAATGCCTGTTTCATAAAAAACATATGAAAAGCAAGCAACAAAAGAAACTACACAGGCTCCAGAGGAAAGGTACATAAATAAGCAGTACTGGTAATCAGGGCTGCATTGCCACATTAGAGTATGCAATAAAAGCTCAAAATATAGCAGGTCACTTTAGTGGCAATCACAAATTAAGAACTTTAGGAAGTCAAGACAAAAGCAGGCAGTGAAGCTAAGAAGAATTGTCAACAGCTATAACATTTTAGTTCAAACTCCCCATGTATTGGTCCAAGTTTGCCTTAAAAAAAAGTATAAAATAGGGTGCATCCAATTCTACCTAAATATTAGTCCTTTGGATGAGACAGTAAACTGAGGTGCCTTCTGCCTGTCTTTGGTCACAGTCCAGATGGAAGTAAGATATTGCCGAAGAGTTGGGTAGTTTCCCCAGAGTCATGGCCAACATTTCCCCATCGATAAAACCAATCTAAGTAACCCACCCCCCAGGACACACCTGGAAACAAGCTGTCATAGCTTAATGTGCCTTTTTTAATCAAATATTACAAATAAATAAATATTATTGGTTGAAACCTAGGCACATGTGAGTATGCAAACATAGCTTAAAGTATGGCCAGAGATATGTTATCTGAAAAACGTAAACCACCATGGTAAAAATCATTATGCAAATCAAACACATTCAAAAGACAAAAATCACCATACAGGCAAGGCACCCCAACCCTGCACCGAAAGACAAAATTAATTTGAAATCACCCTCAAACACAAACATTGCAAACCCACACAAGAAATGTAACTGAAAGAACAAAGGTAATCACTACCTAAACAAAATTACACTCCACACCACAAAAATGAAGAACAAAAAGTAGAAAATTATGCTGGAGCCCCCGCGGAGAACAGCTGGAGCAGCAGGGCTGCAGTCGAGTGGCCAGGAAGGGGAGAGGAACCACATTGGTGGTCCATGGGAGCTGCTGCAAAGGGAGTAAGACCGTAACTCGGCAGTCCGTGGAGACCAGAGTGGCCACTGCTGCAAAAGCCAGAGGGGAGCAAACCAGAAGAGCAGAAACACAATTGGCAGTCCATGGATTCTGAACTGCAGCTGGCAAGGACAGAGAAGGGCTCACTGTTGAGCCATTAGAAGGGACCAGAAGAGAGCTATAGGTTTCATAGGCATTACAGAGCCTTTATTTTAGACCAGGGTCCATTGTAGTCCATTAATATTAATAGTATCCCAATATATTGTTATTAATAAGGAGAGCGTCCAGTTTAGATTTAAAGCTGTAAATACTATTGCTGGCCACAACCTCCAATGGGAGATCATTCCAAATTTTTGTTGTTCTTAGAGAGAACCACTGTTTTCTTTTCATGGTTCTAAATCTCTCTAATTCTAGTTGCAGGGGGTGTAATCTAGTATTATAATTTAATCTTCTGTATTCCAACCCCAAAAGTTCCCACAACTGTAAGTCTGTAGTGGCTCTATAAATCAGACACATGTCCCCCCCTCAGCCGTCTGAATTCCAGGGAATATAGTCCCAAGGTGTTTAGCCTTGCTTCATAGTCAAGACCCTTTACCTCATTTATCCTGTGAGCAGCCCTTCCCTGAATTCTCTCCAAAGGCATTTATTTCCCTTTTACCAGCTGGAGACCATAACTGGGCACAATAGTCTATGTGCAGTCTCACTAAGGATGTGTAAAGAGGCAACAGTACTTCCTTGCTCTTGCATTTAATATGCTTATTAATATAGTGTAGAATGCTACTGGATTTTTTGATAACCTGATTGCACTGTGACTTAAAACTGAGGTCTTTACTTATTCTAATGCCCAGGTCGCTTTTATCCTTCACCTTTTTTAGTGTCTGCCCTCCTAGGGAATAATTTCTCTGCCTATTTTTTTTTTTTTTGCCAAAATGCATAACACTGCATTTATCAGTATTAAATGTTAATTTCTTGTCGCATGCCAATGTTTCATGATCCCCTTAAGCTGCTTGGAGGGTATCGGCTTCCTCTTGGCTATCCACAGTGTGCCCTATTCTGGTATCATCGGCAAATTTGGATACCCATGCTCCTGTAGTGATTTTCAATGAAGTGATATAGACATTAAACAAACAAGGTCCCAATACGGAACCTTGTGGCACCCCACTAGTCACATCCACCCAGTCTGAGTGTGTCCCTTTAATGTTGACCTTTTGTTTCCTGTCAGACAGCCAAGCTTCAATCCATCTGGTTATTTTGCCTTCAGTACGAAGCTCTATTAAGGCATCTACAAACTCACCATGAGGCACTTTATCAAATGCCTTGGAAAAGTAAAAAAAAATGACATCTACTGAGGGTTTGTCATCCAAGGCTTTGCTAACCCTTCCATAAAATTCTAGCAGGTTGGTCTGACAAGACCTGCCTTGTGTAAAAACATGCTGAGTACAGTCAATATTATTTGTGGACAATAGTTGGTTCATTACATGATCCTTAATAATACCCTTCAGGATCTTGCCCAGTACTGCTGTCAGACTGACGGGTCTATAATTCTGCACCTCATGCCTGGCTCCTTTTTTATAAATGGGCACCACTATTGCCCGTCTCCATGTTTTCAAGACCAATCCTTCATTTACTGATTTCTGATAGATGGCTGTAATTGGGCCAGCCAAGAACTCTGCCAATTCCTTGATAATTCTGGGGTGCAATCCATCAGGTCCCTGGGACTTATTTTGATCCAGGCTCAGGAGCCTGTTAAGAACGTCCACTCTGCTTATACTGAGGCCAGTGTTAAGTGTCTGATCTAAATGATTTGTTCTTGGATGTGATTTACTGTTAAAGACAGATGTAAAGAAACTGTTATACTGTTCAGCCATTGTGAACTGATCTGTCACTATATTACCATCCAGATCTTTTAGAGGTCTGATTGCTTTGCTTTCTCCCCTCCTATTATTAATATACATATAAAAAGATTCAGAATTATCTTTGACCTTACAGGCTAACCTAAGCTTGTGTTTCTGTTTAGCCTCTTTTATGCTCTTTTTAGTTTGTTTGAGAAGTTTTTTGTATGTGTCCCAACATTTACTGCTTCTACTTTTCATAGCCTTGATAATATTCTATTTTTCTTTTTTATTAATTTCCTCATGTGAGGGGTCATCCATGGTGGTAACATTTTATTTTTTCCATTATACTTTTGTACCAATGGAGTAAAAGTTTGTACCAATGAGCCCACCTTGTTTGTCATGAGGTCTCACATATTTTGTAGTGATTGGTTCTTAAATTACTCAACCCAATCCCATGCAGCCATTTCAAATTTTATCATACCAAAGTCAGCCTTATTATAGTTATAGACTATTGTGTTCCCGGTTGTATTACCTAACTTGCCATTATATTTAAAACTAACTATAGAGTGATCGCTGGACCCTAAGGGTGGTAGGACTCCACAATCGTGAATATTCTCATCTAGGTTACTTAGAACCAGATCAAGAATGTGATTTCCCCTAGTGTTTCCTGTAACATACTGATTCATTCCTGCTAGAATAAAGGCTTCCAAGTAGCTTAGTTCTACAGCAGTTTCGGCCTGTAGTGTATCCCAGTTTATCCCAGGAAGGTTTAAGTCACCAAATATTATTTTGTTATTTTATATTTTATTTTATATTATTAAGTTATTTTGCTGATAAAATCCAACAATTGCATATCATCTTCTTATGACATGGATGGAGGTCTATATATCAGACCTAAATTTATAATGGCAGCATGTGGGGGGGGGATCTTTACCCGTAGGGTCTCAGTGCTATCCCATTGGTGGGTATCTACTGATTCTGAAGTGATACTCTCAGCAACACAAAGAGCCACTCCACCACCTTTCCTCCGTGTTCTAGCTCTATGATATAGAGTAAAACCTGTTATGTTTTTACCCCAAGGATTGTCCTGTCCCCACCAGGTCTCAGTAATGGCACAAATATGTATATTGGAATTAGTCATAATATAAAGAAGTTCATCAGTCTTGTTGTTCAGATTCCTGGCATTTATTACAAGAAAATTCCAGGTGTCTGGGGCTGGGTACTTGGTACTACTTCCTTTTGATCTGAATCCCCCTCATCCCCCTCTGCCTGCAGTTTAAACCACTATCTATGGCTTGATGTAGTATGCGAGCAAAGATTCTTTTCTCCTGCCTATTAAGATGGAGCCCATCCTCCTATTTACTATTCACTCACCTGCAGCCAATCAGGGCAGGCGGCAGGTGAATTCAAACTTGCGGCTGGGCTATAAATAGGCAGGCCCGGGTACACATTACAAAAGCAGAAAATCATGCCAGGTCCCTGCAGAGAATAGCTGGAGCAGCAGGGCCACAGTCGAGTGGCCAGGAAGGGGAGTGGGACCACATCAGCAGTCCATGGGAATTGCTGCAAAGGGAGCATGACCGCACTCGATGGTCCATGGAGACTGGAGCGGTCATTGCTGCAAAAGCCAGAGGGGAGCAGACCAGAAGAACAGGACTGCAATCGGTGGTTCCCTGGATTTTGAGCTGCAGTCAGCAAGGTCAGATTTTTCTCCCAACCCCACCCCACCTCCAAATTAAATACTCTGCCAAGCCACTCCCCAAAGAGATCAACCTATCAAGAGGCGAGAGGTGGCAGGAGGAGGGAAGACTGAGGAGGAAGTCATTGAAGGTGTCCTCACCAAAGAGAATCACCCATCCATGGCAGGAGGACCACTACCTCATCAAGGTACTATGTTTGCAGTTCCCCAAGGTACTGAAGCCACGATCACTGCCCCCCGAGGGTGCTGGCTTCGTTGATCAGAGGTGCTGTAACAGTGTGGGCAAAGCAATATTAACTATTTCTGGTGTTTCCCACTGTGGGGGAAGGGAGATCATCAAGGAATCACTGCCTCCTGAAGGTGCTGGCTTCATTGATCAGAGGTACATAACAGTGTGGGCAAAGCAATATTAACTGGAACATGGAACAGCCTTCCTGAGGAAGTAGTGGAGTCAAAAACAGTGGAGGAATTCAAGAATGCATTGGACAGACATAAGGCAATTCCAGTGGGGGGTAGGAGGAAGTTGTCTGTTGGTTAACTAGGATCTGCAGCTTATCCATTAGGTAGGGAAATGGGCAGACTAGGTGGGCCAAGTGGTCCTTATCTGCCATCAAATTCTATGTTTCTGTGTAACTATTTCTGGTGTTTCCTGCTGTGAGGGAGGGGGGATCATCAAGAAATGTGTCTCTGTGTCCACATCAGAGACTGTTGTTGGGGTAGCTAAGGAACTTGGGTCTGGGGGAAGGATGCAAAAGAGCCTCCTAGGTTGGTTTCCAGATTCAGAGTTCAGATTGTTAAGGTTTCTCTGAACAAACTCTATTGAAGTTTTATGCTGAACTGTTTCTATCAGTGTCAGATTGCATCTCTAGCCTAGACGAAGCTGCTCTATTAAAGTTTTCTATATTTAGTTATACTGAACTGTATTTGGCCTTAAGGGCATCTCTAGTCATAGTCATTACCTTTGGAGAAGTTCTATTGTGATATTTGTGCTTTTGAGGCAACCAAGGTCAAATGGCTTTACTACGTTGGGGGTATAGGAGGGAGCATGGGTCTGTGTGGAGGAGGAGGGAGGTGCTGTTTGATGATGCAAGAAGGGGAGGATCAGTTGGGCAGGGTCACTACTGGATGGGGAGGAGGACTTCAACTAATGGATGATGGGGAGGCAGACTAGTGGGATGCAATGGCAGTGGGTCTGCAATGGCCATTAATACACTGTGGAGGCTAGGATGCTGTGCAATATGTGCCAGGTTAATGAAATTAGAGGCTGAGATATGCATTCTCAGGGATGAATTGGACAGGTGGATGAAGGACATGAATACACAGGTAGGGAGGCACATATTTAAAGATAGCTGGGGAGGAGGGCATCTGCTAATGCAGGAACAGTGGTGGGGGGTCATCGGGAACTGTGGAAGGTCAGGCCATGCTTGGGGGCAACAAAGGAGAAGGGGGTCGAGACAGGATGGAGAGGTGAGTGATGGATGGCAGAGAGTGGGTTCTGCTGGTGGTAGTGGAAAAGGGATTCCAAGGACCCGGGCAGGGGCGCTCAACTCACAGGTAGGGGACAGAAGAAGACAACAGGTTGGGGGGATTCCATCCTACTGTACTCACCACTTGTGGACACCATGGCGAAGGGGTATCAGAAGAAGCAGGGGGAGCAGTGAGCAGGGGCCGGAAGGAGAAGGAGAGCATAAGCAGGAGGGGGATGGGGAGGGGTTCCAGGACTAACAAAGATGCAAGAGAAAACAGGGGATGGGAAGCTGAGAGTGGGGTGTACACGGTAAGGGAGAGAGGGGGGAAGAGATGAGCAGGGATGGAAACCAGGGGGCATGGACCCAACAGGGAGTCAGTGTGAGGCAGCAAAGGAAATCAGATGTTGGACAGAAAAAAGAGTGGGAACATGGAGGGCATAACGAAACAAAGGGTGGCACTGTACTAGATGATCACAATGTAAAGGGATTGGATGAGGCTACCAACTCATCAAGGCTATTTGGAGAATCACTGGCAGGGGACAGGCATTTGGAGGGTCAGGGGATAAGAGAGCTAAGGTCAAGGGCATTAAAGGTAATGGTAGAAGTCAACAGGGAAGGCGAGGGAGAAGCTGCTGAGGTTGAAGGGGTTAGGGATCAAGGCGTGGACTCAGGAGTGGTGGTAGTGAGGGACAGGAAGGTAGAACAGTCACCAGCAGCTTGGAGAAGAAGAACTGTGTCGCAGATAAGCCAGAAGGAAAAAGGGGGCAAGGTGCTACTAATTGGTGATTCAATCATAAAGGGTAGCAAGTGGGGGAACAGAAATATTGCAGTTTGGGTGGAGTGCATGTCGAGCATGACAGCGTTGGAAGTAATCCACTATATTCCCTCATGGGGTAAGACAAAGGATGGGAAATCACATCTGGTGTTCCACTTGGTAACAAAAGACCTGGAAGGTAATAGTCTCCTGGAGATGCAGGCAAGATTTAAGGCCCTGGCTAGGTTTTGCGGTAGTCTATGCTTCAGATCAGGAGAAACAAGAAGGGGGAGTGGCTTTATACATCAAGGAAGACATAAAGGTTACAGAAGGGCAGGAGGAGGATGGTGAAACTGAACTCCTTTGGGTGACACTAGGCAGGAGGACAGGGGAATCCTTGAGAGTAGGTGTAGTTTCCAGACCACCTATGCAAGGGAAAGAACAGGACAGGTTGATGTCACAGGTGGTAGTGAGGACAGCACTTAAGGGGGAAACACTTCTGGTGGGTATCTAAACCTCCCAGACATAGACGGGACCATACCAGATGTGGCTTCGGCCAGAAGCAGGGGGATTCTGGAGGTACCATAGGGGGTGTTACTACATTAGTTGGTCAAAGATCCAATTAGAGGAAACAACCTGCTGGACATAGTCTTAACAAATGAGGAGAATGTGTAAGAGGCGGTGGTGGGGGAGATGCTGGGAAACAGTGACCATAGGACTGTCAGGTTCAAGGTGAGAGCAGGGAGAGAGATGCGCTGAACCAACACAACAGTGCTAGACTTCAGGTGCACAGACTTCAACATGATGAGAGGGACAGTGAGGAGTTGATGGAAGGCATGGAAAAGATAAACAACGTGGAAGAATTATGGGGAGCTATTACAGACCAGGTGATGGAGGCCAAGCAAAGGTGTATTAGGAGGGTTAGGAAGGGTACAAGATACAGGAGACCACTCTGGTTCACTTTGGAAGTGGCGAGGGTGGTCAGGGACAGGAGGAGGAGGAGGGCTTTCAGGGACTACAAGAGAATGCGGAAGGAAGAGGACAGGGAGACTATAGGGAAATAAGGAGGACAGCAGGGAAGGTAATTAGGAGGGCAAAGACCAACAGTGAGGAAAAAATAGCAAAACAGGCCAAGAGGGGAGACGAAACATTCCTTAGATATGTGGGAGAAAGGAGAAAGACTGGACAGAGGATCGCAAGGCTGTGGGGGGAAGGAGGGAAGCCATTAGAAGAGGACTGGGATTAAGCAGAACTAATAGGTACTTTTTGTCTGGCATTTATGAAGGAAGGGAGGGCAGGGGTCAGAGTTAAGAAGGGGGGAGGAAGCATAGGAGGTGGACATGGGTCCTTTCATTGCAGAGAGAGTTAGGGAGGAACTAAGCAGGTTGAAAGTGGACAAGGCCGTGGGACCAGACGGGCTGCATCTGAGAGTGATCCAGAAACTGAAAGAGGAGTAGGCTGCCCCACTGGTGAGGCTGTTCAAACTGTCTCCAGATTCCGGAAGGGTGCTTAATGACTGGAGAAGGTCGACCGTGGTACAGATATAGAAGGGGGAAGCATGAAGATGAGGGAAAATTACTGCCTGGTCAGCCTCACCACAGTGGTGGGGAAGGTCATAGAGGCACTCATCAGGGAGAAGGTGACGGACCATCTAGAGGTGAATGGGCTGCTGGACGACACAAAAGGGAAGTCATGCCAGTCCAATTTAATTTAGTTCTGTGACTGGGTGGCACAGGTAATCGACCGGGGGGGAGTGGTGGGCGTGGTCTATCTGGATTTCAGCAAGGCCTTCGACACCGTACCCCACAGAAGGCTAGTCAACAAGCTGGAAAGTATGGGGGTGGGGGACAAAATAGCTAGATTGGTGGAAAACTGGTTGGCTGACAGAAGCCAGAGGGTGGTAGTGAATGGGGTGCACTCCAGGACAGAGTGAGTGACAAAAGTGGTTCCCCAGGGGTCAGTGCTGGGATGGCACCTTTTCAGTATCTATATTAGCACCGGCCCAGTGGTGCTGAGGGTTGAGGCACTGAATGCCACACCTTGTGCCATGCCAGCAACCTGGGTTCAGGAGTAGACTCGGGTTGGCAGGGGAGGGAGGGGATTAAGTGTCCGGAGGACCGCTCTCCCTTCTCTGGGGTGGGCTGCGGGGCTGTGTCACTCTCCAGTGACCTCCAATGGAGATCAGGAGCACTGTTTGAGAGTGGCACCACAAAGAGGGGTGGAGTAGTGGCAGACACCAGCACGCCAGTGCGCGGGCATCACTGCACGTCCACGCTCCAGGGGAAATGCACGGAAAATCCCCGGAGGATACGGGGATGTGATGGAGGCTCCAGTGGCTGCAGCCCACATCCCGATGTTGGACCATCCTTCAGCTGGGCTCTCCTGGCCCCTCAAACTGACCCTCTACTGACACAAAAGCCACCAGGTAGGTGAGGCTGGCCCTCCCCCAGGGGGGTGAACTGGGAGGATGGAAGGTCACTGAGTTTGGAGAGAGGGTGCCCAGCAATAATCCTCCCCAATCAGAAAGTGGTTTCAGGCAGGGAGTAGAGACTGGAGTCAAGAGGGCACTTCTGAGAGATGTCCTGATCCCCCAGTGCAGAAACAGAATAAAAAAATATATATATCTACATTAGCAATATAGCGGACGGGCTGAAGGGTCGGTTGGCCCTTTTTTCAGATGATACGAAAATCTGAAATAGGGTAGACTCTGCAGGGGGCATTGAGGACATGAGCCAGGACCTGAGGGCACTGGAAGGGTGGGCAGAGACCTGACAACTAAAAGTCAATATCAAGAAGTGTGCAGTCATGCACCTGGGAACTAGGAAACCAAAGGCAGGGTACACACTTGGAGGTGAGGAAGTCAGGGTTATGGAACAGGCGAAAGACCTGGGGATAATAGTGTTCTGTGACCTCATGGTGGGAGAGCAATGTACCAGGGCAGTGGGGAGAGTGTATGGGATGCTGGTGTGCATAGGCAAGGGGATCACTAGCAGAAGGAAGGAGGTCCTGATGCCCCCATACCAAGCCATGGTGAGACCGCACCTCAAGTACAGAGTCCAATTCTGGAGGCCATACCTGCACAAAGACATAGATTTAATTGAAAGAGTTCAGAAAAGAGAAACCAAGATGGTGCAAGGGATGAAAGACAAACTGTACAAACAGAGATGTAGGGAACTGAGGATCTGCCTACTGGAGACTAGAAGGGAGAGAGAGGGGACATGATAGAGACCTTTAAATATGTCAAAGGGATAAACAAAGCATACCCAGGGCATTTATTTCACAGGAAGGAAGGCACCATAATGAGGAGGCATGGTTTGAGACTGCGGGGGATTACAGAGGCAATGTGAGAGGATGGTTCTTCACTGAGAGGGTGGTGGGAGCCTGGAGCAGGCTCAGAGGAGGTGGTGAGTCCATGACAGTGGCCAGGTTTCAAGAGAGCATGGGACAGGCACATGGGGCTACAGGGGGTGGGATGGGTGTTTTCAGAGGGGGGAGGGAGGAATAGTGGGGGGAAGGGGCAGACTAAATGGGCCAAGAGGTATTTTTCTGCCGCTAAGCTCTGTGATTCTAATGAAATAAAGCATAACACCCAATAATTAGTGCTCTCCGATTAAACACTGTAAGAAAACTCAAGTTAAAATGCCTACCAAATTCAAATACATTAAACCTTTACTAACACAGCATTTCATAAAAAAATCGTAGATGCAGCAGTACTAATATCACCAATCATTCTACATGATATCCTTTGCTTGATAACACCTATATCACTACCTGTCCCCCATCTTTACATCCAGTGACACTGGTGATGCCCTCTCAATTTTCCACTGCAAATTTGTATCAGTCTGGACAATCAGCTCCCCCTGCAGAGGCTTTGTACAAGAGGCTTCACCCTTTTTAGGATCTTGGAGAGACTAGTCACTTGCCTAAAAGCAAAAAAAGGGTGGTTACCTGGATAACCTCAAGTCTCTACGTTCTCTTCAAATTATTTGAATGGGTGCTAACGTGGGCCAAATCTGTAGCAATGTGGAAGAAATCAACCAAACTCCAAAGTTCCATTTCTAATCTCTTTCAAAAGTTTATTAGCAATATCCAACAAGCAATGGCCATGTCCTGGCAAAACCCAATGTTTCACTCTGAAATATAGGGCCTCATCAGGGAAACACTGCCCACCTTGTTAGAAAATAACTAATAAAAATTCGATTCCATCCACACACATTGATGTCTTCAGTGTGCCACAACTGCATAACCATGCTCATATCGAGAGTACACTACCGGTCAAAAGTTTTAGAACACCCCCATTTTCCAGTATTTATTGAAATTTAAGCAATTCAAGTCCAGTGAATAACCTGAAATGGTACAAAGGTAAGCGGTAAACTGCTAGAAGTTAAAAAAAAAAGATTAGGTTAGCAAAACTGCTTTAGAGAAATTGCAAAGAAAGCCAAGGTGTCAGTGAGTACAGTTTCCTACACCATCAAAAGGCACTTGGAAACTGGAGGAAACTCTGACAGGAAGAGGTCTGGCAGACCCAAAGCCACAACAGAATCAGAAGACAAGTTTCTGAGAGTCAACAGCTTGCGTGATAGGCGGCTCACAGGACAACAGCACAGAGTAACTGGCACCCTGAACCAAAAGGGCTACCACAGCATTTTGCAGCGCCATGCAATACCCTCTGGTATATGCCTAGTTGGTCAGGGGTTCATCCTACAGCAAGATAATGACCCAAAACATACCTCCAGGCTATGTAAGAACTACCTTCGAGGAAAAGAAAAGACGGTAGGCTTCAAATCATGGAATGGCCAGCACAGTCTCCAGACTTAAACCCCATCGAGCTGGTTTGGGATGAACTGGACAGAAGGGTGAAAGCAAAGCAACCTACAAGTGAACACATTTGTAGGAACTTCTGCAACAGTGTTGGGAAGAACTTCCAACAATATTTGATGTCCATTGTAGGAAGAATGCCACGAGTGTGTTCGGCGGTTACAGTATATCTGCAAAAGGTGGCTACTTGATGAGTCAAAATTTAGATTAAATTTTGTTAAACAAAATGATTCTATGATTTCTTTTTTATCTCCAATTGTTTATTTGTTCTATGCTTTAATTTCAGAGTACATTGAGACATTAACCTGCGTAAATTTCAATAAAAACTGGAAAAATGGGGGTGTTCTAAAACTTTTGACCGGTAGTGTATATATATATGTGTGTGTGTGTATGTATATGTGTGTGTGTGTGTGTATATATATATATATATATATATATATATATGGATACATGATGGGCAGGAGTGATATGGAAAATATTTTCACTCTTGCTAGAGTGAGTTTTGATACTCACGAGTTCGAAGGCACAAGTGAGACTATCCAGAGGTCATGATGTAGGAGTGAAAACATTTTCCATAGCACACGATTGCACATCATGTGTCTGATTTATACAATAGGGGTTTCTAGAACTTTTTATTTTTTTGTTCACTTTATCTTGTGGAATTAACAAAGAAGACACATGACAAAAAAAAAGAAACTTCTGCTAAAACAAGCTGAAACACTAATTTGTCATTTGGAATGAAGCAGGCTGTATTCATTGGTAGTTGAGGTATTCATGGATATGAAAGGCTTTGCTCTTTTTTTTTTTGGCTTCTTGCCAGTATGAAACTGGCTGTTGTTAGCTTGCTTTGGTTCTCTGCAGGAACACAATGTGTTTTTTCTAGGGCTAGCAGGTGAGTTGCAGGTGGAACTGATATACTGACTAGTTTCCTAGGCTATTGAGGGTTTGGTGGAGTTCCTTCCTGATGGCTGTGTTAGGGAAACCTGCCTAGAGTCATGATATCTACTTCAGCAGAGTTCAGCTGAGTTTTCTGATTGGTCAGGATTAGTGATGCAGCGAATTTAAAATTCACAGGCGAAGTGAGCGCGAAGTGGCCACTTCGCGTTAGTTGCAGGCTACGTGAAGTGGACATTGAGGAGTACTCACTTCGCCTTTTCATAATGAGTTGACTTCGCGTTGTTATTCTGCCTTAACGCGAAGTAAAGCGGAATGACAGCAATAGGCACTTTAAGCAGCCCCCCCACACACACACATCACATGGCTTACAGTACTGTAAGTCACATGCTGCTTTTAGCCAGCCAGGCAGGAAGTGAGTCATACCAGCAGATACTTTCACTTTCTCCTTTGCAGAGATAGGAGAAGGAAGGATAGTGTAGAAGAGGAGTGTGTATTTGTTGTTTAACTTGCTTAAACATCATAAAACCCAACAGCTTTTTTAAAAGCTAATTCTTTAGTTTTTGTTGTACTGTTTTGAGTTCTTTTTTTGTGACTGATTTATTTGTTTTATAAGTTTTGTTTTGTGTAAGTGTGTGTGTGTCTGTGTGTGACTGTGTGTGTGTGTGCATGTGTGAGTTGGTCTTCATTGCGTGACGCGTCAGAGTGGAGAGAGAAGGAGAGTTATGGACCAGGGACAGTCTGTAGCCCATGTTGGACAGAGGGGAGTGCAGACACATGGGGGTCAGCATGGGTGGGTGTCGCTGGACTGCTCCAGAATATTTCATCCACCCCCCCCCGGAAGCAGCAGCACCACCAGTGCCACCGCCACATCCAGCAAGTCTGCCACCGCCACCACCACCATCTGTTCCAGCTGCAGGAGCTCCAGCAGCAGCACCTCCCACTCCACAGCAGCAGGTGGAGCCCCCCAGGGGCAAGACACTGCTGCTGGCAATACATCTGCCCCTGTTGTGCTTGGTTCCCCCCGCAGCTCGATAGTCTGGCAGTTTTTCAACTGTGTTACAGGGACAGTAGCATTGTGGTGTGCCTGCTTTGTGGTGTGCAAGTATGCCATGGCCCCTGGGGGAAACATCTGGGGACTGGGAGTCAGAGGACACACATGCTGAACCACCACAAGGTGGAGTGGCAGGCTGCCACAGAACGGGCCAGGCTTCCACCTGCTGGCCCTTCTGTGGCAGTGAGTGCTGCTGTGCATCACCAGAGCAGGAGGAGGGCCACAGCAGCAGCTGCTGCTCCACCACTACCCCACCACTGCCACCAGCACCACCCTCACCACCACCATTACCTGCCTTTCCTCCCACAGCAGGGGAGTCCACCACACCTGCAATGCAGCCAGAAGTAGCACTGCTGTGGGTTGCGATGGAGGAAAATAATCAGAGGATGGGTGCTGTCCAGCAGCAGATGGAGCAGATCGAGCAAGAGCAGCTACAAATAGTGTCGATGCTTCATCTGCTGCTGGAACATCTTGGGATTGAGCATTAGGTTTTGTTTTCTGCCCCCCCCCAGCACTGTACTGTTTTGTGTTTTGTTTGTTTCATACCAGACAGAGGGAAGGCCACAGTATTAGTTTAAATGGAAGCCGTCAGCAACAGGAGTGCCTGCATCCTGCCCCCTGCAAGGCTTACCGTCCAGTTAAGCCTTTTAAGTATGTTGCAGCATTTTTCTCACGCCGCAACATACTTTATTATACTAAATAAACGTCAGCGACCCGGTAGTATGGCAGATGCTATGGGGGCTCCATTATGCTTAAAGATGCAACGTCGATGCACCATGCACTTCAATACAAAACTATTTCAAGCACATGTTGCATCTCCGCTGCACCTTTCCTTTACACATAATGTGGCCCCCATAGTGTCCAGCATCCTTCTGGGTCACTGACCTTTCTTTCTTAAAATAAAGTATGTTGCGGCACGAGAAAAATGCTGCAACATACTTAAAAGGCTTAACCGGAGGGTAGGCCTTGCACTGTGCAGGACGCAGGAGCTCCTGTTGCTGACTGCTTCCCTTTAAATATATGCATGCACATACAGTCATGCATGTTCCTTATATGGGTGACTTACCTCCAGGGTAATCTCTCTTTCTCCACATGTCCTTATATTATATAGTGCAATACTTTTCTGGCCAAAACGCTTGTAATTTCGGTAAACCAGGGCCCAGAAGACTTCCCAAGTTCCCGTTCTGAAGATCCGCCCAAGTTCCGCCAGCTTGCTCAGCAATGTTATGACATGATGACAGGGAGAGCATGGGGGGGGTGCTTTATTATAGTGAATGGCTGGCAGCTTTCCGAAAGTTTCTTTATGTTATAATGGTCAGTTTGTGGTGAAACGTGGGTACGTTTCCACTAACAAGGCTCTTGTTAGTTGAAACATGCCCACGTTTCACCACAACGTTGCTGAATGCGGGTGGCAGAACTTGGGCAGCTCTTCAGAATGGGAAGTCCTCCAGAACCTGTTTTACCAAAATTACGAACGTTTTTGCCAGAATGATATTGCACTATTTAAGGACATGTGGAGCAAGAAAGATTCCCCTGGAGATTAGGCACCAGTATTTTGGGTGTAATATCATTCATAACTATGTAACTTGATGAATCTCTTTAAAGCAGCAGTGCAGCAATCTGTTGAAAATTTTGACCTATACTTTTTTATGCTATTTTACATTGCCACTTTACTTACATCCTGACTTGTATGATACTATTCTTTCCAGTATTTGAGTCTGCTTTAGTACTTTTTTTCATGTGTGAGATAATAAAAGGAGCACTCCTTTTAATATGGTGCAGACCAGTTCTTCGTCAGTATTTTGTGATGTTTTTCTCCATCAGTTGTTACATATTATTTCTGTTGTTATTCCTGTTGTCAAATTAACAATTATGCAGCAGGCAGTGTTTTATGACATCACAGAACAATAGTTGTTCAAAAACAGCTGCAACTAGTGCTAAGAACCTGGTCAGAACAATGTTAAATGGCATGCTCCTTTTTTATTCTCAGACATGAGAAAAAGTAGTAAAGCAGAAAAGAAAGGTATCGTACAAGTCATCAGGTAACTAGTGGCCTGCACCAGCGACGGCGCCAGCGGCGATGTAAAATAGCATAAAAAACTATAGGTCACAATTGTCAGCACATTGTTGCAATGCTGCTTTAATTTATAATTTAAGTATGACATTATGTGCTCACAATTACAACACACAAAATGCATCTGTCTTTTGTCCAGAAAATTGACACGTGCTAAGGAAGTGAAATGGCATCGTCACACCACATGCAAAGTCCCCGAGAATTTATTGCGCAGTCACTCCTGCGCGCAGTGGTGGCACAGAGTCCCATATTTTTTTTGCATACCCAAAATGCATCCACCTTGTGTGCAGAAATTTGACAAGTGGTAACACAGTGAAATGAGGCTGTTTCAGCAATACAATGTCCCCCAGAATTAATGGCGCACTCAGTCATGCGCATAAAAGTGGCACAGAGTCCCAGATTTTTTTTGCAGGCCCAGAATGCATCCTCCTTGTGTGCAGAAAATTGACAAGTGGTAACACAGTGAAATGAGACTGTTTCAGTATGTACAAAGTTCCCCAGAATTTATGGTGCATTCAGTCATGCACGCAGTGGTGGCACAGAGTCCCAGATTTTTTCTGCAGGCCCACAATGCATCCTCCATGTGTCCAGAAAATTGACAAGTGGTAACAGAGTGAAATGAGACTGTTTCAGCACATACAAAGTCCCCCAGAATTTATGGCGCACTCAGTCATGTGCATAAAAGTAGCACAGAGTCCCAGATTTTTTTCTGCAGGCCCAGAATGCATCCCCCTTGTGTGCAGAAAAGTGAAAAGTGATCATCTCAACTGGATTGAAAGGTGCCCTTTAGATGTACAGTAATAGTAGCCTTGGTGAGTAGATATATATATATACAGTATATAGATATATGGTTGTGTATTCTGTAGGTGATGATGAGGGGGGTTTAACTTGACATGGACATGTACTCATGCTATTGTTCTGCATCACACACAGGTGACTCTGTCTCCGAACTGTTGCTGTGCACCGTCCAGTGCTCAATGAGAATTTTTTGCACTTAAATGGAAATGGATAACTCTCAAGCACATGAAGGTAAGCATTTTTTTTTGGGGGATCATATTTTCAGTTTTGTCTGTAATGGTTTCTTATTTTTTATTTCTTCACTAGATTTCATCAGAATCCTTCTGGAGTCCGGGTTCTTTATGATGGTCATTGTCATCGAATGAAACGACTTCTGCATGTTGCATGTGTACCCAAGCTGGTGGTGAAGGGTGTGCCTGATCATGTTGATGAACTTTTTAATAAGGCCACTTTGACAGAACAACAAAGTATCATGAATTTTCCTAAAAATAAATGAATGGCTTCTAAAAGTTACAACTTCATTGTTATGTGTCCCTCCCTGGTTCTCAAATCTCAGTCCCTATTGTCAACTGGTTACATTTCAGAGACACATCTCTGTCAACTAATACACAACCTGTTTGTTTGCAATATTTGCAGAAGTCTTTACAAAGCAATGAAAACGGATGAAATAAAATCTTCATACTTCAGCAGAATGCATTTCGCATGGACATCACTCTCCTCTCTGTACGGTATAGCTACAGCATCTTTTCCCAACAAGTAATATTAGCGATGGAGCCTGTTTTTGTTCCCCGTAAAAGAAAACAAAAGAAGTGTATTGTATGTGCCCACCGTGCTCTGAAAAGCTACAGAAAACAAAACAGACAACTTAAGTGAAGTGCAGCATAACAAACATGAGTGCACATACTCACTTTATGGTTTAAATATTAAGAAGCTGGTGGTGGTTATGCACTGGTAGACTGGTGGTCCATGGTGGACAGACAGACCATGGTGGCAGCAGAGTTGGATAACATCAGTCCCGGTGGTGGTGGTCCGGGTGGGCAGACAGCCTCATGGTGGCAGCAGAGCTAGATAACATCAGTCCCAGTGGTGGTGGTCCGTGGGCAGACAGCCTCTGGTGGTAGCAGACTTGATAACATCAGTCCCGTGGTGGTGGTCCAGGTTGGCAGACAGCCCGTGGTGGCAGCAGACTGGAAAACATCAGTCCCGGTGGTGGTACTCGGGTGGGGGCACACCGCTTTAAATACTGCAGTTAAACCTGCCAACGTAACTACATCATCATCCTTGTAAAGAAAACTGCCCTCACAGTCGTCGATGTCTGAAGTCGACCACTGAAATTCTTTTCCATTGTGTCATCATCGTCAGTGGTGGGCGTTTCAGGCAGCCACTGCCAGTGCCACCAGGATGCTCCATTTCCACATCAGCAAGACCACCATGACTGGGCGGTCTTAATACCGGTTGCAGTCTGTGTTGGTATGTGCCTCTCATTCATTTTAATGAATGTTAGCAAACTAAATTTGCGGAACAGTTTGTCCTGATGATCCTTGACTATTGCAATTGCTGAGCTGAATACCCTCTCAACACTTTACACTGGGTGTGGGCGTGTGAGGTACTTATGCCACTGCAGTCAGCTCTGGCCATTCACTGACCTTTTCACTCCAGTACAAAGAGGATCTTCATTATTGTCAGATGCCTGTTTCAGACAAATATGACTCAACCATTCTGTGCCACATTGTTGATGCATCAGCTCGTTCCCAGAATCGCTGATGTCACAAATACCCGCTGGACAAAGCCTCCCAAAGCGGTTGACACCAATCGCTTTGGATGACAGACCACCAGGAACTATAGTCCTCTTTATCCTTGCATGATATGCTTGTTGTCCTCCAGCTACCTTCAGCTGGATTATGCTGCTGAGGTTTGCAACCCCACGTGTGGCTTCTGTGCCTCTATGACCAAGTGAACCAGTTGACCACTGATATTTTTACCTGTTCAGTCCTCCTCAGTACTGATGCAATTCAGCATCCAAATTGCAACAATGCACTTTTCTAGGCTGTGAAAATGACAGCAATTCTTTGGCACCCCACTACAAAAAGAACGGTTTGGAGTTTTGATGCTGAAATTTGGAGAGAACACAGCCGACATCTCCCAGATGTGCCTTTCAGTGTTTTGTTGAAAAAATATTACATGGCGGCAAAGTTATGGTACTCAAAAGTTGACACTTTTTCCCATAGGATAACATTAAGGCGTATGACGCATTGCAGCAATCGTTTGGCGCCCTGCTGCAAAATAACGGTTTGGTCTTTGGGCTGAAATTTACAGGGAACACAGCCAACATCCCACAGATGTGCCTTTCAGTCATTTGGTGAAAACATATTACAGGGAGGCAAAGTTATGGCACTCCGAACTTCTGTTTTTTTCCCACAGGATAACATTCACAGGCGCTCTCCAGCATCAGGGGCCCGTCTCGAACTTGGTCACGAGATACAGACTTTTAAGTCAGAAAAATGCTTAGCCTCGAACAGTCGCTAAAGTACAAAACTAGCAGGAAAGTGATAATTCGTATGACTTTACATTTTTTTCTGTGTTATACGGTTCCTGAGATATAAGCAATTTACTATTCCAAGTCCCTCATTTTTTCTGTTCCGAGTGTCATGATTTGCATACATTCTTTGTACTCACTGTCTTTCTCTATCACAGCTTTTGAGGAAACCAGCCTGTGCGCTTACTACTGTTAACATTACCATTTCCTCATTATGGGTTCGCATCTGCTTACACTCTTATCAACACAAGCGACGCCTACTCATGTATGCTATCTTTATGTTTTCTATTTATGATTGTGTTTGCATTGTTTTTAAATATTTGTTTTACAGTACTGTTTCTCTGTTTCTGCTTTTACGCCACCATAGCAGACACATGATTTGGCGCTTATGGGCACAATGTTACTATGTGACAAGACATCACGTCATGGGCCCCAGCCCTGCTGCTGCATTACATTCACTATTTCTCATTATCATTCTCAAAAGAAGGAAATTAGAGGCAAAAAACTCCATTTAATGCATCAGTTAGGGTTGTTCCTGATGACAAAAGTGAAATTTGATATTAGGGTTGAAACCCCCTTTGCACCCCTCAGCCCACCCCAACGCTGAATTGGGTGCATGGCATTGAAGTCATCGGTTCAACTCTCACCCCATTCTCCTATTCTCAGCTTCTTTCCACATATGATGGGGTGAGATAGGGCCGACGACTCCCAACGCCGCACCCCGATTCCAGTTGGGGATGGGCTGGAGGGGTGCAAAGGGGGTTTCAACCTTAACATCGAATTTCCTCACTTTTGTCACTGTGGAACAACCCTAACTGATGCATTGAACAGAGTTTTTTGCCTCTAATATATATTATAGAGGCACAGTCATGCCTCTATAGTTAGGATTGCTCACATTTTGCACTTTAATAACTTTGCAGGTGATCAATGGATTTGCTCAAAATTTGGTATGCGCTGTCCTGTGGGGTAGTTCTCCTGGTGTGACAAAGTGTTGTTCCAGTCGGATGTTTTAATTCTGAGATCTGGATAGTGAAGAAAAAAAAAAACACCCTTTTTTACTGTTTTTTCCTCATAGCCTTGCAGCCAGCTGGTGTGGAATTTATACATGATTTTTGTAGGGTAGAAAGAGGTTCGGTAGCAGAACAGACAGTGAAAATGTGGCACAATAATATCAATCTGTTGCAAAGTTATTACATTTTTTAGCTCCCATTATATCCTATAGGACGTTTATGAATGTTCCATTTCCAGGCTAGATGTCTTTTTTCGACAAAGGATTTGACTTCACCAAAAATGATTGAGTCTCACGAGAGCATGCCTTTTTAGAGAGAACAAAAATCCTCTTTTGTGAGAAAAAATTACTTTTTTGTGAGCCGCCATCTTGTTTTCTATTAAAACAAAATTGAAAACCTACAAAAATGAAGTTAAGGAGATATATCAAGGCATGCATCTTGTTCATCAAGACTCTCATACATGGATTCTGAAGTAGTTTTATGGCAAAGCAACACTGGAGGGTGTTTTTTTATGCATTTACAGTGATAGTCACAGACATTGCCAACTATTTCCAGATATTTCGCAAAATTTCTGAAGAGTTTCTCTCTGCTGCCCCGCTGTTTAAATGCAAAAAGCATCAGATATTTCTGGAAATATCGCAGAAAATTCTGGAAATAGCTGGCAGTGTCTGTGGCTACTACAGTATATTCATTTTTCATGACTTGCTAACTTTCTTTCTCGTGAGCTGGCAAAAAAGGAATTGGCTTGTGAAAAAGGAACGGCTCATGAAAAAGGAAGTAAGTGAGTCATGAAAAGGAATCCTTTTTTGCCACTCTCCAGTCACTGTACACACTTTTGGAATCTTTTTTTGCCGACTTCGGGGTGCCCCATCACCATGTCGGTGGTAGAAGACCCCAACCAGTGTGGGACACTGGGGAACCCACTCCTGGTGTCCCAGATAGAAGCCCTCCCACCCCCTGCCAGTGTGGGACCCAGGGGAGCCCACTCCCAGTGTCCCATGATGCCTCCCCACTAGTATGGGACACTGGAGAGCCCATTCCCAGTGTCCCCAGTTATGCTCAACACCCCCAGTACTGTGGGACACTGGGGAGCCCACCCCCAGTGTCCCAAAATATTACTAAGTGTCCCTGAAAAAAAGAAAACAGTCCCTTGATATCTTTTTTCACATCCTGAAAAAAAGAAAACGGTACCTCATCATCGTCCCTCTGCCATCCAGACCCTCCCACTGAGCAATCCACCACACCACACCACACCCCCCCATTGCCCTTTTCTTACTACTGGAGATCATTGACTGTCATATTCTGTGGACTGGGACATGTCTGCACTCTTCAAAGCTGAACCGCGAACTAAAGAATCAAGGTAAGTGCTGTATAATGGCTGTCAATTACATTTTGAACTTATGTTGATATCTCAGCAATTTTTAGGTATTTTGAACCAGATTTTCAGCATGGGCTTTTTGGGACCCCACCTCATGAACACCTGTTGGTGTTTACCTAAATAAAGGATGTTTAATCCTTTAAGTGCCTCCATGGGGCTGAGGCATGTATATATTTCAGTTTTTTTTGCAATGCTCTACAGCGCTCCCATTCCCTCCCTTTGTGTGTTGTCCCACCTTCCTCCCTGTGTTGCTGGTGCCCACATCCCCAATGTGACTGAAGCCCTCCTGCTCCATCCCTTTATGCACTGTCCCACCCTCCACCCTGCATTGCCAGTGCCTTGGCCCCAATTAAACAAAATCCCTCCCATTCCATCCCTCTCTGCACTGTCCCACCCTTCACTGCCCATCCCCAATTAAACAAAAGCCCTCCCGCTCCATCCATCTGCCACTCTTTCACCCTCCACCCTCCATTGCGGGTGCCCACATCCCCAATGTGGCAGAAGCGCACCTGCTCCCTCCCTCTGTGTGCTGTCCCATCCTCCACCCTCCCTTGCAGGTGCCCACATCCCCAATGTGGTAGAAGCCTTCCCTCTCCATCCCTCTGTCAATATCCCCCTCTGCCATCCATTGCTGGTTCCCCCAGCCCATTGTATTAATATATATTTTCTTTGCCAATATTGAGGTGTCTAACCCCTGTAATATTTTGGTAACCCCCCATCTCCAGTACTCACAGACACTGGGGAGCCCACTCCCAATGTCTGGAATGCTAGGTTTTTTAAACACCTATTAAAAAAGAAAAGCATTCCCCGACATCTTTTTTTTCTTTTTTTTTGTTCCTGGAAAGAAGAAAACAGTCCCTCGTCATCTCCCTCCATCCCCCTCCCCATCCTCACCCTCCCTCTGCGCACCCACCTCTGCTTACCTCCCTTACCCCATACTTACCTCTGGAGGTTGGGCACTGTCATGTTCACTGGACTGGGACATGTCTGTACTGTTCAAAGTCGAACCGTAAACTGAGGAATCAAGGTAAGCACTGTATAACGGCTGTCTGTGGTACTTTGAACTTATGCTAATATCTTGGCCACTTTTCAACATTTTTGCACCAACTTTTCAGCATGGGCTTTTGGGGACCCCACCTCATGAACACTGTCACTGTCATCTCGTTAATTTGACCCAAAAGGTGATTTAATAGTCACTGCATGGAATCACCTTTCAGGACCAATTAACAAAATAACAGTGCCAGTGTTTATGAGGTGGGGTTCCAAAAAGCCCATGTTGAAAATTTGGTACAAAGATTCCAAAAAATGACCAGGTTATGAGAGTATGTTGTGCAGTTTCTACATACGCTCTTAACTTCTCCAATTTTTAATATTTTCAGTCTATATTTTCAACATTGCCATTTTTCACACCTCCTCATAAACAGTACAGCTATCATTTTTCACATCTTGCCTGAAATATGTTTTCACACCTGTGGCACAGAATGGCACTGTCACTGTGTGAAATCAACTTTTGGGACAGATTAACAAAATCCAGTGCCAGTGTTCATGAAGGGAGGTCTCATTAAGCCCATGTTGAAAATCTGGTTAAACAATTCCAAAAAATGGCCGTGTTATGAGCATGTGTTGTACAGTTTCTACACACGGTCATAACTACGTCAATTTTTCATATTTTCCTTCCAGATTTTCAACATTATCATTTTTCACATCTCCTCATGAACAGTATATAGCTGTCATTTTTCACATCCTGCCCAAAACATGTTTTCACACCTGTGGCACAGAATGGCCTGGTTGCTGTGCAAACTCAAGTTTTGGGACAGATTAATGAAATGACAGTGCCATTGTTCATGAGATGACATCCCCAAAAGGTCTTGTTGAAAATTGGGTGAAACAATTCCTGAAAATGCCTGAGTTACATGCGTCTGTTGAATTTATTCTATGCATGCGCATAACTTTGCAGGATTGGAGCACAGGCTCCAAAGAACCCTGCACTCCCACAGTAAAATAATTATACTCTTATACTATCTCAAAAAGAAGGGAAATTCATTGCAAGAAACTCCATTAATGCATCAGTTAGTGTTGATAGCACAGTGACAAAAATCTGGTCATTCGGTATTAGGGTTACTGACTCTACCACCCCACTCCCAACCTCCACACACCAACAGGTGTTGGAGTGTGCCTTGGGGTCATCAAGGCTAACTCTCACCCCATTCTCCAGTACTGTACCATGTCAGCTTGGTTACACATGGAATGGGGTGAGAGTTAGGCTGATGACCCAAGGCACACCCCGACACTTGGTGTGTGGAGGGTGGGGGTGGGGAGGTAGGGTCAGTAACCCTAACACCGAATTTCCAGACTTTTGTTGCTGTATTATCAACCCTAACTGATACATTAATGGAGTTTTTGCAATGAATATATATATATATATATATATTCTTTGCAAAAAACTTCATTAATGCATCAGTTAGGGTGGATACCACAGCGACAAAAGCAGGGAAATGAGGCATTAGGGTTTCCAATCCTAATGCTCCACCCCCACTGTTCCCACCCCTACCACCTCACCCCATCCCCCACCCTCCACACACCAACAGGTGTCAGGGTGTGCCATGGGGTGTAAAGGACCAACTCTCACCGCATTCTATGTGTAGACATGCTTATACTCTACAGTATATGGCAATGGAATGCAGTTAGGCCTTATGACCCCATGGCACACCCTGATGCCTAATGTGTGTGGAGGGTGGAGAAAGGGGTGGGGTAGAAGGTGGAAACCCTAGTAAGGAGTTAGGTTGGAACTTAACCCTCATTTCCTGCTTTTGTGCTGTGGTATCCAATTCTAACTGATGCATTAACTAAGTTTTTTTGCAAAGAATTTCCCTTCTTTTTCAGATAGTATAATTGTATCCTCATTTTACTGTGGGAGCGCAGGGTCCTGCAGACCCTGCACTCCCATCCCATGATCCAGATAGTACAACAATGTCCACACTCATGGTGGGGAGCACAGGGTCCCTCCATCGAGATAGTACAACAGTATCCATATGTCACGGTGGGAGCGCAGGGTCCATTGGACCCTGCACTCCCATCTCTCCATCGAGATAGTACAACAGTATTCATATGTTACAGTGGGATCCAGGGTCCTTCACACCCTGTGCTCCCATCCCTCCATCCAGATAGTACAACAGTGTGAAAAATGGGAAACACCAGCAAAGTTACGAGTGTGTGTAGAAACTATGCAACGCACACTCGCAATGTGCTAATTTTTTTGAATGTTTTCACCAAATCCTCAACATCAGCATTACGGGACCTCCCATCATGAACAGTGCAACTGTGATTTTGTTAATTCATCCCAAAAGTTAATTTCGCACAGCAACCATGCCATTCTGTGCCACAGGTGTGAAATCACATTTTGGACAGGATGTGCAAAATGACAGCTGTTCTGTTCATAAGGTGGTGTAAAAAATGGCAATGTTGAAAATCTGGAGTGAAAATATGAAAAATTGGCAAAGTTACAAGCGTGCATAGAAAGTGTGCAATGCATGCCCGTAACACAGTCATTGTTTGGAATATTTTTATCAAATTTTCAACATGGGCTTTATGGGTCATCCCCTAATAGACAGTGACACTGTCATTTTATGTGCAAAATCACATTTTGGACAGGATGTGCAAAATGACAGCTGTTCTGTTCATAAGGTGGTGTAAAAAATTACAATTTTGAAAATCTGGAGTGAAAAAATTAAAAATTGGCAAAGTTATGAGCATGTGTAGAAGCTGTGCAATGCAAATTCATAATGCAGTCATTTTTGGAAATAGTTTCACTAAAATTGCAACATGGGCTTTTTGGGACCCCCCCCACCTCTTGAACAGTTGCACTGTCATTTTGTGAATCAGTCCCAAAAGGTGATTCCACACAGTGACCGTGAAATCACCTTTTGGGACTGAGAAATGAAATGACAGTGACAGTGTTCATGAGGAGGGGTTCCAAGAACCTCATGTTGAAAATTTGGGGCCTAAATTCCTAAAATTGGCCCAGTTATCAACCTAAGTTGAAGACCCCCATTGAGTCCCATTATACAGCACTTACCCAATTCCTCAGTTCGCAGTTCAGCTTTGAAGAGTGCAGACATGTCCCAATCCAGAGAAGATCACAGCTCCAGACCTCCAGAGGGTAAGTATGGGTAAGGGAGGGTGGGGAGATTGGTGCACAGAGGGCAGGTGGGGATGGAAAGGAGGACAGGGGAGATGACGATGGACCATTTTCTTCATTACAGGTAAGAAAAAAATAAAACAGACCTCGAGAGATGGTTTTCTTTATTTACAGGAGAAAAGATTAAAAAAACAGTTTGGGCACACTGGGGTGGGCTCCCAGTGTGCAATTTGAGTTGAGGGGGCATACATGATGCTGACAGGGGGATTGGGGACCCCCGTCAGCAATGAAAGATGGGGGGTAGAGACATCTGACACTGGGAGTGGGAAAAGTGTCAGAAATGAAAAAAATTAAGTTATCTTGGCACACTGGGATGGGCTCCCAGTGTGCCAGAATAGTAGTAATGTGCACACAATGCTGACAGGGATTGGGCACCCCATGTCGAAAGCATTATGTGGCACATTACAGTACTTCAATGCAGGATTCTGCATCGAAATTATTTAAAATTTCGATGCAGTTTTCTGCATCGAAGAAAAGACCTTGGGGGACAGTTTTCTTCTTTTCACAGGTTTTTGTAAATAAATAATGCATTTGGGCACACTGGGGTGGGCTTCCGGTATGCCCAGTACATATTATGTATTGTGCGCATAAAGCGGGTCTTCCTTGACTCTGCAGCCGGCAGCATGAGTTCTAGCTGTGGCTGCAGAAGTCAAGAAAATACAGCTCTTCTCCAAGCTGTTCTCTGTTTAAGCTGGCACACGAGAAAAAAACTTCTTTGGGTCCAGCTTAAAACACTAAAACACTGAAAAAACATCAGAAAACACCTAAGAGGTTCTCTTTAGCTGTTTTCTGATTTTTTTTTAATTTTATGTTTAAAACCTTTGGTACTTCAATATACTTGCTAAGCAGCAAAACAAGATGGCGGCTGCAACACAGCTCAGTTGATCGCAGGACTGTGAACTGTGTGAAAAAATACCAGCATTCTTTGCGAAAAGAAGCTGATATTTTTGCACAGTAGTCCTATTGTTTGAAAAGAAGCTGCTGTATGTTTCATACCTGACATATACATTTTCCCATAGGAAACAATGGGAAAATTAAAAATACCATAACTTTTGAATGGATTACTGTTGTTTCATCAGATCTGCAAAAGGCACATTTGTGACCCAAAGGCTTTATATGCTGAAAATTTCAGACCAGGTGAGCAAAAAATGTTTAAAAAACCTGATTTTTCTGTTTTTTGACACTTTATATCTCAGAAACCATTTGATGGATTTAACAGATTCCCATGAAATGTGGCAGGTCAAGAGACTTACTGCTATATATATATATATATATATATATATACATATATATACACACCACACACACATATACACTTATGGTGGGATGGGAGCGCAGGGTTCAAAGGACCCTATGCTCCCACAGTACAATACGAATACTGTTACACTATCTTAAAGAGTAAGGAAATAAATTGCAAAAAACTTCATTAATGCTCTAGTTAGGGTCAAAGTAAAATGACAAATGTTGGGAAATGAGGCATTAGGGTTTTTCTAACACCCCACACTCCCAAACCAGGCAGGAGAGCAGGTGTTGGGTGTGCCTTGGCCTTCTCAAGCTTAACACTCACCCCATTATCATAAAGTCTACACATCTGACCTTATTTGCAGATGGAATGGGGTGAGGGTTAGGCTTGAGAAGGCTGAGGCACACCTCCCACCTGCTCTCCTGCCTGGTTTGGGAGGGTGGGTTGCTAGGGAAACCCTAACTCCTCATTTCCCAACTTTTGTCACTTTGACCCTAACTGGAGCATTAACAACATTTTTTGCAACTTATATATATTAAATACAGTTGGAGCAAGTAAACAACCCTGTCTTACTCCCATATTCATATCTATTCTGTCAGTTAAGTCTACAAATGTGATGCATTTCATTTTTATCCATGTACTGTATGAAGTTGTCTTATCAATACTAGAAGGTCATAATCTATCCCAAACTCCTTCATTTTGCTCCATAATGTGTTCTCTTATTGTAATAGAGTCAAAGGCTGCAGAAAAATCAACAAATGCTATAAAGAGATTCTGTTTTTGACATTACAATACTTTTCTATCAAATGAGCTAATATAAACATTTGAGTAGTGGTTCCTGTTTTTTTTCTAAATCCCGCCTGTAAAGGTAAAAGTATTTTCTGTTCATCAATCCACTCTAAGAGTCTTTTCAACAAAATTCTTGCATATATCTTTGCCATATTATCTATCAAACTAATTGGACAGTAATTTGCTGGGCTTCCTCTGTCCCCTTTTTTACGACTGTGGGCGGAGCCTAGAAACATAGAAACATAGACTTTGATGGCAGATAAGGACCACTTGGCCCACCTAGTCTGCCCATTTCCCTACCTAAAGGATAAGCTGCAGATCCTATTTAACCAACAGCCTATTTCTTCCTACCTCCCACAAAAATTTCCTTATGTCTGTCCCATGCATTCTTGAATTCTCCCACAGTTTTAGACCCCACAACCTCCTCAGAAAGGCTGTTCCATGCGTCCACCACCCTCTCTGTGAAAAAATACTTTCTCACATTGCCCCTGAGCCATCCCCCCTCTATCTTCAAATTGTGTCCCCTTGTTCTTGCACATCTCTTTTTCTGGAAGATGCTACCCTCTTGGACTTTGTTGATTCCACTGAGGTACTTAAATGTTTCTATCATGTCCCCCCTCTCCCTTCTTTCCTCAAGGGTATACATATTAAGCGCCTTTAGTCTCTCCTCATATGGCTTCACTTGCAGACCCTGCACCATTTTAGTTGCCGTCCTCTGTACTGCCTCCATCCTGTCTATGTCCTTGCGGAGATGGGGTCTCCAGAACTGGATGCAGTACTCCAGATGGGGTCTCACCAACTGTACAGGGGGATAACAACTTCCTGTTTTCTGCTGGTGATACCTCTCCCTATACATCCCAGTATCCCCCCAGCCCTCTCTACCGCCTTCTCGCATTGTTTGCCAACCTTAAGGTCATCTGATATGATTACCCCTAGGTCTCTTTCCATTTTTGTTGTTGTTACTGCCTACAGGAGTATTGCATGTACAAAAGGAGTGATGTCATGTTTTTTGTCTGTGGAACTGACTGAAGGTGTAAATAGTCTCCTCCGTCTTACCCTCCTCCAAGAAATGTTTTCCACCCTCAAATAAATACGCTTTCATGTTAGTCAATGGTTGCAGGGTACTACTTTCTTTCTTAAATGGGTGGTACAAGAACTGGAACCTGAGTAATGGGAGGCAGCATTGTTCTTTTTTGAGAAGTAAGGTCCACCCCATCTCCACCCAAGAAGCTCCAAAAGGTCCATCCCACCTTTTTTTTCATGTGGGAGGGGCAGGAGGTGGCTCTATCATACTGAAAGAAGACTCGCTAGAGTTTGAGGTGTGGACCAAAGAACAACACATCTGTGGAATCCCTGCATTTTGTTAAGGACTAAGATAACAGAAGATACTTAAACTGCCTTCAAACTGACTTAAAAAACCCTTGGAACAAATGATTATCAGAGTCACCTGGTGTCTCAAAAGGAAACACTAAGAAATGTCTGAAACTACAGCTTAAGGATTCAAATTCAAGGAAACCCTTGGAACAAATGATTATCAGACTCGCCTGATGTCTCAAAAGGAAACACTAAGAAATGTCTGAAACTACAGCTTAAGGATTCAACTTCAAGGAAAATAGACAACTTTCAGGTATTTCTTAAACATTTATATACTAAAATGGGTACAGTACTTGGTAAACACAGTCTGTGATGAAGTGTATTTTTCTTTTTAAGTTTGAGAAGTGGAGTTGACTTGCATATGTTAAAAATACCCGCTGCAATTAGCAACTACTGTAGTTGTAGAAACAAAATGCTGTTTTTTTTTTCCTATTTACTTTTTTACCTGGCTCAGTTTATATCAGTGAAGAGCTGCCATCCAACTGGACAAGCTATTTATCACTCATTTTTCATTTAAAATAACATAAATGTGGTTTCACATTTTTATCATGAGGGAAGCAAGATAAACCTGCATGGTTAACAAATACATTCATTGACACCTGTGAATGAATAGGGTGGTTTTTATTAACATTCCTTTTGAGTTAATTACTACTTGGAACCTGTTATTCCAGTTTTTACGACTGTGCTCCTGGAACTTTCTGCATGACAAGTTCCCTTAGGCACCTCACAGCACCCAAATTATCTGGTTTGGGGGGCTGCCACAAACAGAATGGGATTTCACAGATGAGGGAACTCACAGCAGCAGAAAAAAGAAGCATGTTGCAGGGTTTTAAATAATTGATTAGCAGTTTTTTCTTGGGACAATACTAACTGTACAGAAAGTATTTAGATAGATTTTCTAGAAGTGCTGTGTTTGCTAAACACAGTGACGCAAGAGCTATTAACTTTCACAAAATTTTAGCACTTTTATGAGCAAAACGCTAATCAATTTTTAGAGTTAAATAAAACCCTTTACCTGATGCCCATTTTTAGGCTTTATATAGTAATATTTTCCTTCAAGAGAACAGCTTGTAATGAAAAGTATCGAATTTACATTGGCATTTGGGCATATGGACTTTTATATTATATAAATTTTGTGTGTGAACTGTATGTCAGTCTCTAAAAAAGCAAAAACACAACAAATGTCTTAAAAAACTTGTCTCAACATTGTGTTTATCTTCTACCTTGTCACAACATACAGCTGTCTTAGCAGTGTTTTCAGTTATGGTACAGTACCTTCAAGTATTTGATGGCCTGGTTCTGTTGAGTTGATTGCTATAACAGTGCATAGAATAAAATACAAAACATATAGGTAACTGTAATACAGAAGGTGGCATTATTTTTAATTATACAATGACAAGGAAAAATGTAAGAAGCTGATTGGCTGCTGACCCATTGAAACAGTGATGTTATTACACAACAACATCACTGTAGCTTTGGATTTGAATCATTCCTTGCATTTTCTCTTAAGAAATATTTTTCCACACTAACAAAAACATCCTTTAAAATGCATTTTATATTCTGTATATAAAAACAAGCCATTGTATAACTGCAATAAGGCACTCCAGGGTGTGTGTTATCTTGTAATAATGTCACTCCTGGGGTGGTGGAAGCACTCGGTTTCTCCTCATGCTTCAACCCAACCCAGGAGTGATATTATTACATGATAACACACACCCTGTCATGCCTTATTGCTTAAATATGCCCTTTCTCAATGTACTGTACTTTGATTCAGTTAGTGTATATGCAACAGCCTTCATGTGAACACTCTGGGCTTCTCTTATACTCCTGATGTCTATTTGCTTTAGCTATTGTATATTGTTTGAACTGCTTTGGTCTTCTTGATGTGGTGCCTGTGTGCCCAAACTATGTAATCTATTTATCTACTGCTACCCATGTATCTCCAGTGAATGATTGTTATAACCGTCTGTTCTCTGAGTCATTGTTTTTTGACTTGTTAACTGTGCTGTCTTTATATTAGTTTCAATGAGGTGCCTTTGCAAATGAGTCTCTGACTCAAAGATTTGTAAATCTGATATTTTTTAAATAAATAAATAAATAACTGTTTATGTTTAAGCCCATGAAACACCCTTATCTAGTTAATGCGTTCACAGTCGTAGTGACTATGTAACTGCCTCTCCATGTAAGAGGTGTAAAATCATACATAGTCTTATTGAAAATATTTCTTAAAATTTCAGACCACCATTCCACATCCAGCCTTTAGATATCAACTGGAATATCATCAGGTGCTGGTGATTTGTTCTTTTTAAAGCTAAATATGGAGATCATGGACTCTTGAATGGTCATCCATTTGAAGTGTTCATTAATTTCTAGGTTTCAAGTATTAGTTAAGTACTGTTTTTTTTTAAGAAAATGTTTCTATAATAGTTTATCCAATCATTTGGTGGAATAAAAGAGTCTTGGTGATTTTTATAGTGATTAGTACCCATCGCTAGAAGTCTTCAAACATTTCTATTATGTTTATTTTCCATTGCCTTAATCATTTTTTTTCAGGGTTCTTTCTGATGTAATGATTTTTGTGTACTCACATGTTTTTTATATTGTTTTCTAAGTCTGTTTAAATGTTGTATGTAATATATGTATATTATGTGTTATGTGAAATTGTACTGTATTTTGCATGTTTTATACTATTTTGCCACAATTGTAGTGGCTCGGGTCATTCCTGAAAAGGGACCTTTGGCTCAGTGTGCTTACCTGGTTAACACAGCAAAAATAAAATAAATAAATAGATTTGTTTTAGCTGGATTTTTTTTGTATATCTGGTCCATTTTGCCAATTTCTTTTTTCTTTGTCTACATGTTCTATAGAACCAATTTTCATATTTGACTTGAGATACATTTATTTTCTTATATTTTTCTTTAATAGGTTTATAAGAATTTATAATGCATTAATAAATTACTTCTGGGTCAAATTCTTTTTCCAGTTTTTTATGTATTTTTTGTTTGTATTTATTCATTATTTGAAATGCTTTACTTTCAGGAATTCTATCTCATTTAATGTTGGTGTTGTTTATTATGTCTAGTGATTCTTCCATACCTTTTACTATCATTCCCATTGGTTTTCTAAATATAAGAATCGGAAGGTGGTCACTTTCTGCTCTAGTGCTGATTTATTTTCAAGCCTATATATTTGTAGTAATCATAGGGGGAGGCAATTACGTAGTCAACATGAGAAGTGCATCTATAATTTATGCAGCTGGGTCTTCCCTCCTTATCTAATGGGAATCTACCATTGTATATAATCAAATTTAGGAATTCTAATACTGTTTTCATATGCTCTGAATTATCAATATTTTTCTTGTCCAGTGATTCCTTATTTCTTATATTCAACATCTCTAACATGGTTTGAGTATCCATATTATTCTGGATTTTTGTGTCACCATATCTAATATTTAAATCCCCTACCAAAAATAATTCAGCATCTTTATATTGTTTTTGTAGTAAATGTATATCCTGCATAATTATGCTGAAAAGATCTTTATCATATATAGGTGATTTTTTTGGTGGGTTGTATATGTTAATAAAATTATTGTATCTTTTCAAATTTTTAATTCTATAACTATATAACTTTAGATTGCTTTTGAGTTTCTTCACTTCTAAATAATCAGTGATCTTAATATAAGTAATTAATCCACCACAACATCTACCCATTTTTCCTATCTTTTGTGTCTGAGTGTGGAATAACTGATACCCATTTATACTTATTATATCAATTTATTCACCACTGTGCCATGTTTCCTGTAAATTGACTATATCTGCCTCCGTAATGAAATTAATATAATCATAATCAGAAAGCTTTGAGGAATGTCCAGCAATTTTCCACAATATTCCAATATTTTGCTTGTTCTCACCTAGAAAGGCAACTGCACTGCTGTCCAATGCTTATAATCATTTTGAAACTAATGTCTTTCCAGGTGAGAAGCTGAAAAAATCCCCCACATCAGGTGGTCAGTTATTCTTCTCTGCTAGCAGCTGATATTGATTGCTGACTTCCACATTATATACCTCTTCCAATTTTCCCTTATTCTTTTCCTTTTGGATTGGAGCTTGTCCTTCTCTTTTTGTTCATCCTGCTGATTAAAATCAAGAATTAATATTCATAGATTAACCAATTTTTGTCCAGCAGCTAGAATATTTTCCACTAGGACTTTATTGGATAGGGTCAAATTGATCTGTTCCCACTGAGTCCAACTTTTAAACATGTTTGCACATCCACATTGTGTTCTTCATAGAATTCTAAACTTAAATTTCCAAATAAATGTGATATCATGGCTTTGAGCTTTATTTTGCTTTCAAAACCAATATATGAAATAACAAAAATGGAAAGAACTATCAACTAGTACAACTTGTTGATATCCACTCACAAATACTAGTTCCTGCAAATCTGAGTAATTGATCAGTTCCTTAACCAACTCAATTTTAGTCTTCATCTCCAGCTTTCCTTTATTCAATATTGTTTTTCAGATGGTCAGGATAATCCATTTTTAAAGTATACTCATAAATAAATAGCATTCTGCCAAACATAGTGTGCCACTCTTGCATACTTAAAGAAAATCAGTATATTGTCATTTGATGTCAAATCATCACTTCTAATATATCATAGATATCTCCTTGCACAATTTCAAATCCTAGCAGTTTCTTACAAATCATATACCCCAAAGATCTTAGAACTTCTTGATTTGCATAGTTTTTCTTCTCTACCCCCCAAAGTTATTACTGCTTGAGTATCCTCCAGAGAACTAGATTCCAACTCTTCTACAGGAGGCTGGTAGTATGTCTAATGGGATAGTCTAAGTTCCCACTGTTACTCTGTTTTTTGTTTTCAATATATTTGATTCATCTTCTGTTTCAGAAGAGCATTGATGTTTTCCTATCTCGTTGTAAGGTAAATTTATATCTATCTTCATGTTTTTTGTTTTGTTTTTCTTTTTCTTATTTTGTTTCTTTTTTTTTCCCCATTCCTTGGACTATTCCTTCTGAGATATCTAAGCTCATAAACTCTAACCTATGTTCTTCTTCTTTATGATTAACTTGGTCTGTTTCATTTTGTATTATAGAAAGTGAGATCTCTTTCTTACATTCTTGTTTTTTTCTCTGAAAATCAAGAAGTTCCTTGTCACAGAGTGGCTCTGTGAGGTTTGAAATTCCAAGGTTAGAAATATGGGGCTAGAGAATAGTTTTTCCTTTTCCTAGCACATATGGGAGTTCCCCAGAGAGGAGGCAGTATAGTGCAGTGGTCTGGAGCTCTGAGCTGCAAATCTGGTGATATCCAGCAGACCAGACCTGGGTTTGGGTCCCGCAGCTTCCGCTTGCATACTGTGTGACCCTGAGTGGGTCACTTGACCTCCTTGTGCTCCCAGGTCGCTCCTGTAGAAGAGCTTTCAGCTTAGTGTGCTATACCTGGTTAAACAATAACTTCATTGTCCTGATTATACTGAGTGTGGATAAGAGAAAAGGGAGATTCCCCCCCCGTAGCAAAAAGCAGTAGTGCTTTCCTACTACATTTAGAGTTATGGTAGAGACTTAGGTGGGAAATTATGTTTGGGGACTAAATGGTTGTAAAAGCTGTTTTCAGGCTAGGTGGGTGTTTTAGCAGCTGTTAGTACTTTGGTTCTGGGCTGCTTTAACAGAGTACATTGCGACTATGCGCATGGCTGTGAAGACATTTAGCCTTCTAATACTGTTTAAATGGAATGACTTTATTCTAAAATTATTAGGGACAGCTCTGAATATCCTCCGGAGTGGAGGTTGCTTAATTTTGAGTAGTTCTGAGATTTTCTTAGAGCGAGGGAGTTACGGCGTTTTGGGCATTTTGGAGCCCTGAAATCTAATTACTTGCGGTTGCAGCTCACTATTAAGTGAAGGCTGGCCACAAGTGGTATTTGTGGTCATTATTAGGGGAAATGGGTGATTTTGTTACCCTGAGTTAGTGCAATTAGTAATTGCACTGTTGTGAGGACATATATCATTAGCGCTTTAAAAACCTTTAAGCTTAGACATTTAAAATAAGGAGATTTATTTCTGCTTACCTATTGAAGATGAATTCCCTTTGTTTTGTTTTGGCTTTGAAACCTGGGGTTTTCGGGTGTTTGTGGAGCTTTGGAGTTGTGCTTTCAACTGCCAGCGTCCTTGTTTGTTCTAGGAGCCAGCTGGCCATGCACGCCTTTCTTAAGTATTGTTAGGAAGGGTGGTGCTTTCTTGTCTTGAAAAAGGAGTTTAAAATGTTGGAACAGAAATAACTTATCTCTGAGTGAGGGAATAAGTTACTAATGAGTTTAAAATACATAAGCTTGTGGGAATAAAATAAAGGATTAGAGTATAAGATAAAGTAATTAAAAGTTGTAAGTGAAGGTGGAGTTTGAAGGTCACCTGACTCTAGTTGGATATAAAAGGGTGAACCTTTGACTCAGTAGTGAAGATTGTCAGCACAGATGGCTAGAGGTGAGATTCGTCAGAGAGGTGTAAACAGGTGGAGACTTAAATCCTGTTGTGGTGAGCCTAGAGGTGTGCTCTAGATGCTGCTGAAAAGTGCTCTATGAAGTTATTTGAAAAACTGTTTTGATTCATGTTCCGAATGGAAGATTTAAAACTGCCAGAATATCCTGTGTGAGGTTTATGCTTTTATATTGTCTCACCTAAAGACTTCTAAAGAATGAGATGATGCCAGATGCTCTAATGTTTGCTATCGAAATTGAAGTGAAAAATGAGAAAAATACTGTGCCATTCTGATGTTATCCTGATATGAGTGATGTTTGAAAGAAGAATCAATTAAAATTGAAGAAAATTGCAAGAACTGGTGAGACATTTTTTCTGTGACTGCCCGCATAAACCTGCGCCCCACCACATTCCTCCAAATGTGTCCCATTAATTGCCACATCCTCCCTTAGAGGCAATTTCATTTTTCAGTATAACTAGTTGTTCCAATATAGCCACACTTAATACATGTGGAGTCTTTTGTTTTTCAACTTTCTTTTCTCCGGTCATGGTCCCAGGAACCTCTCTCAGGCATCCAAGCTTGCTCCTGCCCTGCCTGAAGTCCCCTCCAGCTATACCTTCCTGTCTCTGCCCCACCTACAGCTGGCACCCCCAGCTTAACCCCTCTGGGGTGGGGCCACCACTCCTACCTTGGGTGCTCTCACATACACATAGACCAGCTGCAGACATGGGCCTCGGGCGGAGGATCTGCGAAGGTCAGCAGAGTCAGACCCAGTGGTGGGCATGGGGATTGGTGCTGTCGCCTACCCCTGGAACCTGGTGTTTCCATTTTCTCCCTGCTTCCTCCTTCTCCCTTGCGTGGGCACCCCCGACATCATGCACACGGCAACCCTGCTGACGTCAGCCATGCTGTGTGCTGTCTAGGCACTGCAGTGCCCCCGATCTGCACTGGACAAACCCCAGCCTGCCCCCCAGTAGAGGAGAGCCATCCATCGGATGCTCAATCCTCTCACTCCCCTGCCAACCCCCATCAACCTGGGCTCATTCCCGAACCCGGGTCACTGACGTGGCGTGAGGTGTGGCATCCAGCACCTCAACCCTCAGTGCCACTGGGTCAGCTCTACATGTGGATTATTTGGCACTTAAACCAGATTTTCATCCAGAAATGGAGAGTACATAATTTGTCTCTCAATCCTGTTTTTATGGTTGTTCCTTTTATCTGCTATCTCCCTTAAAAGGTAATGGTCTCTTGTAAAGTCTGCCATTATCTCAGTGAGTTCTCTTCCACTTTGATAGCTGTGTCTTTCATTAGTCTCTGATCTTTCTTGCAATTTACTTTTCTCCAGTGTGGCCATTGGTAGACTCTGGTAGCTATCACATAATAGCTCTTGCCCCAGTTCACTGTATATTTTTTTTTACTTCATGTGGCATTGCATCTTCCTTTCCTAGAGCATCCTGAGATGTCACAATGTTAGTATTTTCCAACTGACTCTTAATTATCAGGATTGGAGATCTTTTAAGGGAGTTATTAAAGATGTGTTTAGAATAGTTATTTTGTTATACTTTTGATCATTTATTAATTCTTCACTTAAATCCATTAAGGGGTTGAAGTTACCCTGTTTATTTGGGTTTTAGGAAAAATCCTTTTTATTTATTTTTTTTATTTTTATTTTAGTCTTTGGTAACTGGGTAAGGCCCACTAGGCACAAGTGCCTGTTTTCAGGGGTGACCTGGGAGCACTGGGCGGTTAAGTGACTTGCTCAGAGTCACAAAGTATGCAAGTGGAGGTTGTAAGAATCAAACACAGGTCTGGTCTGCTGGATGTATCAAGCTTGTTCACATCTCATTCCTCTAACCTCTAGGTTATACTGTCTGACTGGTAATTAATGATTGACCTCCCTCAGTCCTTTTGGGGCTTTTATTTTTAATTTTTAATTTTCCCATTGCTATTCTTTTTTGTTGCAATATTTTTTTTTATTCATGCCATTTTGTTTATTGGCTTTATTTTTCCTTTAATGCTTTTTACTCTGCTTTTCATTAAATTGTTCCCAGTCTGCATCTAGCTTTCTTTCTGCTTCTGCTTTATTTAAGAGGGCTTGCTCATCTACTCATTTTTTACTCATTCTCCTCATTTTATTAATTGTCATATTGGAGTTAGCTCAACACTATTGCACTTTAATCCAAAATGTTCAAAAGCAATCCTACCATATAATTACACTTTAGTTTTAGTCTTTTACTCTATTGCACAGAAATAAGAGTATTACACTTTGGTTTAACACTATTGCACTATATGCACTTTGGTTTAGCACTATTACACTTTAGTGCAGCGCTATTGCACTTTAACTGAAGAACACTCAAAATGATCCCAATTATATAATTATATATTGGGCCTTGCTCTATTGCACAGAAGTAGTACCTGTCCACTTTAGTTCAATCTCTATTGCAGATTAGTTAAAATATGCTCAGAGCACTTCTTAGTATATAATTTCCCCCAAAATGCTAATAATTTATGACACCAGAATCAATAAAGTTCTTAATAAATTCTTAACACTTATAAAGTGTAATAGAGCTGACTGTGGAAGGGGCTTCTAATAGCAACTAGTTGCACCAAAATAAACAAATCACTTAAATAAAATAAATAGATCAGCTCTTAAAATGACAGGAAATGTGATCAAGCCAAAAGTCACCTCAGCAGTCATTGATTTTCCTACAATTCTAGCTGTACCTAAAATTAAATGTGTACAGATATGTAGATTGTTGTTGTGTCAAATATGTAAATTGTTAAGGTATCACAGTGCAATGGCTTTGCAATAGTTTCTATAAATCTTTTAAGTTTTGATTACTCTGGCATAAATAATTAAGATTTTCACAAATACTCTATAATAAATATTTTAACTACTTTGAATATGAAAAAACAGGCTGAATAAATAGAGCTTCTGAATGCTTATCACCAAATCTTTAACAAAGCTTCAAGACCAGCCAAGCTGTATAATATGCCCTTATTTCCACTTTGTCTTGAGCCAGATTTCAACTGTCTGCTTCCCAGGTGATTCTGGTCAGTTCAGAAAGTTTGCAGAGTTTTAGAATCTTGATAGGCAATAAAAGGCAAAGTTCAGAAGTAGATGCACTTTACCAGCAAAATTCCAAAAAAGAGGCACTATAATAAAAATAAAAAAAAATAAAATACAATTTTCTACTTCATGTATTCTGTCTTATGAAATAATTAAAATAGTCCAGTAATTAAGACCTGAACTGGGGAAGTGCTTGAAGGAGTGAATTCCTTCAAATATCTTGGTGTAACTCTTGACAAACACCTGACTTTTGAAACACATACTGACAATGTGATAACAGCCACTCATCAGAAACTAGGCCTATTATACTGTATAACCCCCTACCTTGCACCACAGTCCAGGAGAACTATTGCATCTACTACACTACTTCCAGGTCTTCTTCACAGAGCTCCACTAATTCATGGAGTTAAGCTCCCAGTCCTAAATAAACTTAAGCAGCAGCTGCCCAAGCATGAACCCACCACTGTGCCATGCTTAATACACTAGGTTGGCTGTCCTTTGAAGTCAAACTGGACCTTACTCTGTCCCATATTCAAACTTATCCACCTTCCATCACTGCTCAGCCTCTGTAACATAATCATACAGAAACATTTCACCAGATCCCTCCATTCCTCTCTATATCCAATGTTAAGTCTTCCAAAGACTCGCATAGCTATTGGCAGAAGATCCTTTTCTTTTACAGCTCCACGCAAATGGAACAGCCTCCCAGCTGGCTTACTCTCCTGCACATCTCTTCCTCAGTTTAAAAAACTCTACAAACAAATGCTCTTTCACTCTCCTATGTGTACCTGTAAATTACCTCTCCTTTCATCCTCATAGCGATTTCCTCAGATCTTTCACCTACCCGCACCCCCCACCTTTCACCTCCCTTTCCCCAGCCCAGCCTAGCAGCAGTTATCCCTAACATTTGTCAACTACCTCTCCTACATGATCCTCTTCATAGCCATGGCATTCTATGCTAATCTGCATAGGTAGCTCAACTTTGAAGCATATGTTTTGATCGAATCACTCTGCCTGTATTTTGAACTATATCTAATTGCTATCAAATATCAAGAATTTCTTGAATGTTCCATTGTTTCTGCAAGCTATAACAAACAATGCCTTAATACAAATGTCAGTAAATTGTCTACTTAATTGTAAATAGTTCTACCACTGTAATACTATGTACTGATCTACTACGTATGGAAAACTTGTAATTCCCTGGGTTGCCTCTAAAAAAGGGACAACTATGTCTCAGTGGGCCTACCCGGCTATCAAAATTCAAATAAATAAATTTCAGTCATTTGTCCTTTTATAACCTTTTTTAAAAATGTAAAACTAAAAACTGCTATGCGCATGTAGCCAAAGAAGACTGGATCTCGCTATTGAATAAATAGATATGCTTGGCTAATTCCCCAACTCAGTGGTTCTCAGATGATCTCAGAATCGGTCACTTGTCCATCAAATTCCTATTTAAATGTAGGCACAAGCCTCATATAGTAAAGACCAAGCTTTTAAAGCCCTTTTAATCCCTTAATGAACAGTACTAAGTGCTGAACTTTTCATTGATTAGAATTGGAGACAACAGCGTAACACCATCTCACCCAGTCTGCTATGATACCGTCAGAAGCTTGCCAAACTTATCCTCCCCTATTTAATACCCTTGATGGTGCTGTACTTAAAGATGTCTCCTTCTTTAAGTACCTTGGGGTCTGCCTTGACTGGCATCTTGATTTCTCTGTGCACTTTGATGCAATTCACCGTAAGCTTCATCCTAACCTTGGTGCTTTGTACAGGAACAAAGTGTGTATTCCACCACCTGCCCGCTGAGAAATTGTACTAAAAATGATCCTTCCAATCTTTGACTATAGTCACTTAGTGCACTATAGTGCCCCTAAAACCTCCCTTGCCAGTTTGGACCCTCTTTTCATTCTTTCTGCCACTTTGCTCTAGATTGCCCTTCTCGTACTCACCACAGCTCTCTTTACTCAGCTCTTTCTTTCCCTTCTCTTGATGCTAAGTGCCTTTCCCATTGTGTCTCTTTTTTTGTCCAAACTTTGGTTTGGCTTACTAACATACTAATTGTCAGCAGATTAGGCCTTACAGTCTATCGAGTCTGCTCGAACCTCAGATCCCTAGTTGGGTAGCGAGGCCCTCTCTCCCCTTGTATTCCAGAAACCCTTTTCATCCATCCCCACCCCCCCGGGCCATGCCATCATCAGGATACATCCACTTTCTGTGTCTGTCCCACCCTCTCTTGAAGCCCTCCACTGTGGATCTCTGAACCAGCTCTCCAGGCAGCACGTTCCAAGGATCTAGCACCCTCTCAGTGAAAAACCTCCTCCTCTTCCCCCCCTCACCCTTCCACCTTCCAACTTCAAACCATGCCCTCTGGTGATACCTCCCTGCTTTAGTCTAAAGATCCCCTCTGTGTTTACCCTATTTATTCCCTTGAGGTGCTTGAAGACCTCAATCATGTCCCCCCTGTCTCTCCCCTCCTCCAGTGAAAACAGGCAGAGCTCCTCAAGTCTGTCCTCATACATCAAATCCCTAGTCCTGATATCATCTTAGTTGCCCTCCTCTGTACCCTCTCCAGGAGCTGTATGTCCCTCTTCAAGTGTGGTCTCCAATACTGTACACAGTACTCAAGGTGTGGTCTAACCAGTCCATTGTACAGCGGCAGAATCACTTCCCTGCTCCTAAAGGTGATCACCCTTATGATGCATCCCAACATCCTGTTTGCTTTGCTAGCTGCTCTCCTGCACTGCTCAGAGTTATTCATACATGCATCCACTATGATGACCCCTAGGTCTTTTTCCCCTGTTGAGGCCTCCACCGCCTCCCCTCCCAGGGTGTATCTGTGTTTAGGGTTTCCCCACCCAAGATGTAACACCTTGCACTTGGTGATATTGAAATTTAATTTCCATGTGTGAGCCCACCTTTCCAGGGTGTCCAAGTCCCCTTGCAGGGCCAACCTCACCTCTTCCCTCTCAACTACTGCTCCCATCTTGGAATTGTCAGTGAAGAGACTCATTTCACACCCTATACCCTCCCAGATGTCCGATATGTATGCATTATACAGGATCGGACCCAGGACCGAGCCCTGTGGTACCCCACTACCGACCTCTCTAGGGTTCAAGAGCTCCCCACTGACCACTACTCTCTGAGTGCATCCAGCTAGCCAGTTTTCAACCCATCTGACCATCAAAGGGCCGACTCCCAACCCTGTCAGTTTCTCCACCAGACCATTGTGGGAGACAGAGTCAAATACCTTGCTGAAGTCCAAGAATAATATATCCACAGGCTTTTCCCTGTCCAGTTCTGATGTTACCCATTCGTTGAACTCCACAAGATTGGTTTGACACGATCTACCTGGCACAAACCCATGTTGCTGACTATCCAGACCTCCCACCTCCTCCTCCAAGTACACCCCCAATCGTTCCTTTAGTATACTCTCCATTAATTTTCCCACCACTGAGGTCAAACTGATGGGTCTATAGTTACCTGGTACTTCCCTTGACCCCACTTTATGGATTGGCACTACATGTGCCTCTCGACAATCCCTAGGTACCCTCTCTGTCTCAGGTGACCTGTTGAAGAGCCTCTGCCAGGGGTGCAGCCAGTATGTCCGCCAATTCCCATAGTACTCTCAGATGAATGCCATCAGGCCCAGGAGAATTATCTTTCTTTAGGGTCTTAAGGACTAACCACACCCTTTTGGTGGAGATAGCATCATCCATCCCCTCCACCTTACTGGCCTTTTTATCCTTATCCTGATGTGACACTCCTGGGGTACCTCTCCCTCCCTCTTGCTCCATTTCTGTTGCTCCCCTGATCCCACTCACTACTGCTTCTATCCCCATCGTGCCTTGCTTTGCAGATATCCCATCCCCCTCCCTAGTGAACACAGAGGTGAAGTACTCATTTAATACCTCTGCCTGGTCCCTCGCCTCTTCCACCCACCCTCCTTCTGATCTCAATCTGCCAAGATGGCCCTTAGTTTTTCTCCGCTCCCCAATGTACCGGAAGAACCCCTTTTCCCCTCCCCATATCCCCTGTGCCAGCTGCTGCTCTTTACTGGACTTTGCCCCCCACACCATCCAGGTGGCTTTTCTAGATGCAAGATGGCACATTTCCTTTTCCCTATCCCCTATCATTGTTTTATATTTTTTGTAGGCAGCCTTCTTTTCTCTGACTGCTACCTGAACCTTACTGGACCACCAGCATGGTTTATGTGACCTTGCTCCCTTACGCTTCACCTTAGTACAGGTCCTGACTGCCTCATGAAGTCCCCATTTTATGACCTCCCATTTCTTTTCCACATTTGTCATTGTTGTAATCCCCTTCAAGCGATCCTTGAGAATATTTCCCATGCCCACAAAGTCTGCCCACCTGAAGTCCACTGCCAGTGTCCTAGATCTCTCCCCCTCCCCCATGCTTATTTGAAACCAGACAGTATTGTGGTCACTCCCAGTCGAAGGATCCTCTACAACCAGGTCCCTTACCAGATCCCCTTCCTCCAGAACCACATCCAGGACATGCCCCTCCCTTGTGGGCTCCATCATGTGCTGTGTTAAGAACACATCCTGGAAGCCATCCAGCAGCCTCTACTCCTTGGCCACCTTAGAGGACATGTTTTCCCAGTTTGTACCTGGCATATTAAGGTCCCCCATCAACACCACTCCCTCCCCTTTTGGTCCACACTGGGCAATGATATAGTCCAGCAACCCATCCTCCAGAACATCACCCATCCCGGGGGGCGTATATACTACACCCAGCTTGACCTTACCTCCTGCCGGGGTTCGTAAGGTGACCCATAAGACCTCCACGTTTCCCTCTGCTTCTTCTACCCTAGCAATTTCTATGTCATCTCTAATGAACATAGCCACTCCACCCCCTCTGCCCTCCTTTCTATCCTTCCTCAGCATAGTGTACCCCCACATGTTTAGGTCCCAGTCATGGCCTGGAATTCTGGCAAGTTGTTTCCTAAGCTCCTGGCATTTACTAACACCACCCCCAACCCTTATTCCTGATCCCCTTTGTTGAACCCCACCCTGGTTCCTTATACTTCCATCCTCCCTCTGCTCCTCCTGAAACTGCCTCCCCCAGTCCCCCTCTTGAGTTTGAAGGCTACTCCCCTCATCTGGAGAAATGGGCTTCTGGTCAGCCTAACCCTTATCACTCCCCCCCTTACAAGTTTAAACCCCACCTTTCTTGAATGTAGTCAGCCACCCCCTGTTTAAGGACTTCCTTCCCTAACTGGGCAAGATGAAGCCTGTCCTTGGCATACATTCCCTTATCCTCCCAAACTCCTTTCCAGTTCCCTAACACCCATGACCCACTTTCTTCACCCCACTTCCTAAGCCAGTCATTAACCTCTGTGATCTTCATTTATTTCTCCACTGAGGCCTTTGGTACCAGCAATATCTCTGAAAAGGAAATGTTGCATCCATTATCCCGACAGACTCTGGCAAGTTCTCGGAACCTTGCTTGGATTTCCAAAATGCTATTTCCCTCTAGATCATTAGTTCCCAAATGCACCAGGAAATTCAGTTTCCCTCCACAATCCCTAACCAGTTCGTACACCATGAACTTTGCTCTGTGCACCGTCAGCCCAGAGGTACTCACTACCTTCACCTGGCATCCTTCTCTCTTATCTCAAAACCCTTTTTCCCCCCCTCCTCTGCCTTCTTCCTCCTACCCACTTCTCAACAATACTTTCCATTCTCTTAATATCCCTCCTAGAAAATCTATTGTTGGTCAATCTGCTTTTTCCTACTGCATTCCTAAACTTTGATCCTCCTTTCCCCTTTCTATTCATTCTGCTTCTTCTTCCTCCTCCCTAAAGTCTCTTCTTTCTGACTTTTGTTGTCCCACTAGCAACTGCCTTTGACCCTTCCTCTTTTTCTCAATTCTGTAGTCCTGCTATTTTCTTGCTGTTCCATTTTTGGTTTCTTTCTGCATATGTTTGAGAGTGTTTTTATTTTCTAATTTTGCCTTCTACTATTTTGCTTTTATATTTTTGATTCTGCTTGTATTACTTATTTGTATTTGCCTTGTTATTATATTGTTAGCTATCTCCCCCTCCCTCTCCCCTGGAACTCATCTGGAAATGAGCTATCTGTTCAGTGTGTACTTCCTGGTTAAACGTTTAAATAAATAAATAAACAAAATAAAGAATACTCAAATGCTTTTCTGTGAGTGAAGGCTCACCTGATCTGTTATGCCTTTACTCAGAACCACATTAATCAATTAATCAATTGTCTTAAATAATTATTTTAAATAAAATTCATCAGAAACAATCAGCCAACATGGCTCAAGACCACGTGTTTCATGCCTTAGAAGCACATACCTTTAAAACAGCTTGTGAAAATCTATGTTAGTCATAGCTGTTTTAATTTATCTTAATTAAGCTATATCGATAAGCAATCAAATTATAAATCAGTTTGATACTGGTCTGTGAAACAAATGTAAAAATTAACCATGCAAAATTTTATAAAAATAAAACCAAATCAGAAGTATAACCTAATAGTAAAATCAAAAGTAACTTTCTAAAATGACAACAGCGTCTGGTGTGTAAATGTGCCTGTTGTACCATAAGCATGCCATGAATGATTGATATAGCAGTACCCACTTGCTACAATAGTATCCCACAGAATGGCACTTTTATATATGAAGAGAGCAACAGAACTGAAAATTTTGATCAAGAACTCACCTCTAGTAATGCTGACACCATTGATATTCAATTCTACATAGCATCTTCTCTGCTCTGCAGTCTCCGTCTCTGTCCATTCTCCTTTTCCATTCTCCTTGTTTTCTTGTCTGTCTGTTGGTATTTATTGATCATGTTATTCTTCTATTTTCTCTGAGCTGCTATGAGGGTTACCCTAAGAGCTCTAGGTGAACAAATATTCAATTCAAGGCAGCATTTCCAGCTTTTACAGCAGTAAAAGGTATCAATAATGTATAGGTAACAGTATCATACCTTTTCTAAATCAGAAACCAGCTTTCACACAGTACACTGAAGCCAGAGATGGAGCAAACTCCTCCTCAACACACACTCACACTAATTTTCTTTGACTGGATGATGAGGGAATTTAATAGGGGCCACACCATGGATTTGCTCTACTTATATTTCAACAAGACTTTTGACTCGGTGCCTCACAAACACTTGCTGAAGAAGATGGAGGAACTGGGTGTGACTAGGGATGTAGTTCGATATGTATGTACTGTAACTGGTTAAAGGGAAGGCAGCAGAGTGTAGTGGTTAATGGGATCAAACCAAAAGAGAGGGAGGTCATGAGCAGGGTAACATAGGGATCTGTCCTGGGCCTGGGTCCTCTTCAATATGTTCATCAGTGACATTGGAGAAGAAATCTAGGGAAGGGTGTGTTTCTTTGCAGATAACACTAATCTCTGTGGGAGTGTGTATAGCAACAAAGTATTCAGGGAAATGTGGAGTGACTTGCAAAGGCTAGAGAGGTGGTCTAAGGTATGGCAGTTGAAATTCAATGCCAAAAAGAAGATGGTGAGAGATATAGGGAACAAGAATCCCCAGGATGGAGTACTGGATAGGTGGGGTAAAACTTAGTGCTACTGCTGAGAAAGGGGACCTAGGAGTTATCATCAGTGACACCCTCAAACAAGTAAACCAGTGCAACAAAGAATATAGTAAGGCAAATAGAATTCTGGGGTGTATCAGGAGGGGTATTGACAGCAGAAGGAAAGAGGTGATACTACCCATTTATAGACCTTTGGTAGGGCCACACCAAGAGTACTGCACCTAGTTCTGGAGTGCTCACCTCAGCAAAGATAAGGACAGGCTGCAGGCAGTGCAGTGTAGGGCAACAAACGTGATTCACGGCCAGCAAGGCAGGTCTTATGAGGAGTGCCTCAATGCACTAAACATGTGCTTGCTAGAGACCAGATGAGAGAGGGAAATGTGAGAGAGACCTTTAAAGTTCCTGAAAGGAATGAATAAAGGTGAACTGCATGGAATTATTTAGCATGAATACCAGTTCGAGGTCACAAGGACACAAGTGAAAACTGGCAGGAAGGAGGTCCAGGAGGGACATGAGGAAGTATTATTTTACAAAAAGGGTGGTGGAACCATGGAACAGTTTACCAGCCAAGGTGGTGGGCACTAAGGCTGTTAATGGTTTTGAGCATGGCTGGGAAAGTTTGAAGGGTATAGTGGTTACTTGGGGGACAGAAACTGTGAGGGGACTGGGGTGGATAGGGAAGGCTAGGAACCTGGATGGACATTAGGTTCAGGGGTTAAATAGGAAACCAGGGGCAGACTATATGGACCATTGGTCTTTTCTGCCATCATTATCTATGTTTCTATTATTACAGGAGCAAGTAAGTGAAATCTTGGCATGAGCATGAAAGGCTAAGATGTCCATTAAACATGGACAAATGCATAGTGATTCATTTTGGGATGAACAACAAGAAAGCTATATATGCCCTAAATGGTGTATGTTTAAGGAATTTGAACAGTGAAAGGATTCATAGGGTCATCAGGCTCTTATGAGTATGGTTTAGGACTGATGAAGACTGAGCTTAATGCAGTGGTTGTGCAAATATGTACTTGACTTAGACTTTCTGTCCCTGCTATGTGGACTACAATCCTGTGGTGGAGTCATAAGGACATGGGGACCCAGATGAAAGGGTTCAAACCTCTCAAGGTGTTGCAAGGATGATGTCCCAGGACCAAAGGCACCTTAAGAAATAAGGACCAATCCCAAGGAAAGAAAGATGCTGCAGGAGGAGGAGGAGGAGAGGCAGAAGGTGTCTGGAAAAATCTGATTGTCCAAGGAATGCTTGGGCATTGGCAGTTTTATTCCATGTATGGGGGGGGGAGCGGCATCATCTGCTGCCCCTACAAACCACAAGCTAATATTGCATCTTAGGGAACAAGGTCTGAAATCACAATGGCAAGTAGAGGAGCACATTTTTCTCAAGGAGAGGAAAGATATAGCCAGACTGAGACCCAGATATGAGATACCCTCCAACCAGCTCCACCACCTGCAGAAACTGCCTAATTTTATGATCTTCAGCATGGAGGAAACACCCTTTAAAGAGGAAAACCTCTGGGGATCCAAGGTCTAGGTCACCTTCCTGTCAGACTAGGGATAGAATTAGTGATGGCTCGCTAGTGCAATTTAGAGACCTAATTCAGGAGAAGTATTTCAGAGGAAGGGCTCTCACTAGGCCCCTCTAATGGGAATGCTATGCAGGTGCCACAAGCTGATTTCCACAGCTAAAGGAGGTTCCCTTTGAAGGAGGCCAACCCCCCTAGGTGGGGCACCCCCCAAGGTGGGAAGGAGGAAAGCAACAACCACTGAAAGGCACTCACCTGGCCTCAGTTGAGGAGGCCTAGATAGAAAGCCAAGCCCTTGAGGGGCAGAACTACTCGAGTCTATTATTGATCTTCACCCTTAAGGGGTAGATGAAGCAAATGGAATTTGGAGGAGAACAGGTAAACCTTAGGTGGACAAGGTGAAAATAACTTTCAAAGGTGCTGCCAATGTGGTCTGCATAGCTGAAGGAGCCTCTGAGGACATAGAGGCCCCACCTTTTGGTAGCTGATCTCTTAAATGCTACACTAAGAATTTCAACTGAGTCAATCTGCATGATTAGTGTTCCCCCTGGAGCATAGGACATTTTCACCCGAATGGCAAAAAGAGATGAACCCCACCCAAGACAAGGGATCCACCCTCAAGATGTGGACTTCAAGGGAGCAAAGTGATAACATCAGCTTACAGGACACAGAGACCTGGAAGCCAGGAATATGGCAAAGGCTGGCATGCATCAAGAAACTGATAAGTAGACTGCAGGAGGTAAAAGGAGGCCAATAGTGAAGCCTGGTGACTGCTAAATGCAGTAAGGTTCATCGGAAATAATGAAGGCTGACTGAAGGCATGAATGCTGAATGTAAGAAATTAGGATTTTATGAAGCTTACAGCTGGAACGTTGAGGGGACTGGCAACATTTACTGATTGTGGTGGATGCATGCCAGCCAGATCCATAATGACAACTACAGGACATCATTCTAATTGTTGTGCAAATGGGTAGAAAGGCTGAGATTAATGTAAGACTATCAGGATAAGGTATGGGTTGTCAAGTAGGCTGCAGAAGTAGAGGCAGGAGCTGTTTATCTCAGCAGGGGAGCTGCTAAGCAATGGAGAAATACCTTATGTATGCAAAATGAAGAGCTCCAGGACCCTGGAGTCACTCAGCCTGAAAGAGCAGCCATGGTTGAGAGGAAGAGAATTGCCTGAGTTACCCTGTGAAATGATTAGGGGTTTCTCTTGCAGAAGGTGGGTTTCTGACAGTCTGGGTAAGGAAGGGTTCAGCTCCAGGACAGAGTGGCAGGAGGAACAGGAGCAAGTTGGTAGTAGCAGCCAAATGGGGGATACAGAAAAAATCACAAATGGCAACAGGGGTAGATGGGAGTGGCCAAACCACCACAAACAGCAGGGGGGAAGAAGCCAGCAGAAAGGAACCAGGATGCCCAGAGGCAGCTATGCAGAGGCATAGGGACAGGAAGGAGGAAGAAATTAAGCAGCTGTGTGGTGGCCCTGAAAGAATCTGCCCATCCAAGGGATGCTTAGTCATGCGCAGTTTTATACCACATGGAAGGGGCATAGTTTGTGTCACCTGCTGCCCTTCCAAAGCATAGGATAAGTCTTAGACATCTATGGGTCATTATATGTGATGACCTCAAGCAGTCTGCTCAATGTGAGCAGGCAATCAGAAAGTGTTAGAGGATCATAAATTGCATTTAAAGGAATATTGTCAGCAGGGACAGGGTAGTAATGTTACTGTTATACAAGTCCCTGGTGAGGTTCCACATGGAGTATTGTGCTCAAGTCTGGGCACCATATAAAATAACTGACAGTGTTAGGCTGGAACGAGTCCAGCATAGATTTACAAAGTCAATCAAGGGGTTAAGTGACTTTTTCTGTGATAAAGGCTGTTAAATTTAAATCTGATAATGCTTGATCACAAGAGAATGTGTGCAGACCTGAGTATGGTATATCGGGTTCTTCATGGTGAAGACCTTAGATTGTGCACGGGTCTTGAATTCAAGAATAGCTAATTACTGACTAGATCGCATCAGTGGCAACTTGGGGGGAAGGTATGAAATGGAGCGATTGAGATACTGGTTTAGCCAGAGAGTTGTCTCCATGTAAAGAGAGGTTCCAACTGGAGTAGTTGAAAATAACAACAAGTAGGCCTTTAAGAGCAGAGTGGATGCTTATACGGGCAGCATGAGAATCAATGGCAATAATCGTTTTAAGCGGCAGACATTCTAGATGAGCATATTGTCTTTTTATGTATGTTTTATCCTATGCACCTTTTGTATGATCACATGAATAACATTTGTGTAAATGAAGGCAAAAGAGCCAAGAAGCAGCCCTCGTGGCTCAAAAGAGACCTAAGGACACTGATGCTAAACAAAAAGATGGTTCTATGGCCACTGGAAAGAGAAAGGAAGCCTCCAGACCAAAGAAGACTACAGAGAAACCCCAAGGGACAGCAAGATTAGAATTAAGAAAGCCAGGACTAAAACCAAGATAGCCAAGCAGGGGCTAGAAGCCAGGATAGCAGTGGGAGCTGCAGACAACACCAAACTCTTTTTCCAGTACATAAGTGGAAGGAGGAACATGAAGGATGAGATTGGGCCCCTGTGAACAGCTGAAGGGATGGAACAACCTACACGTGAGCCAAGGGTGATGACTGAGAAGCTGAATGAATACTTTATTTTAGTGTTCTCTAAAGGTCTCTTCCATCAATGCTTTATAAATAAGACATACTCAAGATGGATTGTTAACCTGCTTGGAGGACGATGCAGACAGCAGTGGAATACATGCACTGTGTATTCAGTAGTGTTCCTCAGGGACCAGTGCTGGGCCACTGCTGTTTAACATTTTCATTAAAGATCTGGAAGCTGGGGTCTTCAGCAGGCTTCTTAAGTTTGCTGATAACACTAGTATAGCCTAGGTGGTGGACTCCTTTAAGGACAGGATTAAATTCAGGAGGACCAGAATAATCTGCATGAGTAATTAGATTCCTAGAACCTCTGATTCAAGTAGCCCAAGCAAGGGGCTTCATTTGAGGAGGAAAAACAGTGTTAGGACCTAAACACTGTGTGGGGTTTCACTTGTTGCAGTGGAGGAGGAAAGGAGGACCAGGTGGTCATAACAGACAAGGGATTAAAGTATGACAAGCAGTGTAAAGCTACTGTCAAGAGGGCCTGCAGAATACTAGAGTGTATTAAAAGGTGTAGTGATCAGCACAGCAGGGGAAGTAGTCCTGAACACTGTATATTGCCCTGACTAGGACCATCAATGGTACTATGTACAGCTCTAGGCTTCTCATTGGAAAAAATACATTGAAGTAGTTGAGAAGGTGAAATGCAGGGCCACCATAATGATCAGGGATATGGGGAAAAAGCTATGAAGGAATGAACATGTTCAGCATGGAGAACAGAAGGATGTGAGGGGACATAATCTAAGTCCTCTGCATACTCATTGTATCGACAAGATTGATCATTCAGATATCTTGGATCTGGTGTCCTCCAGCAAGACACAGGTATACACCCCAAAGTTCATAGGTGGTAAATTCAGGGATAATATTAGGATACACCTTTGTCTCCTAGAGGGTAGTAAACATGTGGAACAGCTTACTAAGAAAGACACTGGATATAAAGATAATAATCTTCAAGGTACACCTGGACAAATTTCTCCTTACTGAAGGAATCAAAGGATGCTCTGCAAAGTAAAAGCGATAGGGAATCCCTATGAATAATTGCATTCTTGCACAGGATTTTATTTTCTTCCCTGCTTATGAAGCTGGGGTGATGGACATGATGGACCAAGTGTTCCTTCGGACCATAAATTACTATGTACTATGTTATTTACTTATTGTAGCAGGTTTTAGTAACTTGAAAGTGCTGTTGAACATAATTGTAACAGATATTTTAGGAGCCACATATGCCACAAAATGCCCTTTATATAAAGTAAAAACAAATTATTTTGTTGAAGTAAGCTGATATAATTTCCTAAAGGGTGTACTAGATTCTTGTGTATCTCTGGGAAAATTGATTGATTTATGGTATGGCGAGCCAACATTAATACATTACTTACCTTTTCATAATTGCCTTTTAAACCAGCATTCTTTCATGTTAAGATTAACTCATTATTCAGTGCTTCTGAGTAAAGGGACTAAAGGGTTTGATTTTCAAAAGTGATTTTAGACTTCCATGAATAATTTAATAATTCTTTATTCTCAGCCTATGTTTTCAAGAACACTAGTTTTTCACATGGTCAAGGAAGACACCAACAGAATTTACACAGGCTACAGATTCTGGTGCATACTCGTGTAGTCTAAAGGGAAGTCTTTTTATGGGGAAAAATGTGTTTAAAATACAAACAACTAAATTAAGTATGCATGTCTGAATTTGCTTCTCTAAATTAAGCATTACATTTAACACAAAATGTAGGGGCCTATCCTCAAAACTCTGTAGAGCTAGCAGGGGATAGTTCTGAACACCACATAACATTACACTGACTTTTGTGGCCATTGCACTGAGTGTGAGTAAGTGAATGTTTATTTGATTGAGCTCCCCATCCCGGAGGCTCTGTACAAGTGGGTAGAAAACATATAAAACAATAAATGAATAGAAGCAATAGTAAGAAAAAACAGTTAAAAATTTAACTTAAACAAATATTGCAGCAGGTTACTAATTTGACTCTGAATAATCCAGAAATGCTTTCCTAAAAAGATGTGCCTTCAGGCCCCACTTAAAAGCCTCTACTGATGGGGCCTCCCTCAAAGATTTTGGCAGCGAGTTCCACAATACCGGGTCCAGCAGCTCAAACGAGGGGTCTCCAGAGGACTGAAGGTGGGCCCTGGGAATTGCAAGGAGGCCATCTGAAGAGGAGCAAAGTGAGTGCACCAGACAGGCAGGAGTCAAGTGGTCATTCAGGTAGCCAGGGCTCGATCCATATAGGGCTTTATAGGTGAGCGAGTCCACCTTGAAGGTGATTCTCCACCTAACCGGCAGCCAGTGCAATCCACGCAGAACTGGGGTCACATGACAGGACCTAAAAAGGCCTGTCAGTAAGCTAGCCACCATGTTCCGCACCAGCTGCAGTTGTCAGAGAACCACTCCAGTGACACCGAGGTAAAGAGCCTTGCAGTAATCAAGCCACAATGTCACAAATGCATACACCAGTGAGGGCAGGTTGTCAGGCGGAATCAAGGCTTTGACCCAGACAGCATTCCTCAAGTGGTAAAAACCACTTCTGACAATGGATAACACCCGGGCCTTAAGTGTCCATCTGTCATTGAGGATGACATCCCAGTTTTTCACCTTGGTGGATGCTGCCAAGGGAGTGGGGCCAAGAAATAATTATTTTCCCATCCCAGCAGCATCCACATCCCACCGACAACAAGGCTAGTACCTTCATTTTGTCAGGATTGAGTCTCGGCCAACTAGAGGACATCCAGTCCTGGATCTCAGTCAGACATTTGTTTAGCACTTACACAGCGCCATCTGTCCTGGGTGCAAATGACATGTACAGCTGGGTGTCATCTGCACAGCAGTGAAAACACAAGCTGTACTGTCTAAAGATCTCACCCAAGGGAAGCATGTACACTGTGAATAATGTTAGGTGACAGGATTGAGCCATGGGGAACTCCAAAAGGCAAGGGCTTTGGGCAAGATGAGGAATTTCCTATCACCACCCTCTGCATCCTTCCTGTGAGAAAGGAATCAAACCAGTTGATGACAGTACTGGTGAGTACACAGATCTCCCTAAGGTGATACAGCAACACTATGTAGTCCACAGTGTCAAATGCTAAGGAGAGATCAAGGAGAATGAGACTTGACTACTCCCCTCTATCCCTCACCTGAGGAGATAATTTTGCACTCTGACTAACACTGTTTCAGTGCTATGTCTTGACCTAAACCCAGACTGGAAGGACTAGTAGATGCCATAGGCTGCGAGATGTGCCTCGAGCTGCAGCACCATTACTTTCTCAATAACCTTACCTAAAAAGGGGAGGTTAGAGATAGGTCTTCAATTCACCAAGATGTCAGGTTTGAGAGATGATTTATTAGGGAAGGGTCTCACCAGCGCCTCTTTTAGGGCACCAGGAAAGCATCCCTCTGAGAGCGAACACCGGGCAATCTAGGTGAACATTGCACTGACAAACTCAACACATCTCATTAAGAGATGAGTTGGGCCAGAGTCCAGTTCACAGTATGTGGATCACAGCTTTGAAATCACCTCACAAACCTCAGCCACCCCAATCGACCTAAACTCTCTCCAAACAATAGGAGTGCATCTGGACACACACAACTTCCCACTGCGGGGCCACAAGTGCCCCATTGGAGAGATCCAGCCTTAATGGAGGACACCCTGTCAGAGAAGAACAGGGCAAATTCCTCACACTGAGTGACTAAAGATGCTTTTTTGTGCTGTAGACAGGCAGGATGGAGAAGCCTGCCCACAGTTTGAAAAAGAAGAGCTGGTCTGTTTCTCTCTGTTGCAACCTACCTGGACAGAAACTCTGCCTTCTTATGGTTTATTGCCCTTTGATATTCACCATGGTAAAGTCTCAAAGTCATTTTGTCTCCCTCAGACCAAGTTCTCCTCCAGCAGTGCTCCAATCTCTGACCTATGGTCTTCATCTCCTTGAGAGCCCCATCAAACCATGGGGGTGTCAAGTGAGAAGACCTAGGTCATACATGGACCGGTGCAACAGAGTTGAGTGCCTTGGAAACAGCCTCATTATAGGCTGCAACCACCTCACCCAAACATGCAACACTCACACCATTTCATTTCATTCCATTTTCATTTTTATTTTTTATACTTGTTAGCAAGATTAGCTGAAAGCCCATTTTCACAAGTGACAAGTAACATATAAAACATTTTACCACACAATACATACACAATATCAAAAATACAAAATGTAAGGACATACAAATGATAAATACATACAATAAAGCATGTAACAATCAGTTACTTTTGAAAACAGATACACTCTGTAAAAGAGTCAAGTCACTGAGCAAGCTGATTCTTAAATGACCTAACAGTTCTATAATTAATAACTACAGTAGGGATCATGTTAAAAAAGGTGGTAGCCCTGTAGACAATTGATCTTTGGCCCATTGTTTTCTTATAAAAAGGAACCTTTAATAAACCTGAAGACTGTGACCTTGTTACCTTACTGCTCTGCATTTTAGTAAAGAGAGATTGAATAGTAAAGGGAAGGAAACCCTTGAGGCTTTTAAAAACAAAAATAACCAATTTCAGGTTAATCCTGTCCATTAAGGAAAGACAGTTAGCTTCTTTCAATAAACTGCAATGGTGAGTTCTTAAAGGAAGACCAGTCATAAATTGTAGTATACTATGATGCGTAATCTGTAACCTTTGTAATACTTTTTCACTCGCACCAGAGTACACCAGTAAACCATAATCAAAAGTGCTGAGTGGAAAACTATGAGCCAGTAATTTACATGACTCAGGAATTAAATATGATCTTGCTCTAAATAACATTCCCAACCTTTGATATATTCTTTTTAACCAGACTCCCAACATGAAGTTCAAAAGCAAGTTCTGAGTCAAGTATAACTCCCAGATAACTAAAACGTTCAACTAATTCTATCTTAACCCCCTTAAGATCAACAATTGACATATTAGTATCTTTAATTCCCCAAGATCAGAGAATACCATCACTTTTGTCTTCACCGAATTTAAAAGCAATTCACCGAGACAGCAGCCACCTTTGAAATAAAACAAACTCCTGTTGGACAGACATTAGAGCTTGATCAGGATTGAACCCAGATGAATAAATAACTGCATCGTCTGCATACACAGTCATATTAGAGTTCAAACAGGTCAAAGTACTCCATTCATAAACAGGGAAAACAAAAGTGGACCCAGTATTGAGCTCTGTGGTACTCCACATGTAATTTAGTGTGGATCTGAACATTTTTGTGCAATAATAGTCCTATGCTCCCTATTGGATAAGTACTCTTCAAACCAAGATATTACATCATCTGAAAATAAACCTCTTTTAATACTTCCAATAACAAAAAATGATTAATTAGATCGAAGGTCTTGGTGAGGTCCACAAACACCCCTGCAATGGAGTGCCCCAAATCAAGGGCACCCCATGCATCGGTGGTGATCCTCACCAAGGCTGTCTCCATGTTACAGTTCAATCTGAACCCATGTTGTGAGCTTGTTAAAAGTTTATGTTTTTCCATAAATTCCTGAATCTGATCGAATGCTAATCTTTCAAGAATCTTTGACAAAGGTGCCAAGCGAAAAATAGGTCTGTAATTAGAAACAGAATTCCTAGATCTTGACTTAAACATGGGCCTTATAAGGGCTGATTTCCAACATTTAGGAAGAGCACCATTACACAGGGAAAAATAAAAAATGGTCACAAGGGGTTTAGCTAAAGAGTTAATTCCCAACTTTAATAATCTATAATCTGTTTTATCCTGTCCAACATGGGGTCTTGGATTATATTTCAAAATATAGTCAATTACTTGTTCAGGAGTAATAACATGAAAATGAAATTGGGAATGATTTACCTTGTTATCCCTTTCTAAACTATTAATATTAACAGTACCTTTGTTATTGATTTGAAACCTAAACATGTCACCAAATTAATCTTTAAACAACCTGGCTGCCTGGTATGGGTCATTAACAAATTGATCACCATCCTGCAAAGCAATAATGGTGTCCTGCACCTTTTTACCAATTAAATTATGAAGTGTACGCTAAGTTTCCTTAGGATTTCCTAACAAATTTAACTGTTTGAAAAAAATTGATTTTGCTTTTCTAATTAAAGCCTTGCACTTATTTCTAAGCATTTTATAATTTTGCAGTGACTTCTGGTCCCCATGTTTTTTGTAGACCTTCCAGGCTTTATCTCTAAGTTTCATTTGTGCTAATATATCCTTAGAAACCCACTCATTCTTTTTAGCTCTAACGCTAATTTTTTTAAGTGGAGCCAATTGTTCAACAATTTGGTTAAACAAACCACCAAAGGTCTTCAATGTGACATCTGTGTCATGTATTGTTTCATGAACTGACCAATTAACTTCCTCTCAGGCCCTATTCATGGTATCTGTTGTCATATTTGTATACTCCTAGTCTCTATATAACAGAGGGGGCTCTGTGCTTGTTTAACAGACCACTCACAGTATACAGGGCAGTGATCACTGACCCCATCAGGTAACACCCCAGAACTTAAAATCCTGGAGAGGTGAGTGACCACAACCCAGTCTAAAACTGGGCCTCCTCTCATTCTATAGTTAAACCTGGTGCGTCTGAGTAATCAACTGCTGAACTCCTAGTTCAAGAAATAAATTCACAGCTGGGGTTATCTGAGTGGAGCCCCAGTTTAGATTAAATTCCCCTTCAAAATCCATTCCCTATTTAAAGGGATTGACTTTTTAATAGATGACATCAAATCCAAACCTTGTTTGGAAAGGCCAGGCTGAAAATAAACAGATGTAACTGCAATATGTTTGTTTGACCCCAGTGAGAGATCAGTAGAGATGACATCACAGCCAGATTTATTGGGCTGTGATGCAATCTCAATGGTCTCAAACTTTGTTTTAACATAAATCATAACCACACACCCCTTCATACCTACCATATCTTTTCTAAAAATGTTATAATTAGCAAGGGCAATTTCATTATCATTAATTTTATTAGTCAGCCATATTTCTGAAAGGGTTATATCAAAATCATACTGTGAAATCCAGGCCTCAAAATCAGGCCACTTAGAAACAAGGCTCCTAATGCTAAGATGAACGGCCTTAATTGCTGAAGGCTTCCTAATAGGGACACCAGTGTAAAGATTATAGTTAGAATATTTACCAAGACCACTGACTTTGGGTCCAGGATATGGATGAACTGACCCTTATATCAAAAGTAATAGTAAAATAATTTTCCTAGGAAAAATCACTTTTGCTGTCTGTAAGGCCTTTTTTGTATTTGTCATAAAATGGTGGCTTTTAACAGGTAAGCCAAAACAAAACATGATCAGTGTTTCAGAATGAGACCAATTAAGGGACATCTGGAAAAATTCATAATGTAAATAACCGCATTTGAAAAAGTTAGAGAAACAGACCCAGAAGTGGTACTCCAAACAGTGGTATTGAAATTAGGCCTCAAATAGTTTGAGTTCCTTGTTGTACAAACTCCGCCAATGTACACCAAACAAAAGCAAAATCAAAATTAAAAGAATCATTATTGAATATAAGACAATATACTAACTAAAGCAAAATATTGACCCCTAGATAAAAATAAGTCAAAACACGTATATTTAAAATCTAAACCAAGGTATAAATATCTAAAACACCATCCTAAGCTTACTATGCTAGCAAGTAATAAAAAGGATTTGAACAGTGAGAGGAGTGGTTCCTATGGTCCCACCAGATTCAACAACTGAAGTTATAATATTAAATAAGCTTACTTCTTATTTTAATGGGTACCACAGGAACACAAATCTCCCAAAACACAGATTCCAAATACACAAATTACCAAATCAATTTCTCCTCTGAGTGGCGCAGCCACTCATGCTTGCACCCAAGGACTCGCACCTTGGGCCAGCACGAGCTTTTTAAGTGCCTCATCCCTACCCCTTGTTAACTATCAGTTGAGTTGCTCACCGCTGAGCTCCCTCTAACCACACTGCTTTGACCCAATAGAGCACAGGGAGAGAAAGTTCATGCAGGAGATGAATGGAATTGTTCTTACAGAGTGCAGATTAAAGCAAGCACAGTCCAGCACAGCAGCGAAACAGATGTTAAAATGCACCAGATAGATCCATTACTGCCATCAGTCCCTCTGGGGACAACCCAGTCAAAGGGCGGAAGCGAACCATTTCCACAAGGGAGGGACTAAAGGGGGGAGGCCCTGAATGAAAACCTCACTGTGCCATGATCCAACCAAATGACTGGATCAATCATGAAATCAGAGACCTTAAGCCCCAGTGAGACACTAAGTCCAAGGGTAACAGCTTGTGCAAGGACCAGTGATGACATCGACTGGAGGAAGTCTTAACCAAACTGTGAACGTTCGTTGTATTGCAGATAAACTGCAGTGCACACTCACACCAAGGAACAGAATGCCATCACATAGAATAACTGTTCGGTCCTTAATTCAGATAAAATCAGCAAAAACAGCACCCCAATCACTTTATCATGCCAACCCAGCCAAAACTCAACATTTTACGTAGGTGCACTTTGTCTCACATTCCGGAGGCCAGTATATGAGGAGTATTCTGCAGCCTGCACCTGGACCCTCGTGTGTGGCCATGCATTCAAATGATCAAGTGGAGCCCACTGGGTGCATGGAGAAGTTTGAGTCAGATCTAAAACAGATGATCACACTCATATCCCTGCATTCCCTCCTCAGGCAGTACACTACGGAAAATCCAGCAGGGACAGCTGCTTCCAGTACTGGACCTGCATTATCCCTCAACCAGGTCTTCATGATGCAAGCCAGATCAGCCAAGGAAATCAAGTCCTCAGTAATCATGGTCTTATTCCTAATCAATCTTGCATTGCACAGAATTGCTTGAAGGGACTTGTGGGGGTTGCCCACCCAATGGCTACCTGCCTATTCAGTCTAGTAGGAACCCTGGGTATGGAGAACAAACATGTCGGGCCTCTCTCCAGGTTCTGCTTTAACCCAGGGTGCCTCCTGGTCCAGACCACTCAAATGCAACTCACATCCACTGTATTACTAGTATTGCACTGCTTGCTGACACACCCTCTCCCAAGCCCGATCTCCCTACAGTGCTTTAATGCTGTAATTGACAAAGGGAGGTCAGTGAAAGGGCAGAGGTCAAGTAACAGCGATGCTGGATAGGTAATCTGCAGGGCCCTAGAAATAAGGCACATCCTAACCTGCTGCAAACAGCAAGTTAACCCACCCAAAATAAAATTTCCAATAAATACCCCTCCCTAAACAATCAAATTAAATGTAACTTACTCCTCCCTCCCCAGAATCAAACAAATGAAATTATAATTGCATAAATATGTTCAAGGCTATGAGTTGAAGCGCAGGGGCTGGTGTATTTTTTGCTGTACCTCTTGATGAATAGCATTTTGGTGAACTGCTAATACAATAAAATATTTTGGCAGTTTAAACCTAACTGAGTTTTAAGCATCTTCCTTTTTAGCTGAGTAGCATTTAGATCACTTTTTGAAAGTGCATAATTACATAAATACCCAGAAAGAAATAACTTATTAACAATTTCTCCTCTCTATGATTCAAACCCACTCAAACCCAGTAACCAACAACAATATTAATAATAAAATGCAATATAAAATAACTCAGACAAAATTAAAGGAGAAACCAGTGCAAAAAGTGCTGTGGAGAATTAAAACCCCAACAGTACCAGCAACAGTCAGCTGAAGTGTGAGCAGCATTAGAAGACATTATTGCCACAAAGAGGTAAGGAATAATGCACTGAGCTACTGCATGACTCGGAAGATTACAGGTTTGAACTCCCACAACAGCACTGGCTTACAAACCAACCTGTAGGAAGTCACTTAACATGCCTGTGCTGACATCCTCTCAGCTGTAAACCAGTGTTGATGCAAAATACTAATGAAATATAGACACAGCATTTCAATTGGGATATCCTGAGTTAGGCAAACATAAAGAAAGAGTGTCCTCTAGGTAGAACTTGCTTCCAACTCCCATCCCCCAAGAAAGACTTTGTCCCCAAAAGGACCCCATTTTGCTGGGGGGGGGGGGATTGAAAACAAGTCCTCTCAAGAGACAGGAGTACATGGTCTACATGTGTTTTAACTCATCAAATCCAGTTTTCATTTAAAACAAATAAATGCTGAATGTTACAAGCCCTTTTATTCTGTTTGGTGCGTTTTTATTTAAAGCCTTTGAAAGGGGAATTCCCATGTCCTATCCCCACACTTGTGATAAGGTTCAACCCCCAAGTTGCACTTTCAGTGAACAGAAAAACATTCTTACTTTTTCATTGTTTTGTTTAACTTTACAGGGTGATCCTGCTGCTTCACCTCTCTGACATCCTATGATAGTAGCTGCTCAGCTGACATCCCTGAATCCCTCTTTGCTTATGTAACAGGTGGAGAACAGCCATGGGAGATTCAGTTTTCAATCTTTAATTTTTATCAGTAAGCTGATTTAGAGAAAAATGCTGTTTTACAACTGTAATCAAAACATATAAGATATACATGCTACAGAATATTACAAAATACCATATTTCACTGTTTAAAAACCTTGGTTTCTATTACATTGTTCTGTTTTTTGTTTGTGCTTTCTAAATGGGGTAGTTTCAAAACAGTGAAATACAGTAGATAAATATGCAAGTTATACTAAAATGGCTATCTCTGTTCAAATACAGCATGCAAAGTAAATATTTCTTATAGCATTTTTACAATTTGTTTAGTATACAATAAATCAGTGATTTTAAATGTGTAATGAAAATCAATACTTTTAATCATTTTTTTTTATATTTCAGTCAGGAATGGTCAATCTAAGAAGTGTTTGTTAAAGTACTGCTTTTGGGAACTGCAAGACGGAATAGACTTTTTTGGAGTAGAGACTGTGAGAAGTTGCAATATAAGGTACCAGTTCTGTTATATACAGTAGGCACTGTAGGAGCTTTGCAACACAAGACCTTATAAACAAAAACACACTAATGCTGTCACATTCTACTTAATAATTAATCTCAAGAATTGATTTAAAAATGACACTAGTGTGAACAAAATGGTAAGTCAGTTATAAAACGAATCAGTACACTACATGAAGTAATAGGTAAAGTCTCCATAGTGCAAAAGCTGCGGTTTGTTACAATAAAATAAATCAAGTAGGCATTTCACCTTAAGCATCATGGAGAAAATATGTGCTCCATATGTAAGAAAACTATCAAGGTACTGCACACATAAATTCTACACATAGCTTCAGAATTACCATGGGACTGCCAACCAGTAAACTGGAGCATTTAAAAGCTTGTTTTAGCAGTTGTGCTAATTGAATCTCCTCTCCCCAATACCTGGTCATGATATCAACTGCACAGGATTATGGTATGCCACCCGAGTAGCTACTGTCTTAAGATGCTGTGGTGGGGAAGCCAGCAGGATCATCTGGAGATGAATACATTATAAAACAATAAAGTGTAAAAAAAATTCTATGCAGTAAATGTGTAAACATGGAGCTGTCCCACTTGCCAGGACATAGCCCTTCCCTTTTAAAATTTTCTTTCACAAAGTTGAAAAATCCTGGGATGCCTATGGGATATTGCCCAGTTGCCTTATCCCCACAATTTCTTGGAATGCTGTACTGCATGTGTGTCCCTGTATAAAAGGGCTGTATTATAGGTTTATATGAATCACATTGCTGAACCTTTCCTCAGCCCACATCACACAGGGCCCTTCAATTTTCTCTTGCTTTCCACACATGTACTGGTGGTAATCTTTTGCTGACAGGTCATCTGGGATAGAGTCAACAGAGGGGCTGAAAATGTTTTACACTGTTCTGCACCATTGCACTGCACAACAGATAATTTTCCTAACAGAGCTTGTATAGAAGCTCATGGGGATACCACTAAATAAAAATAATATTGATGCTCATTTATTCTACTGGAATACCACAGTAAAGCAACTTATTCCAGAAATATAAGAAAAATATTTTTTAAGACATTAATGTAAACTACTTGAGACAAATACAATGTGTCCATCAAATTGACGTGTGGCTCCATTTTTTTAAAAAGATACTATTCTCTGTAACATGACAAATAGTCTAATCTCAGTTTGTCACCACTCTCTTGTACTCCAAAGATTCTGATTAATAGCAAATGGCAGCATGTGAAAATGCCCTTTTTTCACAATTATAGTGTGCTTTCCTTCAAGTTCTATTACCTCCTGCTATTAAAAAACACTATTTCAAATTACCATAGTTCTTTGGTAACCTGTGACATCTAAAACAATATTTATACATCAGTCTGTCACAAACCCCAGTTGTCAAACCCACAGCTTGTTTTTTGCCTTTGCTTTAATCAGCGTAAAGTTATTTGTTCAGTTCAGATGGATGCAATGTCAAAACCATCTGAACATTACCGTACACATCTCAAACTCCAAGGACTTTTGAGCACTCTTATGCTTAACACTTGAATTTAAATTGTCCTTCATTCTATAATGCATCTACAGTACTTTTTAAAAAGTCTACTTTTTACTACACTGAAATTTTACCCCATCTTCTACAAGTGTAGCAATTTATGAAAGAGAATTGAGATTTTCTTTTAAAGTAAAATAGCAGTTGAGCAATTTTCTCTCCTTTGGCCCTTTTTTATTTCCTGAGAGTTTTAAGTACAGACCTCCAATTTAAAAGCCATTATTCTGTGGAGGCTCATTTTTTTCCAAGTAAAAGTAGCCTTGCTGTAATAACTGTACTGTTATTTTACAACCTGTCCATCTTTCTTGGCAACATGCTGTAGTAAAGTAGTATAGTGAAATCAAGTCACCTAAGTGAAGTTATTTCAAGTGATTCAAATGTGAAAGCTGGAGTACCTTCTTTCTGTAGCACAATTTAGATTAGACTTGTTTTAAAAATACAGTGGTGGAACTCAGATTAAGCTTAAAGAGATTTTCCAGTTTCAGCAAAGATTCATAGTTGCCATCAGCACAACTTAGTTACACTAAATCTCCCCCAAGATTGGAATTTCAGGACCTTTCATTTTTTTATTACTTAATACATTATCATTAAAACAGCGTAGTTCAAGGAGACTTCTGTTTTGAAGAACCAGTGTTAATATAAATAAAAAGATATTGACAAGAAATATAAGAAGGCTCCTTTTGACATGTTGCTGTCTTAATATGATTGGTTTCATTAATAGAAATAGAGCACATAGTGCTTATTTGATAGATGAAGTGGGTACCAATGAATTGAGACAACTTAAAGTTCATCATAAATTAAATATATATTAAACAGATTAGAGATTTATATTAGTGTTACATTGAAATGTATAAATTATGCAAAAATTTACCATTTCATATGTTTATTATAGAGCCATTTGCCTTGCCAAAGCTATGACTCAGTGGAGAAACACTAGCATTTATGGTGGCTGAAAATGAACTAAAAATGTCAAATAAATGTACACATTTAAAATGCATCTGTTATTGGTAAATAAGCTGTTTATCCCCCTTTTGTGAAGTCATAATCTTCTGTTTATGACATCACAACCTGTTGCCATAGGAATTATTCTGATATCACTAGCAAAGGATTATGACTTCAGGGCAAGAAAAGAAGGAGAAACAGAGGACGTCAAAGGGACAAAGAGTTTATGTTCATGTAAATGCTTTTAATTAGGAAATGCATATTAACTGTTAACTGAATTTCTACTAGTCCTATCTTTCAGAAAAAGACAGTGATCAAACTAAAATGACAAAGTTACTACGGTGCTGGTCAATATGTTCATACCTAGTTTTGCTTGTAGATTACTATATTTCACCCCAAGAAAGCATACACAATATTTTTTCTTCTACACAATGTGTTGTCCTCCATTTAAACTGACATTTGTAGGAGTAAATTAAATACACTAATTATAAAGAGGTTATAAGATTAAAGCAATGGGTATAAGGCAATGCCTGTTTGCAACACAAAACCAATATACAGGTGCTGATCAAAACCATATGAGAAGATCTTCTAAGAATCAATCTTCTCCATTGAACCCCACTCTTTGGTCTTAGTGCCAGAGATGCTTGGAGCCAATGGTAGCAAACTTCTGTGTTCATCACAGCAATGGTGCTGGTGTCAGCACATTTGTGACATAGCTCAGTTTCTTATAATTTGTAGACAAACTTCCTCAGTTTTGCTTTTCCCACTTTCAAGTGTGCACTGTAGGAGAGAATTTCACAATTTTTTTCAGTAAGGTTGTTTTCCTTCTTTCTAATTTTCTGGTATGTCATGCTCATTTTCTAATAAAGCTCATACTAAAGAGCCTCCTATTCTGTGCTTTTCCCCTTGTGGGAAAAGTATTTAAAGAATGGACCAATATAATCTCTGTCTGGTCTGCCTTGGACCCAACAGCAATATAGATTACTGTGATACCTTCTTCTCCTTTGATCATCAGATGCTGTAGAACAATTGCCTAAAGATGGGCCAACCAATTGCAACTTTCAGCACCAGGCATGAGACCAGGAAGTCAGATAGTTGGCCTCTTGACCATTTCTACAGTTCCCCTATCTATTCTTTGGAACTGGGCAGGGCTGGAAGTCTCCCTCCCTGACCATTCTGGGTTCATGACAGTCTCTGGTGGCACAGTGAGGTGGACCCTCAGCTTCTTTTTGGAGTCCATAGGAGTGCCCACTATGATCTGATAGCCTTGTGCAGTGAACCATCCCAAGGTCAAAGTCTGCACCATTGGTGTCAACTGTGACTTTGAAGAACTCAACTCCAGCTGTCAGAGCCATCTTTAGTGTTGGTGCCACCTGTGGTGTCCACTTTGGAGTCAGTGGTGACATCACCACTGGTACCAATGCTGATGTAAGTGCCACAGTCGATGCCATAGTCAGCACCAGGGAGATTCTGATGGCACTGGTGCCAGTGCCAGTGTCAGTTCCTCCATCAGTGTCAACTCTGGCATTGGCACTGGATCTGACCTGGTCATCACAGCTGGGCCCTTCAGTTCCAGTTCCATCATTGACTGAACAGGGGTGCCCTTATAAAAACATCAGGTCTGAAACCTCTGTGGTTGTTGGAGCTTCAGATTTGGGAGACTCTTCCCATTCCTCCCATGGGGCTCAGCAGGTTAGAGATGCTGCTTGGGCTTCTGACTCAAGTACTTTGGACCAGTTTTGACAGGGTGTCTGAGACTATAAGATCTCCTGAGCCTTTGTCTCAACTACAGTACCACAAGTGGATGGGAAATGTATAGAACTGGTTCAGGGAGGCTAATAGGACCCACTTTCAGGGGGTAGTCCAAGGAGTGGGTGCTGCAATCAGTGTGTGCAGATCAGTGCAGCAGCTATGTGGGTGGCCTGCCCAACACATAGAACAAAAGCAAAGATTGCTGCTGCACTCAGGACCATACAGTTAATACCAGTAGTCAGTTGTTCAATTCAATGTGATTTATTGCAGAAATTAAACAGACCTGACCAAACAGTCAAACAGTGTGGTGTTATACCAGCCTCCCCTAGCACTTTGACTCACAATGAGTCTTCCTCAGGGGGTGGAGCTTGGTAAGAGGGCATATCAATTTATAGTGCATACAACAGGTGTAATTAATTCATTACTACAGTCACATGTGATATACAAAAAAAGTGCACTGTGCTTGCAATAAATCAACCATATATCCCTGATTCCGACACTAGGTGGAGCTGCTATGCTGTATCAGCACTCACTTTTTAAAGGGAAACACTGGAAAAGGCACAGCTTTACCAAGGTGCTACAAAAATGCCTGATTAGTACTTTCAGACAGTAACATTTTATTTTTTAAATTACCTCTAATTGCTTTTTAGTGATTTAAACAGTGGCTTTCAACTTTCACTTTCTATTGCTGGCAGCCACCATCTCATGAGTAGCAGTGAACTTCCTGAGCTCACTTTATGCTAATATGTCCTGCCAACCAATAGCAGACGTCAAACAGACATATTAGCATAAAGTGAGCACAGAAAGCTCATTGCTGCTCATGAAATGGTTGCTGCCAGCAACAGAAAGTAGAAGTTGTGGGTATCTCTTTTAAATCATTAAAAAAAGCTATTACTGTCTGAAAGCACTAATTGAGAGTTTATGTAGTGTCTGAGGAAAGTTGTGTCTTTTTCCAGTGTTTTCCTTTAAACTATAAACCTAGTTACATGAATATCAGTTTCTATACAATCAATGCTTTTGGTAACCATCTATCAAATTATAATATCTATTGCTTGAAATAAATGTAAAATAAAGCATTTAATTCTCAAACTACTTAAAGAATACTAAGAAATACAGGGACAGGTGCCCAAATCTTCATTTCAAGCCATGGCATCCCATTTTTTGCTTCAAGGCAACTCTCCTGTAGAGTGGGATCTCCATGTGAATGAGACTTCAAACATAGATGAAAACCAGAAGGTTTGGATCAGAAGTAAGAAGCTTGGAGACAGAAAGAGCGAGAGTAAAAATTAATCATAGAAGGAATTCATATTTCATTACTATTTCTTTTTCAAAAAAGGTTTTAAATCCCACTTATCATTTAAACCTAGTGGCTTAATACTTCGGAGTCTACAGATCCATTGGCTCTCCCTCTGGAGCAGAGGATTTGGTCTGTCTCCTCCATTTTTCAGTGGGGGTATCTATTCCAAACCCACAAATCTCAATCCCTCTGGATGAGACCCACACACCTGGAAAAAATGTACTCCTACATGAGTATCCTATCTATCATTGGCAATTGAGCAAACATGCTCTAGTATCCTTTGTTTCAAAGGCCTAACTGTTTTGCCAACATAAATGATTTTGTACTCACACCACAGCACATAGACCACATAAGGCATGTCACAAGTGATTAGTTCTCATATTTCTGCTGTGAGGTTCTCCACTCTAGGGTGTTGAAAAATCTTTGTATTAAGACCATACTTACAGATATTACATCAACTACATCTATAGTATCCATTTGGTCTCCGAGTTAACCAGGTACTTCTGGGGAACTCAGTTGTCTTAATCCTGCTTTGTACTAGTTTATCCTTTAAGTTTTAGCCCTGTTGAAAGTTACTCTTGGTCTACCTCCCACAGCCATGAACACTTCCAAATCACTATGTGATATTAGCCAATTCTTCTGGATAATGTTTCTAATGTGTCAGGCAATATGATTGTATTCTGTAATAAATATGCATGGCTGTGTGTGGGATGTGACATCTCTCCCATCTTGTAACATTTCCCTGGATACTCTAGATGCTCTATCCCTTGAATTTTGAAGTGTTCTCATGTTCTACCCTCTATCCTTGAACCTCTGAATTAATTAATCTGCTTGTGTGTTAAAGCTCTCATCTATACTACAATTTATACTTAAACATTGTACTTGACTGTATGGTATTGACTTTTTGAATTGGGGGGGCACTTGTAGCTAATAGGAAATTGGTAGCTGTGGGTTTCCTACAGCACTGGGTTTCAATCTTGTATTCTGTGCTGTCAGCTATCAGTGTCACATCCAGAAAGTTAATAGTGGAATTCTGTTGGTCATAAGTAAATCTCAGATTAAGTTCATTATTGCTTAACCATTCAATGAAATCTGATATGATCCCTCTGTTACTCTCCCATATGCATAGCACATCATCAATAAAGCAGAAGCAGTGCTTAATGTGTTGTCTAAATGGGTTTTTGTTAGAGTCAAAGACTATCTCTTTTTCCCATTCTCCCAGGGAGTGGTTGGCATAACATTGAACCATTGCTGCCCCATTGCAGTACCATATTCTTGCAAGAAAAACTGCCCTTCAAATTCAAAATAATTATGAGTTAGTAAAAACTCCAAGCCTTTTAATAAAAATTATTTGGCACAATGACCATACCTGAAATTTTTTTAAGCCAGTTTCTGGTAGCTGCAATGCCTTGATGGTGTTGTATAGATGTATATAATGCTTCTACATCTATCCCAATCCAAGTGTAACTTTCCTCCCATTCTATGTCCCTGAGTTTTTTCAGAAGATTAGTGCTGTCTTTAATGTACGAATCTAATTCTTGTACTCCAAACTGCAGAAACAAAGAAATATGTACATTTCCCCAGATTCTGTGTAATAGACCAACACTCCAACACTATGGGCTTCCCTGTTGGGTCATGCTGGTCTTTGTGGATTTTGGGGAGTACATAGAACCCTGGTGTCATTGGGTATTCCTGCCAGATGTAATCAAATTCCTTTCTGTAATCTCTCCTTTTTCTAATGCATTGTTAAAAATAACAACCCGTTCTTTTTTAAACTTGACCATGAGATCGCTTAACACCCTACTGTAGTTGTTCTCATTATTTAATAATCTCAGAACCATATTTCTGTAGTTTTCAAACTTCAGGACAACCACGTTTCCCCCTTTGTCCACAGGTTTAGTTACAATAAATTTATTGGATGACAAGATTTCCAAAGCCTGTCTTTTTTTACTGTAATTATAATGTTTAGGGCCATTACTGTTGTCAAGAATCTCATTTACCTGTTTATTTACAGTTTTTCCAAAGGTCTGAATGACATTATTCAAGATATTAGGACAGAAGGTGGAACCCCCTGTGAATCTGACTTTCCTTAATTTTGAAATGTGATAATTAGCATTTACTATACTGTTACCTGCTACTCCTCCATAGGAGGTCAAGAGGTCATGCATTTCAAAGATTTCATTATAAAGACTTTCACATGCTTCAAATAAAACGTCATTATTATTCAAGTCTCTTGTCTCATCTACTACAGTATCCACAAGGATATCCCCTAATACAGAAGTTGAATTGAAGTCCGATGTTGTAATCACATTAATTAAATAGTCCAAGTCTTCATCAGGAACAAAATCATCTGTTCTGGGGCACCCCATCATATCAGAGTTTTGTTGTTCCTTCAAAAAATAAAGCCTTAGTTTAATCTTCCTGAAGAAGTTTTGAAAATCAACAAAAATTTGAAAATCATTCACGGGGGTGGGGGTGGGGTGGTGAAGCTCAACCCTTTTAAAGTACTGATATTTCAGTCTCATTTAAGGGATAGTTGGATACATTTATTCACTGTAATTCATGTCCTTCTTGCGCACTCTAAGTGAGCGTTCTACCCCTCCTTTTGGATCTGCCCCCCCCCCATGCTGTGCCTTGTTTTTCTTTTTCTTGAGCAGTTTCTATTGCATTCTGTCCCATGTCTGAAAAAGGCCCTTTTCCTTGATTGTTGTAACCCCTAGCATTTCTGTTATTTTGGCTTTGGTTCCTGGTTTGGAATCACACTCTGGATCTCCTCCTGCTTACTGAGCACTTTTTTGTCCAGTGGGAGATGTTACCACAAGCATGATCATTCTGATCCCATATTAGTTTTTTTAATTTTTTTATCAGTTATTTTCTGTTCATACTTTTTCAGTTTAGACTTTAGTTTGTTATCTAACTTGTTAAACTGGGGATGTCCTTTAAGTTAAGGACTTTAATCTTAACTTCTTTAAGTTCTTTTAGTGAGTCTTTGATTTTCAAATTATCATTCCTAATAAGGAGCTCAATAAATACCTTGGAGCATTCACAAGCCACTTGGAACCACTCGTCCTTGAACTTGAAATCTGTAATGCCACTTGAGGGAAAAACAATGATTCTCAGTCCCCTTGGTGCAAACCCTCATGTTAAATACTCCTCCAGTACGGACACATTACATGTGAGGTCAATTTCTCTAAGCAGTAGTCTTTCAAAATCAGTGAATTCTGCTCAGATGTCTTCCGAATTACTGGCTGTAGCTGTGACCTCGCCCCCTTGCAAATGATCCCTCGCTGTCCTCCGTCGTAGGTTGGAATCTTCCTTGTCCTCCCAATTATAATCCAGATCCTCATTTGCAGCTGCTTTGACTCACCTACTGCATGTTACATTCCTGGGTTCTCCTGAATTATTGGGTCCTGAATTAAAAAGAATAACACCAACTACTGTGTAGCAAACCCACACACAGCGTCTCAGTATAGACGAACCACCATCTGCAACTCCAAAGATGGCCTCTTAGTATGCAGTCCAAGGAGTGTGTGCTGTGATCGGCATGTGCAGATTGGCACAGTAGCTACATGGGTTGCCTGCCCAACACATAGAGCAAAGGCAAAGATTGTTGCTGCACTCAGGACCATACGGTTAATACCAATAGTCAGTTGCTTCAATTCAAAGTCATTTATTACAGAAAATACACAGACCTGACAAAACGGTCAACAGTGTGGCGTTATACCAGCCTTTCCACACTGTTTGACTGTTTGGTCAGGTCTGTTTATTAACTGTGTGGTCCTGAGTGCAGCAGCAATCTTTGCCTTTGTCCCACTTTCAGGGGCTACCCCTAGTTCAATCCACTGGTGATTTTCCAACCTCCATTCCCTTGATATCATGCTCAAATGACAACAAATTATCCCTACATATCACCTCATCAGTAGAATATATCATGTATCAGCAGTTCATGGGTGAAATAATGGAGACACTGAAAATCTCATGTTTCATTGGCCGCAATTCAAATGCTGTGCCACTGGGCCTCTTAGGGGTCTCATTTTGGACACTATTGTGATCCCTCCCTGGCATCTTTATTTTATTTATGAAACTCTAGGATTACAAATACCTTTGAGCAGGAACTGCTCGTTTACAAAGATTCCACGTCAGAGGATAGGGCAACATACATACAAAGGTTGTCAAAGAATGTACACTCATAACACAAATCACGGTTGGCAAAGAGTTTCTTTTTTTTCTTTTTTTTTTACAGTTACAACGCACTTTAGAAATAACAGACATACTAGCGAGCAACTTAAGTAGGCAGCTGGCTGAGGTAACAGTAAGAGATAGAGTGATTAAGAAGCAATCGTACTTTAAGCGTATGATAGGGTAGGAGGGTGAGAGAGGGAAGTAGGCAGGCTGAGGGGCCACTGTCAGTGGGATGGCAAGGGGGAGGGTGTCTAGTACCGGGGGGCAGAAAGGGGGTAATATAGAAGGGCAGGGACCAGAGAGAATGATACTCAGGAAGGGGGCGGGTCACTGGGTATGAGCACCTAGGTGGTGTTTGGAGCAGACCTTTTCGGAGAAACAGTCACATTGAGTGGCAGAGGTGAGGTAAAGTCGGAGATTCCTTTTAAAGGGTCCAAGTGTGGCAGAGGAAAGTGCTTCTTTGTTGAGGGTATTGGTGGTTTTCCATCCTCTACTTCCTTGATATCATGCTCAAAGAACAACAAATTATCCCTACGTATCACCTCATCAGTAGAATATATCATGTATCAGCAGTTTATGGGTGAAACTCTAGTACAGACCTGGAGACATCCTCATACCTCTCCTCCCAAGGACCTCCAGTTGTGGGGGGAACCATTCTCACACCTTGCCAGGGTTGGTGGTTATCCAGACTCTGAGGGGAACCATTTTTGTGACTGGTAAGAACCCCTTATTGGAATTCAGCAGGATGTGTGCATTGGGGAGTAGAATGTTTACTTCTGCCTGGTGTTCCTTCAAACATCATCCCACCAGGCACATATGGCTTATCAAAGATGCCTTTGACCCATATAAACACCCTGTTATATGGAGTGCCATTGGATGACACAGTAAGGGCAATCATGGACATATATATTAATGGAATGGAAGCAGCATGGCACCTGTCGCAGATGTCTTATGAGGCCAACAAGGTGGCTTCCTGTTCTACAGCTTCAGAGTCTGTCTTCATCAGATGCTATGGCTACCCTGTCTTGCTGACTCCTCTTGCCTATCCCAAGATCCTGAATTTCCTATACTGGGGGATCCTTCCTTTTTCCCCCATGGGTAACAAGGCAGTTAAATAGGACTCTTCTGATTCCTGACCAACAGGAGCCACCACCTTGACCCACTTGATCCTTTATCAGAGCTGATTGACATTGTACCCCGTCAGGGTGCCCCCCACACACACTGATGGCTGAGGTCTCTGGGCCTCAGCATTCAGTTGTTCCTGCCTCTTTAATGGAGAAGTTTCTAATCTAGACCAAAGAATGGGGTTCTATGGTGAAGACTGATTCTTAGTAAATAGAGAAGTTACTTACCGTAACTGAAGATTTTCAAGAATATTGTTTCTGTAGAGCATCACTTACAGTATCTGCCCACCATCTTTCTGCTGTTGAACCAGGGTTACTGGCTCTGGGGGCTCAACGAGGAGTGTGGCATACTTTCTGCCTTGCAGGCGTTACACCAGATATACAGATTTTATTCTGTTACCTTTGGAATGGTTCCCAGATGGATTCTCCCTGTTTCTAGGGCAGATTCCCTGTGAATGCAGGAATCATTGGACCTGGGAACCTGGCTTTTAGTTTTAAAAAAATCTTTCTGTTTCTGACTGAAAAACAAAATGATATAATTTGCAACAACAAAAAAAATTGGTCTCCATTTCCCTTGTTAGGGGCACATTACCTATCTGTTATTTCATATGGACATAGCCCTATTAGTTACGTGTAACACCCTGTCTATCACAGGACTGCATTCTTGGACTGCTGGGATACTGCCATGATGGTATCACCATCTGATGGATGCAGTGATATGACTTTAATGGTGCATTAACTAGAGGGTTGTCTTTGACCAGTGCCACAGGAGACTCTGTCCTAAGGGACAAGCTAAATTCTGTGTTAACTTGAAATCAGGGATAAACCAGCCCTCTCCTTTCCCCAGAGTAAGATGCTGAGCTGTCTTCTAGGGCCATATGCCACTGGGTACAACAGTAGTTCTGTGTTCTTACCCATCAGGGTTACCTTCTGTTAGCACAGAATGTCATTTCTCTGAGTGATGGACTACTTTTCACTCTTCAGCAGCTTATCAGGGGTTCCTTTAGTTTATTTTTTCTTAAATAAGTAGCAATAGCTACATCAGTAATGATAGGCTTTATTGTTACAGAAACAAACATGGCTGCAGTGCACCATGGTAAGCCACAAGTAGGAGAGGGGAAACTGGTGCAGCTAGCAGCACACAACACAAACACTTACAGACAAAATACCTGAAGTAGTGTTGTTCAGTTTAGATAGTGCAGCTTTTAATTTAGCAAGATGAGCAGGGTGTACAACAAAATATGCTGAGTGTTTTGTTATACACCCTGCTCATCTTGCTGAATTAAAATCTGCACTGTTTGAACTTAACAACGCTACTTCTGGTGGTTTGTGTTCTGGTGCTCGTGTTGCATGCTGCGAGCTGCACCAGTTTTATTATTATAATTTTTTTTTGTAGACTTTATTTTAGCTCCTACCTCATGGTGGACTTTCTCTGGTGGGGACACTCAGCTGGAGCTCTGCTGCCCACCTGAAGCCCCAACACGCACACTCTCCGGTCCTCCCTGCACCCTCTAACCTCCTGTGGCTGCACAACCCCGCCATCTCCGAGCTTCCTGGGGTGGGACCGCCAACTCCTCTGGCACTGTATCTACAGTCAAGTTGAGTGACCATAGAGGAGGAGGAGGGCAACCAGGAGCACAGTTTGGTAAGGCCTGGCACTGGACATGGGGCCCCGCCACTGATCCCCACCATCACCTACCACCATGGTATGGGGGTTTTCCTTGATGTTTTCTCCCCTCAGGATGCAGCATGCAATGGTGTCCTGTGTGGCACTCATGCCACTGGTACCTGCTGATGTACTGCCCCCTTTCTGCAGCCCGACATCTGCACCACCCCTGATCTCCACCAGAGGCTGCTACTGCACCAGACACCCCCAGAAACCCACCCTGGAAGAGGAGAGTAGTCCTCCGGACACTCAATCCTCTTCCTCCCCTGCTGACCCCCAATGTTCCCAGACCCGGATTGCCAGCGTGGAGTAAGGTGTGGCATCCAGCGCCTCAGAGCCACGGGGCTAGCCTGTCAGTTTTATTATTGTTGTCCTTCTTTTCTTTCACCAATGGTTCAGTCTCTACAGTGGAGTCTTTTCTGTATTTTGTCCCCCTGTTATTTTCTGTGAAACAAAACACTAAAGTGGCTGAGATTGCTCTCCAGCCTTCAAACTACCCCTTTTATCCACAGGGAGACTTTTCCCCCACTGGTATACCTTGCTGTTTGGCCACACATATTCTACTCTTTTATATCCCTGGGATATTGTCCAGTACCTGGTGCAGAGCATGTGCTTGCTGGCACTTAGCGGGCAGCAGTTCAGGGTCTCAGTGCCCTGTTGTTTCCTTTCAGGGATCTATTTCCTTGTCTTAAGTTTGTGAACCACAGCCCTTGCTCAGGTTGCTGTAATTTTATGTGCTACTCTACCTGCAGTCCCACTCAGTGTACATCCTCTTCAGGAGGAACACACTTCCCTCCCTTCTAGTAGGTTGGCAGTATTTTTACATTCAGTTGTTTATTTTCACTATCTATATCCTTTTGTTTTCTTTTCTTTATTACAAGCATCTGTTTGTTTGCAGTGTCTTCACTAACCTTGCTAACACAGCCAAGGCAGTTAGGGTGTTGGCAATGGTTATATGATATGTCATGTGGTGTCACCCACATGCTGATGCTGTCACTGTTAGCAGCACCCTGACTTGAAAAGTTTGCTATCAGGGGGCCCTAACATCTCAGGCCTTAGGACCAAAAGAGTGGTGCTCTGTGTAAATAATATTCTTGAAGATCTACAGGTGTAGTAAGTAGTTTCTCTTTTTGTCTTTGATAGGGATGTATCTCCATAAGTTCTTTGTCTAAAATATACATTCAATTAAACATAATTGATGTTTTCCATGCCCAGACATAGAGATTCTATATATGGCTTATACAGTATAACAAAATTGGCAATAAGGTGATCTTAAATAGAGCAAGGAAACACAGAAAAGATTAATAGAATAATTAAAGGAATAACATCTGAGAATATAGACATTAAATCTATTTTACATACAGCAAATAAAAATAAAACATCTGCATGTATTATAATTAAAAACATCAGTCATGTAATACACCAATATTTCAGCAAAACACACTGGGACATAAAATATTCACCATCTAATAAAATATGGGGGAATCACAACTATAAACTACTGTACATGGGAAAACATTGACAATTAAGATGGCAAGTTTTCCTGAAACAGGTAAGATGGAAGGAATGTGAACAATTCAGAATACAATATGATTTAGGAAATACTTATAGACTGTTTTTTATCAACTGAGTAGTCTATATAAAAAAGACTATACATGGTGGGAAAGAGCACCAAATTATAAGAAATAAGAAAAAGAACTGGATTTCATCTTAAATACTGACTAGAAAAAAACTGTTCTCTTGGTTAGTCAACTAAACAAATCTTTGATATTGATCTATGCAAAAACTGTACAAAAATGGGAATCAGATCTAAAAGAATCTAATACAGAACAACAATGGCTACTGGCCTGTGGCTCCATCCAGGACTATAAGCTTTCTAGGGATTAACCAATTCAATTTAATATTTTCAACAGAGCATATTTAACTACATATTGATTACATAAAATTAATTCCTCTGTATCTGCAGTTTGTTGCCATTACAGAGCTCAAGCAGCAAATACACTCCATGCTTTATGGGAGTGTAAACTATTTAGGATTTGGTTGTCCCAGTCCTTTGAAATATTATATCAAATTAAATATAGGCCTCTTCTTTGGCAAGATCCCAGATTTTCCATTCTTGAAATGTTTAATAAAATAGAAATGGATCCTAAACAATGCAGAATTACTAAAGCAAACTCTATGGCTGTTAAAAGGCTAATCCGAAAATCTGGAAAGATCCATCAGATACCACACCCTTCCCACAAGGCAAGTGGAAACAATTATTCCTAGTTTTTTTTATTTAACAATATTTATTTTTTGGGGTGGGGAACAGATTTGGAAGCTATATAATAAAGAACAAAGGACTGGGTCCACTCTGATTTTAACTGATTAAACTATCACAAATAGAGGTATTTACATATAACTTGGCCCATATTAAGTCATGGTATGTGATATTTTTTCTGTCTATGAAATATAATTTTTGCATATTTGAATATCTCTGTAGCCTTAATATGGAAATGCTGTATATATTTTTTCTATATTTATCTGATGGTATTTATATGCAGAAGAGAAAGGGGATTACCACACAGTTGTTCCAGAATTATCTGTAAACTGTGATATGAATGGAAATCAATAAAAAAAATGTTAAAAAAAAACAAACATAATTGATGTACCACTAAAACATAGCACACAGTATTTTTAAGCTTTCTAGTTTTTAATACAGTGCAGTTCTGATAAGTACACACCCTTGGGACACAAACATTTTATGCATTTAAGTGGGCTGTGCACTTGAGCAGAGAATGTATTCTGCCACCTCACAGATCACAGCAGGTCACCTCTGACATACGTTCCATGTTATCTGTCATAGTAAAGCTCCTTTAGTGCTCCAGGACTCATTCAGAGATGTACATTACAGCAAGTGACCCAACTTTACTGTCCCTGTTCCTTGCTGCCTTTATCAACTCTTGCAGGATCCCTACAGTTCTTCATTGGCAGTTCTCTGTTAGCTGCCTGTCTAACTCTGTTATACCACCAAGCTAAAAACATTCACAGTGTGGAATACCTTGGGACTAAGAGCAAAGCTAAGCATCAGGATGTCATAAGCAGGCCAAATAACACCTTATTCCACCATATGAATGTGCACTTAAGCAGGAGATGGTAATCTTCTGGCAGTTCTGACTGTGCTCTTAAGCAGTTTGTGTACTTAAATGACGTGCACTTATCAGGGTCTTTTAAACAAGAATGTATAGGTGAAAAAATGGGAAACTGATAAAGTGTGCATTTAAGCAGGATGTGCACTGATCCAGAGTGCACTTAAGTGGACTCTGTTGTATTATTAAGGTCTAACAAAGTGAATACCTAACCAGACTTTTTTAGGCTGGATGCAAGCGCCAGCTACTATTGTTGCTATGTAACATACTGTAAGTGTGGTCAGATAACTTGTGCTAGATTTTCAGAAGGATGCTACTGACTTGTGGCACTCTCCCAATGTATTTCATGCAACTGTGGCCGAAAGTTAGACCATCTATGAAAAATGTCTAACTTTCACATGCAGTTGCAGAATTTGTGACAAAAATGGCATCACTTGTTATGCAAGCTGCCACAAATGATGGCAGTTGTCAGAAAAATCTGTGTAACTTTAATGATAAGACACCCAATCAGGAGGAGACTGATGGGGCCAGCAATTAGTCTGTGCTTCATCATCATTCTCCCCTTGGCACATTCGACCCTTGTACTTAAGGATTACATGAAGGGAGGATGCCTGATGATTTTTGGGGGAAACAGAGACAAAACAGATGTATGAATTTGGGTGTTTATTGGTGATCAATGCTGTCAATGAAGGTTTCCAACCAACAGTATGCCTTTGTGTTTGTAATTTGTAAATACAAGGAATTGAACTGATGACAAATGAACAATCTCTCTAAAATGCAGTGGCATATCTAGACATGTTCTGTATGCACAGCCATACAAAACAAACTCTGGTCAGAGCCAATACAGCTGCTTATGGTGGTGAGAGTGTGGTGAGATTGAGTAAAAGAATACTCAGAGCTCTCACCGCACTCTCACCACACTGGAGTCTGCCATGCCCAAGATGGTGGCACCAAGGGAACTGCACATGTGTGATACTCATGCATGCACAGTTAAGTTGATACTACCATCTTGGGCATCGTGGCCATCATTTCTGCAGTTGCAGAAAAAAAGTAGTGCGCCGGTGAAGGGTGTGTGTTTATACAGCCCACAGAGGGGAAGAGCCGTATAAACAGTACCAGTGGACATTTGCCAAAACACTGTGGAAGCACACCAGACAGCGATCCAGTCATGTGCTTCCACAGTGCTCTACTAAAGCTAATATGCTGTCATGATGTCTGTGGAGCTCCACCCACACAGCCATAAAAAGTGGTCTGTGCTGGCCAGAGAGAACAGAAGATAGGGAGGGGAAACTAGCGGGTCAGGTGGTGCACTGGTACCACAAATCAATGTGTAGTGGCTTAGATAGGTAGAGGTAACCAGGTAGGGGTAGCACTATGGGCATTCCAGTAAGCAGGCTGAGAGAGAGAGAGAGAAAGAGAATCCAAGCTTGATCAGTTCCACCTGAGGCAGACTTTACTGTCACTGGGGTCATCATCTGACCCCAAAGACTGAGGAGTGATTGTTCTATGATAATTGATTTAAAATGAAAACAAGTGTTTACATCTGCTGACCATCACTCCAGACCAGGATCATTTTAAAATTGTCATCTACTTCTGCACTGCTGTTCTGGTCAGCACAGAGACAACAGTTAGTCTGTAGCCCAAAACATCAACTACTAAGCACAATGGAGCCAATTCATGAAGTCCCGGTCACAGATGTGCGGTGCGTAAGTGACATGCACAACGGTATATAACAGTATACTGCACATGCCATGACAGAATTCATGAACAACAGTGCACCCTGTACAGGGAGGGCAGATGTGTAGCTATGCATCACACAAAGTAGATGCGTGTCTTGGGGGTGTGTGGCTGAGTAGTGGTGTGCACATGGTGCTGTACGCACATTCACAACCTGGTGTGTGGACCAGGACATGCAGCAATATGTGGAGTGGAGGGCAGCTGTAAACCCCAGGTGTGTAACACAGGTACATGAGGTACACCAAGGAATGGCCTGAGTGCACAGCCCCATGGGCACAGCACCAGGCAGTTGCTACTGTGAGGACACAGCATGTAGAATGCAGGACAATACTCCCACAGACTTCCCAGTGGTGGATATTGCATACACTGGCACTGGGGAATGTGTAGAACATTGGGCACACCACTATAGTGGAATAGACAGATATGGAAAATGACACCCATGGTATGGCAAACCATCCACCAGAAAACATTGGTGCTCACCACAGAGGGCACCACGGAGACTGTGTAATGGACACATAGAGGTGCCAGCACTCATGGGTGTGGGTGGCCATCCCATACCCTGTCCATGTGCCTGGACAGTGCCCTTGGAATGCAGGCTAAGGTGGAGGATAGGAAAGCATAGATGCAGGTGCCCCCCCAGGACCTGGCTACTGTACTAACACAGGGGTATGGACCATGCGCAGACCCAGGACAGTGTCCATGAATGCTGCTGCCATACATAGTGAGTGCCAAGAAGAAAACAGATACAACCCATGGCCCAGGTGGGTGCCCCACCTGAGGGTCCACCAGTGCACATCAATGGCATGACCATGGTAAAGGCCACAGTGACAGAGGCAGGGCCATTGCCCCCCCATAGCATAACCATGCACACCCCCCAGGCAGTGCCAGGTACAGTGGGCTGCCAGCAGAGATGTATAATGCCCCCCAAACCCTAATGGGGGACACACACCACAATGGGGATGATGAGGACACCAGTATATGCAGAACAGACTTCTTTAATGATGACAGTGGCACAATAAACATAACAGGGTGGCTATACAGGCTAACATAAAGAAAATGGCCACTGGGCCACTGTGGTTCTTGTCCTCAGAGTCCCCACTGGATCCTTGAGGGGTGTGTCGGTGTAACTCCTGAGGTGCAGCACCAGACGCCGCAGTGGTCCATGATACCCCTGGAAAAGAAAGGTGAGAAGAAAGCCATGAGTGGTGAGAACATGGCTGAAAACAGCAGACACACACATGCACCACAGTCACCACCACAGCATACCTTTGATGGTCTGGTGATAGCCCACATATCCCTCACCTTGTTCTTGTAGTGGATGTCAGCCATTCCCACCCTCCAGGACAGGTGGTATGGGAGGTTGAGGGGTACCATGTGCCATCACGGCACCACCACAAGTGCCGCAGTCCCATCCGGCTGCACACACCACTCCAGGATGATGACATCCAGCTGCCCCTGTAAGTCCTGTGAAGACACAAATGGAGAGCAAAAGGTTAGCAGTACAGCACAAAAAGACCCTGGACACACACACACAGAAACCACCAGTAGGGTCAACACACAGTGCACAGCATACAGGGGCACCTGTAGTGGACAGTACAAGGCATACACTACAGGCAGGTGTGCAACAGGTAGTGGGTGTACACCACATTTGCCCTGTGTGTTCAAGGCCTGTGGGACATGGACAGGACAGTAGCACCCAGTAGGGTAAGAGCACATCCACTCACCTCCCTAGGCTCTGTTGCCTCCCCGAGGTCACCCCTCTGGGGATAATCGGTAAATGATCCACTGCAGCTTGCAGGGGTACACCCCCAGCAGCCTGGCCTCGGGCACAGACATGATCCCATAGCGTGGAGCACTCCATGCTGAGATGCAGAACAGCATGCCTGATGCCGATGTACAATGACGTGCGTGACCCTGTGAGCATGTTGGGTCACAATTCAGTAAAAGGTGATAGCAGCTGCTCCAGACAGTACTCAATGTGGTGTACAGTGTGTAGTGGTAGTCAAATTGACAGTTACAATGATCTCACAGGGTTCGCAGGATGTGCCCTGGGTTGCTCATGAATGTCTTCCTGTGGGGGGGGGTGAGAGGGAGAGGGCTCTGAGGAGACTACACAGGCCAAGGATATTCAGACCCCATACAACTGTGGCTAAGCTCCATGAGGGACAGTGCACTGAGCAGTACTGCTTTGACCATGACATGATCTCCGGGCTTTGCCTTATACTTCAGAAGCTGCTGCAGGCACCAACATGTAGGTCACATGCCATCCCCGTGGAAATGAAAGTCCTGTGTGCCTTGTCATACTATGCCATGGGTTTCTTCCAGAGGGTCGTGGGGGATGTCAAAAGGTGTCAGTCAGTGTCCGTGTCAAGGGCTGTGCCTCCTTATTTTTGCACATCTGCAGCACTACCAGCGGGGGCATCTAGCCACCAGCCACCACCGACCCGGAGAGCAGCAGGCTCACTCTCATGATGGGGGTGTGGTGCGGCCACTCCAACCTGCCAGAGGGCCTCCCCTTACCTTTCCTCATCGGGCTGGACCGGACCCCCCAGCGCGATTCCACGACAGTCCTCTGGGTTGGCGGGAGCACGGCCATCAAGCTGCTCGGTCACGCCCATCCTTTTCCTCCATATTTTTTCCCCAGAGCCAGCAGTGCAATGATGTTCTGTGCGTATCTGGGCATCTTGACATGCTCCTTCTTGCTTGGCACTGCAACTGTGCTGCCACTGGTCATCACCAGGGGCCGCTCCAGCACAATGTGCTCCACAGACCAACCCCAGAGGGAAGAGAGCAGTCCTGTGATCCTCTCCCCTACCATCCCCCGGTGGCCTGAGTCCACTCCTGAACCTAGGTCATTGGTGTGCTGTGAGGTGTGGTGTCCAGCACCTCAACTCTCAGTGCCACCAGGCCTGAAGTAGGGGAGTTTTTATTCAAATAACCATGACAATCATCAGAATACATACATAATGAAGAATTAAATTAACAGACACACAAACCTTACAAACACTATTACAACAAAAATGTCAGTAAATTCTGATTACACAAAATCATCCCCACCAACTCCACAACCTAATTCATCACCAATTCTTCACAAACTACCTCACCACCTTTATTTTGTGCCTATTTCTAAAACTATTCAGTACTGCAAGATACATAATTCAGGAACCACACTTCAAATCTTATCCAGATTTTCTAAGCTTTGCACTGTTTATATTTTTCTCCCACTTACACTATTCTCCTTCTGCTTCTTTATTTAGCAAATTAGTTTTTCCCTGCACCCCTATTTCACCCTTTGTACCCCCCCCCGACAGGCAGTTACAATTTGTTATCCACATTTTATAAAAAAGGTTAGCCATTTCCACCGCATCCCCACTTTTCTTTTTGGGTGATTTCTTGCAATCGCTCCTGTATACTTCATTCATCGTATGAGCACACATTTTTTCTGTCCCCTCGTACGGCATTTCTTTTTGCTGTATCAGCAGCTGCCAACGACTCTGACACATATAGTATTTTATACATGCAAAAAGAATGTATAATGTTGCACAATGATATTGATCTACCAAATCTGGAAAAACTCCTAGTACTGGGTTTTTATAGCTGATTTCCTTAAGCCAAGGCATCTTCCACTCGTTTGCTAAAAAATGCCACAAACCCTTTGCATAAGCACATTGAAAAAGGAAATGGTCTTGAGATTCTGTTTCATAACCACACCCTGGATATAAGCAGCTTCATTCTTCTACCGCTTTGTGCTTGTGGTTTTCTCTTATCCCTATTCTTCCATAGGCCATTAACTACTTCACAGCTAACATTTTCCCAGGAACTCTAGAATTATTTAACATCTTGTACACATATTTATTCTCAGACGGAGTTCCCCTCTTTAAATTCAGGTTCCCCTATCCCTGTTTCCTCCAAAATCTTCTCATACATCCTTTTCCTAGAGTAGCTCTCTATTTGAGTCCTACTGATTTTCCATTTATGTACTTTTTTTAAAGTTGTTTTACAATAGTCAGGTATCTCCTTTTTAATAAATCCTTTTGGTACTTCTTCTCTCCAGTCCTCCACCCATTTTCCTAAAACATTTTTCTCCACATCCCTGTCACACTCCTGTCTCTCTCAAAAATTCTACGTAGATTTTTATGCCAAAATAATGTATGGAAAAAAATTAGCAGGTTAATCATCCCTAATCCTCCTTTTTTCCGATTTTTATAGGTGATTTCCTGTTTAACTGGGTTCAACCTGCTGCCCCATAATAGTTGAAAGAAAAACCCGAATATCCTTGTTTCCAAAGCTAACGGTTGAGGAAAATTCCCGCTATATAAAGAAAACAAGGGAGTAGAAACTGTTTCACCACAAAAACCCTTTTGGATTTAGACATCTTCCAAGACTTTCATCTCGTCATCTTATGTTCCCCTATCTCAATTGCCTCAATCCAGTTTACTGTTGCCATATCACCTTTCCCAGACTGTACCCCCAATATTTTTGTATTTCCATCTAAAATTTTTATTCTACTGCTAACTATGTCATGTACCCCTAGAGTACCTAACCACATTCCTCTGCTGTTACTAACATTTACCACTGCCCCAGAAACCAGTGAAAATGTTTCTATTATTTCCATTAGATTTGGAACCCCCATATGAGATGCTAAGAAAATACATAAATTGTCTCCATATGCTGACACCTTAATTTCATCACCTACCTGGTCCCCTTTAATGCCTTGGATTTTCTTTGTAGCATTCATTTCTCTAATTACTGGATCCAAAGCGAATGTATATAAGAGTGGGCTTGGGGGCATCCTTGTCTCCCCCCCCCCGTATTGATATTAAATTGCCTCTGTTTCCCCCAATTTCAGGCCTAATCACAGCATTTTAATATAATATTTTAACCCATGAGCAAAATTATTTCGGGATACCATATTTTTCCAATACCTTCAACAAAAATTTGTGATTAACCCGGTCAAAAGCTTTACTTTGATCTAAAGCTGCTAAGCACCCTTCTTTTCCTTGTTTTTGGCAAAATTCAATTATGTCCCTAGTTAATGTTAGATTTTTTTTGATATTTCTGCCCAGTATTGCACATGTTTGTGCTTCAGGGGTTAAATCCGCTGCCACCCCCGCAACCTTTTCTGGAGTATCTGAGTGAGGATCTTGAAATCAGAGTTTAATACACTTATCGGCCTCCACTTACCCAGATCCTGTCTTTCCCCAGATTTAAGTGAAAATATAACCACCCCAACAGAGAATTCTGCTGGAACTTTTTGTTTACAAAACATTCTGTTGTATACTCTAGTCAGAAAAGCTGAAATAATTCTCGGGAATGTTTTATAAAATTCATTAGGTATCCCGTCCTCCCCTGGGACTACCCCATTCTTTAACTGTTTTATCACATTTCATTTATTTTGAAAGTTGGATTTACAACCTTTGAGTCAGGGACTCATTTACAAAGGTACCTCATCGCAGGGAGGGTAGACATGGTTACAGTCTGAGATACAACAGTGGTAACATACAGGTGCAATACAGATAACCAAAAGAACACAATATAACAGTGGTTTACGGGATAAAGTTACATGCAGTAAATAGCAATCGTATAAAGTATAACAATAGTAGAAGTCACAACCCTGGTTGTACCGGGGAAATACCTAAGTGGAAGGGTGGAGGGGACAGGGGTGAGGAAAAGAGAAAAGAAGAAAAAAAGGGGGGGAAGCAGTCCAATAGACATTGTCAAGGCTATGGGCAAGAAACGGGAAGGGACCCCAACATTAGGTTGATTAAGGGCAACTACAGCTTCGGGCACCAAAGAGGTGGTTAAGGAGAGCGACTTTAAAGGGACCAATTTTGGTAGACTTGGTGACAAAGAGCGGGAGGGAGTTGAACCATGTGGGGGCACAGTAGTGGAAGGACCTTTGGGCTAGGGAGGTCTTAGTATGGGGCACCAGAAAGGTGGTCTTAACTGAGCTATGGGTGGCAACGGATGGGGATGCAAGTCGCAGGGATGCAGTGACCCCTGGGGGGAGAGTCCTAGCAGGGATTTTTTGGCAGGTAAGCAGGTTTGGTAGTGCAGGTGCTCCTACAAGGTGAGCAGATTGACAGTGGAATAGAGCAGGCAAGTATGGGTGCAGAGGGATGCACCGGTCAGGAGCCTGCAGGCCTTGTTTATTGAGATCTAAATTCTGGTGAGGGTGGTATTGTTGGCTGAAGCATAGATAGGTAGGCTGTAGTCCACTAGGGACAGGACGGAGGAGTTGATGGCTAGTCAGAGAGCAGTTTGGGGGAGGCAATCTCTGTGGTGATAGAGAAGGCCAATCCGAGCGTTTATGGTTGAGGACAGGGTATTGATGTGGCTGTGGAATGTTAGAGCCGAGTCAAAGGTGATACCCAGGTACTTGTAGGATGACACCTGCTCGAGAGGGTGAGCATTACTGGGGAGAATGCAGAGGAGGGCATTTTTTGGCCTGGTGATGTGAAAAAAGCATAGATTTGTTTTTTTTGAGGTTAATGACCAGCCGGTGGTCAAACAACCACTTTTCGGCTTGGTTGAATGTGTGCTGCAAGGATTCCTGTAGAGATGTGGGGTCAGGGTTGGAGGCAAAGAGAACCACATCATCGGCATAGAGTACCATATTGCCCAAGCAGGAGCTGGGGAAGGTATTGAGAAAAAGGCTGAACAAAACGGGGCCTAGGATGAAACCCAGGGGGAACCTCAAGCTTCTGATTCTGTTATTTCTTTTCTAAGGTTACCTTTCTTAGTTGGCTCTAAGTCAGGTATATTTAAATGTTGTCAATATGTTTTGTATATCATGAGTGTTTAACCCACTGCTACTAGTAGTTTTTAATAGATATTCCTCTACAACCTTCCTTACCCCTTCTGTAGTATTAGTTACTTTCCCATCCTTGTCCTTTAAGTTGGTTACTCTGGACCTTTTCTTTTTATCTTTCAGGGCCTTGCAAGGGTCAGAAAAGGTTTTTTCTTTGTGTCCCCAAGCTTAATTCCGTTGCTAAAGAGGCTGCTCTATCACATTGCACTTTCTTCATGTCCCCCTTGAGTTTCTCTATCTGCCCTGACAAATCTTCTCTATCTGTATATGATGCCTCAAAAAGATGAAATAGCTGATTTCTAAGTCCCAAGTACTCTATAAGATTATGTCTTGCCTTATTTTTTCAGAACTTTTTGTCGTACAAACCCAAGACAGAAGGCCTATTTACAAATAAGTTTTCCATTTCCAGTTTCACTGTGCTTTCTTCCAAACTGGCTGCATTCATCTTCCACCTTGATTTTGGCCACTCTGTTTCAGTGCATGTTATGGTTTTAATCATTGAGTGGTCTGAAAAAGAACTGGGAATAATGGAAGTCTTCAATATCTCTAGCCTATTAGTTACAAACACATAATCGATTTTAGAAAATAACTTACCTTTAGAAAAGGTAAATTTAGCTGTTGGTACCACTTTTATAAACACATCCTTCAGTTCGGCCACTCCTACTGATTTCTGCAAAGCATGTGAGACACAGTAGATTTTTTTACTCGAGTTTTTCCGTTCCAACATATCCAAAGAGCGATTAAAGTCACCTCCATAATTACACATTTCTAGACGTACACATGAAATGTTGCACCTGTTCAAACAACTGCACTCTTCCAGCTTTTATTTGGGATGCGTACACCACTATAAATCTAATTGGCTGACCATACAATAGGCCACCCACCACTAGTGCCCTTCCTGGTTGTAACTCAACTATTTTTTGTAATTTCAACTCCAAACCCGAGAACAAGATACCAAACCTGTCCGTTGTCTGTTCCGCATGACCAATGAGATGGTCCCCACACCCACTCTCTTTGCACCTGTGTCACAGAAAGCATAGAATTCAACCAAGTCTCCTGTAAGAACATTACCTCACAAGCCAAACCCCTTAACTCTGCCCACACTGCCTCCCTTTTTTCCCATTCAGAATACTGCAGACATTTGCAGATGCCAAGGAAAACAAAACCATACTTTGTTTACAAACACATTTCTAAACTAATTTTCCTTAAGATATTTTCTTCTTTTTTTCTTCACACTTGACCCTGGCAGTTTATCAGTTGCCTCAGCATTTTGTTGCCCTGAATGAACTGAGGATGCTGCATCAGAGTCGTCATCCCCTGTGGTGCTTCCTTCCCCCTGTTGATCAACCAAAACTTCAAAGGGGTTTCCCAGCATTATGTCCTGCACTACCCCCTTGCTTCTCAGATTCATTCTTCTTCCTTGGTCCTGTGTGCTGTCCAGCTCTTTGGGGGGAGGAGGAGCATTTTCTCTATTATCATTCTCAGGTCTTCTCTTATTTGCTCCTCCAAAACCTCTTCCTCCACTTGAATAATGACCTCTCCTGCTGTTTGTGCCTCTACCCTAATCCCGGTTGAGGGCTCCTCACTTCCATTCCTCTCACCCTGCTCAACTGTTCAATCCATTCCTTTGTCCTGGCTAGGGGTCTCCTGGGGGAGAGGCAGGGTTCCCCTAGGTCCAACCTCCTCCTCTTGGGGCACAAAAGGCTACTGTCTTGTTCTCCCTTGTTATGCCTTATTTATTAAATCTTCCGGATTCATGCTTCGTGCATTGTTTCTAGCTGCTCAAGGGCAGTTTTTATATAAATGGCCATATTCCTCATATAGATTACAGTGCACATGGGTATTGCATTGAGAATTACTATGACCTCTTTCTCCACACAGTCCACACCTGATTGCATCACAAACATTTGAAAGATGTGATCTAGACCCACACCTATAACAGGCCTTTGGGTAGCCTGGGTGGAAGACCACTCAACTATCCCTGCCATGGAAGAAACTATTTGGGATGTGTTCAGTTCCATTTGCTGTTTGGTGTAGTCTCACTTTAAATCTCCATCCACCTGTCTATAAAAATGTCATATCTATTATTGCTTCGGGGGGACTCAATACTTCACAGATCTGATTCAATCACTGTGAAATATCCCCCACATGTACACACTCATTCCAGAACAGTACAGTTATGTTTTTATTGTGGTTTTGGTCAGGGGGATGGCCATAAAGGGGGCCCACAAAGGTGAGAACTTTATCTGGTTATATTTCTGCCAGAATCTCTCCAAGTCCCTCATTGATCTAAAACTGACATCGAATACATCCTCCCCTGAAATGTGGATTAGTACATAAATTTCTGATGGGATAAATTTCATAGACCCTTATAAGGGGGTTCGTCCCACATAAATCCTGTTTGGGAAGATCTCCAGGCCACCTTTGTATCCCTAACATACTGCAAATGTCCTGGGGGGAGCTTCAATATAGCTTGCTGCAGGGGTTGGGCCTGGTCTATCCCTACCCTGGGGGACAGCCATTTTGTTCTTCTGCCATATTTCTACTTTTGAGTGCCTCAGAATATGATTTAGATGTGCCCCATCTTGTAATAATTATCCCCTCAGACTGGGAACTAGTGGGACCACTTCTGCGATCAGCCACACTCTGACTATTTTCCCCTTCAGCCCTAAAGAGGACTTCATTATCAGAAGGGGATCTTTGCTCTCTTTCTGGCCCATTCTGTTTCTCCCCAGAAATGCCATTACTTGCCTGTCCACCATCCCTACTATTCCCAAGGAATACAGGTTCACTTGTCTTAGTTGCAATTCTTTCCATGTTTTATACCCATTGTTGTTTCCATTTAGCAGTACGTTACCGCTCTGAGAAATGGAGACTCATCCCTCTTCCAATTGCCACTGACCATCCAATCCTTGTTTCCAGCCTGTACCCTGAAATGCAGGCCCCGGAGACCACTCTTCCATTGGTGTTTCCTTTGTAGGTAATCCAAATGCGTGAACTATCGCTTGCCTGGCTGACATCCCTTGTGTGACATCTTTTTCCTTCCCCCTGGTCCTTTCCTCCTGCCGACTGACCCTGCTAGCACTTGTACCAGGTTCCGGTCTCCCTCTGTGACCTGGTTCTCTCTTTCACTCTTCCATTCGCCTGTCATCATCATCTTCTTCCAGAATTCATTTTACTGACAGCCTCTTTTCTTCCATTGCTTGCTCAAGATGAGACGATGCTTTATTTTTATCACACTCCGTGGTCAGGCGAAAATCCTCCTCAACCTCCATTTCTGCATCTATTTCCAGCTCAGTTCACTCCAAGGACTCGACCTCGGATATGTCTGCTGCTGGAGCGGAATCGTACAGCTCCTCATCCTCTGAAATCCTGCTCATAGAGGCCTCTACCTCCACAGGCTCTCCCCGTAGTTCATCCGCATCATTCATACGCACACCCTTCTCCTCCGATGGCAAACTCAGACTGGCCACAGCTCTCAGCCAGCAGTTTTCCCTACAGGTTAGCAGAGGAATTTCACCCATGTCGTGGACAAAATTTCCCCGTTCACTAAAAATACCATCAACAGCTTAAAATCTGGTTCAATTTCAGTTTGCATTCATCTGTATCCCCCTCCTCCCTGGGAGAAGGCTGAAAATAGGCAAAAACATTGTCTAGTTCTTCTTCCTGGTCAACAAAAACTAAATAAATAGAATAACAGTAAAATAAAAAATAAAAATTATCCAGTATAACTTTTTACAAAGGCAGTACAAACAGAGAAAACAAAATCCTCCTTCTGAGTGTTTCTTCTCAATTTTCAATCTCAGTCTCTCTGTCTTGCAAACATTGCTGCTCTTTTTATAACCAGTCTTTGTAGCCTCCGCTCGCAAAAAGACATCCTGTTTTTCCTAAAATGTTCTTGTCAGTTTCTTGCAGGTGCAGCAAAAAAAAGAACATAGTGACCCAGAACTGACCTCTTGTTTACATCTCTGGAGAGATTTCATCTCAGGTTAACCCCCTGAATTCCAGATAGCATTTTGCAATCATGTCAACAGTATAACTATATAAACAAAGGGATCCCAGTATCAGTTACATTTCCTTATACAGTTTCATATATATTTTTATAACTGCAGATATGCAAAGGGGGAAGAAAAGACAGAAATAGCAAGGGAAGGCAGAGAGAGATAGATAGAGATGGAAAATTGCAAAACTGTTGGAGTGGTCAGTTCCTAGATCTCACAAGAAAATTTGGTTGCACAACCAGATAGAGAAGAGCCAGAAAGGGAGAGGATAGGACAGACCCTTGCATTTAAACTCTTTCTGCATAACAAATGGGGCAGGACCTTATTCAGCCCTGTCACATGTACCTTCACGTTGCCCCCCATGTGTCTGGTGGTCCCCAGATGACCCCGGGTCCTGCCGCCTCTGTGTGTCTCCCAGATCACCCAGTGTGTATGTGGCCTCTGACCTCTGGAATGTGAAGCCCACCTCACCTACTGTATCCCTGTTGGGCTGGCAGATGCCTCAGTGTTGGTGTCCTGCACAAGTGTCCTGGGGCCTGTGGGGCTGGTGGGTGGCAGCCAGTGTGGCCCAGCACTGTGTGCCACAGCAACCAGGGCATGTGCTGGCGTTGGCAGCGTGGTGGCATGCCAATGTGCCACAGGCCCTGTGTGTCCATCTGATGGCATCTGGGACATAACATCCTGGATTATCAGGGGAACAGGCTGGCAGGCTGTTCTGGCCCCTGATTGCATGTGGTTTGTTATCCATTCCAGGAGGTCCCTTATTCATTTGTGAGCATGCCGCAGCCCATGCAGCTCCACAGTCAGGTCCCACAGGGCATCAGTGTTGTCTCTCTGGACCTGCAGATGGTCCTATTCCAGCTGCCACAGTTCAGGATAGAATGTCTGCATGAGAGACAGAGGTGCTGTCCTGCGCACCTGGTGGATATGGTGTGCTGAAGGCCCCTTGTCTCTACTGTCTGTATGTAGTATAGTATTATTTAGATGTACTGGATAATCTTATATATATGAAGACTTACACAAGCTATAAAATGGAATTTTTTAATTCTAATATACAGAAGACTATATTCAATAAGTCCTCTGTTTCAACGTCTTTATTATGTTATTGCGATGGAAAAGAGAAAGATTAGTGCCATGTTATTTTCAGGTGCTGTTGGTACAACAGAGCAAGATTTAAATGGCTACATCCAATTGTTGTCTTACTGCAGGAAATTGATGAAGATACAATTTTAAAAATTCTCTTTACTGTTGAAAATGATTTTATCATTAAAAGAATGACAAATTATTTTGTAACCATAAAAAAAAGTGAGAAGCAAGATGGTTAAAATATTTGCACTAGAGTGAATGAGTTTGAACATTACATGAACTGCACTTTATTAATGATTTTTTTTTAATTATTATTGTAAAAATGTTTCTCAGGGTGCCTATTTGTATTTTAACTTGTGTATTGTGTCCCTTGTTTGCAATTATCCTTCTGTAATGGTTGAACAATAAAGAATACTACTACTTCTACTGCCTGCATGCCCTTGTAGAGTGGCACATTGGCCCCCTAAATCCCCAGGCCATGTATGTGAGACTGGATGTTGTCCTGCATGGCCGGGCATGTAGAGCTGTGTTGGCTGCTCCTCAGGGCCCTGTCCCACAGCACTGGATGGCCAGCTGTGAGTTTGGTTCAGGGTGGGGGGGCGTTTGCTGGCTCCTGTCAGGTGTCTGGGTCAGGTACTCCAGCGTCCCCAGCATGCTCTCTGAGTCAGTGTTCTCCATGGTGCCCACCTCTAGCATTGAGGCCTTTGTCCCCTGTGCTATATGTGTGGATGGGAGAACATTGGCTGGTTATGTACAGGTGCATTGGCAGGCACTGGCATGCATTCAGCTGACAATGATGAGGACCACATACCTGCACCATGTGTGTCTGTGTCCCCCTGTGTATCCTCTCCACAGTGGTTGCTGGCAGTGCATGGGTTCTGGCTGTGGTCTTCAGATATGCAGGCTGTTAGATTGGACTGTTGGTTATGCCATTCAGTTATATACCTCCCATCCCATGTCCCCTGCACTGTGCCACATACCTTGCATGGTGTCAATGCCCTCCATCTTCCTGTGTAGGCCAACCTCAATGAGGTTGTTGGCTACCATCATCTCAATGAGTGACAGTGTTGACACCTGTGTGGGTGGTCCCCTGCCTGTGCCATGCTGTGCCCTTTCCATGGTGTTTAGCTTTTGCTTCATGGCTGACTGGAAGTCACGCCATTTGTGCTTGATTGCCACAAGTGTCCATGCCTCCAGACTGGCCGTGTTGACAGCAGCCTGGATATCAAGCCATATCCTGGTCTTGACTTCCACTGGGGTCTTCAGGAACTCCACTACCTACAGCACTCCATAGTTGTCTCGGATGTCCAAGGCCATGGTTTTCACCTGGCCGCATATGAAATTGATGGACTGGGGCCTGGTAGAACCCTTTGAAGTCTGCCCTCCACAGCTCTCAGCCCATCCCTGGCCATGGTGTGTGACCTCTTACAGGGGTGCATTTGGCAGAGGCACAGCACCTCTATCTCCACGTCCTGCTGTTGTACGCTCATTTATCATTGTATTCACTTCATTGTGTCTTCACAGGGTGGTGCACATGCCCATATGCAGTGGGGTTAAGGGGCAGGGACAGGTATGTTTGGGACACCTTGCTCTCCCAGTGCACCACACTACGTGCCTCCATTTGCCACAGCTCTGCCTCAGCTCCCACTCTGCATGCATTTGTGAATGCTGCATGTTTTTTCAGCTGGCTCTGGTGCGTAGCTGTGCACCTGCATTACCTCACATTTCTGCGCAATTTCCATGCGTTCATGAATAGGGCCCACTGTGGATAACAGTTGCTTTTTAGGGTACTGTCTCATCAGTGCTATCTCTAAGTTGATTAAACATCACTGTAAGGTCATGGGTGTTGATGGGTCAGTCAGTAAGTGTGCGCAACAATGCTACTGCTGTTCATCACTGAGTGTCCAGGAACAGAAGGGACTAACTAGTCTCAGTTGAGACAGACAGCACTGTGATCCTGAGCCATGTGTTTTTGTTTTCATATTTGGGCTCGGTTGTCAGGACAAGGAGAAACTTTGACATTTGCTTGTGCGTGCCAGCTGAATGCATGCCAGTGCCTGCCAATGCCTTGAATGAGGCTTTGTTGAGGCCCCTTCTGAAGAAACCATCTTTAGACCCTGACGTCTTTGCGAATTACCATCCAATCTCCAACCTCCCATTTTTGTGGAAGGTTGTTGAGAAAATTGTGGCACAATAGCTAGAGGAGCACCTCATGACCTTTGACCTGTATGAACCCTTCCAGTTGGGGTTTCGGGTGAGACATAGCACGGAAACTGCATTAGTTTGGGTGCATAATGACCTCCTTAGGGCATGAGATTGAGGAGAGGGGACAATTCTCATTCTCCTCAATCTCTCTCTTTGGCATTTGACATGGTAGACCATCGTGTGTTGCTTGATCGCCTGAGGGAATTTTGAGGACTTATCAGCACTGTCATCTGCTGGTTTGAGTCCTATCTCATGAACAGAAGGCAACGGGTAGTGATGGAGAATTTCTCCTCCTCCCCAAGCTTGCTGATGTGTGGAATACCTCAGAGGTCGGTTTTGTCACTGATGTTGTTTGCCGTGTACATGCTGCCCCTAGGAGAGCTCATTAAGAAATACAGTTTGGGTTTTCTTTGCTGTGCCAATGATACCCAACTGTGTCTTTCCTTTGACCCTAGGACATCCAATGCAGTTGAAATGCTAAATAGATGCCTAGCTGAGATCAACAACTGGATGGTCTCCAGCTGGTTGTGACTGAACCCTGATAAGATGGAGGTACTAGTGGTGGAGTCGAACAGAAGGCATGATAGGATTCCTCTGGCATAGATACTGAATTATTTCTGGGTTCTGTGTCATTGAAGGCCTCCTCTAGGGTGCACGAGCTTGGTGTAACCTTTGACAGCGGATTCACATTTGAAGCTCAGGTGTTATCCGTTGTCCTGATCAGCTTTTACCATCTTATGAATATTGCCATGATCAAGCCCCTAGTTCCGCCTATGAACCTCCCTACTTTGGTGCATGCCTTTATAATGTCTAGGCTGGATTACTGTAATGTGCTCTACTTTGGGGTCTCAGGAGGTATCATCTGCAGGCTACAGCTAATGCAGAATGCAGCCGCCAGGTTGTTGATGGGGCAGTCTAGATACTGCCACATCACCCTGGTGTTGCATGAACTGCACTGACTGCCGGTCAGGTGGAGAAGCCTCTTTAAGGTGGGCTTGCTTACCTTTAAGGCCCTACATGGGCTGGGCCCTGGGTACTTGTCTGATCTTCTAACACCCTCTGTCTCGGCTCGCTCCCTCCCTTCCTCCTTTGGGGGCCTCTTTGCAATTCCCAGGATGAGGCTTAAGACTGCTGGTGACAGAGCTTTTAGTGTCGCCGGCCCCCTTCTGTGGAATTCGCTTCCGCCATCTGTAAGGGAGGCCCCCTCAACTGAGGTATTTAAGGCCCACCTCAAGGCCCTCCTGTTTATCCAAGCTTTCCCGGGCACTATTTAGTAGTATTTATTTCTGGAACTGCCGATTATATTGTATTTTAATCATATTATATGTCTTAATTATTAGTATTTTAGATATGTATATGTTTGTGGTTTTAGGATTAGCTATTATTGTTGTACAGTGCCCAGAGCCTCTGAGATTGGGCGCTTTGAAAAATAAACTTTGCCTTGCCTTGCCAAATGTTTTGTTACACTTCAGGGAATTTCAGAGGTGTGTCACTGCCAAGCCAATTGTAGCTTATACTGGAAGGGGCTCAGCATTTCAGACCAATGACCATGCTCTGTGGTCATAATGCCACTTGCTGCTTGCTGGGTGAAAACTTCATGTAGTTGAAAGGAATGAAGCCATTGCAATCAGAGGGGTCTTTGGTCCTTTCATTTCCATGAAGCTGATTAGCAAGCAGCTGATTGGCTTTCAACATCAGGAGCCTAACTGAGTGCACCATCTTTCTTTCTTTCTTTCTTTCTTTCTTTCTTTCTTTCTTTCTTTCTTTCTTTCTTTCTTTCTCTCTATAAAGCGAAGTGGGGTGCAAACCCCTGCTACTTCTTTCCCCCCGTCCCCTCCAGGTTTCTTGCCTGCCCGCCCGTACCATCTTTATAAATATTTTTACAATGTAAGCAGATGGCGAGCCCACCCTTGGTTCCACTTCTCTTGACCCCCCTCCTGTCCAGGTTGCTTGTCCCTGTTCCCAAATGAACCCAACAGTGGGGTGCCCAATCCCAGTGTCAGAATGTCTCTGAAAAAAAGAAAACATCCCTAGGTTTTTTGTTTGTAACCTGTAAATGGAAAACCATTCCTTGCTGATCTGCCTCACACACCCCACCCAACCCACCCTGACCTCCCACTCAGCAGTCACCACCCCACACCTTCCCACACCCCCCCACACACACACCCTAACTCACCAGAACAGGTCCAAGGGTGAAGACCTGCTCTCTGTTCAAAGACAGGTCTTCCTACTGGAACCACTGACGGCAATATGAGAAACTAAGGTAAGTGCAGTTCACTGTATTTCAATGGAGTTCTGAACTTTGATGCATAACTTTGTCATTTTTGCATATTTTGGCCCCAAATTTTCAACATGGTCTTTCTGGGACCCCCTCTCATGACCATTGGTGGTGGAATTATGCAACTCAGGCCTGAAAGGTAATTTTGTGGTCATGTTGCAAAATCACCTTTCAAGTTTGATTTAAAGATGTTAACCACCCTTGGTCATGAGGTAGGGTCATAAGTATACTAGGTTGGAAATTTGGGGTCAAAATATATAAAAATGGCAAAGTTATGCACATATGTTGAAATTCTTCTACACCCGCTCATAACTTTGATAATTTTAATTATTTTGACCCCAGATTTTCAACATAACCTTTTTTTTTCATACCACCTCGCAAATATGACAGCTGTCATTTTTTAAATCCTGGCCAAAATGTGTTTTTGTACCTGTGGCACGGAATGGCATTTCAGTGGCATGGAATGATGTTTTGGAGGGAAATTCAGAATTTTCACATACCGGGTTCATGAGGTGTGGTAATAAGAAGGCTATGCTGAAAATTTGTTGCACAAATACAGTAAAATGTCCAGATTATGACCAAACATTAGACTATTTCAGCGTTTACTCATAACTTTACTAATTTTCAATATTTTGACTCCAAACTTTCAACATACTCATTATTCCACACCACCTCATAAACGTCACATGTGACATTTTTTAAATCATGGACAAGATGTATTTTCACACCTCTGGTGAGAAATTACATTTCAGCCAATATACTCTAAATGGTACATGCCATGCTTACAAGACAAATCCTAAAACAAGTACCTTTAAAAGTTGGGGTCAAAATAAAAAAAAAAAAAATTCTTTAACAGCCTTTGAGTGAGGTGCCTAGCAGTACCAAACAACTGTATAGCACATACCTGCAAGCAAACATTCGGCATTGAAAAATGCTTGCTACTTATTTGTGGTAAGTTCTGGACCTGGCATTAGAATGGAAGGCTTAAAGTGAGAGTGAGTCAGCCTGTGAGTCTAGTTTTTAACAGTCTCAGGATGGTCCCTGTGGCCAGGGATGAAAAGGTAAGTGTAGTGTGTGGGCTGTGGAGGGATAGCATGGTGACTGTGTAAGTTGTACAAAGGGAGAGAGTGATCATTCAGATTGACAAACTTAGGCTGATAGGGCAGGGGATAGAGAGCATACTATAACTTATTAACATGTCATAATTATTATGGTGTCAAACCTACCATTATGTCTATCCTCCTCCTACACTTACATACTACTAACATACTAAAAATGCCAGCAGGGTAGGCCTCATGGTCTTTCGAGTCTGCTCGATAGTCAGCACCCATAATGAGTTCCATTTCTGCTGTCCCTCCTCCCTGTTGGTTCCCCCTACCCCCTGTCCAACATATCCCCCTGCATTGAACTTACTCAGCTTCACCCTCCCCCATACCTGTCCCAGCCCCTCTTGAACCCCTCCACAGTATCCACCTCCACCAGCCCCTCAGGCAATGCATTCCATGGTTCCACCACCCTCTCAGTGAAGTAACGCCTCCTCCTCTCTCCCCTGAGTCTCCCCCTCAGCTTCCACCCGTGTCCTCTGGTTGCCCCCTCTTTCTTTTGGAACACCCCATCTGAGCCTACCTTATTTATCCTCTTTATGTACTTGAAGACCTCTATCATATCCCCCCTATCCCTCCTCTCCTCTAGAGAGTACATGTTGAGCTCCTCAAGCATCTCCTTGTAGGTCCTCTCCCCCATACCACTAATCATCTTGGATGCCCTCCTCTGGACCGTCTCCAGGAGTGCAATGTCCCTTTTTAAGTGCGGCCACCAGAACTGCATGCAGTATTCAAGGTGCAGCCTAACCAGGCAGCTTTACAGAGGGAGAATCACTTCCCTCCTTCTTGAGGTTATCCCCTTAGCGATGCACCCCAGCATCCTAGTGGCCTTGGCCGCTGCCCTCCTACAATTCTCAGAGTTGTTCATTTTGACATCCACCACCACCTCCAGGTCCCTCTCCCCCTTCGAGACTTGTAGTGTATCTCCTCCTCAGGTATACAGGTGGCCTTGGTTTCTAGCCCACAGGTGAAGAACCTTGCATTTCCCTGCATTGAATTTCAGTTTCCAGGTATGCGACCACTTCTCCAAAGCCTCCAGGTCCTCCTGCAGGGCTACCCACTCCTCCTCCCCATCCATCACCACTGCCAGCTACAAGTCATCTGCAAAGAGACTCATTTAACTCCTGATACCTTTCCTGATGTCAGAGATGTAGGCATTAAACAGGAGTAGCCCCAGGACTGATCCCTTGGGGACCCCACTAATGACACTCCTAGGAGATGAGACTTCCCCCTCAACCACCACCATCAGAGTACACCCCGATAGCCAATTTCCTATCCATCTGATCATCTGCTTTCCCACCCCCATTTCCCCAGCTTAGCCAGCATCCCACTGCGAGGTACCAAATCAAATGCCTTGCTGAAGTCCAGAAAGAGGACATCAACTGGCCTACCCTACTCCAGCGCCTTCATCACCCAATCATAGAACTCCACAAGGGTTGTCTGACACAATCTTCTTGGGATGAAGCCATGCTGTCTATCATCCAGGTAACCCATTTCCTTCAGTACACTCCCTAGCCTGTCCTTGATAATACCCTCCATCACTTTGCCCACCACCAGCATCAGGCTAACAGGCCTGTAGTTCCCCAGCTCCTCTGTTGAGCCACCCTTGTGGATAGGTATGATGTGGGCCACCGTCCAGTTGTGGGGCACCCAACCTCTCCAAAGAGAGATATTGAAAAGCTCTGCCAGAGTAAGTACACTGTAGGTAAGTACACAGTCAGCTTTTACAGCCCCATGGAAATATTTAACATTAGAAATTGCCAGGACATCAGCCTATTCTCAATGAATCTCTGTTCTGTGTGCTCCCTCCCATGCTATTCTATCAAACTATTAATTTTTGCTGTGGGATGCAGGAATCTAAATTTGAACAGCACTGGTGTAATGTTGTCTGTTGTGTAGGTAGCATTACTGCTACAGTGGTTACAGTGTGTTGTGGTAGATCTTGGAAGCTGCAACCTGCTGCCTGGGGGGGGCAACCTCATCTTGGGAGCAACTGCTAGGCTGGGCCTAAGGAAGGGTTCTGTATAGTGCTTGAGGAGCACAGAACCATTTTGAGCTGGGAGAAGGGGCCTAGGTAAGAAACTGGCTGGGTTGGGGGAGAGGGGCTAACTCTGCAGCTGACTGGGCTGAGATGCCATGGGAGCAACATAGTCCCCATGGGAAGGGGGTTGGGAGCAATATGTTGGGCTGAGGGGGATAAGGAAGCAACTGGCTGTTGAATACTGGGCAGCTCCTACCAGTAGGGCAAATTAGATTAGGACTCAGATGCCTCAGTGAGATAAGGTCCCACCACCCCCAATGTTGGCTCTACTAAGCAGGAAATGTGTGATGGGGCCCAACTTAGGTTATATCTGCTGAGTCTTTAATGTTTTAAAACCAGATTGAGCCAGACTTCTTGTTATCATAGGCCTATAGGTAAGTACACAGAAAGTCTTTACAGTACTGTATCTTTGCTTTTAATGCATCTAAGAATATTTAACATAAAAGGTGCTACATACTTTCTTCCATAAAAAAGACCACCACACTCAAGATGTAGCAGGAAAAATATCAGTTACTTTATATACATTGCGAATGTTAATTTAGCAAGCCAAAACTCATGCCAACCATTGCCCAAGTGCTTAATCTTCCTCAAAGGTTTTGTCAGGGGTAAGTACACTGTAGGTAAGTACACAGTCAGCTTTTACAGCCTCATGGAAATATTTAACATTAGAAATTGTTATATTTGGCTTGCTAGTGGAATAGAACTTGATATATTTTTATGAAATGTTCATGCTTGCTGGGAAGCATGTTAAGGAGAGATTACCTGTATTTTGGAAAATGCGCAGGTCTAGGTTGCCCTAATGTAACTGGAATATGACATAAAATTGGGTCATCCTATCTAGACAAGAGACTATCAAAGTAAATGGGCAAAACCAAGGATGAACTCCACTGTAGACACTACAATTTTAAGTAAGCTATTGCTTTATTTTACTTTAATGACACTTGGAATGAGGACGACAGTTTTGTGGCTCCCTCCACTTCCTCAGGCCTAAAAACAGTGTTTCATTTTTCAAATAAACAATTTTATTTCCTAAGTAAGTGTAATCTAGTAGCCAAGAAGATGTTGGGAACTCCGTAGCTTTGCATCCCTGAAACAGCCAAGCTTGGGCATTTTAAACTGAAGGGATTCTAGGAGTCCTGTCACAGTTTACCAAGGATTACACTTACTTAGGAAATAAAATTGTTTATTCAAAAAATGAAACTCTGTTTTGGGGCCTGAGGAAGAGGAGGGAGCCACAAAACTGTTGCCTCATTTCAAGAGCCTTTAAAGTAAAATAAAGCAATAGCTTACTTAAAATTGTAATGTTTACAGTGGAGTTCATCCTGGTTTTTGTGGATTTACTTTGAGATTACTTGTATTCCCATAAAAGTGGATCTATTATATGTTTCTATGTATGCTTACTGTGTCTCTCATAGTTATAAGAGTGCATTCTCTAGTTCTTTGGGTGAGAGAACTGAGAAGCACAGATGAGCAGTTCTGCCACACAAAAGACTTGAGAAGAAACTTATAATCATAAGAGATACAATAAGCGTACATATAAAGATATTATAAATCATGTTCATCACCTTTGTTTAAAAAATACATTTTTAATTCTAAATCAAACTGTTTTATTTTGCAGAATATTAGAGAATCCCCTTTCTTGGAAATGGACTGTGCCAAATGAACTTAGAACTTTAGAATTTTAGAAATATGTGCACGGGACACCCTCTTAGGGTTATAAGAGTACATGGGATACTTAGAAATAAACAATCCTGATTGACTAAGAATGATGTCATGATTTATATATATAAAAATATATGGGTGGGTGCATGTAAAACCAGAATTTTACACATACCCGCGGTGTGGGATGCTACACTAACCCGAGGCGGCCTGAGGTTTAAATAAGCATCCCACACCAAGGGTGTGTGTAAAATTCCAGTTTTACTCACATCCACCCGTATGTTATTTTATTTTTTAATGGTCATCATTTTTTTTTTGTTTGCCACACTTAAGTTAATGCAGCAGTTCTGTCAGACACATACACACACACACACACACACACACAGCCTGTCTCTTGTGCACTCACTTTCTCTCTCACATACATACATGCACACACCATCTCTCAGTCACTTGTCAGCGGCTAGTTAGAATGCAGCAGCAGAGTCCCGGTTGAGAGGTAAGAATGGCAGGATTGACCAGATGCATTTTTTATTGTTTGAAGGCAAGATGAACCAGATGAAGTAAAAGAGAATGGGGAAGTTTCCACGGAAAGTACTTGGTTAGCGAGGAATGGAGCTGCCAAGTTTGAAGCGATGATCATCCCGTCCAGTCAGACAATTGCAGCCAATAAGCTGCATAACTGTTGCTGGAATGGCAGGCAGTGATTACAACTTTCCATGTTGCAATGAAAAATATCAACTGAGAGGTTGTAACCGAAAATAAAACCATGGTTATCTGTGGTTAAAAAATGATGTCCATTAATTAAAATATGTTAACCATACATTACAATTTGATTAAATTCAGTACTTTTATGCAAAATGCAAAATTCCACCAGTGCAATTCAGGCAAAATTGCAAGTCTGTGTCTGAAATGTCTTTTGAAATGTTTTGAAAAATTCCATGGAATTCCAAAAACCGTTTTGCATTTTTTTTTTTAACTTAAATTGTGGATTAATTTTCTGAAGTTTACTTTAACCCTTTAATTTAAACAGCAGGTTTTGTTTTTTAGTTTTGTTTTATTCAGATTGTATTCGGAGCCACATTTGTGCAGTATACAGGAAAAAAAAACACACAATCCAGTACTGAAAAGGCAGAGTACAGCAACTAGATCAATAAAGTCAAAAACATTGCAGTTAAGAAATAAAAAGAGAACCATACCAGTATTAATGGACCAGATTATTTTTCACACTTTACATGAATGAGTCAATGTAAGCTGCATTATTTTTCACACTTTACATGAATGAGTCAATGTAAGCTGCAAACTATTTTGCCTCAGTTTACAATGAAGAGTCAGTGCTAACCGCATGATAGGTTTCTTGCATGTTACAGCACAATGAAGAGTCAGTGTTAACTATAGAAAATTATAGTGTATGGACATCACTTGTTCTTGTCTTTTTTTAGTGACCTTGAAAAAGTTGTTCTGCTGCAGTAGTGACTTAGCTACAAATGCAGAACAACTTTTCTTTCTGCAGTAGTAGCTATGTCACAATGCAACCACACTCATCAGTGTTGTTCATAGGACAGGGGGTGGTTAAAGTGTTGCATGCATGAGCTGACTGGCAGGTGGATGGCCAAAAAGTGCAGGTCATGGATAGTAGAGACTAAATGCTTCAACAGGAAAAAGTAAGCGATTGTGTTTTTTTTGGGTCCATATACTATATAGAATAGTGTATGATAGCCAAAATATGCAACACCACTCTTCTCACACCTAATGGTTACCATGACGTCAAAGGAACCTCTTGAGCTTCGCTCTCGAGGTCCTTGACATCATAGTAACCACCAGTGTAAGAACAGTGTTGCTGTGTATGGGCTACCATACACTATCCTATATATTCTGCTGTTTAAATCAATTAAAAAAAAAAAACACAAAATGCTTTTGGAATTCTGCTTCCAATAGGATTCTATCGGACCAAATGGAATTTCTGAAGGTCTGCAAAATTCCATTGGAAGCAGAATTCAAAACTTCTGGAAGCTCTAGCCTTTATGAATGCTTTATTTCAAAGCACTTTATAGACCATTGGTTGGATACTGGCAGTAGAAGGACAGTCAGACAAACACAGAAATCACTTAGCACACTACATTGATTACATGTAGCCATTGGCACCATTGGGAGTTTTTGTTTTTGTGGAATGTTGACCAGAACACTGGGGAGTATGCCTTACTTTTTTACGAAGTGTGATTTGGCATCCTCTTGGATAGCTATCAGAGATGGTCAGATGGTATCATGGTTTTTCATGTTATATAAAGAACTACATTTTTGTACTGTTCAGCATCTACAACTTCTATTCTGTACTGCAACATTATTAATTAGGCATGAGCACATCAACGTGGACCCAGAAACATCCTACACATAGTTGAAAGCGCTATTACTGTGCCGTAGACACAAAGAAACAGTGTGCGCACAGAGTGGATGGGTACTGCAGAAAGGAACCTAAGATCCGTAACAGAGACAATTTGCAGAATTGGTGCACCTAATTGGGGGACTGAGTGAAAAAAAACATTAACCAGCAAAAGGAATGTCCAGCAAAATGCATTTTATTGCAGAGGCAAGGAAAGTGCAGCACAGGTATACCCCAACACTTTACATCTTACAGAATGATGCTTTGTCTACCACTGTACAGTACCACACTGACACTGCTAAAACACTCCACATTGTACCACCGTCCTAGACCTCAAGTCCTTCGTTAAGTTTAACAAGTCTCATTTCATCCATTGTATGAACCATTAGCTACATGTAGTTGTAACCCCCTTGTTTCCTGGGGTTACTAGAATCCCAGTTCGATCAGTGGCAGGCAGGGAAGGCAGCTTGTGAAAGGCCAGGTAAATGAGTTTCACACTGTCACACTGTTTTTCAGTCTTAGCTGAGCTGGAGTGGTGATGTCACTTTGGAACTCTTGATCAGCATAAGCCGCATTAGTCCAGCTGGCTTAGAGAGTGAATTGGAATGTTCAGTGAGTGTTAAGGGTCAGTCTGCAGTAGGAGTTCTAGGAGGAGGCTGCAACTGCTGGGCAGCTCCTTACCTAGCTCTGATAAAGAGCTACCCCCTTTTCTTTGATTGTTGTTTGTTCTCATCCTAGAAGAAGAACAAAAGAAGATAGTAGTTGAAGTGGTGGAGACCTTATTTTTGCTTTTCCCAGTGCCTCATCCCAGGAGGGATGGGGGCAAACTCCAGGATTCACGAGCAATCCCCTTGATCCATTTTCTTTGGTGAAGCTGCCATGGACATCTTCAGTTGGTTGTGAGTACAAACCTTTTGTTTTGTGAAAGCCCAGGGGCATCTGCAAACCCAGTAGGGTGTGTTTCTCTTATCATGGGAGCAGTCACCCAGTTTTAATTTAAAAGTTTCTGCCTATGTTGGAGTCCAAGGATGTGACTGTCCAAGTACAGAATCTTTTAGTTGGACTCCCAGAGGTGTGGCAGTCTTATGTTAAGTGTAAAAAACATTTCAGCATAGCATCTACAAGTTTCTTCTGTGAGGGTGTTATTAACCAGATGAATGGCTGAATATAAACTTGGAAGCAAAAGGTGGGCAACCCCCCCATCTGGAGTAATCAGTTTACCTCTCTGGGTTCAGGTTGGGCACCAGTACATTTTCATTCAGCGCATGTGGCCAGTGCCTAATGGAAGTAATAATTCCCCGAGATGTGGGTTTGGATTCTCTGTTCATCAGTTTACCCCATTATAGTGGGTGCTGGAAGATTTTGAGCTTAGATGTGCTCAGTGTGGTCACAAGGACCACTTCCATCCCCTGTGGGAAATGGGGACAGTACTAGTTCAGGCAGTTGTGCCAGCCGTCAGTTTCAGAACCAGAGAGTTTGCATTTTTGTGTCATCACCCTATGCTAAATGGGAATGTCAGAATTTCTGTACTCTAGAGAATCTGCAATACCAGTATATGTAACCCTTTGGGGGTCCATCTTCACTTTATGATTATTCCTACTCTGTTATGAGAGTAAAAGCCACACTCTAGAATCCCAGCCTGCTTTGGACAGTATTGTTATTGCTTCCGTGTGTGTGGATTTACTTGGGTGAACCTGTCCAGAAGTGCAAATCTAGCATGACTTTGAGCAAATGTTTTCTCCCAGGGACCCAGGTTGCTGGCCATGGTAAATGGTCCGTCAGGTGTGTGCCAGGTAGTAGCCACACCTGGCTGACTGTTCCTTTAACTAACAGTCTGGTCCACTGAGTCTAATGGTGGCAGTACTCAGGAACGTGGGGCAGGTGGTGCACCTGCCCCAGGCTCATGCCTCCGAGGCGCACTGAGCAGTTTTCAAATCAAGCTGCTGTAACTTTAAAAACATTTTCTTATTTTTATGTAATTACTAATGCCTGCCAGTAGGGGTACATCCAAGGAAGGACAAGTCGGGGGGTGGTACATGTCCACTGTCTCTCAAGGAAAAAAAAAATCATGGGGTGGGGTGATGGGGTCCCAGGCCATCCAGACAGGCAGACAGTATAAAAAGTACAGGTGCGGGACACTCGCGGAGTAGGTTATGTGAGAGAGACGATGAGACGGCATGGCGAGACAATGCAAAGGAGCGAGGCGAGTGTATTAGAGAGTATAGAGCAGTGGTGGAGTGAACATGGTTCATGGAGGAACAGAGACTATATATTGACTGTATTCATTGTATAAACATAAAACATTTGTCTTCTTCCTTTATGTGGGGGGGGGGTAGACTGTCTAAGACTCTGCGACTGCGTTTGATTTTACTGTGAATTTTTTTTTTTTTTTTGTGATTGATTCTCATCGACCGGCGACCACGATTCCTGATGTCTTCCAGGCTCCAACCTCCACACTACACTAGTCCCTGGCTGCTGGCTCCCTCCCTTAGTTATCTGACTCTGTGTGAGGGATTGGGAATGCCTGGTGTTGACTACTAGTCCATCCCATGTCCTGTAGTCGCTGCTGGGCTGGCAGCGCATCCCTTGTTCACCATCCCATCCCTGGGTGACTCCCCAGCTCTGTGTGTGGCACTCCAGTAGCCCCCGCCGCTGCCCCGGGAGTGGACTTCCAGTGCTCAGAGTCTGCGGCTGTCCGATTCCCTGACTCCATTCTCCCAGAGTCCCTCCACAATCCAGCTCAACAATCCAGTCCCACACCCGTAGCAATGATTTTGAGCGCCTCTAGCTCTGCTCTTTTTTTTTTTTTGTGATGAGAGGCTAGGTCAGCAGTCGGAGACAAGAAAGATCATGTGAGGGCGCTCACCCGTCGCCCTCCTCACAGACTCAGCCAGGCTGACTGAGTCTGTGAGGAAGGCAATGGGCGAGTGCCCTCAGGTGATTCTTTCTTGACTCTCACTGCTGACCTAGTGACCACAGTGCTTCAGCTTCCACCTCCCGGCTGCCAAACCAACTGTTCTCTTAAGTCCAGGTGGGCGGCCGGCGGCATAACTGTAAGTGCTCCTTTTCTGCCAACAAATTCTGTGTCTCTGTTTCCTGAATCCCAACCATTTCCAAACTCCTTCAGAAAACGAGCACACAGTTAGACTGTGGGTCCCCTAAAGGCCATGAGAGGAATTCTAGGTCGGGTCCCAGGGAAAGTTAAGCTCACATCCCATTACAGTGGAGCAAGCTTGTACATCAAGTACTATATTTTGTAAGTGCATGTAGTGCTGCTACAACTAACACACTCAACCTTTTGTGGGGTTAAAGAGGATTGTTTAAGGTCACCCCCCCACATTGAATAAGGGGCATATATTGACTTTTGAGTTGTTTTAGGGACTGGAGATTTTTTTTTTCACAGAGCAGGGCATATTTTTTCTTTTCTATGAAATTGTCATAATATGCTGTTTACATAGAAAGCTGGATGCAATTTCATGTTGCTTTTTTAAGTTTGATGAGACTTCTTTATAAAAATGTGAACAGGTGTGTGACAGGATCTTGTCTTTTATCTTCAGTTATAATCTGCTGTTGACTTAAACAGTACAGTATATGAACCAATGCAAATAGATTGGTGGCCATAACTTTTATAAAAAAATTAGTTACAATGCCATGACCTCCCGTCTCCCTGATAGTGGTATAGATGGATGAGCAGTCACTCATTTTAATGGGGGAATTAAAGCTTAAGTTATAACAATAATTTGCATTAGGGCTAGCCAGGCACAATAACAATATTATAATTACTGAGTAGTGCTTTTTCCCATCTGAAACCACTAAATTTGCCGTTATAACCAGCTGGTTATAACTGCAAACATGTGCCAGGTTTCCCTCGAGCAGCCATAGCGCAGTCGCCGGTCTCTGATGTTCATGTTCCCTGGAGCAATCCCGAAGCACACTTCACAGTCCCACATATTCGGCGGCAATTTACTTTTTTATTGGAAAAAATAATTATCTTTCTTGACTGATCCAGGGAAACAAAAGCAAAATAAAAGTAAAACCTGCACAGTGTTTCCCTGTCAGCTTGTGATTGCAGCCAAGTCCATGCCACAGACTGCCCCTGCCTCTTAAAACCAGGAAGGATGCTGCAACCGCCGCTCAGCAACAAGTTTATCTTTTTTTTTAAATCAATGTTTCTGTACATTTTTAATAAAAATATCCACATCCTTTTGGCCCCAACAAGTGCAGCAGTGTAACTAGGAAGACTGTGGACCACAGAATCCAGACTGGTCCATGGCTTCCTAACACTAATTGGGACACCAATCTGTTTGCTTATTTTATTTTTTTATAATTGCTGAGGCAAAAAGCACACACCAGCAATTATAAAAATAAATATGGAGTGTGTGTGTAAACTTGCTTTTACACACATCCTCATTGTGGATGCTTTTATGAAGTCCTCCGCTTCATCCTCGGGTTTATGTAGCATCCATCAACTCGGTGTGTGTAAAATTGCTACACACACCACCCCATATTTTATTCTCTATAATGGAGTAATGGAGGGCATTATCAAGGAGAAGCTTGGGAGGCAACTAGAAAGGTTAGGGCACCGGGACGATAAACAGTATGGTTTCGTCCTGGGGAGATCATGTCAATCCAACCTCGTGGAGTTTTATGGCTGGGTGATGAGGGCCCTGGATAGACATACTGTAGGCCGGTGGACATCCTTTACCTGGATTTCAGCAAGGCATTTGATTTGGTACCCACAATGGTCTGATAACAAAGCTGGGGCGATGGGGGTGGGAGGGCAGTTGCTCAAGTGGGTAGAAATTGGCATACAGGGTGAATACAGAGGGTAATGGTGGGATAGTCTCCTACCCCAGGAAGATAATCAGCAGGGTCCCCAAGGTTCAGTATTGGGCCAATCCTGTTCAATATCTATGTTCGGATATTTCAGGAAGAAGAGGCTGAGTCTCTTTGTGGATGAGTCCAAGCTGGGAGCACTGGCAAAGGGTAAGAAGTAAGAGAGACAGGCCAGGGGACCTAGATAACCTAGAGAGGTGGTCAAGGAGGTGGGATTGAAGTTTAATGCTGGGAAATGCAACGTACTGCATTTGGGTCAGAAACCCGGGCCATGTATACACCCGAGGGGGTTAAACTGCAAGCCACATCAGGCAAGAGGGATCTAGAGGTGGTGGTAGTTGTCAAAATGAATAACTCTGAAAACTGTAGAAGAACCACAGCCAAAGCAAACAGGATACTGGGCTGCATAGCCAGGGGTATTACATCCAGGAGGAGGGAGGCGATCCTCCCTCTGTATAATGCCTTGGTCAGGCCGCAACTTGAATACTGTGTGCAGTTCTGAAGAAGGACATAGCTCTGCTGGAGGGGGTCCAGAGGAGGGGAACCAGGATGATTCAGGGCATGGGGGGAGGCCCTATGAGGAGAGACTGGAAGAGCTCGGGCTGTATACATTGGAGGAGAGGAGAGACATGATAGGGGTCTTCAAGTACATAAAAGGAATAACCAAGGATGGAACCAAGGAGCTGTTCAGGCCAAAGAAGGGGATAAACCAGGGGGCATGACTGGAAGTTGGATGGAGAGAATTACGGGGGGAAACGTAGGAGACATTACTACACTGAAAGGGTGGTGGAGCCATGGAATGTGCTGCCCGGGAGGATGGTGGAGGAGGGCACAGTGGAGGGCTTCAAGAAGGAGTGGGATAGGTACAAGGGGAAACTGAAGCCCAAGAAGACCCTCTCGGGGACTGGGGGGGTGGGATAGAGAGCACCCTCTAGGGGGCTGGCTACTGAGCAGACATGACAGACCAGCTGGCCTATTCTGCTGGCTTTTAGTATGTTAGTATATTAGCATAGAGAAAGTAAATAAATGGCAGCACAAGCACTGTAAGCAGTAACCACAAGGCAGAACTTGTCTCAACCACTGTAATTTCCTTGTTGTTGACGTAACAGAAATGCCTTTTCCTTTGAGAGTCTACATGATTTCAACTTGAGTCTAAGTTGTTTAAATGTATTAAAGAGAAATAGCATTTTCATTACCTCAGCAACAACAAATCAGTTACAGTAGTCACGCAAGCCTTCAAGTCCTGTCATAAGGAAGGAATTTATTTGCAGTTTACATATCCATATCAAGATACCATATGTGGCAGATAATGGTACCCCTTACCAGGGAGTACTGCAATTAGGCATTTGTGGAGGACATTGGACCACTGGCACTTATTGGGTTACTTGTCTTACAGTAACCTGCAGAAATGCAAGCGCAACGTTCCCCCGATCCCCCCCCCCATCATGAAGAGAGGTGTCAGATAGAACTACCTGTATATGCCTGTGCTGGGAATAATGCTGCTTGTTAATGATATTCTAGTAATTGTGGGGCTCTTCCCCCCCCACAACCCCCCATCAATAATTAATTGACATTTCATAATTATTGATAGGTGATGTGGGGGCGGAGCCTCCCAACTACAAGAATTACATTTACAATAAGAGACTGCTTATTTAACTTCCCCATACAACCCGATGCAATAATTACAACTGGTCCAACATCCTCCACAAACGCTGCAGTTGCCCCTGTTGCATTACTGGCAAATCGGAAGTACATTCACAGCAATGCTTTTAGTTTTTTAAGGTTTCTGGTCTTATGTTTGTGATATTCAGTGATTTTTTCTGTGGGTGCTCCACCCCACACACCCTCGCTTACACCAATGAAGTTGTATTTTTACCTGGGTGTGGGGCGGAGCTCCACAGAAAGAATATCACTGATATTACAAAACATAAAGCAATCTCACAGCTAGTGATGCCAGCCAGCCAGAGTCTCCCACATCTCATATTCCATGGGAGCAAAATATTCCCTGAAATCAGGGGAAACATATAACAAAAGTGTGTTTTTTTTCTTCAAAGAAAGCCCCAAAACTTGCCACAAAGCATGTAAATCCCTCGATGACATGGGCCTTACGCCCCAGACCCCTGGCTCTTTTCCTGGGGGCAAAATCAGTCTCTGCCCAGGGCACCAAAATGCCTTCCTACAGCACTGAATGGTGGCCACCTCTCTATTCCAAAAAGTGTAATTTAACTTATGTAAACCCCCCACCCTTCTTTGCCCCTAGACGCTTGTGTTGAGAGGAGCAGCCTGCTAGTTAAACAAGGAAGCCAGTGGGGTGCAAAATGGGGGTGAGTCTGACGCATGTGTTTTTGAATTTGGGAGAAAACAAAAAGGTAGTTTGCTCAGGTTGTGGCTAGCATTTTGCCTGTCTGGGAGTTAGTAGCCCAAAATTGGAAGCTTGGTACAGAATGATTTTGCCCAGAGTAGTGCCATCCATATGTGCCACTGTGTGCCTGCTGTTCATGTGCTGCTGTGTGTTGTGCCATTGTTTGCCAAGGAGCTGTAAAGCCAAATTGTGTGTGCCTCTTGTCCTGCATCAAGTAGAACGCTTACCAGCTTTAATTCCTAAGCTTGTGTGACAAAAGTATTGTGGACTTTAGGAAACAACAAGACAATTGTGCCCTGAAAGTTTTAAATGCTTGCTGTGGGAACTGGGGGAGTCGCTAAAGAATTAGCCAAGTCAAATGGTTCAAAATGGTGCTCCTGCCGTGAAATTTCAGCCGAGGAAAAAAAGTTATTTTGCAGTTTAAATTTTGCCTGCTTGATGATCGCCATGGAGGAAGAGCGCGAGGAGAGAGAGAGAGAGAGAGAGGCTCATTTGCATGGTGTTGAGTGATTGCTGGACTGCAATCAGTCCTGTCCCCAGCCAGCTTCAGAGTGCTGCCCTGTACCAAGAGGGAGAGAGCCAGTGGTGTGCGAGCTGGTAGCAGGAGGAATCACTGCAGTGACTGTGCACGCTCAATTCTGTAAAACAGACTTTCTATGCAAGTTCAGGCTCAACCCGGTATCCGACCAATTGGGAAGCAAGCGTGGTGTTCATAATGACAATCAGCAGGATCGCCAGCCAGTTTCAACCCAGAGGCCTTCCAGGATCGTCTTCAGGCTGAGATTTTCCAATGGAGCAAGCCAGCTACTGATTCAGTGAGTATCATTCAGCAAAATTGAGCTCAAACTGTGTTGTGATTTAACAAAGCCAGCTGGATCTGTGTATGTAAACATTGTGATTGTTTTTGTAAAGAAGGACTGTAAAGCTAAATCAAAAGCAAACAAGAATTCTAAGCAATAGACTGGTAGCATGTTTTATGGATTCAGCACCAGTCTAATTTTCTGAGCAATTTGAGAGGCTGTGAGTTGTATGAGAGAGTACAACAAGCAGGCAGTCCTGCTCCTAGAAATACTGTGGCTTTAGTGACTTTAAGCAAGTAAAACTTGATTGAAATACTAATTGTAAAGCCCCAAAAGTCATATAGATGGGCAAAGGAAAGTAATGAACAGTGCAATTAGAGGGAATCAGAGCAGTGGTAGCAAGTGTTTGCTATCTATCCATTGCCATACCCATGTTGTTCCACCAGTCTGGCGTCCCAGGATCCAAGGTGCGCCCAGATTTGTCAGCCCTGCAGTGTGTCTTCCAGTTTCATTGCCTGGTCTTCCAGATAGTCGAGATTACATCACCCAGCTGTTTCTTTCCTATGCCAAGGATCCATCTCCTAGATTACATCATCCCAGCAGTTTCCAGTTTCATCATCCTGTTTTCCAGAAGATTTCCGCCCAGCTGTTTCTGAAAAATGCTGCCAGGGAGAGTCTTCGGATGGAGAAGTAGGTGATGTCCATTTTTTCATTCTTCAAGGGACTGGTAAGTCCAAACTTTTCTTACTTTATTGACATTGCAATATACATCCTGCAACCTGGCAGAGTGCAGACTGTTGAACTGTCCTAAAAGACTTTCCCCTTTGGGATTACAGTACTTCAAGAACTATGCTTCAGTGGGCTGCAGCCCAGGAGAGACTCTTTATGGACCCTTTCCTTCGGGCATAACTGTTGTCACTAGTTTGCACATTTAGGGCATTCCACTCCCAAAAGGTGTATTGTACATATTGTTGGTATTTTCTACTGTTTTCTACTTTTCTAAAAATATTTTTGGATTGTCCAGTGCTTTGATGGAAGGAGTTATTGTTGTTATACTGTGTGTTTTGCAGATTTGGTGTGTTTGTCTCTTTTTCTCTTTCAGGTGGTTCCTGTTAAAGAAGATAGAAGAAGACAAAAGAGGGATGAAAGGAGCTCTTGAAGTTCCTCTGTACTTTAAAGTATTTTTAAAGTATAGTGTAGTAGTTAACATGTGTTAACCTTTTCCTTCTACAGGTGTATATGTGTGGAGTATGGCAGTGTAATGCTTTGATATAGGGTTAGCTCTGTGTTTAGTTTGCAGGTGTCCTAGGTTAGGGGAGGTTCCTTTTATGATAGGTTTTGGTTAGATAGGTTTCCCTAGAGGCTAGGGGAAAGACAGGCTGTGGTCCTGACCGGCCATATGAGTCACAGTGCTGGTCTAGTAGGGCATGCTCTGGACAGTTCTTCCAGAGCCACTGATTATCCATGGTAAGATTGTAGTGTAGAGGCTGACGCATCAGCCAATGGCCTCTGGGCCCTTAGTGTTGCCTGCCTGTGCCTGGCACATGGTAGGAGAGGGCCTGATCACCCCTCTCTAGAGGTAGCACAAAGGGTAGGATGGTTCAGTGCTGGGTAGGTAATGACTGGGGACAGTTATTTTCCTGGCTGAGGATGGGTGCAACCCCCTTGTTTTCTCGGGTTACTAGAATCCCAGTTAGATAAGTGGCAAGCATGGAAGGTAGCTTCAGAAAGGCAAGATAAATGGGTTTCACACTGTTACACTCTGTTTTTCAGTCTCAGCTGGAGTGGTGATGTCACTTTGGAACTCTTGCAGCAGCATAAGCCACATTTGTCCAGCTAGCTTAGAGAGTGAATTGGGATGTTCAGTGAATGTTAGGGGTCAGTCTGCAGTAGAAGTTCTAGGAGGGGGCTGCAGCAACTGGGCAGCTCCTCACATAACTCTGATAAAGAGCTACCCCCTTTTCTTTGGTGGTTGTTTGTGCTCACCCTAGAAGAAAAAGAACAAAAGAAGATAGTAGTCGAAGTGGTGGAGACCTTGTTTTTGGTTTTCTCAGTGCCCCATCCCAGGAGGGATGGGGTGAATTCCAAGATTCAGGGACAACCCCCTTGATCCATTTTCTTTGGTGAAGCTGCCATGGACATCTTCAGTTGATTGTGAGTACAAATCTTTTGTTTTGTAAAAGCCCAGGGGCATCTGCAAACCCAGTAGGATGAGTTTCTCTGATCATGGGACCAGTCACCCACTTTTAATTTAAAAGTTTCTACCTATGTTGGAGTCCAAGGATGTGACTGTTCAAGTACAAAATGTTTTAGTTGGACACCCAGAGGTGTCAGTAGTATGTTAAGGGTGAAAAACATTTCAAAATAGCATCTACAAGTTTCTTCTGTGAGGAAGTTATTAACCAGATGAATGGCCGAGAATAAACTTGGAAGCAAAAGGTGGGCAACCCCTCATCTGGAGTAACCAGTTTGCCTCACTGGGTTCAGTTTGGGCACCAGTACATTTTCATTCAGTGCATGTGGCCTGTGCCTAATGGAAATTATTCCCCCGAGATGTGGGTTTGGATTCTCTGTTCATCAGTTTACCCCAGTATAGTGGGTGCTGGAAGATTTTGAGCCTTGATGTGGTTAGTGTGGTCATAAGTATCGCTTCCATCCCTGTGGGAAATAGGGATAGTACTAGTTCAGGCAGTTGTGCCAGCCGTCAGTTTCAGAACCAGAGAGTTTGCTGTTTTGTGTCTTCACCCTATGCTAAATGGGAATGTCAGGAATTTCTATACTCTGGAGAATCTGCAATACCAGTATATGTAACCCTGTGGGGGTCCATCTTCACTTTTTGATTATTCCTACTCTGTTACAAGAATAGAAGCCACACTATAGAATCCCAACCTGGTTTGGACAGTATTGTTATTGCTTCCATGTGTGTTGATTTACTTACATGCCCCTGTCCAGAAGTGCAAACCTAGCATGACTTTGAGCAAATGTTTTCTCCCAGGGACCCAGGTTGCTGGCCATGGTAATGGTCCCACCAGGTGTGTGTGTGGTAGTAGCCACACCTGGCTGACTGTTCCTTTAAATAACATTCTGGTCCACCAGTCTAATGGTGGCCACCATCTCTATTCCAAAAGTTAATTTAACTTATATAAACCCCTCCTCTCTTTACCCCTAGATGCTTCTTGGTGAGAGGAGCAGCCCTGCTTGTTAAACGGGGGGGTAGGTGGGGGGTTACATACTAATACTGTATGTTATTCATAATTAGGGCCTTCCTCATGAATTCATGAAGATCTCTCTTCACAGATTATTCAACTAATGAAGTAAAGCAAATTACTTGGATGAGAATTGCTTGGCAGATATAAGCTGTGATGTTTCTGAAGCCAGCTCATATAGGGCCATTTTATTTATTTATTTAAAATGTGAAAACCGGGAAAGGCACACTGAGTGAGAGCTTGTTTCCAAGTGTGACCTGGGGACAGGGTGTACAAATACAAACATAGGGGTAACAAGAAACAGATACAATGAGATACAAAGTACATAGAAGATAATTACATAGTGATATTTGAATTAACATGTGATATAAAATTGTATATACAATCAGAGGGGTTGCAAGAACAGAATATGCAATGTACTTAAGAATTTAATTACATGGTAATGTTAAGATGCTTATAATGTAGATAAACATCTGAAGCAGAGTAAGGCAACAAAATTAGGCATACAGTCTCAAGTATGAGTTAGGGGTAAAAAAGTGGAGAAAAGACAGGGAAAATGAGAATTAGGAAGGTGAACAGGTACAGGATGTGGTAGGGGTTTGTCTGAGTAAGCGCCTAAGGGCAGGAAAGGAGGGGGTAATGCGAGTTGGGGGGAGGGATGTTGTTCCAGAGGAAAGGAAGTATGTAAGAGAATGCTAGTTTACCAGTATTCCATAACAGCTGGAGGCCATCTCATCATAGAAGCCCTAGAAGCAGCTGTTTCAAACTAAGAGAACCACTGGGGATAGAACCTAGGGGAGTAGAGCACTCTTGTACACCTAAAGTGAATTTCCTGTAGCTGAGCTAAAAAGAAGAATCTTCTTCAGCTCATGCTGCTATTGTGAGTTTTATCCTGATCTTACAGTATCACATACTTTGTTTCATTCAGCTATTTTTGTCACTCCCTAGCTTGTCTGACAGCACCCCCAGCCCTATCACTCACCTTCTCATATATGTACTGGTTATTCACCACTTAGCCAAGACCATAATAATGGTGGGTGACCTACCATGTCCGTGGTGCATAAGCCTGTGGAGAGTGCCAGAGCAGTGCTTTTTCTTCCTGGTTGTCTCACCAAAAGTTCTCAGCTGAATGCAATGACATGCACACATTTGTGTCTGGCATAAGGCAGCTGCAACTCTCTCCTTCTATCTGCTCTCACTGTGCTGACATCCTGACCTCCCACAAGCTGGCAGCCAAGCAATGGGGGCAACATCTCCCTCCCCAGGGAGGAGAGCTGTGCTTAAGACACTTCAGCCTCTTTTCCTTTGCCCTGAGTGATCTGAATCCATTCCCAGATCTGGGTTTCTGTGTAGTGAATGGTAGTGATATACCTCTCTGGGTGAGTATTAATTTTTTATTTATTTAGTTTTGTTGACCGGTAAGTGCACTAGACAAATCCTGCCTATTTTCAGGCACCACCGGGGAGGGGATACAGATGAATGCCAACTGACCTTGAACCAGATTAAGCTGTTGGTGGTATTTTTAGTGAATGAGGGAAATTTGCCAGGACACCGGGATATTCCCTACTCTTTTCGATAAGTGCTATGGGATCTTTAACATCCACCTGAACTACCACCAATCCAGACAGATGGAAACCCGGTTTAACGCTCTCATCCGAAAGTTTATACTGAGTCCTAGCAACACCCCATCTGGGTGAGCGCTACTAGTAAGCTAGTCATCTGTTCTCTGCTAATTTTTGCTTGCTGCTACACCCGCATTGCTTGTTGATACTGAGTCTTAACAACACCCTATCTGAGTGAGAGTTACTAGTAAGCTTATCATCTGTTCTTTGCTAAGTTTGTTGCTTGCTGCTACGTCCTATCTTGATGAGCACCACTTGTTCAATTTGTTAGCTTGTTTCCTGCTAAAGCTGTTGTTTGCTGCTACACCCTATCTGGGTGAGCACTGCTAATCACATTGGTTGTTGTTCTGTGCTAAAGTTGGCATTTACAGCTGCACCTTATCTTGGGTGAGCACCACTTGCTTAACTAAGTGGCTTAATTAATTAATTTTAATAATGAAGGGGCTGGCAGTATAGCCTGAAGGTTAGGGCAACAAGCTATGAATGAGCTTGGTACATCCAGCAAATCTGGGTTTGAGTCCCATAACCTCCACTTGCATTCTGTGTGACTCTGAGCAAGTCACTTAACCTTTCAAGTGCTCCTGTGCTGCCCCTGAAGACAGGGACTTGTGACTTACCTGGCTAACAAAGAATACAAAAAAGTCATCTGTTTTGTGAAGATATGCTGAAGTTGCTGCTTTGTTGTTATTATAACAAGCATTTGTCAATGCTGAATGTTGCTTGCTTCTATGTGCTGTTTAGGTATTTGGAAGTCATTGGAGTGTAAATATTGAAAATTTGCGAACTTACGAGCATGCGTAGGAACTGCTCAACGCAGGCTCATAAAACAGTCATTTTTAGGATTTTTTTCACCAAATTTTCAACATAGCCATTTTAAGACCTCTGGTCATGAACAGTGTCACTGTGATTTTGTTAATGTGTCCCATACATTGAGTTTGCAACACCGAATGCGCCATTGTGCTACATGGGCGGAAACACGCTTTGGGCAGGATTTAAAAATGACAGCTGTACTGCTCATAAGGAGGTATGGTAAAATGGCAATGTTGAAAAATCTGGAGTGGAAATATTGAAAATTCGCAAACCTACGAGCGTGCGTGGGAACTGTGCAACGCACACTTGTAAAACAGTAATTTTTAGGAATTCTTTCACCAAATTTTCAACATTGCCATTTTAAGATCTCTGCTCATGAACAGTGTCACTGTGATTTTCTTAATTTGTCCCGTACATTGATTTCGCACACCGACTGCGCCATTCTGCGCTGCATTGGCGGAAAGACATTTTGGGTGAGATGTGAAAAATGACAGCTGTACTACTCATAAGAAGGTGAAGTAAAATGGCAATGTTGAAAATCTGGAGTGAAAATATTGAAATTTCGCGAACTTACGAGCCTGCGTAGGAACTGAGCAACGCATGCTCATAAAACAGTCATTTTTTGGAATTTTGGCAGCAAATTTTCAACATGGGGGTTTTGGGCCCTCTCATGAATGATGTCACTGTCATGGTGGTGAGTCAGGCTGAAGGGTGATTTCCCGCAGTCACCGTGCAGTCACTGCATGAAATCACCTTCGGCCCGACTAACGCCATGACAGTGACATCATTCATGAGAAGGGGTCCCAAAACCCCATGTTGAAAATTTGGTGCAAAATTCCAAAAATGGCTGAGATATGCACAAGTTGAAACCCCCTATCTAGCCCATTATACAGCAGACGGTTCCCGTCCACTGAAGATCATCGCTACCGGAGTCTGGAGGTAAGTATGTGGTGGGGAGGCTGGTGCGCAGTGGGTGGATGCTGGTTGTGGCAGGGGGGTCGGGAGACGACCGCAGGACTGTTTTTGTCTTACAGGTAAAAAAAAAAAAAAGACGCTAGGGACTGTTTGCCACACTGGGGTGGGCCCCAGCATGGCACAAGGACGTTGGGGGCATTCAGCCGACGGGATTGGGCACCCCCGTCGGCAAAGGATTGATTGCCACGCTGGGGTGGGCTCCCCAGCGGCACCAACCACGGGGAGACGACGAGATTCAGCCGACGGGATTGGGCACCTGGCCGGCTATACAATGGCCGGGGTGCGACCAGTGGTGGGGAGCTGCACGAAGCAGCTTCTTATCGCTGCTCACTCAAGCGTAGCTCCCTTTCAACTGTATGCCACTGCATTTTGGAGCGTGTCATAGACAGCTCCAAAATGCATTGGCTTACAGGGGCCGCGCCTGCCAGCACACTGCCTGAATTGGAGGAGGAGGTGACACACCTCCGAAATCTCCGATGATGTCACTATGTTTCTTGCACATGCGTGCAAGCAACATAAAAATGGTCTCAGAAATGCCGCAATCCGATTGGCTGTAAGGATTCTGAAAACCTTACATTAATCCCTGTTATACTGTCATGCACAGTCTGATCCCCATGGCACATGAATTCTTTCTGCTAGCATTCTATTCTTCTAGCACTACTGAATGAATGGAATGATGCATTCTATTTCTGAACCAGCATTCTTAAACTATTGGTGGAAGAACTATTTTATTAAAAATCATTATTTTAATGAGGAAAACATTCAAAAAATACACTTTTAGCACTTTTCTTTTGGAATGAGTTTTAGTAGCAATAAGGCATTTCTAGAGTTAGATTATCAGTCAGTTAATCACTCCTAGGAATATGGCACTGGCTGCACTCCAGGCCCATATTGACACTTTAGTGGGTGATTAACAGACTGTTAATCTAACCTCTGGTCATGCCTTATTGCTTAATAGGTCAGGTTGGCTCTTAGGTTGTAAACTGCATAACTGATGCTTACATATCCTATAGCAGCTAGGTACAGCGTTATTTTTAGGTTCAGTATAAGGATTGGGTACAGAGGGGAGGCAGTCAGTTGTGGCAGCTGTGGGGTTTTCTTCTCTAGGGATATAATCTGGAGGAGGGAGTACTGCTCCCTCTGCAGGACCTTGGTGGAGCTCCATGCTCAGCTGCTGGCTGCAAGAGAAGAAATATTTCAGCTGTGCCATCAGCTCAGCTGGACCCCACCCTCTACACCCCCACTGCCTCAGAGGCCTGCTAGTCCAGAGGGTGAAGAGTGGTGAGAAGGGGGAGGGAAGGGGGTGGGAGGCAGGGATAGCCACAGGGATATTGTCCAGTTCAACCCCATCCAGATGGAGAACTGATTTGAACCCCTAAAGGAGGTGCAGGTGCCTGACTCCACTGGGGGGGGGCATAAGTTAGTAGGAGGAAAAGGGCAGGACAATGTGGTGACACCCATGGGGATAAACAAGAGCAAGTCTACCAAGAGACTCTTAGTGGTCAGGGACTCAATGATTAGGGGTGTGGAGAAGGTGGTAGATTAGCCATCTGGGATTTAGATAGGATAGGAGGATGGTGGAGAGAGAGTGGTGGGGGAGCTGGGGGTGCTGGAATGCCTGGATACCAGTGATCTGGTGAACCAGTCGGTAGAGATAGTGATGCAGAACTTTTGCAGACAGGGGGACAGATTGTTGCACACTCATCCTCCCTGGCCTTTTCCAGGGTCCTGCCTGTGTGGGTCAGGGATGGAAAGGAGAGTAGAATAATGGGGAGGAAGACAGAGCAGTTTAATGGATGACTTAAGGGGTGGTCTCAACAATGGGGTACCTCTTTGTGGGGGACTGGGGTGACTTCTGGGACAGTAGGTTCTTTAAGGGTGATGGATGCCACCTGACAAAAGATGGGACCAATGTACTGGGGCAGAAATTGATATCTATATCAGACAGTTAAACTGACTAGGGGGGAGACTGGGACAGGGGGAACCTCAGTAATAGCCAGGAGAAAGGGGACCCTGACTAGTACTACCCCATCTTTGGGGTCTTGTAGCAACACAGCAATTAGAAACAGTGACCAAAATGGGATAGGAGAAGGCCCAATTGGGGGGGGGCACAAAGTGTAAAACCACCACGAAAAACAAGAAGCTAAGCAGATGAGAAAGCAAGGTATGAAGACAAAAAGGGTTCAGGTGTTAGATGGAAGGGGGTCTGCCTGAATGCCAGGAGAAAGGGACCCTAACTAGTACTACACTACCCCATCTTTGGGGCTTGTAGCAACACAGCAAGTAGAAATAGTGACCAAAATGGGATAGGAGAAGGCACAATTGGGGGAGCACAAAGTGTAAAACCACCATTAAAACAAGAAGCTAAACGGATGAGAAGGAGGTAGACAAAAGGGTTCAGGTGTTAGATGGAAGGGGTCTGCCTCAATGCCAGGAGACTGGGTATCAAAATAAGCAAGCTCCAAACAATAATGGCAGATGCTGAGATATGCCTTGTGGCCATCACAGAAACTTGGATCTCAAAAAATAATAACTGGAACCTGACTGCCCTGGCTACTCAGTGTTCAAGAGAGATAGAGGAAAAGGTGGAGGGGAGGCATAGCCCTTTTGTCAGGATGGCATGAGGTAGTGGAAGATGGGTGCATCAGGGGTAATAAGGGAGATGGAGTCACTGTGGGTGCAACTAACTGTGCTTGGAGGTGATCTACAGACAACCAGGACAGGGGGTACAGGAGGACAGTGAGCTCAGGGAAGAGCTAGAAAGGGCATGGTAAAGGGGAAGTAAGTAGAAATCTGAACCTGCCGGACATCGATTGGGATGTTCTAATAGCCAGGAGTGCTAGAAGTCAAGCCTTGCTGGACATATTCTAGGACTTACTACTGGTATAGCTAGTTAAGGAACCCACCAGGCAGGAGGCCATTCTTGATGTAGTGTTCACCAGCACAGAGCTGGTAGGAGTGGTGAAAGTTGGTGAGTCACTCGGGAACAGCAGCCTCAACTCCATTTGGTTTGAACTGGCCCTTGGGAGTAAAAAAACCCAATCAAGAGCTGAGGTCCTTGATTTCAGAAGAGAGGAATTCAATAGGTTGAGGGAGTTGGTCCAGGACAAACTAGTTGAGGTTGACAGCATAGGAGGTGTGGAAGAGAGAAGGGGCACAATAAAGGGGGCCATTCTTGAGGCATCAAAGTTATGCATGAGAACAGTAACTAGAAGGAACACGTTCAAGAGACCATTATGGTTCTCAGTAAAAGTCAGGGATGTAGTGAGGGCCAAGATAAAGACCTTCTACAGATACAAAGAAAAGCAAGGAGAGAAAGAATTGGGAGAATATTAACTAAGAGATAGGAGGCAAAAGCAGACACAGGCTGTGGAGAGGGGTCAAGGAGGGAGAAAACATTTCTTCTGGTATATTAGGAGGAAAAGAAAGAAAGAGGGTATTGTTAGGTTATTGGAGGGGTTGAGTGATAGAGAAGGATGGGCAAAAGGCTGCCATCCTAAATGATTCCCCCCCAGCACTTAGCTAGCTCCCTTGGGGCCTCCTCCCTTTTTAGTGTTGCCCCCTCCTTCTCTCTCTTGCTTGTTACCCCCTCTAACCTTCCCTTTGTCTCCCCTTCCCTCGTCTGAGGTCAAGTTTTAGATTATGAGATTTGTCTATGTCTGTATTCACCATCTAAGCTAAGTTAAGTTGTTTTTGACTTTTTATTACATGGTTTTACTATCTGTCATGCACAAACTATTACATTTTGCTGTCGAATATGTCCTCTGTGTCCAGGACCATCTTGAAAACGAGCCTGCTCAATGATGTAACTGCCTGGTTAAATGAAGTTTGATTGATTGATTCATTGATGACTACTTTGGCATGGTTTTCACTAGGGAGGATGCTGGGCCTTTGCCAGAGAGTGGTATCAAAATGGCCACAAAGGGGTCCCAGAGTTGAGGCAGCCAGGATATATAATCAAAAGGGACCGTAAAAGGCTAGCTGCTTTAAAACCAGCTCAGGACCTGGGACTGGAAGGGATGCACCTGAGGGTGCTCAGAGAATTGACAGAGGAACTGGCTGAAATCATGGTAGGGCTATTCAGTAGCTCGTTACATATGGGGGTAGTACTGAAGGACTGGAGGGTAGCAGAAGTCATTCCACTCTATGTGGGGGGACAAGGAACAGGCAGGGAACTACATACCTGTCAGTCTTATCTCAGTTGTAGGGAAGCTGATGGAGTCATAGGTTAAAGAGGACCTTGTGGACTACCTGGAGAGCAGTGGTCTCCAAGATAGTAAACAGCATGGGTTTGTGGCAGATAGGTCTTATGAAAACTAATCTGATAGCCTTTTAACTGGGTGATCAGGTATTAGATAAGGGCTATGCCATGGATTCACTCTACTTTGAATTCAGCAAGGCTTTCAGCTCAGTGCCTCACAGGTGCTTCCTGAATAAGATGGAGGATCTTGGCAAGGCTAGGGACATAGTAAGATGGGTAGGTAACTGGCTAAGGAAGAGAGTTGTGGTAAATGGGGCCAGGTCAGTAGAGAGGGAGGACATGAGTAGATACTGCAGGGATCTGTCCAGGGTCTGGTACTCTTCAATATGTTCATCAGTGACATTGGAGAGGCAATCCGGGGTAGGCTGTGTCTCATCACAGATGACACTAAGCTCTGTGGGTGGCTAGGTAGTAACGACTGAATCAGGGGTATGCAGAGGAACCTGTAAAGGTTAGAAACATGGTCTAAGATTTGGCAGTTGAAATTCAATGCCAAAAAGTGCAAGGTGATGCACCTAGGGAACAGGAATCCCAGGGCAGAGTACTAGATGGGTGGGTAAGACTCAGCACCATTGCTGAAGAACAGAATGTAGAGTTATTTTCAGTGACACCCTCCAACAATCAAGCCAGCGCAACAAGGCCTATAGTAAGGCAAACAGGTTGCTTGGGTGTATTGGGAGGGATATTGACAGCAGAAGGAAACAGGTAATTCTACCCCTTTATAGATCTTTGATGAGGCCACACCTGGAGTGCTGTACCCAGTTCTGGAGTCCTCACCTCAGGGAAGATAGGGACAGGCTGGAGACAGTGCAGCAAAGGGTGAGAAAGATGATTTAGGGCCAACAGGGCAGGTCTTACAAGGAGCGCCCAAGGCGCTGGAACAAGTACTCACTGGAGACCAGAAAGGGGAGGGTATAATAGAAACATAGAAGTTGACAGCAGAAGGAGTCAACCAGTTCCATCTAGTCTGCCCATTGTCTTTCAACCTAGCCTTCTAACTGCCATTAGGTTTGAGGGCTCCCTTGTATCTGTCCCAAGCATTCTTGAAACCTACCATTGTGCTTGCCGCCACCACCTCTGCAGGAAGACTGTTCCAGACATCCACCACTCTTTCTGTGAAAAAAAAACTTCCTGGTGTTGGTGGAGAACTGCCCTGCTTGCAGCCTTAGATCATGTCCCCTGGTTCTGCTGCCCTTCTTAAATTGGAAGAGATCATCTGTCTGCACTTGGTTTATACCTTTTATGTACTTGAATGTTTCGATAATGCCACCCCCTCTCTTCTCTGTTCCAGGGAATACATGTTCTGTTCTTTCAGTCTATCCCCATAGGACATCTCATGCAGTCCCTGAATAATTTTTGATGCTCTTCTCTGCACCGTTTCCACTTGGTCAATGTCCTTTCTGAGGTGGGGCCTCTAGAACTGGACACTGTACTCCAGGTGAGGCCTAACCAGTGATCTGTACAGCAGCAGGATCAATTCCCTCTTCCTGCTTGTGATTTCCTCCCAATTAGAGATACAGTGAATTTAAATCCACGTGTGATGGACTGCTAAGTAGCCACCATAAAGTGCTCACTTCGCTTTCCTCATTATGACTTTGCGTTGTCATTCCACCTAATGCTAAGTAAGACGAAGTAACAACAATATAGGTAGACTCTCACACATCACATGGCTTATAGTACTGTAAGTCACATGCTTTAGCCAGGCAGAAAGGAAGTGAGTCAGAAAAGCAGTTACTTTCACTTTCTCCTTTGCAGTTGTAGAAGGAGGAAGCCTTTTGGTAAGAGAGGAGAACAGTTTGTTTGAGTTGCATCATTGTGATTTTGAGCACAAAAAATGCTTTTTAAAAGCTATCTTTATTTTTTTTTTGTACTGTGTCATTGTTTTTGCTACTGATTTTTTTTTATAAGTTTTGTTTTGTGTGTGTGTGTGAGACTGTGTGTGTGTGTGTCTGAGAGTGTGAGAGTGTGAGTGCGGGTGAAAGTCAGTGTTGAGGTGTCCGTGATAGTCAGGGACTTGTGCGATGGACCCAGGACAAGGAGAGTCTGTGGCCCTGGGCGTGGCCAGAGGAGAGGAGAGGAGGTGCACACGTGGGGTGGTCGGATGTTACTGACCACCCTGAGTCTTGGGTGTTGCTTCCCCTGTGGAAGCAGCAGCAGCACTAATGCCAATGGTGGCTGTGCATCCACCTAGCCTTCCACTACCAGCACCACCAGTAGCAGCTGCAGAGGCTCCAGCAGCACCTCCACCACCTCCACAGCTGCAGGTGGATCCCCAGGTAAATGTAGGTGGTTCAGCAGTATATCTGGTCCCCCACAGCTCCCCAGTGTGGCAGTTCTTTAACTGTGTGAGGAGACAGCACCCATTGTGGTTTGCCATCTGTGTGGTGTGCTGAGTGCCGGCCCACGGAGGACACATTTTGGGGACCAGTGGCTGAAGCACACACATGGCAAACCACACCACAAGGTGGAGTGGCAGACTGCCACCGAGGCCAGGCATCCACCTGCTGGCCCTTCTGTGGCAGTGGCAGAGGGTGCTGGGGGTAAAATTGTGCCTCGCTGCCACAGCAGGAGGAGGATAACTGCAGCAGCTGCTCCACCACCACCACCACTGCCACCACAGCCACAAGCACCACCCTCTCCACCACCACCTGGCTTTTCAGCTGCAGTGGACCATGCCACAGTGCCTGCAGCACAGAGTGACATTGCACTGGTGTGGGCGGCCCTTGAGGAAAGCAATGAGAGGGTGGATGCTGTGCAGCAGCAGGTTGATTAAATCCAGCAACAGCAGCTGCAAATAGTGACAATGCTGCACCTGCTGCTCGAACACCACAGAATCCCCCATTAAGGTTTTTTTTTCTGGCCCCCCTCCCGCTACTGTGCTGTACTGTTTTGTTTGGCCAAAATGCATCTGCCTTGTGTCCAGAAAATTGACAAGTGGTAACAAAGTGAAATGGGAGTGTTTCAGCACATACAAAGTTCCCCAAAATAAAATGATGACCGTGAGCGAACTGTTGCTGGTTTAATGTGTGCTGCGATTCCAGCAAATGCAATGTGATCATCTCAACTGGATGGAAGAGTGCCCTTTGTCCGTACACTAACAGTAGCCTTGGTGAGTTGATATATATATAGATATAAATTTGTGTATTTTGTAGGTGAGGGGGTTGACATGGACATGTACTCATGGTATTGTTCTGTATCACAGGTCACAGGTACTGTTGGTATGCACAATCCAGTGCTCGATGAGAACTTTTGCATAGAAATTTGAAATGGATAACCTCAAACAAATGAAGGTAAGTATTTTTTTTTTTTGGGGTGGGGAAGTATATTTGCAGGTTTGTCTGTAATGGTTTCTTATCTGGCTACTTCTTCACAGATTTCATCTGCATCCTTCTCGAGTCTGGTTGTTAATGATGGTCATGGTCATCGAACAAAATGACTTCGTGTTGCATGTGTGTCCCAGCCCGCAGTGGGGCCTGATGTTGAAGAACTTCTTTGGATAAGGCCACTTTGACACAATAACAAAGCATCTGGAAGTTTCCTAAAAAAGAAATGAATGACTTCTTACAACTTGATTGTAGTTTGTCCCTGGTTCTCAATCTCCAGTCAAGTTACATTTCAAATCCACATCTTGTCAAGTAACACAACCTGTGTGCAACTTTTTCAACGCTGTCATGGTCAGGGCTGCACAGCTACAAGTTCAGAATACAGTGCATGAATAATATCTTACAGAAATAGTTTTGGTGACGTACACGTCACCTAGTTTATGAAACGTACTCAGTTGCATTTGCTGCAGTTTTTCCAAAAAAATGAAACAGATGAAATAAAATCTTCAGACTTACCAGAATGGATTTCAAATGGATATTCCATAGGTTCCTCTGTGCAGTACAGATGCAGTACCATTCCTACCGAGTTTCAGTGAAGGAGAGTTTTTTTGTTAACCTGTAAAAAAACAAAATAAGTGTACCGTATGTGTTTGACCATTGCGGCTCTGAAAAGCTACAGAAAACAAAACATACAACTAAAGGAACTCAAATTGCATAACAAACATTAGTACACATACTCACTTTATAGATAAATATTAAGAGGCTTTGTGCCTGTGGCTGATGGATGTGGTCTCCTGTTCGATTCCCTCTGCCATGGCATGGTCAATGTAAATGTAATGGGGAAACATTGTCTGAATGACACTGGTGGTGGGTGCTGGTGGTGATAGTTGCAGCACATGATGATATTCTCTGTTATATCTTCCTGCATCTAGTGGTGGTGGTGGCAGTGGCTAACATCAGTCCTGGTGTTGGTGGTCCGGGGGTTGACAGACGCATGCTCAGTGGTGACTGTGGCTAACATCAGTCCTGGTGGTGGTGGTCTGGGGGGGTGGACAGACTTATGCTCAGTGGTGGCAGTGGCTAACATTGGTCCTGGTGGTGTTGGTCTTGGGGGAGGACAGACTCATGTTCAGTGGTGGCAGTGGCTAACATCAGTTCCAGTGGTGGTGGTCCGGGGGAGGACAGACTCATGCTCAGTGGTGGCAGTGGCTAACATCATACCCGGTGGTGGTTCGGGGGTGGACAGACTCATGCTCAGTGGTGGCAGTGGCTAACATCAGTCCCAGTGGTGGCGGTGGTCTTGGGGGGGCACACTGCCTTTTAACAGCTTCAGTTAAAACCTGCCAACATTAACCACATCATCATCCTCATAAAGAAAGCTGCCCTCACAGTCATCTGTGTCTGAAGTCTGACCACTGGGAAATTCTTTCTCCATTGTGGCATCATCTACATCAGTGGTGGGCCGTTTCATGCTGCCACTGCCAGTGCCACCAGGATGGTCCATTTCCACATCACCAAAACCACCATGATTAGGCCGGGGTACGAATACCGAGGTTGCAGTCTGTGCTGGTATGTGCCTCTCATTCATTTTAATGAATGTTAGCAAACTAACATTTGCAGGAGACAGGTTTGTCCGACGATCCCTGACTATTGCACCTGCTGAGCTGAATACCCTCTCAACACTTACACTGGAGGGTGGGCATGTGAGGTACTTCATTGCCACTGCAGTCAGCTCTGGCCATTCACTGTCCTTTCCACTCCAGTACAAAAGAGGATCATCAGTTATTGTCAGATGCCTGTTTTCAGACAAATATGACTCAACCATTCTCTGTGCCACACTAAGTCCAGTGGTTGATGCATTATCCTGTTCTCCGGAATCATTTATTTCACAAATCCCCACTTGGGACAAAGCCTACCAAAGCGGGTTGATGCCAGCCACTTTGGATGACAGACCACCTGGAACTGCAGCTCCCTTTCCCTTGCAGGATATGCTTGATGGTCCTCCAGGTACACCTTCAGCTGGATTATGCTGCTGAGGTTTGCTAACCTTGGCTTGTGACTTCTGTGCCCCATGAACCAAGTGCACCAGTTGACCACTGATATTTTTACCTGTTCCAGCCCTCCCTCCAGTACTGATGCAATTCCACGCTTGTATCGTGGGTCCAGCATTGTTGCTATGGCAAAGTTGTCACTACACTGAATGCTCACAATGTGATGATTCTGGTTGAATACTGTCAGCATGTGTTGCAGCAACATACTGCTAGCACTGTCTCCGGCAACATCAAGGCCATGCTGTACATTTACCAATGTCTGCCTCAGCACCCACAGCAGTGAAATTGATTGGCTAATGGAGGCAGACTCACCACTCACTGCCTGTGTGGCATGTTCTAAAGGCCACAAAATTGTCATTACAGAGTCCATGAGGCGCCACTGTTCAGTCGTCATAGACATGGAGGCCCCGGAATGGTCACGGCTAGTGTGCATCCCAAGATATTCTGAGATGGCTTTGTATTCTTCATACATCCTCCTCGCCATGTATTAAAGTGGAGTTCCATCGGTGACAACTTCCAGCTTTGAGCAGTGCTGAGACAGGCTGTTTTGCATCTGCAAATGCTGCAGTTGGTCACGGGCCTTTCCAGATCATGAAAAGTGAGAGCAGATACAGCATGCAATGGTCAGCATTTCTTCACATCAGGGTGCGAAAACTCCTGCACCACAAGATTTAAACAATGGGCCATGCATGGAACACAAAAATACACCATTCATGATACATTTCACCACATTTGACCCATTGTCACTTGCGTGAACCAGCTCTCGGGACAGGGGTTCAGCCACTTGTCAGTTTCAGTCAGTACCATGTCCAACATGTTTTCACCAGTGTGTGAACAGGTCACATCAGCATAACAATTGTTGCATGCTGTCAATTCCTGGAAGATTGCTACTGCGACAATCCGCCTTTACTGCAGTGATTATTCACACTACCAACATCACAAACAACCCCCGGCACCTGCGCCCAGTGTGCAGTTATACATAAATATGAACTCCTTGCTGTTTTGCCACTTGTCCACATATCCATACTTAAATGTATGAATGGAGAGGAGAAATGTTGAAGGGTATGTCTTACTGAGTCGGACACAGTACGGAACAACTCGGGGACAGCACAGGTAGAAAAGTATGTCCTGGATGGGACTTTCTATTTTGGACAGGCACGTGCAGCAAACCGCTGGAACCCAGAATTCTCCACAAAGGAGAAGGGCAAAATATCAATTGCCAGCATTTCAGCTACAGCAGCATTAAGTTCACATGACATTGTATTATTGGGGATACTTCAGCTTATGCACAAAAACACTTGTAACGCGGGCTGACTTAACATTTTACATGGGGTGTGATGACATTGACAAATGGTTCTGCTCTGTGATGATTCTGAATGGCATTGGCAGGAGGTGGAGAGTGGACGCTTGATGAAAACATGCACAGGTGATGATGACAAACCCAGAAATGCAGTTATTTTGCCAGATTTGCCAACTGGGGTTGATGTACCACTCGATAAGACATAATGCATTCACCACCACCACCACCACCACCACCAAAACTGCTACTCTCACTAGCATTGGACAACATTTCAAAGTCATTATGCTCCTCCACCTCATCATGCCTGTAGTAATCCTCTGCTCTTATTGCCTCACTACTGCACATGTTTAATTTCCTACAGGACTTAACAGTCATGTAAGGGGATAACATGCTCGTTATGGTTGCTGACGAGGGTGAACAACCCACTGTGGTATTAGCTGCCATCTTGTGCTGGGTGCACAGTGCCATGTGCCTATTCTTAAGATGCGTAGGCTGTCCTCCTGTGCCCAGATGGCTCCTCTTTTTACTTCAGCTCACACGCACATGGCAAACCTGGCAGATTGCAACTGACTCATCATTTGCATCTTGAACAAAAAAAATCCCAAACAAGGGATTGTGATGCTCTACTTTTAACATGTCCATGATGCTGCTTATTTAAGTTCATTCTTTCAAGCACTGAAGTGGGAGGGTGGGCGACATGATGTTTCGGGCACTGCACACCTGGACTGCAACTGACCACCACGAGGTCCTCATCATCATCAACTGAAACTGATAAATCACAAGTTTTTACAGGGGGGGATTACTGCAAACAGACTCAGACACAGCTACCTTGAATTTCTTTTTCTCCGTTCCCAACTGGGGTCAATTACATCATCATTATATTCATCAACATCACACACATCCACATCTTCTGCTTGATGCTGGCATGTGGACTGCATGTTGCAACCACAGAAACATCATCGTATCATCACATTCATCATCATCATCATCTCAACCACCATCACCTGATATTTTTTCACCACACTGTGAATCACTGCATGGAAAATGCGTGACATGAACCACCACAGTGGACTAAATATCACATTGTATGCTATCGTGTGACATGATTATCAGAATCCTTAGATTCAGTTACTGGAAGTATGACATCATCTACACTGTCACTCACTTGCACTGCTTCACACTCACTATATTTTTGGATATGGTACACCGCTCAGAATTCGAACCTTGAGGCAGCAGTACTCATACTACCACCACCACTAACACCACCAACACGAACACCACCGGCTGGGAAAACATCATCTCCTCCAACTTTGAATGAAGCTACTAATTGGGCTGTAAAAAATATTGCAGGAGAAATACCTTTCTTCACATCAGCAATGCACTTCTGCATCTGCGTACTACCACGCCCACAGACTATCTTACTGGCAGCAGTGCCATGGCGAGAACCAGCTTTGCTTGCATGTCTCTTTGTGGGGATTTTGGGGGATCAACAACAATATCATAAGCAAATTTAGATTTTGGTACGTTCACTCTGATTGGGGGATGCTGGATGTGAAGCCAAAAACAACTGTGGCTTCAGCAACAGAGATGGTCATGCAATGAAAACACCTTCAGTAACCAGTGGTGCTGAGGTCACAAACAATCCAATCTGGTAAAAATTCCTTTTGCCGGTGGGGTGGGGGTGGGGGCACTGATTGCAGATTTTACAGCAGTACAAGCAGCAAAACAAAGAACAGATACCATGATCTCAGTAAAAATCAGGCAGCTGCAGTGGATAGAGGTTCACACTGCTGCGCCTGCAATTACACTAGTTCAGGCACAATAAAGGTGTATTATTTGATGTCACACAACACTGCACACACACACACACACACACACACACACACACACACACACACACAACTGTTTGTCTACAATGATGAACAGGTAATGCGAGTAATTGAAAAGTTCAGTAATATGCCATGTATTGTAATATAAACAACCTGAAATTATGAGCTGCTGCATCAGATCCACACAACACACAATCAGCAAGAAAATTTCAACAATTACTGACAATATCACTGTGTGTACATTAACACAGTCAGTTATATAAGAAAATATAACCAAAAACAAAGAAATCACTATTTCTCCAACCTAAAATCTACCTACACCACAGATACGCCCCTCCCCCAAAGCACACTTTCACTGTCTTTTACTACATGCACTCAATGTTGTACATTAACATTCAAAATCCACACACAGGCAAAAACGCTCGAAGATATGAGCACAGGAGGGTTTCCTACAATCGATGAACTAAAGTTTGAGCCCCCCCAAAAAATGCAAAAATGCTTTTTTAACAGCTTCTAGAAGGTTTCAATCACAGACAGCTCTCAGAGCACTCTGTCTCCTATAGCTTCCTACAAACACTACCCCAAACTGAGGCTGTGCAGATCAATATAGAGCCCATGTGACCTGAAATCCCATGAATCACTGCAAAAATTCGCCTTCGGAGCTTAAAAACAAGGTGAAGTGAGGTGAAATGCATCGCTTTCAATGCACTTCACTTTAAGATTTGGTGGAGTAGTGATCTGGGAAGGCGGAGTAACGCGAAGTCATTGTTCTCAATGGACTTCGCGTTACTCATTATAACGCAAAATACTCTGCTTCACATTGCGGAGCACTCCGTGAATCCGCCTTTGCTCCGTGAATCATTTCATGGAGCGAATTGAGCCCACTTCGCCCACCACTATTCCCAATGTATTCCAGCATACCTCTGGCCTTTAATGCTGCCACCTTGCACTGTTTACCTTCCTTCAAGTTATCTGAGATAATGATTCCCAAATTGCGCTCTTGGGTGGAGGCAGCTAGTCTTTCTCCTCCAAGGTAATATGCCTTACTTGGATTTATTTTTCCTATGTGATTGACTTTGCACTTTTTGGTGCTGAATCTCAGCTGCCATGCTCCAGACCATTCTTCCAGTTTCTTGAGGTCAGCTTCCATCTTGTCCACTCCCTGCTGGGTGTCAATCCTGCTGCATATTTTGGTGTTGTCTGTGGACAGACACACCTTTCCCTGTAGTCCATTAGCTATGTCTGATATGAAAATATTGAACAGTGGGGGCCCCAGTACTGAACCCTGGGGCACACCGCTAGTTACCCTACATTCTGATGACAGTGCTCCATTTACCTGCACTTTCTGGTTTGGCCTAACCAGTTTTAAACCTTCAACTACTTCTGATCCAACTCCTGTGTGGTCTAGCTTCTTTACCAGCCTTCTGTGTGGAATCAAGTTGAAGGCCTTGCTAAAGTCTAAGTAGACCACATCTACCACCCTACCATCATCTATAATCTTTGTAGCACAGTCACAAAACTCAGTCAGGTTTGTCTGGCATGACCTACTTGCTGTGAAACCATGCTGCTTGGGGTCCTGATGGCCGCTAGCCTCCAGGAATGCCATGATCCTCTGTTTGAGTAGTGTCTCCATTTACTTCCCCACTATGGATGTGAGGCTTACTGGTCTGTAATTTCCAGAGTTCTCCCTGCTGCCTGATTTGTGGAGCGGGACCACGATTGCCCTTTTCCAATCTTCGAGTACCTCCCCACTCTTTAGGGATTTGGTGAATAGTTTAGCCAGTGGGGCAGCTAACTCTAATCTCAGTCCTTTTAAGATCCTGTGGTGTATTTCGTCTGGCCCCATGGCCTTGTCAACTTGTAGTTTATTTAGTGCCTCCAGTACTTTGGCCCTGTGAAGGAGCTAGTATCAACCCCCTGTCCAGGGGTGTTGCATTTTGCCATTTCTGAGCCATCGCCTGGGTCCTCCTCAGTAAATACCGACCAGAACTACTTGTTCAGGATTTCTGCTTTTTCTCGGTCATCTTCTGTTGTTTTTCCTTCCTGACTTGTAATCTTGACTATACCCCCTTTTGCCTTCCTTCTTTCCTGGATGCATTTAAAGAAGGATTTGTCTCCTCTCTTTGCCCTCTCTGGTATACTAGTTTCTGTCTGCACTTTTACCTGCCTTATTTTTTTGCTGGCTTCTTTCATTTTCTCCTTGTACGACACCCAGTCTTCTTCCTTGTTTGTTGCCTGGTATAGCTTGAATGCCTTCTGTTTTTTCTTTTGCTATTTTAGTCACTTCCTTTGAAAACCATAAGGGGTTTCATTTTCTTTTTGCTTTGGTAACCCTTCTGGTGCATTGGTCAGTGAGTGTCTGGATTACTTTCTTAAGTTTCCCCCACATGACATTGACCTCGCCTACTTGTAGATCAATTAAGTAGTTTCTATGTTGGTCCTCATTTGGTTGAAGTCTGCCTTTTAAAATATAGTACTTTTATTTTGAGTAGCATGTGTCAGTTATGTTCACCTTGAAGCTAACCATGTGATGGTCACTGTTACCCATATGGCATCCCACGTCGAGTTCCTTGATCCTCTCAGTGTTTGTGAGGACCAGGTCAAGTATGGCATCTCCTCTTGTTGGTGTGTTGATTAGTTGACTTAGTCCTTCTCCATGTAGTGCCAATAAGAAATCCCTGCTTCTTGTTGTTGCCGCCGTTAGTGTACTCCAGTTTATATCTGGAAGGTTGACATCTCCCACCAGTATCACTTCTCCTCTCTGAGTCATTTTGTGTATTTCTTCTATCAGGTCTTTGTTCCCTTTCTATCCTTGATTTGGAGGTCTGTAAATAACACTGATCCTCAAGGTTTTTCCATTTCCTGTATCTATAGTAAGCCACAGTGACTCAGTGTCCCCAGGGTGACTCTGCCCCTCTGTGGCTTTCATGTCTTCTTGAATGTAAATGGCTACTCCTCCCCCTTCCCCTCTTTGCCCCTGCCTATACTTTCTGAACAGACTGTATCCAGGTATAGCCGTGTCCCATCCATGGTTTTCTGTGAACCACATTTCTATCACAGATGATAGAGACCTTCAAGTTCTGAAAGGAATAAACAAGGTGGACTGTGGGGAATTATTTAGCATGAGTAACAATTTAAGGTCACAAGGGCACATGTGGAAACTGACAGGAAGGAGGTTCAGGAGGGACTTAAGAAAATATTATTTTACAGAAATGGTGTGGAACCATGGAACAGTTTACCAGCTGAGGTGGTGGGTGCTAAAATCATTAATGGCTTCAAGCATGGCTGGGACAGACTGAAGGGTATAGTGGTTGCTTGAGACATCAGAAACTGGGGGGGATGGGGAGGGCAAGGACCTTGGATGGACAATAGGTTGTGGGGTTAGACAGGGTACCATAAGCAGACTGGATGGATCACTGGTCTTTTTCTGATGTCATTGTCTATGTTTCTGTGCTGCGCTACTGTACTGGCACAGTATCACATACTGTACTTGAACACCTCTTCCCCAGCAAAGCTAAGCAGATCTACATCAACTCATGCTGCTAAGCATTCACTTTAGGTGCAGGAGAACATTCTATTCCCTCAGCTGTGATACACATTGACTCCTTAATAGTGGCTACAACAGAGGCATATGACACTGTACTACCATGCATGGCTTCAAAACTGGGCACAAAGGAAAAGGCACTTCTTCATCAGAAACTGGGACTTCTTTATAATAAAAATTACTTGTTCAGAAATGATGCCTTACTTCTTAGTGTTAATAATATGGGATTTTCTTAATAACTATCATTAAGCTTCCAAAGAAGGACTTATTGGTCTGAAAGCTAAAGCTGTTTGTTCTTTTTGTAACATCCTTGTTGGTCCAATAAAAGGTATCAAACCATTTGTTCTGGATTTGTTCTTAATAGCAAGAATTTAGTAGTTCTTAGAGAAAGATTTAACAGTTTCATTGAAAATAATTTAAACTGATCTCTGTTGGGGAAACCGTCATAAATAGGACTGTAGAAAACCACATCAGTGGAACATTAAGTTAATTAAATATGAAAGTAAATATGGGCAATCAGAAACAGAGACAGACACAGTATTAAAATACAACTGTTAAACTGCAGCCAAAAAGAAACAAATCACAGTTTGAAAGGTATCTTAATGTTAGAAGTATGAATAAGAAAAGGATCTATTGGAAGCTAGTAAACTTTGAAAAATTGATATTATCACAATAACAGAGACATGGTGGAACCCAAGTGACACTTGGAATAAAGGTTTATCAGGATACAGTATTTATGGAAAAGATAGAGATCACATAAGTGGAGGTGGAGTTGCTGCCCTAATTAAAGAAGATCATTAGCAGACATAAACATTGACACAGGTGACAGATTTTTTGTCAGTGGAAATTAAAAACCATGGAACTACACCCGTAGTTTTGGGATTACTGTACAGACCTACTGACACTGATAAAAACAAGAATGAACAACTTCTGTCCATAATTGGCAGAATAAATGAATACAAAGATGTAATACTTTTAGGACATCTAAGCATGCATGAGATCGATTGGGTTAAAATCTCTAGTAAATCAAGTGCAGAAAAAGATTTCATTGAGTTAATAGATATGTATAACTTAAAACAGTTTGTCACAGAACCAGCTTGAGGTGGTGCAGTGCTGGATTTGGTGACAGATTCCAGTGTGGGACTTATCTATGGGCACAAAACAACAGAATCACTTGGAAACTGTGATCACAGTCTGGTGGGGTTTAAAGTAAAAAAAAGAAAATTCATCAAAGACAAGGGTAAAACTACACAGTGGGATTATCACAGAGCTAATTTTGGTTGCATGAAAAAAAGCCTAGCACTATGGGAATGGGAGAAAGATTTTAAAGATACAAATCACTTAACTGATAGTGGGAGCTATTTAAAACTAAAATCGGCATGTTCACTAACAGATATATATATATATACCACAGAAACTTAACTTATTGTATGTAAACTGTTTGTTATTGCTGTCATTGTCACTGTTTGATGTGGAACATTTGTAAAGGAGCTCTGAGCTCAAAGGTATGATCCGAATCCCTAAAGAAAAAAAAATATATATAACAATAAGGGTAAAGCTCCAAAGTGGATGACACACAAAGTCAGGAAACTATTAAGTAGTAAGAAGAAAGCATGCAATAAAATGAAAAAGGGTTTCGACAACAGGTTGTTCATGAAATACAGGAATTTTTAAAAGAAATGTAAAAATATAATAAAGATACAAAAATAAATAAAAAGAATCATGGAAGAAAACTTGCTGCTAATGTACAGGATAATTACAAAAATGTTTACTGTTACATCAATTCCAAGGAAAGAACAAAACCAGCCATTGGGCCACTGGTTAAAAATAACACTCTGATTGATAAAGATGAGGTAATGGCACATTAATTTAATAATTTCTTCTATTCAGTGTTTTTAAATTAAGTAATTGCTATGAATAAAGAGGGTAACAAACTTGGTGAAAATGGTACATTTAAAATTGTTGTCACAAAAAAAGATGCTGAACAAAAATTAAGCAAATCATATGGACCTGAAATATCCACGAGTTCTTAAGAAAACTATGACAGAAATAATAAAGCCCTTGACATACATAATAAATAATTCTATAACAAAAGGTGAGGTGCCCAAGGATTGGAGACAGGCTGATGTTACACTAATACAAAAAGGCCCAAAGAATAGAGAATTATTGGCCTTTAAGTTTAACTAGTGTCATTTGTAAAATGACAGAAAGCATATTAAAGGAACATCTAGAAAACTGGATATTAAACACACTAGGTAATGATGTAAATCAAAATTGATTCAATAGAAATATGTCTTGTCAAACAAATCTGATAAAACATTTTCGATCCAATAAACAAAGCTTTGGATCAAGATAAATCAGCAGATGTGGCATATATGAATGTATGCAAGGCCTTTGATACAGTCCCATATGATCTATGAATCAGAAAATGGAAAATCTAAAAATACCACCAGTATTCATTAAATGGATTACAGGCTGGCTCACAGACAGGAAGCAAAGAGAGTTAAATTAAGACAGGTAATATGAGATTGGGTGAACATTACAAGTGGAGTTCCATAGAGTTCAGTTCTGAGACCAAGCCTCTTTAACATCTACAAAAGAGACATGAATGGGGACTTAATTGGCTGGGTTGTGAGATTTGCAGATGATGGAAAAATCAGAATCATAGTTGAAACTGAGGAAGATTATAAGCAAATGCAAGACAATCTGAATAAACTAAGTACACGGTCTAAAAAAATCAGGAATGTACTTTAATCCTGACAAGTGTACAGTCATGCATTTTGGCAAGAAAACCCCACAGTATAGATACACCTTTGAAGGAACTGAATTTAGGAAGGGTGTAGCTGAAAGGGACTTAGGAATAACAGTAAATAGTGACCAGCAATGGGATAAACATATAAATGTTGTGGTTAGTACAGAAAATCAGGTCTCTGGCTCTATTAAACATAATATAGCAAGCCAGGGTAGAAAAGTGTTATTGCCACTGTATAGATATCTAGTAAGACCCCACCTTGAGTATGTTGTCCAGGTATGGAAACTATACAACAAAAGGAAATTGAGAAAATAGAGAAGGTACGGAGAAGGTATACAAAGAGGATAAAGGGACTGGAGGGTAAAACCTATGAGGGGAGAAGGAATACGTTGAATATGTATACCTTGAAAAGGAGGAGACACAGAGGACAAGATGCTGGTATACAAAGTAAGTAGGATCTAGAACTTGGTAAAACACTATGTCTAAGACAGAACAAAACCAAGTCAAGGGTTAGGGTGCATCACTATAAATTATAGGGAGAACTCTTTAGACTCATAGGTTCATTGGTTCATAGGTTATACGAGTTCAAAGGACAAGCCCATAATGAACTTGCTGTAGTTTAACTAACGACAGTAAAAAAATTTCTTTTCACTCATGTGTTGATCTAGTCTGTATTTGAATTGTATTATATTGTCACTTGTTATGACTTCGACTGGCAGTGAGTTCCATAAATATTGAATTCTTTGTGTTATGAAACTTTTCCTGCATTGCGTTTTGCATATTTCAGCATGTAATCTTTATGAGATCTTGAGCAATCAATTGATGTTTGTCTCATTAAACAGCTAGATTCAAACAACACTTCATCCTTAAAAACTTTATAGGCCCAGCAAAGTTCACCCCTTAAAGTTCTGTAGTCTAAAGAGAATAAGCTCAAGTTTCTAAGTCTTTCCTCTTATCTTAAGTGTCCTTGATTTTTAATATTCTTGGTCATGCTGCGTTGCACAGAGTCATGTGTTTTTTTTATCCAGAATAGATGTGGGGGAACAAAATGGGGCAAAATACTCCAAGTTTGCTCTCACCAGGCTGGTATACAGAGGTACTATAACCTCAGGCTCTCGACTTTTAATGTGTTTGAGAATACACTTAAGGATTCCATGACATTTGTTGGTGATTTTGTTAATATGTGTGCCAAATTTTAGATTATTTGTAATGGTAAGACCAAGATCTCGCTTTGTCATGGTTACCTGTAATTTGATGTTGTTAAAGTAATAACTTGCCTTTTTATTGTTAGTACCAAAGTGCATTACCTTACACTTGTTTATATTGAAAACCAATTTGTTTTCAGTGGCCCAGGTATTGAAATTGTTCAGGTTGTTTTGGAGGGATTCTATAGCAGTGTCATTATTTACGATACACCCTAGCTTACTGTCATCCGTATACTTATGTAACCAAACTCTGCTGTCAGTTTGCATATTAGATACCATGATATTAAATAGAGTTGGTCCAAGCACGGATCCCTGCGGCACTCCACTACTCATGTCTCCCCAGTCAGACTCATATCCCTTTAGTACAACCCTCTGTTTTCTATAATGCAGTCATGAATCTATCCATTTTATAATCAATGGATGTATTTTGAGTTTAATGAGTTGCTCTATTAGAATCCTGTGTGATACCGAGTCAAAAGCCTTCTCATAGTCCAAAAAAATCATGTTGACAGGAAGTCCGTTATCTAAGGCTCTACTGACGGGTTCAAAGAAACTTATAAGGTTAGTCATGCATGAGTTACCCTGGGTAAATCCATGTTGTGATATGTCATGATTAGTGGTGGGCGTAGTGGATGAAATTAACTCCATGAAATGATTCGCGGAGAAACGTGGAATCTGTGACGTACTCCACAACGTGAAGCGGGGTACTTCGCATCATAATGGGGAATGCAAAGTCCATTGGAGACAATGACTTCATGTTATTCCACCTTCCCCAAACCACTTCTCCACCAATGTTAAGGCAAAGTACATTGAAATCAATGTACTTCACCTCACTTCGCCTTGTTTTTGAGCTCCAAAGGTGAATTTTGCAGGGCTTCATGGGATTGCAGGTCACATGGTTTCTAGATTGTTCTGCACAGCCTCAGTTCTGTGTAGTGTGTGTGTGAGTGGAAGATGGAGACAGAACCTCCTCAGAGCTCTGTGATTCAAATCCTCTAAAAGCTGTTAAAAAGGCTTTTGAGGCATTTGTTTTCTCATTTGGTACATCGATTGTAGGAAACCCTTCTGTGCTCATATCCTCATGTGTTTATTGTTTTTGTGTGGATTTTGAATGTTAATTTTGAACAGTCAGTCTATATACTGTGAAATGTGCTCTGGGGAGGGGTGTATATGTGGTCTAGGTAGATTAACTGGGAGAAAAAGCAGTTTTTCTGTTTTGTTATATTTTCTTGTATAACTGTGTTAATGTACACATAGTAGTATTTTCAGTAACTCTTGACAATTTTTGCTGATTGTTGTGGTGCAGTGTATAATTTCAGTTTGTTTAAAACATTTCATTATATTACTAAATGTTTTCAATTTCCTAAGCATTACTTGTAGAGTATGTGTGTGTGTGTGTGTGTGTGTGTGTGCAATACGATGCATGCCATTAAGTCAGACACCTTTAGTGTGCCACAGAGTAATTACAGCAGTGTGAACCTGCTATCCACCTTCACCTGCATTAATTTTTATAGTGCTTTGTGGTATCTTTACTGGTAGTGCACTGTTACTGCCATGCACTCCCCCCCATGACAAATGGTATTCTTTTCCAGATTTGGATTTGTGACTTGTGAGCACTGGTTAGGTGTTGCTGTGCCTTTGTGTCTGCATCTCTTGAATGTACAGTGCAATCTTAATCTGTCTGTGGATTTGCAGTACACCATTAATTCTGGGAGACTTTGCATTTCTTGTTATGCTCCCATTTAACTTCGTCAGCACTGGGGAATTTTCTGGACACAAGGCAATAGCATTTTGGGGATGCATATTAATTTTGGTGACTATGTATGACTACTGCATGCATGACATCTGAGTACACCATTAATTCTGGAAGACTTTGCATTTCTTGTGCTCTCATTTCATTTCATCAGCACTGGGTAGTTTTCTGGACACAAGACATGAGCATTTTGGGGATGCACACTAATTCTAGTGACTGTGTGTGTGAAGGGCTGCCAATATTGTTGTCACTTCATCTTACTTTGCGTTAAGGTGGAACGACAACGTGAAGTAATAATTGCAAGGCGAAGTGAGCCTTTGCATTAACCGCCCGTGTGAGAGTGATAATGCTAAGTGCCCAATTAGTGGGCCCGCCAGTAAATTTAAATTTGCTGCATCTCTAGTCATTATTTCCTGTGTCCTGTAAATGGTCAATGATTTTATGCTGTAATACCGGCTCCATTATTTTTACCTATTGAAGATGGTAAACTTATGGGTCTATAATTGCATATGTTGTTTTTCGATCCTTTTTGTAAATTGAGTAACATTGTCTGACTTCCAGTCATTCAGGGCTGTTCCTTCTTTTAGAAGTATTGACTAAGAGTGGAGCATTCCAACTAATTATTTTGAAAGTTTTTGATAAATAGGAATGGAATTCCATCAGTTCCAGAGGCTGTACTTACTTTGGTTTTATTAATGGCTGTCAATGCAGTATTTCATTCTCAGTGAAGGAAATTGATTGCTCATAGATCTGACAATAGGAAACATTCATGGGATAGTCATAAGGCAGTTCTGGGGGGTTGGGGTAGGAAGAAGTAGGCTGCTGGTTAACTAGGATCTGCAGCTTATCCAGTAGGTAGGGAAATGGGCAGACTGGGTGGGCCAAGCGGTCCTTATCTGCCGTCAAATTCTATGTTTCTACGTTTCTATATTTCTATTGGTACACACATAGGGTTGTCAACATTTGGACTATATTACAGGATGTAGTGGTTGAAGCCAACACATTAGCTGACCAAAACAAATCTAGATATATTTACAGATGGAAACATACTGCATCAAACCTAATGAGAATAGGTAGGCAATTAATAAGGGTCAAGGCCTACTTTTGCCTGTACATTACATTATGTTACTATATTACTACGTCTACCATTTGTGATCTAGCTTCAGAAATGTTAAAATGGCACCTAATAGAAGACTTTTGGTCCCCATTACTCTGTGTATGTGAGCTTGAGGAAGAGTGGTGGACTTAGAAGTTACATGACATATAAAAGGGTAGCAAAATAATCTAACAGAGCTTCTCCTTGAGACCAGATTCACAGTGCTTGCTGTAAATGCACAAGAATGCTCCTCTCCATTTGGGGTTCACCCATGAAGGCATCTTGTAGAGTTCTGTTTGTCTAGAACAGCTGTTGCTAGGAAGGTTAGTGTGGCTTTCTGTCACTAGTAATAAAAATAGAAAGCCCTTGAGGTGTATCTTCAGAGATATTACAGTGGAGCCCAATGTGGGTATTTTACCTGCAACTCTGTGTGAGCTTAGGGATGACTTCTGAACTAGGACTGAGCTCTGTGGATAATATCTGTTCAGTTTCAGATACAGTAGTTTGGATAGTATGTATGAACTATCTACAGATCCAGAGTAATGAGTTAGCCACCTAAACAGATCAGATACGTTCGGATGGTGCACCATACAAGTCTCGAGATATTCCGACAGAATGGATAGTACCCTAACCACACAATGTTACTCTCCTGCACTTAAAAGGGAGCAATGGATGCCCTGTGAGTAAAGTCCAAAGTCCTAATAGCAGCAGGATCAGATGGGAATTGTTTAGTTCACAATCAAGGCATTCACTTTAAGTACAAGAACATTTGCCACTCTACAGGAATCAAACCCCAATGGTTCCTGTAGACCCATCCCTTCTGGAACAGCTTTTGCTAAGGATGTATGTAACAGCAGCCATTGTTAGGGAAAAGGAAAAAAACACTGGACCTAGGTTAAGGAAACTTATTATACATAGTACCAGCTAATTCTAATAGCAAATGTGTTGTCACTCTGCTACATTCATTATAATGTATTAAAATTCAGGACATTTCTTTTTTTCCATGTTTTTTTCTTCCCATCATAGCCTCTATCAGATCTTCCTCTACCCACTTGCAATCACCTAGCCCTATCTGCCACTAATCTGGCCACATCAGTCCTCCATGGTTCCTTCCCTAACATCCAAGGATCTGGATTGGCAGCAGACTTTGTTGTGCAGGACCTAGATATACTAATGTCATCATTCAGATAGGAGGCCAGGGTTTTCCCCCAGATTTTCTGTGTTCCTTCCCTCCCTCCACCCACTAGATTGCACTTCACAGCCTAATTGTGGCTTTGGATGCTACAGCAATTACCCTGGGGAGCATGCTGCTTGGCCCACCACAGGGGTCACTGCAGTGCCAGACATGGTGCCATTACCTCCTCAGGTCAGGAAGCACTGCTGTTGGCAGCACTATATCCCATGCATCCTGATTCGACTCCAAACCAGATCACCAGCACAGCAACGAATCAGGGCAACCTGAATACCAGGTATTTCTATCAGCCAATGGGATTTTACTCTGGTAAAACCTAAAATATGACACTTTTGTCTGACACTGACAATAGCCACATGTTTCATGTTTCATTTGAATAATGAAATGTTTAACAATATTTTATAGACAATCTCAATATATTTTATGTGTTGAAACATGCACCCTTCGAAAATGTAATACATGCACTACAGAGATGTTCTACCAGTACTGCTGTACTCACCATGTACTTTTATTGTTATTGTTTTTTTTTAAGCAATCAGTAAAATACAATAATTTAAAGTTAATTAGTAGGTGAAAAAAGTCATTCTATTTCACAGTCAAGCAAAACATTGCAGTGTCTCCTCTGTGGGATGATTACAGCTTTAGCCAGAAGCACATTAACATATCCATGGCACACAATGTGTAAAAGATAGCTCACACCTTTTATTTACACTTATGCTACTGTCAATCATTGTCAGTAAAATAAAATTTTCCCTCTTGTGTGTGGTTAACTAGATTGTTTAGGAAGACATTAACCTTTTCAGCCAGGAACTGGATAATATGGTGGGAAATGTCTGTCTCCTTAGGCACCACCTGACAGTTAGTTTACGATAGCTTGTCACTTTGACCCTAGCCTCTGTCTCTTATCAAATGTATCAGGGTTCCTGTCAAAAGAAAGCACTGTTAAACTGGGAGACATTTGCTGCTCCAAAACAGTGATAATTCCCCATTCCCTTCAATGTCAGTCCCATATAAGACAAGGAAAGATGTAATAGATGTATTCCTGAATATATAGGACCTTTGAACTTGATACTTGGGAACCATTTGCAGTCAAATACAACCTTTCATAATTTACTCTCTGTTTAGTTTGATTTACAAAACAAATCCTTTGTTTGTTTTATTAACTTGTTAAGACAATGTGGAATTTTGCAACATTTAAAAGTAGGCAGAATAAGACACCAGCATTTTCCTGTTGGTTATGAAATATTGTGTTTCTTTCAATAGCTATTAAAGCCAGATTTAAGGTGAACCTCTGCACATACTTATCGTCTTAAATGGTAACATCTATCAGTGATGCAAATAAAGCATACACTAATAAATGCAGAGGGAAGTACCTGTACAGCAAAATAAGATTAATTACAGTTTTACCTTAGCTTTAAGTGCTATTCGTAAAATACTGCACAGTAGATAATGTTATACACAGTTAATTTCAGTACTGCATAATAACAGATTCCAGCAATAGAGTATTCCAGGACAAGAATTTTTAAAAATGTGGAAACACTGTCAGCAGTATCCTGAAAAATCTGACATCTTCTGAAGTTTTTAGGCAGTAGTAAAGTTTGGAGTATGGTCCTCATTGGAAGATTATGGAAAGATTAAGGCTGAAGAAGCATTCATATCTGGGGGGGGTAGGGTTGCTGTTTACAATTTTGAGCATGTTGGCCCTGTATGAGGTACTACACCAGTGATGCATGGTCCGTATCTGGCACTTGATCTTAGGTAAAAGGAAAGGGAGGAGAATGGGGTGGGAGTAAGCCTTGACAAACCCAATAGCACATTTCAAATGTTGTGGGCATTGTGTTGAAAATCTAGTAGCATTCCCAAACCCTGAGGGTTTGGGTTTTGTGCCATGGCAACCCTAATCTGCACTAATGTTGTTTTTTTGCAAAGTAGAGTGGTAAGTTGATTTGTGCATGGCCTTTGAGGCCCTGTGCAAAGGAAGAAGTGACTCAACATTCTGTTTGTGCCTCCTGACTTTCTTTGTACAGGGCAAGATGCATGGGCACTTTGGTTCCTGTACATGAGTCCTAACTTTCTTTGTGCAGGATGCTGCATTGTGTGAGAACAGCAGAACCCATTGTCTAGTCATTCAGTAGTCTCCAAGGACAGACACCAAGATAGCAGTGATGTCTATGGTAACTTGGAGTCTGAATACCATTTAGTGTAGATCACCATTAATTCTGGTGGGAGCATAAGGGATCACTGTGAGGGAGTGATGATCCTACGGGCTACCCTCAGAGGAACTTCCTGGTGGCCTTGTGATGCGCATTGGAGTTTAACAAATTTGATGTGGACTGTGTTTACTTTTGGGGAAAACATTGGTCCCACTTGTGATGGACAGATGCTGTCAGCAGTGCTGCAGATGGTGAGATATTTGTTGCCAAATATTGAGCTGCTGAAACAGGTAGGAGATACAGTAGATCTACTATTTGTATGGTGGATCCCAAGCTGTTGTGGATATTGGAAATGTTATCTCTGTCACTGGGTCTGGAGAGATTAACAACCACTTCCTAAGGGAAGACAGAGGAAGATGCTGGTGCACTGGTGCCAAGCACGCTCTCTGGTGAGAGTAAACACATGGTTAATTTGAGGTGCCCAGAGTCAGGGTGAATGTCAGGTAGGACAGCCAGAGTGAATGTCCTCACAGTGGTGCTGCATCCTACACACCATCTAAACTGATGCTGCAGTGTCATGGTAGTTAATGAAAAAAGGAGTGAACCCAAATGTATAGCAAGGTGGAATCTCCAGTAAATTATGAAGACAGCATAGGAAACTCTCACCCACTGATAAATTGCAAGAAATGAGAGGAGTCATGTAGCTGCTGTAAAAGATGTGTGAAAGGTAAAATATTTTTTAAGGTATGCTAAGGCTTTAATTTATGTCCAGGGTCAGAATAGAGCTTGTCTTGCGATGTTGACAAGAATAGCAATTTAGGGGGCCATGTTCCCACATGTACATGTACTGTAGCTGTAAATATGTTATTAAACATGACAACAACCCATCATGTAGCAGAGTAATTTATTTCTAACATGACAGAGGAGGCACCAAACAAAGCTCATCAAGGAGTGAATGGAAATGACCTGTTACTAGCTAGAGACTGATTGTATTTGCTTGAAAGTGGAAAGCAGTTACCACCTACCTTAGATGTGTAGGATACCTCTGAAGCTATGCACACCCCTAGTCTCTGTTTGATTCCAACAGAGTGTTATCATATGATATCAGCCCACAACTGAGGGAACTGAAACAGCAGCCACAGTTGAACGAGATTCTTGGACTGTGTACGATATAGTAATGGGAATGAGAGGACCAGAGGGACAGCCAGAGTAAATAAACTCTGGTCAGAGCCAACGTGGCTCGTGTGCATTAACCTGATATGAGAAAAAAAGCTTGACTAGGCCTACAAACTTGTTTCTCTATATTCACTGGCTTGAAGCATTCCTGAAGGGTGCTAGCCCCCTTAGGGACAGCAGTGTAAACCTTTCTCTGGGAGAAATATGAGTTCAGATGTTTATTTGCACTGCTTTCTGTATTAATGACATCAATCTGAAGTGCGGACAGCACAATTAGAAGGTCAACAGCCTGTGGGATGGATTCTGCATGTCAGTGAACATAAAGAAACAAGACTGTAGTGGCCTAGTCCACCTTCTATTTTTTTTCTCATATCAGGTTAATGCATAGCAGTCATTTTGACTATGACCAGAGGTTGTTTATTACTGAAGTCAGTTTCATTAAAACAGGATTTTTTCCTTGAAACATTATGCATTCATATTGTTTATGACTACCATGAGGTTGCCATGGGATTAACTCCATTTCTTCTCTCAGCCTGGGCCTTAACGGACAGAAAGGGGAGTTGTCAATGATTGCTTACCCAGCTAACATAGTTAATAAGTAGGGGATGTCTTAGCTGCACCCTGAAAATCCTGGAACGGGGTCTTGGGTTGACATTCAGCCATACCTGTAAAATAAGAATATTGATGGGAGTCACAAAGGAGCCATAGTTCTCTAGGGGGAAAATATGGCAGATAGGGATGGTTAAACATAAAGCAATGCCTTTCTGACAGGCAGAGGATCAGCATCCTGTCAGCCCAGTAGAAATAAAGGGACAAATGGGTAAGCATGGGAGAAAAGTAGTAGCCAGCGTACAGATAAGAGTAGATGAGAGATACAAGAGGTAGAGGATGAGCATTTGAAATCATGTGAAAGGTATTTCAGAGAAAAGGTACAGGTTAAGGTAAAAGTGAGAGATAAAAGTAAAAGAAGAACTAGAAATGAAAACCATCTTTGAGAAGGGAAGGGATTTCACAGGGCATCTCCCTGGAGGCCTGGAGGATGGGAGATACAAAGTGGAGCAGACAGCCGGGAAGGAGATGTGTCCATGGGCCCCATGCCTCTCAGTTGCTATGCATTTTGTACAGCGCTATGTATTTTACACTTGCTCCATAAAATAATAGGCTCTTAGTGAATGCGGTCAAGTCTCAGGCTATCTAATTTGGATCTGCCCTCGAATAAAGAACATCTCAATTCCACTTTCAGTGGTCTGTAATAATGGTACACCCTGGTCACCATCCCATCCTTTAGCTAACTGGGTTTCATACTTGACCCCTCCTTTGCTTTTGCACTCCTGGGCATCTACCTGCAAGACAGTCAATGTCAGAAGTGAGCTTACATACAAACCTAGCAGTAACCTCTCTCCCATGGCTTGTATTACGTTGCCTGAGGCATATTACTCCCAAACTCTCCTGTGGCTTGCCTGTCTTTTCTAAAGCCTCCAACTCAATACTTCTTAAGTGGGATGTGGCATACAACATTTGTCTATTTGCCCTCACAAGTAATTGACTAAGCCATCACTGCTCATAGTATTGAAACTTGTATATAAGCTCCTCAGGTGGCACACTGGATGTGTGCTTGCTTTATCCAAAGGTCAGATTCTATTCTGGTTGAGGGGTGTGTTTACCATCTTATCAAGAATATTCATGAATTATCAGCCCTTATCTGCTGTCAAAGTCTATGTACTATGTTCTTGGCCCCCCCCCCATACACTCTCTGTGATTTCTCCCTGGGAGGTATCACACACAGTGTCATTCAGAACCAGGTTCCACAATTGCTTGCCTCCCTCCTAATGCCCTATAAAAATGACTACCCACTCTGATCTTCTGACCTTGACCTCTTAGCCATACCAAAGACCAGGACTAAGATAGGTGAGATAACATTCTCAGTCTCTGTGCCTAAACTATCTATGGAATACTACAGCAGCCAACATCAGACATTGTCCTGCTACACTGCACCTTGCATAATCAATCAAGCAGTCAATCAATCAATCAATCAAAATCTTTATTTAACCAGGCGAAACACCATTGAGCAAAACTCATTTTTGAGATGGACCTGGACAATATACATAATCAATTCATAGAATGGGGTTACACACACAAATGGTTTAAAACAGAACCTAGATACAATTATGAATTGTGACAATGAACAATAAACAATTTACAATATACAGAATGAATAAGAAAGGAATATACCTAAACTTCACTGTATACAAAATATACATGGAGCTTGCTGGTATACATAAGTGAAAGGAACTCAATAAATTGTGAAAGTAGAAGGTTATTCATAGTAGGGAAGAGGGGGTGGAAGAGAGTGCAAGAATTTGAAGAGGCAGGTGATGCCCGTAAGAAGGCCTCTGTTTGCTGTGAACAAGTGGCAACAGTCAGAGAGAGTAATTACAGGGCTCCAAGATTGCAGATGGAGGGGGAGGAACTATGAGGGAACAGAATGCTAGTAGGAGCCGGGGGGACACAGTGTGGGAGACCCTCTTATCTGGAGATAAGGCAAAAATCAGGGGAAACAGTTATAAGATTCCTTGACAGAACGAGCATAAAGTGTTTTGAATGCTGGTAGATTGATAGGGTGGACAAATTTCAAGGTTTTTTGCAGTTTTTTTCCAGAGTAGAGGTAGCGAGCTTGGTTGGGATGACCAAACAAAGTGTGATTTGACCTAGAGTACAGTAAAGGAGATACAGGAGGCACTCCTCAGGATATATTTACCTACAGTAGGTAGTGGGAGACAATCTGAAATATATTGAGGCAGCTTCTTAATGATAGCTCTGAAAGTCCAGAAGGTGGTGTTTCTCTGTCTTCTATAATTGAGGGATGACCATCCCACTGCACAGTAGAGGGAGCAGTGATGGGTGGAGTACGGAAGACCAGAAATAAACCTTATGGCTCTATGGTAGAGCGTATTGAGTTTGGCTAGCACAGAGGCAGGACCTTGGCTGTAAAGGGAAATCCACATAGTCCAGCAATGAGAGGAATGTGGTTTGACAACCAGTACTGTTCCCACTTATAGTAGTTGGCTATATGTACCTGTTCTTAGCCTTCATAGCCTGACAAGCATTTTGCCTGTGTATACAAACACCTCTGCACTTGTCCACTTTTATTTATGTTACGATGAATGCACACCTTTTTATATCTCATGTTTTTATCTTACTGTAATATTATTCTAATGTCTGATCCTGATATTGTCATATACTGCTTTTCCTTACTGTTGTATTCTCCCAGGTTGCACCAGAAAAGAAGCAAATGTTTATCTAGTGCACCCTACCTGGTTAATAAAATATGAAAACAAATTTACTGATGTTCCTCATTATGTCAGAGATATTTCTAGATATGCAGTATTAAAAATAATCTAACTTGATAGAAACATTCCTTAGCATTAGGCATATGGAGTCCACTATTCTTTGACTTATAATTTTTAAAATAAGAAAGTGCTACATTCTGGCCATTTGCTCCCCATTTTGAAGGCTGAAGCTATGCATTTCAGTGCTGAAAGGTTGGAGTATGATGAGCCACAACAACTGTTACCCAGCCCGTTGCACCTCCAGGTGAGATAAGGTAAAAGTGCAGGAAAAAGTGGATGCAGCATGAGAAGATGTCATAGCTCTGCCTCCTCCTGTCCAGGTGCTTGGACCGTGCACCTCCTGGATGGGATTCAGTTTAGGGTGGCTTTGGAAATGCCTGGGAAGGATTATTCCTTAGGGTTCAGGAGGCTGTCATTGGTTCCAGGCAACAATGGGTGATCCCTACAGTGGCAGCTAGGATCAAAGTTTAGGTTGGTAGAGGGAAGGCCTGACAACACCCTGGGTAAGGAGCATGAATAAGGATGAAATAAAAGGAATGCAGAAATTGTATTCGTATCATAGTTTCTTGCCTCCACCATATATTCCTTTTGTTATAGCAATAACAACAGGCAGCAAGAAAGGGGAAGCAACTATTAGGTTATATAAAGAGGAATTTTATAAGTAGAACATGGGAGATAATGCCACTTTACTGGCTACTAGAAACTACAGCTGAGTGTTGCTATCAGGTTTGGGCAGCATACTACAACAAGATCATTGAGAGTGTCCAAAGTAGGGCTATAATTCAGGTATGGGGACAAATGAGAAAAACATATGTAGAAATGGCGGCGAAACTTAAACTGTTCGGCTTGTAACAAGGATGAACATAAGGGGATCTATAAAGATTTGAATAACGCAGGATGAGACTCTAAGGAAGAGGGAGAGGAAGATGGAGAAGAAGAAGAAGAAGAAGAAAAATTTATATAGCACTTTTCATACACATTGCATCCAAAAGCGCTTGACAAGCATTGTGAAACTGTTAGTGGAGTGACTGTAAATATATAATGGCAGACATTTCACTCAGCAACAGCCACACACAGCTTTAGACAATTGCATGAACCAGTTTTATGGGAATGGGAATCTTGGCCAGAACACCAGTAAGAATCCCTTCCTCTTGCAAAAAATGCCTTGCGTTCTTTCACTTCCATCTGGACACCACCACGAAGGCACCAGATATGGGCAGAAGGGAATTCAGTTTAACATCTCATCTGAAGGACGGAATACCCCAACAGTACAGCATCCCTCTAGTACTGACCTTGTGTGCCAGCATTTAGGGTATGAGCCCAATCCCAGTGTGGCACCAGAACACATGACTTTCTGACCTGGAGGTGGATCTTCTACTAACTGAGCCATGCTGACACCCTAATGGCCACCCTTAATGTAAGTCAGATACAGAAAAGCATTAGAGGCCACAGGATAGTTGGAGGGCTACATTGAGGGGATGATAATGTTTTTATGCAGTGGGTGGTAAGCATGTGGAATAGATTACTGGAAACTATTGCAGAGGCCGAGACACTAAACACGTTTAAGGCAAAAGCTAGGCCAACAGAGGAATAGGGCAAGAAACAAAAGAAATGGATGAGAAGTGGAGATGGCACTGATTGTCTCAGTACCTGCTTCACTCCTATACTGCAATGCAATGGTATTATCAAAGGATCTACCTCGCAATAGGGAATGGACTTTGCAAAAAGGTGTTTGTCAGAGGTGAAACCATATCAGACAGCATCATCCCTTGTTAACAGCTGCAATCTCTTTAGGCAAGTGGTGCAGGCTGCATGTTTTCCCAGAATCACACACTAAGGCTGGGTGGGGGGACAAGCAGATTGTAGAGGTGTGGAATGGACTACCGTACTATAATAAAGTGTCTGCCTTGTTCCTTATTCAAGTGCTGGTTTCAGTGCAGCTGCACACACTTCTACAGCTGGGTTCAGTGTAATACTGGAAGGTTAAGTGATTTATTCAGGATTACACAGTGAGCCTTTGATCCTACCATGGTTTGAACCTGCAACCTTGTGGTTCCCAACATTGCACGGGGAGGCAGGAAAATCTGCTGCTGGCAATGTTTTTTTTGGGGGTCTAATTTATTTACTTAGGATAGTAGATCTGAGATGAAGCATCTTGTTTACAGAGGTGTCCTGCTTCAATCAATGTTTTACAATGTATCTACCCAGTATATCCCAGCCAAAATGCAACATCACATTTCCAGTGCATGCCTGCTTCTACCCATGTCTGCAGCTACATGGGCTGGAGTACTAGGAGGTTAAGTGACTTGCTCAGGGTTACACAAAAAGTATTTGGCTATAGCGGGGTTTGAACTTGTGATTTCTTGGTTCCCAACAGTGCTGTACCCATTAGACCACAATGCCTGCAGAGGGGTAGGGGACCAAGATTTAAATGCACATAGCCAAAGGCTGCCACACGATTAAAAACATAATTTCATAAAAGCACATGTACAAAAAGAGATCTGAATAATAACAGTTCTTACACAGTTCATTATAAATCTGTTACCACAACTTGATTTGTCATATAAATTTCTTTATAGTCGGTTTCCTAAACAATTTTCAGCCTCTATTCACACAGTCTTAATCCATATATATATATATATATATATATATATATATATATATTTATTGGTTTTAACTAATTATGTGTACATGCATTCTTTTTACTTCTTCACCTTCACCATATAAATACTTACCTACAGTTTTTTTCTGTCACACACACACACACACACACACACATGCTCCCCCTGGCCCCAGCACGCATGTTTCTCCCTAGTCCCCAGTCCCTACCACCCAAAAGCCTGAGTCTTCCCAGCCCCAACACAACATATTGCACCCAAGCTTCCCACCCACCCACACACATACATGACTTCGCCCTCACATCCCCAGCACAGCTAATTTTTCCTGTCTGCCCCCCACCACCACCACTACTATACACACACAAATGTAACTGTTCAATTAATGACAGAACATGGCATCAGCTTTCTGGAAAACTGTTAGGATAGAAGGCTAAAATAAATATATAACTGTGATACAGCCCACCCCACCCCTGCCAAGGACCAACTTGTACTTCCAACGGACCTCAATTTAGCTACAGGTCCACAACTTTCACCTTTCAGAAGACTGAAGCAATCCTGATTCAGATTCAGAATCAGTGCAGTTGTGAGCCAGCATAGTCAATAGCTACAGGATAGGCTTGGGAGACAGGATCAAATGTCATTAGAGTCACCCACTTTGTAGCCTTGAGCATATCACTTACCCTCTCAATGTTTTAGTCCACTCTGTTGTAAATACTGGTCGAAGTGCTACACCACTGACAATGTGAAATGTTATCTTAACTAGGCTATCCTGGTTACACTATGTAGGCAAAACAAGTGTCCCATGTTTTAGGAGCCCCCAACACCAATTCACCTGACCCCTGCCGTTGACTTTGATGTTTTTATGCTCATAGTAAACATAAAAGTCAGTTCACTAGTGTGGTTAGGACATAGGAAAATCAAAATCTTACTTGCATAAGTGAAGTCAGGTACCAGCTCATAAATTCTGGGAGACACTTCTTAGTAGCTCAATTTCAATATTTATTAAATATCCACAAGTTTAAAGTTCAATAACAGCAACAGAAAAATAGACCTCCCCACCAAAACCATGGTGGGGGCAGACTTTTTTTTTCTGTTGTTGCTATTTGGATTTTTAACTGAACTTGTGGATATTTAACCCTTGCTGTGTTGCGACTGATATATTGGTCCAGATTTCCAATACATTCTTTTGGCAGTCCAAGGGTTAATAAATATTGAAGTTTGAACTATTGAGAAGTGTCTCCAGAGTTTGGGGATGCAGTTTGGGGCCAGAATTACACGATGGAGGTGCATATCCCATCCACAGAGCTCTGCACCTCTGGACAGATGCACACCAGTGGCATTCATGACAGCCGGCTATCTGTCTGTGGCCCCAATCCTCTGAGCACAGGTTGATGCAGGGTGGATGGGGGCAGAGTTGGGTCCCAGGTGGGTGGCCAATAGAATGCCCTGCTTGAGACCCAGAGTGGATGCCCCACGCATGACAGTGTGGGCCTGGGATGGTGCATCGGCACCTGCGAATTGCATAGGTGGCCAACGTTGGCACTGGAGTGCCCCCGGCATGTAGTGGGGCACCTGCCCCAGGACTGCAGTACCCCCATCCACATACTGACAAGACTCCCCCCGCCACACTGACCACACCATGCCTGACCCCTGGACCTGGCAGGAGGAGCCATGCTCATGGGCAGCTGGCGGCAATGCTCACCGCACACCTCCTCCACCGCCTACACCGGGGATGGGGCATCTATGTGCAGGGGGGTCTCAGAGCTGCTGGGACCAGTGAGGGACTCCAAGTGTTGGAAGGAGGGTTCTCAGGACTGGTTGTTCCAGGGGGGACCTTGTGGGTGTGTGGGCATGGCTGTGCACGGCTGTTATGGCAGGGTCCCCCTTGGCATATCCTACCCACCCCTACCCCCCAACGCGTGTTGCACTGCACGCCTTTGTGACTGGCATGTAGTGCAGGCATGCCCCCTGCCCATCCCCAGTGCATTGCTGTCTTTGCGGCCGAGGGTATCAGATGTGTAGGGGCTGCATGCCGTGTTTGGTGTATCCCTCATGGGGGGGCGCAGTGGGCGCGGAGTGGCTATGCACCACAGATACGCGGCGCATACCCACTCCGCACCTTAGTGCATAGTGCCCATAGTGTAGTAGTTAAGAGTACTGCAAACCTGGAGAACTAGGTTGGAATCCCTCAGCCACTACTTACACGCTGTGTGACCATGAGCAAGTCATGTAACTTCCCTGTGCTCTCAAGATGCACCTGGAAACAAGCCACAGTTTAGTGTGTCTTTCCTAGCAACAAATTGTAAAATAAATAAATAAAAGAAAAAGTCTGTGAGCAGTAAGTGGGTGTCTGACTTCCACTTATGTAAGTACTTTTTTTTTTATACTGCAGCTGACTACTGACTGCAACCACCTGTGCTGCCGTCTGTGACCAACCCATGAATGCACTACACTAATCTTATCTCTTGAAGTGGAGAAGGGAGTTTTAGAATTGGACTTGACTGCCATTACCCAGAGCAGCTCCTAATTGTGCTGCAACATAGTGTGTGACTGAAGAGGCAGGTGAGTTCGACAGCATCGGGGGTGGTGGTGCTGCCAAGCGTCCTGCCGCATGGAGTATTGTGTGCTGTTAGCAGTGAGATTTGGTGGGGGTGGGCAAGTTCACCAGCAAAAGGGGAGATGTTATGTTGTCTTCAGCTGACAGGCTCTTCTGTGCATCAGTGAGGAGGTTGGTTGGGAGGCTGACGCATTCAACCGCAGGGGCCAGGATTTTTGTTGTTCTTTTATTTATTTTATTTATTTATTAATTAAGAAACAACCTTTGAGCAGGAGCTCTTTTACAAAGGTTCCACATCATGAACACAAAACCATTAATACATACAAAAAACACCATTTACAGTAAAATGCAATGAAGAAGAAGAATCAGCATTTGTATAGCGCTTTTCATACACTGTATCCCAAAGTGCTTTACAAGCAGTGCTAGACTGGTAGTGAAGTGACTGAATGTGTGGTGGCAGCCATATCGCACATCATCACCCACACACACCCTGGATAATTGCATGAACCGGTTTATGGGAAGGAGAATGTTGGCCAGGACACCAGGAATGTTCCCTGCTCTTTACAAAGAGTACCCTGGGTTCTTTTACTTCCACCTGGACACCCACCAGGACAACACCAGGATGGGCAGAAGGGACCTCGGTTTCATGTCTCATCCAAAGGATGGCACACCCCAGCAGTACAGCACCCCCCAATACTGCACTCGGATGCCAGTGATTTTTAGGTGCAAGTCCATCCCGGTGTGGGATGAGAACCCACGATCTTCTGGTCCAGAGGCAGATGTGCTACCAACAAAGCCACGCTGATACCTGACAGCAAACACTGAATCAAACAAAAATATTACAGAAACAATTACATCAGACTGCTTTAGTTGGTAGACAATGATAAATTTAGAGGAGGATTATAGAAGCTAAGTATCAGTTAAGCAAGTTTGTCAAGGGAGAGACCAGTAGGAATTGGGGAGCAGCCTCACTAAGCAGAAGGCCTTGCCATTATAGAAAGGCAGGTGGGGGTGGAAGGCATGGGAAAAGAGAGATTAAGGAAGGCAAGGGATCCAAAACAGGAGGGCATAGAACTGAGGAAATCGACTACCAAGAAGTAGGTGACAGGTCTGAGCGAGGAGGAAACTGGACGAGGGGCTAAGGGAGTGATGGAAGTAGGATGTAACCATGGGTAGGGGGAGGAAAGAGTGCCAGAGCATGGTGTCTAGGTGATCAGTGAGGTCAAAGGAATAGGGAGGAAAGCAAGTGAGGAAACAAAGTAGTTAGAATACAAGGGAGGGTCACGGAGTATGAGAGGGAGGAGACGGGGGTGATTAGGATCTGGGTGGCCAAGGATGAGGGGAGGAGAGTGAGTAATGCAGGGTAACTCAGTAGGGGGTCTGAGGAGTGGTAGGGGAAGGCATTCGGTACCCGACAGACAAGCACACACACTTCTGTTGGCGAGGTAGTTTCTTTTTTTTTTTTTACTTTCTATTTTTCCCTCCTACCTCCCTCCATTTCCACCTCATCGGGGACACCTGGGAGTCATCCCTCTGCCAGCCACCCTACCCAGGGCTGACCTTGTGCCCCATGGAGCCACAGTTATCCCCTGGGCAGGGAATGAGGTGGGGCCCGTACATCCCATACACATCTGGTTTCATCGGGCAAGGCAGCCTGGGTGGGTGGTGGCACATCAAGGGCATGCTCCTGATGCCCTGTCTTCCTGGAAATAAAAAGGCATTTTTCCTCCTTTCCTCCCTTGTGTGGTGTGCGCCCTGACATAAAGGTGCTGTGCGCCGACGTCCACCATGAGACTCGGCCAGCCCCTCCTGCAAGCAGGACTTGCTGTACCCCGAGCCTCCGCTCAGGGTCAGGAAAGCTGTGGGCCTTGGTCCCCTCCCTCCCCCCGGAGAAGGTGAGCAGACATGGGATGCTCAAGCCTTCTCCCCCCCGGCCGACCCTCCAGCAACCTGAGTCCGCTCCTGAACCCAGGTCACTGGCGTCGCATGTGGAAATCCAGCTGCTGCACTGATGAGCTAGTGAGGTACTGTTTCTGGTCAGACTTAAAGGTCTGGAGACTTCCTGTATGGAGCAATGCTGCTGAAACCTCACTGAACCAAAGGGGGGCCCTGTAGGAGAATGTTTGCTGTCCAAGTGCTGTTCTTCAAAAAGGAACATAGCGTGGGCTCTGTGGTCTTCCTCTGGTGTTGTAATCAATACTGGTGGCTGAGAAGATACCTGTAATGCAGGGGGGAGTTTTGCTAAGAAGGGTTATCTTAGCAAGGAGACAGATTTGGAACTTAATTATGTTCCCCAAGGATAGCAAGTGTGTGTGTTCATAAAGCGTGCAGGTGTGTGCATAATGGTCAGCTGCAAAGGCAAGCCTGCAAGCCTTGTTAAGGGCAATGGCCACCGATTTAAGTGTTGTGTCTGTAGCTGCACCGTAAACCACCAGTCTGTACTCTATAGTGGGTAGTATAGAACTGGAGATGGAGAGCAGATGGTGTGGGGTTTTTCTGTGCCGGTAGAGAACTCCAAGTTTGGTATTAATGGCTTTTACTACCACGTCAATGTTGCACAAATGAAAGAGTGTTATCAATGGTGACCCCGAGGAACTTGAAGGAGTGGATGTGCTCCAGGGAGGCTAACTCATTGTTGTAGATGGCAAGTGTGGGATATCTCCTCTTGAGTTGAGAGCTGGAGAGGAGCATGGTTTTAGTTTTCTTATAATTAAGTAAGAGCTTGTGTGTGCTGAACCAGTCCTCAAGCTGATGGAAAGTAGATTGCAGTTCTCTCTGTAGTGTCTTGATGTCAGTGTTACTGCTGAGAATGACAGCATCAGCGAGGTACAGAATTATTTTGCTGTTACAGGCCTTGGGTAGTGCATTCAGGAAAAGGCTGAAAAGCAAAGGTCCGAGGATTGACCCCACAAGGGAACACCCAGAGATACCTCTCTGGACTCCGAGATAGCCTGGCTGACTTTGACTCTCTGTATCCTGTGCGTCAGAGAGTCCTGAAACTAGCATACAACATTGGAGGCAACCCCCAGGGTCTGTAGTTGTACCAGGAGGAGTGGGTGTTTGATTGTGTCAAAGGTCTTTGTTAAAGTCAATGAAGACAGACCCCACCAATTTACCATCATCTAAGGCCTTTTAAACATAGTCAGTATACTCCACCAAGGCCGTGTCTGTGCTATGGTTCTTTCTGAAACCATGTTGTTGTGGAAATTGCAATTGGTATTTCTGAAGGTAGTCAGTGATTTGATCCGTCACAGTTCTCTCCAATGCTTTTGATAGAGGAGATAGGACTGATTTTGACCTATAGTTGGCAGTGAAGGACCTGTCTCCACTCTTGTGAACAGGGGTCACTCGAGCTTGTTTCCAGACTGAAGGGGATTTGGCCAGGGTGAGTGATTTATTGAAGAGTTTAGAAATGGGAACAATTATCTTATCAAGCACAAGGGTGACCAGTTTCATGTCAGTGCCATCGCTGCCCATCCTGGTTTTAACCAGGACTTCTTTTTACATATGACATGGCCTCTTTGGAGGTTACATGCTTGAAATAAGTTAGGATGCTTATTCTTAGTTGGGTTGCAATTGGTGTACGCTTCCTTAGATTTCAGGTAGTCTGGTGGGAGAACAGAGCTCAGGTCAGTGAAGGAAGTATTAAATGATTCAGTTATAATGAAGGGATCCATGGTGGTCTTCCCATTGATATTGAGCATCATAGGGTGTTTCTTGTCAGCATTCCCAAGGAGATTCTTGATGTTCTCACAGAACTTCCTTCCATCACCCCAGCTCCTGTCCAACTGGTCTCTATAGAAGTTTGCTTTTGCAAGCCTTATGAGCTGAGTACATCGGTTCCTGGAGGCCTTGTATATCTGGTAATCATTTTTGTCTCCAGTGGCCCTGGCCCTACACCATAGGTTATCCCTTTCCCTCATAAGTGCTAGAAGATCCCCAGTTATCCATCTGTTAGAGCAGCCACAAGATTTTATTTTCTTAAAAGTGGCGAATTTATAGTAGACCATGTTGAAACTGTCAATAAAGTACTTTACTGCTAGGTCCAGACCATGCAGCACATCAATGGGTGACCAATCTATCTGTGAGAGTGCTGTTTTGAAGGACCCAAGCTGTCCCGTCCTCCAGACTCTTCTCTCAACTATGACAGGGGGAGCTTTATTATATTTGTTAGACTACATGAAAGTTATTGGGGAGTGGTCACTCAGGGTGTCAGGCTGCACAGTGACCTTAGAAATCCTAGAGGGGGAACTAGAGAGGAGCCAGTCAATGTGTGTATTGTTCCCCATTTTATAATTCACCTTGGTGGGCTCAGTTACTAACTGTGTGAGGTAGGAACTGGCCATGACGTCTTTCAGGGGGGTTGACTCTTTATTGAGCCAGTTTATATTGAAGTCTCCAGTGGTGATGATTTCACTGTCTTTTTTAAGATTAGACAATGCATCCATGACTTTAGTAAGACATTCATTGGCCTTTCTGGGAGGGAGGGAGACTGAGACTATAACAAGGGATTTGCTGTGCTGGCCAGCCAGGAGTTTGACTACAAGAAGTTCTTGGTCATCCACTCCACCAGTTTAGGGAAGTATGGTCCCTTGGAGTCTGTCCTTGATATAAATAAGACAGCTACCACCCCTTTTGCCTTTCCTGTCACTCCTGAAGGCTTGATAGCCAGACAATGCAATTTTGTTGTCCTTCATCTTAGCAGTTAACCAAGTCTTTGTGAGGCAGATGACATCAGGACAGTGCAAGGCCGTCCAGGCCTGGAATTGTGCAAGTTTTGGTAGCATTCTTCCTATATTCATTGCCATGATTTTTAGTTCACTACTCTTATTCCCACTTGTCCCATAGGTTTTTTGCAGTCTGGGATTTGGGTGGACGTTGCCAGACAGGAGTAGCAGTAAAAATATAGCTTTTCTTGTGGTAATAGTGATGGTTATGGAGCATTTACCCCTGCGGGACTTAAGTTTGGCAAGGTAAGGCTTCAATGTTTTGAGAGAGATAGGTGGCGGCATGTAAAGAACATTAGAAATATGGCTACGGGTGGGGTTTGGTATATCTATTTGAGCCAACTGCACTGCAGCCTCATGGCAGAGCCCAGATGAGGAAGTTACCAACAGTGCTTTCAGCAAACCACTTGCAGCTAGGTATGGGTCATGGGGGAGAGTGGTAGGGGGGCAATTTGTTGCTCATCAGGGCCTGTGGCCAATGGTGCCAACACCAGGACAAAGAATATAGTGCTAATCATTGTCACAACCTGACGTATGGAGTGCGTACCTAAGTATACAGTTGGAAGGGGTTTCCAGCAGGAACAGTGGGCTGAGAGGGCAAAGGAACTCAAAGTTGAGTGGAAGTTTGGCTGAGGAGAGCCGTAAACCTGCCACAGATTAGCCGTACAACCAGGCAGAATCGAGTAAGCAAAGTAAGAAGAACAGCTGAGGAGATCTGGAATGCTAGGGGCGAGTTAGCAAGGAAGTGGAACAGAATAAAGGGAGCAGCTACAGATACTGAAGCCAGAGAGAGCAGGTCACAGATAAGAAGCCTGCAATTAAGCAATAACACAGCATAGCACCAATTATCACAGAAGTAAGGGGCAGGAATGGAGGCAGCTGTGTTCAGTGGAGGGGGGTTAAAGAGGCAGCCAATGTTGAAGCAGAGGATATGCTGTACTACAAACAAGGAGATTTGGGAGAGGGTGCAGATAGTGCAAAGGTATGGGTGATGATTGCATCTTTAAGACTGGAGAGCTGTCAGAGGTGTGAGAACCAATGGGGAAGGGGAAGAGAAGGAGGAAGACATTTAACTGTATTTAATAGCGGTCGGGGCTGGGAAGGGCAAGTGGGGAAAAAAAAATACAGTTTAAAAATCCAGTTGTTTGTTGTTGTGTATGGCTAGGCCAGGGGAGAGATCAGATGGATGGTGGGTGGGTTTGGTAGCTACCCACTATTTATAATGTCTCTAAAAGTAAATTGTATGGTAAGGGGTGGGGCTTGTGTTCAGCCAGCAGGCAGGTTCAGCAGGAAAGGGGTTCTTCCATGCAAGTGGAGTGGAGTGCATGGGAGCAGAAGTTATTTTTATGTAGTCAGGTCCCAACCAGTACAAGAGCCATCCATGGTGCATATATGCATCAGTATCACAGCCCCTGCTGGCAACAGGCTCCTAGGAGCAAAGGGAGATAGAGTGTCTGAAATGAAACAGTTCCATTACTTCTGACAGCCATATTCTGTGGCTTGTATGCTAAAGATCACATACTAATTTCATGCACGGTGCTAAGGGTCCATTTGCATGTCATTATTTGGCCATTAGCAGCTCGGCACAATGCATCCATGCAGACATGCAGGAGGTGTTGTCCAAGCCTTGGCCTCCCCTCACACCAGAGCCCTACCTTCCTGTGCCATCTCCGGCACTCTAGCAGAAGCCACTCCCTCACCCGATTCATGCTGGCATTGTGGAACTGTACTAAATCCCTTCCCTGGCAGTCTAGTAGACCCCGCTCACCTGATCTGGTGTTGTGAAAATGTACTGATGCCAATCCCTGGCAGTTTAGTGTTACCCCACAACCAACCACTGTCACCCACTGAGCAATCACCAGCTCCAGCTCCACCTCCATCAATCCCTAACTTCCCCATTCATCTATAGGTGAGTTGCCATCAGGTTCTTAAACATTGACCAGTGCAGCCTCCCTAGCTCACCACCTCAGCCATTTGTCATCTGAATGATGGTTAGCATGTACATACTGTAGAAACAGTTGTTTCTACAGTATGCATGCATTCACACCTTGTCTGTCAGATGGCAGCCTTCTGAGGTGGTGAGAGCAGTGTCTGTACCAGTACTTGTCTGAAGACCAGATGGGGGCTCACCGATGGACAAGGGTAAATAAGGGGGCTTGGCAGTGATCCATTAGGGGATAACACTAGACTGCCAGGGAGGGGCTTCAGTACATTTCCACAGTAATGGATTGGGTGAGGGAAGGGGTGAGGGAGGGGGCACTAAACTACCAAGGAAAGGCTTTTTGTACAGTTCCAAATACCAAAAGGGATTGGATGAGGAAAGGGGGTTCACTAGGCTGCAAGGGAATAGCTTTAATACAGTTCCACAATACTGACAGGGTTCATTTAAGGGGAAGGTCCACTAGACTGCAAGGACTTAGTGAGGGAGGGGTATCCATTAGACTGCTAGGGTATGGATCTTTAATATTGCACAGTACTAACAGCAGTTGGGGGTATGGGAACCACCTGACTACTAGGGTTTGGACTTGCAATATAGCTCTGTACTAAGAGGTATGTGCCATGTGGAAGCAGGGTTTGCAAGCACCAGTGCTGCTTGGGGATAGGACAGGTGACACATCTCTATGTAAATTGACTGACACAGGGTTTTATAAGCATTATTTAGGAATGCCTCAGCTGCCTGTTACCACTTACAAGTGGTATACCATTGCATCCTGTATGCAAAGGGGCACCTTAAGTTGCAGGGTTGCAGTGGTGTAGTCTGTGCATCAGCACTATTCACTGTGCACAGTGCCAGGTACCCTTTGGATATGGTCCCCGGCCCGTCCAAATGCACTCAGTCTGGTTACCTTGGCAGTATGCTTCTTAACATTGCGCTAACCTTTATAATATGGGGCTCACTGTGTATCTAATTTTATCACTCCCTCACAAACACTAAGGTATCACCCTTAACATTTACTGTAAGTATATAAGTTATCTTAATATAAAGATTTTAGTAGAATAACATAGTAACATATTAATTGATGGAAGATAAGGACTGCTAGGCCCACCTAGTCTGCATATTCCCTGCCTGCCTCAGCGGCCACTGACCCTATTTGGTCATTGGCTTATGCCTCTCATTCCCTTCTAGAGTTCCCCTATGCCTATCCCACTGATGCTTCCCCCCACCACCACCTCCCTTCTTCTTCTAGTGATGCCCCTTCCTATGCACCTCAACTTCCCATTGGTCCTCCCCACAGCCTTATTTCATTGTTTGTCCACCTTTAGGTCATCTGAGATGATTATCCCTAAATCCCTTTCTTCTCTGGTGACTGTCAGCAACTCCCCCCCGACCATCCTGTAACTCTCTTCAGGGTTTCTGCGCTCCAGGTGCATGACTTTGCACTTTTTTGAATTAAATTTTAGTTGCCACACTTCAGATCATGTTTCTAGTGTTCTGAGGTCCCTCTTCATTCTTTTGACCCCCTCCAGAGTGTTGACCCTGTTGCAGATCTTTGTATCATCTGCAAATAGGCAAACCATCCCCTCCAGCCCTTCAGCAGTATCACTGATGAAGATATTAAAAAGGACTTGCCCCAGAACCAATCCCTGAGACACCCCTCACCTTTTTTAAACTTGCCTATCCTGTTGATATGTTTTAAAACAGCCCTATATAACTTTATGAGTGTTCTGCTGGTTTTTTATAATTGCGATTTTATTATTTTGTGTATCTTGCTATTGTCTACTACTGTACTGTGCCCAGAGCCCCTGGGATTGGGCGCCTAATCAAATAAATTTTACTTACTTACCCCGCTGGACACCCCCCTTTCCTTGAATTTTATCCCATTTACTACCACCCTCTGCTTTCTGTCCCTCAACCAGTTTCTAACCCATTTTTCCACTCTGCGGCCCACCCCCAGGCTACCCAACTTGTTAACCAATCTTCTGTGTGGAACGGTGTTGAAGGCCTTGCTGAAATTGAGGTAGGTGATGTCCACTGCCACCCCCCCATCCACACCTCCTTGATCACCCACCCAGTCAAAAAAGTCTATCAGGTTTGTTTGAAATGACTTTCCTGCTGTAAATCCATGCTGCCTCAGATCCTGTGTTCGGCTGGATTCCAAGTGTTCCACAATCCTTTCCTTAAGCAGCACTTCCATAATTTTGCCCACTACTGAGGTGAGGTTGATCAGCCTGTAGTTATCTGCCTCGTCCCTGCTTCCACGCTTGTGAAGAGGGACTACATGTGCCCATTTCCAGTCCTCTTGAACCACCCCTGTGTTAAGTGATTCACTAAACAGGGCTGCCAGTGGTGCTGCTAGCTCCCTCCAAAGTTCCTTAAGTATTCTGAGGTGTATACCCTCTGGACCCGGTGCTTTGTCCACCCTCCATTTTGTGAATTCCTCCAGGACTCTCCTGTGAATGGACTGGTATTTACCCCCTGCTCCCTCTTGTATCTGTGGTCTAATTTTGGTCCCTGACCCTCCCCCTCTACAATGAATACTGAGCAGAAGTATTCATTCAATATTGAAGCTTTATCTAGGTTTCCGTCCACGCACACCTCCCTTCCTCCTGTCTGAGCCTTACAATCCCTCTCCTGGCCTTCCTTCTTTCGATAATATATCTATAGAAAGTCTTGGACCCTTTCTTTATCATCTGCACTAACCTTTCCTTTTAACTTGGAATGTGCTGCCAGAAGAGGTAATCTCGTTGAAGACAGTGGACAGCTTTAAGAGTGGCTGTGACAGGTAAGGGGGGTAAGGGTCATGGGTAGGGAGGATGGGAGGAATGGAGAGAGGGGGCAGGGACAGTAGCACAAACTGTGAACCCTGCTACATGAGCAGACTTGATAGGCCAAATGAATTTCTTCTGTTGGCTTCTTCGTATGTTCGTATGTATGTTCCTCTGTCTGTGCCTTCACACACCTAACTGCTTTCCCTGCCTCCCTCTGTTTCTCTAGGTACACCACCCTATCTTCATCCTTCTGTGTCTCCTTATATTTTTTGAAGACCAAGGCCACTCTTTTGTCCTAACTTTCCCTGCCACCTCTCTTGAGAACCATACTGGTTTGTTCTTTCTTTTGTGGTTTGGTCTTCTTTCTCAGCCTAATGCACTGATTTGACACCTCCACTATGGCTCCTTTTAGGTATTCACACTGCTGCCCCTTTCTCTCCAAGGCTTCTTTGATTTCTCTCCCCATCCTTGCAAAGTCTACCTCCTTAAATCTAGGACCCTTGCCTGAGTGTGGCTTTCTTGTGGCACTGCACCAATATTAAACCACACCGTATAGTGGTCATTGGTCCCTAGTTACCCATCCACCCATACTTCTGTGATTCTATCCCCATTCATCAGTACCAGCTACAAAATTGCCTCGTCCATGGTGGGGTCCTGTACCAACTGGCTGAGACCTGGGGTTCCTGTGAAAATTGTGACTTCATTTTGGTGACCGCTACAATCGCAATCCAAGTAGAGCAAATTACATCTCAGCGAGCAGCATATGTTGGCAAAACACCCATAATAGTGCCGCTACCTATCAAATGCTGAACCATAATTGCGAATGAACTAAATAGTGCATCTGCCAGTAGTTGGGCTCTGTTGCACTCTGGTCAGAATGAAGTCCTCAAGCGTCATAATAGTGACTTTTGAATTTAGAAAAAAAACAAGTCACAGCGACTTGGTGGGCTCTTCTGCACATATTTCTTTATTATAACCTTTATTGTTGCCTCCTTTAAAAGTTGAGCTTTGCCTGTTCCTTCAGACCATTCCCTTCATCACTTCAGGGTGTCTTAGATAATCATATCTGCTCCTCTGTGAGTGCTCCTCCACAATTGAGACAATCTGCTTGTTCATATCTTTGTACTTCCTTTTCCTCACACTGGTCCCGCACCAGACACCATCTGCTCAATTTTCATTTCTGTCAGCCTTTGTTCCTCCTTTATGCACTGTTTCAGCTTCCATATACTGGGGTGACAGGCCACAGAGTGACTGAAGATAAATGGATGCACAATCTGAGTAAACCACAACTGCAGATTATCACTATTTTGACGCAGTGCGAAATTGTGTAGCACTATTGTGTTTGGCCGTGATGCAGGTGATCGGCATTATGTGTGTGCTATTATTTCAATTGAAATTACGCAGTCGCAGTTTTAACATGGAACTGAGGCCTGTCCCTTCAAGGAGTCTGTGGTGCCCCATCTCCTGGCTGAGGCTGCCGCTGGGATGGTCCAGTCTACGACTGGCATGTTAAAATTGCCCAGCAGCAGTACCTCCTCCTTTGCTGCCATCCCATGTATTTCCTCCATTATTGCTCTATCTACCTCCTCCCCCTGTGCTGGAGTCATATTGAACTTAAACACTAACTAAAAACCTTCACTTAGCTGCTAGATTTCAAAAACCATTGTGTATCATGTCGACTGTGAAAAACATCACACAAGAAGTATATTTTCAAAACCTTTTTTGTAGGATTTCTGTTTTGGGAAAACTACTGCGCTGCAAGTACATTTTGAAAACCATCATGTAGTATGAAGACTTTGGAAACCATTGTGCAGCACATGGATTTGAAAACCATTGTGCAGCATGTAGATTTTGGACACCATACTGCAGCATGAACATGAACTGATCTCAACTGCCAGAAATTCTACTTTAGGGCCATCACTGAAAGGGAGACTGTAAACTACATACAAATAATGTTAGGCAAAACCAGAGTAGGTGATGACACCATAGACACGAAGCTGCTATCCTTGGCTCTGCAGGAACTGATCCACCCGATCAATAAAATCTTCACTCCGCCACTGTACTACTCCCACCTTCCAGAAAAGTGAAAGACTGTAGCGGTCATGCCTGTCTTTAAGAGTGATGACGGGACCATTATTTCCAACTACAGGTCTATCTTCATCCTCTCTCCACTGTCTATGGAGCTTAAGAAGAATGTCAGCAACCAGCTCACCTCTTACCATGACAAGTGTGCCATCCAATGTACTCAACAGCATGGTTTCAGGAAATTCCATAGCACTAGCACTATTCTAATAGAATATACAACTTCCTCCAAGCAGCTTTGGACATTGGTGATATGGTCGAGGCAATCTATATAGACTGATACTGATAAACCTGGGTCTATCATTGGGCATTGTTCATTGATTTGAAAGAAATCGAACCAATTGAACTCAAAAAGTCAAAACAGAATGTACAACAACTTCTGAGGACAGGGCAGTCTCAGTGGGGGTACCACAAGTCTTTGTCCTGGGCCTCCCACTATTTGGTGTGTTCATTAGCCAGCTGCCTGAAGCCTTGCAAACTGCAAAACATTTTCTGTAAGTAGACAATGCAGTTTCTATACTATACACCACATCAAAAACAGCCTGACTTGTGCCCTGCAATGCCACTTTGCTTCTGTTGAAACCTGGCTCTCCAACAATAGCCTATGCTTAACTACTAAAAAACAAGCATTTGTCAAAGCCGAAAGTTCACAGCGTTACTTTAGGAACAGCATGAAGAGGTGCTCAATAGAGTTTAATGGGGGCAATTTGTAAAAGATTGTTTTTATACTTTCCAGTGATGATTTTGTCAAAGAAAGGCAGTCGCTTAACTAACAAGGATCTTTTTAGGTAAGCGAGTGCATTTCTTTGACAAAATCGTCACTGGAAAGTATAACAAACATTTGTCAAAGCCAAATGTTTGCTTGCTGGCATTGGCATTGGCAGTGCAGGAGTTGGAGAGATGCATAATAGGAGTGGCAGTGAAGAACTGAACTGACGCCAACCCCACCCCTACCCTACAGAGACTGACAGATGTTGGGGGTGTACCTTTGGGTCGTTGGCCATAATGCTCATACCATTTCACCTTACCCTACCCTGCAGACACCGATAGGTGTTGAGGTGTGCCTTGGAGTCTTTGGGTCTTAAGCTCACCCCATTCCATAAGGAAATATGCTGAGATGGGTGCAGTATAGGAGAATGGTGTGAATGTTGGGGCCGAAGACCCCAAGACACACGTCGATGCCTGTCACTGGCTGCAAGGTGGAGCTGTAATGGAGTGAGCATTATAGCCGACAATCCCAAGTTACACCCCTGACACTCCAAATTTTCAACATGGGCTTTTTGTGACCCCACCTCATGAACAGTGGCACTATCAGGCACTATCATTTTGTTATTCAATCCCAAAAGGTCAGTCATTTGGCACCACAGATGTAAAAACACAATTTGGGCAGGTTGTGAAAAATGACAGCTCTACTGTTCATGAGGTGGTGTGAAGAAATGGCACTGTTGAAAATCTGGAGTAAAAATATGAAAAATTGGCGAAGTTATGTGCGTGCGTAGAAACTGCCCAGTGCACGCCTATAACATAATCGTTTTTTGAATTTTTTCACCAGATTTTCAACATAGCCATTTTTTTACCTCTCCTCATGAACAGTGGCACTGTGAGTTTATTAATCTGTCCAGAAAGCTGATTTCCCACAGTGACCACGTCATTCTGCGCCACAGGTGTGAAAACACATTTTGGGCAGGATGTGAACACTTACAGCTGTACTGTTCATAAAGCAGTGTAAAGAAATGGCAATTTTGAAAATCTGGAGTGAAAATATTAAAAATTGGTGAAGCATGCATAGAAAGTGCACAACACATGCTCGCAACTCAGTCATTTTTTGGAATTTTTTCACCAAAATTACAACATGGGCTTTTTGGGACATCTCCTCATGAACTGTGGCACTGTCATTTCAGTAATCAGTCCCAAAAGGTGATTCTGTGCAGCAACTGTGAAATCACCTTTTGGGACCAATAAACGAAATAAGAGTGCCAGTGTTCATGAGGTGGGGTCCCAAGAACCCCATGTTGAAAATGTAGGGCCAAAAGTCCTAAAATAGCTGAGATATCAACCTTAGTTGAAACCCCGCCCCCCATCGACCCTGTTATAGGGGTTACCGTGATATTCTTCAGTTTGCAGTGGGCTTTTGAAGATTGCAGACTCATCCTGGTCCACAGAGATCACTGCTCCCGACCTCCAGAGAGGTAAGTATGGGGTAAGGGGGTAAGGAGGTGGGTGCACAGAGGGAGGGGTCGGGATGGGGAGGACAGGTGAAGCGATGAAAGGACCATTTCTTTTGCAGGTAAAAAAGACTCAGGGGACTGTTTTCTTTATTTACAGGTATAAAAAAAGACTTTAGGCACACGGGGTGGGCTCCACTGTGCTACATGAGTTTGGGGGGTTCTGATGCTGATGGGACTGAGCACCTCATGGCAAAAGAAATTGAGCTTGGTGTGGGGGTACATTGGGGTGGACTCCCAATGTGCCACATGAGTTTGGGGGGCCTGATGCTGACAGGGATTGGGCACCCCCGTTGGCAAAGAAATTGAGCTTGGGGAGTGGGGGCATCCGACACTGGAAGTGGGCATCCCAGTGTCAGAAAAACTGTCTCAGCACACTGGGGTGGGCTCCCAGTGTGCCATAATGGGGGGACCGGGATACATGCCGACATGAGGATTGGGCACCCCAATGTCGACTTTCCTGGGGAGCGTGTGGTTTCCGCACATGCACAGAAGCAGTGGCACTACTGCACATGTGCGGAATTGGCTGCATTCCACACATATTTGTTCCATGACCTAACAACGATCAGCTGTTCGGCTCCTTCTTTTGAAGTTTTCACACACACTACTCGTAGCAATAAGTTCACAGCGCGCAGGCATGGCAAACTTAAAAAAACGAGACCACGCTGTTCACCAGCATGTACATAAACAAAAAACTATTCCCTTGACATTTTCAGTACTTTTGGTACTAGGCTAGAACAAGTCGAGGTATTTAAATACCTTGGGATCCAGCTAGATGACACTCTATCCTTTGTTGCCCACATGGATAGCACGGTGAAAACTGCCAACAAAAGGTTGGGAACCCTGTACAGAAACAGAAATAACCTCACCCTGGAGACTAGATGCTTAATTGTAGCTAGCTCAGCTCTATCCCTAATTGATTATGGCCTACTCGTGTTTACTCTGCTGCAAATGAGACAGTTATGGAGAAACAGAGTTTTATGCAGTAAAGTCTGCAGTCTTCTCCAGGGTGTGGATAAACTCAACTACAGTTGTGACCTGTATTCACTAACAAACTAGCTACCACTTGCTCACAGAATCAAATACTGGAGCTGTATATTGGCAAAAAAGGCTCTTCTGGGACTTACTCCCCCCCTTCCCCAGCCCACTGAGCTTAAACATCTGACTGAGCTTGGTTGATAATTAGTACCACACTGGAAGCATGACCGAGTACAAGCTCTCAAAACCTTTCTGCAGGACTAGCCATGGACAGCATTCCTTTATGGCTAGGGCAACTAACTGGCTGAATGACCTTCCTAGCATGCTCTATAATATGACGATGTTGAGTGAATTTATGTGCACATCTAACCAAGCAGGTATATTGTTCCTATATCTAATGATTGTGACCCTATTCCTAAGCTTGTATCTGTTATCAGTTTGCTCTTTGGTTATACCCTTACATTTTTCTTTCCTATGCTAACCTGTATTTCGTACTTGCACTGTTTGTTGACCTCTGTAATGATTCATTGTAAGCAGCTCTGCACTTCTGACATCCTCTGTAATGTTTCATTGTTATCTGCCAGTTTTGTCACTACTGTAACTTTCCTAATGCAGAACCTTTGAAAAAGAGCACCTGCGCGCAAAGGTTTCCCTAGTCGTAGTAATATTTTGAAAACCATTTTTTAGATATTCAAAATATGAATTCATCCGGTAGATTTTCAAAAAACATGTTAGAGTTTCCTGTGCAGCCACTTTGTTTATTAAATGATATCTAAATACAGGCGATCCCTGTGGTGCGGAGTAGAGCTACCACCTGCCACACTGGTGACCCATGATCAGGAGTGCTCTTGGGATGCTGGGAGTCAGCTGGGGGAGAGGACTGAGCATCTGATGGAGGGCTCTCCTCTCCCAGGGAGGGAGGGAGGGCTTGTCAGCTCTACCACAAGACAGCCACCAAGTGGAGGCCTGGAGGTAATGTTAGTCTGGAGCAGCACGAAGAGTAGGAGTTGTGGGACTCTGAGTTGCATGTGTGCCTCCACATGCATGTACCAACATGTGTACCCCAGCTATGAGGAAGGGAGGACAAAAGCAGAGGAAAATGGAAGGCTGGACAGGTATACATGTTGCTCTATGCACCTCCCTGTCACTCACATCACTGCCAGGATCCCTGTTGCAGTGACTGGATGAGAATCTCTGGGTGGAGGATGACTCTTCTACTTCTGGCCCCACCATGGAGGGCAGTCCAAGGGGAAACATGACTGGCAGGTAAGTTCTGGCCTCATGCAGCCATTGTGAACCACTGGATTCCTCTCTCCACCCGGTGCCACTCAAGTTTACTACAGCGCTGCTCCAGTCTGTGGTTCTCAGCTCTCATCTCACTGCCCAGGACTGCCGCTGTGTAGTGCTCCAGACTCCATGCTCCTCGTTGGTGATCCTTGTCTTGCCAGTGCTCCCAGTGTAATGCCACTTCTGAAACCTACTTCTCCATTTTGGCCTGAACTGTTGTGGGCTCTTCAGACTTCCTTCCTCGTTTGGTGATAGCTCACTCCACAGCTTCATCTACATCATCCTGATTGACTCATACCAGCTTCTCGGCTGAGATGACTCATTTCCATTTGTATGCCACCTTTGCTTGCCTCCCCCCTCGTAAGTCTACACTTGCTCTTCTAACACTGGAACCAGTTACCAACTGCCAACTCAGTTTTGCATTCATCTGCATTTGAAGATTCAGCTTAATGGGCTAGTCTGATGTTTCTTTCAGTATGCCATACCTAATCTTCTACTCCTTCTTCAAGCTGGGACATTGGCTATATCCTGCACTGGGACCTACGCTTACTGCTCCCATTCCTGCTTCACCCCACAAGGGGGCCTGGAGATTCTTTAGCTTCACCCCGCATGGGGGCCTGGCTGCCTACTCATGCATTCCTGCTTCACCCCACAAGGGAGCCTGATCACTTGCTCAACCTGTTCCTGCTTCACCCCACAATGGGGCCTGGCTACCTTCTCTTTGTATTCCTGCTTCACCCTGCAAGGAGGGCCTAGAGGTTTCTTTAGCTTCGCCCAGCATGGGGGCCTGGCTACCTGCTTATGCATTCCTGCTTCACCCCACAAGGGGGCCTGGCCACTTGCTTAACCCATTCCTGCTTTGCCCCTCAAGGGGGGCCTGGCTACTTGCTCATTGTATTCCTGCTTCGCACCGCAAGGTGGCCTGGTCACTTGCTCAACCTGTTCCTGCTTCACTCCACAATGGGGCCTGGCTACCTACTCATTGAATTCCTGTTTCATCTTGCAAGGGGGGCCTAGAGGTTTCTTTAGCTTCGCTCCACATGTGGGCCTGGCTGTCTGCTCACGCATTCCTGCTTTGCCCCACAAGGGGGCCTGGCCACTTGCTCAATTACATTCCATCGTCACTTGGCTGACCCATGTGGGGGTCTTGCCTTCTCAGCTGGAACTTTGCTTCTCACCTTCATCTCATACGGATACTATGGACTTGGATTAACCAACTGCTTATGCAACATCTCCATGTCAGAGTTATTTCTCCAGTATCATGTTCTTCAGGATTCTTCTGCTCGCCATCAAATCAGGATATTCTTCTACTACCAATTCTGGATCATATTCAGAGAACTGCCTTAGTACTTAGCAGAACCAGCTGAGAACTCAGCCAACTAGGATTACTCTCCTTTAGTATGCCCAGAGGATGGGCAGATCAGTAGCCACAGGTCCTTGGAGGTTTTCCCAAAGGGTGTTTTTCCTCTCCTGCATGCTACTAGCCACACTTTCCAGGGTTGAGGAGGTAATCACATGGTACTTAACATCTTTTTGCGCCTTCCAACCTACACTTACCTAGCATTCTGCAAAAAGGTGTGATATAGAGAAAGGCCAAAGATTAAGACTTTATCATCAACCAGCTCCAATGTATCTAAGCACCAACCATGTCATTCAGTTCCTACGTGCTGCAAACACTGAACTATGTACCTAACCAGTTCAAACGTACCTAAGCACCAAACATATCTCATTCAGCTCTAGGTACCACAAAGCACTGAGCTATGTACCACACAGAGAAATAGAAAAAAGATATCTAAATACTACCTTGCACAGCTTTTATTAAAATTTAGTCTGTGTACCTGTGGCTTGTATTCAAGGTCGGCTTGTATTTGAGAATGGTTTGTTTGGCAAAATCAAAATTTCAAGAGCTAAAAATAAAATATTATACTTACTGGATTTGGCCAAGTTTATTGTTATTAGTTTACTTCACAGCAAAATAAGTTAAAGAAATATAAACTAAGATAATCAATTAAAAAAATGGACAGTAATGATCATATTTACAAAGATAAAAATCACAAAGTCCCACCCATAATGTTTAAACTGACATGACTTCAACCCTAACTAGAAGCTGTGACTTACATTTGAGGGCGGCTTTTTGTAAAAGCATTCATTTTGACCTGCAGCTTGTAACGGCTGCTTTTATTCGAGTGTAGCTTCTAGTCAATGAAATAGAGTATTTTGCTATATTTTTTCAGTGAATTGAACAACAAATTATTAACTTCAAAATAAATTACAATTTTTTCACCAATTTACTGAAAGGATCTATAGCTCCATAACATCTAACAAACTTATAAGTTTTACTACTTGTAGTTCTGTCCTCGGGCAGAAGGTTTGGTTCAAAAATGGGCAAAAATAAATACATTCAACACTATAAACCCAAAACAGACAAACAGATTTCTATAAAACTTTCCACATTAGTACACCCTTACACTGAGAGGAAAAATGCCAAAGTTTACAGTCCTGGGGCCTAAGACAGCCAAATTATAAATGTTTGAAAATGACCTTTTTCAGGAAACCCAAATGCAACCCTAATATACAAGCACTACCATATCTGTATTATATCTATTTATCTGTATGCAGTATATATATATATATATATATATATATATATATATATATATATATATATATATATATATATATATGTTTATACAATGTATGTTTTGGGATAAATGTCAGGATAAAATGTAATATTTCAGCCAGGTCATGGAGATATCAATGATATCTTCACATGTGAAGATATCATTGATATCTTCAGTCCTATACGTCATCACAGTGAAACTGAAAGTTTTCACTTTCTATCCTGTGGCTTTCTTTTAAGAATAGGACCCCTTCATCCCCCGGCAGCTTTCTCTTTAGAAGGAAGACCCCCCATGCTTGCTCACATCTGCTTGTATCTTTACCGTACTTATGTTTTTAAAAACATATCTGGTTGATCCTGCGACTTTCTTTTTTCCACCTCAACTGTCATGTAGCGTGAGCAGCTTATGCTCCTGAATGTAAGCGTGACTCGAGCGCTATGAAGATTCAGATGTGAGGCACTGTCAGATAGTTTTAATTATGGCGCTTTGCTAAAACATAGAAAAATGTGCCATTTTCTAAACTATCTGACAGTGCCTCACATCTGAATCTTCATAGTGCTCAGTCATCTCATTGAACGCTCTGTCACTTGCTATGTTGATTGGAATGAAATAAAAGTTGCAGGCTCAACTCAGATAATGTATGTTTTTAAATAAGTACATGTCCCAGGCATTTGTTTAAAGATACAGGTAGGATCAACCAGATATCTATTATTAAATAGCTTAAGTGGCAAGATCAGACATTTTTCATCTACTGTTTTGGGGCAGGGGGTATGGAGAATTATATTGGGGTGGCCATGGCTCGGTCAACCAGAATCCGGAGAAGTTTTTTTTAACAATTTAAAGAGGCAGTGTCAGCCGCATATATTTTTTTAAATAACATATGGCATCTGTTATGTTGCTAGAGATACAGCAGATGTGTGTTTAAACAGCCATCACCTCAATGTAGGGGACTGTATTAAGGGAACATTTCGAGCTTTTATTGAGTGCAGCCCAAAACATACATTGTATAAACAGAATATGACATGGCCTGAGTGAAGATATCATATTTATCTTCACTCGAGGCTAATGACATCATGATATCTCACTCATGGCTGCCACTCGTGAGATATCATGATATCATTGACCTCTCATGAAGATAAATATGATATCTTCACTCAGGCCATGTCATATCCCTATATATATATATATATATATATATATATACACACACACACACACATATATATATATATATATATATATATATATATATATATATATATACTGTGTGTGTGTGTGTGTATATATATATATATATATATATACTCACAAAAAAAGCTGTGTTAATGCACACTTACTTCCACAAAAGTAGGGAAATCTGTTAGGGTTTCCAACCCTAAGTCTGCACACCCCCAAGCAGCAAAGGTCAAGATGATACAAGCAAAGCAGCCACAGGCAGTCATCATCAGGTAAGACAAACAACATACAACTGTTTCCAGATGACACAAATGCAGTAGCAGCACTGATGTGCTACCTTTGTGGATTTGTATCTGTGTTATGCGCACTGCACGACATACATACTTGCTCCTGGCTGCAGATGGAAATCCAGGATACTCAAATCACAACACTATTTCTGTGCAGAAGCACAGGCCCCTGCAGTCAGTGTGCTGACCGCACAGTGAAATCCTGATTTCAAAATCTCTCACAGTGACAATCTTGACAGGTTTTGAGATTGTCACTGTGAGGGACTCAAGGGCAAAAATGTGCCCTTTCATCGTGTTTCACCTCCCCTCCAAATCAGCTCCAACTCAGAGTTGATAATCCTTAGTAGGGTGGGCCCGTGGTAGGCAGAGCCCCCCACATGGGGGTTTTGGGGGGTGCAGTCCCCGAGTGAAAGAAACCAATGTTGGACAGGTGAAAATTCACCTGTCTACATTGTGGATGTTGCTATGCCAAACCTTGACAACAGTGTTGTCGATTCAGCATAGGTAAACCCCTGCAGCCACAGATACAAATCCATGATACCCAAATTACAGAGTTCTTTTGTCTGCAGAAGCACAAGCCCCTCTGGGGCCAATGCTTCGGTGGCCACAGGTCTGCATGCAAACTATATGACATGCACATAATTCTGTCTATAGAAGACCAGACCCCTAAGGGGCCTGGGCTTCTGCAGCCACAGGTGTAAGATACACTCTGCCTTCTGGCAAGAGAAACGCAGGCCCCACGAAATCCATGAGATCTAAATGTCAACAGTTTTTCTGTGACCCAAAACTTTGAGGTGCCAAGAAATTGATTTTTGGTAAGATTTTTAAAAACAAATACCAGCTTCTAGCTAAATGGGTTTCATTTACCTAAGTTCAGATGTTTCTTTTTTGAAACTACAACATTTTTATGCATTTTTCATACTTTTTGTGTGGGGAAAACAAGACAGATGGCAGCCCACCCGACTTGAAAATTTGTCCCACAACCCAAAAAAATTCATTCTGCAAAAGATAAATGCTCGTGAAAGGTAGATTTATCTTTTATATGAGAGATTTATTCTAAAACTCTCCTGAGCATGCTGAAAAAAATTAAGATTCTTATAACTCTGGAACCGATCAATAATTTTTCACTAAACCTGTAAAAAGCACTACCTTGGCATAGGCCCCTTCTACTCTGAAAGTTTCAGAAAACAAATTCTGTATCTTCTAGGGCCCAAACCTTCAAAAAGCACTACCTTGTCACAGGCTAGGGTTGCCACCTGTCAGGTTTTTTACCTGGTGATCAGGTTTTCAGTGTCCCTATCAGGTAATCCGGTTTTGCTCTGTGCTGATCAGGTTTTTGAGCCATTATGAGTGTTCATATACTTTTGAAACAAATTCATTCATTGTTTCAGCTATATGCCATGTTACAAACAAATTATGTTGTCAATGTAGCACTTTGTGAATGCAGTCACCCTGGCAGGTGTAAAGTATGGCCATTGACACCATTAGCACTTCCTTAACGTAATCTTTCCACTGCATCTTAAAGTGGCATGGCAGCACAGCTGCCCTCACCTTTTGTAACAGTAACAAAGCCAGTTGTCCTCCATTTTCATTTGCTGGTAAACATTTTCATCTCTAACAGAATTTAGGCATTTTTAAATGTCTTAAATTATGGTTTTCCTCAAGAAAAAAGTATGGTCACTTCCTTGGCTTTGAAATAGTACTTTGGACAAGAACAGGAAATGGAGCCAGAAAAAGATATAAAGTATGAATACTATTTATGCTATTTACAGTATTTCCCTTGTCTCCCCCCAGATCAGATCTGTAAATGAGATTTATTTTATCTCTGTATGTTTATTTGGTTAACCAATGTCAATAAATAAATACATAAGTAAAAAAATAATTAGGAAGAACCTAGGAAAGTAACTTTAACAGGCACAGTACAGCATCTTAACATTTTTATTTAACTGCTGCATTGTTCTTTTTTATTGATATAACAAATGGACTTCTAGGAGGAACAATGCATGATGAGTCATGAAAGGGTAGTGCTGGAGTAGGGCTGGGATCTGGTTTTACTTGCCTCTCTCATCCAGGTGGCAACCCTATCACAGGCCCCTTCTACCTGAAAGCTTCAGAAAACATATATTAGAGTCTAGGCTGTAGGGGAGAGCTTAAAAAGTGTAATAAAAGCCTGAAAATGTTAAATATTTCTGAAGAAAAGACAAATCTGGATCTCAGAAACTGCATAAGCTACCATCATGAAACTTACCAGATTTTGAGAAATTGCCATCTGGAAAATGCATGCCAAATGTGGGGAAGTTTCATCAAATATCGCAAACATTGTTATGGTTAACAGAAGGAAGCAGGGAAGCAGTAAGGACTGCAAAGGTGCAAACTGAAGAGAGAAAAGCAAAGGCAGTAACTAAAGGGGACAAGACATTTTTTAGGTACATAAGTGAAAAAAGAAAGACCACTGGTGGGATTGTAAGGCTAAGAAGGGAGGGGGAACTATGCAGAGGGGGAACAGGAAAATACTTTTGCTTGTTGTTCACCGAGGAAAGAGATGAGGAGAGCCACAAAAATGTAACAGGAGTATTGGAGGGAGGGAGGTGGACACTAGTCCATTTTTGGAGCACAGAGCCCTGAAGGGAATCACAAATCTGAAAGTGGACAAAGCAATGGGGCTAGATCGGGTCCACCCAAGGGTGCTGAGGGAGCTCAGGGAGGTACTGATAGCACCTCTAATGGCCCGATTTAACAGCTCATTAGAAATATAAATGGTCCTGGATGAGGAGAGCAGATGTAGTCTCACTTCACAAAAGTGGTAGCAGTGAACAGATTGGTAATTATAGGTCAGTCAGCCTGACTTCAGGGGAGGGAATGTTTATGGAATCACTGCTGAAAGAAAGGATTGTGGAATATTTTGAATCCAGTGGGTTACAAGGCCTATGGTAGCATGGATCCACAGAACAGGGGGTCATGTTAAATGAATTTGATAGAATTCTTTGACTGGATGACCAAGGAACTAGATCAGGGTGGAGAGCTGGACATAGTCTACCTAGATTTCGATAAGTTGTTCAACATCATTCCATACAGGAGACTAATAAGCAAGTTGGGTATCTTAGGAATGGGTGCAAAGGTGGCAAACTGGGTAAGAAACTGGTTAAGTGATAGGCAGCAGAGTGTGGTGATAAACAGAATTCACCAGTGGAAAGGAGGGTGACCAATGGGGTGCATCAGGGGTCAGTGCTGGGACTGGCCCTCTTTAGTGTCATTGTAAGTGACATCGCAGAGGAGCTGGAAGGGAAGGTCTGCCTCTTTGCAGATCACACCAAACTCTGCAGTAGGGTGGACACTCCCGGGGGGGGATGAACAGTGATCTGAGAAAACTCAAGTAGTGGTCAAGGGTATGGCAGCTGGGTTTCAGTATGATAAAGGACAAAATAATGTACTTGGGGCACAGAAACTCAGGGGTTGAGTGCAAAATGGTGGAGTAGTATTAACAACCACCAAGGAGAAAAGAGAACTGGGGTGATCATACGGATGACTAATGGTGGCCAGGAAGTGCGACAAGGCATTTGGGAGGGCAAGTGAGATGCTGGGGTGCATAGTGAGGAGTATCACCAGCAGGAAGAGGGAGGTGGTGTTGCCTCTGTAAAGATCACTGGTAAGATCCCACCTAGAGTACTGTGTCCAGTTCTGGAGACCACATTTCAGAAAGGACATAGACAAAATAGAAGCAGTCCAGAGGAGGGCAACTAAAAAGGTGCAGGGTCTACATCAGAAGCACTATGAGGGGAGATTAAAGTACCTAAACATGTAGACCTGGGAAGAGAGGGAGAGGCGGGTGATATAAAGAGACCTTAAATACTTCACGGGGCTAAACAAGGTACAAGAGGAAGTATTTTGAGAAAAAGGTGCTCAAGGACAGGGAGGCATGATAAGATGCTGGAGGAGGCAGAATCAGGAGAGATGTGAAGTACTCCTTCAGAGAAAGAGTGGTGGTTTCCTGGAACAGTCTTCAAGTGGAGTGGTTGGGGTGAAAACAGTAGTGGAGTTCAAGAATGCATGGGATAGGCATAAGGAATCTTATGGAAAGGGAAGGGAGGGTGAATGGGCTGGAGATCAAGTATGATCTTTGGTGATCCGATAGGCAAGAAAAAATGGGTAGACTAGGTGGGGCAAGTGGTCCTTATCTGCTGGCAAAGTATATGTTTCTATGTTTCTAAGGTGCAAATGTAGGGGTTTAACCTTTGAACACTGTACTCAACCTTGACTATACTGGCACTAGTGCAGTGAATTATATATCTATATATATATATATATATATATATATATATTTATATGTACTATATATATATATATATATATATATATATATATATATATATATATTCTTTCTGTGGTGTTATTTTGATGGTGATCTTCCAATAGGACTCTGTCACCTAGTGGTTAAGGTAGCAGCCTTGTACAACTGGAGTTAGGCATCCAAATCACAAGGCAGGACACAAGTAAAATTAAATTCTTTGTCTTAGCTAAATTACCAGTGGACAATACAGCACATTGCAAAACAACTGGAAAGACCTCACAATTGTTGTAGAATCCTGCACTGCATCCACCTATACTGTACATGATTATAGACTAGTAACATCAAAAGATTTTTATTATCAGTAGGTTTATGTGACGGTTGTAAACCCAAACCTGTTCTAACATACAGAAATTTGTAAGGAAGCTTCTAATTGTGATAAACCGCAGCAAAATTCAGTAAAACTCTTGTTTTGTAAATGAAATAAAGTACTTGAATGTGACATCTGGGCCCCTAGAAAGAATCACACAATGGTGGCTCTCATTATCTGCATTACTCAGCATTCAACAAAATTTTTATGGAACTCCAGTGGTAGAAACTCCTTTGTACCATGAAGACTCTGTTGTTGCTTCTTACTAAATGCTGCAGTTATGATTTTCAGTTTCATCACCTTTTATAAACATTAAAGAGCAGCTGTCACCTTCAGGACAACTTCATAAAACATAATATTTATACACATTTCAACTTGTATTTCACCTTAGTTCCGCATTCCTCCTCCACATTATTTACTACTGAGGTCATTTGCATTAAAACAAAATCTTCATTCCTGAAGAGTTCAGCTATTTCTGTTGCTTTCTTCCTGCCTGAGGTCATAATGCACTGCTTGTGACATCACAGTTACTCTCACACTAACAGATTGTGATGTCACAACAGAGGATTATGACTTGAAGTAGGGAGTAAACTGTAGAGGCAGATGAACTGTAAGGAACTCTGAAGGATAAAGATCATATATTCATACAAATGTGCTCAGTAATAAATAATGGGAAAAAAATGCATATAATATATATGGAATGCAAACAGAATTGCATCTAATTATTATATTTTCAAAGTTTTCTTTGAGGTGTCAGTAGCTCTTTAAATTCTTGAATCAATTCCACGAATAAACAAATAAAAAATTACTCTACCAATATCACCCCTCTCACATTTTTGACACAAGGAAGACGTGTTTTACTACAAAACAAAATGTATTCTTTTTTGCTGCAAAATAAAATGTATTTGTTTTTAAGTGACATTTTCATGATATCTATACCTGGACATAATATATATATATAATATATATCCTTCATGAATTGCTTCCATCTACTGTAGAAGAAAAAAAAAGTTCTGTAGAGCTGGTCAAAAACCTGGGTGAGCAAGAATGTTGCAGCGCTGTTCTTAAAGTGCTGTAGACTCAGGAATACTGGTTTAATGCTGAGCCAGTGTAGACATATTTTATTAACACACACGGTGCATGTCAAACAATTCCATGCAAGTGATGGCTAGTTGCTACATTTTTTTTTTGCAGCTGAAATCTGGGAGAACAGAAACAGTTCTGAAGGCCAGTCAATACTGAATTACAATAATCAGCCTGGGAGCTTGGACATCATGAATGAGTATCATAATGTCCACCACAATGATTATCAGCCATAGGCTTTCTGCACAGTTCTAAGGTTACATAATCTAATGAAATTGCTTGATTTTTATTAGACATTTGATAAATAGGTTTAAAAAAATTCAGACAGGTATCATTTAACAAATGGTGGGAGGGTTCATAACGACCACTGGAGCTTGGCTCACATCATTAAAGGAGAAGATTGTTAGAGATAGCTCAGCATCCATATGGAATTTGTAGCTGTCAAAAGGGCCTCAGGTTTGCTAGTTTTAAGCCAGAACCAGCTTGTTAGCATCTCATCCTATAGCAGATGTCTGACAGACACCGACACAGCACTGTGACCTGTTGCTAGGGTTCAGTGGAAGAGACAAGGACACCTGGTTGGCATTGAAATAGAAATAAAATACCCAGGGTTTACAGGTGAATACTGGAGCTAAGGTGCTAAATGCAAACAGCCAAAAGAATATGAGCCAAGTTTGAGAGCTTGGAAATACCACAGTAAATATGAGAGAGCTTCAGAGTAGAAACCTCCTATTCAAACGAACTGACAATGTAACTCAAATTCTGTTGGGTTCTCTGATCCCTAGTACCAACTAAACTAGAGGTAAGAGTACCAAACTGTGAATCTGGAGAACCAACAGACCTGGGTTTGAATCCTACAACCACCACTTGCATATTGTGTGACCCTGTACAAGTCACTTAACCTCCCAGTGCTCATTGTTCGCAACTGGAAATAAATTCCAGCTTAATGCATCATTCCTTGCCAAATATTCTGAAATAAAAAAAAAAAAAAAAAACTGGAGAGGGCTAGTAGAACAAGTAAGGACATACTCTGAGGGAACAAGCAGAATTTGGGAGCAAAGCAAGTTGCATAAGGACCAGATAGGATTTCAAACTTAAATCCAATAACAAACCATTTTAGTTACATAAATGGAAATTGTAAATACAGAAAACTATTGGAAACAGAATAGAAACACAGAACTACTGCAGAAGTCCTGCAAGACTCAATCATTGCATCTCTGCTCTTCAGCCTGTTTGACAACAAGGTCCCTATAGTATGTGATCATTCCAAAGCACTACTGTATACAGACAACACAGTTATCTTCACCTACAGCCATTACCTGAGACCCCAGAAAACAACATACAATCTGACTTCAGCAGGTAATACAGCTGGTTCACCAATAATAGGCTGGTCATTAACACCAAAAAATGTCTGTTGTTTGGTAGAACCCATGCTCTGAAGGGCAATCCAGCACTGCACAACACAACACCATATGGAGACCGTATTGAGTAGGTCCAGGTCTTCAAGTACCTGAGTATACATCTGGACTCATCCCTGTCCTCATCTCACACTGACTCCTTGGTCAAAAATATCCACCAATGTCTTGGCTCACTGTACATGAACAGGCCCAACCTATCCTCCAAGTTAAAAATTATTACTAGTTTCTAACCTCATCATTTTGGTGATTGACTATGGTAATCTACTCAACTGCCAGCAGCACCATTCTCAAAACAACCTCTGTCGCTTTCAACAGTATCTGCAGATTTGCACTCAACATAAAACCAGACTGCCACCATTGTGATCTACATACCTCATCCAACTGGCTTCTTTTCCACCTTTGAGTTACCCTCAAACGAAGCCCTACTATGTAAAAGAGCTTTTATTGGCTAAATGCCACCAGGTGTTCTCAACCATGTCTCACTGATCAGCAACAGCTATGGAATTCGATTCATGGGGACCAAAAATTGCTCATGCCCCTCAGAAAAACAACCCTTGCCCAGCACTCCTTTGTAACTTGAGTGGTCAAAGCTTGGAACTCTTGTCCATGGCTATAACTGCTTCTCACATCTCCCTTTCAAGGCCTAAGTCATCGCCCACCACTTCCAGAAACTCCACTGCTTGTGTGCCTAATCCATTTCTGCCCTGCCCCACTGTCTGATACCCTATCCTTGCAGTGGCCCCATTAGCTGCTGCTCTCTGTTGTTTTCTCTTATTGCAAACTTTTCTCATTATTTGTTAATGCCTATTGATATCTTCTGATTATGACCTGATGTTGTTCATAACTTGTAAGTTATCTGCTTGACTTGGACTCCTCCAATAAGGGGCTAATTTATTTTGTTCATACTCACTGATATCTGTTGCTATATGCAACTTGTATATATTCTGCATGATTTGGACACTTTGAAAAGGCTCTCTTGAGCACAAAGGTCCTCTGAACACAATCAATCAATCAAAAAATAAATAAAATTTGTCAGCAGGAAGGGATTGCTTGCGCCACCCAGTCTGCCCAGATGGTTCCTGCCTAGTCTGTCTCCACAGATCCTAACTGATCTCTGTTGACTTTCCCTCCTCCTTGTCTATTTATTAATATTTCCTTGTGACTATTCCACACATGCTTCAGGCCCCCTACTGTCTCCACCACTTCCACTGGCAGTCCTTTCCAGGCATCTACAACCCTTTTAGTGAAATAGTACTTCCTCACATCCCTGTTAAAATTACCCCCCTCGAGCTTCATCACATGTCCTCTGGTCCTGGTGCTGTTTCTCATTTTAAAGAGACTCCCCTCCTACACTCTGTTTACCCCAGTAAGTTATTTGTAGGTCTACAGCATGTCCCGTAACGCTCTTCTCTCTTCAAGGGTATACATGTTGAGATCCCTCAGTCTCTCTTTGTAGGATCTTTAGTGTGATCCCTTCACCATGTTAGTTGCTCTCCTTTGGACTGTTTCTACCCTGTCTATGTCCTTTCTGAAGTGAGATCTCCAGAACTGAACACAAAACTCCAGGTGGGGTCTCACCAGTAAATGATATAGTGGCAACATTACCACCCTCCTCCTGTTGGAGATAGCTTTCCCTATGCAAACCAGCATCCCACTGGCCATGCCCAATGCTTTGTCAAACTGCACTGCCACTTTGAGGTAATCAGGCACAGTATGATAACCCCAAAGTCCCTTTCCTGAATAGGACATATTTTTCCAAAATTGTGGCTTGGATTAAATCCTGGCTAACTAATAGGAAACAACATGTAAATTTGCATGGCATCACCTCTGAGTGGGCTATTTTTTATTTATTTGGAAAATGTTTGACCAGGAATGACAACATGAGCTATAAGGGGGGCAGGGAACAAGATTTGGGAGAACAAGCAAACACATAGTAATACAAGTACAATTACTAAAACAAAACAGTGTAGTACAATCACAGAGCAGAAATAACCCAGTTCGGCTGGCCAGGGTAAACAAAACCATATTCGGATATAGCATACATTGCAACAACTCAAGAGCAGGTGATCCAGTAGGGTAAAGGTTAGAGGGTGGATAAGACATTTGAAGTGCTGAAGTAGTAGGCTGAGCACAAGATTTGAAGTGCTATTGTATACCCCTAGGAGGACAGTTATAAGACAAGTGGAGAAGTAGATGGGTGTGGGGTAGAAGGTGGGAGATGGAAGAGGAGAGAGAGAGGGACAGCCAAGATCTATACCCACTGAGAATCTTGCAAGGGAGGTTAGGATCAGGCAGAAAGGAGGGAGGAAACAGAGGGTGGTAGAGAAGAGAGGGGCAGGGGAACGGGGAGGGATAAGGAAGAAGGAGGGGGGGCAATGGATTTGAAAGTGAGGGGAAGGGAGGTGGAAAGAGAGAGAGACAGTCTATACCCTTCAGGATGCAGAGAACAATGCAAGGGGGCAGGATTAGACAGTGTGAGAAAAGGAAGAGAGGTAGAAGAGAAGAAACCGAGATCTATACCCTTCAGGATGACAGAGAATCCTGCAAGGGGGACTCAGAAAAGGACAGGAGAGAGGGGGGGGGCAGGGAGGAGAAGTGGAGTCTGTTGGGTGACCGGAGGGGAGAAGAGGGATAAGAAATAGGGAGGCTGGAGAAAATAGGGGTAAACTAGAAATGGAAAGAGGGAAGAGCATCAGAAGGGGGGGGAAGAGGGGGTTGTGGGAAGGACGCCATCGAGTGTCGAAATAGCACAGTACATCATGGCTGGTAGTAGAGTATTGAAATGGCACAGTAGGTTGTAGTAGGGGGTATAATAGGAGGTATCATGTGAGGAAGTAATCATTGGAAGGGTTCAGTTAGGAGAAATGAGGTAAGTCAGGGATAAAGGAATAGGGATAGTGACAAGGGTTGTGAGGGGTTGTGAAGGGGGCTAAGAACAAGTACAGTTAGGAAACAGCAGTAAAGTAGGGCTGAAGGATAATGCGCAGGGTGGGAAGTGTTGAAGGGTGGCTAAGAACAAGTGCATTTAGGGGAAAAGAAATTTTGAAGGGCTAAGGAAATTGAAGATGGGGAAGAGGAAAGTCTGATAGGAGATGGCAGTGAGTTCTAAAGCTTTGGAAAGTGGTAGGAGAAAGTTTCCTCTCCTATTTAGGTAGCATGACGAGGAATAGTTAGAGTGCATGCGTCAGTAGATCTGAGAGGGTGGGAGGAGGGAGGTGGAGCAGAAAGTAAGGAGGAGAGCTAAGAGGGGAGAGTCCCAAACCAGAATTTAGAAGTGAACTTGGCACAGTGAGAGAGATGCCTACACTCAAGGGAGGGGAAAGCTAGAAAATGATACAAGGTACAGTGATGTGTGCGGGTGGTGGAGTCAAGAGCAAAGTGACAGAAATCATTGAAGAGAGTATCCAACCTGTTATGGGAAGACTATATAGCACTGTAGACTATCTTGCAATAGTCAAAAATAGGAATATCATTTTCTGAACAAGGTCATGCCTAAACGGTAGTGGTAAGGAACTATGGTTCCTGTAAAGGTGCGAGCTTGGAGCGCAGTTTTCTCAGGATGGCGTCAATATGCACAGAAAAGTTAAGGTGTTATTCAAGCCAGATACCCAGGTATTTGAAAGGGTGGTGTCCTCTAGTATTGTCCCATCAAGGGTGTGGAAGGAGGGAAGGAATGGCAGCCTAGAGAGTCTCTGCTGAGTGCCAAAGGTCTTGAAGACTGTTTTCTTGGTGTTGAGGAAGAGTTAATGCGAGCTTAGTCAGCACTGAACATTACTGAAGTCACGCTGTAGTCTGGAAGTCAATCATCAGCATACATATGGATGGAGGATGAGGAGCATACTACGGGTAGGTCATTTAGAAAAATTGAGAATGAGTGGGCCAAGTCCAGAGCCTTGAGGCACACCAGTAGAGATGGATAGTGGAGGGGACGTAGAGTCAGCTAGTTTAACAGATTGAGTTCTACCTATCAAGTAGGCTCTGAACCAGTTGCAGGCAGACAGAGACAAGCCAGCTGATGAGAGAGTTTAGAGGAGGAGGGAGTGGGAGACGGTGTTGAAACAAACAGGAGGGTGTCCCTGTTTGTCCCCTATTCACGAATCGCTCTTAAAGGTTGGGCACTGTGGGAGCAGAGGGCCGGACCCCAGGAGTGGGTTTGTGACAGGTATGTATTCAGTATACAGTGGCATCCTCCAGGATGAAACACGCTTTTAAAGCACTCTACAGTATGCTGCAGAAGACCTACTGAATAAAACAATGTAATTTCAATGGCAATTAGTCACTTTTGACATGCAGGAAACTGGCATTCACTTCATCCTGGCAATGTCACATTTTCCTGAATGCCAAAGGGGACTAATTGCCATTGAAATTACATTGTTTTATTCTAGTAGCCTCTGCAGCATTCTGTAGAGTGCTGCAAAATGCTGCAGAGTTGCATTTATCCTGGGGGATACCACTGTATATATGTGACATCAAGGAACTGTGAAGACGGAGATTGGCTTTCAAAATTTGCAGATGATACCAAGATTGGCTCCGTAGTACAGAATTCTATGGAGTTTGAAAATCTGTAAAGAGAATTAATTAAATTGGAACAATGGGATATGAAATATAAACTGGAATTCAATGTGGGGAAATGCTCAGTGATGCATTTAGGTAAAACCAATAAGAAAGCTTAGTATGTATTAAAAGGCCAGATTTTGAGAGAAACGATAGAGGAAAGGGACTTAGGAGTGATCGTAACTAAAGACCTCAGATTTAAAAAAACACTTGTCACTTGATTGCAAAGAGGGCAAATGGAAGTTTTGTTGTATCAGAATGCACATTGAGAGTAAGGACAGGGAGGTGGTGATTCCACTGTATGTCTCCACTGGTTATACCATACCTAGGCAATTGTGCCCAGTTTTGGTTGCCTAGCATGAAAACTGAGACTAAAATCTTGGAGGGTCCAGTGAAGGGCCACTAGGATGGTGAGGGGTCTCAAAATGTAATCAATGGGGTAAGACTAGATACATTGGGATTGTACTCTCTGGAATATCGATGGCTACAAGGGGATCTATGTCTATGATACATAGCTTTTATTAACCATGATCTTTGGGACTCTTTGGGCTTAGAAATCAAAAACTGGCATCATAACACTAGATCCCACATATTGCAACTGAAAGGGGAAATTAACCATACCAAGAGAAGAGCTTCTTGTTTTAATCAAAGGGTGGTGACTATGTGGAATGCTTTCCCACTGGAGGTGGTGGGTAGTAGGAGTATGATAGAGTTTATGGAAAATTTGGATGATTACTGTATGAAGAATAAAATAATAGGATATTCCCTTTGAGCAAAGGGTGAGCTTTAAATGGGCAGTTTGCCTTATTTTGCTCGTATGAGACCTATGATGCTTAGTGGTTGTCAGTACCTCTCCTCCATTTCATACTCAGCTCTTGGGTTCCTATGCCATATGCTCATGATTTTGCACTGCTTGGCATTGAACCCCAACTGCCATGCTATTGTCCACTCCTCAAATTTCCCAAGATCCCTATGCATTTTCTACACCTTCCCCTGAGTGTCTACCCTAGTACAGAATTTGGTTTCATCTGCAAAATGGCATATCTCTCCTTCCAGTTCTTCTGCAATGTCGCTTCTGAAGGCGCTGAAGAGGATCGGTTCTAGTACTGAGCTTTGTGGGATGCTGCTGGTCACTCTTCCATTATTAGTGCAAGTCTTGTTAACCACCGCCTTCTATCTCCTTCCCATTAACCAGCTTCTAACCCAATTCACCACGCTGAATTTCATTATCAGTCTTTTGTGCGGCACAGTGTCAAAAGCCTTGTTAAAGTTCAGATGGGCGACATCCACTGTTCTCCACGAACCATTTCCTTGGTCACGCAGTTCAAGAAATCAATCAGATTAGTCTGTCATGACCTCCCCCCATGAATCCTTGCTGCCTTTGGTATTGCAGCCCATTGGAAACAAGATACTCTACCAACCTTTCCTTTAAAAGGGTTTCCATTAATTTCTCCATCACTGAGGTGTGACTGACTGACCTGTAGTTGCTAGCTTCCTCCCTGCTGCCACTCTTACTTAGTGGGACCACGTCTGCTCTCCTCCACTCCTCCAGAACCATGCCTGTTTCCAGAGAGCTGTTGAATAATTCAGTCAGTGGGGCAGCTAGCTCCTCTCATAGTTCCTTTAATACTCTTGGGTGCATCCTGTCCAGTCCCACAGTCTGTCCACTTTCAAAGCTGCAAGTCAATTCAGGATTCTTCCATCTGAAAATGTACTTGTGTCCTCTTTCATCCCCACATTGTGCCTGCTGCTCCCTGGTGATCTGTTCCCCTTTGCTTCACTGTGAAGACTGAGCAGAGGAACCTGTTCAGCGTGTCTGCTTTTTCTTGGTCTTCTTGTGCGCAGAACCCCCAACACCCTCCTTATCCTCACTATCCCTCACCTTGTCATCTTCTTCTTCTTCTTCTTCTTCTTCTTCTTCTTCTTCTCACTTATGTACCTGAAGAAAGTCATATCCCCATTAGCTAACTCCTTGGATTTCCTTTCCTCTGTCTGCACCTTTACTTACCTTACTGCCTTTCCTGCTTCCCTCTGTTTTACTTGGTACACCTCACGAATGGCACTGTTGAAGTGCTGAACAAATGCTTAGCCAAGATCCAGGATTGGATGTCTTCTAACTGGCTGAAACTGAACCCCGACAAGACGGAGATATTGGTGGTACAGCCAGGTCACGGGCATGATGGGAATGCCTCCGGTACTATAACAAGGTTGTCCCTGGGATCTACTGCATTAAAGGCATCTCCCAAGGAGAGAAATCTGGGCATCATCCTGGACAACAGATTGACACTTGATGCTCAGGTGTCATCTGTTGTCCAAAGTGGTTTTTACTTCTTGAGGAATGTCATGCAGATTAAACCCTTGATTCCATCTGAGGGCCTACCATCACTGGTACATGCCTTCTTCACTTCCAGGTTGGACTACAGTAATGCTCTGTACTTCCGGGTCAGTGGAGGGAATCTCCACTGACTGCAGCTGGTGCAGAACGCAGCTGTCCGGTTGCTGACGGGCTTGCCTAGGACCTGTCATGTAACCCTGGTCCTGCATGACCTGCACTGGCTGCTGGTCAGATGGAGAATTCTTTTCAAAGTGGGCTTGCTAACTGCAGACCCTATACAGCCTGGGCCCTGGCTAACTGTCTGACCTCCTAACTCCCGCCATCTCGGTGCGCTTCCTCCATTCCTCAACCAAGGGCTTCCTAGTGGTTCTGAGGGCCAGACTGAAAACCTCTGGTGACTGGGCATTTGAAGTGGCCGGCTCGGCCCTCTGGAACTTGCTCACAACATCTTTAAGGGAGGCCCCATTGGTTGAGGTTTTTAAAAGGGGTCTGAAGACATATCTCTTCCATGAGGTTTTTTTATATGATCTTACTGTTCAATTTATTGAATTATTGCATTTGTGGTTTTATCGTGCCAGTCTGATTGCTTGTTGTATTATTTGTTTGTTGGTCTATTTATGTGTACCCTGTTTTAAGCTCTGTAAGGTGCCCAGAGCCTCTGGGATTGGGCGCCCTATAAATAAATGTTACTTACTTACTTATTTTCCATCTTCCTCCCTCTGTGTTTCCTTATACCTCCTGAATGCCACCCTTTTTTCCTTCACCACCTTGGCCACTTTCCTAGGGAACCATAATGATCTTTCACTTTCTGCTTTTACTCACTTCATTCACACAGAGGCTGATTGTCTTAAATTATTGAAGGATCAGGAAAACTGTAACATACCAAATGAAAACAGGTGACAGAATGTCTAAATGAGTACAGTATCTTGCATCAGGATTCACTGAGGAAAACTAATAATAACTGACACTTACATATTATTCAAAACACAGGAAGACACACTACAGGATCCATATGTGTAACAGCTGAAGGAGTTATGAGAGTGCTAAATATGGTAAACACAAGCAAGGCAATGGACCCTGAGGGAGCTGGCCGAAGAACTGTCCATTTGAATTGCAGTGATATGCAGTGAGTCACTAAGAACTGCTTATATTCAGTATCTGAGGATGTGAGAATGGCCCACATGATACTATTATTCAAAAAGGGCTCCAAGGCTGAGCCAGGGAACTATAGGCCAGTAATTCTGATGTTAATATTAGGGAAGTTACCAGAAACACTCCTAAGAAATAGAATTGTTGAACATCCTTAAGAAAACAACCTGAACTACTATATGTGGCTTAATAGGTATTATATAAAGGGAAATTATGCCATAGAAATGTCATTGTACTATTTGAGACTGTGACCAAGGAACATGATAAAGTTCTGTGGATGCTGTATACCTAGATGTCAGTAAAGAGCTTGTAAATACAGTATTCCCCACAGAATGCCTGTTCATAAAATGGATAACCACTGTATGTAGGCATTGAATACAATGGCTTACAAACTAGTGTAAAATGCAAAACAGAAGTAACTGGCAATAAGACAAAATGGAAACACATGATCAGTGGGGTCCCACAAGGGTTGGACCTGGGATTAACAATGCTCAGTATATTTATAAGTTACCTGGTGGTGGGGATTAGTAGCTTGTTTGGCAAATGTCAATGACATCACAGTGGGAAGAAATATGCACCACAGATGGGGATAAATAGGATATATGAGAGAACTGGCGATTAAGAAAGTAGGCTGACAGATGGCAAATTAACATGAGTGGAGAGAAATGCCATGCTACACATATTGGCAAGAAAAATCTGAAGGTAAACTACCACCTAAATAGTATAGTAATTAAAAAATGTAAGGGTAAAAAGTCTTGTGTGTAATAACCAGCAGCATTTTCACATGGGACAGGTGGCAGCTATCAAAGCAGTCAACATCATGGCATGCATCTGGAAAAACTTCATAAGTAGGTGAAACAGTATTATAATGCATTTGTATCGATTCCTGCTCATGTCCCATTTATAGTCCAATGTCAAGTTCAGTTTGGTCCCCATACCTCCGAAAAGGTATTGTATTATTGAAAAGGTGTAGCGGCGAGCAACTAAGGCAGCTGAACACGTGGAGAACAAGGGCTATAAGGACATGATTATGGAATTCAAATACCTGAAGGGGATAACACCATTATATCAAATGCAGATCTTCAGAATGCCAAAGAATGAGTGAAAAGGGAACATATGATTTCACTTAATGGAACAAATTTCAAGGGAACTCTTTTTAAGAGTATGGCATCGAATGAGTGAGTGAGTGGTGATATTTGTAGCAGAGTCAGAGTAGGTGGTAACAGACAATTCTGTCACTACCTTAAAACTCAGACATGACAGGTACTTTGAAGGAAAGGGGAAAGAGGTTGACATGACATTCCCACTGATTTGTCGGAGAAAGAATGTGATGGACAATTGTGTCTTCTACTTTTAGAAGCAGCATATTTGGGAGAGGAACAGTGGGGGATAGAATGCTCCAAACAGAAAAGGGACCTAGGGGTCATCCTCTCTGATGACTTAAAAGTAGGGAGTCAGTGCGACAAGGTGGCAGGCAAAGCAAACAGGTAGCTTGGATGCATAGGCAGGGGTATCACCCGCAGGAAAAGGAAGGTCATAATTCCACTATGCAAGACATTAGTAAGGCCTCACCTTGAGTACAGTGTCCAGGAGGTCCTATCTATGCAAGGACATAGACAGGGTGGAGGCAGTACCGAGGAGGGCAACCAAGGTGGTGCAAGGTTTTGCATCACAAAACCTATGAGAACATGCTGAAGGACTTGAATATGTACCCCTGAAGGAGAGCGGGAAAGGGAGGATACGATTGAGACATATAAATATCTCACAGGGAGGAACAAGGTGGAGGAAAACACAATTTTTCATCAAAAAGAGGATCAATGACTACTGGACATGGGATGAAACTAGAGGACAGGAGGTTCAGAGGAAACATGAGGAAGTATTTCTTCATGGAGAGAGTGGTGGACAAATGGAATGGAAAGGAAGAAATTGTCCACCCCAGTACTGGTACTGCAGTGTGGCAATGGTGTGGCACTGGTTTGCTAACCATCACCTCTTCCTCAACACCAAGAAGACTGTCTCCATGACCTTTGGCACTAGGCAGAGACTCTCTAGGCTCCCCAACCTCCCCTCTTTCCACACCCTGGATGGGACTATTTTAGAGGACACCTCTTCCTTCAGATACCTTGGAGTTAGGTTGGACCAACATCTCAACTTCTCTGGACATATCGATGCTATCCTGAAAAAACTGCGCCCCAAGCTTGGTGCCCTGTTCAGGAACTGCAGTTGCATCCCTCCTATGGCTAGGTGAGAACTTGTCCAGAAGATGATCCTCCCTATTTTTGACTACTGCAATGTAGTTTATGGTGCTGCTCCCAAATCCTCCCCGACCAGATTGGACACCTTTTTCTACTCTTTTTGGCGCTTTGCCCTAGATGTGCTCCTCATGCACCATTGTGATCTCTAACACTCACTATCCCTTCCCTTTCTCACAAATAGGCACCTATCCCACTTTGTAAAGATCAGCTCTAAACACTGGTTGGGGGTACTCCCTACCTACCTCCCTCACTTCTTCTTTTGTCACCCCCTCCTCTCATTCCCTTAGATCCTCTGACTCATGTACTCTAATGATCCCTAGGTGCTCTACTCTTATAGGTCAATCAGGCTTCTCACACTGTTCCCCCAAAATTTGTAACACCCTCCCCCCAAATCCATCACTCCTCTTACTCCCTCAACTCTGCCCTACACAATTACCTCTCATTGAGCTACTCCTGCCATGACCCTCCCTAACTGCGCCCTCACTAATGTTTAGTCTCACCCTTACCCAAAATCACCCCTCCTAACCAATCATTTCCCCATCTCTAGTAGCTTACCTTTCCATCACCCTTTGCAGCCCTCTTGCCCCTTGCAGGGTTCTCAGCATCCTGAAGGGGTTCCTCAGGCTCAGCTCTCTTTCCTCCTCCTCCCCTTCTTCCTCCTTTTGCCCCTTCTCTTGTAACTAACTTTTCCTCCACCCTATTCCTTGCAGCCTCCCCAGCCTCCTTGCAGGATTCTCAGTATCCTGAAGGGGTCCTTGAGGTGCTCAACTCTCCCTTCCCCTCCTCCTCCACTTGGGTCTGCCCCTAGCACTTGATAATTACCTGCTAAACTCCTCCCTCCCCCTGTCAATTTACACTACTTTTCCCCTCCTTCCCTTATCTTCCTGCCTAAACTGCACCCTTGCAGGGTTCTCAGCATCCTGGAGGGTCCATCCTGGGCTTGTCCTCCCCATCCTCTTCCTCCTCCTTCCCCCCATCCCTCATCCAAATGGGTCATGTGGGTCTGACTCTCTACCCACCCTGGCTCCCCCCCTCCTCACTTTGCACCTAGTTGCCCCTGGCCCTCCTCCACCTCATTCTAGGTGTCCTGTCCCTTGCAGGGCTCTAAACAACCGGAAGTTGGACCCTGGGCTCCTTGAGTCCGACTTTCTCTCCTCCCCTCCCCTCCTCCACCACCCCCTTTCCCCAATAATGGCATTACTACCAATCTTGCCCAACCTCCCTCTTACCCTGGCACTTTACGAATCGCCTATAACTATGTACTTATAATACACTTTTTTTTGTCCCCCATCACCTATCCCTTCTACTTGTCATTCTCTTAGTTCTACTTATACCCAAGCTACCCCTATTACCAGTTGCTTAATTCCCCTATTAGGTTCCTGCCAGTGATGCTTTCTTGTTTTCCCCTTCCTTGACATTAATTTGCAAGCTCTTATTGCCAAATGTTTAGTTTCAATGTATGTACCTTTGTGTGATATACAATTTAAATGTATTCTATTCATACTCCATGTACTTCTACCAGATGCTTTTGAGACAAGCAACTTGTTGTTCAGTGTCTTTACTGGTGAAACATTTCAATAAATAAATTAACAAAATGACTAGACAGCAAGAAAAAAGCCTCACACTTACCACCAGACCTTATATTTTAAGGACCGAGCCCACTCCATGCTAATGGAGTTAAAAGCCAAAATTGATTAACTATCCAGGTTAAAAACAGGTACAAAAGGACATATATAACCCCCCATAGTGCAATAAAGCAAACTCTCCCCAACGGCGTTTTGTGCCCCTGTGGGTACTTTTTCAAGAGTAACAGCTGTAACTGCACCCCTCACTGGTTTATATACAAGCAGCAATCAATACCAGTTAATTATACACTACATAACCACCTAAAACATGTGCATATCCTATATAGCTGCTAGCACTAATACAAAAGGATACTATTCTAAACAGCCTAAATTATCAAACCCTCAAGTCCCAGCCATAATGTTATAAGGCAAAGCAATTATTCAGTTAATCTAATCAATGTCCAAACCACATTCCTGTGGTCTTGTTGCTCTGCATCAGATTGTCTTCTTGTAGGTTTAGTCCACTGAGCTGATGTCTTAATTATATGTTTGGGCTGTTATCCAATCAGGCTTTTTCATGGGATCCAGGGTTGATTTCAAGTACCAGAGTTGCCATATAGCTATGTTTATGGCCATCAGGTAGAGGGGCTTAATGAAAAGAGAAAGAAAAAACATTTTAAAACCACAATCATATATATAGAGAATAATGGATGGGAAGGGTTTGATATGAAATTTAATGCACACCCGAGTTGTTGGGATGCTACATAAACCCCAAGAGTAGAGGTTTATCAACATTCCACACAATGAGGGTGTCATCAAATTCTCATATGGCATCCCTCTCCATCTTTTATTTTTATAATAACAGGCCAGCAATTTTTCTCCAGCAGTTTGTGAGACTGTTTGGCCCCACCCACATACAGAATGTTGGCCAATGAGGCAGCAGCATAGTTTGACTGGCATGGTTTCATGAATGCCATAACAACCAGCTGGTTGTTATGGAAAATATCAACCTGGTCAGTACATTGAGAGAAATTGCTGACCAGTTATTATATATATATATATATATATATATATATATGCAATAGATGTGGAAATAAACAGAGTGTGATAAACCCATTTATCTGAGTAACTGTGTGTATAAATTTATTTATAGTGTATGGTGGAATGTGGTTGTGTATGGAACTCCATACACCACAAAAAGTTGTTCTGCTGCAGTAGTGATGTCCTCACTAACGCAGAACAACTTTTTATTCTGCGTTAGTGAGGACATCATAATACAAGGAACTCCAGCAGATGTTGTGATTTGTTTCTTGTTGTGTGAGAGTGGCTCACAGGTGTGCTGGGCAGCGGCAGTTTAATCGAGGGTGGTCGGCAGAGCAGATTTAAAATATGGAAAAGTGAGTGTTTTTTTTTTTCTTTTTTTGTCACCATATACTATAATAGAAGTGTATGGTTCCATTACACTACTTGGCTATTTTTCACCTCGCAGATACAATGCTGACTTGGAGACCTCTCAAGCTTTGCTCTTGAGGTCATCAGTAGGCATTGTATCCACTCAGTGGAAGAATAGCCTTATAGTGTATAGTTATCCATACACTATCCTATATATACTCACAGTTACTCATTTATACACACAGTTACTATGTCACAAATTTGTTTAGAATGTTAGGCCTCAGAAGCAGTACTAACCATATTAAAATGGGAATAACTTTAAAACGAAAAATGATAGCATGGTATTGTGAGCATGAAAGTCATTCAGCACAAAATTATCTACAAAATTAGTGAAGTTTCATTTATAGATACCTTATAGATCTTTTTATAATTAGCAAAAAACAGCAGAAAATTAAATTTTTTGTTCACTTTTTTGACAAACAAATGTAAATAACTTAAAACAAAAAGTATAGCATGGTATTGAGCATGAAAGTTGTTCAACAGAAAAATATGTACAAAATGAGTGGTGTTTCATTTATACACCTTTTAGTTTTTTTATAATTAGCAAAAACAGCAGAAAATGTAATTTTGTTTTCACTTTTTCGACAAACAAATGCAAATTACTTCAAAATGAAAAAGGAAGCATGGTACCATGAGTATTAAATTTGTTTAGAACAAAATTTTCTATACAATGAGTGGTGTTTCATTTAATAGCAACCACTACGCTAGGTGGACCCACACTAGGAAAGTTAACAAAAGTCCCAGAAATTATCATTAAATAAAAGATAAACAGTCCAAAGAAATGGTCCCTGCACTAACAGAAAGTATCCTATTGCATAAATGAAATATACAATGGTGAGATGTCAGATGAATGATTTATCTACACCTGGCTGTTTGCCCTCGGACACTTCACTCATGGCTTATGCCACTTGTGAGGTTACCAAGGTCAAACAGCACTTGTGTAGATAAGTCATTTATCTGACAACTACCAATATATTATATATATATATATATATATATATATTTATAAAATGGGTTAGGACAAGGAATCAATGTAATTGGTAAAAGACCATCAGGTGTCTGAGTATATCAGAGCATGACTGCACACCTGCACTTTACCACCCTCCAAGACAATTTTGCCATTTTATAAGATAGATAACCCACTCTAAGCTGTGCAGTCATGCTCTGATATATGCACTCCTTGGGTAGTAGATGCACACCAAGGTGTGTGTATTTCAGAGTGCGACTGCACATCTAAGAGTGGGTTATCTATACACCATACATATATACATATATATATAGACACATACTACACACACATACACACACATTCCTAAACACACAATATAATAGCACTTGATCTCCCTCTAATATTTAATAATTTCTTTAAAACAGGCTTCATTTCAAATTTACCATCAAGATCTGGTCTCATAAGTGCATTTAATTTAACAATCCATCTGGCTTCTGCACAGAGGATCAAGTTTTTATTTATTTATTTATTTAGTTTTTGTTGACTGGGTAAGTGCATTAGACAAATTCTGCCTATTTTCAGGCACGAACCAGGGAGGGGGATACAGATGAATGCCAACTGACCTTGAACCAGATTAAGCTGTTGGTGGTATTTTTTTAGTAAATGGGGGGAAATTTGGCCAGGACACCGGGGAAATTCCCCTATTCTTGCTGCAGAGGGTGTTGAAGTGCTGCAGGAGAGATGGACGGTCTCAGTCAGCACCAGTCTGTGGAAGGGGATGGTCAGGTTTTCAGAGCTCGTGAATCTATAACAGATCTATCTGCAGAGATTCGACTTGAAGCAAATGATCTTTTACAGGATGTTTTATTATTAGAATCTGATCCATTACCTTTGAATACCAGGATGGCTGATGAGATGGACGATGAAGAAACAAAATTACGAATTGAACTTGAGGAAAAAAACAGCAATTACTGAAAATGATATCAGTGGCTGAATATGAGTTTCAGGTTAGTAGAACTACATTGGAAGAAAAAAAGAAAACAAGGAAACATTCTACTGCCAGTCCGATACAAGGTATGAGTAAAAGACTGCCTTTAGACAATCCATCAGAATCCAGACTGAAGGACTTAAGCCAGGAAACAACGGAAGGTTTGGCCCAGGGTCCAGCAGTGCAAGAGATAGATTTGCAAGAAGATTCAGAAGAATGGTCTCCTGATAATGCACTACAAAAAGCAGGTTGGGAATGTGGGAAAATCAGTGGGCTCCGATTCTTCAATACCCATTCCAGGCTGCCCAGAAAGTTTTCATTGAGAGAGAAAGGGGTTACAGTGTTACAAAGTCTGGCAAAGCAAACAGTGTTTCCTCAAAGTTCTAAGTCCGTATTGTCTTCTACTACAGCGTGTGTGGGATGAAGCTTAGGCAGACTCTGTGGTTGCTAGGCTGGACTCAGAAGACCTTCCACAAGGGTCTTGGAAGTACATTAATGAGTGGAAAATATTACAGAATCTGGAAATAATGCTCTTTACCTCTGTCAGAACAGGAGCAGGTAAGGGGGATGATTTCATTTCCAGTCCACCTCAGCCTGTTCAGTTAAATACTGGTCAGTGGGAAGGGACAGATACAAACACAGATACAGCTTCAAAACAAAAACTAGGGCCAAGAACTTATGCAGGGCTATATAGAAAGTCAGCAGAAGCGACTAAAAGACATTTCTTAGTTCGTCTCCGCTACAACGGTGTGGCTCCTATTCCCCCTGATAGACTTTGGGTGGGGGCAACTTTGATAAAAGACTCATTAGGATTTACTCCAACTGAAGTCTATGCATTTATTCACGCACCTGGTGACCATAGCTACGATATTAGCTTTTGTACTATGCCCCTTTTAGATAAGTTTTGGAAACTCTACTATGAAGTAAAGGACTTGGAAGTGTGGCAGGACTTTGTGGCTATACCTATGACAAAACCCACTATTAAGACTGTTGCAATTTTATTTAGAAATGAAGAAGTGGATGTGAATGATATTGTTTTTTGGTTAGAGAAGAGATGCACTGTTTCAGAACATCCAAGACCCATATTAGATGATAATGGGTTTTGGACTGGGGGTGGCATTTTCGGGTGCAGCTTACACAAAATGAATCTGGTATCCAACATTTGCCCAGTTCCTTTTATTTAGGAAGGGATCATGGGATAGTTTTCTATGCTGGGCAACCCCAAACTCCTAATAAGTGTGGCTCTTTACAACATCTAAATTCAGACTGTGACAGTGTTAAATGTTATCTTTGCAGGATATTGGGTCTTTCAGCAGCCTAGTATACAGCTCCCCCCATTTGCATTTTATGTGAAGATGAGGACCATGCTTTCCAGGATTGTCCCTGGGCTGCTCACAATTCTGCAGAAACTTCTGATCATGACTTAATTTTTCTCAAGCCCATAGACCCTTAACCTCAGCAGATGGAAGTGGGTACTTCCTTTATCAGCCCAGATGCAGGGGTAGGGGAAGAGGAGGTTATAAGGAGTCTAGAACTGAAGGAGGAGCTCCAGGAGGTAGGCCTCTGGTAGATAAGAGAGTTTTGGCTACAGTAATTAGTGCTACAAACTTGGGAACAGGAGAAAGGGAAGAGGAGGGGGATTTGGCAAACATGAATGATATATCTTTTGTCACTCCTCAGGGGTCACCTAAAAGAATTTTTTCCCATGCCTTCACTGCAGATTTGGAGTTCACTTCCACACACCTGGGAACTTCATCTGTGATAGCCCCAAGGGAACACTATGTAGATGCAGTTCCACCCCCCAATACTCCGGCAGTAAATTCAGGAGAAGAGTTTTGTGGAGTGGCATTATTGCCACTACCTCTATCGAACCATTTTGCAGTGTTCTCCTCATGGGGTGACCAACTAGAAATGGAGACTCCTATGGAGGAGGAGTACCCCCCTCTTAGAGCTGAAGATATCCTGCATGAAGAGGTACAAAAATCAGGGACGGAGGTACTTTTGAAAAGAGTTACGAGGTCAAGTCGGAAACTGATGAAACCTCCTTCCTGAGCAAATTCATTTAAGAGTAGCAAGCTTAAATGTTAACAGTATTAAAGCTAAGATTAAAAGAAAAATGACTTTTAGTATTTTGCAGCAAACAGAGTTTGATGTCTTTATGTTACAAGATACCAGGTTACATACACTGGCAGAGGTTGTTCAGGCTACCAACGATTGGAAATGGGAAGTATCAAGTTGGTCTCTCGGTGTGGAGACCTGTAGTGGGGTAGGAATTTGTTTTCATTCCCCAGATGTCTCTGTCTTAAGATTAGTGGACATTGACCCTGGTAGGGCCTTGTTATTAGATGTACTCATTGATTCTTTATACTATAGATTCATACAATTTATGGGCCACAAACTAAGGCTTTACAAATTGAATTACTGAATAAAATTCAGCCATACATATATACTAGTAGACAATTATTTTGGGGTGGGGACTTTAATGTAAATATGCAAAATACTAAAAACTCATCAAACTAGTACTGTGATAAAACATTTTTGCAACAGGTTGTCGGCAAGCAGGTTTAAAAGATGCACACTGTGGGGAAGTATAAAGCAGTCTACCTTTTTAAGGAAGACTTTCATCTCGATTGATTTTATGTTTATAAAACAATCTCTGCCAGTGTTCGAGCTGTTTCCTTTCCCATAGAAACTTCAGATCATGTTTTAATTGGAGTACATGTGGCTGTACCACCTAGTAGGGAAAAGGGGATGGGTTACTGGCATATGAATGTTTCATTACTGGAGGATCCTTTAGTTTTAAAAGAACTTACGTCCTTAGTTTTAGGTAAAAAATCAACAATTTTTTTATATGAGGATATCACTTTATGGTGGACAGATTTAAAAGCTTTACTCACAAGTTTTTTACAATTTACTAGTATAAGGCAGGCAGAGACTATACAACAGAAGTACTTGGCGCTATGGAAAAAGCTGGGTTATTTATTGACAAGACAAGTGTTAGAGAAGGTAAATCTCATGGAAGAAATACAGCAAATTAAAATTGAAATGAGAACTTATCAATAGAACAGACTGACTTCCTTAATGAAAAAGCAGAGTTTTGGGACGCAGGGGAAAACTGTGAATATTAATCCCTTTTTTAATTGTCACCAAAGATGTGGAAAAGCACATATTAAAGGTTTGATTTCATCTTCTGGGTTGTTGGAAAAAGAGAATGAAGGGAAAATGAAAGTATTAGTGGACTTTGTAATTGATATGTTTTGGGAACCTATGGCAGATTCTGACTTTACTTTAAATTTTACAGCAGCAGACCTCCCTAATTTAGACTCACGGATGGGGGAACGTATGACAGTCCCCATTTCAAATCTGGAATTGACAGCGGTTATGACTTCCCTGCATAAAGGGATATCTTCAGGGTCAGATGAGCTTCCTGGAGAGCTTTTATAAATTTTTGTGGGGTATAATACCATCGAAAATACTTTTGCTTTGTAATTGTTTTCTTTCAGATAATTTTTTGGCAACAACCATGTATAAAGGGTTGATGATTTTTTTACTTAAGTCAGGGAACCCAAACAAAATAAGTAATTAGCACCCTATAACACTATTGATTACTGATTTTAAAATTTTTGCAAAATTATTAAGAAATAGGTTAGCTAGTGTGATGAGAGATTTGATTAGTCCAGTACAATTTTGTTCAGTTTCGGGGAGACAAATTACAGAGGCGTTACTTTTAATAAGGGAAATAGTAGAAGGAGACAGGGGGTATGGGCAGGGTATACAAAAAGGATTTTTGATTAGTTTAGATCAAGCCAAAACCTTCGATAGGGTGTCTCATTCATTTATGTGGCAATGTTTAGAGAAATATGGGATACCTGTGAAGTACATAAACTGGCTGCAGTCATGTTATGCTTTGGCCTATGTGAGGCCATATGATACCTGTTTTCAAGGACCTAAATGTTTGATACGAAGGGGGGTTAGGCAAGGTTGTCCACTAAGTCCCCTTTTGTATGTATTTATGTTGAATCCTTTACTACGGATTCTACAGAAATCTCCTAGAATTCAAGGTTTGACTAGGGGTGAAATACAGGACTGTAAGGTGTTAGCCTATGCTGATGATCTCTGCCTTTTGCTTAAAAATGAACAATCCTTTGAGATAGCGAGGTATCTTATTCAGGAGATAGGGAAGATAACTGGAGCAATTTTGAATGTGGAAAAAACAAAATGTTTAGATCTCACAGAGTTTCCAGAAGAACCAAGATTGGTGGGAGGGCGTCAAGTAGCAATGGCCCCTTGTAAAATCTTGGGCATATATTATGGAGGTAGTGATATGGCACAACATAGCTGGGATAAGATGATCACAAAAGGGAAAGAGATGGTAGGACGCTGGAACCATTGGAAACTGTCTAAAAAGAAAAGGGTCTATTTAATAAAGACTTTTTTAACCCCTATTTTTTATATGTCAGTTCAGTTTTTTGGTCCCTAAGAGTTTGGAAACCCCCCTTTTGGGATGTTTTTTCTCCTGTTTTGGGGGGAGCAGACTGAACCCTATTAAATGTAATGTGTTGTATCAAGACTTTAAGTGGGGGGTGAATATGATTAATCCCATTTTGTTCTTTTATACAATATTTTTATATAATCATTTTCTTCCCTTACTTAAAGATTCAGTCCCGCTGTGGGGAAAATGGGGTTATTCCTTATTACAAGGAGTGCTAATTGAATGGAAGGCAGGCCGTGTTTTACACAAAAATAAAAGAAATCCTTGATTGATTAAAATATGGGAAGGGGTAGTGGATGGGTTAATTAATTGGGGTATAAAAATAGATTTGGTGCTTTGTTATATGAGGAAACAATTGTATTTAGAAATCTTAGCTACTCATTTTGGAACATCCATTTGCAGGGTTCTCAGGAAAACTAAGCAAGATAATATTGCTCAATATATAACTGATGTTAGGCTACCAGAAAAATTATGGGATACAGTTTGGTTTGGTCTACATAAAAGAATAAATGTTAGGGGTAATCATAAACATAAATCTTTACAGGACTGGTACTGTCCTAGAAAGTATTGTATTCTTCAGGAAGAGGCAATGAATCATTTATATTATAATTGCCCTTATGCTATTGAGTTTTGGGATGTTTTGAAAACAGGTGAAAAGGAAAGTTACAACTTCTCCAGATCCCCAGTTACTGTATTTTGGGATAATTCCTCACTTGGCGATGTAGCTTCATGACAGCACTCTCCGTATACTTTATGCACACATATTATATTGGATTTGGATTGGGCGTTGTCAATTAACTTTACAGCAACAAAGTATTTCTCCATTTGAGCTTACCCAAATGCTCATAGAGATTTACTACAGTGGAAATTAGAAGAACGGTTGCATAGGGGCCAAGATAGTTGGTCTCATAGTGGTCAGGTATGGATTTCCTCTAATTTGATATTAAAGGGTAAAGTGGACCATTGATAGTTAATTATGTTGCTTATGTTTCTATATATTTGAATTTTTCGGAAGGTGGGACATTATATGTAGTATGAAAGACATGCATTTACGTTCACATTGATTTGTATGATTTAACAGGGTTTGTTGTACTTTAAATAATAAAAACTGCTTTCCCCTACCCTTATAGTGGGGGGGGGGGGTATTTTTGGTATGAAGTCGTGGTTTGGGTTTAGTATATAAAAGCACAATAAGCACATGTCTGAATGTCATATTTATTTGATTTTTATTATGATTCATATTTTGATAGTGTAAATGTTAACACTGTTATAGTGAATATGATCTTGACGCTTAAAAAAAAATTCTCCTACTCTTTTAGTGGGGGGTAGTATTTATCATTCAGTTTTGGGATTCTACAACTGAAATTTTGTGATGAATGTATGATGTAATACTTATTTTTTGTTCCTGGTTGTTTTGCATTATGATTTTGTTTACAACACTAATTGTGTATATGTTTTGTTTTGAAAGTTTAATAAAAAATTCCCTACTCCTTTTTGAGAAGTGCCATGGGATCTTTAACATCTACCTGAACTACCACCAGAACAGGCAGATGAGACCTTGGTTTAACATCTCATCTGAAAGATGACACCTCAGGAGTACAGCACCCCCTCATGCTGCACTACAACTGTTGTTTATATTCCTCTCCTTGGGCTCAGTTTATCTTTCTTCTATGTCCATATATGACCAAGTATGTTCTCCAGTTACAAACTTAGCATGAGCAGCAAGTATGTTTTTAGTATCACCATTGGCTATTTCACGGACATGTTCTCCAGTCCTTTCTTTAAAACTGAGAGTAGTTTTCCCTATGTAAAAACAGCCACATATACATGTGGCCATATATACTATAGCTGAAGTATCACAGGCAGTCAGGGCATGCACTTCAAAAATGTCATTATTGTGAGGATTTTTGAAACATTTTCCCATTTTTACATATTTACAGAACTTACATTTGCCACAATAAGTGCACCCTTGTTGGGGAGTGCTGCAAACACAGTACTGCCTTCCTGTGGTTTCCACTGATAGGAATGCACCAGGGCATCTCTAATGTTCCTAGATCTCTGAAATGCTACTTTTAGTTGTTTCTCCTTACAGCATCTACTCAGAACAGGATCTGCTTCCAGTATTCCCCAGTTACCCCTAATAATGGCACCAATATTTTTGGATTGTGTACCATACTTCATGATATAAAGAAGATCCTCATTTTTATGTTTGCTTGCATGCATATGCGCAGCACATGTGGAAGAAACATCTTGCAACAGTACTGCATTTTAGAGGTGTGTCAGTGTTGTGGCCAATGCAGTGGATGCTTTAATGGGCGCATCACTCAGCCACCAATCAAGAGGAAGCTGCCAATGACAGCAGCTTCAAAGACAACCAAGGAGTTGAAACGATCTGCTGCTACAATCATGAACAGTTTCATCACTGAAGTGGCACCTCCTCCCTCTCTTGCAACCTTGTCGACTCCTGCCACCCAGCACTCTGTCCCTAGCTCTTGCTCCGCCAACAACTTGTTTGTTCTGTGTGCCTTCCTGGTGAAACAAGTAATGAGCCACAGCTCCTGATGCCTGCCACACACTCAAGGAAACCAACACTGGGGTGCCCAATCCTGTGTTGGCATGTATCCCCTCTCCGTTAATGTGGCACACTGGGAGCCCACCCCAGTGTGCCAAAATGTTTCCGACACTGGGATGCCCACTCCCGGTGTTGGATCCACCCCACAAACTGGTCTGTAATCTGCTGACATCAGGGTGCCCAATCCCCATGTCAGTATGCCCCCCTACTACCACTATTGTGGCACGGGAGCTAACCCAGTGTGCCAAAAATATTTTTTAAACCTGTAAAAGAAAGAAACTCTCCCCTCGTGTCTTTTTTTGTTTTTTACCTTTAAAAAAGAACAGTCCACAATTATCTCCCAGTCCCCCACCCTCCACTGAGCACCCACCTCCCGCATACCCACTCACTATACTTGCCCTCCGGAGGTTGGGAGCAGCGATCTTCTCTGGACTGGGACACGTCTGCACTCTTCAAAGCTGAAACTGCGAACTGAGGAATCGGGTAAGAGCTGTATAATGGGAGTCAATGGGGGTTTCAAATTAGGTTGATATCTCAGCCATTTTAGGAATTGTGGCCCAAATTTTCAACATGGGGTTCTTGGGACCCCACCTCAAAACTTATGTCACTGATATTTGCGTTACTCAGTCCTGAAAGGTGATTTCGCACTTACTGCGTAATCAACATTCAGGACCAGTGCTTAAAACAACAGTGCCACTATTCATGAGGTGGGGTCACAAAAACCCATGTTGCAAATTGGTGACAAAATTCAAGAAATGACTGCGGCACGAGCGTGCGTTGTGCAGTTTCTATGCACGCTCGTAATTTTGCAATTTTTAACATTTTCACTCTAAATTTTCAACATTGCCATTTTTTCACACCTCCTTATGAACAGTACAGCTGTCATTTTTCACATCCTGCCTGAAATATGTTGTTGCACCCGTGGCGCAGAATGGTGTGGTCACTGTGGGAAATCGACTTTCAGTACAGATTAACAAAATCACAGTGCCACTGTTCAGGAGGGGAGGTCCCAAAATGCCTGTGTTGAAAATTTGGTGAAAAAATTCTAAAAAATGATTGCATTATGGGCGTGTGTTGTGCAGTTTCTACGCACTCTCGTAACTTCAACAATTTTTCATATTTTCACACCAGATTTTCATCATTGCCATTTTTCACACCTCCTCATGAATGGTACAGCTGTCATTTTTCACATACAGCCTGAAATGTGTTTTCCCACCTGTGGCGCAGAATGGCATAGTTGCTTTGTGAAATCACCTTTTGGATTGAGTAACAAAATGATAGTGCCACTGTTCATGAGTGAGGTCCCAAAAAGTCCATGTTGAAATTTGGAGTGAAAATACCAACAAATACCCAGGGCGTTAGGGTTTTCAACTGTAATACCCCACACTGTAGAGATTGACAGGCGCGGGGGAGTGACTTGGGATAGTCGGATGTAATGCTCATGCCTTTCCACCCTCACCCTGCAGCCAGTAACAGGCATCGAGGCATGCCTTGGGGTCTTTGGCCCTAACATTTAACCCAGTTTTCTATACTGCACCCATCTCAGCTTATTTCCTTATGGAATGGGGTGTGCATAGGGCTGAAGACTCCAAGGCACACCATGACACTTGTCGGTATCTGCAGGGTGGAGTGAGGTGGAATGGCATGAGTATTATGACCAATGACACCTAGGAGACTCCAACGCCTGTCAGTCTCTGCAGGGTGGGGGTGGGGTTGAGCGTTAATTCTGTACTTCCCTGTCATTCCTATTATGCATCTCTATAACTCCTGCACTACCAATGCTAATGCCAAAAACAAACATTCAGCATTGGTAAATGCTTTTATTTTGTCTTTTGTATTGGGTGCACTTTCTGGGTTCAACATAGAGTACGCTGTCCTGTCCTGAGCCCAATCCATTGTGGTTAACACAGTTTCTCTTTGATAACTACACTGCAACAACAAAGAGAGTGCTGGAAGTGGGGGTGAAACAAGAGTAGATCCTGAACTAGGTCGGGGGGATACATACGGGGAGAATACGGGGGGGGGGTTGGAGCAATAGGACCAGGTGAAGGGAATAATGTGCAGGAGGGTGAAAAAGAAGAGAATGGGAGGAGAAATGGGAAGGGAAAATTGTAGGGGGGAGATCTTGGTGCTAGGGGACTCGATGCTAAGAGGGGTCAGGTGGGGTAGCAAGGGGAGAGGCACAGTAGGGTTTGGGTGGAAACAATGCTGGGAATGAAAGTGGAAAGGGTCGGTCAGTCACTGCTATGATGAGCTGGTAGAAGGAGAGGAGGGCCCCATGTAATAATACACCTGGGGACAAATGACCCAGCGGAAGGTACAGTGGAGGAGTTTTGAGAAACTGAGACCTCTCTGCAAGGGGGTGGGAAGATCAGTAACCTTCTTAGAGGTACTTCCCATCCCCAGGGCAAGTATGGCTAGAAAAAAGAGAATCCAGGGGTTCAAAAAATGGCTGGGGGTATGGTGTCAGGAGAAGGGGTAAGGGCTGATAAGATGGGGGGGAACTGGGAAAACAACAGTCTCTATGCAAATGATAGACTGCACTTCAATGAGGATGGAAAAAGAGTACTGAAGAGAAAGATTGGGGAGCACATTGAGACAAATTTAAATTAGGAAGGGACCACCTCCTCAGTGGGCTGTTCCAGGCATCCACCACCCTTTCTGTAAAGAAGTGTTTCCTTACATTTCCCCTAATTCTACTCCCTCCAACTTCATGGCATGACCCCATGTTCTTGTGCATCCTTTTCTCTGAAAAAGTCTTCCCTCTTGAACCTTATTTATACACTTGAGGTATTTCAGAGTCTCTATCATATCCACCTCTCCCCTGATTTCCTCCAGTCTGTACATATTGAGGTCCTTCAGTCTCTCCTCATAGGGCTTTTGATGCAGATCCCGCACCATTTTAGTTGCCCTCCTGTAGACTAACGCAACTTTGTCTATGTCTTTCCAGAGATAAGGACTCCAGAACTGGACACAGTACTCAAGGTGGGGTCTCATCAGAGACTGATACTGTGGTATCACCACCTCCCTCTTTCTGCCACTGCTATCCTCCCTGCACCCTAGCATTCCACTGGCTCTCCCACTGCCTTGTCACATGTTTGACCACCTTTAGGTCATCAGATATGATAACACCCATGTTTCTTTCCATTGCAGATTTTCTGTCATCTGCAAAAGACATACCTTCCCTTCTAGTCCCTCTGCAATGTTGCTTATAAAGATATTATAGAGGACTGGTCCCAGTACTGATTCTTGCAGTAACCCACTGGTCACCCTTCCTTCCTCGGAGTGCAATTTGCTACCATAGGTGCCAGAACAGGGTCAGGGGGCATTATAGCCAAGACCCTACCACTTTCATAAATGGTAGGGCCTGGCCTATCAGTTTTTGCAGTCATGTTAAGCTATTACTAGGGAGGACTGTGCCTTTAAAATTCAGCATGTGCAGGCAGCAATGTTACTTTCTAGTCAATCCCTTTGTGGCTTGCAGGGTGTCAGCAGAATTCTGAAAGGTGAAGGCCTGAATACAGATGATGGTGTTGGTCTGTGTTCATTGTTTGCCTAGTTAAGGCACAGTTGTCAAACTTTAAAACTGAAAAGGAGGGGCCAGGCCTACAGGTGGATATTAAGGAACTAGGCACTGGAAGGTGCTGTTAGTTATTGGGTGACACTCCACAGATTGCAAATTTGGATGAAAAGAAACTTATTCTGTGGCTAGACTCATTCAAGGAGGGGGAGAGAATTTATGCCTTACAAGGGTGGAACTAGCAGAGCCATTATCAGAAGTGTTTAGTGAGTCTCTGAGCACAGGAGAGGTCCCAGAAGGCTGGAGAAGGGCTCATGTGATCCCACTCCACAAGAGTGGTAGCAGGGAGGAGGCAGGAAACTACAGACCAGTCAGTCTTACCTCAGTAGTGGGTAAGATTATGGAGGCACTCCTTAAGGAAAGGATAGTACAACATCTGGAATCCATAAGAGCACAGGAGCCAAGACAGCATGGGTTTACAACAGGAAGGTCCTGTCAAACTAATCTCATAGATTTCTTTGACTGGGTAACCAGAGTGGTGGACCAAGGGAGCAGTTGATGTCACCTACCTTGACTTCAGCAAAGCTTTCAATACTGTTCCAGATAGAAGATTGATTAATAAGCTGGATAGGCTTGGGGTGGGTCAGAAGTTGGTCAACTGGGTGGCAAACTGGTTAACAGGCAGAAAATAGAGTGGTGATAAATGGCATACAGGCAGAAGAGATGCAAGTCACAAGTGGGGTACCTCAGGGATCAGTCCTGGGGCCAGTTCTCTTCAATATCTTCATCAGTGACATTGCAGATGGACTGGAGGGTAAGGTTTGTTTGTTTGCAGATGACACCAAGATCTGCAACAGAGTAGATGATCCAGATGAGGTGGGCAGAATGAGAAGAGATCTGGATAAACTGGCAAATAATTCGGAAAAGTGGCAACTGGGGTTTAATGCAAAGAAGTGCAAGATCATGCACATAGGGAAGAGAAACCCTGAAGCCACCTATAGGCAGAGAGGGGAGTTGCTGGCAGTCACAAGGGAAGAAAGAGACTTGGGCATTATCATCACATATGACCTGAAATCATCCAAGCATACCACTAAAACAGTAGGTAAGGCTAAGGGGATGTTGGGTGTATTAGTAGGGGTATCACAAGTTGTAAGAGGAAGGTAATAATCCCACTTTACAAGACACTGGTTAGGCCGAATCTGGAGTACTGTGTGCAGTACTGGAGGCCACACCTTCATAAGGACATTAACTAAATTGAGGCAGTCCAGAGAAGGGCAACCAAAATGGTGCAGGGACTGCATCAGAAAACATATGAGGACAGATTAATGGAGCTCAATATGTATACCCTAGATCAAAGGAGGGAGAGAGGTGATATGATCGAAACATTCAAACGCCTTAAGGGCATTAAAGGGTACCTAAACAAGCAGTTTTTTAAAACTGCAAACTCCAAAATCTGGCTTCATAGCAAGGTAAAGTAAAGACTGCTGTTTACATTTATGCTAAAACTGCTTTTATGTAAATAACATAAATGCAATTTCATAGCTTTTGAAAAATGTAAACATCAGCTTTTCACTTTCAAAAACAGCTTTGGTTTCTCCCTAAGATGTCTGCCAAGTGTGTCAAGTGATGAATCATGATGACATCATCAGAACAGAGCCAGAGATCACATATATTTTATAAGGCTAACTAGTTCTTCTTTCCCTCTTTATTTTGAATTGTTGTACCAGAATGATCAACACCATGTATCAACTTGTGGGTTATTTTGATCAGTACGCATGTTATGCTATGATTTTGTCTATTTTGTTTACTTTAACTTGCAGAAAATGTTTTGCAATCCAGCTGACATTATCTTTGGCAAACTGCATTACAGTACAGTACTTCAAATACCTGATGATCTAGTGGTTATATGATGCACTGAATTTTGCTTTTTGTTAACCAGGAGAGACACACTAAGCTGAAAGCTTGTTTACAGGTGTGGCCTGGGAGGAAAAGGAAGTTTAGCGACTTGCTCAGGGTCACACAGCAAAGTACTGGTCTTGTTCAGTTCCAAAGCTCATGCTCTCTTGTTAATCCACAAATAAGGCTTTCTTTTTCCATGTGAACCCCCTCCACCTAGCCTGCCTTCTGTTGAACACCCTACCATCCACCCTGTCCTTAGTTCTGCCTGCGGTCTCATGAAGAAGAATTATCACACCTCAGATTATAATCTTGTACAGAGAATTGTGCACACCTATTCTGATATGCATCATCAGCTGGCACTGTTAAAAATGCCTCCCAAATCACTCTCCAGACCATTCTCAGTGTTTGACTTCTGTTCCCACAGTAAACAATGAATGGATCACCACCCTTCTACACAGTGAAGGTAGTACGTACAGTTCCTGTTGTGTTTTTCCCACCTCATTAACCAACAACTAGGTCTTCCTGAAGGGCCAAGCAATAAGCATCATGACCCACCAGAAAAACTGCTGTTCATGCCCTCATAAGGGCTGCACTTACAATGGATAACAATATTATTAGCAGGAGAGGCATACTAATACCTTGAGCGAATCCACCTGACTTCAATATCAATCTACTCCTTTACCTGTGATCTGCAGAACCCTGCAGGACAGTTCCCAGCAATTCTTCTCTAGTACCTTTCTGTGCTCTACTCCATAATGTGAGTTGGCTGGCTACCACCCTTCAAAATCTTGAATGAGCTATACACAACTTTCTCAATACTGTCTAACAAACATCAACACCCCCAAGGGTAATCTCCCTGCACTGAATTCAAGTAACAGTTTAGGTGCAGCCCTGCCACTCTGAGTATTTGTCATCACTGGTTACTCTCATCCACAGTCAGGTAGTGATCATGATGCTGGCAGCCCCACATTTCAGATCTCACAGTGATCTGCTCAGCGTCCTCCTTCATGTCTTCAACTAACCTGAATATAGCTGTGCCCTGCTGGAATGGCCTCTTCAGTCCCTCTCTGGCATTCATTCTTCTCACCTGCTCCCCACACCTAAAACTGGTGAGTTCACTACCCTTCCACATCATGAATGTGTTTAGTACAGTCTCCCATGGTTATATTTACCTATTAATAATAAACATTATCTTCTGGTAAGCCAGGCTGATAGCAGCATGGTACAAGTGGAAAAATAGGGTTCCTACCTGCATAAGATCTAAGCCACCTATGATTAGGCTATTATAGGCACTATTCTATGATGTGCATAATGATGTACACACCCATCATTTAATAGTGCCTAATCAAAGGTAGCCTAGATCTTTTAAGGTTAGGAAAGCCATCATTCCCTTGTTCCCTGCTGCTATGAGCCTGATTTACTGGAAAGATATGTTTATATTTGATGTGTCAAAATAAACGGGACTGTACTACTTGCATTCATGATGCAGAAAAAGTGATGACCGCACCAGTTTTTGGTGTGAGGAGGAATAGAGGAGGAATAGTGAAGAATGAATACCAGAGGGGGACTGAGAAGGCCACTCTTGCAAGGCACTGCTATATTCAGGGAAGGGGGAAGACAGAAGAAGAGAAATATGAGCAGATTACTGTGAGAAATAAGATGTGGGGCTGCCAGCACCTTGATCATTACATGACCCCGTTGTCCTGGCCAACATTCCCCTTCCCATAAAACCAGTTCATGCAATTGTCCAAGGCTGTGTGTGGATATTAATGTATGAAATGGCTACCACTACACATTCAGTCACTTCACTACCAGTCTAGTTTTGCTTGTAAAGCACTTTGGGATACAATGTGTATGAAAACCACTATATAAATGCTAATTCTTATTATTTCCCATGGAAAACGAAGACAACACAGGCATATATTTGAGTTTTGAGAAAGTATGTACTCTAACATTAGACTGCACAAGAACTTTCTACAAAAAAAATGGCGGCTCTAGGGGTGGTGAAGGTGTGGCTGCACCCTCCCATTATAGTAATGTACTTGCTTGCTGTTGCATTTCACTTTGCTGAAGAAGTCTGATTTATTGATTGTACAAATATTTACATTCAAACTATGGATTACATTTGTAGGTTCTGTCAAAACGTACTAGAAAAGAATAATAGCAGAAAATATAAAGGTTTAATAGAAATGTTAAAAGTGCATAATTAGCATGCATACCACTCAGCACCCCATTGTAGCATCCTGGATCCACCATAGCCACTAGACCACCAGGTTATTCAAGATTTGTACTGCATTGTGGTTTGTCACAGAGAAAGTCGGTTGGATTAAAACACATTTTCAGCATGTTAAACTAAACAAAATGAACAGAACCATAGACTGACATGTGCATTATACAAAATAATGCACATGGTTTTGACAATTTAGGTGAAACAATTCTATACAAAGAGAAAAAATAACTAGTTTGCACTATAGAGAGCCATATATCTCACTGACTTTGGCTCAAATGATGTCATCACATAACACATTTGGTGGCCATTTTAGGAAGCAGGTAAGACAGTTTTTTTTTAAATAGGAAGGCTGATTTTACAATTCTCAAATGCTCTGGAACAACATTTAGGTCAATTATGTAAATGTAGTTTTACCGTTAATGAATACAGCAGCCTTTCCTTTAGTCAATTACAGATCCAAATTTTTGAATAGTTTGTTGTCAAAATGTTGTTTAGGTATCCTTTAACAAGGTGAAAGCATCTAACATGTTTCAATATAAGAAAAATAGCAGGATTAGTGCACACAACATGAGATTAGAGGGAGGCCGATTAAGGGGTAATGTGAGAAGTTCTTTTCACAGAAAGGGTGGTGGATGCATGGAACAGCCTACCATAGGAAGTAGTGGATATGAATATAGTGCAGGGCTTCAAACAGGCATGGGACAGGCATAAGGGGCAATGTAGATGAGTATGAACAGATAGGCCATTGACGGAGCAAAGGCCGATGGACATTCATAAGGTAGAAAAGAAGTGGGCAGACCTTGCGGCCTTTATCTGCCATCAGCGTCTATGTTTCTATCATCCTTGACCCTACCACTTTTTAGACCATTCCACCATCAATGTTTACTACAGTGAATCATGCTCAGATATTTAACTCCACCCTTGCCTGTGCAGTTATTATTAGCTTATTACTGAAAAAACAATTATGAGATTCTGTACCAAGATTCCTTTTGTGATTAAGTTCATGAATTACTTTTGATAGTTCACTTTCTTACCAGCTGATATTTTTCATCATGCTTTCTCCTGATGTAAAATGTATTACTAAATTTGACCCTGATGATATTTGGTGCAGTTGTAAAATGGGTGACATGCAGTATATTCAATGTGTGAAATTGTGTCCCATGTACAGTATATTACTGTACACCGTCTCAACATGGTCACAGTTCTATTTTTAGACTCTTTTATCATTCTGTTTCAGTGCGCTACCTAGCTCTTCCACTGGAGCTTGCTCTCGCTCCCATTACATCTTCATCCCCTGATCACCCCAGTCCCGAGTCGTAGACTTGCAAGGCATCCATGCCTCCCTCCCCATGGTCAAGCCCACCTACTGGATAGCAAAAGGAATTTTAAATGGAGGCTGTCAGGCAGGATCTGAGGGTCGGGGGTAGTGCCAGCTGCAAGAGGAGCACCTGTGTATGTATTGCTTCCTCGATCCCTCCTCCCCAATGCTAACACAATGGCACTCCATCACTAGCATGCATTTGCCTGTTGTGACACCTCCCATGCCTGATGTGCCCATAGCTTCAGCCACTTGTGACTGGAAACATTGGCATATAAACCAGGTGCCCATGTATGACACCTTGCTGCAGAGGTCACTGTGAATGTTTTTATTTATTTATTTATGCATTTGTTTACTGGGTAAGTGCACTGATCCAGTGGACCGTTTTCAGGTATGACCTGGGGGTAACATAACCCTTTTTCCCAATGAGCTCTGCCACTGGTAACTTCCATCCCTGGTCCTCAGCATGCAGAGATCCAGGCTCTCAGAGCAAAGTCAGGTTGTCCACCTGGTAGAATGACTTGTTATATCTGTGACAGCTTGTAGCCCGCCAACTAGATATCTAAAGCCTGACAGTGTTGTTCTTTAGTGTTCTACTGTAAATAGGATTAACTTTCCAGTTACTAGAGGATCCTACCTGTAGACTTCACATTTGAGGCTGATCATGTGGAATAAGGCACCTAGAAAAGAATCTATCATCTTTACTGCAAATGTCTAATCTTCACTGAAGCCTTGTCCAATGACACTGAGATAAATATTGCTCAAGAGGTGACAAATATATTATAGGGTATAGCAGAGCATTGTTTTGTATAGAATTTCATCCTTTCAAAATGCTGTTGTACCACAGTTCAAAGGTCATTGGATGTGATAGTACCCTTTTGTGGTACAACAACATTCTGAAACCTCTAGAGACTGCACAAGTCTGTTTCTTCTGAAAACAAAAGACCCACCACACACACATGCTTCACATAATACTGTGCACCATACAAGATACAGGATGAGCAAATTTATGCACAACCAGTGTGTTCTGCCACCTCGGGGTTCTGATTCCCGTGGACCTCTCGAGCTTCGCTCTTGGGCTCAGAGGGCATCAGAACCCCGCTGTGGCAGAACACATGGGTTGTGCATATTTTCCCATTCAGTATTCTCTATGTTTTCAAAGATGAGGTAGGAATTCTGTTCAAATGGTCAACAGTTACTCCAAGACTGCTGTCGAATGTCATGAAAATCAATAATTATACAATGGCAAAGAAAAATGTGAGAAGCTGATTGGCTGACCCATTGAGACAGTGATGTTATTGCACAATAACATCACTGTAACACTGTATTTGTTGTATTTATTACTTTTTTCTTAAGAAACAAAAATATTTTCCCCACACTAACAAAAACATTCTTCAAAATTATTTTTTTATTTTGTATATAACAACAAGCTATTGTATAATTGCAATAAGGCACTCCAAGGTGTGTGTTATTGTGTAATGTCACTCCTTGGGTGTTGGAAGCACTCAGCTTCAACCCACCCCAGGAGTGACATTATATATAGAATAAAGGTATGGGTCGGTGTGTAACAAAAGTTTACACACTCCTGAGAGGTTTGATGCTACATAAACCCTGAGAGTGAAGCTCGGGGGTTTATCAAAACATCTAACCCCAAGGGTGTGTGTAAACTTCTAGTTTATACCCCAACCCATTTTTATTTGATATAATTGCTGGGTTTGCCTTTTTCGCCTCAGCAATTATATAAAACAACAGAGGTTCTGGCCGAGGGGTGCCACTCTCCATTTTCCTTTGGTGACCATGCATGTGGGTTTAACATCTTAAAGATGTCCATTTGTACCCCTTACTGGTGAATTTGCCCAGACTTCTTAAAATAATATAACATACGCCGAGATACTGTGTCGGGCAGTTGACTTTTCTCCGAGAGAGCAAGTGGCACGGTCAGAAGTAGTAGACTGTGGCGGGCGCCTGCACTGAGTGAGAGAAAAATGCACGTGTTTGCCATTATAAGCGCTCCTTTATAATGACAAATTACACTACAGTTTCCTATGGAAAAAGGCACAGCAGTTATTATTACACGATAACACACACCTTATCATGCCTTATTGCTTAATTAACATGTTTAATCTATTTCACTGGCCTTTTTCACCAACTTAAAGGCTATATCATGTCTTGCTTTACATTTCTTTTGCCAATTCTACAGTATTTATTTTCAAATGTCTATGATAAATCATAGTGAACTGCATTGTAAAACATGCCACAGAAGGATGACTCAGTGCTATCACTGATGCTACATGTAATATATTATCCCACTAGTGGTGACCCTTGATTTAAACAATATTCTGTTTAATGGTGAGTCCAGCCATCAGCAAAAAAAATCACAGTCAGCACTAGCAGAGTTAATGGCAGTGGTTTAAAAACTCTTTAATTTTCAATAATTCCATTTATTATTATTACCCATATTTGCAGAAAAAGGTCTTTATCCTGTACATGTAGACTAAATAAAAAAAAAAAAAAAGCATATGCAAGTGTGCTGTGAGGTCTTTTTACTCTCCCAAATTGTGTGATGACCCATAAATCTCAGGAGCAAATGAACTCAATGAAACAAACACACTTACAATGGTGTTCCTGAAAGCAAAGTCTACATAAAAAGAATAGTTTAAACAAATAAAAAAAAACATAATAAGCAATAAAACTGGATAGTAAAATAGCAGTACATGCTAAACATATAATAACTAAGAAAATACATAACTTCCGACTGATACAACATACACTAGGAATAATGCTTTGAGCATGGTAATAACTAATTCTGATATGGAGTTCCATGCTGAAGGGCCTGCCTGGATAATAAAAGGAATATGTAACATGGTAAATGCAATACTTACAGTTACTGCCTTTCCTGATTTCGTCATGGCGGTCCTGGTCTGGGGACTCTGTCCTGCAGAAAAACACACACACACATGCACGCACACACCTCCTGATCTTAAACTAGGAAAATATTTCCTCGTTCCTCTAGAAGCTTCAGAAAACTATGATACTTTAAATAAAACACATTAAAAAAATATGAAACATTATCAGCAACTAAAAAACTAAAACAATTTGTCTTACTGTTGTTTTGATTATTTAGAGAAAACAAGTCTATTGCATTTGGCAAGGTTACACATTGTCTTGCAGAAAAATCATGTTTCAGGATGAAATATCCTGATTTGGGCTTCTTAATAGATAATATCCCTATCAATACTGGATGAAGCTCTTGGACAAGTTGAATGGCTCTCAAGTGGGTGAGACTGCAAATGTAATCAGGAACTGGCCATGACTGACACATGCAGTCACGTGAAGAAATCTATGATAAACTGGAGACATCCACCCTAGATTCTGGTTGAGATGACAGTGGTCTGAGTCACAGGGGTGGCTTCTGGCTAAAATAAAGTTTGCCAACTTTGTTGTAGATAATGTCCAAGACTGAAAAGTGTGCCTTCAGTGTTCACGCAGATCAAAGCTCCATAGGCAAGAAAACGGATGAGCATAGAACCAATCCTTCTTAGACTCATCTCAAAGAGAGGCAGATGCTGTATCTTCAAAGATAACAAATTCTGGGTCTTAGTTTGCCAACAATCTTCTGTATAGGTGCTTCCGATTTTAAACCGGAGTCAAGCCAAACAGCAGCATGTGAATAATTTGGGCCAAAATTGAAATATTGACTAACTGAACTATCAGCAAAGGGCTTGAGGTTTGTTGACATAAAAATTGAGCTATGCTATATTCTAACTGGGTGTTTTAATCAGAACAGTAAAACAAAATATTAATTAAAAAAATGAAACAGTTACATTTTCCCAAACAGATACTTTAAAGGCTTTACTTTTAAAGTGATTTAAAAATTTCCTAAAAAAAAAAAAATACTGCTGGCAGCACGTGGACTCATCTCACAACATTCCAAAAATACAATTTCAGGAAATTCTGTTCATTATTACTAAAACAGTTGCCTGTAATCAGACCCTTTAGACTTTATTTCTTCCAACTGATTTTCCTGCCTTGAAATCATGGACCCTGCTTGAGGCATCAGAATCATTTTCACGACAACAGGTTGTGATGTCATAAGCCAAAGCATAATGACTTCATCACTGGAATTAGCAATGTGAACATGTAAGATCAAAATACCCTGTTTTGATGAGAATGCCTTCATTAATGGAAAATGGAAGGTTCTAAATACACAGTTGTTTGGGGACTTTGTGTTACTGAAATCTGCTGATGCCAACTTTAAAGTTTATACTGGAAATGGGATAATTGTTTTAAAAATGTGCAGTATTAACTGGACACTTTAAGGCTTGATTCAGAATGTGACACTTCTAATGACCTGTGAGGGGCAGAACTTTGAGAACTAACTTGTGGCTTTGCCACTCATTGAGTCATGACTCTTGAGTTATGACCTTGTTCTCTTACTCATAAGAGAAATGCACATTCTGAGTCAGGTGATCTCATATCATTTCCATATTTATTCTTATTGCTAAGGTCTTGTGGGAAGGAAACAGCATATGTTGATATTGTTCACCACCCTTTTACTAACAGGCAGAAGTAACCTCACTGAGGTGTGTCATAATACATTATTGGAATCTGAACATATATACACTAATACTGCATGCATTACAAGTGGTTACAGAAGGAAGAAGCTGGGTGGATCTAAGAACGTGAGAACTGCATGTTGTCCATTCAGACAGGTGACTCAGGTTTTGTGCTGGCATCGGTGTTTCCTCACATCCCAAAGTAACTTGAAATGCCATCTTATTGCCAAAGGCAGTAAATTTACAAACACAGCATACAGACATAAATAGGTTTTAAAAGGATCACAACACCATGAATGTGATATACAATATAGCATGAATGTGATATGCGAATCGCAGCATAGCTCAGAGGTTAGAATAACAAGTTGGGAATGAGCTTGGTACATACAGTAGACCTGGGTTTGATTCCCACAACTTCCACTTGCATACTGTGTGACTCTAAGCAAGTCACTTAATCTCCCCTGTGCTCCCGAGTCACCCCTGAAAAACAGGCACTTGTGCCTAGTGGAGCCTACCCAGTTACCAAAAAAAAAAACAAAATACGGCCTGCACTTACATGTATCTCACACTACAGGAAAATTAAAGGTGGGGGTAGAGGACAGAATGCTGTTTTATACAAATATGGAAGTAGTGAAGGAGACAGATTGAGAGTCAGGTGCTAAAAACACAAAAGGATGTGAATGAAATGAGAGGCATCAAAACAGCTAGATACACAGTGGGGTAGGAGGTGATACACTGAATTCTAATTAGAGTGTGAGGGGTCATTGCAGGAATGTTGCTGTTCTGACTGTTTTGAATTGAAAGGAAAAAAGTTCAGTACAAATGATGAGCAGGAACTTTTTCTCACTGTGCACGGCTTTATTTATTTATTTATTTATTTTCCTGGAGGTCCTCCGTCTTCCTTCAACCTTGTCACGGCACCCGGGCTCCCACCACCTGCCCATATACGCCCCCTCGGTCACCCCCGGCTTTCCCCAGAGGCCGGGGCAGCGCACTGGTACCCCAGTTCCAGTACCGCGGAACCAATATCTAGTTGGGAGTGCAGCGGCAGGGGTGAATTAAGCCCCAGGAGGCTTCACCTAGAGGGAGGACCTCCCCTCCTTCTTTTCCTCATAGTTTCTCCCGGGCGGGGGCGTGCAATAGCGCCAGCGTCCGCCCGTCCTGCCTCCCCCGTGTAAGCGGCGGCAGCGCGAGGAGCCCCAACCTCCATGAGAGTCCCCAATGCTCAGGTGCTGCCCGAACCTCCCCCGGAGAAGGAGAGCAGTCCATAGGATGCTCAATCCCCTCCCCGCCAGCCTCCGATGACTCGGGTCCGTTCCCGAACCCGGTCGCCGCATCATAATGAATCCCACCGCTGCCGCCGGCCGCCATGCACCTGCTTTATGTTACCTGCTACTGTTGGATCTAACTTTATAAAAAAGAAGCTCTCTTGCACTAAATCCTCTGCCTGAAACACCTGAGCAACTTGAAAGGCATGAATGGTAATGGCGAAACATAACGTAGCACAGTGTTAGGAAAGCCAGGAATCATTAATGACAGCTACAAACCAGAGTTTTTTTTAAATGATCTTATTGTTAAAAGCATTGCAACTCACATCATTACATTTGATTTTTAAAACAGATAACCAAAAAAGCTGAAATTCAGTGTGTTTGTACCCTGCAAAAACAAAAAACAAATGGGAGGAGTTTACTTAAAAAAATCCATAACAAAGGGCTGCCCATTGGAGAAATGACTTACCTGAAATAGTACATCATATAGCAAGTTTCATTTTCCAAAAACTGTATCAGTACAGTTTATCTGAATCCAAGCCAACATTATGAGGCTAGAGCCTCTTCACCAGGGCATGTTTTAGCATTTGTATTTCTTTGTAGCAGGAATAATTGGCAAGCAGAATGCTGCTTTAGACATTCCCTACATGGGGTCTGAATTACTTAAAAGATAGCAATAGTACACAAGGCCCATTCCTCAGTGTCCCCTATGTGTGGGGGTGTGGAGTGGAAAGGGTTTCATATATCCACTGCTTGGGGCATGTTCTATATTAAGACAATTCTGGGGAGGTAGTGGCAGAGGTTGTGAAAATGAGCACAGATATGGGAAGGGATCCGTTGGTATGCTTATTTGGAGTTGACGGGGAAGAGGAGAATAATGGGTATCCCTCCTAGATGGATAAAAACATTGTTTGACTTGCCCGCCATTGTATCCAAAATACATGGGTCTCCCATGCAAAGCCTACAATTCCGCAATGGCGAAGCCTGACATTGCAAACTCTAGCTCTTGAAAGATTAACATTTGTGGTCAGGGGGAGGGAAGTCATTTTTTATCAGAGTTGGACCCATTTCCTATCTTCTCTGAGTACGGTGGAAGAGGTGGTGCTGAGGGAGGGACTAGAATAATGATGCTTGGGAGGCTACAGACACCATCATGTTGTAACAGGCCCCAAAGGGCTTTAGTCATGTGTGATAAGACCTACAGTTAAGATAAGAATTTGTACATAGCCGCCCGGTGGCCTGAGGGTTGAGGTGCTGGATGCCACACCTCACACCACACTGAGACCAGGTTCAGGAATGAGCTCAGACCACTAGGGGTTGGCTGGAGAGGGTTGAGGATGAGTGTCCTTGTGGTGCTCTCTTCCCGGGTAGAATGGGGTGGGTTGTCCTGGCGTTCTGGTGACCCCCGGTGGAGACCGGAGGTACTACAGCAAGCCAAGGCAAACACGTATCCAGCATGGACGATGCCGGAAGGGTTGCCGTGCACCAGGGTGTTGACATGCACCACACAGGGAGGGAGTTGGAGGTGGTAGTGCACAGAACAGGGAAACCAATGGCGCCATGGGCAGGTAACATCACCTGTCCCTCATGCCCCACGCCGGGCCAACCCTGACTGACCTTCCAGGTCCTCCATCCCCAGCCCTACCCTGTAGCCAGAGTCTGACTAGTAAGCATGCCCAAGAGGAGGGGGCAACCCACCCCGGGGTGGGTCAAACCGGGGGTGCTGGCTGCGGGAAGGGGGAGGAGAGAGGAGGTTCAGGTCATGGGGACTTCAGACAGGGCAGGACAAAGGACTAGGCTGCCTGAGAGAGGTTCCATGGTGCCACGACCGGAGAGAAATAAATAAAAAAAAAAAAGAATTTGTATATATCAGTGAGTATGAGAACTTGGTACAAACTTGGGATATATAAGTATGAATTGTACACATTTGATTGCACCCAGATGTTTGCTTGTCTGTTTGTATATGTCTGTTGTATGTGGTTTGAAATCAATTTAAAACTCAATAAAGAAATTATACAAAAAAAAAAGAAATATCCTCAGGCATGGCAACAAGGCAAAATCTCTAAAAGATAAGAGTTTGATAAAAAGAATTTGAAGAAAAGCAGGATCCCTCTGCAACAGTGTGACGGAGCAAATTATCTCTTCTTTTCCATTTGGGACAATAACTTCATGCCCTGATGAAGGGGTTCTGTCCTGAAAACGTTGGCTTGGGTTCAGGTAAGTAGTGCTGATAGCTTTTGGAAAATAAAAGTTGCTATATACAGTTATGGATGAGTGAGTCATTTCTTCAATAGGCAGCCTTTCAAATAAATAAAACAGATTCACTCAATAATGCAGTGGCTGGGGACAGGGAAGATGGCCTATTTCCATCTGGGAGGGGAACTTTAGCCATCAGGGGATGGATTAAATGTTATTTTAGTGAACATTTAAACTAGTGAAGGGGGTAGTGGAAGGAATCATGGAGGAGTCAAATTGTCGCCCCAATAGGCTGAAGTAGAGTACAGAGAACCCAAGGAGAGGAATCTCATGATGCAAATTAATTAGGAAGCAGGTGGTGGAGATAAAGGGAAAGGAATGAAAGCATTAAAAGAGAGGCAGGAAGGAGGGAGGGCAAAAAGGAAAACTGGGGACAACATGCAGAGTGAAAACAAGATCTGGAAGGCCATGTGAAAAATGCTAGAAGTCTAGGAAATAAGATTCTGGACCTAGAGGCCATCATGGCAGAGGCTAGCCTGGATATAGCAGTCATTACCGAGTCATGGTGCACTGAAAACCATTACTTGGACATGGCCATATCAGGCTATACTCTGTTCAAAAAGGAATGAGAGGGAAGAAAAAGAGGGGTGCGATGAGTTATGTGAGGGAAAGCATGAAAGCAATGGAGATATAGAGAATGAGGGGGGAGAAGTACTCTGGGTCACCCTGGAGATGGGAATAGAGCAACTATTCACACTGGAGTAAGCTACAGACCTCAGAGAAGGGAGGAATTAGATAAGGTACTTGTGGAAGCCACTGGCAAATGGAACAGAACAGTGTTACCACATTAAGGCATTACATAGCAGAAGTTCTTCTTTACCTCGTGGTAGCACATTAGCTGAAGTATTATTTTATTGTGCTTCATGAGCACAAGGTAACTTTCACCTAATGTGGTACAGTACCTTGAGGATGCAGTGTGTTGGCAGAAGTGCTATTACACTTGAATGTTGTAATACTGTTCTGAGGTAAAGTGGAAGGTTTGGTAGATGCCACTGTAGAAAATGCAACCTGCAAAGAACGTACAAAGCAATTCGAAGAGAAAATATGCTGCAACTTTAAGAAACAAAGTGGAAACTGCCTACAATGGAAAATATACCTATAATTCCCCAACCCCTTCATGCAAGAGGCAAAAGCACCAAAAGCTTTTCAAAACTAGACACCAAGGAATATAATAGAAATGCTGAAGAATATTAAAGAAACCTCACAGAGTAATTTTATTTTACAAACAAAGAAAACCTAAACTAAAACAGCTGAAATATACCAACCAGTCATTGAATCTGCTTTCTTCCAGCATCCATTTACTGACTCACATGCTTCCCTAAATCAGTGCCTGAACACTGCAATCCAGAAATACACAGAAATCATTGGAATGCACTGAACACTATGGAAATTGTGTTTTACATTATACAATGGCATATGAAAATCCTGTAACCTCATTGGTCAAAACACATCACATGACCATGGTATAACCTGCAATAACCCACGGCTGAGAAATGGCATTTATAAAAAACATACTTAAACACATTTTAAAATTTATTTTAAACATGGGTCATAGAAACATAGACTTTGATGGCAGATAAGGACCGCTCGGCCCACCTAGTCTGCCCATTTCCCTACCTACAGGATAGGCCGTAGATCCTAGTTAGCCAACAGCCTATTTCTTCCTACCCCCCACAAGAATTGCCTTATGTCTGCCCCATGCATTCTTGAATTCTCCCACAGTTTTAGACCCCACAACCTCCTCAGGAAGGCTGTTCCATGCATCTCTCTGTGAAAAAATACTTCCTCACATTGCCCCAGAACATTACCCCCATCTTTAAATTGTGTCCCCTTGTTCTTGCAAGTCTCTTTTTTCTGAAAGATGCTACCCTCTTGACTTTGTTGATTCCACTGAGGTACTTAAAGTTTCTATCATGTCCCCCTCTCCTTCTTTCCTCAAGGGTATACATATTAAGCTCCTTTAGTCTCTCTCGTGACGGCTTCTCTTGCAGACCCTGCACCATTTTAGTTGCCCTCCTCTGGACTGCCTCTATCCTGTCTATGTCCTTGTGGAGATGGGGTCTCCAGAACTGGATGCAGTACTCCAGATAGGGTCTCACCAACTGTCTGTACAGAGGCATAACAACTTCCTGTTTTCTGCTGGTGATGCCTCTCCCATGCATCCCAGTACCCCCAGCCCTCCCTCTGCCTTCTCACATTGCTTGCTAACCTTAAGGTCATCTGATATGATTACCCCCAGGTCCCTTTCCTTTTGTTGTTGTTACTACCTCCCCACCAATGTGTAATCTTCCCTGGGTTCTTGTTTTCCAGGTGCATTATTTGCACTTCTTTGCATTGAATCCTAGCTGCCATACTTCTGACCATTCCTCCAACCTTGCAAAGTCCTTTTCATCTTTCCACGCCTCTTTGTGTATCAACCCTGTTGCAGATCTTTGTGTCATCTGCAAAGAGGCATACTTTTCCATTCAGTCCCTCTGCAATGTCACTTATAAAGACATTAAAAAGGACTGGACCCAGTACTGAACCCTGCGGTACCCCACTAGTAACCCCTCTTTCTTCAGAGTGGACTCCATTTACAATTGTATAATCATAATAAGGCACTCCAGGGTGTGCGTTATTAGGTGATTTACCACTTTTGTGTGGTTAAGTCACCTCTGCTGTGCCTCGTGACACACCACACGAGGCGTGGGTAAATCCCCCAATAACCCACACCCTGTCATGCCTTATTGCTTAAACAATAAACTCATGAACTACTCCAGCTATCTTGACTTCTTTATGCCTCATTCATAGAGGAACTGGAGATCGCTGATGTTTTAAAGCCACAGTACCATCAACAACATATGTACACATTGACACTGACCTTACATCATTCTGATTCATTTAGCATTTTAAACCATTTGCTAAGTGGAATAACACTTTACAGACAGAAATTATGCTTGATAGTAACAACACTTCTGGTGTTTAGGTTAATGGGCTAGTGGCTTTTTGATATAAACCTCCAGTTAGGATATTACTGTAGTGCAATTCCCCATCTGTCATAACATTTGCAAACTGATCAAAAGTGTTACATGGGATATACGTCCATATAAGTCTAGTTTTCAGGTGCTGAAAATGGACACCCAGGAAAGGGAGGGCTCATCTTACATTCATCATTGACTTAGCTGAGGGTTTACAAGAGTTAAAGATTTTAGTACTGCAAAACATAATCTTGTCCTCAGTCTGCCGATGAAACAGACCTTTTGCTCAGCGTTGTCACATAAAATAAAGTTTGGCATCCATTTGGAACATGAACATCTGATTTTAATTTGTTTTAATTGCCGAGTAAAAGGGAATTAGCTTATGTATGTGAGTTTACTTATACACAAATATGTATGTATATGTGTGTGTGTGTATATATATATATATATATATATATATATATCCAGTACATAAGTAATAAGACATATAGAGGTAATGGTTGTCGCAGGGTTAATGCATGCACAGGGGATGTCATGAGTCATGAGGCACTTGTGCCAAGTGCCTTCTGCCTCTCGACATGCACTTAACACACAAAACCACCATTTCTGGACAGACTTATTGCATTTATAAAATGGACCACATGCCAAAAAATTTAACCCTCTCCAAGAAATAAAAAAACACTCAGAAATAGATTACAATTATAGTGTTTTTAGCTAAAAAATAGTTTGTTGTGAATCTGTGGTGTGGTTTCATTCGTTTTTATAATAATTCTTAATTTGGAAGCCTGTTTTATACTTTAAAAGTCATCATATTTATTTTTTGGGGGTGTAACATTACTAAAGAGAGAGTGGGTATTTTGTGCTATTCTTCTTTATCATTAATGAGAGAGAGTGTGAGATGTGGCAGTCAAAAGCAGAGACCAATGTCAGTACTGTGTGCTGCGTGCTGTCATGGCAACAGAGTAGGCAAGCACATAGCCTGCTGAGTGGTGCCAATCATGAGCAAAGGTAATAGTAATGTCTCCTTTTAAAAAATATGTTTTTGGGGAGGGGCAAGGTTCAAATTGTTTTGTTTATTTGTGTGTGATCGAGTGGGCGGGTCAACAGTTGGTTGGGTGGTCAACATTGAAAAACTGAGTGTGATAATGTGGGGTGCAGTGAAGAACAGTCTCACATAGAGTAATGACTGTTAGATGAGATAAAAAAACTGAAGAGGAGACTTGGATGCCTGTAAATGAAAAGTTGTAACAATGAGTCCAAAGGTAAGTGGCTGGGCATAAGTTTTTAAAACAAAATTCTAGGTGTTTGATACATAGGGGCTTTGGGGGTGGTGGGTTAGAAATGTATTAAAATGTAGGTTTTAGGGTTATGGGAAGTTAGGATGTTAACATATTTTTACTTTATAAACATGTGCCAGAAATATTTTTTCCAAAACTTTCTAGGAGGTATTAATATCTTGCTGTGCTGTGTCCTACTTGTCCAAAGGGTTCCTAATCCAGTTGTTCTTACCACATAAGACATGGGGTTTAAAACCCTGTTAGCCGATCAGGGTGCAGCAATTTCCGTACCCATTTCATAAATCCCATTAAACCATACTATTAAACAATGTTTATAATCAAAACTTCAAAATGATCTATCAAAGCATGGAAATTTACCCACAGCCAGGAAAAAAAGACGTTTTGTACTTTTAGAGAGTGAAGAAGTTAGGGTTATATCTGTTGCATAATTCAATTGTTTAAACCACACAATCGCTAATGTTCAGGGGGGACTATACCTAAAGCTGGAAGAATCAGTTCTGATACATCTAAAACCTTCCAGAATCTGTGCCATTTTCTTAAAAACAAGCAAGTAAGAACCTTTCTTAAAGTTCTTACAATGTTTAAGTACAAGTTTTGAAGCTCAATACACTGCCTCAGTCAGTCTTATATTACTATAGAGAAATGGTGGGTGGTGAAAATATATAGAAAAAAGGCCAGTAGTTAAGAATGGACACAGCAAGTCAGGTATGTATTAAATGCTTATGTTTACACTGGTGTTATACAAAATATGTGTGGGATGCTAACTAGTTATGGGCAATCAATAATTAAAGCAGCAGTGCAACAATCTGGTGAAAATTTTTGACCGATACTTTTTATACTGTTTAGATTGACTTACACCTCTGACTTGTATGATACCCTTCTTTCCACAATTTGAGTCTGCTTTAGTATTTTTTCATGTCTAAAATAATAAAGGAGCACTCCTTTTAATATAGCTCGGATCAGGTTTTCATCAGTATTTGCCGCTGTTTTGAATAACTATTGTTCTGTAAGATAGAGAGCACTGTCTGCTGCATAATAATTAATTCTTATATAACAGAAGTGATATATAAACAACTGATGGTCAAAACAGCTAAAACTACTGTTGAAAACCTGGTCCCCTGCATTAAAAGGAGCACTCCTTTTATTATTTCAAGCTATAAAAAAAATACTAAAGTGAACTCATATTGTGGAAAGAAGGGTATCATACAAGTCAGGAGGTAAGTGGCAATCTAAAGTAGCGAAAAAAGTATAGGTCAACAGTTGTCTATTTTGCTATACCCTTTATTCGCTCTTTAATTAGACATATACAGCATTATGTTTTTTGGGCAAAAGGCAAAAATTAGCCATAGATAACCAAATCCTATTTTGGTCAATGTTTTTTTGACAAAGACCACCCAAGGCATTTTAATGCATTTTCTCTGTGGTGCATTATCTCAATGAGACAAATGTCAATAAATCTATTGTTTACAGTATGAGTCACTTTTATCCAATAGGACAATAATCAGACACTGGCCATATTGGAAAATGCTGTATGTTCTAGCTCTGACTTACGAAGCTGGGCATTAGAAAGGTAGACCCATAATGAAAATGGCAATTGTATTCATATGGCGTCCAATCCCTGAGGCTGTGAGTACCATACACTAAATAAAGCAAATAGGATAAAATAATAATTAAATAACAGAACCATGAATCATCTAAAATCAGTAAACCAGGATGAAACATAAGTTAAAATGTGGGTTTACAAGGATCTTTATAAGCAGCCAGTGAAGGAGTGCTCACTTCCTGGTGAAGAGCATTCCATAGAATCAGGGCTGGTGCACTGAATGCCCTATCACCAAAGATTTAAATCAAGATCTGAGTTCAGACAGGATGTCTGTCTGCACTGACCAGAGGTCATGATACTCAGCTCTACTTGTCATTTGTGCCAGAATAGGAAAGTGCAGTTTCTCTCTCAGCACCCTGGGGTGGATGCCGCCGAGACTTGGTGCCTTGTCCTCTTACTGCCCCTCAGCCCTCTAGCACCTTCTCCCTGTGATCACTTTGTCTGTCACCTCTCCCCCCCTTCCCCAGCCCCCCAGCCCATTCTGGGTGGACCATCCCTCTCCTTAATGAAAGCGGGCAGAAGTACTCGTTTAGAATTTCCGCTTGCTCCTCCCTTTTCCACCAATCCCCTCGCTTTATCCTCACAATATGTTCCTACTTCCTCTTTTCCCTGACATACTGTGCCTAAAAGTCATTTTCCCTCCTTTTATGCCTGTCAGCGGACCTTAATTCCCTGGAGGCCTTGCTTTTCACCTCACTGCCACCTCCCTTGACCAGCTCCCATAAACCTCCTTATCCTCTCCCTTCCCTGTTCTCCTGTACTTCCGGTATGCAGCCCTTTGTGCCCTCACCCCTTGCAGCATTTCCTTGTTCAGCCAGCATGGTTTCTTGGCTCTGCTCGGCCTCTGTTAGCCCAGTCTTTATGACTCCCCACTTTTGTTCTGCATCCATCCATGGCCTTATATGCTGGAGTCTCCCTTGCAGTATTGCTCCCATCCCCAAATGTCCACCCTAATAAAGACCACCAACTTAGTGCCCATGCCTCCTGTCTCCCTGCCCAGTGTAAGAACGAGCCACACTGTTTGGTGGTCAGTACCTGCTAGTGGGTTCCCCACCCTTACCTCCCTCACTGCTTCTCCATTTGCCAGTACTATGTCCAGAGTGCTACCAAGCCTTGTAGGCCCACTTACCAAGTACGTCAGAAGGCCATCTTGGAATGCATCAAGGCACCTGCTCCCTGGTACTGCTAGTGGCCGGGGTGCTCCAGTCAACCCATGGTAGGTTAAAATCCCCCACTATCACCACACTCCCCTTCTACACACCCTCCTTATCTGCTCTGCCAACTCCCATTCCAGTTCCCTGGATTGGGCTGGTGGTCTGTACACCACTCCCAGCCTCAGCTTTCTGCCCTTGGAGTCCAGGAGCTGCACCAAAAGCACCTCTATCCTCTCTTCTTCTCCCTCATCCCTTATGCATTTAATCCCTTCCCTCACATAGAGTGCAATCCGCCTTTCCAACCCCCCTGTCCCTCCTGTATATCCTGTATCCCGGGATTGCCAAGTCCCAATCATGGTACTCTGTGGACCAAATCTCTGTCACTGCAGCAATGTCCACCTTCCCCTCTGAAAGGAGCACCTGAAGCTCTGCAAGTTTGTTCCCCAGGCTTCTTGCATTGAGAGAGACCACCTTCCACCCGTACCCCTCCTTCTCCTTACTGTTCTCCTCCTCAGCTTGTGTCCCTCCTCTCGGTAGTCCGCACCCTTTCTCTTCCTTATTCTTACAGAGTGGCGGTGTCTTCTGTATTACCTCAGACCACTCTGCCCACCCCCCCCCCAAGGTTCTCGCCTCCACCTTTTCCTATATCTTGGGGGTGGGCTCATTAGGCTCCCTGTCCGGGCCTTTCTACCAATCTCAGTCTTTTGTGCCCCACCACTAGTTTAAATCCACCTTAGTAGAGATATAACCCTCTAATCCTGCCTTTAATACTCCCTCCCTTCCTGCTCAAGTGTAGCCTGTCCCCTGCGTACAAGTCACTATTCCCCAGACCCTACCCCAGTTGATCACTAACCGCAATTTTTGGTGTAACAATCCCTCATCCCTTGTTGAACTCCTCAGTCCTACTCTTCCTCCCATACTTGCCCGTGGTACAGGAGTACCTCCAACAATGCCACCGACTCCCCCACCCCTCCACTGCTTGCCCAACTATCACTCGAACTTCCCCTCACTACTTCACAGTCTCCCCCACCAAGTCGTTTGTACCCACTTGCAACACTCGTGAGGTTTCTTCCTCCCCTCGCTGCACACTTGAGCAGAGCCTGCCCTGCCCTCCTGCAATCAACCTGGGGATAGCTTCAGCCCAAATACGACCATGCCTTTCCACTCCTTCCCCCATCTCACCCCTTTCAGTATAGAATCCCCCAGGATGGGCCCCCCCCATCCTTACCCCTCTCCTCTAATGCCCCTTCCACCACTCCAGTATTCATTATTCCTGTCCCTTACCCCCACCAGCTGCACCTCTGTGACTTCTGTATCTGTACCCCTACTTCCACCTCACACCTTTTCTCTGCCTTATTCCTCCATCCCCTTGAACCCTTCCAGCCTGACTGACTTCCTACTGGAGCCCCATGTCAACTTCCCCTCTTCCCCTGCTGATTTCCAATCCCTCTCCTATCCCCGTTGTTGATTTGGAGCCCCCCATTCCTTCTTCTCCAATAGTGATGCCCTCCCATCCTTCCACACTTCCCGTGTCTTCTCTCCTCCAGTCTACCACCCTTTCCTTCCTTACTGGCTCCCCTGCTACCTTTTGTCTTGTTATCTCTTCCCTATCTGTTGCCATCCCTCTCTTTACCCGCTTGTCCTCCCCGCAGATATGTTCCTGCTCCCCGTCCCAGAGCAGAGGCTCCAGATCTGTTCCTAGTGATATCCCTCCTACATCTCTTCCCCTATCAGTTCCCCTCCTAGCATTCCCCTCTGTACCACCCTGGTCCCTCCTACCCATGCCATCTGCTCTCTCCCTGGTACTCCTTGTGGTCTCTTCTTCCCCATCAGGGCCTCCCCTCGCCTCAGGCACCCCTCCCTTCTGCTCTCTTTCTGCTAGTGCCTCTGATACTGGGGTCGGTTTCAGTCCCTGGTTGGTTCTTCCTCCGTCCCCTGCCATCCCTACTCCCCAGCCAGGATGCCACCACCATGCATCCGCTACCACTTAGACTCCTCCCTAACCTCCACAGTTCCTCCTCAACTAGCCAGTCATCTGCAGACCACCTACACCCCCATCCTCCAGGCCCTAGTCAGGATCTTGGCGGAACCACACCTTACACCCCACCACCCTCAAAGATGCCCGCCCTATTGACATGTGGCATCTGCCCATTATAGCCCCCGTCTTATGTTACGGGCTCTTAATCCCGGTTTCAGTACCCTACTACAACTGTTAGGCCTCTATTTACTCAAAGTCCTGTCCCTCCCACACTAGTCCCCCTATTGCCTCCTTGCCGACCGGGATAATTAAGTCTCAAATCTCATCCGTTAGATACTGTATTACTGTAGCAATCCTAAAGCCTCCTTGTCCGTTTTTAACCCCTCAGCTACCATACTTTTTTTTTTCTCAGCTCTCATATAGTTCCCTAGCCCAGTTAAAATCCCATTGCACTCCAAGTATTACTCAGCTCAGTTAGAGAAATAAACAGAACGAATAAATAAGTATTACAGCAATCCTAACAGTATAGCTCAGTACTTAGCTCAGTTAGAGAAATAAACAGAACAACTAAGTCTGTATTATTACAGCAGTCCTAAAGTATCCAATCATTGCTTTGTCTCCACCCAGAGACCCTGCTGTAATATAAGACTACAGAGGACCCTGGGCAGGAGGGTGGGCAACTCTAAAGTCCTGGCAGAGCTCCGTTGCGCTCACTCACTCCCCCTCTCTCATTCACTCATTCTATTTTTCCTGGCACTGCAGGCTGCCCATTTGTACTGGGCTCCCTGCCTGTGTTGGCACCTTTCTCGCCCACAAAGAAATCTGCAGCAGTCTGACAGAGCTCCATTGAACACTCCTCCCCCCTTCTCTCACCCACTCGTTCTGTTTCTCCCGGCACTGCAGGCCTGCCTTTTGTACTGGGCTCCTGCCTGCGTTAGTGCCTTTTTCTGCCTACAAAGAAATCCACAGCAGTCCTGACAGAACTCAGTTGAGTTTGCTCACTCCCCTTTCTCACTTGCTCGATTTTAATCTGTCCCAAACACTGATTCCCAAACAACTGCACTATTCTGCATGGAAGTGCGAAAATACATTCGGCCAGGATGTGAAAAATGACAACTGTACTGTTCATAGAGGAGGTGTGAAAAAATGCCAGTGTTGAGAATCTGGCATGAAAATATACAAATTTGTGAAGTTACAAAGTCCGTGGAAACAGCGCAATGCAAGTTGTAACACAATCATTTATGGACTTTCATCACCAAATTTTCAACATAGGCATTTTAGGACCTCTGCTCATGAACAGTGTCACTGTCATTTTCTTAATCTGTCCCAAAGCAGTATCTCACAGCGACCACACTATACTCCATACAAGTGCGAAAACACATTTTGGCCAGGATGTGTAAAATGACAGCTGTACTGTTCATAGAGGTGTGGAAAAATGTCAATGTTGAAAATCTGGAATGAAAATATTATAAATTTCGAAGTTATGAGCATGCGTATCTAAACTTCTTAGCCACTTTATTTTTTTTTGTGGCAGGACCCCGTCTTCCTTCAGCCCTAGTACGGCCCCGGAGACCTCTACCACACGTCCATTGTTGCCCAGGGTCCCTCAGTCACCCCAGCTTACCCCTGAAGTGAGGGCCACAGTCACCATTCCTGGTAGCCACGGGCTAGTGTCTGGTTGGGGACCCGCCAAGCAGTGGTGAATTGAGGTCCTCAGGAAGAGCTTCATCTCGATGGTGGTCCTTGCCTGCCTCTCTGTTTTTTCACCACCATTTTTTTCATTGGGGAGGTGAGGGCGTGCAATGGCGCATGGCGTCCACCCGCCTCCCGGAATTGCAAGCATGGCCAGCTTGCATTCCCCGGCCTCCACAGGGTCGCAGTGCACCAATTGCTACCCTCCCCTCCCCAGAAAGGCAGTCCATGGGATGCTCTATCCTTCTCCCCGGCCAGCCCTCCAGCGATCTAGGTCCGGTCCGAACCGGTCGCGGCTTCCTAAGCGTAAATCCCACTGCTGCAGCGATGGGCGGCTGCACAATGCACACTTGTAAAATAGTCATTTTTGGATTTTGATTTACAAATTTCAAACACAGGCTTTTGAGCCCACCTCATGAACAGTTGCACTGTCATTTCATTAATCGGTCCGAAAGGTGATTCCGTGCAGTGACTGCAAAATCACCTTTCAAGACTGAATAATGCCATGACAGTGACTGAATCATGAGGAGGATCTAATAACCCATGTTAAAAAATTTGGCGACAAAATTCCCAAAATGCCAAGATATGCAACAAAGTTGAAAAAACCCTATTTATGCTATTATACAGCTTACCAGCATTTCTTCAGTTCGTGTCGGCTTTGAAGAGTGTAGGCGTGTTCGGTCCACAAAGATCGTCCGCCAGGCTCTGGAAGTAAGTATGGGGTGAGGGTGTGTGTGGAGGTGGGTATGCAGAGGTGGGGCGCAGGTTGGGGAGGGCACTGGACACTTGAGGGACCGTTTTCTCATTTACAGGTTTTAAAAATACAGACAATGTGGGTCGGTTTTATTACTTTTGCAGGTGTGTTTGGTACACTGGGGTGGGCTCCCAGTGTGCCACCAGCATGACCCCAGGGGAGGGGACCAAAGCCGGCGTGGATTGGGTCCGTCGGCACAGTAATGAGTGGGGGCATGATGCGAGGGGATTGGACACCCCTCGGCAACTGGAACTGAGAAGATGGAGGGACTGAACCAACGGGGATTAGGCCCCATAGCACAGAAAGTGTGTGGGGGGCACATGATGCCAAGGGGATTGGGCATCCCCTTGGAACACAGCTGAGATTGGGTGTGGGGACATTATGCCAACTGGGCGTGAGGCTCCCCCGTCCAGCAAATGAAGTCAGTGAGAGGCGTGCCAACAGAGGTATTGAGCACCCCCATCGGCTTTCATGGGGCTCTGATGCAGTGGCATAGACCGCCATGTGCCTGGTAATGTTACACCAGGCAGCAGGTACTGCCTGCAATGATGGTTGCTACCTCATTGCAGTGGAATGGCTGATGCTGCAATGAGGAGGCGGCCCCTGATTGCAGCAGTGAAATCCTTACAAGTTGATGGCACTCTGCAAACCAGTGTCATCAGGACACTGGGCCTGCATTGGTTGAGCACTGCCAAGCCCAACAATGATGTGCAGGCATTGGCCGCCATAGTGCAACACCTCTACAGCCACTTCTCTCCTAAGCTGCCACATAATGTTTCTTGTGCATGCATGCAAACAAACAAAATGCTAAGTGACTGAGGACTGGGAAAATATGGTGAGGAAATACAGCCTGAGCACAGGCATGGGGCAGCTGAAGGTAAAGAAACAATCTAAAGCACCAATAAGCAATGTAAACACAGGTGGTAGAAACTAGAAAGCCAAAAGAAACAAAGGAAAACCGTATAAAGGAGCAAGTGGGAAGCACACAGTAGCCAGAAGCAAGTAATTTTATTTTTATTGAGTTTCAGAAAAGTACCTTTGAGTCAGAGACTTATTTGCAAAGGTTCCACATCACAGAAATCAGATGCAAAACAAACATTACATGACAATTCACGCTCACCAGGGCACGAAGCAAGTTATATATATAGAGCAGGAAAAAGGCTAACAGATACTAAGAATAAGAAGTACAGTTTTTAAACAATACGTTAATAATACTCAGAAATCAAGCTGAACCTGACAGACTTAGGCTGGAGACTGAATGGGGGTGGGGAATAAGCAGGCCAGAGGCCTTAGTCAGGAAGGTAAGGTGATCAGATGGCAGTCACAGTAATTAGAGGACTGGAGATGTTCCTAAGCTGAGTTTTGAAGGTGCCAGTTTGGTTTTCCGTTAGCAAGAGAGGGTGGGTAGGCCATTCATCCAAGATGGGGCTCTGTAGCTAAAGGACCTTTGGAATTGGGAGGCATGGCAGTGGGGTATTGTGAGGAGCTGTTTAACAGAGCTTCGGGTATGCTTAAGTGTTGGGGCTGAGTGGATTAGAGGTGTGAGCCCGGGGGGGGAGGGCGAGGCCAAGGGTAACTCTTTTGCCATGCAGGTATGGTACCTGATTCTGTTTTCTCGGTTGAGCAAGTTGGTGATATTGTATAGTGAGCAAGTGTGGGTGAGACTGTCACAACCCAGGGTAAGGTGGCAGGCTTTATTAAGGGTAAGGCGGAGTCTGGAAAGAGCTGAGGTGCTATGAACCAAAAGCAGGAGAACACAAAAATAAAAGTTCAGCACAAACCAGCAGAGCTCAAAGCACAGCAACATGGGGGGGAGGGGAGAGAGAGAGCAAACCGCTGGTAAACTCCAAGGGAGAAGACAGAGCCTCCGGCCAGCAAGGAAAAACTGCTTGTGTGTGGAGTGAGAAAGTAGCAGCCCTTAAATAGGCCAGAGGGTGTGTGTGGTCAGTTTCACCACCCCCTTGAACTACAGGCTGTAGCCTTCCAATACAAGTCAGTGCCCAGATGACAACTTAATATGGGCATCCAGTGTAAGGTTGATAATGTCTAAATAAAGGTAAGGGGCACAGGGCAGAGCAGAGGAGTGTTCTGGGTTCAGGGAAGTTATCACAGTTCATCCTTACTCAAATTTTTCAAATGTATTGTCATTTCTCACACCTTGATGAAGACTGCATAGTTCTAGTGTAAATATATATAGTATTTAGGGTAGTAATTCCATGTGTGTGGGGGGTTGTAAAACAGGCAGAAAAGGATTGCACTTTTTTGAGTCAAATCAAAAACAAGGTGTGTATTGCATTTCAAGACTCTAACAATGACTATAATTAAAAGAGAGTATAAGGTGAAACCTGATTTTCTCCCTGAAGAAAATAGAAGTTCCACCTACAGGATTTAGATGAAAACCTGCCAGTCATACCTTAGAGCAGTATCTCATTGCTTTAAAGGACCTGCCACATCACAAGCGCATCAGATCTTTGTGTAACCATTCACCCAGCAGCACAGCATTTCAACAGCAGCATTAGAAGACAAAGCAGTGCCCTGGCAATGTCATCTCAGATCTCCTTCGTGCTCTTTATCCTGCCTGTGCTTATTTCACCTGTCTATCTGCAGAACTTTTGTGGAACTGCTAATTTCTCAGCTTCAAATGCAAACTCCAACTATACCATTAGCGTTACTCCTTCAGGTTATGCACCAAACACAAACTATGCTGGTAAGTAAAGAAGATGTCCACATTGTCATATTCTTTATCCGACTGCTGTTGTTATTGTTATTTTTGTACTTTCTACTTAGTTTGTAAGTCTGACTGGCTCGGGATAATTTATTTTTTGATAAACCAAATGAACAAACCGTTTTACACTTATTTTAGTTTATGCATCTGTAGCAAAGATCTCTAGGTTGTTGGCTTATGTAAATGTGCAGATGTTCTGATTTGTATTTCTTTATTTTATTTTAGTCTTTGGTAACTAGGTAAGGCCCACTAGTCAGAAGTGCCTGTTTTCAGGGGCGACCTGGGAGCACTGGGTGGTTAAGTGACTTGCTCAGAGTCTCACAGTATGCAAGTGGAGATTGTGAGACTCAAACCCAGATCTGGTCTGCTGGATCTACCAAACTCATTCACAGCTCATTACTCTAACCTCTAGGCTATACTGTCAGCCCATATTGTAGGATCATAGGGGTGTATGAGTCAGTAGCCATAGGCTTTTTGATTCGCCCAGTATTAAGAAGATTCAAACTTTCTTATTGCCCATGTACTTATCCAGCGATGTCTTAAAGGCACCTAAGGATTTGTTTTATACTATCTCCATAGGTAGCCTATTACAGGTTTCAACAACTCGCTGATTAAACCTTGCACCCTGTTTTGAAGTCCTGTAGAAGTCACCCTTTAACTGATAGCAGTGATACCTACTCTCTCTTTCAGATTACTTACCCTCTATGCCACACACTCCCAAAGGTCCCTATCATGAAATGCCCCATATGCCAGACATGGGTCATAGAAACATAGAAACATAGATTTTGACAGCAGATAAGGACCGATTGGCCCACCCAGTCTGCCCATTTCCCTACCTACTGGATAAGCTGCAGATCCTAGTTAACCAGCAGCCTACTTCTTCCTACCACCCCTAGAATTGCCTTGACTGTCCACATGCATGCTTAGATTCCACCACTGGTTTGACTCCACAACCTCCTCTGACCATTCCATGCCATCCACAACACCTCTGTGAAAAATACTTCTCTTAAATTACCTCTAGGCCACCCCCTTCTATCTTCAGATTGTGCCCCTTGTTCTTGCACACCTCTTTTTCCTGAAAGATGCTACCCTCTTGGACTTTGTTGATTCCCTTGAGATACTTGAAAGTTTCTATCATGTCCCCTCTCTCCCTCCTTTCCTCGAGGCTATACATATTCAGCTCCTTAAGTCTCTCTCCATATGTCTTCCGGTCCGGACCCTGCACCATTTTAGTTATTAGTTGATAGTTAGGGTCCTGACAGACATAGAGCCCCCCTCAATCTCCTAATCTCCTATACTCCAGAGAGTAAAGATGCAAGTCCAGCAGTCTCTTCTGTCAGACAACTACCTGATTTTTAGTGGCCTTCCTCTGAACTCTCTCAAGCATCCTGATGTTTAGTGTGAGGTGCCCAGAACTGTCACAGTATTCCAGATGTGGTCAGGCAAGGTAGTATACAAGGGTACTAGGGCTCCCTATCTCTGCTCTAAATATTTCTGAGGATGCAGCCCAGGGTCTTATACACCTACTAGCTGTTTCTTTACATTTGTTAAGCCAAGGACAGCTTGTTGGTAATAATAACTCAGGGTCTCTTTTACTGTTTGTATCCTCTATCTAGGCAGAATGACTCCCTCCTATTCCTCTTACCAGTATGCATTACTTTGCATTTATCTATACGAATGTTAATTTCGGTTTTGTCCCACTGATGTATGTTGTTTATTTCATTCTTGATTCTTGTTTTTGAAATTCAGTGCAAAGTGCAAGAATAATGTATATGGGGCACAAAACACTGGAACAACATATCAGTTGAGGGGGAGGATATAGCATCCACTAAGCAGGAAAGGGATGTTGGGGTTATCATCTCTGATGACCTCAAGGTAGGGAAGCAGTGCGACAAGGCAGCAGCTTAAGCAAATAGGATGCTGGGATACATAGGAAGGGCATCCATTGTATGAACCATTAGCTACATGTAGTTGTAACCCCTTGTTTCCTGGGGTTACTAGAATCTAGTTCGATCAGTGGCAGGCAGGGAAGGCAGCTTGTGAAGGCCAGGTAAATGAGTTTCACACTGTCACACTGTTTTCAGTCTTAGCTGAGCTGGAGTGGTGATGTCACTTTGGAACTCTTGATCAGCATAAGCGCATTAGTCCAGCTGGCTTAGAGAGTGAATTGGAATGTTCAGTGAGTGTTAGGGTCAGTCTGCAGTAGGAGTTCTAGGAGGAGGCTGCAACTGCTGGGCAGCTCCTTACCTAGCTCTGATAAAGAGCTACCCCTTTTCTTTGATTGTTGTTTGTTCTCATCCTAGAAGAAGAACAAAGGAAGATAGTAGTTGAAGTGGTGGAGACCTTATTTTTGCTTTTCCCAGTGCCTCATCCCAGGAGGGATGGGGGCAAACTCCAGGATTCACGAGCAATCCCCTTGATCCATTTTCTTTGGTGAAGCTGCCATGGACATCTTCAGTTGGTTGTGAGTACAAACCTTTTGTTTTGTGAAAGCCCAGGGGCATCTGCAAACCCAGTAGGGTGTGTTTCTCTTATCATGGGAGCAGTCACCCAGTTTTAATTTAAAAGTTTCTGCCTATGTTGGAGTCCAAGGATGTGACTGTCCAAGTACAGAATCTTTTAGTTGGACTCCCAGAGGTGTGGCAGTCTTATGTTAAGTGTAAAAACATTTCAGCATAGCATCTACAAGTTTCTTCTGTGAGGTGTTATTAACCAGATGAATGGCTGAATATAAACTTGGAAGCAAAAGGTGGGCAACCCCCATCTGGAGTAATCAGTTTACCTCTCTGGGTTCAGGTTGGGCACCAGTACATTTTCATTCAGCGCATGTGGCCAGTGCCTAATGGAAGTAATAATTCCCCGAGATGTGGGTTTGGATTCTCTGTTCATCAGTTTACCCCATTATAGTGGGTGCTGGAAGATTTTGAGCTTAGATGTGCTCAGTGTGGTCACAAGGACCACTTCCATCCCCTGTGGGAAATGGGGACAGTACTAGTTCAGGCAGTTGTGCCAGCCGTCAGTTTCAGAACCAGAGAGTTTGCATTTTTGTGTCATCACCCTATGCTAAATGGGAATGTCAGGAATTTCTGTACTCTAGAGAATCTGCAATACCAGTATATGTAACCCTTTGGGGGTCCATCTTCACTTTATGATTATTCCTACTCTGTTATGAGAGTAAAAGCCACACTCTAGAATCCCAGCCTGCTTTGGACAGTATTGTTATTGCTTCCGTGTGTGTGGATTTACTTGGGTGAACCTGTCCAGAAGTGCAAATCTAGCATGACTTTGAGCAAATGTTTTCTCCCAGGGACCCAGGTTGCTGGCCATGGTAAATGGTCCCGTCAGGTGTGTGCCAGGTAGTAGCCACACCTGGCTGACTGTTCCTTTAACTAACAGTCTGGTCCACTGAGTCTAATGGTGGCAGTACTGTAGGAACGGTGGGGCAGGTGGTGCACCTGCCCCAGGCTCATGCCTCCGAGGGGCGCACTGGAGCAGTTTTCAAATCAAGCTGCTGTAACTTTAAAAACATTTTTCTTATTTTTTATGTAATTACTAATGCCTGCCAGTAGGGGTACATCCTGCGAAAGGACAAGCAAGTCGGGGGGGGGGGGTGTCACATGTCCACTGTCTCTCAAGGAAAAAAAAAATCATGGGGTGGGGTGATGGGGTCCCAGGCCATCCAGACAGGCAGACAGTATAAAAAGTACAGGTGCGGGACACTCGCGGAGTAGGTTATGTGAGAGAGACGATGAGACGGCATGGCGAGACAATGCAAAGGAGCGAGGCGAGTGTATTAGAGAGTATAGAGCAGTGGTGGAGTGAACATGGTTCATGGAGGAACAGAGACTATATATTGACTGTATTCATTGTATAAACATAAAACATTTGTCTTCTTCCTTTATGTGTCGCGGGGGGGGTAGACTGTCTAAGACTCTGCGACTGCGTTTGATTTTACTGTGAATTTTTTTTTTTTTGTGATTGATTCTCATCGACCGGCGACCACGATTCCTGATGTCTTCCAGGCTCCAACCTCCACACTACACTAGTCCCTGGCTGCTGGCTCCCTCCCTTAGTTATCTGACTCTGTGTGAGGGATTGGGAATGCCTGGTGTTGACTACTAGTCCATCCCATGTCCTGTAGTCGCTGCTGGGCTGGCAGCGCATCCTCTTGTTCACCATCCCATCCCTGGGTGACTCCCCAGCTCTGTGTGTGGCACTCCAGTAGCCCCTGCCGGCTGCCCACGGGAGTGGACTTCCAGTGCTCAGAGTCTGCGGCTTTCGTCCGATTCCCTGACTCCATTCTCCCAGAGTCCCCTCCACAATCCAGCTCAACAATCCAGTCCCACACCCGGTAGCAATGATTTTGAGCGCGTCTCTAGCTCTGCTCTTTTTTTTTTTTTTGGTGGAATATGAGAGTGGCTAGGTCAGCAGTCGGAGACAAGAAAGAATCATGTGAGGGCGCTCACCCGTCGCCCTCCTCACAGACTCAGCCAGGCTGACTGAGTCTGTGAGGAAGGCAATGGGCGAGTGCCCTCAGGTGATTCTTTCTTGACTCTCACTGCTGACCTAGTGACCACAGTGCTTCAGCTTCCACCTCCGGCCGCCAAACCAACTGTTCTCTTAAGTCCAGGTGGGCGGCGGCGGCATAACATAAGTGCTCCTTTTCTGCCAACAAATTTGTGTCTCTGTTTCCTGAATCCCAACCATTTCCAAACTCCTTCAGAACACGAGCACACAGTTAGACTGTGGGTCCCCTAAAGGCCATGAGAGGAATTCTAGGTCGGGTCCCAGGGAAAGTTAAGCTCACATCCCATTACAGTGGAGCAAGCTTGTACATCAAGTACTATATTTTGTAAGTGCATGTAGTGCTGCTACAACTAACACACTCAACCTTTTGTGGGGTTAAAGAGGATTGTTTAAGGTCACCCCCCCACATTGAATAAGGGGCATATATTGACTTTTGAGTTGTTTTAGGGACTGGAGATTTTTTTTTTTCACAGAGCAGGGCATATTTTTTCTTTTCTATGAAATTGTCATAATATGCTGTTTACATAGAAAGCTGGATGCAATTTCATGTTGCTTTTTTTAAGTTTGATGAGACTTCTTTATAAAAATGTGAACAGGTGTGTGACAGGATCTTGTCTTTTATCTTCAGTTATAATCTGCTGTTGACTTAAACAGTACAGTATATGAACCAATGCAAATAGATTGGTGGCCATAACTTTTATAAAAAAAAAAAATTGGTTACAATGCCATGACCTCCCCGTCTCCCTGATAGTGGTATAGATGGATGAGCAGTCACTCATTTTAATGGGGGAAATTAAAAGGCGGCTTAAGTTATAACAATAATTTGCATTAGGGCTAGCCAGGGCACAATAACAATATTATAATTACTGAGTAGTGCTTTTTCCCATCTGGAAACCCACTAAATTTGCCGTTATAACCAGCTGGTTATAACTGCAAACATGTGCCAGGTTTCCCTTGGAGCAGCCATGCGTCAGTCGCCGGTCTCTGATGTTCATGTTCCCTGGAGCAATCCCGAAGCACACTTCACAGTCCCACATATTCGGCGGCAATTTACTTTTTTATTGGAAAAAATAATTATCTTTCTTGACTGATCCAGGGAAACAAAAGCAAAATAAAAGTAAAACCTGCACAGTGTTTCCCTGTCAGCTTGTGATTGCAGCCAAGTCCATGCCACAGACTGCCCCTGCCTCTTAAAACCAGGAAGGATGCTGCAACCGCCGCTCAGCAACAAGTTTATCTTTTTTTTTTTTTAAATCAATGTTTCTGTACATTTTTAATAAAAATATCCACATCCTTTGGCCCCCAACAAGTGCAGCAGTGTAACTAGGAAGACTGTGGACCACACAGAATCCAGACTGGTCCATGGCTTCCCGAACACTAATTGGGACACCAATCTGTTTGCTTATTTTATTTTTTATAATTGCTGAGGCAAAAAAGCACACACCAGCAATTATAAAAAATAAAATATGGAGTGGTGTGTGTAAAACTTGCTTTTACACACATCCTCATTGTGGGATGCTTTTTATGAAGTCCTCCGGCTTCATCCTCGGGGTTTATGTAGCATCCCACAACTCGGGTGTGTGTAAAATTTCGTTACACACACCACCCCATATTTTATTCTCTATAATGGAGTAATGGAGGGCATTATCAAGGAGAAGCTTGGGAGGCAACTAGAAAGGTTAGGGCACCGGGACGATAAACAGTATGGTTTCGTCCTGGGGAGATCATGTCAATCCAACCTCGTGGAGTTTTATGGCTGGGTGATGAGGGCCCTGGATAGACATACTGTAGGCCGGTGGACATCCTTTACCTGGATTTCAGCAAGGCATTTGATTTGGTACCCACAATGGTCTGATAACAAAGCTGGGGCGATGGGGGTGGGAGGGCAGTTGCTCAAGTGGGTAGAAAATTGGCATACAGGGTGAATACAGAGGGTAATGGTGGGATAGTCTCCTACCCCAGGAAGATAATCAGCAGGGTCCCCCAAGGTTCAGTATTGGGGCCAATCCTGTTCAATATCTATGTTTCGGATATTTCAAGGGGGGTTAGAAGTAGGCTGAGTCTCTTTGTGGATGAGTCCAAGCTGGGAGCACTGGCAAAAGGGTAAGAAGTAAGAGAGACAGGCCAGGGGGACCTAGATAACCTAGAGAGGTGGTCAAGGAGGTGGGGATTGAAGTTTAATGCTGGGAAATGCAACGTACTGCATTTGGGGGTCAGAAACCCGGGCCATGTATACACCCGGGGGGGGGGTTAAACTGCAAGCCACATCAGGCAAGAGGGATCTAGAGGGTGGTGGTAGTTGTCAAAATGAATAACTCTGAAAACTGTAGAAGAACCACAGCCAAAGCAAACAGGATACTGGGCTGCATAGCCAGGGGTATTACATCCAGGAGGAGGGAGGCGATCCTCCCTCTGTATAATGCCTTGGTCAGGCCGCAACTTGAATACTGTGTGCAGTTCTGAAGAAGGACATAGCTCTGCTGAGGGGGTCAGAGGAGGAACCAGGATGATTCAGGGCATGGGGGGAGGCCCTATGAGGAGAGACTGGAAGAGCTCGGGCTGTATACATTGGAGGAGAGGAGAGACATGATAGGGGTCTTCAAGTACATAAAAGGAATAACCAAGGATGGAACCAAGGAGCTGTTCAGGCCAAAGAAGGGGGATAAACCAGGGGGCATGACTGGAAGTTGGATGGAGAGAATTACAGGGGGAAACGTAGGAGACATTACTTCACTGAAAGGGTGGTGGAGCCATGGAATGTGCTGCCCGGGAGGATGGTGGAGGAGGGCACAGTGGAGGGCTTCAAGAAGGAGTGGGATAGGTACAAGGGGAAACTGAAGCCCAAGAAGACCCTCTCGGGGACTGGGGGGGTGGGATAGAGAGCACCCTCTGGGGGCTGGCTACTGAGCAGACATGACAGACCAGCTGGCCTATTCTGCTGGCTTTTAGTATGTTAGTATATTAGCATAGAGAAAGTAAATAAATGGCAGCACAAGCACTGTAAGCAGTAACCACAAGCACAGAACTTGTCTCAACCACTGTAATTTCCTTGTTGTTGACGTAACAGAAATGCCTTTTCCTTTGAGAGTCTACATGATTTCAACTTGAGTCTAAGTTGTTTAAATGTATTAAAGAGAAATAGCATTTTCATTACCTCAGCAACAACAAATCAGTTACAGTAGTCACGCAAGCCTTCAAGTCCTGTCATAAGGAAGGAATTTATTTGCAGTTTACATATCCATATCAAGATACCATATGTGGCAGATAATGGTACCCCTTACCAGGGAGTACTGCAATTAGGCATTTGTGGAGGACATTGGACCACTGGCACTTATTGGGTTACTTGTCTTACAGTAACCTGCAGAAATGCAAGCATAACGTTCCCCGATCCCCATCATGAAGAGGTGTCAGATAGAACTACCTGTATATGCCTGTGCTGGGAATAATGCTGCTTGTTAATGATATTCTAGTAATTGTGGGCTCTTCCCCCACAACCCCCATCAATAATTAATTGACATTTCATAATTATTGATAGGTGATGTGGTGAGACCTCCCAACTACAAAATTACATTTACAATAAGAGACTGCTTATTTAACTTCCCCATACAACCCGATGCAATAATTACAACTGGTCCAACATCCTCCACAAACGCTGCAGTTGCCCCTGTTGCATTACTGGCAAATCGGAAGTACATTCACAGCAATGCTTTTAGTTTTTAAGGGTTTCTGGTCTTATGTTTTGTGATATTCAGTGATACTATTCTTTCTGCGGGGGTGCTCCACCCCCACACACCCTCGTTTACACCAATGAAGTTGTATTTTTTACCTGGGGGTGTGTGGGGCGGAGCGCCCCCACAGAAAGAATATCACTGGATATTACAAAACATAAAGCAATCTCACAGCTAGTGATGCCAGCCAGCCAGAGTCTCCCACATCTCATATTCCATGGGAGCAAAATATTCCCTGAAATCAGGGGGTAGGAAACATATAACAAAAGTGTGTTTTTTTTTCTTCAAAGAAAGCCCTAAAACTTGCCACAAAGCATGTAAATCCCTCAGAGCTTCTGGGGGCCTTACGGCCCCCAGACCCCTGGCTCTTTCCTGGGGGGGGGCGCAAAATCAGTCTCTTGCCCAGGGCACCAAAATGCCTTCCTACAGCACTGAATGGTGGCCACCTTCTCTATTCCAAAAAAGTGTAATTTAACTTATGTAAACCCCCACCCTTCTCTTTTGCCCCTAGACGCTTGTGTTGAGAGGAGCAGCCCTGCTAGTTAAACAAGGGGGGGCCAGTGGGGGGGTGCAAAAATGGGGGCGAGTCTGACGATGTGTTTTTGAATTTGGGAGAAAACAAAAAAGGTAGTTTGCTCAGGTTGTGGCTAGCATTTTGCCTGTCTGGGAGTTGGTAGCCCAAAATTGGAAGCTTTGCACAGAATGATTTTGCCCAGAGTAGTGCCATCCATATGTGCCACTGTGTGCCTGCTGTTCATGTGCTGCTGTGTGTTGTGCCATTGTTTGCCAAGGAGCTGTAAAGCCAAATTGTGTGTGCCTCTTGTCCTGCATCAAGTAGAACGTTTACCAGCTTTAATTCTCAAGCTTGTGTGACAAAAAGTATTGTGGACTTTAGGAAACAACAAGACAATTGTGCCCTGAAAGTTTTAAATGCTTGCTGTGGGAACTGGGGGAGTCGCTAAAGAATTAGCCAAGTAAAATGGTTCAAAATGGTGCTCCTGCCGTGAAATTTCAGCCGAGGAAAAAAAGTTATTTTGCAGTTTAAATTTTGCCTGCTTGATGATCGCCATGGAGGAAGAGCGCGAGGAGAGAGAGAGAGAGAGAGAGGCTCATTTGCATGGTGTTGAGTGATTGCTGTGACTGCAATCAGTCCTGTCCCCTAGCCAGCTTCAGAGTGCTGCCCGGTGTTCAAGAGGGAGAGAGCGAGTGGTGTGCGAGCTGGTAGCAGGAGAATCATCGTGGTGACTGTGCACGTTCTCAATTCTGTAAAAACAGACTTTCTATGCAAGTTCAGGCTCAACCCGGTATCCGACCAATTGGGAAGCAAGCGTGGTGTTCATAATGACAATCAGCAGGATCGCCAGCCAGTTTCAACCCAGAGGCCTTCCAGGATCGTCTTCAGGCTGAGATTTTCCAATGGAGCAAGCCAGCTACTGATTCAGTGAGTATCATTCAGCAAAATTGAGCTCAAACTGTGTTGTGATTTAACAAAGCCAGCTGGATCTGTGTATGTAAACATTGTGATTGTTTTGTAAAGAAGGACTGTAAAGCTAAATCAAAAGCAAACAAGAATTCTAAGCAATAGACTGGTAGCATGTTTTATGGATTCAGCACCAGTCTAATTTTCTGAACAATTTGAGAGGCTGTAGAGTTGTATGAGAGAAAGTACAACAAGCAGGCAGTCCTGCTCCTAGAAATACTGTGGCTTTAGTGACTTTAAGCAAGTAAAACTTGATTGAAATACTAATTGTAAAGCCCCAAAAGTCATATAGATGGGCAAAGGAAAGTAATGAACAGTGCAATTAGAGGGAATCAGAGCAGTGGTAGCAAGTGTTTGCTATCTATCCATTGCCATACCCATGTTGTTCCACCAGTCTGGCGTCCCAGGATCCAAGGTGCGTCCAGATTTGTCAGCCCTGCAGTGTGTCTTTCCAGTTTCATTGCCTGGTCTTCCAGATAGTCGAGATTACATCACCCAGCTGTTTCTTTCCTATGCCAAGGATCCATCTCCTAGATTACATCATCCCAGCAGTTTCCAGTTTCATCATCCTGTTTTCCAGAAGATTTCCCAGCTGTTTCTGAAAAATGCTGCCAGGGAGAGTCTTCGGATGGAGAAGTAGGTGATGTCCATTTTTTCATTCTTCAAGGGACTGGTAAGTCCAAACTTTTCTTACTTTATTGACATTGCAATATACATCCTGCAACCTGGCAGAGTGCAGACTGTTGAACTGTCCTAAAAGACTTTCCCCTTTGGGATTACAGTACTTCAAGAACTATGCTTCAGTGGGCTGCAGCCCAGGAGAGACTCTTTTATGGACCCTTTCCTTCGGGCATAACTGTTGTCACTAGTTTGCACATTTAGGGCATTCCACTCCCCCAAAAGGTGTATTGTACATATTGTTGGTATTTTCTACTGTTTTCTACTTTTCTAAAAAATATTTTTGGGATTGTCCAGTGCTTTGATGGAAGGAGTTATTGTTGTTATACTGTGTGTTTTGCAGATTTGGTGTGTTTTGTCTCTTTTCTCTTTCAGGTGGTTCCTGTTAAAGAAGATAGAAGAGAAGACAAAAAGAGGATGAAAGGAGCTCCTTGAAGTTCCTCTGTACTTTAAAGTATTTTTAAAGTATAGTGTAGTAGTTAACATGTGTTAACCTTTTCCTTCTACAGGTGTATATGTGTGGGGGAGTATGGCAGTGTAATGCTTTGATATAGGGTTAGCTCTGTGTGTTTAGTTTGCAGGTGTCCTAGGTTAGGGGGAGGTTCCCTTTTATGATAGGTTTTTGGTTAGATAGGTTTTCCCTAGAGGGCTAGGGGGAAAGACAGGCTGTGGTCCTGACCGGCCATATGAGTCACAGTGCTGGTCTAGTAGGGCATGCTCTGGACAGTTCTTCCAGAGCCACTGATTATCCATGGTAAGATTGTAGTGTAGAGGCTGACGCATCAGCCAATGGCCTCTGGGCCCTTAGTGTTGCCTGCCTGTGCCTGGCACATGGTAGGAGAGGGCCTGATCACCCCTCTCTAGAGGTAGCACAAAGGGTAGGATGGTTCAGTGCTGGGTAGGTAATGACTGGGGACAGTTATTTTCCTGGCTGAGGATGGGTGCAACCCTTGTTTTCTCGGGTTACTAGAATCCCAGTTAGATATGGCAAGCATGGAAGGTAGCTTCAGAAGGCAAGATAAATGGTTTCACACTGTTACACTCTGTTTTCAGTCTCAGCTGGAGTGGTGATGTCACTTTGGAACTCTTGCAGCAGCATAAGCCACATTTGTCCAGCTAGCTAGAGGTGAATTGGGATGTTCAGTGAATGTTGAGGGTCAGTCTGCAGTAGAAGTTCTAGGAGGGGGCTGCAGCAACTGGGCAGCTCCTCACATAACTCTGATAAAGAGCTACCCCCTTTTCTTTGGTGGTTGTTTGTGCTCACCCTAGAAGAAAAAGAACAAAAGAAGATAGTAGTCGAAGTGGTGGAGACCTTGTTTTTGGTTTTCTCAGTGCCCCATCCCAGGAGGGATGGGGTGAATTCCAGGATTCAGGGACAACCCCCTTGATCCATTTTCTTTGGTGAAGCTGCCATGGACATCTTCAGTTGATTGTGAGTACAAATCTTTTGTTTTGTAAAGGCCCAGGGGCATCTGCAAACCCAGTAGGATGAGTTTCTCTGATCATGGGACCAGTCACCCACTTTTAATTTAAAAGTTTCTACCTATGTTGGAGTCAAGGATGTGACTGTTCAAGTACAAAATGTTTTAGTTGGACACCCAGAGGTGTCAGTAGTATGTTAAGGGTGAAAAACATTTCAAAATAGCATCTCAAGTTTCTTCTGTGAGGAAGTTATTAACCAGATGAATGGCCGAGAATAAACTTGGAAGCAAAAGGTGGGCAACCCCTCATCTGGAGTAACCAGTTTGCCTCACTGGGTTCAGTTTGGGCACCAGTACATTTTCATTCAGTGCATGTGGCCTGTGCCTAATGGAAATTATTCCCCCGAGATGTGGGTTTGGATTCTCTGTTCATCAGTTTACCCCAGTATAGTGGGTGCTGGAAGATTTTGAGCCTTGATGTGGTTAGTGTGGTCATAAGTATCGCTTCCATCCCTGTGGGAAATAGGGATAGTACTAGTTCAGGCAGTTGTGCCAGCCGTCCAGTTTCAGAACCAGAGGTTTGCTGTTTGTGTCTTCACCCTATGCTAAATGGGAATGTCAGGAATTTCTATACTCTGGAGAATCTGCAATACCAGTATATGTAACCCTGTGGGGGTCCATCTTCACTTTTTGATTATTCCTACTCTGTTACAAGAATAGAAGCCACACTATAGAATCCCAACCTGGTTTGGACAGTATTGTTATTGCTTCCATGTGTGTTGATTTACTTACATGCCCCTGTCCAGAAGTGCAAACCTAGCATGACTTTGAGCAAATGTTTTCTCCCAGGGACCCAGGTTGCTGGCCATGGTAAATGGTCCCACCAGGTGTGTGTCAGGTAGTAGCCACACCTGGCTGACTGTTCCTTTAAATAACATTCTGGTCCACCGAGTCTAATGGTGGCCACCATCTCTATTCCAAAAAGTGTAATTTAACTTATATAAACCCCCTCCTCTCTCTTTTACCCCTAGATGCTTCTGGTGAGAGGAGCAGCCCTGCTAGTTAAACGGGGGGGAGGTGGGGGTTACATACTAATACTGTATGTTATTCAGAATTAGGGCCTTCCTCATGAATTCATGAAGATCTCTCTTCACAGATTATTCAACTAATGAAGTAAAGCAAATTACTTGGATGAGAATTGCTTGGCAGATATAAGCTGTGATGTTTCTGAAACCAGCTCATATAGGGCCATTTTATTTATTTATTTAAAATGTGAAAACCGGAAAGGCACACTAGTGAGAGCTTGTTTCAAGTGTGACCTGGGGACAGGGTGTACAAATACAAACATAGGGGTAACAAGAAACAGATACAATGAGATACAAAGTACATAGAAGATAATTACATAGTGATATTTGAATTAACATGTGATATAAAATTGTATATACAATCAGAGGGGTTGCAAGAACAGAATATGCAATGTACTTAAGAATTTAATTACATGGTAATGTTAAGATGCTTATAATGTAGATAAACATCTGAAGCAGAGTAAGGCAACAAAATTAGGCATACAGTCTCAAGTATGAGTTAGGGGTAAAAAGGGAGAAAAGACAGGAAAATGAGAATTAGGAAGGTGAACAGGTACGATGTGGTAGGGGTTTGTCTGAGTGTTTCTAAGGGCAGGGGAAAGGAGGGGTAATGCGAGTTGGGGAGGGATGTTGTTCCAGAGGAAAGGAAGTATGTAAGAGAATGCTAGTTTACCAGTATTCCATAACAGCTGGAGGCCATCTCATCATAGAAGCCCTAAGGCTGCTTCAAACCAAGAGAACCACTGGGATAGAACTCTAGGGGAGTAGAGCACTCTTGTACACCTAAAGTGAATTTCCTGTAGCTGAGCTCAAAAGAAGAATCTTCTTCAGCTCATGCTGCTATTGTGAGTTTTATCCTGATCTTACAGTATCACATACTTTGTTTCATTCAGCTATTTTTGTCACTCCCTAGCTTGTCTGACAGCACCCCCAGCCCTATCACTCACCTTCTCATATATGTACTGGTTATTCACCACTTAGCCAAGACCATAATAATGGTGGGTGACCTACCATGTCCGTGGTGCATAAGCCTGTGGAGAGTGCCAGAGCAGTGCTTTTTCTTCCTGGTTGTCTCACCAAAAGTTCTCAGCTGAATGCAATGACATGCACACATTTGTGTCTGGCATAAGGCAGCTGCAACTCTCTCCTTCTATCTGCTCTCACTGTGCTGACATCTGACCTCCACAAGCTGGCAGCCAAGCAATGGGAGGCAACATCTCCCCTCCCCCAGGGAGGAGAGCTGTGCTTAAGACACTTCAGCCTCTTTTCCTTTGCCCTGAGTGATCTGAATCCATTCCCAGATCTGGGTTTCTGGTGTAGTGAATGGTAGTGATATACCCTCTCTGGGTGAGTATTAATTTTTTATTTATTTAGTTTTTGTTGACCGGGTAAGTGCACTAGACAAATCCTGCCTATTTTCAGGCACGACCCGGGGGGAGGGGGATACAGATGAATGCCAACTGACCTTGAACCAGATTAAGCTGTTGGTGGTATTTTTAGTGAATGAGGGAAATTTGGCCAGGACACCGGGGATATTCCCCTACTCTTTTTCGATAAGTGCTATGGGATCTTTAACATCCACCTGAACTACCACCAATCCAGACAGATGGAAACCCCGGTTTAACGTCTCATCCGAAAGTTTATACTGAGTCCTAGCAACACCCCATCTGGGTGAGCGCTACTAGTAAGCTAGTCATCTGTTCTCTGCTAATTTTTTGCTTGCTGCTACACCCGCATTGCTTGTTGATACTGAGTCTTAACAACACCCTATCTGAGTGAGAGTTACTAGTAAGCTTATCATCTGTTCTTTGCTAAGTTTGTTGCTTGCTGCTACGTCCTATCTTGATGAGCACCACTTGTTCAATTTGTTAGCTTGTTTCCTGCTAAAGCTGTTGTTTGCTGCTACACCCTATCTGGGTGAGCACTGCTAATCACATTGGTTGTTGTTCTGTGCTAAAGTTGGCATTTACAGCTGCACCTTATCTTGGGTGAGCACCACTTGCTTAACTAAGTGGCTTAATTAATTAATTTTAATAATGAAGGGGCTGGCAGTATAGCCTGAAGGTTAGGGCAACAAGCTATGAATGAGCTTGGTACATCCAGCAAATCTGGGTTTGAGTCCCATAACCTCCACTTGCATTCTGTGTGACTCTGAGCAAGTCACTTAACCTTTCAAGTGCTCCTGTGCTGCCCCTGAAGACAGGGACTTGTGACTTACCTGGCTAACAAAGAATACAAAAAAGTCATCTGTTTTGTGAAGATATGCTGAAGTTGCTGCTTTGTTGTTATTATAACAAGCATTTGTCAATGCTGAATGTTGCTTGCTTCTATGTGCTGTTTAGGTATTTGGAAGTCATTGGAGTGTAAATATTGAAAATTTGCGAACTTCTACGAGCATGCGTAGGAACTGCCTAGCGCGCTCATAAAACAGTCATTTTAGGATTTTTTCACCAAATTTTCAACATAGCCATTTTAAGACCTCTGGTCATGAACAGTGTCACTGTGATTTTGTTAATGTGTCCCATACATTGAGTTTGCACAACGAATGCGCCATTGTGCGCTATGGATGGAAACACGCTTTGGGCAGGATTTAAAAATGACAGCTGTACTGCTCATAAGGAGGTATGGTAAAATGGCAATGTTGAAAAATCTGAGGGAAATATTGAAAATTAAACCTCGAGATGGTGGGAACTGTGCAACGCACACTTGTAAAACAGTAATTTTTAGGAATTCTTTCACAAATTTTCAACATTGCCATTTTAAGATCTCTGCTCATGAACAGTGTCACTGTGATTTTCTTAATTTGTCCGTACATTGATTTAAGACCCGACTCTGCCATTTGCAAGCTGCATTGGCGGAAAGACATTTTGGGTGAGATGTGAAAAATGACAGCTGTACTACTCATAAGAAGGTGAAGTAAAATGGCAATGTTGAAAATCTGGAGTGAAAATATTGAAATTCAGCGAACTTACGAGCCTGCGTAGGAACTTGAACAGCGCATGCTCATAAAACAGTCATTTTTTGGAATTTTGGCACCAAATTTTCAACATGGGGGTTTTGGGCCCCCTCTCATGAATGATGTCACTGTCATGGTGGTATTCAGGCCTGAAGGGTGATTTCGCAGTCACTGTGCAGTCACTGCATGAAATCACCCTTCGGCCCGGCTAACGCCATGACAGTGACATCATTCATGAGAAGGGGTCCCAAAACCCATGTTGAAAATTTGGTGCAAAAATTCTAAAAATGGCTGAGATATGCAATAAAGTTGAAACCCCCTATCTAGCCCATTATACAGCAGACGTGTTCCCGGTCCACTGAAGATCATCGCTACCGAGTCTGGAGGTAAGTATGTGGTGGGGGAGGCTGCTGCGCAGTGGGTGGATGGTTGTGGCAGGGGGTGGGAGATGACCGCAGGACTGTTTTTGTCTTACAGGTAAAAAAAAAAAAAAGACGCTAGGGACCGTTTGCCACACTGGGGTGGGCCCCAGCATGGCACAAGGACGTTGGGGGCATTCAGCCGACGGGATTGGGCACCCCCGTCGGCAAAGGATTGATTGCCACGCTGGGGTGGGCCCCCAGCGGGCACCAACACGGGAGACGACGCGCTCAGCCGACGGGGATTGGGCACCCTCGTCGGCTATACAATGGCTGCGGGTGCGCCTCTGCGGTGGGGGAGCTGCACGAAGCAGCTTCTTATCGCTGCTCACTCAAGCGTAGCTCCCCTTTCAACTGTATGCCACTGCATTTTGGAGCGTGTCATAGACAGCTCCAAAATGCATTGGCTTACAGGGCCGCGCCACAGCACACTGCCTGAATTGAGGAGGAGGTGACACACCTCCGAAATCTCCGATGATGTCACTATGTTTCTTGCACATGCGTGCAAGCAACATAAAAATGGTCTCAGAAATGCCGCAATCCGATTGGCTGTAAGGATTCTGAAAACCTTACATTAATCCCTGTTATACTGTCATGCACAGTCTGATCCCCATGGCACATGAATTCTTTCTGCTAGCATTCTATTCTTCTAGCACTACTGAATGAATGGAATGATGCATTCTATTTCTGAACCAGCATTCTTAAACTATTGGTGGAAGAACTATTTTATTAAAAATCATTATTTTAATGAGGAAAACATTCAAAAAATACACTTTTAGCACTTTTCTTTTGGAATGAGTTTTACAGTAGCAATAAGGCATTTCTAGGAGTTAGATTATCAGTCAGTTAATCACTCCTAGGGGCAATATGGCACTCGGCTGCACCTTGTACCATATTACACCCCTAGTGGGTGATTAACAGACTGTTAATCTAACCTCTGGTCATGCCTTATTGCTTAATAGGTCAGGTTGGCTCTCTTAGGTTGTAAACTGCATAACTGATGCTTACATATCCTATAGCAGCTAGGTACAGCGTTATTTTTAGGTTCAGTATAAGGATTGGGTACAGAGGGGAGGCAGTCAGTTGTGGCAGCTGTGGGGTTTTCTTCTCTAGGGATATAATCTGGAGGAGGGAGTACTGCTCCCTCTGCAGGACATTGGTGGAGCTCCATGCTCAGCTGCTGGCTGCAAGAGAAGAAATATTTCAGCTGTGCCATCAGCTCAGCTGGACCCCACCCTCTACACCCCCACTGCCTCAGAGGCCTGCTAGTCCAGAGGGTGAAGAGTGGTGAGAAGGGGGAGGGAAGGGGGTGGGAGGCAGGGATAGCCACAGGGATATTGTCCAGTTCAACCCCATCCAGATGGAGAACTGATTTGAACCCCTAAAGGAGGTGCAGGTGCCTGACTCCTGGGGGCATAAGTTAGTAGGAGGAAAGGGCAGGACAATGTGGTGACACCCATGGGGATAAACAAGAGCAAGTCTACCAAGAGACTCTTAGTGGTCAGGGACCAATGATTAGGGGTGTGGAGAAGGTGGTAGATTAGCCATCTGGGATTTAGATAGGATAGGAGGATGGTGGAGAGTGGTGGGGAGCTGGGGGTGCTGGAATGCCTGGATACCAGTGATCTGGTGAACCAGTCGGTAGAGATAGTGATGCAGAACTTTTGCAGACAGGGGGACAGATTGTTGCACACTCATCCTCCCTGGCCTTTTCCAGGGTCCTGCCTGTGTGGGTCAGGGATGGAAAGGAGAGTAGAATAATGGGGAGGAAGACAGAGCAGTTTAATGGATGACTTAAGGGGTGGTCTCAACAATGGGGTACCTCTTTGTGGGGGACTGGGGTGACTTCTGGGACAGTAGGTTCTTTAAGGGTGATGGATGCCACCTGACAAAAGATGGGACCAATGTACTGGGGCAGAAATTGATATCTATATCAGACAGTTAAACTGACTAGGGGAGACTGGGACAGGGGAACCTCAGTAATAGCCAGGAGAAAGGGACTCTGACTAGTACTACCCCATCTTTGGGGTCTTGTAGCAACACAGCAATTAGAAACAGTGACCAAAATGGGATAGGAGAAGGCCCAATTGGGGGGGGGCACAAAGTGTAAAACCACCACGAAAAACAAGAAGCTAAGCAGATGAGAAAGCAAGGTATGAAGACAAAAAGGGTTCAGGTGTTAGATGGAAGGGGGTCTGCCTGAATGCCAGGAGAAAGGGGACCCTAACTAGTACTACACTACCCCATCTTTGGGGGCTTGTAGCAACACAGCAAGTAGAAATAGTGACCAAAATGGGATAGGAGAAGGCACAATTGGGGGGGAGCACAAAGTGTAAAACCACCATTAAAAACAAGAAGCTAAACGGATGAGAAAGCAAGGTAGGTAGACAAAAAGGGTTCAGGTGTTAGATGGAAGGGGGTCTGCCTCAATGCCAGGAGACTGGGTATCAAAATAAGCAAGCTCCAAACAATAATGGCAGATGCTGAGATATGCCTTGTGGCCATCACAGAAACTTGGATCTCAAAAAAATAATAACTGGAACCTGACTGCCCCTGGCTACTCAGTGTTCAAGAGAGATAGAGGAAAAGGTGGAGGGGGAGGCATAGCCCTTTTTGTCAAGGATGGCATGAGGTAGTGGAAGATGGGTGCATCAGGGGTAATAAGGGGGAGATGGAGTCACTGTGGGTGCAACTAACTGTGCTTGGAGGTGATCTACAGACAACCAGGACAGGGGGTACAGGAGGACAGTGAGCTCAGGGAAGAGCTAGAAAGGGGCATGGTAAAGGGGGAAGTAGCAGTAGTAGAAATCTGAACCTGCCGGACATCGATTGGGATGTTCTAATAGCCAGGAGTGCTAGAAGTCAAGCCTTGCTGGACATATTCTAGGACTTACTACTGGTATAGCTAGTTAAGGAACCCACCAGGCAGGAGGCCATTCTTGATGTAGTGTTCACCAGCACAGAGCTGGTAGGAGTGGTGAAAGTTGGTGAGTCACTAGGAACAGCAGCCTCAACTCCATTTGGTTTGAACTGGCCTTGGGAGTAAAAACCCAATCAAGAGCTGAGGTCCTTGATTTCAGAAGAGAATTCAATAGGTTGAGGGAGTTGGTCCAGGACAAACTAGTTGAGGTTGACAGCATAGGAGGTGTGGAAGAGAGAAGGGGCACAATAAAGGGGGCCATTCTTGAGGCATCAAAGTTATGCATGAGAACAGTAACTAGAAGGAACACGTTCAAGAGACCATTATGGTTCTCAGTAAAAGTCAGGGATGTAGTGAGGGCCAAGATAAAGACCTTCTACAGATACAAAGAAAAGCAAGGAGAGAAAGAATTGGGAGAATATTAACTAAGAGATAAGGAGGCAAAAGCAGACACAGAGCTGTGGATTACAGAGGGGGTCAAGGGCGGAGAAAAACATTTCTTCTGGTATATTAGGGAGAAAAGAAAGAAAGAGGGTATTGTTAGGTTATTGGAGGGGTAGAGTGATAGAGAAGGATGGGCAAAAGGCTGCCATCCTAAATGATTCCCCCCCAGCACTTAGCTAGCTCCCTTGGGGCCTCCTCCCTTTTTAGTGTTGCCCCCTCCTTCTCTCTCTTGCTTGTTACCCCCTCTAACCTTCCCTTTGTCTCCCCTCCCCTCGTCTGAGGTCAAGTTTTAGATTATGAGATTTGTCTATGTCTGTATTCACCATCTAAGCTAAGTTAAGTTGTTTTTGACTTTTTATTACATGGTTTTACTATCTGTCATGCACAAACTATTACATTTTGCTGTCGAATATGTCCTCTGTGTCCAGGACCATCTTGAAAACGAGCCTGCTCAATGATGTAACTGCCTGGTTAAATGAAGTTTGATTGATTGATTCATTGATGACTACTTTGGCATGGTTTTCACTAGGAGGATGCTGGGCCTTTGCCAGAGAGTGGTATCAAAATGGCCACAAGGGGTCCCAGGTTGAGGCAGCCAGGATATATAATCAAAGGGACCGTAAAGGCTAGCTGCTTTAAAACCAGCTCAGGACCTGGGACTGGAAGGGATGCACCTGAGGGTGCTCAGAGAATTGACAGAGGAACTGGCTGAAATCATGGTAGGGCTATTCAGTAGCTCGTTACATATGGGGGTAGTACTGAAGGACTGGAGGGTAGCAGAAGTCATTCCACTCTATGTGGGGGGACAAGGAACAGGCAGGGAACTACATACCTGTCAGTCTTATCTCAGTTGTAGGGAAGCTGATGGAGTCATAGGTTAAAGAGGACCTTGTGGACTACCTGGAGAGCAGTGGTCTCCAAGATAGTAAACAGCATGGGTTTGTGGCAGATAGGTCTTGCGAAAACTAATCTGATAGCCTTCTTTAACTGGGTGATCAGGGTATTAGATAAGGGCTATGCCATGGATTCACTCTACTTTGAATTCAGCAAGGCTTTCAGCTCAGTGCCTCACAGGTGCTTCCTGAATAAGATGGAGGATCTTGGCAAGGCTAGGGACATAGTAAGATGGGTAGGTAACTGGCTAAGGAAGAGAGTTGTGGTAAATGGGGCCAGGTCAGTAGAGAGGAGGACATGAGTAGATACTGCAGGGATCTGTCCAGGGTCTGGTACTCTCAATATGTTCATCAGTGACATTGGAGAGGCAATCCGGGGTAGGCTGTGTCTCATCACAGATGACACTAAGCTCTGTGGGTGGCTAGGTAGTAACGACTGAATCAGGGGTATGCAGAGGAACCTGTAAAGGTTAGAAACATGGTCTAAGATTTGGCAGTTGAAATTCAATGCCAAAAAGTGCAAGGTGATGCACCTAGGGAACAGGAATCCCAGGGCAGAGTACTAGATGGGTGGGTAAGACTCAGCACCATTGCTGAAGAACAGAATGTAGAGTTATTTTCAGTGACACCCTCCAACAATCAAGCCAGCGCAACAAGGCCTATAGTAAGGCAAACAGGTTGCTTGGGTGTATTGGGAGGGATATTGACAGCAGAAGGAAACAGGTAATTCTACCCCTTTATAGATCTTTGATGAGGCCACACCTGGAGTGCTGTACCCAGTTCTGGAGTCCTCACCTCAGGGAAGATAGGGACAGGCTGGAGACAGTGCAGCAAAGGGTGAGAAAGATGATTTAGGGCCAACAGGGCAGGTCTTACAAGGAGCGCCTCAAGGCGCTGAACAAGTACTCACTGGAGACCAGAAAGGGGGGAGGGTATAATAGAAACATAGAAGTTGACAGCAGAAGGAGTCAACCAGTTCCATCTAGTCTGCCCATTGTCTTTCAACCTAGCCTTCTAACTGCCATTAGGTTTGAGGGCTCCCTTGTATCTGTCCCAAGCATTCTTGAAACCTACCATTGTGCTTGCCGCCACCACCTCTGCAGGAAGACTGTTCCAGACATCCACCACTCTTTCTGTGAAAAACTTCCTGGTGTTGGTGGAGAACTGCCCTGCTTGCAGCCTTAGATCATGTCCCCTGGTTCTGCTGCCCTTCTAAATTGGAAGAGATCATCTGTCTGCACTTGGTTTATACCTTTTATGTACTTGAATGTTTCGATAATGCCACCTCTCTTTCTCTGTTCCAGGAATACATGTTCTGTTCTTTCAGTCTATCCCCATAGGACATCTCATGCAGTCCCTGAATAATTTTTGATGCTCTTCTCTGCACCGTTTCCACTTGGTCAATGTCCTTTCTGAGGTGGGGCCTCTAGAACTGGACACTGTACTCCAGGTGAGGCCTAACCAGTGATCTGTACAGCAGCAGGATCAATTCCCTCTTCCTGCTTGTGATTTCCCTCCCAATTAGAGATACAGTGAATTTTAAATCCACCGTCGAAGTGGACGCGAAGTAGCCACCATAAAGTGCTCACTTCGCCTTCTCATTATGACTTTGCGTTGTCATTCCACCTTAATGCGAAGTAAGACGAAGTAACAACAATATAGGTAGACTCCCACACATCACATGGCTTACAGTACTGTAAGTCACATGCTTTAGCCAGGCAGAAAGGAAGTGAGTCAGAAAAGCAGTTACTTTCACTTTCTCCTTTGCAGTTGTAGAAGGAGGAAGCCTTTTTGGTAAGAGAGGAGAACAGTTTGTTTGAGTTGCATCATTGTGATTTTGAGCACAAAAAAAATGCTTTTTTAAAAGCTACATCTTTATTTTTTTTGTACTGTGTCATTGTTTTTTTGCTACTGATTTTTTTTTTATAAGTTTTGTTTTGTGTGTGTGTGTGTGTGAGACTGTGTGTGTGCGTGTCTGAGAGTGTGAGAGTGTGAGTGCGGGTGAAAGTCATAGTGTTGAGGTGTCCGTGATAGTCAGGGACTTGTGTGCGATGGACCCAGGACAAGGAGAGTCTGTGGCCCTTGGGCGTGGCCAGAGGAGAGGAGAGGAGTGTGCACACGTGGGGGTGGTCGGATGTTACTGGACCACTCCCGAGTCTTGGGTGTTGCTTCCCCCCTGTGGAAGCAGCAGCAGCACCAATGCCAATGGTGGCTGTGCATCCACCTAGCCTTCCACTACCAGCACCACCAGTAGCAGCTGCAGAGGCTCCAGCAGCACCCCCTCCACCACCTCCACAGCTGCAGGTGGATCCCCAGGTAAATGTAGGTGGTTCCAGCAGTATATCTGGTCCCCCCCACAGCTCCCCAGTGTGGCAGTTCTTTAACTGTGTGGGGGGAGACAGCACCATTGTGGTTTGCCATCTGTGTGGTGTGCTGGTGTGCCATGGCCCACGGAGGACACATTTGGGGACCAGTGGCTAACGCACACACATGGCAAACCACCACAAGGTGGAGTGGCAGACTGCCACCGAAGGGGCCAGGCATCCACCTGCTGGCCCTTCTGTGGCAGTGGCAGAGGGTGCTGGGGTTAAAATTGTGCCTCGCTGCCACAGCAGGAGGAGGATAACTGCAGCAGCTGCTCCACCACCACCACCACTGCCACCACAGCCACAAGCACCACCCTCTCCACCACCACCTGGCTTTTCAGCTGCAGTGGACCATGCCACAGTGCCTGCAGCACAGAGTGACATTGCACTGGTGTGGGCGGCCCTTGAGGAAAGCAATGAGAGGGTGGATGCTGTGCAGCAGCAGGTTGATTAAATCCAGCAACAGCAGCTGCAAATAGTGACAATGCTGCACCTGCTGCTCGAACACCACAGAATCCCCATTAAGGTTTTTTTTCTGGCCCCTCCGCTACTGTGCTGTACTGTTTTGTTTGGCCAAAATGCATCTGCCTTGTGTCCAGAAAATTGACAAGTGGTAACAAAGTGAAATGGGAGTGTTTCAGCACATACAAAGTTCCCCAAAATAAAATGATGACCGTGAGCGAACTGTTGCTGGTTTAATGTGTGCTGCGATTCCAGCAAATGCAATGTGATCATCTCAACTGGATGGAAGAGTGCCCTTTGTCCGTACACTAACAGTAGCCTTGGTGAGTTGATATATATATAGATATAAATTTGTGTATTTTGTAGGTGAGGGGGGTTGACATGGACATGTACTCATGGTATTGTTCTGTATCACAGGTCACAGGTACTGTTGGTATGCACAATCCAGTGCTCGATGAGAACTTTTTGCATAGAAATTTGAAATGGATAACTCTCAAACAAATGAAGGTAAGTATTTTTTTTTTTTTTGGGGTGGGGGGAAGCATATTTGCAGGTTTGTCTGTAATGGTTTCTTATCTGGCTACTTCTTCACAGATTTCATCTGCATCCTTCTCGAGTCTGGTTGTTAATGATGGTCATGGTCATCGAACAAAATGACTTCTGCGTGTTGCATGTGTGTCCCAGCCCGCAGTGGGGGGCCTGATGTTGAAGAACTTCTTTGGATAAGGCCACTTTGACACAATAACAAAGCATCTGGAAGTTTCCTAAAAAAGAAATGAATGACTTCTTACAACTTGATTGTAGTTTGTCCCTGGTTCTCAATCTCCAGTCAAGTTACATTTCAAATCCACATCTTGTCAAGTAACACAACCTGTGTGCAACTTTTTCAACGCTGTCATGGTCAGGGCTGCACAGCTACAAGTTCAGAATACAGTGCATGAATAATATCTTACAGAAATAGTTTTGGTGACGTACCGCGTCACCTAGTTTATGAAACGTGCTCAGTTGCATTTGCTGCAGTTTTCCAAAAAAATGAAACAGATGAAATAAAATCTTCAGACTTACCAGAATGGATTTCAAATGGATATTCCATAGGTTCCTCTGTGCAGTACAGATGCAGTACCATTCCTACCGAGTTTCAGTGAAGGAGAGTTTTTTTGTTAACCTGTAAAAAAACAAAATAAGTGTACCGTATGTGTTTGACCATTGCGGCTCTGAAAAGCTACAGAAAACAAAACATACAACTAAAGGAACTCAAATTGCATAACAAACATTAGTACACATACTCACTTTATAGATAAATATTAAGAGGCTTTGTGCCTGTGGCTGATGGATGTGGTCTCCTGTTCGATTCTCTGCCATGGCATGGTCAATGTAAATGTAATGGGAAACATTGTCTGAATGACACTGGTGGTGGGTGCTGGTGGTGATAGTTGCAGCACATGATGATATTCTCTGTTATATCTTCCTGCATCTAGTGGTGGTGGTGGCAGTGGCTAACATCAGTCCTGGTGTTGGTGGTCCGGGGGTGGACAGACGCATGCTCAGTGGTGACTGTGGCTAACATCAGTCCTGGTGGTGGTGGTCTGGGGGGGTGGACAGACTTATGCTCAGTGGTGGCAGTGGCTAACATTGGTCCTGGTGGTGTTGGTCTTGGGGGAGGACAGACTCATGTTCAGTGGTGGCAGTGGCTAACATCAGTTCCAGTGGTGGTGGTCCGGGGGAGGACAGACTCATGCTCAGTGGTGGCAGTGGCTAACATCATACCCGGTGGTGGTTCGGGGGTGGACAGACTCATGCTCAGTGGTGGCAGTGGCTAACATCAGTCCCAGTGGTGGCGGTGGTCTTGGGGGCACACTGCCTTTAACAGCTTCAGTTAAACCTGCCAACATTAACCACATCATCATCCTCATAAAGAAAGCTGCCTCACAGTCATCTGTGTCTGAAGTCTGACCACTGGGAAATTCTTCTCCATTGTGGCATCATCTACATCAGTGGTGGGCCGTTTCATGCTGCCACTGCCAGTGCCACCAGGATGGTCCATTTCCACATCACCAAAACCACCATGATTAGGCCGGGCTACGAATACCGAGGTTGCAGTCTGTGCTGGTATGTGCCTCTCATTCATTTTAATGAATGTTAGCAAACTAACATTTGCAGGAGACAGGTTTGTCCGACGATCCCTGACTATTGCACCTGCTGAGCTGAATACCCTCTCAACACTTACACTGGAGGGTGGGCATGTGAGGTACTTCATTGCCACTGCAGTCAGCTCTGGCCATTCACTGTCCTTTCCACTCCAGTACAAAAGAGGATCATCAGTTATTGTCAGATGCCTGTTTTCAGACAAATATGACTCAACCATTCTCTGTGCCACACTAAGTCCAGTGGTTGATGCATTATCCTGTTCTCCGGAATCATTTATTTCACAAATCCCCACTTGGGACAAAGCCTACCAAAGCGGGTTGATGCCAGCCACTTTGGATGACAGACCACCTGGAACTGCAGCTCCCTTTCCCTTGCAGGATATGCTTGATGGTCCTCCAGGTACACCTTCAGCTGGATTATGCTGCTGAGGTTTGCTAACCTTGGCTTGTGACTTCTGTGCCCCATGAACCAAGTGCACTAGTTGACCACTGATATTTTTTACCTGTTCCAGCCCTCCCTCCAGTACTGATGCAATTCCACGTTTGTATCGTGGGTCCAGCATTGTTGCTATGGCAAAGTTGTCACTACACTGAATGCTCACAATGTGATGATTCTGGTTGAATACTGTCAGCATGTGTTGCAGCAACATACTGCTAGCACTGTCTCCGGCAACATCAAGGCCATGCTGTACATTTACCAATGTCTGCCTCAGCACCCACAGCAGTGAAATTGATTGGCTAATGGAGGCAGACTCACCACTCACTGCCTGTGTGGCATGTTCTAAAGGCCACAAAATTGTCATTACAGAGTCCATGAGGCGCCACTGTTCAGTCGTCATAGACATGGAGGCCCCGGAATGGTCACGGCTAGTGTGCATCCCAAGATATTCTGAGATGGCTTTGTATTCTTCATACATCCTCTCTGCCATGTATTAAAGTGGAGTTCCATCGGGTGACAACTTCCAGCTTTGAGCAGTGCTGAGACAGGCTGTTTTGCATCTGCAAATGCTGCAGTTGGTCACGGGCCTTTCCAGATCATGAAAAGTGAGAGCAGATACAGCATGCAATGGTCAGCATTTCCTTCACATCAGGGTGCTGCAAAAACTCCTGCACCACAAGATTTAAACAATGGGCCATGCATGGAACACAAAAAAATACACCATTCATGATACATTTCACCACATTTGACCCATTGTCACTTGCTGTGAACCCAGCTCTCGGGGACAGGGGGTTCAGCCACTTGTCAGTTTCAGTCAGTACCATGTCCAACATGTTTTCACCAGTGTGTGAACAGGTCACATTGTGCATAACAATTGTTGCATGCTGTCGAATTCCTGGAAGATTGCTACTGCGACAATCCGCCTTACTGCAGTGATTATTCACACTACCAACATCACAAACAACCCCCGGCACCTGCGCCCAGTGTGCAGTTATACATAAATATGAACTCCTTGCTGTTTTGCCACTTGTCCACATATCCATACTTAAATGTATGAATGGAGAGGAGAAATGTTGAAGGGTATGTCTTACTGAGTCGGACACAGTACGGAACAACTCGGGGACAGCACAGGTAGAAAAGTATGTCCTGGATGGGACTTTCTATTTTGGACAGGCACGTGCAGCAAACCGCTGGAACCCAGAATTCTCCACAAAGGAGAAGGGCAAAATATCAATTGCCAGCATTTCAGCTACAGCAGCATTAAGTTCACATGACATTGTATTATTGGGGGGATACTTCAGCTTATGCACAAAAACACTCTGTAACGTGGGCTGACTTAACATTTTACATGGGGTGTGATGACATTGACAAATGGTTCTGCTCTGTGATGATTCTGAATGGCATTGGCAGGAGGTGGAGAGTGGACGTTTGATGAAAACGGTTGCACAGGTGATGATGACAAACCCAGAAATGCAGTTATTTTGCCAGATTTGCCAACTGGGGTTGATGTACCACTTGCGATAGACATAATGCATTCACCACCACCACCACCACCACCACCAAAACTGCTACTCTCACTAGCATTGGACAACATTTCAAAGTCATTATGCTCCTCCACCTCATCATGCCTGTAGTAATCCTCTGCTCTTATTGCCTCACTACGGCACATGTTTAATTTCCTACAGGACTTAACAGTCATGTAAGGGGATAACATGCTCGTTATGGTTGCTGACGAGGGTGAACAACCCACTGTGGTATTAGCTGCCATCTTGTGCTGGGTGCACAGTGCCATGTGCCTATTCTTAAGATGCGAGGCTGTCCTCCTGTGCCCAGATGGCTCCTCTTTACTTCAGCTCACACGCACATGGCAAACCTGGCAGATTGCAACTGACTCATCATTTGCATCTTGAACAAAAAAAAATCCCAAACAAGGGTTGTGATGCTCTACTTTTAACATGTCCATGATGCTGCTTATTTAAGTTCATTCTTTCAAGCACTGAAGTGGGAGGGTGGGCGACATGATGTTTCGGGCACTGCACACCTGGACTGCAACTGACCACCACGAGGTCCTCATCATCATCAACTGAAACTGATAAATCACAAGTTTTTACAGGGGGGGATTACTGCAAACAGACTCAGACACAGCTACCTTGAATTTCTTTTTCTCCGGTTCCCAACTGGGGTCAATTACATCATCATTATATTCATCAACATCACACACATCCACATCTTCTGCTTGGATGCTGGCATGTGGACTGCATGTTGCAACCACAGAAACATCATCGTCATCATCACATTCATCATCATCATCATCTACACCACCATCACCTGATATTTTTTCACCACACTGTGAATCACTGCATGGAAAATGCGTGACATGAACCACCACAGTGGACGAAATATCACATTGTATGCTATCGTTGACATGATTATCAGAATCCTTAGATTCAGTTACTGGGAAGTATGACATCATCTACACTGTCACTCACTTGCACTGCTTCACACTCCACTATATTTTTGGATATGGTACACTGCTCAGAATTCGAACTTGAGGCAGCAGTACTCATACTACCACCACCACTAACACCACCAACACGAACACCACCGGCTGGGAAAACATCATCTCCTCCAACTTTGAATGAAGCTACTAATTGGGCTGTAAAAAATATTGCAGGAGAAATACCTTTCTTCACATCAGCAATGCACTTCTGCATCTACGTACTACCACGCCCACAGACTATCTTACTGGCAGCAGTGCCATGGCGAGAACCAGCTTTGCTTGCATGTCTCTTTGTGGGGATTTTGGGGGATCAACAACAATATCATAAGCAAATTTAGATTTTGGTACGTTCACTCTCTGATTGGGGGGATGCTGGATGTGAAGCCAAAAAACAACTGTGGCTTCAGCAACAGAGATGGTCATGCAATGAAAACACCTTCAGTAACCAGTGGTGCTGAGGTCACAAACAATCCAATCTGGTAAAAAATTCCTTTTGCCGGTGGGGGTGGGGGTGGGGGCACTGATTGCAGATTTTTACAGCAGTACAAGCAGCAAAACAAAGAACAGATACCATGATCTCAGTAAAAAATCAGGCAGCTGCAGTGGATAGCAGGTTCACACTGCTGCGCCTGCAATTACACTAGTCTGTGGCACAATAAAAGGTGTATTATTTGATGTCACACAACACTGCACACACACACACACACACACACACACACACACACACACACACACACAACTGTTTGTCTACAATGATGAACGAGTAATGCGTAGCAAATTGAAAAGTTCAGTAATATGCCATGTATTGTAATATAAACAACCTGAAATTATGAGCTGCTGCATCAGATCCACACAACACACAATCAGCAAGAAAATTTCAACAATTACTGACAATATCACTGTGTGTACATTAACACAGTCAGTTATATAAGAAAAATATAACCAAAAAACAAAGAAATCACTATTTCTCCAACCTAAAATCTACCTACACCACAGATACGCCCCTCCCCCAAAGCACACTTTCACTGTCTTTTACTACATGCACTCAATGTTGTACATTAACATTCAAAATCCACACACAGGCAAAAACGCTCGAAGATATGAGCACAGGAGGGTTTCCTACAATCGATGAACTAAAGTTTGAGCCCCCCCAAAAAATGCAAAAATGCTTTTTTAACAGCTTCTAGAAGGTTTCAATCACAGACAGCTCTCAGAGCACTCTGTCTCCTATAGCTTCCTACAAACACTACCCCAAACTGAGGCTGTGCAGATCAATATAGAGCCCATGTGACCTGAAATCCCATGAATCACTGCAAATTAGCCGACTTAAAAACAAGGTGAAGTGAGGTGAAATGCATAGCTTTCAATGCACTTCCTTTAAGATTTAATTGGAGTAGTGATCTGGGAAGGCGAATGTGAAGTCATTGTTCTCAATGGACTTGGCGTTACTTTCATATATCATAAAATACTCTGCTTCACATTGCGGAGCACCCGTGAATCCGCCTTGTCTGGTGAATCATTTCAAGGAGCGAATTGAGCCCACTTCACCACCACTATTCCCAATGTATTCCAGCATACCTCTGGCCTTTAATGCTGCCACCTTGCACTGTTTACCTTCCTTCAAGTTATCTGAGATAATGATTCCCAAATTGCGCTCTTGGGTGGAGGCAGCTAGTCTTTCTCCTCCAAGGTAATATCCTTACTTGGTTTATTTTCTATGTGATTGACTTTGCACTTTTTGGTGCTGAATCTCACTGCCATGCTCCAGACCATTCTTCCAGTTTCTTGAGGTCAGCTTCCATCTTGTCCACTCCCTGCTGGGTGTCAATCCTGCTGCATATTTTGGTGTTGTCTGTGGACAGACACACTTTCCTGTAGTCCATTAGCTATGTCTGATATGAAAATATTGAACAGTGGGGGCCCCAGTACTGAACCCTGGGGCACACCGCTAGTTACCCTACATTCTGATGACAGTGCTCCATTTACCTGCACTTTCTGGGTTTGGCCCTGTAACCAGTTTTTAACCCTTCTAACTACTTCTGATCCAACTCCTGTGTGGTCTAGCTTCTTTACCAGCCTTCTGTGTGGAATCAAGTTGAAGGCCTTGCTAAAGTCTAAATAGACCACATCTACCACCCTACCATCATCTATAATCTTTGTAGCACAGTCACAAAACTCAGTCAGGTTTGTCTGGCATGACCTACTTGCTGTGAAACCATGCTGCTTGGGGTCCTGATGGCCGCTAGCCTCCAGGAATGCCATGATCCTCTGTTTGAGTAGTGTCTCCATTTACTTCCCACTATGGATGTGAGGCTTACTGGTCTGTAATTTCAGAGTTCTCCCTGCTGCCTGATTTGTGAGCGGGACCACGTTGCCCTTTTCCAATCTTGAGTACCCCCACTCTTTAGGGATTTGGTGAATAGTTTAGCCAGTGGGGCAGCTAACTCTAATCTCAGTCCTTTTAAGATCCTGTGGTGTATTTCGTCCTGGCCCCATGGCCTTGTCAACTTGTAGTTTATTTAGTGCCTCCAGTACTTTGGCCCTGTGAAGGAGCTAGTATCAACCCCTGTCCAGGGTGTTGCATTTTGCCATTTCTGAGCCATCGCCTGGTCCTCTCAGTAAATACCGACCAGAACTACTTGTTCAGGATTTCTGCTTTTCTCGGTCATCTTCTGTTGTTTTCCTTCCTGACTTGTAATCTTGACTATACCCCTTTTGCCTTCCTTCTTTCCTGGATGCATTTAAAGAAGGATTTGTCTCCTCTCTTTGCCCTCTCTGGTATACTAGTTTCTGTCTGCACTTTTACCTGCCTTATTTTTTGCTGGCTTCTTTCATTTTCTCCTTGTACGACACCAGTCTTCTTCCTTGTTTGTTGCCTGGTATAGCTTGAATGCCTTCTGTTTTTTCTTTTGCTATTTTAGTCACTTCCTTTGAAAACCATAAGGGGTTTCATTTTCTTTTTGCTTTGGTAACCCTTCTGGTGCATTGGTCAGTGAGTGTCTGGATTACTTTCTTAAGTTTCCCCCACATGACATTGACCTCGCCTACTTGTAGATCAATTAAGTAGTTTCTTATGTTGGTCCTCATTTGGTTGAAGTCTGCCTTTTTAAAATATAGTACTTTTATTTTTGAGTAGCATGTGTCAGTTATGTTCACCTTGAAGCTAACCATGTGATGGTCACTGTTACCCATATGGCATCCCACGTCGAGTTCCTTGATCCTCTCAGTGTTTGTGAGGACCAGGTCAAGTATGGCATCTCCTCTTGTTGGTGTGTTGATTAGTTGACTTAGTCCTTCTCCATGTAGTGCCAATAAGAAATCCTGCTTCTTGTTGTTGCCGCCCGTTAGTGTACTCCAGTTTATATCTGGAAGGTTGACATCTCCACCAGTATCACTTCTCCTCTGAGTCATTTGTGTATTTCTTCTATCAGGTCTTTGTTCCCTTTCTATCCTTGATTTGGAGGTCTGTAAATAACACTGATCCTCAAGGTTTTCCATTTCCTGTATCTATAGTAAGCCACAGTGACTCAGTGTCCCCAGGGTGACTCTGCCCCTCTGTGGCTTTCATGTCTTCTTGAATGTAAATGGCTACTCCTCCCCCCCCTCTTTGCCCCTGCCTATACTTTCTGAACAGACTGTATCCAGGTATAGCCGTGTCCCATCCATGGTTTTCTGTGAACCACATTTCTATCACAGATGATAGAGACCTTCAAGTTCCTGAAAGGAATAAACAAGGTGGACTGTGGGGAATTATTTAGCATGAGTAACAATTTAAGGTCACAAGGGCACATGTGGAAACTGACAGGAAGGAGGTTCAGGAGGGACTTAAGAAAATATTATTTTACAGAAATGGTGTGGAACCATGGAACAGTTTACCAGCTGAGGTGGTGGGTGCTAAAATCATTAATGGCTTCAAGCATGGCTGGGACAGACTGAAGGGTATAGTGGTTGCTTGAGACATCAGAAACTGGGGGATGGGAGGCAAGGACCTTGGATGGACAATAGGTTGTGGGGTTAGACAGGGTACCATAAGCAGACTGGATGGATCACTGGTCTTTTCTGATGTCATTGTCTATGTTTCTGTGCGCTGCTACTGTACTGGCACAGTATCACATACTGTACTTGAACACCTCTTCCCCAGCAAAGCTAAGCAGATCTACATCAACTCATGCTGCTAAGCATTCACTTTAGGTGCAGGAGAACATTCTATTCCCTCAGCTGTGATACATTGACTCCTTAATAGTGGCTACAACAGAGGCATATGACACTGTACTACCATGCATGGCTTCAAACTGGGCACAAAGGAAAAGCACTTCTTCATCAAAACTGGGACTTCTTTATAATAAAATTACTTGTTCAGAAATGATGCCTTACTTCTTAGTGTTAATAATATGGGATTTTCTTAATAACTATCATTAAGCTTCCAAAGAAGGACTTATTGGTCTGAAAGCTAAAGCTGTTTGTTCTTTTTGTAACATCCTTGTTGGTCCAATAAAAGGTATCAAACCATTTGTTCTGGATTTGTTCTTAATAGCAAGAATTTAGTAGTTCTTAGAGAAAGATTTAACAGTTTCATTGAAAATAATTTAAACTGATCTCTGTTGGGGAAACCGTCATAAATAGGACTGTAGAAAACCACATCAGTGGAACATTAAGTTAATTAAATATGAAAGTAAATATGGGCAATCAGAAACAGAGACAGACACAGTATTAAAATACAACTGTTAAACTGCAGCCAAAAAGAAACAAATCACACAGTTTGAAAGGTATCTTAATGTTAGAAGTATGAATAAGAAAAGGGATCTATTGGAAGCACTAGTAAACTTTGAAAAAATTGATATTATCACAATAACAGAGACATGGTGGAACCCAAGTGACACTTGGAATAAAGGTTTATCAGGATACAGTATTTATGGAAAAGATAGAGATCACATAAGTGGAGGTGGAGTTGCTGCCCTAATTAAAGAAGATCATTAGCAGACATAAACATTGACACAGGTGACAGATTTTTTGTCAGTGGAAATTAAAAACCATGGAACTACACCCGTAGTTTTGGGATTACTGTACAGACCTACTGACACTGATAAAAACAAGAATGAACAACTTCTGTCCATAATTGGCAGAATAAATGAATACAAAGATGTAATACTTTTAGGACATCTAAGCATGCATGAGATCGATTGGGTTAAAATCTCTAGTAAATCAAGTGCAGAAAAGATTTCATTGAGTTAATAGATATGTATAACTTAAAACAGTTTGTCACAGAACCAGCTTGAGGTGGTGCAGTGCTGGATTTAGTGACAGATTCCAGTGTGGGACTTATCTATGGGCACAAAACAACAGAATCACTTGGAAACTGTGATCACAGTCTGGTGGGGTTTAAAGTAAAAAAAAGAAAATTCATCAAAGACAAGGGTAAAACTACACAGTGGGATTATCACAGAGCTAATTTTGGTTGCATGAAAAAAAGCCTAGCACTATGGGAATGGGAGAAAGATTTTAAAGATACAAATCACTTAACTGATAGTGGGAGCTATTTAAAACTAAAATCGGCATGTTCACTAACAGATATATATATATATACCACAGAAACTTAACTTATTGTATGTAAACTGTTTGTTATTGCTGTCATTGTCACTGTTTGATGTGGAACATTTGTAAAGGAGCTCTGAGCTCAAAGGTATGATCCGAATCCCTAAAGAAAAAAAAATATATATAACAATAAGGGTAAAGCTCCAAAGTGGATGACACACAAAGTCAGGAAACTATTAAGTAGTAAGAAGAAAGCATGCAATAAAATGAAAAAGGGTTTCGACAACAGGTTGTTCATGAAATACAGGAATTTTTAAAAGAAATGTAAAAATATAATAAAGATACAAAAAAATAAATAAAAAGAATCATGGAAGAAAAACTTGCTGCTAATGTACAGGATAATTACAAAAATGTTTACTGTTACATCAATTCCAAGGAAAGAACAAAACCAGCCATTGGGCCACTGGTTAAAAATAACACTCTGATTGATAAAGATGAGGTAATGGCACATTAATTTAATAATTTCTTCTATTCAGTGTTTTTAAATTAAGTAATTGCTATGAATAAAGAGGGTAACAAACTTGGTGAAAATGGTACATTTAAAATTGTTGTCACAAAAAAAGATGCTGAACAAAAATTAAGCAAATCATATGGACCTGAAATATCCACGAGTTCTTAAGAAAACTATGACAGAAATAATAAAGCCCTTGACATACATAATAAATAATTCTATAACAAAAGGTGAGGTGCCCAAGGATTGGAGACAGGCTGATGTTACACCAATACATAAAAAAGGCCCAAAGAATAGAGAATTATTGGCCTTTAAGCCTAACTAGTGTCATTTGTAAAATGACAGAAAGCATATTAAAGGAACATCTAGAAAACTGGATATTAAACACACTAGGTAATGATGTAAATCAAAATTGATTCAATAGAAATATGTCTTGTCAAACAAATCTGATAAAACATTTTCGATCCAATAAACAAAGCTTTGGATCAAGATAAATCAGCAGATGTGGCATATATGAATGTATGCAAGGCCTTTGATACAGTCCCATATGATCTATGAATCAGAAAAATGGAAAATCTAAAAATACCACCAGTATTCATTAAATGGATTACAGGCTGGCTCACAGACAGGAAGCAAAGAGTTAAATTAAGACAGGTAATATGAGATTGGGTGAACATTACAAGTGGAGTTCCATAGAGTTCAGTTCTGAGACCAAGCCTCTTTAACATCTACAAAAGAGACATGAATGGGGACTTAATTGGCTGGGTTGTGAGATTTGCAGATGATGGAAAAATCAGAATCATAGTTGAAACTGAGGAAGATTATAAGCAAATGCAAGACAATCTGAATAAACTAAGTCACGGTCTAAAAAATCAGGAATGTACTTTAATCCTGACAAGTGTACAGTCATGCATTTTGGCGAAAAACCCACAGTATAGATACACCTTTGAAGGAACTGAATTTAGGAAGGGTGTAGCTGAAAGGACTTAGAATAACAGTAAATAGTGACCAGCAATGGGATAAACATATAAATGTTGTGGTTAGTACAGAAAATCAGGTCTCTGGCTCTATTAAACATAATATAGCAAGCCAGGGTAAAAAAGTGTTATTGCCACTGTATAGATATCTAGTAAGACCCCACCTTGAGTATGTTGTCCAGGTATGGAAACTATACAACAAAAGGAAATTGAGAAAATAGAGAAGGTACGGAGAAGGTATACAAAGAGGATAAAGGGACTGGAGGGTAAAACCTATGAGGGGAGAAGGAATACGTTGAATATGTATACCTTGAAAAGGAGGAGACACAGAGGACAAGATGCTGGTATACAAAGTAAGTAGGGATCTAGAACTTGGTAAAACACTATGTCTAAGACAGAACAAAACCAAGTCAAGGGTTAGGGTGCATCACTATAAATTATAGGGAGAACTCTTTAGACTCATAGGTTCATTGGTTCATAGGTTATACGAGTTCAAAGGACAAGCCCATAATGAACTTGCTGTAGTTTAACTAACGACAGTAAAAAAATTTCTTTTCACTCATGTGTTGATCTAGTCTGTATTTGAATTGTATTATATTGTCACTTGTTATGACTTCGACTGGCAGTGAGTTCCATAAATATTGAATTCTTTGTGTTATGAAACTTTTCCTGCATTGCGTTTTGCATATTTCAGCATGTAATCTTTATGAGATCTTGAGCAATCAATTGATGTTTGTCTCATTAAACAGCTAGATTCAAACAACACTTCATCCTTAAAAACTTTATAGGCCCAGCAAAGTTCACCCCTTAAAGTTCTGTAGTCTAAAGAGAATAAGCTCAAGTTTCTAAGTCTTTCCTCTTATCTTAAGTGTCCTTGATTTTAATATTCTTGGTCATGCTGCGTTGCACAGAGTCATGTGTTTTTATCCAGAATAGATGTGGGGAACAAAATGGGGCAAAATACTCCAAGTTTGCTCTCACCAGGCTGGTATACAGAGGTACTATAACCTCAGGCTCTCGACTTTTAATGTGTTTGAGAATACACTTAAGGATTCCATGACATTTGTTGGTGATTTTGTTAATATGTGCCAAATTTTAGATTATTTGTAATGGTAAGACCAAGATCTCGCTTTGTCATGGTTACCTGTAATTTGATGTTGTTAAAGTAATAACTTGCCTTTTATTGTTAGTACCAAAGTGCATTACCTTACACTTGTTTATATTGAAAACCAATTTGTTTTCAGTGGCCCAGGTATTGAAATTGTTCAGGTTGTTTTGGAGGATTCTATAGCAGTGTCATTATTTCGATACACCTAGCTTACTGTCATCCGTATACTTATGTAACCAAACTCTGCTGTCAGTTTGCATATTAGATACCATGATATTAAATAGAGTTGGTCCAAGCACGGATCCCTGGCACTCCACTACTCATGTCTCCCAGTCAGACTCATATCCCTTTAGTACAACCCTCTGTTTTCTATAATGCAGTCATGAATCTATCCATTTTATAATCAATGGATGTATTTTGAGTTTAATGAGTTGCTCTATTAGAATCCTGTGTGATACCGAGTCAAAAGCCTTCTCATAGTCCAAAAAAATCATGTTGACAGGAAGTCCGTTATCTAAGGCTCTACTGACGGGTTCAAAGAAACTTATAAGGTTAGTCATGCATGAGTTACCCTGGGTAAATCCATGTTGTGATATGTCATGATTAGTGGTGGGCGAAGTGGATGAAATTAACTCCATGAAATGATTCGCGGAGAAACGTGGAATCTGTGACGTACTCCACAACGTGAAGCGGGGTACTTCGCATCATAATGGGGAATGCAAAGTCCATTGGAGACAATGACTTCATGTTATTCCACCTTCCCCAAACCACTTCTCCACCAATGTTAAGGCAAAGTACATTGAAATCAATGTACTTCACCTCACTTCGCCTTGTTTTTGAGCTCCAAAGGTGAATTTTGCAGGGCTTCATGGGATTGCAGGTCACATGGTTTCTAGATTGTTCTGCACAGCCTCAGTTCTGTGTAGTGTGTGTGTAGTGGAAGATGGAGACAGAATCCTCTCAGAGCTCTGTGATTCAAATCCTCTAAAAGCTGTTAAAAAAGGCTTTTTGAGGCATTTGTTTTGCTCACGATTTGGTACATCGATTGTAGGAAACCCTTCTGTGCTCATATCCTCATGTGTTTATTGTTTTTGTGTGGATTTTGAATGTTAATTTTGAACAGTCAGTCTATATACTGTGAAATGTGCTCTGGGGGAGGGGTGTATATGTGGTCTAGGTAGATTAACTGGGAGAAAAAGGCAGTTTTTCTGTTTTGTTATATTTTTCTTGTATAACTGTGTTAATGTACACATAGTAGTATTTTCAGTAACTCTTGACAATTTTTTGCTGATTGTTGTGGTGCAGCAGTGTATAATTTCAGTTTGTTTAAAACATTTCATTATATTACTAAATGTTTTCAATTTCCTAAGCATTACTTGTAGAGTATGTGTGTGTGTGTGTGTGTGTGTGTGTGCAATACGATGCATGCCATTAAGTCAGACACCTTTTAGTGTGCCACAGAGTAATTACAGCAGTGTGAACCTGCTATCCACTTCACCTGCATTAATTTTTTATAGTGCTTTGTGGTATCTTTACTGGTAGTGCACTGTTACTGCCATGCACTACCCCCCCCCCCATGACAAATGGTATTCTTTTCCAGATTTGGATTTGTGACTTGTGAGCACTGGTTAGGTGTTGCTGTGCCTTTGTGTCTGCATCTCTTGAATGTACAGTGCAATCTTAATCTGTCTGTGGATTTGCAGTACACCATTAATTCTGGGAGACTTTGCATTTCTTGTTGTGCTCCCATTTAACATCAGCACTGGGGAATTTTCTGGACACAAGGCAATAGCATTTTGGGATGCATATTAATTTTGGTGACTATGTATGACTACTGCATGCATGACATCTGAGTACACCATTAATTCTGGAAGACTTTGCATTTCTTGTGCTCTCATTTCATTTCATCAGCACTGGGTAGTTTTCTGGACACAAGACATGAGCATTTGGGGATGCACACTAATTCTAGTGACTGTGTGTGTGAAGGGCTGCCAATATTGTTGTCACTTCATCTTACTTTGCGTTAAGGTGGAACGACAACGTGAAGTAATAATTGCAAGGCGAAGTGAGCCTTTTGCATTGGCCACTTCGCGTAACGGAGTGACAATGCTAAGTGCCCAATTAGTGGGCACTTCGCCAGTGAAATTTAAATTTGCTGCATCTCTAGTCATTATTTCCTGTGTCCTGTAAATGGTCAATGATTTTATGCTGTAATACCCGCTCCATTATTTTTACCTATTGAAGATGGTAAACTTATGGGTCTATAATTGCATATGTTGTTTTTCGATCCTTTTTTGTAAATTGGAGTAACATTGTCTGACTTCCAGTCATTCAGGGCTGTTCCTTCTTTTATAGAAGTATTGACTAAGAGTGTGAGCATTCCAACTAATTATTTTGAAAGGTTTTTGATAAATAGGAATGGAATTCCATCAGTTCCAGAGGCTGTACTTACTTTGGTTTTATTAATGGCTGTCAATGCAGTATTTCATTCTCAGTGAAGGAAATTGATTGCTCATAGATCTGACAATAGGAAACATTCATGGGATAGTCATAAGGCAGTTCTGGGGGGTGGGGGTAGGAAGAAGTAGGCTGCTGGTTAACTAGGATCTGCAGCTTATCCAGTAGGTAGGGAAATGGGCAGACTGGGTGGGCCAAGCGGTCCTTATCTGCCGTCAAATTCTATGTTTCACGTTTCTATATTTCTATTGGTACACACATAGGGTTGTCAACATTTGGACTATATTACAGGATGTAGTGGTTGAAGCCAACACATTAGCTGACCAAAACAAATCTAGATATATTTACAGATGGAAACATACTGCATCAAACCTAATGAGAATAGGTAGGCAATTAATAAGGGTCAAGGCCTACTTTTGCCTGTACATTACATTATGTTACTATATTACTACGTCTACCATTTGTGATCTAGCTTCAGAAATGTTAAAATGGCACCTAATAGAAGACTTTTGGTCCCCATTACTCTGTGTATGTGAGCTTGAGGAAGAGTGGTGGACTTAGAAGTTACATGACATATAAAAGGGTAGCAAAATAATCTAACAGAGCTTCTCCTTGAGACCAGATTCACAGTGCTTGCTGTAAATGCACAAGAATGCTCCTCTCCATTTGGGGTTCACCCATGAAGGCATCTTGTAGAGTTCTGTTTGTCTAGAACAGCTGTTGCTAGGAAGGTTAGTGTGGCTTTCTGTCACTAGTAATAAAAATAGAAAGCCCTTGAGGTGTATCTTCAGAGATATTACAGTGGAGCCCAATGTGGGTATTTTTACCTGCAACTCTCTGTGTGAGCTTAGGGATGACTTCTGAACTAGGACTGAGCTCTGTGGATAATATCTGTTCAGTTTCAGATACAGTAGTTTGGATAGTATGTATGAACTATCTACAGATCCAGAGTAATGAGTTAGCCACCTAAACAGATCAGATACGTTCGGATGGTGCACCATACAAGTCTCGAGATATTCCGACAGAATGGATAGTACCCTAACCACACAATGTTACTCTCCTGCACTTAAAAAGGGAGCAATGGATGCCCTGTGAAGTAAAGTCCAAAGTCCTAATAGCAGCAGGATCAGATGGGAATTGTTTAGTTCACAATCAAGGCATTCACTTTAAGTACAAGAACATTTGCCACTCTACAGGAATCAAACCCCCAATGGTTCCCTGTAGACCCATCCCTTCTGGAACAGCCTTTTGCTAAGGATGTATGTAACAGCAGCCATTGTTAGGGAAAAGGAAAAAAAAAACACTGGACCTAGGTTAAGGAAACTTATTATACATAGTACCAGCTAATTCTAATAGCAAATGTGTTGTCACTCTGCTACATTCATTATAATGTATTAAAATTCAGGACATTTCTTTTTTTCCATGTTTTTTTCTTCCCATCATAGCCTCTATCAGATCTTCCTCTACCCACTTGCAATCACCTAGCCCTATCTGCCACTAATCTGGCCACATCAGTCCTCCATGGTTCCTTCCCTAACATCCAAGGATCTGGATTGGCAGCAGACTTTGTTGTGCAGGACCTAGATATACTAATGTCATCATTCAGATAGGAGGCCAGGGTTTTCCCCCAGATTTTCTGTGTTCCTTCCCTCCCTCCACCCACTAGATTGCACTTCACAGCCTAATTGTGGCTTTGGATGCTACAGCAATTACCCTGGGGAGCATGCTGCTTGGCCCACCACAGGGGTCACTGCAGTGCCAGACATGGTGCCATTACCTCCTCAGGTCAGGAAGCACTGCTGTTGGCAGCACTATATCCCATGCATCCTGATTCGACTCCCAAACCAGATCACCAGCACAGCAACGAATCAGGGGCAACCTGAATACCAGGTATTTCTATCAGCCAATGGGATTTTACTCTGGTAAAACCTAAAATATGACACTTTTGTCTGACACTGACAATAGCCACATGTTTCATGTTTCATTTGAATAATGAAATGTTTAACAATATTTTATAGACAATCTCAATATATTTTATGTGTTGAAACATGCACCCTTCGAAAATGTAATACATGCACTAAGAGATGTTCTACCAGTACTGCTGTACTCACCATGTACTTTTATTGTTATTGTTTTTTTTTAAGCAATCAGTAAAATACAATAATTTAAAGTTAATTAGTAGGTGAAAAAAGTCATTCTATTTCACAGTCAAGCAAAACATTGCAGTGTCTCCTCTGTGGGATGATTACAGCTTTAGCCAGAAGCACATTAACATATCCATGGCACACAATGTGTAAAAGATAGCTCACACCTTTTATTTACACTTATGCTACTGTCAATCATTGTCAGTAAAATAAAATTTTCCCTCTTGTGTGTGGTTAACTAGATTGTTTAGGAAGACATTAACCTTTTCAGCCAGGAACTGGATAATATGGTGGGAAATGTCTGTCTCCTTAAGCACCACCTGACAGTTAGTTTGATAGCTTGTCACTTTGACCCTAGCCTCTGTCTCTTATCAAATGTATCAGGGTTCCTGTCAAAGAAAGCACTGTTAAACTGGGAGACATTTGCTGCTCCAAAACAGTGATAATTCCCCATTCCTTCAATGTCAGTCCCATATAAGACAAGGAAAGATGTAATAGATGTATTCCTGAATATATGGGACCTTTGAACTTGATACTTGGAACCATTTGCAGTCAAATACAACCTTTCATAATTTACTCTCTGTTTAGTTTGATTTACAAAACAAATCCTTTGTTTGTTTATTAACTTGTTAAGACAATGTGGAATTTTGCAACATTTAAAAGTAGGCAGAATAAGACACCAGCATTTTCCTGTTGGTTATGAAATATTGTGTTTCTTTCAATAGCTATTAAAGCCAGATTTAAGGTGAACCTCTGCACATACTTATCGTCTTAAATGGTAACATCTATCAGTGATGCAAATAAAGCATACACTAATAAATGCAGAGGAAATACCTGTACAGCAAAATAAGATTAATTACAGTTTTACCTTAGCTTTAAGTGCTATTAGTAAAATACTGCACATAGATAATGTTATACACAGTTAATTTCAGTACTGCATAATAACAGATTCCAGCAATAGAGTATTCCAGGACAAGAATTTTAAAATGTGGAAACACTGTCAGCAGTATCCTGAAAAATCTGACATCTTCTGAAGTTTTTAGGCAGTAGTAAAGTTTGGAGTATGGTCCTCATTGGAAGATTATGGAAAGATTAAGGCTGAAGAAGCATTCATATCTGGGGGGGGTAGGGTTGCTGTTTACAATTTTGAGCATGTTGGCCCTGTATGAGGTACTACACCAGTGATGCATGGTCCCGTATCTGTAGCTTGATCTTAGGTAAAAAGGGAAAGGGAGGAGAATGGGGTGGGAGTAAGCCTTGACAAACCCAATAGCACATTTCCAAATGTTGTGGGCATTGTGTTGAAAACTGTAGTAGCACATTCCCAAACCCTGAGGGTTTGGGTTTTGTGCCATGGCAACCCTAATCTGCACTAATGTTGTTTTTTTGCAAAGTAGAGTGGTAAGTTGATTTGTGCATGGCCTTTGAGGCCCTGTGCAAAGGAAGAAGTGACTCAACATTCTGTTTGTGCCTCCTGACTTTCTTTGTACAGGGCAAGATGCACGGGGCACTTTGGTTCCTGTACATGAGTCCTAACTTTCTTTGTGCAGGATGCTGCATTGTGTGAGAACAGCAGAACCCATTGTCTAGTCATTCAGTAGTCTCCAAGGACAGACACCAAGATAGCAGTGATGTCTATGGTAACTTGGAGTCTGAATACCATTTAGTGTAGATCACCATTAATTCTGGTGGGAGCATAAGGGATCACTGTGAGGGAGTGATGATCCTACGGGCTACCCTCAGAGGAACTTCCTGGTGGCCTTGTGATGCGCATTGGAGTTTGCAAAATTTGATGTGGACTGTGTTTACTTTTGGGAAAACATTGGTCCCACTTGTGATGGACAGATGCTGTCAGCAGTGCTGCAGATGGTGAGATATTTGTTGCCAAATATTGAGCTGCTGAAACAGGTAGGAGATACAGTAGATCTACTATTTGTATGGTGGATCCCAAGCTGTTGTGGATATTGGAAATGTTATCTCTGTCACTGGGTCTGGAGAGATTAACAACCACTTCCTAAGGGAAGACAGAGGAAGATGCTGGTGCACTGGTGCCAAGCACGCTCTCTGGTGAGAGTAAACACATGGTTAATTTGAGGTGCCCAGAGTCAGGGTGAATGTCAGGTAGGACAGCCAGAGTGAATGTCCTCACAGTGGTGCTGCATCCTACACACCATCTAAACTGATGCTGCAGTGTCATGGTAGTTAATGAAAGGAGTGAACCCAAATGTATAGCAGGTGGAATCTCCAGTAATTATGAGAGACAACATAGAAACTCTCACCCACTGATAAATTGCAAGAAATGAGAGGAGTCTGTAGCTGCTGTAAAAGATGTGTGAAAGGTAAAATATTTTTTAAGGTATGCTAAGGCTTTAATTTATGTCCAGGGTCAGAATAGAGCTTGTCTTGCGATGTTGACAAGAATAGCAATTTAGGGGGCCATGTTCCCATGTACATGTACTGTAGCTGTAAATATGTTATTAAACATGACAACAACCCATCATGTAGCAGAGTAATTTATTTCTAACATGACAGAGGAGGCACCAAACAAAGCTCATCAAGGAGTGAATGGAAATGACCTGTTACTAGCTAGAGACTGATTGTATTTGCTTGAAGAGTGGAAAGCAGTTACCACCTACCTTAGATATGTAGGATACCTCTGAAGCTATGCACCCCTAGTCTCTGTTTGATTCCAACAGAGTGTTATCATATGATATCAGCCCACAACTGAGGGAACTGAAACAGCAGCCACAGTTGAACGAGATTCTTGGACTGTGTACGATATAGTAATGGGAATGAGAGGACCAGAGGGACAGCCAGAGTAAATAAACTCTGGTCAGAGCCAGCGTGGCTCGTGTGCATTAACCTGATATGAGAAAAAAAAAGCTGACTAGGCCTACAAACTTGTTTCTCTATATTCACTGGCTTGAAGCATTCCTGAAGGGTGCTAGCCCCCTTAGGGACAGCAGTGTAAACCTTTCTCTGGGAGAGATATGAGTTCAGATGTTTATTTGCACTGCTTTCTGTATTAATGACATCAATCTGAAGTGCGGACAGCACAATTAGAAGGTCAACAGCCTGTGGGATGGATTCTGCATGTCAGTGAACATAAAGAAACAAGACTGTAGTGGCCTAGTCCACCTTCTATTTTTTTTCTCATATCAGGTTAATGCATAGCAGTCATTTTGACTATGACCAGAGGTTGTTTATTACCGAAGTCAGTTTCATTAAAACAGGATTTTTTCCTTGAAACATTATGCATTCATATTGTTTATGACTACCATGAGGTTGCCATGGGATTAACTCCATTTCTTCTCTCAGCCTGGGCCTTAACGGACAGAAAGGGGAGTTGTCAATGATTGCTTACCCAGCTAACATAGTTAATAAGTAGGGGATGTCTTAGCTGCACCCTGAAAATCCTGGAACGGGGTCTTGGGTTGACATTCAGCCATACCTGTAAAATAAGAATATTGATGGGAGTCACAAAGGAGCCATAGTTCTCTAGGGGGAAAATATGGCAGATAGGGATGGTTAAACATAAAGCAATGCCTTTCTGACAGGCAGAGGATCAGCATCCTGTCAGCCCAGTAGAAATAAAGGGACAAATGGGTAAGCATGGGAGAAAAGTAGTAGCCAGCGACAGATAAGAGTAGATGAGAGATACAAGAGGTAGAGGATGAGCATTTGAAATCATGTGAAAGGTATTTCAGAGAAAGGTACAGGTTAAGGTAAAGTGAGAGATAAAGTAAAGAAGAACTAGAAATGAAAACCATCTTTGAGAAGGAAGAGATTTCTACAGGGCATCTCCTGGAGGCCTGGAGGATGGGAGATACAAAGTGGAGCAGACAGCGGGAAGGAGATGTGTCCATGGGCCCCATGCCTCTCAGTTGCTATGCATTTTGTACAGCGCTATGTATTTTACACTTGCTCCATAAAATAATAGGCTCTTAGTGAATGCGGTCAAGTCTCAGGCTATCTAATTTGGATCTGCCCTCGAATAAAGAACATCTCAATTCCACTTTCAGTGGTCTGTAATAATGGTACACCCTTGGTCACCATCCCATCCTTTAGCTAACTGGGTTTCATACTTGACCCCTCCTTTGCTTTTGCACTCCCTGGGCATCTACCTGCAAGACAGTCAATGTCAGAAGTGAGCTTACATACAAACCTAGCAGTAACCTCTCTCCCATGGCTTGTATTGCCGTTGCCTGAGGCATATTACTCCCCAAACTCTCCTGTGGCTTGCCTGTCTTTTCTAAAGCCTCCAACTCAATACTTCTTAAGTGGGATGTGGCATACAACATTTGTCTATTTGCCCTCACAAGTAATTGACTAGGCCATCACTGCTCATGGTATTCGAAACTTGTATATAAGCTCCTCAGGTGGCACACTGGATGTGTGCTTGCTTTACAAGCAAAGGGTCAGAGATTCTATTCTGGTTGAGGGGGTGTGTTTACCATCTTATCAAGAATATTCATGAATTATCAGCCCTTATCTGCTGTCAAAGTCTATGTACTATGTTCTTGGCCCCCCCCCCATACACTCTCTGTGATTTCTCCCTGGGAGGTATCACACACAGTGTCATTCAGAACCAGGTTCCACAATTGCTTGCCTCCCTCCTAATGCCCTATAAAAATGACTACCCACTCTGATCTTCTGACCTTGACCTCTTAGCCATACCAAAGACCAGGACTAAGATAGGTGAGATAACATTCTCAGTCTCTGTGCCTAAACTATCTATGGAATACTACAGCAGCCAACATCAGACATTGTCCTGCTACCTGCACCTTGCATAATCAATCAAGCAGTCAATCAATCAATCAAAATCTTTATTTAACCAGGCGAAACACCATTGAGCAAAACTCATTTTTGAGATGGACCTGGACAATATACATAATCAATTCATAGAATGGGGTTACACACACAAATGGTTTAAAACAGAACCTAGATACAATTATGAATTGTGACAATGAACAATAAACAATTTACAATATACAGAATGAATAAGAAAGGAATATACCTAAACTTCACGTATACAAAATATACATGGAGCTTGCTGGTATACATAAGTGAAAGGAACCAATAAATTGTGAAAGTAGAAGGTTATTCATAGTAGGGAAGAGGGGGTGAAGAGATGCAAGAATTTGAAGAGGCAGGTGATGCCCGTAAGAAGGCCTCTGTTTGCTGTGAACAAGTGGCAACAGTCAGAGAGAGTAATTACAGGGCTCCAAGATTGCAGATGGAGGGGGAGGAACTATGAGGGAACAGAATGCTAGTAGGAGCCGGGGGGACACAGTGTGGGAGACCCTCTTATCTGGAGATAAGGCAAAAATCAGGGGAAACAGTTATAAGATTCCTTGACAGAACGAGCATAAAGTGTTTTGAATGCTGGTAGATTGATAGGGTGGACAAATTTCAAGGTTTTTTGCAGTTTTTTTCCAGAGTAGAGGTAGCGCGTAGCTTAAGGATGACCAAACAAAGTGTGATTTGACCTAGAGTACAGTAAAGGAGATACAGGAGGCACTCCTCAGGATATATTTACCTACAGTAGGTAGTGGGAGACAATTCTGAAATATATTGAGGCAGCTTCTTAATGATAGCTCTGAAAGTCCAGAAGGTGGTGTTTCTCTGTCTTCTATAATTGAGGGATGACCATCCCACTGCACAGTAGAGGGAGCAGTGATGGGTGGAGTACGGAAGACCAGAAATAAACCTTATGGCTCTATGGTAGAGCGTATTGAGTTTGGCTAGCACAGAGGCAGGACCTTGGCTGTAAAGGAAATCCACATAGTCCAGCAATGAGAGGAATGTGGTTTGGACAACCAGTACTGTTCCCACTTATAGTAGTTGGCTATATGTACCTGTTCTTAGCCTTCATAGCCTGACAAGCATTTTGCCTGTGTATACAAACACCTCTGCACTTGTCACTTTTTATTTATGTTACGATGAATGCACACCTTTTTTTATATCTCATGTTTTTATCTTACTGTAATATTATTCTAATGTCTGATCCTGATATTGTCATATACTGCTTTCCTTACTGTTGTATTCTCCCAGGTTGCACCAGAAAAGAAGCAAATGTTTATCTAGTGCACCCTACCTGGTTAATAAAAATGAAAACAAAATTTACTGATGTTCCTCATTATGTCAGAGATATTTCTAGATATGCAGTATTAAAAAATAATCTAACTTGATAGAAACATTCCTTAGCATTAGGCATATGGAGTCCACTATTCTTTGACTTATAATTTTTTAAAATAAGAAAGTGCTACACATTCTGGCCATTTGCTCCCCATTTTGAAGGCTGAAGCTATGCATTTCAGTGCTGAAAGGTTGGGAAGTATGATGAGCCACAACAACTGTTACCCAGCCCGTTGCACCTCCAGGTGAGATAAGGTAAAAGTGCAGGAAAAAGTGGATGCAGCATGAGAAGATGTCATAGCTCTGCCTCCTCCTGTCCAGGTGCTTGGACCGTGCACCTCCTGGATGGGATTCAGTTTAGGGTGGCTTTGGAAATGCCTGGGAAGGATTATTCCTTAGGGTTCAGGAGGCTGTCATTGGTTCCAGGCAACAATGGGTGATCCCTACAGTGGCAGCTAGGATCAAAGTTTAGGTTGGTAGAGGGAAGGCCTGACAACACCTGGGTAAGGAGCATGAATAAGGATGAAATAAAAGGAATGCAGAAATTGTATTCGTATCATAGTTTCTTGCCTCCACCATATATTCCTTTTGTTATAGCAATAACAACAGGCAGCAAGAAAGGGGAAGCAACTATTAGGTTATATAAAGAGGAATTTTATAAGTAGAACATGGGAGATAATGCCACTTTACTGGCTACTGGTGAAACTACAGCTGGAGTGCTGCTATCAGGTTTGGGCAGCATACTACAACAAGATCATTGAGAGTGTCCAAAGTAGGGCTATAATTCAGGTATGGGGACAAATGAGAAAAACATATGTAGAAATGGCGGCGAAACTTAAACTGTTCGGCTTGTAACAAGGATGAACATAAGGGGATCTATAAAGATTTGAATAACGCAGGATGAGACTCTAAGGAAGAGGGAGAGGAAGATGGAGAAGAAGAAGAAGAAGAAAATTTATATGCACTTTTCATACACATTGCATCCAAAGCGTTGACAAGCATTGTGAAACTGTTAGTGGAGTGACTGTAAATATATAATGGCAGACATTTCACTCAGCAACAGCCACACACAGCTTTAGACAATTGCATGAACCAGTTTTATGGGAATGGAATCTTGGCCAGAACACCAGTAAGAATCCCTTCCTCTTGCAAAAAATGCCTTGCGTTCTTTCACTTCCATCTGGACACCACCACGAAGGCACCAGATATGGGCAGAAGGGAATTCAGTTTAACATCTCATCTGAAGGACGGAATACCCCAACAGTACAGCATCCCTCTAGTACTGACCTTGTGTGCCAGCATTTAGGGTATGAGCCCAATCCCAGTGTGGCACCAGAACACATGACTTTCTGACCTGGAGGTGGATCTTCTACTAACTGAGCCATGCTGACACCCTAATGGCCACCCTTAATGTAAGTCAGATACAGAAAAGCATTAGAGGCCACAGGATAGTTGGAGGGCTACTTGAGGGGATGATAATGTTTTTTTATGCAGTGGGTGGTAAGCATGTGGAATAGATTACTGGAAACTATTGCAGAGGCCGAGACACTAAACACGTTTAAGGCAAAGCTAGGCCAACAGAGGAATAGGGCAAGAAACAAAAAGAAAATGGATGAGAAGTGGGAGATGGCACTGATTGTCTACAGTACCTGCTTCACTCCTATACTGCAATGCAATGGTATTATCAAAGGGGATCTACTCCTCGCAATAGGGAATGGACTTTGCAAAAAGGTGTTTGTCAGAGGTGAAACCATATCAGACAGCATCATCCCTTGTTAACAGCTGCAATCTCTTTAGGCAAGTGGTGCAGGCTGCATGTTTTCCCAGAATCACACACTAAGGCTGGGTGGGGGACAAGCAGATTGAGAGGTGTGGAATGGACTACCGTTACTATAATAAGTGTCTGCCTTGTTCCTTATTCAAGTGCTTAGTTTCAGTGCAGCTACGCACTTCTACAGCTGGGTTCAAGTGTAATACTGGAAGGTTAAGTGATTTATTCAGGATTACACAGTGAGCCTTTGATCCTACCATGGTTTGAACCTGCAACCTTGTGGTTCCCAACATTGCACGGGGGGGGGGAGGGGCAGGAAAATCTGGCTGCTGGCAATGTTTTTTTTTGGGGGGGTTCAATTTATTTACTTAGGATAGTAGATCTGAGATGAAGCATCTTGTTTACAGAGGTGTCCTGCTTCAATCAATGTTTTACAATGTATCTACCCAGTATATCCCAGCCAAAATGCAACATCACATTTCCAGTGCATGCCTGCTTCTACCCATGTCTGCAGCTACATGGGCTGGAGTACTAGGAGGTTAAGTGACTTGCTCAGGGTTACACAAAAGTATTTGGCTATAGGCGGTTTGAACTTGTGATTTCTTGGTTCCCAACAGTGCTGTACCCATTAGACCACAATGCCTGCAGAGGGTAGGGACCAAGATTTAAATGCACATAGCCAAAGGCTGCCACGATTAAAAACATAATTTCATAAAAGCACATGTACAAAAGAGATCTGAATAATAACAGTTCTTACACAGTTCATTATAAATCTGTTACCACAACTTGATTTGTCATATAAATTTCTTTATAGTCGGTTTCCTAAACAATTTTCAGCCTCTATTCACACAGTCTTACTAAATCCATATATATATATATATATATATATATATATATATATTTATTGGTTTTAACTAATTATGTGTACATGCATTCTTTTATACTTTCTTCACCTTCACCATATAAATACTTACCTACAGTTTTTTCTGTCACACACACACACACACACACACACATGCTCCCCTGCCAGCACGCATGTTTCTCCCTAGTCCCCAGTCCTACCACCCAAAAGCCTGAGTCTTCCCAGCCCCAACACAACATATTGCACCCAAGCTTCCCACCCACCCACACACATACATGACTTCGCCTCACATCCCCAGCACAGCTAATTTTTCCTGTCTCCCCCCCACCACCACCACTACTATACACACACAAAATGTAACTGTTCAATTAATGACAGAACATGGCATCAGCTTTCTGGGAAAACTGTTAGGATAGAAGGCTAAAATAAATATATAACTGTGATACAGCCCACCCCACCCCCGGCCAAGGACCAACTTGTACTCTCCAACGGACCCTCAATTTAGCTACAGGTCCACAACTTTCACCTTTCAGAAGACTGAAGCAATCCTGATTCAGATTCAGAATCAGTGCAGTTGTGAGCCAGCATAGTCAATAGCTACAGGATAGGCTTGGGAGACAGGATCAAATGTCATTAGAGTCACCCACTTTGTAGCCTTGAGCATATCACTTACCCTCTCAATGTTTTAGTCCACTCTGTTGTAAATACTGGGTCGAAGTGCTACACCACTGACAATGTGAAATGTTATCTTAACTAGGCTATCCTGGTTACACTATGTAAGTAAAACAAGTGTCCCATGTTTTAGGAGCCCCCAACACCCAACTTCACCTGACCCCTGCCGTTGACTTTGATGTTTTTATGCTCATAGTAAACATAAAAGTCAGTTCACTAGTGTGTGGTGCAGAGGACATAGGAAAATCAAAATCTTACTTGCATAAGTGGAAGTCAGGTACCCGCTCACAAATTCTGGGAGACACTTCTTAGTAGCTCCAATTTCAATATTTATTAAATATCCACAAGTTTAAAGTTCAAATAACAGCAACAGAAAAAACAGACCTCCCCACCAAAACCATGGTGGGGCAGACTTTTTTTTTCTGTTGTTGCTATTTGGATTTTTAACTGAACTTGTGGATATTTAACCCTTGCTGTGTTGCGACTGATATATTGGTCCAGATTTCCAATACATTCTTTTGGCAGTCCAAGGGTTAATAAATATTGAAGTTTGAACTATTGAGAAGTGTCTCCAGAGTTTGGGGATGCAGTTTGGGGCCAGAATTACACGATGGAGGTGCATATCCCATCCACAGAGCTCTGCACCTCTGGACAGATGCACACCAGTGGCATTCATGACAGCCGGCTATCTGTCTGTGGCCCCAATCCTCTGGCGCACAGGTTGATGCAGGGTGGATGGGGGCAGAGTTGCGGTCCCAGGTGGGTGGCCAATAGAATGCCCTGCTTGAGACCCAGAGTGGATGCCCCACGCATGACAGTGTGGGCCTGGGATGGTGCATCGGCACCTGCGAATTGCATAGGTGGCCAACGTTGGCACTGGAGTGCCCCCGGCATGTAGTGGGGCACCTGCCCCAGGACTGCAGTACCCCCATCCACATACTGACAAGACTCCCCCCGCCACACTGACCACACCATGCCTGACCCCTGGACCTGGCAGGAGGAGCCATGCTCATGGGCAGCTGGCGGCAATGCTCACCGCACACCTCCTCCACCGCCTACACCGGGGATGGGGCATCTATGTGCAGGGGGGTCTCAGAGCTGCTGGGACCAGTGAGGGACTCCAAGTGTTGGAAGGAGGGTTCTCAGGACTGGTTGTTCCAGGGGGGACCTTGTGGGTGTGTGGGCATGGCTGTGCACGGCTGTTATGGCAGGGTCCCCCTTGGCATATCCTACCCACCCCTACCCCCAACCGCGTGTTGCACTGCACGCCTTTGTGACTGGCATGTAGTGCAGGCATGCCCCCTGCCCATCCCCAGTGCATTGCTGTCTTTGCGGCCGAGGGTATCAGATGTGTAGGGGCTGCATGCCGTGTTTGGTGTATCCCTCATGGGCGCAGTGGGCGCGGAGTGGCTATGCACCACAGATACGCGGCGCATACCCACTCCGCACCTTAGTGCATAGTGCCCATAGTGTAGTAGTTAAGAGTACTGCAAACCTGGAGAACTAGGTTGGAATCCCTCAGCCACTACTTACACGCTGTGTGACCATGAGCAAGTCATGTAACTTCCCTGTGCTCTCAAGATGCACCTGGAAACAAGCCACAGTTTAGTGTGTCTTTCCTAGCAACAAATTGTAAAATAAATAAATAAAAGAAAAAGTCTGTGAGCAGTAAGTGGGTGTCTGACTTCCACTTATGTAAGTACTTTTTTTTTTATACTGCAGCTGACTACTGACTGCAACCACCTGTGCTGCCGTCTGTGACCAACCCATGAATGCACTACACTAATCTTATCTCTTGAAGTGGAGAAGGGAGTTTTAGAATTGGACTTGACTGCCATTACCCAGAGCAGCTCCTAATTGTGCTGCAACATAGTGTGTGACTGAAGAGGCAGGTGAGTTCGACAGCATCGGGGGTGGTGGTGCTGCCAAGCGTCCTGCCGCATGGAGTATTGTGTGCTGTTAGCAGTGAGATTTGGTGGGGGTGGGCAAGTTCACCAGCAAAAGGGGAGATGTTATGTTGTCTTCAGCTGACAGGCTCTTCTGTGCATCAGTGAGGAGGTTGGTTGGGAGGCTGACGCATTCAACCGCAGGGGCCAGGATTTTTGTTGTTCTTTTATTTATTTTATTTATTTATTAATTAAGAAACAACCTTTGAGCAGGAGCTCTTTTACAAAGGTTCCACATCATGAACACAAAACCATTAATACATACAAAAAACACCATTTACAGTAAAATGCAATGAAGAAGAAGAATCAGCATTTGTATAGCGCTTTTCATACACTGTATCCCAAAGTGCTTTACAAGCAGTGCTAGACTGGTAGTGAAGTGACTGAATGTGTGGTGGCAGCCATATCGCACATCATCACCCACACACACCCTGGATAATTGCATGAACCGGTTTATGGGAAGGAGAATGTTGGCCAGGACACCAGGAATGTTCCCTGCTCTTTACAAAGAGTACCCTGGGTTCTTTTACTTCCACCTGGACACCCACCAGGACAACACCAGGATGGGCAGAAGGGACCTCGGTTTCATGTCTCATCCAAAGGATGGCACACCCCAGCAGTACAGCACCCCCCAATACTGCACTCGGATGCCAGTGATTTTTAGGTGCAAGTCCATCCCGGTGTGGGATGAGAACCCACGATCTTCTGGTCCAGAGGCAGATGTGCTACCAACAAAGCCACGCTGATACCTGACAGCAAACACTGAATCAAACAAAAATATTACAGAAACAATTACATCAGACTGCTTTAGTTGGTAGACAATGATAAATTTAGAGGAGGATTATAGAAGCTAAGTATCAGTTAAGCAAGTTTGTCAAGGGAGAGACCAGTAGGAATTGGGGAGCAGCCTCACTAAGCAGAAGGCCTTGCCATTATAGAAAGGCAGGTGGGGGTGGAAGGCATGGGAAAAGAGAGATTAAGGAAGGCAAGGGATCCAAAACAGGAGGGCATAGAACTGAGGAAATCGACTACCAAGAAGTAGGTGACAGGTCTGAGCGAGGAGGAAACTGGACGAGGGGCTAAGGGAGTGATGGAAGTAGGATGTAACCATGGGTAGGGGGAGGAAAGAGTGCCAGAGCATGGTGTCTAGGTGATCAGTGAGGTCAAAGGAATAGGGAGGAAAGCAAGTGAGGAAACAAAGTAGTTAGAATACAAGGGAGGGTCACGGAGTATGAGAGGGAGGAGACGGGGGGGTGATTAGGATCTGGGTGGCCAAGGATGAGGGGAGGAGAGTGAGTAATGCAGGGTAACTCAGTAGGGGGTCTGAGGAGTGGTAGGGGAAGGCATTCGGTACCCGACAGACAAGCACACACACTTCTGTTGGCGAGGTAGTTTCTTTTTTTTTTTTTACTTTCTATTTTTCCCTCCTACCTCCCTCCATTTCCACCTCATCGGGGACACCTGGGAGTCATCCCTCTGCCAGCCACCCTACCCAGGGCTGACCTTGTGCCCCATGGAGCCACAGTTATCCCCTGGGCAGGGAATGAGGTGGGGCCCGTACATCCCATACACATCTGGTTTCATCGGGCAAGGCAGCCTGGGTGGGTGGTGGCACATCAAGGGCATGCTCCTGATGCCCTGTCTTCCTGGAAATAAAAAGGCATTTTTCCTCCTTTCCTCCCTTGTGTGGTGTGCGCCCTGACATAAAGGTGCTGTGCGCCGACGTCCACCATGAGACTCGGCCAGCCCCTCCTGCAAGCAGGACTTGCTGTACCCCGAGCCTCCGCTCAGGGTCAGGAAAGCTGTGGGCCTTGGTCCCCTCCCTCCCCCCGGAGAAGGTGAGCAGACATGGGATGCTCAAGCCTTCTCCCCCCCGGCCGACCCTCCAGCAACCTGAGTCCGCTCCTGAACCCAGGTCACTGGCGTCGCATGTGGAAATCCAGCTGCTGCACTGATGAGCTAGTGAGGTACTGTTTCTGGTCAGACTTAAAGGTCTGGAGACTTCCTGTATGGAGCAATGCTGCTGAAACCTCACTGAACCAAAGGGGGGCCCTGTAGGAGAATGTTTGCTGTCCAAGTGCTGTTCTTCAAAAAGGAACATAGCGTGGGCTCTGTGGTCTTCCTCTGGTGTTGTAATCAATACTGGTGGCTGAGAAGATACCTGTAATGAAGGGGGGAGTTTTGCTAAGAAGGGTTATCTTAGCAAGGAGACAGATTTGGAACTTAATTATGTTCCCCAAGGATAGCAAGTGTGTGTGTTCATAAAGCGTGCAGGTGTGTGCATAATGGTCAGCTGCAAAGGCAAGCCTGCAAGCCTTGTTAAGGGCAATGGCCACCGATTTAAGTGTTGTGTCTGTAGCTGCACCGTAAACCACCAGTCTGTACTCTATAGTGGGTAGTATAGAACTGGAGATGGAGAGCAGATGGTGTGGGGTTTTTCTGTGCCGGTAGAGAACTCCAAGTTTGGTATTAATGGCTTTTACTACCACGTCAATGTTGCACAAATGAAAGAGTGTTATCAATGGTGACCCCGAGGAACTTGAAGGAGTGGATGTGCTCCAGGGAGGCTAACTCATTGTTGTAGATGGCAAGTGTGGGATATCTCCTCTTGAGTTGAGAGCTGGAGAGGAGCATGGTTTTAGTTTTCTTATAATTAAGTAAGAGCTTGTGTGTGCTGAACCAGTCCTCAAGCTGATGGAAAGTAGATTGCAGTTCTCTCTGTAGTGTCTTGATGTCAGTGTTACTGCTGAGAATGACAGCATCAGCGAGGTACAGAATTATTTTGCTGTTACAGGCCTTGGGTAGTGCATTCAGGAAAAGGCTGAAAAGCAAAGGTCCGAGGATTGACCCCACAAGGGAACACCCAGAGATACCTCTCTGGACTCCGAGATAGCCTGGCTGACTTTGACTCTCTGTATCCTGTGCGTCAGAGAGTCCTGAAACTAGCATACAACATTGGAGGCAACCCCCAGGGTCTGTAGTTGTACCAGGAGGAGTGGGTGTTTGATTGTGTCAAAGGTCTTTGTTAAAGTCAATGAAGACAGACCCCACCAATTTACCATCATCTAAGGCCTTTTAAACATAGTCAGTATACTCCACCAAGGCCGTGTCTGTGCTATGGTTCTTTCTGAAACCATGTTGTTGTGGAAATTGCAATTGGTATTTCTGAAGGTAGTCAGTGATTTGATCCGTCACAGTTCTCTCCAATGCTTTTGATAGAGGAGATAGGACTGATTTTGACCTATAGTTGGCAGTGAAGGACCTGTCTCCACTCTTGTGAACAGGGGTCACTCGAGCTTGTTTCCAGACTGAAGGGGATTTGGCCAGGGTGAGTGATTTATTGAAGAGTTTAGAAATGGGAACAATTATCTTATCAAGCACAAGGGTGACCAGTTTCATGTCAGTGCCATCGCTGCCCATCCTGGTTTAACCCAGGACTTCTTTTTACATATGACATGGCCTCTTTGGAGGTTACATGCTTGAAATAAGTTAGGATGCTTATTCTTAGTTGGGTTGCAATTGGTGTACGCTTCCTTAGATTTCAGGTAGTCTGGTGGGAGAACAGAGCTCAGGTCAGTGAAGGAAGTATTAAATGATTCAGTTATAATGAAGGGATCCATGGTGGTCTTCCCATTGATATTGAGCATCATAGGGTGTTTCTTGTCAGCATTCCCAAGGAGATTCTTGATGTTCTCACAGAACTTCCTTCCATCACCCCAGCTCCTGTCCAACTGGTCTCTATAGAAGTTTGCTTTTGCAAGCCTTATGAGCTGAGTACATCGGTTCCTGGAGGCCTTGTATATCTGGTAATCATTTTTGTCTCCAGTGGCCCTGGCCCTACACCATAGGTTATCCCTTTCCCTCATAAGTGCTAGAAGATCCCCAGTTATCCATCTGTTAGAGCAGCCACAAGATTTTATTTTCTTAAAAGTGGCGAATTTATAGTAGACCATGTTGAAACTGTCAATAAAGTACTTTACTGCTAGGTCCAGACCATGCAGCACATCAATGGGTGACCAATCTATCTGTGAGAGTGCTGTTTTGAAGGACCCAAGCTGTCCCGTCCTCCAGACTCTTCTCTCAACTATGACAGGGGGAGCTTTATTATATTTGTTAGACTACATGAAAGTTATTGGGGAGTGGTCACTCAGGGTGTCAGGCTGCACAGTGACCTTAGAAATCCTAGAGGGGGAACTAGAGAGGAGCCAGTCAATGTGTGTATTGTTCCCCATTTTATAATTCACCTTGGTGGGCTCAGTTACTAACTGTGTGAGGTAGGAACTGGCCATGACGTCTTTCAGGGGTGTTGACTCTTTATTGAGCCAGTTTATATTGAAGTCTCCAGTGGTGATGATTTCACTGTCTTTTTTAAGATTAGACAATGCATCCATGACTTTAGTAAGACATTCATTGGCCTTTCTGGGAGGGAGGGAGACTGAGACTATAACAAGGGATTTGCTGTGCTGGCCAGCCAGGAGTTTGACTACAAGAAGTTCTTGGTCATCCACTCCACCAGTTTAGGGAAGTATGGTCCCTTGGAGTCTGTCCTTGATATAAATAAGACAGCTACCACCCCTTTTGCCTTTCCTGTCACTCCTGAAGGCTTGATAGCCAGACAATGCAATTTTGTTGTCCTTCATCTTAGCAGTTAACCAAGTCTTTGTGAGGCAGATGACATCAGGACAGTGCAAGGCCGTCCAGGCCTGGAATTGTGCAAGTTTTGGTAGCATTCTTCCTATATTCATTGCCATGATTTTTAGTTCACTACTCTTATTCCCACTTGTCCCATAGGTTTTTTGCAGTCTGGGATTTGGGTGGACGTTGCCAGACAGGAGTAGCAGTAAAAATATAGCTTTTCTTGTGGTAATAGTGATGGTTATGGAGCATTTACCCCTGCGGGACTTAAGTTTGGCAAGGTAAGGCTTCAATGTTTTGAGAGAGATAGGTGGCGGCATGTAAAGAACATTAGAAATATGGCTACGGGTGGGGTTTGGTATATCTATTTGAGCCAACTGCACTGCAGCCTCATGGCAGAGCCCAGATGAGGAAGTTACCAACAGTGCTTTCAGCAAACCACTTGCAGCTAGGTATGGGTCATGGGGGAGAGTGGTAGGGGGGCAATTTGTTGCTCATCAGGGCCTGTGGCCAATGGTGCCAACACCAGGACAAAGAATATAGTGCTAATCATTGTCACAACCTGACGTATGGAGTGCGTACCTAAGTATACAGTTGGAAGGGGTTTCCAGCAGGAACAGTGGGCTGAGAGGGCAAAGGAACTCAAAGTTGAGTGGAAGTTTGGCTGAGGAGAGCCGTAAACCTGCCACAGATTAGCCGTACAACCAGGCAGAATCGAGTAAGCAAAGTAAGAAGAACAGCTGAGGAGATCTGGAATGCTAGGGGCGAGTTAGCAAGGAAGTGGAACAGAATAAAGGGAGCAGCTACAGATACTGAAGCCAGAGAGAGCAGGTCACAGATAAGAAGCCTGCAATTAAGCAATAACACAGCATAGCACCAATTATCACAGAAGTAAGGGGCAGGAATGGAGGCAGCTGTGTTCAGTGGAGGGGGTTAAAGAGGCAGCCAATGTTGAAGCAGAGGATATGCTGTACTACAAACAAGGAGATTTGGGAGAGGGTGCAGATAGTGCAAAGGTATGGGTGATGATTGCATCTTTAAGACTGGAGAGCTGTCAGAGGTGTGAGAACCAATGGGGAAGGGGAAGAGAAGGAGGAAGACATTTAACTGTATTTAATAGCGGTCGGGGCTGGGAAGGGCAAGTGGGGAAAAAAAAATACAGTTTAAAAATCCAGTTGTTTGTTGTTGTGTATGGCTAGGCCAGGGGGAGAGATCAGATGGATGGTGGGTGGGTTTGGTAGCTACCCACTATTTATAATGTCTCTAAAAGTAAATTGTATGGTAAGGGGTGGGGCTTGTGTTCAGCCAGCAGGCAGGTTCAGCAGGAAAGGGGTTCTTCCATGCAAGTGGAGTGGAGTGCATGGGAGCAGAAGTTATTTTTATGTAGTCAGGTCCCAACCAGTACAAGAGCCATCCATGGTGCATATATGCATCAGTATCACAGCCCCTGCTAGCAGGCTCCTAGGAGCAAAGGGAGATAGAGTGTCTGAAATGAAACAGTTCCATTACTTCTGACAGCCATATTCTGTGGCTTGTATGCTAAAGATCACATACTAATTTCATGCACGGTGCTAAGGGTCCATTTGCATGTCATTATTTGGCCATTAGCAGCTCGGCACAATGCATCCATGCAGACATGCAGGAGGTGTTGTACAAGCCTTGGCCTCCCCTCACACCAGAGCCCTACCTTCCTGTGCCATCTCCGGCACTCTAGCAGAAGCCACTCCCTCACCCGATTCATGCTGGCATTGTGGAACTGTACTAAATCCCTTCCCTGGCAGTCTAGTAGACCCCGCTCACCTGATCTGGTGTTGTGAAAATGTACTGATGCCAATCCCTGGCAGTTTAGTGTTACCCCACAACCAACCACTGTCACCCACTGAGCAATCACCAGCTCCAGCTCCACCTCCATCAATCCCTAACTTCCCCATTCATCTATAGGTGAGTTGCCATCAGGTTCTTAAACATTGACCAGTGCAGCCTCCCTAGCTCACCACCTCAGCCATTTGTCATCTGAATGATGGTTAGCATGTACATACTGTAGAAACAGTTGTTTCTACAGTATGCATGCATTCACACCTTGTCTGTCAGATGGCAGCCTTCTGAGGTGGTGAGAGCAGTGTCTGTACCAGTACTTGTCTGAAGACCAGATGGGGGCTCACCGATGGACAAGGGTAAATAAGGGGGCTTGGCAGTGATCCATTAGGGGATAACACTAGACTGCCAGGGAGGGGCTTCAGTACATTTCCACAGTAATGGATTGGGTGAGGGAAGGGGTGAGGGAGGGGGCACTAAACTACCAAGGAAAGGCTTTTTGTACAGTTCCAAATACCAAAAGGGATTGGATGAGGAAAGGGGGTTCACTAGGCTGCAAGGGAATAGCTTTAATACAGTTCCACAATACTGACAGGGTTCATTTAAGGGAAGGGTCCACTAGACTGCAAGGACTTAGTGAGGGAGGGGTATCCATTAGACTGCTAGGGTATGGATCTTTAATATTGCACAGTACTAACAGCAGTTGGGGGTATGGGAACCACCTGACTACTAGGGTTTGGACTTGCAATATAGCTCTGTACTAAGAGGTATGTGCCATGTGGAAGCAGGGTTTGCAAGCACCAGTGCTGCTTGGGGATAGGACAGGTGACACATCTCTATGTAAATTGACTGACACAGGGTTTTATAAGCATTATTTAGGAATGCCTCAGCTGCCTGTTACCACTTACAAGTGGTATACCATTGCATCCTGTATGCAAAGGGGCACCTTAAGTTGCAGGGTTGCAGTGGTGTAGTCTGTGCATCAGCACTATTCACTGTGCACAGTGCCAGGTACCCTTTGGATATGGTCCCGGCCCCGTCCAAATGCACTCAGTCTGGTTACCTTGGCAGTATGCTTCTTAACATTGCGCTAACCTTTATAATATGGGGCTCACTGTGTATCTAATTTTATCACTCCCTCACAAACACTAAGGTATCACCCTTAACATTTACTGTAAGTATATAAGTTATCTTAATATAAAGATTTTAGTAGAATAACATAGTAACATATTAATTGATGGAAGATAAGGACTGCTAGGCCCACCTAGTCTGCATATTCCTGCCTGCCTCAGCGGCCACTGACCCTATTTGGTCATTGGCTTATGCCTCTCATTCCCTTCTAGAGTTCCCCTATGCCTATCCCACTGATGCTTCCCCCCACCACCACCTCCCTTCTTCTTCTAGTGATGCCCCTTCCTATGCACCTCAACTTCCCATTGGTCCTCCCCACAGCCTTATTTCATTGTTTGTCCACCTTTAGGTCATCTGAGATGATTATCCCTAAATCCCTTTCTTCTCTGGTGACTGTCAGCAACTCCCCCCCGACCATCCTGTAACTCTCTTCAGGGTTTCTGCGCTCCAGGTGCATGACTTTGCACTTTATTGCATTAAATTTTAGTTGCCACACTTCAGATCATGTTTCTAGTGTTCTGAGGTCCCTCTTCATTCTTTTGACCCCCTCCAGAGTGTTGACCCTGTTGCAGATCTTTGTATCATCTGCAAATAGGCAAACCATCCCCTCCAGCCCTTCAGCAGTATCACTGATGAAGATATTAAAAAGGACTTGCCCCAGAACCAATCCCTGAGACACCCCTCACCTTTTTTAAACTTGCCTATCCTGTTGATATGTTTTAAAACAGCCCTATATAACTTTATGAGTGTTCTGCTGGTTTTTTATAATTGCGATTTTATTATTTTGTGTATCTTGCTATTGTCTACTACTGTACTGTGCCCAGAGCCCCTGGGATTGGGCGCCTAATCAAATAAATTTTACTTACTTACCCCGCTGGACACCCCCCTTTCCTTGAATTTTATCCCATTTACTACCACCCTCTGCTTTCTGTCCCTCAACCAGTTTCTAACCCATTTTTCCACTTTGCGGCCCACCCCAGGCTACCCAACTTGTTAACCAATCTTCTGTGTGGAACGGTGTTGAAGGCCTTGCTGAAATTGAGGTAGGTGATGTCCACTGCCACCCCCCCATCCACACCTCCTTGATCACCCACCCAGTCAAAAAAGTCTATCAGGTTTGTTTGAAATGACTTTCCTGCTGTAAATCCATGCTGCCTCAGATCCTGTGTTCGGCTGGATTCCAAGTGTTCCACAATCCTTTCCTTAAGCAGCACTTCCATAATTTTGCCCACTACTGAGGTGAGGTTGATCAGCCTGTAGTTATCTGCCTCGTCCCTGCTTCCACGCTTGTGAAGAGGGACTACATGTGCCCATTTCCAGTCCTCTTGAACCACCCCTGTGTTAAGTGATTCACTAAACAGGGCTGCCAGTGGTGCTGCTAGCTCCCTCCAAAGTTCCTTAAGTATTCTGAGGTGTATACCCTCTGGACCCGGTGCTTTGTCCACCCTCCATTTTGTGAATTCCTCCAGGACTCTCCTGTGAATGGACTGGTATTTACCCCCTGCTCCCTCTTGTATCTGTGGTCTAATTTTGGTCCCTGACCCTCCCCCTCTACAATGAATACTGAGCAGAAGTATTCATTCAATATTGAAGCTTTATCTAGGTTTCCGTCCACGCACACCTCCCTTCCTCCTGTCTGAGCCTTACAATCCCTCTCCTGGCCTTCCTTCTTTCACTAATATATCTATAGAAAGTCTTGGACCCTTTCTTTATCATCTGCACTAACCTTTCCTTTTAACTTGGAATGTGCTGCCAGAAGAGGTAATCTCGTTGAAGACAGTGGACAGCTTTAAGAGTGGCTGTGACAGGTAAGGGGGGTAAGGGTCATGGGTAGGGAGGATGGGAGGAATGGAGAGAGGGGGCAGGGACAGTAGCACAAACTGTGAACCCTGCTACATGAGCAGACTTGATAGGCCAAATGAATTTCTTCTGTTGGCTTCTTCGTATGTTCGTATGTATGTTCCTCTGTCTGTGCCTTCACACACCTAACTGCTTTCCCTGCCTCCCTCTGTTTCTCTAGGTACACCACCCTATCTTCATCCTTCTGTGTCTCCTTATATTTTTTGAAGACCAAGGCCACTCTTTTGTCCTAACTTTCCCTGCCACCTCTCTTGAGAACCATACTGGTTTGTTCTTTCTTTTGTGGTTTGGTCTTCTTTCTCAGCCTAATGCACTGATTTGACACCTCCACTATGGCTCCTTTTAGGTATTCACACTGCTGCCCCTTTCTCTCCAAGGCTTCTTTGATTTCTCTCCCCATCCTTGCAAAGTCTACCTCCTTAAATCTAGGACCCTTGCCTGAGTGTGGCTTTCTTGTGGCACTGCACCAATATTAAACCACACCGTATAGTGGTCATTGGTCCCTAGTTACCCATCCACCCATACTTCTGTGATTCTATCCCCATTCATCAGTACCAGCTACAAAATTGCCTCGTCCATGGTGGGGTCCTGTACCAACTGGCTGAGACCTGGGGTTCCTGTGAAAATTGTGACTTCATTTTGGTGACCGCTACAATCGCAATCCAAGTAGAGCAAATTACATCTCAGCGAGCAGCATATGTTGGCAAAACACCCATAATAGTGCCGCTACCTATCAAATGCTGAACCATAATTGCGAATGAACTAAATAGTGCATCTGCCAGTAGTTGGGCTCTGTTGCACTCTGGTCAGAATGAAGTCCTCAAGCGTCATAATAGTGACTTTTGAATTTAGAAAAAAAACAAGTCACAGCGACTTGGTGGGCTCTTCTGCACATATTTCTTTATTATAACCTTTATTGTTGCCTCCTTTAAAAGTTGAGCTTTGCCTGTTCCTTCAGACCATTCCCTTCATCACTTCAGGGTGTCTTAGATAATCATATCTGCTCCTCTGTGAGTGCTCCTCCACAATTGAGACAATCTGCTTGTTCATATCTTTGTACTTCCTTTTCCTCACACTGGTCCCGCACCAGACACCATCTGCTCAATTTTCATTTCTGTCAGCCTTTGTTCCTCCTTTATGCACTGTTTCAGCTTCCATATACTGGGGTGACAGGCCACAGAGTGACTGAAGATAAATGGATGCACAATCTGAGTAAACCACAACTGCAGATTATCACTATTTTGACGCAGTGCGAAATTGTGTAGCACTATTGTGTTTGGCCGTGATGCAGGTGATGGCCATTATGTGTGTGCTATTATTTCAATTGAAATTACGCAGTCGCAGTTTTAACATGGAACTGAGGCCTGTCCCTTCAAGGAGTCTGTGGTGCCCCATCTCCTGGCTGAGGCTGCCGCTGGGATGGTCCAGTCTACGACTGGCATGTTAAAATTGCCCAGCAGCAGTACCTCCTCCTTTGCTGCCATCCCATGTATTTCCTCCATTATTGCTCTATCTACCTCCTCCCCCTGTGCTGGAGTCATATTGAACTTAAACACTAACTAAAAACCTTCACTTAGCTGCTAGATTTCAAAAACCATTGTGTATCATGTCGACTGTGAAAAACATCACACAAGAAGTATATTTTCAAAACCTTTTTTGTAGGATTTCTGTTTTGGGAAAACTACTGCGCTGCAAGTACATTTTGAAAACCATCATGTAGTATGAAGACTTTGGAAACCATTGTGCAGCACATGGATTTGAAAACCATTGTGCAGCATGTAGATTTTGGACACCATACTGCAGCATGAACATGAACTGATCTCAACTGCCAGAAATTCTACTTTAGGGCCATCACTGAAAGGGAGACTGTAAACTACATACAAATAATGTTAGGCAAAACCAGAGTAGGTGATGACACCATAGACACGAAGCTGCTATCCTTGGCTCTGCAGGAACTGATCCACCCGATCAATAAAATCTTCACTCCGCCACTGTACTACTCCCACCTTCCAGAAAAGTGAAAGACTGTAGCGGTCATGCCTGTCTTTAAGAGTGATGACGGGACCATTATTTCCAACTACAGGTCTATCTTCATCCTCTCTCCACTGTCTATGGAGCTTAAGAAGAATGTCAGCAACCAGCTCACCTCTTACCATGACAAGTGTGCCATCCAATGTACTCAACAGCATGGTTTCAGGAAATTCCATAGCACTAGCACTATTCTAATAGAATATACAACTTCCTCCAAGCAGCTTTGGACATTGGTGATATGGTCGAGGCAATCTATATAGACTGATACTGATAAACCTGGGTCTATCATTGGGCATTGTTCATTGATTTGAAAGAAATCGAACCAATTGAACTCAAAAAGTCAAAACAGAATGTACAACAACTTCTGAGGACAGGGCAGTCTCAGTGGGGGTACCACAAGTCTTTGTCCTGGGCCTCCCACTATTTGGTGTGTTCATTAGCCAGCTGCCTGAAGCCTTGCAAACTGCAAAACATTTTCTGTAAGTAGACAATGCAGTTTCTATACTATACACCACATCAAAAACAGCCTGACTTGTGCCCTGCAATGCCACTTTGCTTCTGTTGAAACCTGGCTCTCCAACAATAGCCTAGTGCTTAACTACAAAAACAAGCATTTGTCAAAGCCGAAAGTTCACCGCGTTACTTTAGGAACAGCATGAAGAGGTGCTCAATAGAGTTTAATGGGGGCAATTTGTAAAAGATTGTTTTTATACTTTCCAGTGATGATTTTGTCAAAGAAAGGCAGTCGCTTAACTAACAAGGATCTTTTTAGGTAAGCGAGTGCATTTCTTTGACAAAATCGTCACTGGAAAGTATAACAAACATTTGTCAAAGCCAAATGTTTGCTTGCTGGCATTGGCATTGGCAGTGCAGGAGTTGGAGAGATGCATAATAGGAGTGGCAGTGAAGAACTGAACTGACGCCAACCCAACCCCTACCCTACAGAGACTGACAGATGTTGGGGGTGTACCTTTGGGTCGTTGGCCATAATGCTCATACCATTTCACCTTACCCTACCCTGCAGACACCGATAGGTGTTGAGGTGTGCCTTGGAGTCTTTGGGTCTTAAGCTCACCCCATTCCATAAGGAAATATGCTGAGATGGGTGCAGTATAGGAGAATGGTGTGAATGTTGGGGCCGAAGACCCCAAGACACACGTCGATGCCTGTCACTGGCTGCAAGGTGGAGCTGTAATGGAGTGAGCATTATAGCCGACAATCCCAAGTTACACCCCTGACACTCCAAATTTTCAACATGGGCTTTTTGTGACCCCACCTCATGAACAGTGGCACTATCAGGCACTATCATTTTGTTATTCAATCCCAAAAGGTCAGTCATTTGGCACCACAGATGTAAAAACACAATTTGGGCAGGTTGTGAAAAATGACAGCTCTACTGTTCATGAGGTGGTGTGAAGAAATGGCACTGTTGAAAATCTGGAGTAAAAATATGAAAAATTGGCGAAGTTATGTGCGTGCGTAGAAACTGCCCAGTGCACGCCTATAACATAATCGTTTTTTGAATTTTTTCACCAGATTTTCAACATAGCCATTTTTTTACCTCTCCTCATGAACAGTGGCACTGTGAGTTTATTAATCTGTCCAGAAAGCTGATTTCCCACAGTGACCACGTCATTCTGCGCCACAGGTGTGAAAACACATTTTGGGCAGGATGTGAACACTTACAGCTGTACTGTTCATAAAGCAGTGTAAAGAAATGGCAATTTTGAAAATCTGGAGTGAAAATATTAAAAATTGGTGAAGCATGCATAGAAAGTGCACAACACATGCTCGCAACTCAGTCATTTTTTGGAATTTTTTCACCAAAATTACAACATGGGCTTTTTGGGACATCTCCTCATGAACTGTGGCACTGTCATTTCAGTAATCAGTCCCAAAAGGTGATTCTGTGCAGCAACTGTGAAATCACCTTTTGGGACCAATAAACGAAATAAGAGTGCCAGTGTTCATGAGGTGGGGTCCTAAGAACCCCATGTTGAAAATGTAGGGCCAAAAGTCCTAAAAATAGCTGAGATATCAACCTAAGTTGAAACCCCGCTCCCCCCATCGACTCCTGTTATAGGGGTTACCGTGATATTCTTCAGTTTGCAGTGGGCTTTTGAAGATTGCAGACTCATCCTGGTCCACAGAGATCACTGCTCCCGACCTCCAGAGAGGTAAGTATGGGGTAAGGGGGTAAGGAGGTGGGTGCACAGAGGGAGGGGTCGGGATGGGGAGGACAGGTGAAGCGATGAAAGGACCATTTCTTTTGCAGGTAAAAAAGACTCAGGGGACTGTTTTCTTTATTTACAGGTATAAAAAAAGACTTTAGGCACACGGGGTGGGCTCCACTGTGCTACATGAGTTTGGGGGGTTCTGATGCTGATGGGACTGAGCACCTCATGGCAAAAGAAATTGAGCTTGGTGTGGGGGTACATTGGGGTGGACTCCCAATGTGCCACATGAGTTTGGGGGCCTGATGCTGACAGGGATTGGGCACCCCCGTTGGCAAAGAAATTGAGCTTGGGAGTGGGGCATCCGACACTGGAGGTGGGCATCCCAGTGTCAGAAAAACTGTCTCAGCACACTGGGGTGGGCTCCCAGTGTCACCATAATGGGGGCCGGGATACATGCCGACATGAGGATTGGGCACCCCAATGTCGACTCTCCTGGGGGCGGTGTGGTTCGACATGCACAGAAGCAGTGGCACTACTGCACATGTGCGGAATTGGCTGCATTCCACACATATTTGTTCCATGACCTAACAACGATCAGCTGTTCGGCTCCTTCTTTTGAAGTTTTCACACACACTACTCGTAGCAATAAGTTCACAGCGCGCAGGCATGGCAAACTTAAAAATACGAGACCACGCTGTTCACCAGCATGTACATAAACAAAAAACTATTCCCTTGACATTTTCAGTACTTTTGGTACTAGGCTAGAACAAGTCGAGGTATTTAAATACCTTGGGATCCAGCTAGATGACACTCTATCCTTTGTTGCCCACATGGATAGCACGGTGAAAACTGCCAACAAAAGGTTGGGAACCCTGTACAGAAACAGAAATAACCTCACCCTGGAGACTAGATGCTTAATTGTAGCTAGCTCAGCTCTATCCCTAATTGATTATGGCCTACTCGTGTTTACTCTGCTGCAAATGAGACAGTTATGGAGAAACAGAGTTTTATGCAGTAAAGTCTGCAGTCTTCTCCAGGGTGTGGATAAACTCAACTACAGTTGTGACCTGTATTCACTAACAAACTAGCTACCACTTGCTCACAGAATCAAATACTGGAGCTGTATATTGGCAAAAAAGGCTCTTCTGGGACTTACTCCCCCCTTCCCCCAGCCCACTGAGCTTAAACATCTGACTGAGCTTGGTTGATAATTAGTACCACACTGGAAGCATGACCGAGTACAAGCTCTCAAAACCTTTCTGCAGGACTAGCCATGGACAGCATTCCTTTATGGCTAGGGCAACTAACTGGCTGAATGACCTTCCTAGCATGCTCTATAATATGACGATGTTGAGTGAATTTATGTGCACATCTAACCAAGCAGGTATATTGTTCCTATATCTAATGATTGTGACCCTATTCCTAAGCTTGTATCTGTTATCAGTTTGCTCTTTGGTTATACCCTTACATTTTTCTTTCCTATGCTAACCTGTATTTCGTACTTGCACTGTTTGTTGACCTCTGTAATGATTCATTGTAAGCAGCTCTGCACTTCTGACATCCTCTGTAATGTTTCATTGTTATCTGCCAGTTTTGTCACTACTGTAACTTTCCTAATGCAGAACCTTTGAAAAAGAGCACCTGCGCGCAAAGGTTTCCCTAGTCGTAGTAATATTTTGAAAACCATTTTTTAGATATTCAAAATATGAATTCATCCGGTAGATTTTCAAAAAACATGTTAGAGTTTCCTGTGCAGCCACTTTGTTTATTAAATGATATCTAAATACAGGCGATCCCTGTGGTGCGGAGTAGAGCTACCACCTGCCACACTGGTGACCCATGATCAGGAGTGCTCTTGGGATGCTGGGAGTCAGCTGGGGGAGAGGACTGAGCATCTGATGGAGGGCTCTCCTCTCCCAGGGAGGGAGGGAGGGCTTGTCAGCTCTACCACAAGACAGCCACCAAGTGGAGGCCTGGAGGTAATGTTAGTCTGGAGCAGCACGAAGAGTAGGAGTTGTGGGACTCTGAGTTGCATGTGTGCCTCCACATGCATGTACCAACATGTGTACCCCAGCTATGAGGAAGGGAGGACAAAAGCAGAGGAAAATGGAAGGCTGGACAGGTATACATGTTGCTCTATGCACCTCCCTGTCACTCACATCACTGCCAGGATCCCTGTTGCAGTGACTGGATGAGAATCTCTGGGTGGAGGATGACTCTTCTACTTCTGGCCCCACCATGGAGGGCAGTCCAAGGGGAAACATGACTGGCAGGTAAGTTCTGGCCTCATGCAGCCATTGTGAACCACTGGATTCCTCTCTCCACCCGGTGCCACTCAAGTTTACTACAGCGCTGCTCCAGTCTGTGGTTCTCAGCTCTCATCTCACTGCCCAGGACTGCCGCTGTGTAGTGCTCCAGACTCCATGCTCCTCGTTGGTGATCCTTGTCTTGCCAGTGCTCCCAGTGTAATGCCACTTCTGAAACCTACTTCTCCATTTTGGCCTGAACTGTTGTGGGCTCTTCAGACTTCCTTCCTCGTTTGGTGATAGCTCACTCCACAGCTTCATCTACATCATCCTGATTGACTCATACCAGCTTCTCGGCTGAGATGACTCATTTCCATTTGTATGCCACCTTTGCTTGCCTCCCCCCTCGTAAGTCTACACTTGCTCTTCTAACACTGGAACCAGTTACCAACTGCCAACTCAGTTTTGCATTCATCTGCATTTGAAGATTCAGCTTAATGGGCTAGTCTGATGTTTCTTTCAGTATGCCATACCTAATCTTCTACTCCTTCTTCAAGCTGGGACATTGGCTATATCCTGCACTGGGACCTACGCTTACTGCTCCCATTCCTGCTTCACCCCACAAGGGGGCCTGGAGATTCTTTAGCTTCACCCCGCATGGGGGCCTGGCTGCCTACTCATGCATTCCTGCTTCACCCCACAAGGGAGCCTGATCACTTGCTCAACCTGTTCCTGCTTCACCCCACAATGGGGCCTGGCTACCTTCTCTTTGTATTCCTGCTTCACCCTGCAAGGAGGGCCTAGAGGTTTCTTTAGCTTCGCCCAGCATGGGGGCCTGGCTACCTGCTTATGCATTCCTGCTTCACCCCACAAGGGGGCCTGGCCACTTGCTTAACCCATTCCTGCTTTGCCCCTCAAGGGGGGCCTGGCTACTTGCTCATTGTATTCCTGCTTCGCACCGCAAGGTGGCCTGGTCACTTGCTCAACCTGTTCCTGCTTCACTCCACAATGGGGCCTGGCTACCTACTCATTGAATTCCTGTTTCATCTTGCAAGGGGGGCCTAGAGGTTTCTTTAGCTTCGCTCCACATGTGGGCCTGGCTGTCTGCTCACGCATTCCTGCTTTGCCCCAAAAGGGGGCCTGGCCACTTGCTCAATTACATTCCATCGTCACTTGGCTGACCCATGTGGGGGTCTTGCCTTCTCAGCTGGAACTTTGCTTCTCACCTTCATCTCATACGGATACTATGGACTTGGATTAACCAACTGCTTATGCAACATCTCCATGTCAGAGTTATTTCTCCAGTATCATGTTCTTCAGGATTCTTCTGCTCGCCATCAAATCAGGATATTCTTCTACTACCAATTCTGGATCATATTCAGAGAACTGCCTTAGTACTTAGCAGAACCAGCTGAGAACTCAGCCAACTAGGATTACTCTCCTTTAGTATGCCCAGAGGATGGGCAGATCAGTAGCCACAGGTCCTTGGAGGTTTTCCCAAAGGGTGTTTTTCCTCTCCTGCATGCTACTAGCCACACTTTCCAGGGTTGAGGAGGTAATCACATGGTACTTAACATCTTTTTGCGCCTTCCAACCTACACTTACCTAGCATTCTGCAAAAAGGTGTGATATAGAGAAAGGCCAAAGATTAAGACTTTATCATCAACCAGCTCCAATGTATCTAAGCACCAACCATGTCATTCAGTTCCTACGTGCTGCAAACACTGAACTATGTACCTAACCAGTTCAAACGTACCTAAGCACCAAACATATCTCATTCAGCTCTAGGTACCACAAAGCACTGAGCTATGTACCACACAGAGAAATAGAAAAAAGATATCTAAATACTACCTTGCACAGCTTTTATTAAAATTTAGTCTGTGTACCTGTGGCTTGTATTCAAGGTCGGCTTGTATTTGAGAATGGTTTGTTTGGCAAAATCAAAATTTCAAGAGCTAAAAATAAAATATTATACTTACTGGATTTGGCCAAGTTTATTGTTATTAGTTTACTTCACAGCAAAATAAGTTAAAGAAATATAAACTAAGATAATCAATTAAAAAAATGGACAGTAATGATCATATTTACAAAGATAAAAATCACAAAGTCCCACCCATAATGTTTAAACTGACATGACTTCAACCCTAACTAGAAGCTGTGACTTACATTTGAGGGCGGCTTTTTGTAAAAGCATTCATTTTGACCTGCAGCTTGTAACGGCTGCTTTTATTCGAGTGTAGCTTCTAGTCAATGAAATAGAGTATTTTGCTATATTTTTTCAGTGAATTGAACAACAAATTATTAACTTCAAAATAAATTACAATTTTTTCACCAATTTACTGAAAGGATCTATAGCTCCATAACATCTAACAAACTTATAAGTTTTACTACTTGTAGTTCTGTCCTCGGGCAGAAGGTTTGGTTCAAAAATGGGCAAAAATAAATACATTCAACACTATAAACCCAAAACAGACAAACAGATTTCTATAAAACTTTCCACATTAGTACACCCTTACACTGAGAGGAAAAAATGCCAAAGTTTACAGTCCTGGGGCCTAAGACAGCCAAATTATAAATGTTTGAAAATGACCTTTTTCAGGAAACCCAAATGCAACCCTAATATACAAGCACTACCATATCTGTATTATATCTATTTATCTGTATGCAGTATATATATATATATATATATATATATATATATATATATATATATATATATATATATATATATATGTTTATACAATGTATGTTTTGGGATAAATGTCAGGATAAAATGTAATATTTCAGCCAGGTCATGGAGATATCAATGATATCTTCACATGTGAAGATATCATTGATATCTTCACTCCTATACGTCATCACAGTGAAACTGAAAGTTTTTCACTTTCTATCCTGTGGCTTTCTTTTAAGAATAGGACCCCTTCATCCCCCGGCAGCTTTCTCTTTAGAAGGAAGACCCCCCATGCTTGCTCACATCTGCTTGTATCTTTACCGTACTTATGTTTTAAAACATATCTGGTTGATCCTCGATTTTCTTTTTTCCACCTCAACTGTCATGAAGCGTGAGCAGCTTATGCTCCTGAATGTAAGCGTGACTCGAGCGCTATGAAGATTCAGATGTGAGGCACTGTCAGATAGTTTTAATTATGGCGCTTTGCTAAAACATAGAAAAATGTGCCATTTTCTAAACTATCTGACAGTGCCTCACATCTGAATCTTCATAGTGCTCAGTCATCTCATTGAACGCTCTGTCACTTGCTATGTTGATTGGAATGAAATAAAAGTTGCAGGCTCAACTCAGATAATGTATGTTTTTAAATAAGTACATGTCCCAGGCATTTGTTTAAAGATACAGGTAGGATCAACCAGATATCTATTATTAAATAGCTTAAGTGGCAAGATCAGACATTTTTCATCTACTGTTTTGGGGCAGGGGGTATGGAGAATTATATTGGGGTGGCCATGGCTCGGTCAACAGAATCGGAGAAGTTTTTTTTAACAATTTAAAGAGGCAGTGTCAGCCGCATATATTTTTTTAAATAACATATGGCATCTGTTATGTTGCTAGAGATACAGCAGATGTGTGTTTAAACAGCCATCACCTCAATGTAGGGGACTGTATTAAGGGAACATTTCGAGCTTTTATTGAGTGCAGCCCAAAACATACATTGTATAAACAGAATATGACATGGCCTGAGTGAAGATATCATATTTATCTTCACTCGAGGCCAATGACATCATGATATCTCACTCATGGCTTCGCCACTCGTGAGATATCATGATATCATTGGCCTCTCATGAAGATAAATATGATATCTTCACTCAGGCCATGTCATATCCTATATATATATATATATATATATATTATACACACACACACATATATATATATATATATATATATATATATATATGTGTGTATATATATATATATATATATATATTCACTACAAAAAGCTGTGTTAATGCACACTTACTTCCACAAAAGTAGGGAAATCTGTTAGGGTTTCCAACCCTAAGTCTGCACACCCCCAAGCAGCAAAGGTCAAGATGATACAAGCAAAGCAGCCACAGGCAGTCATCATCAGGTAAGACAAACAACATACAACTGTTTCCAGATGACACAAATGCAGTAGCAGCACTGATGTGCTACCTTTGTGGATTTGTATCTGTGTTATGCTGCACTTACGACATACATACTTGCTCCTGGCTGCAGATGGAAATCCAGGATACTCAAATCATCAACACTATTTCTGTGCAGAAGCACAGGCCCCTGCAGTCAGTGTGCTGACCGCACAGTGAAATCCTGATTTCAAAATCTCTCACAGTGACAATCTTGACAGGTTTTGAGATTGTCACTGTGAGGGACTCAAGCAAAATGTGCCCTTTCATCGTGTTTCACCTCCCTCCAAATCAGCTCCAACTCAGAGTTGATAATCCTTAGTAAGGGTGGGCCCGTGGTAGGCAGAGCCCCCCACATGGGGGTTTTGGGGGGTGCAGTCCCCGAGTGAAAGAAACCAATGTTGGACAGGTGAAAATTCACCTGTCTACATTGTGGATGTTGCTATGCCAAACCTTGACAACAGTGTTGTCGATTCAGCATAGGTAAACCCCTGCAGCCACAGATACAAATCCATGATACCCAAATTACAGAGTTCTTTTGTCTGCAGAAGCACAAGCCCCTCTGGGGCCAATGCTTCGGTGGCCACAGGTCTGCATGCAAACTATATGACATGCACATAATTCTGTCTATAGAAGACCAGACCCCTAAGGGGCCTGGGCTTCTGCAGCCACAGGTGTAAGATACACTCTGCCTTCTGGCAAGAGAAACGCAGGCCCCACGTAAATCCATGAGATCTAAATGTCAACAGTTTTTCTGTGACCCAAAACTTTGAGGTGCCAAGAAATTGATTTTGGTAAGATTTTTAAAACAAATACCAGCTTCTAGCTAAATGGGTTTCATTTACCTAAGTTCAGATGTTTCTTTTTGAAACTACAACATTTTATGCATTTTCATACTTTTGTGTGGGAAAACAAGACAGATGGCAGCCCACCCGACTTGAAATTTGTCCCACAACCCAAAAATTCATTCTGCAAAAGATAAATGCTCGTGAAAGGTAGATTTATCTTTTATATGAGAGATTTATTCTAAAACTCTCCTGAGCATGCTGAAAAAATTAAGATTCTTATAACTCTGGAACCGATCAATAATTTTTCACTAAACCTGTAAAAGCACTACCTTGGCATAGGCCCTTCTACTCTGAAAGTTTCAGAAAACAAATTCTGTATCTTCTAGGCCCAAACCTTCAAAAGCACTACCTTGTCACAGGCTAGAGTTGCCACCTGTCAGGTTTTACCTGGTGATCAGGTTTTCAGTGTCCCTATCAGGTAATCGGTTTTGCTCTGTGCTGATCAGGTTTTGAGCCATTATGAGTGTTCATATACTTTTGAAACAAATTCATTCATTGTTTCAGCTATATGCCATGTTACAAACAAATTATGTTGTCAATGTAGCACTTTGTGAATACAGTCACCCTGGCAGGTGTAAAGTATGGCCATTGACACCACTTAGCACCCATAGCAGTAATCTTTCCACTGCATCTTAAAAGTGGCATGGCAGCACAGCTGCCCTCACCTTTGTAACAGTAACAAAGCCAGTTGTCCTCCATTTTCATTTGCTGGTAAACATTTTCATCTCTAACAGAATTTAGGCATTTTTAAATGTCTTAAATTATGGTTTTCCTCAAGAAAAAGTATGGTCACTTCCTTGGCTTTGAAATAGTACTTTGGACAAGAACAGGAAATGGAGCCAGAAAAAGATATAAAGTATGAATACTATTTATGCTATTTACAGTATTTCCTTGTCTCCCCAGATCAGATCTGTAAATGAGATTTATTTTATCTCTGTATGTTTATTTGGTTAACCAATGTCAATAAATAAATACATAAGTAAAAAAATAATTAGGAAGAACCTAGGAAAGTAACTTTAACAGGCACAGTACAGCATCTTAACATTTTTATTTAACTGCTGCATTGTTCTTTTTTATTGATATAACAAATGGACTTCTAGGAGGAACAATGCATGATGAGTCATGAAAAGGGGTAGTGCTGGGGCGGAGCTTAGGATCTGGTTTTAGCCTCATCCAAAGGTGGCAACCCTATCACAGGCCCCTTCTACCCTGAAAGCTTCAGAAAACATATTAGAGTCTAGGCTGTAGGGGAGAGCTTAAAAAGTGTAATAAAAGCCTGAAAATGTTAAATATTTCTGAAGAAAAGACAAATCTGGATCTCAGAAACTGCATAAGCTACCATCATGAAACTTACCAGATTTTGAGAAATTGCCATCTGGAAAATGCATGCCAAATGTGGGGAAGTTTCATCAAATATCGCAAACATTGTTATGGTTAACAGAAGGAAGCAGGGAAGCAGTAAGGACTGCAAAGGTGCAAACTGAAGAGAGAAAAAGCAAAGCAGTAACTAAAGGGGACAAGACATTTTTAGGTACATAAGTGAAAAAGAAAGACCACTGGTGGGATTGTAAGGCTAGAAGGAGGGGAACTATGCAGAGGGGAACAGGAAAATACTTTGCTTGTTGTTCACGAGGAAAGAGATGAGGAGAGCCACAAAAATGTAACAGGAGTATTGGAGGGAGGGAGGTGGACACTAGTCCATTTTTGGAGCACAGAGCCCTGAAGGGAATCACAAATCTGAAAGTGGACAAAGCAATGGGGCTAGATCGGGTCCACCCAAGGGTGCTGAGGGAGCTCAGGGAGGTACTGATAGCACCTCTAATGGCCCGATTTAACAGCTCATTAGAAATATAAATGGTCCTGGATGAGGAGAGCAGATGTAGTCTCACTTCACAAAAGTGGTAGCAGTGAACAGATTGGTAATTATAGGTCAGTCAGCCTGACTTCAGGGGAGGGAATGTTTATGGAATCACTGCTGAAAGAAAGGATTGTGGAATATTTTGAATCCAGTGGGTTACAAGGCCTATGGTAGCATGGATCCACAGAACAGGGGGTCATGTTAAATGAATTTGATAGAATTCTTTGACTGGATGACCAAGGAACTAGATCAGGGTGGAGAGCTGGACATAGTCTACCTAGATTTCGATAAGTTGTTCAACATCATTCCATACAGGAGACTAATAAGCAAGTTGGGTATCTTAGGAATGGGTGCAAAGGTGGCAAACTGGGTAAGAAACTGGTTAAGTGATAGGCAGCAGAGTGTGGTGATAAACAGAATTCACCAGTGGAAAGGAGGGTGACCAATGGGGTGCATCAGGGGTCAGTGCTGGGACTGGCCCTCTTTAGTGTCATTGTAAGTGACATCGCAGAGGAGCTGGAAGGGAAGGTCTGCCTCTTTGCAGATCACACCAAACTCTGCAGTAGGGTGGACACTCCCGGGGGGGGATGAACAGTGATCTGAGAAAACTCAAGTAGTGGTCAAGGGTATGGCAGCTGGGTTTCAGTATGATAAAGGACAAAATAATGTACTTGGGGCACAGAAACTCAGGGGTTGAGTGCAAAATGGTGGAGTAGTATTAACAACCACCAAGGAGAAAAGAGAACTGGGGGTGATCATATCGGATGACTTAATGGTGGCCAGGAAGTGCGACAAGGCATTTGGGAGGGCAAGTGAGATGCTGGGGTGCATAGTGAGGAGTATCACCAGCAGGAAGAGGGAGGTGGTGTTGCCTCTGTAAAGATCACTGGTAAGATCCCACCTAGAGTACTGTGTCCAGTTCTGGAGACCACATTTCAGAAAGGACATAGACAAAATAGAAGCAGTCCAGAGGAGGGCAACTAAAAAGGTGCAGGGTCTACATCAGAAGCACTATGAGGGGAGATTAAAGTACCTAAACATGTAGACCTGGGAAGAGAGGGAGAGAGACGGGTGATATAAAAGAGACCTTTAAATACTTCACGGGGCTAAACAAGGTACAAGAGGGAAGTATTTTTGAGAAAAAAGGTGCTCAAGGACAGGGAGGCATGATAAGATGCTGGAGGAGGCAGAATCAGGAGAGATGTGAGGAAGTACTCCTTCAGAGAAAGAGTGGTGGTTTCCTGGAACAGTCTTCAAGTGGAGGTGGTTGGGGTGAAAACAGTAGTGGAGTTCAAGAATGCATGGGATAGGCATAAGGGAATCTTATGGAAAGGGAAGGGAGGGTGAATGGGCTGGAGATCAAGTATGATCTTTGGTGATCCGATAGGCAAGAAAAAATGGGTAGACTAGGTGGGGCAAGTGGTCCTTATCTGCTGGCAAAGTATATGTTTCTATGTTTCTAAGGTGCAAATGTAGGGGTTTAACCTTGAACACTGTACTCAACCTTGACTATACTGGCACTAGTGCAGTAGAATTATATATCTATATATATATATATATATATATATATATATTTATATGTACTATATATATATATATATATATATATATATATATATATATATATTTCTTTCTGTGGTGTTATTTTGATGGTGATCTTCCAATAGGACTCTGTCACCTAGTGGTTAAGGTAGCAGCCTTGTACAACTGGAGTTAGGCATCCAAATCACAAGGCAGGACACAAGTAAAATTAAATTCTTTGTCTTCGCTAAATTACCAGTGGACAATACAGCACATTGCAAAACAACTGGAAAGACCTCACAATTGTTGTAGGAATCCTGCACTGCATCCACCTATACTGTACATGATTATAGACTAGTAACATCAAAAGATTTTTATTATCAGTAGGTTTATGTGACGGTTGTAAACCCAAACCTGTTCTAACATACAGAAATTTGTAAGGAAGCCTTCTAATTGTGATAAACCGCAGCAAAATTCAGTAAAACTTCTTGTTTTGTAAATGAAATAAAGTACTTGAATGTGACATCTGGGCCCCTAGAAAGAATCACACAATGGTGGCTCTCATTATCTGCATTACTCAGCATTCAACAAAATTTTTATGGAACTCCAGTGGTAGAAACTCCTTTGTACCATGAAGACTCTGTTGTTGCTTCTTACTAAATGCTGCAGTTATGATTTTCAGTTTCATCACCTTTTATAAACATTAAAGAGCAGCTGTCACCTTCAGGACAACTTCATAAAACATAATATTTATACACATTTCAACTTGTATTTCACCTTAGTTCCGCATTCCTCCTCCACATTATTTACTACTGAGGTCATTTGCATTAAAACAAAATCTTCATTCCTGAAGAGTTCAGCTATTTCTGTTGCTTTCTTCCTGCCTGAGGTCATAATGCACTGCTTGTGACATCACAGTTACTCTCACACTAACAGATTGTGATGTCACAACAGAGGATTATGACTTGAAGTAGGGAGTAAACTGTAGAGGCAGATGAACTGTAAGGGAACTCTGAAGGATAAAGATCATATATTCATACAAATGTGCTCAGTAATAAATAATGGGGAAGAGAAATGCATATAATATATATGGAATGCAAACAGAATTGCATCTAATTATTATATTTTTCAAAGTTTTCTTTGAGGTGTCAGTAGCTCTTTAAATTCTTGAATCAATTCCACGAATAAACAAATAAAAAAATTACTCTACCAATATCACCCCCTCTCACATTTTTGACACAAGGAAGACGTGTTTTACTACAAAACAAAATGTATTCTTTTTTTGCTGCAAAATAAAATGTATTTGTTTTTAAGTGACATTTTCATGATATCTATACCTGGACATAATATATATATATAATATATATCCTTCATGAATTGCTTCCATCTACTGTAGAAGAAAAAAAAAGTTCTGTAGAGCTGGTCAAAAACCTGGGTGAGCAAGAATGTTGCAGCGCTGTTCTTAAAGTGCTGTAGACTCAGGAATACTGGTTTAATGCTGAGCCAGTGTAGACATATTTTATTAACACACACGGTGCATGTCAAACAATTCCATGCAAGTGATGGCTAGTTGCTACATTTTTTTTTTGCAGCTGAAATCTGGGAGAACAGAAACAGTTCTGAAGGCCAGTCAATACTGAATTACAATAATCAGCCTGGGAGCTTGGACATCATGAATGAGTATCATAATGTCCACCACAATGATTATCAGCCATAGGCTTTCTGCACAGTTCTAAGGTTACATAATCTAATGAAATTGCTTGATTTTTATTAGACATTTGATAAATAGGTTTAAAAAAATTCAGACAGGTATCATTTAACAAATGGTGGGAGGGTTCATAACGACCACTGGAGCTTGGCTCACATCATTAAAGGAGAAGATTGTTAGAGATAGCTCAGCATCCATATGGAATTTGTAGCTGTCAAAAGGGCCTCAGGTTTGCTAGTTTTAAGCCAGAACCAGCTTGTTAGCATCTCATCCTATAGCAGATGTCTGACAGACACCGACACAGCACTGTGACCTGTTGCTAGGGTTCAGTGGAAGAGACAAGGACACCTGGTTGGCATTGAAATAGAAATAAAATACCCAGGGTTTACAGGTGAATACTGGAGCTAAGGTGCTAAATGCAAACAGCCAAAAGAATATGAGCCAAGTTTGAGAGCTTGGAAATACCACAGTAAATATGAGAGAGCTTCAGAGTAGAAACCTCCTATTCAAACGAACTGACAATGTACCTCAAATTCTGTTGGGTTCTCTGATCCCTAGTACCAACTAAACTAGAGGTAAGAGTACCAAACTGTGAATCTGGAGAACCAACAGACCTGGGTTTGAATCCTACAACCACCACTTGCATATTGTGTGACCCTGTACAAGTCACTTAACCTCCCAGTGCTCATTGTTCGCAACTGGAAATAAATTCCAGCTTAATGCATCATTCCTTGCCAAATATTCTGAAATAAAAAAAAAAACTGGAGAGGGCTAGTAGAACAAGTAAGGACATACTCTGAGGGAACAAGCAGAATTTGGGAGCAAAGCAAGTTGCATAAGGACCAGATAGGATTTCAAACTTAAATCCAATAACAAACCATTTAGTTACATAAATGGAAATTGTAAATACAGAAAACTATTGGAAACAGAATAGAAACACAGAACTACTGCAGAAGTCCTGCAAGACTCAATCATTGCATCTCTGCTCTTCAGCCTGTTTGACAACAAGGTCCCTATAGTATGTGATCATTCCAAAGCACTACTGTATACAGACAACACAGTTATCTTCACCTACAGCCATTACCTGGAGACCCCCAGAAAACAACATACAATCTGACTTCAGCAGGTAATACAGCTGGTTCACCAATAATAGGCTGGTCATTAACACCAAAAAAATGTCTGTTGTTTGGTAGAACCCATGCTCTGAAGGGCAATCCAGCACTGCACAACACAACACCATATGGAGACCGTATTGAGTAGGTCCAGGTCTTCAAGTACCTGAGTATACATCTGGACTCATCCCTGTCCTCATCTCACACTGACTCCTTGGTCAAAAATATCCACCAATGTCTTGGCTCACTGTACATGAACAGGCCCAACCTATCCTCCAAGTTAAAAATTATTACTAGTTTCTAACCTCATCATTTTGGTGATTGACTATGGTAATCTACTCAACTGCCAGCAGCACCATTCTCAAACAACCTCTGTCGCTTTCAACAGTATCTGCAGATTTGCACTCAACATAAAACCAGACTGCCACCATTGTGATCTACATACCTCATCCAACTGGCTTCTTTTCCACCTTTGAGTTACCCTCAACGAAGCCCTACTATGTAAAAGAGCTTTTATTGGCTAAATGCCACCAGGTGTTCTCAACCATGTCTCACTGATCAGCAACAGCTATGGAATTCGATTCATGGGGACCAAAAATTGCTCATGCCCCTCAGAAAAACAACCCTTGCCCAGCACTCCTTTGTAACTTGAGTGGTCAAAGCTTGGAACTTCTTGTCCATGGCTATAACTGCTCTCCACGACATCTCCCCTTTCAAGGCCTAAGTCACTGCCCACCACTTCCAGAAACTCCACTGCTTGTGTGCCTAATCCATTTCTGCCCTGCCCCACTGTCTGATACCCTATCCTTGCAGTGGCCCCATTAGCTGCTGCTCTCTGTTGTTTTCTCTTATTGCAAACTTTTCTCATTATTTGTTAATGCCTATTGATATCTTCTGATTATGACCTGATGTTGTTCATAACTTGTGTTATCTGCTTGACTTGGACTCCTCCAATAAGGGGCTAATTTATTTTGTTCATACTCACTGATATCTGTTGCTATATGCAACTTGTATATATTCTGCATGATTTGGACACTTTGAAAAGGCTCTCTTGAGCACAAAGGTCCTCTGAACACAATCAATCAATCAAAAAATAAATAAAATTTGTCAGCAGGAAGGGATTGCTTGCGCCACCCAGTCTGCCCAGATGGTTCCTGCCTAGTCTGTCTCCACAGATCCTAACTGATCTCTGTTGACTTTCCCTCCTCCTTGTCTATTTATTAATATTTCCTTGTGACTATTCCACACATGCTTCAGGCCCCCTACTGTCTCCACCACTTCCACTGGCAGTCCTTTCCAGGCATCTACAACCCTTTTAGTAGAATGTAGTACCTCACATCCCTGTTAAAATTACCCCCTCGAGCTTCATCACATGTCCTCTGGTCCTGGTGCTGTTTCTCATTTTAAAGAGACTCCCCTCCACACTCTGTTTACCCCAGTAAGTTATTTGTAGGTCTACAGCATGTCCCGACGCTCTTCTCTCTTCAAGGGTATACATGTTGAGATCCCTCAGTCTCTCTTGTAGGATCTTTAGTGGATCCTTCACCATGTTAGTTGCTCTCCTTTGACTGTTTCTACCCTGTCTATGTCCTTTCTGAAGTGAGATCTCCAGAACTGAACACAAAACTCCAGGTGGGGTCTCACCAGTAAATGATATAGTGGCAACATTACCACCCTCCTCCTTGGAGATAGCTTTCCTATGCAAACCAGCATCCCACTGGCCATGCCCAATGCTTTGTCAAACTGCACTGCCACTTTGAGGTAATCAGGCACAGTATGATAACCCCAAAGTCCCTTTCCTGAATAGGACATATTTTTCCAAAATTGTGGCTTGGATTAAATCCTGGCTAACTAATAGGAAACAACATGTAAATTTGCATGGCATCACCTCTGAGTGGGCTATTTTTTATTTATTTGGAAAATGTTTGACCAGGAATGACAACATGAGCTATAAGGGGGGCAGGGAACAAGATTTGGGAGAACAAGCAAACACATAGTAATACAAGTACAATTACTAAAACAAAACAGTGTAGTACAATCACAGAGCAGAAATAACCCAGTTCGGCTGGCCAGGGTAAACAAAACCATATTCGGATATAGCATACATTGCAACAACTCAAGAGCAGGTGATCCAGTAGGGTAAAGGTTAGAGGGTGGATAAGACATTTGAAGTGCTGGAAGTAGTAGGCTGAGCACAAGATTTGAAGTGCTATTGTATACCCCAGGGAGGACAGTTATAAGACAAGTGGAGAAGTAGATGGGTGTGGGGTAGAAGGTGGGAGATGGAAGAGGGAGAGAGAGAGGGACAGCCAAGATCTATACCCACTGAGAATCTTGCAAGGGGAGGTTAGGATCAGGCAGAAAGGGAGGGGAGTGAAACAGAGTGGGGTGGTAGAGAAGAGAGGGGCAGGGGAACGGGGGAGGGGATAAGGAAGAAGGGAGGTGGGCGGGCAATGGATTTGAAAGTGAGGGGAAGGGAGGGTGGAAAGAGAGAGAGAGACAGTCTATACCCCTTCAGGATGCAGAGAACAATGCAAGGGGGCAGGATTAGACAGTGTGAGAAAAGGAAGAGAGGTAGAAGAGAAGAAACCGAGATCTATACCCCTTCAGGATGACAGAGAATCCTGCAAGGGGGACTCAGAAAAGGACAGGAGAGAGGGGGGGCAGGGAGGAGAAGTGGAGTCTGTTGGGTGACCGGAGGGAGAAGAGGGATAAGAAATAGGGAGGCTGGAGAAATAGGGGTAAACTAGAAATGGAAAGAGGGAAGAGCATCAGAAGGGGGAAGAGGGGTTGTGGGGGAGAAGGACGCCATCGAGTGTCGAAATAGCACAGTACATCATGGCTGGTAGTAGAGTATTGAAATGGCACAGTAGGTTGTAGTAGGGGGTATAATAGGAGGTATCATGTGAGGAAGTAATCATTGGAAGGGTTCGGTTAGGAGAAATGAGGTAAGTCAGGGATAAAGGAATAGGGGATAGTGCACAAGGGTTGTGAGGGTTGTGAAGGGGGGCTAAGAACAAGTACAGTTAGGAAAACAGCAGTAAAGTAGGGCTGAAGGATAATGCGGCAGGGTGGGAAGTGTTGAAGGGTGGCTAAGAACAAGTGCATTTAGGGGAAAAGAAATTTTGAAGGGCTAAGGAAATTGAAGATGGGGAAGAGGAAAGTCTGATAGGAGATGGCAGTGAGTTCTAAAGCTTTGGAAAGTGGTAGGAGAAAGTTTCCTCTCCTATTTAGGTAGCATGACGAGGAATAGTTAGAGTGCATGCGTCAGTAGATCTGAGAGGGTGGGAGGAGGAGGAGCAGAAAGTAAGGAGGAGAGCTAAGAGGAGAGTCCCAAACCAGAATTTAGAAGTGAACTTGGCACAGTGAGAGAGATGCCTACACTCAAGGGAGGGGAAAGCTAGAAAATGATACAAGGTACAGTGATGTGTGCGGGTGGTGGAGTCAAGAGCAAAGTGACAGAAATCATTGAAGAGAGTATCCAACCTGTTATGGGAAGACTTAAGTGCAGCACTGTAGACTATCTTGCAATAGTCAAAAATAGGGAATATCATTTTCTGAACAAGGTCATGCCTAAACGGTAGTGGTAAGGAACTATGGTTCCTGTAAAGGGTGCCGAGCTTGGAGCGCAGTTTTCTCAGGATGGCGTCAATATGCACAGAAAAGTTAAGGTGTTATTCAAGCCAGATACCCAGGTATTTGAAAGAGGTGGTGTCCTCTAGTATTGTCCCATCAAGGGTGTGGAAGGAGGGAAGGAATGGCAGCCTAGAGAGTCTCTGCTGAGTGCCAAAGGTCTTGAAGACTGTTTTCTTGGTGTTGAGGAAGAGTTAATGCGAGCTTAGTCAGCACTGAACATTACTGAAGTCACGCTGTAGTCTGGAAGTCACATCATCAGCATACATATGGATGGAGGATGAGGAGCATACTTACGGTAGGTCATTTAGAAAAATTGAGAATGAGTGGGCCAAGTCCAGAGCCTTGAGGCACACCAGTAGAGATGGATAGTGGAGGGGACGTAGAGTCAGCTAGTTTAACAGATTGAGTTCTACCTATCAAGTAGGCTCTGAACCAGTTGCAGGCAGACAGAGACAAGCCAGCTGATGAGAGAGTTTAGAGGAGGAGGGAGTGGGAGACGGTGTTGAAACAAACAGGAGGGTGTCCTGTTTGTCCCCTATTCCTGAATCGCTCTTAAAGGTTGGGCACTGTGGGAGCAGAGGGCGGACCCCAGGAGTGGGTTTGTGACAGGTATGTATTCAGTATACAGTGGCATCCTCCAGGATGAAACACGCTTTTAAAGCACTCTACAGTATGCTGCAGAAGACCTACTGAATAAAACAATGTAATTTCAATGGCAATTAGTCACTTTTGACATGCAGGAAACTGGCATTCACTTCATCCTGGCAATGTCACATTTTCCTGAATGCCAAAGGGGACTAATTGCCATTGAAATTACATTGTTTTATTCAGTAGCTCTTCTGCAGCATTCTGCAGAGTGCTGCAAAATGCTGCAGAGTTGCATTTTATCCTGGGGGATACCACTGTATATATGTGACATCAAGGAACTGTGAAGACGGAGATTGGCTTTCAAAATTTGCAGATGATACCAAGATTGGCTCCGTAGTACAGAATTCTATGGAGTTTGAAAATCTGTAAAGAGAATTAATTAAATTGGAACAATGGGATATGAAATATAAACTGGAATTCAATGTGGGGAAATGCTCAGTGATGCATTTAGGTAAAACCAATAAGAAAGCTTAGTATGTATTAAAAGGCCAGATTTTGAGAGAAACGATAGAGGAAAGGGACTTAGGAGTGATCGTAACTAAAGACCTCAGATTTAAAAAAACACTTGTCACTTGATTGCAAAGAGGGCAAATGGAAGTTTTGGTTGTATCAGAATGCACATTGAGAGTAAGGACAGGGAGGTGGTGATTCCACTGTATGTCTCACTGGTTATACCATACCTAGGCAATTGTGCCCAGTTTTGGTTGCCTAGCATGAAAACTGAGACTAAAATCTTGGAGGGGGTCCAGTGAAGGGCCACTAGGATGGTGAGGGGTCTCAAAAATGTAATCAATGGGGTAAGACTAGATACATTGGGATTGTACTCTCTGGAATATCGATGGCTACAAGGGGATCTATGTCTATGATACATAGCTTTTATTAACCATGATCTTTGGGACTCTTTGGGCTTAGAAATCAAAAACTGGCATCATAACACTAGATCCCACATATTGCAACTGAAAGGGGAAATTAACCATACCAAGAGAAGAGCTTCTTGTTTTAATCAAAGGGTGGTGACTATGTGGAATGCTTTCCCACTGGAGGTGGTGGGTAGTAGGAGTATGATAGAGTTTATGGAAAATTTGGATGATTACTGTATGAAGAATAAAATAATAGGATATTCCCTTTGAGCAAAGGGTGAGCTTTAAATGGGCAGTTTGCCTTATTTTGCTCGTATGAGACCTATGATGCTTAGTGGTTGTCAGTACCTCTCCTCCATTTCATACTCAGCTCTTGGGTTCCTATGCCATATGCTCATGATTTTGCACTGCTTGGCATTGAACCCCAACTGCCATGCTATTGTCCACTCCTCAAATTTCCCAAGATCCCTATGCATTTTCTACACCTTCCCCTGAGTGTCTACCCTAGTACAGAATTTGGTTTCATCTGCAAAATGGCATATCTCTCCTTCCAGTTCTTCTGCAATGTCGCTTCTGAAGACGCTGAAGAGGATCGGTTCTAGTACTGAGCTTTGTGGGATGCTGCTGGTCACTCTTCCATTATTAGTGCAAGTCTTGTTAACCACCGCCTTCTATCTCCTTCCCATTAACCAGCTTCTAACCCAATTCACCACCGCTGAATTTCATTATCAGTCTTTTGTGCGGCACAGTGTCAAAAGCCTTGTTAAAGTTCAGATGGGCGACATCCACTGTTCTCCGCCGAACCATTTCCTTGGTCACGCAGTTCAAGAAATCAATCAGATTAGTCTGTCATGACCTCCCCCCATGAATCCTTGCTGCCTTTGGTATTGCAGCCCATTGGAAACAAGATACTCTACCAACCTTTCCTTTAAAAGGGTTTCCATTAATTTCTCCATCACTGAGGTGTGACTGACTGACCTGTAGTTGCTAGCTTCCTCCCTGCTGCCACTCTTACTTAGTGGGACCACGTCTGCTCTCCTCCACTCCTCCAGAACCATGCCTGTTTCCAGAGAGCTGTTGAATAATTCAGTCAGTGGGGCAGCTAGCTCCTCTCATAGTTCCTTTAATACTCTTGGGTGCATCCTGTCCAGTCCCACAGTCTGTCCACTTTCAAAGCTGCAAGTCAATTCAGGATTCTTCCATCTGAAAATGTACTTGTGTCCTCTTTCATCCCACATTGTGCCTGCTGCTCCCTGGTGATCTGTTCCCTTTGCTTCACTGTGAAGACTGAGCAGAGGAACCTGTTCAGCGTGTCTGCTTTTCTTGGTCCTTTGCTAGAACCCCAACACCCTCCTTATCCTCACTATCCCTCACCTTGTCATCTTCTTCTTCTTCTTCTTCTTCTTCTTCTTCTTCTTCTCACTTATGTACCTGAAGAAAGTCATATCCCCATTAGCTAACTCCTTGGATTTCCTTTCCTCTGTCTGCACCTTTACTTACCTTACTGCCTTTCCTGCTTCCCTCTGTTTTACTTGGTACACCTCACGAATGGCACTGTTGAAGTGCTGAACAAATGCTTAGCCAAGATCCAGGATTGGATGTCTTCTAACTGGCTGAAACTGAACCCCGACAAGGCGGAGATATTGGTGGTACAGCCAGTCACGGGCATGATGGGAATGCCTCGGTACTATAACAAGGTTGTCCCTGGGATCTACTGCATTAAAGGCATCTCCCAAGGAGAGAAATCTAGGCATCATCTGGACAACAGATTGACACTTGATGCTCAGGTGTCATCTGTTGTCCAAAGTGGTTTTACTTCTTGAGGAATGTCATGCAGATTAAACCCTTGATTCCATCTGAGGGCCTACCATCACTGGTACATGCCTTCTTCACTTCCAGGTTGGACTACAGTAATGCTCTGTACCTGAGGTCAGTGGAGGAATCTCCACTGACTGCAGCTTCAGTGCAAGCATGGCTTCCGGTTGCTGGACGGGCTTGCCTAGGACCTGTCATGTAACCCTGGTCCTGCATGACCTGCACTGGCTGCTGGTCAGATGGAGAATTCTTTTCAAAGTGGGCTTGCTAACTTGTAAGACCCTATACAGCCTGGGCCCTGGCTAACTGTCTGACCTCCTAACTCCCGCCATCTCGGTGCGCTTCCTCCATTCCTCAACCAAGGGCTTCCTAGTGGTTCTGAGGGCCAGACTGAAAACCTCTGGTGACTGGGCATTTGAAGTGGCCGGCTCGGCCCTCTGGAACTTGCTCACAACATCTTTAAGGGAGGCCCCATTGGTTGAGGTTTTTAAAAGGGGTCTGAAGACATATCTCTTCCATGAGGTTTTTTATATGATCTTACTGTTCAATTTATTGAATTATTGCATTTGTGGTTTTATCGTGCCAGTCTGATTGCTTGTTGTATTATTTGTTTGTTGGTCTATTTATGTGTACCCTGTTTTAAGCTCTGTAAGGTGCCCAGAGCCTCTGGGATTGGGCGCCCTATAAATAAATGTTACTTACTTACTTATTTTCCATCTTCCTCCCTCTGTGTTTCCTTATACCTCCTGAATGCCACCCTTTTTTCCTTCACCACCTTGGCCACTTTCCTAGGGAACCATAATGATCTTTCACTTTCTGCTTTTACTCACTTCATTCACACAGAGGCTGATTGTCTTAAATTATTGAAGGATCAGGAAAACTGTAACATACCAAATGAAAACAGGTGACAGAATGTCTAAATGAGTACAGTATCTTGCATCAGGATTCACTGAGGAAAACTAATAATAACTGACACTTACATATTATTCAAAAACACAGGGAAGACACACTACAGGATCCATATGTGTAACAGCTGAAGGAGTTATGAGAGTGCTAAATATGGTAAACACAAGCAAGGCAATGGACCCTGAGGGAGCTGGCCGAAGAACTGTCCATTTGAATTGCAGTGATATGCAGTGAGTCACTAAGAACTGCTTATATTCAGTATCTGAGGATGTGAGAATGGCCCACATGATACTATTATTCAAAAAGGGCTCCAAGGCTGAGCCAGGAACTATAGGCCAGTAATTCTGATGTTAATATTAGGGAAGTTACCAGAAACACTCCTAAGAAATAGAATTGAACATCCTTAAGAAAACAACCTGAACTACTATATGGCTTAATAGGTATTATATAAAGGAAATTATGCCATAGAAATGTCATTGTACTATTTGAGACTGTGACCAAGGAACATGATAAAGTTCTGTGGATGCTGTATACCTAGATGTCAGTAAAGAGCTTGTAAATACAGTATTCCCCACAGAATGCCTGTTCATAAAATGGATAACCACTGTATGTAGGCATTGAATACAATGGCTTACAAACTAGTGTAAAATGCAAAACAGAAGTAACTGGCAATAAGACAAAATGGAAACACATGATCAGTGGGGTCCCACAAGGGTTGGACCTGGGATTAACAATGCTCAGTATATTTATAAGTTACCTGGTGGTGGGGATTAGTAGCTTGTTTGGCAAATGTGTCAATGACATCACAGTGGGAAGAGTAATTGCACCACAGATGGGGATAAATAGGATATATAGAGAGAACTGGCGAGTTAAGAAAGTAGGCTGACAGATGGCAAATTAACATGAGTGGAGAGAAATGCCATGCTACACATATTGGCAAGAAAAATCTGAAGGTAAACTACCACCTAAATAGTATAGTAATTAAAAAATGTAAGGGTAAAAAGTCTTGTGTGTAATAACCAGCAGCATTTTCACATGGGACAGGTGGCAGCTATCAAAGCAGTCAACATCATGGCATGCATCTGGAAAAACTTCATAAGTAGGTGAAACAGTATTATAATGCATTTGTATGATTCCTCCTTATCCCATTTATAGTCCAATGTCAAGTTCAGTTTGGTCCCCATACCTCCGAAAAGGTATTGTATTATTGAAAAGGTGTAGCGGCGAGCAACTAAGGCAGCTGAACACGTGGAGAACAAGGGCTATAAGGACATGATTATGGAATTCAAATACCTGAAGGGGATAACACCATTATATCAAATGCAGATCTTCAGAATGCCAAAGAATGAGTGAAAAGGGAACATATGATTTCACTTAATGGAACAAATTTCAAGGGAACTCTTTTTAAGAGTATGGCATCGAATGAGTGAGTGAGTGGTGATATTTGTAGCAGAGTCAGAGTAGGTGGTAACAGACAATTCTGTCACTACCTTAAAACTCAGACATGACAGGTACTTTGAAGGAAAGGGGAAAGAGGTTGACATGACATTCCCACTGATTTGTCGGAGAAAGAATGTGATGGACAATTGTGTCTTCTACTTTTAGAAGCAGCATATTTGGGAGAGGAACAGTGGGGGATAGAATGCTCCAAACAGAAAAGGGACCTAGGGGTCATCCTCTCTGATGACTTAAAAGTAGGGAGTCAGTGCGACAAGGTGGCAGGCAAAGCAAACAGGTAGCTTGGATGCATAGGCAGGGGTATCACCACAGGAAAAGGAAGGTCATAATTCCACTATGCAAGACATTAGTAAGGCCTCACCTTGAGTACAGTGTCCAGGAGGTCCTATCTATGCAAGGACATAGACAGGGTGGAGGCAGTACCGAGGAGGGCAACCAAGGTGGTGCAAGGTTTTGCATCACAAAACCTATGAGAACATGCTGAAGGACTTGAATATGTACTCCTGAAGGAGAGCGGGAAAGGGAGGATACGATTGAGACATATAAATATCTCACAGGGAGGAACAAGGTGGAGGAAAACACAATTTTTCATCAAAAAGAGGATCAATGACTACTGGACATGGGATGAAACTAGAGGACAGGAGGTTCAGAGGAAACATGAGGAAGTATTTCTTCATGGAGAGAGTGGTGGACAAATGGAATGGAAAGGAAGAAATTGTCCACCCCAGTACTGGTACTGCAGTGTGGCAATGGTGTGGCACTGGTTTGCTAACCATCACCTCTTCCTCAACACCAAGAAGACTGTCTCCATGACCTTGGCACTAGGCAGAGACTCTCTAGGCTCCCCAACCTCCCTCTTTCCACACCCTGGATGGGACTATTTTAGAGGACACCTCTTCCTTCAGATACCTTGGAGTTAGGTTGGACCAACATCTCAACTTCTCTGACATATCGATGCTATCCTGAAAAACTGCGCCCAAGCTTGGTGCCCTGTTCAGGAACTGCAGTTGCATCCCTCCTATGGCTAGGTGAGAACTTGTCCAGAAGATGATCCTCCCTATTTTTGACTACTGCAATGTAGTTTATGGTGCTGCTCCCAAATCCTCCCCGACCAGATTGGACACCTTTTTCTACTCTTTTGGCCGCTTTGCCCTAGATGCTCCTTCTCGCATGCACCATTGTGATCTCTAACACTCACTATCCTTCCCCTTTCTCACAAATAGGCACCTATCCCACTTTGTAAAGATCAGCTCTAAACACTGGTTGGGGGTACTCCCTACCTACCTCCCTCACTTCTTCTTTTGTCACCCCCTCCTCTCATTCCCTTAGATCCTCTGACTCATGTACTCTAATGATCCCTAGGTGCTCTACTCTTATAGGTCAATCAGGCTTCTCACACTGTTCCCCCAAAATTTGTAACACCCTCCCCCCAAATCCATCACTCCTCTTACTCCCTCAACTCTGCCCTACACAATTACCTCTCATTGAGCTACTCCTGCCATGACCCTCCCTAACTGCGCCCTCACTAATGTTTAGTCTCACCCCTTACCCAAAATCACCCCCTCCCTAACCAATCATTTCCCCCCATCTCTAGTAGCTTACCTTTCCATCACCCTTTGCAGCCCTCTTGCCCCTTGCAGGGTTCTCAGCATCCTGAAGGGGTTCCCTACAGGCTCAGCTCTCCTTTCCCTCCTCCTCCCCCTTCTTCCCTCCTTTGGCCCCCTTCTCTTGTAACTAACTTTTCCTCCACCCTATTCCTTGCAGCCTCCCCAGCCTCCTTGCAGGATTCTCAGTATCCTGAAGGGGTCCTTGAGGTGCTCAACTCTCCTTCCCTCCTCCTCCACTTGGGTCTGCCCCTAGCACTTGATAATTACCTGCTAAACTCACCCTCCCTGTCAATTTACACTACTTTTCCCTCCTTCCCTTATCTTCCTGCCCTAAACTGCACCCTTGCAGTGTCTCAGCATCCTGGAGGGTCCATCCTGGGCTTGTCCTCCCCATCCTCTTCCTCCTCCTTCCCCATCCCTCATCCAAATGGGTCATGTGGGTCTGACTCTCTACCCACCCTGGCTCCCCCCCTCCTCACTTTGCACCTAGTTGCCCCTGGCCCTCCTCCACCTCATTCTAGGTGTCCTGTCCCTTGCAGGGCTCTAAACAACCGGAAGTTGGACCCTGGGCTCCTTGAGTCCGACTTTCTCTCCTCCCCTCCCCTCCTCCACCACCCCCTTTCCCCAATAATGGCATTACTACCAATCTTGCCCAACCTCCCTCTTACCCTGGCACTTACAGATCGCCTATAACTATGTACTTATAATACACTTTTTTGTCCCCATCACCTATCCCTTCTACTTGTCATTCTCTTAGTTCTACTTATACCCAAGCTACCCCTATTACCAGTTGCTTAATTCCCCTATTAGGTTCCTGCCAGTGATGCTTTCTTGTTTTCCCCTTCCTTGACATTAATTTGCAAGCTCTTATTGCCAAATGTTTAGTTTCAATGTATGTACCTTTGTGTGATATGCAATTTAAATGTATTCTATTCATACTCCATGTACCCCTTCCCCCCAGATCGCACCTAGAGACAAGCAACTTGTTGTTCAGTGTGCTTTACTGGTGAAACATTTCAATAAATAAATTAACAAAATGACTAGACAGCAAGAAAAAAGCCTCACACTTACCACCAGACCTTATATTTTAAGGACCGAGCCCACTCCATGCTAATGGAGTTAAAAGCCAAAATTGATTAACTATCCAGGTTAAAAACAGGTACAAAAGGACATATATAACCCCCCATAGTGCAATAAAGCAAACTCTCCCCAAACGGCGTTTTGTGCCCTGTGGTACTTTTCAAGAGTAACAGCTGTAACTGCACCCCTCACTGGTTTATATACAAGCGCAATCAATACCAGTTAATTATACACTAAACCACCTAAAACATGTGCATATCCTATATAGCTGCTAGCACTAATACAAAAGGATACTATTCTAAACAGCCTAAATTATCAAACCCTCAAGTCCCAGCCATAATGTTATAAGGCAAAGCAATTATTCAGTTAATCTAATCAATGTCCAAACCACATTCCTGTGGTCTTGTTGCTCTGCATCAGATTGTCTTCTTGTAGGTTTAGTCCACTGAGCTGATGTCTTAATTATATGTTTGGGCTGTTATCCAATCAGGCTTTTTCATGGGATCCAGGGTTGATTTCAAGTACCAGAGTTGCCATATAGCTATGTTTATGGCCATCAGGTAGAGGGGCTTAATGAAAAGAGAAAGAAAAAACATTTTAAAACCACAATCATATATATAGAGAATAATGGATGGGGAAGGGTTTGATATGAGAATTTAATGCACACCCGAGTTGTGGGATGCTACATAAACCCCAAGGGTGAAGCCCGAGGGGTTTATCAAAGCATTCCACAATGAGGGTGTGCAGTAAATTCTCATATGAAACACCCTCTCCATCTTTATTTTTATAATAACAGGCCAGCAATTTTTCTCCAGCAGTTTGTGAGACTGTTTGGCCCTACCCACATACAGAATGTTGGCCAATGAGGCAGCAGCATAGTTTGACTGGCATGGTCATGAATGCCATAACAACCAGCTGGTTGTTATGGAAAATATCAACCTGGTCAGTACATTGAGAGAAATTGCTGACCAGTTATTATATATATATATATATATATATATATGCAATAGATGTGGAAATAAACAGAGTGTGATAAACCCATTTATCTGAGTAACTGTGTGTATAAATTTATTTATAGTGTATGGTGGAATGTGGTTGTGTATGGAACTCCATACACCACAAAAGTTGTTCTCTGCAGTAGTGATGTCCTCACTAGCACAGAACAACTTTATTCTGCGTGAGGACATCATAATACAAGGAACTCCAGCAGATGTTGTGATTTGTTTCTTGTTGTGTGAGTGGCTCACAGGTGTGCTGGGCAGCGGCAGTTTAATCGAGGGTGGTCGGCAGAGCAGATTTAAAATATGGAAAAGTGAGTGTTTTTTTTTTCTTTTTTTGTCACCATATACTATATAGAAGAGTGTATGGTTCCCATTACACTACTTGGCTATTTTTTCACCTCGCAGATACAATGCTGACTTGGAGACCTCTCAAGCTTTGCTCTTGAGGTCATCAGTAGGCATTGTATCCACTCAGTGGAAGAATAGCCTTATAGTGTATAGTTATCCATACACTATCCTATATATACTCACAGTTACTCATTTATACACACAGTTACTATGTCACAAATTTGTTTAGAATGTTCGGCCTCAGAAGCAGTACTAACCATATTAAAATGGGAATAACTTTAAAACGAAAAATGATAGCATGGTATTGTGAGCATGAAAGTCATTCAGCACAAAATTATCTACAAAATTAGTGAAGTTTCATTTATAGATACCTTATAGATCTTTTTATAATTAGCAAAAAACAGCAGAAAATTAAATTTTTTGTTCACTTTTTTGACAAACAAATGTAAATAACTTAAAAACAAAAAAGTATAGCATGGTATTGTGAGCATGAAAGTTGTTCAACAGAAAAATATGTACAAAATGAGTGGTGTTTCATTTATATACACCTTTTAGTTTTTTTTATAATTAGCAAAAAAACAGCAGAAAATGTAATTTTGTTTTTCACTTTTTCGACAAACAAATGCAAATTACTTCAAAATGAAAAAGGAAGCATGGTACCATGAGTATTAAATTTGTTTAGAACAAAATTTTCTATACAATGAGTGGTGTTTCATTTAATAGCAACCACTACGCTAGGTGGACCTACACTAGGAAAGTTAACAAAAAGTCCCAGAAATTATCATTAAATAAAAGATAAACAGTCCAAAGAAATGGTCCCTGCACTAACAGAAAGTATCCCTATTGCATAAATGAAATATACAATGGTGAGATGTCAGATGAATGATTTATCTACACCTGGGCTGTTTGCCCTCGGACACTTCACTCATGGCTTATGCCACTTGTGAGGTTACCAAGGTCAAACAGCACTTGTGTAGATAAGTCATTTATCTGACAGCTACCAATATATATATATATATATATATATATATATATTTATAAAATGGGTTAGGACAAGGAATCAATGTAATTGGTAAAAGACCATCAGGTGTCTGTGCGTATATCAGAGCATGACTGCACACCTGCACTTTTACCACCCTCCAAGACAATTTTGCCATTTTATAAGATAGATAACCCACTCTAAGCTGTGCAGTCATGCTCTGATATATGCACTCCTTGGGTAGTAGATGCACACCAAGGTGTGTGTATTTCAGAGTGCGACTGCACATCTAAGAGTGGGTTATCTATTACACACATACATATATACATATATATATATAGACACACATACGCACACACACATACACACACATTCCTAAACACACAATATAATAGCACTTGATCTCCCTCTAATATTTAATAATTTCTTTAAAACAGGCTTCATTTCAAATTTACCATCAAGATCTGGTCTCATAAGTGCATTTAATTTAACAATCCATCTGGCTTCTGCACAGAGGATCAAGTTTTTATTTATTTATTTATTTAGTTTTGTTGACTGGGTAAGTGCATTAGACAAATTCTGCCTATTTTCAGGCACGAACCAGGGAGGGATACAGATGAATGCCAACTGACCTTGAACCAGATTAAGCTGTTGGTGGTATTTTTTTAGTAAATGGGGGGAAATTTGGCCAGGACACCGGGGAAATTCCCCTATTCTTGCTGCAGAGGGTGTTGAAGTGCTGCAGGAGAGATGGACGGTCTCAGTCAGCACCAGTCTGTGGAAGGGGATGGTCAGGTTTTCAGAGCTCGTGAATCTATAACAGATCTATCTGCAGAGATTCGACTTGAAGCAAATGATCTTTTACAGGATGTTTTATTATTAGAATCTGATCCATTACCTTTGAATACCAGGATGGCTGATGAGATGGACGATGAAGAAACAAAATTACGAATTGAACTTGAGGAAAAAAACAGCAATTACTGAAAATGATATCAGTGGCTGAATATGAGTTTCAGGTTAGTAGAACTACATTGGAAGAAAAAAAGAAAACAAGGAAACATTCTACTGCCAGTCCGATACAAGGTATGAGTAAAAGACTGCCTTTAGACAATCCATCAGAATCCAGACTGAAGGACTTAAGCCAGGAAACAACGGAAGGTTTGGCCCAGGGTCCAGCAGTGCAAGAGATAGATTTGCAAGAAGATTCAGAAGAATGGTCTCCTGATAATGCACTACAAAAAGCAGGTTGGGAATTGTGGGAAAATCAGTGGGCTCCCGATTCTTCAATACCCATTCCAGGCTGCCCAGAAAGTTTTCATTGAGAGAGAAAGGGGTTACAGTGTTACAAAGTCTGGCAAAGCAAACAGTGTTTCCTCAAAGTTCTAAGTCCGTATTGTCTTCTACTACAGCTGTGTGGGATGAAGCTTAGGCAGACTCTGTGGTTGCTAGGCTGGACTCAGAAGACCTTCCACGAGAGGTCTTGGAAGTACATTAATGAGTGGAAAATATTACAGAATCTGGAAATAATGCCTCTTTACCTCTGTCAGAACAGGAGCAGGTAAGGGGGGATGATTTCATTTCCAGTCCACCTCAGCCTGTTCAGTTAAATACTGGTCAGTGGGAAGGGACAGATACAAACACAGATACAGCTTCAAAACAAAAACTAGGGCCAAGAACTTATGCAGGGCTATATAGAAAGTCAGCAGAAGCGACTAAAAGACATTTCTTAGTTAGTCTCCGCTACAACGTGTGGCTCTATTCCCCTGATAGACTTTGGGTGGGGCAACTTTGATAAAAGACTCATTAGGATTTACTCCAACTGAAGTCTATGCATTTATTCACGCACCTGGTGACCATAGCTACGATATTAGCTTTTGTACTATGCCCCTTTTAGATAAGTTTTGGAAACTCTACTATGAAGTAAAGGACTTGGAAGTGTGGCAGGACTTTGTGGCTATACCTATGACAAAACCCACTATTAAGACTGTTGCAATTTTATTTAGAAATGAAGAAGTGGATGTGAATGATATTGTTTTTGGTTAGAGAAGAGATGCACTGTTTCAGAACATCCAAGACCCATATTAGATGATAATGGGTTTGGACTGGGGTGGCATTTTGGTGCAGCTTACACAAAATGAATCTGGTATCCAACATTTGCCCAGTTCCTTTTATTTAGGAAGGGATCATGGGATAGTTTTCTATGCTGGCAACCCCAAACTCCTAATAAGTGTGGCTCTTTACAACATCTAAATTCAGACTGTGACAGTGTTAAATGTTATCTTTGCAGGATATTGGGTCTTTCAGCAGCCTAGTATACAGCTCCCCCCATTTGCATTTTATGTGAAGATGAGGACCATGCTTTCCAGGATTGTCCCTGGGCTGCTCACAATTCTGCAGAAACTTCTGATCATGACTTAATTTTTTCTCAAGCCCATAGACCCTTAACCCTCAGCAGATGGAAGTGGGTACTTCCTTTTATCAGCCCAGATGCAGGGGTAGGGGAAGAGGAGGTTATAAGGAGTCTAGAACTGAAGGAGGAGCTCCAGGAGGTAGGCCTCTGGTAGATAAGAGAGTTTTGGCTACAGTAATTAGTGCTACAAACTTGGGAACAGGAGAAAGGGAAGAGGAGGGGGATTTGGCAAACATGAATGATATATCTTTTGTCACTCCTCAGGGGTCACCTAAAAGAATTTTTTCCCATGCCTTCACTGCAGATTTGGAGTTCACTTCCACACACCTGGGAACTTCATCTGTGATAGCCCCAAGGGAACACTATGTAGATGCAGTTCCACCCCCCAATACTCCGGCAGTAAATTCAGGAGAAGAGTTTTGTGGAGTGGCATTATTGCCACTACCTCTATCGAACCATTTTGCAGTGTTCTCCTCATGGGGTGACCAACTAGAAATGGAGACTCCTATGGAGGAGGAGTACCCCTCTTAGAGCTGAAGATATCCTGCATGAAGAGGTACAAAATCAGGGACGGAGGTACTTTTGAAAAGAGTTACGAGGTCAAGTCGGAAACTGATGAAACCTCCTTCCTGAGCAAATTCATTTAAGAGTAGCAAGCTTAAATGTTAACAGTATTAAAGCTAAGATTAAAGAAAAATGACTTTTAGTATTTTGCAGCAAACAGAGTTTGATGTCTTTATGTTACAAGATACCAGGTTACATACACTGGCAGAGGTTGTTCAGGCTACCACAGATTGGAAATGGGAAGTATCAAGTTGGTCTCTTGTGGAGACCTGTAGTGGGGTAGGAATTTGTTTTCATTCCCCAGATGTCTCTGTCTTAAGATTAGTGGACATTGACCCTGGTAGGGCCTTGTTATTAGATGTACTCATTGATTCTTTATACTATAGATTCATACAATTTATGGGCCACAAACTAAGGCTTTACAAATTGAATTACTGAATAAAATTCAGCCATACATATATACTAGTAGACAATTATTTTGGGGTGGGGACTTTAATGTAAATATGCAAAATACTAAAAACTCATCAAACTAGTACTGTGATAAAACATTTTTGCAACAGGTTGTGCGGCAAGCAGGTTTAAAAGATGCACACTGTGGGGGGAAGTATAAAGCAGTCTACCTTTTTTAAAGGAAGACTTTCATCTCGGATTGATTTTATGTTTATAAAACAATCTCTGCCAGTGTTTCGAGCTGTTTCCTTTCCCATAGAAACTTCAGATCATGTTTTAATTGGAGTACATGTGGCTGTACCACCTAGTAGGGAAAAGGGGATGGGTTACTGGCATATGAATGTTTCATTACTGGAGGATCCTTTAGTTTTAAAAGAACTTACGTCCTTAGTTTTAGGTAAAAAATCAACAATTTTTTTATATGAGGATATCACTTTATGGTGGACAGATTTAAAAGCTTTACTCACAAGTTTTTTACAATTTACTAGTATAAGGCAGGCAGAGACTATACAACAGAAGTACTTGGCGCTATGGAAAAAGCTGGGTTATTTATTGACAAGACAAGTGTTAGAGAAGGTAATCTCATGGAAGAAATACAGCAAATTAAAATTGAAATGAGAACTTATCAATAGAACAGACTGACTTCCTTAATGAAAAAGCAGAGTTTTGGGACGCAGGGGAAAACTGTGAATATTAATCCCTTTTTTAATTGTCACCAAAGATGTGGAAAAGCACATATTAAAGGTTTGATTTCATCTTCTGGGTTGTTGGAAAAAGAGAATGAAGGGAAAATGAAAGTATTAGTGGACTTTGTAATTGATATGTTTTGGGAACCTATGGCAGATTCTGACTTTACTTCTTAAATTTTACAGGCAGCAGACCTCCCTAATTTAGACTCACGGATGGGGGAACGTATGACAGTCCCCATTTCAAATCTGGAATTGACAGCGGTTATGACTTCCCTGCATAAAGGGATATCTTCAGGGTCAGATGAGCTTCCTGGAGAGCTTTTATAAATTTTTGTGGGGTATAATACCATCGAAAATACTTTTGCTTTGTAATTGTTTTCTTTCAGATAATTTTTTGGCAACAACCATGTATAAAGGGTTGATGATTTTTTACTTAAGTCAGGAACCCAAACAAAATAAGTAATTAGCACCCTATAACACTATTGATTACTGATTTTAAAATTTTGCAAAATTATTAAGAAATAGGTTAGCTAGTGTGATGAGAGATTTGATTAGTCCAGTACAATTTTGTTCAGTTTCGGGGAGACAAATTACAGAGGCGTTACTTTTAATAAGGGAAATAGTAGAAGGAGACAGGGGGTATGGGCAGGGTATACAAAAAGGATTTTTGATTAGTTTAGATCAAGCCAAAACCTTCGATAGGGTGTCTCATTCATTTATGTGGCAATGTTTAGAGAAATATGGGATACCTGTGAAGTACATAAACTGGCTGCAGTCATGTTATGCTTTGGCCTATGTGAGGCCATATGATACCTGTTTTCAAGGACCTAAATGTTTGATACGAAGGGGGGTTAGGCAAGGTTGTCCACTAAGTCCCCTTTTGTATGTATTTATGTTGAATCCTTTACTACGGATTCTACAGAAATCTCCTAGAATTCAAGGTTTGACTAGGGGTGAAATACAGGACTGTAAGGTGTTAGCCTATGCTGATGATCTCTGCCTTTTGCTTAAAAATGAACAATCCTTTGAGATAGCAGGTATCTTATTCAGGAGATAGGGAAGATAACTGGAGCAATTTTGAATGTGGAAAAACAAAATGTTTAGATCTCACAGAGTTTCCAGAAGAACCAAGATTGGTGGGAGGGCGTCAAGTAGCAATGGCCCCTTGTAAAATCTTGGGCATATATTATGGAGGTAGTGATATGGCACAACATAGCTGGGATAAGATGATCACAAAAGGGAAAGAGATGGTAGGACGCTGGAACCATTGGAAACTGTCTAAAAAGAAAAGGGTCTATTTAATAAAGACTTTTTTAACCCCTATTTTTTATATGTCAGTTCAGTTTTTTGGTCCCTAAGAGTTTGGAAACCCCCCTTTTGGGATGTTTTTTCTCCTGTTTTGGGGGGAGCAGACTGAACCCTATTAAATGTAATGTGTTGTATCAAGACTTTAAGTGGGGGGTGAATATGATTAATCCCATTTTGTTCTTTTATACAATATTTTTATATAATCATTTTCTTCCCTTACTTAAAGATTCAGTCCCGCTGTGGGGAAAATGGGGTTATTCCTTATTACAAGGAGTGCTAATTGAATGGAAGGCAGGCCGTGTTTTACACAAAATTAAAAGAAATCCTTGATTGATTAAAATATGGGAAGGGGTAGTGGATGGGTTAATTAATTGGGGTATAAAAATAGATTTGGTGCTTTGTTATATGAGGAAACAATTGTATTTAGAAATCTTAGCTACTCATTTTTTGGAACATCCATTTGCAGGGTTCTCAGGAAAACTAAGCAAGATAATATTGCTCAATATATAACTGATGTTAGGCTACCAGAAAAATTATGGGATACAGTTTGGTTTGGTCTACATAAAAGAATAAATGTTAAGGGTAATCATAAACATAAATCTTTACAGGACTGGTACTGTCCTAGAGAGTATTGTATTCTTCAGGAAGAGGCAATGAATCATTTATATTATAATTGCCCTTATGCTATTGAGTTTTGGGATGTTTTGAAAAACAGGTGAAAAGGAAAGTTACAACTTCCTCCAGATCCCCAGTTACTGTATTTTGGGATAATTCCTCACTTGGCGATGTAGCTTCATGACAGCACTCTCCGTATACTTTATGCACACATATTATATTGGATTTGGATTGGGCGTTGTCAATTAACTTTACAGCAACAAAGTATTTCTCCATTTGAGCTTACCCAAATGCTCATAAGAGATTTACTACAGTGGAAATTAGAAGAACGGTTGCATAGGGGCCAAGATAGTTGGTCCTCATAGTGGTCAGGTATGGATTTCCTCTAATTTGATATTAAAGGGGGTAAAGTGGACCATTGATAGTTAATTATGTTGCTTATGTTTCTATATATTTGAATTTTTCGGAAGGTGGGACATTATATGTAGTATGAAAGACATGCATTTACGTTCACATTGATTTGTATGATTTAACAGGGTTTGTTGTACTTTAAATAATAAAACTGCTTTCCCCTACCCTTATAGTGGGGGGTATTTTGTATAGAAGTCGTGGTTTGGGTTTAGTATATAAAAGCACAATAAGCACATGTCTGAATGTCATATTTATTTGATTTTATTATGATTCATATTTTGATAGTGTAAATGTTAACACTGTTATAGTGAATATGATCTTGACGCTTAAAAAAAAATTCTCCTACTCTTTTAGTGGGGGGGGGGTAGTATTTATCATTCAGTTTTGGGATTCTACAACTGAAATTTTGTGATGAATGTATGATGTAATACTTATTTTTTGTTCCTGGTTGTTTTTGCATTATGATTTTGTTTACAGCAACACTAATTGTGTATATGTTTTGTTTTGAAAGTTTTAATAAAAAAATTCCCCTACTCCTTTTTCGAGAAGTGCCATGGGATCTTTAACATCTACCTGAACTACCACCAGAACAGGCAGATGAGACCTTGGTTTAACATCTCATCTGAAAGATGACACCTCAGGAGTACAGCACCCCCCTCATGCTGCACTACAACTGTTGTTTATATTCCCTCCCCTTGGGCTCAGTTTATCTTTCTTCTATGTCCATATATGACCAAGTATGTTCTCCAGTTACAAACTTAGCATGAGCAGCAAGTATGTTTTTAGTATCACCATTGGCTATTTCACGGACATGTTCTCCAGTCCTTTCTTTAAAACTGCGAGTAGTTTTCCCTATGTAAAACAGCCACATATACATGTGGCCATATATACTATAGCTGAAGTATCACAGGCAGTCAGGGCATGACTTCAAAATGTCATTATTGTGAGGATTTTGAAACATTTTCCCATTTTACATATTTACAGAACTTACATTTGCCACAATAAGTGCACCCTTGTTGGGAAGTGCTGCAAACACAGTACTGCCTTCCTGTGGTTTCCACTGATAGGAATGCACCAGGGCATCTCAATGTTCCTAGATCTCTGAAATGCTACTTTTAGTTGTTTCTCCTTACAGCATCTACTCAGAACAGGATCTGCTTCCAGTATTCCCCAGTTACCCCTAATAATGGCACCAATATTTTTGGATTGTGTACCATACTTCATGATATAAAGAAGATCCTCATTTTTATGTTTGCTTGCATGCATATGCGCAGCACATGTGGAAGAAACATCTTGCAACAGTACTGCATTTTAGAGGTGTGTCAGTGTTGTGGCCAATGCAGTGGATGCTTTAATGGGCGCATCACTCAGCCACCAATCAAGAGGGAAGCTGCCAATGACAGCAGCTTCAAAGACAGCCAAGGAGTTGAAACGAATCTGCTGCTACAATCATGAACAGTTTCATCACTGAAGTGGCACCTCCTCCCTCTCTTGCAACCTTGTCGACTCCTGCCACCCAGCACTCTGTCCCTAGCTCTTGCTCCGCCAACAACTTGTTTGTTCTGTGTGCCTTTCCTGGTGAAACAAGTAATGAGCCACAGCTCCTGATGCCTGCCACACACTCCAAGGAAAGCCAACACTGGGGTGCCCAATCCCTGTGTTGGCATGTATCCCCCCTCTCTCCGTTAATGTGGCACACTGGGAGCCCACCCCAGTGTGCCAAAATGTTTCCGACACTGGGATGCCCACTCCCGTGTTGGATCCACCCACAAACTGGTCTGTAATCTGCTGACATCAGGGTGCCCAATCCCCATGTCAGTATGCCCCCTACTACCACTATTGGCACACTGGGAGCTAACCCAGTGTGCCAAAAATATTTTTTAAACCTGAAAAAGAAAACTCTCCCCTCGTGTCTTTTTTTTGTTTTTACCTTTAAAAAGAGAACAGTCCAATTATCTCCCAGTCCCCCACCCTCCACTGAGCACCCACCTCCGCACTACCCACTCACCTATACTTGCCCTCCGGAGGTTGGGAGCAGCGATCTTCTCTGGACTGGGACACGTCTGCACTCTTCAAAGCTGAAACTGCGAACTGAGGAATCGGGTAAGAGCTGTATAATGGGAGTCAATGGGGGGTTTCAAATTAGGTTGATATCTCAGCCATTTTTAGGAATTGTGGCCCCAAATTTTCAACATGGGGTTCTTGGGACCCCACCTCAAAAACATGTCACTGATATTTCGTTACTCAGTCCTGAAAGGTGATTTCGCACTTACTGCACGTAATCAACATTCAGGACCAATTATCAAAACAACAGTGCCACTATTCATGAGGTGGGGTCACAAAAAACCCATGTTGCAAATTTGGTGACAAAATTCCAAGAAATGACTGCGTCACGAGCGTGCGTTGTGCAGTTTCTATGCACGCTCGTAATTTTGCAATTTTTAACATTTTCACTCTAAATTTTCAACATTGCCATTTTTTCACACCTCCTTATGAACAGTACAGCTGTCATTTTTCACATCCTGCCTGAAATATGTTGTTGCACCCGTGGCGCAGAATGGTGTGGTCACTGTGGGAAATCGACTTTCAGTACAGATTAACAAAATCACAGTGCCACTGTTCAGGAGGGGAGGTCCCAAAATGCCTGTGTTGAAAATTTGGTGAAAAAATTCTAAAAAATGATTGCATTATGGGCGTGTGTTGTGCAGTTTCTACGCACTCTCGTAACTTCAACAATTTTTCATATTTTCACACCAGATTTTCATCATTGCCATTTTTCACACCTCCTCATGAATGGTACAGCTGTCATTTTTCACATACAGCCTGAAATGTGTTTTCCACCTGTGGCGCAGAATGGCATAGTTGCTTTGTGAAATCACCTTTTGGATTGAGTAACAAAATGATAGTGCCACTGTTCATGAGTGAGGTCCCAAAAAGTCCATGTTGAAATTTGGAGTGAAAATACCAACAAATACCCAGGGCGTTAGGGTTTTCAACTGTAATACCCCACACTGTAGAGATTGACAGGCGCGGGGGAGTGACTTGGGATAGTCGGATGTAATGCTCATGCCTTTCCACCCTCACCCTGCAGCCAGTAACAGGCATCGAGGCATGCCTTGGGGTCTTTGGCCCTAACATTTAACCCAGTTTTCTATACTGCACCCATCTCAGCTTATTTCCTTATGGAATGGGGTGTGCATAAGGGCTGAAGACTCCAAGGCACACCATGACACTTGTCGGTATCTGCAGGGTGGAGTGAGGTGGAATGGCATGAGTATTATGACCAATGACACCTGGGGACACTCCCAACGCCTGTCAGTCTCTGCAGGGTGGGGGTGGGGGTTGGCGTTAATTCTGTACTTCCCTGTCATTCCTATTATGCATCTCTATAACTCCTGCACTACCAATGCTAATGCCAAAAAACAAACATTCAGCATTGGTAAATGCTTTTTTATTTTGTCTTTTGTATTGGGTGCACTTTCTGGGTTCAACATAGAGTCGCTGTCCTGTCCCTGAGCCCAATCCATTGTGGTTAACACAGTTTCTCTTTGATAACTACACTGCAACAACAAAGAGAGTGCTGGAAGTGGGGTGAAACAAGAGTAGATCCTGAACTAGGTCGGGGATACATACGGGAGAATACGGGGGTTGGAGCAATAGGACCAGGTGAAGGAATAATGTGCAGGAGGGTGAAAAGAAGAGAATGGGAGGAGAAATGGGAAGGAAAATTGTAGGGAGATCTTGGTGCTAGGGGACTCGATGCTAAGAGGGGTCAGGTGGGGTAGCAAGGGAGAGGCACAGTAGGGGTTTGGGTGGAAACAATGCTGGGAATGAAAGTGGAAAGGTCGGTCAGTCACTGCTATGATGAGCTGGTAGAAGGAGAGGAGGGCCCATGTAATAATACACTGGGGACAAATGACCCAGCGGAAGGTACAGTGGAGGAGTTTTGAGAAACTGAGACCTCTCTGCAAAGGGGTGGGAAGATCAGTAACCTTCTTAGAGGTACTTCCCATCCCAGGGCAATATGGCTAGAAAAAGAGAATCCAGGGGTTCAAAAAATGGCTGGGGGTATGGTGTCAGGAGAAGGGGTAAGGGCTGATAAGATGGGGGGGAACTGGGAAAACAACAGTCTCTATGCAAATGATAGACTGCACTTCAATGAGGATGGAAAAAGAGTACTGAAGAGAAAGATTGGGGAGCACATTGAGACAAATTTAAATTAGGAAGGGGGAGTAGAAAGTTGGCTGGAGGTGCTCGGAGGACTGGAGAGGAGATACCAATTGGACTTACCCCCCATAACAGCAAAGCTAAGGTTGAGGCTAATACCAGGGGAAGAGACACAAGGGAAGAAGGGCTGAGGGTAGAGGGTAGAATTGAGGGTTGGAAGGTAGTCACATTAAATGCCAGGAGCCTGGGGAATAAGGGAGAGGAACTACAGGCTCTAATAATAGAGGGAAATTAGATTTGGCTGTGATAACCAAGACATGGGCCACCGAAAACCATGAGTGGGACCTGACAGTACCAGGGTATAGACTCTATCTTAAGGATAGGGAGAAGGGGAGGGTGGCAGGGTGGTGCTATATGTCAGAGAGGGTCTTAAATGTGTAAGGGAAGAAGGGAAGGAGACTGGTACAGAGGATGTTTGGATGCAAATCCAGGATCCTAAAAATAGGTCACTATGATTAGGGGTGGTGAACAGACCACCCTCCCAATCTGAAGAAAAAGATAGAGTGCTGGCTGAGCAAATCAGGAGGAACTGTGGGAAAGGGGGAGTAGTGATAGTAGGGGATTTCAATCTGTCAGGGGTGGAATGGGAAACACCTACCACCAGGTGCAGAAGGGAGCAGGTATTACTGGACGCCTTCCAGGAAAACTTTCTGGAGCAGTTGGTCAGGAAACCAACTAGGGAAGGAAACACCCTGGACCTCATGCGGATGAACGGTGAATGGGTGAGGGAAGTTAGGGTCAAGGAACTACTGGTGAGGAGTGATCACCAGATGGTATGGTTCCAATTACAGATGGCCAGGGAGAGGGGGGCAACAGACACAGGGGTGCTGGACTTTAGGAAAGCCAACTTCAACAAGATGGGGGAAGTGGTGCAGGGTTACCTGGACAAAATCCAACCAACTATGGATACAGCTCAAAGGTGGGAATTGATAAAATGTGGGTTACTGGAGGCAACAAACACCTGCAGCAAGGACCAGGGAAAAAAGGCAAGGGCAAAAAAACAAGCTGGATAAGCAGTAAGGTGTTAGACAACGTGAGAAGGAAAAGGGATTCATATAGGAGATACAGAAGAACAGGGAGGGAGGAAGACAGGGAAGTGTATCTAAAAGAAGTGAAGGAGGTGACAAGAGAGGTACAGCAAGAGAAGCAAAGGTGTCAAGTAACTCAGGCTGGCCCAAGGCACAAAAAAGGGGGAGAAAGACTTCTTTAGGTACATCAGGGAGAAAAGAACCTGCAAGGACCAAATTGTGAGGATAAAGAGGGAAGGGGGATGGGTGGAGGAGGAGCAGGATGATAAGGCAGAGGAGCTGAACAGCTACTTCAGTTCAGTCTTTACAAAGGAGAAGGGAGAAGAGTTACCCACAGTGGGAGGGAGGATAGAGACAGATGGCAGGGGTGGTGATGGATGGTGAAATCACGAGAGAGAGAATGTGCTAGAAGGGTTAAGGGCACTGAGGGTGGACAAGGTGTCAGGGCCAGATGGGGTGCATCCAAGGGTGCTGAAGGAGCTGGCAAAAGTCCTGGTGGACCCCTTGACAGACTTGTTTAATGCATCTCAGGGCACAGGGTGCATACTGCAGGATTGGAGACTGGCTCATGTGGTTCCTCTCCATAAGAGTGGTCCCACGGATGATCCAGCGAACTATAGGCCAGTGAGCCTGACATCCATAGTGTGTAGGATAATGGAGACCATCCTAAAGGAGAGGTTGGAGGCACTGCTGGAGGATAATGGGGTGCAGGACAGGAAGCAGCATGGCTTCGTCAAGGGTAGATCATGCCAGACCAACCTAGTCGAATACTATGACTGGGTGACTTGGCAACTTGGGTTCAACGCCACAAAGTGTAAGGTGCTGCACTTTGGATCAAAGAACCCGAGGAGGAGGAGCTACTATCTTGGGGGACAGGTGCAACTAGCAGTAACGGAGGAACAGAAAGATCTGGGGGTGCTCATAACGGGAGCAATGAACAACTTGGCATAATGCAGGAGGACAGTAACAAGGGCCAACAAGATGCTGGGCTGCATTGCCGGTGTATAACTTCGAAGAGTATGGTGGTGATTCTGCCTTTGTACAGATCATTGGCCAGACCACACCTGGAGTACTTCATGCAGTACTGGCGACCGTACCTGCAGAGAGACATTAGACTGCTGGAGAGGGTGCAATGCAGGACAACAAAAATGATCCAAGGACTGGGGGAGCTGCCATATGAGGCCAGACTGGTAGAGTTAAACATGTATTCACTGGAGGAGAGGAGAAACAGGGGGGACATGATAGAGACCTTCAGGTACATGAAGGGGATAATCCAAGCAAACACAGAGGGGCTGTTCAGAGTGAGGGTGGGAAGCAACACTAGAGGCTATGACAAGAAATTGGAGGGGGGGAGATTCAGTAGGGGAAATGAGGAGGCATTTCTTTACAGAAAGGGTGGTGGCAGAGTGGAATGCACTGCCAGCAGAGGTGGTATCGTGTAAATCAGTGGAGGAATTCAAAAGAAGGTGGGACAGGAGAATGGGGAGGGGCAGCTGCAAAATTACGGTGCTAGCTGCACACTCGAGCAGTCTTGATAGACCAGTTGGCCTTTTTCTGCTGGCAGTTTTTGTATGTTCATATGTCCATATAAACCTTACAAAAAAAACCACTCCTGCATCTCCCTGGCCCTAATGTTAAAATCATGATCTGTACTGCAGTTGTGTCTGAGCCATAAGAATTGGTTCCATCGAATATTCTCAGTAGTATGTCGAGGGGGCATGCTTGATGCCTTCAGTACAGAATTTCTATCTATAGATTTTCTATACAACTCTGTGTCCATCCCCCCTCCCATTCTTGTGTACTGTCACATCCAGATAGCATATCTCTGTCTCACTAGAATGCACAGTAAATTTTAAATTTTCATTAGTACTATGCAGATATCCCATGAATTCTGCAAGTTCATTCTGAGTCCCACTCCAAATAAAAAACAAATTATCAATATACCTGTAACAGGCAGAAATTTTGTCCCAGAATACATTTAGTACCTCATTATGGATATAAACTCTCTCCCAATATCCCATTTAAAGATTAACATAACTGTGGCTAAAGATGCCCCCGTCACTGTCCCATGTATTTGCAAGAAGTGTGTGCTCTGGAAAACAAAATGATAGTATGTCAGTATATATTCTGGACATTGTATCAGAAACTCCAGTGGGAGATCAATGTTCACATCATTCTGCAAATAAAATCTCATAGCTGTTAACCCATCTGCATGTGGAACATTGGTGTATATGTCACATCTATGCTAAGAGGTTCCTCTCACATACCTGGACACCAGAGACTTTATATAAAAAATCTGAAGTATCCTTAATATAAGATGGAAGGGTACAGCCTGATGGTCTCAGGTGATAGTCCACAAAACTAGATATTTTTTCCATTAAACTCCCTATGCTAGCTATAATCGAGCACCCAGGGGGCTCCACTAGGGACTTATGAATTTTCAGGAGGATATAAAAGCATGGCAGGATGGGATGCTCCACTTTCATAAAGTCCCTTTCTTTGGGACTAATAATCCCTGTGTCACATGACTCATGCAGAAATAGGTCTATTCTTTGTTTATAGACTACTGTAGAGTCACTCTGCAATCTTCTATATGTATTAGACTGATTGAGCTGCCTCTAAATCTCTGCATTGTATTTATCAGTATCCGTAATCGCCATGGATCCTCCCTTATCTGAGGGCTTCACAGTGATTACTTCATTTTCTGTGAGGTCCTGTAATGCTTTCCTTTCCATATTACTTGTATTAACATACCCCGATGGTGCTGATAGCAGGGAGCTGATCTCTTGTTCACATTTTTGCCCAAATGCAACAGCAGAGGCTGCACAGGGTGGGCAAAGGGTCAAACTTGGTTTAAATATCCCCTTGTTTCTGTTTTCCTCATTTTTGTTATTCCCAGAGGTGTCATTCTGTCTAGAAATAATTTTAAATTAAATTTTCTAGTGAATCTATATAGTTCTAGAAGGAATTCAAAAAGATCATTTGTTCTAGTAGGCACAAAGGATAAACCCTTCTGCAGCACAGATAGTTCTACTATAGAAAGATTATATGAGGAGATATTTACAACTAATATTTTTTCCTCTTGTTCTGGTGTTTGTACTGTTGTTGACTGCCCCATCTCTTCTGACCTCCTGGAAATGGATGACCTCCCTGATGTTGCACATATGGCCCCCAGTGGCTCTGTAGTTCCCTGTGGATCTGTGGACCTCCCTGCATCTGTGGACCCCAAGAGTGATGTTCCTGTTGCATTCCTCCTCTTGCCCTGATGTCCCCTCCTGGTCTTCTTTCTCAGTTGTCCAGTTGTTGAAATTGAACCTGTGGATTCTTCAACTGTTCTCCGTCCAACAATGGGTCTAAAAAAATGGTCTCACTGGAACTGTCCAGATTGGGGGTGGTATTGGATGTGCTCCATTCCTTAGGATAGATTTAGGAGGTTCTGGATTTTGCTTCTTAGTCATCCAGTCATATACCTGCCCTTTCCCATAATCATTTTTGTTATGCCTAAATTCCTTCTGCTTGGAGAATTGAATTCTCCTATCCTGTGACTCTATGGAGTTTTCAAATCTTCAGCATAACCAGCATATTTGGAATGGCTCTTAAATTTCAGGAAGTTGCTCTTTTTTTTATCCAGAACTTGTTTTATCTCCTGCTATAACTTCTTAGAGTCTTCTAACAATGCCTCAATGAGCAGGAGACCACCTTATTATGTGCTTTGTCCCATACTCTCATAAGGGATTGTCTATCCGTCCCAAAGACTTGTGTATTCATCACTCACAAATCTCTCGGTACTTGTTCCACTGAGAGGTAAGCCTGCACAGTGGTTTGCTGCCAATAAATCTGTCTCGCCTTCAGCGCTACTCTCTGTAGCTGATTGAAAGCAGACTGCAGTGTAATATTGTCTGCTGCAGACTTGGAGCCGGAGTTTACACTCCCTATTTCACCCAGTATGGGGTCAACAGAGGTTATGTTACCTCTTTAGGTGCATTTAAATCTAGCCTATTCTCTCACCTTACCACCTCTAACTCCTGTGACTGCTTTGACTAATTCCTCTCTAGTTAAGTTGTTGCTCTCTTGCCCTCTTTACCTGACAAAGGCCCGGTAGATGATTCCTTTCCACTACCTGTGGTTGGCTCCTCCCTCCTTTCTTGTATATGCTCTATTCTTCACATTATCTTCCTGCTTCCCCCGCCTCATTTGATTGCTTATTGAATTAATGTGTTTCACCTAGTAATTACTTGTCCTTGCACTAATGGTTTTTTTTATATTTGTTCAGTCTATGTGTATAGTATTCCACAATGTACATTACTTGTGTCATTCATTGTAACCTTATTGCTTGTACCTAATTTGACGCAGAACCTTTGTAAAAAAGCCTTGGCTCAAAGGTATTAATTCCTAGTACTTAATAAACTAATAACATTCCCTTTATGGGAAAAAGGTCCAGCATGCTACTGTGGGGTATGTTAGATGTACCTGCACTTGGTCCAGCATCTGTATTGTCTTGCATCCTTATATATTAGAAGGTCCTCTGGGTGTGTGCCAAAAGGAAAAGCACAACTGAAAGGAAGAAATTGGCTGCCCCAGTACTTGTAGTGTGATGTGGCAACAAAATGACTAGGCAGTAAGAAAAAAGCCTCGCACTTACCACCTGACCTTATATTATAAGGCCCGAGCCCACTCCATGCTACTGGAGTTAAAAGCCAAAATGTATTAAATATCCAGGTTAAAAACAGGTACAAAAGGAATTATATTCGCCCCTTACAGTCCATAAAAAGCAAACTCTCCCCTGACAGAGGAGGCAGTAGGGGTGGGAATGATTACAGGATTTAAGAAAGCATGGGATAGATATAAGGGGATCCTGATAGTTGGGGATCCTGAAGTGGGGACAACCAAGTATTAGGAAAGCTCGAAGAAGCAAAGCTGAATACTATAAATGGCAGACTGAGTGGGCTGAAGGCCCTTATCTGCCGTCACTATCTATGTATCCATGCATGTAACGGAGGAAATCATCTCCCCCTCCCTTCCCCTCCGTCACTTAACTGCTAGTTGAGGCAGTTAATTGGGAGGGGCCTGTGACCTGTGAAAGTAGAGTCAGGTGTGCGCCAGATTCATTTTGTCTTCTGCTTTTAGAAGCAGAATATTAAAGTCCCAGCACCAAAGTGGCCCTCCGCTTGTGGCCCTTGCACTAAGGACCCGTGCCAAGGACAGCGATGAGTTGAGTCTGTCAGGAGTCAGCCCAGGAGACAACTGACAGCCGGGACCCTGATATCACCACTGGGTTGTAAAGAAGTTGGGGGTTAGAAACTTGAAAATTTACTGTGTCTGGGTAAGGCTTTGTTTGTGGGACTAGGGGCCTGCTGTTTAGTATTGTTGGGTGAATGAGAGTGAGGAGGCTTGCAGAATAATACGTGTGGGAGGGGGGTACTTACTGGACTTTCAGTTGTGCAATTGTAAGTGCAAGGACAAGTTAATAACAATGTATATGGATAAGGGGGCTGTGAAAGTGCGAAGCGGCAGACTTGCTGATGTGAGTGGGAGTAGGACAAAGGAGCGAGAAGTGTCAGGGACAAGCAATAATTAGGATACATGTGGAACACCATATCTAAGATAGGACTAGAAAAAAGGGAAGGGTTTAAAGGTAAGTGAAACAGAAAAAACAGGCAGGGTAGTGGAGAGTTGGGACAAGCAATAGTCTGGGTACTGTGCTAAGGGTACTGTGTATGGTGCTGTAATTGGGGGACTTGCTTTAAAATCACTGGCAGCTTTGGGTTTGTGAATTAGCTTTTGTGAATTAGTTTTTTTTTTCAATTAAGCTGTTTGGTCCCTGTCATCACCTCCCTGCCTTACTTGATGACGGTGACACATGAACAGAGCTGGCAGGTGGCTCCAGCACCCCCCCCAGCGGGGCTCGTTCTCTGGTCCCTGCTGCCCCATGCCCGACCCTCCCCACAATCTCCCATGGGTTACCCCCCCATTGGCAGGGCTGAGGACGAAGGGCGTCGACTTTCCCTCCTCCCCGGAGACCAACATCTAGACTCCGGTGGGCCAGTGTGGGTGCTGCAAGGCCATCATGGAGCCTGCAAGCTCCAATTTTCCTCAGTTTTATCCCTGCCCTTTGCCGCAGGTGCCTGTACACATGTGGAAGCATGCACTCGCAGCGACCCGCAGCTCCCTCCCTACCCTAGTTGTGTCCAACTGCACTACCTCTGATCCTCCAATTGGGGGCAGCCTTGTAGCGGGACTGGCTGAGTCCTTACCCAGGAGGGGAGAGCTGCCTGACAGCTGCTCAATCCATCTCCTGTCCACCCCTCGCCAACCCCCGCTGACCCAGGCTTGTTCCTGAATCTGGGTGGCTGGTGTGGCGCAAGGTGTGGCATCTAGTGCCTCAACCGTCAGTGTCACCGGGCTGGAGTGAATACATTTTTGAATTAGGAAAACAACAGAGCCAAGGCCACTGAGAAAAACCCTGTATAGAGTAGGTTAACAAAAATAATTTAAAGGGGTAAAAAGGACAAGCAGACAGGATGGAATCAGAGGAGTGGTGTCTGTAGGGCAGCAGTCTTCCGGGACACCTTCTGGAGGCTGAGCTGCTGCCCTATATGTGTGCACCTCTCTGGGCTGAGGGAAGAAATTGCCAGACTCAAGGCTGAGTTGGCTTGGGTTCAGAGGACCTTTTCCCTGTTCCAGGGACCACCTAGTCCACTACCACTACCTCAGAGGTTGCCTGGAACTAGGAACAGCTGGATGACAGTGGGCTTAGGGAGGGTTAGGCATGTCCCAAAACTAGTTCCACTACAGAACTTCTATGCAGCCCTGGTTGTGCGGAAATGTCTCACCAAGGCACCCACAGTAGTGGCCGGAGGGGATGTGGGGGTCCTCCCAAGGGGGCTCCCAAAGGGGGGGTGACAGGAGGCCCCAAAAGCGGAGAAAGTAAATCCTCATGGGTGACTCCACTGTTAGGGGGAAACAGTTGGGAGCAAGTAGTGAGGAGGAGATGGAGGTTTGGTGCTTCCCAGCGCCACAGCACGCAGGGATGGAAAGAAGATCCAAAGTATCACTGGGGCAGCAGGAAGGGAGGCACAGCTAGACATCATTGTCCATCTGAAGATGAATGACCTGGCTAGGGATGAGCCGGCCATTGTGCAGGAAGAGTTTAAGGAGTTGGGGAGGGGTCTTAGGCAGGTGGCATGATCAGTGACCTTACTGGAAGTGCTACCCATCTATGATGGGGGGACAACAGGATTCCCTGCACCAGGATCTTCAATGTCTGGTTGAGAAATTGGTGAAGAGAGGAAGGTTTTAGATTCATTGGGTATTAAGGCCCCACCTGGAGGGAGAGGGGCCTGTACAGGGGAGACAGCCTACATCCATCCAGGAGAGGGGCTGCAGTCCTCAGTGAAAGGTTTAAATGCTACACTGGCAAGTGTTTAAACTATCCGAGGCGGGGAGGCAGAGTAAGACTCGGAGACAGAAACTCTCCACCTCCACAAGTTCCCGAGGCTAACTATGGAATTCTGGGGAGAGTGGAACCCCAGAAGGAATCAAATAAAATGTAATCCAAGAAGTAGAAGAACAGTTTAAAACTGAGAAAAAAGGGGGCGGGATAATTTATTTATTGAAGATATCGGATAACATATCTTTGAGTCAAAGACTCCTTTACAAAGTTTCCACATCATGGAGAACAGAGACATCAGGGACAATAACAACTATTACACACAATAGTTACAGAAATGGTTACAGATAGCACAGTAAAGCAGCTGGTGATACAACGATACAGGGTGTTGCCAAGCATTGGTACATAGTACAGACGGTAGCAGGTAACAAAAACATACACTGCAGGGCGGTGGAGCCAGCCATGCCCTGGTGGTTATTTTCAGGCCTAGGCAGGACTGAGGTGTCCATTGTCAAATACAGGCATGCCCTGGGGCGGCTGAACCAGAGTTAAGTCCATAGTCATGGGGGGGGGAGTGGGTAGGGTTAGAGATCAAGGACGGTCACAGGCTGAGTCATGAGAGATTAGGTCTCTTAGCTGGGACTTGAACTGACCAAGTTTGGGTTCCATGAGGAGAGAGTTTGGTAGTGAGTTAAGCCAGCTAGGGGCCAGGTACCTAAAGGTTCTTTGACCCAAGGTGGTCTTGCAGCGAGGTACACTGAAATGGGTTGTCGCTGATTGCCAAGTGAGGTGGGTGGACAATGGTGCCTGGGGTAGGGGGTGAGAGCAGGTGGGAGTAGCCCTGATGTTATTTTTTTAGCAAAGAGGCAGGTCTGATATTTGAGCCTCCTGTCAAAGTTTAGCCAGTTGGTTGAGGAGTAAAGGGTGCAGGTATGTGTGAGTCTGGCACAGCCAGTAGCTAGTCTACAGGCCTTATTAAGGGCCAGTCTAATTTTGTTTAGGTGCGTGTTGTTGGCTGCCCCATAAATAATGATTCCATAGTCTATGAGTGATAGTATTGATGCCGAGACAGCTAGGTGGAGAGCTTCTGGTGGGAGGCAGTGCTTGTACCAGTAAAGTAGGCCAACACGCACATTGACAGCGGTACTCAGTTTTCAGATGTGGTCATGGTAGGTGAGCCCAGAGTCTAGGGTGATACCTAGGTATTTGATTGAGGTAACCTGCTCAAGGGGGTGATTTAGAGAGTTCAATATGAGCAGGGGTTGTCCTATGTTGTTGTTTTGTGAGTGTGCAAACACCATGGATTTTGTTTTTTCGTAATTTAAGACTAGCTTATGTCGAACAAACCAGGATTCATATGATAAAGGAGGGCAAAGGGCAAAAGGGAGAGAAAGTGTTAACACCATCTGGAGAGCCATGTGTGCCAACATGTGCAGCTTGGGCAGCAAAACTGCAGACTTACAGGCCACCATGGCAGAAGCTGACCTGGACTTAGTAGCCATTACTGAAACCTGGTTTAATGAAAACCAGAACTGAGATGTGACTATACCAGAATATAATCTGTTTAGGAAAGACGGTAAAAAGAAAAGGGGGATGAGTGGCTCATTATGTAAGAAACAACATAAAGGCTACAGATATACAGGAGGGGAAGGAGGGTGCAGAATTACTGTGGGTTACACTGGAAAAGAGGAAAGGGACAGTTGTTCACAAGAGGGTGGCCTCCATCTCAGGAGGGAGAAATGAATAAGGAAATGCTGGAAGCAATTCGCAAGATGGCTTGCAAGGGACAGGTGTTACTAGTAGGGGACTTCAATCTGTCAGATGTGGATTGGAGCCTCCCCACTGCAGCAACTACCAGGAGTAGGGACATCTTGGACTCCCTTCAGGGGGATGTTCCTCAGGCAACTGGTTAAGGAACCCACTCATGAGGGGGCATTTCTGGACCTAGTACTGACAAACGGGGACAGCATTGCTGACGTCACAGTGGGAGACCACCTGGGGACCAATGATCACTGGATGGTGTGGTTTAATATAAGAACAGGGCCAGAATCAAGCCACATAAGGGTCCTGGACTTCAGGAGGGCCAATTTTAAGAAAATGGGAGAATGCCACAGGGACACCCTGGTAGGGATAGATAAACTAGGGGGAGTAGAAGAACAGTGGGCTACAGTAAGAGAGGGAATTGATAAAGCTACTAAACTCTGTGTCAAGCAGGTCAGCAAGGGTAAGAGAAAAAAAAGACCACTGTGGTTCTCTAGAGAGGTACAGTAGAAGGAAAAGTAAAAGCAAGAAAACTAGCCTTCAGAAACTACAAATGAACACAGAAGGAGGAGGAGGATAGGGAGGGTTACCAGGAGAAACAAAGAGAGGCAGGGAAGGCAGTTAGAAGCGCAAAAGTGAAAACAGAGGAAAATATAGCCAAATGAGTAAAAAAGGGTGATCAAACATTTTTTAGATACATTAGTGAAATGAGGAAGTCCAAGGGAGGAATAATAAGACTGGGGGGGTTCTGTAGAAGAGGACCACCAAAAAGTGGACATATTTAACAAATACTTCTGTTCGGTATTCACGGAGGAGGGAGTAGGAAACAGGCCAAACACTTCTTTGCTGTATAAGAGATCTTCATGAGCTACAAACTTACTGTACCTATTCACTTTTTAATTTTTTGCCCCTTGGAACTGCTGGGGATGTAATCCCATATCTGTCTTTGCTGGATCCCATTCAGGTTCACCCTCTTTGCTTACTCCACTAGAACTTTACTTGGCCCCCATAGGAGCCTGTGGGTTGTCCTCCATGGTGGATCGCTCCCCCATGGCCTGAACAGGGAGAGCAGACCGAAATGCTAATCTGGAAAGTTGAGGTGGTTGGCAAGGTACGGAGGTGGAGCTGGCAGGGATCACAAACATCATGCTGTTCATCCTAAAGGATTTTCTGGTTTGTTGTTGCTCCACTGGTAGAGGCAGATGTACAGTACAATGATGTCAGCAAATGGTCGAGTGTGCTTTTGCCCTGGACGTGGGATGGTGGGGATGTCAGGCACTAAGGATATACCACTATACCAATGAGAAGAGGAAGAAGAGGAGGAGCAGAGGAGCATAGGAGCAGGGGGTTGATGGTACCGGGAGATTCAGTTACAATATTTGTAGATAGGAAGACAACGTCTGTTGCCTTCCAGATACAAGTTTGGTGGATCTTATCTACTGGCTAAATAGTCTGCCAGGAAAGAGCAGAGAACACAATCACTGCCGTTCAGGTGGAGGCAAATGGCATAGCCATGTAACCCCCTTACAAATGGGGGTTTCTAAAAGCCTCCTAGGAGCTTGCCTAAGTGCTTTCCCTGCCTGCTGGTGTTCGGCATTTAAGCCGTTAAATGTGGTTCCAAGTGAGTGCTGTTGAGCCTCCACGTACTGTCTCTTTAAGAGCTGTCTGCTTGCAGACTTCATTAGTTTGTATGGGGGAACTGTGTATTTAATGCTCGAATCCTGCCTGGGCCACTGAGTAAACGCTGTGTTTCTGCAGTGGCTAAGAGCGCAGCGGGAGCCTAAATAACAGGTGTAACTGTTTGTCTGAAACCCGTTAGAGTATTAAGTAGAATGCAGTTTGTCTAACCTGTCTTTCTTGCAACTGGGACTCTGTGTGTTTTGCCCCTCCATTTTGGATCTGAACTGTTGAATGGATCCAATCAGTGCAGGGGGGGGCCTCTAAAATGGAGTTTGTTCGGGCCAACCGGAATCAGGACTCTATTGGGAGCCAGCTTACCATGGGGAGATATAGCCAGTAATTCTGGGAAGTGAAGTTCTGGACCTTGGCACCTATTTGCACCAACAGGGGAGAGTTCTGAGTGATTGACAGCTGAGTCCACCAATTCGACTGACTGGTGCCTGAAGGGAATGCTCTGCTTTGTGTCTGGACAGATCAGATCAGTTGTGACCGTGATGAGAAAAGGAGCTCCGAGCTTCTGCGCTGTATAGTTTCGCACGGGAAGCGTCTGGGAGGCCTAAAGTCAGGCTGTTGCGCTGCCAATTGAATTCGGACTGAATCTGAGACTTCAGAGAGGAAGAGAGGTTGAAAGAGTGGAAACCAGGCTCACCCTGTAGAAGACTGGAGAAATTGTTGAATCGCGCTCGGTCTGTCAGGAAGTGAAGCTGCAGTGTGAACTCCCGGGTGTTAGCAGTAAGTGCGATCGGGACCTGAAAGCAGCTGCCTGGTATAGTAATTTCCTTTACATATAAATGCGTGGATTGCCTGTGAGGAATAGCTAAACGGGTTCTCTTGTCCCCGAGCAGTGTAGACTGAAAGCCAAATTGAATGTATGCGGACTGAATCCGTTTGCTGATCAAAGCCGTGTGCCTAGCCTGTAGAATCTCATCTCCCTGCTGTGTGGGTCTGGCAATCCAGCACTACCATCTGCACCTGGTTTTCAGTGTGAGGTGTTGTGAGTACCAATCAGGGCATCCCCTGTGACCAATTAATCATCAACAGTGTTTCATCTGATTTCCTTTTTCTTCATTTCTTCAAAGACTGAGCCATCCGGCTCCGGATTACAATTGGGTGTTGTGCATATTTTTCTTTACAGAGCCCCATCCATCTACACCTGCTGGCCAACCCCAGGCAATGGACCTGACTAGCCCCCTCCAACCTGGTACCCAGAGTGTGACTTTTTAGACCCTGTAATGTGCACAGTACTGTGGTGTGATTCTGCTAATTAACCTGATTTCCCCCTCCTCTGTTTTAGTTCCCCTAAATAAATCAGATTTGATGTTGTTAAACTTTAACTGTCTGAAGTGTCGGTACCTGCATATCAAGCATTGTATTGGTTGGTGTATGCTGACTAACCTTACTTTACAGGGGGTCCTCAGAGACGAACCTCAGAATCAGTCTTGAGGGTAAGTGGTACTTTATGGTTGAACAGGGTGTACATGTAGGGCATTGGGACAGTAATTTCTGCGCATTGTGTGAGCCACTAGAGGGGATAAAAGGGGGTCTCAGTGTCCCAGAGGGATGTGACCAAGCTAGTCTAACCACTACAAACCCTGACCTCTGGGTGGAGGCACCCGCCATAGAACCTAGGCCCCTCAACCTGTTAGTAGTCAAGTAGGAAGGGGTAGTAGCTCTTGGGATAGCACCACCTGGGGGTTACATCTTGGAGACACCATTGGGATTATCGTCCTCTAGTGGCCAAGTGAAAGAAGTACCCCGTTATGTTTAACTTAAAGGAGAAAATGGAGGGGAGTACCACGCCCAAGTTAAAACTCGACCCCCTTAAGATGATGGTACACAAATTGATGAGGTGGTGTGAAGCTGAAGAAATAGACTCCCAAAAGGCTATTTTATTGCTGGATGTTCCTTTAGGGATTAAAAGAGCTGACATTGTTTCTACTGTAGAACATATCAAATGTATGGGCAAGGTGGAGGTAAAAGGGCGATATGCCGACTTGCTCGAGTAAACCCAGCAAGTGCTGCTTTCATGCAGTATTCCGATAGACCCTGAGAGGTGCCCCCTGTGATTTTGCCTGATGGTGCCCAGAAGGGATGGAGGGTTATCCACACACGTAGTGGTTTGGCCACCCCGGGAGGTTCCCCCTAGTACTAATAGCTTTAAGGAAAATTTTCTCAAACTGTTAGCCGCAGAAGGGAGAATTGCTCAGGAACTGGTAAAAGTATTAGACATCTTGGGTGACCATACTCCCCTGCCTTCCCCAGGTACATCTCCCGGGTCCCTTTAAAAGCTTCATACTAGCCCCACCCCCTATAGTTGTTCCCCGCCCCATTCAACTGGATTCCTATCAGATATTGAGACTTTTCTCTGGTACTGTTCCAGTGCCTTCAGGGGAAGGTGATTTGGAGACCTGGATGGACCATGCTACCCCTTTAGTACAAGAGTGGCAGTGCTCCAAGGGGGAAAAGAGAAAACGGTTGATGGAGAGTTTGAGGGGTCCTGCACTGGAAGCCATTCGATTCCTGTGGGCCACTAGTCCGGAGGTCACTGCAGCAGAATATCTTTCCGCATTAGAGGGGGTATTTGGCAGCACCGAAACTAGAGAGGATCTGTTATGGAAGTTCAAGTCAGCTGAACAGTGGAGAAATGAGAAATTGTCTACTTTTGTTACCAGGATGGAAAGGGCGTTGCAAAAGGCCCACCGAAAAGGTGGAGTGTCTGCCCAAGTGCTAAACCAGGTCCGATTAGACCATATATTGAAATCAGCCAGATTTTCAAGTGTAATATTGCTGAAACTCAAATTACAAGACAGGAGGGCTGATCCTCCTGAGTATTGCCACCTGATGAGAGAGATCCGTGAAATTGAAACTGATGAAGAGGGATGGGAACCCTATGCTGGGGCTGTGAACCCTTGTCAGACCCCTGAGAAGAGTGAGCCAGATGAGACTCAACAGCTGAGAGGGTTGATTAAGGAGTTGACTGAGATCTACTGGGAACTGGATCTGTATCAAGCTCCCCCTGAACCTAAAAGTGGAGTGGAAGTGCATGTCTTTTTCCCTGAAAACCAGATTGACAGCAACCTGAGAGTAGAAATAAGGGACTTAAGAGAGATGGTGAGAGAACTGCAATGGGCTGCTCTCACCCCCAATAGAAGTGAAGACCCAGAGGTCCAACGGGATAAACCCCCAGTTCAAGAAGAGTCCTGCAGGGCCCCCAGGATGCCTGACCAGATAAGAGGTTCCTCTCCCTCCAAGGACAACAGAGATACTAAGTTCTGCTACCGTTGTGGAAAGGATTGACACTTTCAATCTACTTGTCGGCTGCCAGAGAACTTGAGAAAAGTTACCAACAGGTTAGTGGCCTGGCATTGCAAAACCTATGCCCGGTCACCAGGGGGAGCCACCTGGAAAAGTTTTGCCACCAGGGCCAATGCCCGATCGACATCCCAAGTAATGCCCCCCGAATGGTCTGAAATGGTGGGTCCCTCCATGGAGACTACTGTGAAAGTGAATGGGGTACCCACCAGAGCTGTGTTAGACAGTGGCTCCCAAGTGACAATTATATTTCAGGACTGGTATCAGAAGCATTTGTCTAATGTACCCCTGCAACCCCTTGAAGGACTACATGTATGGGGCTTGAGTGAGAAGACCTACCCCTACTCTGGCTATATCTGAATTTGGTTGTCCTTTCCCACGTCTGTGGCTGGAGTGGCAGAACAAGTGGAGACCTTAGCCTTAGTGTGTCCCCCTACTGGACTGTATGATGGGGTTCCATTGCTGCTTGGAACTAATGCACATATGTTTGGGTGACTGGCACAGTTGTGTTATGAAAAACAGGGGTCCTGGACTGGTAGGGCCCTAAGAATTCAGGCCTTGATTAAAAAAGCCTATGAGGCACAGAGTGATGCTGACAGAATAGAACCAGAGGAACTGGTTGGGGTTGTCTGGAAGAAGGATCCTGAATCTCTGCTTTTGGCACCAAATGCCCAATGTGTCCTGCAAGGAGAGGTCTGTATGAAAAAGGATGTCAAGAACAAAATATTAATGCTGGATGCACCAGGAGATGGAAAACTGCCTGAGGGGCTGCTGGTCAAGCCAAGTATTCTGCCTGCTAGAGCCCATGTTTTTGCCAGAAGAGTGATGGTTCAAGTTCACAACATGTCTGACAGGGAGATTCGAGTAAATCCGCACAATTGCACCCTGGCTACTGTGCATTGTGCGGATACTGCCGAGCTACCCAGTAACAAGAGTTCAAGAAAAAGTGATAGAGTAACGCCTGACTTGTTTGATTTCAGTGACTCCCCATTGCCAGTGGAATGGAAAGTGAGGATCAGTAAGAAGCTTGCACAAAGGGACCAGGTGTTCTCTTTAAAGGGGTGGGACGTAGGCTGCATGCAGGGGGCCTAGCATTATATCCGGCTACAGGATGATAGGCTATTTCATGAGAGGTCTCGACACCTGGAACCTGCTGACATAGATAATGTGAGGCGACATTTGCAAGAGATGTTGGCTGCTGGTGTAATACAAGAATCCCAAAGCCCATATGCTTCTCCCATTGTGGTAGTGAGGAAAAAGAATGGGACTGTGAGGATGTGCGTAGATTATCACACCTTAAAGCGGCGGACTATCCCTGATCAGTATACAATGCGACGCATTCAAGATGCTTTGGACTGCCTGAATGGTAGCAAATGGTTTTCTGTGCTGGATCTTTGCAGTGGGTACTACCAGATCCTAATGGCCCCAGAAGACCATGAGAAGACAGCCTTTATCTGTCCGCTTGGTTTCTATGAATTCTTGAGGATGCCTCAAGGGATTTCAGGCTCCCCAGCCACTTTTCAATGACTGATTGAGCGTGCAGTGGGGGACATGAACTTATTAGAGTGCCTGGTATACCTAGATGATGTCATTGTGTTTGGCAGCTCACTGGAGGAACATGAGAGCAGATTATTCAAGGTGTTGGACCGACTGGAGGACTTTGGCTTGAAGTTGTCCATTGACAAGTGTCAATTCTTTCAAACCTCCGTAAAGTATGTGGGGCACATAGTTTCTACTGAAGGGATAGAGACAGACCCGAGTAAAGTTGATGCCCTGACCACCTGGCCACAGCCTCAAAATCTAAAAGAACTGCAAGATTCCTGGGTTTCTGTGGTTATTATCGGCGTTTCATCAAGGACTATTCAAGAGTGATCCACCCTTTACTTAACCTTATTCAAGGGTATCCCCCAACCCACAAAAGATACAAAAAATCAGTGTCTATCGAGACTGAGAAAGCATATTTTCATCCAAGTGAAGTATTTGGTGCCCGCTGGACTCCTGATTGTGAGACTGCTTTCCATGAGATCATATATCAACTTACCCACGCTCCAGTTGTTGGCCTATGCAGATCCAACAAAGCCTTATGTCCTACACACTGATGCTAGTTTGCAAGGTTTGGGGGCTGTGTTGTACCAGGAGCATGAGAATGGCCTGTGACCAGTGGCTTTTGCCTGCCAGAGTCTGACCCCTTCTGGAAAGAACTATCCAGTACACAAGTTAGAATTCCTAGCTCTGAAGTGGGTCATTGTGGACCAATTCCAAGAATATTTATATGGGGCTAAAATACTGGTAAAAACTGACAACGACCCCTTGACTTATGTCCAGACTTCAGCTAAATTACTGTAGATGCCACTGGCCATAGGTGGCTTTCTGCATTATCTATATACGACTACGCTGTTGAATACAGAGCAGGCCTGAACCACATAGATGCTGATGCTCTCTCACGGAGACCTGTCCCCCCGAATAACTGGGTCAGACTGTCAGAACTTGATATTCGAGCACTCTGCCAGAAGTTTGATAGGAAAGAACAAATGTCCATGGACGCAGGGGACTGTATGGTGGATTGTTTGGGACCCTCTGACAACTGCATTCCAGCTGCTTATTGCCACTTCTCTGCCTTGGACACTGGTGCCTTGCCACAATTCAATAATGACAGTATTCAGCGGGCTCAATCCCGAGATCCCATGATCAAAACAGCTCTAGAAGCCCTCCAAGCAGGGAAAGATGTGTCATGGTTACATTCCACTGATTTGAGAACTGCATTGTTATATAAAGAAGGCCCTAAGTTAAAACTGATCAATGGACTGTTATATAGAGAGACACGGTAGACAGAGGGGGACAAATGGACAAGCAACAGTTAGTTTTGCCTACTGCCTTTTGAGACCTGGTGCTGAGGTCCCTACACAATCACATGGGGCACCTTGGCATAGACAGAATACTTGATTTGGTGAGATCCAGATTTTATTGGCCTAAAACGGGGGCTGATGTTGAACAACACATTAGAACTTGTAGTCGCTGCCTACAGAGAAAAGCTTTGCCACAAAGGGCTGCCCCTCTTGTTAACATCACCATCAGTGCCCCCATGGAATTGGTCTGTATTGACTTTCTGAGTTTGGAGCCAGATCAAAGAAACATTGGTAATGTGCTGGTGATCACTGACCATTTCACCCGTTATGCCCAAGCTTTCCCCACCAGGGACCAGAAGGCCTCAACTGTGACTAAAGTACTTATAGAAAACATTTTTATTCATTATGGGGCTCCACAAAGAATCCATTCTGATCAAGGGAGGGACTTTGAGAGTCGTCTGATCAAAGAGATGCTTTCTCTGTGGGGAGTGTGAAAGTCCAGAACTACCCCCTATCACCCCCAAAGGAGACCCACAGCCTGAACGTTTCAACCACACTCTGCTGGATATGCTGGGCACCCTTCATCCCAAAGACAAGTCTAGATGGAGCCAACAAATCAGCGCATTGGTACATGCCTACAACTGCACTAAAAATGTTGCCACTGGGTTCTTCCCCTACCGTCTGATGTTTGGAAGAGAAGCCCAACTGCCGGTAGATGTGTGTTTTGGAGTTTCCTCTGAAGGGGTTCAAGCAGCTACTCATTTACAGTATGTGCAAAAATTAAAGGCCCAGCTAAATCATGCGTACCAACTGGCTCAAACCATGGCTGTCAAAAGAAATCTGGCCAACAAAGAAAGGTATGATAAAAAAGCGAAAGCACTGGAACTCCAGGAGGGAAATCGGGTGTTGCTAAGAAATCTGGGACTGCATGGCAAACACAAGATTGCTGATAGTTGGCACCATCTTCCCCACATTGTGGTAAGCAAACTAGATGATCTGCCTGTGTACAAAGTAAGGCCTGAGAATAATTCAAAAGATGTTAAAACAATGCATAGGAATCACTTATTGCCTATTGGACAAATCTTGATTGAGTCTGAGCCCCCAGAAACTGCCCACTCTGGACCAGTGACTAGAGCTGCTGCTAAGAAAAACTCAAAAAAATCTGCACCTACAAAAGCTGAGTTAAAGTGTTCCCCTCCACAAGTCCCAGTTGAACATGACTGTCAGTCCATGTCAGAGGAAAGTGAGTGTGGCTTTGAATACTACCCTTCTTATGAACTGAGTCAATTGTTTCAGGGCAATCCCCTAGTCAATCCTGGAGATGAAGCTGGGCCTTCTGGACTGTCTAAGCCCTCAGCTTTGTCCCTGGAGCCAATGCTCCCAGAAAGTGAAGTGCAAAGCCTCAAGTCAGATGATATGGAATCATTGTGTGTGGGTTGAACTGTCTGAGCTTTCAGAGGAGGAAAATGATGGACTGGGACAAACTGGTGATATACCAGAACAAGAAGAGTGTGTTGAGCGTCCTGATAGTTCATTGCCAGTGTCAGAAAACTCCCCATGTGAGCCAAGTGTTGTGGACTCTGAGATTGCAAATTATGGAGCTGAAAGTGCCCCAAGTTCTAGCCTCTCTACCCCAATGGAGACTCCTCTGGCGAGTAAAGACAGTGCTGAAAGTGGGTCTAACAGTGCAGAGACTGTAACAGGTCCCCCTAGAAGGACTGGTCAAGATGTGAGGCCTGTGGTACGTTTAAGCTATGAGTCCCTGGGCAGACCTGTGGATCTGCCCCTTACCATGGTCCATAAGGGAGTGTACATGACCCAGAGCTTGTTGCCCAAACTAAGCCTAGGAAATAATTCCAGATTACTTGTATTGCCCTCTGAGTATGCTGCTCCTGCCCCATCCAGCCCCAAGGTAGCTGACAGAGAAGGGCCCCCTCTTTTCCAATTTCATGTGCAGGAAGGGTGACCTAATGCTGAAATATTGTTGTGTGTACAGTATGATAACCTGTGGTAAGCTGTGAAATACAGAATAAGTACGTATGATCAAGAACTAACATTTGATGGTGATTTACAGAATGATTAGCTGTTAGTAATTTAAGTGTATGTAATAGTTGTTTTATCATTATTATAAGGGTACCTACTTGACGCGTACGCCAAGTTCTTTTCAGGCCAGGAAGGGTGTAACCCCCTTACAAATGGGGGTTCCTAAAAGCCTCCTAGGAGCTTGACTAAGTGCTTTCCCTGCCTGCTGGCATTCAACGTTTAAGCCATTAAATGTGGTTCCAAGTGAGTGCTGTTGAGCCTCCACGTACTGTCTCTTTAAGAGCTGTCTGCTTGCAGACTTCATTAGTTTGTATGGGGGTGACTGTGTATTTAATGCTCGAATCCCACCTGGGCCACTGAGTAAACACTCCATTTCTGCAGTCACTAAGAGCGCAGAGGGAGCCTAAATGACAGGTGTAACTGTTTGCCTGAAACCCGTTAGATAATTAAGCAGAATGCAGTTTGTCTAACCTGCCTTTCTTGCAGCTGAGACTCTGTGTGTTTTGCCCCCCCCGCCCCATTTTGGATCTGAACTGTTGAATGGATCCAATCAGTGCAGGGGGGCCTCTAAAATGGAGTTTGTTTGGGCCAACCAGAATCAGGACTCTACTGGGAGCCGGCTTACCATGAGAAGATACAGCCAGTAATTCTGGGAAGTGAAGTTCTGGACCTTGGCACCTGTTTGCACCAATGGGGAGAGTTCTGAGTGATTGATAGCTGAGTCCACCAATTGGACTGACTGGCGCCCTAAGGGAATGCTCTGCCTTGCATCTGGACAGATCAGATCCGTTGTGACCGTGACGAGAGAAGGAGCTCCGAGCTTCTGCGCTGTATAGTTTCGTGTGGGAGGCCTAAAGTCGGGCTGTTGCGCTGCCAGTTGAATTCAGACTGAATCCGAGACTTCAGAGAGGAAGAGAGGTTGAAAGAGTGGAAACCAGGCTCACCCTGTAGAAGACTGGAGAAATTGCTGAATCAAGCTTGGTCTGTCAGGAAGTGAAGCTGCAGTGTGAACTCCCGGGTGTTAGCAGTAAGTGCGATCGGGACCTGAAAGCAGCTGCCTGGTATAGTAATTTCCTTTACATATAAATGTGTGGATTGCCTGTGAGGAATAGCTAAATAGGTTCTCTTGTCCCCGAGCAGTGCAGACTGAAAGTCAAATTGAATGTATGCGGACTGAATCCGTTTGCTGATCAAAGCCGTGTGCATGGCCTGTAGAATCTCATCTCCCTGCTGTGTGGGTCTGGCAATCCAGCACTACCATCTGCACCTGGTTTTCAGTGTGAGATGTTGTGAGTACCAATCAGGGCATCCCCTGTGACCGATTAATCATCAACAGTGTTTCATCTGATTTCCTTTTCTTCATTTCTTCAAAGACTGAGCCATCCGGCTCCGGATTACAATTGGGTGTTGTGCATATTTTTCTTTACAGGGCCCCATCCATCTACACCTGCCGGCCATCCCCAGGCAACGGACCTGGCTAGCCCCCCTCCAACCTGGGTACCCAGAGTGTGACTTTTTAGACCCTGTAATGTGCACAGTACTGTGGTGTGATTCTGCTAATTAACCTGATTTCCCCCTCCTGTGTCTTAGTTCCCCTAAATAAACCAGATTTGATGTTGTTAAACTTTAACTGTCTGAAGTGTCGGTACCTGCATATCAAGCATTGTATTGGTTGGTGTATGCTGACTAACCTTACTTTACAGGGGGTCCTCAGAGACGAACCTCAGACTCAGTCTTGAGGGTAAGTGGTACTTTATGTTTGAACAGGGTGTACATGTAGGGTATTGGGATGGTAATTTCTGCGCATTGTGTGAGCCGCTAGAGGGGATAAAAGGGGAGTCTCAGTGTCCCAGAGAGGGCTGTGACCAAGCTAGTCTAACCACTACAAACCCTGACCTCTGGGTGGAGGCACCCGCCATAGAACCTAGGCCCCGCAACCTGTTAGTAGTCAAGCAGGCAGGGTAAATAGCCCTTGGGATAGCGCCACCTGGGGGTTACATCCAGAAGTATTGCAGGTGTCTTGCAGATGAAATCTGAATAGTTAGGGAGCAAGCTTGAAGGAGAACGGTGTTAAACCGGGAAGTATTTATTTCCTATATAAGCTGTTTTTCAAATACTGGTTCTACTGTACTTCTGGTGTTGTTCCATCTTTACTGGCCTTTTTTTTTTTCATTCTTTGGTAACTGGGTAAGGCCCTCTGGGCACAAGTGCCTGTTTTCAGGGGCGAGCTGGAAGCACTGGGGAGGTTAAGTGACTTGCTCAGAGTCACACAGTATGCAAGTGGAAGTTGTGGGAATCAAACACAGATCTGCTGGATGTACCAAGCTCATTCACAGCTAGTTCCTACCTCTAGGCTATAAAGCTAGTCCCATTCTCTGTAAACACAGTGAGTATTTCTATTTCACATTTGCGGTAAGGTGCATTTTAGAATTGTGTGAAGTAGTTTATGTCCCCTTAAACCACAATGTTTTAAAGCAAAATGAGGGTACATTGTGATGACAGTGGAAAAACTTAATGGTTCACTTAAGGGGACACTGTCAATCCCCTTAGGCCTCAAATTGTCCCTAGCTGAAGAAACACATTTTATGACTGCTCACATTCCATAGAATTTGCTGACATAGCTAGCAGTTTGATTTGGATTCTTTCTTTCTGAAAGTGAAAAACAGACTGCCTAACATACTGGTATTACCAAACAAAACTGTGTTTGTTTACAGTCTGTGATCATCTCCCACTGCATCTTTCCTGGACTTGAGAACACCCCCTACACAGCCTAGACATTCAAGATGCAGTGGGAGTAGAAGAGACTATTGCATCATGAGTGGCTTCACTGTTTGTGGGGGGGTCCTAGTGTTCAGAAAGTATGCAATAAGAGCAGATCAAAGATTTGAAACAAAATAAGATTGGGTATAGAAGATCTGAAACAAAACAAAGTTGTTGTATAATTACACCGTTAACATGCATTTTAGTTCTGCTAGGAAAAGCAACAGATAAAACAATCAGCAACATTAATTAATTTTAAAGAATGTAAGCAATCATAAAATGTGGGTTTCCAATCAAAAATAGTATTACTTGGTATTACTCGGTTACTGAAGGTGGAGGAAGGCCAAAGCACATCGAGTCCACCTTCCCCACACCTACGGGGTGTATGTTAGTTCCCAATACCAATCAAATAAATACTCAGATGAGTCAATATTGACCAAGTATGATGGCAAGGAGTTCCACAGTTTGAGTGCTCTAATGGTGAAAAAGTTCCCTCCTTTATTTGTTTTAACCTTAGGTACTTTGAGCTGTTTATTGTGCAAAAAGAGTTGACAGTGTCCTTTTAACGAGAACACCAACTACATCATGCTGTTCTAAAACTGACTTTACAAGCAGTGTGTAAATATGAAACGTGTTGAATTTCTCAGCCTTTCAGCCTTTGGTGATTGTGTGGGAGGCCACTTGTCACCATTCACTCCTGCTTAAAGCAGAACCAGTTTAAATTTGTTCATGGTGATTTGTACAGTTAATACTTCCCGTGATGCCTTGCATTATTGGGATATGTGTAATTGTATTACATACTGAATTTAGTGAAAGGCTGGTAACTAAACAATAACTGAATTTAGGCCCGTATTGAAAAAATACTTTTTACAAGATTAGGATTAATGCCACCCTAATCTGTTCTCTTGGGCCCAAGAGGACGTCCATGTTTTGGTGTGGGTCTGGAGGAGAACTGCAATGTGAGAGGAGCTACATTTTTCTTCCTTGCATTCTGTGCTCTTGTAACTGTGGCTCCAGTCACACATCAATGGCTGCTGTCATTTTAGAGAGTATGTGATGTTGCTCACAGAGACCCAGATTCCCTGCAGATGCCCTGATCTGCAACTGAACCTCAGCACGACCCATTCAAAGGATGAATGGGGGGCTTGACAGACTGTTTGGAGGGCAGAAGCCCTGTCTAAATAAATCATTTGGGGACAGTGCCCCTTCACTGCATGGAGACCACTTTGTTCGTGCCCTTTGTCTCTGTCCTTGGAGGCAATTGGGGACAGGATCAGAAAAAGGAGTGCATAATATCCTGATGGACTACTGAGATCTATTAGTTCAGGAACTTATTTCTTCAGCCAGTTGCTTGTTAAGGACCAGACCTCAGGACTGCCTGGTCTGACTGAAAGCACTAAGAACAGATGGGAGCTGGACATTCTCAGAGAGACGAGCAGGGGCTGTACTGACTTGTGATCAGCTCTGTGAAAGATTTCAGAGGACTTAGACTGCTGTCCAGGAGGGGAGAGGCTGAGGTGTGACAGGCTGCATGTCTGAGATTGAAGAACTGTAAGTAAAAGTCAGCTTTCTGATTGTGAAGAAAAAGTCACACTCATGCTAACCAGCACAGAGGCTGATGCTGAGAAGTACCAGTGTGTGTGTGTGGGGTGGGGTGGAGGGGAGAAGAGAGAGAGAGAGCGAGAGAATGAATGATAAGGAGCTGTTGCAAGGCTGTACAGCAGGTTGTATTAGCACCTGATACATTTAGCGCATCAGCCTTAGGTACACATATTGGCACCCAATATATTTAGCGCTTGGTGCTTACCTTTAGTTACAGTGCTTACGGTGCTCACCTGCGTTACAGTAATTAGAGCAAATTCAGTGCCACCTAGTTGTTTTAATTGTGTAATTGTTTTATTGACAGTAGCAGTCTTACAGGCGCTTAATAAAAGTCCCACATCATACCCCCACACAGTTTCATCCATTCAGCTGTGCTGTTCTTACATGCTGTTACGTAAGCATTAATCACCGAGAGAGGAGGGCTCCACTGGTGGATTAATGCCCGGGTGAGGGTGGTTCGGTCGGTTCGGCCTCATGCTTCCAACCACCCACGGGGCCTTAATCCACCGGTAGAGCCCGACGCTGGAGGTGATTAATGCACTTGTAACATGGGCATGACATAGGACTGCTCATCTTGTGTTACAGGTGTGTGGTGATCATACTGTAACCCCCTCTGCAAATGGGGGTTCCCAAAAGTATTCCAGGAGCTTGCCTGAATGCTCCAAGTCTGGGCGATGTTCAGCATCTGAGCTGTTTAAATGTGGTTCCAAGTGAGTGCTATTTGAGCCTCAATTTACTGTCTCTTTAAGAGCTGTCTGCTTGCAGACTTAATTAGTTTGTATGGGGGGACTGTGTATTTAATGCTCGAATCCCGCCCGAGCTGCTGTCAGTTCTCTCCATTTCTGCCATTGCTACATGTGCAGAGGGAGCCTTGTTGAAAGATATAACTATTTACCAGAAATCATTTGGAGTAACTGAAAAAATGTAGTTTGTCTAACCTGTCTTCATTTCAGCATGAACTGTTTCAGTGCAGCTCTTTCATTTTGGTCCTGAACTGCTGAAATGGACCAATCAATGGGGAGGGGTTCCTTAAAATGGAGCCTGTGGATGAATCGGAACTTGGACTCTCAGTTGTGAGCCAGCCACAAGGGGATTGTATGGGCAGTGACTCTAGGAAATGTAGTTTTGACCTTGGTGCCTTTTTTCACCAACAGAAGGAGTCTTATTGTGAGTGACAGCCAAACCAGTCAACAGAATGGTGTGGAGCTAAAGGAAATGCCCTGCTCTGTGACTGGAAAGATCAGATCAGTTGTGACAGTGAAGAGAGAAGGAGCTCTGTGCTTCTGCGATGTATAGTTTCACGAGGGAAGCGCATGTGAGGCCCTGAGTTTCGGCCTGCAGCCGTTGTGAGTGCCAGTTTGGACTGAATCCAAGTTGTGAGGAGAAAGAAGCACCAGAAGTGTGGAAACCAGACTCACCCTGTAGAAGACTAGAGAAATTGCTGAATCGCGCTCGGTCTGTCAGGAACTGAAGCTGCTGTGTGTGCTCCCGGGTATTTTGCAGTAAGTGCGATTGGGATCGAGGAGCAGCCTGCCTGGTATAGTACTTTCCTTTTACATATGAATGTGCATAGTGCTTGTGGGGAATCGCTATTTCCAATCACCTGTGCTGTGTGCTGTGTGTTGAAGCTGGAAGTAACCCCAGCTTGTCTCGGAATAAATCTGTTTGCTATGAACTGCAGTGGGGTCCAGTCACAAGGACCTAGTCTCCATGCCCTGTTGTTTCTGATGATCCAGAGAACATCCACCATCTTGTTCTCAGCTTGGGTATTGTGAGTACGAATCAGGGTATTCCCCTGCAGACTGTTTTCAGTCACAAGTGTGTCATCTAATTCTTGTTTCACTGCTTCATGGACTGAGCTATCCAGCTCCGGATTACAGTTGGGTGTTGTGCATATATTTTCTTCTACAGGGCCCTATCCATCTGCACCTGCCGGCCAACCCAGGGCAATGGACCTGGCTAGACCCCCCCCAACCTGGGTACCCAGAGTGTAACTTTTCAGACACTGTATGTATGCACAGTACTGTGATTTAATGGCACCAATTAACCTGATTTCCTCCTCCTGTGTTACTGTCCCCTAAATAAATCAGATTTGTTGTTGTTATACTATATACTGTCTATGGTGTTGGTACTTATGGAAACAGTATTGTATTTCACTGTGTATGTTGTTCAACCTTATTTTACAGGGAGTCCTCAGAGACGTGCTGCAGAATCAGTCTCAAGGGTAAGTGGTGCTTTATGAGTGAACAGTGTGTATACGTGGGGTATTGGGGCTGTAACTCCTGTGTACTGTGTGAGCCACTAGAGGAAACCAAAGGGGGTCACGGTGTCCCAGAGGGCTGTGATCAAGCTAGTCTAACCACTACAAACCCTGACCTCTGGGTGGAGGCACCTGCCATAGAACCTAGGCCCCTCAACCTGTCAGTAGTCAAGCAGGCAGGGGTAGTAGCCCTTGGGATAGCACCACCTGGAGGTTACATCTTGGAGGCACTGCTGGGATTAGCGTCCCCTAGTGGCCACATTTATGAATCACTGTTAAAAATAAATGGATACCCCGACAAAAGTGGCTGTGCACCGGTTGGTGGAGTGGTGTACTGGGGAGGAGATACGCCCCCAAAATGCTATGCTTATCCTGGACATCCCCCTGGGTATCAATACAGACACTGTACAGGGAGTACTTTCCAAGGTGCAAGGTTTACAAAACCCTGTGGTGGTGGGTCGACATGCTGATTTGCTCACCCACACTTTCATGGCCCCAGTAGAGTATAAGGACCCCATAGATAGCTCCAAAGTGCCACAGACTATTACCCCAGAGGGAGCCCTCACTGCCTAGAGAGTGATAACTAAGGACAGTAAAGACCCAGGAAGGGAATGACCCCCCCACTATCTGAAACTTTTGAGGAGAAATTTGCTAAATTGTTGCTGGAGGAGGGGAAAACTGTGGAGGATTTAAAGAAACTATTATTGCCACCTGGGGGCCTTCCTCCCCCAACACCCTCTCCCCCTCCAGCACCCGTTATTGCCCCTCCTTCTGTGCCAGTGCTAGCCCCTATGTTTGTACCTGCCATTAGTCATGACTGTTACCGCAAGCTCAAAGTATTCTCTGGCATCTGCCCTACTCCAAATGATGAGGTCGGTCTGGAAACCTGGATAGACTCTGCTACCCTTGCGGTACAAGACTGGCAATGCTCCGAGGCAGAAAAAAGGGCTCACCTGGGGGCGAGCCTCCAGGGACCCATCCAACGTACTTTTCCCTCCCTGAGGGTCTCTGATCCTGATGCCAAAGCCCAAGAGTACCTAATTGCCCTTGAAAATGTGTTTGGGGGCACCACTAGTGCTGAGGCCTTGAAATGGAAGCTTAAAGATGTTAGACAACAGCTGGGGAAATTGTTATCTGACTACATGGATCGATTAGAGGGAATCTTGCAAACCATTTTTTGAAAGGGGGGGTTGGACCTCTAGTGAAGTGGACCAGGTAAGACTGGATCATACACTCTGCTCTGCTCGGCACTCTAGCTGGGTGTTGCTCAAATTGCAACTGCATCAAAGGAAATCTAATCCCTTGCCTTTCCATGTGTTGATGAACGAGGTACGAGAAGTTGAGGAGGAGGAGGAAGGTTTTTCAGAGCCCTGTGCAGTCATAGCTGCTACATCCCCTGCTCCAGGTGCGGGGTCAGACGCTGATGGTCTGGAATCACTAAAATCGCATGACAGAACCTGAGACCCAAATATCAGCCAAGGGGGGCCCAGCTGGAGAGGGATGGTTACCAACGTTCTGCCATGGGATGAACTGCTGAGGGAGTTCAGGGAAGCAATAAATAGTCTCTTTATGAAGGCCCCTCCTATGAGTACAGGCCCCAACTCTTACTCGACTGCATCCACAATGGGGGTGGGGGTGCCCCCCCAGACATGTCCTGCTGACAGCAGCTCAAAGCTTGATATCTTGATTATGGAAGTGGGGGAAACTGAAGAGAATTCTCCAAATGTCCAACCCACTGCTGGCAGAGGTGGCACCAAGGTTTTCTATTGATAGTACCAATGCTGCAGCCCCCAATATGATGCCTCAGTCACCCTAAACTTCAGCAGACATATTTTGCCATAATTGTCGGAAGGATGGGCACATGAAGAGGGAATGCTGGTCTCAGAAAGACTTAGAGAGAGTGGTGAGCTGGCTACAAGGAGAGCTTTGGAGCACAAAACAGTGGTTAAGAGGTGCACGAAATGACAGCAGTGAAGGTCCCAAAAATGCTAACTCACGTCCTTCTGTGGCTAGATCATCTACCCAGGCCTTGCTACTGCCTCTCCAGACTGGTCCAGAATAGTGGGCCCTTCAATGGAAGTTACAGTAAAAGTGAATGGTGTGCCCACCAGAGCTGTGCTGGACAGTGGCTCCTAAGTGACAATTATGTTCCAGGATTGGTATCAGAAGCATTTGTCAGATGTACCCTTACAACCATTGGAAGGACTGCATGTATAGGGGTTAAGTGAGAAGGCCTACCCCTACTCCGGGTATATCCGAATTTGGCTATCTTTCCCTACCTCCGTGGCTGGAGTGGCAGAGCAAGTAGAGATCCTGGCCTTAGTGTGTCCCCCTACTGGACTGTATGATGGGATTCCTCTACTAATTGGGACAAATGCACATATGTTTGGACGGTTGGCACAGTTGTGTCATGAGAAACAGGGGTCAAGGACTGGTAGAGCTTTGAGAATTCCGGCCTTGATCAAGAAGGCCTATGAGGCACAAAGAGATGCTGAAGGAGTGGACTCAGAGGAACCGGTTGGAATTGTCTGGAAGAAGGATCCTGAGTCTCTGATCCTGGTGCCAAATGCCCAGTGTACCTTACAGGGGGAAGTCTGTATCAGAAAGGATGTCAAGAATAAAATCCTTATGCTGGATGCACCAGGCGATGGGAAATTGCCGGAAGGACTGCTGGTCAAGCCAAGTATTTTGCCTGCCAGAGCCCATGCTTATGCCAGATGGGTAATGGTCCAAGTTCATAATGTATCTGATAGAGAGATTCAAGTAAATAGAGGTTGCACCCTGGCTAATGCACATTGTGCAGATATGGCAGTGCTACTCAGTAACAAGTGTTTGGGGGAAAATGACAGAGGGATGCCCGACTTGTTTGATTTTGGTGACTCCCCGTTGCCAGTCGAATGGAAGATGAGAATCAGCAGAAAGCTTGCCAAGAGAGACCAGGTGTTTTCTTTCAAAGAATGGGATGTAGGATGTGTGCAAGGAGCTGAGCACCACATCTGGCTGCATGATGAAAGGCCATTTCATGAGAGGTCTCGACGCCTGGCACCTGCTGACATAGATGATTTGAGACGGCATCTGCAAGAGATGCTTGCTGCTGGTGTAATACAAGAATCCAGAAGCCCATATGCTTCACCTGTCGTGGTAGTGAGGAAAAAGAATGGGACAGTAAGGATGTGTGTGGATTATCGCACCTTGAACCGGCGGACTATTCCTGATCAGTACACAATGCCCCACATTCAGGATGCCTTAGACTGCCTAAACGGTAGTAAGTGGTTCTCAGTGAGTGTTGGATCTTCGCACTGGGTACTACCAGATCCCGATAGCCCCAGAAGACCGTGAAAAGACAGCCTTTATCTGTCAGCTTGGTTTCTATGAATTCATGAGGATGCCTCAAGGGATTTCAGGTGCTCCAGCCACTTTTCAACGACTGATGGAGCGTGCGGTGGGGGACATGAACTTGTTAGAGTGCCTGGTATACCTAGATTATGTTATTGTGTTTGGCAGCTCACTGGAGGAACATGAGAGCAGATTGTTCAAGGTGTTGGACCAACTGGAAGACTTTGGCCTTAAACTATCCATCGATAAATGTCAGTTCTTCCAAACCTCTGTAAAGTATGTGGTACACATAGTATGCAACGAGGGAATAGAAACAGACCCGAGTAACGTTGAGGCCTTGATCACCTGGCCACAGCCCCACAGTCTAAAAGAACTGCAAAGATTCCTGGGATTCTGTGGTTACTATCGCCGGTTCATCAAGGACTATTCAAGAGTGATTCATCCTTTACTTAATCTTACTCAAGGTTACCCTCCTACTAACAAAAAATATAAGAGGTCAGTGTCTTCTGAGCCTCAGAGAGTGCATTTCCATCCTAATGAAGTATTTGGAGCCAGATAGACACCTGAGTGTGAAGCTGCTTTTCATGAGATTATATATCAACTTACCCACGATCCTGTCCTTGCCTATGCAGATCCAGCAAAGCCCTATGTCCTGTACACTGACGCTAACCTGCAGGGCTTGGGGGCTGTGTTGTACCAGGAGCATGAGAATGGACTGAGACCAGTGGCCTTTGCCAGTAGAAGCCTGACACCATCCAAAAAGAACTATCCTGTACATAAGTTAGAGTTCCTAGCTTTGAAGTGGGCCATTATTGACCAATTCCATGAGTACTTGTATGGGGCTTAGATACTAGTAAAAACTGACAATAATCCTTTGACCTATGTGGAGACTTCAGCTAAGTTGGATGCCACTGGCCATAGGTGGCTTTCTGCATTATCTACATATGACTATGCTGTTGAATACAGAGCAGGCCTGAAAGACATGGATGCTGATGCTCTCTCCCGGAGGCTTGTTTCCCGAAATGACTGGGTCAGACTGTCAGAACCCGATATTCAAGCACTGTGCCAGAAGCTTGACCGAGAGGAACAAGTGGCCACAGACACAGTGGACTGTTTAGTGGACTGTTTGGGGCCCTCTGAGAATTGCATACCTGCTGCTTATTGACACTTTTCTGCATTAGACATTGGTGCATTGCCTCAGCTAGACAATAACAGTCTTCGGTGGGCTCAATCCCGAGATCCTAAGATCAAACCAGGTTTAGAAGCCCTCTACACAGGGAAAGATGTGTCCAAGTTACGCTCCACTGATTTGAGAACTGCATTGTTATACAAGGAAGGTTCTAAGTTGAAACTGATTAATAGACTGTTATTTATTTAGATTTTGTTTACCAGGTAAACCCAGTGAGACCGGAGGTCCCTTTTTCAGGGGCGATCCAGGGTGAGTACACAACCAACTTTACATAAGGTACAGTATACAGCTTCAAAAATGCATATACAATTTGTACAGGAGGTTGGGTAACAATAAACTCTTATACAGAGAAACAGTAGACAGAGGGGGACAAATAGACAAACAACAACTAGTGCTGCCCACTGCCTTTCGAGACTCAGTACTGAGGATCTTACACTACCACATGGGGCACCTTGGTATAGACAGAACACTTGACTTGGTGAGATCCAGATTCTATTGGCCTAAGATGGGGCTGATGTTGAGCAACACATTTGAACTTGTAGTCGCTGTTTACAGAGGAAAGCTTTGCTCCAGAGGGCTGCCCCCCTTGTTAACATCACCACCAGTGCCCCCATGGAGCTGGTCTGTATTGATTTTCTGAGTTTGGAGTCTGATCAAAGAAATATTAGCAATGTGCTGGTGGTTACTGACCATTTTATGAGATATGCCCAAGCTTTCCCCACCAAAGACCAGAAGGCATCCACTGTAGCCAAAGTGCTTGTAGAAAACGTTTTTGTTCACTATGGGGCTCCACAAAGAATCCATTCTGATCAAGGGAGGGACTTTGAGAGTCATTTGATCAAAGAGATGCTTTCTCTGTGGGGGGTGTGAAAGTCCAGAACCACCCCTTACCACCCTCAGGGGGACCCACAGCCTGGACGTTTCAACCGCACTCTGTTAGATATGCTGGGCACCCTCCACCCCAAGGACAAGCCTAGATGGAGCCAACAAATCAGCACCTTGGTACATGCCTACAACTGCACCAAAAGTGATGCCACTGGGTTTTCCCCCTACCACCTGATGTTTGGAAGAGAGGCCCGACTACCAGTAGATGTTTGTTTTGGAGTTTCTCCTGATGGGGTTCGAGCTGATAATTATCTCCAGTATGTGCAAAAGTTAAAGGCTCAGCTAAGTCATGCGTACCAACTGGCTCAAACCATGGCTGCCAAAAGAAATCTGGCCAACAAAGAAAGGTATGATAAACAGGTGAAAGCACAGGAACTCCAGGAGGGAGATCGTGTATTGCTAAGAAATCTGGGACTGCATGGCAAACACAAGATTGCTGATAGGTGGCACCATCTACCCCATATTGTGGTAGGCAAACTAGATGATCTGCCTGTGTACAAAGTAAGGCCTGAGAATAATTCAAAACATGTTAAAACAATGCCTAGAAATCACTTATTGCCTATTGGACAAATCTTGATTGAGTCTGAGCCCCCAGAAAGTACTCCCTCTGGACCAGTGACCCGAGCTGCTGCTAAGCAAAAATCAAGAAAGCCTGCACCTACAGAAGCTGAGTTAAAGTGTTCCCCTCCACAGGTCCCAGTAGAACATGACTGTGATTCCATGTCAGAGGAAAGTGAGTGTGGCTTTGAATACTACCCTTCTTATGAACTGAGTCAATTGTTTCAGGGCAATCCCTTAGTCAATCCTGGAGATGAAGCTGGGCCTTCCGGACTGTCTAAGCCCCCAGCTTTGTCCCTGGAGCCAATGCTCCCCGAAAGTGAAGTGCAAAGCATCAAGTCAGATGATATGGAATCATTGTGTATGGTTGAACTGTTTGAGCTTTCAGAGGAGGAAAATGATGGACTGGGACAAACTGGTGATATACCAGAACAAGAAGAGTATGTTGAGTGCCCTGATAGTTCACTGCCAGTGTCAGAAAACTTCCCATGTGAGCCAAGTGTTGTGGACTCAGAGATTGTAACTCCTGGAGCTGAAAGTGCCCCAAGTTCTAGCCTCTCTACCCCAATGGAGACTCCCCTGACAAGTGAGGACAATGCTGAAAATGAGACTCAGAGTGCAAAGACTGTAACAGTTCCCCCTAGAAAGACTGGTCGAGCTGTAAAGCCTGGGTGCACCTCAGCTATGATTCTCCTGGGAGGCCCGTGGACTTGCCTGTCAATGTTGTCCATAAAGGAGTGTATGTGTCCCCGAGCTCATTGCCCAAACTGAGCATAAGTGCTAACTCCAAGTTAATTGTGTTGCCCTCTAGGTATGGTGCCCCTGCCCCATCCAGCCCCAAGATAGCTGATAGAGAAGGGCCCCCTCTCTTCAGGTTTCATGTACAGGAGGTAATAACCTGAGTTACAGTACAATGTGTATATAATACTTTGTAAAAAGTGATGTACTGAAAAGTTTTAGAAATGTGTTTCTGGTAAGGTGATATGTTGACTGATGATTACATGTATAAGCCTAATATGATATTGATGTAAATATATATGGTTGTATTGAAATTTATGGGGGGTACTTACTTGACACAGACACCATATTTTTCCAGGCCAGAAAGGGTGTAACCCCCCTGCAAATGGGGGTTCCCAAAAGTCTTCCAGGAGCTTGCCTGAATGCTCCAAGTCTGGGCGGTGTTCGGCTTCTGAGCTGTTTAAATGTAGTTCCAAGTGAGTGCAATTTCAGCCTCCACGTACTGTCTCTTTAAGAGCTGTCTGCTTGCAGACTTAATTAGTTTGCATGGGGGGACTGTGTATTTAATGCTCAAATCCCACCTGAGCTGCTGTCAATTCACTCCGTTTCTGCCGTCGCTACATGTGCAAAGGGAGCCTTGTTGAAAGATATAACTATTTACCAGAAATCTTTTGGCGTGACAGAAAATGTAGTTTGTCTAACCTGTCTTCATTTCAGCATGAACTGTTTCAGTGTAGCTTTTTCATTTTGGTCCTGAACTGCTGAAATGGACCAATCAATGGGGAGGGGTGCCTTAAAATGGTGCCTGTGGACGAATCAGAACTTGGACTCTCAATTTTGAGCCAGCCACAAGGGGATTGTATGGGCAGTGACTCTGGGAGATGTAGTTTTGACCTTGGCACCTTTTTTCACCAACAGAGGGAGTCTTACTGTGAGTGACAGCCAAACCAACCAACAGAATGGTGTGGAGCTAAAGGAAATGCCCTGCTCTGTGACTGGAAAGATCAGATCAGTTGTGACAGTGAAGAGAGAAGGAGCTCTGTGCTTCTGCGGTGTATAGTTTCACGCGGGAAGCGCGTGTGAGGCCCCGAGTTTCGGCCTGCAGCCGTTGTGAGTGCCAGTTTGGACTGAATCCAAGTTGTGAGGAGAAAGAAGCACCAGAAGTGTGGAAGCCAGGCTCACCCTGTAGAAGACTAGAGAAATTGCTGAATCGTGCTTGGTCTGTCAGGAACTGAAGCTGCTGTGTGTGCTCCTGGGTATTTTGCAGTAAGTGTGATCGGGATCGAGGAGCAGCCTGCCTGGTATAGTACTTTCCTTTTACATATGAATGTGTGTAGTGCTTGTGGGGAATCACTATTTCCAATCCCCTTTGCTGTGTGCTGTGTGTTGAAGCTGAAAGCAAACCCCTGCTTGTCTTGTACTAAATCTGTTTGCTATGAACTGCAGTGGGGTCCAGTCACAAGGACCTTGTCTCCATGCCCTGTTGTTTCTGACGATCCAGAGAACATCCACCATCTGGTTCTCTGCTCGGGTATTGTGAGTATGAATCAGGGTATTCCCCCTGCAGCCTGTTTACAATCACAAGTGTGTCATCTAATTCTTGTTGTTTCACTGCTTCATGGACTGAGCCATCCAGCTCCGGATTACAGTTGGGTGTTGTGCATATATTTTCTTCTACAGGGCCCCATCCATCTGCACCTGTTGGCCAACCCCGGGTAATGGACCTGGCTATCCCCCCCCAACCTGGGTACCCAGAGTGTAACTTTTCAGACCCTGTATGTGTGCACAGTACTGTGATTTAACACCACCAATTAACCTGATTTCCCCCTCCCGTGTTACTGTCCCCCCAAATAAATCAGATTTGTTGTTGTTATACTATATACTGTATGTGGTGTTGGTACTTATGGAAACAGTATTGTATTTTGCTGTGTATGTTGTTTAACCTTATTTTACAGGAGGTCCTCGGAGATGTGCTGCAGAATCAGTCTTGGTGGAGGCACCCGCCATAGAACCTAGGCCCCTCAACCTGTCAGTAGTCAAGCAGGCAGGGATAGTAGCCCTTGGGATAGTGCCACCTGGGGGTTACAATACAGCTACAGAACAATCGTGCTGTTGACAAATGTATGCAGAAACGTTGCCTTCGTAAACGACCGTTTATTTACGTTACAGTTATTTTACTCTTACAAACACAACTTGCTACAATTTAATAGCGCACTCAATGATTGGTGTGCTACTCATAGAAAAGATTAGATTGATGCATACATTTCTTCACATTTCTATTTACAGTTCTGCTGAGTGCCGACATCCGCTTGCTTTCTGTGACGGCCTGTGTCATTTGCATGTTGTGCTTCCTGTTCTGGCATGGATGTCGATCTACTGGTCTGCAGCGGCGTGTACATTTGCTGGACCACGGGACATCTTTTCTCTGTGTTTCTTTCCATGATACCAGAATGTGACTGGGCCGTTGATTGTTACATTCTGAAAGTTGAAGAGGCGCATTGGGGTGTCCTGATGTGGCACCGCTATACCCCCGACGTGCTTCTCTCTGTTGCCTTCCTGACTGGTTTTCACACTCGGAGCACCGACCCTATCTGTTTCACTACTTCCTGAGACTTCGTCCTCTCCTGTCTTTGGACGCTTATGTCTGTCGCTGCTTTTGGTCTCTGTTGCTGTAGATCGTGCTTTGGAGAATTCCTGGGGGTGTACTGTTCTAGTACTGTCACCTGCTGGACCTGAGGACACTGTTGATCCACCTCTCGCGGTTGCTGCGCTGTCTTCTGCTTTCTCTTTGCTACCTGTCGTTATTGCGCCAGGACATGAGAGAACAGTAGACCACTTTTTCCTCTCTTCGCTCGATGGACACCAGTAACTTCTCAGACTGGTCTCACATCGATGGCCAGTGATGGACATGATCTCCCTGGATGCAAGACCAGCCTGAGATAGCATATTGACAGCGGTGCTACGAATACTATGATTCATGTACCGGGAGCTCAGCTGTACATCTTCAGAGATCTGCGGCATCAGATTGCCCAGGTAGTTCCTGCCCATGGGCTGCCTGCTATACCAGCAGGATTGATGTGCGGCGCCCCTTGCATCTACTTTCAAAGGATGCAAGTACAAGGCAGGAGCATTGGCCAGACATCTCTGAATGTACTCTTTGTACATCGACACCACACAATCTTTGCTTCCCAGTGTAGTATACACTACTCCTTGCAGCGCCTGTCTATTTCACCCATTTACCTGTCCATGATTTTCCTTTTTTTTGTTAAACGATATCACCAAATACTCCTGTCCTTGCTCGTCCACTTCCACCACGAACGAGTTCTGTTGCAGCTGCCTCTTCGAGCGAGTCCCAGCTGGATCTCGAACCACAGTCTTCGTATTAGACCATACGGAGACTCCGGGCTCAGTTTCTCATGTCCTAATCTTTCTTAGCTCACTGTCATTGATCTTCGGGTGGTGGCTCGCTATATCTTGTCCACTTCTTCTTTATTCTTTGAGGACCGCTACAAAGACGTAGTTCACTGCTAGAAACTCTGGGTCACTCATTATATTTATTGGTCTCTTCACATCAACGCCACTAATGTATCGGTGTAATCCAGCTCAGAGCCCAATATATGAGCTGACATTGTACTGCTGTTTCTGTTCTGTTTGCACCGACCCATAAAAGTGCCTCAGAACTCTTGACAGCTCCAGCGGCATCACTGTGCTCAAATCTATCGCTATCTTGTTCGCTGACACCCAGTCCTTAAACACATTACACGCCCAACTAGTGTTCTTGTGCGTGTTAGCCTCTAGCTTTTTCCTTTCCAAGTTATCTAGGTCTTTCTCACTTAGCAGTATGTGTCTGCAGTCCTCTCTCTCCTCTTCTGCACTTTTTTCTACTTGTTTCTTTTTCTCAGTGTGCTTTCTCCCAGCTGTTGTTTCATGCACATCTGGTTGTACTTGTTCTCTTTCCACGTGTGTCTTATCCTGTCCTACTACTGTTTGCTTACTGTCCTCTACTTTATAGTCCTGTCTCTGTCTCTCACTACTATTCTGTTCTGTGACTCCATGTTTGGACTTCGGTATCGCCCGGTCACTCTGGCCCCTCTTGCTCTGCTGACCATTTGGTCCGTACTCGTCATCTACCCACCTAACTATACCTTTCACTCCACACAGCGCAAACATTGCTATACAGCTGTCCATCTCCACTCGTCCGGTCTCTTGCTCTTCTGTCCCCTATCACACTGTCCTCTGTCACGCACACATCTCACTGTTTTATACTTTACAGCTACGCTGTATGTCATGGGTCTGTGTATCTTGTCTCACACACTGTCTTTTTCCAACTTAGTGATGCACACTGTGGCCACTTCTGATAGTGCACAAGCGGGCTCTACTGGTGGGTTAATCACCGCTACTTTTCCATCACGTGGCACGTTTCCACCAATCTTTTCTCTCCATTTCAATCATTTCTTTCAGCCCATGTTGCAATCGAAAATGATGTCTCTGCTAAAATGGATGCAGTCCTCCCAGGTCAAGTGTAAAAACCCGCTGGAGGCTACTGCTGTTTCTGGTAATGATTTAGCTGAATGTTCAAGAGTCGACGTAGCTGTTACTGCTACCATAGCAAGAAAGCTTGCTAGTCCTTCCTCACCAGCTGCAAAGCGAAGCTGGTGCTCTGTGTATGTTAATTACACCCAAAAGTTTGCTATAAGTTTGGAGAATATGCTGTGTTGCAGGGGGTAATGGCAGCTATGAGGCACTATCATGCCACTACCGGCAGTATGATCAATGAGCACTCCATACAAAACTTTAAAGCCAGTTATCTGGTAGAATAAAGAAATCCTCTGACCCCACTGCCATGTCCCCAGTCCTCCCCCAAAAGCCAAAAGGATGGCCAACACACTTAGATTACTATCTAGAGGGACAACTGAAAGCCATAGTAAAATCCCTTTGCACCGAAGATGCTGTGTCAGCACAGGTGTAATTCAGGCAGTAGCTATGGGAATCATAAAGGCAAACTTGCCTCAGCTACTGACTGAGAATGGGGGGCATCTAACCTTGTCTAACAAATGGGCTTGGGGTTTCCTGCACCATATTGGTTTTAGCAAGTAAAAGGGGATGAAAGTGGGGCACAAAATGCCCAGTGACTTTTTAAACTTGAAAGCCTATTTTTTAGCCAGAACTGCCTGAGCTTCTGCCCAGGAACTGATACCAAAACAGCTCATTATCAACATGGATGAGACAGGGGTCAATATGGTCTTGAAATGGACAATGGAGGCTACAGGGGCAAAGCAGGTTGCAGTAACTGGCTTGGGAGACAAAAGGCAGATATCCGTCGTCTTCGCCTGAATTTTAGCTGGTGATATGCTACCCCCTCAAATCATCTATAAAGGTAGAAGCACCATCTGTCATCCGAAGCTTAAATTCCCTAGTGATTGGAGTATCACACACTCTGACAATCACTGGGCAAATGAACTGACCACCATTGAATTTATAAACAGTGTTATTGTGCCCCATGTCAAACCTCAAATTGCCACAATGTCCCTACCCGAATAACAAAAGGCTCTCCTTGTATTGGACTTATACAGAGTACACACTGCAGAGACTGTCATACAACATATGGGGTCCAATATCATTATCCCCATTTATGTGCCAGCATTATGCAGTGATGCTCTTCATCCCTGGATGTCAGTGTAAATAACATTTTGAAAGATTTTTTTTTGTAAACTTTATTTAACCGAAAGGACACACACAGACAATACCATCCGCTGATTTTCACATACACTGATAGTACATTTAAACAGTCAGTACTATATTACATTTCATTAAGGTGGTCACATTTAGGGCACTCAGTACATTATATCTTATTTAAAGCTTCAGTACATTCATGGCTACCCCCAAGAGGTATGTAGCATTTGTGGCATATTGGTCTTGGGTATATATTTTGTGGGCATTAGAGGTAGTTTATAAGTGTTAAAAGACTGGGAACCATGCCTCAACCAGGGCCATCTCAAAGGGGAACCAAATCTCATCATATTTGTGGGGTTGTTCCCTCACGAGGTATTGGGTTTGTTCTAATTTCATGATTCGAAACATTTCAGCTAGCCAGGAAGTGAATGATAGCGGGTGTGGGTTCTTCCAATGGAGGGCAAACTCCTGCAACCCCACTACTAATCCCAGCCATTTGAGACTGTGACCATCACCCCGTGATCTGCCCCCCATACCTGGGAGACCCAAAAGGACCTCCAGGGGATCCAACTGTAGGATAGTATGCAGTGTTTTTGCGAGGAACTCCCCTACTTCCCTCCAGAAGGTCTGAATTTTGTGACATTGCCACATTTGGTGGAAAAAGGTATCCACCTGGACTTTACATTTAGGACAATAGGGGGATGTCTCTGGGTTTAATCTATGGGCCTTTTCAGGAGTGAAATACAATCTCATCAGCACATTGTATTGAATACCCCTCAGCCTGTTATTCACTGAACATCTAAGTAATTTTTTTTTTGTATTAAGGGCCAGTCTTCCCCTGTCATAACTTCTGGATAGAGGTCCATATCCCATTTCTTTTTAACCTCTTCTAGGGGGTTGAGCATGGCTCCCGACAAAATCTGGTAGCATCTCCCAATGGGCTTGAAAGATTTGAAGTTGGAGAACTTTTGAAATAGTTCCTCTGTCGGGGAGCAGTACAAGACCCCCCCCTCCTTGTATTAACTTCTCCAGCTTGTGTTTAAGCAATATATATGTCAGAAAATGGGAGGGTTTTTTAAATCAAACTGTTTTTTGAGATTGTTAAACAAGTGCACCCATTCCCCATCCCACAGCTATGCAATTATAACTAAATCTTTTTTTGCTCATTTATGGAGGTGGACCGCAATTGTCTGTGGTAATGGTCTGGCCTCTCTCCCCCCCCAACACCTCCAAAGTTGCATCTGGGGATAACCACTTTCCCTCTCCCAAGAGCTCATGTGACCTAGTCCACACCTTGAGAGTGGCCTTAATACAGGGGTTAGATGTCTTAGGGCGCCCCTCCAAAAAGGACGAGTTGACCAAAAGTGTGTGCTACATGGAATGTCCTCCCTTGCACTCCAGATCCGCCCATTGGGGGCAATCTGCCATATTCTCCCACAGCAAATCTCGAATGTGTGCCAGCTGAGCGGCCAAATAATTGAATTGGATATTGGGTAGGCCCAGCCCTCCCTCTGAAGGTCTTCGACACAGTACCTGCTTACTCACTGGGGGCCTTCTTCCTCGTCATAACAATTGGGTGATTGCCCCCTCAATGGAGGGTATATATTTTTTGGGCAGGGAGATTGGTATTGACTGAAACAGGTATAATACTTGAGGGAGGATCGACATTTTGACAAGATTCACTCATTCTATCAAGGATCATGGACAGGCTCTCCACCAGAAGCAGTCCTGTTTAATTTTTTGCCCAGGGGAGGGTAGTTAAGCTTAATGGTGCAGGACAGCCTGTTTGGGAGAATGACTCCTAAATACTTAATTTGTTCAGAAGGAGGGATCCCTGCTCCTGCAATGGTTATCGGCAATTTGATTCGTCCCAGAGGGAGCCACTCACTTTTACTCCAATTTATTTTATGCCTCGACAGAGGACCATATGTGTCAAAAATCACACTCAGTTCTGACAAAATCTCACCAGGGTTGTCCAGGAACAAGAGAATATCTTCCGCGAAGAGCAATATAACATCATCGCCTCTGCCACTGCTAAGGCCCTTGATTTTGGGATTAGCTCTAATAGTGGCCACTAGTGCCTCGGTGCAGAGTACATAAAACAAGGGTGACAAAGGGCAGCCCCGCCTGGTCCCACTGGAGAGGGGAAAAGGTTGTGATAGAGTGTTGTTAGTTAGTATTTGCACTTTGGGGCTTTATATAAAGCTTTCAACCAGCTGATGTATGTCCCTCCAAGGCCAAATTTGTCCAACACAGCAAACATAAATGACCACTCCACACTATCAAATGCCTTTTCAGTGTCTAATGCCAACATGCCTCTCAGTCTATCCCCCCATTGTGACCATTGGTGGATGATAGCCATTGCCCGTCAGAGACTGTGTTTTGCTTAGCGTCCTTTTACAAATCCACCCTGATCTTTGTGGACTAGTATAGGGAGGAGGGGTTCCAGCCTGACCACCAGGACCTTTGCTATTATTCTGTAGTCCGAATTGAGAAGAGAAATCAGTCTCTATGACTCACATTGGGCCAGATCCTTCCCCGGTTTTGGTAGGACAACAATTGTGACAAGTGACTGATAGTCAGGGAGAAAGCTCTCCCCCAAAGCCGCCCGCACCATCTCCACCATCAGGTCACCCAACGAGTCCCAGGTGACTATAAAAGTCAGCTGGGAGGCTGTCAAGGCCCGGAGCCTTGCCTCACCTCAAATATTTAGCTATTTTCCCAACCTCCTCCTTCAGTATGGGGGAACCCCAGATTAAGACTCTGGGAGGCACTCAGCCTAGGAAGGTTCAGTTCCCTCCCAGAATGGTCATGGGGTCAGAACCCAGTGGGACTTGGGAGGTATAGAGGATTGTGTAATAGTCCCTGAAGGTCTTGTTGATCTCCCCATGATCATAGGTTACCAGCCCCCCATCGGTTGTCATTTTAAGAATGGTGTGTTCTGCCCTTTTTTTCTTCACCAGGTGAACAAGCCATTTGCCAGTTGAGACACTCTCAAAATGTGAGTTTGAATTAGTAAGTAATAGGTCCCGCTCTATTTGTCTGGTAGACAATTGACAGAGGCGACCTTTCAGGATTTTCAACTCTTTAGTATTCTCAGGTGAGGCAGACACCATGTTAATGTGTTCTAGCCCATACATTTTCTTCTCCAGGTCCTGTTCTGATTTTTCTGCACTTTTTTTCAGGGAGGCAGAGTATGAAATGGTTTCCCCTCTGATATACGCGTTAAGGGCATCCCAAACAACCTTAATATGGGTTTCAGAAGTATGGTTGTAGCTAATAAATTCTCTTATCTTATTATTTATGAATCGAACATAGCCAGAGTCTAGAAGGAGGGCGGGAGCAAGCCTCCACTGTGGAGAAGTTGGGTCAAAAGGCCCCATGGAGAGAATCACCTTCAGATGGGCGTGGTCAGATATATGTATTGGCCCATATACGTCTGAGAGGTCCTGGCCCACCAGGGGGAGGGAGAGGAACATATAATCAAGTCTTGTATAGACGTAGTGTGGGTGGGAAAAGAAAAAGTATTCTTGTTCACCTGGATGGCGGTGGCACCATGCCTGCACCAGGGCTTGTTCCTCCACCAGGCCCCGAAGAGCCGCCACCCCCAGGGAGACGGGCCAACCTTCCTCCCAGAGTGATCCAGCTAGGGACTCAAATAAGTATTAAAATCCCCTCCAATTATTACATTTTCTTTATAATGGGCTAAGATAACTTGTAAGTGGGAAAAGAAGTCTGGGGAATCATAGTTTGGACCATATCTTGAGACCAAGGTCAATGCGCCCCCCCAACCTCTGCCTCCACTATCAAGAATCTACCCTGTGGGTCAGATCTAGTGGAAATTATTTTGTGTGGCAAACTGGGTCAGATCCAGACCGTCACACCTCTGGCCTTCGAGGTGAAGGGTGACGCCACAAATAACCCTCCCAACGAAGTAGCCAGTGCCAAAGCCTCCTCTGTTGTACAGTGAATTTCCTGCAGGAGGGCTATATCTGTACCCAACTTTTTAAGCTGGGACCAAACACATTTTCTCTTGACCACAGTACATAGCCCACGTACATTCCACATTACACAATTAAGATTAGCCATGTTTCTTGTATACCGAAATACTACTAAGTGACCTCTTTAGATGACAGATCAGTGTAATGCCCCCAGCCGTTGCATCTCCATGGTGTCCAAACCTTTTTAAGTTTTTCAACCAATACCCCAACTTTCTCCCTCCCCCCACAGTAACAATAACCTTACTGTCCTGTGTGACCACCCCCAAACCTGGAAGAACTGACTCCTCCTGTCCCCAAACAAAAACACAGAGCCCAATTCCCCCAAAACTGTAGAACACTATAGAGAGAGAAAATCTCCCCCACCCCCCGCTTATAGATAAGCAAATTAAATATCTCACTAATCCTTGTGGATTGGGCAGGGGAACCACTCCAAATCGCATAACACATAAGCCACTCCCCTTATTAGTTCCCACCTCTTATTTCACGGAGGTGGTAGGAGAGACCCCAAAGAGCCCACTCCCAATGAACTAAGTCGAGAGGGGAACCACTTTTAGTATTGCTGGTTGATCAGTTGTTCATTTCAGTATCAACTATTTGCTTCAGAGCCCCTGCGAGGGAAAGTTGGCTTATACCCACCCTGAATGGTGGGGCACCTGAGTCCCTCTTCTCATGCATTTACAGTTTTGCCCACATAGCTCTGACTTACAGCACAGCAAAAATATGGGTCTTCCCAGTTTGCAGATTTAATATAGAACCACTCACCACGTGGGTCTCCCCCCACCCCCCCCATATTAAAACATTGAAAAACGTTTTAGTAACAGCAGTCTGCCTGAAAAAGAACTTTGTGGTTATACATGAGAAACATCAAACAAGAAGTGAAAAGGCCATTAAAGTCCCCATCAAGTCCATTATTCCCTTCCATCTCGGCCGGATCTGCTACCGGTTTAAACTGAACTCGATAAGCCCTGCACCCCATCTCAGTGCAGCTATAGTGTTAAATGAGAATGAGTTAATACTTTGAGAGAAAGAGGATGCACAACAATGTCTCATATTCTTTTAGGTATAGAATTGCTTTTGTTTTTTATCTGTAGGGACTGCGCATAGCAGCAAAACTGAAGCTGCAGCGAAACAGGCCCAGACCACCTCATGGCATAGTCCTCCTACTGTTGCAGGGCATCCAGGAAGGGGGAAGCAAGAGGAAGATCGCATAGACCCTGCCCTGCCATCATAGGCCACCACCTGGTGTTGTGGGGCTCAGGCCATCTGCTCCCTAAATTGCACTCCCCCCAAGACTAACCCCCACCTGCTCAGTAATGGAGTAAAAAAAAAAATAAAAAAAAAGTAAAAGAAGCTTAGCTCTAATTTAGAAAGCAGACCTCCTCAGCAATCTGCTTCTTCCCTTAAATTGTCTCGAGCTGGGCTAAGTTTTCCCTCCAGCTCTCGCAGGAACTCAGCCGCTGCTTTGGGATCTGTAAATGCTCTTTGTTTCTTCGCGGGGGTCTTACCACCAGTCGAGCCGGGTACACCAAGGAGAATGGGCATTTTAGGATGTGAAGCTTCTTTTTTAAGTCTGCAAAGCCCTGCCACCTGACCTGGAGAGATCGAGAGTAGTCAGGGAAAATGCTTATTCGGGTACTGCCTTGTATGATCAGTCCCGCCTTTCGGGCCACCTCCAGGACTCGCTGTCAGTCTTGATATCTTAAAAATCTCATTAGGGTATGATGGGGCCTCTAGTTGAGCTGTAGGTTCACCCCTGAAGAGCGGCGCACCCTCTGAATTTCAAGCATTCTTGTGGGAGGGAGAGTCTTTTGCAGCCTTGTTTGAAGGTAAGCAGCACAGTCCCTTCCCTCCTGACCCTCAGGGAGACCGATGATGCGGATGTTGTTCCTCCATTCCCTGTTCTCATGATCATCAACTAATTCCTTTAAAAGTTCAATTTCCTTTAGGGCTTGCCTTATGTCAGATACCATAGAAGAAGAGTGATCCTCCTGAGCTCCGACCCTAGCCTCCACCTCCGTGAGTCATTCCTCATGTGCCTCAACTGTGTCAGAGACCGAGTTTACCATTTGCTGTAAGTATTGAAGCTGTGCAGTTAAGTTATCAAAGCTGGCTTGCATTCTGGTGCTGAGATCACACTTAAGATCTCTTATTAGCCGCTCTAGAGACACATATTCCGGTCCTAGAATGGCCATAGCGGCAGTCTCCAACTCTGGGACCTGCCCCACGAAGGGTTGCTGAGTGGGCAAAACTGACGGCCCACTCAGACCTGGATCTCTCTGCTGGTACTGTGCAGCTGGAAATCGGAGCTTGGCTTGTTTTTTGCCAGATTTTGCTGAGGTAGGCATTAGGGAACTTCTAGGTCCAAAAATAGCTGCAGCTTGTCAGAAATTGAGGCAGGATTGAAAAGATTTAGAGTGGATCCACACGGAGCTCCACAATTAGACCTCTGCCATGCTTGCCAGCCAGGCCACGTCCCCTTTTAAAGATTTGTTAAAAAGGGAATTTACCATCTGGTACATGGCAGTGGTGTCTGAAAGACTAGTCACAGGAAGTGCAGAGAATCTAAGTGCTGACCTCCGTCTGCTGAATTTAAAGGATCATCACTCGAGGTGGCTTGAGACCAGCTTCAATGAATTAAAGTGCAGGCATGATGATATCGTTCATGGTTTCAAACAGGCAGGAATACGAGAAGCGCATGAGAATTGCCTGAGTTCATGAACAGTCTGAGCAGTCTGTTTTTGCAAGTACTGTCTTGTTTTTGCTATTTGGGAGTTGGTAGTGGGTTTCGGCACTCGTATATATACCAATTCTGCTTTCTGCTTTCTGCTTCTGTGTGTTTCAGATACTGTCACATGGCAGGGTGTCTTTGTCTTTGTTTTGAGGAAGCAGAGGAAGCAGATGAACAGATGACGAATTTAACTGAAGCAGGATGTTACTATTGCTGATTTTAAATTGTTTTTTGGTTTTGGGACCCACTTGTGAGATTATAAAATAAAGTTCAACTAGCACAGTACTGTATTTGTGTCATGTTCTTCATGTCCAATGTCTTGCAGGTTACTACTACAGATAACATTAGCAGACTGTTTATATTAGCATATTCTTTTATGTCAGCTAATATTACTAATATAAGCGGAGCACTAATATTACCAGTACTTCTTTTAGACAATTACCATGTATTTACACTTTGACTGTTACAGTTTCTAGCACTCTTACAAACTTAATTTGCCAGGCTAGCATTCTCATGTGGTGCACTGCAAACCTTGCACAGTCTCTCTCTTTACCCAAGACATATGGACTACAAAATGAAACCAACACAGCATGTATATCGTGCTGTGCAGTGTCAATGGACATTGATACAGCCCTCTCACTATTCATTGCCATTTTTAACAATACCTGGAATACTCATGCCCCCTAAGGAAGTCCAGAGTTAAACACTCCCACCACCCCTGGATTACACCTGACTATCAAAAACAAGCCCCCGCTTTCCTGGATATCTGACAAGGGCATAAAAATTGTACACATGAATGTACGTAGTCTCCTACCCAATCTAGCGGAGCTAACGGCCTGGGTGGCATTCTACAACCCTGATATCATGGGGATCACAGAAACCTGTCTGAAGCCACTAACCCTGGACTCTGCTTGTGCCCTCCCAGGCTACAACTTCATCAGGCACGACAGAGCAGGAAACAAACGTGGAGGTGGAGTGCTCCTCTACTATAAGTCGCACCTCAACATCACCATCCTTGAGCTTTCTCCTGAGGCTGCCCCTGTCTGTGAGTTCTCACACACCCTACTCCTGCTAGGTAACACTAAAAAGATTCACCTCGTCTGTGCCTACAACCCCCCCAAAGGGAGGTGTCTCAGGGCTCACCACTCTTTTGGACTGTATCAGGGCAAAGGCTGGCAGAAACATGTTAGTTATCTTTGGTGACTTCAACCTAAGCTGGTTAGGCACCACGCAATATGAACCCCTGCTTTCTGGGTTTGCCCTCAGCCAGCTCATTATGGATCCCACAAGGCTCTCTCCCCAAGGGGGCAAAGGATCCCTCATAGACTGGATAATGAGCAACAGGCCTGACAGAATACTATCCTTGGGCACCCTCCCGGATGCCATCTTAGATCATTCTCCCACATTCTGCACTTGGGGCATCACCCATCACAAAATTCCTTGTAAAGTGATCCAGATGAGGGACTACTCCAAATTTAATATTGATGATTTCCACGCTGACCTTAGACATGCTGACTGGTCCTTGGTCACTGCTACAAGTGACCCCTCAGCAGCATTTAACAACTTCTTCGATATCTTCACTCCCATGCAAAACAAACATGCTCCCCTCACAAAAAGGAAGGTGAGGAGCACCGTCACCAAGTGGCTACATGGGGGTCTATTCTCCCTCATGAAACAGAGGGACAAAAGCTGGGCTAAATATAAGACCTCCCTCACTAGTACTGACTTTTCCATATATAGGCAGTTGAGAAATGCATGCAAAAAAGCCATCCGAGCTGCCAAGAGCGAGTTCTGCCAATCGGCCCTACTTTCCATGGCTAGGAACCCAAGGAGTTCCTGCCTAAACATCAGAAACGCAGTTGGAGGATCCACCAGATCTCAGGTCCCGGACATGTTCATTGGTGGCATTAGCTGCAATAACCCTCAGACTATTGCCAACGCATTCAACTCCCTATTCTCTGACCTGCCCAATCTTCCCTCCCAGCCCACAGTCCCTAGGGCTCATAGGCCTCCCTCCTGTGGAAATTTCCTCTGATCTCCTTCTATCTCAAGGCTGTCTTGGTCAAGGAGACTCAAAAGCTCCTTGCTGGTCTCTCTCCTCATTCTGGTGCAGGGCATGATAGCCTTGAGCCCAAACTGCTCTGCCTGGGGGCATCTCTCCTAGCCCAGCCTGTCACCCACATCTTCAACTCCTCCCTAACCTCGGGATCCATCCCTGACATATGGAAAGTTGCTAAAGTTGTCCAAGTCTTCAAATTTGGCAACCCGAAAAACATCAAGAACTACTGGCCCATAGCAATCCTGTCTGCAATCAGTAAGCTACTTGAAAAGGCTGTTGCCTCACAGATCACTCACTACCTGCAGAGCTATGACCTGTTATCCCTAGCCCAACATGGCTTCAGAAAAGGGCACAGCACTTCCACTGCCCTAGCTGTGGTTACCTCTGAAATCCAGTCTGCTACTGATCATGGCAAACTGTCCGGAGCCATATTCGTGGATCTCTCTAAAGCTTTCGACCGGGTCAACCATTCACTCCTATGCTCCACCCTTCGGTCTCTTGGACCCTCTCCCCCCGCTCTCACCTGGTTCATGAACTATCTCACTGGCAGGCAGCAATACACCAACTACTACAAGACCCTCTCTGATCCCTCTCAGGTGGACTGTGGAGTCCCCCAGGGTACTGTCCTCAGGCTCCTTCTATTCTCCATCTTCATAAATGAGCTTCCCTCAGCCTAAGTCCATGGGCTCCCCACCCTATATGCGGATGACCTTGTCATCCTGACCAGCTCCCATGACATCTTTGTTATTAACACCAAGCTTAACACTGATTTCAAGCTCATCCAAACCTGGCTAAAGACTCACAAGCTAACTATTAACCTTCAAAAGACCCAGGCCATGCTCTTTGGTTCCCTGACCAAGATAAAAGCCTGCCCCTCCCATCTAGCAACCTCTGGAGATGATGGTTCCCTCTTGCATGTTGCAGAAGCTTTCAAGTACCTGGGGGTAACCCTTGACCTGCAACTGGATCTGTCTCTACATATTCGCAACGTATGCAAGGCCACAAATAGCAAGATGGGCCAGGCCTACAGGGCCATAAGCTGTCTCTCTGCTGCCGCCCGACTCGCCCTAGCTAGGGGGGGTCCTACTACCCTCGCTCTACTCTGGCCTTGTCTCCTCTGCCCACGCTCCTAAAACCAGCCTTTTAAAATGGGACACAATGTATAATAATGTTTGTCTCTTTGCGCTCTTGGCTCCTCGCCTCACTCATTGTTGTGAGCTGTACTCTCGACTGGAGTGGCTTCCCCCGGAAAAGTACCACACCTTTGTCCTAGGTAAGTTTATCGACAACGTTGTTAGGTCTGCCACCCCCCCCCCACTCGCCTCATCCCTCAAGCCAGCAACCCCACTCTATAACCTTAGATCCAGTGTCTCTCAGGCCCTCCTGGTCTCGCAAACCCACACTCAATTTGGTGACTGGGCCTTCGCCGCTTATGCGCCTAGACTGTGGAACTCCCTTCCTGCTAATACTCACTCCTCCCCCTCCCATCAGTGCTTCAAAGCCTCCTTCTGGGGCCTGCTAAAATTGGCCTTCTCCTGTCTTTGCTCCCCTCTTCGACCCCCCTAGACTAACTGGGGTAGCTGCGACTCGCAATATAAAAACCCTGCTCGACTACTGTGATGACAAGTATCCTGACACTGAATGCACTTTTCCCACTGGAGAGCTCTTTGCTGTCTGATGTATACTAAGCTTTGAGAACTATCTCTACCCTATTGGTCATGTATAAGCACTCTCACCTGTGACTTTGGACGACCCTAGATGCAAAACACTGTTTCTCTATGCCTGATCTCATATGGTCTTCTATTCTGCCTGTATGTTTACGCCAGATGTTTTACCCAGATGTTACTGTATTGTACCTTGATTTTGCTTGTATGTTCCTACTGTGTACACTGCCTGTATGTTCTCCCAATGTACCTTGTAATCTCCCGGGTCGCACCTGAAAATAGGCACTTGGCTGTCTAGTGTGCTTACCTGCTAAACAAAAGCAAATAAATAAATACATAAATTAGTGCAAGCCTGGGACCTTGCTTGGGCATGTTACAAGTCCTCCCAATCCCTGTCTGACCTCCTATACTACAGGTCACTCAGAAACTCCTGTACAAAGGCTGTTTGCACTGCCACGGCCCACCACTTCAAGTCCAATCTCCTGTCCAATCTAAACTTCCCACCAAAATTATGGATGGTAATCCACTCCTTATTCAATCCCTTAGCCCAGTCTGTCCCCCCATCCTCCTGGTGGATGGCTCACTGGTCTCTGACCCCTACTCCATTGCTCCTCACTTTAACACATTTTTCACAGCCTGTGCACTACCTTGTCATCCATCTCCTGTTCATGCTGTCTTTCCCACACCCCACTCACCAGAAGGCTTCCACTTCCCTCCTGTCTCCCCCCATTAAGTCTTCCTTGCCCTTATTTACCCCTTCCAAGTCCAGCCCTGATGGTTTGGACCCTAAACTCCTACAAATCTCTGTGCCTGCCATTGCCCTCCCACTTTCTCACCTTCTGAACCTCTCCTTCTCTTCAGTGCTGTCCCTCAGGCCTGGAAGGGGTGACCCCTCCTCCCCAGGCAACTACAGGCTGATTTTACTCTTTCTTTCTCTTGCTAAGCTTCAAGAGTTCATTGTATATTCCAGGCCTGCTGACTTCCTTGACTCCTCTACTTTCCTTTCACCTTACCAGTCTGGTTTTAGGAATAACCAGTCTACTGTCTCATCCTTGCTGCATGAAACTGAGTATATCCTCATCAGGATGAATCAGTGACATATCACCGCAACCATATTCATTGATCTAGCCATAGCTTTTGACTAAATGTCCCACCTGCTCCTCCTGGACAAGCTGAACTTGGCTGACTTTTCAGCATCTGCTGTCAACTGATTCTGTTCATATCTTATAGGCTGACAACAGTCTGTTCAGGTGGGTGATGTTCTGCCCCTCCCTCCCTATCCTAGCAGGGGTCCCACACGGCTCCATCCTGGGTCTGATCCTATTCTCAATTTTCCTAAATGACCTCCCCTCTGTCTGTGTCTCTTCACATATCCACACCTGTGCAGGTGACACAGTCATCTACACGTTTGGCCCATCAAATTCAGCTGTGGAGATCGTACTGTAGCATGGCTTCCACAATGTGCTGCACTGGTTCAAAGCCAACCATCTTGTAGTCAACACCAAGAAGACTGTATCCATGACCTCAGCACCAGCCAGAAACTGGCTAGGCTCTCACCTTCTGCTGTCTTCTTCACATTGGATGACACCCACCTGGAGGTTGTTCCTGCCTTCAAGTACCTTGGTGTGTGGCTAGATAGTAAGCTTGACTTCTCTGCACACATGAACGCCATTCATTCCAGACTTTGCCCCAGCTTGACACCTTGTACCTCAACAAGGACTGCCTCTCCCTCCAGGCCCACTGGGAGCTGGTAATCAAAATGGTCCTCCCAGTTTTCGACTATGTGGATGTGGCTAATGGCACCGCTCCCTCCTCTTCCCTTGCCTGATTGGATACCCTCTGTAATGCCTTCTGTCATTTCGCTACCAACTCTCCACTCAGCACACACCATTGCTCCCTCTATTGCTCTCTTTCCATCTTTCCACTACATCTATGTCACCAGTTCCACTGCACCACCTTCATTGCCAAACACTGGTTTGGGTCCCTTCCCTCCTTCCTCTCATCACTCCATTACCCCACACTTCCTTCTTCCTACTCTACACTCCAGGGATTCCTGCACCTTCTCCATTCCCCATCCTCACTCATGGGCTGGGCAAGTTGCTTTTTCCTACCATCTCCCCCTACCTCTAGAACCTTCTCCCCTCTTCCCTTTGCTTCTCCCCCTCTCCCCATACCTTAAAACATCTACAGATGCATATTCCTGCCCCCTCCTGTACCTGTCACACCACCTTTTGAACCATCTGACCTTTTCTCACAGTTTCTCTTACCCCCCCCCACACTCACGTAAGACTCCCTAAATCTGGGCTAACTGTGCTCCTGGCCTTCAGTCTGCTCTTTATTAAGTGTGGTACATAGTTTATGCATACTACCATGCATTTTTCAATGTACCTATGCATTGAATCCATATACTGCTCACTTTATTCAATGTAAGATTCCTTATTGCTATTAAGCTCATATTGGACTTCTCACTCCTCAGTTGGACTACCTATGTATTTTGTATTATTTACACTTCGAATGTTTTTTAATGTTTTATGCCTGTACTCCCATTTTACTCCTCTCCCAGGTCACACCTGGAAATGAGCCTTCGCTCATTGTGCCTTTCCCAGTTATCAAAATTTCAAATTAATAAATAAATAAAATGCAAATGATTTGCCAAAAAAACAGTTTCTACAAAAAAAAGTATCTGTAAAACACAAGTATTTTAAATATACTTTATAAAAAAATCTAGCAACAATATACCCAAGTTTACACTGCTGCTGCTTTACCATGGGTTTAATGACAACAAAATACTTACTGTATACTCTCTACTAACTCATAATGTAAGCTTCTTCACTTGTGCTAATAATCCTGCTCTGACACATGTAGAACAGATGTTTCTGCACTATGTAAATGATTGCATGCATTATCAGTACTGTTCATATCCACTGGATGTGTAATCAGTGTTCATTATGGAAACATGTAAATATGTAACCACATCTGCATCCCACTGGGACACCATTGAAAATAAGATGTCACATCTCAAGAGTCATTTTTGTAAGACAAAGTTTAAATAAGAAAAAAACAAATTAGCATAGCTACCATTGCTACCACTCCCAGCAGTTGTGACTCAGATTTACAGTAGGCTCTACAACCACAACAGCAGTAAAAAAAGTCATAACCAAAAGGATCTAAAGCAGCTGTAACAGCACAGCACATAGCCTCAAGCATGATAAGGAGGATACAGAACATGGTAAAAATGGAGAGGTGAGAGCACCTGGGGCAGCTATCAATGAAAAAAATGGAGACCGAGTGGTGTTGTGATTCAAAATCATGAAATGTTATGCAAAAATAAATCAGTGCAGACTGTTTAACAGAATGCTAACTAGCAGAATCAGGTACAGTAGCATGAGTATAAGCTAAAGACCAAATCCACAAAACCCACAAAAATGTGTGGAGGGCCAGCAAGAGTCACAGAGTACCAGCTCCACACATGTGGCGCACTCTGTGACAGCCTCAAAAAATTGCACGTGTCCCTTCATGTGTGATCCCACACCCCAAATGACACTACATAGATGGTTGAGTTGGGGTGGGCAAGGAGGCAGAGGTATGATTCTTATGCACACCTCCAGGCACAACCTTCCTGAATTGTTGTGGGAGATGAATAGCCCCACCACCACGCCTGTTGCTCCTAGCCCTCTAACATGGCATGGCAGGATGGGGGCACAGAGCACCCATTGTTTGAATTCAAATATTGTTCCTTAAATGGGGATTGGTAGTCCTTTAAGAACTTGCATCTCTGCAGCAAATCCAGCTTTCCTATTGAAAACCTGGTTTCTGGTCCAGCTCTTCATCCTGGACTGTCCCCTGCCCCTGCACAGACCTCTATACATGTCGATTGGAGCAACTGGTGATTATGAATTCAACCAAGTGTGGCTAACTCTGGGGCTGTGTAGCTCTGTGGCCTGGCTACATATCCTTTTCTTGTATCCAGGTCTTTTCATGGATTAAGTCCTTTGTGGGAGACAGCCAGGAGGAACATCAAGGAAACTTTCCTCACTTAGACTAATAGGATTATAGAAGATGATTACCAGAGGAGCTGGTAAGTATAGACACTATTCAGCATTGCAAGACTAGGTTTGAAAGATACTGTATCAAAAGAGAATAACATTTCACATTATTGCTGTTGGGATAACAGGGAAGCACACTAGATGGGCCAGTGTCTTACTTTGTAACATGGCATAAATCTGCACACTGAAATATTGAATTTCTATTGGCCTAAATATAACAGGTGGTACTTCATCATCTATGGTCTAATTCCCAAGTAGACCATGGTTTGTGATGTAGTACCTTGATGATCCATCATAGGTAAAAGCAGTATACAAATAAAAACAGTATGCAAATATTTTGCTGTTTCTGCTTGCTCCAGCAATTCTTTGCTCAAGTGCAGTTCCCATAGCAGACCAACAGATGGCTGTAAAACAGTGCTGTGCTGCTACCATCGTTTCACAGCCATCGTAAAAGAGCAGAATTCCCTGATTTGGCCACTCTCCCACCCAGGGGATCATTATTTACAAGTAAAGCACAGAAGGAGAGCAATGCATAATTTGTATGTCAACTGTTGTGTGTGTGTGGAGTAGTGGGTATCACTACCTTGGTAAATACACACTATTGTAAAGATGAACCTGTGCCTTCTATAACAGAAAGCAAAAGTAACAAAGACAGTGAGATAAAGCAAGATCAAAGAAGGAGGCTACTTTTATGGGTGAAGAGAAAAATAAAGTGAGAAAAACAAAAGGAAATCAAAGAAAGACACTAACAATACTAGTCAAAACAAGTATTTGAAAGGTGTGAGCAGTAAACTTCATATTGTTCTATCTCCTGCTGAACTTGGTAATTTAGAGGGGAAAAAAAGTGAAGTTAATAGAAAAATAGTACTTGGTTTTTGAAAGTTTTTTCAGATTGTCTCAATTCAGTACATTTGGAAAAAGAGTGCTGTGCTGCTAGCATTGTTTCACAGCCAGCTATTGGTCTGCCAAGGGAACTGCAGGAACAAAACATGATGATCTACCCTAGCATGCTCCCATCATGCAGTGCAACCCATCTCTTATAACACACAGATGAATATCGAAGAACCTAGCGTACAAAGTTAACTGCAAGTTTTTGAAAAGTTTTAAAATATGTTTTGATGTTAGAAAGCTTAAACTTTGTAATGAAAGCTATTTTTGCAAGTTAAATAGCAACCATGATATTTCCAATAGATGTGTTCCTATTGTTTGGTACTGCATGTACACCATGTTTAACAGCTCAGCATAAAGCATTCCAAAACTAAATCAGTCTATCTGTTCTCATTTATTCAGAGAATATTAGTCATACAATCATAGCCATGTTACAAAAGGATTAAGCCACTCGAAAGAATGGGTCTACTGTGGAATTAATGCATGGTTAGGTCATTGGAGGCACTCAGCCTTCAGCCTCATGCCCCAACCCCCCCCCCAACCATGGATTAATTCCACAGTAGACCCATCCTATCGAGTGACTTAATCCTTACTTGTATCACTACAACAGTACTGTACGTACATACAAGGCAAGGCCAGTTTATTTGTTTGGCACTCTATCCAAAGGCTTAGGGCACCTTACAAATTGAGCAAGTAGGGGAATTTAAATATCTTGGCCTCACCCTGGACAGCACTCTCTCTTACGAACCGCACATAACCTCTATGGTAAAAAACAATTCAGCAGAGACTGGGAGCTCTATACAGACTGAAGTCACTATTCACAACTTCTACAAGGCTATGTTTGTCACAGAGGTTTCTCCTCCCAGTAATCGATGATGGTATCTTATGCTATTATTTGGTTGGCAAGGGACTGCAGTCCAGGGTAAGGATCTTGCACAATCAGGTGGCAAAATTTGCAACACAATTACCATGTTGCAATCACCATTGTTCACTTTACAGCCAAACAGGCTGGCTCCCTTTGGACCAGATATACCTATTACAGATCTTACTAAGAAAGTGATCACAGGTTGTGTCCCTATTTCATTTTATTCCATTTTTTTTTAAAAGCCACTGCTTCAACTTCAACCCAGTCATCTTTGCATTGTCAGTTTTCTATACCCAGAATTAGGAACACCACTGGCCAAAATAACTGTTCCTAAGAAACTGCCTTCATTTTTCATCTCTACCAACTTCAACAACCAGCTTCAGGGGAAAGGGGGAATTGTTTAACCAGGAAAGGCACACTAAGATAGAGCTTGTTTCCAGGTGCAACATGGGAGCACAAGGAAGTTAAGTGACTTGCTCAGGGTCACACAGTATGCAGGTAGGAGCTGATGAGATTCAAACCCAGGTCTCCAGGTTTGTAGCTCAGAGCCCTTAACCACTGATTACACCATACTACCTCCCTTCAGCACTTCTATATCCTGTTTTAGGTTTACACTAAAAAATATATCCTTGTAGATTGTCAGTGCAAATGTTTTTCTAGCTAGAATTTGGTCTTAGTTTAAGTGTATATTTATCATGTATATTATTTTATATGCAACATTTTTGTATGTGTTATTGTTATATGTACTGGTCACCATGAAAACTGGTCCTGCAACCAAGCAAGAAAGAGAGCTGGTGGTAATCAAATCAGATGACCTAAAGGTGTCCAGACAATGCGACTAAGCGATTGGAAGAACTAGTGGGATGCTGGGATGTATAGATAGGGGTATTACCAGGAGGAAGAGGGAAGTGGTGTTGTCATTGTATAGGTCTTTAGTAAGACCCCACCTGGAGCACTGTGTCTAGTTGTGGAAGCCCCATCTCCAGAAAGACATAGACAGGATGGAGGCCATCCAAAGGAGGGCTTCCAAGATGGTACAGGTTCTACATCAAATGTCTTATTAGGAAAGGCTAAAGGAATTAATCATGTACACCCTGGAGGGGAGAAGGAGGAGAGGGGGATATGATCGAGACCTTTAAATATCTCATGGGGTGAATAAGGTACAAGTGGGAGGAATCTTTCAGAGGAAATGTGCTCCAGAACAAGGAACTGCAATATGAAGCTGAAGTGGGGTATGTTTAGGAGAGTTATGAGGAAATACTTCTTCACAGAAAGGGTGGTGGATGCCTGGAATGGTCTTCCAGCAGAAGTTGTGGGGGCATAAACAGTGGTGGGATTCAAAATTGCCTGGGATAAGCACAAGGGAGTCATAAGGGATAGTTAAGGGAGTGGCAGAGAAAGTGCTGTAGACCTGGAGGGGTCCACAGTGTAAACAATGCAACAGAAAAAGGCAGACTGGATGGGCCATGTGGCCCTTATCTGCCATCAGCTTCTATGTTTCTCAGTTTTTCTATGTAATTGGCTCATGGACTTTCCAGATTTTAAATAAACAAAACAAAACAAAAACAAATAATGATAAAACACATAGATAACAGATAAGGCGATTTAAAAAAAATGATTGATAAATAAATAACAAATAATGTTTTATTCTGGGTTGGCCTGGCTAAATAAAAATATGTTCAGGCATTGAGTAATATGTACCTATATACAGTAAGTGTTAGTTGACACTGATTTACAAAATAAACCATGGAAACAAAATAGACAAATATAAAAATGTTTTATATTTTAACATTCAGTACATTGTAATGATAATAACACATCCACACAAAAAGGGGAAAATGTCATGCATTATGTACCATGCAGTCTTTCACGGGTCATCTATTCGACATAAGTTTCTCTCGTAACAGTATGTTTATCCACTGTCTTTCATAATTTGCCATCCTACTTGCAGGTTTCTCCACACAAATCAATCTATAATAACTCAGTAGTTAAGGTTAGAAGAGACTAAGTTCATCAAGTCCACTCCCCATCCTCGCTTTACAAGCAGGGATGGAATAAGTATGCAGAGCAAAGTCATCTACTGATTTATATTTATTTTATTTATTTATTGAAATTTGCTAACCAGGTAAGCCCACTGAGAGATCGTGTCCCTTTTTTCAAGGGCAACCCGATGTTAATTACATTCAACGTGGACCAACAATTTACACACAAGATGGGAAAAGCAGTACATCTAAATGTTATACAGAAGCATGTTACGTTAAAAAAAAATTAGAAGTCACTGGAGTCCCGTACATAAAGTCAGATTCGTAAAATAGCTACTGTACCATGTGTGCCGTTAGGTTAACTAGAGAAGGCACAGACCTGGAGGGGAGGGTTGGTGGGGAGGATTTTTAAGTGGAGCGAGGAGAGAAGTGCCAGTGCAAATTTTTGGGACATGTGGGTGTGACCCCCTAAGCAGGTAATTGTCTGAGGTGAGATGGGTGCAGGGGAGTACACGGATTAGAGGTTGTGCAGCAGGGTTCAGTGCCATTAAGGTTGTAGGCCTGGAGACGTTGGAGTAGGACAGGAGTTTGTGCTTACAGGACTGTAGTAGAAGTCAGCTGCATTAAATGCAGTTGCATTCACAAGGCACCAAGATGTGGGCTTTAAGAGCAGCTTTGAAGGTGTTCAGGGTAATGCAATTTGTCACATCCGGAGGTAGGCAATTCTAGAGGGCCTGGACAGAGGCAGCAAAGGACTTATCACCTGCACAAGATCGGGACTTTGGAACTTCAAAGGCGGTGTTCGTGGACGACCGAAGTTCACATTTATGGATTTTGTATTGGAGAAAACCATTGAGGCTGGGGGAGGCCACAAGATTTTTTTTTTTACAATTTAATATACTTTATTAAACATTGTAAGAACATGAGTATGTACATTCAACCAACAGCTTCCACCCAAGTTGAAATAAGGGCAAAAAACCGTACAATAACATGGAATGCTGTGACAGTAAACCTGCAAGGCCTTGCAAGTACATGATCTATAATCAACAGTGACGAGGCCTAACTGCTTAAAATTATCTATATCCTATCTACCCCCCCGAGCACATATGGGGTTGAGAACAAATCAGAAGCCTGTCCGGAATAAGCCTACCAGATGGGAACCAGACAGATGGGAGTTAGAGCAACAACCTTATTCCTGCCCAAAGAAACATGTGGGAAGCCTCATTTCCCCATGTAAGTCTGGGCTCATTTAAAGACAGTGCATAAGGGGTAAAAGGGCAGTAGTGGGGCCCATTTCCTATGGCATGCCTCCTGGTGACTCAACCGTTGAGCAATGTGTTGCACCATTTCGAGGACCTGAAGCACCTCTGAGTGCCATTCCCTAAGAGAGGGCCTGGTTTGATCTAACCAGTGTTGGACTATGATGAGTTTGGCCACCATCGAGATTAGGGTCATAAAAGCTTTTGCTGCAATACAGCATATCCTTGGGGAAAGTGACCCAGTAGGCAAATCTGCAGTGTAAAGTAAGAATTCAAACCCAACATTGGATCCAGAGCGCCACGGATTGCCAGCCAAAATGGAGACACCAGGGCAAAATCCCAGAGGATGTGTTTTAATGACCCCTCTGATTTTCCACATCTGAAACAGTGTGGATGCAGACCTACCCATCGTAGACAACCTTACGTGAGAGAAATAGAGGTTATGCAGTATGTGGAATTGTAAAAAATGAAGGCAGTCTTGCTTTATGTATTTATATAGATGCTGCCAAATTTGCTGCCACTTCTTCTCACTCAGATTAAGACCTAATTCATGCTTGCAATAGAAGCATATCCCCTGAGGGCTATTCGGGTCATGGTGTTGAGGAAGGTCATAAAATCTGGATGTAGGGTGAGATAGAACAGTGGTGTCATGACCATTTTCAACAAGGGGTTGGAAATGTCCTGCCATGGGGAAGGGGGCAGAAATGAAGAGATTGTACTGTGCACTTGCAGGTGTATAAAGGGATGATAAGTGGGAATACCAAACCTTTCCTGAACTTCAACCGCTGAGCTGAGCCTCCCATCTGAGATCAAAGATGAAATTGGTGCCCTATAGAGAGATGGGCAGAAGCTTAAGGGAATAGTGTGGTTCGCTATTCGGAAATATATATTACCAAATAAGAGTTGGGACAGATCCTTATGTGGCGCGAGACCAAGGTGGGAGTAAATCTGGCAGAGAGCTTTGAGAGACCACCATACTGGAGAAGCATAAAGTCGTTTATGGAGTTCAGAGGGTTTGGCGTAGATAAGACTGCCTATATCAATGCCCCGACAGCGGCAGAGGCATTATTTCAGTGAAAGCCGCAGGGGAATATAGGAATCATCTGGGGGGCCAGTAATGGGAGAACTCCACTTAAATACTTTACAGTAGTACATAGCACAGTAATAGAGAAAAAGTTAGGCACTCAGTCCACCAAGCTCTTTCCGATAGGTCAGCTTAGTATATGCCCATCGAACGGCTTTACCATTCCAGAGAAACTCTAAAAGGGAGGATTGAAGATGGGAAAACCAGCATTTGGGGAGGTAGGAGCTCACCATATTCATTGGATAGAGTAACCTAGGTAAAATGTTAATTTTTATCACATTCACTCGACCCCACAATGAGAGCAGGAGAGATTTCCATCTCCGAAGGTCAGCCTGAATAACTTGGCAGGTGGGGGAGAGGTTAAGTTTAACCAAAGAAGAAACAGAGCAAGAGATCTAAATCCCCAAATAGGAGAGGGCCTTAGATTCCCAGGAGAGACCTAAGTCATCAATCCATTGTCATGGTTTATGCACACTAAGAGGCATTACCTTGGATTTGTCCAGGTTTAGTTTATATCTTGCCACTCGAGAGAATCTGTCTATAATCTCCACAGCAGCTGGTATAGAAGTCTGGGGATTCTCCAGATGCAGCAGTAAGTCATCCACATAGGCGGACAGCTTATACCTGTCACCCTCTACCTGGATTCCCTGGATGTCTTGGCTGTTCTGGAGGGATCGGATGAGGGATTCTAAGTAAAGATTGAAAAAGAAAGGGGAAAGAGGACAACCTTTCCTGGTACCTTGCATCAGAGGGAAAGGGGATGAGAATACACCATTACAGTGGATCCTGGCTGAGGGGCAGTGATAGATGACCTTAAGCCAATCACAGATATGGGTAGGAAAGCCAAATCTCCACAGTATGGCAAACAACAAAGGCCAAGAGACACGGTCAAAGGCCTTTTCCACGTCTAAGAAGACCAATACCACTGGGATCCGCCTCTCTCCCACCACCAAGATAAGGTGAAGAACTTTGCATAGATGGTTAGAGGACAAATGTCCAGACTTGAACCCAACCTGGATCAGGCTGATGAGACCCTGCCATGTCTTTAGGAGATGGTTTGCCAAGACTTTGGTAAGAATTTTCAGGTCAGAGTTCAGAAGGGAAATAGGGTGGTAGTTTCCCAGGAGGATGTGCGATTTACCAAGTTTGGGGATAATGGTGATCCAGGCTTGAGTGAACAAGCAGTCCATCAGACCAGAACAGCGAAGATAGTGGAATAATCTGGTGAGGAATGGAGCTAAGATGTCTATAAAGGTGGCATAAAAAGAGTTATTAAACCTGTCAGGGCCAGGGGGCCTTCTTCTTTGAAAGTTGTTCTATCACCTGCCAAACTTCACTTAGGGAAATAGGAACCTCTAAGATCTCTTGCTGAGCCTATGAGAGGGTGAGAAGTGGGAGAGAGTCTAGAAAAGCTTTTATAAGATCTAAATCGGGAGTAGGCTCTGCTTCCGGACAGTAGAGAGTTTTATAAAACTGCTGAAAGGCACCAGCTATGTCTCGGGCGTGTGTAAGGATTGCTCCACCTGGGGTCGGTTGAAGGCTATGTATCATTTGTTGGGTTTCCAGTTGTTTAAGCCTTAGGGCCAGGAGCGGCCCAACTCTCTCATCTGATACCAGGTAGCAGAATTTGACTCTCTGGAGGGCAAAGTTGGCCTGTTCCACTAGTAGCCCAAAATATTTTGCCCTAAGAGCATGTAGTTGGTTCCAATTATCCTGGTCAGATGCAGAGGAGAGATGGTGTTCATTGTCTCTGATTTGGGTCAGCAATTGAAGCATCTTTTCCTTCTGCTTCTTCTTAGCTTTAGAAGCAAGGCGAATACATTCCCCTCTCACATCACATTTTGCTGCCCCCCAAAGCATGTCCATGCAGGAAACAGACCCCTCATTTTCCCTAAAGAATGTTTGCATGAATTCTTTAAGGGCCGTAAAAAAATGGGTGTCCCTCAGGAGGGTAGAATTCAGACTCCAGGCCCTATCCTGAACCTCCAATCCCTTCAGAGAATGCTCCATGTATACCAGGGCGTGATCAGAAATCACAGTGGGAAAAATGTCACAGGTGAGGAGACCCGAGAGACCAGATAGGTTAATCAAGAAATAATTAATACGGGAGTGTGACTTGTGTGGAGATGAAAAAAAAAAGTATATTGTTGGCCATCAGGATGTGAGATACTCCATGGGTCACCTAGTCCTAGCGAGTCCATGAGATCTCTCAACCCCCGTTGAGCCAATGAGAGTCCCTTGTGGTGAGGTCCCGACCTGTCAAGGTCTGGGTGAGTGACTACATTCCAGTCTCCACCAAGAATAATTGGGAGATCAGAAAAAAGTAATGGATGAGATAGAAGATTGGAGAAAAAGGTAGGAGAGTCTACGTTAGGACCATAGATCCCTCCAAACAGGAGCTCTGTTAAGCCCAAATGCCCCTGGAGCAACAAAAAGCAACCCTCCGGATCACCACACTCTTTAAACAGTTGGAAGGGGGCAGCCCTATGTACTAAGATCCTCATGCTGCCCCTTTTATTACTCACCCCAACCCCAAAAAACGTGTCTGACCCACTATCTGCGGAAATATTGGATATCCTCCCATTTGATCCTGTACTTTGGTCTGTGGCTCTGTGAAGTGTTCGTTATTGGGAAGAGCGGATTGCTTTGGGGTGGTCCTTACCTCTATTTGCAACTGTGTGATTAATAATTTTTATTTTTAATTTTTTTTTTCTGTTGGTTTTCTCCTCCCACTGCATAAGAGGTGGTGGGGGTGACTTTCATTGAACGCTGAACTGGAGTGGTGAGAGGACTCTAGTTTACTACATTTTCTTTTCTTCTCTGTGTGAGAGTCAGTGGGGATGACCTTTTTGGACAATTAAGCTTTTTTGAGTTTTGAGTTTAATTCTGTTATTAGTTGGAAATTTTGGGGGAGGGTTGAAAATTGTGTCTATAGGATATGTGTGTTTGATTTATATTTCTTTTATGAGGTATTAGGAGATATTGATACAAGGGTTAATTTATTAGGGTTTAATCTTATTATATGAGTTTAAAGAAATTTTGGAGGAGTGAGGGGTAACTGGGGAGGTTATTGTATTAATATTGTAAATTCTAAAATACTTAAGTTATGTGCTGGGGAAGTAGGAGTACAGTCAGTCAGTACTCCTCCTTGAGACTAAGGGGTCTCCTCCCATTCAATTATCCATCACTTTCATCTGATGTTTATTTCAGATGTCATGCCCTTGGCATTTTAAGGGGATGAGGGAGCAGAAGGAATAGGAGACCCTGGAACTCTTGAGGGGGATGGGAAAGGAGCGGACGGATTGAGATAGTGAGGACCAGGAGGCACCCTGGGGCGAAATGGACACAGGAACGAGGTTCTCCTTGTCTCGTGCCCATACCCAAGGGTTCTGACTTTATCAGGCAGGAATTGGGGTCACCCCTGGACTCCAGTCCCTTTCGGGTGGTGTTAAGCAATGCCAGGTCAATGAAAAATAAAACAGCAATTATTGCAGATCTTTTGGCATCTGCAGACCTGGCTTGTATCACTGAGACCTGGCTGGATGGCAATGCTGGCCCCAACTTGGAGTCTGCGGTTCCGGACGGGTTTTCGGTGATTCACCGCCCGAGAGTGGATCGTCGGGGCCGGGGGGGGAGGGTTGCTGTCTGTTTTAGACAGGAACTGGGTGTCGTGGAGGTACCAGTTGAGGTTTCCAACGCCTTTGAATGTATAATGGGAGCAGGTGTAGGCTACAGTATTCTTCTCATTTACTGTCCACCAGGTGATGGGAGAGATTTCCTGAAGGAAGTTGCGGACTTCATCGCTGACAAGGTGTGGGAGTCTCCCAGATGGCTGATCTTGGGGGATTTCAATGCCTGGGTCAACGATGAATTCTCACCATTTGGACAGAACCTCCTCCAATTGATGGATTCATTGGGCCTAACATGGGTTGTTACCACTGCTACCCATAAGAAAGGACATTCATTGGACTTGGTATTTCACCTGGGGATGGAGACCTCTGATGTGAAGGTGGAGCCCATCGGTTGGTCTGATCATCACCTCCTGAGATTCAGTTTTGCAGCCCCGAAAAGGCCGCCCAAGGGAGATAGTACAGTTCTGCCCTTTAAGAGGAGTTACCTCAGAAGGCCTAATGGCGGTGATGGACCTCTCAGGATTTCAAGGGGATAGCACTGATCCAGGGCCTCTTGTGTCAGCCTATAATAAGGCTGTTACTGAGGCACTGGATATCATTGCTCCTTCTCGTGTTCGCCCTCTTACCTCTCATCCGGGTGTCCCATGGTTTAATGGGGAAATCCATGAATTAAAGAGGTAGGGTGAAGGTTGGAAAGACACTGATGGAAAACTCACTTGGAGGTGGACAGACTTAGATTGATGGACTTACAATGTCTATCAATCAGCTATTTGCTGTAAGAAGGCAGAGTTCCTGTCCAGGGAAATTGCTACAGCAAGGAACAGACCAGCCCAGTTATTCCGGACTGTGGACAGACTGTGCAATCCAGCCTGTCTTCACTCTCGTCGAGCATTGTCACAAAAACAGTGTGAGGAGTTTGCGCAGTTCTTTTCTGATAAGGTGTCCACCATCAGGAATGAGATCAACCAGTGCCTTCCCATTGGTCCTTGCATTAGTCAACCGGGTGGTACTAATGCCCAGCCAATCTGATCCACCTTTAGCCAACCAGTAGTCATGGACATAGTGAGGATCATCCCGACTCTGCGACCAACCTACTGTAGTTCGGACCCAGGCCCTATACACCTACTAGTGGGGTGTGTAGAGGTCATTGGCCCGGTCCTTGCTGGGATAGTGGAAGTTTCATTGGAGAGAGGGATCTTTCCATATCCCTTCAAGGAGGCAGTAGTTTTCCCCCTGTTAAAAAAAAACTCCCTTGATCCCGACTGCCCAGCTAACTACAGACCAATCTTGAACCTACCCTTTGTTGGGAAGCTTATTGAGAAGGTGGTCACACTGCAGCTGGAGGATCATTTGACCAACCACAATATCCACGACCCTCTCCAGTCTGGCTTCAGAAAAAGGCACAGCACTGAAACAGCCCTGGTAAGGGTACTTAAAGACCTTCTGATGGCGAGAGATCAGAAAGCCCATTCTATCTTGGTTCTACTTGATCTCTCAGCAGCATTTGAGACTGTGGACTATGGGGTACTGCTCGAGCGCCTGTGGTTTTTCTGTGGACTGAGAGGGGCGGTCCACAGTTGGTTTAAATACTTCCTCGAGGGTAGGCCTCAGAGAGTGGTGTCGGGAATTTATTCCTTGGCTCCTCATGGACTGCCCTGCAGGGTTCCACAGGGCTTGGTGCTGTCCCTCTTGTTATTCACAGTGTATTTGCTCCCATTAGGGGACATTATAAGGTGGTACAGTTTGAGCTTTCATTGCTATGCTGATGATTCTCAACTGTACATGTCCTTTGTACCCGACCAGGAATTAGATTCCGTCACAGTGTTTAATAACTGCCTACTGGAAATTCAGAACTGGATGAGTGCCAGTTGGCTTCAGTGGAGCTCGGAAAAAACTGAGGTATTGGTCATGGACCCTGGTCATAGGATGATAGGGGCATGGACCGGAAAACCGTCAGGATTAAATCTTGGTGGGATCCCACTTATTGTCTCTAGCCAGGTGTGAAACCTGGGTGTTGTTTTTGATGAAGGCCTGACCCGGAGGGCGCAGGTTTCGGCTGTAGTCAAATCTTCCTACTACAATCTTAGGAACATAGCCTGGGTGAAGTATCTGGTCCCGCCCGAAGATCTTCCGACCTTGGTCCACATCTTGTCACCAGTCGTCTTGATTATTGCTACGCCCTCTACCAAGGGCTACCATGAGTAGATATCCGCTGCTTGCAACTAGTGCAGAACTCGACGGCCAGGTTGCTGACTGGAGCTTCTAGATCCAGTCATACTACACCTGTGCTGCGCGATCTGCACTGGTTGCCAGTACAGTGGTGGATTACCTTCAAGGTCACACGAGCAGGGTCCCCACTACCTGAAAGAGCTCCTGTGTCCTTACTGTCCCTCCCGCTCGCTCCGATCCTCTGGTGAGGGATTGCTAGAGATTCTCAGTGTATCCCTTAAAACATCGGGAGGAAGATCTTTTGCCATTTTGGCTCTTACCCTGTGGAATTCTCTACCACACCAGATACGAGTAAGCCAGACCATAGAGGGTTTTAAAAATCTTCTAAAGACATATCTATTTAACCAGGCCTTCTCAGGAATGTATTGAATTTTGAATTTATGTGGATGTGTTTTAATATGTGTTTTATGATGTGTGGTGAGTTTTTAATGTTATAATGTAAAGGCGCCCTGAGCATTGGAAGGGTGCTTTATATAAATAAAAGATTGATTGACGGATTGATTGAGGTGAGTTTCTTGAAGGAAGACTACATCAGGTTGATATTTTTTAAGATGGCATAGGATCATATACCTTTTACACTTGTCGTTTGCCCCCTTGATGTTCCAAGAGATAAATTTACATGTAGTGCCCATAATTAGAGTTAACTTTGAATATCACTTGAACTCCTGTCTGCCTGCTTACAGTCTTGTGGAGTGCTCCAACAACCACCCAACCACCCAACCCCCCCATCCCCATAGCCCTTCCCCCAAACCCAACCTCCCCTCCCACTTTTCGTCCGTGCTGGAAGCACAACATAAGTCAATGAAAGTAGTCATGATTCCCCCATGCCCAGCCTCCCTCCCCTTCCCATCCATACAGCAACCCCCAAAACACACTACCACACCCTTTATACAAACGTTCACTAGCCACGGTCCTAGTGGCTGAAACACCAGCAACCCTAGGTCCGTGATGAAGTAAAACATCTAGCACAGACCCCCAACCCCCACTTACCTGGTCAATCTATTCAGTTTAAACCTACTTAAAGCTCCAAGTATCAGGTGAAAATTTAACAAGTATCCTAGAACCCCCGAGAAGCCCACAACTTATAATAAACAGAGAACATTCTAAATCATAACAACCGTCCATCTTGTGATAGAGCCCCTGGAATCAAGTAGAGAGCCCAAGACAGACACAGCATGTTGAGAGCCAGGAGGGGTAGAAAGTTATACTTAACAAATGTTGGAATCCCCCATCTCACCCATCCTAGTTCTTCCAGATGTAAAGTAAGGGCAGGTTCTGGAGCTCCCGTCCATGCATCGCAGGGGTGGATCATCGGGCCAGTAGTGCACCCCACCCTCCTTTTCCCTTTGGGGCTCAGTATGGGCCAGTCCCATGTATAGGCCTTCACACTGGCCTACCATAAATGATCTAGGCCAACTGGTGGCTGGTGAGGAAGACAGCTGTTATTCCCCCATCCCAGGAGAAGGCTATATTTGGGCTTGAGGCTGCCATGGCAATGGAGGTCCTTTCACCTTCACCCTTGTTGGCAAAGTGCCCCCCAGTCCAAGAGCATCATTTAGCTGGTAAAGCTTAAGTGGAGGCTAAAATCACCAATGGGGGGAGGCACAGGAAAATCCATCCTCCAGCCCCTCTATTTCATGTATAAAGAAGCCACAGCAGAAGCCCTGCCAAGAGGGGCCCAGCATGTCACCTCCCCACTGCCCACCACTGGAGTCAACTTGTGAGGGGACCACCTCTTGATACCAGACCCTGAAGGACCTGCAGGTCAGCTAAGTAGCCAAACCTGAAAGGGGCCTAATGTGGGGGCACTTGGTGTAGGGCAGTCAACCCTCCTGATCTATTGTGGAAGATGCCCTGAGTCCCACCGATAGGGAGGTGGAGGGGGAAAGCCCCACTGCATGCCCATATATCCGCCCTCCACCCCAACAATTGACTGAACCACAGACCTACCTGGAACCCTCCAGAGATAAGGTGGTGATCCATGAAGAATAGGCATTCTGTCGTTGCCCCATGACCCTGGTCTCTCCACAAGCTGTAATCATTCTTCATGGCCCTGAGCAACAACGCAGCAGAGCAACCCAGGATGCATACAGTCTGTCACATATGTTCTGGCCCCTTCCAATTAGCATTGATCAGGATGAAAAATCCCACACTGATCTATGACATGAGTATATTTAGGTACCCCTGGAAAGTCCTGGCTTGAGAGTCCCAGAGGTCTATCATGTTCTCCAGATCCCCAAAATGTAAATAGTAATCCTTGCTCAATGAAGCAAACAGTTTTCAACTTTGTGACCTCAATTCTTTTCCGAACGTCCACAACCTCATAAATCATAAATAACCAAAGAGTGGATGAGGCCCTCCAGCTAACCCTCAAAGAGTTCACTTGGGCACATGGAATAGGTCTGGAAACAGGTTGGGTAGCTCTTGTTTGGCCTGAATGGACGAGTCAAAAGTTTTCTGTGAGCCATTGAAGTTTGCTTGCAGCTTGGCCAGGTACAACATTTTAAAATGGATCCTGCCTCAAGCAGTTTGGAGATGTACAGATTAAAATCTGCTCGTTTTAGCCACACTGAGCGGAGAAGATCCTGGGACATGGTAGTTTAGTACCCTCCCAGAGTAGCTCCTTTTTATCCTTCAGCTTAGCCAAAATGTGGACCTTGTCCAGGAAATTCAGGAATTTAAATATTAGGGGGTGAGGAAGACAGTACGGTGGAGGAGAAGGCCTCGGTGCCCGTGAGCCTGCTCGATGATATAGCTAGGGTCATTAACGGATGGGCCCTACACTTTCTCAGAAATATTTTGAATGAAGATTATGGCATTCTGATCCTCTGAGCCCTCTGAAAGTCTAATCAGCAGTAAATTATTGTGTCAGCTGCGCCCTTCCAAGCAGTAGTGTAGCAAATTCCCAGAGGGCCTGGGTGCAAGGGTATGTTATTGGGCCCCCCCATTTTGAATAAACATTAAAATTATGTTTTGGCGCCTCTCAAACCTCGTGGGCATGGGTGCGACTGCACCCCTGCACCCTTGTAGCTATGCCCCTGCTTCCAAGTCCTCGATCTTCTCCTCCAGCTTGGAAACTTTGCATCGGAGAGCCACTGAGTCTGGTTCCATGTGGGTGCTCCAGTCCTCAAGGGAGCTGAATTTAGCCTCCCCATCACCCACCCTCCAAGAGAGGGTCTTCAATGTTTTCTGTAGGGCTGTGAGTTGTCCTATTATGCTTAGAAGAGCCTCCTTAATGGGAGAAGAGTTCCTGCAAGAATTTTTCCTCCAACAGGGGAGTTGGCGCCGGGCTGGATTTTGTAGGAGCCGCTGCCTGCGTTTTAGGTTTTTTGGCAGCCTTGGATTCTCTGGTGTGGGCAGCGGGGTGTGCATCAGGCCCGCAGGTTGCATCTCGGTCTCCATCGGGGGAGCTGAGTTGCATTGGAGCTGGTGGTCAGGAACCTGAGAACGCTGCAGCAGGACACAAAAGAAACAATCAAGGTACCAAAAACCATGGAGTTAAAGCGGTAAGTAAAACTTTTCTGTGGTAAAGACTGAGCTGAGGAGTTGAGCTGAGATAAATGCATCTCACCCACTCAGACACATCATGTGACTCCCTGGGAGACCTCAAGTTTAAGCATTTTGAAAGCGAGGCAGACGGTAGGATAGGCTAGTCTTGCCTCAAGTTCTGGCCAGTTAAGTGAAGCAAGTACACTACAATGGTGGTCTCGGGGGTGAGCAGCCATGACAAAGCAAGTGACCTTGTGGTAGAGAACTCTGAGTCTGGCAAGTTCAGAACTTTGCAGAGGTTGTAGGGGAAGGGGGGCTCCACAGAGTAGGACAGGAAGGAGGGTTCCTGTGGCAGTTGTTGACTGAGCTTCATTGGTTAGGTACCCCCCAATCTGTATAGTAGTCCAATTGTTTGGTGGATGGTCTTAGTTGTTGCCTCCAAATGCATTTTTAGGGTTAGCTCCTGGTTGAGATGGATGCCTAGGTACTTTATAGATGTGGTGACCTCTAGCCTGGTGCCATTAATGGAGGGCATATGAAGGAGATTGTTTCTATCAGCACCCAGTTACCTAGGGCCAAATAGCATGGCCTCAGATTTTTTTTCAGGTTAAGACCAGTTTATTTTCAGCTAGCCATTTTTCCAGGATTCTGAAGTTGGCGTTGATATCCATGTTAAGTTGACTGATGTCCTTGGAAGGCCGGTAAATGATTACATCATCTACATAACGTTGGCTGTTGCCCCCCCCCCCCACAGTGTTTGGGCAAGTTGTTGATAAAGATGAAGAACAACAGCAGTCCAAGATGGATCCTTGGGGAACCCCTTGGTTAACTGGTTTTAGGTGGGGTGCAGTGCCTTTCCATTTAACCAATTGTTTCCATTCTTGTAGGTAATGTTGGTAGCAGATGTAGGCATGTGGGTCCAGTACGAGACGTTGAAGGTTGTTGATGGGTAGATCTTGGTTCGTCAGATCAAACGCTTTTGTAAGGTCTAGAAATAGTGCTCCAGTTGTTTGGCCTTGATTCACAGCCCTAAGTACATCTGTTGTGAACCTGACAAGGGCAATATCAGTCCTGTGGCTTTTCCTGAAACTGTGTTGTGCATCTGAGAACAGCTGATAGCATTCCATGTGGTCCTGGATCTGGTTGTAAACCAACATCCTCCAAGGTTTTAGCAAGAGTGCTAAGTATAGATATTGGTCTATAATTCTTCATCACATCCTTAGCATCTCCTTTGTGGATAGGGACCACCATCGCCATTTTCTATTTTGTGAGGAATTGACAGGGAAGAAGAGATATGTTAAATAGGTTCCTGAGTGGGGTCACTATAACTGGTGCGGCTAGTTTCAGGAATTTGTGCTCAAGTTTGTCAAAGCCTGGGGAGCCTTCTGGTTTGATGGATCTCAGTAGAGTGAGGACTTCTTTCCGAGTGACTAGTTGGAAGAGTAATTGAGGATTATGGAGAGGGTCAGAGTGTGCGGAATTCGAATTTCCTCTCCGAGGTCTTCGTATTTGTTGAGATTGCTAGAAAAGTTGTTAAAGGCTTCTGCTAATGTATCCGGTTTGGAGACAAGTTGACCATTGACTTGGATGCTCTGGGTAGCATTGGCTGATTGTCTCTTGAGAAGATAATTGATTTGTTTCCAGAAGCGTTTGGGGGGTCTGATAGGTTTTAGGTTTGGACGACCTAATATATAGACATTTAGCATTTTTTAGCTCCTTTTTGCAATTGTTTCTCAGGGCCCTTTAGTTCTGCCAATCGCTGTGCTCCCCTGAGAGTTTAAATTTATCCCAAGCCGTATCCCTGAATTTCATGTGCTTCCTTTGTTCATGGTCCAACCAGTGTGAGCATTTTACCATTGACTCAATGCTGTTTCAAGGGGGCTTGTTTATTGAGTGTGCTTAGAAAGTTGTGGATGAAGAAGTCCAGTGCTAGGTCAATACTAGGGAGGTTGTTGAGGTCATTCCACTGGATTTCGCTTAGGTCATTGAGAAAAGCAGCTTGGTCAAACCTGGAGAGATCTCAGGCAACCAGGATCTTTGGGGGAAATTTAGGTGAGTTGTTCCTCCAGACACGGAAGGTAGGCGAATGGTCACAAAGTGCGTTGGGTAATAAGCCTGTAGCTTTTATTCTGTCTAGTCTGTTAACTAACATCCAATCCAGGAGAGTGTGGTTTTCAGACTTAAGGTTCAGCCTCATCTGTTCACTAATTACTTGGGTGAGAGCTACATCCATAATGACCAACTTGTATACCCCGTTGTTCAGCCAATTAAGGTTAAAATCATCCATGAGTATTATCTCACCCACTGGGTTTTTTCCCACATAACTGATGATATGATCCAGTTCACTCTTTGCAGCCTTAGGTAGGTTATATGCACACCCTATTGTTAGGGGTTTGGTCCCTCCCAGCAACAACTTAAGTAGAAGGCACCCTGAAGCCCTATTATTGAGCCCAAGGGGACTTATGTCAATTGCATTTAGGGAGATCTGTACATATAGTGCCATCCTCCACCTTTCTTGATGGACCTGTCCTTACAGAAGACAGTAAACCCTAGGATGTCAATTTTGTGGTTAAGCGTGGAGGGTTTGAGCCAAATTTCTGTGATGCCAACAAAGTACAGGGAACAGAGATCAAGCCAGACTTTAAGTTCATGAATTTTTGGTCTTAGGCTGCATATATTCATCTGCACAATTTTTATACCCATGGCAAATGTCCAGATTGGGTCTGAAAGGGAGGAGATCCTGCAGTTCATAGGCTCTTGGTTCATCTCAATGTCTCCTGAGAGGAGTATAAGTCTTGTCAAGGGAGCGGCAAGGTTTGGAGTCGCTTATCGAGGACTCCCTTGGAGGTCCATTAGGTAGAATGCTAGTTAGTAACAGTTCCCCTTTGATTTGAGTCCATAGATGGTCAGCAAACTAGGGGAATAGGTTGTTACTGGGTGATAGGATGTGGGAGGAGATCGGTGCTCATGTAATTTTCTGAAGTCAGGAGCTGGCCATAATGAAAGGCTTAGGTCCAGGATGACAAGGGACATAAGGATACTGGGCCCTATGCACTAACACAAATGTTGCCTATTCACCATGCATCTGAGGCATGTAGGCAACCTCACAAGTGAATGCCGCACAGCGGGGTCCTGCAGATCCCCGGCAACATTCACCAAAGGCACAAAAGTGCAGCGCAAGGCACTTATGCACCCGCTTCCTAAACCCCTTGGAGATGTCTGCACTGGGGGCATGACGGGGGCATGCCTGCACTACATGGTATTCACTAAGCTGCGTATTGCCAGGCAGAGGGGCACCGGGTATGCCTGCCCGGACTTGGTGTAACCTGGTGCATGCCCCCATGTATGACAGCCACTGGGCTTGGTGGTAACAAGAACCTGACTGCTGTTCTACCCCAGCCCACTAGACTGCAGAGGAAGGCTGGGGCAGTGGCTCAGGTGACTGCCCAAAGGTGTGTCAATGTTGCCACAATAAGTGGATTCTCCCCTTCTCTCTGTGCCCTCTGCAAGGGTGCAAGGGATCTACTCAGGGACCCAGTACGGGCATCCAATTGGATGCCCACCTGCCTCCACGGCTCTGCCCCCTACCATCCACGTGATCATGCTCACTGTGCGGGTGTGGCTATGGACAGCACCCCGTGGGTGCTAGCGGTTGTGCATACCACTTACCCTGCACCTGTCCAGGGCCATGTAGGTACACAGGTGGGGTACGCACCTCAGGTGCGATTTACCCACCCTTTAGTGCATAGGGCCCACTGGTAGGTATGCCATAGCCCTTGGGAAGCATGATTACTGAATAGGTGAGTCAGGGGGTGGGTGAAAAGGCTAGGTATTAGCCTGGCAGAATATCCCCTGTGGTTCATAGCTGACTTTTGCTAAGCTGTAAGAAGTACTGGCTTACACACAAAAAACAGTGAGAGTAGGGCAAGACTGTGCAACGGGTGCATGAAATGTAGGCAGACTAATTTTATTTAGTTTTTGTTGACCGGGTAAGGTGCACTAGCCATAGAAATTACTATTTTCAGGCATGACCCGGGAGTGTACAGAAACAATTACATTATCAAAACAGAGACAGGACAATCATTAAACAGTAAAAGTTTAGACAATTATATTACAGTGCAGGCAGGAGAAAACAATAAGTTTGAGGCAGTATAGCGCAGTGGTTTAAGGCTCTGAACTGCAAATCTGGAGACCTGGGTTTGAATCCCACAGCCGACGCTTGCATACTGTGTGACCCTGAGCAAGTCACTTAACTTCCCTGTGCTCGCAGGTTGCACCTGTAAACAAGCTTTCACCTTAGTGTGTCTCACCTGGTTAAACAACTGGAAAAAAAAAAAAGTACACTAGATTCAACTACAATGTATAACACAAAAAGAATACGAGAGCAAAAGTAAAATAAAGCCATCAGGCAACATTCGGGTAGTGGATAGGGTGAGATTATACAATAAGAAGTACTGGTATAATAGTCGTATAAGATGGATATAGGAGAGTCAAGAATTGGGAATAGGGTAGGGTTGGAAAATAAGGAGGGGAGGATGGGAAATATAATATATATATAATAATAGAACAAGCCCTGGCACATTATTCACAGCAGGATGACAAGCATATGCTAAAGCAACTATTAAACTCTTGTTTAGCAAACCATTTAGTTAAATAGAAGCACTGCACGTTCAGAAATATTTCCAGATAGAAATAAGGCTAAATAGGGGTTCCCTATCCATTCCACTACCCAGGATACAGTACCTGGTAATTAGCTTGTTAAGCAACAATTTGTCCATGCTTACCTTAAAGACATGTATTGTCTTCATGTCCACTGTCGCCACTGGTAAGCTGTTCCATTGGTTTACCTTCCTCTGGCAGAAAAAGTGCCTTCTAACATAACACCTAAAATCCCCCCCCTACCATGAGCTTCAGGGCATGTCCTCAGGTCCTGTGAGGGGACACCAGATCAGACATCTCCAACTGCTCAATTTCTGTCGACACTCTTAAGTATGGAAAAGACTGAGACCTTGTCCCCTCCCAGCCTCCTTTTCTCTAGGATGAACATGTTAAGGGCCTCCCACCTCTCCTCATAGCTTTTGTCCCCCATACCACTGATCATTTTGGTGGTCCTGGGTTGCACCCTCTTGACTGCCTCAATATCATTTTTGTACTGAGAAGACCAAAACTGCACAAAGCACTGCAGGTGGGGCCTAACTAGTGCTTGAGAAGGGGCCAGACTACTTCGCCCTGCTCTGCTAGTCATCTCTCTTTTGATGCTCTCCAGCATTTTGTTGTCCCTCTTGACAGCAGCCATGCACTGCTTTTGCCATGCTTCAGACACCATGTATGTTATAATTCCCAGGTCCTTTTCATCCTCAACTGCAATAATAGAAGCCTCACACTGTATAGATCCTACCTCTGTTTTTCCTCCCCGATTGTAGTATCTTGCATTTGGCTGCACAGAAGCAAACAATGATGGCAGGAAAAGACCCATGGTCCATTAGCCTTCCTGACATTCATATTTAGCCCAGAGACCTACAGTGCATCCAGGGTCCTAGCCTTCCCCAACCTCCCCCCCTTCTCCTCCCAGTTTCTGCCTCCCCAAGCAAGCACTATATCCTTCATTCTGTCCAAAACGTGCTTCAAACCATCAATGTTTTTTGCACGTACCATTCGGCTGGTAGACTATTCCACGGCTCCACCACCCTTTCTGCAAAGCAATACTTCCTCATGTCCCTCCTGAACCTCCCTCCTGTTGGTTTCTACTCATGTCCACGTCACTGTGAGATTATAGTCAGTCTAAATAGTTCCCACCAGTTCATTTTAATTCCTTTTAGGAACTTGAAGGTCTCTATCATATCTCCCCCCTCTCTTCTGGTCTCCAACGAGTACATGTTCAGTGCCTTGAGGAGCTCCTCATAGGACCTGCCCTGTTGACCCTGAATCATTTTCGTCAACGAGCACTGCACCATCTCCAGCCTATGCCTAGCTTTCCTGAGATGAGGATACCAGAACTGGATGCAGTACTTGAGGTGTTTCCTCACTAAGGATCTAAATAGACGAAGTATTACTGTACCTCTTCCCTTCTACTGTCAATGCCCCTCCTGATATAACCCAACATCCTACTTGCTTTGCTATATGTAAATCCAACAAAGGCTGCTCTCACAGGGAAACCACAGACAAGTTAATGCCGATTCAAAGTTTTATTCCAGTTCACAAAGTAAGACGCTGATAGGCTACCCCAGCGCTTCAACCATTAGATCTTTCTCAGGGGACATGTCAAATTAGGGGGTTTGAATCCCTTTTAAGCCAATAAGCAGTCACATAATTAAATGCTTGTAAAATGTAATTAAAGAAGGAAAATAAAATGATTAAACATAATAGCTAAATATTTATGTACAAGGCATTTTTATAAAGTTCAAAAACCTCTACGTTAGAAGAGAAAGAAGTCCACAATCTTGAAAGTACATGCAAAAACACAAATATTGCAACAATATTCAATAAGGAGTACTCAAAATTCTCCATTGATAGATTCATTATTTGCATGGATATTTATAATATTTTGTGTTCATATTAATTCTTTTTAACCATCTGGCTATATTTATGTACTTTCTTAAGCACCTATTAAACATAGTAACCTCAAAATAATCAAGTGATCCCAAAGTAGCATTTCTTGGACCTTTCACAGTCTCATACATCATTCAAAGAAAAAGGATAGTGTCCATAGGTGCAATGTGTTTAAGAGACACTCAGAGATTTTGCTCTTATTAAATTCTTAGTCCCCCTAAAAATACATATATAATCCCCCCTCCCTTAATTCATTTCTAATATTCTGATGAGAAACTAAAACTCCTGTTCTCAACCAGATTTAATACGATGGTGGTGGTGGTGGGGGGTTAGAAACAAAAGCAAAAACAAAATGAGACAGGTGGCACAAGCGAGACATGTGGTTCTATTGGAGCTGCTCAGCTAAAGTCTCAGAGACTAAGTTCATTAACCACTTGGTGTCACAAAATAAATAAATAGTTTCTGAGGGATAAGCTAGGAGAAGTGTATAAGATCTGAAAGGTATATATATATATATATATATATATATATATATATATATATTAGAGGCAAAAACTCCATTTAATGCATCAGTTAGGATTGTTCCAGCGACAAGAGAATTGGGTGTTAGGGTTGAACCCCGGACACCTCCAGCCACCCCAGCCAGCATCGGGGTGCGCATTGGGGTCGTCGGCCCTAACTCTCACCCCATCACATGTGTAAAGAAGCAGAGGTATAGGAGAATGGGGCGAGAATTAGACTGATGACCCCAACATGCACCCCGATGCCAGCTGGGGGGGTGGGCTGTAAGTGTCCGGGGGGGTTTCAACCCTAACACTGAATTTCCTTACTTTTGTCACTGTGGAACAACCCTAACTGATGCATTAAATGGAGTTTTTTGCCTCTAATTTCCCTTCTTTTTGAGAATGATGATGAGGCCCCACGCTCCCGCCACGTGATGTCTTGTGATATAGTAACAGGAACAGCAATGCAAACACAAGGTGGAAATGCAAATGGTAACAGTAACGAGAATGCAAGGGCAAATGACAACGCAAAGGGTAAAACATGCGGTGGCGCACACGGGAACTGTAACAGTAGCAGGTACATAAATGCAAGGGGAAACAGTGTAACAGTAGCAGAAGCACATACCCTCTTTTTGCTGGAGAACTGCATAGAGAAACACAGTGTGTAAAAAGAATGTATGCATTTTAATGGCAATGGAAGCTTAAAACAAGCATTGGAAGTACTTAATTGCAAATATCTCAGCAACCATATGACGTAGAAATAAAATTTTAATTTCACAGACATCATTATTTTCCTGGCTACCATTTTGTATTACATAGCATGGGCTATGCACCTTATGATGAAAAATCTGTATCTTGCACCATTTTCGAGATACGAGCCCCGAAAGGAGTGGCGTACGCCACCATGTTAGTCTATGGGAAAATGCCTCAACTTCGGAGTACAGTAACTTCGGAGCCATACAATATTTTTTCACCACAGCACCAAAAGGCACATCTGTGACTTGTTGGCTGCCTTCCCTCCAAATTTCAGGCCAAAAGATCTAACTGTTCTTTTGCAGCAACGTGGCAAAGAACTCCTGTCATTTTGGCCATAGTGTTGCAAAGTACTTTTGTGATTTGCAAAAGCTTTCACACAGATTTGCGAAAGTGTCATGAGCATGAAAGTACTTTGTGAAAGTACTTTTTCCAGAACTTTGAAAAACATATTTCTGGGGTGTTTAACCCCAAAATAAAGACATGGCTAGCATCCTCAGGCTCCGACTAGGTGAACATAAAAAGAATTGTGCCCCTAGATGGTCCCAAATTTAAATGCCAAGCATTTTTCTGATCACCAACTGAAAACAAAATAGTGGATTTGTGAAAATAGTAGGGCCATTTGCGAAAGTAAAAAGTGTATTTGTGAAAGTGTCGAACTTATTGTTAACTTTTCCCATTGACTTATAATGGGAACTTGTTTTTTGAATAACTTTTGAACTGTTTAATATTTTTTCACAAAATCTTTGAAAGGCACATCGGGGCATGTTCCCTGAAGTTTTCGTACTGGTCGCACAAACCATGCGACCGCTAGAGACGAGACAAAGAAATCGCAAAAAGCGTGAATTGTGCAACTGTTGTTGCTTAATAACTCAGCAGTCGATCATCTGATCAATCCTAAGATCTACCATGCCTATCATCATAATAATTAGTAACCATTGAATGAGAGCATGGTGCACGCACCCTTTAACTCAGTAAGATTAACCCCAATCTATGGCACTGCGTTACCATAGTTAGTTTGAGTACCCCATTTAAGATTAAATGGTGAAATTTTGCACCTTAATAACTTTGCCACCATTCAATGGCTTTGCCTGAAATTTGCAGGCAGGGCGAACCATAGATCTTGGGTCTGTCAACTTTCGTACAGATTGGATATATGGCTGTGGAGTTATTAAGCGACATTCCGGCGTGCAATTACTTTTTTTGTGCATTCTTTGCTTGTGCCTACAGGTCGCACAGTTTACGCAACCTGTCTAAAAACTTCCGGGAACGTATGGCTGGGGTTCCCGATATGCCTTTTGAAGATTTCGTGAAAAAATATTTGGGTCAAAAGTTATTCAAACAACAAGTTTCCCATTATATTCAATGGGAAAAGTTAACAAAAAGATTGACAGTGTCGCAAATGCACTTTTTAGTGTCTCAAATGGCCCTAGTAGTGTTGCAAATCCACCATTTTGTTTTCAGTTACTGATCACAGAAATGCTTGGCATTTAAAATTGGAACCATCTAGGGACATAATTATTTTTGTGTTTACCTTGTCGAGCCCTGAGGATGCTAGTCATGTCTTTATTTTGGGGTTAAACACCCCAGAAATATGTTTTTCAAATTTTTGGGAAAAGTAGTGTCACAAAGTAGTGTCGCACTTGTGACACTGTCGCAAATTTTTACGAAAGGTGTCGCAAATCATGACACTACTTTTCAACACTATGGCCAAAATGACAGGAATTGCTTGCCACCCTTCTGCAAAAGAATGGTCTGGTCTTTTGGGCTGAAATTTGGAGAGAAGAAAGCCAGCATCTCACAGATGTGCCTTTTTGTGGTTTGGTAAAAAAACATTGCAGGGATGCAAAGTTACGGCACTCCAAAGTTGATGCTTTTTCCTAATGACTAACATTGCGGTATCTGCCGCATGACAGGAATTTTTTGCTACCCTGTTGCAAAATAACGGTTTGGTCTTTTGGGCTCAAGTTTGGAGGGAAGAAAGTCAACACCTGCAGATGTGCCTTTTAGTGGTTTGGTGAAAAAATATTACAGGGCAGCAAAGTTACAGCACTCTGAATTTCACATTTTTCACATAGGATAACATTACGGCGTCCGCTATGCCTTTCAGGACCTGTATCTCGGAAACGGTGCGAAATACATACTTTTCGCCAGAAAAATGCTTAGTGTTGGAAAAATGCTTAGCCCCCTGAATGGGGGCAAAGTACAAAACTAGCCTGGAAAGTCGTAATTCATACAAAATTTTAATTTTTTTTTTACGTCGTACGATTCCTGAGATATAAGCAATTTAGCATTCCAACTCCTCATTTTCTGCTCCGAGTCCCATTATTATGCATACATTCTTTGTACTCACTGTGTTTCTATGCAGCTGTTAGGGAAAACCAGGTGTGCGCTTATGTTACTGTTACTCATCAGCTTCCGCTATGTCTGCACTGGCTTATGCTATTATTCCTGTGTACGCCACCGTGTGCATTACCCTTTGTGTTTTCATTTGCACTTGTGTTTGCGTTACTGTTACCATTTGTGTCTATAGTACTGTTTCTGTTTGTGTTTCATTTTGTGTCACCATGCGCATTACCATTTGCGTTTGCGGACACCCTTTCATTTGCGTTTGTCTTTTGTTTTGCGTCATTGTTGTTGTTACCATTACCATTTGCATTTCCGGTTGCGTTCCTGTGCCTGTGTGCATTATGGTTTGCATTTCCATATGCACTTTCATTTGCGTTTCTGTTTCCTTTGGCATTATAGTTGCTGTTGCCATTACCATTTGCATTTCCAATTGTGGTACCGTGACCGTGCGCATTACAGTTTGAGTTTCTGTATGCATTTGCGTTTCCATTTCTGTTTCCTTTGGCATTAATTTAGCTGTTCCTGTTACCATTTGCATTTCCAATTGCAGTACCATGACTGTCTGCATTACGGTTTGCATTTCCATACGGGCTTACATTTGTCTTTCCGTTTCTGTTTCCGTTGGTGTTATTTTTGCTGTTACCATTACCATTTTTGTTTGCAATTGCGGTACCATGACCATGCACGTTACGCTTTGCATTTCTGTATGCGCTTGCATTTGCCTTTCTGTTTCTGTTCCCTTTGGCATTATTGTTACGGTAACAGTTAACATTTGCATTTACAATAGCGGTACCGTGACCATGCACATTAACACTTGCATTTCCGTGCATGCTTGTGTCTCCGTTTCTGTCACTGTTCGCTTTGGCGTCACTTTGCGCTTGCATTTCTATTAACATTTGTGTTACCATTTCCGTTTGCTTCACCATGTGTGTAACTATTAGCACTTACATTTGCATTGCAGTTACCGTTACTATGTCACAAGACATCACAGAGAGTGGGGCCGCGGGGCCCTTCTGAGCCCAGCGCTCCCACCGCATTCTATTTGCTATTTATAGTCCTCATTCTCAAAAAGAAGGGACACTCATGGCAAAAAACTCTGTTTAATGCAACAGTTAGGGTTGTTCTACAGCGACAAAAGTGAGGAAGTTTGGTGTTAGGGTTGAAAACCCCCCTTGCACCCCAGCCCACCCTGCCAAAACAGCATTGGGGTGTGTGTTGGGATCGTCGGACCAAACTCTCACCCCATTCTCCTATACCTCAGCTTGCTTACAGATGTGATGGGGTGACAGTTAGGGCCAATGACCTCAACGCACACCACAATGCCATTTGGGCGGGGTGGGCTGGGGTGCAAGGGGTGCTTTCAACCCTAACACCGAATTTCCTCACTTTTGTCACTGTGGAACAACCCCTAACTGATGCATTAAACGGAGTTTGTTGCCATGAATTGCCATGAATGTATATATGTACATATATACTGTATATCTATGTCTATATATATATATATATATATATATATAGATATACAGTATATACACTGTATATCCATACAGTATGTCCTTAAAACACACCTCCCTAAAGTGTGGATTGACAGGACAAAGTTCCAATATAAGCACAACATTTCAGGAGTTCATAGAGATGCCGAACATTGTCCAAACATCAGTGCACATGCTCTCTTTTGCATCTGTGAAGAAAAAAATATATATATGTATGTGTGTATAAATATATATATATGTATATATATATATATATATATATATATGTATGTGCCTTTCAGATCTTATACACTTCTCCTAGCTTATCCCTCAGAAACTATTTATTTATTCTGTGACACCAAGTGGTTAATGAACTTAGTCTCTGAGACTTTAGCTGAGCAGCTCCAATAGAACCACTTGTCTCTCTTACGCCACCTGTCTCATTTTGTTTTTGCTTTTGTTTCTACCACCCTCCCCCCACCACCATATTAAATCTGGTAGACAACAGGAGTTTTAGCTTCTCATCAGAATATCAGAAGTGAATTAAGGGGGGATTATATATGTATTTTTAGGGGGACTAAGAATTTAATAAGAGCAAAATATCTGAGTGTCTCTTAAACACAATGCATCTATGGACATTATCCTTTTTCTTTGAATAATGTATGAGACTGTGAAAGGTCCAAGAAATGCAAATCTGGGATTACTTGATTATTTTGAAACATAGAAACATAGACTTTGACAGCAGATAAGGACCACTTGACCCACCCAGTCTGCCCATTTCCCTACCTACTGGATAAGCTGCAGATTCTAGTTAACCAACAGCCTACTTCCTGCCACCTCCCACTACAATTGCCTTGTGTCTGTCCCATGCATGTTTGAATTCCCCCACTGTTTTAGCCCCAACAACCTCCCCAGGAAGGCAGTTCCATGCATTCACCACTCTCTCCGTGAAAAAAGATTTCCTCACATTACCCCTGAGCCGTCCCCTCTATCTTTAAATTGTGTCCCTTGTTCTTACACGTCTCTTTTTCTGAAAGATGCTACCCTCCTGGACTTTGTTGATTCCCTTGAGGTACTTAAATGTTTCTATCATGTCCCCGTCCCTCCTTTCATCAAGGGTATACATATTAAGCTCTCTTAGTCTCTTCATATGATTTCTGATGCAGATCCTGCACCATTTTAGTTGCCCTCCTCTGGACTGCTTCGTCCTGTCTATACCTTGCGTAGAATGAGGTCTCCAAAACTGCACAGTATTACTCCAGATGGGGTCACACCAACTGTCTGTACAGAGGGATAACCACTTCCTTTTTTCTACTTGTGATGCCCCTTCCTATGCATCCCAGTATACCCCAGCTCTCCTTACTGACTTCTCACATTGCTTACCCACCTTTAGATCATCTGATATGACTACCCCCAAGTCCCATTCCATTTTTGCTGTTGTTAGTACCTCCCCTGCTATTGTGTACTCTTCTCCTGGGTTTTTGTTTCCCAGGTGCATTACTTTGCACTTCTTTGCATTCAGTCTAAGTTGCCATATGTCTGACCATTCCTCCAACCTTGCCAAGTCCCTTCTCATCCTTTCTACCCCCTCTTGTGCATCAACTCTGTTACAGATCTTTGTATCATCTGCAAAGAGGCATACCTTTCCCTCCAGACCCTCTGCAATGTCACCTATAAAGATGTTAAAGAGGACTGGACCCAGTACTGAGCCCTGAGGTACTCCATTAGTGACCCCCCTTTCTTCGGAATGTGTTCCACCACTATTACCTCTGTGTCCTGTTGTGCAGCCAGTTTGCAACCCAGGCTACCACCCTGGGACCCACTCCCAAGCTGGCTAACTTGATTATTAATCTTTTGTGTGGGACTGTGACAAATGCCTTGCTAAAGTCTAGGTAGGCCATATCCACAGCCCCTCCCTGGTCTATTAATTTGGTCACCCAGTCAAAGAAATCTATTAGATTCATCTGACATGACCCTCCTGCTGTAAATCCATGCTGCTTTGGGTCCTGTGCCCCACTGGCCTCTAGGTACTCAACAGTTCTTTCTTTCAGAAGTGATTCCATCATTTTCCTTACCACTGAGGTCAAACTTACAGGTCTGTAGTTTCCTGCTTCTGCCTTGCTCCCACTTTTGTGAAGGGGAATCACATCTGCCCTCCTCCAGTCCTCAGGTACCACCCCATCCTCCCATGATTTGTTAAAAGTGTGGTCAGTGGTGTCACTAGGTCCTCCTTAGTTCTTTTAGGATTCTGGGGTGAATCCCATCATGCCCCATTGCTTTGTCCACCTTGAGTTTTAGGAGTTCTTTCAGGACTCTTTCTTCTGTAAATGGACTGGTGTCAACCCCCCACCCAGAGTGCTTCTATTGTCTGGTTTAGGTAATCACTCCTCATCTTCTTTGTGAATACTGAGCAAAGTATTCATTCAGTATCTTTGCCTTTTCACTGTCTCCTCTGCCCACCTCCCTCTCCTTATTAATCTTAACTATTCCTCCTTAACCTTTCTGTGCTCCCTAATGTACCTATAAAAGGTTTTATCCCCCTTCTTAACTGACTTGGCTATTTTTTCCTCAGTTTGGGCTTTTGCTATTCTGACTGCCTTCCCCACTTCTTTCTGCTTTAATTGATACAGTTCCCTGTCGTGCTCCTTTTGTGATGCCTTATACTTTTTGAATGCAGCCTTTTTCTCCTTAACCTTCCCTGCCACCTCTTTTGAGAACCATAGTGTTTTTTTACTCCGCTTTGTTTTCTTTATCTGTTTCACACAAAGGCTTGTTGCCTCTATGATGGCAGTTTTGATTTTTCTCCATTGTTCTTCCACCCTTCCTTTTTGGCCATTTGCTAGTGTATTCCTCAGGTATTCACCCATTTTGCCAAAGTCAGCCCTTCTAAAGTCCAGTATGCTTGTTTTTGTATGGCTTGTCTCCATGGTTGTGTTTATTGTGAGGCACACTGTGCAGTGGTCGCTTGTTCCCAGATGTCTACTGACTTCTAAATTTGTGAGCCTCTCTCCATTTGAGAGTACCAGGTCTAGTATTGCTTCCTCCCGAGTGGGTTCCAACACTAGCTGTCTAAGGCCTGCCCCCTGCAGGGCATCGGGAATGACCCTGCTTTTGGATGTGGCTGCAGTACATGTCATCCAGTTAACATCTGGCATATTCAGGTCCCCCATTAACAGTATCTCCCCTTTTTTAGCCATTTTGAGAATGTCCTCTATCATTTTCTTGTCCATTTCCTCCCCTTGAGATGGGGGTCTGTATACAACCCTGTGCAGATTATGATGTCATTCCTGTCTCAAGGTGACCCAGAGTGCCTCTTGTCCTCCCCTTTACTTTTTAGTTCTGTAGCTTTGATCCCTTCCTATGTATAGAGCTACTCCACCCCTCTTTTCCCTCCCTGTCCCTTCTGTAGACTGTGTACCCCAGTATGTTGACATCCCAGTCATGGTTCCCCGTGTACCATGTTTCTGTGACTGCCACAATATCCAAGTGTTCATCTTCCTTCAAGGCTACTAGCTCAGGAAGCTTGTTTCCCAGACTATGGGCATTGGTACTCATTGCCCTCCATTTAATGTTGGCTTTATCCTTTTTTCCCCAATGCCTGCTCTTTTTGCCCTTGTCTATTTTTCCATTTACCCCTGTCCTGCCCTCTGTTGAGAACTGTACCTCACTGTTTACCTTACTACCCGTCATGTTTTGTGGGGGGAGGCTTGAAATTTCCTGCCTCTTATTAGCACCTCCCCCCATGGCTAGTTTAAAAGCTTGCAAAGGAAGCATTTAAACCTGTCACTTAGGATAGTGGTTCCTCATGGACAGATGCAGACCATCGTGCCAGTATAAACCTTCATCTCCAGGTGTACCCCCAGTCCCCAATGAAGCCAAAGCCCTGTGCTCTGCACCAGTTTTGCAACCATTCATTAAACTGCATGGTGTGTAGTACCTCAGCCTCACCCCTGCCATGGACTGGCAGCACCTCTGAGAAGGTAACCATGCTTGCTACCTGTCTGAGGCCCCTCTCAACTTCACAATTTCATCCTGCACTGCACTGATCCCATGCCTAGCTAGGTCATTTGTCCCAAGGTGGACAATGATATCTAGTTCCGCTCCTGTGATGCTGCTTCTGCAATCCTGAGGATTACGCTTGTCCCTCCAAGCCATGGCACCAGGCAGGCATCTTACTCCCTCTCCTCTCCCTTCCCCAGGTCTACCCCTCTAACAATTGAGTCCCCTATCAGAAGCTGTTTCCTTCCCCTGTGGTGTCCCTTGTCACCCTTCTGTGGGTCTCCCTTGTGGGTGTCCTCAGCATTCTTTTTGATCTCCACTGAGGGTGCCATCATAGAGGAGCCTTGCTCTGCCAGACTGGCATATGGTTTGTGTAGAGGTACAACTAGGGGGCTTCACCTCTGTTCCATCACCCGTACCCTCCCAGAACCCACTGTGGTCCAACTGTTTCATACTTGCGGCCTCTGTGGCAGTGGTACTCTTTGGGTGGGGAGGCCTCCTAGTCCTTGCCAGTTCAGCTCTGGAGGGCTACCTCCTCCTCAGAGCTGACAACTGCCTGCAGATAGGACAGCAATGCAGTTTCCAGAATGTCTCTTGAAAACTGCTGCCCCACAGCCAGTGCATTGCACCACTCCCCATGTCCCTCTCCTTATAATATACAATATGTAATATATATATATAATATATATATATATATATATTTTTTTTTTCTTCCTTTGTGTGGTGTGTTCTTACCCTTTATGCACTGTGCTGGGTTATTAGAATATGACAGTTCTGCCCCAAGACCTGTTGAGGAAGTGATGTCAGAACCTTGGCTATAAAGGAAACGTCATGCCTGGGAGTGTGGGGTGTGGGGAAGGGTGGGTGGGTAGTTCACAACCACAGTGACTGTTAGAAACAATCAAATACACCACTGCTCCACCACCCTGGTGAGTACTGCCCTTTATAGTAATTCAGCTAACCTCCAGTAACTGATTTGTCAACTATTTAAAAGTAATTTGATGCAAACTGTTACAGAATACTAGTAGACAGTCCAGTTAGCCACAAAGGAAAATCAAATATGCAGTTATTTCAACCCTTCTGAAGTTGCTCACAAGATAAGTAGTTTTGAAAACCCCCTTCCTGATTTAAAAACGAAAATAATTAAACACAAAGCAATACCAATGTAAGAGGTTACTATGTTTAATAGGTGCTCAAGAAAGTACATAACTATAGCCAGATGGTTTAAAAGAATTAATATGAACACATAAACACAAAACATTATAAATATCCAAGCAAATAATTAATCTATCAATGGGGAGTTTTTGAGTACACCTTACTAAATATTGTTGCTATGTTTGTGTTTTTGCATGTACTTTCAAGATTGTGGACTTCTTTCCTAACGCAGGGGTTTTTGAACTTTATAAAAATGCCTTGTACATAAATATTTAGCTATTACGTTTAACTATTTTATTTTCTTTCTTTAGTTATGTTTTACAAGCATTTAATCATGTGACTGTTTATTGGCTCAAAAGGGATTTAAACCCCTTGACCTGACATGCCCCCTGAGGAAGACCTAATGGTCGAAGCCCTGGGGTAGCCTTACGACATCTTGCTTTATGAGCTGGAATAAAATTTTGAATCAGCATGAATTTGTCTGTTGTTTTCCTGCCAGTGCAGCCTTTGTTGGATTTATGTTGTGTGATTTGGGCTAGCTACCCTGGATTGCACCAGTGGTCCAGTGGTCTTGATAGCACACTTTTTATTTATTTATTGAAATGTTTCACCAGGAAGGGCACACTGAATAACAAGTTGCTCACCTCAGGGTGCATCCTGGGGGAAAGGGAAAGGGGAAATCAGGCATAACAAGCAAAAATAAACAACCTGAAACAAAAACAAAATAAGAATAAATGAAGAATTTCATAACACACAGTAAACAACAGTAACAACATATAGCATAGAGAGGATACTTATAACTGAAGGATTACACAGGTAAAGAATTGATGTACATAAAAGTGCAATATAGGATACAATATTGAATGCACCTAAGATCAGATGAGAGCAAATCATTGGAGTACACAACTTGATTGAGCAGAATAAAGTATCGGACCAGTTTATAGTGGCAGAGGAGAGTAGGAGACCAAATAAGGGGTGGAGGAGGGATTAGGGGTCAATAAGGGAGTAAGTGGAGACTGGTTTTAGTCGCAGGAACAATTTACTGAGAAGAAGTTATGAAGAGCTGTAGAGATGGAGTAGGGGGAGGAAGAATGGAAAATCTGTTGGGGAAGAGCATTCCAAAGTTTTGGGAAGTGGTACAAGAAACCCAATTGACCAGCAGAAGTCGATCAGCATGGGACGACCAGAAGACGGGAGTCAAAAGAATGTTGGGCATGGGCAGGAGGAGGGAGGTTGAGAAGAGATGAAGCAAGGTAAGAGGGGAGGGAGCCAAACCAAAATTTAGAAACAAACAGCGCAATGGAGGAGGCGACGATTTTCTAAGGAGGGGAAAGCCAGGGAATGGTAGAGGTTGCAGTGGTGAATGAGAGGTGGGGCATCCAAGGCAAAATGACTGAAGGGGTTAAAGATGGTGTCCAATCTGGATAACGAAGACTTAGGAGCAGCACTGTAGACTACATCACAGTAGTGAAAAATAGGTAGGATAATCTTCTGGACAAGTTCACGTCTTGCAGGTAGCGGAAGGCTACAGTGGTTCCTGTGTAAGGCACTGAGCTTGGGGTGCAGTTTTTTCAGGATTTAGGTCAATATGTCCAGAGAATGTGAGGTGTTGGTCAAGCCACACCCCTCGGTACCTAAAGGTAGAGGTGTCCTCAAGGATGGTCCTGTCTAGGGTATGGATGGATGGGAGGGAAGGGAGCCTAGAGAGTCTCTGCCTAGTGCCAAAGGTCATTGAGACTGTCTCCTTGGCATTAAGTGAGAGTTGATGGGTGCTAAACCAGAGTTGAACTTGATTAAAGTCATGCTGAAGTCTGGTAGTAACATCAACCAGGGACTTGCCAGAGGTGAAGAGGACAGTGTCGTCGGCATACATATAGATGGAGGTGGATGAGCAGATGGAGGGAAGGTCATTTAGAAATAAAGAGAAAAGGATGGGGCCCAGCACAGAGCCCTGTGGGACACCAGTGTTAATAGGGAGTGGGGGGGATATAGCGTTAGCTATTCTGACTGGGTTCTGGCTACCAGACAGACCCTGAACCACTTGGTGGTCGGGATAGATAGCACAGCCTTGGACAGGGCATTTAGTAGAAGGGAGTGGGAGACAGTGCTGAAAGCCTTCACTAAGTCAACAAAACTAGTGGAAGTGATACTGCCGCTGTTCATCCATGAGAGGACGGAGTCAGTGAGCCTAATCAGGAAGGTAGTAATGGAGTGGTTCTTCTGAAACCCAGATTGAAATGGGGTGAAGAAATTGGAGTCTGAGAGGTCGGTAGAGAGTTGTGAGAAAAACCAGATGTTCTTGTAGCTTAGCAATGGTAGGAAGGAGAGAAATAAGATGATAGTAAGCAGGGATAGTAGAGTCACCACCCTTTGGGAGGGAAATAAGGATGGCGTGCTTCCACGCAGCTGGAATGGAAGCAGTAGCGAAGGAAAGGTTTTGGAGGATAGAAAGCTGAGTAGAGATACAGTAGCAGGGGCAGAAAGATACAGCAGTTTAGGATCCAGACCATCAGGTGAGTTGCCTTGGAGGGGTTGAGAGCATATAAGGCAGCCAGAGTATCTGAGGGTGAGATTGTAGTGAAGGAAAAGGCATTAGAGTGAGGGGGTGAGTGGTAGGTGGAGATATTAGATTGAGAGGGTGAGCAATGGGTTGAGGGGAGGACAGCAGGTGGAGATGGCAGGGCAGATTGGAGAGCAGAAGCACAAGAGGTGAAGTGAGAGTTAAATTTGGTTGCAGCACTGAGTTGGTCAGACAGAAGAGTATTGTATTTATTAATGAGAGGAGTGGAGATTGACAAGGGGGGGTGAAAAGGAAATATATGATCTTCCAGAATTTGGGTGGATTGTTTATGTTAGATTGGAAGGTATTGCAGAAGCAGTCAGCTTTAGCTAAACGGGTAGCTCTAGTACTCCTATTGTGTAAGGTGCGGTAGGAGTTACAGTCACTTGGGAGTTTGGAAGTTTTCTGGGTTTTCCAAGCTACAGTGGCATCCCCCAGGATAAAACTCAATTCTGCAGCATTTTTCAGCACTCTGCAGAATGCTGCAGCAGACCTACTGAATCAAACAATGTAATTTCAATGGCAATGAGTCCATTTTGTCATTGAGGAAAATGTGACACTGCCAGGATGAAGTGAATGCCACAGTTTCCTGCCTGAAAAAAGGGACTAATTGTCATTGAAATTACTTTGTTTTATTCAGTAGATCTGCTGCAGCATACTGCAGAGTTCTTTAAAAGTGGGTTTCATCCTCGGGGGTGCCACTGTAGATCCCTGGCTTTTTGACACACCAAGAGTTCTGGGGTGATCCAGTGGAGCGTGGTTGTCCCAGACTTCCAGGAATTTGCTCTGGAAATAGGCAATAAGCATTGTCAGTAGATATAGACGATGTTAAAGGATCCCAGTTAGCAATGGTCAGATCGTGTAGAAGGGAAGCTGGAGTCAAAGATTTACACAAGCGGATATGAAGAATTTTGTGGGGAGCCTTTGTTCTGTGGATTCGACATACTAAAAAGGTCATGTGGTGGTCACTCAAGCCATCGGGTAATATACCAGATTTAATTACTCTATGGGGGTAGGAAGTGAGGGTCCAGTCTATTAAGGAGTGATTACCAGATTTAAGGTTCAGCTTGCAGGCTCCAGAGTGAGTTGAGAGAGCTTGTGGGTGATGATGTCATCATTGCGTGCATTATTGAGGGAGGGTGATAACCACATTTTGGTTGAAATCACCCATAATACATAATTCACCTGATAGAGTATGGGCAACTATGGTGCTGACGAGGTCCAAGATAATGGAGGAGGAGAGACCAGGGCAACAGTAGGCACCTACTATATATATAGGCACGGAGAAGGGAAGGGAAAGCTTTAGGATGAGCACCTTGTAGGCTTTGGGAATCACCATGGAGAGGATGGAGGTAAAACGTCTAGCTTTTGAGATGTATATTGCCACACCACCACCTCTACCAGTTCTGTCTTGCCGGGTGATGGAAGAGCCAGGGATTGAGAGAGCTGGGTCATTAATTTTCTTATTTAACTAGGTTTTTGAGAGGATAATAATGTCAGGGGTATGGGATACGGTGAGAGGCTGCAGTAGATCCAATTTAGGGATCAGACTCTGCATATTTAGGTGAAGAATTTTTAACCTTCTGGGAAGGGTTAGGGGTTTGATGGGGGATGGGCCAATGGTAACACTTGCTGAAGCTGGAGAGACTTGGGGGGCCCAGGTCAGGGATGGGATTAATATCACTAGATGATAGAAGCAATAATCAGCAGGTGAATTTTTGCGCTCTTATGTCAGCGAGGTGAGTGGAGCCTATATGGAGTGGTGGGGAATTAGTGGGAGCAAGGGGAATGAAGGTTTAGTAAATGATGCAGGGTAGAATAAGATGTCATGTGAAAAAGTGGGGCATATGGCCGGAAGGGGTAGTGTGTCCAGGTATAGGAGGCTGGAGAAGTAGCCTCAGTGAGGTAGGGTTCATGGAGAAAGGCTTCAGAGTGGTGTATAGGGGCAGGTACTGATATATGAGGAGGAGGAGGAGAAGGAGTGTTAGTGAAGGGGTGGAGATGGACAGCAAAGAGGATAGATAGGAATGAAATAGAAGGGAGCAGAGCCATAGCAATGGGAGAGAGCAGCAAGAGGAGAAGTGGTTTTGAAAGGGAATGTAGGAGGGGAGCCGTGAACTGGAGAGGGAGAGAGTAAACAGTAGTAAGAGAAAAAGGAAGGAGGATGCAATTACTAGAGTTTGGCAAATTAGCTGAACACTGTTTTTGGTGGGCAGTTGCAAATTGACGGAAAGTAGGAAGATGGTGAAGGGTAAGGATGCTAGAGTTGTAATAGGCAGAGCACAGTGATACTGGTAAACAGCACCACAGGAGGAAGAGGTAGAAAATTACTTCCAGAAGGAGGGCTCAGATGCCAGTAACTAGACTTGGCACAAAATGTTAAATAAACTGCTACAGTAGGGGGAGGTGCAGGGAGAGGAGTATAGTACATCCAGTGGGAAGATGCAGGACAAGCTACATCCTCCCACACCTGTACCTTCTTTTACTGTGTCACTTTGCTATATGCCTTATTGCACTGACTCAATTGTGAGATGGAGTCACTGATGAAAACTCCAAGGTCCCATTCCTCAGCTGTAGTGCTAAGTCTCACCCCACCCATCCAGTACTCTGTCCAGGGATCCTTGTTCCCTAGGTGCAATACCTTTCACTTCTTGGCACTGAATTTCAACTGCCAAACCTTAGACCACCCCTATAGCTTGTGTAAGTCCCTATGCATTTCCCGATTCCCTCATCACTGTCCACCCTCCCACAGAGCTTAATGTAATCCACAGAGAGAGACACAACCTGCCCCAGATTCCTTCACCAGTATCACTGATAAACATATTGAAGAGGACTGGACACAGAACAGATCCTTGCGGTACCCGACTTGTGCCCTCATGATCTTCTGATTTGTTCCAGTTGACCACAGCTCTCTGCTGCCTCCCTTTTTGCCAGTTACCTACCCAGTTTACTATGACCTTAGCCTCACCCAGATCCTCCATCTTCTTCAACAAGTATCTGTGAGGCACTGAGTTGAAAGCCTTGTTGAAGTCAAAGTAGAGCAAATCCACAGTGTGGCATCTATGCAGTTCCCTCATCACCCAGGCTAAATTGACTCTGAGACTCCAAGAATAAAACCAATTCCCTTGCTTATCCAGGTCCTCCTAAAGTTTGTTCCAATTCCAAATGGAGTCCATCACCCAAGCTAGCTTAGTGTCATCTGCCAACTTAAGTAGCCTGCTGGAGACCCCAGCTTCCAGAAAATTCATGAAGATGATGAAGATCAGTGGCCCAGCACTGATCTCTGAAGTACACTGCTGAGTACACCTTTCCACTTGGATTAGTACCCATCCATTACAACCCTCTGCTTTCTGCCCTTAAGCCACTTAGCAATCCACCTTGCATACTGTATGTCTAGTAGGGCATACCACACTGCATTGCTTTTCTCACAAGCTTGTTGTGTGCCACAGTATCAAAGATCTTATAGAAATCCAGATAGAGTACGTCCATGGCCCAGCCCCTATTCACTTCCCTGGTCCCCCTTGAAGAAGGTAATCTGTTTGGTTTGTCATGATGTGCCCCTCAGAAAGCCATGCTGAGAAAGATAAAGAACCTTGATCTCAAGCATGTGTTCCATTCTTCTGTACTTGAAAAGGCATCCAGGTCTTTGCACTGAAATGAGGTCAGGCTGTCTGGCTTGCACTTGCCCAGGTCAGACCTTGCCCCCTTCTTGAAAATGGGGACTTTATTATCCACTTTCCAGTCATCTGATGCCAAACCTCTCCAGACAGACTTCTGATAGATTATTGCAAATGGTAACACGGACTGTTCCTTCAGCTCCACTATGATCTTGGAGTGTACCCCATCTACCCCTTGTGACTACCTGGTTTGATCTTTGCCAGGTAGCCAACTACCAGAAAGAAATTAAAAAGAATGGTTTGTTGGAGAAATCCAAACTAAGGCAGGACAGACAACTATCCCAACATATCATTTCCGGGGTGAGGCTTCATCAGGGAGACCCCTGATGAATGCCCATCCAGGAGGCAACACATAGAGGTGTTATCTCTCTGTTCTGCCCTAGTTTGGATTTCTCCAATACATTTGTTATTTTGTGTTTCCATCAGTGTGTGTGCCATTTTTTGATTTGCTGTCTGGTTTCTCATGGTACTGAACGACAACTCTCCACTGATTTGAGTGTGCACTCCTTTTGTTTGTTGTGTAGCCAACTGCTAGGGCAGACTTGATGCCCAGTGGTCACATTGTGGCTACCCCTGATGTTATAAGCCCTCCCAATGAGCCCTCTTATCCCACTAAAGGCCCTTTGGTGTACGCTGAAGTGAAGTATTTGCTAAGTGTCAATCATTGCATCTAGCTCTCACACAATTTCTTCAATCCTACCCCTGTTTTCAATGGCTCAGTCCATGCTTTCACTTTTCTCCTTCCATTTACAGTATGTACTGGAGGAAGGCTTTGGAGTGGTGGCAACTTCTGGTGCTATTCTGGCTTTCAGCACTTCCTTGAATGTGTTAATTCTAGTTTTGGGGCCCTCAGTGCTGCTCTGTAGTCCTCTCTTGGCTGGAAGCAATGCTTCTGATTTTGTTTAGAATAAGATACAATAGATCCTTGCTATGCCAAGGGGGCCATGTTTTTGGATCTTTTCCCCCATGCATACAGGAATTCAGACATCTGAAGCTAGTTTGAGCACTTTTTTCAACAAACATCATACGTGCTCTGCAACACCAGCTTCATGCCACCACTCCAGACCCTTGGACACCTGACAAACCCTCTTCTGAAACTGTCCAGGGGTTGGAGGGAGCTCTGAAATGCTACTGCCAGGAGACAAAGAACCATTCAGTGACAGCTCTGTGTCAAAGCAATTTATCTCCGGTACACATGTCAAAGCACTGTAGGTGTTAACAGAGGTCTCAGTCTTTCTGCATGCTGTTTCCTTCTTGAACCATTTCTCTTTTTCCTGGTCACTAAACAGCAGAAGAAAGTTACAGTTCTTCAGATATCCTAAGCTAGCATTTGCAAGTGTCCAGTTTCTTTACAGTTTCTAAAAACAGTTATGTTTAATTAAAAATTGAGTTCTGATTAATTTCACACAAACCCTGCGACAAAGGAAGTTTTGGTACACACAGAATAAAGAATAAGTGAACATGTGGTCCAAATTTACAGTGCATAATTAGTGTATTAGACATCTGCAAGAAGCAGGCAATTTTCATGATCTGAAAATAGTATGAGAAAGTGAATACTAAGTTCCCTGTGTACTATCTACAGTAGTTTTAATGTGTTAGGTTGCAGGAGGAATTTCCTTCTAGTGCATACTTTCAGTTAAGCTAAGTCTTAAAAAATGGCATGACTGCATGGCGTTAAAGCAAGGCACATATGGCTTCATAGTCCTGTGGTGGTATATAATGGCAACATACAGAAGATCCATCCAGAAAAAGCATCTCCTGCTGGTGAACCATTGGAGAAGCATATACATCTGCAACACAGGTGGATGCTGTGACAGGGTTCAATAAGACCCTATCTCATTTGTTATGCAGAAGGAGTTAAATACAAGTATATGTTCTGTCCTCTCCTTTTCTGTCTCTTGTATGATTGTGCAATCAGATTTTCTTGTGTAACATAGGAACTGATCACTCTAACGGTCTTGTGATTCTTCCTTTCCTGTAAGCTGTTTCTTGCTGTTTCTGTCTTTTCTTCCCCTTTGTTTATCTGTGGTTATAATAATATATGTGAATCTTTGTGTGAAACTGGATCCTTTGGTTTGAAAATGTAAATAGTTATATTGTTGAATGATTGCTAAAAGCTATTTGGAGCTTAGGGGGTTAACCCTGAGATGCAGTTTGACTTCCACATGTTCATTTGCAGAGTTGTTGTCAATAGGAGATTAGTTGAGGGACACCATGTTCTATTTTGTTGCACCTGCAAGGAAATAAATTAAGTTAATGGCCAGGCAAAAACTTCTTATAATGAGAGCAATCCTGAGAGAGAGAGAGAGAGAGAGAGAGAGAAGAGAGAGAGAGAAGAGAGAAGAGACAGAGAGACAGAGAGAGACAGAAATTTAGGATGAGATATGCTTAGGTGAAGGACTTTGTTTTCCTTGTTTGTACTACCTTTGTAAATAGCTATCCTGAACAATTTTATTTATTTTTTTGTTTTACTGTTATTGAAAATACTAAAACGCTACTTGCAAATCTTACAACTGCTCCTGGTGTGCCTATGTTTCCTGACCTGCACCTTGATGACAGATGCATGCTGACCCTTGATGCAACAAGAGATCATGTGGTGGGTCAGAAACAGAGTGGGACCAAGGGAGAAAGGAAGTAAAAATAGCGCTCATCCTGAAAAGATATGTGAACTTCTCACATGCCTCCAAGCTTCCATGAGTGACTACCATGAATCAATGCCTGGCATGTGTTATATACCCTTAGTTAATACAGTGAGTGGCAGACAGTGGAGCCTATTCTGCATGAAGAGAACTGTCATAAATATATATTTTTGGCACTGTTTATTTTCCAGGATTGCTCAGTTTAGGTAAAACTTCTCATTTACAGCGGGGTCTTATTTTTTTCCAGTTTTACAGGTCAGAAGACTAAAGCACAAGAAGAAGAATAAGCATTTATATAGTGCTTTTCATACATCCAAAGTGCTTTACAAGCAATGCTAGACTGGTGGTGAAGTGACTGAATGTGTGGGGGCGGCCATATTGCACATCATCACCCACACACAGCCTGGATAATTGCATGAACCAGTTTTTATGGGAAGGGGAATGTTGGCCAGGACACTGGGAATGTTCCCTACTCTTTGCAAAGAGTACCCTGGGTTCTTTTACTTCCAGGTCAGACAGGAACTCAATGGCTATGGTATGTGTCAAACCAAGGATCACCTAACTCACAGTTTGTACTCTCACCATTAGAGTATGTGAGCTTACGCAACTTACAAAATGTTCAGATCTGTTCAAATCCCAGTCATCATTAAATACTTATGGTAACCAGTATAGATCAAAGTGGGAAATGATTGCAAGTCCCCACAAAAAGCAAACAAAACAAAACAAGAATATGAAATGCCAAAGTGTACCTTTTAGAATGTTATTCTACTGATTTTGATATTCCTTGCTTAAATCTGCTTGCTTCCTTGTTAAATCCTTCTCAGATGCTTGACATGTAACAATATGACAATGCAGCTTAGTATCTTCTTGACAGCTGTTCTTAAGGATGGACAGAGTTGGCATACTTAAAAAGAACTTTAACGTGGATTTTGTTTATTACAAATAAACTGTAGGTATGAGTAAAGTCTGTTTAATTTGCTCATAGAAGTGCTTTTGTGTTTGTTTTGACATATTGTGTACGATATGCAAAAGTTTGCCCAGGCAAAAATCCTAGTTTGCCTTTGCAAACCAGGTTTTGTGCGGCTGTCCTATATTCAAATGCCTGGTTAGCGTGGGCAACCAGGGTTTGCGCCTAGGCAAACTGGGGAAGGGGGGGCACAATGCAAATGGAGGTGGGGGACCTGAATATCAGTGCAGTCTGACATTTAGAGTACTTGTGCTGCTCAAGGGAATTTTGTGTGGTCCCCTTGTGTGGCACAAATACTATTGACCTAAACCACAACCTATTCTCTGCACAACTGTAATGGTTAGCAGAGGAAGTGCGGCATCATCCCCAACCACAACAAAGTAATCCCTGGTGCCTAGTAGTCCCTCCCCCCACCTGCACCTGTGCCTGATGTTTTTACAATCTTATTCCCTGGTGTCTAGCAATCCTTCCCCTCACCCGCACCCATGCCCAATGTGTAGAATCATATACCCTGGTGTCTAGTGGTCCCTTCCCCCACCTGCAACCATGCCGATGTTTTTACAATCTTATTCCCTGGTGTCTAGCAATCCTTCCCCTCACCCGCACCCATGCCCAATGTGTAGAATCATATACCCTGGTGTCTAGTGGTCCCTTCCCCCACCTGCAACCATGCCGATGTTTGGAATCATATGCCCTGGTGTCTAGTGATCCCTCTTCACAGATGCCCTTCCCAATAGTGAAGAACCATGTCCTTTGTGTCTAGGGGTACCACTCTCCCCACCTGATCTCCATCCAAGCACTGATGAACGCCCCCACCGGTTTGTCAATATTCCCCTGCATGGTGACAGCCAGCCTGCCACTGCCATACAGCAGGCCATTTACAAGTAAGTCCACCCCACAACAAAGTCTTGGCCCCATTCACAAACATTGATTTGCTCCCCCCAGCCCATCCCTCGGTGGTACGTAATGCCCCACCCGCTGCACCGACAATCCACCCCCTGGTCCCCTTCACCTGCCTGTCAGTGCTGCAGTGAATTGACAGTGAGCAACACAGCTCTCCACACACCACCTCAGCCACCTGCCATCTGAGAGGAGCAGGGAGCATGCAGATTATTTATAGGGCAGGTCCTATAAAAAAACAGTGCACTCCCTGTTCCTGTCAGATGGCAGGTGGCCGAGGTAGTATGTGGAGGGCTGTGTAGCTCACCATTGATTCACTGTGGCACCAACAGACAAGTGAGGGGGACTGGGGGTGGATTGTTGTTACTGTGGTAATACTACACCACTAAGGGACAGGCTTGGGGTACAGATCATTGTTTGCAGAATGGGGATGGGATTTGTTTTGGGGAGACTTATTTGCAAATTGCCTGCTGCATGGCAGTGGTAGGGCCAGCTTTTACCATAAGGGGAGGGATTACTGACAAATGGTGGGGGGCTTTCATCTGTGCCAGGACAGGGATTGGGTGGGGGGAGGGACCACTAGACACCAGGAATGTGGTTCCTTATTATTAAAGGGCATCGGGGGACCACTAGATACCAGGGAATAAGGTTCTAAAAGCATCAGGCATGGGTGTGGGTAGGTGTAGGGACCACTAGCACCAGGAATAGCTCCTTTGGGACCAGGTAATTGGGAAGGCTGCACCACACAAACCAGCATCACTCCCCATGCAAATTAACCCGTAATGGGCATGAAGATGGCCTTTTAGTGCCTTGCATGCTCAATAGGATCATTTGCATGGGTCCATTTGAATATCAGAAATTTAGCACGGGCGCAAGCCATTGTGGCTCCCTATTTTGGGAGCCATGTCTGCACAGCTCTATGTTGCTTGGCGCTGGTCCAACATGGCCCTATATTCAGTTGAATAGCACAGGTGCACTATTCCACTGAATATAGCATCATCGGGCACCCTGACTATTGCAAAGCGCATATTTTTGAATATTGAGCCCATTGTGTTCTATGTTTTTCAAGGTCCTTTGCTGGTGTTGCCTTTTTCCACCTGCTATTCATTTTATAGTTATTGATTGGTTCTGATATATGAAGAAAAAGAAGCAGCAGCATGAAATGAAAGTTTCAGTCTAGGCTTTCACTCAGCGCTTTCAGATTACAAATCCACAAGGACAAAATGAACATGCTAGGAAAAATGTTGAATCAACATGGATCCTAAACAATGGAAAAAACATTTAAAAATGATACAAGATGCAGCTGCATAGGGAGTTAAAACAAACCATTCATATGGCCACATTTTCAACTATATTAAAAACTAGAAAGCCAAGTTTAGGTTTAAACAAGGTTCTAAATGCAATTTTGTACAAGGGTTTGAAACAACCCTGTTTAAATGAAAGCTAAAGTCTTAACTCTCACTGTCCCCATTTAAAATGTAAGGCTGCATGTTAATGCATGCAGAATTGGCAGGTTTGCCTTGGAGGTTAATGTTCGTCATCACCACTGTGATGTACTGTCCTCTCTAGGCTGGTTGCCCTACGAAGCCAAAGTCAAGTATTTCTCCATGAGCTTCGTGTATAAACTTGCTTGAAATTCACCCCTCCCTGCCTTAGTGAGACCATACGTCTAATACATGCTCCTTGTGCCCTCAGAGCTGCCTCTCTCCCCCTCCTCATAAAGCCAAATTTACATCTAGCCATTGCCCGTAAGTCCTTCTCTTTTGCAGCAGTATCTGATTGGAACTCCCTGTCTCCCTCCATCCTGTCCTGCTCCCTCTCTCCCTAAGTTCTAGTTGAACTTACATGCTTTTCTCTCTGACTCTGTTTCTTGCTCTTGCCTCTGCTAATGCTTTACCCAGTCTCTCTATGCCCTTCGCATCTCTCCTCTTGTGTCCTGCCCTTAAACCTTCTCCCTCTTCTTACTCCTACTTCTGCCCTCCCCATCCCCTCCTCTCCTCTCCTCTCCTCTCCTCTCCTCTCCCTCCTTTAAGAATCTCCCTGCTCCTCTTCTTTCTTTGCCATTCACTTACTTTCTTGATCCCATTATTAATTCCCTCCTGCTCCAGGACTGTATCCTGGGACCACAGATGTATTTGCCTGTGAATCTTTTGTACATTGTGTTGATAGTAATTTCTGTTTTTTTCCCTTATGCCTGAGTATTTAGTGTATAATGTTATTTTTTTTGCTCCATTTTTTATGGCTATTCTTGCATTATATTATTATTGTATTTACTATGCATACCTACTTTTTCAGTATGTTCTGTATTTTGTCTGTCTCAGTGTACCATTCTGTAATTACTTGTCCCCGCCCTCCCGGGGTCAACCCTGAAAAGTGGACTGTAATTGTCTTAGTGGACTTACCTGATTATCAAAACTGAAATAAATAAATAATTAAATAAGTACTGCCATGTGGACCACTCCTATAGTTGTAAGAGTTGTCATACATGCATTCTTAGGGTATGGGAACTGCAAACCAAAGGTGAGTGGTTCTAGTACCCAAAGAATGCGCAGTAAATGAGACCACTGTTATGGTTGCAAGAGTTGTCTCCATGGCAGTATTAACACATTATTTATCAAGCTTAATCTTTAATATAATAAAAATGTTAACAAACTCTCTTGAAGAAGCCCCTTTCTGTGCACGCTTAAGACACTCTTTTGTGGGATTTACAGTAACTTAATGGGCAGTATGTAGCTATACACCCAGCTTTGCTACTGCAGAGTTCCCTCCAGGCCCAGGACTTGAACTGTCAGACAGGGATTATGAAGAAATAAAGTAGATTGCTTTTTCTTTAACTCATGCCATGAAGAACTGCTTTCATTGCCCCCAACAGAGGAGTGCTTGGAGCACTCATGGAAAAGGGGACATCCCTCAGTCGATCCAAAAACATGACTGGAAGCCAACGATTAGCACATCCCTACCATAGAGAAAAGTGTGTTTTGAGCCAGGAGCTCTCTGCAACTTTGTGCCCTGGACTGTTGGGCACTGCCATCTTTGCCACCTCTGACCCCATCTCAGTATGTCAACAGGGGTCAGACATTATACTGAAACCTATCAGGCAGTTTTGAGCCTGGACCAGAGCCAGGACAGCACATGGACCCTGGGTGATTGTATTAATTTGGTCAGGTCTATGATGACCAATCAACCCAAGACCAACAGGACAGTCCCACCCCAGTGACCCCAGGAGGCTTTGACCATTAAGATGGCTGTTTTCTTGCTTTTTTTTTCACTTTATCTTTTTATTGAAATTCGAGTATATAAGAAAGTACACATCTTATACAATAGAAGACTATCCTCCATGTAAGGTATAAAATATCACTTAACAAAACAGTATTTAGGGTTAACATATTGGAGAAGCCTTATATACATGTACTGATAATAAAATACAAACCTAGACAGGATGTAAGTGGAGAACAGAAGGGTTACAATCAATAGGGTATTATAGGATCAGAAATAGCAACCATGTACGAAATACATGCTAGGGCAGGCTATGGCAAGGCATTCAGTAAATTGCAAAAAGTGATAAATGTGGTAATATGAACAATGTTCAGTAATGGAGAGGTGAACGATAAGAGAAACGTGTGTAAGGAAAGAAAGAAAGAAGAGATATAAAGCAAGGAAGAAGGGAAGGAGAGAGGGAGAAAACAGGGAAGAAGGGAAAAAAGAGAAGAAATCTGTCCACAAAAGTTTCGAGAAAACCTAATCTGAGAGCAAAATAAGAAGGAGGGCTAAATATCCCTAAGAATTAGGGTCTAGAAGAACTAGGTTCATGTACTTGAAGTAATCCTGCCATCATCTGTCATATACAGTGAGTCGGTTATGAGTAACATGAGATAATCAGTCTAGAGAGGCATACTGAGACAGGCTTTGAAGAACATCTGAAAGAGAAGGCACCAGAATTGATTTCCATTTCATAAGAATCAGACGTTTGACCAGAAGAGAAAGTATGTTTAGCCATCTAAAATGTTCATGTGAGAGGAGAGAGCTATTGGGGTTAAGGATGCCTAGAAGGAATAGGTTGCGGTCAAAAGGTAGTTTTTGTCCTGTTACTCTGGAGGCAAGTAAACAGACTTTATGCCAGAGTTTATTAATGGCAGCGCAAGACCACAAGATATGAAGTAGATCCCTGTTGGCTGAATTGCAGCACCAGCAATTACAGTGGAGCCCACTTATAAGAACATCGGGTATAAGAACATCCTGTTTATAAGAACATTGTTTGGATGTCCCAATTTTTGTTCATTATTTTCAATGTCAGCAAAGCCCATTTATAAGAATTTTTTTTTCCACCAGAGGTATTGGTAGATGGTCATTATCACCTCTGAGTGTGCTAAGCCTGGGCTGAATCATCCACTAGTCTCCTCATTAACAGTCATTTGACTAGTAAATGGTTGTGAGAAAGATGCCCCATGAAGAAGACAGCACATGTTCCTTCACAGTTAAGTGAGACACTGAATGCATTTTAGAACACTACTCTAATTGTTTGAGCAAGAGCTCTTTGAAAAAGCTATGTTCTACTACTTTTAATAATGAGTTATCTAAAAACTAGTTTGAACCAAGTTTAATCATGTTAAGCATAGATTTTACATGGATTTTCACTGTTTTCAATGAAGCCCTCTTATAAGAACATCCCGGTTATAAGAACATTTTTGCTGGACATTTAGGGTGTGCTTATAACAGGGCTCCACTGTATTATTATTTAATAGGCACATTCGTTGAAGCACAGAGGGGGTTCTATACCAAAGACGTAGGATTTTAGTTTGTATTAAAGAACTACGGAAATCTTTAAAGGTATAATTCATTGTTCATAGGCTGGTTTTATTAAACATAGATCTGGTTCTGATCACCTACGTTCCTTATTTAATTTAATTCACAAAGCCAAATCCCTCAAGACACCAGCTGCAGCCATAGCTATTGATTTCGAGAAGGCCTTTGATTCCTTAAACTGGGACTACCTTCATCAAGTTTTATCTTATTTCGGTCTATCTCATACTTTTTGCTCCTAGATCAATCTATTATATAACTCCCCTGTTGCTAAAGTACTTACTAATTCCACCCTTTCTTCTTACTTTCATCTAGCAAGGGGAACTAGACAAGGCTGTCCCCTGTCACCTTCCCTGTTTATTTTAGCCATGGAACCCCTGACTGCTTGTTTATGTCAATCTTCTGGCATTATGGGCATACCTGTGAGCAATTCAAGATATGTTTCTATCTCCTACATGGACGACATCTTAATCTTACTCAAAAATCTGAATGAGGCTGGGCCCCTGTTGGTTGATTTGCTTAATAATTTTACTAAAATTTCTCGCCTTGCTTTGAATTATGGCAAATCACAAACTATGCCCCTTAACAACCACTGTAAAGCTTTTATGAACATACCTCTTGGATTCCGCTGGTCACCACAGGGTATAACATATCTAGGAATCAAAATTACTAGTAACTTAGGGAAGATGTAGGACATTAACTTTAACCCCTTATTTGATAACATCAAAACAATTCTAGACAGATGGAAGTTTCTTAATCTCTCTTTCATAGAGAAAATTGCAGCCATTGAGATGTCAATTTCTCCCAAGATTCTTTACCTCTTTGCCAATATTCCTTTAGTCTTACCATCCTCCTTTTTTGCTAAAATTGATAAATTAATAGGTAACTTTATCTGGGATGGGAAACTACCGAGATTTAACCGCAACAAGCTTCAATCACATTGGTTTTCTTACTTCTTGACAGAAGAACTTTCTAGCACTCAGACAGTCTGTTTAAGACTTAGCTCAGAGGAGATAGGTCTACTATCTGTGTGAGTGAGAGAAAACTGTGCAGATACCTTGAAGACTTGTGCTACCACAGCAAAGAAGGAGGAGGTGGTTACATCTACCCTCTCCCCACTATCCAAAGCTTTGGAAAAAATCGCGGCAAGTCAACTCACAAAATACCTCAATAAGTACAATCTGCTCTGCCCAAACCAACATGGCTTCAGGCAAAAACACAGTACCACCACAACACTGTTGGAATACACTGACTATACGCACAAGGTGCTGGATGAAGGCAAATTGGTGGGGTCCATCTTCATTGACCTCACCAAAGCCTTCAACACCGTCAACCACTCTCTACTAGTACTCCAGCTCCAAAGATTGGGTGTGGCACCAAACGCCGTGAATTGGTTCAATGACTACCTAACACACAGGAGCCAGTGAGTCAAAATCGGACAGACGTTATCCAGCTCCAGAGATGTATTCCTAGGAGTCCCTCAAGGATCAGTTCTAGGGCCCCTGCTTTTCAGCCTCTTTGTAAATGACCTACCCACAGCCTGTGACACCAAACTTATTCTGTATGTGGACGATGCCATGCTGCTAAGCAGCAGCACCTCTCAGGTTGCCCTACAAACAGAACTACAGAACTCTTTCAATAAACTTGAGGACTGGCTCAGTAGGCAAAAGCTGCTACTAAATTACAAGAAAACCAAGGCCATGCTACGATCCAGCCCCTACAACAAACACAAGCATGCTCCTCTCGTAATCACCAACAAGGCTGGTGAGCAGATTGAGCAGGTGCACTTGTTCAAGTACCTTAGAGTCACTATTGATGACTCTTTCACTTATATGCACCACGTAGACTCCCTTGTCAAAGTGGTAAACACAAAGATCGGGGTCCTCTATAGGCATAAGAAATCCCTCACCCCGGAAGTACTCCGAATCTCAGTCTCCAGCTCCGTACTCTCCACGATAGACTACGGGCTGGTGGTCTATGGAGCTGCTACTGGTCAAGTGCTCAAAAGGGTCCAAATTGCACTCAATAAGGCATGCCACCTCACCCTGTGTGCAGATCATTACACTCATAGTTGCACCCTGTATGAGCGTACAAACTGGCTTAACCTAAAAGACAGGATCAAATACCAAACTTGCCTCCTGGGAAAGAAGGCACTCCTCGGAAAAAACCCACCCTGTATAGGAAACCTGCTCTAGGCTTCTCTCTCAACACACATCACAGGACGGAGGAAGAATGGAGCACTGTCCATACCATTATGCCGAACATCACTAGGGCAGCGTACTTTCTCCTATCAGGCCCCCCTCTGGATAAATGAACTCCCGATGAAATTACAAACAAACAACAGCCTGTCTCAGTTCAAAGTAGGCCTCAAACAGCACCTAATGTCTAACTCAAAATGCCCCTGCTTCTCAGGCCCCACTTGATAGACAGGCCTACCCTCAGGGTAACACCCAGCAGGGCTACCTAGAGAACTCTTCCTCCATTCCAGCCTAGCCAAGGATTAAGTAAGCTATCAGTCCTCTTTAAACGCACTTGGTACTACCCCTCCCAAACCTTCCTCCCCCCACACACACACCATACTCGACAAAGCCCTCTGGAGCTACTGCCCTCCATCACAGCCCCCTCGTTTCACTATCCCCCCACCTCTCACTCTCTGCGGTTGGTTTCAAACCCAGTCCCCCTTGTTTTACTGTCACCCAGCCTCTCACCATCTGGGATAGCGTTAAACCCTATGCAGTTACTCTGCCATAATCTATCAATGGATTTGGAGGTTTCCAGGGGTGTGTTACCTAGAGCAACTGATTAGAAATATAGAAACATAGAAACATAGAATTTGACAGCAGATAAGGACCGCTTGGCCCACCTAGTCTTCCCATTTTCCTACCTAACAGATAAGCTGCAGATCCAAGTTAACCAACAGCTTACTTCCTCCTACCCCCCACTAGGACTGCCTTATGCACTGTTCTTGACTCCACTACCTCCTAAGGGAGGCTGTTCCATGCATCCACAACCCTTTCTGTGAATAAATACTTCCTCACATTATCTCTGAGCCGTCCCCTCTCTATCTTCAAATTGTGCCCCCTTGTTCTTGCATATCTCTTTTTCTGGAAGATGCTACCCTCTTGGACTTTGTTGATTCCCTTGAGGTACTTGAAAGTTTCTATCATGTCCCCTCTCTCCCTTCTTTCCTCAAGGGTATACATATTAAGCTCTTTTAGTCTTTCTTCGTATGTCTTCTGGTGCAGACCCTGCACCATTTTGGTTGCCCTCCTCTGGACAGCCTCCACTCTGTCTATGTCTTTGTGGAGATGGGGTCTCCAGAACTGCACACAGTACTCCAGATGGGGTCTCACCAACTGTCTGTACAGAGGGATAACAACTTCCTGTTTTCTACTATTGATGCCTCTTCTTATGCATCCCAGTATCCCCCCAGCCTTCCTTACTGCCTTCTCACATTGCTTGCCCACCTTTAGGTCATCTGATATAATTACCCCCAGGTCCCTTTCTATTTTTACTGTTGTCAGTATCTCACCCCCATTGTGTACGCTTCCCCTGGGTTTTTGTTTCCCATGTGCATTACCTTGCACTTCTTTGCATTGAATCTGAGCTGCCATACATTTGACCATTCCTCCAACCTTGCCAAGTCCCTTCTCATCCTTTCCACTCCATCTTGTGTATCAACCCTGTTGCAGATCTTTGTGTCATCTGCAAAGAGACATGCTTTTCCTTCCAGTTCCTCTGCAATGTCACTTATAAAGACATTAAAAAGGACCGGTCCCAGTACTGAACCCTGCGGTACCCCGCTAGTAACCCTCCTTTCTTCACTGTGTACTCCATTTACTACTACCCTTTGTGTCCTGTTGTCTAGCCAATTTTTTATCCAGGCTACCACATTGGGACCCACTCCAAGGCTGGCTATCTTGTGTATTAATCTTTTGTGTGGGACTGTATCAAATGCCTTGCTAAAATCTAGGTAGGCCATGTCCACAGCCCCTCCCTGGTCTACTACTTTGGTTACGCAGTCAAAGAAATCTATTAGATTCATCTGACACAACCTTCCCATCGTGAATCCATGCTGCCTTGGGTCCTGTGCCCCACTGGCCTCTAGGTACTCAACAATTCTTTCCTTCAGAAGTGATTCCATCATTTTCTCTACCACTGAGGTCAAACTAACTGGTCTGTAGTTTCCTGCCTCTGTCCTGCTCCCACTTTTGTGAAGAGGAATCACATCTGCCCTCCTCCAGTCCTCGGGTACCACCCCATCCTCCCATGATTTGTTAAAGAGAGTAGTCAGCGGTGTCACTAGTATACACTAGTAAATAGCTTAGTTTTCAATTACAACTGCTCAGTTTTTTTTTCTCCTATTTGTCTAATTATTCATGTAATCGCTCTTTAATGCCTAATGATCAGGCCTCTGTAACCACTGAATATGTGTATTGTCTTATTGTCCACCCTGACATGGAACCTTTGTAAAAAGAGCTCACGCTCAAAGGTCTTTCTGAAATACTAATTAAACAATTAAATTAAATTAAACATGCAGGACGTCTGAGACAGAATGCCATTATGAGTGACTAAGCACTTAAGTAAACAAGGGCTTGTCCTGCCACTGATCTGAGTGAACTCTATTTACCACCACCATTTATCTCCTATCTTTTAGCCAATTTCTTACCCAGTTTTCCACCTTTGGTTCCACTTCTTGGCTACCCAGCTTGCTTACTAATCTCCTGTGTGGAATAATGTCAAAGGCCCTGCTGAAATCTAAGTAGGCCACATCCACCACTCCTCCCTGATCCAATTCCCTGGACACCCAGTCAAAGAAACACAGAATCATAGACTTTGATGGCAGATTAGGACCGCTTGGCCCACCTAGTCTGCCCATTTCCCTTACCTACAGGATAAGCTGCAGATCCTAGTTAACCAACAGCCTATTTCTTCCTACCCCTCACAAGAATTACCTTATGTCTGTCCCATGCATTCTTGAATTCTCCCACAGTTTTAGACCCCACAACCTCCTCAGGAAGGCTGTTCCATGTGTCCACCTCCTTCTCTGTGAAAACATACTTCCTCACATTGCGCTTGAGATGTCCCCCCTCTATCTTCAAATTGTGTCCCGTTGTTCTTGCACAACTCCTTTTCTGAAAGATGCTACCCTCTTGGACTCTGTTGATTCCACTGAGGTACTTAAAAGTTTCTATCATGTCCCCCCTCCCTCCTTTCCTCAAGGGTATACATATTAAGCTAATTTAGTCTCTCCTCATATGGCTTCTCTTGCAGACCCTGTACCATTTTAGTTGCCCTCCTCTGGACTGCTTCTATCCTGTCTATGTCCTTGCGGAGATGGGGTCTCCAGAACTGGACGCAGTACTCCAGATGGGGTCTCACCAACTGTCGGTACAGAGGGATAACAACTTCCTTTTTTCTGCTGGTGATGCCTCTCCCTATATATCCCAGTATCCCCCAGCCCTCCCTACTGCCTTCTCACATTGCTTGCTAACCTTAAGGTCATCTGATATGATTACCCCCAGGTCCCTTCCATTTTTTGTTGTTGTTACTACCTCCCCTCCATCTATTAGATCTATTAGATTCATTTGACAAGACATCCCCCCCATGAATCCATGCTATCTCAGGTCCTGTAAGCCACTGGATTCAAGGAATTCCACTATCCTTTCCTTCAGTAATGATTTCCCCACCACCAAAGTCAAGCTGTCTGGCCTGTAGTTGCCAGCCTCCTCCCTACTAGCATTTTTGTGAAGTGGGACCACAAATGCCCTCCTCCAGTCCTCGGGAACCACTCCTGTCTCCAGAGAGAGGTTGAACATTACTGACAAAGGTGCAGCCAGCCCCTCCCTGAGTTCCCTCAGTATCTCTGGATGGACCCCATCTGGCCCCATTGCCTTATCCAATTTCAGATTTGCTAGTTCTTTCAGGACTCTCTCCTCTGTAAATGGACTACTGTTCTCCTCCCTTTCTATGATGCTCCTGTCCCTTTTCAGTGGCCCCTCTCCTTCCCATTTGGCTGTGAACATTGAACAAAAGTGTTTGTTCAGGATGTCTGCTTTTTCTTGGTCCCCATCCACACAATCTCCCCCTTCCCTTCCTAGACTTGCAATCCCTCCCCTGGTCTTTCTGTTTTAGCTTACTTACCTAACAAAATGTCCTGTCTCCTTTCTTTACTTTCTGGACTATTTTCTCCTCTGATTGCACCTTTGCACTCCTAACAGATTTCCCTGCCTCCCTTTGTCTCTCCAGATACAGCTCCCTATCCTTCTCTTTCTATGTCTTCTTATACCTTCTGAATGCTATCTGTTTTACCCTTACCTTCCCAGCTACCTCCTTAGATAACCATAGCGGTCTCTTTTTCCTCTTGCCTTTGCTTACTAGTCTGATGCAGAGGTTTGTTGCCTTTTCTATGCCCCTTTTTAGTATTGCCTAAAGTTCCTCCACTCCACCCAAGTCCCCCCCCCACCCCACCAGGGCATCCCTGTGAGATTCCCACTTCTTTTTAAAAATGTCCCTCCTGAAATATAGTACCCTTGTCTTTTTGTTGTTTGATTCTACCCCAGTACTTATACTGAGCCACACAGTACAGTGATCACTGGTCCCCAGGTGGCCACCACCCACAATGTCTGCAACACTGTCCCAATTTGTTCATACAAGGTCCAGTATTGCCCTCTCACAAGTGGACTCTGCATCTAGTTGCCTGAGGAATGCCCCCTGCAGGGAGTCAAACTGTTTGGAGAATGCAGAAAGGGACCAACAAGGGGTTACACTGTTGGTTACGATTCAGAAGTGCTGAAAAACTGTATTCCATTACTGAAGGTGTACTGTGCAGCCACACATGATGCAGGACCACTCTTTAGAAGTATGTGGAGTGTATTTCTAGTGGCTGATCAAGTCCAAAAGGAAATGTCACAATTTTCTTTTATAATCAAAACAGGGACACAGTTTCACAGGCTGTGCTTGTATTCAAACTAGCTAGCTAACACAAACATTTCCAAAACTACTAAAGGAAGCGCAACCAATGCGCAATTCAGTGCTGCAGAATTTATTATTACAGTTCTGCAAGCTTAAAGCATTGTAATACAGGACACAGGACCCCCTGATCAATACGGTATTTGTTGGAAGTCACAAATAAGAAAATAATGTCTTTATTAATTGTTCTGAAACATGAAAATTCATCTTTCTTAAATAAACACTATAAACTACACTGACTAAAAAGATAATATAACAAAATAATAGCCACTCTCTCCTTGCAGATTGAAAAAGGAAAAAAAAATCTATTTTAGACTTTCTCAGGTAGAGGACTGAACAGGACTACAGCTTTACAGTTCTGACTGCTCTGACAGCTCTCTCTCACAAATGCACAGAGGTGGCTGACCAACACTGGAGCATGCTCATGTAAAATACAAAGGTTTCATGGGACACACCACCATCTCTTCCCTCCCTATAAAGGTGCTTTTTATTGAGATCGTTCTTATTTTATATAGAAACAGTGCACATTTTTGAAAGTGCACATTTTCAGAAAGTTATGAAAATTGTGCAGCTTCATTCAAATTTTGCCAAAATCCCCATGATCAGGACATAATGGCTCCAGAATCACATTTTAACACTTACGTGATTCATATGACCTGTAACACCATTCAGTTTGTGTAAATTGAAATAGAATGTGTATTATTTTATAAAACAAATGTATTGCTATGTAGAAATCAGGCTTTTAAATATCATAATTTTGTGAAATTGTGCTGCAGTTCACAAAAATTGTGCATTTTTTTGTGAAAAGTGCATAAAACAGATTTTGTGCAATTTCACTTACAACTGACGAGCAAATTAATTGATCACCAAAACGTAAAATGGATCTGTTAACCATAACAGAAACATACAGAAAAGGAAACCACTGTTGGGACCTTGCAGTCTCAGGCTCCCCACTATACAGGAGAGACTGACAAAAAAGGCAGCGGAATGGATGGCACTGTATGGTAGGGAAGGAATAGAGACTACAGAAGATACTACCGTTGGGGTGGGCATGGAATAGAAGCAGTTTTGATGCAATTCAAAACAGAAGGGGGTAAAAAGATTATGGATGGAGTGGTGTATAAACCAGCAAACCAAAAGGAGGACATGGAATTAGGTGAGGAGATTAGGAAGATATCAGCCAAAGGGGTGCTGGTGATGGTGGGTGACCTAAATGAACTGGATATGGAATCAGAAATCCTGGCAGCCAGCAGAGGAAGAAATCAAGTGCTGTTGGATGTGATGCTAGTCTGCTTTCTCATGCAGTGGATCATGAACTGACTAGAGACAGGGACACCCTAGATCTGGTTCTGTCAAACACTGAGATGGTCAGAGAGATGAGGTGAGGGATCAGCTTAGGTTCAGTGATCACAATGAAGTGGTGTTTAACATAACCCCAGGAACAGATTACTCCAGTTCGAAAGATGGACTTTGGCAAGATGAGGGAAATTCTTAAGGTAAACAGGTAGGGATAGAGGGAGTGGAAGGGGCAAAAGTCAAATAAGATGTCATAAAGAGGCATGTAACAGAGGTGACAGCATCATGCAGAAGACCAGTTGAGAAGAACAGAAAGCACAAAAAGCTGATCTGGTTTTCCAGAGGGGTGGGAGACATAGTATGGACAAAAAGGGTGGCATTCCAAAAATACATGAGGGAACAGAGCAAAACCAACCAGGAAGATTACCCGAAAAAAAGCTGAAAAGGCCAGAATAATGGTAAGAAAATGTAAGCCAACATAAAGCTAAAAATAGCAGAAGAGGTCAAAGGTGAGAGGAAGCCTTCTTTAGGTACATTAGGGTATTACCAGACTATAGAAGGAAGGTATATGATCGAGGGGTATGGAAAAAAGGTTGATTTACTGAGTGATTTGATCAGTATTCACCACAGAGGAACAAGCATTACTACTGGAGTATGTAGTGCCGTCCAAAAAGAAGGGGATGAAAGGACTGGAAGTAGGACCAGTCTCAGAAGCAAGGAAACACAGGGGCAACAAAACCCTGAAGGTGGACAAAGTGCCTGATCCTGATGGGTTGCTCCCTAGAATGCTGAAGGAGGTGGGGCAGACACTGTCAGCACTGAGGACAAATCTGTTTGATTGTTCCCTGGAGACAAGGATTGTTCCAGTAGACTGGAGGGTAGCTAATGTGTTCCATTTCAAAACAGCAGGGACAGGGATAACCAGGAAATTACACACTGGTCAGTCTAGATTTAATTGTATGCAAGCTGCTGAAAATTGTGAAATTCTTGGAAGCAAATAGGTTGCAGGACAAGTGGCAGCACAGGTTTGTAGCAGGGAGAACTTGCAAAACTAATTTGATTGACATATTTGATTGGGTCACAAAGGTGGCAGACAGGGGCCAAACAGGGGATGCGTTGTACCTTGACTTTTGCAAGACCTTCAGTTCTATTCCACTCAAAAGTCTAATGAAAAAGCTGGGTTACCTGGAGGTAGAGGACAAACTGACAAAGAGCACTGAAAACTGACTGGGGGTGGGGAGGGGAGCAGGATGCAGAGGGTAGTGATTGACAGTGTATACTTAGAGCCCTGGGGAATGAAGGGTGGGGTAACATAGGGATCGGGTCTGGCACTAGTGCTCTTCAGTTTCTTCATTTGGGAGACAGTAGATGGAATACAGAATATGGTGTGTCTCTTTCCTGGTGACACTAAGATCTTTAGGAAAGTGGACACTGAGAAGGGAGCTAGAACAATGAAGAGACCTTTTAAAATATAGGAAAAGTGATTCACACTAGTAGAAATTACCCTAAAATGGATTACTGGATAATGGAAGTAAGGGTGATGCTGACAACTAAAGAGAAAGACATGGGGGTCATCATTAGTGACAGTCTCAAGTCCACTGCACAGCACAACAAAGTATATGGGAAGGCAGGAAGGATGCTAGGGTGTATGGGAAGGAGATCTGATAATAAGAGAAGATGATACTGCCCCAGCACACGGCCTTGGTAAGGATTCACATGGAGTACTGAGCTTTGTTCTGGAGTTCAAACTTCAAGAAAGACAGGAACCACATAGAGACCATACAAAGGAGAGCCATGAAAATGATCCAGGGGCAGGAGAGGTCATACGAGGAAAAGGTGGCAGACCTTAACTTGTATACAATGGAGGCCAAGAGGGAAAGGGAGGATATGAATGAGATTGACACATGATGAGCATGAGTGAGGGGGTGCCACTGGGTGCCAGGGACTGGTTTATTTTTAATTCTGGAGGATCAGACTATGTTGGATAGATTGAATCCTAATATCCAGGATCTGATAGCTGTTTTGACCTTGGATCACATTTAGAATCAGATTTTAGATTTTCCGATGATTGGGCACCTTCTGGTCCGACTGGATTTGGTGCTATCTGAGCTCCTCTAATATTAGATCTCTAAATACAGTCCAGCATTAAGCTGAGCATAGAGGTGAGTGGGAAAATGTGCACACTGGATTGACTTCTGTTCTTTTCTGCTGACACAATTTATATGTTTATGTTTGACCCTTTGTTTACCCTTCCAGATCTTTGTTCCTGACCCCAATAATATCCCTTGTTGTTTTGATTGAATTTACAGTCTATGAGCATGCTATTTACAAAGTCATTAATCTGTTTAGTTTTGGGAACTGCATACAGTGTTGTGTGGAAAGTGGGTGGGGTGTACTTAAAGGGAATGCAGCAAATTTGTATTGCTTCCCAGGGAGTAGCACTAGCATTGATACCTAGCCCACTGATTATTGCTGGGGTGGGGGGAAGCACATATAGCAACTTCTTATTTGAATAATGGATCCCACAGGAGTACTTAATGACCATGGCCTCTTAATCCTGTTCAAGCCCTAATGGCAGTTGTGTGTGTATGTGCACACCATTGTCTATGGCACCTGCTGTTTAGGCATACATCATTTACAGAAAATGAGTGTCTCATCTGCAGGGGAATGGAGTGCTTCATTTGGTCAGATGCGCTTCCTTGATCTATAATCTTCTGTAGGAAACTATCAGTCTTACAGCAGCTATTGGCTTAAGTTCAGTTCTTAAATTATGTTGAAGTGACATGGTCTACTGATTAGAGCAGTAGCTTGGGAACTGGGAGATCACAGGTTGAAAATCCATCGGAGTAAAAATACTCAGTGTGAACTTGAACAAGTCACTTGAAGTAGCAGAATTTGTTAGCAAAAAATGCCATCATATAGCTTTTTAGCATTACCATATAGCTAACATAATTAGATTCATCTTCAGTATTTTTTTATTTCTCTCAGAGGTTTTTAAAACAGCTTTTATTACTAATTTCATAATTAATGACTGAAGTGATTAAAGATGGCAGCCACTGGCAATTTTTAAAAATCCCCTCCCTCAAAGTTACATTTTGACTACGCATACTAGATAAATACTATGGGTGTATATAAAAAATGGGTGCTAGTGTGCATTTCTGATGGTAAACAGCGCAACAGCACACCACCATGTGCAATTTATTCATAGTGGATATGGCCAGAGAAAAGGGACTTTGAAAATGTCGATACCCCATATCTCAGTTCAAAAGGAAATACAAGGAAAAGAAAAATGGATATATTGATGTTTTTGCCCCATTTCTAAAAAGCAATATGATTAAAATGTTTTCCCCTAACAAATTCTCTTTAACCTCTAAGTGCTTCAGTCAACCCAGCTGTGGAAATAAGTAAAAGTAGGACTGTACTGAAAACGAGACGTTGCATCTTACCTAGGTGATACTGAGTAAATAAAATGTAAAACAAAAAAATTAAATAAAAATGGACTTTACCTGGGTACAAGATTAAGGCAACAAAAGATAGATATAGTATGTGGGAAAAAAAACGCTGCCCTAAAATTAAGGAACTTCTTTTGTTCGTCTGTACTGTATTCTGATATTTCACAGGTATGCTAATGGCAAACTTTTGTTATCTGGAATACATTCAGCCATGCCTCAGTAATTCCAGTTTTGTGTAAAAAGCAAACACCTGAGACTTTAGCAATGACTGCAATCTTCTGCTCACTGAAGTGAGATCTGGTGGTACAGATTTAGATATCAAAAAGAATTATGGTAATCTGATTAACCTTGTACTTTTCATCTCCCCTGAGTCATTATGAGATTAAAAGAAGAAGTCTTGCAGGTGATGTTTGGGTTTTAATTTTGTATGTGTATTACTGCATGTTCATTACTGCTATTGTCGGCACTAATTCAGTATTTGCTGGCAGTATCTGAGAAACAAGCTCTAGGCACCTTCTAGCAATCCAATCACTGTAGGTTTTCTTTTTTCATAGTGGACCTTTTTTGGTTGGGGGTGGGATTTAACAGTTATCTGTATAGAGCCTGCAGATACCCACTGCAGAAAATAACAGCATGTATATATGACGTATTTAGAAACCAATTGCTACATGAGTGTATGCTATTAGTGGCTTTACCTTTCAGTGCAGATTTCTTTTTACAAAGTAGATATATGTACAAAAAAATTGAAATACCTTGATATTGCCCAGTTTGAGCTTCATAGTAGACCAATTACAGTAGTTTAGAAAAACAGTCAAGCAGAACAAAAGCTTTATGAAAATATTGTGTTTGTGATACATTTGAACTTGGTTATAGCCAAATTAATTCATTTCTTATATTTACGTACACAGGGCCTCCCTGAGATGCAATGGGCAGGATTCTCACACCAGATTCATCCACCCATATTTGTAAAGCAGACTTCCATCGGCACTGTTAAATCATGTATTAGATGGGCATACTGTTTTGACACAAAATATGGAGCATGCATCAAACAAATAAAGCATGCACTGTTTTTTACATGTGCACCATTGTTTCTGATGCATGCACTATTTTTGATGCATGCACCATTTTTTTATGCAGGCTGCTGCTAATCTTGGAAACTACTGTAAAATGTTGGGACCATTTGAAAATAGGGCAACTGTTTTTTTCTGCAATCAAGCATAATAAGAAACATGCAGAAAATAGATTTGCATCTGACCCTTCCCATTTTGACCTCTCTCCCCTCCCACATATTTTGGTGGTATCTTGCTCCTAAGAAATATTAAAACTTGAAAGACTAAAGCATGGAGGGCATGCAACTTGCTCAAGGTCACACAAGGCCAATAGCAGTGGTGAACTCCAGTTTCAAAGAGTTGTGCTCTTTTCATGGGACTATGGTGCACTGTTAGGCATAGCAGAACTCAAGTGATGTTTTGAACATTTGTGTAAGATTTTTGTGCTTTTATTAGTGTAACTGGGCTATAGTATGGCCATGATTTGCAAAAGACCCCCAACATAAGCCAGAAATGTTCTTTTTTAATACTGTTTATCCTGCCCGTACTACAGCACTGTCTCATCTGTCAACCAGGCAGCCTCCTAAAACTGTTCTCCTCCATCTCTGCCACTAACCATTATATCACACCTCTAGCTCCCATGGCAGGGCCTGCAGGTTGGGATGGGCCCTCATGAAGCACCTTGGTGGGTGGGCAGTTGGTGGTGCTGGCTCAAAGAAGGCCACAACATCACCCTGTATATGTGGGGAATGTGCTCCATTTGTTTCCTTCACACCCAGGGTGCAACCGGATGCTTTAAGCTTAAGTGCCCTTGTCTCCAAGGAGCCCGATGTCAACATCCTCCCTCCTAGCCCATGCAGAAACCTTGCACTCTCATGCAGCAGGTCAACCTTGTTTCCCAGATGAGAGCATCTACTGGAACCCTTGATCCATTCCTTCTCCACTGGCCATCCAGTATCCCAAGATTGTTATAGAATTTGTTGTTAGCATCACAAGCAACAACCTTTTCACTGTGTTGATGGTCCATGCTAAAAATGTTCTTGAATGTAGGTCGTGAGCAGTAAGTACAATGAAGAATGTCTCCTCCAACCACATTTATGTACACACAGCACACACAGCAGCCATACCTTTTGACTAGATTTATTAATAAGCGATTTTAAAGACTCATTTTTATGTTGATGCACCTACGCAGCCAACATTTTGCGGTAGTGCAGATTTGGAGGCGTGGTCGCTGTTGGGTGAATGCAGGGCATGCACCAGTAGACGCGTCCCTGATTCCCCAATCAGCCTGCATGCCAGTGCCACACCATGCATACTAATGTGGTGAGCACATCTAAGGAAAGGTCTGCTGCAATGCGAGCAAAGCTCGTCACATGCAGCGGGCCCTTCCTGTGTGCTTCGCCAGCTACAAACATGGTGGCACAGTGGCCACTAAACTACCAACTTTGGGGGAGCCCAATCCCCAGTCGGCTTACCCTGCCCTCAAGTATGTGCCAATGGGGGACCCACTCCCTGTCGCAGAATATGTCCCCCTCCTTTTTGCTTGCCGAGGGGTGCCCAATCCCCTTGGCTCATGTGCCCCCTGCTTTTGTTGTTTGCCGATGGGGTGCCCAATCCCTGTCGGCATCTCGCCCCTTCCCACTTTAATGTGCTGGCAGAGGCCCTCCCCATGCAGACATAATGTCCCCCTTCTTCTGTGCCGATGGGGTGCCCAATCCCTGTGGCCACTGAACCCCCCCAAAAAAAGAAACCACCTGTAAAAAAGAAAACCGTCCGCAATGTTTTTTTTACTACCTGTAAACAGAAAACGGTCCCTTGTAGTCTCCCTACCCACCACTCACACCCACCCACTATGCACCCTGCCTCCCCACACCCCCGTCACCCCATACTTACCTCCGGAGCACGTCGCGATGATCTTCGGTGGACCGGGAACACGTCTTCATTCTTCAAAGCCGACCGCGAACTGAGGAAATGCCGGTAAGCTGTATAATGGAATAAATAAGGTTTTTTCAACTTTGATGCATATCTCAGGCATTTTTTGGAATTTTTGCACCAAATTTTCAACATGGGGTTTTTGGGACCCTCTCATGAATTCTGTCACTGCTATGATGTTAATCAGTCCGAAAGGTGATTTTCAGGCACTCGTGGAATCACCTTTAGGAATGATAAACACAAGAACAGTGGCAGTGTTCATGGTGGATCTCAAAAAGCCTATGTTGCAAATTCGTGGAAAAATAAAAAAAATAGCTGTTTGACATGTGATTGCGCGGTTGCTGCACACCGTAACTTCGCGAATTCGCCAATATTTTCATGCCAGATTTTCAACATTGTCATTTTTCTACACCTCCTTGTGAACAGTACAGCTGTCATTTTTCACATCCTGGCCGAAATGTGTTTCCACATTTCTGGCGAACAATACCTTGGTCGTTGTGGGAAATCAGTGTTCTGGGCAGATTACAAAAATGACAGTGACACTGTTCATGAGCAGAGGTCCTAAAATGGCTATGTTGAAAATTTGGTGACAATACTCCATAAAATGACTGTGTTACAAGGGTGCGTTGTGCAGTTTGCATGCACGCTCGTAATGATGTGCATTTGTAATATTTTCACTCTGGATTTTCACTATTGGCATTTTTCCACACCTCTTGATGAACAGTACAGCTGTCATTTTACATGTCCTGCCTGAAATGTGTTTTCCCACGTCTGGTGCAGAATAGAGTGGTCGTTGTGCGAAATCACTTTTTGGGACAGTTTGAGGAAATTACAGTGACAATGTACATGAGCAGAGATGCTAAAATGCCTATGTTGAAAATTTGGTGCCAAAACTCCATAAAATGACTGTGTTACAAGTGTGCATTGCGCATTTCCCATGCACCCTTGTAACTTCGCAACTTTGCAATATTTTTACGCCACATTTTCACCACTGCCATTTTTTTACACTTCCTTATGAACAGTACAGCTGTCATTTTTCACATCCCGCCAAAAATGTGTTTCTGCACTGCACTACCAAAGCCAATGCCAGCGTGACAACATTCGGCATTGACAAATGCTTGTTATGACTGAAACTAAATTTTGGAGCTCCTGTCACAAATTGTTATTGGCAAAAACAATCCACAAAGTATTTATTTAATTACAAAATGGAAATGATGAAGACATTTGTTCTAGGGACGTGGATATGATGTTCTATCCTCACTTTCTGGCAGTCGCCTTTCCCCTGTAAGACTGGCCGGAACATCTTCAAGCTGACTCCTCCCATCCACCCACCCAAGTAGTAACTCCCTTGGCTCTGCCCCATGACATCAGATCTTCATTTCCACTGGAAGAAGCAGGTTCTCTCCTTATCGCTCTCTTGCTGAGTAGGTCCTTTGCTACCAAATCTTCCAGTTTCCTTCCAAAATTTATTAACACTTTGTCTATAGGCTTTTTCCTTCGGACCACGATGGATGACGACAAGTCCATTCCAGGGTTCGGGCTATGCCTCTGCAGGCAGAAGATGTCTCAAATGGATCCGCACACTGGGTGTATCTACTGCCTTGGCCATCAGCATGATCCCCAGGCCTGCGACATCTGTTGCACGTTTTATCCCTCTGTTCTCGAGGACCATCACACCCACCTTATGTTAGGGTGTCTGAGCGAACGGAAAACACCAGTCAAATCGAAGGATGCCTCTCGTGTGGTCTCTGGTGGGGTCAGCTGAACAGTTAGTGGCTTTTGAGGAGGTAGTGGCCCAGGCCACAGCTCACACCTCCTTGGCTTCGGCCTTTTTGTTGCTTTCTCTGGGGGCCTTCTTCATGGGGGCGTTCAAGGATTTGTGCCAGGCTCTACTGACTCACAATCAAGGCTCCTCATTGGCACACAAGTTGAAATCTAAAATAGAGACCAAAAAATGGTCTTGCTGTTACTCATGGGATTGGGAACTCTCTTGGTTCAGGGCTTCCGATTCCTACGCTTCTCCGAATTTGACTTCTGTCAAAATTTTGGCCCAGGCCACAGGCTTCATGGTAACCCCTTCAGGCCAGTTGGCTGAGATGCTGGTTGATCTTACGGCTGAGATTTTTCTTGAGCCAGTCAACCAGTTGTTGACTGAGTAGGCCAACACTTCATTATCCAGGACTCCGATCCTGATCCAGATCTTGAGAGGGACAGATCAGTCCACAGACCCACCACCTCTTGTCATTCGCCCACACCCTTTGAGGCCCACCGCTGGTACACAGGCAGTTGAGGCTGAGGTCCCAGTCTTACTCCTGGGGATCGAGCATCTCTCGCTGACATTGGTATTCCTGGTCTAGATGCCCATGGAAGTGGCACCGCTGCTATTTCTTCATCCTCGTCCTCCTCTGGTGAGGAGAGGCTTTGACGCAAGCTGCGTTGGTGCTACGAGGATCTCATTCATGTGGCAACAGCTGGTGTTTTCCAGTATAAAGCTTGTTCTGGCTCCTACCCCGGCCATCACCTGGCTTTTACCTCAAAGGCTAATGCCTCCTCTGCCTCAGGTGCTGACCAGACTGATCCCAGCTCAGCCTACTCTGGTGTCTCCACCGATTCAAGTGGAGCTGCTGCTTAAACAACTGAAATCTGGTGCTCCGACCAAGGAGTCTCAGCTGTCTTCGGGTCTTCCCCATCGGCTGTTGGTCACTGTCACCCCGACCATCCGTCGAGGGTCAGCAGGGATTCTGGTGGTCAACCCCTCTTCAATGACTCCTCGAAGTTGGATTGTTCCTCCTTACACTCCTGTCAGGTGGATGTGGAGTCAGTTGGGGGTCTCTCGATGGACGAAGGCCCTACCTCCTTCACGGGTCTCCTCTGCCTGATCTCGGAATCCATGGGTCTTAAGATGGAGCCTATCCAGAAATGGGCTCGGTACCCTCTGACCCAGATCGTAGACCTGGGAGACTCCCCTGGGAGACTCCTTGGCCCTGCCTTGGAGCTTTGGCAGCACCATGCTTCCTGTCCAGCACCGTAGGCCTGGAAGGCCTGCAAGTATGCGGTCCCTACTGACTCCATTTCAGAATTCACAGAACACCCCTCGGCTGAGGGCTTGGTGGCTGATTCTGTGTTCTGACACTCTGGCAATGTGGGGGACATCAACAAGCCACCTGATAGAGTCCAAGAAGTTGGACCATGTGGCCAATAAAGTCTATGCTGCCTCCTTGCTTGGCCTTCACCAGGCAAGCTCGGACCTCCTGATGGCCCACTTCTCCCATGCCTTGTTGGGCACCTTGGATGAGGTACTCCCTCATCTACTGGTGGACTGCCAGACCACGGTCAAACAGATCTGGAACCAGGGCCAGGCTGTGGCTAAGCAACAGCTCCAGACAGCCATGGACATTGGGGACTCCTGTGCCCACTCCTTGGTGGCCACAGTGGCCATGCGCTGCAGGACTTGGCTGCAGATCTCAATGTTCACGGCAGATACCCAGCACAAGCTGGTGGATGTCCCTTTCCTGGGCACTGACCTGTTCAGGCCCGAGATCGAGGGCCACCTCACCTGCATTGAAAAGTCCAGTGCCACCTTGGACTCAGTAATGTCCTCCCAGAGGGACCACAAGGGCTCCAAGCAACAGAAAAAGAAGCTCTTTTGGTCAATCTTCACTCCTGTGGCCAAACCAGCCCAGCCCCAAGCTGAGCAGCAGGCTCAGGCCTGGTGTCCTTGGCCAAAGTCAGTGGCCTCGGTCATCCACAAGCCTGGAGGAAGAGGCCCTGGTGGTTCCTCAGCCAGACCCTCCTCTGCCTCTAAGCCTGCCCAGTGACAGGATGAGGGGTGCCTCCCTCATGTCCATCACACCTCCTCTAGGTCCTCTCTTGGGGGGGTTGGCTCCACCACTTCCTTTTCACCTGGTCTGCTCTCACCATGGACAGCTGGATTCTCGAGATGGTCACTCAGAGTCTGACTCTGGAGTTTGAGCAGTACCCTCCCTGCTGAGCCCATTCACCACGGGAGGACTTGGTATCTGCAGACAACCTGTCAGCCCTATGGGATGACATTGCTAAGGTCCTCCACAAGGTTGTGGTTCCTGTCACGGATCCACCAGAACACCTAGGGTTTGTCTCCAGATACTTTCTGGTGCTAAAATGGAAAGGGGACTGGCACCCCATTCTAGATCTGCACGACCTGAATAAGTTTCTCAAGTCACACACCTTTAGGATGGTCACTCTCTCTCAGATCATACCATCTCTGGAGCAAAACATATTGTTCTGCTTCCTGGATCTTCAGGACACATGCTTTCATGTCCTGATCCGTCCATCTCATGGAAGGTTCCTCCACTTCTGGCAGAGGGAGCCCTCTAGGAGTTCCATGTCATGCCATTTGACCTGTTCTCAGCCCCCAGGGTCTTCATCAAGTGCATTGCAGTGGTAGCAGCTTACCTGAGGTGCTGAGGGGTCCGGGTTTACCCCTACCTGGATGACTGGCTGATTGCAGGTTTCTCCAGGCAGAAGGTGGAGTGATCCAGAGACCCAGCCCTCCAGACTTGTAGAGCCAGAGCCTGGCTTCCGGCAGACAGGGCAGAGGCTATCTCCTCCTCTGCCTGATCATTTCAGGTTGGGCAATTGCACCCTGCTCTGGACTTCCTGAGCCTGTTGGGTTAAACAATGGCCTGCACCAGCATGGTTCATTGAGCGGGCTGTACAATGCACTCCCTGCAATGGGAGCTGGCCAGCCAGTGGTCTCAGTGCAGGGGTCACTTCAACCAGCTGATCGTTATGACCCAACAGATGTGGGAAGCTCTCCAGTGGTAATTAGTCCTAGACCATCTGCAGAAAAGAATCCCATTTGTCCATTCAGAGCTGACAGTCATCCTGATGATCGATGCCTCTCTCATGAGCTGGGGTGCCCACCTGGGGGAACACAGAGTCCACATACTCTGGCCCCCCAAGAAGCCCCGATGCCACAACAACCTTCTAGAGCTCTGAGAAGTTTGCCTGGCACTGACTGTCTTTGTCCCTCACATTCGGGGTCAGATGGTCCAGGTCCAGATGTACAGCACCATGACTATGAACTAGCTCAAGAAGCAGGGTGGGATGCACTCCCTGCCTCTGTGCAAGAAAGCTCTCCATGTGTGGACCCTCATGCACAGCCTCAGGGCCGATCTCCAGGCCATCCATGTAGCTGGGGCCTCCAGCCAGCTGGTGGATGCTCTCAGCCATGTGGGCGAGACGTCTCATGAGTGGTTTCTCCACCCAGAGGTAGTACACAGTCTGTTCTCCCAGTGCGGCACTCCTCAGGTGGACCTGTTCACCTCCAGGGAGAATGAAAAGCTGAGGCTGTTTTGTTCCTGCCCCCTTCAGCAGGGAACACTGCAGGGGGATGCCTTCTCAAGACCCTGGACCCCAGTCCTCTTCCATGCCCTCCCTTCACTTCCCTTGATCCACAAGGTGCTTCTTAAGGCCAGGAGTGACAAGGCACAGATGATCTTGCTGGCTTCAGACTGGCTGCACCAGTTTTGGTACCCTGGTCTCCTTAGCCTCAGCAGCAGACTCCCAAGGCATCTTCCTCTCTGCCTGGACCTGCTCTCCATCAATCAGGGGAAGGTACTCCACCTGGACCTTCAATCCCTGCACCTGACAGCCTGGTTCCTGAGTGGCTAGACTTCCAGGCCTTGTGTCTCTTTGAATATCTTCTCACTGTGGTGGAGGCTACTCGAAGGAGTCGACCAGGAAATGCTATGCCTTCAAATGGAAGAGATTCTCCATTTGGTGTCAGGGCAAAAGGTTGGATCTTCTGTCCTGTCCAGTGGCTAGCATCTTTGATTATCTGTGGCCCCTCTCTCAGTTGGGCCTTTGGTCAATGACCCTTAAGGTGCACCAGGCAGCCATCTCTGCTTACTGGGCATGGGCTGGTCAGCAGTCGGTGGTGCAGGAGAAGGTGGTCTGGCAGTTCTTTAAAGGTCTCAACCACATTTTCCCTCTGGTGTGTGAACCACCACCACCTTTGGACTTGTTGGTGTTGGCCAAGCTCATGGGAAAACCATTTGAACTGATACACAGGTGTGAGATGTCACACCTGTCGTGGAAGACCACGTTCCTTGTGGCTATCACCTCAGCCAAAAGGATCAGTGAGCTCCAGGCACTTTTGGTGGAGTCTCCTTATCTTGTCTTCCACAGGGACAAGGTTGTCCTTCACTCCAACCCAAAGTTCATCAAAAAGGTTTTATTTATTTGCTTTTGTTGGCCAGGTGGGCACACTAGACATAGGAATGCCTATTTTCAGGTACGACCCGGGAGGATACAAATGACATACAAAACATCAGTGTGACGCAGCACACATAAACCATACAATAAATAGTTAGCCAGAAGAGTACAAAACATCTCAAACCTTAATACGATTATGATAATACATGAGCAAGCAAAATAGGTTGTATGGAGACATGGATAACAGGATCATAGAGAAAAAATGAGATAAGTGCCACTAAGGTCAGGAGATTCCTGTGGATCCTTAGCAAGTAGCTAGTTGGCAAGTTCAAGATAACACAGTGACTGGGGGAGGCAAAGGCGAGGGGGTAGAGTAGGAGAGGATAGATTAAAGAGAAGGTAGTGTGGAAAAAGGAAAGGGCAGGCAGAGCCGGGTATTGGTTTATGGTGGCTGGAAGCAGGTGCAGGGACTTACTGTGAATAGGTATTGACGGTGGAGCTTCTTAAAACAGGTATGCGTTGGGGCACGACAAATAGCTAGAGGGATAGTATTCCAGTATTTAGGAGCAGAATGGGAGAAAGCTCGTGTACCCATTGAGGTCCTACTTCTAGGGATGTATAGAGGTGTCTGGTCAAGTGAAAGGAGACCATAGGAAGGGGTTTGAGGGTGTAGTAGCAAGGCAAGAGAATTAGGGAGGCCTGCTCATATCATTCCATCAATCAAGGCACCATAAGCTTGGAGGCGATGGCCACAGGACTAGGCCATTCAAGATCCACATAAAGCAGACAGTGATGTTTGAGCCGTGGAGAGGCAGACGCATAACGGCAGATGTTATTATATGTAGTGTCCCATGCATGGAGGGAGGTCTTAGTAGCACCTAGATAGATGACAGAGCCATAAGCCAAGGATGGGAAGAAGGCCTTGTGCCACAGCAAGCCTAGCTGATGGGGTAAGGGCATACTTAGCTGGTATGCTCTCCGATCTTTGCATTGACTGATTTTGCAAGTCGTGGTAATGTGGAGATCAAAGTCCAAGGAATCATCAAGAAGAATGCCAAGGTATCTAAAAAGATGAGGTGCTTACTAACTGGGAATTGTCAGAACAAGATATTTTGAAGTAGTTCCGATTTACTTTTAGTTTAGCTGGAGAGCCAAAGAGCATTGCCTGAGTTTTCGCTTCATTGAGAACGAGACGATTTGCAGTAATCCAGGATTGAATGTTTTGGAACTCTTTAGATAGGGAGTTAGTTAAGTTCAGTACGTTACTAGCACTATGGTAGAGTACAAGGTCATCTGCATAGAGCAAGGTAGAGCAAGTAGATACTTGTTGAGGGAGGTCATTTATGAAGATCGAGAAAAGCAGAGGACCAAGTATGGATCCCTGTGGGACACCAGTTTGTACGTATGATAGGTCAGATAGGGCAGAGTTAAAAGCAACAGCCTGCTGCCGATTTGATAGATAACTCTGAAACCAGTTCATTGATTCCACTGAGAAACCCAGGGAGGTAAGCTTTGAAAGGAGGAGGGTGTGGTCAAGAAGGTCAAAAGCCTTGGTTAGATCAATGAAGGCGGTACCAGTCAGGAGACCAGAGTCCATGGCTGTGTAGATATCATTTGTGAGTATCAGAAGAGCAGTGGAGGTACTATGACCTTTGCGAAATCCATGCTGGGATCCCGAGAGGAGGTTGTGTTTATGGAGATATTCAATAGTTTGCCTAGAGACTAGCTTTTTGAGAATTTTACTGAGCACCGAGAGAAAGGCAATAGGTCGGTAGTTGGCCATTACTTTAGGATCACCTTTCTTTAGAATTGGTGTTATCCTGGCTATCTTCCAAACGTTTGGAACTACACCATGACATAGTGACAGGTTAAAAATTTTAGTTAGGAGTGAAGCTATAAGCGGGGCAGCAATCTTCAGAAGCCTAGGTTCAAGACTATCAGCACCTGGGCTGTTTTTTTCAGGGATAGTCAGCAGTAACTTTAGGACTTCAGATTTAGTGACAGTCCAGAATCTGAGAAGTGGACGGGAGAGCAACGGATCCTTGTCCACGGGAGAGGATACTAGATGGCTAGAGGGGAAGGAGCCTAGGTAGCGTGACAGGTCCAAAAAATGTTGGTTAAAAGAGTTGGCGTTAGTCACGGGGTCGTTACAGTGTACTCCGTTCAGCAGCATATCATTGGAGGTGGAAGGTTTATCAGAGCCAAGGAGAGTTTTGATGACAGACCAAAATTTACACGAGTCTCCTCCAGCATTAACAAGTGATTTTTTACAAAATGAGCTTTTTGCTAGACGGATGTCTCTTTTACAGGAGTTTCTCAGTGCCCTGTAGTGACTGAGATCTGCTGGCAGACCTGAGACCTTAAAACAATGACAGCATTTGTCCCTGTTTCGAAGCTGAGCTAGGAGATCCTTAGTTAGCCACTTAGTTTGTGTGCCTCTTATTCAGCAAGTGATACGAGGCGCGTGTAGGTCCTGAGAACCAATAAATTTTTCAAGGAAGTAGTCCAAGGCTGATTGAGCATTAAGAGAGGAAAAGATAGGTGACCAGTCAATGAGCGAGAGATCGTACAGGAACTGAGATGGATTAAAGTTAGCCATATTACGAAAGGTGATTAATTTCGAAGGGGGGGATGATTGTCTGGCTGCACGTCAGGTGTAAAAAATTGGGGAGTGGTCACTAATTGAGTCGGCAAGGGTACCAGCTGAGACAGTGTGGTCAAGACAGTTTGTGAGGGCCCAGTCAAGTTAGGAAATGGATCGGGAGGGTGGGGCCGTGATCCTGGTAGGGTCTTTGATCAACTGATGGGGGCCATAGTCTTGTACAATAGTAAGGAGGTTTTGGCTGGTGTAACCTAGCCAGTTTAGATTCAGATCCCCAAGAATGAGGACTTTATTTCATCCAGTAGCTAGACTCGTCTGGGAGAGGAGTTCAACTAAGCCTGGGGTACCACACCTGGGAGGGTTGTAAGCACATATGATATGTAGCCGCTTAGATCCAAGTTGGAGAGTAGCATGAATAGCTTCACAGTGTGAGAGAGTGAGGGAGGTATTCAGGTGCACCAAGAGGTCGGGTTTATATAGGATTGCAACCCCACCCCCACATTTAGATGAGGCCCTGTCATGCCTAACTATATTGTAGTTTGGCAGGCGGCATAAATGATCAGGTGTAGAGGGCTTGAGCCAGGTCTCTGTCAAACAAAGAATGTCAGGATTGTATTGGGTGACCCAGGCCTCTAGTTCAGTAATATTATGGGGAAGGCTTCTAATATTCATATGAACAATGTGCAGGTCCTTTGAGTGAGTCCAGTAGGTGTCAGAGATGGGGATATTACATACGGGTCCTGGATTCAGCTCGATATTGCCAGCTAGTAGTAGTGCTAAGAGGCGCAAGTACCACAGTTGAACAATGTGCAGGTCCTTTGAGTGAGTCCAGTAGGTGTCAGAGATGGGGATATTACGTACGGGTCCTGGATTCAGCTCGATATCGCCAGCTAGTAGTAGTGCTAAGAGGAGTGTCTGAGTTTCACCTTAACCAGGTGATTAATCTCCTGGTGTACTTCACCAATCACACCTTGGAGGCCGAGCACAGGCTCCATACTTTGGACCTGCAGTGAGCTCTCGCCTATTACAAGGAGAGTACGGCTGTAGTTCAGGGAGAGGATCACCAGCTGTTTGCCACCTACACTGAAGCTGCATCTGGCAGACTGGCAGCAAGGTGGATGATTGGCAGGTGGATTGTTTCCTGCATCAATCTCAGCTATAGGTTGGTGGGCAGAGAACCTCCTGGAGGGCTTAGGGCTCATTCCAACCACCATATTGCTGCCTTGTGGCTGCTTCCAGGGATATCCCTATCCAGGAAATCTGCAGAGCTGCTACCTGGAGGTCAGCACACACCTTCATTTCCCATTACCACACCAACCTTGAGTCATGCCAGGATGCTGGTTTTGGGGCCTCAGTTCTCCAAGCACTGTTTCCTAAGTAGGGGGCGTGTGCCTTTTCCCCTGCTCCCAGAGAACTGCTAGGAGTCTGCCAGAAAGTGTGGATAGAACATCATATCCACGTTCCTAGAAAAACAGGTTACTGACCTGTAACAGTAGTTCTAGGAGTGGTATATTATGTTTATCCACACAGACCCACCCAACCTCCTCTGCTATGGTGCACACCATTGCTTCTAGTGGGCAAGATCTGACGTCATGGGGCAGAGCCGAGGGAGTTACCACCCAGGTGGGTGGGTGGAGCCTGCTTGAAGACGTTCCAGCTAGTCTTAAAGGGGAAAGGCGACTGTCAGAAAGTGTGGATGAACATTATATACCACTCCTAGAACTATTGTTACAGGTGAGTAATCTGTTTTTATTAGCACTTTATAAAAGGATAGGGCTGCTTTTACCCCTCCCTCCACTCCTTGCCTGTTTTACCTAGTGCTATATATATTGTTTTATTAGGAAATACTAAAACAAATCAATAAATACTTAATAGGTCCAGTGCAGTGCAGATATTAGGTCTTTGCAGTCAGTGTGGTTTTCTAATTTGAAGGTATACTTGGCATTCCTTACTGTGTAGATGTTTGTGGCACAACAAGGGTTACAACGTGGGCCTTTCACTTCTGGTGGGCTAAGAACTATGCTGGGTCTTTGGGGGGCCCTGCATGTGAACTGATCAGCAAATAGTTTAAAGCCATTGAGTTGAGATATTTAAAGTCTTTATAAATACAATCTGGCTGCTCCAGAAGATTATAAAGCAGTTTTTGCTCTTGACAGAAATGTCTTCCCAGAAAAACTACAGATAACACTTACATATACATAAACTATTGATAACAACTACATTTACACAAATGTTACATTTTCAGTTCTATCCTTGGAGATTCCAGACAGGCATTTTCTGCTCCCAGAAAGGTTTTAAGATTTGCAGAAGCAACCAAATTGCATGTGCAAAAGTTTTACATATCTGGTCCTCCAACTTCAAAAAGAGTTGCCGGGCAGCCGGATCACGTGATGAGCCGGGCGTGAAAGGACGTCGGTTGTGTTGCTCCTAGGCCCTAGTTAGTAAAAATTATATTTTAATCCACCCCTGCAGTGTTATTTTGTTCTTCCCTACCCCAGTTATTCGGGAGAAGTGCTCGTTTGTTGTCCCTCGCTGGTAAATTTCCGATTTGCGGTAATCGCGGACGAATTTCTTACCCCGCATTGCGCTTTCTGTGGGTGTGCCAGGCTGCGTTGTTGCCGAAGATTGGAACCTGAGGTTAGTGAGCCCCTATCGGCGAGGTCGCCAGCAGTTAAGCGATCGAAACCTCACTTGCCGGCTCCAGATGAGCAACCGGAGCACAGCGATGGAAATGGAGGAGAATGCAGGAACTCCGAAGACCTGCTGGAAATAAAGCAACTCCTGCAGGGGCTAATGACCGATTTTGCTTCTGTTAAGCTGGTGTTGCATTCACTGGCTCAGAGAATGGGGGATGTGGAAGCTAGGGTCTCCTCACAAGAAAAGAAGATTTCGGTTATGGAGCAGGAGGTGGTGATGGCTCATAAGCAAATCAAGAAACTCGAGGAGCGTTTGGAGGATCAGGAATCCAGAAGCAGGAGGAATAATCTTATCCTGGCTGGGCTTCCTGAAAGGGCTGAAGGCTCAGACTGTGTCTTCTTTTTACAGGATCTCCTCTTTAAGTTACTGGGCTCTACACCGTTTGGGGAAGCCTATAATTTGGAAAGAGCGCACAGGGAGTTGAGAGAGATCCCCCCCCGGGGGCGAGGCCCAGAGTTATAATTATGAGGTTCCTGAACTATAAGGAAAAGTCACACGTGCTTGCCTGTGCCAGGAAAAACAAAGCCCTGCAGTGGAATGGTGCGTCTATTTGGTTATTCCAAGACCAGACGCCGTCGGTGAGAGAGAAGCAGAAGGAATACTCTGAAATAAAGAAAAAGCTGTATCTAGCTGGAATTAAATTTCGGATGCAATATCCTGCTATTCTGTCTGTGCGGTTACCTGCTGGGGAGAAAAGATATCTGACAGCACGAGATGCCCTGGAGGGTTTGCGGAGTGAACTTCCTGCACTATTCCAGTCAACAACATGAATTTCTTGCTGACAAGTGGCGAGCTGAGATGGCCTTGTTGAACTGGGACTTGAGAGATGGAGAGGGATGCAATTGCTTTATGCGAGTTTTTTTGTAATAGTGTTGGGGTTTTTTTTTTTTTGTTTGTCTGCTGTTCTTTTGAATCTGAATGGATCTTATTTGGGCTGGAGGGGTTAACCCTTAAGATGTTGCTATATTGTCCTGAATTAGCGCAATAGCTGGCTTAGTATTTTACGAGTTGGGCTTACCTCAATTGCAGTTAAGTCGGGGTCTCTATGCGGTCCCCTATGGGGGGGAGGGACTCCTGGCTCTGGTAGTGTGCCAACAGGAAGAGGGGTGGAAGTTAATATTCTAAGGGTGATGGTGGCACACACTCTATCTAGAGTGTAGGAGGCCTCACCCCTTTAGAGCTGGGGTCCATCTAGGTGTCCTAAATTATATGTAAGCAGGGTAAACGAAAGTCTACAGGTGTTTATTTGGTAGCAAATTTATATAGGTAGATGGGGGCATAAGGCACATGGGATGGGCCTGTAGGGCAGTATGGCTTTGCGGTGAATTATAAAATTAGAGGTGTGCTGTTAGAGGGATGGGACTTCTCTAAAGGTTTATGGGAGGGGTGGGGTACTTAGCTGTCTTGTAGGTTTTAGGGTGTGGCAGCGCACAGAAATGGCTCATCCATGAATCAGTGGTATATAGGAGGTCGATCTAGGGATCGGAGGAAGGGGGAAGTGGGTGGGTTAAAGGGATCTGGAAAGAGAGAGAATCCAATAGGGAACAAGGGAAGGATGCAGATCATACGAAACTTACAAGCAGATGGATTGCACTGGTTCTACAAACAGTAAGATGACTGGTCTTAAAATCATGTCATGGAATGTAAAAGGTCTTAGAGGCAGATGTAAAAGAACAGTAATCTTGAAGCATATGGAGCAGATGGGGGCCCATATAGTCGCTTTACAAGAGACTCACCTGCTGACTGAGGAGTTGGGTTCCCTTAGGAGGATGTGGGTGGGCCAGGTATTTGGGGTAGGTAAGGAAACAGCGTCAGGGGGTGTGGCAATTTTAATTGGGAAAAACTGCCCTTATGAAATAGTTCAGGTGACAACAAGGGAAGATGGTAGAGGAATTTTTCTCTTGGGCAATATTCTGGGTACAGAATTGTTGGTCGCCTCTATTTATGGCCCAACTCCTTCTAGCCTGGAATTTTTTGCGTGATTAGAGATGGACATTGCTTTATTTTCTTCACATGCTATTATACTCTCAGGGGATTGGAACCTTTGTCTTAATAACTGGGAGGATAGAGTGCCGCCATCTAGAGGGCCTGTATCTAAGACTCAGGCGGCTATGATTAGGATGCTAGAGGCTATGGCCTGGCTAGATCCCCTCCAGGCTCTTTCCATAGGAGGAGATAATATGACATTCTACTCAGCAGCCCATAAGAGTAATTCCAGAACTGATTTCTTTTTGGTAAATAGGGTGGCACTGAGGGACGTTGAAGAGGTGATGACTAAATGTAGGATGTTTTCGGATCATGCCCCCATCCGGTTGACCTGGGTGATAATAACCGCTCCGGCTAGGCCATTTAGGTGGAGGTTGAGTGATTCCTTATTGATAGAGACTTCTCTTAAGATTAAGATGGAGGATGCTGTTTGGTAATAATTCAGACCCAGCTCCCCATTACAGAATCAATCCCTGGCTTGGCCAACTTGTAAGGTCCTATATGCTGGTATAGCACAGGATTATGCATGAGGAGAAACAGGCTGAGACAAGCTAAAGAGGAGTTTCTAGTAGGGTGATACAGTCCCTGACCCCACTGGAGGGGAACTCTGAGGAAATAGACATTGAACTTCATAGTTTACGATGGGAAATGGAGGATATTCAATTTGGTAAAGCTGAATTTTGTTGGAAAAGATCCAGGCTAAATATTTGCTGCAAGGGGATGTTCCGGGCATTTACTTGCAGCTAGGGTTAAGGAATGGGAAGCTTCTAAAACAGTCCCTGTTATCAAGTATGATGGGATGGTTATTACGGATCCGCAGAAAATGGCAGATGCATTTGCTTCCTATTTTCAGGAAGTCTATAACCTAGGGCAAGTGGGGGGGGAGAGAGAGGGAAATTAGGGCATTTTTAGATAGTATCCCACTACTGGTGTTGAGCCTGGATCAGATTAAAGAACCAGCTGCCCCAATAAGTGAGGGTGAAGTAGTTGAAGTGATTCAAGCTTTGCCTATGGGCAAAGCACCAGGGCCGGATGGCTTCACGGCTAAATTTTATAAGGTGCATCTTGGCACTATAATGCCTGTACTTATGGAATTTTTTAGTAATATAATGCAAGAAGGGGTGATCCACCCTCCATTATATGAAGCTTATATTACATTGGTCCCTAAGCCTGACAAGCCAAAGGATTTGCCAGGTAGCTTCAGACCCATTGCTTTAATGAATCAAAACATAAAGATCTTGACTAGGATTATTGCTAATCGTATATTGAAGGTTGCTCCATATTTGATCAGCTTGGAACAGGTAGGATTGATGCCTGGGAGGGGGCACACGATGCGCTCAGAAAACTTCACCACATACTCAGCTATGCTCCAGACTCCCAGCTTGCACTAGCCCTGATATCTCTTGATGCAGAGAAGGCTTCCGATAGAGTCTCCCTGCCATTTCTTTTTGCCACAATGGAAAGGATGGGATTCCCTGAAGGCCTTCTCAGAGGCATTAAAAATTTATATGCGGCCCCTACGGCTAGAGTAATGTGTAACGGATATATATCACAGGAGATGCAGCTTAAAAATGGGACTAGACAGGGGTGCCCCCCTCACTGATTTTATTTAATATTTACTTAGAGCTCTTGCTAATTGCCATTAATATAGCTGCCAATATTAAGGGGATCACAATAGCGGATAGGGAGTTGAAATTCTCTGTTTTTGCTGATGACATATTGCTGCATCTGCAGGACCCGGCAGAAACATTTTAAAGATCAGTGGAAATTATCGAGCAATTTTCCAGAGTTTCGAATTGTAAGTTAAATCTGAATAAGACTCAGATTCTTCCTCTGACTCCGCATGTCTATAGATGCGATTTTGCACAGTTTCAAATAAGTTGGGCAGAAGACAAGATCAAATATTTGGGGATATGGGTTATCAACATCTGAGGATGGGGCAGCAACTATATGGAAAAGGTTCTGGCACCCATTAAGGGGATATACTTGATGGAATAAACTACCTTTAAATTTCGGCTAGTAGAATGGGACTAATTAAGATGAATCTACTGTCGAGGATATTATATACAGTTTATTTAGCCCCATACATAATCCCCAAAGTATGGTTTATTAAAATTAGAAAGTTACCTCTGAATTTTTGTGGAATTTTAAGCCCCCCAGGAGAAAACATGGTATCCTGTGCTTACCATATAAAATGGGGGATTAGGCTGCCTGATCTTCATTTATATTACGTGGCTGGGCAGCTGGGTCACATGATTCGCTGGGGAAGAAGGGAGGAGGCCGAGCTTTATATATCAATATGGCTCCAGACAGAGAGACAGTTAATAAAGGAGAGGAATTTATCTACGGAGGCACTGCTTTTTTCCAATCTCGGAGGATGCCTCCCAAAAGCAGCGTTGACTCCAATTGTTAAGACAGTAATGGCCTGGTGGTCGTATCTCACTCCTAATCAGAGAAGGGTACAAATGAAGGGCCTGGGACCAGCCTGTGCTGGGTAACCCTAATTTATTGATTGGAGGTCATGTTATTACAAAACATTGGGGTAGCCAGTTGAGGTCTGATGCTGAGAGATGTTATAAAAGATAACAAAGTGGCACTCCCAATGGGTTGTGATGCAATTCATTTCTTTAGAAGACTACAGCTTGTTAAAGTACTGAAGGGGGTGAGGAAAGGGTTAGGAAATCCACCAGTTAATGCTTTCACTTGGGAACATTTGAAGATGATACATCCCCTATCTAAACCTTTGTCAAAGGTCTATAAGGTGCTACTAGAATATTTTAGTCCGAATGTACCAACAAGGGTTCCAGGTTGGGATATAATATTGGCCCCCCAACAGCCTGCTTGGAAGGTTATCTGGAAGGGTATCAAATTTGTACCTATACCCAAATATAGAATTATGCAGTTTTTTATCACTTCAAACATGTATTACACTCCCAAGAAACTATGTGATAGGCAGTTGGGACAGACAGACCTCTGTTTCAGATACGGAACTGAGTCCACTGATATTCTACATGTTATGTGGGACTGTAGTAAAATAAGCCCATTGTGGGCGGAAATTAAACAGCACATGGACCCCATGCTGGATTATTCTGATTTTATGCTACCCAATATTTGTATATTAGGTGATATGTCATACATAACAGGTGTCACGCCCAAGTACCATATATCCTTGATGGCTGCAATGGTCAAGTCCTTTATTTTGAAACATTGGAAGGATGAACAGAGATATGGATATGTACAGTGGGTGAGAGACCTCTTATGGACTTTGGGAAGAATCAAGAGTTTCATGTGTGGGGAGGGTAAAAAAGAGTTGTACAATAAAAGGTGGTCGACTTTAGAGGCTAGCTATCTATCACAGTTAGGCAATGGCCAAACCCAGGTCTGTCTGTCGGGTTGCGTTGAGCAGTAGATATGGATAGGGCAGAATTATGTCGTATTTGGGTGGATGTTTTTTTAGGTTAAAAGATGTTAATTTTTGGGACCAGTTCTTGGCTGTAACATCTATGGGACATGGGTAATGGAATAAAGGCTCTGGTCTGCTGGGGCTTAGGTATGGGGGGGACTCTATCTCTTTCCAGGGGCACAGCGGGGGACTGCCTCCAGAATGTTATGTGCTTAATGCAGGTGGCATGAAGTTAATAATGTATTGGGTAAAGTGTCTAGTAATGGTGTTCTGTCATATATTAACTTCACTTGTTTTAATGATGATGCTTTTTGAAGATATTCTCATGATTACATTTGCTTTTGTTTGCTGGGGGGACATCCCCAAATCTGTGCATGTAAATAGTTCTTACTGTATATAAGTTACACAACCAGTTTTGGGTTGTGGATCCTGGGCTCGCCCAGGGTTTTTTTGTTTGTTTGTTGTATGTTACTGGTTATAATCCAATAAAGAAGATTTTCAAAAAAAAAAAAATAGAGTTGCCGGGCATACTTTTTAATCCCTGCTTATAAAGCGGGCGATGAACCTGATGGACATAGAGTGCACTCAAACCATAGACACAGTACATTAACAATGTAATTAGAGATTTTCTAGTATATCATTAACTAAATCTTATTATAGTAAATGTAAATATGTTACTTCTGTAGCTGAAATAAATATGTATTTGTGTAAAGATGTGGGGCAGAGTTTGGCTGTGCACACGTTGGAGGTTAGGGGTCGGGGACTCCCATAGACTAAGTCTCAAGACAAGAGGTCTTCCTATGGGAGGACGTGTGGATTGTCTTGACACACAAAACCACCTCCTTTAATGTTGTTAATTTATAAAGACCTTTTGCAGTAGAATGGGGAAATGTATTGTTCTCAACCCCCTCTTACGATGTAGTAGTATTACAGTAGGTATATATTCTAATGCATGGAAGAAGTAGGAAGCAGAAACCCTCCAAGCAGTTTTCATAGTTTTTAAATATCAAATTTGGCAAATAAGGTGCCAATTGGTTTTACAGCAAAAATACAGTATGTCTCTCAGTTGGAATTAATTAAAATGGTAATGGCATGTTTAACAAAAGGATTGTTCGCTGCTCAGTACATTGCAGGACTGCCTGCTGGGTCAGGGAACCCCAAAGGCCATCTGCCATTCTTAATATAGTGCTCACCAACCCAGTAATGGTAGACAGAGGGAGGTTAGGCAAACCACTAGGGTCCAGTGGCCATAACACCATATCGTTTGAACTTGCCATAGCCACCAGCACACCCTCATCAAAGGCGGAAGTACTGGATTTCAGGAGAGCAGACTTGAACCAGTTAAGGGCACTAGTGTGGGGTAAGATGGTTATGGTGGACAGAAGCAGAGGTGTGGAGGAAAAGTGGGGAGAATTTAAAGGGGATCATTCTTGAGGCAACAAAGTCATGCTAGAGGATGGTTACCAAGAGAAGCAGGTACAAGGGACCAATTTAGCTCTCTTGAAAGTCAGATAGGCAGTGAGGCCCAAGAAAAAAGCCTTCATCAGACGCAAGGAGAAGCAAGGAGATAAAGAATGGTGTAAGTACCAGGTGAAATCAAGAGAGGCCAAGAGGGCAGTCAAGGATACAAAAGTGGACACAGAGCTGCATATTATGGAGGGGGTTAAAGTTAGGGAAAACAGTTTTTCAGATATATAAGGGGAGCAAGAAAGACAGGATGAGGAGAAATTGTTCGGCTGTTGGAGGGGGCAGGGTAATAGAGGAGGACATGAAGAAGGCAGCCATTCTTAATGACTACTTCTGTTCAGTTTTCACAATGGAGGACAGCAGGCCTTTGCCGGACAGCAGTAATGGCTATTGATAAGGGGATCCCAGAAATAAGGCAGATGATATTTACTTACAAGTGAAAGGGTCAAAAAAGGGTGGCAGCCCTGAAGGTACAAAAGGCACTGGGGTCAGATGGGATGCATTTGAGGGTGCTCAGGGAACTGGCATCAAAACTGGCTGAACCCCTGCGAGGGCTAATGAATAGTTCAGTTCAGTTGGGGGTAACTATAGGCCTGTCAATGTGTTACGTCTGTTGTGGGAAAACTGTTGGAAACACTAGTCATGGAGGACTTAGCTGACTACCTGAAGTATAATGGGTTCCAGAACAGTAAACAGAAGGAATTCATAGCAGGGTGGTCTTGTCTGATGAACCTGATAGTATACTTTGACCAGATGACTAGGGCAGTAGATAAGGGACAAGCAGTAGATATCCTCTTCTTTCATTTTAGCAAGGCATTTAGCTTAGTGCCACACAGAAGGTTACTGAAGAAGCTAGAGAATTGAGGTGCAGTAAAGGACATAGTTAGATTGGTGAGTAGTTGTTTGAGGGGAGACAGCAAAGGGTAGTGGTAAACATAGTTAAATCTGGGGAGAGGTCACACGTGGGGGTGCCACAGGATTTAGCCCTGAGTCCAGGCCCTTTCAATATGCTCATCAGCAACAAGGAATTCTGGGCAGGCTGTGTCTCTTTGCAGATGACACTAAGCTCCGTGGTAGGGTAGATAGTAAGGAAAGGGTAAGAGAGTTGCAGAAGGAAGTGCAAAGGTTGGAGAGGTGGTCCAAGGTTTGGCAGCTGAAGTTCAATGCCAAAAAATGCAAGGTTATGTACATTGAGTACAAGAACCCCAGGACAGAATATTGGACGAACGGGGTTAAGCTGGACACTACTATTGAGTAAAGGGACCTAGGAGTCTCCATACGTGACTCCCTTAAACAATCCAACCAATGTAATATGGTGTACTGCAAGGGAACTAGGATGCTGGGGTGTATTGGGAGGGGATTTGCCAGCAGGAGAACGGAGGTATTGCTACCTGTCTATAGATCACTGGTAAGGCCACACCTGAAGTACTGTGTCCACTTCTGGAGCCCTCACTTGAGGAAAAGTAGCGGCAGTCTGGAAACAGTGCAGCTTAGAGTAACAAAAATAATTAATGGCCTGCAGGACTGCTCCTATGAGGATCGACTTAGGGCACTAAGCATGTATTTGCTGGAGGCCAGAAGCAAGATGGGCAATATGAGTCAGACCTTGAAGTTCCTGAAAGTTTCTCTGGAGAGATTGTCTGACTGTCTAAAGTTTTAAATCGCATTGAAAACTTACCAATTTAGCCTAGCTTACTCCTGATTTTTAAGAATGTTTTAATGATTGATTTTATTATACTGTTTTAATTTTATGTATTTGATTTATTTATTGTAAAAGCACCTTGGTTTTGGAAAGCGCTTTTAAAAATAAAGTTGGATTTGATTGATTGGAAGGTAAACTATGAGGAACTATTCAACAGGACTAGTGAGTCTAGAACACAGGAACGTGACTAGAAGCTTGTGTTGGGGAATTTGTTTTGAATTCTTTTGGTAACCAGGTAAGGCTCACTAGGCACAAGTGACTGTTTTCGGGTTACCCAGGAGCACTAGGGAGGTTAAGTGACTTGCTCAAAGTCACACACTATGCAAGTAGCGATTGTAAGAATCAAGTCCAGGTCTGCTGGATGCCAAGCTCATTCACAGCTCATTACTCTAACCTCTAGGCTATACTGCCAGCCCTTGGAAATTCAGAAGAGATGAAGAAATAATTTTTTATAGAGAGGCTCCAGGACATCTTTGTCTTCTTGCTGGAGGAGGTTCAGACCCTCCTCGAAAAAGGGCTATAGAGCCAGCCCGGTTGCCGAAGGAACCTAGGCTATTATTCCTGATACTTTCTGGCACAAAATACATTGTGGATTTAAGGCGTATGTTAAACCTTTGAGGCCTCAGTCTGTTTACAGAATACAAGAGGTTTTGAAAGGTCTATCTGCAGGCCCTCCTCCTTCTCTTGCTGCATGGGGATTGGATGGTAGCTCGGGATATGAAGGATGCATGCCTCCATATTAAGATCCATAAATCTCACAGAAAGTACCTGTGATTAGTGCTCCAGGGCTCACACTACCAGTTTTATATCTTGTCCTTGGGTTTGTCTTCTGCACCCCCTGTCTTTACCAAATGTTTTGCAGTTATTGCAGCCACCCTATGTTGAGAGGGGTTGTACTGTATGTCTTCCCATATATTGACAAGTGGCTTCTGAAGGCCCTATTGAGGGATGCCATAGTACTCAAACTGTTATGAACTCAACAAGTGTTTGACCAGTTAGGCATTCTGGTGAACAAGCCAAAATTGGTTCTCACTACATGCCAACATGTCTAATACATAGGGAATGTTCTGGACATGCATCTGGCTCAAGCTTTCCTGCCCTTGAACTGTGCTATGGCACTGGTTGCCCAAGCTCAGTTAGTCTCTTCCAGTGACTCTGTCTTGGCCAGATGCGTCTTACGGCTAATAAGCCTCATAGCTGCTGGCATTCTGACTGTCTCACTGGCATATCTGCATGTGAGGATCCCTCAATTGTTCCTCCATACCCAGTGGGCTCAGCATTCTGATGACCTGAAGTGTCTCATAGCAGTGATCTCTCCACTCCATCACTCCTGGATCTTGTGGTTGAACAGCACCAACATTGAGACAGAATCTCCCTCTCTATCCATCTCCTCTCCTGGTGATGATGATGGCTGGCTCAGGTTCAGGTTGGGGTGTCCAACTAAGCCCCTTCCAGATTCAGGGCCAATGGTCTCCTTTGATACGGTTCTACACAGCAACAGTCTGGTGATGAGGGCTGTTTTGCTTGGCCTATAAACCTTCACCATCATCTTTCCAGGGTATCAGCTAGCTGTTGATCCATACAGACATTTTGGTGATGTGGTATGGCAGTTGTTAGAGTGTAGTCCATTCATACCCTTTTTGCAGAGAGATAATGATGGTCTGCCACTAGGCCATGGAACATGACATGTTCCTTTCGGCCATGTTTCTGCCCGGCACCCTCAACACTCTTGCAGATCATCTCAGTTGGTCCTGGGCACTGTACCATGAATGGGGGCTCTTGGACTCCATTGTGGACTTCTCTTTATAAAAGGGGGTTGATCAGACATAGACCTTTTTGTGTCTCCATACAATGCATAGCTGTCATTTTTTCTGCTCACATGCTCCAGGGTCTGGAGTTTTTTGGTTAGATGCATTGTCCCTTTTTTGGAAAAGGAGGTTCATGTACACCCTCCCCTGTTCCCTCATACACAGAGGGTTCTGGTAAAGCTGAGGGCCATGTCTGCCACTCTGATTTTGGTGGCCTCATACTGACTCAGGCATATATAGTTCCATTTGCTTCAGCAATTGGCAGTGAAACCCCCTGTCCCACTCCCTCTACAGATGGGACTTCTTTCATGGGAGTAGGGTATTCTGGTGCATCTGGATCTTCAATCCTTGCACCTCCACACCTGACTCCTGAGGATGTAGGGCCCTCCCACTTTGGGGTTTCCATGCTGATTGCTGCTGTACTACTGGTTATCTATGAGGTACACCTACTCGCAAAACTAGAAATGGTTTGTAGTCTGGTGTACTGCCCATCAACTGGACCATTTTACATGTCCAATTATCCTCGTTCTCGACTACTTCTTGTCCCTTATAGACTCGGGCCAAGGGTATTCCTCTATTAAGGTCCACAAGGCCATGGTATCAACTTTTCATGCCCTCACCAGTTACAAGATGGTGGTCCAGTGTGAGGTCTCCCACAGGTTCTTTAGAGGTATTCTACCACTGTACTCCCAGTCCAGGATCCAGTCCTCGTGTGGGACTTTAATTTGGCTCAAGAGACACTTACTGCACCTCCCTTTGACTCTGTGGCTGCTTGTGAGATGCGCTTCCTCTCTTGGAAGATGATTTTCCAGTGGTTATGACATTTGCTCGATGCATATATTTATTTATTTAGTTTTTGTTGACTGGGTAAGTGCACTAGGCAGATTCTGCCTATTTTTAGGCATGACCTGGGTGGAGGGGACACAGATGAAATGCCAACTGACCTTGAACCAGAGTAAGCTGTTGGTGGTATTTTTTAGTGAATGAGGGAAATTTGGCCAGGGCACCGGGGAAATTCCCCTATTGCATTGCTGGTGGTAGGAGGAGCTGCTGGTACTGCATTTGGAATGGCAGTTTGTGCCGACCTCTCGATGGAGAAGGACGTCCTTTCTACTATGGGCCCGGAGGATTTGCCTGGAGAACCTGAGCTAGACCAATACCGAGATGGGATTTCTGAGCCTGTTGCATCTGTAGAGCTGTCCGGTGATATGCACGGTGTGATCCGTGCAGCGGGAGATTTATTACCTGACCAAGGCTTGCTGGGTAAAGTTTCCTTTTCAAATGCTTCTTCAATGCAGGATATCTCTTCTGAGTTTATGGCAGCTGCAGCATTACCTGCTGATTCAATTGCTGTGACAGCAGCTATTTTTGATGGTAATGTACAGGGGGAACAGCTGGCTCCTACGTCAGAGGTTCAGCATCCTGGAATGCGGAAGTCGGGCTTGTTGGCCGGCTCCTTTCCTGCAATGGACTGGAGCAAGGAATTGGCTTTGCTACATGCTGGCTGGATGCTTAAGGATGGGAAATGGCTACCAGACTCGGATTGGGTTACTTTTACTCCAACAAACATGCATGGATTTATTGCGACTGAGAAGTCCGTGGATCCACAACCTTCAGAACAATCTCCTTTGGCTACAGGGGGTATGACTTTTATTGATTTGGCTGTAAGTGGTGCAGAACAGTTATCTACAGGCTTACCAGATGCTTCTTCTCCCCCCTCTCCCTGTTGGGACCGTTTTCATGATGGTCCCCGTTTTTCAGATCTTTTCTGAAATAACATACTTGACCAAGCCCCCAGGCTCAATGCTGTACAACTTAGGTACGGGGGGGGGGGCTGCAGGACCATCCTGACCGGTTTTACATTGCTAGACGACTACCAAAAAATTCCATGGCTTTTCAGGCTTTAGACATATATGCACTTATTAATATATGAGGGAGGACACGTTTGATATTAGTTTTAGGTCCTTTACTGGCCTAGATAGGTTTTGGCAGAAGTATGAATCTTTAAAGTCCGGTCCTTTATGGTCTCCTTTTGGCTATTCCCATTACTAAGCCTTTGTTCAAAACCATCCACATTATGTTTCATGAATGAGGGGTTAAGTGGGGGATATTTTATACTGGTTGGAGACTAAATGTACTGTGCTGGGACCTCCTGAGCCTGTTATTGATGGGGAGAGCATTTGGACGGGAAGTTGGAAATTTAAGATTTAACATTAAATTGCATATTACAGGGGATATGGTTCAGCATGTTCCTAACAGTTTTTTTTTGGGTAAGGATAGGGGAGTGTGCTTTTATCCTGGCCAACCCAAGGCTTATTATAAGTGTGGTAGTGCTCGCCATTTAAGTAGTGCTTGTGATAAGATCAAGTGTGCTTTGTGTGGTGAGTGGGACCACGACAGCGGTACATGTCGTAATATCTTTTGTTGTAACCTCTGCGATGCCCAGGGCCATGCTTATCATCAGTGTCCATATGCGGGTCAAAATAATTCAGGGGGTCTTGATAAAGAAACCCTCATTTCAGAAGCCCAAGGCCGCTTCAGGCCTACCACTGAGGAGCCTACTCCTTCTGCTTCAGATCCTTTTGCCTCAGGCCCTTCTTCCATGGCACCTCCTGAAGGTGCAGTACCTCAGTCCACTGATAAACCCACAAATGCTGCGGGATCTTCTACCCCACAGCCGTCCTTGGTTCCAGGACTTTTACCTCCTGCTTCCCCTGCTCCCCCAGACCCAGAGTTTCAAAAACCTCCTCCTAGACATGTAACCAGATCTCATACCAAACAACTTCTCCAACCCACTACTCCCCCTATGCACAACTCCTTCCAGGTGTTGCAAGATCAGGATGGGGATTCCGAGTGTGACATGTCGGTTACATCTGAGGTTCTTTCAGGTATGGAATGTGATGATGAGGGCGGACCCATTTTATTAGAGCCTAAGAAGAAGTCAGGCAAAAAGCGGAAAAAAGACAAAATTTAATATTGCTTTCTGGCTTCTTTAACTGTAGTTTCCCTAAATGAATTCTAGGAAGCGTCTTGGGCTCTTACATTTTTGTAAATCCTTAATTGCGGACATTTTGTTCCTGCAGGAGATGTGTTTTGCTTCCTTGTCTGATATACATCAGGCAAAGAAGCTATGGTTTCATGGGCCTTCTTTTTGGTCCTATGGCTCTGATGCTGCTGACAGGGTTGGCATAATTTTTTATCATACCAATATACAAGTTCACAGAATGGTGGACTTAGTTCCAGGTAGGGCTTTGCCTCTAGATTGTTCTTTCCAAGGTTATTCCTTCGCCTCATAAATACTTATGCTCCCCAGGTAAAGTCAGCCAGGATGGATCTTTTCCAGGACATTGAACATTTTCTTTTAACCCCTAGACATATCATATGGGGGGGGGGGGGGACTTTAATTGCAGCTTAGATCTCAAATTCAAAAATCAGATACAGCAAAGTGTTTACTGTGATTCTCATGTCCTACAGACCATAATTTTGAAAGCGTCCTTAACAGATGCCTATAGAGCGCTTTTTTCAGATCCTGGGATGACTTATAGAAGGAGCAGTTTTTCTACTAGAATAGATTTTGTATTTGCTTCCCGTTTTTTGTTACCGTTTTCATTCTATTTGCATCCGTGTGAATTTTCAGATCACACGTTATTATTAATGTGTTTTCCACTAACTAGTATTCCACCCCGCTTCCCTGCTATTTCTGTAAAATGGAAGCTGAACCCCATTTCATTGTCTCAGGAACGGTTTCAGTTAACCCTATCTCAGGCATTTGACCGACGCCGATCAGTGGCTGGGTTGTATGATTCATGGGGAGAATGGTGGATAGACACCAAGCTTGAGTTTCAACACACTAGCACCCTCTTTCAAAATGCTACTCACACAGAGGAGTATATTTCTTATTTAGGTTATCATTCTCAATTTTACAAATTACTTTCCTTACCTAATTCATCAGATGTTCGGATACAATAAGAAATTGTTATACTTAAAACTAAAACGAGGCAATTTCATTATGGTAAGGCTTGCAGCATGCATGATGAATTGTCCTATGGGATGAAGTCACCCTGTTTTGGATCCTTTTGGCCTGTAGAAAAGCTTTGGAAAAGAAACTCATGACTGGCCTTTATGATTTGATGAGGGCTTTAAAGTCTACTGATATAGAAATCTTACATGTTATTCAGTGTTTTTGAAGGCTCAACATGGTCAGGCTTTCCAACCTACAGGTATTTGGGAAGAGTTGTTTTCTTTTCAGCTCCCTACAGTATCATTATGGATTCTCAAATTGTAGATAAGCCCATAACCCAGGATGAAGTCCGCTCGCAATTAGCCGTTTGAAAACTTGATTTCTCCTGGCCCTGATGGCCTTATTAATGAGTTATACAAATTTTTTTTAGATGATATGAGCAGCATGTTACCACAGGTGTTTAATGAAATACTCACTCTTAACACCCTACCTACAGGTTTTGCAGATGCTTTTACAATTTTTTTTGCTTAAAAAAGGTAACAAACATATTATTGGGAACTGGCAGCCAATTAGTCTGCTCAATACGGACTATAAGATTTTTTCTACTATTTTGTGTTCTCGACTCCAACGTGTGGCTCCTTCCCTGATACATCCTGTTCAAACCTGTTCTATCCCTGGCAGACATATTCATCAGAATTTGATTCTATTATGTAATATCTGCGAGTGTAGTCGGTTGGGGAAGCTGTCAGGATATTTACTTTCTTTGGATCAAGCTAAAGCGTTTGATAAGGTGTCTCATGAATTTTTATTTCAAGTCCTACAAAGATATGGTTTTTCAGATTGGCTTAGATCTTGGGTGAGGCTTTTATATACAAATGTTCAGAATTTTCCCCTGGTTAATGGTATGATGGGGGAGGGGTTGCCTTTCATAGAGGGGTCCGTTAGGGCTGTCTGCTTAGCCCACTACTATATATGTTTGTGCTGGATCCTTTAATACGGAACTCCTTCATCATCCACGCATTCTGGGTTTGTCTCCTGCTTTAGATGTTCCTCGTCAGGTTTTGGCAGTTTATCGGATGATATGTGTCTTATGTTACAAGATCCTGTTTCAGGTAGCTTAGCTTTGTCCATGCTAGCACAGTTTAGTTCTATTTCAGGGACTTCAATAAATGATGATAAGAGCACAGGAGTTTTTTTGGGGGAAGGCCCTTTTGAACCTTATATTGGACAAATTGCTATTTCTTTGGGGCCAATTAAGATATTGGGTTGTCTGTTTGGGCTGGGATTTAGAAGACCTTAATTGGAAGCCCTGCATTGAACTAGGTGAGAGAAAGGTCCAGTTATGGAAGTCTTGGACTTTTTCTAAAAAGAAGCATATTCTGATTATTAAGAAATTCTTATTGCCTATTTTTTTATACTTAAGTTCAGTATTTCCTTTGCCCAGGGCTTATGAAACCCGCTTGTATAGTGTTTTCTTTCAGATGTTGTGGGGGAGCCTATTGAACCCAATCAAGAGTGATTTTACTTATTTACCAGTTAAGGCGGGTGGATTGGGAATGATTAATCTGCTGTTTTTTTACTTTTCCTTTTTTATTAAGGCTACATTTAAAGAATCTGCACAATATCAGTCCCATCCTTGGGACTCCTGGACATTTTATTTACTCAAAGAGTTCTTGAAGCGGTGGTCGACTGAAGCACCCATTGTTAAGTCTAATTATGGGGCACCTTTATTTGTACTTTCAGTAGTCATCAAGCTATGTCAGTGGCACCTGGCTCAGGACGAGGTTCATCGGCTATCCCGAAAGGGTTTATATAACAAAATAATGTCTTCTTACTTTTTAGTTCAGGTGGATTTCCCTAGGTGTTTTCCCACTAAAGTACCTTTGGCTTTAAAAATGCTTATAGATAGAAGGATACATGATCGGATGTGGGATGTGACATGGCTCAGTTGTCATGGTAGATTAGGGGTTAGGGGTAATTTCAAGCACAAGGCTGTGTCTGAAAGACATTGTATTCTTATGGAATGTGCTGATTCGGAAGAAACTTTGTCTAATTTTTTTTTCACTTGTATTTATGCTCAGCAATTTTGGTCTGTTCTGCTTATTAAGTGGGGGTGGGGTTCCTCTTGTCATGTTTCTTATGAATGCTTGATCCTGGGGGATTATTCTGTTTTTTTTCCAGATATCATCCAAGTACTCTCTCCATGATTTTTGCCTTTGTTAAATTTTATATGTGGCAGGCACGGTGTCTATTTTCTTTACAACATACTGACACTTTACCTACAGTTGTGTTACATCATATTGAATCAGCTTTGAGAACCCAGAAAGTCTATGAATTGCAACACCTGACGGTGCATTTATTTCATGAATATTGGAAGCATGTTTATTGGATTTGAGGGGGGCAGTTCCCTTTTCTTTTCTTGATTGTACAGATTGTTTAATCATTTATTTTTGTTGTGTGTCACATGTTTTTCTTTCACTTTCTTTGAGATCATTGTAAGGATGTTTTTGGTTTTCTGTCAATAAACAATTCCCCTATTCTTTTCAAGAAGTGCTAAGGGATCTTTAACATCCACCGGAACTACAACCAGAACAGGCAGATGGGACCTCAGTTCAACGTCTCATCCAAAAGACGGCACCTCAGGAGTGCAGTACCCCCTCATGCTGCACTACAGTGTCAGTATTGGGATATTAACCCAAGTGCCTGGTGTGGGGATAGAACCCACCGCCTTCTTATCTCCTGGCCTCAGAGGTGAGTGTGCTACCTGCTGAGCCACTGACACTAAATATCTGAGTTGCAGGCTCTGGTTACTGATTCTTCTTTTCTTATATTTCACAAGGTTATAGTTACGTTATGCACTAATCCCCATTTTCTACCAATGGTTGTGTCTGACAGAACACTAAATCAAACAATTGACCTTTCTGTTTATTTCCTGACTCCCACATATAGTGGGGAACATCGCTTACATATGCTGGATGTCTGTAGGATGGTGCATTGGTATTTGGATCATACTAAGGATTGTAGAAAATCCTCTTATCTATTTGTGGCATTTGCCCCAGAATGGTGGGTTCGCCCATTTCAAAGCAAGACCTTTCCAAATGTCAGGCCTGCTGTATTCCTTCCTGTGACCAGAAGTGCAGTAAGCAGCATCTTGGTCCTGTCTGTGCTCACTCCACCTGTAAGTGGCTACTTCACTGGCTTGTTTTCACACTGTGTCCACTACTGACATATATGCTGCTGTTACTTGGAGTACTGTTCATACATTTACTAAACATTACAATCTGGACATTGTCTTTGGCAGATGTGCCTGCTTTGGCCTTACTGTCATGCAAAGCCTCCTTTCTCAGGGTCCTTAGATCATGCCACTTGGGTAGTGGTTGGGAATCATTCCATGATGTGGCTCAGTGGAGGGAGATGTCCTTGAAGAAGATAAAATACTTACTGTAATGGTAGATCTTCAAGAGGGTCTCCTACATTGAGCCACGGCTCTCCCTCTTTCCCACCTTGTTCCATGACAGGTGATTATCCTGCCTACACTTGCACACTGATTCTCCTCTTATGCCTAATTTGGTGTGTTTACTCAGGTTTCCATTTACTCTCCTGTGTGCCTGGTTTGGTCCTGGTTGCTTTGGTCTCTGCTGGTCCAATGATCCTCCCGAGCATGTCTCTGGTGGGAACTGAAGAATGCTGGGATGTTCACATTATATAGGTGATGATAAGGCACATCCATGTGAGTGTCCCCAGCCAGCAAAAATTTCAGGAGATCCTGACAATGATGGCTTACATGTTTGTGATGTGGCTCAATAGGAGAGATTATCTTGAAGATCTACTGTTATGGTAAGTTTGTGCAGAACATTCTCTTATCCTTTAAGAAAGCACAGTAAGTGTGAAACGCGTCAGGTGACGTAGTGAGGGGTGGGATTCCACTTGAGTGAGTTATCTGAGCTACCAAAGCTACCTGAGCAACCAGAATTACCTGAGTTGGTCTTCTTACGGGAAATCAGCCAGCATTTAAATATTATTTGTTATACATTGGCACACGCTGCATGCGAGTGTTTATGAGAACTTGAAGACTGTGTGGTACTTTCAGTAAAATTTCACACTGCTTTAAACATTGAATTACAGTTCAGTATATCGACTGCATTTGGAAGCCATTATGGACTCCAGCCTTTACTGGTGCTGGTCTCACATTTCTGCACAAATTTGAGTATCTTGACTAAGGCACTGTAGCTCCCTGGTGCAGCCATACCTAATATATTTCCTTGTTATGGTAAGTAACTATTCTTTGTAATTACAGTCAAGCCTATAATTCACCAGAAGTGCACTTCTCTTCAATGCAACAGCCAATAGTGGTTGCTTTCATTATACTTTTACTTGTAGAATCTTATAAGGTGATGTGGTTTGCAGGGCAGCAGATCCTTCTCATCTATTCCCTGTGATATACCCTTAGATTTTCCAGCATTTCTGCTGGACACTGCAGATGGTTCCCCATCATTAGAAATGCCCCTAGCCCTTTTCACAGTGTGCTACCACCCTGACATCCTCTGATAAAATAATCCCAAGATTTCTTTCCTGTCTAGTGATGGTCAATACCCCCCCATCCTATATTCAGCACTGGGATTTCTGTGCCCTAGGTGTATGATTTTGTGCCTTTTGGCATTGAACCCCAACTTTCATATCTTTGACCACTCCTCAAGTTTCCCTAGATATCTGCACATTTTCTCCGCCCCTCCTGAGTATCCACCCTATTGTAGATTTTGGTGTCATCTGCAAAAAAGCAGACCTTCTCCATTTCCTTTGCAAGTCCCATTTGAAGGTATGGAAGAGGACTGGCTCCAGTGCTGAACCCTGTGGTAGCCCACAGGTCACTCTCCCATCCTTAGAGTGTATGCCATAATCCCCATCCTCTGTTTTTTATCTATTAACCAATTTCTAACTCAGTTTACCAATTATGACCCCTGCTCCTAAGCTAGTCAACTTTCTGATCAGCATTCTGTGTGGCATTGTGTCAAAGGCCTTATTTAATCCTGATAGACTACATCCACTGCCCTCCCCTGCTCTATTTCCCTGGTCACCCAGCCAAAGAAGTCAATCATATTAATTTGGCATGCTTTTCCCCTGTGAATCCATGCTGCCTGTGAACCTGCAGCCAGCTGGATTCTAGATATTCAACCAGCCTCTCCTTCAGTAGGGTTTCCATTAGTTTTCCACCAGTGAAGTTAGGCTGACTGGTCTGTAATTGTTGACTTCCTCCCTTCTGCCCCTCTTATGTAGAGGGACCACATCAGCCCTTCTGCAGTACTTCTACACCACTCCTGTTTCCAGTGAGCTGTTGAAAAAGGCTGTCAGTGGGGCAGCTAGCACTTCCCTGAGCTCTTTAAGTACCCTTGGGGTTTATCCCATCCAGTCCCATAGCCTCACCCATCTTCAGGGCTGCAAGTTCTTTCAGGACTCTTTTCTCTGTAAATGGACTTGTGTCAACTCCCTCCCTGCTAGTCTTGCTTCTCCCTGATGGCCAGTCCCCTCCTCTCACCACTGTGAAGATTGAGTGTAAATACCTGTTTAAAATGTTCAGCTTTTCTTGGTTCCCTTATGCAAAGACTCCTCCTACCACCTTTCTTATTTTCAGTATTACTCTCCTTCCTTTCACTTACATATTTGAAAAAGGTCTTATCCCCCTAGACACCCTTACTAGGAATCATTTCCTTTGTCTGTGCCTTTGTTCCCTTTTGGCATTGAACCCCAACTTCCATATCTTTGACCACTCCTCAAGTTTCCCTAGATATCTGCACATTTTCTTCACCCCTCCTGAGTATCCACCCTATTGCAGATTTTGGTGTCATCTGCAAAAACACAGACCTCCTCCACTTCCTTTGCAATCTGCCCTTTGAAGATATTGAAGAGAAATGGTCCCAGTGCTGAACTCTGTGGTAGCCCACTGGTCACTCTCCTATCTTTAGAATGTGGGCCATAACCCTCACCCTCTGTTTTCTATCTATTAACCAGTTTCTAACTCAGTTTACCAATTATGACCCCACTCCTAAGCTGGTCAACTTCCTGATCGGCATTCTGTGTGGCATTGTGTCAGACGCCTTATTTAATCCAGATAGATGACATCCACTGGCCTCCCCTGCTCTATTTCCCTGGTCACCCAGCCAAAGAAGTCTGGCATATTAATTTGGCATGACTTTCCCCTGTGAATACATCCTGCCTCTGAACTGCAGCCAGCTGGATTCTAGATGTTCAAACAGCCTCCTTCAGTAGGTTTCATTAGTTTCCCCACCAGTAAAGTTAGGTCAACTGGTCTGTAATTGCTGACTTCCACTCTGCTGCCCTCTTATGTAGAGAGACCACATCAGCCCTTCTGCAGTACTCTGCACCACTCCTGCTTCCAGTGAGCTGTTGAACAAGGCTGTCAGTGGGGCAGCTAGTACTTCCCTGAGCTCTTTAAGTACCCTGGGGTTTATCCCATCCAGTCCCATAGCCTTACCCATCTTCAGGGCTGCAAGTTCTTTCAGGACTCTTTTCTCTGTGAATGGACTTGTGTCCACTCCCTCCCTGCTATTCTTGCTTCTCCCTGGTGGCCAGTCCCTTTCTTTCATCACTGTGAAGACTGAGTGAAAATACCTGTTTAAAACTTTCAGCTTTTTCTTGGTTCCTTTATACAAATATTCCCCCTACCACCTTTCTTATCTTCACTATTACTCTGCTTGCTTTCACTTACATATTTGAAAAGGTCTTATCCTCCTAGACACCCTCACTTGGAATCATTTCCTTGTCTCTGCCTTTGTTCCCTAACCACATTATCTGCTTCTTTCTGCCTGGCTTAGTACACCTCACTGTCCTCCTCCTCTGCATTTTTTGTGCTTAAATGCCACCTTTTATGTTTCACTGATATTGCCAGTTCTTTGGTGAATCATAATGGCCTCTGTTTCCTTCTGCTTTTGGGAGGACTATGTCAGTCATCTGCTGAGGGACCAAAAGTATCATTTTTGGTGCGCAAGTTGGGGGGGTGTTGTGTGCCAAAGTGTGGTTGGGTGGGGTTGTACAAGCACTGATGGGGGGGGAGTGACTATGCAGTGGCAGCAATGCTGATACTAGTGTTGGGTGTTGGCTGCTGACTGCTGGTAAAATGGCAAACAAGCACCCTTGGAGGTGGGAGATGGGGGGAAAAGAGAGAGAGAGAGAGAGAGAGAGAGAGGGAGACCAGCACTGGCAACAGTACTGACAGTGGAGATGAGCCCTGACCACTAAGTAGTCATGTAATGGTAGTGATGGCAGCTTCACAGTTAGCTCTAGAGTACCGATAAGGGCACTTGAGATCATGAGATTCTGTGCCAGAATACATGCTTTTGAAGATTTCATGAAAATCTGCGAGGAATGGCCGACATGAAAATCATGATTTACATTCAAGTGCTTCTCAACCCTAACTATAGTGGCACTAGTGTGTCACTATACTAAACAGAATTGTTGTACTTTCTTAGTACATGTCTACTATATTATAAGAACACCATTGTTCAAGTGCAACAGTGGTATTCCTTACTCTTAAGAGTTCAACAGTTACCCACTGAAAGAGTATCCCATAGCAGACAATTGCTAAATCAGTACCTAATTTATATACAGTACAGCATTTGTAGTGGGTTCTGCAGTATATTTTTGTAACTGTTGATCTTTGGGGCACATTGCTTCACTCTGAGTATGAGGGCAGATGGACTATGGGGTGGTCTTGTGTGTTATGTTCTGTAAGAACACATTTGGCTTCACTGGCCTGCATAGCTCAGGGTTGGGACTAAAATAAGGAAATGAGATTGATGTGTACTATGATTGGTTAGTCTGTCTCCAGCTGACTCTTGATAATCAGGTACTCCATATCAGGATTTCACTGTTCAGCTGGTTCCTACTCCTGGGTGGGCACCACTGGCAGGAGGCTACAGTAGGTCTCATGGAATGTAGCAGTCCTCCAGTGGCAGGGGGTATAGGTAGTGAGTGTGGGGGGCAGCTGTTTTTTTGAAAAGTGGAACAGTCTGAAATAGTGCTAGCCAAAAAGTGACCCATTAATAGAAAATAGAAATAGCTGATTATCATGAAATGTAATGTGGCAATAGAAAAATGTTAAGGTATGCCATTGTTCAGATCAGATAAGGAGGAGTACTGTATTAGGGCACAGGGACCAGAACACCATCAATGTGGGAGACTAACTGGGACCCACAGACAAGCAGCACATTAGGGACTACTTGGAGGAATAGGAAAAAGAGGAATGGCAAGACATAAGGCAGAGCTGGCAAAAGAAAGGAATCCTAGAAGATGGATGGCGAACAAATGGAAGTTGTATGCAAATGCCCGAAGTCTGGGTAACAAGATGAAAGAAGTGCAGGTGGAGTTGACTGCAAAGGAAATAGACATACTGGTCATTACCAAAGCTTGGGCTATCCTGAACAACTGCTAGGACCTAAATGTTCCAGGATAAAAGCTGTTTGGGAAGCACGAGGAAAACAGTAAGGGGGGGGGTTTGCAGCGTATGTAAGGGAAGACATTAGGATGTTCAAAGATACAGCAATCAAGAAGGGGTATTTTAGAGTCGCTGTGGAGACACTTGATGGTGGAAGGGGCAGACATGGCTGATTGGGTAGTGTACAGGCCACCAGATCAAACAGTCAAGCTACGTGAAGCTCTGGACAGGGAGATAAGGAAAACAGCAAGATTGGGAGAAATTGTGTTAAAGGGTGACTTCAGCCTTCCAGACATCGACTGAGGGGTTGACATTGCTAGAAGATAAAAAGAGCAAAGATTTGTGGATGTTAGTCAGGACTGCTTCTCCGCACAGTGAAAAAGTGAGGCTACAAGGGAGAGAGAGTACTAGACCTGGTGATGTCCAATCAGGACATCATTTAGGGGCATTATAGTGGAAACTATTAACCAGAGTGACCATTACATGGAATTAACCAGGGGGACCATTACGTGGAATTAATCAGAGGGACCATTACGTGGAAAAAATTCAACATGAAGCTGTTGACACACAAGTGCAAGACTTCAGGAAAGTGTATTTCAGTAGAATGGGGGTTATATGCAGGAAAAAGTCATGGACTTCCATAAGATCAAGGGGATGGAGGTGAGCTGGGCAGATTAATGGAAGCAATTACAGAGGCCGTCCAAGATTATGTCAAGACTATAAAGACCAAAAAATTATAGGGCACCCATATGATCAGACTGGCAGGTAAGACAGGCTATTAGGGACAAAAATATGACTTTGGAACTTACAAGAAGGAAGAGAGAGAGAGAGGGGGGAGGGAGGGGGAGAGAGAGTGAGAGGAGAGAGAGAGAGAGAGAGAGAGAGAGAAAATATAAAGGGAAACTGGGTACATTATAAGTGAAAGCTCATCACTGAGGCAGAGGCAGAACTGAAGCTAGCAGAAAGGGCAAGGACAATTACAAAACCTTCTGTACATACATTATTCAAAGGAAAAAAGACAAGAGATAACATAAAAAGGATAAGAATGGATAGGGTGAACATAGGGCATGATGTGGAGAAAGCAGGACAGTATACTGAATAAATACTTTTGTTTATTTTTCATGGTTGAGGAGGCAGGCCCACTCCCTAACAACAGAAGAAAATTCACGTGAGATACAGGGGACAAATGTGAGAAGGGGAGGATAACAAGGGTACTAAAGGGACTTAATCTAAAATTCAAAAACACACCAGGGCCAGATGGAATTTATTGTTACACTCAAGCAAAAAACAGTGCACTCTTGAGATATGAAAAAGGTACAAATTTATTAGGCCATCAAACCATCTAGACCCACTTTTTTCCTATCTCGAAGTGCCCTGCTTTGTGTTTTGTGTCTCAGTTTTTTCAGCTTCATTAGTAGCAGCACCCACAGCACCCAACTGTTCTGTGTTTGCACATGGACTTTTGAGTTTGCCAGATGGAGTTCACCATGGGGTGCTGCAGGAGACTAGACAGGTGTGAGCAGAGCCACTGGTAATCCTCTTTGGGGAATCAGCAGCAAAAGGTGTAATGCCTGAGAACTGAAGGGTGGCATATATGGTTCCCTTATATGAAGGGGGTGATAGGGTAAATCTGGGAATGTATAGGCAGGTGAACCTGACATCGACAGTGGGAGAAACATTTGTAAACAATTGTTAAAGAGGGGATAATCACATTCTAAGAGAAAAAGGACCTAATGGCTGGGAACCAGCATGGATTCGTTAAAGGCGGGCCATATCAGACTAAACTAATGTAGTGAGACAAATGGCAGACAGGGGCCAGGCAGTGGGCAAACTATACCTCGATTTTAGCAAAGGCTTTGACTCAGTGACACATAGGAGACTGGTTAAGAAGGTGTGTGATCTGGGGATAGTGTAAGAAAAAAACTAGATGGGTGAAAAACTGGCTGACACATAGAAACTGGAGGATGATCCTAAATGAGAAATTCTCTGATGACAGGGCAGAGACTAGTGGGTAACCACAGGGGCCAGTCCAGGGACCACTTGTATTTAATATGTGCATCTGTGACATCAGTGAGGGAATCAAGGGCAAAATGAGCCTATTTGCTGATGATACCAGGCTCTGCGGGTGGGTTGACAGTAAAGAAGGGATTAGCATTATGAAACAGGATATGAAGATACTGAAAAAGTGGTCAAATATTTGGCAGTGAAAATCTGATGCCCAAAAGCTATGTAATTTGGCTATATGACAATCCATTACAGGTTATTTGCCCCGTGACAGTTCACTCCCTCCAGATCTTGGGAACCGTTATAGGAACATAAACATTTTCCAGTGTAAGGTTAAATTACTAATTTAGAGGGTTAAAAATACAAATAAAATCATGCCACAGTATTCCATTTTGGTGGGAGAGAGAGGAGCAAACTGTCACGGGGCAAATTGTCCATAATGAATTGACATGCTCCCATGTAATGTACATAGGAGGAAATACTGCATATATACTAAACATCGTGTGTCATGGTTGTACTTTATTGTACTGGCTCTCACTCTCACTGATGTGTCATGTCCTGTAAATATGTAATCTTTGTACCATTTATTTTTGTTTCTTCTCAGATTGTGTGATTCTCTACCCCTCCTCCGTAAATGCGATTCTTATTATATCTCTGTATGTTTAAGTGGTGAAATAATTTAAATAAATAAATAATTAAATAACCAGAAAAGTATACTACAGTATTTAAAATTAAGAAATAGTGTATCAACTCAGGGTCATGTGCATAAGTGTCAGTGGCTCAGCAGGTAGCACACTCACCTCTGAGGCTGGCAGATCAGAGGGCTGTGGGTTCAGTTCCCACATCTGGCACTTCGGTTAATATCCCAGTACTGACACTGTAGCGCAGCATGAGGGGGGTACTGCACTTCTGAGGTGCTGTCTTTCAGATGAGACGTTAAACTGAGGTCCCATCTGCCTGGATTGGTGGTAGTTCAGGTGGATGTTAAAGATCCCATGGCACTTATCAAAAAGAGCCGGGGAATTTTTTATTAATTAGAAAGCAAAACCATATACATAATAGTGTTACAGCACACAAAATCATAATACAAACAATTAATGAACAAAATAAGTATTTAATCTTACATTCAAACACAAAAAAAATCTCAGGCATTAGAGTCTTAAAAACTAAGTAATTAAATTGAGCACCCCCCTCTCCAAAAGAAAAAGGAGTAGGGGGATTTTGGAAAAAAAATCATATACAGAAAATGTAAACTGCACACAAGTAAATAATTAATCATATATACAACACAAAACTCTGTCAATAGAGTCCTGTAACAGAGTATTAAATGCTGAGCACCCCCACTCCTCAAAAACGTAGGGGAATTTTTCTTATCATAATCAATAAACAAAGAAATTTTTCAAAATGTGTTAAAAATACTCAAAGAAAAAGTGCGCCAGAAAGGTCTAATAGATTATACTAGATTTAACCCAGTAGAGTTACAACCAATCTATAGAGTCCCATCTAGATTGACAAATAGATAAAGGAAATTCCTCATAATCTTGTTTTTTTAATCTTGAAATTGCATTAGCAACCATACCAAATAAAGCGTCTTGTGAAAAATATTGTTGTTGTATGGTGAAATGACATCTCACATGCCATATATAATACTTAAAACAGAGCAAAAACAACCACAATGTCACTTTATCATGTCTAAATGTGGTTGCTGATAAGATCCCTGTACACAACATTTCTAACGTTAAGGGTACAAAGGGAAAGTAGGCCATTTTCTTAAAACAAGATTCCAAAATTCTATTATAAAGGGACATTCCAAAAATAAATGTTTCATAGTCTCAACTAATTCAAAACAAGTTTCCCTAGGGCAATAACGATCAGTGATCTGTTTATGCTTTAAATTAGCATGAACATTTAATTTACCATATAATGATAACCATAACACATCCCACATACAAGGTGGGATGCGGGAAGAAGTTAACATATTGCTGATTGAGAGTTTTATTTGAGGGGAATAACAATCAAATGAGGCCGAATCTTGAAAATTTTTTTGTAAGATATAAACATAAAGTTGTTTCCTACTGAAATGCAGGAAGGTATGTCTTGAAATACCCCATAATTTAATTTTCCCAAAACATAATTTAAGAGATTGTGGGAGATGATTTATAGACTGTTGTCTTGGGAATGTCTCATATTCAGGCCAAGAAGACATAAATCACCTATAGTATCCTGAAGCGATGATTTCCATTGTGTCTCTTTCCGTAAATAAAGGTTTTAAATTCTGTTAAGAAACATAGTAAAAAAAAAATAGTACGGATGTATCATTTTAGTCCCCATGTTTTTCTCCTAAACAACAAAACTCTTTTTATAGGATTCAGTCTACTACCCCAAATACAAGAAAAAAAAAACAGCCATATAACTGTGTCTCCAGAACTAAAGGAAGACTAAATACTGCACTAACATATAAAAATATGGGTAATAAAAAAGTTTTAACCATTTGAATCCATTTCAATTTAGACAGTCTCCATGTGTTCCACATGTCTACCTTAGTTTGCGCTTCCTGTAATTTAAATTTCCAGTTTAAATATGCTAGATCTCCTGCTCCAAAAAAAAGGCCTAAAATTTTGCAAGTATCCTTAATCACCGGTATACCAATAACCTGTGTAAAATGTACTGGCTCTATCCCCAATGTTATACAATTACAGTTTTCATAATTAACTTGTGCACCAGTATATAGCAAAAAACCCTGCAAGACCCTTTTTAAAACAAGTGCAGAGGGGAAATCCTCAATCAAGAAACATAAATCATCAGCATATGCGACACATTTAACTTTGGGATCAGTACTTGAAAAAGAAAGTCCCCGTATACTATCATGACCATACACCTGCCAATTAAGGGATCGATAGTGAATAAATATTAAAGAGCACTAAGAGGACAACCCTGATGGACACCACGTAATATGGGATATATCTTCCTAACCATCCATTACAAAAAGCCTGGGCAGTACCGTTAGCATAACAAATTGTATCCATTTTATAAAGATATGAGGTATACCATACCCAGCTAAACAATCCCATAGATACTCATGTCTTACATTATCAAAAGCCTTTGCCTGGTCCAGACTTAAAATTAAACTAGTAAGTTCCCCATAGATCCCCTGTGAAAAAGTTCAAGCAAAAGTATTAAACTATCAGTTATGTTCCTATTTGGAATGGAGCATGTTTGTGCAGAGTGTAAAAGGAAATGTGCATTAAGTAATAGTCTTTTGTTTAGTACTTTGGTGAACAATTTAAAATCTGTATTTAGTAGAGTGATAAGTCTCCAATTAAATAAATCCCCCTCTATTGCCTTTTTTATACTTAAAAACTACTAGTCCCTCATTCATGCTTTGAGGCATTATTCTTGTTTTTAGAATTTCATTCAAAACTCCAGTGAATTCTTCCAATAATTGTTGAAAAATTATTTTGTAAATTTCATACGGTATACCATCATTCCCTGGGGCTGTACCAGCTCTTGTTTGTGACAGAACTGTAGAAACCTCTAGTGTTGTAATAGATGCTACTAATGTGGATGACCCTGAATCTGAAATTTGGGGCAGATTAAGACATCCCAACCAATTGTCATGTTTATGTCTCAGAGGTTCAACAACTCCGAAAAAATTCTGCACATGTACATCAACAATATTCATAACCTCCCTAGGATCTGTACACCATTTTCCTGCCTGATCATTAAGTCCTGTCATATGTTTCTGATGTCTTTGGGAAGCACTAAATTGAAATGAATTCAAAAAGGCCTTTGTTCCCTGGGTACCAAAGTGACGTTCATTATCTAGAGATTTTGCATGGTCATATTGAAAATTATTCATCCGTTCTCTTATTTCATGTAACCTGGGAAGGACTGAGACTTCACCATCAGCTGCATGAAAATGTAAATCCAAAAATTCTTTTCTATACTCTAAATAGGTGTCTGTTTTATATTTTCCATATAATCTCCCTATAGATTGAAAAAAACATTTAATATCAGTTTTTGTGTCAATCCACCATTCAGAGTAAGTATCGTAGAGACACACAACAGATTTCCTGGCTTTTAAAATGTTTAAAACACCGTCTTCTATTGTAGGGAGAAGTAATAAGGCCAAATTCAACCTCCAGTTTCCTGGACCACGATGCATAGGCATATGACTTGCCACTGTAGTTGTTATAATGGCATGGTCAGATGAAGTAACAGGCAAAGTTCTAGTATCTATAACCTGTAGGGAATCTGAAAGAAACCAAAATCTATCGTGTAGATTTATTGCCTTGAAAGAATGTTTTGGCCGGAGACCCAGTAAGAGCCATAACATCACTAAGGCCCGTTTGAACCAGTAAATTATTAAGACACGTAGCATCACAAAATATTTTTAGTGGTTCGACCTCCCCTATCCGTCCTATATCGACTACAATTAAAATCACCACCCAGAAAAACATACTTAGAGGTAAATAAATAGGGTTGAAATAAACAAAATATCTCAGTACGTTCAACTTTAATCTGAGGTGCATATACGTTTATAAAACGACACTGTAGGCCGTTTATCACTACATCCAATAACAACACCCGACCAGGAAAAAGATCTACTAATTGTTTTACCCTTGCCGTGGGATTATTAAGGGCAATACCTATACCACTACAAAGGTCTTCACCCACTGACCAATGGGTAACTCCCCATTTCCAGCCAGCAGTTGCTAATTCAACATCAAGTTTTGAATGCAATCTAGTATGTTGTAAAAAAAAAAACACATCATAATCTTTATTCTCAAAAAGGGACAAAATCAGCACCTGTTTCCTCTCAGATAACATACTGTTTACATTCAAAGAGGCTACCGAAAGATTATACGCTGCTAACATCAAAAAGGGAAAAAAAAAGAAAAACATCCATATTCTTAAGCACATTTTAAACATACTATTTTTCTTATTCCCATTCCTCATTCCCAGTCTATTCCTTTTCTTTTTAACCAAACTACCTTGTGGCAAGTTTTGATCTATATCAGAAGTAGCATCTTGTTGTGAGGAATGTACAGAGACTGAGTCCGATTCAGTACCTGTATCATCCTGTAGTACAAGAAAGGGATTATGGGTGGATGTCATAGGGGGGTCAGGAATCACCATTTTGGTGTTACCAGAACGAAGGCTGCATCTTCTGGAAGTTACCAGAGTAAAAGGCTCTTCAGGCAGGAGAGGTGGAGGCATTGAAGCTAAAACAGTACCTGAAACCTCTACCTGAGGAACAAGGTTTACAGTCATTGGCACAGGTTCAAGAGCATCAGAACTTATCTGAGGCTGAGATTCCTTTTGGGTCAGGGCATATTCATAACCAACAGAAACATATGTTTGAGGTCGTTCAGGGGGTAGAGGAGAGGTTCAATGCCTTAAAGCAGCTCTAACCGCAGTATTAATGTAAAAATCTTGGATACTATAATCTCCAGATTTATTCTGAGCAGCTAAAGGGCAATCAACAAACGAATGAGCTTCTCCACAAAGTGAACATTTACTAGGGTGATGATAGTTAAAAAGAACATGCCCCTGTTCTCCACATTGTGAACATTTAACAACTTCGCACATTTTACTTAGGTGTCTAGTCGAGCCGCATTTATAGCAATGCCTTGGCTGCCCTGGATAAAAAATAAAATCTTTATCACGTCCCAAATAGAAACAGCTAGGTAAATGTTGTAGCTCGTCTGATTGAAATAAATTAACCTTATATCTCCACCCTCCATTCCAAAACCCTTCATCATTTAGTATAGGTTCAGGATTCCCTGAACAGTACATTTCCTTTCTAACCAGGACGTTATATCTTCAACATTCACTCCCTCATTCCGAAAAAGAATAGTTATTACTTTAAAGGATTGTTTGGTGAGAGGAATAGCCTGAAAATGAACCCAAGCTGGATTAGTTTTTAACAAAGCATATCTCATCCAAAATTTATTTAACAAATCAGGTGTACGAAAACTGATATCATAATTATTGTCCCCTGGGGTATGTATAAGGGCGTATACCTCACCAGGGGAAAATCCCAGCATTTGCTTAATTAGCACCTTCCCTACATAGAAACGATCAGGCATACCATCCATAGGACCTAAAAATCGTAACCGTACTGCATTCCTACGTTTTGCCAAAGAAACAGGTTTTTTAAATAAACTAGCGAACGTAGCAGGGGGTTGTGTAATAATAAGCTTATCCTGTATTGGATTTAATTCTGAGACTAAAACATGTGTTTTATTCAAAGCCTCAGGAGTAATAGTTTGGTTCAACCTTGCCTCTGATGACACAGAAACATTTGTTTGTGAATCAAGTAACTCAGTTTGAGGAGTCACACATAATGGAGAGTTTAAAGTTCCTACAAGGGAAGTTGCAAAACAGTCATGCCCGTAGCTAGATATATCATCCCCTAGAGAAAAATCGGCCTTTCTCCCACCTTCCTCGCTTGTTCCAGGCAGGGGACTTATCGGGTCTGCTATCCAGCCTCCCGTATCTGTTTGTGTCCAGCCTGCCTCTCAAAGAGCTTGTTGTGGGGACCAGGGTTTACCAATCTCAGGATTAGAAACCTGTGGCAAAGTTTCATCTGTAGTCAGGAAACTTTTTAAAACCTGGTAGGCCTGAAGGGGAGTCCAAAACAGGCAGTTTTCTTTTGCGACCTTCTTCAGCTTGTAATTTTGAAAACTCAGCAATAGCTGTTTCCATGAGCTGCCGTTTTTTCTAATAAAGTAGTAAGTCTGCAGGCCCTGCAATGGGGCTTGAGACTCACATATCATTTATCGACAATTTTCTCCCCAGACCACGGGCTCTCTGAAACAAGTCAGGACTCTTTGCAATGTCATACTTTCGCAAACTTCCGTGTTGTGCAATTCAAAATCCACCCATGGGGGTTCCGGTACACTATGCTGGCCACCACATGTGTGCATCCCAGCTGTATACCTCACCAGCTGTACCACTATCCCCACACGGAGGGTAGAAACCTCTTTCAGGGCTCCTTACACCTTCAGGTGTCGACACAGCATGAGAGTATAATAACTCTCCATTTTCGGCGGATCCTCTGCCCGTTTGTACTACAGCACGCAGCGGGGGTTGAGGTACGATGTGCTGGCCACCCTGCAGATGCATCCCAGCCGTACCATTTTCCCCGCCGACTTTTCCAGGCTTACCAGCCACAGTACAGTCTCCTCCACTGTCCTCCATCCAACTGAAGGAAATCACGTAGACACAGTGCCACCCGTCTACTCTAAAAGAGTAGGGGAATTTCCCCGGTGTCCTGGCCAAATTTCTCTCATTCACTAAAAATACCACCAACAACTTAATCTGGTTCAAGGTCAGTTGGCATTCATCTGTATCTCCCTCCCTGGGTCATGCCTGAAAATAGGCAGGATTTGTCTAGTGCACTTACCCGGTCAACAAAAACGAAAGAAAGAAAAAGAAAAGAAATCCCAGTACTGACACTATAGTGTAGCATGAGGAGGATGCTGTATTCCTGAAGTGCTGTTTTTGGATGAGATGTTAAACCAAGGTCACATCTGCCTGTTCAGGTGGATGTTAAAGATCCTATGGCACTTTTGAAAATAGTAGGGGAATTTTTATTGGTAAATAATATAACAAAGTAAACACATATTATTGTACATCGAACCATACTGTTTCAATACCATAAGACACATACAAAGAAAAAAACATATATAACTAAAAAATAAGTGACTGCCCTGCATATTACACATTCATATACTTTAAAAGGTTGGAAAAACAAAACAAGCAACCCCCCCAAAAAAAAAAACAAGCACTAACAAGAAATATCTACCCCTTAGACTCTTCGCCTTGGGCCTATTTCTGCCCTTAATCCCAATCATATAAATAAATCTTTAATTTTATTTCATAACTAAATATTCTCATATTAATAACCAAGACTGTCATTGACATACTGGAACTCCTTAAATTTATGAAACCCCTCAAATAAAATTATAGGTAGGGCTCTCCACCAGTTTGCTATTAGTGGTGCGGGCGTAGTAGATTTTTCCTGAAGGTAATTCAAGGATACCTCTCTTGTGATTTTCTCCAAAAGATGAGAGTAGGGGAATTTTATATTGGCAAAAAATATAAAAGGAAGAACACATAGGCCCAGATATTCAAAGGGTTATGCATGGTGCAACAGTGTTCGCCATGCACAACCTGATGTGCCCTGGCACGATATTCAAAGCAGGGAGTGTGCTGGCACAAATCCTGATGCGCCGGACCGCATCAGTAATGTATGCGGCATGGGGTGCGGCCATGATATTCTGCACATCCCGATATTCAGCCTGGGATGTGCTGAGTCCATGCATGCATAACCCTACTTGCGCCGCACAAAGTTGATCCAAAAAGGAACAATGGCTGGCCACCCACAGGTGAGCTGCCGGATTGCATGGCGCAACACGGCAGCTGCCACCTATGGGTGGCTACCCGAGCTCCGGCTGCACCTCTGTGGCAGCACCCGCCCATGCCCGATCGCGGGCATCTGTTCAAATAATCACGTCCAATATTCCTGGTGGTCCAGTGGACCGCTGTCAGCCCGATCGTGGGCTTATGTATAAATAATAGTATTTTCTATATCCCTGGTGGTCCAGTGGACCACTGTCAGCCCGATCGCTGGCTTTTGTAATAAATAAAAATTATGGTCAGCAGGAACCCTCCTCCACCCACTGAGTCCACCGCTCCTCTCTCCAGTCAGCGGTGGCAGCAGCTTCCACCCGCCTCCGCCCTGACGCCCACTGACTGACACTGTAGGTAGGGCTGTATGAACATTGGTCCACAGCATGAGCTAATGGATGTGCAGCCGTACCATGCTCACATTCAGGAATGCGTATGGTATGGGCTGCACACCGCTGGCTCACACTGTGGACCATCGGGCGACAGCCCTGCCTATGTTGTCAGTCAGTGGACAGCGGGTGGCAGGCGGGTGGGTGCCGCCCGCCGCTGACCGGGGCGGAGCAGTGTGTGGAGCTCAGTGGTGGGTGTGGAGGGGCTACTGCTAGACCACCAGGGATATTGGACGAATTTTTATTTATTGGAAAATGCCCGCGATCGGCTGACAGCGTCCACTGGACCACCAGGGATATAGGAAATACTATTATTTATACATAAGCCCATGATCGGGCTGACAGCGGTCCACTGGACCACCAGGGATATAGGAAATACTATTATTCATACATAAGCCTGCGATCAGGCTGACAGCGGTCCACTGGACCACCATGGATATAGGAAATACTATTATTTATACTGAAGCCTGCGATTGGGCTGTGGGGCACATTACCGCGCTGGGCAGGGGGCGTCGGTCCCCGACGGCTGCTGCCTGGCAGGGGGCCAGGCGCAAGTCACCAGGGATCGGCACACCTGCATGCAAATGGGGCCATAATGACATGCAAATGGCCCCATTTGCTCCTTGCATACATTATGGCCCCATTTGCATGTGCTCTTTTGAATATCGTGATTGCTGCGCATAGCACAACGGAACTTGCACTAGCGCATCCCCCTGCTCCACTCTGGCCATTTGTGCTGACGCAGTGCCACTGCACCATGCACACTGCGGGTGGCTAGGGTGCGATATTCAACTATGCTGTGCCATGGCACAGCTTCGTTGAATATCACCCAGTCAACGCCCCTGCGCAGCTAAGTTGCGCTGCGCCCAGGCTTGCACCACAGCCTGGTACAGTTTGAATATCTGGGCCATAATGTACAGAAAGGGAACAAAAAAAGGAGTCAAAGAAAAACAGCGGATTCCACAATATAAGTAAAGAGCAAACACCATCGATTCCCATCTCGTAGTGCTGTCATGGACCTGTGGTGCCTGTATAAATGTACACAGACCATACTCCCAAAAATCCTTGTCCCCACCCTTCTAAAATGATAACTCAAAATTACTCCTTAAACAAAAGAACTAACTACATCACACCATAGTCTAACATAGAATATAAACAATAGCAGAGTAATCTAACCAGAGTCCCATGTCACTCTAGCTGGAATATGTCTCCACCAAGTGGACAGAACTGGAGCTGGTAAAGTCAAATATTCTTTATCATAGACAGCTTGAATCTCCTTTGTTATTTTCTGTATTAAACCGCCAAGGGGAACAAACTTTTGCTTGAGGATGTATTGACAACAGACCTGCCAGATTTACCATTTAAAAATTGGCATCAAGATCCTTAACGTACTTATATTGAAATCCTTCCACGTTGTATTAAACTGACCATAAATCAATACATCATAAGATATACAGTATTAGAGGGCTGCAGAAAGGCCCATGCATGTGTCAATTCTGACCAAAAGGTACTGTATGTATATAAGAGCATTCAAAGAAAAGATGAGCCATAGTCTCTACCATATTTTGGCACCTTGGCTATAAACAAAGCCTGTCTTGTGTGGCTTTGTGGTGGTGATTTCCCGTGTGTTCAATCTGTTGTGACAGCACAACCATAGAGTATCCTGCATTTTCATGGTACCCTAGTACCTGTCAGTTGTCTCTGCAGATTCTTGTCATCAATATGTACTGGACAACTAAAACAAGGGGAACCGAAAAGTGTTTTTATAGTATCTGTTGAGCCATTCCCTTTCTGGTATTGGAAAGGATTTCAGGTTCAGAAATTTGCCATTGCTTAATTTTTTTAGAGAAGTCTAATAAATACACAGCTGACCCCGGGGGCAGTGCCTGAAAAGCCCCCTCAACATGAGGCTTTCCATTTTTGCAAAAAATATACACAACGGTGTCGTAGCAAGGTAACCCAAATCATTTGTTTTCCTTACAGTACTGGAGCAATATTATTATATAAAAAAAAAAAATAAAGAAGACTACCGGGTTATGCATATTTAGGCCTTCCTTTGCTATCAGCCAGTATGTAACTGAACACTTGACTAGGTTGAGTCTATTGCCCTATAGAAGCTGGAAGCACACATTAAACATTTTGGCTTCCAATGGAAGTGGCAACAAAAATATAGAACTAACGGTCAGAAAAAGTGTATTTATAAAAGTTTTCAACATAAAAATCCATTTCATCCTTGTCATTAGATATGATTTCCATTTTAACACTTTTTGTTCAGCCTGATCCCGACAGAGCACCCAGTTATTTCCCCAGCTGGATAAGAGCATCCAAACATAAGACCCAGGAGTTTCAAGGGTTCCTGCTGTATCTTAATACCTCCTAAATCCTCATCCTGTGTTGGCTGTCCACATGTGAATGCCATATCTATACTTCTAGACCTATTCAACTGTGTCCCCGCACAAATGGAGTACCCCTGTACAATTTCCAATGCCCGTAGGCCAGAAACCCAATCCGTCACCAATAGGCAGACATTATTTGTGTGGGCCAAAACTGTAGGAAAATTACTACCCAATTGGGGTTATCATATGAGTAATTAACCATTCCAAGTCTAACTTATGCAATAAGGGATCAGTTGCAAAAACATACAAAAAGGGGCTCAGCGGCCAACCCTGACACACTCCTCTCTTAATAAGCACATGACTACCTCTGATCCCATTCACCATTGGGTTGGTGGGTGCTTTAACATACAGAAGCTGGATCCAGTGTATAAACATCTGTGGTATGCCATAGTAAGCTAAAACTGCAGACAGATAATCGTGGGACACTAGGTCAAATGCCTTAGTCTGATCCAGGCTCAAGACATAGCCCTCTGCCATAGTACTTTCATATACTTCTCTCACGGTTTTAAGATGATCCTGCATGTGTCGATATAGGATGGCACAAGTTTGTGTACTGGAAATAACCACAGTTGCTGCCTGAGAGAACCTATTACTAAGAATTTTACTTAAAATTTTCCAATCTACGTTAAGCAGGCTGACTGGTTTCCAATTATGTAGGTCCAATCTATCCCCCTGTTTAAATAGATAAATCAATAAACTATCTGCCAATACAGGTAATATGTCGAAATTCCCAGACAATATTGCATTAAATACAACCGTCAATTGGTGGTTCAACAGGTCCAACATCTTTTTATAAAATTCCCCCTGACAACCCATCAGGTCCTGGGGTGGTGTTAGTTTTTAAGCTCAAGACCACCCTTCCGACCTCTTCCTGGGTGATGGGGAGTGTCATCTGCTGAACTATGTCTGTTGACAAGGTTGGAACTGACAAGCCTTCAAAGAAGTGTTGTAGGGTATCAGAGACAGGGAACGCATGACCAAACAATAATGTGATATGCTGAACTACTACCTTCATTAAATCCTGGTTCTAACACACCACTTCTTCTGTATCAGATTGTAATTGGGACATTTATTTTGTATCCACCCTTCTACTACAACCTGCATATGGATTGATAGTAGTCGCCACCCCTCGTGTACCGAATTTTTGCTCCATAAATGGTGAACTTCCACAGTCATATTGGAATTTATTCATATGGTTTTTAATTGTCGCAATTTGCGAGGTATAATCTAAGCCAGTGTCTGAGGCCAATGATAGTAGTTTTTGTAAATGCCTGTGCAATTCTAGGTATTTAAAATACTTAGTTCTACCATTAGATTTTGCCATAAGTTGAAAAAGTTTCAGAGTTTCGACCTTTGTGTCTTGCTACCATAAGGGTGGATCGGTATAGGGCTTCAACAAAGAGACCCTAGACTCTAAGAAGTACTGTAATTCCGATCCAGACAAGGTGTCTTCTAGAAGGGAAGTATTCATTCTCCACCAATTATGGGAGGCTGGTTTATTTACTGCCCTACCTAACCTAATAAGGACCATCCCATGGTCCGAGGTTTCAATAGGTATTACATCATGTGGCTGACAAGAAAACCATGCTGATAGAAAGAAAAAATCTATCCTCGTTGTTTAACACCCTTTTTTGAAAGTGTGCTTAGGTGGTTGTATTCCATATGTGGCACTGTCTGATAGTCTAGCAGTCTAGTGCATTTCCCTTAAAAAATAGGTATCACTGTAAAATTTTGAAGTACTGCCTGTCGTATCTGACAGTGTCAAAATACAATTAAAATCACCTCCCAAAAGAACTGATTTAGTGGTATGTAAATATGGGCGAAGTTCCTTCATAAGGCCCACCTGCAAACATTTAGTCTGGGGGTTATATAAGTTAATTAATCTATATTCATGCCTCAGAAAAGCAATATCCAAAATCATTACCCACCCTGGTACCAGGTCTAACAGTCTGGACACAAATATGCCTTGTACATTAAACAAAATCCCTAAACCAGTACAAGTCTCCTCCCCCAAGGACCAAAATGATGGTCCCCCAAACCATTCCCTTGTTGCCACATTGTTCTCACAAATGGTGTGCAATCTCATGTCCTGTAAAAAATAAATTGATTTATTCAAGTCACGTAAGACAGCAAAGGTGGCAATTCTTTTCCTTGGGGACTGAATGCTGTTAGCATTCAAGGAGCCACAGGTCAGAGTATATATAGGCGTAAGTCAGGAATCAAAGAAGCCCAGACCTCACGTATGAGGGGTTTTAAGCTTGGTTCACTTCTGACTAGAGGATCTGGAGTCACTTGACACACCCTCTGTGTCAGACATAGCCTCAGGTAGTGAAGACACTACTGAGGAGGCATCAGAGTCCTCATCCGAATCCACCCTCTGTTTCCTTTTTGCCAATGCAGCAAATCTGTTTCTGGTATTGTAACTGATGGGGACAGGTTTAGACCACCCCAAGGCCCCTCTAGGGCCCTTATTTCTCCAGGAGCACCTGCCCCTTGGCTGTTCCCAAACGGGTTCCATAGGAGGGGGCATATCACTGCTCTGGCCATTACCTAGAACCAGTGGCCCATTGGTAGAGGGCTGTGATATATCTTGGTGAGGGGTTACTTCAGGGAGTGCAGTGACTTCTGGCAAAGTTGCCTCATGCTGAAAATCCATGTGGAATTCTTTCTGTGGCTCTAAAAGGCCGCTAGCAGTGGATTCCTGTGCTAACAGGATTAGAACCTCCTGGTCTCCCTCAGCCCCATCTGGAGATTCATCAGTAAAGAGGATAGAAGTGAGTAGGGTCTGTCATGGCTGGTTATCCTAGGTCTTATGTTGGGCCAGGGTAACCACTTCTTCCTCATCCTCCGTAGGAGTGGAGGGGTTATAATGTGTTGCCCTGGGGCAGGTCTTATATGTATGGTGCGTATCATCACAGAGATTGCAATTGTGGATTGTGCATACCAATGCCCGCATGTCCTACAGCACCACACAGAAAACATTTAACTTTATCGCAGGGGCTATTCAAGTGGGTATATGCCCGCATCAGAAACAGGACTTAGGCTGACCAGCCTAAAAAAATAAAACCTCTGTCCCTTCCAAGGAAAAACAACTTAGCAGGTATTGTATAGTCCTTAAGATTGGGGCAGACGTACTTAAATTCACTAGCCCCCCTGTCGAAATCTGTAAAGAATCCAAAATTGGTTCTGGGAGACCAAACAGTACATTTTAATTTTAACCAATAGACAATGTCTGCAACAGCCACCCCCTCATTTTTAAACAGCACTGTAATATTGTGGAATGCTCATCTGGTAAGTGGGATAGCCATGAATAGGGACCATAACAGTGTGTGTATAACTTCTGGGTAACGTTGCCAGAAAAGTTGGAGACTATGAGTCGTTTTAAAGCTAAGCTCAAAAATAGAATCTCCAGAGGTATGCATAAGAGCATACAGTTCAGATACAACAAACCCCAAACTTTCAAAAATCTGTTGACGACCAACATACAGTCTATCAGGATAAATCTCCAAGCCCCCTCTGTACTTAAGACATACAGCATTTCTCCTTTTAGCAAATTCAGGTGGGGTATGGAACAAACCTGCAAAGGTTCTGAGGTTAGGACCTGTCCAAGGTGTGGATGAGGATGCTTCCCCACCAGAACATCCCCCTTGCTGAGGGTGGGGGGGCCTCGTGGGCTGGGAGTGATGCAAAATTTAGCCTGAGTCACTTCTGGAATCAGTCTCAAGTCTATTCCCTGTGTTATCTGATGGGGGTATATCAAAGGGTTTTAGTGGTAGAACTGGATGCTGGGTTAACTCTAGAGTAGAGGGCAAAGATAAAGGGTCTTCCACATCACCCCCCGTCACCTTGTTCATAGGGCAGATGCATGGCAGGGGATATCCAGGGTTGTGTGCCATTTGGCCATACCCAACTGGCGGTACTCAGGGCTCCCACAATTGCTACTTCTGTACAAGATGTGTTGACATCATAATTTGGGGGATGGGAGGAGATTCTATGCCCCGACCCTCCTTGCTGTAATAATAACTCAGGAGGCCTGTCCATTGTGTCCATCATCACACCCTCCATTGAGGCAGACTCTGGGGGGGGGGTGCCAGCCTATTGTGCACCAGCACCTACCAGCTCCTCCGACTGGTTCCTGGACACTACATCCACAAACATTGTTATACTGGGACTCTCTGGAGAAATAGAAGAGGTAAAAGTAGTACCTGTTCATGCCGGAGATCCAGGATCCATATTTCAATTAGCTCCACGCTGCCCCACTGCAGCCACCTTCTTCTCTGTTGGAAGAAGCCAAGCTGAACACTGATCCATCGTCTGAGTACAAACCGAACCATCAATGGACCATTCCAATCGATTCTGTACCAAAAGTCTGCCTCCCTGACCAGAGGCCATATTTGGGAACCCATTCTGCCTGTTTCAAACTGCCTCCTGCTCGGCAATGATGTCAAGCAACTGCTGTTTACGAAATCCAGTTCTAGGAAAAGTCATCTGCCATACTGCAGTGTTTTCTCCGCCATGTAAGTGGGCAATTCTCCATGTTCTGTAATAATGTATGTTCTTCAGAAAGACCAGCTGCTCTTAGGGAAGCCAAAACAGAAGAGGGAGCCAACCCTTCTACTTCCTCCAGCTCTGACTCCTCTCTGACACTTATCGGCCGCCATCCTACCGAGAGTAGGAGAAGTTCCCTGCTGCCCTGGCCAAATTTCCCCATTCACTAAAAAATACCATCAACAGTTTAATCTGGTTCAAGGTCATTTGGCATTCATCTGTATCTCCCTCCCCCGGGCTGTGCCTGAAAATAGGCAGAATTTGTCCAGTGCGCTTACTTGGTCAACAAATACTAAATAACTAATTAAGCTGGAAGGAACATGGAAAGGGTGGTGGATGGGTGGAGCAAACCTCTTGACAAGCAGGTACAGAAACATCCCTAGGCAGGCTTGTCATTTGTGCCCCCCTCCAATATTCACCCCTTTTGGTAGATACTGACAGCCAAAAAAAAAATCCCACTGTAGATTTATTTATTTATTTAGCACCTCCTAGCAATTGGCACCTCTTGGCAACGTCCTGGTTTGCCTATTCCTCAAGCACACAAGTGTCAACAAGCCCACTGCAGCTGAGAGCGAACCGACTACTCAAAGGTCTGTAGGAAAACAAAAGAGCTATGGTAAAGGGTATTCTTAGCATGCTTTTAGTAACAGTGCCAGTGAAATACAGAGCAGGTGGGTAACATCGGGTGGGCTTGTAATGAAACTCGGAAGGAGGGTTTAAACAATAAAATCTAGTAAACCAGTGCTGTTCCTTGTTTGATTTTGTACTTTTTTTTTTTGTAGACTTTATTTCTCTTCCCCGACACCTGAACTCTCACAGACTACCACAACTCACTGGATCGCTCTACCATTCATCGTGGTCCTGCTCCTCAGAGATTAGCTGTCTTCTGCCAATCCTGAACCAGACTATCCCCTCAACTCTGAGGCCATTGAGGTAAGGCCTCCTCCACATACTGACGCTCTATCTAGAATCCAGAGCATCTGGTCAGGTCGGCAGAGAGACAGAGGGAGCAGCAACAGAGGCCCGGTATTGGACGTGTGGCGTCAGGGACTGTGAGGAGCCGTTGCCTATCAGGCTCGTTTTTTTTTTTCTCTCTCTCTTATTGTTGCTCCCCCCATTGGCCTGGTGGTGCTATGCTCTTCAGCACAGGGCGTGGATACTCCCACCCACTCCCGCAGAAGTGCTGCTGTGACCACTCCCCTGCTTATGCTAGGTCCTGACTGCTGTATGGCCCCTATTGGCGCAAGGTCTGGCATCCAGTTCCTCAAATCTCAGTATCACTGGGCCGGCCTGGTACTTTTGTCTTGTTTTTCAGTTTTTTTTGCCCAGCAACAGGAATCATTGGGTAAGCAGTGCACAAGATCTGCAGGGGGATTTAGATTTAATTACCAAACAAACAGTAACTTGTTTTTTGTTCTCTCCTTTCAGACAGTCAGAGGCATTTATTCACCTTATTAACCTGCTGTTCAGCTTATTTTTTTTATCTTTTAACTAGAGGACAGGGGAGTCCTCTTGCTTTCTCTCTCTCTAGGATGGAGAAAAACCAAGGCGAGGCATGTGGTTGGCAGCATCAATCAGGGATCTGGCAGGAAAACCAGGAAGGAAGAAGGGATGTAAACGTCCAGAGAGTGACTCTTTGGCATTGAGTTCTTCAAGCACTTTAGCACCAACATGTTCACTGCAGCTGAGGGGAACAGACTACTCAAAAGGCCATATGAAAACAAAACAGCTACAGTAAAGGATGTTCTTGGCATGCTTTTTGTAACAGTGCCAGTGAACTACAGAGTGAATGGGTGGGTAACATCAAGTGGGCTTGTAGCGAAACTTGGGAGGGGGTTTAAACAATAAAATCTAAGAAACCAGTTGCTGGTACTTTTGTCTTGCTTTTTTGTTTTTATTGCCCAACTACAGAAAGCATCAGCTGTGCAGTGCAGAGAATCTGAGAGGGGATGTGGATTTAATTACTAAGAAATCAGCAACTTGTTTTTGTTTCTGTAACACCCCAACCCCCAAAATGGTGGACTTACCTTGGGTCATCTCCCTGGGCACTGCCTTGCCTTCTGCCTGGGTTCTCTTTTTTTTGGAGCCTGGCTAATTCCAGTGAGAAGTGTAAATCCATGTATAGAAATGCTGTGTCAAAATCATCTGTGCGAGCATGCGAATTAATGCCGCTGTGCCATAGCTTTGAGAGGATCAGCTCTGTGTACAGTGTACAGCCTGTGCCAGGTCTGAGTGAAAGGAAGCTCAAGAACCCGCAGGCATAACTCTTTAATAAAGTCCATTGTGCAGTTGCTTACCAGTACAGATAAGGCTCTACTGAATGCTGTAAATATTTATTTCTAAATCTGAACTATTATACTTAAAATTAACTTTAAGGTTTTGGGCTGTTTACTTCCTGCCAGCCAGTGGCCATGTTGATACTTTTATCCTGCTTTTGAGCCAATCAGAACTCAAGGGGTCCTAATGGGTCCTTTTTGCTATGGCTGCTGGGAGAAACTGTGAACTGTATGCTTGGAGCCCATTTTAGCCATTCAGAATTCTGTGACTGTGACTGACAGCCTGGGCATCCAACCGGATTACTGGATTCCTTTTTCCTCAGTCAAAGAGATTCTGAACAGTTAGTCTGACTTCTAGCTTCCAGCACAGAGGGAGGCTCTGTTTCTCAGCTCTGAGAATACAGGGAGAGGCCTGTTTGCCTCTCCACAGCATACTATCCTGTGTGGGTAGTTGGAACTGCAGAGTGCTGTAGACGTTTATTCATACTGCCAAAGTTGGGAGGAAAAGTGATTTCTGATAAGTTGAAATCCCAGACTGAAGTGTGTCAGTGAATCTGAAAATCGCTAAGCTGTATCTCAGTGAGAGACCTGTATGCCTCTGAGACTGCTGTCTGAAACTGAAGCCTGGGGCTATCCAAATTGTCTCCTGACAATTTGCCAAAAGGGGAGACCTGAACCTCATTTCCGCCAGTTTACAAACCACAGAATGCAGATTGCCAGCGGGTAAGCGGTGTGGCCTAGCTTGAACTGTGCCAGAGTTTGAACCTGTGATGCTAAATCACTCTTCTAAAAGACTGTTGCCACCTTTAATAAGTAAACTGCTTCAAGACCAGGTCAGGGAATCAGCTCCTGCAACAAAATTCATCATGACTTGTGGCCATCCTTGGGAGGGAAGCCGTGAAGTGGTGATGAGTTGTGTTAGCCCTGGTCCCTTATGCTGGTCCTTGTCAAAAAGGACAAAAACCTGTAGCCTGCAGCCAAGACCCGGGGAGCCAAATCTTGTTTCGGGATGAATCAGTCTGGCAACAATCCCAGATCCCAAAGTCCCAGTTCAGTGGGTAACAACAGAGGCTTGTCCCTGCAACACAAATAAAATTACTATTTACCATCTGATTTGCCTATTAAGCACAAGTTGTTTAGACTGTTTGCAGACCACTAGGCCTGAGGATTACAATTTTCTGTGGGTTTCAAAGCTGTTAATGTTATTACAACCAAGTGCCGAAGAATAATAATTTGTTTGTTTAAGGGCCCCAACCAGATGCACCGCGCCAACCAGCTGCAACGCTTCAGGCCTGCAACTGATCAAACACTGGGTACCCAGTAGTATTAACTAGATTATCCAGGGGGCTAAATGTGGTATTTCAATGTGTTTCCAAAAAAAAAAAAAGAAGTGCCTTAAAGTCATCCTTGACTTACTTCCCCTTTCCTTTGTTCAAATTCCCTGAATAAATCAGTTTATTTGTTTGAAGGTCACCCTGGTTCATGAGCATATTATTACTAAGTGTTGGTTTGTTGTGGAAATTTAAATGGTGTATTGCTGATGTGGAAAACCATTCTTCGCAGGTGTACAGGGTGTGTTCCAGACTCCAAAACACTGTTGGTAATGTGGTCACCGTGAGTGTATTATTAGCACCCAGCATTAATTGTACCAATGAATGCCAAGTAAAAAGGTTTATGTTAATCCATGTGTGGGACCACTGGCTGGGGCAGTGGGTAACCATAATATCCCAGAGGGTTGTACTAGCTTGTTATACAACCCACTTAAAAGTCACTCTGGGTGTAAGTGCATAGCATTACTGTTAGTATAGAGCCCCTGCTATCAGCCAGTCTAGAACCCAGGCCCCTCAACCTGCTTTCTGGGCAACAAGCAAGGGTAGTAGCCCATTAGGAGGTGGCACTTGGGTTACATTTCTCTCCTTTTAGACAGTCAGAGCCATTTATTCACCCTACCAACCTGCTTCTCAGCTTATTTTTTTTCTCTCCTGACTACTGGACAAAGGAGACCTCTCGCTTTCTCTCTCTCTCTCTAGGTTGGAGAAGAACTGAGGAGGGTCACATGGTCAGTAGTACCAATCGGGGGCTCGGCAAGAAGTCCCACCTAGGGGAGGTCCTGTTGGGAGGATAAAAGAAACAGTTCCGGTGTGCTCCAGCATGCTAATATCCCAACAAGTGAGTGGAACAAGTGTAGAGACTGATGTCTTAGGCATTGACAGGCATCACAGGTGATAGCAGGCATGCAGGGAAGTCTACCAGTTTGATAAGGTAAGGTAGAGTACCTGTACAATTGTTGGCACCTGTGTCAAACATTACAGGGAATGTAAGCACCTTTTAAAAAGGGTATTGACAGAACACCCTATCTAAGGTTAAGATAAACAGGAAAGACAAAGAGGAAACTTAAAAAAAAACTAGCTAGGGTAAGGGTAAGCAGGAAGTGATAAAGGGGATCTTAAAAACCCTATTTGGTGTAAGGGTGAGCAGGGAGTGACAAAGGGGAAACTCAAAAAAATCCTATCCTATTCACAGAATAATCAGTACTATACAGAGAGCTCTTTTATTTGAACTCTGATTTTAATTAGTTGTTTTATTAGTAATATTTTGTTAGGCGCCCAGAGCCTCCAGGATTGGGCACCATAGAAATAAAATTTGCCTTGCCTATCTAGGGTAAGGGTAAGAAGTGAGTGACAAAGGATAATCTTAAAACAAAACATATCTAATGTCAGTCAGCAAAGGGTTGGGCTAAAGGGGAAACTAGTAAAATCTTATTAAAAGCATATGGGGAAAGTTAATTGGAACACTATCTAATGTATAGCAACAAGGGGTAAACCAAACAAAAGAAGGGGACATCTAAAAACACCCTATCTTGGGTAAGGGCATAAGTTCTTAAATCATAGGGAGAATAGTATTGGGAATGATGGGAGTGGTGCAGGGCAGTGACTGTGGAGCGGCAGTCTGCAGGGAGATCTTTTAGAGACTGACATGCTTCCCCATCTGCATGCACCTCTCTGGGCTGAGGGAGGAGGCCACCAGACTGCAGTCGGAGTTGGCTAGGATGCAGTGACTTCTTCCCACACCCAAGGGCCACTGAGTCCACCATCATTGCATTAGAGGTGCCAAGGAGGGCTGGCGGGACTGTGGTGGGCTTCAGGATTGTGGGAGCGGGGGGGTTGGAAACACATTCCTCTGCCTGTGCCACTACATAACTCTTCAGCTGCTTTGGTGGGATGGGACTGCCAAGAGGAGGCACCTGTGGTAGTGACAAGGGAGGATGTGAGGGTCCTTTAGAAGGGAGGCCCCAAGGTGAGAGGTGGAGAACCCCAGAGGAGGAGGAGAAGTAACTTCTATTGGGGACTTAATTGTTGGGGGTAAGTTTTGGGAATAGGACAGGAGGGAAAGAAGGAGGTGAGGTGCCTACCTTGTCCTTGGCACAGAGGGATGGGAGCAGATCCTTAGGATCACTAGGGTGGCGGGGTGAGGGAAGGAGCTGGATGTCGTTGCATAGAAACATAAGCAGTGATGGCAGAAAAAGACTACTGGTCCATCCAGTCTGCCAGTGAATCTCTATAGAACCCCGTGACCTGGTGCCGATCAGGGATTGTACCCCTCCGCAATTGTTCTCGTACTCCTTCCCCATCTTTGTCTGTACCAGTGAATGACAATTCCCTTCTTTCTATCCCAAGCATGTTTGAAACCTCCCACAGTTTCTGATGCCATGACATTGGTTGTCAGGTTCTTCCATGGTTCCAACACCCTTTCCATAAAGCAATACTTTCTCACATTCCTCCTGAACCTTTCCCCTGTCACTTTCTAGTTGTCCCCCATGCTGTCGAGCTGGTATTCCTGTTAAACAGTTCCCCAGAGTCCACCTTGTTTATTCCTTCCAGGAATTTGAATGTCTCTATCATGTCCCCCCTCCTTTCTAGCCTCCAACGAATACATATTCTGCACCCTAAGTCGTTCCTTGTAGAACTTTCCTTGCTGGCCATGAATAATCTTCGTTACCCTGCATGTACCGCCTCCAGCCTATACTTGTGTCTTCTAAGGTGAGGGCTCCAAAACTGGACACAGTAATCCAGAAGTGGACTCACCAGGGATCTGTAGAGGGGGAGTATCATCTCCTTGCTTGTACTGTCAATACCCCTTCCTCTACATCCCAGCATCCTGTTTGCCTTACTGCAAGCCTTGTCACATTGTATAGCCTGCTTAAGGTGTCACTAATAATGACTGAGTTCATGTTCCTCTGCTGTAGTACTGAGTTTTACCCACACAGTATTCTGTTCTGGGATTCCTTTCCCTACACTTTTGGCACGGAAATTCAACTGTCAGATCCCCACCATCTCTCTAGCCTCTTCAGGTCCCTCTTGTAGCTCTCTAATTGCTTCAGCACTATCCACTGTTCTGTAGAGCTTTGTGTCATCTGCAGAAGAGACCTAACCTACCCTGGATCCCTTCTCCAGTGTCACTGAAGAACATGTGGAAAAGGACCAGACTCAAGACAGACCCCTCATGGTACCTCACTTGTGACCTCCCTTTCTTCCAATTTAACATCGTTTGCAAGTACCGCTGATGTCTCCCTTTTAGCCAATTTTCCACCCATCTGACTATATCCAGCCACCACAGGTCCCCAGCTTCTTCAGCAGGCATCTGTGAGGCACAGAGTCAAAGCCTTGCTGAAGTCAAAATACAGCAGATCCACGGCATGGCCTTTATCCAATTCCTTTGTAACTCAATCAAAAAGACTATTAAGTTTGTCTCGTAATACATCCCTGACACAAAACCATGCTGTTTACTATCCTGGAGACCCTTACATAGAAACATAGACTTTGATAGCAGATAAGGACCGCTTGGCCCATCTAGTCTGCCCATTTCCTACCTATTGGATAAGCTGCAGATCCTAGTTAACCAACAGCCTACTTCCTTTTACCCCTCCTCTAGAATTGCCTTATGCCTGTCCCATGTATTCCAGAATTCCACCACTGTTTTTGGACCCCATGACCCCTCAGGGAAGGCCGTGCTCCATGCTCACCACCCTCTCCATGAATTAAAACCTCCTCATGCTGCCCCTGAGATGTCCCCCCTCTATCTTCAAATTGTGCCCCCTTGTTCTTGCACATCTCTTTTTCTGAAAGATGCTACACTCTTGGACTTTGTGGATTCCCTTGAGGTACTTGAAAGTTTCTATCATGTCTCCCCCTCCCTCCTTTCCTTGAGGGTTTACATATTAAGCTCCTTTAGTCTCTCTTTGTGTGGCTTCTGGTGCAGACCCTGCACCATTTTAGTTGCCCTCCTCTGGACTACCTCCATCCTATCTATGTCCTTGCAGAGTTGTGGTCTCCAGAACTGAACGCAGTACTCCAGATGGGGTCTCACCTACTGTTTGTACAGAGGGATAACAACTTCTTGTTTTCTACTGGTGTTGCCCCTCCCTATGCAGCCCAGTATCCCCCCAGCCCTCCTTACTGCCTTCTCACTTTGCTTGCCTACCTTTAGGTCATCTAATATGACTACCCCCAGAATATCCTTTAGATATTCCTCAAGGTCTGCTTTGATAAGAGACTCCATCAGCTTTCTGACAATAGAGGTGAGATTGATGGGCTTGTAGATGCCAGCCAACTGTCATTGCCCATCTGGGAACCAATGACCTGGCAAGGGATGCAGCAGTTGTGGTGGAGGATAGCTTTAGGGAGCTGGGGAGGGGCCTGAAGCAGGTAGCTTGCATGGTGGCCTTCACAAAGGTGCTACCTGTGTACAGCTAGAGGGAAGATAGGTAACATTGCACCATGGTCTTTGATGACTGTTTGAAAGCATGGTGCAGGAAGATGGGGTTTGGCTTCACTGGGGACTGGGGTCCTACCTGAGGGGATAAGGGCCTATACAAGGGAGATGGCCTTCATATGTCCTGGAGGAGAATGGCAGTCCTTGGTGGAAAGGTTAAATGCTACTTTGGGCATTTAAACTAACCAAGGGGGAAGCAGGAATAAAGAGGGAGGCAGTGAATGTCCCCTCCCAAAAAATGGAGCAACAGAGAAGAAGCCTAGGGAAAATAAATTTGCCTGGGGTAGAAGGGCCTAGGGACAAGGGGGTGTAGGGTTGGGAGGTGGTTCTAAGGCTGAGAGAAGAATTAAGAAGGGTAGACAGAGGAAAACTGAAAAATGGGGAGGATAGTACCAGGGACAAGGGAAGGGTGAAAGATGAACTCAGGAAGGGAGGGCAAAGTAGGGGCAGGAAGGGACAAAAGGAGTTGAGAGCCATGTGTGTCAATGCAAGGAGCCTAGTAAATAAAATTCCTGACTTTTATTTATTTTTGTTATTTTTTTTATTTATTTCATTGTTCAGAAAAAACTTTGAGCGAAAGCTCTTTTGCAAAGGTTCCATGTCAAGTACATGGCATATACAGTACAACAGAAGGGGAATGGCCTCCTCTGAGGTTCACACTTCATGGGAAAGAGTGTACACAACAAGAAAAACTCAGGGAACATTTAAACAAACAGTGCAATGGTAATGCAAACAGAGAGACATAATGCAGAATAGAAGTACAGAATAACAAGTAACCAGCTACTGAAGCTACTGCAAACAGTCTTAAAATATGACTATGAGCTTACAGGGGAACACAGAGACAAGGACCTCAGCAGCCCATAGTACAGGCTTTGTCCTGGTAACAGGGATGGAGACTGAAAAAAAGCCATTTTGGTGGAGAGGGGGATGGCTATAAGGGGTGTGGGAGTCAGCTAGTATCTGGCATGTCCTCTAGTAGGACAGTAAGTTCTAAAACAGAGCAGAGTGCATGTCTGTAGAGGAGAGATCCGAGCCAGGCCCACCTAATTGCAGGGGCAGTTAGTGTGGAGGGCAGGTGAGAAACTCTGCCACTGCTAAGGCCAGCTACGACAGATTGCGATGTGGGGCAGGTGAGGGAGGGGCTTGAGGCAATCATTGCAGAGACAGACCTGGATCACACCATGCTTTCTCTAACACCACACTTACCATTTGCAAGATATTCTGCTTGACCTCTAGGGGTGCTACAGATTCATTGTATCTAGTTTTGTGTCTCTCCCGCTATTTCTCATCTACTACCTCCTCCTTCCCCTACACAGTTTGGCCTGTAAGGGGAGCTGTTTCTACTCTCCTACCCCTGCTTCTCCTTCTCCCTTCATATATTTCTTCACTATCTGCCTACACAGTTTTGTCCTGTAGGGGGCAACACTGCTCCTAAGCTGGGTTGAGATATAAACTTTCTCTGCTTTAACTAGTTCATACCTGCATGTTTTCCTCCTTCATCATTTAACTCCTGTGATCTAGCACCTTTATTTCACCCCTTTGCTGTACCATCCCTGGGTGGTCTTGAACCTGGGGCCTATTGCACTTGCTCTCACTTAAGGTTGTGGCCCTACTCCTCTAGGGCACTCAGCAGCCTTGTTTTTCATCCTTCCACAATTGCTACTTGTATGTGACTCAGTAATCACGTTAGTTCATAGTCCTCTTCCTCTGAAACATGTTAGTTCATAGTCCTCTTCCTCTAAAACATGTTAGTTCATATTCCTCTTCCTCTGAATAGTCCTCTTCCTCTGAAACACTGTCATCACACTTTACCTGCTGTTCTTTTTAAGGTCTGGCCACTAGGGGCACTTTTAACCTATTTGTCCCATTCTCCATTAGGGATCCCTTTACTCTTGTTTCGCTAATAACACTGTTACTGCTCCTCTACTTTCACACCCAGTCATTTTCTTCTCCTCCATTCTCATTTTTCTCTCCACAAAATGCTAACATACTTCTCTAGTTGCTTCTACTTGCCTTCCTTCCTCCTTTGCTATCCTGCCCCTTCTAATTCCCCTTCCCTTTTCTTGCACTTCCTTTACTCCCATGCCTTTATGTATTCCTTACTATAACTGGGTACCTCTTACAGCCACTCTAATATCTCACTCCACTCACAGCCTTCTCTCTTCCAATTACACTCTCCCCTCTATCACCCTTTCCCCTCTCCCTCAACATAGTGGTGTTCGCCTGCCCTCCTTCATTATGGAGCTCCTTCACAGGCTCCATTTCTTCCACTCTTCTACCCACAAAAGCACTCCCCTCAATTAAAAAAAAAGGCAAATCCAGCTACAAACTCCTCCTCTTCCATCTACTTCTCTTGCTAGCTGGTGCCATTCAACTAAACCCAGGTCCCTCCCAAACACCTCTCTCACCCCATAAAGATCTATTTATCACGTTAATGCTAGAAGTTTACTGCCCAAAATTGCCCTGCTCAGAGTTTGGGTGGTACAACACTCCCCTGCTATTATTTGTATTATGGAATCCTGGCTTTCAACCAGAATGCCTGAATCTTTACTTATCCTCACACAGGCTATCATATCCTTCGACAATACCGCTCGATGCATGGTGGTGGTGTAGCTATCTGCTCATCACAACTACCAGTCTCTCCCTTTATCAGTGAATCTGTCCCAAGGGACCATGGGCTCCTCCTTATTAAGCTACTACCCCCTTCCTCTCTCCCCCTTTACATATGAGTAATATACTCCTCCCTTAAAACTCCTCCTGCCTCTGTAGTTAGCACCACCTCCTCTCTATCATCTGCTGCTAGCTCTGGCGAGCTCATCCTACTAGGCAATTTCAACCTGGACTAGACTTCGGCTACCCTTAAACTCGCCACGCAACAAATTGAGTCTTTAAACCTTCATCAGCTTATAAATGAACCCACACATCCAAACCATCACTCTTATAACCATACCCTCCTATACTGGATCCTGTCTTCTCACCCTCACAAGATCTCCTCCGGTACACTCCCTGATAATTTTAGTGACCACCTAATGACATTCTACACCCACAAATTACTCCTTCCTTATTCTCCCCCAGCCTACTGCTGGATTCGTTCCTTGTGCCCCCTAAACCTCTCTAATCTCCTTCATGACCTCTCATCCTCTGACTGGACCCCCTATTACTCTTCTAGGGACTAAGACACTATTCTCTCCCTTTTCAGTCACATTTTCAATAATACTTGGGACTCACTTGCTCCTTCATGTCACCGCAGGATGAGACACTTCCATCATCCTTGGATATCTGCTGATATCATCAAGCTTTGTCACACTCGTGACCAAGCATGGGCATATTATAAAGCATCATCTTCTCCCAAGGATATAGCCTCTTATCGTGCTCTGATAAATGCTTGTACCCAAGCTATTAGGTCTGCTAATTCCTACTACTTTAAGCATACATTACACAAAAACATCAACACCCTATATAAATTTTGGCAAACACTCTCTTCACTCCTCAAACCCCCTTCCAATTCTCCCACCCCCTGCCTTTTGCTCGACAACAAACTTGTTACTGACCCTCTTACTGTTGCCGCCACTCTAAAACAAATTCTTCGCTACATGGCCCCTTAAATCTTCCCTCCCCTCTGTTCACCCTCAAATTCTAAATATCCCTTTAACCCTCCAACTCTGCCCCTCCTCCAACTCCAGACTCATTTCCAATTCTCTCAGTCATGGTCCAAGAGGTGTTTCAGGCCCTTAAATCCCTGAAGCCTTGCAAATCCAGCCCTGATGGGCTTGACCCTCTCCTTCTTTAAATCTTTGCCCTAGCTATGGCCCACCCCCTTGCTCATATACTTACTCTCTCCTTTACCCTAGGTAAGGTTCCTTAGGCCTGGAAAGCTGCTAAAGTTATCCCCCTTCACAAAGGTGCTGATTGAGCTTCACCTGGTAACTACTGTCCTATCTCCCGCTTACCTATTTTTGCAAAACTCCAGGAGTCCATTGTCCTTTCCAGACTCACGCTTTTCTTACCTCCTCAAATTCCTCTCTTCCTTCCAGGGTGTTTTTGTAAAAACATTCCATTATCTCTTCACTTCTCCGGTTACTGATGCCATTTTACAGGCATGGATCAAGGACACCTTACTGCAGCTATATTTATAGACCTAGCCAAAGCTTTTGATGGTGTCTCACTTGCTTCTTCTCACCAAACTTGAACTCACTGGTCTCTCTCCCATCCATCAAATGGTTCAAATCTTACCTTATGGGTTTCTCTCAATGCGTCCAAGCTGGTGATGTTATCCCCCCCATCCTAGTTGGCGTACCTCAAGGCTCTATTCTTGGGCCTCTCTTGTTCTCCATCTTTCTAAATGATCTTCATACTTATGCTTCTCCTCCCAAATCCATCTCTATGCTGACAACACTATGCTCTTTACATCTGGTCCCTCTACTCCTGTGGTAACTGCTCAGTTACAATCATACTTTACTCATGTCCTAAACTGGTTCCAGTCCAACCAACTCAAGGTTAATACTACCTAAACAGTCTCTATGTTTTTCAATACCCACCAAAAATTAGCCAAGCTCTCCACTCCCACCTCCTTTCTAATGCTTGATGGTACCCCATTGGTTACTGTTCCTTCCTATAAGTATTTAGGTGTCTGGCTTGACAGCCACTTTGATTTCTCATCTCATGCTGACTACTGTACATGTGTTCAAAACTCCACCTTAAACTTGGTGCACCTATAGAAACAAAGATGCCCTCTCCCTCCTCGTTCACAGATACTCCTCACTAAAACAATTCTACTCCTTTTGATTATGCAGACACTGTTTATGGGGCTGCCTCTGCCTTCTACCTTTCTAGATAGGATGTTCTTTTTAATGCATTCTGTCATTTCACCTTGAATGTTCCCTTTAGGATTCACCATTGTGTCCTTTCTCTCTCACTATCTCTCCCTCCTTATCCTCTCACTGATGCCACCACACCTCCATCATCTCTGCAAAATTCTGTTTTGGCCTGCATCCCTCCTACCTTGCCTCCCATTATCCCCTCCCCTCTCACTGCCTATTCCCTCTGTTCACATGATCCTCGCTCTTTTGCCACCCCCCTTCCCCACTGGAACTCTGGTATGGTTGCCTTCTCCTTCTTCTTCTTCCCTTACCTATGGAATTCCCTACCCTTCTCTCTCCCCTCACTTCCCTCGCTAAACCTCATTAAACACTCACTCTACTGCACTCTATTCCCCTCTGCTCCTGCCATCCTCCTGATTAACCCTCTTATGCTGGCTAATCATGGCTAACTCTAGTTCATCTGTTCGATCCTTAAATCCCCCTAGTCTGCCTTTTGCTCCAAATCCTCCTTATGCTCTTTCCTCTTCCACATCTACCATGTGTTCCCCCCTTGTATTTCCTCCTGTTTTGTTTTAAATTATGTTTAGTTTTCAATTATGTTACACTGTTTTAAATTAAGTTATTTTATAAAACAGTCTACTGCTATTTTACGCTTTTTTTTTGTTACCTTTGTTGACTTTCAATTTATTTCAAGTTTGTATTTATTGAATCCTCAGGCTAAATTCTCCTCAGGCACCTTTTGTAATCTGCATGCCTTGCTGTAACATTGTTCCTGTCTTTTACTCAGGCTATTGTAACCTGCCTGCAATGTCCACTGTTAACCATCCTGCTTCTCTTACATGTATGTATTGTACTTCACTCACCCCTTTCCCCGGGTCACACCTGGAATTGAGCCTTGGCTCAGTGTGCTTCTCTCAGTTATCAACTTAATAAATAAATAAAATAAATAGTGAACCTAACAGAATTATGGTGCACTGACAACCACAGCTGGGATGTGGCCATTCTGGGTTACACCATGTTTCAAAAGGATAGAGCAGAGAGGAAGAGGGTTGTTTTATATGTGAGGGAAGGTATATGGATATACAGTATATATCCTTTACGGTCATGGAGTTACAAGGACACAATGGGGAGAAGGTAGGCCTGGAGGTTCTTCAGATATGCTTAGAGACTGGGTCCGGGGCCTTTACCTATGTGGAGGTGACGTACAGACTGCAATGAGAAAAACCCTCTAATATTATTATGGTAAAATATTTGTATTATAAACAAATGTGAATGCTTGCTTACATACAAACAGGCTAGCTGCTTCAGTGAGTGACCTTTGTCCCCAAAAGGTTCCAGTGTGAGAAAGCTGCAGGATGTGCTAAATTGACCAGTGAAGAAAAACCCTAATTAAAAAGGTTCCTGTTCTGTCTTAATTAAAGCCTCTGGCTGTCTGCAAGGAGATAGGACCTCATAAAACATTATGGTTGCTGCAGGAAGAGACTCATCTGGTTGCAGGCTTGTGAGAAACCATAAAAACCTGAGATCACTCTAGCAAAACAGGAAATCAGCAGTGAAACAAAAGGGGATGTTTTGATCAAAGACTGTCATGTTTGGGAAATGAGTAGTGATAATCTTATCACAATAACATACATCCTTGTGGATAATTTTGTGAGAAATTAAATCTAAGGAGGATCTAACAGTGACCTCACCAAAAGTGTGGGAGATGGAGCTTGAAATGAACATACATCTGGGGAAAACAGAGCATATTATTCTGGACTCAAGAGAGACTGAATTCTCTGGACTTGAAAGCACTTAATGGTAACAGCTAGATAGGAAAGAATTTAAGTATTTGTGGTAGGAGTTTGTGTTCTGTAACTTCTCATTTTCTTTTATTGTGACTGTAAGTTAATGATATAATTGTTTTGTGTTTGATTTTACCTGTTTTACAATTTTTTAGTAAACAACATTTTCTTTAAAATACTGCCTGTGCTTTTTCTCCATTATTTTACATCTGATTTGTTGAACCTGTGTTGGCGGGCTGGCGGGCGGCAGGCGGGTGGATGCTGTCGCCACCGCCGCGGGGAGCGGGTGGAGGGGCTTCGTGGGTGGGTGGGGGGACACTAGACACCAGGGAGATGTTTGGGGGTTCTGCTATGACATTCTGCTCGCGATCGGGCTTACGTCCACTGGACCACCAGGGAGTTATTCGGGTTGGGGAGGGTTACATTCTGCCCGCGATCGGGCACTGGGGGTCTATATAGGTTCTGCCCGCGATCGGCTGTTGGAGATGGGGGACATGTATTGTACTGCCCGCGATCGGGCTGTGGAGGTGTGGGGACATGTACGTACTGCCCGCGATCGGGCTGTGGGAGGTGGGGGGACATGTATCTGTACTGCCCGCGATCGGGCTGGTGGGGGGGGCACAGGGAGCGAGTTGGGGCCAGCCAGGGTGGCAGCTGCTGTGTTGCGCCTGCAATGCAGCAGCTCACCTGTGGGTGGCCCTCGACCTTAAGCCTTTTTTGGCTCTGCTTATAAGCGAGGTTGTTGCGCATGCACAACCTCTGCGCAACCCGACTGAATATCGGGCTGCGCAGGTTATGGATGGATCCTCCTCTGTTGAGCACGCATTCATTTGCATTGCTCTCTTGCGCAACCTGGTGCCAGTGGCGTAACTACCTCCTGCTGAATATCGCGGAATGGCGATTTTGGACTTGTGCATGGCGCAACTCTGTTGCGCATGGCGCAACCCTTTGAATATCTGGGCTACAGTGAGATTACATTTTGATTTTTGTAAGTATTTTCAATTTGATTTTATTTTAAAATAAAAAATACTCTCATTGAATTTTTGAAGTCCGAGTGCTGGTTCTTATTTATTCTAATAAGAAGGCTATACTGGCAATCTGTCTCTGTTGTCCTATAAATGGAAGCACAGGGCTGGATATATATGTATATGGAGATAGGAGCACAGGGTCCAAAGGACCCTGTGCTCCTCACGGTAAAATAAAGATGCCATTATACTATCTCAAAAGTAAGGAAATAAAATTGCAAAAACTGTGTTAATGCATCAGTTAGGGCTAAAGCTATAACAATGTCACCTTATTTTCTAATGGAATGGGGTAAGCATTAGGGTTCATGGGCCCAAGACAGCCCCCCCCAGCTGTGGGCCTGTGCAGGGTGGAGAATGGGTTTTAGGGCTGAAAACCCTCACACCACATGTTCCTGCTTTTGCTGCTTTAACCAGACTGATGCATTAACACAGTTTGTTGCAATTTATTTATGCAATAGATGTGAACATAACTAGAGTGTGATAAATCAGTTTATCTGTGCAACTGTGTATATAAATTTAATTTATAAAATGGGAAAAATGCAGTGATCTTATTGGTCTCAGATGTCCAGACCTGTGTGGTAATTGACCAATAACTGCACAGGTCTGGAAAGTGCCTTGCAAGTCTTAGAACTATACTGCTTTAGAAGACCTGTGTGGTAATTGACCAATAAATGCACAGGTCTGGAAGTGCCTTGCAAATCTTAGAACTACACAGCTTCAGAAAAACCTGCAGTAACTGACCAATAACCACATGAGTCTGGAAAGTGCCTTGCAAGTCTTGGAACTACACTAATTCAGAATTCTCAGTAACTATGACAGTTGGGAAAACAAATAAAAGGTTCAACTAACAACAAGAGTGAATTACCTGTCAGTCAATCCGACCTCTTTGATGGGACAAACCCAGCTGTATGGTGTGAGAGCTGTACCAAAGATGAAAATGTATTTATTCTTAATTTAAAGATTTATTTAGTCTTGTGTTTTCATTATTTTGATGCCATTTCATAAATGCAATAACACACTTCAGGACTTGTAGTTATTGGGTAAAATTACTGAACTTCCCCAACCCTGTAGTTGAACGGCACTGCCAACACTTTGTGCTTCCAAACCTGGATGGGGGCAGTACTTCCCAAAATTGCACTCCTGTCATGTATTATGGTTACTTATATACACAGTTATTACTTCACACTCCATTTATGTGCACAGTTTTTACATCACAGTCCATTTATCTATATAGTTTCTATGTCACTCCCCCCCGGGTTGGCACCATCCGCCACTTTTAACTTTTCCTCTGCCATACACACAGTCTCTAGCTCCTCTACAGTAGTTGTCCTGTCTGAAAGCAAAGAACCCAGCACATAAATCACTGTGATTTTTAATTTATGTTAAACCTCTCCCCAGTGTCAATCTCTGTCCTCAGGTACAATTTAATTACCCACGCTAGCTCCTTTCCACGATCATCTGCATTCACCTAATTTGGCTACTTCCTCGAAGCTGGGTGAACTCTGCTGACAAAAACAGCTCAGCATAGACTCCTCTTGAAAGCTCCACATTCTCTTCAGTACCATTTTAAAAATCACCCATACTTGAGGAACACAGTGTGAAAAATGAAACACACAACCCGATGGTGGCAACACTACTTTCCCTCCACATGCCACACATTATACTCACTACACATGTCTTGAAATGGAAAACAAAGAAAAAATGAACTGATCCAACAGTGGCAGCACTACTTCCTCCACATGCAGCTCATTATGGTCACTCCACATCTCTTGAAAAGTAAATGGGAATTTGTTTTTAAACTAAACTCCCAAATGGGCAAAAAACTTACAGTGCTCAATGGCAACCTTCATCTGAAGCTCCCTGCTAACAACACCTGCCATCTTGTGTTCAAAGTTTCGGGCTTACCACTTGATCCACCAGTGAGCACTGATATTGCTGCATTACTAGTCATAAAGACAGCATGTCCATTGCAACAGCCATGATAACAAGCTAAAAAAAAGCACACAACCAAATAAAGAAATAGGTCCACATACTCTCACAAATATATTTAGTTTCATAAATATCACTACAAAAAAATAAAGATACAAACAAAATCCAACCCTACTGCATAAATGAAATATGCAGGGGGCCTCGTGTCCTACATGATTTATGCACATGGCATGGAACCTTTGTACATGAACTGTCTGTGCTCAGAGGTATTGTAATCCAAGAATGAATAAATAAAATAAAAATAAATGCACCTCTGGATTTTTGCCCTTGGACACCTCACTGAGGGCCTACACCACTTATGAGGTTATACAAGTCCAAACAGCACTTGTGTGCATAAGAAAACAATAAGGCATGACAGGGTATGCATGGAACAGATTTTACTGCATGGCCAGGTGTGTAGTAAGGCTTTCTGCCTCTGGCTGTGTGGTAAAATCTGTTACATGCTCACCCCAGAGTGTCTTAATGTGCATATAAAATTGTTCCCTTATGTCTACATACAAAAAGAACACAGAAAATGTCTATAAAATGCATAAATTAATTAAAATAGTTCCTTAACTTTGGGGAGGGAAGACGACAAATACTGGTTGCTGGTAAGGAAGAAATAAACAAAATGCAGTTCACACAAGGTAGCACTGTAGTCAGATGTGAAGGAAAGAAAATAATAAAATCACTTGCCAATATTATAAAAGTTTACTGGCCCACTGAAGTGCAGTGGAGCACTGAATATAAACAGTCCTGGGTTGAATGACTCTGTCCTGCTTGAAGGGGCACTGCAGGGCTGATCTGTAAGATATCTCTGTGTACTGACTCCACAAGTGAATCGTTTTTCTTCTGTTCAGCTTGATTGTTCTGTCCAAGGATGGTGCTCCATTTTTTCCTATCAAAGCAAGAGGCAGTGCAATAGGAGTGAAGGTTAGCCTCGCAGCAGTGACCGGTCACAGCCATGACCTCCCAACCTCCAGTCCAGCATCTGATAGCAGCTGAACCATGATGGTTCATAAGCGAGTGGTTTGTGTTAACCTGACTGTACCCTGTCTCCTTGCTGATCTGCTTCATGCCATTAGATATGAAAATAGTTATGTACCAAGGGCTCTTTTGAGTACCACGTCAGAGAAAATCCAGGAAGTGCTGAGGCAAACGCTTGGGACGGTAGTACAATGCTGGCGCTTCAGCCGCAGTTTGCTCAGGCACTTTTTAAACTGGCTACTTGACAAAGCTGTGAGCCCAGTTCAGCAAAATAAACTCCCTGTGTACTTGCTTGTTACTTTCAGGGGATCATTGTGATTCTTTGTAAACTTGTTAAAGGTAAGGTCGTGTACTCATGGCTGTTTTCATCCTTTCTGAATTGAAAGCTGTTGGCTTTAGCTGTCTCAGACTCTCCTCCCACACCTGACCATGTACAATTGAATATTGAGACAAACTTTTCAGAGGAGGCCAGGCGTGGTGTTTGGAGATATAATAGATGTTCTTTTTAAAATCAGTAGGTTGGGTTTCATGATCACCAGGTGGTGTTTTGAAATGTCTTTCTGTGCCTTTCTGTAATATTTAGTGACCAACACAGTTGCTACTAGTGGTAAAGCTGGGTCACTATATTTGTTTATTTTTCTCCCGATGCCAACTAAATTCAAGTGATAGTTTAGAGAGGAGCATAGGCTACAGTAGCTGCTTATTGAATACCCGTTCCATCACTGTTTCTGACCTTTGCATAAAGATCTAAAAGTTTCATTTAACTGTTCTAGGCTTGGCATTTTAAAATTGATGTTTACTTTTTGGTGCCTGCCAATCTTAAAAACTTTGAGTGCCCGTACTGTTGTCTTTTTGTGTTTGGCCCATTTGTAGCCTTTTCAATTTCATCTATGGTTTCAGCAGTTAATAACAGGTGCCTCGAGATGTTACGAACAGGGTTGAAATCTCTGCATTACTTAAATTACTCACTGTTCCAGCCTCCTGTTGTTCAGTACTTTGCATGTCATCTTCTTCTGGCATACTAAAGATGCTTTCAAGCTCCTCTTCACTGATGCTGATGTTGACAATTTCTGTTTTGGTGTGTCCATGGCAAGTGATGGTGACTGTAACTGTAGTAGGCAAATAAATAATGGCTGACAACTGAAATGCCAGCATTCTAGTGGTCAGTGATTCCAGTTCTGGACAGTTTACAGATGGTCAGCACTTGTTTTTAGCCATACGTGGAACACATTTACTGCATGGCTAACTGACAAATCAGAATCCAGAACTGGCACTAACATTGTACAAATCATGTATCGCACAGGTCCCCCTGCATATCCCGTATATATCTATCTATATAGACTAGGGCTGACATAAATCAGTAAAATTCTGATCCTTATTAAATGAGAACCAGAACAAGGGAGTTCTTTAGTTTGGATTAGTTCAGATTATTTATGAATATTTGAACGAATGTGTTAAACTGCGTAAAAGGTGCTAAACTCAGTAATTTTCAACACAGAGAGCCAAAAGGAATACTGTAATTCATTGTTTATATGAAAACTAAAGTAAAACTAATAATGTGAGAGCCAAACAAGCTGGTCCATGGCACGTTCTGAGAGGTGGAGGGGGACAACTGCGACACATGACACATGATGTAGCATAATTCATTGCCTCTCTTGCGGAACACCTGCTTGGCACCGTTATGAGTGCTGGAGAGACAGAGAAAGAGACACTGTGCAGTATTCAGAGTAGTTTCAGTCTTCTTTGTGGCATCCATTGGACAAAAGATTCTAATAATATGATGCTGAAAGAGAGACAACTCACTTTATTTAAATAAAGTACTGCACAGATAGTGTGCAGTACTCAGAGTAGTTTCAAAGTCTTTTCTTTTTTTAGAATCTAAGGGACAAAAGACTTTGATGATATGGTGCTGAAAGAGAAAGAGAGAGAGAGACAGACAGACAGACTGAGAGGAAAGACAGACAGAGAGAGAAAGAGCTGCAAGTATCTATCAATACCAAGTAGCTGAGATATTTTGTATTAGGGGTTGGCAGTATGGGCAAGAGATTAGAGGAATGAGCTGTGAATGACTGTGGTAATATCCAGCAGACCTGGGTTTGATTCCCACAACCTCCACTTGCCTACCTGTGTAACTTTGAGCAAGTCACTTATCCTCCCAGTGCTCCCAGCTCACCCCTGAAAACAGGCACTTGTGTCTAGTGTGCCTTACCTGATTACCAAAGAATAAAAAAAGGCTGGGTATTTATTTGTTGACTGTGCCAGAGGAGACCAGGCCAAACACAGCCATGAAAGAATGATCAAATGAGCAGTAGTGAGACCCCACTCACCATGCCAATGTGATGTAGCTGCAGTCGTGTCCCAATGTACTACAGTCGCTGCCTGGCCCAGCAGGTGGTACTGTTTTCCGTCTCTACTACTGTACTAAGCAGCATCTTTTAACCAAGAAATGAAAGGTATATTATTGACCACTACCCAGTCACATTATTCAAGTGCAGTAATAATAATTATTTAGTGTGCTGTGCACCTGACAACACACATAATACATCCTTCCTAATTCCCAAACAATTGCTAAAGTATAAGTATATATAATAATATCTAATCTCAGCCCAGTCAGTCACTGTAACTGAGATGTGGAATAACACTGTACTACAAGCAATAACTTAATGAATACTAACATGTTTCTCTGTAATCACAGCCAAATATGGAGGGATATGAATATTATCCAAAGAAGAGCATTCAGCTGAGCCATCTGCTGTAACAAAACATTAACTATTTAGTGTTTATACCATTCTAGAGGTGGTAAAATAATATTTCATGCCATTGATGACAAGTAGTAATAGTAAGCAGTACCCTACCATCCAGATCAGATTCGTACCAGCAAAGTAAGGGTATGAAATGCAGTTGCGTTACAAAAACAATATGGGCTCTCTGGACTCACTGGAGGTTAATTTTGTATTTTTGGTGCTCATTGTGTTCATACCAGTAATCCTGGAATGAAAAGAAATGATCCTGCTGCAGTTGTAGAGGAGGAAGGGGTATATATGCTGGCCCACTAGAGAAGGGGCTGTTTGAAGATGTACTGCTGTGTTGTGGAGAAATGATATGCTGTGCTGTTGCATGCTAACTGTAGTCTGGACCTGCTGATGCTATTTTTTCCTGTGCTCATTGTGTTCATTCAAGTAATCCTGGCCTGACCTGACTTGTTGTCACTATCATATCATACCTCAAGATCCTATTCACAAAATATGTTCTCAACAGGCACAATGGGAGAAACTGGTTGGTCTGAGAGGCCCTCAGAGTCTGTATGTTTAGGTATCATGTTTGAAATTATAGTGAGGAATGCTGAATTTCAGAAATGTCAAATGCTCAGTGTTTTCTGGTGACAAGCAGGATCTTCTGTAAGTAATAACATTACCAGCTGAACTAAACAATCAAACTGAATAAACTTCAATAGGAGGTTAATTCATGTACTGTACTTCAAGCTATTTGTACTAAAAGTACGCCACATATTTTATTTGGATTTCAGTATTTCAAAGGATCAGCACTCCAATCGATATTAGGTTCTGCCAGGTACATCTCAAATGGTCTGTCCTGAGGCTGCATTTCAGAAGTAGATGAAGAAGTTGCAATGACATCTTACAAGTGACTCCAGAAACCTCAAGCTGAACTGTGTGACTGTGGGACAGTGTTATTTTTTGATGGTGCTGAAGAAGAAGATCCTGGCACAGTGGCCGAAGAGAAAGAAGAAAACAAATACTGGAATTCCAGTTGAGGGACCACCTAATGATAATATGCTGTGTTGTGAAGAAGATTGCTCTGAATCTGATTCTGTACTCCATTCCATGATAATATGCACTTTATCAGTTATTTCTTGTCTATCTCAAAAGAAGAGTCATCATTATTCAGCAGTTGCTTTGATTTGTATTGTGGGTCCAAGACCATTGCTTACGAAGTTGTCTGACTGAAGCATGTTTCATAGTTTTTCCTATTCTTACATTTCGGTCAGACCTTCTGTGTTCTAGTAGGCAACCTGTTTGTGTCAGCAGTGGCAGCATGGGATGGAATTGTCCACATTCTCTAAAGTGTCCCTAATCAGATTCAAGTGGAATTTTAATGTTTTTATTGAGGCATCACTGGCTCAAAGTTGTTGTGTTTGAACTCACCTCTCTGGTATTTTCCTCAAATCGCTAGAGAAGTCAAATTACAAACTTCAGCATGGCCCAGTGTTGTAGAGTGATATAAATGTCTACTTCACCAATTTATTTTACAAGGTGTACTGCCTGACAGCTTACTTTTGTTCTAGTAGCATTTGGAACATAAATTAATGCTGAATTCCACCTAGTAAAAAATGTCTTGGATCAGTCTGTGCAAAGGTAATTGGGGTCTTCTTCTTTATTTTTTCAAATAACTGATGGACTTTGCCTGAGTGGTTGAAATGACTGTAGCTTATTTTAGCAGTGCCCTGTCCTCATCAAGAAAACTGTGAACTATTAAATCCAAGTAATGCAGAAACAGCAGATGTGAACAAAACTCCCTCTCCCAGGGCCTTTCTTATGTTTATCATATTATCTACAACTATACAGTCAACTCACAATCCCTGTGATGTGAATCATTACTAAACTGGTTCTTCATACTTCACATTGATGTTGTATGAGCTGTGTTCAGATGGAAAATAAAACATTCTTAGAATAGCAAACTGTGTTTCACTACTCCCACAAGAATTATCAGCAGAACATGAAAATGTGCAGTGAAAGACATGAAGGGATCAGGCTGACAGCATGTTCAGATATGACCGGCCAAAACTCACTGGAGTTTTTCTACATATGGCATTGTACAGATCTAAAATCCCAGTTGAGGTGAAATATTTTTTCTATGCTATAGTATCTGTATATCAAGGTTCAAGGTGCTCAAGAAGCAGTCTGAATTATATTCTACACATTTTACCATGTTATATGGCAGCAAGTCATTGGCTAGCCTCTCTTTAATTTTCTTTGTTATTGTACCAGCAACAGCGTGGGTCGAGGGATATTTAGCTTTATGTTTGCATGTTTCTCAGATGGTAAGTTATTTCCTTGAAGGAGGGGCTTTTGGAACACATGGCCATTATCAGTAATTTTAGGAGTTATTTAAATGGAAGGAAGTGCTGGAGGTGTTTATGTATTGCTGTGAGGGCTGCTACTGCTATCACCTATCAGAGTTACCACTTAGTGTAGTGACGCATCATCAGTGTCACTTTCTTCTCAAAATTAATTGATTTCTCATTAATGTTATGACGTCTGCCTAGGTACATTTTCAGTGTTGATGCTCCCAATACTGCTTTGTTTTACGCCTGCTAATTGCCTGTTTACATATATACATGTTGCTACCAACTCATTAAATGCTCTAATGAAGAAGTGTGACCAACTAAATATATCTTTTTTTTGCCAGATAGGCACTACAGCTCAATCAGCTTCTCGGAGATTTTAATGGAGTGTTTTGGGCCTGTTCCTGTTGTGTTTTATTCCTTCCTCTAACTCACTTTCCTCCTCCTCAGCCATAACACATTTACTTCCACTTCATCATTTGCAGTTTCCATCCCCTTATTCTCCAGTACACCTTGTACCATCTTCATCTTCTTTACCCTTTCTGGGCTCAGAGGAATCAGAATCAGATGTTGTCTGTGAGGACTAGCAGTAGCATAGTATGCAATTGTTCCATACCTGGGAGTGCCTCTGTGGGTAATACTACCAACTTTTATTTTAACCAAAGAACCTTTTCTTTTTGCACTGAACTGACAAATGCACCTTTATTGGAGGTCAGACATTTGCTTGGAAGATGAAACAATCACTGTGTTTTCCTGTGCAGGAGGATGATTGCTTAGCCTGGCCCTTGACATTCCCTTCTCATTGCCTGAAGCCACGTTGACTACCTAAAACTCAATTCTAGAACTAGTCAGAACACTTTAATCCTTTTTTTGTGTGTGCATGTTTGTTTTATTTTCTACAGTATAAAACATCCCTGCTGAGTCCTAATCCCTAGCATCCTAATTCCCACTCCTGCAGGCCAGAGCTCAATTGTACACAGTGATAGCGCATGATGATGACCACCACCACTTCCTTCCAAGCTCGGTGCAGAAGACAAGAGTGACTACTAGGGCCCAATTTTCAAACACTGAAGTTTGACACAAGGTGCCTGCGCAAATGAGTAAGGCACAAGTGGCCCCTTGTGTCAAACTTTGCATCAATCCCAATTTTCTAACACAGGCATAATCAAAATCATGATGCCTCGCACCACTTTTTGCAGTGAAAGCACTCCTGTGCCAGGTCACAAGGGGCTTGTGCCACTGTGAAGCTGCACTATACCCTTTTTGAGGATTTTGCAAGCCCCACTGTGGAAGTAACAGGAGGCTCAAGTTAGACTGATCTAAAGCCCTACACAGTGTAGAACAATGATGCCAGTAGGGGGACCTACTAGGAAGGTACCAGGGGCAGACAGAGCACAGGGGATACCCTCTGGGGCATGAAGGAGATGGAGACAGTGCAGGGTGGTGATGTGGCACTTGGCCCGGGTACATTGTGCTATGCCAGGCGGTCAATTGGCTACCTGGCATAGCACAATGTACCAACTCAGGAGCCAACCACTACCTCTGCACTGTCTCTGTCTCCCTCATGCCCTTGAACCCTGTGCTCTGTTAGCTCACAGCCCCTCCTGGCATGCACAATCACACACCCACAACCATCCTGACCCTCTAGTTCAACTGGACAGGGGTGGCCAGATCCCTGCAGCAATTACTGTTGGTGTGCCATCCGTCGGGTGCTAGCATGCAGCTGCAGCAACTCCTGGATTTTGAGCACAGGGATCCCCCTTTTATAAATTGGACACAGGGTCCCTGATACACCTGGAGTTTGCCCCAGCCCTAGAGTGACACAACTTGCATCGCTCTAAGGGCTCTTTGAAAATCAGGCCCCTAGTGTTACTGTTCAGTGATTGTTAAGCAGCTCAACATTGTTATGGTATTATAACTATACAGAATTTGAATTTAAATTGGTGATGCAAATGTTTACTTTATCTGGAGCACAATGGTATGATGATGATGATGAAAATAAGTATAAGGAAGAAGACCATCAATAAAGGACGGGTGAGGGTGTGCTCCATAGACTATAATGGGGCAGTGTTTAACATTTGTTTTTAGCTTTTCGGTGCAGAGTTTCACAAATCTGGCCACTGTTCGACTAACAAGGTCCTCTGGAGAGTTTGCCATAGTGATGACTTGCAGCAAACCATGCAGCAAGTGCAATTTCAAAAATGCATGCCTCAACCACCTGCTGCAAGTCCCTTGTGGTGATGCAGCACTGTTATGCCACCTACCTCCTGGCGTATCTTTGCGTCCATGGGGAGCCATGATAGGGGCTTGAGCCATAGTTTTGTCACAAGGTGCCATAAATGAGGGTACACCCTTGGCTGCAGGTGAGTCAAACTTGCAGGGACATAGGGTTTGGCTGCAAGCCCTGCATCACCATTTGAAAATTGGTCCCTCTGATTGAAGACATGTCTTGCTGCTGCAACCAGCAACAGCAATATGAGAAAATAAGGTAAGTCTGGTTTAATGTATTTAATGTATTTCAGGTGGGTTTGAATTTTATTCATAACTTTGCCATTTTAATATTCTTCCACCAAATTTTCAACATGGCATTTTTGGGACCTCACCTCATGAACCAGGGCAGTGAATTTATTCAAATCTATTGCGAAAACTAATTTTGTGGTTGTTGTGTGAAATCACCTTTCAGGCAGGATCTGAAAATGTCTCCATTGTTGGTCATGAGGTGGGGTCATAAGAAGGATATGTTCAAAATGTAGGGTAAAAATATTAAAAAACAAAGTTATGAGCTGACATTGACATTTTTCAGTGCACACTCATAACTTTGGTAATTTTCAATATTTTGACTTCAAACTTTCAACATAGCCATTTTTTTCTCAACACCTCATGAACTGGACAGCTGCTATTTTTAAATCCTGTCCAAATGTGTTTTTCACCAGTGGCATGAAATGATGTTTTAGTGGGGATCAGAAACTTTCGCCTACTAGGTGCATGAGGTTGGGTAATAAAAGGCTATGTTGAAAATTTTGTGTACAAATATGGTAAAATGGCCAGGTTACAGTATGAGTGAATGCTGAATTTCTTTTTGCCTTCACAATATGATGGACTCCACATTTGGCAGATCCTAAAGGGCACTGTGTGTCTGCATCTGTAGCCACACAGAAGACAGGGCCCCTTTCAGAGCCAGGCAGACTCTTCACTTGAGCAGAGCCCTGCATGACTGCAGCTTTGCTACACAAAACTGTAGCCACAGCTAGATGGACACTTCACTTGGAATAGAAACACAGGGTCTTGTACTTCCATGTCCAGATGGACTCCTCACTTGTGAAAGGCCAAGTGTAGCCACATGGCAGTGCCTGTCCCAGAGAGCCCTGCACTTCTCCAACCTGATGGACTTGACACTTGGACATAGATTCCTACTGTCCCATCTGCAAAAGAAAATCCTCCCACTGCCAATTATCCTGCCCACCTGCTGATCACATCCCCAGTGCCCCAACTGTAAAACAAACTCCATCCCACTGCCAGTTATCCTGAATTGCTTCCCCATGCCCATACCATAAAACAAACTCCTCTCACTGTCTGTTAGCCGCCCACCTCCCAATCACTTCCCTGGTGCCCTGTACCTCTAAAGAAGAGAACAATCCAGTGATGCATTCTTCCCCACACACCCCACCTCAACTCCCTCTGCATCCACCACCCCACATCCCCTGTACACCTCACTTACCCATCTGGTCCACCAGCACATCATACTGCTTCCACAGACACATCCTGCTTCTTGCAATGCTCCCCCAGTCTGGACAGCCCCTCACTTAAGCCTGCCTCCACTGCACCCAATGGCCCACTTCCTTCTACTTCAGACACTTCTCCAAGGCTGAGACCAAATGGTACATCAAGCGGGTACTGGGCAAGACCAGGATGGGGAGTGCCACTAACGATATGAGGCTAGTAGCCCTAACACTAAAATGAGCTAGCTGAACCACTTACAGAAATATTTAACACATCCCTATGAACAGGTGTATTCCCAGACCAGTGGAAGGCAGTGCATGTCATGCTGGCCCACAAAAGTGGAGACCGAGCTTGCTCTCTAACTATCTCCATTTTACCACCTCTCTCCAAAGCCTTGGAACGGTAGTATCTGACCAACTTACTGAGCATTTAGAGAATACAACCTGCTAAGTACGCAACAGCATGGTTTCCATAAATATCACTCCACCCAAACAGCCCTGATAGACTACACTACACAGATCTGTGAGGCTCTGGATAATGGAAGGGCAGTAGGATCTATATTCATTGACTTCACCAAGGCATTCAACACCGTTAACCACCAACTCCAACTGCAGTGTCTCTCCATAGACCTTTCATCTAGCACTGTTACCTGGTTCAAAAGCTACCTCTCACATAGAACACAATGTGTGAAGATCCTCAATATCTCTCTGAGCCTAGGGAGGTCAGCCTTTGAGTTTTCAAGGCTCCATACTGGTCCACTCTTATTTAGTCAAACAAGCTACTACCCTATATCTGTAACCTATTTGTGTGCTCTGTTGGTGCCTCTAGCCTAAGAAACTCCTCGCCATCTTACTCAAACTTCCATGGAACAGGACTCGCTCTTGGCTCAACTGCCATTAGCTCCTTTCTACCGATGCTATGGAATAACACGCTAAAAAGTACTTCAACTCTCCCTGCTGCCTAGCCCCCACTTATTCAGACAGTTGTTCTATAGATGCCTGAAAAAGGCATGTGATTGCTTCAGGTAAGCAGTACTTACTCATTCTGAACAAGACACCAGCTCCAGACTCACTGGTCTTTTACCCTATCAGCCAGTATCTGGCTAAGGTGCTATCCCCATTACCCCTCCCCCTCCCTGAGTTAGCTCACATGGGACTCCACCTTACTAGGCTGCCCTACTCCATCTCCTTATTGTCCTGTTGACTACCCCCTCTCTCCCTCCACTGTGTCTCCAACCACCTCCTCCCTCAATACTCTTATGCAATCAACTAGTATACATTGAACTGTCTATTTGTCCTGTTTACTACCTTTTCCTCTTCCGTCCACTGTGTCTCACACACCCTTCCCTCAATACTGTAATGATCTCAACTAGCATACATGGAACAGCTTGTCTATTTATTTGTTACAAACCAAGCCTTGTGCTCATGCCTACTGATCTTGTATTGTTATTATTTTCTGTACTATTGTCTAGTGTATCATGAACTGATATGTTACTGTTTTTGTCTATGTGTCCAAGACCATCTTGAAATGAGCTTGCTCAATGATGTAACTTGCCTGGTTAAATAAAGTTTGATTGATTGATTGGTTGATTGATAGTCTATTCATAAACTCACTACCTGTTGTCTGCCCAGCAAAATGGTGCTTTATGCTGATGATGCAGTCATTTCTGCATCTAGTAGGGACATCACCACTATAACCACTGACCTGCAGGCCAGTTTAAATGGCTAAAATCTTGTTCTCCATCACAAACTGTTACTCAACTACAAAAACAAGTGCATGCTCTTCATGGTGCCACAAAACAGGAAAAACTTGGGCCCCTACACATAACAAGTCAAAAGGTGAGCTGCTAGAGCAGGTCAGCACCTTCAAATATCTTGATTATACTTTGATGACACACTCTGCTTCACAACACACATGAAACACATCATCAAAACAGCTAACATCAAACTGGGAGTTCTCTACTGACATTTATTTATTTATTTAAACGTTTAACCAGGAGAACATACTGAGCAGGCTAATGCTCGATTCCAGATGCATCCTGGGGAGGGGGAACATAGACAACAGTTGAAGACAGCAAGAATCAAGTAACATACATAGTGGGATTCACTAACATTTAGTTCGCAACTAGGCATAGTGGGACAGTAAAACAGTAGCATAGACAACAGTTTGACAGCATAGAACAAGTACTTTCATATGGGGAACACTGACAAATGGTCTAGGTAAAGACCAAGTGAAGCGAAAGAAACAGTAGTTACAGGCACTGGTTATACGTAGTACTATGTGCTGACAACACAGTCATTTCACTTGATAATGCTTAAGTACTGTCTAGGCACATGCAGGTAGGGACAAAACAAGCTTGGAGCAAGGAATTAAGGTGCTGAGGGGAGAAGTGCCGAATATTTGCTGGGAGGAGTTCCACAGCATTGGTAAGTGGTGCTGAATGCTGCCTGACCGCAGTATTGGACCTATGGGACAGCAAGGGACCGAGAGTCTAGGTTTCTGAGAGAGTATACAAGGGTGCAGGGTTGGCTATGGCAGTGGTGAGGTAGGAGGGAGTTGCTCAGACCAAACTTGGCTGTGATTTTGGCGCAGTGAGACTGTCTACTGTTATCTAGAGAAGGGAGGTCCATCGATTGGTAAAGGGCACAGTGGTGAGTAGAGTAAGGACAGTTCAGGACAAAGCAACAGAAAGAATGGAAAAGAGGGTCCAGTCTGGCAAAGGTGGACTTTGGGCAGCACTGTAGACTTTGTCCCTGTAGTCAAAGATGGGGAGGATCATTTTCTGCACAAATATTCTCCAGGCAGGTATAGGGATGCAGTCGTGATTCCTGCACAGTGCACCAAGCCTGGGGTGCAGCTTCTTGAGTATGGAGTCAATGTGTGTGGAAAAGTTGAGTTGCTGGTCAAGTCAGACTCCAAGGTATCTGAAAGAGGTACAGGCCTCCAAGGTGTCCCTTCAGAGTGTGGAATGTGATTGGAGAGGAAGCCTAGAAAGTCTCTGCCTAGTGCCAAAAGTCAGAGAGACCATTTTCTTGGTATTTAGAAGGAGATGATTTGAACAAAGCCATTGTTGGACTGTGATAAAGTCCTGCTGCAGTCTGGTCATGACCTCAGAGGACATGGGGCCAGAGGTATACAACACAGTGTCATCCGCATAGATGTGGGATTGAGGTGTGGGCAGGCAGAGGGCAGGTCATTCAGATATACTGAGAATAGGAGAGGGCCGAGGATGGAACCTTGCAGTACCCCTGAGGTGACTGGGAGAAGAGCCGAGGTGGGAAAACTGATACGGATGGATTGGGACCTGCCAGCAAGGTACAAGTGGAACCAAGATGTGGCCTACTGGATAGACTGGTGTCGGTGAGTTTGGTCAGGAGTAGGGAGTGGAGACTATGTCAAAAGCCTTGGCCAAATCGATGAAGATGGCAGCTGTGATGTGGCCAGCATCCATCCCAGTGAGGATAGAGTTAGTAAGGCTGAGAAGGGAGGTAGTGGTGGAATGGGATTTCCTAAAGCTGGACTGGTATGGGAGAAAAGGAGGAGGAATCCAGAAAGGAGATAGGCAGAGAGTACCAGTCACTCCTGTAATTTTGCCAGGATCGTAGAAGAGAGATGGGCCGGTATTTGTTTGAGTTTGAGGCATCATCACCCTGGGAAGCGGGATAACGGTGGCATGTTTCTATTTAGAGGGGACTTTAGCACAGGAGAAAGAGAGGTTAAAGAGGGAGGCCAGGGGTTTGGCTATGGCGGGGACGTTAGGTGGAGCATTTTGGAGTCCAACTAGTGGGACATTTGCCCTTACTAGGATTAAGGGCAACCAGAGCATTATATACCTTGTCTGGGGTTACTGCAGGAAGGAGAAAGAGTGAGCTGGTGAGGTGCCACTAGCTTGGGGGTGGGGGTGGTGTACAGAGCAGGGAGAGGTGTGAACTGTGGAGTAGCATCGCTGGTTGTGAAGTGGAGTTAAACAATGAAGCCACTGCTGGGGGCAGAGATGGTGAGTCTGCCTACCTGCAGGTAAGGAGTGGAGCTGGAGGGGGCTAAGAAGCTGCTTAACTACTTTCCAAAAATTTGGTCGGAGATGGGAGGTGGAGTTGAATGTGCCTTTGAAGTAGTTAGCTTTTGCTTGGTGTATTTTCCTTAGTGCTAGCATTGCTAAGCTCACAGTATTGCTGGAGGTTAGCTGGATGGCGGAAGTCTTGAAGGTTTTCCAGGCCTTGTCTCTGATTCTAAGAAGGGTTAGGATTTAGGTGAGATCCATGGGAGGTGAGTACTCTGACCCTGGTTCATCTCAAGGGGGCGTAACGGTCCCAGATGGCAATGAACTTGATTTAAAGAACAGCAGGGCCTCATCTAAGGAGGTGGATTGAGTAATATGCGACCAGTCAGAGTTGCCCAAATTGTTTAGTAGAGAGGGAGATATAGAGATTTGAAGGATCTGGTCATAATGATTCTGGGAGGGGGAGCGTTTGGTCTGAAGACTTTGCATACTGAGTAGATTCCATGGTGGTTACTAAGGTATCTGGAATGAGGCCTGAGGCTAGGATCCTATGAGGGTGTGAGATGAGGGCCCAATCTAGGAGTGTGGTTCTGCATTTTGTGGTTTAAACGAGTGGGCTCAGAGATTAGTTGGGTTAGGTTTAGGGCAGTTGCCTTATCCCAAGGTGAACTCCGCAAGCCAGTTCAGGTTAAAACCCCACAGTATGTGGACCTCACCTCCAGCTGCCAGGGAGTTTAAGCGTGCCCAGGTGAAGGTGATCCAGTAAAACAGGTGTGGTGGTATCTGGAGCATAGTAGGTACCTGCTATGTAAATTGGAATTGAATGGGAGATGGAGAGTTTTACCATTATGGCATCAATGGACTGCAAGGGCATGGCTAGGGCAACTGGGGAGAACTGGATGGAGGAGGCAGTCTACATGGCAATCCATCTCCTTTTTTTCCCTTCGGGTCATGCCGACGAGTGTATAGCCGGGTATAGTAATTTGTTGCCAGGGGGTTGTGTGGCTTCAGCCAGGTTTCTGAAATAATCATGATATCTGGGCTAAGGGACATGGTGAGGTTGAAGTAAGTTTATTTTATGTAAAGGCTACATATATTTAGGTGAATCAGTTTTAGGCCTCAGGAGTTGGGGTGGTATGGAAGGGGTAGAGGTGTGGTGGAGGGCAGGTCCGGGTTTGGCCTCGATATCACCTGCAATGAGTAGTAATAGAGTGACCAGGAGTTTGGTATTTGTGCAACCTACTGAAACTTTCTGTGGGTGTTGAAAGGCTTGGCTGTGTAAGGCTGACCCCATGCATGGGGGAAGGACTAGGTGGCTAGTTGGAAGGTAGATGGGAGGATGCTGGGGCCAATTGATAGGGTATGGGGATGGCAGTCAGAGAGTGAGTCAACTAAGGTACCAGAGATAACTAAGTTTATTGGGAGCCTGACACATGGTACCTGGCAGTCTGGCAGGATAGGGTGGTTAGACAGTGGGAGAGACACGAGGGGTGAAGATAGCTAAAGCTATTGGGACCAGAAGAATCATCATGGAGAGGAGGCAGAGAGAGAAATTTAGGATGATTTTTCTTTTAAACTGTGTACCTAAGCGTAGTGGCCTCTAGTGGATACACGGTATAGCCTGCAGATGGGAACGTGAGCTAATTGGTTCTGGCACAACATGTGATCCAGCCTATATAAGTAGAAGTTGGCTAAGGGTGGTGGTGGGGGCAGCTGATGCAAATTGTCAGCTGGGATTTTTCTTGCTGCAGAACTGAGCTCAATGGACCGAGAGCCTTACCTGTTCAGCGTGAGTCGGGGCGCTCCAGATTGGGAGGGCTTCCTTACTGCCCCTCACGACTGCAGTCCCTTGAAGCCTCAGGTGATAGGAGAGTGACTAGTTGGGTGCCATGGGGGTTCGGTGGTAGGACTGGTTCTCTTAATGTCTTCATAAGTGACATTGCAAAGGTGCTTGAGGGAAGGTGTTACCATTCTATCACCACTGGCATGGCTCCAACATGGAGTACTGTGTCCAGTTCTGGAGGTGATACTGCCTGCAAGGACAATGAAAGGGTGGAGGCGGTACAGAGGAGGGCAGCCAATATGGTGAGGGGTTGCAAGAGAAACCATACAAGGAAAGGTTGCAAGAACTAACATATACTCCCTTGAAGACAGGAGAAAGAGAGAGAGAGAGAGCGAGAGAGAGAGAGAGAGAGAGAGAGGAAGAACATGATTGAAACCTGAAAGTGCTCACAGGCATGAACAAGGTGCAAGTGAAGGATCTATTTCAGAAAAAGGGCATTAGAACAAGGGGACATGCAATAAAGCTAAGAGAGGAAGTTCAGAAGAGATGTGCACTAACACTTCTTCATGGAAAGGCAAGGCAAGGGCAAGACAATTTTATTTATAAAACCCAATCCAGAGGCTCTGGGCACCGAACATAAACAAGGACATACAGCAGTAAATAAAACATAATACAACCTCATTAAAATATAACAAAAAGAGCCGCCCGGTGGCGCAGAGGGTTGAGGCGCTGAACGCCACACCTCAACCACGCCAGTGACCGGGTTTGGAATGGAGTCAGGTTGTCGGGTGCTGGCTGGGGAAGGAGGTATTGAGCATCCGGAGGACTGCTCGCCTCTCCTGGGGAGGGTGGATGGGAAGCCCGCTCTAGTAGTGGCCCCTGATGGAGACCAGGGGTACTACATGCAGCGGCACAGCAGGGACAACCAGAAAAGCAAGAAAAACAGCTTTGGCGCCATCGGATGACAGCCTCCATGCTCCATGTCCTCGGAACCTCCGGGAGCATCCTTCACTACAGCAGCGCCTCTGAACCGTAGAAAAATAGTGTGCAGGGGTCCCTGCCGCAGTGCCTTCCCCTCGGAGGAGGGACCTGCCAGTGATGGGATACATTGGGACAAACTGGGGGTTGGCTGCAATATGTGTGTGTGGGAGGAGCTCCAGAAAAGGACAGCTGAGGCATGGAAGCACTAGGTGGCCCGAAGAGAGGTGGATGCGGAGTGTGAGGGAGGTAAAAAGAGTATACAAAAAATATTTATAAAAATTAAAATTCAGCAATATTGAGGTTTCCAAAGTCAATCTTCAAGGGATTGGCCAGAACTTAAAGATGGTATCAGCAGCCAAAAGCCAGGCCAAAGAGTTGGGCCTTTAGCCTCCCCTTAAACACCTCAATTGAGGGAGTCTCCCAGACTGCAGGTGGAAGCAAGTTCCACAGGGCTGGCCCAGAGACACTAAAAGCATGATCTCCCAAAGTCTTGAGCCTAAACCTGGAAACATCCAGGAAGTCCCTCGAGGAGGAACGGAGGAGGCACAGAGAACACCAGTGTCAGGAGCTCAGACAGGTAACCAGGACCCAGCTCATACAGCGCCTTAAAGGTGAGAAGACACACATTGAAAAGGACCCTCCACCTGACTGACAGCCAGTGCAGAGCATGCAAAACAGGGGTCACATGACTGGACTCAAAAGGCCTGTCAGTAACTGGGCCACTGCATTCTGCACTAGCTGCAGTCTGCAGAGGGTCCTTCCTGACCCCAAAGTACAGAGCATTGCAGTATTTGAACCTAGAGGTGACAAAGGCATGTACTAGTGTCGGCAGGTCCTCAGGCAAAATGAGGGGCTTAATCCGGGCAATGTTCTGCAAGTGGTAGAAGCCACTGCTGACTACAGCTGACAGTCTGCCATCAAGGATCATGCTCACATTTTGCATCCTTGGAGAAACCACCAGTGGAGTAGACCCCAGAACAAGTCCAGAGTCAGCCCCCAGTGGCAACCCATCATGCCCGTGACCAGGCTCGATCACAACCACCTCAATTTTAGTTGGGTTGAGTCTCAGCCAGCTAGAAGCCATCCAGTCATTGATTTTATCCAGACAGTTGTTAAGCACATCAACTGCTCCTGATGTTCTGGGTGCAAAGACAAATACAGTTGGGTATCATCTGCATAGCAGTGAAACTCCACACTGTATTGTTGAATGATCTTGCCCAGGGCAGCATGTACACTACGAACATCGGCAACAAGATTGAACCCTGAGGTACTCTACAAGACAGAGGCATTGGGGATGAGGAGAAATTCCCCATCACCACCCGCTGCACTCTGTCTGACAGATAGACTCAAACCATTTGATGACAGTGCGGCAAGTCCACAAAACTCACAGAGGCACTAGAAAGCATGATGTGATCCACAGTGTCAAAGCTGAAGAGAGAGTGAGGAGCACAAGAGCGACCTGTCTCCTCTATCTCTAGCCCTAAGCAGATCATTATGCACTCTCACTAGAGCAGTTTCAGTGCTGTGTCTGGCCCGAAACCCAACTGGAATGGCTCATAGATATCCAAGGTCACCAGGTGATCCTCAATGTGCCACCAATTTCTCAACAACCTTGCTCAAAATGTCAGGTTGGAGATCGGACAGTAATTCGCCAGGACGTCTGGGCTGAGGGAAGATTTCTTTAGGAGGGACTTCACCAGTGCTTCTTTCAAAGCAACTGGGAAGACCCTCCTCACTATTGAGCATCTGGCAATACTGGTGAACACTGGGCCAATGGCATCAGCGCATCCCATTAAGAAATGCGTCAGTGCGGGTTCGGCTCACAAAAGTGTGCTTCAGCTCCAAGATCACCTTAGTCACTTCAGACACCTCCACCATCCTAAACTCCTCCCAGGCAGGCTGAGTGCCTCTGAAACTCCCAGTTCGACCACTGCAAGGTACAAGACTCCCTGGTGGAATCCCCAACTGGATGGCTGACACTGTGTCAGAGAAAAACAGAGCAAACTCTTCACATAAAATGGTTGAAAAAGCTTTTTCAGCCGGAGACAGGCAGGATGTAAAACCCTTCCATAGTCTGAAACAGCTGAGGTCTATGTCTCACTGCAGCAGTTTCTCTGGATAGAAATACTGCCTTCTTATGGGAAATTTCCCCTACTACTCAACATAGTGAGAATGCAGGGCCAGTCTATCGGCCTCCAGCGGTCTTCCGCCAGCAATTTTCCAACTTCCGACCGCTGATCTTCATCAAGCACTGCCCAAGAGGATTAGAGGATGCAGCTGGTCCTCTAGCTACCAACCCCACTCAGGCTGGTGGGAACCCTGGGTACAGAGACCCAAACATGTCGGGCCCCTCTCCTAGGCTCCGTTTACATGCAGTGCATCTCCACACTGGATAACCTCAATGCTACTCACCACCCGCTCCTCAGCTGCCCATGGCACTCGATCGAACCAAAAGCCTCCTAGTAATACCAACCTCCTGCAGTGCCTCGCTGTGATACCAGAAACTGGCAGGTCAGTAAAGGGGAGAAGATCATGGAGCCGAGAGGCAGTGTGGGTGATACAGGAAGGCTACCGCGACCAACATTTCTCCTACCTGGCAAGACCAGTCCCAGAGAGCACTAAAAGATAATACAGAAGTGCAATGACAAAAAGAAATACCCAAATTAACAATCACACACACACACAGCTAACCTTACTCATTTTAATTAAAACCAGTAATAATCACAGACACAACCACATACAACCTAACTAATACAAAGCAAACTACCAAACCAAACACACCACACATACACCACACACCCTTCGTAGCCTAATTCCAAACTCTCCTCCCTCCCATGGACTACAGCTTTTCCACCCACAAAATAATCCATCCCGACCAATACACAACAAACATAAATAAACGGGATAGATCAATAATGTGTGATGTGCTGTAACAATAACTCCCAACCACTAACAGGTTAGGTAAACAGATTATATATTAAAATAATATCAAACCATAAGGGCACCAACTGTCAATTCAGTCCTGATTATTTGACACCAGATTCTGAAGCTCTGGAGGAGAAGGAGAATGGCACTCACACCATCATAAACCCAGACGGAATCTCTCACTGCTGGACCCAACACAAAACCATCATAAAGGACCAAGTTCAGCAAAGCAGGATATAACACTTCTCTCACAAGTGAATATATCAACTTCAGCAAGTTCTCTCAAAGTAACACTCTCACCCTCACAGGACCATAGCAGCTTTCAAATCAAAGAAAAGTTTTGCTTTCACCAGTACCTTGCCAGGATCAAGAGCTCCAAAGTCAAAGGTGGACACACAGATAAGTAATACTGGGGCCGGCACTTAGGATGCCACCAGTTACGAGATCCAGAAGACAGGAACAGATCCCTTAATTGCCAAGTTCAAATGTGATAATATGGCAGTTCCACATAATGCAGCCACAAGTTTTGGATCACACAGAGCCAGCAGGAAGAATCAGGTCAAAGAGCTGCTCTTCTCTGTCCCAACAAACACCTCCTTTTCCAAGCAAAAATATCGGCAAACAAGCAGGGTTATCCCAGGAGGCAGTGAAGCTCTCACTTTCACGCCACGCTGGTTACCCCATCGCTCCACTACTCCACCACTCCAAACACTTTGGTCAGCTTCTTTAGTCCCAGATCACCAACGGATGACCGGATCTTCCAATATACCAAGTTCGATGAAAATCCTCAATAAATGACCACACCTGCAGAAAAGTGCCTGCCATGTTCCAGTCCTCAAGCATCTCCTAAACCTCCTCAGCCCACAAAGGTGAGAGTTACTGTACTATCACTATTTAGAATTTACTCTTTCACTTATTCAAATACAGCTTGATGGAAATTTCAGCACAGCGCACAGAAAGACTGCCTTACTGAAAATAAAAACTGCTTCTCCTATTCTACCTCACTAATTCCACCCTGCCTAGCGCTCAACCCCTGCATTAAAACTAACCAAAAGCAAAATGAAACATACTAAAATTTATTCTCCATTGTCAATCAAATGCTCTCTCTAAAATAATCACAGGATAGTAATAAATATCATGTAAAAAGCAAACATAAGCTAAAGTCAGAGCTCATGCAGACGGCAGCTCAGCGTGGCCATTTTGACAAGACTATTCCAGAATTGCAAGAAAGGGTAGTAGATAACTGGAACAGCCTGCCAGAGGACAAAGGGGGGCAAAGACTTTGGGGACTTCAAGCATGTGATAGGCACAGGGACATGTTAGAGTAGAGGAATGGGGACTGAGTGACACCTATGATTAACTATGGTCAGTGGAAATGGAAAAGGCAGGCACAAGGAACAGAGTGGATGAGCCTAAAGATCCTTTGTGCTGACAAAATCTATGTTTCTATATAAAACATACATGACACAATGAATCATAAAACATGTAAATCAAGTAGCAAAATAACCCAACCAAGTTGAGTATTCAACATGTCAAATGTTACAGTATTTTAAAAGACAACATGCTAGTACAACTTCTGTTGCAGTGCTAAGATATTCCAATCATGAGGCTCCAAATGTGAGGTGGTAAGATGAGAATCTGTGCTATTTGTCCTCTGAGGACCAATTGGCAGCTCATCTAAGGCAGTATGGTGTAATGGTTAAGGGCACTAAGCTGCAACCCTGGAGAATTGGGTTTGAATCCCATCAGCTTCCAATGGCATACTGTGTGACCCTGAGCAAGTCACTTAACTCTTGTGCTCCCAGGTTATATCTGGAAAAAAGCTGTGGGTTAGTGTGCCTTTCCTGGTTAAACAATTTCCCCTTTCCTATGGACAGGGGTGGTGGGGAGTGACAGGGGAGTGTGGGTGGTGGGTGCTCAGGGGAGTAGCATGGGGGCTTTGACAACAGTCCATCAGGGATAACACAAACTGCCAGGAATGGGCTGTAGCTCATTTCTACAACACCAGATGGGGTGAGGGAGGGGGTCCACTAGACTGCCAAGGAAAGGCTTTTGTATTGTTCCAAAATACCGACAGGGATCACATGGGGAAAGGGGTTCACTAAACTGCAAGGGAAGAGCTTTAATACAGTTTCATTATACTGAAAGTGTTTCAGTTAAGAAGGGGTTCACTACACTGCAGGACAAGGGCTTTAGTACAGTTTCACAATATTGTCAGGGATTGGGTTAGAGAGGAGTATCCATTAAATTGACAGGGTTTGGATCTTTAATATTGCACAGTACTAACAGCAATTGGGGGTGGGGAACAAATGAACTGTCAGGGTTGGGATATGAGTATAGCTCTGCACTAATAAGGATGTGGCGGGTGAAAGCGGGGTCACCAGCACCACTGCTGCTGAGCGAGGGGCAGGGGTCACACCACTGTGCACATTGATAAAAGCAGGTTTTCATAAGCATTAATTAGGGCTGTGTGGCTGGGTGTTATCACTTGCAAAGCCTTTGAATATACCATTGCATCCTGTATGCAGAAGGACACTCCCATTTGCAAGGTTCAGTGGTGTAGTCTGTGTATCAGTGTTATCCACTGTGTGCATTGCCAGGTACCCTTTGGATATGGTCCCCACCCTGTCCAGATGATCTGAGTCTGGTTAGTTTGTGGTATGCTTGTTAACCCTGCACCAGCCTTCATAATATGGGATCATTGTGTGTCTTTTCTACCTTTCCCACTCACAAACACTAAAGTAACACCCTTAAAATTTAAAGCGGCAGTATTTGTTATACAACAAAAATGTCATCTACTTTTAGCATATATGTATTTTGACATCCTTAGATTCACCCTCAGTGTATTTTTAATTTTCTCAAATATTTGTAAAACAGCTTTTATAGCTAAAGTTATAATTAATGACAAGTCATAAAGATGGTCATCACTCACAAATAAAAAAAATCTTTTCTGTTGAGGTTACCTGTTACTGTAAATGGATGTGCTAGGTTCATCCTGTGGATACATTAGGATAGTATTAGCATGTTTCTGCTAGTAAACAGCACAGCACTGTAGCAAGCTATTTAACTTTTCATGGAGGACATAGGAACTGCAATTTTAAAAACTTGAAACCCCATATCTAAGTTAAAGAATGATAGAATATAAAATGTGTATATTGATGTTTTGCCAAAAAAAACATTGCTGGAAAAAAACTACATGGGAACTAACAAATATTGCTGTTTCAAGTGTTTAATAAGTTATCTTACCTTAGAGTTTTTGTCATGTTGAACCAGCACTTCTGTACCCACAGGTACTCATGCACACTGTAAGATATACACCCACTTCTGGGCCCTGTACCATGGCTATAGATGGGGATGCTCAGGGCTGAGAGTCCATATGGACTCTGGGCCCTGCACTTTAGTGCAGCTATGGATGCAGAGGCTGGCTACTTGCATTTGGCACAACACTGCACCATCTGACCCCAGGCTGGGAGAGTGCTGCATGGCAGCACCATCCCCTCTCAGCCCATCCAGCTGGTTCATTAAACTCACCCCTAAGCTCAGCCTAGAGGCACAGAATCATAAAGAGCCACCCACTGGGCCAATGCCCAGCCTTACACAATGTTTCTTCATAACTTTTAATTTTAGATATTTTGATCCAGTGTTTTCAACATAGGCTTTTATGATGTCCTCATCTGAATATGACTGGTGTCATTTATAAACTACTCGCTGAAATGTCATTTTGTGCCACAATTGCAAAAACACGTTTTGGGCAGGATTTCAAAAAACAACACCTATCATGTTGTTCATCGGTGGGGTCAAAAAAGACAATGTTGAAAATGTGTTGTCAAAATATTGAAAAATAGTAAAGTTATGATTGAACATATAAAAATTCAACATTCCTTCAGAACTTTTAGTTGTTTTAAGATTTTGACCCTAAATTTTCAACATAGTCTATTTATGACCCCATCTCATAATTCTGGTAACGGGGGCTAGAGATTGATGAAGGACCATTTTCTTCTTTTCAGGTAACTAAAAAAGATCTTTGAGGGCCAGTTTTCTTATTTTCAGGAGTACTGGGGATTGACACCCAATTTTGGCAGAATCTTTCACGACACCAGGCGTGGCACCCCATGTCAGCAGCTATGTATGGATTGGGTGGCTGAATGGGGGAGGACAGGAGGGCCATCACTACAGCAGTACTGTACCATGGGTAGGAACCATGGTCACTACTTATTCGGAAGGAGGTGTTATCTTATCTGGCACAGGGTGGGCACCCTATGTCAGTTTTAGAAATGTGTAACCGCCTATAGGGTGGGCACCTGCTGGCCATTTTATATTTTTTAAATGTGGATCATGGGGATACAAGCAGCAGAATTGGACATCACCATACTTTAATAAAAAAATGTGTCTCTGAATGGGGAATACCTGTGGCAGGATTGGGCACTCGCCATCTGGTAATTGTAACAACAGCAGGGAGGCATTCTGTGGAGATTGTGCATTAGCAGTGTGAGTGAAAATTTTATTAATTTATTTATTTAGTTTTTGTTAACTGGGTAAGTGCACTGGCCAGCAAGTGACTATTTTCAGGCACGACCCGGAGGTACAGGAACAATACATAGTACAATGCAAAGACAATAAGGCAGTTACATGTCAAGGTACATTGAAATAAACAGACATTGTTTTACAAATAAATAGGAAGAACAACGGGTACTGGTGCTGGGATAGACCTCAGGGAAAGGAGAATGGAAGAGAGAAAAAAGGGGGGACATGGTAAGGAGGCCAAGGACAGGTAGGGTCTGTGGTCAGATAAGTTCTGCGGTGAGTGGCAGGAGCTAGAGACCAGAGTCATAGGTTGGCTTACCAGCTAGCAGTGCAGGTGAGGGTGAGGGTGGGATGAAATACTGTGTAACCTCGGCATCGGCAGCTGAGAGTAAGAGAAAATGTCCAGGCTGCTGGTTCTAAAACGGGCGAGGCAAGCTCCAGTCAGGTGGGACAAAAATTACGGTGTCTGAGGTAGACGGCTAGGGTTTGAGACCGGCCTCATGGAACCGATTGCCGCTGGAGTAATTTGGAGGCGGGGTCAGGTGAAAGGCAAAAGCTTGCGGCATTCGGATGATAGTGAGAAAAGCGTCCGGGCCACTGGTTCTGTAACTGGGCATGGGAGCTGAGCTTCAGTCAGGTGGAATGAGGAGATTACGGCTTTTGCAGTAGAAGGCAGGGTCACACTGGACTCATGGAACCGCTAGCCGGCTTGAGGGGATTCGGGAGGCGGGGTCATGGACGCAAACCAGTTCTTGTGGCCGTACAGCAAGAGTACCTGGTCTCATGGTTTCCTCCGGCAAGGTATCAGTGATAAGTCGGAGATGGGGGGTTACGGTGGTCAAGTGGCTTTGGAAGCCAGATGAGTAATTACTGAAACAGGGTCCATCGAGGGGCACAGGAGACGTATAGCTTGGTATAGTGGAAAGAAATGCAGGAGGGGGTGACCAAATAGAGCCAGGCTGGCTTTAACAGGTAAACCAGGAGAGACCCATAAAGTTGGGGGCTGGAAGCGGAAGCAAGGGAAGGTCCTGGCCACTGGATCTATTTTAAAAGCATAGGAGCTGAAGAAGAATTCGGTCAGGTGCGAGAGGGAAATATATGGCTTTTGCGGCAGATGCTAGATCTGTGTCTGGGCTCGTGGAACCACTCACCGCGAGAGCGAGGCTGGAGGCGGGTCCGAGGTGTAGTACGGCAAAAGGTGGCTTTAGTGGCCGTGGTGCGGAAAGTGCCGGGCGTGGTCCTGATTACCGGGTAATAGGTCTGGGCTTAGTCGGTGTGGGGAGGAGGGGAACATGGAGGTTGAGACCATTAAGATGCACCAGTACCCAATACAAAAACCTTCACCTCAATTATATAAGCAGCAAGTTGAAACAACAGGCAAACAGTGTGAGGCGAGAGGCACTGTCAGACACAAGGTGTTATAGAGGCATAAAACAGTACGGTCTTGTATTTTATAGCATCAAATGATTTCCTTCACACAGCCTTTGTCAGTGGGTGATGAAAACAGTGTGAAGGAAATCACTTTTGATGAAATCACTTTGATTTCCTCAAACTGCTTTTTGTCAGCTGGCTGACAAAACAGTTCAACGAAAATCACTTTCACTCAAACTGCTAACACAAACATCCACATATTCTTCAGACATTTTTGAACTGTGCATGCTCAGAAAACAGCACAGTTTTACCTTAGATTTTAAAACTATATAAGTTTAAAACTTCAAACATGTGAAAGTGTGTACCTTGAGCCACACTCTATCAAACCTGCAAGTTTCAAGTTAAAAACAAAGTTGAATAATCAAAACAAATCTCTTTAATTTAATGTGAACCATGCTGTTTTTGCACTCCTGTAACTTTGCTTCCACCTCTCCCCCACATACCAATTCATACAAAATTTTCAAGATTTAGAGACCTGCCCGAGTCTCCAAGCTACCAAATTTGGGGAAATTAGTAGAACAGGACCAGAGTTATTAAGGTGCTTAACAAGGAAATGCTTACTCAACCTAATATAAAGGTGCAACCATGCCTGTATAATACAATACCCTTTATTAGAGTTGGGTGTTTATCTGATCAAATCTACCCACCCCAATTCCTTGTGTGAAGCAGTGACTCAAATGTAAAAGACAATGTTAAAAAACAGTAGTTATGGGATAGGCTTTTTGAACTACATGAGTGCTGCCATCATGTGCCTGCTTGACCTGAGGGAGAGCCAATCAATAACTCTCCAGGCCCGAGGACTGCCACAAGAACTGTCACGGCACAATGGGACATTGCATTGGCACCATCTGTAGCCCTATTAGGTATCAAGGAGGTTGAGTGGCAAGCAGCAAAACTAATTGAAACCCCATGTCAGAGCCCTGTTTGAAAGAGATGTGACCTAGGGCCTGAAAGATTTGTGTGGGATTAGAAAGTGAGCAAATATTATGTTGTGATCATGTTTGTTTGTTTTTTGTATATTATCTTAATGAGTGAATACACTAGAACAGAAGTTCCATGTATTTATTTATTTAGTTAGTTAGTTAGTTTTGTTGACTGGGTAAGTGCACTAGACAAATCCTGTCTATTTTCAGGCCGACCTAGGGAGAGGATACAGATGAATGCTAACTGACCTTGAACCAGATTAAGCTGTTAGTGGTATTATAAGTGAATGAGGGAGAAACCAGGTACAGGTGCGACTCACAAAAATACATAACAAATACAAAACATACCATATTCAATTTACAATATAACAAATTCAAGACATCATGCATTCACATTTAATTAAGGCAGCAGTATAAAAGACAATAATCCACCATTAAAAGTGGTGACAGTGGTCTGAGTCCTTATATCAAGTGGAGGCTATTCCATATGCTTGGCCCAGTATATGCAAAAGATCTCTGACTATTAACACTTCTCATAAAAGGCACTTTTAGGCTCTATTTTCTACTCTATTTCTAGCATAAAAATCCCAGATCATGACATTGAAAATAGTTAAATAATCATTGAGGAGTATTTGAATTTATAATCCTAAAAGAAAACCTAGCCACTATTGACCTAAAATGTAAAGGAACTGGTAGCCAACCCATTTGTTTTAAGATCACACAGTGATGTGAATGACGTGAGTAAAGATAAACAAATTTGCCAATAAGCTGGGGTAAGAGCTGCCTTCTTTGTTAATACTCTAGGATGTGTTGTCAGTAACAAAAGTAGCATAATTCACCACAGGAGCAAGGCATTGCTTGGCAGTAGCCATTCTTGTATCAGTGATTAGAAAACAGTAAAGCCTGTATACTGTAGCATATTGATTTTAGAATGAATCACAGATGTAACTTTACAAAATGTGGTTCAAAACTTCACACAGGATCTAAAGCAACCCCAAGGTAACAAAAACTAGAGACCTACTCATAACAGGACCCATCAAGGGTTGTGATACTGAGACACTGATTGCTATCCTGAATTGAATATGAAACAAGTGTGTCATCCTAGGCCTGGTGCCTGAAAGAATGAGTGGTTCAAGTAGCATATTTATGCTGACCTGTACAAGAGATGACAACTGCAGATCAGTGCGTAGCCCTCAGTGGAGGAGTACATACTCAAACATTTCTCAACAACCATGCAATCACTGTTTGAGGAAAACAGTGAGTCATGGCACAGACTTAACAGGATTTGGAGATTCCAAAGAGGAAACAGCTTCTCAGTACTGTCCCTGGTAATTGGGAGTAACCCTGGAAAGAGTTATTCCTTTTATATTCTGTGGGTTTTCTTTTGGATTTACATGTTGGCCATCAGGCTGGTTTTACAAATACTTTGGTTTAGAGAGGAAATTTACATTTAAAGCGCTTGCATGGCCTATGAGGTTTGGGGAAATAAACTGAGTATTTTCAAGTAATGCAGCAGTGCATGACAGCAGTGAAAATGTTGACCCATACTTTTTATTCTATTTTAGGTTGCCCTTTATCCAAAGTTGTATAATGCTCTTTCCCCATTTTGAATCTGCTTTAGCACAATTTTTACAGTGGAAATAATGAAAAGAATGCTCCTTTTAATGGATCTTGGACCAGATTTTTATCAGTATTCTCTGTGGTTTTAAACACCCAGAGCTTTATTCTCAAAGCCCTGTGATTGGCCTAAGATGCCTGCACCAAACATAAATGGGTCAAGTGGCACCTTGCATCAAACACTGCCCTCTGAGCTATTCATAAAAGCAGCATTCATCAATCACAGGCTGCCTGCCCCAAACAGGACTTGCACCACCCTGCTCCCTAATATGGGCTGCAACCTGGTGCTAGAGGGCATCTGCAGACACAAGCTGCCACATCCCTAATGCTGAATTCATAGAACTCTCCCAGAGGAACATTTTAAGAACTCTTAGACCAGTTATTATTACATTACATAAATCCCCATTCATTGGTAGTCCAGTGATCCCCTCCCAACCCTGATGTCCCATCAGTATTACAATAGTTAATTCCCCATTCCGTGGTGGTCCACTGACCCCTTCCCTGACCCCAATGTCCTGTCAATATTACAGTAGTAAATTCCCATTCAGTGGAGGTCCAGTGACCCTCCCAATCCCTGATGTCACTCCATACAGTAATATTTAATAAATCACTTTTCCTGGTGATCTTGTGGCCCCTCCCGATCCCCAATTATGCCCTGTACAGTAATATTTAATCAATCATTTTTCCTGGTGATCTAGTGGACCCAATCCCCAGTGATGCCCTGTACAGTAATATGTAATAAATCACTTTTTCCTGGTGATCTACTGGCACCCCAATCCCAATGATGTCCTATAGAGCAATATTTAATAAATTGATTTTTCTTGGTGATCTAGTGGACCTGATCCCAATGACACCCACATTAATATTTAATAAAACACTCTTTCCTGGTGGTCTAGTGGCCCCATCCCTGATCCCCAATGTTGACCCATATATTACTGTTAATAACATCCCTTTCCTAGTGGTCTAGTGGCTGCCCACCTCCATCCCAGCAGGCAGTCCCACTGCCCTGCTCCCTCCCAATCCCAAAACACAGCCAGTGACTGGTGAGCCCGCCTCTCACCTCCACGATCAGCTGCCAACTGAACCATCACTGAGTGCAGACTGTAATGTATACAGCATGTACACTGACAATCTCGCTCAGTGACAGTACAGTCGGGGCCAGTCGTGGAGGTGAGAGGAGGCCTGCCAGTCTTTTGGACTGGGGAGTGGGGTAGTGGGCACTATCTGCTAGGGTGGGTGGGCCACTAGACCACCAGGAAAGGGAGGTTATTCAATAGTAATGTACAGGGCAACATTGGGGAACAGGCAGGAGGGCCACTAGACCAGCAGAAAAAGTGTTTTATTCAATATTACTGTAAGGGGAGACATTGAGATTAGGAAGGGGGTCACTAGATCACCAGGAAAAGTGATTTATTAAATATTACTGTATGGGGTGATGATCAGAGATCAGGGGACAGTAGACCACCTGGGGTCAGCGCAGCGCATGGCCACCCTGTGTGGCTTTCAGCAAAGCCTCCTGGTGCGCCATCTGTTTGGTGCACTGCCAGGGTTGCTGCAAGCCACTGGACTTTGTCACTGGGACATTGCCAGTTAGAGAATTGGGTGCAGGGTCCCTGGCACACAGGGCATCGGCACAAGCTGCTGTTTGCCGCAGCTTGCATCGATCAAAGCCCATTTCGAGAATTGAGCCCCCAGTTTAAGATCACTTTTCATGAGTCTGTTATGAACTAGCATACAGCAGACACTGCTCCGAACCTTATGGGACAACAGGTGTACAAAACAGCTGAGAATACTGATGAAAAAAACTTGTCTGAGCCATAATAAAGGTGTGTTTTTATTATTTCAAACATGAGCAAAACACCAAAACAGACTCAAAGTTAGAGAATAAGGGTATTGCATAAATCTGGATGTAAGAGGCAATCTAAAACAGAATAAAAAGTATAGGTAAAGATTTTCACCACTATCATGCACTGAGCTTGCTGATGCCAGAAAACTGATGACACCATCAATGTTGCTGCCACATTTCAACACTGGATACCTAGGGACTGCCACATGGGGCTTTCATTGCATCTAACCAAACTCCTGTTACCAGGTGGGAGAGGGTAGCTGCTTTCAGTACAGCTGGTCTACAGTAGTTGGGACTGAGCAATTGCATGTCTGGGGACAAAGGGAGCTACACCTAGTTGGGCCTGTAAACTGCAGCTAATAGTAACTTTCCTTGCTGCTTACCCACTATGAGTTTGTCTAAATAGTGGCTCATCACTTGTTTGCACCCTTCATATGAGCGCCTTCCTAGGGGTGAACATATTGCAGAGTGATCAAACTAACCAATTTCCTGTTGCAGGTGGTAGTGTTTCAGTAAACCTAAGTGTTATGCTATTTTGTTATATTTATTCTCTAAACAGTTACACTATCCTATGTGGGTGGGAGGCAGTCACATTACAGGGAGGTGGGTAACTACACCTTCCTAAAGGACTGTACTAGGTTGTCAGCTAATCCACTATTATGAATTTCTGAGCGGAGGCATCATGCATATACAGTTCTGTGAAAACTAACCTTTCACGGGTAGTGAAACTCCAAACCCAGGATCCATGGCAAGATGTCTGAATGTTTGGTGGTGGTGTAAGGCGGGCCTGATCCTGGCATCCCTCCCTTTACATCTTGGAGGCATTGTTGGGATCCTAATATATCCCTGACTGCAGACAACTGCCACCTGGCCCTGCAAATTTGTATAGTGCCATAGAACTGAACCCCAACATGGCATTCCCAGCTGTGGGAAAGTGATGTAAGTGGAGGAAATTAACCCCAAGAAAGTGCTTCTCCTACATAATGCCCCCAGTGATATGGACAGCATCTCCCTAGAGGCAGTGCAAGATGAGACCCTTCATGATGTAGGGAAAACTGTAGCTGTTGCGCATGCATGGTGAAACTGACAGCGCCACAATGTATGTGATGTTTGAGAGTGACCAGGACATAGACTTCAGTAAGGTACCTGCAACTATCCCTCTGAAAGTATCTGCAGGTTGGATGAGTGTGATTCATGAAGGAAACATGGAGGCTGGAGTTCCTCGTGGAAGTGACACTGATTAACAGGGAAATATTAAAGATTTAGGAACACAGAATAAGTACTGCACACTCCAAAAGTAATACAAATTTATTCTGCACAAACAGAGAATCCAAACAGGAGAATACTCCCGCACTTGAGGGCTCACTGCCTCTTCATCAGGGGTGGTATCAAAGAGCACACATAACCCCTTTATGCAGAGACATTTAAAGTGACAATGCAACTTGTTATGTAGAAACACACAATTTATGGTGGAAATACATTTATAAAATCATCCTGTCCACTACTATATAAGGAATAGCAATACTGTTGCACCATAAATACATGTAAATAATAAAAAAATCCAAATATGGCCACTAAATGCTGCGAGCATCTAGTGGAATCTGCCAAGTGATGATCACCAAAAGTGTCACAAGAGCAGAAAGATTGTGTACAGCCATATTAAAATTGCAAATATTAAGAAGAGCCCCACAAAATATAAGATTAGAAGCATGTTATTAGTGCTGTGCATAATGTGGAATTCTGCCAGGGAATTAGCATGGAATGACCATTCTGCCAGTGGAATTTCTGCCATAATTTCACTGGTTCTTCTGCAGAATTCCACCTGCTGTGATCCAGAATTTTATTCCACGAGACAGCATTTTTCTGTGGAAAAGCATTCCACAACCATTTCCACAGAAAATAATGATATATGCAGAACAGAATTCCATAGAAATCTTGCAGAAAACTCATTCTGCATTTTCTGTGGCAGAAGTCAACCATTCCATTTCAGTGAAATGTTGCAGAATTTTGAAAATTCCACAAAATTCCATTCCACCAGAATTTGAAAATTCCACACAGCACTACATGTTACTGACAAAAATTAAGAACAAATACGTGAGATGGGGGTTAAACAACAGGGATTATATCAAAGGTAAAGGCAAAAAGGCCGATGAAGCTAGATGGGACATGCCATTTGAGGCCAATGGGATCAGCCAGGGTGATCAACAGATAAGAAGCCCAAGTACAGTATATAGTGACACCATTGTTAAGAGTCCAATAAGTGCAATAGTGAAATAGATGAAACCCCTGCATAGAAACCCGTGAGGAATTATATTATAGAGAAAAGAGATTATGTAGTGTTGAGATGAGGAATGGATAGGAAACAGATGAAATGTTAGATTAGTGAAAGATTAGTGTGAATACAGCAGGGGAGAAAAGTAACTCCCAAATTACCACATCAGGACAAAACAACACATTGCCAATGGAGGATGCAAGATGGCATCTGAGAACACACAATTCATGATGTCAAACAAACGTGGTACCAAACCACAGCTGAGACACAATGAAAATCTATGAAAAATACCAAGAGAACTTAAAGAGCTGCTGACGCCTGAAAGAAACTTTGAAAACATAATATTTAAGTACCATTGCCTTGCATTCCATATGTATTCAATAGATTTTCCTCCCCATTACTCATTACTAAGAAATTTGCATGAAACATGCTCTATATCCCTTGGAGTTCATCTGCCGCTTTAGCTGACTCCTACTTCATGTCATAGTACTCTGTTGTGACATCACAATATGTTGCTATGGGAGTAAGTGTGATGTCACAAGTAGAGCATTATGACCTCAAGTAGGGAGAAAGCAACAGGAATAGATGAACTCATCAGGAGCAAAGATCCTGATTTCATGCAAATGGCCTCAGTAATAAATAATGAGGAGGAGAAATACAGAACTAATGTGAAATACAACCTGAACTGAGTCTAAATATTATGCAAACAATAACACATGATGAGGTGTAGTTTATAGCCTGATAAGAGCATGCTCAGGGGTGTACTAAGGCATGAGGCGCTTGCACTGACTGCCTTATGCCACAGGGTGTGCTCTTATCAGGCAATAAACCACACCTCAAAGTGTGTTTTTGCAGTTATAAAATGGGTCCCTCTTCGAAACCCACCTAGTTAAAAAAATATATATATTTAATGAATTATCATACAAAAGTGGTAAAATGCAAAAGACAGAAAAATAGTCCCATCTGTAGTGTACAGTTTCAGGCAATATATATTATATCATGTATTCACTACAGGGCATTGGTGTTTCTGTTGACCAAAGTCTGTATTTAACATAAGAGAAACACTTTTTTTTATTTTACTCCCCCCACAACCATGTAATGATCTGATACCTTGATTGTGATCCATTGTGTGCCTTAGCGGGCACCCTAAAAAGCAATTTCTGTTGCGGTGTCTGTCTGTCCTCCTTTCTCGGTATTGCTCCACAGCACTTGTTTCATTTCTGTTCATTATTTTAGTTTCATTTATTTAACTCTTTTTTTTTTCGGCTACAGGTTAAGTGTGAGCGAGCATGTCCTTGATGGCTGCCATACAGAGCACTTTACGGTTCGCATATTTCAAAGCGTGAGGTTTTGTTTTTCTGTAGTGCCATTAGAGCTATGGGATTTTGTATTTATGGGCTGTTGGACAGAGTTATGGCAAGGGTGGAGTTCGAGAGTGGAGATGGTAGACAAAATGTAGAGTACCTGTAATGCTCTCTGGTACTCACCATAGGCGGACTGCACAACAGGAGTTGAAGTACAATTAAAAGGTGTTTGGGTTTTGGGGCTTATTCATTTTGTGGACAGGACAAAGGTGTGAGGTTATTTTTGAACTATGTTGTGTTGTGACACTACTGAGGATCCTAAATTGCAGTTCTGCAGTTTGCAGGCGGGTGGGCAGGCAGGCAGGGGCACTGCAGGTCAGTGATTTGATATGCGAAGTCTCTTCTGTGGGTCGGTGAGCAAGCGAATTCAGTTGGCACTGGCACAATGATATTTATCATTCTGCATCCTGACTGGCTGAAGAGGTGTCGGTTGGCACATTACTATCTGATAAGGACACGGCTAGAGGTACCTCTCTGCCAATCAGGGCACAGAAAAGTTGAAACCCATTTTATAAGTTTAGTTAAAGTTGCCCTAATGACGTCAGCTGCTCTTTAAGTGGACATGTTATAATACATCATGATACATACAATCCACCATAGGCAGAAGGCAGAATTTATACAAACAGTTTGAGGGATCAAACCTTAAAGAAACACTGTTAGATCCAATTCTTTGTTGAGACCATTAGGTTCCATGGATTCTAATACAAAGATCCATCTCGACCCTTTTATAAGAGAATCTTTGTTCTGTCTCCCCTCTAGGTAGAGGATTAACATGTTCGATAACACTGATCTTGAGACAAGTTGAATCACTATAATGGTGGTCTCTAAAGTGTGTGCCAATGGCAGAGTCTGGTTTGACATTCCTTTCCATAGAAAATGGTCCCACCCACATTGATTTGTGAGCAGGAATATTGTGTAACATAGGCTATGAACTGCATTAAACAGTTTATAAATTCTCTTATTTCCACCTTGGTTTCCTATTGGGATGTGTACATTTTTTGCCAAGTATGGTATTTACATACTGAACAATGAGACTTAACTGTGGAAGCCAGTAGGTTTTGCTAGGAGCCAAGTAGGCTGCTGATCAGGGTTGGTGAAAATGACTATGGCTGAGGTGATCACCTAATTTTCTGGCATGGCTAAAGGTGACTCTTTTATTTTTATTTTGTTTTGTTTGAGAACAAACCTGATATTTTGCAATGGGAAAACATACCCCAATGTTTGTGTATATCTCTTTACTTTGGGGTGATCTGGTTGTATTCTAATATAAATGTCAAACGCATTTCCTATTGTTGGTTTTGCTTTGGGGGTAGCGAGTTATCCCTATTTTGTTCAGAAGCCATGTTAAGTGCAGTGTCCATAGTTTTTCCTCATAGCCCCTTTCACAAATTCTATCATACATTTCATTAGCTTGAGTTGTGAAGTTAGTGTCAGATGAACAGTTGTGTCGTAGTCTGAGAAATTGACCATATGGAATTGAGTTAATATGGGTGGATGGGCACTGAAAGCATGTAACTACAGAATTGTCAGCTGTGCTCTTCCTAAAGCATTTAGTTTGACTGATATTGTTGTTCATGGCAGTAAGACACAGGTCTAAAAATCTGACAGTCCTGCCGTCAATATTTGATGTGAAGTTTAAATCATACATGATGTTATTTATTTTGTCTATAAAGGCCTGTGCCTGTGCAGCTGTACCCTTCCAAATAATCAAAATATCATCTATGTATCTGTTCTAGTGTACTATGTTCTCCAAAATTCACTGTTGCTGTTAAAGATGCAGTTGTTTCTCACCATTCTTAGTATAAGTTAGCATAGCTTAGGGTGACAGTGGACCCATCACTGTCCCACATTTCGAAGGTATATTTTGTTATTGAATAAAAGTGATTGTTGGACGGAAGAAATCCACTGCCACCAGCAGGAAGGATGGTGGTGGATTGCATTATAGTACACTGATTGGCTCGGCAAGAACAAAAAGTTATAGTGGCTGAAGTTTGGCATGAGCAAAGGTGGGCAGAAGAAGAAAGAAAGAGAATAGCAAGCCGTTAAGGATGTGAGCGGATGGAACTATAATAGAGATTTGGATGGTTACAAGAACACTAGAGATGCTCAGAATTGTGAAACTGAAATCAGATTAATTAAATTCTAATAATTTTTCAGTGTTAAGATTTTCAAAACTTCTGGCTGAAAATCGAAATACAGAGAAGTAGAAGAATCAGAATAGGATTCAGATTCTGCATCTGAGGCATCGTCCCTCCTTCTTCACACAAATATTTAAAAAATCATCCCTCCTTCCCCTACCTGGTGCAACCAAATAATGTCCAACTCCCACCCACCCAGCCTCCTCCTCCTCCCCATGGGTGCTGCTGCACTAAAGTACAATATATGTCCCTTCCAGCCTCAGCCTTAACAAAAGTTTCCACAACAAAATGTTTTCAATAATAAGCTGTAACAAGTATTTTTCAAGAAAGAAACATGTCACATATTTTAAATTTGCTGCTCCTGGTATTAACTCTAAAATCAGAGGAGCAGGACCGTGGTCAAAGACTAGAAGAGGATACAGCAGAGCAGTTTATGGGATAAAGTGTATGTCCCTCTAGCAGCAACTGAAAAGTAAAGCTATTTTCAAAAAGAAACTTTTCACAGCATTCTGTATTTTAAGTTTGATGTTTATGAATCAGCCTGGAAAGGTAATAGTTAATGTACTTAAGGAAAGGGGGAGGGTGATTGGCACAACTCCCAGCATTGTCTAACTGAAAAGGTAGCATGCATGTGCACTTTCATTCGCCAGTCTATGGTGACCAGCCAAGGTGGTGGGAGGATTTGAGCCAGTCAGCACTCCCACTTCAAATCCAGTACATCACCAGTTACCTTAGAGCTATACCTGTACCTACCGTGAGTACTACCAAATTTATTGACCAGTCTGGTGTTGCCAAAACCTTACCAAACATGCTAGCAATTGACTAGTACCTCTGTGTCACTGCTTTCCAAGCACTGACCAAGGCCCAGATCTCTCCAATTTTAGATCAGTTCAGGAGCAGCAAACAAAGTATAGTATTTGTGACCTGTTTCTTTTTTAAGAGTCACTGCTAGGGTAGACACACACACTTTACTACTAGTGCAACAGCACCCATGAGGAGACGGTGGAATGGCGAGAGTCCAAGATTATGTGGGTTCATGAGAGGGAGGAAGGGGGAATGATTTCATACTGTGTGATGGAGAGTAGGGGAGATATTGGAGTGCTAAGAAGGTGAAAGATAGAGGTGATAATATGATATTGTGCAGGAGATATGGGAAGATTTGGGTGCTATGAAGGTAGGGAGGGGTTCCATTTCCATGAAATGGCACTTTGCAGTGCAATACAGCCATTAAGTGCCACTTCAACAACAGGAATTCAGATGTTGGATATAAGATTCTAATTCTGAGTCTGATGTTCATTCCATGACCAGCTAGGGCTAGAGTGGTGTGCCTCACTCATTGAGTTCCAGAAATCTCTTTGATCTGAACCCATACCCAATCTGTCTTTAACAATTAAAACTGAGGTGGGTCTATGAAACCCTAGATATTATTCAGTTTCATTTATGGGAAAAACAAAAAACATTATGATCAGACCTTATTGTAACCCTTTAGATTGCTGACAGGAACTATAAACTGGAAATCCTATATGTCATTATCCATTATCCGACTTAGATTTATGTCAGACTCAGACTCAGAATCAGAATATCCACAATTCTGACCAATTATTACTGAAACAAAACTCATACTGATCACCCCTAACAGAAGCACAGCCTTTACCTATCACAATCCCATTTGCCAGAGGAGGACCAAGGAACCAGATTATGCTTGTTTCAGGTGGTCCTGACTCCTGAGCATGTGGAGAGGCTGCACGAGGAAAGTAGGGAGGCAGTATAGCACAGTGGTTTAAGGCTCTGAGCTGCAAATCTGGTAACATCCAGCAGACCAGAACTGGGTTTGAATCCCACAGCTTCTGTACTGTGTGACCCTGAGCAAGTCACTTAACTTCCCTGTGTCCCAGGTTGTGCCTGTAAAAAGCATTCAGCTTAGTGTGCTAATCCTGGTTAAACAACTAAATAAAACAAGCATTTGTCAATGCTGAATGTTGATTGCATTGGTCTGTTGAGCACGCTCACTGGCCCTCTGTCATTCGCTCAGTCTGTTTCTTCCCGTGCTGCAGGCTGCTCTTTGTACTGGGCTCCTGCCTGCATTGGTACCTTGTTCTGCCCACTAAGAAACCTGCAGCTGTCCCGACAGAGCTCCATTGAGGTGGCTCACTCCACCTTTCTCACTCGCTCATTCTGTTTCTCCTGGCACTGCAGGCTGCCCTTTGTATTGGGCTCCTGCCTCTGTTGGTGGCTTTTTCTGCCCACAAAGAAATCTACAGCAGTCCCAACACAGGTCTGTTGAGCCTGCTGACTCCCTCTCTCACTCACTCGTTCCGTTTCTGCGGGCGCTGCAGGTTGGCCTTTGTACTGGGCTCCTGCTCTGCGCCGCCTTTGCTGCCAACAAAGAAATCCGCAGCAGTCATGATAGAGCTCCATTGAGCTCACTCACTCCCTCTCACTCACTCATTGTGTTTCTCCTGGCACTGCAGGCTGCCCTTTGTACTGGGCCCTGCCTCTGTTGGCGCCTTTGTCTGGCCACAAAGAAATCCACAGCTGTCCCGACAGAGCTCCATTGAGGTCGCTCACTCCCCTGTGTCACTCACTCATTCTATTTCTCCTGGCGCTGCAGGCTGCCCTTTGTACTGGGCTCCTGCCTCTGTTGGCACCTTTGTCTGGCCACAAAGAAATCTGCAGCAGTTCAGAAAAAGCTCCACTGAGCTCGCTCACTCCCTTCTCTCACTTGCTTATTCCGTTTCTGCCAGCGCTGCAGGCTGCCCTTTTCTATTGGGCTCCTGCCTGCATTGCCGCCTTCTTCTGCCCACAAACAAATTTGCGACAGTTACAATAGAGCTCTGTTGAGCTCGCTCCTCCCCTCTCTCACTCGATCATTCTGGTTTCCCCACCACTGCAGGCTGCCCATTTGTACTGGGCCTCTGCGTGCATTGCTCACTTTTCTGCCCACAAACAAATCTGCTGCAGTCCCAGCAGGCTCAGTTGAGCTCACTCACTCCCCCTCCCTCACTCACTCATTCTGTGTCTCCTGCCGCTGCAGGCTGTCCTTTGTACTGGGCTCCTGCCTGCATTGGTGGCTTGTTCTGGCCTGAAAGAAATCTGAAGCAATCCCTGACACAGCTCCATTGAGCTCTCTCACTCGCTCATTCCGTTTAGACAGCGCTAGCTGGCCTTTGTACTGGGCTCCTGCCTGCGTTGCTGCATCTTCTGCCCATTAACAAATCTGCAGCAGTCACAATAGAGCTCCATTGAGCTCACTCACTACTGCTTTGTCACACGATCATTCTGTTTCTCTTGTGCACTGCAGGCTGTGCTTGTGTATGGGGCTCCTGGCTGCGTTGGCACCTTTGTCTGTCCACAAAGAAATCCGCAGCTGTCCCGACAGAGCTCCGTTGAGCTCACTCAGTCCCCTGTCTCACTCACTCATACTGTTTCTCCCACCGCTGCAGGCTGGCCTTTTGTACTGGGCCCCTGTCTGCATTGATGCCTTTTCTGCCTACAAAATACCACAGCAGTCCTGACAGCGCTCGGTGAGTTTGCTCACTCCCCTCAAGTCACTTGCTCTCTTGTTCTGTTTCTCCCAGTGCTGCAGGCTGCCCTTTTGTACTGGGCTCTTGTATTGGGGCCTTTTCCACCCACAAACAAATCTGCAGCAGTCCCGACAGAGCTCAGTTGAGCTCGGTCACCCCCTCTCAGTTATTCGATCTTAATCTGTTCCAAACAGTGATTTCCCACAGTGACGTGCTATTCTCTGGCAGGAGTGCAAAAACATATTTTAGCCAGATGTGAAAAACAGCAGCTGTACAGTTCATAAGGAGGTGTGAAAAATGCCACTGTTGAAAATGTGGCATGAAAATATTACAAAGTGCGAGTTACAAGGGTGCGTGAAACAGTTCAACACACATTTGTAACACAGTCATGTTATGGAGTTTCATCACCAAATTTTCAACATAGGCATTTTAGGACCTCTGCTCACGAACAGTGCCACTGTCATTTTCTTAATCTGTCCCAAACAGTGATTTTCCCACAGCGACTGCATTATTCTGCGCCGAACTGTGAAAACACATTTCGGTCAGGATGTGAAAAATGTCAGCTGTACTGCTCATAAGAAGGTGTGAAAAATGCCACTGTTGAAAATCTGGCTGCATAACAAATTTCATGGTTACAAGGGTGGAAACTATGCAACACACACTTGTAACACAGTCATTTGATGGGCTATCATCAACAAATTGTCAACATAGGCATTTTAGGACCTCTGCTCATGAACAGTATCACTCTCATTTTCTTAATCTGTCCTGGAAAGTGATTTCCCACAGCGACCGCTCTATTCTGTGCCGAAGTGCGAAGAAGTACATTTCAGCCAGGATGGAAAAAGTGACAGCTGTACTGTTCTTAAGTAAATGGTAAAATGGCAATGTTGAAAATCTGATGAAAATATTATAAATTTGCGAACTTATGGCGTGCGCGCAAACTGCATAATGCACGCTCGTAACACAGTCATTTTATGAGTATCATTATCAAATTTTCAACATAGGCATTTTAGGACCTCTACTCATTAACAGTGTCACTGTCATTTCTTAATCTGTCCTGAACACTGATTTCCCAGCAACCGTGCTATTCTGCACAGAATGCGAAAACACATTTCTTCCAGGATGTGAACAATGACAAAATGTCAATGTTGAAAATCTGGCGTGAAAATATTGCAATTTGCGAATTTACTAGCGTGTGTAGCAACTGAGCAATGCACACTCGTAAAACAGTCATTTTTGGGATTTTTCCAGCAAATTTGCAACATAGACTTTTGAGAGCCCACCTCATAAACACTGCACTGTCGCTTCATTAATAGGCACCAAAAGGCGATTCTGGGCAGCTCCCAGGTCGCCCCCAAAAAGCTTTCAGCTTAGTGTGCTATAACTGGTTAAACAACTAAATAAAAAATAAAAAAGAATGCAAAATCACCTTTCGGGGCTGATTAACACCATGATAGTTCGAGAATTCATGAGGAGGGGTCCCAAAACCCCATGTTGAAAAGTTGGTGCCAAAATTCAAAAAATTACTGAGATATGCATTAAAGTTGAAAAACCTTATTTCTACCATTATACAGCTTACCGGCTTTCCTCAGTTCGCAGTCAGCTTTGAAGAGTGCAGACGTGTTCCGGTCCACTGAAGATTGTTGCGCGCAGACTCGGAGGTAAGTATGGGGTGAGGGGGTGGGGAGGCAGGGTGCACAGTGGTGGGTGTGGGTGGTGGGAGGGGCCAGGGAGACCACGAGGGACAGTTTTCTGATTTCACAGGTTTAAAAAAAATCCAGGGACAGTTTTTTCTTCACAGGGGCATTAGGCACTGAGGTGAACTCCCCAACGTGCCACCCGACTGCTTCTTTTGAGGCCAATGTGACGGGGAGCCTGGGCACCCCGCCGCACAGAAGTGCTGGGGGTTCACATTATGCTGACGATTGGGCACCCCATCGCACACAATATCGGGGTTGACATAATGCCAACGGGAGTGGGCTCCTGGCTGGCACAATCAACATTGGGCCATTGAAGCCGATGGGGATTGGGGCCCTGTCGGCAACTAAACATGGTGGAAGAGATTGTTTGTGAACAAGGTGGGAAGCCCCCACCATGTTCACAAACAATATCAGGGTTTTTACATCCGCCCTGCAATGACCGGTCACTCCCTCATTGCAGCAGATGGCTGACACTGCAATGACAAAGGCCCCTTATTGCAGCCGCTACTTTATTAGAAGGTTGTGGCACACTAGCTGAACTAGTGTCAGCAGCAGCAAAGCCACAGTATTGGGGAAGCGGGACAAGCCTTTGCAGGCTGTGGGGGCTTTGGCCACAACAGTGCCACACCTCCACAACCTGCTTGTGGAGAAAGCTGCCGCAACATGTTTCTTGCGTATGTGCACAATCAACATAAAAGTAGGTAATTTTCCCTGTGTCTATCCAAACTTACCCATTTGGTAAAATACCACATTAACAGCATAGTCTGTTTCAGTTTCAGTTGGTTTGCATCCCCCAGACAAGACTGACTGGCAATACAGCCTAGAGGTTAGGGTAACAAGCTATGAATGAGCTTGGTACATCCAGCAGACCTGGGTTTGATTCCCAAACCACCCCTTGCATACTGTGTGTCTTTGAACAAGTCACTTAACCTTCCCAGGGCTCTCTGGTCGCCCTGAAAACAGCACTTGTGCCTAGTGGGCCTTACCTGGTTACCAAAGAATAAACAACAACAAAACAGACTGAAAATATGCAGTTTTGTCTAGATCTCCTTTCCTGATATGTGAAAATTAAATAAAATATACACCGGCAGCTTTAAGAGCTGATTTCAGGGACAGCTTGTGTTTTATCTTTGTTTGCATGACAGACTGAGACAGCTTAGCAAACTGGTTAGTTGGTAGGAGGTGCCTGAGTGCATGGTAGCCTACCTGTTTCTTTCTCTAGTATCCACAGCATGGCTTGGAAACCAACACATTCAGCTTCAGACCTTGCCACATTCCTTTACTCATATCACCACAGCCCCTTACTCACTGTGTCAAGTTATTTGATTTCTCAGTGCTTCTGTCCATCCAACTGTAATAAATGGGAAGATGCACCCTACTGAAACTGAGATGTTGTCTCTCAGCTGTTCAATCTATGGTAAACAAATTGCAAAATGAAATAAATACCACATGAAAAATGCTTTGATATATCCGAACATGTTCATGAGTATACTGCAAGCAGACATCCTCAGCATATAGAGGTGGTTCATGAGGTCAAGGCTCATAATGAGTGTCAAAAACTAAAATGGTTCATTTTAGATAAAAAAAATTAACCTCAGTTACAGGTTTTGGCAAGATATGGTGAACAGATTGCTTTTATTACTACAGACAGATATCTGGATGTGGTTTTGACTCTGAGCTATCTTTTGTAGGACATATAACATCAATAAAGGAATAATGCCTGACAGGGTGGGTGTTATGCTGGGATAACATCCTGCCTCAGGTGGCTGGGTAATGAGGCTGTAGGCCGAGGCACACCCCGAGAAGGGATGTTATCCCAGCATAACACCCAACCTGCATGGCATTATTCCTATTATACAATGGCTCATTAACTTTAAATAAAACAAATTTGAAAAATAATGTTTGCATTTAGTTTTTCAGTGTTTTTGTTGAGATGGGTTACTGTTTTAAAAATAATACCTTATGTTAATGTAGTAGCTGTCATATGGCTGCCCCCCACACACAGGTCATGTCTGTGGTTTCCACTTTCGTGAGCAGTGTTTGCACCTCTCATCCTGTCACACCACTGCTGCTGCTGGCTACCCTGTACCAAGGATTCCAGAGAAGAGCTGAACAATGAGTAAAGAATGGTCACGTGGCACTGGTGACTGTTGAAGGACATTGTAGCTGACTCACATTCCTCCCAGTTTTGTGACTGAAAACCGAGCCAAGCGAGTGAGTCAGCTACAGCCTTTTTTGGTTTTACTGTGTTTTTTTTGTAAGTACAAACAGATTGTTGGTTGGAAGTGACACCACTGGTGGTGTTGTCGGGGGCTGCAGAGAAGGAGCAGGGGACTGCAGCCAATCCCTAAGATGGCTTTCATTTGGCTAACTTTTCCATTTTTTTTCTTTTACTGACAGAATGCAGCTTTGTGGGGAACGAGTGAAGTCGATCAGTAACACGGCTTTTACTCGCTCTGGGATCAGTGAAGCACATAGCGGGATGGCTGTGGAGTGATATTTTTGTTTTTAAACATTTACTGCAGTCGTTACTGTACTGGGACTAGAGTCAGGATGTTATGCTGGATAACATCCCGTTCCAGTCCTAGTCTGACCAATCAGGGACCAGGATTCTCTTTGCCATTGTATAATTGTTAATAATGTCAACAAGAGGTTGGGGCACTGAGATGTATTACTATGTACCCAAAGATCTGCTAGGAAAACAATTGCTGAGCAATTAGTTTTACCTTCATTGGAATACAGTAATTTGATAACTCGTACTCAGGGTCCCTGGTGTTCTATGGCAAAATTTTCTGATTTCATGATAGGGCTCCTTGACTTCTGCAGCAGCATTTTCTGATTTCTGTGGCATGATTTATTCATTTGTCTGGCAGAATGCAGTCCTGTCATTGGCTAAATGTGATGTGATGTCATCGATGACATCATATGCTGATCATAGAGGAGGGCTTCAAGATAAACGAAGTGGAAAAGAAAGCCTGACACTATGGAAAACAGTATATTTACAGTATGTGAAAATTCACCAAAAACAATGAATTCTACGGCACTATATATATTCTGTGGCATGATGCAAATTCTGCGGCAAATTCCACAACTGCAGAACCACAGAATTCAGGAGCCTTAATCATACTGCCACAAAAGGATTGCTAGACAAGTTGGATAAGTTACATTACGAATTGGCTCAGTATGTATTGGTTGTAGTTTTACTACTCACCACTGTGTAATATTTGAAAAGTTGAATTGGCAGTCTTTGAGCACAAGAAATGCCAAAACTTGGTTGAAATTATTGCTTAAGAATTTGTTAGCACACCTAAACCATTATTAGTATTGTATTTAGTGAAAAAAGGGACTTAGCTCGTGATCTAAATAGATCTGAGCACATTAATAAAATTGACTTTGCCAGGTGCAATACTAAATTAAGTTTTGGGTTGCTTTACAGTGGAACAACCTACCCTATACCATTCATACTTTGGCATCAGTATCTGCTTTGTAAATGAATTAGAAATATGCTTCTCTAATGCTTGTAAATATAAAAAAAATCCTATGAGTTTTCTTAATTTATATATAATGCTCAAATTTCTGTAACTCTGGGCCAACATTTAAATCCGCTGAGATATCTCTATGACAACCTTCCATACCACTAATACTTTTATATGGTAACAGAAGGATCTTTCCAGGGTGGGGAGGGGACACAGGAATACACAAGGACAAGCTAGACAAGCCTATGAGGTAACAATTAAAATGTGAGGTGGGTCTATGAAACCCTAGAAACTACTCAGTTTCATTTCATGGAGAAAAACAAAGAACCATTACAATTAAGCCTTATTGTAACCCTTTAGATTGCTGACAGATCTATAAACTGTAGAAGTCCCTATGCATTCCAAAACTTCAGTAGTATAAAGGTTAAAGGCTGTCAACTGAATTTCAGGGATCCCAGCAAGCCCAGCAGAAGTAGAGCCTGCTCCTCATTGTACATCAGTGATCAAACATCTCCTCATTACACCTCAATAGTGTTGACTGTAAAGGTCACCATTGCTGAACATAATCACACAAAATCAAAACTGCAAACTTTATATATCATGGAGGTGGTAAATAGCTTGAGTTTTATTTTCTGGTGCCTGAACAACATTCTCAGCCCATTTATAAATTCCAGGTCAGCATGGCATAAATTGAGCTCCAGAATCCAATGCAATGATGTTAACAAAAGCTTCTGCTGAATTTATTTCCCATAAAATATAAAATATGAGATCAGTGCCCTCTTGTCTAGTCACACACTTATTTGCCATACATTTTCTTTGCTTAGTAAACACATAAATGTGTTTACCTCTCATACTTCTCACCAGATTTGACTTTTCCTGCTTTATGTCAAATTCACTATTACAATAGATGTGGGTAGTGGTAGATGTGTTAATAATAAAAAAAAACTGCTGCCAATCAAACTGGTTTAATTAAGTACTTTATATAATGTATCTTGTTGAATGAGCACATCATGTAATAAAAGTATCTCTAAAATAACATCACTAAGGCAATTTTAATAAAATATTGTTAGTGTGATTTTATATTTAAATATTAGTGGAAAATTGAAGCATTGCAATCAAAGTTATATAATAATGTATGTGGCCATTTTTTTTCATTTCTTGAGTTTCTGGTGGAAGAAGAAGAAACTCTGATTGAATATAAAATTCATGAGAAACCATGGACTGAGAGTATGAGATATTGAAGCTCTGTTCTTAAAGCCTTAATCCTTGACGGAGTGGAAAATGTTGGCCTATGTTTTTATTCAGTTTTAGATTACCCTCATCTCTTGACCTGTATGATAGCTTTTGTCCCTGTTTTGAATCTGCTTCACCACTTTTTTACAGTCGAAACAGTAAAAGAAGTGCACCCTTTAAGTGGCCCAGACCAGGTTTTCATCAGTATTCTCTGTAGTTTTTAACCCCTATTGTTTAGCTTCACTTTTCTCTTGGGACTATAAAGAACTAGCATGCAGCAGGCACCACCCCGACCATATGGGCTAACAGGTGCACAAAACAGCTGAAAACTGACTGAAACCTGGTCAAACCAAGTTAAACAAGTGCTCCTTTTATTATTTCAAATGTAAAAAAGTGCTAAAGCAGGCTCAAAATTGGGAAAGAAGGCTATCATGCAAGTCAGGAGATAGCGCCAATCTAAACTAGAATAAAAGAGTATAGGTCAAAATCTTCACTGCTATCGTACAGTGCTGCTTCGGTCACAAGCCAGGTAGGTTTACTGCAGGTAGATCAATGGCAGGCTTCACTGCTGTGCCCATGCACCCCAGAGTCGGACTTACACACCAGGATACCTGGAAATTCCCAATGCCCCCTCGTTGGGTATCTGACCACCTTCTAAACTCTGGGAATCTTTGGTTTTATCATCTTTTTTTAATTAAAAGGAACCAGGTTAGTAAATGTAAAATGGAAACAAAGATAATGTATCTTATTGAAGTGGAATACTGATATGAATGTGTTACCTTGGACTCTCAACTTTGATTTTCCAGGTAGGCCCCTATGTCAACTTTCAGGTGGGTCTCCAGAACCCCAATCTGACCCTGTGCACCTCCATTCTGAAATGAGATAGACTGACTTGCCTCAGTAAGAGGATATGTCAGAGTCCATATTCTAACTTTCTGTGACACCATTTGACTGTGCCAAAGATAAGACCCCTTAATCACTGGAGTTTTCTTAGTCAAAATATTTTTCTTCCTGTTTAAATAATCTTGAATCATACTATTATTTCACATTTTTTTATAGAAAAAGTGGAAAGTGTTTAATTACATAACATTCACTAAACATGACATTTACATTTCGTCACAACTATGTAAGTGGTGGCTTAAATCAAACAATTTATAAAAGAATCTTAGAAATGCTGCAATCTGATTGGCTGTCAACATTCCAAGACCCTTACATTAATCTTTGTTACACAGTCATGTACACCCTGATAGCTGTGACACATGAGCTCTTCTTTTAGCAGTCCATTCTCTAGCACTGCTGAATGAGAGTGGTTAATAATATTTTATTAAAAATGTCCCTCAATAAGGAAAACATTCAAAAGATGCACATCTAACATTTTCTTTTAGAATAGTCTTGCATAATGGCAATAAGGCAGTCTCAGGAGTTAGAGTCGATCACCTCCAGGGACAATACGGCACCCCACATACACCTCATGCCCTATTATGTCCCTAGGGAGTGATTAAGATTATTAATCTAACTTCTGGCCATGTCTTATTGCTTAATTATAGAAACATAAACATAATGAATGTATCACCAGAAAAGGACCAGTAGCTCCATCTAGTTCACTCTATTTTCCTTGCCTATTACTATACCCAGGACCCTCTGCAGTCACAGATGTCCCTCCCTCCCTCCCTCCTCCTTTCCGCTACTCATTATGCCTGTGTGCCTATCCCATGCATATGTCAAGCTCCCACTATCTTGGCCCCGCCACTTCTTCTGGCAGGCTGTTCTAGGCATCCACCACCTTTTCTATGAAGAGTATTTCCTCATATCCCTCATAAGCCCTCCCCAAGCTTCATAGCATGCCTCTGTGTTCTGGTGCTCCACTTCGAAAGAGACTCTCTGCTGCACTTTGTTCAGCCCCAGAAGTACTTATAGGCCTAAATTATATCCCCTTTCACTCTCCTGTCTTCCAGTGAATAAATGTTGAGCTCCTGCAGCCTCTCCTCATTTGGTCTCTTGTGCAACCATGCTCCATTTTAGTAGCCCTCCTCTGGTTGGTCTGCTTCCACATGGTAATGTCCTTGCAGAGGACAACCTCCAGAACTGGACAAAGTACTCCAGGTGCAGTCTCACTAGCGAGTGATACCTACCATGGCAACACCACCTCCCTTCTCCTACTAGAAATCCCCTCCCTATGCAACCCAGCATCCAGCTAGCCTTGCCCACTACCTTGTTGGACTGCTCTGCCACCATAAGATCATCAGATAAGTTACCCCAAGATCCCTCTCTTGCTTGGTGACTGTAATTATCCCCCATCTTATACATACCCCCAGGTTTACCCATCCCAGGAGCATACCATTGCAATTTTGGCATTGAAACCCAGCTGCCACACCCTAGACCACTTCGCTAGTTTCCCAGATCCCTTTGCACTCTCTCCACTCCTTATTATTGGGTGTCAACCTGGTTGCAGAGATGTTTGTGAGTTATTCAGAAAGAGACACCTTTATCTCCAGATCCTCAGCAATGTCACTTATGAAGACATTGAAGAGGATAGGCCCCATGCCAATCCCTGTGGTACTTCACTGATCACTCTCCTGTCCCCTGAGTGGCTGCTGTTTACCACCACCCTCTGCCTCCTATCTGTCAACCAGTCAGATACCCAGCTTACCTTACCACCTTCGTCCCCACCCCTAGGTTGATAGGTTTCTTAAACAGCCTCCTGTCTGGTAGTGTCAAAGGCCTTACTGAAGTCCAGACAGGCCACAGCCACCACCATCCCTGAACAATCTCCTCTTACTAGCCTACTCCTTGCTGCCACCTTGTGCAGAGGAACCACATCAGCCCTCTACCCACTGTGATATCTGCAATGTTATTCTATTTGTAAGCACCCGATCCAACAGTACCCATCTTAGTGCATTCTGTAACTTGCTGCTTAGAAATACCCCACAAGAGCCTGGGATGGCCTGCTTCTAATTAGCAAGTGCTGCCAGAATTCTCCAGTCTACACCACCAGATTAAAGTGCCCAATAATAAGTGCCTCTCCTTGGCTTGCCATTCTGTCAATGGTTTCCCCAAACCCCATCTAACTCCTCTCTCTGTGTTGGTGGTCTGTGTCCAAATGCACTCCACAGGTCAGGCCCTCTGCTCCCAGTGCCAACCTTTGAGTGCAATATGTGAACAGATGACAAATAAGGTAACCCTCCTGTCTGTTTTGGGTCTGAATCACTTACTAGCCTTGGTTCTGGAGGAGTCAAAATGTGAACCTTATGCTAGCATACCCAATTTACAGATATGTACCCTTCGGAATGCAGTACAATCCTTCGCCCAGAGGTATCAAGCTAGGTTTCAAAATGTACCCTTACAACTCTATATGAGACCTAGGTATATTCTTACCTTTAAGTAAGCTTAGTAATACATTCAAGCCATTAACAGCTGTCAGTCTTAAACACAGGTTCAACAAATCAGATGTAAAATAATGGAGAAAAAGCACAGGCAGTATTTTAAAGAAAATGTTGTTTACTAAAAAATTGTAAAACAGGTAAAATCAAACACAAAACAATTATATCATTAACTTACAGTCACAATAAAAGAAAATGAGAAGTTACAGAACACAAACTCCTACCACAAATACTTAAATTCTTTCCTATCTAGCTGTTACCATTAAGTGCTTTCAAGTCCAGAGAATTCAGTCTCTCTTGAGTCCAGAATAATATGCTCTGTTTTCCCCAGATGTATGTTCATTTCAAGCTCCATCTCCCACACCTTTTGGTGAGGTCACTGTTAGATCCTCCCTTAGATTTAATTTCTCACAAAATTATCCACAAGGATGTATGTTATTGTGATAAGATTATCACTACTCATTTCCCAAACATGACAGTCTTTGATCAAAACATCCCCTTTTGTTTCACTGCTGATTTCCTGTTTTGCTAGAGTGATCTCAGGTTTTTATGGTTTCTCACAAGCCTGCAACCAGATGAGTCTCTTCCTGCAGCAACCATAATGTTTTATGAGGTCCTATCTCTGGCAGACAGCCAGAGGCTTTAATTAAGACAGAACAGGAACCTTTTTAATTAGGGTTTTTTCTTCACTGGTCAATTTAGCACATCCTGCAGCTTTCTCACACTGGAACCTTTTGGGGACAAAGGTCACTCACTGAAGCAGCTAGCCTGTTTGTATGTAAGCAAGCATTCACATTTGTTTATAATACAAATATTTTACCATAATAATATTAGAGGGTTTTCTCATTGCAGTCTGTACGTCACCTCCACATAGGTAAAGGCCCCGGACCCAGTCTCTAAGCATATCTGAAGAACCTCCAGGCCTACCTTCTCCCCATTGTGTCCTTGTAACTCCATGACCGTAAAGAGGATATATACTGTATATCCATATACCTTCCCTCACATATAAAACAACCCTCTTCCTCTCTGCTCTATCCTTTTGAAACATGGTGTAACCCAGAATGGCCACATCCCAGCTGTGGTTGTCAGTGCACCATAATTCTGTTAGGTTCACTATTTATTTTATTTATTTATTAAGTTGATAACTGAGAGAAGCACACTGAGCCAAGGCTCAATTCCAGGTGTGACCGGGAAGGAGTGAGTGAAGTACAATACATACATGTAAGAGAAGCAGGATGGTTAACAGTGGACATTGCAGGCAGGTTACAATAGCCTGAGTAAAAGACAGGAACAATGTTACAGCAAGGCATGCAGATTACAAAGGTGCCTGAGGGAGAATTTAGCCTGAGGATTCAATAAATACAAACTTGAAATAAATTGAAAGTCAACAAAGGTAACAAAAAAAAGCTAAAATAGCAGTAGACTGTTTTATAAAATAACTTAATTTAAAACAGTGTAACATATTGAAAACTAAACATAATTTAAAACAAAACAGGAGGAAATACAAGGGGGAACACATGGTAGATGTGGAAGAGGAAAGAGCATAAGGAGGATTTGGAGCAAAAGGCAGACTAGGGAGATTAAGGATCGAACAGATGAACTAGAGTTAGCCATGATTAGCCAGCATAAGAGGTTAATCAGGAGGATGGCAGGAGCAGAGGGAATGAGTGCAGAGTGAGTGTTTAATGAGGTTTAGCGAGGAAGTGAGGGAGAGAGAAGGGTAGGGAATTCCATAGGTAAGGGAAGAAGAAGAAGGAGAAGGCAACCATACCAGAGTTCCAGTGGGAAGGGGGTGGCAAAAGAGCGAGGATCATGTGAACAGAGGGAATAGGCAGTGAGAGGGGAGGGGATAATGGGAGGCAAGGTAGGAGGGATGCAGGCCAAAACAGAATTTTGCAGAGATGATGGAGGTGTGGTGGCATCAGTGAGAGGATAAGGAGGGAGAGATAGTGAGGAGTAAAGGACACAATGGTGAATCCTAAAGGGAACATTCAAGGTGAAATGACAGAATGCATTAAAAAGAACATCCTATCTAGAAAGGGTAAGGCAGAGGCAGCCCCATAAACAGTGTCTGCATAATCAAAAGGAGTAGAATTGTTTTAGTGAGGAGTATCTGTGAACGAGGAGGGAGAGGGCATCTTTGTTTCTATAGAGTGCACCAAGTTTAAGGTGGAGTTTTGAACACATGTACAGTAGTCAGCATGAGATGAGAAATCAAAGTGGCTGTCAAGCCAGACACCTAAATACTTATAGGAAGGAACAGTAACCAATGGGGTACCATCAAGCATTAGAAAGGAGGTGGAGTGGAGAGCTTGGCTTAATTTTTGGTGGGTATTGAAAACATAGAGACTGTTTAGGTAGTATTAACTTGAGTTGGTTGGACTGGAACCAGTTTAGGACATGAGAAAAGTATGATTGTAACTGAGCAGTTACTACAGGAGTAGAGGGACCAGATGTAAAGAGCATAGTGTTGTCAGCATAGAGAGATGGATTTGGGAGGAGAAGCATAAGTATGAAGATCATTTAGAAAGATGGAGAACAAGAGAGCCCAAGAATAGAGCCTTGAGGTACGCCAACTAGGATGGGGGATAACATCACCAGCTGGACGCATTGAGAGAAACCCATAAGGTAAGATTTGAACCATTTGATGGATGGGAGAGAGACCAGTGAGTTCAAGTTTGGTGAGAAGAAGCAAGTGGAGACACCATCAAAAGCTTTGGCTAGGTCTATAAATATAGCTGCAGTAAGGTGTCCTTGATCCATGCCTGTAAAATGGCATCAGTAACCCGGAGAAGTGAAGAGATAATGGAATGTTTTTACAAAAAACACCCTGGAAGGAAGAGAGGAAATTTGAGGAGGTAAGAAAAGCGTGAGTCTGGAAAGGACAATGGACTCCTGGAGTTTTGCAAAATAGGTAAGCGGGAGATAGGACAGTAGTTACCAGGTGAAGCTCAATCAGCACCTTGTGAAGGGGATAACTTTAGCCTTTCCAGGCCTAAGGAACCTTACCTAGGGTAAAGGAGAGAGTAAGTATATGAGCAAGGGGTGGGCCATAGCTAGGGCAAAGATTTAAAGAAGAGAGGGTCAAGCCCATCAGGGCTGGATTTGCAAGGCTTCAGGGATTTATGGCTGAAACACCTCTTGGACCATGACTGGAGAGAATTGAAATGAGTCTGGAGTTGGAGGAGGGGCAGAGTTGGAGGGTTAAAGGGATATTTAGAATTTGAGGGGTGAACAGAGGGGAGGGAAGATTTATAAAGGCCATGTAGCGAAGAATTTGTTTTAGAGTGGCGGCACAGTAAGAGGGTCAGTAACAAGTTTGTTACCATAAAAGTGGCAGGGGTGGGAGAATTGGAAGGGGGGTTTGAGGAGTGAAGAGAGTGTTTGCCAAAATTTATATAGGGTGTTGATGTTTTGTGTAATGTATGCTTAAAGTAGTAGGAATTAGCAGACCTAATAGCTTGGGTACAAGCATTTATCAGAGCACGATAAGAGGCTATATCCTTGGAGAAAGATGATGCTTTATAATATGCCCATGCTTGGTCACGAGTGTGACAAAGCTTGATGATATCAGCAGATATCCAAGGATGATGGAAGTGTCTCATCCTGCGGTGACATGAAGGAGCAAGTGGAGTCCCAAGTATTATTGAAAATGTGACTGAAAAGGAGAGAATAGTGTCTTAGTCCCTAGAAGAGTAATAGGGGGTCCAGTCAGAGGATGAGAGGTCATGAAGGAGATTAGAGAGGTTTAGGGGCACAAGGAACGAATCCAGCAGTAGGCTGGGGAGAATAAGGAAGGAGTAATTTGTGGGTGTAGAATGTCATTAGGTGGTCACTAAAATTATCAGGGAGTGTACCGGAGGAGATCTTGTGGAGGGTGAGAAGACAGGATCCAGTATAGGAGGGTATGGTTATAAGAGTGATGGTTTGGATGTGTGGGTTCATTTATAAGCTGATGAAGGTTTAAAGACTCAATTTGTTGCGTGGCGAGGTTTAAGGTAGCCAAGTCTAGTCCAGGTTGAAATTGCTCTAGTAGGATGAGCTCGCCAGAGCTAGCAGCAGATGATAGAGAGGAGGGGTGCTAACTACAGAGGCAGGAGGAGTTTTAAGGGAGGAGTATATTACTCATATGTAAAGGGGAGAGAGGAAGGGGTAGTAGCTTAATAAGGAGGACCCATGGTCCCTTGGGACAGATTCACTGATAAAGGGAGAGACTGGTAAGTTGTGATGAGAGCAGATAGCTACACCACCACCATGCATCGAGCGGTATTGTCGAAGGATATGATAGCCTGTGTGAGGATAAGTAAAGATTCAGGCATTCTTGGTTGAAAGCCAGGATTCCATAATACAAATAATAGCAGGGGAGGTTGTACCACCCAAACCTGAGCAGGGCAATTTTGGGGCAGTAAACTTCTAGCATTAACGTGATAAATAGATCTTTATGGGGTGAGAGAGGTGTTTGGGAGGGACCTGGGTTTAGTTGAATGGCACCAGCTAGCAAGAGAAGTAGATGGAAGAGGGAGGAGTTTGTAGCGGATTTGCCTTTTTTTAATTGAGGGAGTGCTTTTGTGGGTAGAAGAGTGGAAGAAATGGAGCCTGTGAAGGAGCTCCATAATGAAGGAGACAGGCGAACACCACTATGTTGAGGGAGGGGAAAGGAGTGATAGAGGGAGGTGTAGGTGGAAGAGAGAAGGCTGTGAGTGGAGTGAGATATTAGAGTGGCTGTAAGAGGTACCCAGTTATAGTAAGGAATACATAGTGAAGGCGGAGTAAAGGAAGTGCAAGAAAAGGGAGGGGGTAATGAGGCGGCAGGATAGCAAAGGAGGAAGGAAGGCAAGTAGAAGCAACCAGAGAGAAGTATGTTAGGCATTTTGTGGAGAAAAATGAGAATGGAGGAGAAGAATGACTGGGTGTGAAAGTAGAGGAGCAGTAACAGTGTTATTAGCGAAACAAGAGTAAAGGATCTAATGGAGAATGGGACAAATAGGTTAAAAGTGCCCCTAGTGGCCAGACCTTAAAAAGAACAGCAGGTAAAGTGTGATGACAGTGTTTCAGAGGAAGAGGACTATTCAGAGGAAGAGGAATATGAACTAACATGTTTTAGAGGAAGAGACTATGAACTAACATGTTTCAGAGGAAGAGGACTATGAATAACGTGATTACTAAGGTCACATACAGTAGCAATTGTGGAAGGATGAAAAACAAAGCTGCTGAGGTGCCCTAGAGGAGTAGGGGCCACAACCTTAAGTGAGAGCAAGTGCAATGAGCCCTCAGGTTCAAGACCACCCAGGATGGTACAGCAAAGGGGTGAAATAAAGGTGCTAGATCACAGGAGTTAAATGATGAAGGAGGAAAACATGCAGGTATGAACTAGTTAAAGCAAGAAAGTTTATATCTCAACCCAGCTTAGGAAGCAGTGTTGCCCCTACAGGACAAAACTGTGTAGGCCAGATAGTGAAGAAATATATGAAGGAGAAGGAGAAGCAGGGGTAGGGAGGTAGAAACAGCTCCCTTACAGGCCAAACTGTGTAGGGGAAGAGTAGGGTAGTAGATGAGAAATAGCGGGGAGAGACAAAAACTAGATACAATGAATCTGTAGCACCCCTAGAGGTCAAGCAGAATATCTTGCAAATGGTAAGTGTGGTGTTAGAGAAAGCATGTGTGATCCAGGTCTGTCTCTGCAATGATTGCCTCAAGCCCCCCCTCACCTGCCCCACATCGTAACTGTCGTAGCTGGCCTTAGCAGTGGGCAGAGTTTCCTCTGCCCTCCACACTAACTGCCCCTGCACTTAGGTGGGCCTGGCTCGGATCTCTCCTCTACAGACATGCACTCTGCTCTGTTTTAGAACTTACTGTCCTACTAGAGGACATGCCAGATACTAGCTGACTCCACACCCTTATAGCCATCCCCCTCTCCACCAAAATGGCTTTTTTCAGTCTCCATCCCTGTTACCAGGACAAAGCCTGTACTATGGGCTGCTGAGGTCCTTGTCTCTGTGTTCCCCTGTAAGCTCATAGTCATATTTTAAGACTGTTTGCAGTAGCTTCAGTAGCTGGTTACTTGTTATTCTGTACTTCTATTCTGCATTATGTCTCTCTGTTTGCATTACCATTGCACTGTTTGTTTAAATGTTCCCTGAGTTTTTTCTTGTTGTGTACACTCTTTCCCATGAAGTGTGAACCTCAGAGGAGGCCATTCCTTCTGTTGTACTGTATATGCCATGTACTTGACATGGAACCTTTGCAAAAGAGCTTGATCAAAGTTTTTCTGAACAATGAAATAAATAAAAAATAACAAAATAAATAAAAGTCAGGAATTTTATTTACTAGGCTCCTTGCATTGACACACATGGCTCTCAACTCCTTTTGTCCCTTCCTGCCCTACTTTGCCCTCCCTTCCTGAGTTCATCTTTCACCCTTCCCTGTCCCTGGTACTATCCTCCCCATTTTCAGTTTTCCTCTGTCTACCCTTCTTAATTCTTCTCTCAGCCTTAGAACCACCTCCCAACCCTACACCCCCCTTGTCCCTAGGCCTTCTACCCCAGGCAAATTTATTTTCCCTAGGCTTCTTCTCTGTTGCTCCATTTTTGGGAGGGACATTCACTGCCTCCCTCTTTATTCCTGCTTCCCCTTGGTTAGTTTAAATTGCCCAGTAGCATTTAACCTTTCCACAAGGACTGCCACATCTCCTCAGGACATATGAGGCCATCTCCCTTGTATAGGCCCTTATCCCCTCAGGTAGGACCCCAGTCCCCAGTGAAGCCAAACCCCATCTTCCTGCACCATGCTTTCAAACAGTCATCAAAGACCATGGTGCAATGTTACCTATCTTCCCTCTAGCTGTACACAGGTAGCACCTTTGAGAAGGCCACCATGCAAGCTACCTGCTTCAGCCCCTCCCCAGCTCCCTAAAGCTATCCTCCACCACAACTGCTGCATCCTTGCCAGGTCATTGGTTCCCAGATGGGCAATGACAGTTGGCTGGCATCTACAAGCCCATCAATCTCACCTCTATTGTCAGAAAGCTGATGGAGTCTCTTATCAAAGCAGACCTTGAGGAATATCTAAAGGATATTCTGGGGTAGTCATATTAGATGACCTAAAGGTAGGCAAGCAAAGTGAGAAGGCAGTAAGGAGGGCTGGGGGATACTGGGCTGCATAGGGAGGGGCAACACCAGTAGAAAACAAGAAGTTGTTATCCTCTGTACAAACAGTAGGTGAGACCCCATCTGAGTACTGCGTTCAGTTCTGGAGACCACAACTCTGCAAGGACATAGATAGGATGGAGGTAGTCCAGAGGAGGGGAATAAAATGGTGCAGGGTCTGCACCAGAAGCCACACAAAGAGAGACTAAAGGAGCTAATATGTAAAACCTCAAGGAAAGGAGGGAGGGGAGACATGATAGAAACTTTCAAGTACCTCAAGGGAATCCACAAAGTCCAAGAGTGTAGCATCTTTCAGAAAAAGATGTGCAAGAACAAGGGGCACAATTTGAAGATAGAGGGGACATCTCAGGGGCAGCATGAGGAGGTTTAATTCATGGAGAGGGTGGTGAGCATGGAGCACGGCCTTCCTGAGGGGTCATGGGGTCAAAAACAGTGGTGGAATTCTGGAATACATGGGACAGGCATAAGGCAATTCTAGAGGAGGGGTAAAAGGAAGTAGGCTGTTGGTTAACTAGGATCTGCAGCTTATCCAATAGGTAGGGAAATGGGCAGACTAGATGGGCCAAGCGGTCCTTATCTGCTATCAAAGTCTATGTTTCTATGTAAGGGTCTCCAGGATAGTAAACAGCATGGTTTTGTGTCAGGGATGTATTACCAGACAAACTTAATAGTCTTTTTGATTGAGTTACAAAGGAATTGGATAAAGGCCATGCCGTGGATCTGTTGTATTTTGACTTCAGCAAGGCTTTGACTCTGTGCCTCACAGATGCCTGCTGAAGAAGCTGGGACCTTGTGGTGGCTAGGATATAGTCAGATGGGTGGAAAATTGGCTAAAAGGGAGACATCAGCGGGTACTTGCAAACGATGTTAAATTGGAAGAAAGGGAGGTCACAAGTGAGGTACCATGAGGGGTCTGTCTTGAGTCTGGTCCTTTTCCACATGTTCTTCAGTGACACTGGAGAAGGGATCCAGGGTAGGTTAGGTCTTCGCAGATGACACAAAGCTCTACAGAACAGTGGATAGTGCTGAAGCAATTAGAGAGCTACAAGAGGGACCTGAAGAGGCTAGAGAGATGGTCGAGGATCTGACAGTTGAATTTCCGTGCCAAAAGTGTAGGGAAAGGAATCCCAGAACAGAATACTGTGTGGGTAAAACTCAGTACTACAGCAGAGGAACATGAACTCAGTCATTATTAGTGACACCCTTAAGCAGGCTATACAATGTGACAAGGCTTGCAGTAAGGCAAACAGGATGCTGGGATGTAGAGGAAGGGTATTGACAGTACAAGCAAGGAGATGATACTCCCCTCTACAGATCCCTGAGTGAGTCCACTTCTGGATTACTGTGTCCAGTTTTGGAGCCTCACCTTAGAAGACACAAGTATAGGCTGGAGGCGGTACATGCAGGGTAACAAGATTATTCATGGCCAGCAAGGAAAGTTCTACAAGGAACGACTTAGGGTGCAGAATATGTATTCGTTGGAGGCTAGAAAGGAGGGGACATGATAGAGACATTCAAATTCCTGGAAGGAATAAACAAGGTGGACTCTGGGGAACTGTTTAACAGGAATACCAGCTCGACAGCATGGGGACAACTAGAAAGTGACAGGGAAAGGTTCAGGAGGAATGTGAGAAAGTATTGCTTTATGGAAAGGGTGTTGGAACCATGGAAGAACCTGACAACCAATGTCATGGCATCAGAAACTGTGGGAGGTTTCAAACATGCTTGGGATAGAAAGAAGGAATTGTCATTCACTGGTACAGACAAAGATGGGGAAGATGCGAGAACAATTGCGGAGGGTACAATCCCTGATCGGCACCAGGTCACGGGTTCTATAGAGATTCACTGGCAGACTGGATGGACCAGTAGTCTTTTTCTGCCATCACTGCTTATGTTTCTATGCAACGACATCCAGCTCCTTCCTCACCCCGCCACCCTAGTGATCCTAAGGATCTGCTCCCCATCCCTCTGTGCCAAGGACAAGGTAGGCACCTCACCTCCTTCTTTCCCTCCTGTCCTATTCCCAAAACTTACCCCCCAACAATTAAGTCCCCCAATGAAGTTACTTCTCCTCCTCCTCTGGGGTTCTCCACCTCTCACCTTGGGGCCTCCTTCTAAAGGACCCTCACATCCTCCCTTGTCACTACCACAGGTGCCTCCTCTTGGCAGTCCCATCCCACCAAAGCAGCTGAAGAGTTATGTAGTGGCACAGGCAGAGAATGTGTTCCAACCCCGCTCCCACAATCCTGAAGCCCACCACAGTCCCTTCAGCCCTCCTTGGCACCTCTAATGCAATGATGGTGGACTCAGTGGCCCTTGGGTGTGGGAAGAAGTCGCCTGCATCCTAGCCAACTCCGACTGCAGTCTGGTGGCCTCCTCCCTCAGCCCAGAGAGGTGCATGCAGATGGGGAAGCATGTCAGTCTCTAAAGATCTCCCTGCAGACTGCCGCTCCACAGTCACTGCCCTGCACCACTCCCATCATTCCCAATACTATTCTCCTATGATTTAAGAACTTATGCCCTTACCCAAGATAGGGTGTTTTAGATGTCCCCTTCTTGTTTGGTTTACCTTGTTGCTATACATTAGATAGTGTTCCAATTAACTTTCCCATATGCTTTTAATAAGATTTTACTAGTTTCCTTTAGCCCAACCCTTTGCTGACTGACATTAGATATGTTTTGTTTTAAGATTATCCTTTGTCACTCACTTCTTACCCTTACCCTAGATAGGCAAGGCAATTTTATTTCTTATGGTGCCCAATCCTGGAGGCTCTGGGCGCCTAACAAAATATTACTAATAAAACAACTAATTAAAATCAGAGTTCAAATAAAAGAGCTCTGTATAGTACTGATTATTCTGTGAATAGGATAGGATTTTTGAGTTTCCTTTGTCACTCCTGCTCACCCTTACACCAAATAGGGTTTTAAGATCCCTTTATCACTTCCTGCTTACCTTACCTAGCTAGTTTTTTTAAGTTTCCTCTTTGTCTTTCCTGTTTATCTTAACCTTAGATAGGGTGTTCTGTCAATACCCTTTTAAAAGGTGCTTACATTCCCTGTAATGTTTGACACAGGTGCCAACAATTGTACAGGTACTCTACCTTACCTTATCAAACTGGTAGACTTCCTGCATGCCTGCTATCACCTGTGATGCCTGTCAATGCCTAAGACATCAGTCTCTACCTTGTTCCACTCACTTGTTGGGATATTAGCATGCTGGAGCACACGGAACTGTTTCTTTTATCCTCCCAACAGGACCTCCCTAGGTGGGACTTCTGCCGAGCCCTCGATTGGTACTACTGACCATGTGACCCTCCCTCAGTTCTTCCAACCCAGAGAGAGAGAGAAAGCGAGAGGTCTCCTTTGTCCAGTAGTCAGGAGAAAAAAATAAGCTGAGAAGCAGGTTGGTAGGGTGAATAAATGGCTCTGACTGTCTAAAGGAGAGAAATGTAACCCAAGTGCCACCTCCTAATGGGCTACTACCCTTGCTTGTTGCCCAGAAAGCAGGTTGAGGGGCCTGGGTTCTAGACTGGCTGATAGCAGGGGCTCTATACTAACAGTAATGCTATGCACTTACACCCAGAGTGACTTTTAAGTGGGTTGTATAACAAGCTAGTACAACCCTCTGGGATATTATAGTTACCCACTGCCCCAGCCAGTGGTCCCACATGGATTAACATAAACCTTTTACTTGGCATTCATTGGTACAATTAATGCTGGTGCTAATAATACACTCACGGTGACCACATTACCAACAGTGTTTTGGAGTCTGGAACACACCCTGTACACTACGAAGAATGGTTTTCCACATCAGCAATACACCATTAAATTTCCACAACAAACCAACACTTAGTAATAATATGCTCATGAACCAGGGTGACCTTCAAACAAATAAACTGATTTATTCAGGAATTTGAACAAAGGAAAGGGAAGTAAGTCAAGGATGACTTTAAGGCACTTCTTTTTTTTTTGGAAACACATTGAAATACCACATTTAGCCCCTGGATAATCTAGTTAATACTACTGGGTACCCAGTGTTTGATCAGTTGCAGGCCTGAGGCGTTGCAGCTGGTTGGCCAGCAGTGCATCTGGTTGGGCCCTTAAACAAACAAATTATTATTCTTTCGGCACTTGGTTGTAATAACATTAACAGCTTTGAAACCCACAGAAAATTGTAATCCTCAGGCCTAGTGGTCTGCAAACAGTCTAAACAACTTGTGCTTAATAGGCAAATCAGATGGTAAATAGTAATTTTATTTGTGTGCAGGGACAAGCCCTGTTGTTACCCACTGAACTGGGACTTTGGGATCTGGGATTGTTGCCAGACTGATTCATCCCGAAACAAGATTTGGCTCCCGGGTCTTGGCTGCAGGCTACAGGTTTTGTCCTTTTGACAAGGACCAGCATAAGGGACCAGGGCTAACACAACTCATCACCACTTCACGGCTTCCTCCCAAGGATGGCCACAAGTCATGATGAATTTTGTTGCAGGAGCTGATTCCTGACCTGGTCTTGAAGCAGTTTACTTATTAAAGGTGGCAACAGTCTTTTAGAAGAGTGATTTAGCATCACAGGTTCAAACTCTTGGCACAGTTCAAGCTAGGCCACACACCGCCCACTGGCAATCTGCATTCTGGTTTGTAAACTGGGAAATGAGGTTCAGGTCTCCCTTTTGGCAAATTGTCAGGAGACAATTTGGATAGCCTCAGGCTTCAGTTTCAGACAGCAGTCTCAGAGGCATACAGGTCTCTCACTGAGATACAGCTTAGCGATTTTCAGATTCACTGACACACTTCAGTCTGGGATTTCAACTTATCAGAAATCACTTTTCCTCCCAACTTTGGCAGTATGAATAAACGTCTACAGCACTCTGCAGTTCCAACTACCACACAGGATAGTATGCTGTGGAGAGGCAAGCAGGCCTCTCCCTGTATTCTCAGAGCTGAGAAACAGAGCCTCCCTCTGTGCTGGAAGCTAGAGTCAGACTAACTGTTCAGAATCTCTTTCGACTGAGGGAAAAAGGAATCCAGTAATCCGGTTGGATGCCCAGGCTGTCAGTCACAGTCACAGAATTCTGAATGGCTAAAATGGGCTCCAAGCATACAGTTCACAGTTTCTCCCAGCAGCCATAGCAAAAAGGACCCATTAGGACCCTTGAGTTCTGATTGGCTCAAAAGCAGGATAAAAGTATCAACATGGCCACTGGCTGGCAGGAAGTAAACAGCCCAAAACCTTAAAGTTAATTTTAAGTATAATAGTTCAGATTTAGAAATAAATATTTACAGCATTCAGTAGAGCCTTATCTGTACTGGTAAGCAACTGCACAATGGACTTTGTAAGAGTTATGCCTGCCGGGTTGCTGAGCTTCCTTTCACTCAGACCTGGCACAGGCTGTACACTGTACACAGAGCTGATCCTCTCAAAGCTATGGCACAGCGGCATTAATTCGCATGCTCGCACAGATGATTTTGACACAGCATTTCTATACATGGATTTACACTTCTCACTGGAATTAGCCAGGCTCCAAAAAGAGAACCCAGGCAGAAGGCAAGGCAGTGCCAGGAGATGACCAAGGTAAGTCCACCATTTTGGGGTGGGGTGTTACAGAAACAAAACAAGTTGCTGATTTCTTAGTAATTAAATCCACATCCCTCTCAGATTCTCTGCACTGCACAGCTGATGCTTTCTGTAGTTGGGCAATAAAACAAAAAGCAAGACAAAAGTACCAGCAACTGGTTTCTTAGATTTATTGTTTAAACCCCTCCCAAGTTTCCTTCCGCCACTTGATGTTACCCACCCATTCACTCTGTAGTTCACTGGCACTGTTACAAAAAGCATGCCAAGAACATCCTTACTGTAGCTGTTTTGTTTTCATATGGCCTTTGAGTAGTCTGTTCACCCTCAGCTGCAGTGAACATGTTGGTGCTAAAGTGCTTGAAGAACTCAATGCCAAAGAGTCACTCTCTAGGACGTTTACATCCCTTCTTCGCCTCCTGGTTTTCCTGCCAGATCCCTGATTGATGCTGCCAACCACATGCTCCGCCTTGGTTTTTCTCCATCCTAGAGAGAGAAAGCAAGAGGACTCCCTGTCCTCTAGTTAAAAGATAAAAAATAAGCTGAACAGCAGGTTAATAAGGTGAATAAATGCCTCTGACTGTCTGAAAGGAGAGAACAAAAACAAGTTACTGTTTGTTTGGTAATTAAATCTAAATCCTGCAGATCTTGTGCACTGCTTACCCAATGATTCCTGTTGCTGGGCAAAAAACTGAAAACAAGACAAAAGTACCAGGCCGCCCAGTGATACTGAGATTTGAGGAACTGGATGCCAGACCTTGCGCCAATAGGGGCCATACAGCAGTCAGGACCTAGCATAAGCAGGGAGTGGTCACAGCAGCACTTCTGCGGGAGTGGGTGGAGTATCCACGCCCTGTGCTGAAGAGCATAGCACCACCAGGCCAATGGGGAGCAACAATAAGAGAGAAAAAAAAAACGAGCCTGATAGGCAACGGCTCCTCACAGTCCCTGGCGCCACACGTCCAATACCGGGCCTCTGTTGCTGCTCCTCTGTCTCTCTGCCGACCTGACCAGATGCTCTGGATTCTAGATAGAGCGTCAGTATGTGGAGGAGGCTTACCTCAATGGCCTCAGAGTTGGGGATAGTCTGGTTCAGGATTGGCAGAAGACAGCTAATCTCTGAGGAGCAGGACCACGATGAATGGTAGAGCGATCCAGTGAGTTGTGGTAGTCTGTGAGAGTTCAGGTGTCGGGAAGAGAAATAAGTCTACAAAAAAAAAGTACAAAATCAAACAAGGAACAGCACTGGTTTACTAGATTTTATTGTTTAAACCCTCCTTCCGAGTTTCATTACAAGCCCACCGATGTTACCCACCTGCTCTGTATTTCACTGGCACTGTTACTAAAAGCATGCTAAGAATACCCTTTACCATAGCTCTTTGTTTTCCTACAGACCTTTGAGTAGTCGGTTCGCTCTCAGCTGCAGTGGGCTTGTTGACACTTGTGTGCTTGAGGAATAGGCAAACCAGGACGTTGCCAAGAGGTGCCAATTGCTAGGAGGTGCTAAATAAATAAATAAATCTACAGTGGGATTTTTTTGGCTGTCAGTATCTACCAAAGGGTGAATATTGGAGGGGCACAAATGACAAGCCTGCCTAGGGATGTTTCTGTACCTGCTTGTCAAGAGGTTTGCTCCACCCATCCACCACCCTTTCCATGTTCCTTCCAGCTTAATTAGTTATTTAGTATTTGTTGACCAAGTAACGCACTGGACAAATTCTGCCTATTTTCAGGCACAGCCCGGGAGGGGAGATACAGATGAATGCCAAATGACCTTGAACCAGATTAAACTGTTGATGGTATTTTTTAGTGAATGGGGAAATTTGGCCAGGGCAGCAGGGAACTTCTCCTACTCTCGGTAGGATGGCGGCCGATGGTGTCAGAGAGGAGTCAGAGCTGGAGGAAGTAGAAGGGTTGGCTCCCTCTTCTGTTTTGGCTTCCCTAGGAGCAGCTGGTCTTTCTGAAGAACATACATTATTACAGAACATGGAGAATTGCCCACTTACATGGCGGAGAAAACACTGCAGTATGTAGCAGATGACTTTTCCTAGAACTGGATTTCGTAAACAGCAGTTGCTTGACATCATTGCCGAGCAGGAGGCAGTTTGAAACAGGCAGAATGGGTTCCCAAATATGGCCTCTGGTCAGGAGGCAGACTTTTGGTACAGAATCGATTGGAATGGTCCATTGATGGTTCGGTTTGTACTCAGACGATGGATCAGTGTTCAGCTTGCTTCTTCCAACAGAGAAGAAGGTGGCTGCAGTGGGGCAGCGTGGAGCTAATTGAAATATGGATCCTGGATCTCCGCATGAACAGGTACTACTTTTACCTCTTCTATTTCTCCAGAGAGTCCCAGTATAACAATGTTTGTGGATGTAGTGTCCAGGAACCAGTCGGAGGAGCTGGTAGGTGCTGGTGCACAATAGGCTGGCACCCCAGAGTCTGCCTCAATGGAGGGTGTGATGATGGACACAATGGACAGGCCTCCTGAGTTATTATTACAGCAAGGAGGGTCAGGGCATAGAATCTCCTCCCATCCCCAAATTATGATGTCAACACATCTTGTACAGAAGTAGCAATTGTGGGAGCCCTGAGTACGCCAGTTGGGTATGGCCAAATGGCACACAACCCTGGATATCCTGCCATGCATCTGCCCTATGAACAAGGTGACGGGGGTGATGTGGAAGACCCTTATCTTTGCCCTCTACTCTAGAGTTAACCCAGCATCCAGTTCTACCACTAAAACCCTTTGATATACCCCCATCAGATAACACAGGGAATAGACTTGAGACTGATTCCAGAAGTGACTCAGGCTAAATTTTGCATCACTCCCAGCCCACGAGGCCCCCCACCCTCAGCAAGGGGATGTTCTGTGAGGAAGCATCCTCATCCACACCTTGGACAGGTCCTAACCTCAGAACCTTTGCAGGTTTGTTCCATACCCCACCTGAATTTGCTAAAAGGAGAAATGCTGTATGTCTTAAGTACAGAGGGGCTTGGGATTTATCCTGATAGACTGTATGTTGGTCGTCAACAGATTTTTGAAAGTTTGGGGTTTGTTGTATCTGAACTGTATGCTCTTATGCATACCTCTGGAGATTCTATTTTGAGCTTAGCTTTAAAACGACTCATAGTCTCCAACTTTTCTGGCAACGTTACCCAGAAGTTATACACACACTGTTATGGTCCCTATTCATGGCTATCCCACTTACCAGATGAGCATTCCACAATATTACAGTGCTGTTTAAAATGAGGGGTGGCTGTTGCAGACATTATCTATTAGTTAAAATTAAAATGTACTGTTTGGTCTCCCAGAACCAATTTTGGATTCTTTACAGATTTCGACAGGGGCTAGTGAATTTAAATCGTCTGCCCCAATCTTAAGGACTATACAATACCTGCTAAGTTGTTTTTTCCTTGGAAGGGACAGAGGTTTTATTTTTTAGGCTGGTCAGCCTAAGTCCTGTTTCTGATGCGGGCATATACCCACTTGAATAGCCCTGCGATAAGGTTAAATGTTTTCTGTGTGGTGCTGTAGGACATGCGGGCATTAGTGCCCGAATCCACAATTCTGCAATCTCTGTGATGATACGCACCATACATATAAGACCTGCCCCAGGGCAACACATTATAACCCTCCACTCCTACGGAGGATGAGGAAGAAGTGGTTACCCTGGCCCAACATAAGACCTAGGATAACCAGCCATGACAGACCCTACTCACTTCTATCCTCTTTACTGATGAATCTCCAGATGGGGCTGAGGGAGACCAGGAGGTTCTAATCCTGTTAGCACAGGAATCCACTGCTAGCGGCCTTTTAGAGCCACAGAAAGAATTCCACATGGATTTTCAGCATGAGGCAACTTGCCGAAGTCACTGCACTCCCTGAAGTAACCCCTCACCAAGATATATCACAGCCCTCTACCAATGGGCCACTGGTTCTAGGTAATGGCCAGAGCAGTGATATCCCCTCCTATGGAACCCGTTTGGGAACAGCCAAGGGCAGGTGCTCCTGGAGAAATAAGGGCCCTAGAGGGGCCTTGGGGTGGTCTAAACCTGTCCCCATCAGTTACAATACCAGAAACAGATTTGCTGCATTGGCAAAAAGGAAACAGAGGGTGGATTCGGATGAGGACTCTGATGCCTCCTCAGTAGTGTCTTCACTACCTGAGGCTATGTCTGACACAGAGGGTGTGTCAAGTGACTCCAGATCCTCTAGTCAGAAGTAGAACAAGCTTAAAACCCCTCATACATTGAGGTCTGGGCTTCTTTGATTCCTGACTTACGCCTATATATACTCTGACCTGTGGCTCCTTGAATGCTAACAGCATTCAGTCCCCAAGGAAAAGAATTGCCACCTTTGCTGTCTTACATTGACTTGAATAAATCAATTTATTTTTACAGGACATGAGATTGCACACCATTTGTGAGAACAATGTGGCAACAAAGGAATGGTTTGGGGACCATCATTTTGGTCCTTGGGGAGGAGACTTGTACTGGTTTAGGGATTTTGTTTAATGTACAAGGCATATTTGTGTCCAGACTGTTAGACCTGGTACCAGGGTGGGTAATGATTTGGATATTGCTTTTCTGAGGCATGAATATAGATTAATTAACTTATATAACCCCCAGACTAAATGTTTGCAGGTGGGCCTTATGAAGGAACTTCGCCCATATTTACATACCACTAAATCAGTTCTTTTGGGAGGTGATTTTAATTGTATTTTGACACTGTCAGATACGACAGGCAGTACTTCAAAATTTTACAGTGATACCTATTTTTAAGGGAAATGCACTAGACTGCTAGACTATCAGACAGTGCCACATATGGAATACAACCACCTAAGCACACTTTCAAAAAGGGTGTTAAACAACGAGGATAGATTTTTCTTTCTATCAGCATGGTTTTCTTGTCAGCCACATGATGTAATACCTATTGAAACCTCGGACCATGGATGGTCCTTATTAGGTTAGGTAGGGCAGTAAATAAACCAGCCTCCCATAATTGGTGGAGAATGAATACTTCCCTTCTAGAAGACACCTTGTCTGGATCGGATTACAGTACTTCTTAGAGTCTAGGGTCTCTTTGTTGAAGCCCTATACCGATCCACCCTTATGGTAGCAAGACACAAGGTCGAAACTCTGAAACTTTTCAACTTATGGCAAAATCTAATGGTAGAACTAAGTATTTTAAATACCTAGAATTGCACAGGCATTTACAAAAACTACTATCATTGGCCTCAGACACTGGCTTAGATTATACCTCGCAAATTGCGACAATTAAAAACCATATGAATAAATTCCAATATGACTGTAGAAGTTCACCATTTATGGAGCAAAAATTCGGTACAGCGGGTGGCGACTACTATCAATCCATATGCAGGTTGTAGTAGAAGGGTGGATACAAAATAAATGTCCCAATTACAATCTGATACAGAAGAAGTGGTGTGTTAGAACCAGGATTTAATGAAGGTAGTAGTTCAGCATATCACATTATTGTTTGGTCATCGTTCCCTGTCTCTGATACCCTACAACACTTCTTTGAAGGCTTGTCAGTTCCAACCTTGTCAACAGACATAGTTCAGCAGATGACACTCCCCATCACCCAGGAAGAGGTCGGAAGGGTGGTCTTGAGCTTAAAACTAACACCACCCAGGACCTGATGGGTTGTCAGAAATTTTATAAAAGATGTTGGACCTGTTGAACCACCAATTGGCGGTTGTATTTAATGCAATATTGTCTGGGAATTTCGACATATTACCTGTATTGGCAGATAGTTTATTGATTTATCTATTTAAACAGGGGATAGATTGGACCTACATAATTGGAAACCAGTCAGCCTGCTTAACGTAGATTGGAAAATTTTAAGTAAAATTCTTAGTAATAGGTTCTCTCAGGCAGCAACTGTGGTTATTTCCAGTACACAAACTTGTGCCATCCTATATCGACACATGCAGGATCATCTTAAAACCGTGAGAGAAGTATATGAAAGTACTATGGCAGAGGGCTATGTCTTGAGCCTGGATCAGACTAAGGCATTTGACCTAGTGTCCCACGATTATCTGTCTGCAGTTTTAGCTTACTATGGCATACCACAGATGTTTATACACTGGATCCAGCTTCTGTATGTTAAAGCACCCACCAACCCAATGGTGAATGGGATCAGAGGTAGTCATGTGCTTATTAAGAGGAGTGTGTCAGGGTTGGCCGCTGAGCCCTTTTTGTATGTTTTTGCAACTGATCCCTTATTGCATAAGTTAGACTTGGAATGGTTAATTACTCATATGATAACCCCAATTGGGTAGTAATTTTCCTACAGTTTTGGCCCACAAATAATGTCTGCCTATTGGTGCCGGATTGGGTTTCTGACCCTACGGGCATTGGAAATTGTACAGGGTACTCCATTTGTGCAGGGACACAGTTGAATAGGTCTAGAAGTATAGATATGGCATTCACATGTGGACAGCCAACACAGGATGAGGATTTAGGAGGTATTAAGATACAGCAGGAACCCTTGAAACTCCTGGGTCTTATGTTTGGATGCTCTTATCCAGCTGGGGAAATAACTGGGTGCTCTGTCGGGATCAGGCTGAACAAAAGTGTTAAAATGGAAATCATATCTAATGACAAGGATGAAATGGATTTTATATTTGAAAACTTTTATAAATACACTTTTCTGACCGTTAGTTCTATATTTTGTTGCCACTTCCATTGGAAGCCAAAATGTTTAATGTGTGCTTCCAGCTTCTATAGGGCAATAGACTCAACCTAGTCAAGTGTTCAGTTACATACTGGCTGATAGCAAAGGAAGGCCTAAATATGCATAACCCGTAGTCTTCTTTATTTTTTTTTATATAATAATATTGCTCCAGTACTGTAAGGAAAACAAATGATTTGGGTTACCTTGCTCGACACCGTTTATGTATATTTTTTGCAAAAATGGAAAGCCTCATGTTGAGGGGCTTTTCAGGCACTGCCCCTGAGTCAGCTGTGTATTTATTAGACTTCTCTAAAAAATTAAGCAATGGCAAATTTCTGAACCTGAAATCCTTTCCAATACCAGAAAGGAATGGCTCAACAGATACTATAAAAACACTTTCGGTTCCCCTTGTTTTAGTTGTCCAGTACATATTGATGACAAGAATCTGCAGAGACAACTGACAGGTACTAGGGTACCATGAAAAATGCAGGATACTCTATGGTTGTGCTGTCACAACAGATTGAACACACGGGAAATCACCACCACAAAGCCACACAAGACAGGCTTTGTTTATGGCCAAGGTGCCAAAATATGGTAGAGACTATGGCTCATCTTTTCTTTGAATGCTCTTATATACATACAGTACCTTTTGGTCAGAATTGACACATGCATGGGCCTTTCTGCAGCCCTCTAATACTGTATATCTTATGATGTATTGATTTATGGTCAGTTTAATACAACGTGGAAGGATTTCAATATAAGTACGTTAAGGATCTTGATGCCAATTTTAAATGGTAAATCTGGCAGGTCTGTTGTCAATACATCCTCAAGCAAAGTTTGTTCCCTTGGCGGTTTAATACAGAAAATAACAAAGGAGATTCAAGCTGTCTATGATAAAGAATATTTGACTTTACCAGCTCCAGTTCTGTCCACTTGGTGGAGACATATTCCAAGCTAGAGTGACATGGGACTCTGGTTAGATTACTCTGCTATTGTTTATATTCTATGTTAGACTATGGTGTGATGTAGTTAGTTCTTTTGTTTAAGGAGTAATTTTGAGTTATCATTTTAGAAGGGTGGGGACAAAGTTTTTGGGAGTATGGTCTGTGTACATTTATACAGGCACCACAGGTCCATGACAGCACTACTGAGATGGGAATCGATGGTGTTTGCTCTTTACTTATATTGTGGAATCCGCTGTTTTCTTTGACTCCTTTTTGTTTCCTTTCTGTACATTATGGCCCAGATATTCAAACTGTACCAGGCTGTGGTGCAAGCCTGGGCGCCAAGCGCAACAGCTGCGCGGGGGCGTTGACTGGGTGATATTCAGCGAAGCTGTGCCATGGCACAGCATAGTTGAATGTCGCACCTAACCACCGCAGTGTGCATGGTGCAGTGGCACTGCGTCAGCACAAATGGCCAGAGTGGAGCAGGGGATGCGCTGAGTGCAGGATTCCGTTGTGCTGTCTTGACTACGATATTCAAGAGCACATGCAAATGGGGACCAATGTATGCAAGGAGACAAATGGGGGCCATTTGCATGTCATCTATCCCATTGCATGCAGGTGTGCGATCCCTGGTGACTTTGCCTGCGCCCTGCCAGGCAGCAGCTCGTCGAGGACCGACGCCCCTGCCCAGCGCGTAATGTGCCCCACAGCCCAATCGCAGGCTTCAGTATAAATAATAGTATTTCCTATATCCATGGTGGTCCAGTGGACCGCTGTCAGCCTGATCGCGGGCTTATGTATGAATAATAGTATTTCCTATATCCCTGGTGGTCCAGTGGACCGCTGTCAGCCCGATCATGGGCTTATGTATAAATAATAGTATTTCCTATATCCCTGGTGGTCCAGTGGACGCTGTCAGCCGATCGCGGGCATTTTCAATAAATAAAATTCGTCCAATATCCCTGGTGGTCTAGCAGTAGCCCCTCCACACCCACCACTGAGCTCCACACACTGCTCCGCCCCGGTCAGCGGCGGGCGGCACCCACCCGCCTGCCACCCGCTGTCCACTGACTGACAACATAGGCAGGGCTGTGACGCTCATTGGTCCACAGTGTGAGCCAACGGTGTGCAGCCCATACCATACTACGCATTCCTGGAATGTGGCAGGTACGGCTGCACATCCATTAGCTCATGCTGTGGACCAACGTTCATACAGCCCTACCTACAGTGTCAGTCAGTGGGCGCCAGGGCGGCAGGCGGGTGAGTGCTGCCCCACCGCTGACTGGGAGAGCGAGCGTGGGGCTCAGTGGGTGGGGAGGGGGTTCCTGCTAGACCACGTAATCTTTTTATTTAGTACAAAAGCCAGCGATCGGGCTGACAGTGGTCCACTGGACCACCAGGATATAAAAATACTATTATTTATACATAAGCCCACGATCGAGCTGACAGCGTCCACTGGACCACCAGGAATATTGGGCGTGATTATTTGAACAGATGCCCGCGATCGGGCATGGGCGGTGCTGCCACAGAGGTGCAGCCGGAGTTCGGGTAGCCACCTCATAAGTGGCAGCTGCCGTGTTGCGCCGATGCAATACGGCAGCTCACCTGTGGGTGGCCAGCCATTGTTCCTTTTTGGATCAACTTTGTGCGGCGCAAGTAGGGTTATGCATGCATGGACTCAGCACATCCCAGGCTGAATATCGGGATGTGCAGAATATCACATGGGCACTTCATACCGCATACATTACTGATGCGGTCCGGCGCATCAGGATTTGTGCCAAGCACAATTCCCGTTTGAATATCGTGCCAGGGCACATCAGGTTGTGCATGGCGTAACACTGTTGCACCATGCATAACCCTTTGAATATCTGGGCCTATGTGTTCTTCCTTTTATATTTTTTGCCAATATAAAATTCCCTACTCTCATCTTTTGGAGAAAATCACAAGAGAGGTATCCTTGAATTACCTTCAGGAAAATCTACTACGCCCGCACCACTAATAGCAAACTGGTGGAAGCCCTACCTATAATTTTATTTGGGGGTTTCATAAATTTAAGGAGTTCCAGTATGTCAATGACAGTCTTGGTTATTAATATGAGAATATTTAGTTATGAAATAAAATTAAAGATTTATTTATATGATTGGGATTAAGGGCAGAAATAGGCCCAAGGCGTAAGAGTCTAAGGGGTAGATATTTCTTGTTAGTGCTTGTTTTTTTTTGGGGGTTGCTTGTTTTGTTTTTCCAACCTTTTAAAGTATATGAATGTGTAATATGCAGGGCAGTCACTTATTTTTAGTTATATATGTTTTTTCTTTGTATGTGTCTTATGGTATTGAAACAGTATGGTTCGATGTACAATAATATGTGTTTACTTTGTTATATTATTTACCAAAAAAAATTCTCCTACTATTTTCAAGAAGTGCCATAGGATCTTTAACATCCACCTGAACAGGCAGATGTGACCTTGGTTTAACATCTCATCCAAAAACAGCACTTCAGGAATACAGCATCCTCCTCATGCTACACTATAGTGTCAGTACTGGGATTTCTTTTCTTTTTCTTTCTTTCGTTTTTGTTGACCGGGTAAGTGCACTAGACAAATCCTGCCTATTTTCAGGCATGACCCAGGAGGGAGATACAGATGAATGCCAACTGACCTTGAACCAGATTAAGTTGTTGGTGGTATTTTAGTGAATGAGAGAAATTTGGCCAGGACACGGAAATTCCCTACTCTTTAGAGTAGGCAGGTGGCACTGTGTCACGTGATTTCCTTCAGTTGGATGGAGGACAGTGGAGGAGACTGTACTGTGGCTGGTAAGCCTGGAAAAGTCGGCGGGAAATGAATGCGGCGGGATGCATCTGCAGGGTGGCCAGCACAGCCATTACCTCAACCCCGCTGCGTGCTGTAGTACAAGCGGGCAGAGGATCCGCCGAAAATGGAGAGTTATTATACTCTCATGCTGTGTCGACACCTGAAGGTGTAAGGAGCCCTGAAAGAGGTTTCTACCTCCGTGTGGGATAGTGGTACAGCTGGTGAGGGTATACAGCTGGGATGCACACATGTGGTGGCCAGCATAGAGTCGGAACCCCCATGGGTGGATTTTGAATTGCACAACACGGAAGTTTGCGAAAGTATGACATTGCAAAGAGTCCTGACGTGTTTCAGAGGAGCCCGTGGTCTGGGGAGAAAATTGTCGATAAATGATATGTGAGTCTCAAGCCCCATTGCAGGGGCCTGCAGACTTACTACTTTATTAGAAAAAAACGGCAGCTCATGGAAACAGCTATTGCTGAGTTTTCAAAATTACAAGCTGAAGAAGGTCGAAAAGAAAACTGCCTGTTTTGGACTCCCTTCAGGCCTACCAGGTTTTAAAAAGTTTCCTGACTACAGATGAAACTTTGCCACAGGTTTCTAATCCTGAGATTGGTAAACCCTGGTCCCCACAACAAGCTCTTTGAGAGGCAGGCTGGACACAAACAGATCGGGGAGGCTGGATAGCAGACCCGATAAGTCCCTGCCTGGAACAAGCGAGGAAGGTGGGAGAAAGGCCGATTTTTCTCTAGGGGATGATATATCTAGCTACGGGCATGACTGTTTTGCAACTTCCTTGTAGGAACTTTAAACTCTCCATTATGTGACTCCTCAAACTGAGTTACTTGATTCACAAACAAATGTTTCTGTGTCATCAGAGGCAAGGTTGAACCAAACTATTACTCCTGAGGCTTTGAATAAAACACATGTTTTAGTCTCAGAATTAAATCCAATACAGGATAAGCTTATTACACAACCCCTGCTACGTTAGCTAGTTTATTTAAAAACCTGTTTCTTTGGCAAAAGCGTAGAGAATGCAGTGCACGATTCTCGATTTTTAGGTCCTATGGATGGTATGCCTGATCGTTTCTATGTAGGGAAGGTGCTAATTAAGCAAATGCTGGGATTTTCCCTGGTGAAGTATACGCCTTATACATACCCCAGGGACAATAATTATGATATCAGTTTCTACACCTGATTTGTTAAATAAATTTTGGATGAGATATGCTTTGTTAAAAACTAATCCAGCTTGGGTTCCTTTTCAGGCTATTCCTCTCACCAAACAATCCTTTAAAGTAATAACTATTCTTTTTCGAATGAGGAGTGAATGTTGAAGATATAACGTCCTGGTTAGAAAGAAATGTACTGTTCAGGGAATCCTGAACCTATACTAAATGATGAAGGGTTTTGGAATGGAGGGTGGAGATATAAGGTTAATTTATTTCAATCAGACGAGCACAACATTTACCTAGCTGTTTCTATTTGGGACGTGATAAAGATTTTATTTTTATCCAGGGCAGCCAAGGCATTGCTATAAATGCGGCTCAGACTAGACACCTAAGTAAAATGTCTGAAGTTGTTAAATGTTCACAATGTGGAGAACAGGGCATGTTCTTTTAACTATCATCACCCTAGTAAATGTTCACTTTGTGGAGAAGCTCATTCGTTTGTTGATTGCCCTTTAGCTGCTCAGAATAAATCTGGAGATTATAGTATCCAAGATTTTACATTAATACTGCGGTTAGAGCTGCTTTAAGGCATTGAACCTCTCCTCTACCCCTGAACGACCTCAAACATATGTTTCTGTTGGTTATGAATATGCCCTGACCCAAAGGAATCTCAGCCTCAGATAAGTTCTGATGCTCTTGAACCTGTGCCAATGACTGTAAACCTTGTTCCTCAGGTGAGGTTTCAGGTACTATTTTAGCTTCAATGCCTCCACCTCTCCTGCCTGAAGAGCCTTTTACTCTGGTAACTTCCAGAAGATGCAGCCTTCGTTCTGGTAACACAAATGGTGATTCCTGACCCCCTATGACATCCACCCATAATCCCTTTCTTGTACTACAGGATGATACAGGTACTGAATCGGACTCAGTCTCTGTACATTCCTCACAACAAGATGCTACTTCTGATATAGATCAAAACTTGCCACAAGGTAGTTTGGTTAAAAGAAAAGGAATAGACTAGGGAATGAGGAATGGGAATAAGAAAAATAGTATGTTTAAAATGTGCTTAAGAATATGGATGTTTTTTTTTTTTCCCTTTTGATGTTAGCGTATAATCTTCGGTAGCCTCTTTGAATGTAAACAGTATGTTATCTGAGAGGAAACAGGTGCTGATTTTGTCCCTTTTGAGAATAAAGATTATGATGTGTTTTTTTACAACATACTAGATTGCATTCAAAACTTGATGTTGAATTAGCAACTGCTGGCTGGAAATGGGAGTTACCCATTGGTCAGTGGGTGAAGACCTTTGTAGTGGTATAGGTATTGCCTTAATAATCACATGCAAGGGTAAAACAATTAGTAGATCTTTCCTGGTCGGGTGTTGTTATTGGATGTAGTGATAAACGGCCTACAGTGTCGTTTTATAAGCGATATGCACCTCAGATTAAAGTTGAGCGTACTGAGATATTTTGTTTATTTCAACCCTATTTATTTACCTCTAAGTATGTTTTTCTGGGTGGTGATTTTAATTGTAGTCGATATAGAGATGATAGGGAAGTCGAACCACTAAAATATTTTGTGATGCTACGTGTCTTAATAATTTACTGGTTCAAAGCGGGCCTTAGTGATGTTATGGCTCTTACTGGGTCTCCGCAAAACATTCTTTCAAGGCAATAAATCTACACGTATAGATTTTGGTTTCTTTCAGATTCCCTACAGGTTATAGATACTAGAACTTTGCCTGTTACTTCATCTGACCATGCCATTATAACAACTACAGTGGCAAGTCATATGCCTATGCATCGTGGTCCAGGAAACTGAGGTTGAATTTGGCCTTATTACTTCTCCCTACAATAGAGCAGGTGTTTAAACATTTTAAAAGCCAGGAAATCTGTTGTGTGTCTCTACGATACTTACTCTGAATGGTGGATTGACACAAAACTGATATTAAATGTTTTTTCAATCTATAGGAGATTATATGGAAAATATAAAACAGACACCTATTTAGAGTATAGAAAAGAATTTTGGATTTACATTTTCATGCAGCTGATGGTGAAGTCTCAGTCCTTCCCAGGTTACATGAAATAAGAAACGGATGAATAATTTTCAATATGACCATGCAAAATCTCTAGATAATGAACGTCACTTTGGTACCCAGGGAACAAAGGCCTTTTGAATTCATTTCAATTTAGTGCTTCCCAAAGACATCAGAAACATATGACAGGACTTAATGATCAGGCAGGAAAATGGTGTACAGATCCTAGGGAGGTTATGAATTATTGTTGATGTACATGTGCAGAATTTTTGGAGTTGTTGAACCTCTGAGACATAAACATGACAATTGGTTGGGATGTCTTAATCTGCCCCAAATTTCAGATTCAGGGTCATCCACATTAGTAGCATCTATTACAACACTAGAGTTTCTACAGTTCTGTCACAAACAAGAGCTGGTACAGCCCCAGGAATGATGGTATACCGTATGAATTTACAAAATAATTTTTCAACAATTATTGGAAGAATTCACTGAGTTTTGAATGAAATTCTAAAACAAGAATAATGCCTCAAAGCATGAATGAGGGACTAGTAGTTTTAAGTATAAAAAGGCAATAGAGGATTTATTTAATTGGAGACTTATCACTCTACTAAATACAGATTTTAAATTGTTCACAAAGTACTAAACAAAGACTATTACTTAATGCACATTTCCTTTACACTCTGCACAAACATGCTCCATTCCAAATAGGAACATAACTGATAGTTTAATACTTTTGCTTGAACTTTTCACAGGGATCTATGGGGAACTTACTAGTTTAATTTTAAGTCTGGACCAGGCAAAGGCTTTTGATAATGTAAGACATGAGTATCTATGGGATTGTTTAGCTGGGTATGGTATACCTCATATCTTTATAAAATGGATACAATTTGTTATGCTAACGGTACTGCCCAGGCTTTTTGTAATGGATGGTTAGGAAGATATATCCCATATTACGTGGTGTCCATCAGGGTTGTCCTCTTAGTGCTCTTTAATATTTATTCACTATCGATCCCTTAATTCGGCAGGTGTATGGTCATGATAGTATCTGAGGACTTTCTTTTTCAAGTACTGATCCCAAAGTTAAATGTGTGCATATGCTGATGATTTATGTTTCTTGATTGAGGATTTCCCTCTGCACTTGTTTAAAAAGGGTCTTGCAGGGTTTTTGCTATATACTGGTGCACAAGTTAATTATGAAAACTGTAATTGTATAACATAGGATAGAAGAGTACATTTTACACAGGTTATTGGTATACGGTGATTAAGGATACTTGCAAAATTTTAGGCCTTTTTTGGAGCAGGAGATCTAGCATATTTAAACTGAAATTTAAATTACAGGAAGCGTAAACTAAGGTAGACATGTGGAACACATGGAGACTGTCTAAATTGAAATGGATTCAAATGGTTAAAACTTTTTATTACCCATATTTTTATATGTTAGTGCAGTATTTAGTCTTCCTTTAGTTCTGGAACACAGTTATATGGCTGTTTTTTTTCTTGTATTTGGGGTAGTAGACTGAATCCTATAAAAGAGTTTTGTTGTTTAGGGAGAAAAACATGGGGGACTAAAAATGATACATCCGGTACTATTTTTTTTACTATGTTTCTCTAACAGAATTTAAAACCTTTATTTAGGAAAGAGACACACAATGGAAATCATCGCTTCAGGATACCATAGGTGATTTATGTCTTTTTGGCCTGAATATGAGACATTCCAAGACAACAGTCTATAAATCATCTCCCACAATCTCTTAAATTATGTTTTGGGAAAATTAAATTATGGGGTATTTCAAGACATACCTTCCTGCATTTCAGTAGGAAACAACTTTATGTTTATATCTTACAAAAATTTTTCAAGATTCGGCCTCATTTGATTGTTATTCCCTCAAATAAAACTCTCAATCAGCAATATATTAACTTCTTCCGCATCCCACCTTGTATGTGGGATGTGTTATAGTTATCATTATATGGTAAATTAAATGTTCATGCTAATTTAAAGCATAAACAGATCACTGATCGTTATTGCCCTAGGAAACTTGTTTTGAATTAGTTGAGACTATGAAACATTTATTTTGGAATGTCCCTTTATAATAGAATTTTGGAATCTTGTTTTAAGAAAATGGCCTACTTTCCCTTTGTACCCTTAACGTTAGAAATGTTGTGTACAGGGATCTTATCAGCAACCACATTTAGACATGATAAAGTGACATTGTGGTTGTTTTGCTCTGTTTTAAGTATTATATATGGCATGTGAGATGTCATTTCACCATACAACAACAATATTTTTCCAAGGCGCTTTATTTGGTATGGTTGCTAATGCAATTTCAAGATTAAAAAACAAGATTATGAGGAATTTCCTTTATCTATTTGTCAATCTAGATGGGACTCTATAGATTGGTTGTAACTCTACTGGGTTAAATCTAGTATAATCTATTAGACCTTTCTGGCACTTTTCTTTGAGTATTTTTAACACATTTTGAAAAATTTCTTTGTTTATTGATTATGATAAGAAAAATTCCCTACGTTTTTGAGGAGTGGGGTGCTCAGCATTTAATACTCTGTTACAGGACTCTATTGACAGAGTTTTGTGTTGTATATATGATTAATTATTTACTTGTGTGCAGTTTACATTTTCTGTATATGATTTTTTCCAAAATCCCCTACTCCTTTTTCTTTTTTGGAGAGGGTGCTCAATTTAATTACTTAGTTTTAAGACTCTAATGCCAGAGATTTTTTGTGTTTGAATGTAAGATTAAATACTTATTTTGTTCATTAATTGTTTGTATTATGATTTTGTGTCTGTAACACTATTATGTATATGGTTGTTTCTAATTAATAAAAATTCCCGGCTCTTTTGATAAGTGCCATGGGATCTTTAACATCCACCTGAACTACCACCAATCCAGGCAGATGGGACCTCAGTTTAACGTCTCATCTGAAGACACACCTCAAGTGCAGTACCCCCCTCATGCTGCGCTACAGTGTCAGTACTGGGATATTAACCGAGTGCCAGATGTGGGAACTGGAACCCACAGCCCTCTGATCTGCCAGCCTCAGAGGTGAGTGTGCTACCTGCTGAGCCACTGACACTTATGCACATGACCCTGAGTTGATACACTATTTCTTAATTTTAAATACTGTAGTATACTTTTCTGGTTATTTAATTATTTATTTATTTAAATTATTTCACCACTTAAACATACAGAGATATAATAAGAATCAGCATTTACGGAGGAGTGGAGAGAATCACACAATCTGAGAAAGAAACAAAAATAAATGGTACAAAGATTACATATTTACAGGACATGACACATCAGTGAGAGTGAGAGCCAGTACAATAAAGTACAACCATGACACACGATGTTTAGTATATATGCAGTATTTCCCTCCTATGTACATTACATGGGAGCATGTCAATTCATTATGGACAATTTGCCCCGTGACAGTTTGCTCCCTCTCTCCCACCAAAATGGAATACTGTGGCATGATTTTATTTGTATTTTTAACCCTCTAAATTAGTAATTTAACCTTACACTGGAAAATGTTTATGTTCCTATAGCGGTTCCCAAGATCTGGAGGGAGTGAACTGTCACAGGGCAAATAACCTGTAATGGATTGTCATATAGCCAAATTACATAGCTTTTGGGCATCAGATTTTCACTGCCAAATATTTGACCACTTTTCAGTATCTTCATATCCTGTTTCATAATGCTAATCCCTTCTTTACTGTCAACCCACCCATGAGCCTGGTATCATCAGCAAATAGGCTCATTTGCCCTTGATTCCCTCACTGATGTCACAGATGCACATATTAAATACAAGTGGTCCCTGGACTGGCCCCTGTGGTTACCCACTAGTCTCTGCCCTGTCATCAGAGAATTTCTCATTTAGGATCATCCTCCAGTTTCTATGTGTCAGCCAGTTTTTCACCCATCTAGTTTTTCTTACACTATCCCCAGATCACACACCTTCTTAACCAGTCTCCCTATGTGTCACTGAGTCAAAGCCTTTGCTAAAATCGAGGTATAGTTTGCCCACTGCCTGGCCCCTGTCTGCCATTTGTCTCACTACATTAGTTTAGTCTGATATGGCCCGCTTTACGAATCCATGCTGGTTCCCAGCCATTAGGTCCTTTTCTCTTAGAATGTGATTATCCCTCTTTAACAATTGTTTACAAATGTTTCTCCACTGTCGATGTCAGGTTCACCTGCCTATACATTCCCAGATTTACCCTATCCCCCCTTCATATAAGGGAACCATATATGCCACCCTTCAGTTCTCAGGCATTACACCTTTGCTGCTGATTCCCCAAGAGGATTACCAGTGGCTCTGCTCACACCTGTCTAGTCTCCTGCAGCACCCCATGGTGAACTCCATCTGGCAAACTCAAAGTCCATGTGCAAACACAGAACAGTTGGGTGCTGTGGGTGCTGCTACTAATGAAGCTGAAAAACTGAGACACAAACACAAAGCAGGGCACTTGAGATAGGAAAAGTGGGTCTAGATGGTTTGATGGCCTAATAAATTTGTACCTTTTTCATATCTCAAGAGGCACTGTTTTTGCTTGAGTGTAACAATAAATTCCATCTGGCCCTGGTGTGTTTTTGAATTTTAGATTAAGTCCCTTTAGTACCCTTGTTATCCTCCCTTCTCACATTTGTCCCCTGTATCTCACGTGAATTTTCTTCTGTTGTTAGGAGTGGGCCTGCCTCCTCAACCATGAAAAATAAACAAAAGTATTTATTCAGTATACTGTCCTGCTTTCTCCACATCATGCCCTATATTTCACCCTATCCATTCTTATCCTTTTTATGTTATCTCTTGTCTTTTTCCTTTGAATAATGTATGTACAGAAGGTTTTGTAATTGTCCTTGCCCTTTCTGCTAGCTTCAGTTCTGCCTCTGCCTCAGTGATGAGCTTTCACTTATAATGTACCCAGTTTCCCTTTATATTTTCTCTCTCTCTCTCTCTCTCTCTCTCCTCTCACTCTCTCCCCTCCCCCCCTCTCTCTCTCTCTCTTCCTTCTTGTAAGTTCAAAAGTCATATTTTTTGTCCCTAATAGCCTGTCTTACCTGCCAGTCTGATCATATGGGTGCCCTATAATTTTTGGTCTTTATAGTCTTGACATAATCTTGGGCGAGCCTCTGTAATGCTTCCATTAATCTGCCCAGCTCACCTCCATCCCCTTGATCTTATGGAAGTCCATGACTTTTCCTGCATATAACCCCATTCTACTGAAATACACTTTCCTGAAGTCTTGCACTTGTGTGTCAACAGCTTCATGTTGAATTTTTTCCACGTAATGGTCCCTCTGATTAATTCCACGTAATGGTCCCCTGGTTAATTCCATGTAATGGTCACTCTGGTTAATAGTTTCCACTTAATGCCCTCAAATGATGTCCTGATTGGACATCACAGGTCTAGTACTCTCTCTCCCTTGTAGCCTCACTTTTCACTGTGCGGAGAAGCAGTCCTGACTAACATCCACAAATCTTTGCTCTTTTTATCTTCTAGCAATGTCAACCCCTCAGTCGATGTCTGGAAGGCTGAAGTCACCTTTAACACAATTTCTCCCAATCTTGCTGTTTTCCTTATCTCCTGTCCAGAGCTTCACGTAGCTTGACTGTTTGATCTGGTGGCCTGTACACTACCCAATCAGCCATGTCTGCCCCTTCCACCATCAAGTGTCTCCACAGCGACTCTAAAATACCCCTTCTTGATTGCTGTATCTTTGAACATCCTAATGTCTTCCCTTACATACGCTGCTAACCCCTTACTGTTTTCCTCGTGCTTCCCAAACAGCTTTTATCCTGGAACATTTAGGTCCTAGCAGTTGTTCAGATAGCCCAAGCTTTGGTAATGACCAGTATGTCTATTTCCTTTGCAGTCAACTCCACCTGCACTTCTTTCATCTTGTTACCCAGACTTGGGCATTTGCATACAACTTCCATTTGTTCGCCATCCATCTTCTAGGATTCCTTTCTTTTGCCAGCTCTGCCTTATGTCTTGCCATTCCTCTTTTTCCTATTCCTCCAAGTAGTCCCTAATGTGCTGCTTGTCTGTGGGTCCCAGTTAGTCTCCCACATTGATGGTGTTCTGGTCCCTGTGCCCTAATACAGTACTCCTCCTTATCTGATCTGAACAATGGCATACCTTAACATTTTCTATTGCCACATTACATTTCATGATAATCAGCTATTTCTATTTTCTATTAATGGGTCACTTTTGGCTAGCACTATTTCAGACTGTTCCACTTTTCAAAAACAGCTGCCCCCACACTCACTACCTATACCCCTGCCACTGGAGGACTGCTACATTCCATGAGACCTACTGTAGCCTCCTGCCAGTGGTGCCCACCCAGGAGTAGGAACCAGCTGAACAGTGAAATCCTGATATGGAGTACCTGATTATCAAAGTCAGCTGGAGACAGACTAACCAATCATAGTACACATCAATCTCATTTCCTTATTTTAGTCCCAACCCTGAGCTATGCAGGCCAGTGAAGCCAAATGTGTTCTTACAGAACATAACACACAAGACCACCCCATAGTCCATCTGCCCTCATACTCAGAAGTGAAGCAATGTGCCCCAAAGATCAACAGTTACAAAAAATATACTGCAGAACCCACTACAAATGCTGTACTGTATATAAATTAGGTACTGATTTAGCAATTGTCTGCTATGGGATACTCTTTCAGTGGGTAACTGTTGAACTCTTAAGAGTAAGGAATACCACTGTTGCACTTGAACAATGGTGTTCTTATAATATAGTAGACATGTACTAAGAAAGTACAACAATTCTGTTTAGTATAGTGACACACTAGTGCCACTATAGTTAGGGTTGAGGAAGCACTTGAATGTTAAATCATGATTTTCATGTTTGCCATTCCTCGCAGATTTTCATGAAATCTTCAAAAGCATGTATTCTGGCACAGAATCTCATGATCTCTGAAGTGCCCTTATCGGTACTCTAGAGCTAACTGTGAAGCTGCCATCACTACCATTACATGACTACTTAGTGGTCAGGAGCTCATCTCCACTGTCAGTACTGTTGCCAGTGCTGGTCTCCTCTCTCTCTCTCTCTCTCTCTCTTCTCCCCATCTCCCACCTCCAAGGGTGCTTGTTTGCCATTTACCAGCAGTCAGCAGCCAACACCCAACACTAGTATCAGCATTGCTGCCACTGCATAGTCACTCCCCCATCAGTGCTTGTACAGCACCCACCCAACACACTTTGGCACACAACACCCTCAACTTGCTAATCAAAAATGATACTTTTGGTCCCTCAGCAGATGACTGACATAGTCCTCCCAAAAGCAGAGAAGGAAACAGAGGCCATTATGATTCACCAAAGAACTGGCAATATCAGTGAAACATAAAAGGTGGCATTTAAGCACAAAAAATGCAGAGGAGGAGGACAGTGAGGTGTACTAAGCCAGGCAGAAAGAAGCAGATAATGTGGTTAGGGAACAAAGGCAGAGACAAAGAAATGATTCCAAGTGAGGGTGTCTAGGAGGATAAGACCTTTTTCAAATATGTAAGTGAAAGCAAGCAGAGTAATAGTGAAGATAAGAAAGGTGGTAGGGGAATATTTGTATAAAGGAACCAAGAAAAAGCTGAAAGTTTTAAACAGGTATTTTCACTAGTCTTCACAGTGATGAAAGAAAGGGACTGGCCACCAGGGAGAAGCAAGAATAGCAGGGAGGGAGGGACACAAGTCCATTCACAGAGAAAAGAGTCCTGAAAGAACTTGCAGCCCTGAAGATGGGTAAGGCTATGGGACTGGATGGGATAAACCCAGGGTACTTAAAGAGCTCAGGGAAGTACTAGCTGCCCCACTGACAGCCTTGTTCAACAGCTCACTGGAAGCAGGAGTGGTGCAGAAGTACTGAAGAAGGGCTGATGTGGTCTCTCTACATAAGAGGGCAGCAGAGTGGAAGTCAGCAATTACAGACCAGTTGACCTAACTTTACTGGTGGGAAACTAATGAAACCTACTGAAGGAGGCTGTTTGAACATCTAGAATCCCTGGCTGCAGGTTCAGAGGCAGGATGTATTCACAGGGGAAAGTCATGCCAAATTAATATGCCAGACTTCTTTGGCTGGGTGACCAGGGAAATAGAGCAGGGAGGCCAGTGGATGTCATCTATCTGGATTAAATAAGGCGTCTGACACAATGCCACACAGAATGCCGATCAGGAAGTTGACCAGCTTAAGAGTGGGGTCATAATTGGTAAACTGAGTTAGAAACTGGTTAATAGATAGAAAACAGAGGTGAGGGTTATGGCCCATTCTAAAGATAGGAGAGTGACCAGTGGGCTACCACAGAGTTCAGCACTGGGACCATTTCTCTTCAATATCTTCAAAGGGCAGATTGCAAAGGAAGTGGAGGAGGTCTGTGTTTTTGCAGATGACACCAAAATCTGCAATAGGGTGGATACTCAGGAGGGTGAAGAAAATGTGCAGATATCTAGGGAAACTTGAGGAGTGGTCAAAGATATGGAAGTTGGGGTTCAATGCCAAAGGAACAAAGGCACAGACAAAGGAAATGATTCCTAGTAAGGGTGTCTAGGGGATAAGACCTTTTTCAAATATGTAAGTGAAAGGAAGGAGTAATACTGAAAATAAGAAAGGTGGTAGGAGGAGTCTTTGCATAAGGAACCAAGAAAAGCTGAACATTTAAACAGGTATTTACACTCAATCTTCACAGTGGTGAGAGGAGGGACTGGCCATCAGGGAGAAGCAAGACTAGCAGGGAGGAGTTGACACAAGTCCATTTACAGAGAAAAGAGTCCTGAAAGAACTTGCAGCCCTGAAGATGGGTGAGGCTATGGGACTGGATGGGATAAACCCCAAGGGTACTTAAAGAGCTCAGGGAAGTGCTAGCTGCCCACTGACAGCCTTTTCAACAGCTCACTGGAAACAGGAGTGGTGTAGAAGTACTGCAGAAGGGCTGATGTGGTCCCTCTACATAAGAGGGCAGAAGGAGGAAGTCAACAATTACAGACCAGTCAGCCTAACTTCACTGGTGGGAAACTAATGGAAACCCTACTGAAGGAGAGGCTGGTTGAATATCTAGAATCCAGCTGGCTGCAGGTTCCAGGCAGCATGGATTCCAGGGAAAAAGCATGCCAAATTAATATGATTGACTTCTTTGGCTGGGTGACCAGGAAATAGAGCAGGGAGGGCAGTGGATGTAGTCTATCAGGATTAAATAAGGCCTTTGACACAATGCCACACAGAATGCTGATCAGAAAGTTGACTAGCTTAGAGCAGGGGTCATAATTGGTAAACTGAGTTAGAAATTGGTTAATAGATAAAAACAGAGGATGGGGATTATGGCATACACTCTAAGGATGGGAGAGTGACCTGTGGGCTACCACAGGGTTCAACACTAGAGCCAGTCCTCTTCCATACCTTCAAATGGGACTTGCAAAGGAAATGGAGAGGTCTGCTTTTGCAGATGACACCAAAATCTACAATAGGGTGGATACTCAGGAGGGCGGAGAAAATGTGCAGATATCTAGGGAAACTTGAGGGTGGTCAAAGATATGAAAGTTGGGGTTCAATGCCAAAGGCACAAAATCATACACCTAGGGCACAGAAATCCCAGTGCTGAATATAGGATGGGGGTATTGACCATCACTAGACAGGAAAGAAATCTTGGGATTATTTTATCAGAGGATGTCAGGTGGTAGCACTGTGAAAAGGCTAGGGCATTTCTAATGATGGGGAACCATCTGCAGTGTCCAGCAGAAATGCTGGAAAATCTAAGGGTATATCACAGGAATAGATGAGAAGGATCTGCTGCCTGCAAACCACATCACCTTATAAGATTCTACAAGTAAAGTATAATGAAAGCAACCACTATTGGCTGTTGCATTGAAGAGAAGTGCACTTCTGGTGAATTATAAGCTTGACTGTAATTACAAAGAATAGTTACTTACCATAACAAGGAAATATATTAGGTGTAGCTGCACCAGGGAGCTACAGTGCCTTAGTCAAGATACTCAAATTTGTGCAGAAATGTGAGACCAGCACCAGTAAAGGCTGGAGTCCATAATGGCTTCCAAATGCAGTCGATATACTGAACTGTAATTCAATGTTTAAAAGCAGTGTGAAATTTTACTGAAAGTACCACACAGTGCTTCAAGTTCTCATAAACACTGCATGCAACGTATGCCCAATGTATAACCAAATAATATTTAAATGCTGGCTGATTTCCTGTATAGAAGACCAACTCAGGTAATTCTGGTTGCTCAGGTAGCTTTGGTAGCTCAGATAACTCACTCAAGTGGAATCCCACCCTCACTACGTCACCTGACGCGTTTCACACTACTGTGCTTTCTTAAAGGATAAAGAATGTTCTGCACAAACTTACCATAACAGTAGATCTTCAAGATAATCTCTCCTATTGAGCCACATCACAAACATATAAGCCATCATTGTCAGGATCTCCTGAAATTTTTTGCTGGCTGGGGACACTCACATGGATGTGCCTTATCATCACCTATATAATGTGAACATCCCCAGCATTCTTCAGTTCCCACCAGAGACATGCTCGGAGGATCATTGGACCAGCAGAGACCAAAGCAACCAGGACCAAACCAGGCACACAGGAGAGTAAATGGAAACCTGAGTAAACACACCAAATTAGGCATAAGAGGAGAATCAGTGTGCAAGTGTAGGCAGGATAATCACCTGTCATGGAACAAGGTGGGAAAGAGGAGAGCCGTGGCTCAATGTAGGAGACCCTCTTGAAGATCTACCATTACAGTAAGTATTTTATCTTCTTCAAGGACATCTCCTCCACTGAGCCACATCATGGAATGATTCCCAACCACTACCCAAGTGGCATGATCTAAGGACCCTGAGAAGGAGGCTTTGCATGACAGTAAGGCCAAAGCAGGCACATCTGCCAAAGACAATGTCCAGATTGTAATGTTTAGTAAATGTATGAACAGTACTCCAAGTAACAGCAGTATATGTCAGTAGTGGACACAGTGTGAAAACAAGCCAGTGAAGTAGCCACTTACAGGTGGAGTGAGCACAGACAGGACCAAGATGCTGCTTACTGCACTTCTGGTCACAGGAAGGAATACAGCAGGCCTGACATTTGGAAAGGTCTTGCTTTGAAATGGGCGAACCCACCATTCTGGGGCAAATGCCACAAATAGATAAGAGGATTTTCTACAATCCTTAGTATGATCCAAATACCAATGCACCATCCTACAGACATCCAGCATATATAGCGATGTTCCCCACTATATGTGGAGTCAGGAAATAAACAGAAAGGTCAATTGTTTGATTTAGTGTTCTGTCAGACACAACCATTGGTAGAAAATGGGATTAGTGCATAACGTAACTATAACCTTGTGAAATATAAGAAAGAAGAATCAGTAACCAGAGCCTGCAACTCAGATATTTAGTGTCAGTGGCTCAGCAGGTACACACTCACCTCTGAGGCCAGGAGATAAGAAGGCGGTGGGTTCTATCCCACACCAGGCACTTGGGTTAATATCCCAATACTGACACTGTAGTGCAGCATGAGGGGTACTGCACTCCTGAGGTGCCGTCTTTTGGATGAGACGTTGAACTGAGGTCCCATCTGCCTGTTCTGGTTGTAGTTCGGTGGATGTTAAAGATCCCTTAGCACTTCTTGAAAAGAATAGGAATTGTTTATTGACAGAAAACCAAAAACATCCTTACAATGATCTCAAAGAAAGTGAAAGAAAACATGTGACACACAACAAAAATAAATGATTAAACAATCTGTACAATCAAGAAAAGAAAAGGAACTGCCCCTCAAATCCAATAAACATGCTTCCAATATTCATGAAATAAATGCACCGTCAGGTGTTACAATTCATAGACTTTCTGGGTTCTCAAAGCTGATTCAATATGATGTAACACAACTGTAGGTAAAGTGTCAGTATGTTGTAAAGAAAATAGACACCGTGCCTGCCACATATAAAATTTAACAAAGGCAAAAATCATGGAGAGAGTACTTGGATGATATCTGGAAAAAACAGAATAATCCCCCAGGATCAAGCATTCATAAGAAACATGACAAGAGGAACCCCACCCCACTTAATAAGCAGAACAGACCAAAATTGCTGAGCATAAATACAAGTGAAAAAAAATTAGACAAAGTTTCTTCCGAATCAGCACATTCCATAAGAATACAATGTCTTTCAGACACAGCCTTGTGCTTGAAATTACCCCTAACCCCTAATCTACCATGACAACTGAGCCATGTCACATCCCACATCCGATCATGTATCCTTCTATCTATAAGCATTTTTAAAGCCAAAGGTACTTTGGTGGGAAAACACCTAGGAAATCCACCTGAACTAAAAAAGTAGAAGACATTATTTTGTTATATAAACCCTTTCGGGATAGCCGATGAACCTCAGTCCTGAGCCAGGTGCCACTGACATAGCTTGATGACTACTGAAAGTACAAATAAAGGTGCCCCATAATTAGACTTAACAATGGGTGCTTCAGTCGACCACGCTTCAAGAACTCTTTGAGTAAATAAAATGTCCAGGAGTCCCAAGGATGGGACTGATATTGTGCAGATTCTTTAAATGTAGCCTTAATAAAAAGGAAAAGTAAAAAAACAGCAGATTAATCATTCCCAATCCACCCCTTAACTGGTAAATAAAGTAAAATCACTCTTGATTGGGTTCAATAGGCTCCCCACAACATCTGAAAGAAAACACTATACAAGCGGGTTTCATAAGCCCTGGGCAAAATACTGAACTTAAGTATAAAAATAGGCAATAAGAATTTCTTAATAATCAGAATATGCTTCTTTTAGAAAAGTCCAAGACTTCCATAACTGGACCTTTCTCTCACCTAGTTCAATGCAGGGCTTCCAATTAAGGTCTTCAAATCCAGCCCAAACAGACAACCCAATATCTTAATTGGCCCCAAAGAAATAGCAATTTGTCAATATAAGGTTCAAAGGGCCTTCCCCAAAAAACTCCTGTGCTCTTATCATCATTTATTGAAGTCCCTGAAATAGAACTAAACTGTGCTAGCATGGACAAAGCTAAGCTACCTGAAACAGGATCTTGTAACATAAGACACATATCATCCGCATAAACTGCCAAAACCTGACGAGGAACATCTAAAGCAGGAGACAAACCCAGAATGCGTGGATGATGAAGGAGTTCCGTATTAAAGGATCCAGCACAAACATATATAGTAGTGGGCTAAGCAGACAGCCTAACGGACCCCTCTATGAAAGCAACCCCTCCCCATCATACCATTAACCAGGGAAAATTCTGAACATTTGTATATAAAGCCTCACCCAAGATCTAAGCCAATCTGAAAAACCATATCTTTGTAGGACTTGAAATAAAAATTCATGAGACACCTTATCAAACGCTTTAGCTTGATCCAAAAAGTAAATATCCTGACAGCTTCCCCAACCGACTACACTCGCAGATATTACATAATAGAATCAAATTCTGATGAATATGTCTGCCAGGGATAGAACAGGTTTGAACAGGATGTATCAGGGAAGGAGCCACACGTTGGAGTAGAAACACAAAATAGTAGAAAAATCTTATAGTCCGTATTGAGCAGACTAATTGGCTGCCAGTTCCCAATAATATGTTTGTTACCTTTTTAAGCAAAAAAATTGTAAAAGCATCTGCAAAACCTGTAGGTAGGGTGTTAAGAGTGAGTATTTCATTAAACACCTGTGGTAATGTGCTGCTCATATCATCTAAAAAAATTTGTATAACTCATTAATAAGGCCATCAGGGCCAGGAGAAATCAAGTTTTCAAACGGCTAATTGCGAGCGGACTTCATCCTGGGTTATGGGCTTATCTACAATTTGAGAATCCATAAATGATACTGTAGGGAGCTGAAAAGAAAACAACTCTTCCCAAATACCTGTAGGTTGGAAAGCCTGACCATGTTGAGCCTTCAAAAACACTGAATAACATGTAAGATTTCTATATCAGTAGACTTTAAAGCCCTCATCAAATCATAAAGGCCAGTCATGAGTTTCTTTTCCAAAGCTTTTCTACAGGCCAAAAGGATCCAAAACAGGGATGACTTCATCCCATAGGACAATTCATCATGCATGCTGCAAGCCTTACCATAATGAAATTGCCTCGTTTTAGTTTTAAGTATAACAATTTCTTATTGTATCCGAACATCTGATGAATTAGGTAAGGAAAGTAATTTGTAAAATTGAGAATGATAACCTAAATAAAAATATACTCCTCTGTGTGGTAGCATTTTGAAGAGGGTGCTAGTGTGTTGAAACTCAAGCTTGGTGTCTATCCACCATTCTCCCCATGAATCATACAACCCAGCCACTGATAGCGTCGGTCAAATGCCTGAGATAGGGTTAACTGAAACCGTTCCTGAGACAATGAAATGGGGTTCAGCTTCCATTTTACAGAAATAGCAGGAAAGCGGGTGGAATACTAGTTAGTGGAAAACACATTAATAATACGTGTGATCTGAAAATTCCACGGATGCAAATAGAAAAAGCGGTAACAAAAAGCGGGAAGCAAATACAAAATCTATTCTAGTAGAAAACTGCTCCTTCTATAAGTCATCCCAGGATCTGAAAAAGCGCTCTATAGGCATCTGTTAAGGGCGCTTTCAAAATTATGGTCTGTAGGACATGAGAATCACTGATAAACACTTTGCTGTATCTGATTTTGAATTTGAGATCTAAGCTGCAATTAAAGTCCCCCATATGATATGTCTAGGGGTAAAAGAAAATGTTCAATGTCCTGGAAAAGATCCATCCTGGCTGACTTTACCTGGGAGCATAAGTATTTATGAGGCGAAGGAATAACCTTGGAAAGAACAATCTAGAGGCAAAGCCCTACCTGGAACTAAGTCCACCATTCTGTGAACTTGTATATTGGTATGATAAAAATTATGCCAACCCTGTCAGCAGCATCAGAGCCATAGGACCAAAAGAAGGCCCATGAAACCATAGCTTCTCTTGCCTGATGTATATCAGACAAGGAAGCAAAACACATCTCCTGCAGGAACAAAATGTCCGCAATTAAGGATTTACAAAATGTAAGAGCCCAAGGCGCTTCCTAGAATTCATTTAGGAAACTACAGTTAAAGAAGCCAGAAAGCAATATTAAATTTTGTCTTTTCCGCTTTTGCCTGACTTCTTCTTAGGCTCTAATAAAATGGGTCCCCTCATCATCACATTCCATACCTGAAAGAACCTCAGATGTAACCGACATGTCACACTCGGAATCCCATCCTGATCTTGCAACACCTGGAAGGAGTTGTGCATAGAGAAGTAGTGGGTTGGAGAAGTTGTTTGGTATGAGATCTGGTTACATGTCTAGGAGGAGGTTTTGAAACTCTGGGTCTGGGGAGCAGGGGAAGCAGAGGTAAAAGTCCTGGAACCAGGGACGGCTGTGGGGTAGAAGATCCGCAGCATTTGTGGGTTATCAGTGGACTGAGGTACTGCACCTTCAGGAGGTGCCATGGAAGAAGGGCCTGAGGCAAAAGGATCTGAAGCAGAAGGAGTAGGCTCCTCAGTGGTAGGCCTGAAGCGGCCTTGGGCTTCTGAAATGAGGGTTTCTTTATCAAGACCCCTGAATTATTTTGACCCGCATATGGACACTGATGATAAGCATGGCCCTGGGCATCATGAGAGGTTACAACAAAAGATATTACGACATGTACCGCTGTCGTGGTCCCTCACCACACAAAGCACACTTGATCTTATCACAAGCACTACTTAAATGGCGAGCACTACCACACTTATAATAAGCCTTGGGTTGGCCAGATAAAAGCACACCCCTATCCTTACAAAAAAAACTGTTAGGAACATGCTGAACCATATCCCCTGTAATATGCAATTTAATGTTAAATCTTAAATTTCCAACTTCCGTCCAAATGCTCTCCCATCAATAACAGGCTCAGGAGGTCCCAGCACAGTACATTTAGTCTCCAACCAGTATAAAATATCCCCCACATTAACCCCTCATTACTGAAACATAATGTGGATGGTTTTGAACAAAGGCTTAGTAATGGGAATAGCCCAAAAGGAGACCATAAAGGAGCGGACTTTAAAGATTCATACTTCTGCCAAAACCTATCTAGGCCAGTAAAGGACCTAAAACTAATATCAAACGTGTCCTCCCTCATATATTAATAAGTGCATATATGTCTAAAGCCTGAAAAGCCATGGAATTTTTGGTAGTCGTCTAGCAATGTAAAACCGGTCAGGATGGTCCTGCAGCCCCACTACCTAAGTTGTACAGCATTAGCCTGGGGGGCTTGGTCAAGTATGTTATTTCAGAAAAGATCTGAAAAACGGGGACCATCATGAAAACGGTCCCAACAGGGAGGGGAGAAGAAGCATCTGGTAAGCCTGTAGATAACTGTTCTGCCACTTACAGCCAAATCAATAAAAGTCATACCCCTGTAGCCAAAGGAGATTGTTCTGAAGGTTGTGGATCCACGGACTTCTCAGTCGCAATAAATCCATGCATGTTTGTTGGAGTAAAAGTAACCCAATCCAGTCTGGTAGCCATTTCCCATCCTTAAGCATCCAGCCAGCATGTAGCAAAGCCAATTCCTTGCTCCAGTCCATTGCAGGAAAGGAGCGGCCAACAAGCCGACTTCCGCATTCCAGGATGCTGAACCTCTGGCGTGAGAACCAGCTGTTCCCCCTGTACATTACCATCAAAATACTGCTGTCACAGCAATTGAATCAGCAGGTAATGCTGCAGCTGCCATAAACTCAGAAGAGATATCCTGCATTGAAGAAGCATTTGAAAAACTTTACCAACAAGCCTTGGTCAGGTAATAAATCTCCGCTGCACGGATCACACCGTGCATATCACCGACAGCTCTACAGATGCAACAGGCTCAGAAATCCCATCTCGGTATTGGTCTAGCTCAGGTTCTCCAGGCAAATCCTCCGGGCCCATAGTAGAAAGGACGTCCTTCTCCATCGAGAGGTCGGCACAAACTGCCATTCAAATGCAGTACCAGCAGCTCCTCCTACCAACAATGCAATAGAGAATTTCCCGGTGCCTGGCCAAATTTCCTCATTCACTAAAAATACCACCAACAGCTTACTCTGGTTCAAGGTCAGTTGGCATTTCATCTGTGTCCTCCACCCAGGTCATGCCTAAAAAATAGGCAGAATCTGCCTAGTGCACTTACCCAGTCAACAAAACTAAATAAATAAATATATGCATCGAGCAAATGTCATAACCACTGGAAAATCATCTTCCAAGAGAGAAGCATCTCACAAGCAGCCACAGAGTCAAAGGAGGTGCAGTAAGTGTCTCTTGAGCCAAATTAAAGTCCCACAGAGGACTGGATCCTGGACTGGGAGTACAGTGGTAGAATACCTCTAAGAACCTGTGGGAGACCTCACACTGGACCACCATCTTGTAACTGGTGAGGGCATGAAAAGTTGATACCATGGCCTTGTGGACCTTAATAGAGGAATACCCTTGGCCCGAGTCTATAAGGGACAGAAGTAGTCGAAACGAGGATAATTGGACATGTAAAATGGTCCAGTTGATGGGCAGTACACCAGACTACAAACCATTTCTAGTTTTCTTGGTAAGTGTACCTCATAGATAACCAGTAGTACAGCAGCAATCAGCATGGAAACCCCAAAGTGGGAGGGCCCTACATCCTCAGGAGTCAGGTGTGGAGGTGCAAGGATTGAAGATCCAGATGCACCAGAACACCTACTCCCATGAAAGAAGTCCCATCTGTAGAGGATGGGACAGGGTTTCACTGCCAATTGCTGAAAGCAAATGGAACTATATATGCCTGAGTCAGTATGAGGCCACCAAAATCAGAGTGGCAGACATGGCCCTCAGCTTTACCAGAACCCTCTGTGTATGAGGGAACAGGGAGGGTGCATGAACCTCCTTTTCCAAAAAGGGACAATGCATCTAACCAAAAACTCCAGACCCTGGAGCATGTGAGCAGAAAAATGACAGCTATGCATTGTATGGAGACACAAAAGGTCTATGTCTGATCAACCCTCTTTATAAGAGAAGTCCACAATGAGTCCAAGAGCCCCATTCATGGTACAGTGCCCAGGACCAACTGAGATGATCTGCAAGAGTGTTGAGGGTGCCGGGCAGAAACATGCGAAAGGAACATGTCATGTTCCATGGCCTAGTGGCAGACCATCATTATCTCTCTGCAAAAGGGTATGAATGGACTACACTCTAACAACTGCCATACCACATCACCAAAATGTCTGTATGGATCAACAGCTAGCTGATACCCTGGAAAGATGATGGTGAAGGTTTATAGGCCAAGCAAACAGCCCTCATCACCAGACTGTTGCTGTGTAGAACCGTATCCAAAGGAGACCATTGGCCCTGAATCTGGAAGGGGCTTAGTTGGACACCCCAACCTGAACCTGAGCCAGCCATCATCATCACCAGGAGAGGAGATGGATAGAGAAGGAGATTCTGTCTCAATGTTGGTGCTGTTCAACCACAAGATCCAGGAGTGATGGAGTGGAGAGATCACTGCTATGAGACACTTCAGGTCATCAGAATGCTGAGCCCACTGGGTATGGAGGAACAATTGAGGGATCCTCACATGCAGATATGCCAGTGAGACAGTCAGAATGCCAGCAGCTATGGAGGCATTAGCGTAGAGCGCATCTGGCCAAGACAGAGTCACTGGAAGAGACTAACTGAGCTTGGGCAACCAGTGCCATAGCACAGTTCAAGGCAGGAAAGCTTGAGCCAGATGCATGTCCAGAACATTCCCTATGTATTAGACATGTTGGCATGTAGTGAGAACCAATTTTGGCTTGTTCACCAGAATGCCTAACTGGTCAAACACTTGTTGAGTTCATAACAGTTTGAGTACTATGGCATCCCTCAATAGGGCCTTCAGAAGCCACTTGTCAATATATGGGAAGACATACAGTACAACCCCTCTCAACATAGGGTGGCTGCAATAACTGCAAAACATTTGGTAAAGACAGGGTGCAGAAGACAAACCCAAGGACAAGATATAAAACTGGTAGTGTGAGCCCTGGAGCACTAATCACAGTACTTTCTGTAGATTTATGGATCTTAATATGGAGGCATGCATCCTTCATATCCGAGCTACCATCCAATCCCCATGCAGCAAGAGAAGGAGGAGGGCCTGCAGATAGACCTTTCAAAACCTCTTGTATTCTGTAAACAGACTGAGGCCTCAAAGGTTTAACATCGCCTTAAATCCACAATGTATTTTGTGCCAGAAAGTATCAGGAATAATAGCCTAGGTTCCTTTCGCAACCGGGCTGGCTCTATAGCCCTTTTTCGAGGAGGGTCTGAACCTCCTCCAGCAAGAAGACAAGATGTCCTGGAGCCTCTCTATAAAAAATTATTTCTTCATCTCTTCTGAATTTCCAAGGGCTGGCAGTATAGCCTAGAGGTTAGAGTAATGAGCTGTGAATGAGCTTGGCACATCCAGCAGACCTGGACTTGATTCTTACAATCGCTACTTGCATAGTGTGTGACTTTGAGCAAGTCACTTAACCTCCCAGTGCTCCTGGGTAACCCGAAAACAGTCACTTGTGCCTAGTGAGCCTTACCTGGTTACCAAAAGAATTCAAAACAAATTCCCCAACACAAGCTTCTAGTCACGTTCCTGTGTTCTAGACTCACTAGTCCTGTTGAATAGTTCCTCATAGTTTACCTTCCAATCCAATCAAATCCAACTTTATTTTTAAAAGCGCTTTCCAAAACCAAGGTGCTTTTACAATAAATAAATCAAATACATAAAATTAAAACAGTATAATAAAATCAATCATTAAAACATTCTTAAAAAATCAGGGTAAGCTAGGCTAAATTGGTAAGTTTTCAATGCGATTTAAAACTTTGGACTAGTCAGACAATCTCGCACTGAGAGAAACTTTCAGGAACTTCAAGGTCTGACTCATATTGCCCATCTTGCTTCTGGCCTCCAGCAAATACATGCTTAGTGCCCTAAGTCGATCCTCATAGGAGCAGTCCTGCAGGCCATTAATTATTTTTGTTACTCTAAGCTGCACTGTTTCCAGACTGCCGCTACTTTCCTCAAGTGAGGGCTCCAGAAGTGGACACAGTACTTCAGGTGTGGCCTTACCAGTGATCTATAGACAGGTAGCAATACCTCCGTTCTCCTGCTGGCAAATCCCTCCCAATACACCCAGCATCCTAGTTCCTTGCAGTACACCATATTACATTGGTTGGATTGTTTAAGGAGTCCATATGGAACTCCTAGGTCCCTTTACTCAATAGTAGTGTCCAGCTTAACCCCTTCGTCCAATATTCTGTCCTGGGGTTCTTGTACTCAATGTACATAACCTTGCATTTTTGGCATTGAACTTCAGCTGCCAAACCTTGGACCACCTCTCCAACCTTTGCACTTCCTTCTGCAACTCTCTTACCCTTTCCTTACTATCTACCCTACCACGGAGCTTAGTGTCATCTGCAAAGACACAGCCTGCCCAGAATTCCTTGTTGCTGATGAGCATATTGAAAGGGCCTGGACTCAGGGCTAAATCCTGTAGCACCCCCGTGTGACCTCTCCCAGATTTAACTATGTTTACCACTACCCTTTGCTGTCTCCCTCAAACAACTACTCACCAATCTAACTATGTCCTTACTGCACCTCAATTCTCTAGCTTCTTCAGTAACCTTCTGTGTGGCACTAAGCTAAATGCCTTGCTAAAATGAAAGAAGAGGATATCTACTGCTTGTCCCTTATCTACTGCCCTAGTCATCTGGTCAAAGTATACTATCAGGTTCATCAGACAAGACCACCCTGCTATGAATTCCTTCTGTTTACTGTTCTGGAACCCATTATACTTCAGGTAGTCAGCTAAGTCCTCCATGACTAGTGTTTCCAACAGTTTTCCCACAACAGGCGTAACACATTGACAGGCCTATAGTTACCCCCAACTGAACTGAACTATTCATTAGCCCTCGCAGGGGTTCAGCCAGTTTTGATGCCAGTTCCTGAGCACCCTCAAATGCATCCCATCTGACCCCAGTGCCTTTTGTACCTTCAGGGCTGCCACCCTTTTTGACCCTTTCACTTGTAAGTAAATATCATCTGCCTTATTTCTGGGATCCCCTTATCAATAGCCATTACTGCTGTCCGGCAAAGGCCTGCTGTCCTCCATTGTGAAAACTGAACAGAAGTAGTCATTAAGAATGGCTGCCTTCTTCATGTCCTCCTCTATTACCCTGCCCCTCCAACAGCGAACAATTTCTCCTCATCCTGTCTTTCTTGCTCCCTTATATATCTGAAAACTGTTTTCCCTAACTTTAACCCCCTCCATAATATGCAGCTCTGTGTCCACTTTGTATCCTTGACTGCCCTCTTGGCCTCTCTTGATTTCACCTGGTACTTACACCATTCTTTATCTCCTTGCTTCTCCTTGCGTCTGATGAAGGCTTTTTCTTGGGCCTCACTGCTATCTGACTTTCAAGAGAGCTAAATTGGTCCCTTGTACCTGCTTCTCTTGGTAACCATCCTCTAGCATGACTTTGTTGCCTCAAGAATGATCCCTTTAAATTCTCCCACTTTTCCTCCACACCTCTGCTTCTGTCCACCATAACCATCTTACCCCACACTAGTGCCCTTAACTGGTTCAAGTCTGCTCTCCTGAAATCCAGTACTTCCGCCTTTGATGAGGGTGTGCTGGTGGCTATAGCAAGTTCAAACGATATGGTGTTATGGCCACTGGACCCTAGTGGTTTGCCTAACCTCCTCTGTCTACCATTACTGGGTTGGTGAGCACTATATTAAGAATGGCAGATGGCCTTTGGGGTTCCTGACCCAGCAGGCAGTCCTGCAATGTACTGAGCAGCGAACAATCCTTTTGTTAAACATGCCATTACCATTTTAATTAATTCCAACTGAGAGACATACTGTATTTTTGTTGTAAAACCAATTGGCACCTTATTTGCCAAATTTGATATTTAAAACTATGAAAACTGCTTGGAGGTTTCTGCTTCCTACTTCTTCCATGCATTAGAATATATACCTACTGTAATACTACTACATCGTAGAGGGGTTGAGAACAATACATTCCCCATTCTACTGCAAAAGGTCTTTATAAATTAACAACATTAAAGGAGGTGGTTTTGTGTGTCAAGACAATCCACACGTCCTCCCATAGGAAGACCTCTTGTCTTGAGATTCTAGTCTATGGGAGTCCCCGACCCTAACCTCCAACGTGTGCACAGCCAAACCTGCCCTACATCTTTACACAAATACATATTTATTTCAGCTACAGAAGTAACATATTTACATTTACTATAATAAGATTTAGTTAATGATATACTAGAAAATCTCTAATTACATTGTTAATGTACTGTGTCTATGGTTTGAGTGCACTCTATGTCCATCAGGTTCATCGCCCGCTTTATAAGCAGGGATTAAAAGTATGCCCGGCAACTCTATTTTTTTTTTGAAAATCTTCTTTATTGGATTATAACCAGTAACATACAACAAACAAACAAAAAACCCTAGGCGAGCCCAGGATCCACAACCCAAAACTGGTTGTGTAACTTATATACAGTAAGAACTATTTACATGCACAGATTTGGGGATGTCCCCAGCAAACAAAAGCAAATGTAATCATGAGAATATCTTCAAAAGCATCATCATTAAAACAAGTGAAGTTAATATATGACAGAACACCATTACTAGACACTTTACCCAATACATTATTAACTTCATGCCACCTGCATTAAGCACATAACATTCTGGAGGCAGTCCCCCTGTGCCCTGGAAAGAGATAGAGTCCCCCATACCTAAGCCCCAGCAGACCAGAGCCTTTATTCCATTACCCATGTCCCATAGATGTTACAGCCAAGAACTGGTCCCAAAATTAACATCTTTTAACCTAAAAAACATCCACCCAAATCACGACATAATTCTGCCCTATCCATATCTACTGCTCAACGCAACCCGACAGACAGACCTGGGTTTGGCCATTGCCTAACTGTGATAGATAGCTAGCCTCTAAAGTCGACCACCTTTTATTGTACAACTCTTTTTACCCTCCCACACATGAAACTCTTGATTCTTCCCAAAGTCCATAAGAGGTCTCTCACCCACTGTACATATCCATATCTCTGTTCATCCTTCCAATGTTTCAAAATAAAGGACTTGACCATTGCAGCCATCAAGGATATATGGTACTTGGCGTGACACCTGTTATGTATGACATATCACCTAATATACAAATATTGGGTAGCATAAAATCAGAATAATCCAGCATGGGGTCCATGTGCTGTTTAATTTCACTCACAATGGGCTTATTTTACTACAGTCCCACATAACATGTAGAATATCAGTGGACTCAGTTCCGTATCTGAAACAGAGGTCTGTCTGTCCCAACTGCCTATCACATAGTTTCTTGGGAGTGTAATACATGTTTGAAGTGATAAAAACTGCATAATTCTATATTTGGGTATAGGTACAAATTTGATACCCTTCCAGATAACCTTCCAAGCAGGCTGTTGGGGGCCAATATTATATCCCAACCTGGAACCCTTGTTGGTACATTCGGACTAAAATATTCTAGTAGCACCTTATAGACCTTTGACAAAGGTTTAGATAGGGATGTATCATCTTCAAATGTTCCCAAGTGAAAGCATTAACTGGTGGATTTCCTAACCCTTTCCTCACCCTCAGTACTTTAACAAGCTGTAGTCTTCTAAAGAAATGAATTGCATCACAACCCATTGGGAGTGCCACTTTGTTATCTTTTATAACATCTCTCAGCATCAGACCTCAACTGGCTACCCCAATGTTTTGTAATAACATGACCTCCAATCAATAAATTAAGGTTACCCAGCACAGGCTGGTCCCAGGCCCTTCATTTGTACCCTTCTCTGATTAGGGTGAGATACGACCACCAGGCCATTACTGTCTTAACAATTGGAGTCAACGCTGCTTTTGGGAGGCATCCTCCGAGATTGGAAAAAGCAGTGCCTCCGTGAATAAATTCCTCTCCTTTATTAACTGTCTCTCTGTCTGGAGCCATATTGATATATAAAGCTCGGCCTCCTCCCTTCTTCCCCAGCTAATCATGTGACCCAGCTGCCCAGCCACGTAATAAAATGAAGATCAGGCAGCCTAATCCCCCATTTTATATGGTAAGCACAGGATACCATGTTTTCTCCTGGGGGCTTAAAATTCCACAAAAATTCAGAGGTAACTTTCTAATTTTAATAAACCATACTTTGGGGATTATGTATGGGGCTAAATAAACTGTATATAATATCCTCGACAGTAGATTCATCTTAATTAGTCCCATTCTACTAGCCGAAATTTAAAGGTAGTTTATTCCATCAAGTATATCCCCTTAATGGGTGCCAGAACCTTTTCCATATAGTTGCTGCCCCATCCTCAGATGTTGATAACCCATATCCCCAAATATTTGATCTTGTCTTCTGCCCAACTTATTTGAAACTGTGCAAAATCGCATCTATAGACATGCGAGTCAGAGGAAGAATCTGAGTCTTATTCAGATTTAACTTACAATTCGAAACTCTGGAAAATTGCTCGATAATTTCCACTGATCTTTAAAATGTTTCTGCGGGTCCTGCAGATGCAGCAATATGTCATCAGCAAAAACAGAGAATTTCAACTCCTATCGCTATTGTGATCCCCTTAATATTGGCAGCTATATTAATGGCAATTAGCAAGAGCTCTAAGTAAATATTAAATAAAATCAGTGAGGGGCACCCCTGTCTAGATCCCATTTTAAGCTGCATCTCCTGTGATATATATCAGTTACACATTACTCTAGCCGTAGGGGCATATAAATTTTAATGCCTCTGAGAAGGCCTTCAGGGAATCCATCCTTTCCATTGTGGCAAAAGAAATGGCAGGAGACTCTATCGGAAGCCTTCTCTGCATCAAGAATATCAGGGCTAGTGCAAGCTGGGAGTCTGGAGCATAGCTGAGTATGTGGTGAAGTTTTCTGGCGCATCGTGTGCCCCTCCCAGGCATCAATCCTACCTGTTCCAAGCTGATCAAATATGGAGCAACCTTCAATATCGATTAGCAATAATCCTAGTCAAGATCTTTATGTTTTGATTCATTAAAGCAATGGGTCTGAAGCTACCTGGCAAATCCTTTGGCTTGTCAGGCTTAGGGACCAATGTAATATAAGCTTCATATAATGGAGGGTGGATCACCCTTCTTGCATTATATTACTAAAAAATTCCATAAGTACAGGCATTATAGTGCCAAGATGCACATATAAAATTTAGCCGTGAAGCCATCCGTTCGGTGCTTTGCCCATAGGCAAAGCTTGAATCACTTCAACTACTTCACCCCTCACTTATTGGGGCAGCTGGTTCTTTAATCTGATCCAGGCTCAACACCAGTAGTGGGATACTATCTAAAAATGCCCTAATTTCCCTCTCTCCCCCCCACTTGCCCTAGGTTATAGACTTCCTGAAAATAGGAAGCAAATGCATCTGCCATTTTCTATGGATCCGTAATAACCATCCCATCATACTTGATAACAGGGACTGTTTTAGAAGCTTCCCATTCCTTAACCCTAGCTGCAAGTAAATGCCCGGAACATCCCTTGCAGCAAATATTTAGCCTGGATCTTTTCCAACAAAATTCAGCTTTACCAAATTGAATATCCTCCATTTCCCATCGTAAACTATGAAGTTCAATGTCTATTTCCTCAGAGTTCCCCTCCAGTGGGGTCAGGGACTGTATCACCCTACTAGAAACTCCTCTTTAGCTTGTCTCAGCCTGTTTCTCCTCATGCATAATCCTGTGCTATACCAGCATATAGGACCTTACAAGTTGGCCAAGCCAGGGATTGATTCTGTAATGGGGAGCTGGGTCTGAATTATTACCAAACAGCATCCTCCATCTTAATCTTAAGAGAAGTCTCTATCAATAAGGAATCACTCAACCTCCACCTAAATGGCCTAGCAGTGATTATTATCACCCAGGTCAACCGGATGGGGGCATGATCGAAAACATCCTACATTTAGTCATCACCTCTTCAACGTCCCTCAGTGCCACCCTATTTACAAAAAGAAATCAGTTCTGGAATTACTCTTATGGGCTGCTGAGTAGAATGTCATATATCTCCTCCTATGGAAAGAGCCTGGAGGGGATCTGCCAGGCCATAGCCTCTAGCATCCTAATCATAGCCGCCTGAGTCTTAGATACAGGCCCTCTAGATGTGAGCACTCTATCCTCCCAGTTATTAAGACAAAGGTTCCAATCCCCTGAGTATAATAGCATGTGAAGAAAATAAAGCAATGTCCATCTCTAATCACGCAAAAATTCCAGGCTAGAAGGAGTTGGGCCATAAAGAGGCGACCAACAATTCTGTACCCAGAATATTGCCCAAGAGAAAATCCTCTACCATCTTCCCTTGTTGTCACCTGAACTATTTCATAAGGGCAGTTTTCCCAATTAAAATTGCCACACCCCTGACGCTGTTTCCTTACCTACCCCAAATACCTGGCCCACCCACATCCTCCTAAGGGAACCCAACTCCTCAGTCAACAGGTGAGTCTCTTGTAAAGCGACTATATGGGCCCCATCTGCTCCATATGCTTCAAGATTACTGTTCTTTTACATCTGCCTCTAAGACCTTTACATTCCATGACATGATTTTAAGACCAGTCATCTTACTGTTTGTAGAACCAGTGCAATCCATCTGCTTGTAAGTTTCGTATGATCTGCATCCTTCCCTTGTTCCCTATTGGATTCTCTCTCTTTCCAGATCCCTTTAACCCACCACTTCCCCTTCCTCCGATCCCTAGATCGACCTCCTATATACCACTGATTCATGGATGAGCCATTTCTGTGCTGCCACACCCTAAAACCTACAAGACAGCTAAGTACCCCACCCCTCCCATAAACCTTTAGAAGTCCCATCCCTCTAACAGCACACCTCTAATTTTATAATTCACCATCAAAGCCATACTGCCCTACAGGCCCATCCCATGTGCCTTATGCCCCATCTACCTATATAAATTTGCTACCAAATAAACACCTGTAGACTTCGTTTACCCTGCTTAATATAATTTAGGACACCTAGATGGACCCCAGCTCTAAAGGGGTGAGGCTCCTACACTCTAGATAGAGTGTGTGCCACCATCACCTTAGAATATTAACTTCCACCCCTCTTCCTGTTGGCACACTACCAGAGCCAGGAGTCCCTCCCCATAGGGGACACAGAGACCGACTTAACTGCAATTGAGGTGAAGCCCAACCGTAAAATACTAAGCCAGCTATTGCGCTAATTCAGGACAATATAGCAACATCTTAAGGGTTAACCTCCAGCCCAAATAAGATCCATTCAGATTCAAAAGAACAGCAGACAAACAAAAAAAAAAAACCCCAACACTATTACAAAAAACTCGCATAAAGCAATTGCATCCTCTCCATCTCTCAAGTCCCAGTTCAACAAGGCCATCTCAGCTCGCCACTTGTCAGCAAGAAATTCATGTTGTTGACTGGAATAGTGCAGGAAGTTCACTCATAAAACCCTCCAGGGCATCTCGTGCTGTCAGATATCTTTTCTCCCCAGCAGGTAACCGCACAGACAGAATAGCAGGATATTGCATCCGAAATTTAATTCCAGCTAGATACAGCTTTTCTTTATTTCAGAGTATTCCTTCTGCTTCTCTCTCACCCGACGGCGTCTGGTCTTGGAATAACCAAATAGGCGCACCATTCCACTGCAGGGCTTTGTTTTCCTGGCACAGGCAAGCACGTGTGACTTTTCCTTATAGTTCAGGAACCTCATAATTATAACTCTGGGCCTCGCCCGATCTCTCTCAACTCCCTGTGCGCTCTTTCCAAATTATAGGCTTCCCCAAACGTGTAGAGCCCAGTAACTTAAAGAGGAGATCCTGTAAAAGAAGACACAGTCTGAGCCTTCAGCCCTTTCAGGAAGCCCAGCCAGGATAAGATTATTCCTCCTGCTTCTGGATTCTGATCCTCCAAAGCTCCTCGAGTTTCTTGATTTGCTTATGAGCCATCACCACCTCCTGCTCCATAACCGAAATCTTCTTTTCTTGTGAGGAGACCCTAGCTTCCACATCCCCATTCTCTGAGCCAGTGAATGCAACACCAACTTAACAGAAGCAAAATCGGTCATTAGCCCTGCAGGTTGCTTTATTTCCAGCAGGTCTTCGGAGTTCCTGCATTCTCCTCCATTTCCATCGCTGTGCTCGGTTGCTCATCTGGAGCGGCAAGTGAGGTTCCGATCGCTTAACTGCTGGCGACCTCGCCGATAGGAGCTCACTAACCTCGGGTTCCAATCTTGGCAACAACGCAGCCTGGCACACCACAGAAAGCGCAATGCGGGTAAGAAATTAATCGCGATTACGCCAAATCGGAAATTTACCAGCGAGGACAACAAACGAGCACTTCTCCCGAATAACTGGGGTAGGGAAGAACAAAATAACACTGCAGGGGGATTAAATATAATTTTTACTAACTAGGGCCTAGGAGCAACACAACCGACGGCGTCCTTTCACGCCCGGCTCATCACGTGATCGGCTGCCCGGCAACTCTTTTGAAGTTGGAGGACCAGATATGTAAAACTTTGCACATGCAATTTGGTTGCTTCTGCAAATCTTAAAACCTTTCTGGGAGCAGAAAATGCCTGTCTGGAATCTCCAAGGATAGAACTGAAAATGTAACATTTGTGTAAATGTAGTTGTTATCAATAGTTTATGTATATGTAAGTGTTATCTGTAGTTTTTCTGGGAAGACATTTCTGTCAAGAGCAAAAACTGCTTTATAATCTTCTGGAGCAGCCAGATTGTATTTATAAAGACTTTAAATATCTCAACTCAATGGCTTTAAACTATTTGCTGATCAGTTCACATGCAGGGCCCCCAAAGACCCAGCATAGTTCTTAGCCCACCAGAAGTGAAAGGCCCACGTTGTAACCCTTGTTGTGCCACAAACATCTACACAGTAAGGAATGCCAAGTATACCTTCAAATTAGAAAACCACACTGACTGCAAAGACCTAATATCTGCACTGCACTGGACCTATTAAGTATTTATTGATTTGTTTTAGTATTTCCTAATAAAACAATATATATAGCACTAGGTAAAACAGGCAAGGAGTGGAGGGAGGGTAAAAGCAGCCCTATCCTTTTATAAAGTGCTAATAAAAACAGATTACTCACCTGTAACAATAGTTCTAGGAGTGGTATATAATGTTCATCCACACTTTCTGACAGTAGCCTTTCCCCTTTAAGACTAGCTGGAGCGTCTTCAAGCAGGCTCCACCCACCTGAACAGTAACTCCCTCGGCTCTGCTTCCCATGACGTCAGATCTTTGCCCACTAGAAGCAATGGTGTGCACCATAGCAGAGGAGGTTGGTGGGTCTGTGTGGATAAACATAATATACCACCCTAGAACTACTGTTACAGGTCAGTAACCGTTTTTCAGGAACGGATAGCGATGTTCTATCCACACTTTCTGGCAGACCTCTAGCAGTTCTCTGGGAGCAGGGGAAAGGCACACGCCCCTACTTAGGAAACAGTGCTTGGAGAACTGAGGCCCCAAAACCAGCATCCTGGCATGACTCAAGGTTGGTGTGGTAATGGGAAATGAAGGTGTGTGCTGACCTCCAGGTAGCAGCTCTGCAGATTTCCTGGATAGGGATATCCTGGAAGCAACAAGGCAGCAATATGGTGGTTGGAATGAGCCTAAGCCCTCCAGGAGGTTCTCTGCCCACCAACCTATAGCTGAGATTGATGCAGAAACAATCCACCTGCCAATCATCCACCTTGCTGCCAGTCTGCCAGATGCAGCTTCAGTGTAGGTGGCAAACAGCTGGTGATCCTCTCCTGAACTACAGCCGTACTCTCCTTGTAATGAGCAGAGCTCACTGCAGGTCCAAAGTATGGAGCCTGTGCTCGGCCTCAAGGTGTGATTGGTGAAGTACACCAGGAGATTAATCACCTGGTTAAGGTGAAACTCAGACACTCCTCTTAGCACTACTACTAGCTGGCGATTCGGGCTGAATCCAGGACCACGTCGTAATATCCCCATCTCTGACACCTACGGACTCACTCAAAGGACCTGCACATTGTTCAACTGTGGTACTTGGCGCTCTTAGCACTACTACTAGCTGGCAATATCGAGCTGAATCCAGGACCCGTATGTAATATCCCCATCTCTGACACCTACTGGACTCACTCAAAGGACCTCACATTGTTCATATGAATATTAGAAGCCTTCCCATAATATTACTGAACTAGAGGCCTGGGTCACCCAATACAATCCTGACATTCTTTGTTTGACAGAGACCTGGCCAAGCCCTCTACACCTGATCATTTATGCGCCTGCCAAACACAATATAGTTAGGCATGACAGAACCTCATCTAAATGTGGGGGTGAGGTTGCAATCCTATATAAACCGACCTCTTGGTGCACCTGAATACCTCCCTCACTCTCTCACACTGTGAAGCTATTCATGCTACTCTCCAACTTGGATCTAAGCGGCTACATATCATATGTGCTACAACCCTCCCAGGTGTGGTACCCCAGGCTTAGTTGAACTCCTCTCCCAGGCGAGTCTAGCTACTGGATGAAATAAAGTCCTCATTCTTGGGGATCTGAATCTAAACTGGCTGGGTTACACCAGCCAAAACCTCCTTACTATTGTACAAGACTATGGCCCCATCAGTTGATCAAAGACCTACCAGGATCACGGCCCCACCCTCCGATCCATTTCCTAACTTGACTGGGCCCTCACAAACTGTCTTGACCACACTGTCTCAGCTGGTACCCTTGCCGACTCAATTAGTGACCACTCCCCAATTTTTACACCTGACGCAGCCAGACAATCATCCCCCTCGAAATTAATCACCTTCGTAATATGGCTAACTTTAATCCATCTCAGTTCCTGTCACGATCTCTCGCTCATTGACTGGTCACCTATCTTTCCTCTCTTAATGCTCAATCAGCCTTGGACTACTTCCTTGAAAAATTTATTGGTTCTCAGGACCTACCGCGCCTCGTATCACTTGCTGAATAAGAGGCACACAAACTAAGTGGCTAACTAAGGATCTCCTAGCTCAGCTTCGAAACAGGGACAAATGCTGTCATTGTTTTAGGTCTCAGGTCTGCCAGCAGATCTCAGTCACTACAGGGCACTGAAACTCCTGTAAAAAGAGACATCCGTCTAGCAAAAGCTCATTTTGTAAAAATCACTTGTTAATGCTGGAGGAGACTCGTGTAAATTTTGGTCTGTCATCAAAACTCTCCTTGGCTCTGATAAACCTTCCACCCCAATGATATGCTGCTGAACGGAGTACACTGTAACGACCCCGTGACTAACGCCAACTCTTTTAACCAACATTTTGGACCTGTCACGCTACCTAGGCTCCTTCCCTCTAGCCATCTAGTATCCTCTCCCGTGGACAAGGATCCGTTGCTCTCCGTCCACTTCTCAGATTCTGGACTGTCACTAAATCTGAAGTCCTAAAGTTACTGCTGACTATCCCTGAAAAAACAGCCCAGGTGCTGATAGTCTTGAACCTAGGCTTAAGATTGCTGCCCCGCTTATAGCTTCACCCTAACTAAAATTTTTAACCTGTCACTATGTCATGGTGTAGTTCCAAACGTTTGGAAGATAGCCAGGATAACACCAATTCTAAAAAGGTGATCCTAAAGTAATGGCCAACTACCGACCTATTGCCTTTCTCTCGGTGCTCAGTAAAATTCTCAAAAAGCTAGTCTCTAGGCAACCATTGAATATCTCCATAAACACAACCTCCTCTCGGGATCCCAGCATGGATTCGCAAGGTCATAGTACCTCCACTGCTCTTCTGATACTCACAATGATATCTACACAGCCATGGACTCTGGTCTCCTGACTGGTACCGCCTTCATTGATCTAACCAAGGCTTTTGACCTTCTTGACCACACCCTCCTCCTTTCAAAGCTTACCTCCTGGGTTTCTCAGTGGAATCAATGAACTGGTTTCAAGTTATCTATCAAATCGCAGCAGGCTGTTGCTTTTAACTCTGCCCTATCTGACCTATCATACGTACAAACTGGTGTCCCACAGGGATCCATACTTGGTCCTCTGCTTTTCTCGATCTTCATAAATGACCTCCCTCAACAAGTATCTACTTGCTCTACCTTGCTCTATGCAGATGACCTTGTACTCTACCATAGTGCTAGTAACGTACTGAACTCTAACTCCTCTATCTAAAGAGTTCCAAAACATTCAATCCTGGATTACTGCCAAATCGTCTAGGTTCTCAATGAAGCGAAAACTCAGGCAATGCTCTTTGGCTCTCCAGCTAAACTAAAAGTAAATCGGAACTACTTCAAAATATCTTGTTCTGACAATTCCCAGTTAGTAAGCACCTCATCTTTTTAGATACCTTGGCATTCTTCTTGATGATTCCTTGGACTTTGATCTCCACATTACCACGACTTGCAAAATCAGTCAATGCAAAGATCGGAGAGCATACCAGCTAAGTATGCCCTTACCCCATCAGCTAGGCTTGCTGTGGCACAAGGCCTTCTTCCCATCCTTGGCTTATGGCTCTGTCATCTATCTAGGTGCTACTAAGACCTCCCTCCATGCATGGGACACTACATATAATAACATCTGCCGTTATCGTCTGCCTCTCCACGAGCTCAAACATCACTGTCTGCTTTATGTGGATCTTGAATGGCCTAGTCCTGTGGCCATCGCCTCCAAGCTTATGGTGCCTTGATTGATGGAATGATATGAGCAGGCCTCCCAATTCTCTTGCCTTGCTACTACACCTCAAACCCCTTCCTATGGTCTCCTTTCACTTGACCAGACACCTCTATACATCCCTAGAAGTAGGACCTCAATGGGTACCACGAGCTTTCTCCCATTCTGCTCCTAAATACTGGAATACTATCCCTCTAGCTATTTGGCGTGCCCCAACGCATACCTGTTTTAAGAAGCTCCACCGTCAATACCTATTCACAGTAAGTCCCTGCACCTGCTTCCAGCCACCATAAACCAATACCCGGCTCTGCCTGCCCTTTCCTTTTTCCACACTACCTTCTCTTTAATCTATCCTCTCCTACTCTACCCCTCGCCTTTGCCTCCCCAGTCACTGTGTTATCTTGAACTTGCCAACTAGCTACTTGCTAAGGATCCACAGGAATCTCCTGACCTTAGTGGCACTTATCTCATTTTTCTCTATGATCCTGTTATCCATGTCTCCATACAACCTATTTTGCTTGCTCATGTATTATCATAATCGTATTAAGGTTTGAGATGTTTGTACTCTTCTGGCTAACTATTTATTGTATGGTTTTATGTGCTGTCGACACTGATGTTTTGTATGTCATTTGTATCCTCCCGGTCGTCACTCTGAAAAGAGCATTCCTATGTCTAGTGTGCCCACCTGGCCAACAAAAGCAAATAAATAAAACCTTTTGATGAACTTTGGGTTGGAGTGAAGGACAACCTTGTCCCTGTGGAAGACAAGATAAGGAGACTCCACTAAAAGTGCCTGGAGCTCACTGATCCTTTTGGCTGAGGTGATAGCCACAAGGAGCGTGGTCTTTCACGACAGGTGTGACATCTCACACCTGTGTATCAGTTCAAATGGTTTTCCCATGAGCTTGGCCAACACCAACAAGTCCAAAGGTGGTGGTGGTTCACACACCAGAGGGAAAATGTGGTTGAGACCTTTAAAGAACTGCCAGACCACCTCTCTCCTGCACCACCGACTGCTGACCAGCCCATGCCCAGTAAGAGATGGCTGCCTGGTGCACCTTAAGGGTCATTGACCAAAGGCCCAACTGAGAGAGGGGCCACAGATAATCAAAGATGCTAGCCACTGGACAGGACAGAAGATCCAACCTTTGCCCTGACACCAAATGGAGAATCTCTTCCATTTGAAGGCATAGCATTTCCTGGTCGACTCCTTCGAGTAGCCTCCACCACAGTGAGAAGATATTCAAAGAGAACACAAGGCCTGGAAGTCTAGCCACTCAGGAACCAGGCTGTCAGGTGCAGGGATTGAAGGTCCAGGTGAGTACCTTCCCTGATTGATGGAGAGCAGGTCCAGGCAGAGAGGAAGATGCCTGGGAGTCTGCTGCTGAGGCTAAGGAGACCAGGGTACCAAAACTGGTGCAGCCAGTCTGAAGCCAACAAGATCATCTGTGCCTTGTCACTCCTGGCCTTAAGAAGCACCTTGTGGATCAAGGGAAGTGAAGGAGGGCATGGAAGAGGACTGGGGTCCAGGGTCTTGAGAAGGCATCCCCTGCAGTGTTCCCTGCTGAAGGGGCAGGAACAAAACAGCCTCAGCTTTTCATTCTCCCTGGAGGTGAACAGGTCCACCTGAGTGCCGCACTGGGAGAACAGACTGTGTACTACCTCTGGGTGGAGAAACCACTCATGAGACGTCTCGCCCACATGGCTGAGAGCATCCACCAGCTGGCTGGAGGCCCCAGCTACATGGATGGCCTGGAGATCGGCCCTGAGGCTGTGCATGAGGGTCCACACATGGAGAGCTTTCTTGCACAGAGGCAGGAGTGCATCCCACCCTGCTTCTTGAGCTAGTTCATAGTCATGGTGCTGTACATCTGGACCTGGACCATCTGACCCGAATGTGAGGGACAAAGACAGTCAGTGCCAGGCAAACTTCTCAGAGCTCTAGAAGGTTGTTGTGGCATCGAGGCTTCTTGGGGGCCAGAGTATGTGGACTCTGTGTTCCCCAGGTGGGCACCAAGCTCATGAGAGAGGCATCGATCATCAGGATGACTGTCAGCTCTGAATGGACAAATGGGATTCTTTTCTGCAGATGGTCTGGGACTAGTACCACTGGAAGACTTCCCACATCTGTTGGGTCTAGCGATCAGCTGGTTGAAGTGACCCTGCACTGAGACCACTGGCTGGCCAGCTCCCATTGCAGGGAGTGCATTGACAGCCCGCCTCAATGAACCATGCTGGTGCAGGCCATTGTTTAACCCAACAGGCTCAGGAAGTCCAGAGCAGGGTGCACTGCCCAACCTGAAATGATCAGGCAGAGGAGGAGATAGCCTCTGCCCTGTCTGCCGGAAGCCAGGCTCTGGCTCTACAAGTCTGGAGGGCTGGGTCTCTGGATCACTCCACCTTCTGCCTGGAGAAACCTGCAATCAGCCAGTCATCCAGGTAGGGGTAAACCCGGACCCTCAGCACCTCAGGTAAGCTGCTACCACTGCAATGCACTTGATGAAGACCCTGGGGGCTGAGAACAGGTCAAATGGCATGACATGGAACTCCTAGAGGGCCCTCTGCCAGAAGTGGAGGAACCTTCCATGAGATGGACGGATCAGGACATGAAAGCATGTGTCCTGAAGATCCAGGAAGCAGAACAATATGTTTTGCTCCAGAGATGGTATGATCTGAGAGAGTGACCATCCTAAAGTGTGTGACTTGAGAAACTTATTCAGGTCGTGCAGATCTAGAATGGGGTGCCAGTCCCTTTCCATTTAGCACCAGAAAGTATCTGGAGACAAACCCTAGGTGTTCTGGTGGATCCGTGACAGGAACCACAACCTTGTGGAGGACCTTAGCAATGTCATCCCATAGGGCTGACAGGTTGTCTGCAGATACCAAGTCCTCCCGTGGTGAATGGGCTCAGCAGGGAGGGTACTGCTCAAACTCCAGAGTCAGACTCTGAGTGACCATCTCGAGAATCCAGCTGTCCATGGTGAGAGCAGACCAGGTGAAAAGGAAGTGGTGGAGCCAACCCCCAAGAGAGGACCTAGAGGAGGTGTGATGGACATGAGGAGGCACCCCTCATCCTGTCACTGGGCAGGCTTAGAGGCAGAGGAGGGTCTGGCTGAGGAACCACCAGGGCCTCTTCCTCCAGGCTTGTGGATGACCGAGGCCACTGACTTTGGCCAAGGACACCAGGCCTGAGCCTGCTGCTCAGCTTGGGGCTGGGCTGGTTTGGCCACAGGAGTGAAGATTGACCAAAGAGCTTCTTTTTCTGTTGCTTGGAGCCCTTGTGGTCCCTCTGGGAGGACATTACTGAGTCCAAGGTGGCACTGGACTTTCAATGCAGGTGAGGTGGCCCTCGATCTCGGGCCTGAACAGGTCAGTGCCCAGGAAAGGGACATCCACCAGCTTGTGCTGGTATCTGCCGTGAACATTGAGATCTGCAGCCAAGTCCTGCAGCGCATGGCCACTGTGGCCACCAAGGAGTGGGCACAGGAGTCCCAATGGGAAAAGTTAACAAAAGTTCAACCCCTTCGCAAATGCAGTTTTACTTTAGCAAATGGCCCTTTTACTTTCAAATCCACATTTTGTTTCTGTTGGTGATCAGAAAAATGCTTGGCATTTAAATTTGGGACCCTCTAGCAACATAATTCTTTTGTATTTACAGTGACTTTAAGTATGCTAGGCATGTCTTTATTTTGAGGTTAAACACCCTAGAAATATGTTTTCAAGTTTCTGGAAAAGTACTTTCACAAAAGTAATGTCGCACTCACGAAAGTGTCGTAAATTTTGCAAAAGCTTTGCAAATTAGACACTACTTTTTCCAGGCTATGTGGCAAAATGGCATAATTCCCTTGCCACCCTGCTGCAAAGAAATGGTTTGGTCTTGTGGGCTGCAATTTGGAGGGAACACAGCCAACATCTCACAGATGTGCCTTTCAGTATTTTGGTGAAAACATATTACAGGGCGGCAAAGGTACGGCACTCCAAAGTTGACACTTTTTCCCATAGGATAACATTACGGCATCCGCCGCATTACAGGAACCATTTGCCGCCCTGCTGCAAAATAACTGTTTGGTCTTTTGGGCTGAAATTTGGAGGGAAGAAAGCCAACATCCCACTGATGTACCTTTTGGTGGTTTGGTGAAAAAATATTACAGTGTGGCATGGTGACGGCACTCCGAAGTTAATGCTTTTTCCCATTGGATAACATTACGGTGCCCGTCGTGCATTTCGGGCCCTGTATCTCGGAAACGGTGCGAGATACGGACTTTTCATCACAAAAATGCTTAGCCCCCAGTTTAAAACTAGCCAGGAAAGTCATAATTCATATGAAATTGTAATTTTTTTCTACGTCATACGGTTCCTGAGATATAAGCAATTTAATATTCCAAGTTCTCATTTTCTACTCCGAGGTCCATTGTTATGTATACATTCTTTGTTTTCACTGTGTTTTCCAATGCATTTTTTGGGGAAAAGAATGGTGTGCCCTTCCGTTACTGTGCCAGTTAGCGTTTCCAGTTGCGTGTCCATTACCGTTTGTGGCACCATTACCGTCTACACCACCGTGTGTGTTACGGTTTGCATTTTCACTTGCATTTGCATTTCTGTGTCATTTGGCATTATTGTTGCTGTTACCATTACCAGTTTCATTTGCAATTGCGGTACCATCCTCATGCATTATGGTTTGCATTTTCATACACACTTGCATTTCTGTTTCCTTTGGCGTTATTTTTGCTGTTACTGTTACCATTTGCGTTTACAATTGTGATATCATGACCGTGCATGTAACGGTTTGTGTTTCTGTACTCGCTTGCATTTGCATTTCTCTTTCCTTTGGCGTTATTGTTGCTGTTATCGTTACCATTTGAATTAACAATTGCGATTCCGTGACCATGCACGTTACGGGTTGCGTTTCCGTATGCGCCTCCATTCCCATTTACATTTCTGTTTCCTTTGGCATTATTCTTCATGTTAACTTTACCATTTGCATTTACTATTGCGGTACCGTGGTTGTGCATGTTACAGTTTGCATTTACGTGTGTGCTCACGTTCGCGTTTTCATTTCTGTTCCCTTTCGCATTCTTTTTGCTGTGACACTTAAAATTTCCATTTAAAATACCACTGCAATCACTGTTCACGTTACAAGTTGTGTTTTCAAATGTGCTTTAATGTCCGTTTCCGTCACTGTTTGCTTTGGCATCACTTTGCGCTTGCATTTCTATTAACGTTTCCTTTACCATTTACGTTTCTGTTACCGTGTGCGCCACTGTTGGCACTTCTGTTTGTGTTGCTGTTCCTGTTACTATGTCACAAGACCTCATGTGGCGGGAGCTTGGGGCCTAAAGGGCCCCACACTCCCACCACAGCATTACTTTCACTATTTGTCATCATCATTCTCAAAAAGAAGGAACATTAGAGGCAAAAAAATCCATTTAATGCATCAGTTAGGGTTGTTCACAACGACAAAAGTAAGGAAATTCAGTGTTAGAGGTTGAAAACCCCTTGGACCCCCAACCCACCCCAACCGGCATCGAGGTGCGGCGTTGGGATCGTCGATCTAACTCTCACCCATTCATCTACACCTCTGCTTCTTTATACATGTGATGGGTGAGTTAGGGCCCAGCCCGATGCCAGTTGGGGGTGGGCTGCAAGAGTTAAGAGGTTTTCAACCTAACACTAATTTCCTCACTTTTGTTAAACGTGAACAACCTAACAATACATCAAGTTTTTGAAATATATATATATGGCAAAACTCTGTTTGATGCATCAGTTAGGTTGTTCCACAGCGACAAAAGTGAGGAAATGATGAGGTTGAAACCCTTGCCCTCAGCCCACCCCCAACCGGCATCAGGTGCGCATTGGGGTCGTCGGCCCTAACTCTCACCCCATCACATGTGGAAAGAAGCTGAGGAATAGGAGAATGGGGTGGGGATTAGGACCCGATACCTAACCACACCCAATGGTTGAGGGTGGGCTGGAGGAGCACAAGGGGGTTTCAACTCTAACATTGAATTTCCTCACTTTTGTCACTGTGGAACAACCCTAACTGATACATATAACATGATTTTTGCCTCTAATTTCCCTTCTTTTGAGAATGATGACAAGAAATAGTAGATATGATAATGATGGCGAAATCTCTTGAGGTCTTTGGGCCCGCAGCGCTCCATACGTGATGTCTTGTCACATAGTAACATGATGCCCGCAAACTCAAATGGTAATGTGCATGGTGGCGTAAGCGAAACAGAAAGACAAACAATACTGTAGACACAAATGGTTAAAATAACACAAACGCAAGTGCAAATGAAAACGCAAAGGGTAACACACATGGTGGCGTAGACGGGAACGGTCAGTGAAATGGGTATGGAACCGCAAGCAGAAGCAGTAAGGGTAACAGTAATGTAAGCGCACATTCTGGTTTTCCCCAAAAGCTGTATAGAGAAAGACAGTGAGTACAAAGAATGTATGCATAATAAAGGGTCTCGGAGTAGAAAATGAGGAGTTGGAATACTAAATTGCTTATATCTCAGGAACCATACGACGCTGAAACAAATGTAAAAGTCATATGATTTATGACTTTCCTGGCTAGTTTTGTGCTTAGCTCCGTAAGCGTTTTCCTGACGAAAAGTCTGTATCTTGCACCGTTTCCGAGATACGGGCCCTGAAAGGCGCAGCGAACTCCGTAATGTTATCCTATGGAAAAAAAGAAATTCGGAGTGACGTAACTTTGCCGTCCTGTAATATCTTTTTACCAAACCACTAAAAGGCACATCTGTGGGATGTTGGCTTTCTTTCCTCCAAATTTCAGTGTAAAACACCAAACCGTTATTTTGCAGCAGGGTGGCAAAGAATTCCTGTCATGCAGCGGATGCCGCAATGTTAGTCTATGGGAAAAAGTGTCAACTTTGGAGTACCATAACTTTGCATCCATGCAATATTTTGTCACCAAACCACCAAAAGGCACATCTGTGAGATGCTGGCTGCCTTCCATCCAAATTTCAGCCCAAAAGACCAAGCCATTCATTTGCAGCAGGGTGGCAAAGAATTCCTGTTATTTTGGGCATAGTGTCATAAAGTAGTGTCGTGATTTGCAAAAGCTTTCACAAAAATTTGTGACACTTTCGTGAGTGTGACACTACTTTTTCCAGAAATTGGAAACACATATTTCTAGGGTGTTTAACCTCAAAATAAAGACATGCCTAGCATCCTCAGGGTCTGACTAGGTAAACACAAAAAGAATTTGTTGCTAGAGGGTCCCAAATTTAAATGGCAAGCATTTTTCTGATCACCAACTGAAAACAAAATGGTGGATTTGCGAAACTACTAGGGCCATTTGTGACACTAGAAGGTGCAGTTGCGACACTGTTGAACTTTTTGTTAACTTTTCCCTTTGACTTATAATGGGAAATTGTTTTTTGAATAACTTTTGAACTATTTAATATTTTTTCACAAAATCTTCAAAAGACACATCAGGGACCCCAGCCGCACATTCCCTAAAGTTTTTGGACCGGTTGCACAAACTGTGCAACCTGTAGGAACGAGCAAAGAATTCAAAAAAGCATAAACGCATGCACAGATCACGCTTACTAACTCCGCAGCCGTATAGCTGAACAGACGAAAGTTGGAAGATCCCAAGATGTATGGTTTTTGATTGTGTATTCCAAATTTCAGTCAAATCCGTAGAACAGTTGCAAAGTTATTAAGGTGCAAAATTTTAGGTTTAACATGTAAATGGCTCCTCAACCTAACTATGGTAGCACTACTGTGCTACAATAATATATATATATATATATATATATATATAATAACTGAGAGCCTTTTCTCCTATAGGGAAACCCAGTTATAATTCACCATTATAACTCATGGGTTACAATGGCAAACTCGTGCTGGGTTTCTCTCACTCCATGCATGTGCCTGTCACTGCTCTCCCTCTACACAGCACAGGAAAGCTGGCCACTTCGCTAGACTCCTTTGCTCATCTTGGCAGTAGGGCAAGGCAAGGTTTTTTTTTTTAAAGCATCAGTAGTTCAGTTCACCAATCTATGGTAAAACAGCGATTATGGAGAACCATGGACCGGTAAAACTTAAAAAAAAAGGTTTCAGCAGCTGCTTGGCGATGGCGGTACAGGATGCAGACAGCGCTTCATTCTGACTACTGGACCGCAGTGACTGTTTCATTTTACATAATCGCTGTGGTGAGAAAAGGCTTCTCCAGCAATTATATAAAATAAAACATGGGGTGGTGTGTTTATCTCAAGATTTTACCACCCCCCGTGTCAGATGCTTAAAATAAACTATTGAGCTTCACTCCCTGGGTTTATGTAGTATCCGACACCTCCGGGGGGGGGTGTAAAATCTCATTAAACACACCACTCCATGTATTATCTTATATATAACTGTCACAGTAGCAGTGCTCCCAGATCTAGCAAACCATTTTCCTGTGATGCACCCTCATTTTTCCTGTATTTTCCCAAAAAACAGGGATGAAATTCCTGTATGCACAAATCAATGTATGTACACCATTGGTTTCATTAAACCTGTCAATAAAATCACTATTTTTTTTTTTTTAGTTGTTTAACCAGGAGTAGCACACTAAGCTGAAAGCTTTTTTACAGGAGCAACCTGGGAGCACAGGGAAGTTAAGTGACTTGGTCAGAGTCACACAGTATGTAAGTGGAAGCTGTGGGATTCAAACCCAGGTCTGGTATGCTGGATATCACCAGATTTTCAGCTCAGAGTCTTAAACCACTGCGTTATACTACCTCCCATATTACAAATATTAAGGCTGTTTTGTGTTCGTATTTATTTTTACAAGTTGAAAATCACCCAAAACATGTCACATTAAATAAGAAAACAAAGCAGCTGAGGCTTCTGGGTTATTGATCCCCAACAAAGAATATTTGTGTTCCACAGAGCAGAGTTATAGGTGGCCTAAAACACAAGTAAAACTTTTACCCAGGCACTTATTTCTTTCTCTGAATCAGGAATTCTAACAATAAAGTAATTTTATTTAAAATGACACAAAATCAGTTGTGTCAATCATCCTCACTCATCCCTCTCTCTCTCTCTCTCTCTCTCTCTCTCTCTCTCTCTCTATCTGTCCCCCCCAACCCATTGTTTGGTTGTCTGCAATGGCAATGAGACAGTTCAGTTACTGGGCCCATCTGCTGATCCCTCCAAGGGTAAAGGGTGCAGGTACAATGCTGTGAGGAAAGCTGAGGCTACAGGCTGTAAATTACAAATATGAAAACAGTTTGAAGCTGTCTGGTCTGATAACCCCACTCCAATAAGCTTTAGCTGTCATTTCTAATTATGGCTTGTGGATTGTTTCTTAGGGATTTAGACAGCTTCAAGCAAGATCACAGGGCAGCTTATACCTTAGTGTTGTACTAGTAGGGGTACACCTTACTAAAGTTTGCAAATTCAATTGTTAAGAAAATGTTTCAAAAGAAGCCTTTGAGCACTGCATAGCCTGTTGACAAACTCCATAGTCCACATAGTGATAAATGGCTCTCTAGGCTGTAATAGTCTAAGTTCCGCATGTGAGCATTAACATTTTTATGTTGTCTTGCGCACGCGCAAGCAACATCTTACAGTAGCAGTAGCACAGTGAGAGGTGTGTCAGTGTTGGTGAATGCAGGGCATGCTTTAGTAGGTGTGTCCCTCATTCCCCAATTAGCCAGCATGCTAGCACTGATGCAAGAATTATGTAAAGTGCCACCAACTTGAAAGAAATGTGCCGCTGCAATCAGAGACAAGCTCGTCATTCAGTGGCTGAGATGACACACCTCTCATACGTGCCTTTCCTGGTGAAACATTTCAATAAACATGGTGGCGGCACACAATCCCCAAACAAAAGTGACATAGGGGGTGCAATCCACATGTCAGCATGTCTCCCACCCTCCCACATTGTGTAGCACACTGGGAGCGTACCCCAGAGTGCAGCCGCTCACACAAAGCTGACGGTATCAGCATGTCCCCCCCCCACCCCATTGTGTGGCACACCCAACAAATCATCCTGGCATGTCTTATTCTCTTTTTTACCTGAAAAAAAGAAAATGGTCCCTCGTTGTCTGCAGCGCCCCCTCCTCCAGCCTGCACCCACCTTCTGTGCACCCCACCTCCACACACACCCCCTTCACCCCATACTTACCTCCAGAGGTCTGGTGCTGCAGTCTTAGGTGGAGCAGGAACATGCCTGGACTCTTCAAAGCCAAACTGCAAGATGAAGAAATGCCGGTAAGCTGTATAATGGCATCAATGGAGGGGGGGTTCAACTTAAGTGGATATCTCAGACATTTTTTTGAATTTTGGCTCCAAATTTTCAACATGGAGTTCTTGGGACCACAACTCATGAACACATGTACTGTCATCGTTACTCGGTCCAGAAAGGTGATTTTGCAGTCACTGAGCTGAATCACCTTTTGGGACTGATTAACAAAATGACAGTGCCACTGTTCATGAGGCGGTGTTCCAAAAAGCCTATGTTGCTAATTTGGTGAAAAAATTGCAAAAAATGACTGTGTTATGAGCATGCATAGTTTCCACACTTGCGCTCGTAACTTTGACAATTTTTATATTTTCACTCCAGATTTTGACATTACCAATTTTCCACACCTCCTTATGAACAGTGCAGCTGTCTTTTCACATCCTGCCCAAAATGTGTTTTCACACATCGCACACAATGGCGAGGTCGCTGTGGGAAATCAACTTTTGGGACAGATTAACAAAATCACAGTGCCACTGCTCATGAGCGGAGGTTCCAGAATGCCTGTGTTGAAAATTTGGTTAAAAAAATTCCCCAAATAATTGTGTTACGGGCATGCGTTGCGCAGTTTCTATGCACGCTCATGACGTCACTAATTTTTCATATTTTCACTACAGATTTTCAATAATGCCAGTTTTTACACCTCCTCATGAACAGTACAGCTGTCATTTTTCATGTCCTGCCCAAAATATGTTTTTGCACCAGTGGCGTGGAATGGCGTTTCGGCATGGATTTTAAATTTTTTACCTGCAGGGTTCATGAGGTGGGGTCATAAGAAGACTATGTTGAGAATTTGGGTCAAAATATGTAAATGTGCTAAACTTATGACTATTCATTGCAATTCCACTATGCACACTCATAACTTTGGAAATATTGAATATTTTTACCCCAGATTTTCTACATAGTCTTCTTATCACCCCACCTTATATATGTCACAGCTGTTATTTTTCAAATCCTGCCCACAATGTGTTTTCATTCCTGTGGTACAAAATGACATTGTAGTTGTGCATAATTACATTTTGGCTTGCATTTCACAATTTCCCTGTACTTGATATGGGGTAATAAGATGGCTATGCTGACAATTTGGTTACTGTTGTTCCCCAGCTACACACATATGTGCATCTACCGAGGGACTGGCATGCAGAGTCCAAAGGACCCTGTGCTCCCACAGTTAAATATGGATACTGTTAAACTACAGTATCTCAAAAAGTAAGGAAATTCATAGCAAAAAACTTTGTTAATGCATCAGTTAGGGTTCATATTAAAGTGACAAAAGTATGGAAATTTGGTGTTAGGTTTCCCAATCCTAACACCCCACATCACCCCCCACCCAACCCTACCACCAACCCCCCACCCTCCACACAGCAACAGGTGTCAGTGTGTGCCTTGGGGTTATTGGCCCTAACACTCACCCCATTCTTCTATACTGTACCATCTCAGCTTCCTTAGACATGGAATAGAGTGAGCAATAGGGCCAATGACCTCAAGGCACAACCCGACACCTGCTTATGTATGGAGGGTGGGGTGGGGGGTGAGGTGTTATGTTGGGAACCCTAACGTCACATTTCTATACTTTTGTCACTTTAATATGAACCCTAACTGATGCATTAAAAAAGTGTTTTTCAGTGTGGTTGTGCCACTATATTTAGGGTTAAGAAGGCACTTCTATGTTAAATTCAAAATTTTGCACGTTAATAACTTTGGACCTGTTCAACCGATTTGCCTGAAATTGGGTATGCAAGGTGGGGCATGGTAGATCTCTTGATTTGCCAAATTTCATTTTGGTCGGACTTACAGTCTTTGCGTATGAAAATGCTGAAAAATGCTAAATTATCCAGTTTTGGAGGCAGGTTTTGGGATATTGTCTTTGGCCCTGCATGGCCATTGTGTGGTGTGCCTGTCTGTGAGATGGCTCTTCTGAAAGAGCTTGGCTGCCAGAACATGCCACTTTTCATTTGGTGAAACAATATTAAGGCATTCAAAAGTTATGCCACTTTTAAGTTCCCATTATAAGTCAATGGGAAAATTTATATGGCTGTTTTGCGAACAAAGAATGGGATTCTGGCCATCTGGTCCCACATGGCGGTCAAAGAATTTGCAGCCTCGCAGTTCAAGAATCTTTGTCCCTGAGAATTTTTTTGACCACGAGGTCCGCCATCTTGTTTTTGCTTTTCCGACCCTAAAAATTCAAATATCTCACCTCAGGGGTCACTCCTGAAGTAAAACTTGGATGGGTTTTACTAACGGGCCTCATTCTGTCAAACCATGCCTTTGGTTTGATACACAGTGGTCCCAAAAATAGACTAATAAGGTTTTAAATTCTTTGATCGCGGCTTGCTAATGATCTTTGATCGCGAGCCTGCAAATTCTTTGATCGTGAGATTCTTTTATCGTGATCTTGCATCGTGAGCTAAAAATACAATTTTGTCAGCTCAGGGGTGGCCTAGACACACAAATGAGGGTGAGTTTTGATCAGGGGGCTCCGTTCTATCGAGGCATGGTGGTGGTTTCATCTAAATCATCCAAAATCTCGCATTTCACCATTTTTTATTCTTTGATCGTGAACGTGCAATTTCTTTGATTGTGAGCCTGCAAATTCTTTGATCACAAGATTCTTTGATTGCAATCTTGCATCGTGAATGAAGGACGAGTGTGCCCTTTGAAAAATTACACTTTCTCAGCTCAGGGGGTGGCCTAGGAACACAAATGAGGGTGGGTTTTGCTCAGGGGGCTTCGTTCTATTGAGGCATGGTGGTGGTTTCATGTAATTCTGCCTGAAATTCGAGTTCCGACATTTTTTATTCTTTGATCATGAGCCTGCAAATTCTTTGATCATGAGGTTCTTTTTTTTTTATTCAAGTTTATTGACATCAAGCAGGTACATCATTTTTATACATTCTGTTAATATCCATACATATCTCCAAAAATAATTTAATTATTAGAAATTTCCATTTAATTTATCTCTGTTATCCTAATACTTCATTGATTTCCATAGTATTATTATCTATAGCAGCAAAGGCTCCTTTTTTTTGTTTGTTTTACTCTCCTTCCCCCATCTCACCGCTTACTATCTCCAATTCCCCTTGAGTCATGTCGGATCACATGCAGCCTCTCCCATGTCAGGTTCAGTCTCTTCTTCTCCCCCAACCCCTCTTTTAAGGTCTTTCAAGTATTATGTCGCTGGAGGAACACCAAATCTCCCATCTAGTCCATCTGTTCAAATAAGTGGGAGTTCGGTTATTAATTTTATAAGTGAGTTCCTCCAGTTCTGAGATCATGTTTATTATACTTATCCACTCCTGCATGGTTGGAGGAGCAGGATTCAACTACCTTTTCATGATATCTTTGTGTGCTGTTGTTGTTAATATAGCCCAGAGGTAGATTGAACCCGCATCCCTTATCTCCTCAGGTGGGTGTCCTAGTATCAGCATGTGCCACTCTAATGGAGTCTGCAACAAAAATATTTCCTTAAGTGCCCCAGAGATTGCACCCCAAAACATGTAGAAACATAGATTTTGATGGCAGATAAGGACCGCTTGGCCCACCCAGTCTGCCCATTTCCCCTACCTAATGGATAAGCTGAAGATCCTAGTTAACCAGAGCTCCACAGGACCAGAAGACATGCAAGTAGGTAGCCTCTAGTGAGCCACAACTCCTCCAACACTGAGCCGCAGCATTTTGATCCCTCCTACTTATTAATTGAGGTGTCAAAAAGTAGCAGACCTTAATTCTCCAAGAAAAACCCTGCCAATACGGTGACTGAGTCATTTTTTTAGTTAGGGAGAATATTCGGTCCCATTTAAGCTCTCCTAAGTCCTGGGGGAGCTCTTCCCTCCATTTTATTTTTATTCTATTGAGTGGATCCCCTTTCAATGTCGATATTGCTTTATACAGAAAAGAGATCATCCCTCTTTGCGTGTTAGCTGCGGTACTTTCTTGAATAGCCCCCAAGATCTGTTGGGCTCTAATGAAGTCTGTATCTTTCTTCTTTAGTGTGAGGATATAGTTTCTGGCTTGCAGATATCTAAAATGGTCTGTGTTTTGCAGGCCATATTTGTTTTTAAGGGATTCAAAGTCTAGAAAAATCTCTCCCTGCCAAAATTGCGATAAACATCTCAGACCCCTTCCCTCCCATGTGTGAAATCCCCTGTCCAGGCAGCCAGGTCGGAAATCTGGATCCCATGCCAGCCTTTTTAGGGGCTAAATAGAGTTCTTAAGCTTATATTTCTGCCATATCCTATGGACCGATCTTATAGTATCCCTAATCGAGGTTAACCTCGGATGTGGGAATCTATTCATGTTGGGGATCAGCAATCTGGATTCAAGGGGGGTATGATCCTATTCCTCTCTCTTCTATTTTTTCCATGAGTTGCCATCCCGCAGTGGTATTGGGGTTAGACCACATAGCGGCATTTTTTAATTGGGCTGCTAAAAAATAGTCTTCAAGATCCGGGAGGGACTGTCCGCCTTTTTCCCTATGCGTTTGGAGGATTTTTAGATTTACTCTAGGCTTCTTAGAGTTCCAAATGAATTTGGTGAGCATTTTGTTCCATGTTTGGAAGGTCGATTTGTGTATACAAAATGGGATACATTGGAACAAATATAAAAACCTAGGGAGCACATTCATTCGTAGGGTGTGTATCTTTGAGTACATGGAAAGATTTAGCAGAGACCATCTTTCGAAGTCTTTTTGCAAGCTACTCACTAGAGGTGAGTAGTTCGCGGCATACAACTGGGAGTATTGTTTTGTAATGTACTGTATGTCCCCAAGTATTTAATTTTACTCGCCATCCAGTTTAAAGGGAAGAGGTTACATAGTTCTATAGTTGGTTTGTAGAATAAGGTAAGCACCTCTGTCTTATTTTTATTAAGGGAATAACCTGAGAGTCTACCAAGTTCCATCAAAATTGTCCAAACTTGTTTTATGGATTGCTGGGGTTGTGTAAGACTCAGTAGAACATTGTCTGCATAAAGTGATATCTTTTTATGCAGGTCTCCCACTGTCACCCCTGCCACCCCCTCTGCTCTATGCACAGCTTCCACCAATGACTCGATATACAAAGCAAATAGGAGTGGGGACAGGGGGCATCCCTGCCGCGTGTCTCTACCTAGGTGAAACCTTTCGGATATTCCACTGTTCACTCATACGTAGGCCTGTGGTCTAGAATACAAGGACCAGACAACGTCCATAAATGATTGGGGAAAGCCTCTATGTTCTAAGACAGCAAATAAGAAGCCCCAAGAAACTTTATCAAAGGCTTTTTCAGCGTCTAGACTCATTAAGCATGCCGGTGTACCGGATCTCTGGATGGTGTCTATCAGATTTATTGCTGACCTGACACTATCAGGAGCCTGATGACCTGTTATAAAACCTGTTTGGTCTATGTGTATCAGCCTAGGTAGTATAGGGTTTAACCTGGAAGCTATTATGGCTATGAAGATTTTATAGTCTGTGTTTAATAGAGATATGGGGCGGTAGGATTCACAAAGTGTCGGGTCTTTCCCCTCCTTGTGGATGACTGAGATTGTGGCATATTGCCAAGAAGGAGGTATTGGTTCAGTCCCGGACCACACCGCCATGAATACCTCTTGGAGGACAGGGACAATCTCTGATTCAAAAGTTTTGTAAAATTCTGCAGCAAAGCCGTCTGGTCCTGGGCATTTTGCTGTCTTTAAATTTTTTATTATGTATTTAATCTCTTGCTGGGTAATGGGCCTACTAAGGTGTTCTGCTTCTATCTGGGACATAGGAGGGAGGGCAAGGGAGTTCAAGTAGTCTTTTTTCTCTTGGGGGGAGGTTTCCTCATTGGGTGAATATAATTTGGTGTAATAGTCCACAAAGGCCTTTGCTATTTGTGAAGCCTGGGTTACTTTCTGATTATTGGCCGGGGAAATTATTTTGGTGATTGTGGTCCCTGCTATGTTTTGTCTGAGTCTGTAGGCCAATATTTTGGTCCCTCTAGGGTCCCCCTCATAGTATTTTTGCTTCAGGTAGAATAAGGTTTTCTCCACTTCTGCTTTTTGTATTTTTTGTAGGTGATTCTTATCTTCCATTAATTTCTTCTCCCTGTCAGGGTCCCATTTTTTTTTCTGTTCCCTTTCCCCATCTCTAATGTGGGAAATTAACTCTTATTGCTTCTGGGCTATTAACTTCTTTTTATAGGTGGCTATTTGTATTAATCTACCTCTGGTAATCGCCTTGAGGGAATCCCATAAAATCTGGGGTGATATCCCCGGCATATTATTTTCCTCGATTGCTCTTTTGACAAACTGTTTAAGCTCTTTGACCACCTCTTTATCTTGGAGAAGGGAGGTGTTCAACTCCAAAGGGTTTTTTTTTTGGGTAACCCCAGGTCTATTTCTAAGAAGAGCGGGCTGTGATCCGACAGTACCGTGGTTCCCACCCACATCGAGGGGAAAGAAGGGAGGTCCCTTGTGAAGGTAAGAACATATCAAGTCCTGAATATATATGAAACCACGGGGAGTGGCATGTGTATTCTCTGCTGGTGGGGTAACTTTCCCTCCATATGTTGGCCATTCCCAGTTGCTGCAGTAGCGAACAGAAGGCTTTGGCCCTGTTAAGCTCTGGTCAAGGTATCTGAGATGTGGTATCCATCTCTCTATTTAGAATTATGTTCCAATCTCCACCCATTACTATTATACCCTTCGCCTTCTCAGTGACTAATTGTAATAGACTGAGTAGAAGGAGGCTGGAGACCCCAGGGGTATATATATATATATATATATATATTAATCAGGGTGATCACCTGATCTTGAACTGACCCTATGACAATAATGTACCTTGCCCCAGGATCCTCTATAACCTCCTGTACCTGGAAAGGCAATGTGGTGGAAAGCAGAATAGCCACCCCTCTCCTCCTACCCCCCGCCAGGGAGGAATGGAAGAGCTGAGGTAGCGTCTTACTTTTTAACTTCTGAGCTTCCCCAGGAGTAAGATGTGTTTCTTGTAGAAATATTACCTCACATTTCTGGAGGCTTAAATATCTTTGGAGTCTTTTCCTCTTAACAGGGCTCGTACACCCTTTTATATTAAAGGAGACCACCTTTGAACAATAGTTAATCATTTGTACCTATTTCTGTCCCAGCTGCTGATCTCTGATATGTTATTTTTTTGAGATAACCAGTTTGGAGATTTGAAGTACCTTGCATAAACATGAAACACATAACTACATCATATAACATTTTTTCTAGTAAATTTAACCATAACTGCATTAAACAAGTAAACAAGTGCTTCGGCCTTATCCAACATCGAGCCGCAAGCAGATTTGATGCATTAATGGTCATGGCCAAGAAAACTCGGTACCATGATACCATCTATCATTTTAGATGACTTCCTTGGCTTAGTTGTGCAGTGGTCCTTCTTGGCGGAGGAGGTGTCCTTCCTGGACTCACAAGGGAGCTCAATAGTGCAATGAGTTCTCCCTTTGGCACTACCAGAAAGTTTCTGGCATGTCCATCCTCCTTCATGTCACCTTTGTGCCATTGCACCATCCCAGTTACTACTTCCCTTCCCCCAAGTTATTCTTTCTCCCTCCCCCCTCGCATGAAGGATAAAGAAGTAGGAGGGGAAAACGAGCTATACATCGCTCTCAGGAAAATAATTAAAAGTCCTTTAGGAGTCTTGCAAGTTTTACCCTCAAAACCTATATTTCCACGTTCCCACACTTCTCCCTTTATCTCCTTGGTAATCCCCTTCTGGTCAGCACCCTCCGCCCTTCAATTATAGGAACGGGTCCAAGTGCCCCTCAGAGTCTTCCTACCTCTCATAGCAGCAAAGTGTCTGTCAGCAATTAGCCTAGTAGCCTAGATGCTCCACTCTCTTTGCATCCTAACACTGCTAAGCTATTCTTTCCCCTTTTTTTCCCCTTCCCTCTCTCCCTCCTCCCCTCTCCTCCCAACCCCTTTGGATCTACATCTGAGGGTGCATTGTAGTCCCCTTTCTTGTTTGCTCTGCTTATTTTGGGTCTCCAGAATTATCCAGGGACCGAGGTCCTTACCCGACCTCTCCGGGCCTTCATCTCATTTCCAGCTTCCATGAGGCCTTGCCGGGTGCCCTATACCATGTCTTCCTCCTCCCTCTGCTAATCAGTGAATGCCCATTTCTCAGTTATTTTTGTCAGGGGAGGGCTGTGGTTCAATAGCTCCTGTGTGGGCCAATTATTCCAAATGTCCTTGGTTCCTCGAGTCCGAGGAGGCACCGCATGAAGGGGCACAGTCCTGGGACCCAATCGAGGTGATCATGCCCCAGGTTCAGTTCTCCTGAGGCACAGAACCCCACCCGACCAGCCAGGCTCTCCTTTGCCTTTCGAGCACAGGGCTCTCAACAACATGTCTTTGGTGAAACATCCCAGCTTGCTCAAAGGTCCGAGGGTCCGAACCAGTGGCTCCTCCTCCAGCCTTCAAGTCACTGAGGCCATGGGTTTAACCCCCCAACCTGTGCCCATTCTAAGTTCCATCTGTGGATCCCCTCATTTCACCCCCCTCCTGCGGGCAGAACCCACGCCAACCAGATCCCCTCCAGAGAAGGTGCGTGACTTGAGTCTGCCCAGCACCATTCTCCATGCTCTATGCTGGTAACCCACCCCCCACACAGCAGCTTTGGGATGTCTGTCTTCCCGTTCTTCTAATGGGTTTAACATCTAAGCCCTTCATGCTTTTATTTTAAAGCATATAGCCTAAACATGAGCAGCTCTGTTAAGTCATTTTCCAGTTCCCTTTTGTCAGGAGGTATTTAAATCTTCTGTGAGGAGTATCTCTGCAGAAGCAGTCCCAAATGTAGATTGAATCCAGTGGTTTTTATTCATTCCCCCCCCCTTCAGCAGCCCTTACCATTCCCCCCAGACCATCCTGAACCTCTAGGGTTTCTTTAATGAGTTTACAATGTGTGGTGCTAGTCGAGGATCCCAACCTATAGCTCCACCTCCAGCTCTCCAATCATTGGGATCCCAGACCAAGCCCCCCAAACCTGTGCCCATTCCAAGTTCCCTCTGAGGATCCCCTCACTTCACCCCTTCTCTGCGGACAGGGACTAGGCCAACTGAATCCCCTTCGGTGGAAGCATATGACTTAGGCCTGCCCTGCACCGCTCTCCACACTCTATATTGGTAACCCATCTCCCACACAGCAGATTCGGCATGTCTGTCTCCCTTCACCTCCATCGGAGTTAACAATCAAGCCCTTCACAATTTTGTTTTAAAGCACAGAGTCTAAACATTAGCAGTTCTGTTGTGACATTTTTCAGTTCTCTTTTGTCAGGGAATGGTAGAGTCCTCTGTGAGGAGTATCAGTGCAGGAGCAGCCCCAAAAGCAGATCAATTCGAATGGTTCTTATTCATTTCCCCTCCATGGTAGCCCATATTCCCCCCACATCCCAACCTCTAGGCTTTCTTTAGACCAGTTTAACAATGTGTAGTGCTAGTACCGTCTAGGCCTTCAGTGAAGATCCCCACCCCCTGCCTTCAAGTCTGCATTGCTTACTGATCACTGATTAATTCAGGGCCTGTAAATCGCTACACATATTCAAAGGGCCAGGAGGGAGTGTCCAAGAAGTCCAAGGATTCTTGTGTGGGTCTATTCATGTGGATCACAGGTGTGGTAGGGTAATTCTTCGGGTTTCTGGTTAAACGCAGGTCATCTGGGGCTCCATTGCTCTTCCGTCTGCATTTCCTCAGCTAGTGGGGTTTCCTCTTCCTCTTCTAATCATTCTGGTGATTGGAGATGTCTCGCTCCTTTGTTTACCGAGGCCGGATCACCATACCTCCGAATCATCGATGTAATGTTCACCAGGAGAGTTTTCTGGGGGTTGCTTTGCAAGGAGCCTTTTTTGATTGTTCCCTTCTGTGTGATTGCCCAGGCGGAGGAAAGAAGGTCCTTCTCCAGCTTCTCTTTTGTCATTGGTGATGTGGAGATTCCTAGATCTGCCAGGTAAGGGGCTGCCGCCAGGAGGTCCTTAAAGATCTTATTGCCTTGCTGGGTTACGATCTTGAGCTTAGCTGGGAATAGGACTTGTGCCTTAAGGCCCTTTGCTCTTAGCTGTTTCACCACAGGCCATATGGTCTTCCTCGCTTCTTGCACCTCTGATGTATGATCATTATCCAGTGCAATTTTGTGGCCCATGAAGGAGAGGGTGTTTTTCTGCCAGGCCCTTTTAAGTATGTCTTCCTTGCTCTTGTAGGACATTAAGCATACAATGAATGATCTGGGTCTCGCACCATGGTCCCTAGGCCGCGGGACCAGAGACCAATGTGCTTGGTCAATTTCTAGATCTAGCTCTTTTGGCAGGTTTAGAGATTCCTGGAGGATGGTTTGAATAAATGAGATGTTGTCAGATTCCTTTTCTTCTAAACCTTCCCGAGATCCCATATATATGGATGTTCTGCCATCTGCTGCATCCTTCAAGGTCGTCCAGCCGTCTACTCAACTCCCGATCTCTGGCCAGTAAGTATAGAATAAGTCGATCTTGTTTGTCGGTCTGCTCCATCATCTGTGTGAGGCCCAACTCCAACTGCTCAGTTTTATGGTCCATTTGATTGAAGTCTGAGCGAAGGTCGGTGAGGGTCTGATCTATTTTTGCCACCGTTCTCGTTGTTTGCTTTATCATTTCTAGAATATCTTCTGGCAGTTGCTCGCATTGCGGTGAGGCCTGTTGAGTATCTGACTGAGGGCCTTGAGGGTCTGGGTATGCCTCGATGTCTGCTTGCAGCATTTCTCTTAATTTTTATATAGGAGTGGTTGGGGACCTCCCCGGTTTGTTCTGCTTCTGTTTAGCTGGAGATGCAATTTTTTAATGAGCGATTAGGCTGGATTGTTATTTGTGGGGTCGAGGAGCTCCTCGATCAAGGTGCCATATCGTTCAGTGATGTCACTGGAAGTCGATCCTGAGGTTCTTTGACCATGATTTTTGATCGTGAGATGACGACTAGATGGCCAGATTAAAAAATTTAATTTCTCAGCCCAGGGGTCACCTTGAAATACAATTTAGGATGGATTTTGCTCAGGGGGGTTGTGTTTTATCAAACCATGCCAGTGGTTTCATGTAGTTATGTGAAATTTTTGATTTACAAAATTTTTTTTTCTTAAAGTTATTCACAGAAGGCTATAACGCCTTGGCTTCCCCATCAACAGTTTCAGTAGGGCTCCTACTTCAGGTGGACATTTCTCCTGTTACTCCGGGCAGGCTGACCCGTTTCCCTAATCTACAGTGGGAGCCCGGTTTGCTTCATTTTTTTCTTTAAATGCAAGTCTAGTGTAATGCTCCCATAGACTGTTCCATTCTCCTGTAGAATAAAGAGACCCATCTAGTTCTGGGAGAACTCTCATTCTAGACTGGTGAACTGCTAATGGAACACAAATCTGAGCCCCATGGATCTGCAGATATCAGTTTACCTCCTGTCTCCTTGCGTGATTTAGGATCACACAAGGCATTACACCATTGGACATTTCTCCTGTCACTGTGGGCAGGCTGATCCATTTCCCTAAACTACACTGGGAGCCCGGTTTCCTTAGTTTTTTTCTCTAAATGCAAGTCTAGTGTAATGTTCCCATAGACTGTTCCATTCTCCTGTAAAATAAAGAGACCCATCTAGTTCTGGGAGCACTCTCATTCTAGACTGGCGAATTGCTAATGGAACACAAATCTGAGCCCCACAGATCCACAGATGTCAGTTTACCTCCTGCCTCCTTGCGTGATTTAAGATCACACAAGGCATTACACCATATGATAGGGAATGTATATGTTGCCCATATTAGGGGCCCTCTCTCGACTATCCAACTCAGTTTAAAAATTACATGCGTACCTGCAACACGTCTTTACATCTAAAAGAGTGTCCAAAGACCAAGGAAAATGTAAACACTGACATATACATTTCTATGAGGAAGACTATCAAGATTAATTATGTATATAACAATTGTTACACAGGTGGCCAGGCAATTCACCATTGATTTGTTCTGTATAAGCATATGAGAGCTACTTGTGTATGCTCAGATAACACGTATATATAGCAGATAACAAATGTGCTAAAATGTTTATTAGATGTCTCTTGCTGAGGTATTCATTACCTGCACTGTGAATATTATATAATAGCCCAAGAGAATGTGACAGAAGGCAGAATACATAATGGGCAGCCATTAATTGCAGGTCTTTAAATCTTTCGCGGAAGACCGAAGACAAGTAGCTAGCTTGCTAGGTAGGTAGGTAGGAAGGAAGACAGACACTTGACATGTCCTGTACAGTAATGGTAAGCCTTCTTTAAGTTGAGAATTGGGCAAAGTCAAATCCGAACCGGGGTATACCAGTGTCTAGTCAGTGTCACTGGCCGCTTGCAGAATCTCATGAGACTTCGCATCTAATCTTTTACAGCAATCCCATCATTTGAGGATAGCTAAGGCTGTGCCAATCAAGGCCAGCAAATCAAGTGAAAGGCTTATAAATTTGTCAAAAATTTGCTTGGGGATGGAGGATCTTCTTTTGATCCTGTGTGTTATATACACCCACACACACACACACACACACACTTTTTTGTTTCACCTATGCAAACAACATTAAGCAGACGAAGTACATTTTTCTAATATGTTTTCTTTGTTTTAGTCAAGTATAAAAAGATGGTTAAAAATGTAAAGTAAAACGGTTGCCTCCGTTGTTTGTTCACAGGAGTTCGCACCGAACAAGACCTGTATGTTCGACTCATCGATTTGGTCAGCAAACGGGTGAGAATTGATTTTTTCAAAAAGGTTTTGATATATTCATTTTAGAAAGCTTTAAAATGCCCCTTGTGGAGTTAGTAAACAAAACTTTAGCTTCAGATGAAAAACATTTCATCTAGGATTAGGAAGTTTTTTTTTGGCCTAAGGGGTTTAATTGATAAGTGTTAAAAATTACTATTGCTTTTGACAGAATAATGTACCATTTATTATAGGAATTCTCTATATTTAGGGAGTTTAAAATAATAGTGCTTTGCACACACTGCAGTCCTTAAAATAAAAGTGCTTTGCACACACTGCAATCCCAGTACGTTGACTATAAAATAATAATTAAAGTTCTTGTAATCAGTTAAATGTTTTATGTTTCTTCATATTATACACACACACACACTATAGTCATGTGTGTGTGTGTGTGTGTGTGTGTGTGTGTGTGTGTGTGTAATATAAGGTATGTATTTTATACACATCTGTTATATAAAATAGATTGCATATTTAAAATGATACTCACCAACTTTTTCTGTTTTCTTTTCCCTTTAGCCCATAGCATATGAAGGACAGAATAAAAATCTAGAAATGTGTAGAGTTTTGCTGACACATGAAGCCATGTGCAGGTAAGATAAATAATGACATACTATAAAGTAATACTTCGTCATGACATCAGTTTCATTGAACTTTTCTTTAAATGAAGCCACAAATGGCAGACTGCAGTTTTGTCCCACACTTCTTGTAGGATAACACATCAATCATCTTCTGAAATACCCAAATTTGCCATTAGTAAAAAATCACTTTGTTGTTCTGCAACTGTCCACTTTAATGTTGAGTTCTTCCAGATTCTGTCAATTTGTCTCTGTAACTGTAGCAGTTTTAGGTCTCTGAAGGATATAAACAACTCCTGGCTTATAGCAGCAGCAGAATCAATAATGGTTGACCTGGGACAATGCTCCAGTTGTTTCTGTTGCTTCTCTTTGCCCCATGTTAGCAATTTTTATATTAAAACTCAAGTGACTGAGTCCCGGGGTGACCTAGGAACACAAATGAGGGTGGGTTTTGCTCAGAGGGCTTTGTTCTATCGAGGCATGGTGGTGGTTTCATGTACTTTTGCCAAAAACTCAACTTTGACCATTTTTTATTCTTTGATCATCAGCTTGCAAATTCTTTGATCGCATGACTGCAAATTCTTTGATCGCAAGATTCTTTGATCGCCATCTTTGATTGCGAGGGAAGGACAAGATTGCCAAATTTAATAATGAAATAGATAGGCCAATTTTCACAATTTTTAAGTTTAAATATGTCGGAAATGGTTTGGTCTTTTTACTTGAAAATTTAGAGGGTGTTGATGGCAAGTCCTGGAGATGTGAATTACAGTACACACGTTTCAGAGAAAATATTTCTTCCAGTGATATTGCGTGGCGCATTTCATGTTCTGCAAACAGTGTTTTCCATTTGGTAGTGGCTTGAAATTTGTACGGTACCTTGCCTTGCTGCTGTCAATGTACTTTTTAGTTATCAGGTGTGTAACGTAGCTAGACACTTGCAAGTTGGTGGGAGCGTGTGGCCCGAAGGGCTCGTGCACCCCCCAACTTGTGCAACTTTCTACTTTTCTATTCTTTCTCAAAAAGTAAGGAAATTCTATGCAAAAAACTGCGTTAATGCATCAAGATTGTAATTTCAATTCTTTCAATAAATAAATAAACAATAAATAAATTTAGGGTTAAAGCACAAAAAATCAGGAAATGAGAAATCTTTAGGGTTGTCCCTCCTCCACAGACCCACCAATCATCCCAAGATTGACAGATGACAGGGTGTGTCATTGGGGTTGTGAGGCCTAAATGTCACCCAATTCTTTTTTGCTGTCCCTTATCAATATAATTACACATGGAATGGGGTGACATTTAGGCATCACAACCCCAATGACACACCCCGTCATCTGTCAATCTTGGGATGATTGGCAGGTCCGGGCAGGAGAGGCAACCCTAAAGATTTTCATTTCCTGACTTTTTTGTGCTTTAACCCTAACTGATGCATTAACACAGTTTTTTGCATAGAATATATATATATATTCATGGCAAAAACTATCATTAATCATCAGTTAAAATTAAACTCAACAAGCTATGAGGAAATTAAATATTAGGGTTGAATTTCTTCCCCACACTCCACCCCACCCCACCCCATCATCCACAGACTGACAGATGCTGCGGTGTGCTATGGGTCATGAAGCCTAACACTCACCCCATTCTCATTCACTGTAGCATGTTAACCTGCTTACACATGGAATAGGGTGAGAGTTGGGCCCCACGACCCCATGGCACACCCCAGGATCTGTCAGTCTGTGGAGGATGGGGGTGTGGGGGGTTAGGGGCTCGACCCTAACATTTCATTTCCTCACTTTTGTTGCTTTAACCCTATCTGATGCAGTAAATGCAGTATTTTGCCATAAATATATATATATATATATATATGTATATGTATTTATGCAGCAGGGGTGGACATATATTCAGTGTGATAAATGCGTTTATCTGAGTCACTGTATGTATAAATAAATTTATACAATGTATGTTGTCAGATAAATGAGAGTATAAATCATCATATCTGACATGGGCCATGAAGATAACATTGTTATTTTCATGTTCCTATACGTCATATGTTATATCCACGTTCCTATATGTCATATCGAAACTTATCTGGTTGATCCTGCCACTCAGAGCACTTTCACTTTCACTAGAAGTGTAGCGTGACCGCGCGCTATGAAGACTGGTGATTTGTAGTTTAGTAAATATTTTTTAGAATGTGCCCAGACTTCAGTAAATTAGAATTTGTCTGTATTTTTTGTAGTTCCTTGTTAAAAAGCTTCAAACTGCACACAGAGTGCAGCATTGACCGAGCCGGCGGCTTTTCAAGAGTAAAATGAAGCGCGAGCGTCTGTTGCTGTTCTAAAAAATATTTACTAAACTACAATCGCCAGTCTTCATAGCGCCGGTCACGCTTACACTTCTAGTGAAAGTGAAAGTGTCTGAGTGGCAGGATCAACCAGATAACCATATAAACATCACTTTTTCCCCAAATAAAAGCAGGATCAACCAGATATTTTACTAACTTTAAACTGACAGGATCAACCAGATATTTAAAAACCCTATATAATCTATTATGTTGGGGAAGCATGTGGAGCCCTGTGTGTGTGTGGGGGCATGGCATGATAAACCAGATAATGCTTCTTAAAACTAATCATAAATAGCATAATCCACTAAATATTTCTTAAGCAATAAATGACATCTGCTGTTTTGGCAGCGTTTCTGTAAAGGGGGGTTGTATTGCTAGGGCCATCACCTTTATGTCACCCATTGCATTGAGAGGGGCACGTAGTGAGTTGTGTTGGGGCAGGGGCAAAGCATACATTGTATAAACCGAATATGACATGGCCCGACTGAGATATCATGTTATGCTCACTCGAGGCCAGTGACATCAAGATATCTCACTCGTGGCTCCGCCACTCATGAGATATCATGATATCACTGGCCTCTCGTGAAGATAAATATGATATCTTCAGTCGGGCCATGTCATATCCCCTATTTATACATACAGTGACCATTTATACACACAGTTACTATGTCACAAATCTCTTTAGAATTCATTTAGAATGTTCAGCCTCAGAAGCAGTACTAACCATATTCAAATGGAAATAACTTTAAAATGAAAAAAGATAGCAGGGTACTGTGAGCACGAAAATTGTTCAGCACAAAATTCTCTACAAAATGAGTGGTGTTTCATGTATAGATACCTTATAGATATTTTACAATTAGCAAAAAAGCAGAAGAAAATGTAATTTTTTGTTCACTTTTTTGACAAACAAATGTGAATAACTTTAAAACAAAAAATGATAGCATGGTACTGTGAGCATGAAAAATGCTCAGCACAAAAATATATACAAAATGAGTGGTGTTTCATTTATAGATACCTTTTAGTTTTTTTTTATAATTAGCAGAAAAACAGCATAAAATTCAATTTTATTTTCCCTTTTTTGACAAACAAATGTGAATAACTTTAAAATGAAAAAGGTAGCATAGTACTGTGAGCATGACATTTGTTCAGCAAGAAGTATTCTACAAAATGAGTGGTGATTCATTTAATAGCAACCACTATGCTAGGCAGACATACTCTAGGAAAGTTAACCAAAACTCCCAGAAATTATCATTTAAAATAAAGGTAAACAGTCAAAACCAAATGTTCCTGCACTGATAGAAAGCATCCCTATTGCATAAATGAAATATACAATGGTGAGCTGTCAGATAAATGATTTATCTACACTTGTGCTGTTTGATCTCGGACACCTCACTCATGGCTTACACCACTCATGAGGTTACCCAAGGTCAAACAGCACTTGTGTAGATAAATCATTTATCTGACAGCTCACCATTGTACATCCCTTATATATAATATGTATATGTGTGTGTGTGCTTGTATATATATATATAATATTGTTCACTTGGGAGCTTAAGCAACAGGTTGGTAGAAAAGAGGCCAGGAGTTATATTTTGTTTTAAACTGAAATATTTGAATAGTTTGTTAGTGAAATTAGTTCTATGTGTTAAAAATTATTACCTTGAATTTGAACTGATACTTGGGCTGTGATATTGTAGGTTTGGGGATAGATGTTTGGCAGGGAAAATTAGAAGGTAATTTAAATGTGTTGTTTGCCTGGTGTTTGGAGGAGGGGACATTAGCTGCAATTAACTTGTCTTTAAACAGGAATTACTGTGGCTTTCATTGTTCACTTGGGAGCTTAAGCAACAGGTTGGTAGAAAAGAGGCCAGGAGTTATATTTTGTTTTAAACTGAAATATTTGAATAGTTTGTTAGTGAAATTAGTTATATGTGTTAAAAATTATTACCTTGAATTTGAACTGATACTTGGGCTGTGATATTGTAGGTTTGGGGATAGATGTTTGGCAGGGAAAATTAGAAGGTAATTTAAATGTGTTGTTTGCCTGGTGTTTGGTAAGAGCCCTCCCACCCAACCTGTTTTGTAGGCTTTCTTAAATACTGAAAAGCCACTGGGGGTTGGATTGAAGGGCTGAGTATTTCTGTTTGGGACTGAAATTTGAAGCAACAGGAGTTGGTGGGCCTGTGACATCATACAGGTACCTGGAGTCTGCTTACACACACTGTTAGTGGGACTGAACACATACTGGACTGTATGTGTTTGTGAGACTTGGGAACTTTGTTGGTGGGGTTGAAATTGGGTTTGTAAATAACTACAGTCAGTATATAGAGATAAACTGTACTCCAGGGGAAAGGGACTGAGAAAAGGGTGTGCTATTATAAACAGAGGGGATAATCAGGGTGGCCGTATTCCACCATGAGCATCTTCGGAAGGGTTGTAGGCTGCACAGGCTGTGGGATGGCACACTTCTAAATTGGGCCTGAGAGAGGGAGGCTGCCCACCTGTAGACACAGCTATCTTGTATCAGGAGTGAGGTATATTGGGTAAGGAGTAAGCTGTGGGAGCTGGGGGTGTCCAAGGATAAGGGGTGTGGATATGGGCAGCAGAAGGGTGGGGCTGAGGGGAGGCTGGGGCAACGCTCTGAAATTACAGGACATTATGCTACAGCAAGCAGAAGGGGGGATATTAGGGGACAGAGGACCCTTAGATAGGGAAGTTGATGCTAAGGGGAAAGCGTACAGGGTGAAAATTCTGAATTCAAGGAGACTGGAGGGGGAAGAGTCAGGAGGGGCTGTTGTGCGGAAGCCTAAAACAGCAGACTGTGGGAAGGGAGCTCCTAAGGTGAACAGTGCAAGAGAGGAAGAAGAGGGTCAGTTTAGAGATGCAGTCAGGGGAAACTCGGGTTACTTGATGGAGGCTGACATAGAGTGTCACAATAAATTTGAGATACTAAGCATCCTAGAGGGGGAGGAAGGGGTTGGTGGAAATGAGGAAACTTATACAGAGGCCGGGGGGAGGGAGTCAGATACCCATAGGGCATCACAGAACAGCTATGAAAAGGATAGACATAGTCCCAGAGGGAGAAGGGGAAACATATATGTTAAGCAAATGGGGGAGATGCAACATATTCCAGACATGAGGGAGGAGAGCATGATTGGAGAGGAACTGGGAGACAAGAAGGTGGGAGAGGAGCCCCCCTTCAGCAGGAAGGTCAGTACCAAGGATGGGGCCCTAGCTAAAGGGGACCCACAGAGAGCCTCTGGAGACAGGGGTACTATTACAAGGGGGGATGAGGGTGCGGGGAAGGGGAAACCATCAGGGCCAGGATAAATGGTTCAGATAAGAAAGGGTTAAAGGGGACACCTATTCAGAGGGGGTTTGAGTTAAGTGGGCAAAATAGCAAGGGAGGCAGAAAGGGAGGGTGACAAGGGGTCTCTAATAAGGCAGGAAGACTCCCATGAAATTGCGATCATGAATAAAGTAGGGAGGGGGCTGAGGAGGGCATAGTGGAGGTAACCATAAGGATGATGGCGGTGTTAAGGTTCTGTTACTGGGAGACTCGATGATTAAGGGTATCCATTGGGAGGGACAGAGGATGGATGCCATAGCCAGGTGAAGGTAGTGAGTATCTCTGGGCTGACAGTGCACAGAGCAAAGTTCATGGTGTATGAAATGGTTAGGGATTGTGGAGGGAAACCGATTTGGTGCATTTGGGAACTAATGATCTAGAGGGAAATAGCATTATGGAAATCAAGCAAGGTTCCAAGAACTTGCCAGAGTCTGTCGGATAATGGATGCAACATTTCCTTTCGGAGATATTGCCAGTACCAAAGGCCTCAGTGGAGAAAAATGAAGCTCACAGAGGTTAATGAATGGCTCAGGAAGTGGGGTGAAGAGAATGGGTTGGGGTGTTAGGGAACTGGAATGGAGTTTGGGAGGATAAGGGACTATATGCCAAGGACAGGTTTCATCTTGCCCCATTAGGGAAGGAAGTCCTTAAACAGGGGATGGCTGACTACATACAAGAAAGGTGGGTTTAAACTTGTAAGGGGGAAGGGATAAGGAGGGGCTGACCAGAAGCCCTCCCTCCAGATGAGGGAGTAGCCTTCAAGCCCAAGGGAGGAGGGGAACAGACTGGAGGTGGAGGTTTCAGGAGGAGCAGGGGAGGATGGAAGTATAAGGAATCTGGGTGGGTTGCACAAAAGGATCAGGGATAAGGGGTGGGGTTAGTGTTAGTAAATGCCAGGAGCTTGGGAAACAAGTTGCAGGAGTTCCAGCCATGCTGTTCGAGGGGGTGGATGTGGCGGCAGTCACGGAACATGGGCCAACAAAAACCATGACTGGGACCTAAATGTACGGGGTACACTATGCTTAGGAAGGATAGAAAGGAGGGCAGAGGGTGGATTGGCTATGTTCATTAGAGATGACATAGAAATTGCTATGGTAGAAGAGGCAGAGGAAGCAGTGGAGGCCTTATGGGTCACCTTACGATCCCAGCAGGAGATAAGGTCAAGCTGGGAGTAGCATAGGCCCCGGGATGAGTGATGTTCTAGAGGATGGTTGCTGGACAACATCATTGCCCAGTGTGGTCCAAAAGGGAAGGAGTGGTGTTGATGGGGGACCTAATATGCCAGGTACAAACTGGGAACCATGTCCTCTAAGGTGGCCAAGGAGCAGAGGCTGCTAGATGGCTTCCAGGATGTGTTCTTAACACAGCATGTGATGGAGCCCACAAGGGAGGGCATGTCCTGATGTGGTTCTGGCAGATGGGGATCTGGTAAGGGACATGGTTGTACAGGACCCCTGACTGGGAGTGACCACAATACTGTCTGGTTTCAAATAAGCATTGGGGAGTGGGGTGAGATCTAGGACACTGGCAGTGGACTTCAGGGGGCAGACTTTATGGGCATGGGAATATTCTCAAGGATCACTTGAAGGGATTACCTCAACAACAAGTGTGGAAAGGAGATGGGAGGTCATAAAATGGGGACTTCATGAGGCAGTCAGGATCTGGCGCTAGTTGAAACGTAAGGGAGCAAGGTCACATAAACCATGCTGGTGGTCCAGTGAGGTCCAGGTAGCAGTCAGAGAAAGAAGGCGGCTACAAAAATATAAAACAACAAGAGGGATAGGGATAAGGAAATGTACCAGCTTGCATCTAGAAAAGTCACCCGTATGGTGAGGGGAGCTAAGTCAGTAAAACAACGGCTGGCACAGGGATACATGGAGGGGAAAAGGGTTCTTCAGTACATTGGGAGTGGAGAAAACTAAGGGCCATCTCAGCAGATTGAGATCAGAAGGAGGGTGGGTGGAAGAGGCGAGGGACCAGGCAGGTATTTAACGAGTACGTTGCCTCTGTGTTCACTAGGGAGGGATGGGATATCTACAAAGCAAGGCACAAAGGGATAGAAGCGCAGGGAGTGGGATCAGGACAACAGAAATGGAGCAAAAGGAGGGAAAGGTACCCCAGGGGTGTCACATCTGGATAAGGATAAAAAGACCAGTAAGGTGGAGGGACGGATGATGCCATCCCCACCAAAGGGTGGTTTGCCCTCAAGGCCCTAAAGAAAGACAAATCTCCTGGGCGGATGGCATTCATCCGAGAGTACTATGGGAATTGGCGGACATACTGGCTGCACCCCTGGCGGAGCTTTTCAACAGGTCACTTGAGACAGGGAGGGTACCTAGGGATTGGCGAGAGGCACATGTGGTACCAATCCATAAAGGGGGGTCGAAGGAAGTACCAGGAAACTATAGACCCATCAGTTTAACCTCGGTGGTGGGAAAATTAATGGAGAGTATACTAAAGGAACGATTGGGGGTTTACTTGGAGGAGGTGGGCGGTCTGGATAGTCGGCAGCATGGGTTTGTGCCAGGTAGATCATGTCAAACCAACCTTGTGGAGTTCTATGAATGGGTAACATCAGAACTGGACAGGGGTAAGCCTGTGGATGTATTATTCTTGGACTTCAGCAAGGCATTTGACTCTGTCCCCACAATGGTCTGGTGGAGAAACTGATGGGGTTAGGAGTAGGCCTTTGATGGTCAGATGGATTGAAAACTGGATAGCTGGATGCACTCAAGAGTAGTGGTCTGTGGGAGCTCGAACCCTACAGAGGTTGGTAGTGGGGTACCACAGGGCTCGGTCCTGGGTCCAATCCTGTTTAATGCATACATATCAGACATCAGGGATGGTATAGGTGTGAAATGAGTCTCTTCGGATGACTCCAAGATGGGAGCAGTAGTTGAGGGAGAAGAGGGAGGTTGGCCCTGCAAGGGACCTGGACACCCTGGAAAGCTGGGCTCACACATGGAAATTAAATTTCACTATCACCAAGTGCAAGGTGTTGCATCTTGGTCAGGGAACCCTAAACACAGGTACACCCTGGGAGGAGGTGCTGGAAGCCTCAACAGGGGAAAAAGACCTAGGGTCATGGTGGATACATGTATGAATAACACTGAGCAGTGCAGGAGAGCAGCTAGCAAGGCAAACAGGATGTTGGGATGCATCACAAGGGGATCACCTCTAGGAGCAAGGAAGTGATTCTGCGCTGTACAATGGACTGGTTAGACCACACCTTGAGTACTGTGTACAGTACTGGAGACCACACTTGAAGAGGGACATACAGCTCCTGGAGAGGGTACAGAGGAGGCAACAAAGATGATCACGAGGGCTGGGGATTTGACTTACGAGGACAGACTTGAGGAGCTCTGCCTGTTTTCATTGGAGGAGAGAGACAGGGGACATGATTGAGGTCTTCAAGACACTCAAGGGAAAAATAGGGTAAACATGGAGGGATCTTTAGACTAAAGCAGGAGGCATCACCAGAGGGCATGGTTTGAAGTTGGAAGGTGGAAGGGTGAGGGGAAAAGAGGAGGAGGTTTTTCACTGAGAGGGTGGTGGACCCTTGGAATGCTCTGCCTGGTGAGCTGGTTCAGAGATCCACAGTGGAGAGTTTAAGAGAGGTGGGACAGACACAGAAAGTGGATGTATCAGATGATGGCCTGTCCCGGGGGTGGGGATGGATGATAGGGGTTTCTGGAGCACAAGGGATGGGAGGTCTCGGCACCCAACTAAGGATCTAGGTTCGAGCAGACTTGATAGACCATAAGGCCTAATCTGCTGGCAAATAGTATGTTAGTATGTTAGTATATGTATATGTAATAGATAAACCACTCTGAAGTGTGCGGTTGCGCTTTGATATGTGCACGCCTTGGTGTGCATTGGTACACATGAGACTGCAGGCCAAATGCATCAACCACCCAAGGCGTGCATATATCAGAGCACAACCGCAGACCTCAGAGTGGTTTATCTTTCTTATAAAATGTCAAAATTGTTTTGCGGAGGGGGGGGTAAAAGTGCGGGTGTGTGGTCACACACTGATATACGTACGGTCATGTGATGTGTTTTATACAATCAGAACATTGGATTTAGACACTTTATGTTTAACCATTTTATAAATGTATATATAAATATATATATCTATATCTATATATATATATATATATATATATATATATGTATATAATAAAAAATAGATAAACCACTCTGAGGGTGTGTGGTCGCGCTGATATATGCACTCCTTGGTGTGCATCAACCACCAAGGCTTGCATATATCAGAGCACCACCATCTCAGAGTGGTTTATCTATCTTATAAAATGTCAGCATTTTTGGAGTGGGTAAAGTGCAAGGTGCTGTTATGCTCTGATATACGCTTGGTCATGTGATGTGTTTTATACAATCAGAACACTGGATTTGGACCCTTTATTTTTAACCATTTTATAAATATATATATATATATATATATATATATCTATATATATATATAAAATAGCTGCACGGTAGTGCAGCTATAGTTAGGGTTAGTGTGAGCATTTAATGTTAAAGGCCAATGTTTGCAGAGTAATAACTTTGTTCAAGTTCAACAAATATGCTTGAAATTTTGCATGCATCATCGGACTGGACAAGTCTATTGATGTGCCAAATTTGGTTTTATGCTGTTTCTTTGTCAACCTGTATCTCCAAAATGGCTGTAGCTACAAGGCTGAACTTTTCAGGGTAGAAAATTGTGGCCTCACAGATGGGCATTTTGAAGGTTTGGTAAAAAAATATGAATCCATTCAAAAGTTATTAATCCTTGTGTTTCCCATTATTTTCAATTGGAAAAAAAATAGATGTCCCTAGTGACATAGGATTCTAAGTCAGAGCAGTGCTCCGGCATAGAATTTTATGCCTAAGTTTAGTAAAGGACATACAATTCTATGTCGGAACAGCTGTCCAGCATAGGATTGTATTCTGAAGGTTACAGTGCAGGTCAGCACTCCTAGCTCCAAAAATGACTGTGGAACAATGGGGAGCCCACTCCCAGTGTTCCCAAATCTGTCTTGTGCCACTAAAAAACAAGTAAACAGTCCCCCAACATACTTAATTAACTTTGATACAGAATTCTGCATCCTGCCATTTTTGATGCAGAATTCTGTATCTAAGTTATAGCTTTTGCCAACATCAGGGTGCCTAATCCCCAAGTCAGCATTTATACTGCCCTCCACTACTCACTCTAATGCTAACCCCATTCTCCTATACATGTACCATGTCAGGTTCCTTACAGATGGAATGGGGTGAGCGTTAGGGTCCATGACCCTAAGGCACACCACGATGCTTGTTGGTGTATGGAGGATAGGGTAGGTGTTGTGATAGTAGGGTCATGTGGGGGGTGGGGAGGGACCCACCATGACCTTAAGTCACACTCTGATGCATGTTGGTGTGTGGAGGGTGGGGGTGCAGTTCCAATGGTAGAGTTTGGTGGGGGAGGAGTATCAAAATTGTAAACCCTAACATCCAATTTCCTGATCTATATCACTTTGGTTGAAGAGATATATGTAAAACCCTAACTTTGTTTTAAATGAAGACTTTAGTTAATTTATATATATATATATTATGGTAGCACGGTAGTGCTACCATAATTAGGGTTGAGGAGCCATTTCTATGTTAAACCCCAAAACTTTGCACCTTAATAACTTTGCAACCGTTTGATGGATTTGTCTGAAATTTGGAATACACGATCAAGAACCATAGGCCTTGGCATTTGCCAAGTTTTGTACTGGTTGGATACACGGCTGCAGAGTTATTAAGCATGATTTGCACACACATTTACGCTTTTTCTGGAATTCTACGGTCACATGTACAGGTCGCACGGTTTGCGCGACCGGACCCAAATCTTCAGGGAACGTGCATCCGGGGTCCCTGATGTGCCTTTCAAAGATTTGGTGACCAAACCATTATTTTTCAGCAGGGAGCCAAAGGATTCCTGTAATGCGTCGGGCACCGTAATGTTATCCTATGGGAAAAACGTCAAATTTGGAGTGCTGTAACTTTGCCGCCAATTTATATTTTTTCAATACAACACTGAAAGGCACATCTGTGAGATGTCGGTTGTGTTCCCTCCAAATTTCAGCCCAAAACTCCCAACCATTCTTTTGCAGCGCAGTGCCAAAGAACTGCTGTCACTTTCCCACAAATAGAAAACTACTGTCGCAATTTGCGAAAGCTTTCGCAAAAAAGTTCGACACTTTCATGAGCACGAAAGTAATTTGCGAAAATACTTTTTCCAGAAATTTGAAAAACATATTTCTGGGGTGTTTTTCCACAAAATAAAGACATGGCAAGCATCCTCAGGGTCCGACTAGTTGAATACAAAAAGAATTACGTAGCTAGAGGGTCCCAAATTTAAATGCCAACCATTTTTCTGATCACCAACTGAAAACAAAATGGCAGATTTGCAACAGTAAAAGGCCATTTGAGAAAGTAAAACTGCATTTATGGCTACTGTCGAACTTTTGTTAACTTTTCCCATTGACTTATAATGGAACTTGTTTTTGAATAACTTTTGAACCGTTGAATATTTTTCATGAAATCTTCAAAAGGCACATCGGGACCCCAGCTGCACGTTCCCTGAAGATTTCAGACTGGTCGCAAACCGTGCGACCTGTGAGTGCGACCGCAGAATAAAAAGCGTAAAGCATCATGAATCACGGCTTAATAACTCCACAGCCGTGATATCCAACCGGTACAAAACTTGGCAGATCCCAAGGCGTATGGGTCTTGATTCTGTATTCCAAATTTCAGGTGAATCCATTGAACAGTTGCAAAGTTATTAAGGTACAACATTTTGGGTTTAACATGTAAATGGCTCCTCAACCCTAACTATGGTAGCACTATCGTGCTACCATAATATATATATATATATATATATATATATATATACTGTATGTATATATGTATGTATTATAGGGTGTGATTACACCCCTATAGTTAGGGTTGGCTGTCACTCAATTATGCCACTGTTTTGTGCTCCTGGGCCCACATTTGCAGGGTGCCAAGTCCTGGTGCCACAGATGTGTGTTTTGGTGCTGTTTCCAATGGTTTTATCACAACATTTTCTTGCTGCAAAAACATTTAATATGATCGCAACAACATTTTTTGATCATGATCACATCCCCATTATCTCTAGAATGGTTTGGTCTTCTTACTTGAAATTTGCAGGGTGCTGAGGGGATGTCCTAGACATTTGAATTATGCTGTTTAGGTGTTAGTAAATTGATTGCAGAGATATTCAATGTATTTGAACACATTTTTTTGCTGTGGCAACATTATTGTTCCTGCAGCAACATTTCTGCACAACATTGTCCCTGGTGTTTCTTTCTCTGTCACTCCATTGTGCCAGTGTATTGTGCTCCTAGGCCCATATTTGCAGGGAACCAAGTCCTGGTGTGACAGATGTGTGTTTTGATAGTGTTTCCAATGCTTTTATCATGACATTTTTTTGCCGCAAAAACATTTAATATGATCGCAACAACATCTTATATTATGATGTTATGCAGAAATGTGCAAGTTGGTGGGAGCGCACCAATATTTGTTTTTTGTACTTAATTATACTTTTTCCAAAAGTAAGGAAATTCTTTGCAAAAAAAACTACATTAATGTAATAGTTAGTGTTTTTCACAGCGACAAAAGTCAGGAAATTCAGCGTTAGGGTCTTCAACCCTAACTCTGACTGTTGCCCCGCCCCACTGCCACACATACACACACACACACACACACACACAGACACACAGACACACACACACAGAACTCACAACTGGGGGGGAAGTACAAGGCAAGACAACCAATCACAGACACACACCATAACGCAACAGAAATAAAATACAATGTCTTAAACATACCACAACAGGCATCCACCATCATGTTTCACCAACTGCATCACTTCTGCTGCCATCCCAGTCTGTTGGGTGCATACACCCACATCCTCTACAAGCATGTGAGATGGTTACTGTATGAAAAATGTATATCGTTTTGGGCAGTGGCTGACATGGACAGACTTGTGCTTTAAAAAATTAACTAGCAAGATGCCTATGTGGTTATGACCAGATAACATGAGACAACATTTACACCACCCCTTAGTGTATGTTAATGCATCCTCATGTTCCCCTGATATAACAAATACTTTTTAGTTTACTATTATTAAAAGATGTATGCAGTGAAATGGTAAACAGTTGACTACTGCATATGCCTAAGGTGTTGTGATGACTGTTAAATATGAATGCAAAACTGCTTTCTGATATGAAGAAGCAAGATGAGTATGTGGTAAATGGCAGATACCACGACACAGCATTCACACCAGTCTTTAGTGTGTCTTTATGTGTTCTGATATTACCCAGACATAACAAAAGACCCCTGGATGCCATTATCCCACTCATGTACTTATGGGTGGATAATATCAGACAAATTTTCTGCACCACTTACTCTCTGTTTAAGCTCCCTGGTACTATTGCACCATAAGCAAATACTGTTTAGATTTTATTTTATCAGTGAAGGCCTGCAGTGATAACAGAAGGAACTGAGTACTGCATATGTATATGTCTGCTGTAGACAGTGGTGAAAATGACCAGACAAATCTTTGCACTCACTGGCAAACAAAATGAGTATGTGGTTATCAATGAAAAACATGAGACAACATTTAAACCACTGTTATGTGTGTGTGTTAATGGGTGTATTCACCCAAGAGACTGGAATGGCACCAGAAATGATACAATCAGTGAAACATGATGATGGATGCCTGTTGTGGTATATTTAAGATGTTATTTCTGTTGCATTATGGTGTGTGTCTGTGATTGGATGACTTGCCATGTACTGCCCCCCCCAGTTGTGTGTTCTGTGTGTGTATGTGTGTGTCTGTGTGTGTCTATGTGTGTGTATGTATGGCAGTAGGGAGCAAAAGTCAGAGTTAGGGTTGAAAACCCTAACACCGAATTTCCTCACTTTTGTCACTGTGAAAAACTCTAAATGTTGCATTAACACAGTTTTTTGCAAAGATATATATATATATATATATATATATATATATATATATGTATATGTATAATTCCAATTGAGTTGGACAACCCTGTATATAGAAACATAGGAAAGGTGATGGCAGGAGGAGACCAAAGGTCCATCAAGTCTGTCCTTGAGATCATAAGATCCTACGTGATCCAGGATCCTAGATGGTAGATTCTCTTGTGGATTTGATTCTAGTGTACTCCTTATCCCAACTCCTTTTGAATACTGGTACAGTCTTAGCTCCTATCACCTCTGCAGGTAGTTTGTTCCATGGCTCTACAATCCTTTCCAAGAAATAGTGCTTGCTAAGATCCCTCCTGAAGTTCCCACCCCTCAGTTTCCATCCATGCCCCCTCATGTTTGAGTTGGGAGCCTTGGTGAATAGTTCAGCGTAGGGTACTGAAAGTAAACCCCTCATGTACTTAAAGGTTTCTATTATATCTCCCCTTTCTCATATAGATTCAAGTGAGTACATGTTTAACACCTCCAGCCACCCTTCATACAGCAGCCCCTGAAACCCCTCCATCATTTTGGTTTCCCTTCTCTGAGCGGTCTCTATCCTGTCCCTATCCTTCTTAAGCTATGGTCTCAAAAACTATATGCAGTATCCCAAATGGGATCTCACCATAGATCTGTACAGTGGAAGTATCACCTCCCTGTGCCTACTGTCAAATCATCTCCCTGTGCATCCCAGCATTGTGTTGGCCCTACTATATGCTGCATTGCATTGGCTGGTTTGTTTAAGGGTGATGCTAATAATAACTCCCAGATTCCTTTCCTCTTTTGAGTCACTGAGTTTGACCCCATTTAGCCAATAGGTTGTTCTAGGGTTATTCCTGCCAGTATGCATCACTTTACATTTCTTGCCATTTAATTTCAGCTTCCAGATACTAGACCATTGTTCTAACCTGTTCAAATAATTTGTATGATTCTCACAGCTTCTTCACTGTCCACCCTTCTCCCTAACTTAGTGTAATCCACGAACAGTGCAATCTTGCCCTGGATAGCTACTCCTATGTCACTGATGAACACATTAAACAGGATTGGGCCTAAGACTGAGCTTTGCAGAACCCCACTCATCACTTCTCCCGCCTCTGACATCTCCCCATTTACCACCACCCTTTGCTTCCTTTCATCCAACCAGTTTCCCACCCACTTAACGATGCAGCTTGCTATGCCCAGATCCTCTAACTTCTTCAGCAAGTGTTTGTGTGGTACTGAATCAAAGGCTTTGCTGAAGTCAGTGTAGATGAGGCCCACTGATCGGCCACTATCCACTTCCCTAAATACCCAATCAAAGAAAGTAATCAGGTTTCGACCTGCCTGTAATGAAACCATGTTGTCTGTCATCCTGTAGGCCATGCTTATTCAAGTAGTCTACTAGGTCTTGTTTAATCAGGGCCTCCATTTGCCTTCCTAGCACTGATGTGAGGTTAAAGTTACCAGCGTCTTCTCTGCTACCACCCTTATGCAGAGGCATCACTTCGACTTTTTTCCAGTCATTAGTTACAACTCCCGTCTGGATAAAATGGTTAAACAGGTGCACTAAGTGGTCTGCTAACTCACTCATTAACTCTTTAATTATCCTCAGATATATTCCATCCGGACCAGGAGATTTGCCAGTCTTTAAACACTCAAGCCCCTCTCTGACCTTGCCTGCAGTAACACCTAGCGTTTCCATTTTTGACACTCCCCTGCCATGTGCTCTAATGCTGCAGTCAGGCATTGGGCCACTGTGTTCTTTGGTGAACACTGAACAGAAGTATTTGTTCAGAAAAGTGGCCTTCTGCCTGTCCTCTCCCACTATCCTAGCCCCATCCCTGATTTTAACTACCCCTCCACCCTTGTTTCTCTTTTCTTGCAAAAACTGTTTGTTACCATCCCTGACACCTTTAGCTATCTGAAGTTCCACAGCCACCTTTGCTTGTCTCACTGCTGACTTAGCCTCCTTATTCTTTAGTATGTATTCCACCCATAGGTCATTACCGGCTTATTTTTGAAGTTGAGAAATGCTTCTCTCTTGACCCTAATCACTGTCTGAACTTGACTCTTGAACCAAATGGGGTGTTTGTGTCTGTTTCTTTTGGTCACTGTCCTTGTACATGCCATTGTTGCCTCTGTGATGGTTTGGTTAAATATATATATATATATATATATATATATATATATATATATATAAAGGTATATGCACATATAATACCCCTAAGATTTTAAGTCACCACATACTGATCTTAGCTTATGCTGATGACTTGGTAAGCCTATCTACTAGCAGGTTAGGTCTGCAGAGGAGCCTACATAAATTAGATATGATGTGCTCGAAATTAAATCTAGCACCTTACACACAGAAAACCAAAGTAATGGTGCTGGGCAGCAAGAGGAATTATCCAAAAAGGTATACCATGAATATAGTGACCAAATATGGGTTCCACGTCAAAATGGTGACTCATATTGGGTGCTATACTCTTGGGCTACCCTGCAAGGGTAGCAATGATAGATGAACACAAGGGTAGTGGACAATGACAGGAAGAGGGACTAGCAAGGGGGAGGAGCGGGACAGGGATGGGATTTTGAGGGGTGAGTGTGCCTGCTGCCACCAAGCTAGCCATGTGGTGTGGGTGGCTAGCTCTGGTGCAGCAGGTACAGGGTTCGGGACTGAGACCAGGTGCATAGAATTTTTGCCGTTGCCTGCAGCTGTGGTACTTAATTTTTTTCCATTATGGGATTTTGCCCCTCCCCAACATGCACCCCCTGGAGTTGATAATCTATAGTAAGGGGGTGTGGGGGGCAAAGCCCCACATGAGGGAGGTGCAGGGGGGTGCAGACCCCCCCTCACAAAAACACTATTTTTCCTTTCCAAATGTTGGGTAGCCTGGAAATGTATATCACCAATTTGCTTTTCAGTAATATAAACTCACCATAATAGCGATCGCTATTCTGTGATTGCTATTATGACATGGAACCATAAAAAATTACTGTTAGCAGGTAAGCCATTGGAATTTGTGCAGGAATTTCCTTATCTTGGTGTGACTTTCTCCAGGAACATGCAATGGAATAAGCACTCTAAATTTGTTGTACGCAAAATGCAGAACTCAGCAGGTGCTTTAAAGAGATTCATTTGGATTTATGGTGGTAGGTCTGTTACACCCATGCTAAAGGCCACCAATGCAAAATTAATAAATATGGGATTGTATACAATTGAGGTATGAAAAAATGTTGATCTTACCACTTTGGATACAGTATTAAACATGTTGTACAAGCATATGTTGAGATTACCTAAAAGAACACCAAATACACTGGTCAGAGCCCAGACAGAGCAAATAAGTATTAAACATCTAGCACAAATTAGAACAATAAACATTTGGATACAAATTATTTCTCAACTTTCAGGATCCATTTTGTCTGATTGTCTGAAGGAAAAAATGAAGTTTATTGAGATCCACAAAGAGCTATGGCTGATTAATGTTTATGGACTTCTAAATGATTATAAATGTAGTTATTTAAAAAGTTAGATCAAGATATAAAGTTAAATCCTTCTTACACCAAAGTTATTATCAAAATAATACATCAGAGGGCTAAAGAGGATGACTTAAATTCAATTGCAAATGGGAAGGTCTCAAAATGGCTAGTATATAATACTATGGAACAGTCTCTAAAATTCTATTTAAACTCAGTACAAACTCCAGAACATAGAGAGATGTTGACTCTCTTCAGGTTTGAGGCATTTCCTAGCAATGTTCTTACTTCTAGATATAAAAAGGATATATTGTAACAGCAAAGTGTAATTGCCGCCTACAGGAAACAGAGGATCTATTATATGTTGTACTGCAACAATACACATGATAAACTGCTGGGCAAAGTTATAGGATCCCTTTGTGTGCCAACTAGATTTACTCTTGATCTTCTGTTTAATGCTGAAAACTTGAATATTCTAAGGAAACTTGCCACTTCCCTTTTGAATGCTTCTAAGATTATAAGACAACATTTTCAAGAGCTAATGACAAAAAAAGGCCATATGAAATCTACTTGGAGTGGACATTGTGTTCTAAATTTTTGGGGCCTTATATTGGACTGTTAGTCTTCCAGTAGAGAATAAGGATTACAGGCATACAAATGTTGTAGGGGTTGTAGGTAACCAGACCTGAACCCTGCAAAGTCTGTTTACATTCATACTGAATACTCTAAGTTACCTATTCAAATGAGTTATTTAAAACATTGAACACATTGCCCATCCCAAATACATCTAACTTTTATAGTTGAGCCACTCCTGTCTAAGATGTCTGATCTTAAGCATGATTACCAATGTACAGTACCGGTGCCTCATGCAAGCTGTAACTACTACTTGTCCTTAATGATGGCTATTATTTACACATATTTTTCTTGCACTTGATATAACTGTCATCAAACCTTTTGATTTTAAATTTTAGTGTTTACTGATGTCTATACTTGTAATCAAAATGGCCTATGGCTGATAAAGTGTGAGCACAGTATTAGGAAAATAATTAAATATATACAAATAGAATATCTGTATATCAATATTTATAAGACTGAATTTTATATTATGTAATTTTAAATTGTAACAACAATATTGTCAAACAATAAACTTTGATTAAACATAAAAATAGTCAAAGAAAACTATCAGGTTAATCTGAAAAGACCTCCCTGCCACAAACCCATGCTGTTTACAAAACCATACTGGCAGCCTTGTTTCCCCATTTGTGGCCACTTTGATGCCACTGTCTGGAAAGGGCATGACATCCTCCCTAGTGAAGAAAGAGCAAAAATAATCATTAAGGACAGAAGCCTTTTGCACATCATCTTCTACCACCATACCCCCCTCAGGTAGCTTAATGATTCCCCCTCGTTTCTTTCTTTTTTCCCTAAAATACCAGAAGAAATATTTTTCTCCACCCATGACCCCTTCTGCAATAAGTAGCTCTGTGTCTGCTTTTTCCTCCCTAACTGCCCTCTTTGCCTCTTTATTTCTCAGTAAGTATTCTCCCCATTCTTACTACCCCTGCTTTTCTTTGTACCTGGAGAAGGCCTTTTTCTTGGCCCTTACCATTTCCCTGACCCTTGCTGAGAAATATAATGGTCTATTGAACTTATTCCTTTTGGTTACCATTCTCACGCATAACTTAGATGCATCAAGGATGGCCCCCTTTATGACCCCCATCTCTCTTCCACACCTCCTATGCTGTCTACCCCACTAACTTGTCCCAGACTAACTCTCTCAACCTGTTGAAATCCGTCCTTCTGAAATCAAGGACCTCAGCCTTCAATTGCTTTTTTCTGGTCCCAAGAGCCAGTTCAAACCAAATTGAGCTGCGGTCACTGTCTCCTAGTGGCTCCCCTACTCTCACAGCTCCTACCATTTCTGAGTTGGTGAGCTCCACATCAGATCAAGCAATCAATCAATCAATCAAAGATTAACTTTTAAAAAGCACCTTTCCAAAACCAAAGTGCTTTAACACTAAATAAACGAAATACATAAAATTAAAACAACATCCTTAATAAAATATACTTAAAAATCCGGATACACCAGACTAAATAAATACATTTTTAAGGCTAACTTAAAGCTTTGAATGGTCAGACAATCTCGCACCCAATGAGGTAGAGAATTCCATAGGGTTGGGGCCACAAAACTAAATGATCTGGCCCCAGATGTCTTTAAATAGAATACCCTGGTAATCTTCAGCAATCCCTCATCAGTGGATCGGAGTGGATGAGAGGGACAGTAGGGACGAAGAAGATCTTGCAGGTAGCTAGGTCCCTGATCGTGTAGGGCCTTATAGGTCAGCAAACTGACCTTGAAGGTAATCCATCATTGTACTGACAGGCAGTGCAGTCTGCGGAGGACAGGCATTATATGACTGGTCCCCAAAGCCTGGCTACTGCATTCTGCACTAACTGCAAGCGGCGGATATCCACCCCTGGTAACCCTAGGTACAGGGCATTGCAGTAGTCCAGGTGAGAGGTAACGAAGGCATGGACCGATGTTGAAAGGTCATCAGCGGGAAGCAGATGCTTCACCCTGGCTGTATTCCTCAGATGGTAAAAAGAGGTTTTGACAACAGCCGACACCTGATGTTTAAGGGTCAGGCGATCATCAAACATAACGCCCAGGTTCCGCACCTGGTCTGAGGTAGCTAACTGGGTCTCCCCAAGCCAAAGACCCGAGGATGACCCCATCAGCAAACCCACCCCCCCGATGACCTAGATCCATGACCAACACCTCAGTTTTTTCCGGGTTTAACCGTAAGCAGCTCACAGTCATCCAGTCCTGAATCTCGGTGAGACAGTTGTTAAAGACCGAGACAGCATCACTCTGGTCGGGCACAAAGGACATGTACAGCTGAGTATCATCTGCATAGCAGTGAAAACTCAAGCCGTACCACCTGATAATCGCTGCCAACAGCAGCATATATACTGCAAACAACATGGGTGCCAAAATGGAGCCCTGCGGCACCCCAGAGGATGAGGGATTGATGCCAAGGAAAAAATCCCAGACACCACCCTCTGAGTCCTACCCTCAAGGAATGATCAAAACCAACTGAGGACCAGGCCCGATAGTCCACAGATAAACTACAGGTGCTCCAAAGGCACTCCATGGCCAACAGTATCAAATGCTGCAGAGAGATCAAGAAGGACCAAGATGGAATGGGTCTTTTGATCTCTCGCTATCAGGAGGTCATTTAGTACCCGAACAAGGGCTGTCTCAGTACTATGTCTTTTCCTAAATCCGGACTGGAGAGAATCATAGACATTGAGGCTGGTCAAATGATCAGCTGTGATGCAACCACCTTCTCAATAACCTTACCTACAAAAGGCAGGTTAGAGACAGGCCTGTAGTTAGCCAGACAGTCCGGGTCCAAGGAGAACTTTTTAAGAAGGGGCCAAATCACAGCTTCCTTCAGGGGATTAGGAAAGATCCCCTTCTCCAATGACAACCAGACTATCTTGGCAAGGACCGGGCTGATTTTATCCACACATCCTACTAAAAGGCGAGTGGGGCCCAGGTCAAAACTACAGTTGGTCGGTCACAGCAACTGGACGATCATCACTATGTCATTGATTGTGGGCCAGTCAAAGTCAGACCACACAAACTGGGTGTCCGACATCTCCTGCCGACCACCACAACTCCTGTTTGAAAGAGTTAGGAGGAGGAGGTCGTATCTGATTGTGGCAACCTTATCTGTGAAGAATCGAGCAAACTCCTCACACAGCTCCTGTGAAAATGCTGTCTCGGACTGAAGACAGATTGGATTGCACAATCTGTCCACGGTCCAAAAGAGCTGGGCTGGTCGATTCTGCGCAGCAGCAATTTCCCTGGACAGGAATTCTGTCTTCTTATGGGTAAGTGCTGATTGATAGACCCGATGATGGTCCATCAAACTAAGTCTGTCACACTCCAGACCCGACTTCTGCCAACATCTCTCAAGACTTCTTTCCACTCTCTTCAACTCCCTCAATGTCTCATCAAACCAAGGAGACTTGGGGCGAAGAGTGAGGGGACAAACACGAACTGGAGCAATGTAATCCAGGGCCCTGACTACCACCTCATTATAGGCAGGAACCAGGTCCTCAGGATCCATGCATTCACTTGGCAAACTTGATAGATCCAGCACCACCATCAGGCTTCCAGGGTAACACCCCTCAAAGGGCAGTACCAGACCATTTCCGTAGGGGCTGACCTACTGGGGGGCCAAGAAACTGAACCCAATGGTGTGATGGTCAGACCATCCAACTGGCTCCACCACCAAATCAGATATCTCCATCCCCAGGAGGAATACCAAGTCCAATGAATGACCATCTATATGGGTCAAGGAGGAAATAACCTGTGTGAAGTCCAGCGAATTCATCAGCTGGAGGAAGTCCTGACCAAACTGCAAGAGTTCATTGTCGACCCAGGCATTGAAATCCCCCAGGATCAGCCATCTGGAGGATTCCAATGTCATGTCGACAATGAAGTCTGCAACTTCCCACAGGAAAACATTCCCATTTCCTGGTAGATGGCAAATGAGAAGAATCCTGTACTCCACACCCTCTCCCAAGATACATTCAAAGGAGTTGGTAATTCCCAGTGATACCTCCATCAGGTACAGTTCTGTTCTAAAACAGATTGCCACTACCCCGCCCTACAATCCAACCTCGGACGGTGTATCACCGAGTACCCAGCTGGTACAGCTGAAGCCAAAATGTGGCCAGCATTATCATCCAGCCAGGTCTCGATGATGCATGCCAGGTCCGATGACCCTACAAGATCAGCTATTATAGCAATCTTGGGTTTTTTTTTTAACTTTTTATTTATAGCATTTTGTACATAAGCATACAAATACTTACAGCCTGAATTGGTATAACCATGTAGTGTACAAGAAAAACATTACACAGGATGCAGACTATCAATTCTGTTGGTACGGCTTTAGGGTTTATCCTGTAAACATAGTAAACAAGTTAAACATTCTTATCTGTTCAGGAGCCATTTAGCAACCAATGCCTAATTTTAATAAACAGAAAGTTTAATGTGAAAAAACATATAATATGCCGACCCTTAAGGTCTAGTGAGAAAACTACTTCAATCATATAGAAAGACTCCTGTCCAGAGCTCCCATAGGCTTAGTGGGAATAAGTGCAGTGGTGTTTTAAAAAGTCGTTCGTAAGGAATAGCCCACTAGATCATACACTTATAGGGTGTCTGGTGCCTTACTAATGTGCTACCAGTAAACAGCACCAAGACCAGCCTGGGCCAGTAAGTAAGTGACCCAAAGACACCACCTAAAAGGAGATCATGTCATCTGGGCTCCCAGTGAACTGCTATACAGCAGAAATGCAAAGGAGTCAATTAACTCCATTAAATCCACCACTTATCCCGCTTGTTACATCCATTATTGGTAGTACAGTATTCTAATACAGTATTCTAACTAGAAAAAATCAAGTAGAGGGAGAAAACAGATACTTAGAAAGTAGGACTATCAGCCTGACAACAAGTATATTAATATACGGTCCTTTGGGGAAGAACTTTTTAATTAGTGTTCACTGTAGTTCAACTAATAGTAACCACCCAAAGTTTATGTAAACAGGCAAAACCCAGTGCTGATTAATAGTCCCAAATAAAGCAGTCAGTCTCACAATATGGTCAAAAAACAAACCGTTGAAAAAGGAGACCTGATACATCAGTCCTCGTCCAAATCCTCTTCATCAGACAAACACCTTTCTCTAAGTCTCTTAGCCGTTATTCTCTCCACGCAGGTTCCAGCTTCCCTCGCATCTGTAAAACGGTATTGTCAGCAGCCATCCTTAAAACATAGTCGGGCAGGAAATGTTAATGTGAAGGAGATATCAAGCCCTCTGAGATGGTTCTTAACTCCATCAAATGCTGTCTGCCGCATGCGAGTTGCATACGTGAGGTCTGGAAAGAACAAGACTCGGGCCTCTCCTACGTAGATCGGGCCTTTCCTTCGTATCGCTCCTAGCAGTTCATCGCGTTTGCCTGGGAATCTCTTCATAAGGAGCACAGTCCAAGGATTGTCCATGTTATGCTGGGGCCCTCTGGGGGTTATTCTGTATGCCTTAATAACTCAAAAATTGGATAACCCCATTAAGTCTGTTAACCAGGTTTGCAGATATTGTATAAGAGAATCACCCTCCGATTCTTAAAGAAGACCTACGATTCTAATATTGGCTGCCTGAACTGTATTCTCCAGTTGTTCGACTCGAGTGTGCAAAGCTGCCTGTTCTTTCAGGGAGGTAGCTGTGGCAGCCAGGGCCTTCCCAGCTGTGGCTTCAGCCAATTTCGTGGATTCACCCATAGCATCTAAACAATGTTCCATATTAAGGAATTTTTTGGAAAAGCCATCAAGCTTTTGGTCCATCTGTTGGACCATTTTTGTTAAGGCTTGTACTGCTATTTGTAGGGTTTTTAATGTTGCTCCTTCTGAGTCAGCACTGGTAGATTGCTGAGGCCCTGCCGTATCCTCCGGAGGCTTTGCACTGGAACCTCGTGGTGTGAAAAAATCTTGCTTAGCGGTTTTATTTCGACCCATCTTCATTGAAATATAGTTTCTCTGTTGGGTTGACACTTTCCTCTACCGACTTAGACCTTGGGCTGAGTATTTCCATATAAAATACTGCTTTTGATGAGCATTTTTAAGCCTTAGAGTAGGAGCTCTAGAAAAATGCTGTTCCTAGCTAGGCTGCTAGCTCTGCCCCCCAGCAGTTTTGTTTTTAATGGACCTGGCATTACATAACATTGTCCGAGTAGGATAAGTTGCTGATGAAGACCGAGCCACCTGCCTACCACAGGCAGAGCCCTTGGGTATGGGAATCAGGCAGGCAGGACCCCTCTCCTGATCCCATTTCACCCCAGGGTGTCTTTTCATCTCCACTATCCCAATTCATCCGCTCCTTTCCATTTCCCCTTCAGGCCCCGCCATCGACCTCCTCCTCCTCGCAATCCCCAGGGCTCTACACCATCTGTACACCTCCGGGGATAGTGGAGGACAACAAAAAGGGTGAAGGTCCTTAAGCTGGGAGGGGGAATAATGCCTGACCATCCAAACAACTCCCCAACACATCTTTACGCACTCAAAACTCCCACAATAAATGCACACCACAACACCACACTACACACCCAATCACTCAACTTACAATCATACACCACACACCAAACAATAATAAATAAATACAAAAGAAAACAAAACAAAACAAATTATAAATTACAACATGGGTTTGAGGAGGAAGTTGCCAAAATTCTCTCTGTCAAACAGTTTATAACTTCTGGGAGCTCTCACCTCACCATAAAACTGCCCCCCCCCCCAACTCTCACTTTGGCTAGGGGTACAATATATCACTCAAATAATCGATAAAACAGAACACTCTCACTGTCCACAATATGTCTTTTAAACTGTCTGTAGGGGAGCAGAGAACTCTCACTATCCACCAGGCAAAAGCGGGAAAAGGTCTTATTTATACAGTAGAAACAGTCTCCAGGGCTATGAGAATCAATCTTCTTCTCAGCAGATCACAGTCACATATCAATTTTTTTGCTCAAAATTAATGGGCCTCCAGACTAAGCTCTGTGTCTTTGTTCCTCTTCTGGTCTTCTAATCTTTTCCGAACTACCAACCAGCTAACTATCCCCCGAGAGAAACACTAAATGGGGACCTAAGCGTAATAGATCCAGGTGAGGGACAGGCTCTTCAGCCCCCCCCCCCGATCAGCAAGGATCATGCACCAGCCGTTCATTCTCTGACAACCGCTGGTCCAGTCCTTACACCATCAATCCTCCAAAAGTGTCCCCCGGGTTCAGGTCAGAACAACGAGTCAGTAATAAAGTTCCCAAACATCTCAAGAGTAAGAAAAACAATAGACAGACCAGTCAGCTGACTCAATGGAGTCAGAACAACGGGAGCAGTCCCAACAGCCACCGATACTCCACAGAATCCCAACAGCCCAGTCCCAACACAGAACCTCCACTCCATTGCCAATCCACAGCTCCACTTTGATTCAGCAGCAGCCGAAAAGTAACAAAACAATACCGCAGCTCCTTCTTTCCACTCCTAGAGTATACCACACCATGGATCACAAGGCGGCTCCCCTCAATCTCCTCATCCTCAAGCTTGAGTCAAGTGAGAATTCCCAAGCAGTACAAGTCAGAATAAGTCCCAAATAAATGTTAGCAGAGTTGACGTGAAGCAAGTAGATTGACTTGTATAATCAACCCACTGTGCGGTAACCAAATTTACCAAAATTACCATGTTTACACTGGATTGTGTATCTAATTGTGTATTGACAACACAAAACAAAAATAAAAAGACAAACCTGACACTAAAACTTCACTGCTTCTCCCCTAGCTAACTACTCTAAAAAAAATACCAAATTTAACAAAATTAACAAAAAATACGCTCTCTAAAAATGCGTGGAGACAGTTTAGCCCAGTGCGGCCACCATCTTGATTGAGCTGATGTGTATTTTGTTACCCTTCTGAAGAGATAAATAATAGTATCTCTTTAGCAGTATCCACCACCATACCAACCTTGGCATCAACAGTGGATTTCACCAGCCAGCCATGTTTTGTCTGCATGGAGACACATACTGTATATATTAAACAGGCTAGGCCCCAAAACTGATCTCTGTGGGACTCTATTGGTCACCCAGATCCCACCCCAATAAAATAACATTTAGTCTAATCCTCTGTATTTCCTTGGTTAACCATGCTACAGTATTATTCATCTAGCAATGTGACTATGTATGTATTCTAATTTCTCTTATGGCATCTACAAGTTCTTTATGTGGCACACTGTCAGATGCCCTGCTGTGATCGATGTAGACCACATCTACCAACTGCCCTCTGTCCAAAGCCCTACTGATTGGCTCAACGTATTTGTGTTAAAGAAGCTAGAACAAGATAAGTATTAATCTTGTTTTGAAATTTTAAGTATTAATTGTGGAACTGCTTGCATCTATTTCATGTGTACAAGTGCTATGCCTCTTTGTTTATGTAGTCATTTTAACTTGAGTTTTTTTTTTTTATGTTTGGTACATTGCACATTGCTTATGTGTCTACTCACTTGTTTTTCAAGTCTTGGTCACTCCTGTAAAAGGTTCCTTGTCCACTTAACTTATCCAGTAAACAAAATAAATCACATTAAACTAAACTGGGTAACAAATGCAAACATATATTTAAGCAGTAATTCTTTTGTTCCACTTCAGTGTGGTCTGATCTTCCAGCATTCTTTGCTGCACCCGTAGTAACCTGAAAGTTGACAATGTGTATGGTGTGTGCACTTTATGCAACTCAGACAGGACCTAGTCCTCCTGACATGGGCAGATATTTCCCTTACCTTTTGAAACAACAATCAAAAAGAAAGGTACAGTATTTAATCAGGACTATGTTTTGTTTCAGATAAAAAGGAACATCAATTTAGTCCTACAATTTTTATGCAGTAATTGTATTTTAATTCCCATTTTCATCCTGTAGTCCCCATTCCCACTTAGTTAAGAAGCTCCATAGACTGATGCCCAGAGTGACCCCTAATGTCAGTGGTATGGTGGGCAAAGAAAGTCTCTCATGTACCAGACTGCCTTCTATAAACACAGTAATTTTCCACTGTGTCCACCAGTACCCACCTCCATTACACAAATGATCTAGTACTACTGTATTACTCCAGATGCACACAGTACTGTATCTTTCATTCATTCATTCATTCTATAGGCTGGCTGCTCATCAATGAAATTTAACTCATAGGGGAGACTCCTCACTTCTGCAGCCAAGCTCCTTCGGTGTACTCCCTGCGTCTGAAGAGGCTGGTCACTCACAAGATTCCTCCAAACCAAGTATGTCTAAGGCAACTTAAATTCTTTCTTGTACTCCCTTTTCTTTTCTGTCCTTATAACCATAGTCTGCATCAATATCCTCCGAATCATTTGTTTATACTGCATGCTTTATATAGTCTTAAGGTTAGCTTTTCATGTTTCCTTCTATCAAGACAACTTTTATCCCAAAACAGGCTGGGTCAGTTACATGAAACAAAGTCCTCACACCCTCCATGGGCTCTTAGTTCTGATATTTTCTCAGCAGAGTGGGCAGTTCTACAGGGAAGTTAAAAAAAATAATGCGTGTAAATAAATATAGATCTAATATGACCAGTACTTCTATAGGCGGCCTTAACCCAACTTCCCTGCACTTGTTCCCCCAAGTACTTCTATGAGTTGCAGGAGAGTGGCAATGAAATGTACTCTGCAGATTACTTAGTGTCTGTACACTATATCATTGAGCAACACTGGGAGTCCCTCTGCCAGCAGCCCAAGATTTCACTCCAAGAGGACTGTAGACCTACTTTCTGTGGCTACTGCACCTTCTTCATTGAATGCTACTCTTCCCGTGAAGGTTTAAATCCCCTGTGTTCCTGCTGCTGAACCTCTGAATGTAGGGTGTGCCAGTGGGTCAAAAGGTTGCTGCCAGAATTAGCCTCCATGAGCTGTAAAAGCCCTGACCGTTCCACACACACAAAACTCCTCCCTCATTAAGTTAAAGGCCTCCAAGTTGTTTCCTAATGATGCACCCCAATGCTGAACCAGACAATAGCATTTTTCTACAGCTCCTTTGTCTACTTCATGCTGAAACCTCAGCCTAACTCCACTCATGCCTCTCATGTGACAGGAAGCGATCTCAGTGTGCATCTTTGTTAGATCCAACATGCCAACTGTTCATCCTTTTTTTCCATTAGCAACAAAAACAGGGGAAGTACATGCAGTGATACCTCCCTCCATCCTACTGATGAGCTCCCAAATTGAGCAAGAGGAAGAGATCCTCTAGGGATGGTGCAGTATGATGCATGCAGAATCAGGCTGATGACAGTGAAAGTCTACATACGGATGTGACAGCCAGGATGAAACGTAGAAATGTTGCAGAATATCACAGAATGCTACAGTTTACTGCAGAGGCCATTGTAAGTCAATGGTAATTAAGCCTTTTTGTCTTGCAGGATTTTGTGACATGTCATTACTGCAAGTTACTGCGCTCCATCATGGCTGACTCCACTGTAGTCCACACCTCAGGATTGCCCCTCAACTTTTGCCACTCCATCCAAATCTCACAGCAGCCATCTTGAGTAACTAGTAATAGCTCTCTTGAAATATTATGAGATGTCATGAGCTTAGCAGTTGTTTGCAAGGCATTTTATCCCTTTACTGGTACACTCCTCCAGTGAAAACTTGTGAAATAATGACAATTTTTAATCCACCATTTGGTGGTCATCTTTGAAGTCCTTCCATTATATCTGTGTTTTCAGATTGCCACATGAATCCTGTGACAATAGCCAAATCAAAAATATGCATCATGGGCATGGGGTCAGTATGTTACCGGCATTTACAGTGCAGCTGAAAACTGCACAAACAAAATGCCGAAATCAAAGGTAGCACTCGCCAAAGCACCGACCACTACAAAAACAGTGAGTGTTACCTTTGAAAACAGGGCACAAAAGACATAAACTGTGTATTTGCCCCCGCACCCCCCCATTATGGGAGGGCTTCACCCCCAGAACCCCAACATTAAATTGACCAATTCTGGGGGGGGATGAAGCTGGAGGATGGGAAGAAATCTTGGGGGGGGATACTTGAGGAGAGGAATGGGACACAGCACAAACATAAAAAATAAAATCAGATGTCTCAGGACATAGAATCGAACCTCGGGACACTGACACTCCACTGCCCTCCCTGCCTGTGGCTCTAGCCCCTGAGCCACTGCAGCAACTCAGCAGCCCACTGCCAACCAGAGGTTTTCAACACTTTCCCTAAAAGCAACATAGCTACAGGGATAGAGGTAACTTACCTTTGATATTCTGTCCCTGTAGCTATTTTGCTTTTAGCTCTTTTGATCACACTGTTTTTTTTTATGCAGGGTTTTCACTTCAACAAATTGACCTGGTACCCATCAAATGTAGCCTTCTGTTAGCAACAACACAAGACAAACTGCTGTGCACCATTTGTATTGTGAATGATGGCATAGACAATGTTCAAGCAACAAACTCCTCAACCATGTATGAGCCCACTCCTCCCACCCCACCCCCCACTGGATTGATCATGTTGGATGCCTCAAAAGCCACCTGGCTTTTCCAAATGCTAGAGAAAATTAAGAACTTCCCATGAATACCCCCACCAATCATGCCACAATGCAGTTGCCAGACTGGCCAGCTTCTCCTAAACTCCTCAGAAAAGAGCTGAACTGTGAATTGGAGGCTGACTCTGACTCCAAAGATACAGATGACAACCCCAAGGATGTTTCATCCAGTCTCTGCCCATTTGATAACATACCTGAAATGGCCAGGTTCATGTGAGAGACATTAAGCCTAGAACTACACAAGGAGATTCCAGACTCCAAACTGGGCCCACTCATTCACCAGAAGCACCAAGCAGAAATGTTCTTCCTCATCTGCCCAGCCCTGTAAGACAAAATCAACAAAGAATGGGAGAACCAGGACCCAGCCAAGCTCCCAAAGAGAAAACAATGGAGAGAGCCTACCTGATCCCCAAAGATCGACACAACATGCGGACTGTCCCACCATAAATTGATTTACCAGTCTCTACCCTCTCTCAAAGGACAATTCCCATCAAAAGTACCTCTGCCGTGAAAGATGCAATGGATAAAACAATAGAGGACATCCTGAAATGCCATCTTTTTTTTAAATTATGTTTTATTGTTTTAAAAGAAAAACAATGACATACAATCATCTCATGCCAAATATCACATTAATTACTTTCAGATACATCCAATGTAATAGTTTTATTTAAGCTAGACAATCTAGAGTTCGGATCTGGGGGTATTTCTGAAAATCAAATGTCCAACATAAGTCCAAGGTGGTGTCCTGTGATAAGGGATCTACTATTGAGCAATTACAAAAAGGGTGACTCAATAGCAGCACCTATTCACAGGGCTACTGGGTGGGAGGGTGAATACGAATATAGTGGCATCCTGTCGATATATATGTACACACACACGGGGGGAGCGAGCACGCCGTGAGATGGGTAAAATGGGAGGGAGGGTTTGTGAGGTGTAGTGTGGTGGTGGGTTGCCAAGCTGGCCCTGTGGCATGGTGGGTGGGTGGCAGGCTAGGGTTGCGAGGGTGCCAGGTTCGGTTCTGGGTGCATGTTCATTTTGTTGCGAGCCCAACTTAAATTTTTTTTCCAGGTTTTGCACCCCCTGGAGTTGAGAATCCTTTATTAGGGGTGTGTGGGGGAAAAATAACAAGTCCCTGGCACCCTTTTACCATGTGCCAGGAGTGTACATCAGCGAAATGGATTTTCACTGCTGTGCATTTGCCCTAATGGCAATCACTTTTCCTCGATCGCCGTTATCATATAGAACCATCCAAGATATGCTGCTTCCAGTGGCGGAGCTAGCGGGAGGGGCTGGGGGGTCAGTCACCCCTCCTGGCTGCCCCAGTGTGAGTAGTGGCACCCCACCACCATCTTTATTCACTGTTTAGTGCCCATTGTGGAGCCTGTGATTGATTGAATGGCGCCCCCCCCCCGGCTCCCAAATGCTCCCAAACCTGGCTCCGCCACTGGCTGCTCCCCACAAGACTTTGAATGGTCATTTCAAAAAGATAAAAAGGAGATCCAAACATTTTCAACCAACAACTTGTGTTGTTATGACACTCGTCTGAGAATATAACTCCAAGATAATTTTAACAATCAGCAATGTGACTCCTGAATCAACTGCAATAGAGCATCAACTTTCAATAGCTTAAACAGTATTCTTTATTATCACTGACTCCATGTAACAGCACATGGCTGCCACCATTTTAACCAAGATAATCTCTTTTGTACAGGCATCTAGTTATAATTACAACTTTGAACAATAGCTATATTGGGTGAATTTTACCTTGTGGTATAAATTTTATATAACTTAACTTATTTTAAAACTACCTTTCGGCAAGACAAAAAGAAACCTATTCAGGGCTAGCAATAGGTTGACTACAAGTGTATATATCTCCCCATCTGACCTTACTTTATTTGAATAAAGTCCCCTAGGTTCAGCAACCTTCGATTTCAGGAGTCCTCCCCTGAATCAGAGGACTCCAAACGTCTGGTGCAATCGAATTCCCTTGCCAAAGCTTCAGCTTTTTTGCCAGCTTCTTTGGGATCCGTATATTGATAAGTGTGTCCCCCATACTGGATCTACAATCTGACCAGCATGAGAAGAGAGTGAGCCACCCCCAGGCTCCATAACTTGGTCCTTATGCTATCATATGTCTTTCTCCGGGCTCTGGTTCCGTAGGACAAGTCGGGAAAAGGGTGTAATGTTGCTCCCTGGAAATTGAGCTGTGTGTCTTCTCTAGCAGCCTGCAGAATGCTGTCCCTCATTACTGACCTTGATGTAACCAGCAGGATCATTGAGGTAAATCCTTAGTTGCTGCAAGCAATCTTGGAGACACCTGATAGGCTTTAATCACGTTATCCGGAGTAAGGACAGAGTCCAGATTTAAAGCACTTGGCATCCACTCCAGTAGAAAGTACAGCAAATTATCTCCTTTGACATTTTCTGGCAACCCAACAATGTGTACATTAGAGGCCCTCTGTGAATTCTCAAGGGCCTCTAGTCGATATTGAAGTTGCGCATTTTCTTGGGTAAGCTTACCCGCTGCTGCTAATGCTTTGGTCACCACTGACTCCGCTGTGGTCACCGTCATGGAAGCTGCTGCTATTTTTGCATCTTGCTCTGTGAACTTCATTAGGAGGGACTCAACCTTGCCATCTATAGTCTGCATTGATTTCTGTAGTGCCCACCATGGAGGCTCTGTCTCTGCATCTTTCGTTGCCGCCGGTGCTGGGATTGATTCCACCTGAGGATTCTTCAGTCCAGCTGCAGATCCTTTATTTGCTCGACCCATACTCAAGAGAAGTATCAATTTGTTCAGCTAGATACCAGGAGTCCAAATCTTTTGAGAAAATGCTACTTTTCAGTCAATTAAAATATATTTTTGTACTCTTTTTGCCGTAAACCAGAGAGCCCCTACTGAGTGCATCTTGTCAGTAGGCATGCTCAACAGTGCCCCCCTGAAATGCCTTCTTAAAATGACAGGAGCAACCCTAAGAACATCCTTCAGATGAGACAGAAAACAGTGCTTCCATCAGCCTGTTCTGGTGGTTGTATAACTTCAAAGGCAATTTTGGTAACCGGAGGATACAAAACAGATCAAAATCCTTCAGAGGAAAGAGTCATTGGTTCAGCAAGAGAATATTTAACTTTGGCAATACAGCATGAGACACAGAGGTCCCCATCCTGTTGGATATCAGTGGGAAGCAAGCAAGTACAATTCAGCAGATGGTAGGCCCAGATCATGAATGACAAATGGCTTCTGGAGGGCATAACCCAAGCATACACCATCAAACTGATAGCAAGCAAAAAATGTGGCAAACAGACTACAGCTGGCAAAAAAACTAACCTGTAGCTTGCTTTGTAGTTATTCAAACTGTCATTATTTCAAAAAGCAGTACAAACTCACCCTGCCAGCATCCACCAATGTTTCATGCACAGCGGCATATGCTTTCCCAAGGCTTGGCCACATAGTACACCTGGTCTCTGTTTAAATGGGTATATTAAATGGATAGGTGCCATAATTTAATCCTTTACCATATTAAATAAAGTAATAAAAAATAGATGAATAAATAAATAAATGCCCATTACAATAGCACCATGTAAATCCTTTCCAGCAAAGTAAACTAACAACAGTATAATTACACAATAAATACGTGTATGTAGATAGGGAAAAGGAGGAATGGCTAGGGAAGGGAGTTGTGGGGTGTAAGAGGGTACAGGTAAGATATGCAGGTAAGGATGGGAGCTGGGGCTGGTGGGGGGATAGAGTGTTGTAGGAATAGCAGAATATTAAAATCATACACATTTAAAAGCTTAAATAGACAATCATTCATACTGCTACCAGAAAATCTCTGTCAAAAAAATGTATACACAGTATCCTGTCAATGCAAAACTAATTATGACAATAACATCATCAATCAGGACCATATCAATAAAAACTATTCAGCATCCAAATGAATATTACAAAACATTCTGGTATCCACATCATTTTAGAAACGGTGATAACTGGAAAGACTCATTAAGTCCAGGGTGAGCCATTGCTCTATGTTCATACTCCCAACAACTTTCCCTTCTTAAAAGTTTATCAATATCACCCCTATCCTGCATATTTAAAGAGACATTTTGCAGGCCAGCAAACTTGAAACAATGTCCATTTTGTTCAATGTGCAGTGCCAATGCGTTTGATAAGTCTTTCTTTTCTATAGACTTTAAATATAGAAGCATAGAATCTGTTGGCAGATAAAGGCCATATGGCCCACCTAGTCTGCCCATTTCCCTATTCAGTGTTGACAGCCCAGATTCCATTTGATCTGTGGCACACCTTCTCTGCCCATTTCCAGAGTACCCTTATGTCTATCCCATGAGCTCTTAAACCCCCATATTGTTTTAGCTCCCACCACCTCCGCTGGAAGGCTGTTCCATGGATCCACCACCCTTTCTGTGAAAAAGTGTTTCCTGACATTCCCACTGAGCCTTCCTCCGTCCAGCTCATATCATGTCCCCTTGTCCTTGTGCAATGCTTCCTCTGAAATATGTGTCCCTTCTGTACCCTGTTTATACCCAAAAGGTACTTGAATGTCTCTGTCATGTCCCTCTCTCTCTCTCTCTCTCCTCTCCTCCAATGAATAGATATTAAGCTCCCTGAGTCTTTCCTCATACAGCTTCTGGTGCAGCCCATGTACCATTTTTGTTACCCTTCTTTGGACTGCCTCCATCCCGTCTATGTCCTTCCTGAGATGTGGTCTCCAGAACTGGACGCAGTACTCCAGGTAAGGCCTTACCAGTGATCTGTACAGTGGCATCACCACCTCTTTCTTTCTGCTGGTTATGCCCCTACCTATGCATCCCAGCATTCTGTTCACCTTCCCCACCACTTTTTCACACTGCTTGGTCACCTTTAGGTCATCCGATATGATGATCCCCAGGTCTCTCTCTTCCTTTGTGGTGGCCAGACCCACCCCCCATCCTGTACTTCTCTCTTGGATTCCTGTGACCCAGGTACATTATTTTGCACTTTTTAGCATTGAAACTCAACTGCCATATACCTGACCATTCTTCCAGTAAGCTTAGATCCTTTCTCATTCTTTCCACCCCTTCCAGCGTGCCAACTCTGTTGCTGATCTTGGTGTCATCTGCAGTCAGGCATACCTTTCCCTCCAGATGCTCTGCAATGTCACTAATGAAGACATTGGACAGGACTGGTCCCAGCACTGATCCCTGTGGCACCCTGCTGGTCACCTCCTTCTCTTCTGATTTCATGCCATTTACTACCACCCTCTGAGTCCTGTCTCTTAGCCAGTTCTCAACCCATTTTATTACCATAGGGTCCACTCCCAGGTTTCTCAATTTATTTAGCAATCTCCTATGTGGGATGGTGTCGAAGGCCTTGCTAAAATCCAGGTAGGCCACATCCAACTGCCCTTCCCTGATCTACCACCCTGGTCATCCAGTCAAAGAAATCAACTAGATTTGTCTGACAGAACCTTCCTGCTAAGATTCCATGCTGCCTTGGATCCTGTGCCCCATTAGACTCCAGAAACTTCACAATCCTCCCCTTCAGTAGGGACTCCATTAGCTTCCCCAATACTGAGATCAGGCTCACAGGTCTATAATTGCCTGTCTTCTCCCTACTGCCACTCTTGTGGAGGGGGACCACCTCTGTCCTCCTCCAGTCTTCAGGTACCTCCACTGTCTCTAGAGATGAGTTGAAAAGATCAGTCAGTGAACCTGCCAATACGTCCCTGAGTTCCTTTAATACTCTGGGGTAAATGCCATCTGGCCCCATTGTTTTGTCTGTTTTAATTTTCCCCGAGTTTCTCTAGGACTCTTTCCACTGTGAATGGGCTGGTGTCAACCTCTCTCCCCTGACTACCCCTCTTAAAGAGTTTTGGTCCCTCACCTTCCTCTTCTCTGGTGAATGCTGCGCAAAAGTATTTGTTCAGTATCTCAACCTTTTCTAGATCGCATTCCACCCACCCTCTTCCTTCCTTCTTCAGCCTAATAATATCATTTCTGGTCTTTTTCCTCTCGCTAATGTATCTGAAGAAGGTCTTGTCTCCTTTCTTAATAGCCTGTGCTGTACCTTCCTCTGTCTGTGACTTAGCCCTTATGACTACTTTCCCAGATTCTTTCTGTTTCTCCAGATACTTCTCCCTATCCTCATCCTTTTGAGTCTCCTTGTATTTCCTAAAGGCTTTTCTTTTTTCATTTATTTTCTCAGCCACTACCTTCGAGAACCATAGTGGCCATTTCTTTCTTTTACTCTTACTATGCATACTAACACAGTGTCTTGCTACTTCTATTATGACTCTTTTGAGTCTAAACCACTGTTCCTCCGCGTCTCCCCCTGTACCTTCTGCTGCTAGAGCACTTTTAAGCTGTCCCCCCATTTCCTTAATGTTGGCCCGCCTGAAATCCAGAACCCTAATCCTTGTATGACTTTCCTCTACCACTGTGGTTACAGTAAACCATACTGTCCTGTGGTTGCTGGAACCAAGGGGCCTTCCCACTTCAACATCTGTTATCCTGTCCCCATTGGTCAGCACCAAGTCCAGTATAGCCCTCTCCTGGGTGGGTTCTACTATTAGCTGCCTTAAGCTGGCCCCTTTCAGGGCTGTCATGAAGTCCCTGCTCCTTGTTGCATCTGCAGTCTGAGTGCTCCAACCTGTATCTGGCAGGTTGAAGTCTTCTATTAGCAGTAGTTCCCCTTTGGTTACCATGTTGTGGGTGATCTCTACCAGAACTTCATCTGTTTTCTCTCCCTGCACAGGAGGCCTGTAAATAACTCCAGTGCAAATGGCAGTCTTATTTTTGCCTCTAGGGTGACCCAGAAGTGCCTCCATTGCTTCCTGTAACTCTTGAGCCTTTGTTGCTTTAATCCCCTCCTTCACTTACATAGCCACCACCACCCTCCCTTCTTCCCTTCCCTATCCTTCCTAAAAAGTGTGTATCCTGATATGGCTGTATCCCAGTCATGATTCCCTGTGTACCATGTTTTTGTAATAACCACAACAATGTCCAGGTTTGTGTCTGCCATCAGTGCCATTAGATCTGGGATTTTGTTTCCCAGACTAAGGGCATTTGTGCACATTACCTTCCATCCTGCGCATCCCCCCCCCCTTTTTCCTGTTTTCTGGTCTGTGCCCTGTGACGTGTATGAGTTATATTTTCTGTTTTCCTTCCTACTGTGACCAGCTTTTTCTTGTTTTTTTTTGTGTCCATCTACTAATTGGGGTCTTTCTATTTCCAGATATGTCATGTGGGGGGGGGGCTACAGTTATCCCCTGACTGCATTCCTCCCCTTGGCTAGTTTAAATGCCTGCTGAGGAAGCATTTAAACTTTTTAGTCAGGATACTTTTATCCCCCCCTAGACAGATGTCAGCCATCTCTTGAATATAGTCCTTCATCCCTCCAGGTGAGTTCCCAGTCCCCAATGAAGCCATACCCCAACTCTCCGTACCATTTCTTCAGCCATGTGTTGAATTCCATGGTGAGGATGTCTTGGCCTTCTCCCTTGTCATGGAAAAGGTAGAACCTCTGAGAAGTGTACAGAGTGTATTACTTGCCCAAAACTCCTCCACAGCTCCCTGAATTCCTCCTGTACTTTACCTATGTCTATCCCCTCTCCTGCCAGGTCATTCATACCCATGTGGATAATTACGTCCAGCTCACCCATTTGCCACTGCCTTAGCAATCCTTAGGATCCACTTGCCTTCCCTCTGAACTGTGCTTCCAGGTAGGTGCACAACCTCCTTTTCCCCACTGCTGCCTATCCCCCTAATGATGGAGTCCCCAAATAGGATTTGGTTTCTCCTCCTGTGTGTTCTCCTTCCAGTTGCCCTTGGGGCTCCATCCTGGATGACTCCCTCATCCCCCTTGGTGTCCACTTCTGGAAATGTTGTGTGATCTTCCTGCTCTGCCAAGATGGCATATGAGTTATGAAGTGTCACTGACTGGGGGATGTGCCTTTGTCCCACCTCCCTCACCCTTCCTGAGCCCACCATAGTCCATCCATACCTCCTTTTTGGCATCATCTGAGGGAGTGGTGGTAGACATGGTGGTCCCTGTGTGGGGGGGAGGAAGGCTGCCTGGATCCTTGCCAACTCTGCTCGGAGTCCTATAACCTCCACCATCAACACAGAGAGGTGTGACAGCAGATAGGGCAGCATCGCAGTGTCCAGAAGGTCTTCCTGAACACTGCTGCATCACAGCCACTGCATCGTACACTGCTCCTCTTTCTTTGCCTATCCTTTCCTTACTCTTTCTGCATCTTCTGTTCGTTATCATTTTATACACCCATCCTTTTCTTTAATGCCTTTTTTCCTTTTGTGCACTGTAGCTTTTTTTCTTCTCTCTCTCCATTTTACAAAATTGCTCTAACTATGCCCCTACTATGGTTATGGACTCTAGTTGCTTTGAGTAAGTGTGCTCAAAATCCTGTGATATCAATGAAATACACCCAGAAACAGCTTCTTGTCAAAATCTTGTCACTGATCCTTCAGATAATTTCAAAGAGCAGGAAAAGACAGAAACAACTTTATCAATTCCCTATCCCAAAAATCTTGCTACCAATCACTCAAATAATTTTAAAAAAGAAGAAAAACAACAACAAAAACTGAGTAAAAACACTTGTAGTGCCAAGGGTGTGCTTACTACCTCTTACAATCCTCCTACTCCACAGCCCCTGCTATTCCCTGTGCTTGGCTCCTGTCAATCAGATTCAACAGAGAATTTAATTAAGAGTGGAGACGGGAGTGGGAGGGTGGGCAAAATTTTCAGCAAGTAAAGACAGCAAAGAAATAACAGCCCCACTTAAAGCACATCAAAATAGGTTTCAAATGTTCAACAGCCCCAAAACAAATCCTTGCTAGCCCCTTATAAGTAGTAAAAACATCAACCTAGTACCAACTGAAATCTCACTTATTCTTTGAACATTCTGTTTTTCCAACATAAAAGACAGTGCATGAACAAGCTACAATATTTATCAATGACTCAGATGAACAATAAATAAAATCTTGTACCTAGTAAATTATTTTTGTAATAGGGAGTTCAAATATGTCCCCTAGTTGTATATTGGGGCAAAACATAAATGCACTGCATCTGAAAGTTCCCATGGGCAACAAAGGCATCAGTGAGGCTGTAGGTGGTCTCTGGTAGAGGTTATACATCAATCAATCATTTAGGTGCCTTCCTCTTTTGTACACCATGTGGGGGGAGCAAAGCAGTCACTTTTTCTAACTTGCTTTCAGTGTACAAAATGTGCCAGTTTTTTTATTAATTATTGCTCAAACTTGTCTGGACTGTGGACTGAATGTGGTTACAAAGCTAAGTTGTGTCTGATTCTGATCAGTGTCCCTCATCCTTTGCTCTCTGTTTCCCTTGATTAAGTCATTCTATCACATGTAGAAACCGAATAGTGGCTTTCTGGATACAATGATGATTATTATCTGTCTAAACTGCATATTTAGTTCTGTAGTGCCTTCAAGATTAACACTTTGTTCACTACAGTTTCTTCTGAGACACATATACTGTCTGACAGGGATGTTTTTAACCAAGTGCCATGGTTAGTGGGTTTTCTAAATAAACTCATACAGTAGTAACACTTCCATTTCATCCTTTTCGACTGTTAAATCTAAAAGAATCATTTCAAGATTATATTTTATGGTGAATTTAAAGGTTAACATTTGTTGCTTCTAAATATTTAACAGACAATCATAAGTCTGTGTCAGGGGTGTAGCCAGAAATTTCCATTTTGTACACAATCTCCGACAATTACACCCGCCCATAAAGAAAATGTGCACATCCTCTTCAAATGGACCCCCTTCCAAACAAGTCAAATTATTGTTAGGTGATTCCTCTAATCTCTAAAGAGGTTATACATGTATCTGTCTCCTAAACAACAGAAGTTTAAACAGAGACACTCCTCAGTGGCCTACACTAACCCAAATACTACAGATTAGAATGAAAATGTTAACAGAAAGGTATATGGTTTCTGACAAGCACTCAACAAAACTTTACAGTGAGTATGCCTGCCTACACCCATGGTCTGTGTATATATGTATATACTGTATATATTATACTAGCATGGTAGTGCCAGTATAGTTAGGGTTCAATGGTCACTTCTATGTTAAACTCTAAATTTTGCACTTTTATTTAATTTGCAAATATCTTTGCAACTGTACAACCGACGCACACAAAATTTTCATGCTCCATCAGGTACCATAGATCTCTTGATGTGGCAAGTTTTGTTCTGGTCAGATGTGTGATTGCGGAAATGTGGAGTGCCAGAAAATGTGAAAATTACCATTTAGGTGCAAATCCTTTGCCATCCCTCATCTCCAAAACAGCTTGGTGTTGTGGTCTGAAATTGTTAGGGTATATAGAGTCTGGTTCGCAGGTGTGCTTTTTGAAGGTTTGGTGAAAAAATATTAATCCATTCAAAAGTTATTAAACTTTTAAGTTTCGCATTATATCCTATGGAAAAAATTAGATGTTCTGTGCAAAAGCAGATTCTGCTTTTGTGAAAGCACTTTTTACTTTTGCAAATGGGGCAGTAGTGTCGTGCTTCCACCATCTTGTTTTTAGTTAACGACACGGAAAAAACAGTATAATTCAAAAAATACTGCTCCTTGGTAAACACCAAAAGTTGTGTTTACCTAATCAGGGCCCGAGGAACATGAACCTGTCATTAGATTTTAAAAATAATGGCCGGAAATATGTATATTTTATTTGATCATTGGTAGTGTCGCAAATTTGCAACATTACTTTTAAGAAAGTTTCACAAATTGTGACACTGTTTTGTGAAACTATTTCAGTAGTTTCACAAATTGTGACACTGTTTCATGAAAGCTATCACAAAATTTGTAAAAGTGTTGCAATTTATGACACTACTTTGTCAGAAATGCCTGTTTCTTTGCCATGGCATAGCAAATAAATGATTTGCTCTTATGGGCTGAAATTTTCAGAGTACAAAGGTTTTGCCCCACAGATGTGCCTTTTGATGGTTTGCTGATAAAATTTAAAGGGGTCCATAGTTATAACATTCTGAAGTTTAGAAATGTTCCATAGAATAACATTGTTGTGGTCAGGTACCTTTCAGGGGCTATATCTCAAGAACACTTCAAGATGCAGATTTTTCATGAAACGCAGCTTAGTACACCTTTAGGTGTACTAAGCAGTTATGCACATTGCCACACCTTGATTACAACTGCAGTGGGAATCTTTATCAATGTCCCTGTGGTGAATGTGATACTGTGCCATTGGCAACACAAGGGTTAATTGCTATGTCTCAACACAACACTTATGGATAGGTGGGAGAACAGGACCTGGAGGGCTCTGCACTCTCACATATGGATAACATTATGGAGTAATGGGAGCGCAAGGCTCTGAAGGCCCTGCACTCCTACAGGGAGATGAGGATTAATTACAATGTGTCTACACTTATGAATAGATGGGCCCTGCATGCTCACATATGGATACCAAGGGCCCTGTGCTTCCACATGAAAATCAGGGACAATTACTATATTCAAAACTTTGTTCTAACTCCTCCTCTAGGAAATACCAGCCGAGAATGCTGAAGTGCTCATATTACTTTAATGATGCATACAAAAGCACAAACTCACTTAAAAAATGGCCACAGGAAACTGAAGAAGTCCATAAATGATGAAGTTCATAAAGTTCCTTGAGTCCAGAATCCAGAACTTGCCATGTAAGCAAACAATTCACACAGAACACTGCTGGCTGTATCTCCAAACAACAAAGAGCAAGAGCTGAGGGTCGTCTCCCAATGACGTCACCTGACGCATTTCGCACGTAGCTTTCTCAAAGGCTGACATCCAATGATATCCACTTATATTTAAATAAATGACTTAAAGGGGTATTACCCATTTCTCAATATAAATAACAACATAAAACACAAAAAATAACAAGAAAGAAAAAACAGAACTGTGCTAAGTATTCATTATACAGCACAGATATACAGCTGCAAGACTTACTGCTGGACATATTCCACATGACAACATTTGACACCTTTTATCCAATAGGTCAAAGTGTAATCTGTGTACTGCTGAAAAGATAGAAGGGAGAAAGAAGACAGCATTCTCGGATGGTATTTCCTAGAGGAGGAGTTAGAACAGAGTTTTGAATGTTTTAAAGCAGGTGCTGGTTCTCTGCCATTTTTCTTTTCTAATTCTTTTGAACCAAGCACTGCTTATTCCTTTGTGCAGTCCATCCTTCTTGTTCTACAATTACTATATGCATACATGGGAACACAGGGTCCATGCTCCCACACACACTATGGACTGATGGGAGCACAGGGCCTGAAGGGCCCGACGCTCCCACAACCAAATAAGGGTAAGATTACACTTTCTCAAAAAGTAAGGAAATTCATTGTAAAAAAAACTTACTTAATATATCAGTTAGGCATAATATTACAGCAACAAAAGTATGGAAATGTGGTGTTAGGGTTCATACCCTAACATCCCACCCCACCCCCCATCCAACCCTGCCACCCCACCTACTCCCCACCCAATCCCTGCCACTCCACCCCACCCTTCACAGACCAACAGGTATTGGGGTGTGCCTTGAAATATTGACCTAATGCTCCCCTCACTCTCCTATGCTGTACCATGTTGGCTTCCTTACACATGGAATGGGTTGAGCATTAGGGTGATGACCCCAAGGCACACCTTGATGCCTGTTGGTCTGTGGAGGGTTGGGTAGGCTGGTAGGGTTGGATGAGGGGAGGGGCGGGGTGTTAGGGGTTGAACTCTAATACCACATTTCCATACTTTTGTCAATTTAACCTATATATACATTCATTGCAAAAAAAATTTATTAATGCCTCAGTTAGGGTTCTTAATAATGCGACAAAAGCAGAGAAATGGGTTAATTATAGTATGGATTCTTTTCAAGTGACAAGACATATTTTCTTCCCATTCTGCTAAATACACATCTGCAAAATTATGTTCAAAAGAAACACCCATTGCAGTGCCTTTTGTTTGGTGAAAGAACTTCTGCAGAAACATAGAAAAATTGCAATACAAAACTTTTTCTGTTACAGTGACTAAAAAGTGTGCCATAGTATCATTAAGATTTGTTTTGGCATGCAAGGCCTGTTCAATAACTCTGACCCCACCTTAATGTGGGATATTAGAATATAATGCTTGAATATCACTTGTAACTAGATACCAATCCCATTTGACATTTCATTTGTTAATACCTGTAATATATGTGAGGTGTCTTGAACATATGACTTACTAGTACATGCTATTGATTTTAATTACTGATCAACATATTGAGCTAAGGATTCCATTAACAACCCAATGGTCTCAAGGGTGAATCATTGTAGTCTTTATGGACTTTTGAAAGGCCATACATATTGTCTTTTACCTTGTGTTCAACAGCTAAAAAAAAGCATGGGTTTGTTTAGAAATAATATTGGTGTTAAAAGCATCAAGCAATATTGTGTCTATGTCCTTTTTAAAACTGACAGTTGGATTATCTGATAAACACTGATAAAAACAGACATGTTTCAAAAGTTCTGTTTCACTTAGACATTCTGACAAATGAGCTTCCTTATCAGCTGGCTTAATTTCAATTTCTGTATTCTTGGCCATATCTTCTATTGCCCTTCATTCCTCTCAAGTGCAGTTGTTGTATTTAGATCTGTAAGTCTGTTATAGTAGTTCTTGTATGTCCCTCTCATATACTTTTTCTAAGATGGCTGATGTCGGGTTGGGTGCAGGTAAGAAAACAGACTTTTTTTGGGCTGGTCCTATGCTTGATGTTCCTGATTCTGTGAGTTCTTGTGTTTCCTCCATCACAACCTCTTCTGGTATTTTATGCTGATGTGGGTTTGGAAGTCTATCCTGTAAAGGTTGCTCTAGATTTTTACTACTGAAGAACGCTATTAGATTCAATTTATGGGTCAATTTGTGTAAAACCACTGTAATCACAAACTCACTGATGGTATCAATTCATGTAAAAGAGAGGCTGGGTTGTAAAATCTGATTTTCTGTCTCAGTCAAAACATAGTTCAATATGTTTATGACAATAGAGTTTTCTATCTCTGCCTCCTCCATTGGTGGTTCATGTTGTAACTGATACCCTTCTGTAGCTGTTGATTCTGGCTGTGTTTGTATCTGGAGCGCTTTTCTCCCTTCCTCTTTGTTCAACTCCTAGTCCTCCTTCTGTGAGTCTCTCTCTCTATTCTTGGACTGTAGCTAGGTAGCCATTGGGGGAGCTGTGCTTTGAAGGGTGACCACTGGGGGAATAAAAAAAGACCTTAAAAATGTAAACTAGTGAGTGGGTCATTTCTTCACTTAGTGGGCAATAGAACCACCAGCTTCCCTGCTTCCACTCCAGATACAAGTGACAGGGAACAGAAGTAGTGGACATATCAGCAGCATGAAATTTCCACAGGGCATATGCATTCCACACTACACTTATGATCCCTTTACTCCTTAGCAAAATAAGGGGCATCATTTCCACTGTGGTCATTATCCCACCAGACTGGCAGAGGCATCCATGGTACTCCTTTCTAGTGGTTCTCTCAATAGTCCATCCATCTTGGCTTCCTCCAGTTCCAGCTGTACTTATGCACGATCCAATCAAATACCCACACCTGGCAACTCTCAAAATAATGGCATAGATATTGAAAGACAGAGCCTGCTAACCAAGACTTACTCTTCTGAAGTGGTGGACACCCTGCTCATGTCCAGAAAGCAGTCAACAAACAGGACATAATATAATATGCTACTGGGCAAGTTTCCACTACTGGTGTGTGGCATCTAACAGGAAAACCATCCCACCATCCCTGCCTGACATCTTCTCCTTACTGCATTATTATACCCACAAGGTTCTCTTCTGCTTATCCCTCATAGTCCAGGCAGGGGCAATAGAAGCAACTTTAGGGATGTTCATTTTGGAGGCTCTATATGGGTGTACCTGGATGTACTCTGACTGCTGAAAATACTCCATGCCCTGTTTCAGAATCACCTCTACCACTTTGAAAATGCAATCTAGTCCTACTGTAGATGCTCTCACAAGACCTCTGTTTGAGCCAAGTCACTCTGCTTCCCTCTAGTTCCTTTAGCATTAAAACATTATTCATCATGGAAATCTCTTCTACAAGATGGATTTCAGATCTTCAAGCTCTACGCTGAAAAAAGCTGTACACAATTTTTTATGTGGACTGGGTGACCCTGAGAATGGTCCCTTTCTTTGCACTGAAAGTGGACTCCAAATTGCAAAGGTCCCAGGAAATTCCTTAGCTTCATTCTATCTGGAGGCATCTTTTCAGTCAGAGTGCACCATACGCACTGTAGACTTTAGGAGACAACTTCTACTCTGCCTCCACAGATCCCAGCCTACATGCCAGTTGGACTGCCTAGCCATACTCATAGTGGACAAAGAGCTGGTCAGGTGGCCTCCACAGACACCACAGTTCACTGACTTAAAGCAGCTTTTAGAGACACCTACAAGTCTCAGGCCATGAACCACCACCTCAACTAAAGATTCATTCAGTGAGGGCAATGGCAATATTACTGGATGAAAGGGGAAGAGCAAAGATAGCCAAGATCTGCTCAGCAGCCATGTGGTCATCAGTGCACACATTCACCAGACACAAGAGACTTGATGTGCTGTCCTCAGTGCAGGAATCTTTCAGACACTCGGTACTTCTAGCAGCAGAAGTCAAAAACTGAAAGTTCTCTCCTACCCAGGCAAAGTCCTCTTGGGCATTGCTGTGAAGATCCCACTGGTGAAGACTTTCTGAGTACTAGAAAGGGTATGAGTTGTTATATTGGTAGATTACTCAGCTGGTAAGGTTGATTATATGAGCACACTTTATAGTACTGCATGGCCCTCCCTAGAGTGATCATTCCACTGCCTGGCCACTTCTGAATAATGTGATAGTGTGCTTTGCTTTTCAAAATCTTGATCATATTAAGAAATATCTTATCTGTTACCACTACCATGTTGCATACTATATTTGTTGCTCTATAGTCTTACAACCTTAGTACAATAGTCTTACAACCTAAGTAAAATGTAGCATATTGCTATATGATAACCGCTGTGTCCTTAATAAAAAGGTAATTGCAGTGAGAAAGAAACAATGTGACCTACTGGGAATTGAATCCAAACCCCTGAAATACCATCCCAGTGCTCTAACCACTGAGCTACAGGCTGAAATGGTTGGACCTGGGGTTCCCAGACATACTACCTTTCTCTATTATAGCATATACTGCAACTAGGAGTAATCAATATGACAATAAAAAGGTGTATCATTCAGTAAATGTGGCCTTCAAGCAAACTCTGTAAGGTGTTGGAAATGTCCAGGGTCATATGGACACTGTAGAGTGTAGCACATAAGACACAGGCTATGTTCTCTGGATCTTCCCTCAAACTTCAAAGTTGTCATGACTCACTCTTGATCTGTTTTTACATCTCATCTCTTGCCTCTGTGACCTCCTTTAAGTACCTGGCAGTTACTTTAGATACCACTTTTGATTTCACCCTTCATATATCTAATGTGTGTACTGTAAGTCTGTTAACTCCAGACAGAGGGTTTTCATACAGAATTAGAAACAGCCTAACATGTAAAGCCCACTTATCTATTGCCCAAAGTATTTTGTTGCCTATGTTAAATTTCTGTTGCAATAATTTACTGTGAGCTTGAATTCAAACATAAAAAGATGGGATGTCACATAAAACATGTCAATTTGTGGTGGCTACAGCATGCCTAACACATTACTGCATCCATTACAGTACTCAGGATTAAGGTGGCTCTCCCCTACATCCATACATACTTTTAACCTAGGGTGCATAACAGATAACATGCCTCATTAACAATTAACATTTGTCAGTGTCAGTGGCTCAGCAGGTAGCACACTCGCCTCTGAGGCTGGGAGATCAGAAGGCTGTGGGTTCTATCCCCACACCAGGCACTTGGGTTAATATCCTAATACTGACAATGTAGTGCAGCATGGGGGGGGGGTGCTGCACTTCTGAGGTGCCGTCTTTCAGTTGAGACATTAAACTGAGGTCCCATCTGCCTATTCTGGTGGTAGTTCAGGTGGATGTTAAAGATCCAATGGCACTTCTCGAAAACAGTAGGGGAATCTTTTATTATAATAACATCAAAAACACATAAGGACCATTAGTATTACATCACACTAATCAAAAAACAATTCAAAAAAATCATAAATAACAGAAGCATATACAGTGTTCACATCACACTATACACAACCAATCTGAGAAATCTAAGAGAACAAAAAAAAACAAAAAACGTATTAAATGCACACTAGAAGGTAGGACCGCAATATTCACTTAATACCAAATTAACTATCACTAGCCACCTCATTTATACTTAATGAAGATATTAAAACCCTTCCACCACTGAAAAACTTTTAATGCAGAGTGAAATGCCACATCCGAACTATAAAGTTTAGTCATGGACTGAGAGACCATAACCCAAACAGTGTCATATGGCATCACCCTTTGATAGAGAACCCATTGACACCTACTTTGCCACAAATAATACTTTAAGCAACATAAAAAAACAAAGAACTTCAGTGACAAGCACTGAGACAATGGTTACCCCAAAGGACATTGGCTGGGAAGCCAAGTTTCAAAGAAATGCAAAATCACACATACCCCCATAATGCAAAGCATCATGGACTACATATGCAAATCACCACAGAATATTATGTTGGTTCAACTTTAAGCCGAAATGCATGGTGCTGAAAGGCATATGCAGCCCATGATGCTTTGCATTGTGGGGGTATGTGTGATTTTGTATTTCCTTGAAACTTGGCTTCCCAGCCAATGCCTTTTGGGGTAACCATTGTCTCAGTGCTTTCTCGCTGTGGTTCTTTGTCTTTTAACTTGTTTTTTGTTTTAATTGGGTTCACCACAACATAACCCAGATAGACCATCTTAGGGTAGCTGGTTCATTCCACTGGGGTGTCAAACAGATGAGCCATACTAATGAGTCCTGGTAGGATGAAACATGTGTCTGTGTCTTCTATTGGCACCCTTTGCAAACTGTGTGAGAGGCCTTTCGGCACCATGCATTTCTGCTTAAAGTTGAACCAGCATAATATTCTGTGGTGATTTGCATATGCAGCCCATGATGCTTTGCATTGTGGGGGTATATGTGATAAAAAAAACAGTCAATGTATCAGAATGATATTGAACACATAAGTGATCATATTGTCCAAGTATTAAAAGATCATATGTCATATTGGACAGCCACTGCATGTTCCAAGAATGCGCTAGGTGAGCCCATAGAGGTTTAACAAATGAACAAGTGAATAAATAATGTTCTGCAGTTTCCTCTAAATTAATTCATTCCATATAAGGACAAGTTCATTCACCCAAAGCCTTATGTTTAGCATTACCCTGAACATTTATTCTCCCATAAACCGCAAGCCATAGGTGTTCCCACATAAAAGGGGGAATCCTAGGGTTAAGTAGTTGGGCTAACACCAGATGGTTATTCTGGAGAGAACTGTTCTTAAAAGTGGGGTCAGTAGAAGAAACTAAAGCCATGACAGCACTATAAAGTTTTCAACCAGAACTCTGAATAATAAGTTGTTTGGAGATACCCCATTTATACAATTTAGCAACCACTGGACGAAAAAATTCAGACACATGAAGATGGACTGATAAATGGGGAGGGGTAACTCCCCAAGCAGTCAAATATCGTGATAAAATATTTTGAGTCCAGTGATTGTGGGAGTCTTGGGATGAGACTAGCCCACTTTTTACAGTCTGGGAGATGAACAACGTCTGAAAAAATACAATAGGATCAAGCATCCTAAGACCCCCTTTTTCTCTGGATAGGTAGGTAAAACACCATTTAATGGGATTAAGCCTGTTACCCCAGAGCATCTGGAAAACAGACTATATAATTTTACCTCCAGATACCCAAGAGGGAGATAGATCATAGCTAAATAAAGTAAAACAGGAACTAAAAATTGTTTAATTATTGTAACACGTTTTATTTTAGACATTTTCCAATGTTTCCAATGACCCACTTTGGATTTGACTTTCTGCAACCCCACCTCCCAGTTTAGTAGTGGCAAATTTTGGGGGCCAAAAATGATCCCCAGAATCTTTAGGGGGTCTGCGGAGAAGGGAATACCCTCCACACACTTGAGGGGAGGAGAACCAGCACCCAAGAACAAACCCCTACTTTTTGCAACATTTAATTTTGAATTGGAAAGTAAAGAATACTCTAAAATGTTCTGCAATATAAATGATAAATGGGTAGTATCTGGAAAAAAAACAGCAGACATCATCTGCATAGGCCTGTACCCGTAGTTCCCTCCCTCTATCTGGCTCTGAAATTCCTGATCACAAGGGGGAAGGGCCAATTTCCTTAGAAGGGGATCCAAGGTAAAGATATATAGAAGGGGATTGAGAGAGCACCCTTGTCGTACACCGGTAGGGATAGAAAAACCCTCAGTTATTTGACCCTGAATGACTGGGTGTACAAAAGTAGTGGAATATAATAAGTGAATTTGGAAAATTAAAAAATCAGAAATCCAATAAGCTCTAGGTGCCGCAAACAAAAAGGGCGGATACACTCCATCAAACACTTTTTCCCAATCAAAGGAGACCAGGAAGGCCGACCTGCCATTAAAGTGATAAAAATTCAATCACGTCCTTTATCACCATAAGGGCCTGTTGAATTTTCTGAGTGGGTAACCCACAAAACTGATAGGGAGATATAGCCAATGAGGCATAGAGCTTTAATTGATTGTTAAGAATTTGTGCTAGGATCTTATAATCTGAGTTTAAAATAGTGATTGGTCTCCAATTTTGGAGAAAAGATTTATTCCCAGATTTAAATAAAAATATCAATAGGCCTGTCAAAAAGGCATGGTGTATTTTCTGAGTCATAAAAAAAATAATCAAAAACCAAAGCTAAACATAAAGAGAGCTCTGGGGCAAAGGTTTTATAAAATTCAAATGGCAAACCATCCATTCCAGGAGAGACACCATTTTTCTGAGTTCCAATCATCTGTTCAATTTCTACCAAACTGATGTTGTCTTGATTAGCAGGAATCTCAGCAGAAATGAAACAGATATCGTCAGAGTCCAAATATAATTGAATGGATTCATCCGAAGGTGGGGTTAAGGGACAATGAGAATGAACAAAAGATTCTACAGTATCATGAATGGCCTCAGCAGAGTGGACAACCTGCCCTTTTTGGTTCTCCAGAGAATCCATGAAAACAGAATGTTTTAAGTTTTTACAGGCCACAAAAGGATCCCCAATAGGGGATTTGGGGGTTCCTGACTGTAGCATGGCCTATACGGAATGTGCCCTATCATATTGGTAAAGCAGCATTTCTTTTTTAAATTATAAATTTGGGGGAATAATCAAATTTAGTAGTGTTAGCCAGTGTAAATAATTTAAACAACTGCTGTTGTAAGGACAGATATTTCAGAAATTTGGTATTCACAGAATTTTTACCAAACTCCTGAAACCAGGATTTGATATCGGCCTTAGTGTCCATCCACCATTTCCCAAGATAAGAATATAGGAAACTAACAGAACACTGAGCAGCAATCAACCCCCGGATCCCTGACTGCACCAGAGGGTGACTCAACACAGAAGTGTTAAGCCTCCAGCGATTAGATCGGGCAGGCACCCCCGGGTGGCAAGCTAATACTATAAACAACACTAAATGGTCCAAAAACTCAGTGGGTTGAATATGGAAGGAGAAATGTGGCAAATTTCTAGACACAAACATATGGTCAATGGTGGTATAATATTTATGCCTCATATAGGTGAAACTAGGCCCAGATTTGGGGAAAGTACTACATTCAACCAAATCAGCAGAGCTTATAATCTGAAAAAGAGCATTAGAATCACAGTACACTTTTTTAGAAGAGAGACCTCCAACTTTCCCATAAGGGCAATTGAAATCTCTACCAAAAATAATTATAGATTAAGCAACTAAGCATGGTTGGATAGAATGGAGGAGAGAAACCCTCTCTGCCTTCAACTGAGGCCCATAAATAATAATGAAATGAAAATGCATATCGTGCCATACACCATCCAAAATCAAATACCTTCCAAGACTTAAACCAATCAGTTTGGTTAAAGAAAAATGATATCCATTAAATAAAATCCCCACCCCATCAGCAGAAACCATCTCAAAGAACCAGTATGAAGGGCCCCGCACCCACTTCCCCAGAAAGATCTAAGCTGGTCCTCAGAGAACATCCACGTTTCCTGCACATAACAAACATCAAAATCTGAACCATGAAAAAAATCAAAGACTGCCTGACATTTTAAGGGATTTAATAAACTGTGAATGTTTACAGATCCCACCTTCAATGGGATAGCAGCTTAGGCTATCTTTTTCCATTTTTTCTTTTTTTTTCCACTGTAATCAACCAATTCAGGAGTGGGAGGAGTATGGAGGGCAGCAGAAAGCAGATCAACTAACTCCACTTGGTCCATATCTGAGGTACTATCTTCTGAGGCCAGAACCTCAAAGGGATTTATAGATTCAATGGAACCCTAAGGAAATACTGGTCTGGTTTTCGAAATCCTAGCAGAACATCTAGGAAGAGGTGCAAGGCTCTCTGCAGAAGGCCCCAAAGGGTCAGAGTCCCTATAACACACTGGAACCAGAGACCTGGCACCAGAGGGCTCTGCCCCAGGAAGAGAAGGGGAAGAAGAAGAAGAAATTACTACTAAGGGAAAATCAGGAGGAGGGGGACTGAAGGCTGAAGATAGGACCCAGAAGGGAGTGGGGGGGGAGTGGGTTCTGGACCTGGACAGTCACCAGATCCTGTGCATGCTGAATTAACAGGTCCAGACTCATACATGAGGCCTTATTCTTGGCTTCCCAGGGGCATTCTCCAAAGACATGGCCAATCTCATCACATAAATCACATTTTGTGCGGGAGGTACATTGCAAAGCAATGTGCCCTATATCACCACAGTTGTCACAATGTGGTTTATCACAGGAACTGGAGATGTGGGTCCTAGAACCACATTTGTAGCAAGCCCGGGGCTGTCTGGCATAAAAGCACATGCCTCGATCCCTACCTAACACAAAGGAGTTGGGAACATGAGAGATCCCAGAATCAGACTGCCACAGTTTGACCTTATATTTCCAATTGCCTGTCCAAAATGGTTCAGAGTCCAGAACTGCCTCAGGGTCACTTAAAACATCACACTTCTGGGAGAGCCAATAGGTAATGTCATCCACGTGGACCCCTTCATTCCGAAACATGACGGTCACAAATTTAATCAAGGGCTTGGTCAAAGGGATAACCAAAAAGGGAGACTACGTGGGTGAGAATTTTACCTGATTGTACCTCTCCCAAAAGAGGTCCAGGGCATAATCATTGGCAATGCTGATATCGTAATTTTCCTCCCCACTGATGTTAATGAAGGCAAAGACCTCCTGAGGGGAGAAATGAAGGGAATCCTTCAACAAGCTTTTTTCCCACATAATGTCTATCTGGCCGGTGCTCAAGACCCCTTTTGTAGTGAATCCACACCACATTCCTTCGGGGTGCAGCCTCTTTTTTAATTTTAGTAAATAAGTCAGACAGAAGAGGTTTCTGAGTTTGGAAGGGCTCTTGAGGGCCATCGTCCAGGACAACAGCACCGCCCCTATGAACCTCCAGGTTGGTAAGTGCCCTTATAACAGTAACTACTCCAGGCAGACCCCCCTGGACAGGGGCTGGGGGGGACAAGAAACCTCCCCTGGACCTGCAGCCTTTGCATCCAAAGGCAGTTCTGACATAATCTGAGAATCAGGGGGTGAACCAGAGATGCCCCCAGGACACCAAGCTGGTGAAGTCTGTGAAAAATTTAGTTTGGGATCCTATCCTGAGTCAGGGAGCCAAATACCCTTAGGAGAGAGCTTACAACCTGCCTCACTGAGAGCCTTTTGAGGAGACTAAGGTTCAGTCGGGGGGAGTATCTCTTCTTTTAAAGCAAAGGCAGTTTGTAGCACAAATGCAGTTGTTTTCCCCGCTGAAACTTCGGGAGCAATAATAGTAGATAAGGTTTTAACAGAATCAGGGACAGAGGTCAAAGATATATGTCTTATAGCAAGAGTCACGGCAGTCCTGCAACCCCTCATATCTTCTTTAGTACTACCAGCCAAGCCACCCTCTTTACTACTAAAGGAAAAAACTGTTGCACCCTCCTGTACATTTGGAGCCCACTGGTAGCTCACTGCAACAGGATTAGTAAAGGGAGGCACCACAGTTGAGCCACCAACAGACAAGGGTTTATGCACAAACCCAGTATCCCTGGGTAGAGGCTCCTGTATGGGAGGAGACATGAAGAAGGGACCACTCTCAGCTTGTCCAGACCGGCGCCATGGGAGCTTCTCCTCAGGACCAGATTTCAAGATTACAGGAGGCAAAACAACATTCAGCTGTAGGTACCCACCAAGTGAAGCAGACAAAATGCCAGCAGACTCAGTTTCCAAATCAGGAGTTATAGAGGGAAAAAGATTCTTGGAGAGTGACTCACCCGGACCCACCTGGGCCAGAGCTTTGATTCTGCTGCATTACGAACGCTGTCATCTGGCCCTGTCAAGGGAGTGACTATCAGCATTTCTGCTTGCAGTTTTACAATCTGATCTCTCAACTCTTGTTCCAAGTCCAGATGTCGAGTTCTGTCTATTGTCAATTGTTGAATCAAGGGAATCTCTACTGCTCTTGAAATCAGGATATGTTCCTGTCCTCCAGGTAAAGACATAATGCCAGCATGGCTTAAATCCTCTGTAGATAAAAAAACTTCTGGAGTTTCAACTCCAGTACTATGAACTTCAAAATCATGCACTATATCGCGCTGAGCCTCCAAGGTAACACAGGTAGGAGAGGAGGCTTGCTCCCCCAACCCAGAGACGTCCATCTCCTCCAAAGGTGTACTGAAAGTGGCCATGTTCTCAGGCCAGAAGTTCCCCCTACAGGTCAGTAGGGGAATTTTCCCGGTGCCCTGGCCAAATTTCCCTCATTCTCTAAAAATACCACCAACAGCTTACTCTGGTTCAAGGTCAGTTGGCATTTCATCTGTATCCCCTCCCCCCCGGGTCATGCCTGAAAATAGGCAGAATCTGCCTAGTGCACTTATCCAGTCAACAAAAACTAAATAAATAAATAAAATTAAAATGTTCTCTACCTTAGCTTCAGTCTTGACACTGACCCCCTGTGCATATGTCTTATGGTGCCAAGGTCAAGCCATGTTATCTACCACCAAATGCTGCACTAACTTGGGTGACTTTTCTTTTTCCTGCTCCTTGCCAAATTCTGGAACTTCCTCCATTCAGACATCCATTTTAGTCCTATGCACCCAATGTTCAGATCTAACTTTAGGAAACAGTACATAAATATGTATGCTGTTGTACTAAACTGTGTCATGTCTATTGGGTATTTCATAGGTGATCCTACACATTTCAGGTCCATGTATAATTGTTGCTGTTGACCTATGTTATCCTGTATTTATCTAAATTAAATAAACTTCACCACAATATTTTTGTAGTTATCCAGTGATCTCACAGGAATTGCATTCCCTGTATTCACTTGTAATGTATTCTGATATTGTTGATCTGTACTGATTATTTACCTGTTGGTATTGTATCATGTCTTTCAGCCAGTTACTTATGTTTTAAATTTATTTGTATGAAACAACAGAGTAGAAGCTACCTGCTATATAGTATCCAATTTAGACAAGTTGTATTTAGTGAGATAGCCACCATAATATGAGCATGAAATGTACTATGAAATCTGTGTACAAATGAAAGTTTACCTTTATATAGTAGTGCTAACCATGAAACAACAGCAATGTTTTATTTTTATTTATTTATTGTTGGTATCAGAATTATAAACCTTTGTGTCAGGGACATTCAAGGTTAAACACATGTAAGTACAGGTAGTGGTAATTACAACACAAGACATCACAGTCATTACAGTTTGACATACACAGAGAGCAAAAAAAACCACTAGGTGAGTGCCTTGGTGGGCTTACAATGAAGTTCTGTGCATTATTACATATGGAATATATATTTCACAGATGTGCAGATATCCTAAACAGAGTAGTAGCCAAATTACTGTCACACTAAGTGCAAACCTGCAAAGAACAATAAGCAGTCTGTAGGAGACTTTGTCCATGCCCAAGGACACAGTGGTGGGGCCCTGTCCAAAAACTGGCCAACAGAAAGAGGTCACCTAGTTGTCAGTCACAGCAGAGGTGAAGGATCTATTTTGGGCAGGAACAACTGCGGAAGGCCAGGAGGTGGTTCTTTATGGCCAGTTTGAAAGGGCCAAGTTTAGCATGGCAGGAGACCAGGGTGGGCAGGGAGTTGAACCAGGTGGGGACTCTGACCAGAAAGGATCTCTGGGCTAGGGTAGTACAGACCCTAGAAACAGCTATAGCGGGTTTCTCAGAGCTATGTGTACTCACAGAGGGGGTGGTGGGTGTTAGGGCAATTGATAGGCCAGCGGGTCATGCCAAGCAGTGATTTTTTTGGCCAAGAGGCAGGCCTGGTATTGTACCCTTTCGTCAAAGTTAAGAATCTGGGAGAGGGAGTAGAGGGTGCAAGTATGGGTCATACGGTCTGCACCAGTTAGGAGTCTACAGGCTTTATTGAGCACTACTTTTAGTTTCTCAATGGCTGTGGCATCCGTTGCAGAGTAGACCAGCAAGCCATAGTCAATTAGGGACATGAAGGAGGAGGCGAGTGCTAACCTTAGGGCTTCGGGGGGGGGAGGCAGGCTTTGTGGCGATAAAGAAGACTGATGCATGTATTGATACGTGAGGGTGTTGATATGTGCGTGTGTGTGTGTGGAACATGAGAGCCGTGTCAAAGATGACACCCAGATACTTGTAGGATGAGACCTGTTCAAGGTTGTAGAGTGAACTGGATTGAATAGATAGTTGGACATTTTTTAGTTTGCTTTGGTGATGAGCAAATAATAGAGTTTTAGTTTTTTTCAGGTTCAAGATCAGCCTATGTTCAGTAAACCAGTTCTCTGTTTGACTGAAAGCAGTTTGGAGTGAGGTCTGCAGATCGGCTGGGTTGGTGTGAGAGGCACAGATGATGGCATCATCCGCTTATAAGAGGATATTTTCAGTACATGAGGTGGGGAGAGCATTTAAAATCAAGCAGACTAGCAGGGGCCTCAGGATGGAGCCCTGTTGGACTCCAGAGCGGATGGGGCATGTGCTGCAGACAGTGTTATTTATCCTTACACATTGTGATCTGGATGACAGGTAGTTAGCAAACCAATCATGCAGTCCTTGTAAGAGCCCTATTTGGGTGAGGGAGTTGAGCAGGAGAGGGTGGCTGACCGTGTCAAAAGCCTTGGATAGGTCAATGAGCATGGCCGCAGCAATGTGTCCTCTGTCAAGGGCATAGTGTATGTGGTTAGAAAACTCCAGGAGGGCCATGGTGGTGCTATGCCTTGCTTGGAACCCATGCTGTTCATTGCATAGCAGGTTATGGGTATCAAGGTAGTTTGACAGCTGCTCAGTCACAATTTTTTCTAGAGCTTTGGATGGGGGGGCAGAATGGAAATTGAGCGGTAGTTACCCGGTGACAGGAGGTCACCTCCTTTGTGGATGGGAGTGACTACCACATTCTTCCAAACAGATGGGAACTGTCCCAGGCAGAAGGAGAGGTTCAGAAGGGCAGTGAGAGGGATGAGCAGCATGTCCAGAGCCAGTCGAAAGAGATTAATATCAAGTGGGTCATTCAGGGGGCTGGTTCTGTTAAGAGCCTTGGCCAGGTAGTGTCTCGCTTTATGTGGGGACATGGTTCAGAGGTAGGATGGTGGTCGCAGGAGGTGGGGGGGCAACATTAGACACTGGGTCGAAAAAGTTTTGGGGGAAGGATGGAGCTGAGATCAGTAAAGCTGCTATTGAGCATATTGGTAATTTCTTTTGGCTCTGTGGTGACTGACCCATTACTTGCAATCTGGGATGGGGCGGCACCTGTGACTTGTCATTTAGGGACTTTATGTTATCCCAGAACTTGCAGGATGACCCCAGGAGGCAGTAAGGGTGGCTCTATAGTGCTCAGCTTTTGCCTTTTGAACAGCCCAGGTACATTTGTTCCACACAGCTCAGTATGCTTGCCTGTCTGCTGGTTTTCCTGAGTCAATGCCCTGTTCCAAAGGTCATCTCAGCTTTTGAGAAGCTGGAGGAGGGACAGCATTATCCAGGGGATGTTGTGTTTCTTAGTAGTTGATTTTTTGGGGAGGCAAAAATGTTGCAGGCCTGGGTAAAGGAGTCATAAAAGTAGGAGACAGCAGCATCTACACTGGTGGCTTGGTAGACTGGGGACCAGTCCCATTGTGTGAGAAATAGTTTCAAATTGCAGAGTTTGCCTGGGCAGAGGTGTTGACGGAGGGAGGTGGTGTGAGAGGGTGCAGGTTGCTTGCCTGTCCAAGTTCAAACCACAATGGAGTGGTCACCAACTAAGTTTTGGAGGACTTTAACATCCCTTATTTTGTTGGGCCTGTTGGTGAGAATTACTTCCAGGAGGGTATGGGTGCCAGTGGAAGGTTTGCACCTCATGGGTTGGGTCACCATCTGGTGAAAGTCAAGGGCTGTGAATGCACCAATGGAGGAGGAGGCTGCATTTCCCAGTCAATTCAGATTAAGGTCTCCTAGAAGAATGTGCTCAGACTTGTGATGGAGGCTGGAGATATACTCTGTTAGTGACTGGAGGGCATGGGCCTGTTTTCGAGGGGGAATGTAGGCTATGGTGATTATAAGGGAGGCCTTGGATGGGTCAGGGGTGATTTTTAGTGACAGAGCCTGGGCTCCATGATCTAAGTTGGGTGGGGGCATGGTGTGGGTCAACAGGTTGTGCTTTGTGTAGATAGCACAGCCGCCACCCTGCTTACTCACTCTGTCTAGCTGGAAGAGAGAGTAGCCGGGGAAGGAAACTGCAGCATCAGGAGTGGACTTGGACAGCCAGGTTTTGACTAGTGCAAGAACATCGGGTTGGTAATTTGTGATCCAGTACTGGAGTTCAGATTTTTTTTCAGGACGCTGCAGATATTCATGGACCCTATGTGGAGGCCAATGACTGGGAGTAGTTGCTGTGTATTAGCAGACCTTGGGCCTGGATTGGGGTGTATTTTTCTGGATAGGAGAAGGAGCAGCGAGATAACCCTAAGGATGGGTCCATGTTTATTTACTCATCTGGTTATGAGGCTATGGCGTCTGAGTACATCCCATATGTATGGAATACTGAGGGATGGCAGGGCTGACAGAGCCAAGGCAAGTTAGAATTGTGTAGCAGTAGTGGCATATGCATGGGTGGTGGGGGATGCCGATACTGGGGAGGGCAGTGTGGGCAAGCCGTGGCAATATGGATGGGCTTGGGGCAGACGTGGGCCTGGTTCATATTATGGTGGCCATCTCAGTAAATTAAACTAATCTAAAATGGACACCACATAGAAGTGGAGTTTTTACCTTGTTATTTCATTTGATTTAACTAGCACTACAAGAGACTCCTCCAATATCTAGTGTACTGTATGTATCCTATTTAACAGGATAGGGCATCTAAATATCTACCCCCTTCCCTCGGTTCTTGAATATTTGTAGCCTTTGTAATAGCCAGAGTCATACCTGAAAATAGGCATTTCCTTGCCTACAACACTTACCTGGTAAACAAAAACAAACAACAAACAAATAAACAAACTGAACTCACAGGATTTAATACAGGATGGTTCAAAAGTCATTCAATCAACTGTGAGCTCTTGACAAACAGGCAGAGTGATTTTATCAATATTTTTTACATGGGATTTGCATGTTATTTGCACATACAGTATATGGTCTAATTGCCTTCTAGTCAAGAATCAAAACTAAGTCTAAAAAGCTCTCCCAGAAAGTATTTTGAGTTAGATGAGTTACATGGAGAGAACATGGGTGTTGGTCAGAGGAATCCAATCAGAAGCAAGTGAATGGTATGATGACTAAGAAGATGAGTGACAATTTAAGTTCTGTTAATCCGGAGGGGGAGGTGAGGAATAATAGACTTTAGGGGCCAAGTTAAATCATTTTACAGAACACAACTAATGTCATCTTAGTGGCCAAGTTTTCTGTTGTAACAGGTCAAAATATTAATTTTATCATGGGCACTCAACTATGCCTCAGGCCATATACTACAAAATGTTAAAAAATCATATAAATAATTACAAAATTCAAATCTTATATTATACCTATTGTAAAGGTTCTAGATAATGGCAAAAACATTTCTGTCACACCAAGAAGCATGAAAAACAGATTTTATTAATACCTGTACAAAAATTCTAAATATTCCTAATTTGTATAAATATACCTTGTAAACGTAATAAAAACACTATAACATAAAAAACAAAGGTTTCAGAAAATACAATAAGACAAATCAAAGACATAAAACGAAAACTATTTGCAGTGTTGATAACTTTTGCAAACAGTAAAATTGTTTTTCTGTAAAAATATTTCAAAGGACTTTGTTTAAAGAGCACCTTTTCCAGTCCTTTTGACTTTCATGTATAAATTACCCCCTCTTGCATTGATTCTGGAATTGTATTTTATTACTGTCCTCTGCAGATAGTTTTTGCATTCTGAGCTGCTAAAAACTGCAGGGTGTGCCAGAACTTCTATAGCAAGCCTTGTGTTGCTGTGGACCTAGGGCTGTACTGCTGACATCACTATAGGGCAGAGGAGTGACTCACACTGTACAGTACAGTACAGTATAGTGCAGTCACAGCAGTTTTGCAAGGGAAAAGTACCAGTACTCAATGTACATACTGAGTTCCCCCCTTCCCCAAGACACCTTTGTAGCAATGCATTATGCCAAATTCTGAATGCCTTGTCAGTATATTTTTTGTAAGATTGACTTGTGTGTGAGTCACTCCTCTGCCATATAGTAACGTGAGAAGTACGGGGGGGGGCGGAGCCAGTAGCCGAGCCAGCAGCAGCAATTGTCAGGAGCTCCTTAACAGAATCCTAATTCTTCTACAAAAAAAAAAGTATTGGACTACTGGATCTACTATTAAATTAACAGAGACTGATAAAGGAACGATATTATACCAGAGAAGTTACTTTCAAATTGTAAAATGGGCCGTACAAAACTAAATAAACAAGACTTCTTTCTCCCGCGCACTGCTTCAGTTAAACCGCCAGAAGAGGCATCAGGCCAAACTCCATCCACGAGCACGAGTTCTATGGAGACTACCCTTTCAGCTTTGCATACTGCAGTGAATGTCCTAACGAAAACCATACAACATATGGATAAAAAGTTGGATGGGTTCACGGAGAAATGTCTTTCTATGGAGAGTAGGTTGGACGCAATGGGGGAAATCACAAAATCCACAGAGGCCACAGCAGGAAAGGCCTTGGCAGCTACAGCTGCATCACTGAAAGAGCAGGCCGCCCTGAGAAGTCAGGTGGAGCAACTGGAGAACTCTGTACGACCGGCTAACGTGCGGATCCTTGGCCTTCCCGAGGAAACAGAGGGTGCTGCACTAGTGGATTATCTACAGAAATGGTTGGAAGGATTAACAGACTGCCTGGACTTTAAAATTATAAAGGCCTACAGGATCACACTGAGAAGACCTTCAGGGGGATTTACCAACCCAAGAACAGTTCTTTTATCCCTGAGATCGCCTGGAGAAAGGGACATATTACTTGGAGAATTGCGTAGCAGAGGTCCAATTCATCTGGATGATCATCGCATCTTGTTTTTTCCAGACATTGCATACACTACCCGTATGCGAAGAAAGGCATTTGATGGGGTTAAAAATCGTCTCCGTGAGCTGGATATTTCTTTTTCTCTAGCTTTCCCAGCGCATCTTTGCTTCACGTGGGTCGACGTCAGTATCGTTTCACCGACCCAAAAGAAGGGCCTGCATTGAACGCATAGCCGCCAAACGGCAGCGAGAGGACTGCTCCTCAGATGAGGAGAAACCAGAAGGAGAGTGACTTTGAACTAAATTTTACTGGTAAAGTGCTTGATTTGTTCTTTGCAATCATATGAGTCGTTCCCTTTGATAGTCGAACTTTATCTCTCACTCTTTATGGTTCCACTAGAGAGACTGTTTTTCTCTTCTTTTGAACTATCTAGGCTGAAGGAACGCTTTAGAGACTGGATAATATTATATAAAAATAAATACATATGTTTTTCCAGTTATATCTACGATATTAGGAAACACTGCTACTTTCTTAAGTTTAAATTAGATAAACATTATTAAAAGTGTGTTGCCTTAATGAGAGATCTATGGAAGGGAGATGGTGTATTAAACAGGGGTATTCTATTTAGACACCCGTGGGAGCCCTTAGGGATTGAAGTTTTTTCAATCTGGTGTTTACAGTATAATATATAAGGTCACAAGTTGGGTCTGAGGTAAAAGACCCATTTCTATGGTAAACGCGTCCTTAATATACTGTACAATCCATCTATAGGGCAATATCCTCTAAAGAATGTAGATTGACACCATTTAACCCTAATAAGATCAAGATGGGGAGCTCTACACTAGAGACTTCATTACTTCACCATAGTTATTATTGTAATGAATAGGCCTTAAAGCCAGTATATAGATGTTGTTTCTCTAAGCTTTTTAAAGAACACACTTAAGGCATTGGCTGTATCAAGGCTCCTGAACTGAAAATAAGTTTATTAATCTGAACATGTTTTAACCCTCAATGCTGTACCACTAGAATAGATAGTCATAATCCTTGGTAATGTATTTCTGAAAATAAGTGATATATACCTGTTCAGAAAATATGTACTTGGTATGTATATGTACTAAATGACATAAATAAAAAGTTTAAAAAAAAAAAAAAGTAATGTGAGAAGTACAGCCCTGGGTCCACAGAAACACTAGGCTTGCTACAGAAACTCTGGTACACCCTGCAGTTTTTAGCAGCTCAGAATGACTATAAACTGTAACTTTTTGGACCATCATGAAAGGTGCTCTTTAATTATCACTTTAACTTTTCTTTGCAACTCATTCAAATATCTTTTGTCATGCAAAAATGTGTATCTTTTATTTAAACTCAAGGTTAAACTAAAATGTTTATCTTTTATTTAAACTCAAGCTTAAACTATGTCCCAAGATTGTGTAATTAAAAGTTAGGTTAACTTTGTTACTTCTCCAGATAAGCCAAATTAAAATATTAAAATTAAAATAATACTTAAACTTCTGGTCATTTGTAGAGGCTTGGCCTTCTTTCCTTTTAACTTTAAAATCTTGGTGAGAATTGTTCCTTATGGACAATAAACATTCTCTAGTGGCTGGCTTTGCTGTAGTCTTTGTCCCTTTTCCTGCTCACACTTGAACCCAGGAATTTGGACTTCTCTGGTATTAATTCAGTGGTGCAGACTTGGGTCCTCCTGGCTTACATGTCAAATGAGTATCAAAAGTCCTTTATTCTGATTTTGGCAGGAACATCAGAAAGCAAGATAAACATCAGCAGTTCAACAGCACTGCAGTAGATTCTTCTGCCATCTAAGTTGGTTGCAGAAGAGTTTTTCCTTTTCTGGATGGCAAAGTTCTTTTGGTAACTGGATTTTATGACTGTTTCTGTTTTCAATTCATTTCAACTTGAACCCAGGACTTTGGACCCATATGTTATCAAACAGCCCTGCAGACTTGCTTTGGCTAATGAATTTAACAGTTAGTCTCTATCCATGCTTGGCTTTAGCGGAAAAATTTAAAACCTTACTTCAGTCAGGATGTCCAGTACTTAGACCACAGGCTTTGCTCCATCCAATGTTGGAAGTGTCCTTTTGTAACAAGCTATGTTCTTGTAGGTGGCTTTTGTTGCAATTTTGTGTCTTCTTCCAAACTTAACTTCAGTACCTCTGGTGGACACATTAATGGCTTAACTCCCTTGTTGGTCCAACATCAACAGGCATGGCTTTAGGATTTTGGCCTAGTAGAAGCCTCAAAAGCAACAAAATTACTCAGTCCACTTGGTACAGATCTTCACAACTTGTAGATTTAAGAAATTCTGGGTGAACCTGGCAGGTCCTTGCTTTATCCCCTTGAATCCAGGGTGACATCATCACTTGTTCAGATTGGTCCTTGCAGATGGGGTAGGTGTGGCTCTTCACTCCTCCTGAAGGACTGCGTCTTTGCTCAGAGTTCAGTTTTAAAACATGAAATTACTTTTTCTTCTATCTTTTTTATATAAAATGAAGATTTTTAAACAAACTTCTCTTATTGAACCCAGTCTTTTAAAGCATCTCTCATGTTTATAGGACCAGTATTTCCTGAGTTAAGTTAATAAGGACTACAACTTCATTTTCTTAGCAAAGTCTCTTAAAACAAAGTGATACTTTTGTTCTAAATGTTCTAAGCTTTAGAATAATGTATGATTTGTCCATAAAACTCCTTAAGAAAGTCCAAAAAACATTAGGGGCCAGATATTCAAAACTTAGCACCGGGGCAAAATTAGCACTGCATGGCATGCTAAATTAGCCATGAACCATTTACACACTATATTCAAAGGACTAGCCCCAGGGCTAAACCTGATGACTATAGCATGCAAAGGAAGCAGTGCAAACAGGGCTGGGAGTGCAGTACAAAAATAGCCCGAGAAATAAGACTGCTCTGAACATAGCAACAGGGAAGGCCAAAATATAACAGTAGCTCAATGGACACAGAGGTAGAGTAAGACAGCGTTGCAATTGGTGGAAAATGTATGTTATAGCAATGAAGTGTTGCACAACATTTGCAAACAGCATTGCAGGCCACACACTGCAGAACTGTGCTATTCTTTTCAGAGGTCTGCCAGAGCTAACTCAGTTGCACAGTGCAAACTCACTAGCCCAGTGCAAACACATTAGCCTGGGACAAAAGATTGCTATATTCAAAGCCCCTCTCAAATGAGCCTACTCAGGCAATCCATGGGCAAACAGAAACATTAACATCTCATTATGGCCTGCTTTGCATGCACTCCCATATAGTTTCCCCAGTGCTAGTGCATGGAGCACACTGCTCCACCTATAGGGTGGAATGGAAGTACAGGCTGTAAACTGCAGGCCAGGGTGTGCACACAGCTCCACCTGTATGCCGGACCTGAGAACAGTCAGGTAGCTGCAGGTAATGGGTGTTGGCAGGCTAACTCAATGTATAACTCACATCCATACAGCACTGCAATGAGGGACACAAATGTTCAGAATGAGGGTTAATGAGGGACACTGTTCCCCAGAAGGAGGGACACATCCTCAAACATGGATCTGTAGCACAGATATTGAAAACTTCCACATCTACCAACGTGTGTAGTGAAATAACAATTAATGGCCATAGCCTCACCATTTGTAATGATTCTGACCCACGCTTGTCAACACAGCCTTCTAATTAGCCCACCTAATGAACAATATGACTGTCATTAGGCAAATCCCATCCAAAAGGCGAATTCACCAAGAACCATGAAATCACCTTTAGAACAAAATTTGTGGAATGACAGTCATATTGGTCATGAAGTGGGGTCCCTGAAAGGCCATGGTTAAAATTTGGGGTCAAAATCATGAAAACTGACAAAGTTATGTAATGGTTGAAACCCCCATTGAAATACATTGAACTGCATTTAGCTTAGTAGCTCACATTGCAGTCCCCAGTTCAATCAGCAAAGTGTGTCTTCCATCAGAAGAGCTGTTCAAAAACCTGGGACCTCTTGGGGTGAGTCAGGGTGTGTGTGGGTGTCAAAGGGGGTGTGGGGAGGTGCTTGCACAGTGGGTGGTCATGTGGGGGGTGCGGGTCGGATCAGTGAAGGACGTTTTATTTTTTTGTGCAGGTTACAAGAACATTACATCATGGGATGGTTTTCTTTATTGCTGCATACACTACACATATTCAAACCACTGCCCACCAATGCACCGGGGAATGGAGGGTGGTGGGTAGGACTGCACTCAGAGGGAGGGAGAGGAATGGAAGACATTATTGCAAGGGGACTGGGAATGGAGGGTGGCGGGCGGAACTGCATACAGAGGGAGGGAGTGGGAGGGATTACATTTGATCACAAGGGGACCGGGAATGGAGGGTGGTGGGTAGGAATGTACTCAGAGGGAGGGAGTGGGAGGAATTACAGTTGATCACATGGGGACCTGGAATGGAGGGTGGCAGATGTGACTACACACAGAGGGAGGGAGCAAGAGGGAATACATTTGATCACAAAGGGACTGGGAACAGAGAGTGGAGGGTGGGACTGCATGCAGAGGGAGGGAGTGGCAGGGATTACATTACAGCAAGGGGATAGGGGACCAGGGAATGAAGGTGGTGAGGAGGACTGCACGCAGTGGGAGGGAGATTACCAAGGCTGATGATGTTGACATGGGTGTCAGAATCCAGAGGGGTGGTGTCACTTGACTATGGGCCTGCATATGCATCAGGGAATGGGAGTAAAATCTCCACTGAGTGACATTACCACATGCTTTTTGCTGGCAAAATTCAGTGCCGCACTACAGGTTGTGAAAAACACTGTAGCTTGGTGCTGTTCTTCCCAATATGTCATTGCGCTGGCATTCATGGCCCTCCCCTCACTTCCTCCCCTGCATACATTAACTTTTAGTGTCAGCACTATTACATAGCGCTGGTGCTAATTGTTCTTTTGAATATTGCAGTTGGGTGCAAATTCAGCACTATTTCAGTGCAATGGGTTTGCACCCGGTGCAAAGCTTTGAATATCTGGCTCTAGATTCCTTTGCAAGCACATGTTTCTTTGTCCTCACAAGAGAGTCCATAAATCAAAATGTCAAACTTGTTTTTCATAACTCTTTTCAGATGGTTTATCTCTACATAGCAAAAAGTTGCATACCCAAAAATGATATCTTTGGACTTGTCATGATGTCAGCTTTCATTTAAGACTAAACTTGAGAAATTTATTTTAAAGAATATTGTTCTAAATATATATATATATATATACAGACATATATCTTCTGATCCCCATTAGCTGCATTTAAACAATTTAGAGAGAGATAAGCAGTTGCAATCTCCTCTACAAACTGTGAAACTCTCATCTTCGCAGCATAAAAATTGGTCTTGCAAAAGGCAAAAGTCTTTCCTTTTCCATTAAAGTTTATGCACTTTCAAACAGATTCTGAACTTTTTTTTTCTTGAAGGTACCTTTGCTGTGACATCACCAAGGCCTCTTATCTCGGGTTGTCAAGGAGATTTTAGCACCATTGACCACTCAGGAATGTAAGGGGCCTGTTCTGCAGACTGGTCACAGCAAAGTGTTCCAGAATATTATGGCTTAAGTTTTTTCCCTCTAAGTTGGAAGTTGCATCTTCCCTTTTTCAGTGTTTAAGGTTTACACAAGCAGTGTTTTTTTTTCCTTCTGCCTGTAACTATAGACAGCAATTTTGACCAGAGGTTTATAGTATGGCTTCCCATTTACCTTAACTTGATAATTAAGCATTTATAAAGAATATAAAATAGTAGTTATAATAATATGAAAATAATAATACGATAAAATATAAAAAATATTTTTTATAACTAGGTTTTGTTCCTACATTCTCCTCCTTTGAATTAAAAATGAACCTCAAAATTGCATTTTGTAATTCAAAATTGTAATCCTACTATATGGGTATATAGTTTAAGCATCATAGAGAAAATGAAACACAGAACACAAAGTTGCATCGTCATGTGATAACGTATGACATCATCAGCTCATGACATAATCACATATGACATCATCAAATGTGACATAATTAGACGTGACATCACTAGATGACATCATTGGAGATGTACCTTAAGGCATAGAAATATGTACAGTACTACATGAATCAACATGATTACAGCTATGTACACTTTTTCTTCAACTGCTGTAACAACCTTTTACATTGTTTTAAACATTTTATAAATGCAACAAACTAACTCCTCATTCATCAGTTTCAAAGATCAGTATTACAATTAACATTTTAACTTGACTCTTGTTCATTATATTTACCTTTTTTATGATCTTGTACTTTTTAATCTTTGGAATTACAGTACATGTATAGCTAGTAGGCTACTTTTTGTTATATTTCATAAGTTCTATCCCCCCTATGTGCTGAAGGTACTACTCACCTGGGCCATTGTAACCTTTACCAGTTTTTACCAGGATATCATTCCTTCACTGGAATTTACCTTTTTGGTAGCACATGGATTTTAGTTTAAGGTCCATTTGGAGGTTACCGTTAGTAATCATAGTTATATTGGGATTATTTTAATTAAATTACAAAAGTTGTCCACTGTTTTGTTACCTTATTGTACTTTTACTAAATCAAAATCAGATTCTTTACCAGTTTTTTTACATTTTCTTTAAATCAAAAATAAAATCAAAATCAGGCTTATTTAACATTTTTTGTTTGTGTTTTTAAGATGCTTGTGGTGTTTTGCATTGGTGTACATAAACTGGACCATTACTAGGGTATGGGTACCCTGGTAACCCGAAGGTCAGTTACCCCTCAATGATGGCATACTTTAAAAAGGTGTCTTTCAATGGAAAGAACATTTTACAAGCAATTTCTTTTTTTAATTTAGTTCTACAAGTACACGCTTGGTTAACTTGCTGTTTAAAATCAGAAAAAGTACGTTTTTACCTGAATCTACCTTATTTTTAATCATCTCAATTTTTTATCAACCTTAGTTTTTTATCAACTATGGCCCAGATATTCAAAAGAGTTGAGCCATGGGCAATAGGGTTGCGCCTGAGCAAGTCCGAAATGTGCCATTCTGCGATATTCAGCAGGAGGCAGTTGCGCCCGCCAAATCATGCTGAGCAACAGCGCAATGATAATGAAGGCATGCCCAACCGAAGGGGGAGGAACCATGCATAAACTGCACAACCTGATATTCAGCCTGGGCTGTGCAGAGTTATGCAGGCGCCTTCATAAGCCTGCACAAAGTTGAGCCGAAAAAGGATCAAGTCGAGGGCCACCCACAGGTGAGCTGCCTCATTGCAGGGTGCAACACAGCAGCTGCCACCTGTGGGTGGCCCTCGACTGTTCCCTCACCTGGAAGTGACCCCCATGCCCGATCATGGGCATAGCTCCCCCCTCCCGAGTAGCCCGATCGCGGGCAGAAGTTTAACCCCAGTAGCCCGATCACTGGCGTACTATAACCCCTGAATAGCCCGATCACGGGCAGTAATGTATCCCCACCCCGAGTAGCACAATCATGGGCAGTAAAGTACCCCCAGTAGCCCGATCGCGGGCAGTAATGTACCAGTAGCCGACGTGGGCAGTAAGTACCCCGAGTAGCCCGATCGTGGGCGAGTAATGTACCCCCACCCCGGTAGCTGATTGCAGGCATCAGACCTCCCCCAAGTCCAATATCCCTGGTGGTCCAGTGGACCCATGTAGCCTAATCACGGGTGGCATTCCTCACCCCCAAGTCAGAAAGCCCTGGTGATCTAGTGACCCTCCTCCCCACCCACCGAGCCCCACCACCCTGCTCCCCATCAGCTGGTGGCGGCAGCTCTAATGGCCTGCCACCCGCGCCCGCTGACTGACAGCTCGGTAGAGACTGCACACCCGTGGTTCCGAGCATGAGCCAATGGGCATGCAGCCCATACCGTAAGTCAGTCCAGATATGTGAATAGATTCATTCATTCATGTATCTGGACTGGTTTAGCGATGAGCTGCACGCCCATTGGCTCATGCACTGAACCATCGGGCATGCAGCCCCATCGAGCTGTCAGTCGGTGGTGGTGGGGCGGCAGGAGGTGGGTGCTGCTGCCGACAGCTGATGGGGAAGCAGGTGGTGGGGCTCTGTATGGGTGGAGTGGGGGCCACTATATCACCAGGATTTCGGACTTGGGGTGAGGAATGCCACCAACGATCGAGCTACTTATGTCCACTGGACCACCAGGATATTGGACTTTGAGGGAGGTCTGATGCCCGATCGGCTGCCTGGGGGTGGGGTACATACTGCCCACGATCGGCTACTCGGGGTACTTTACTGCCCACAATCGGCTACTTGGGGGTTTGGGGTACTAATACTGCCCATGATCGGCTACTAGGGGTACATTTTCGCCCGCGACATACTCATGTCCACTGGACCACTAGGGATTGAAGCCCTTCATTGTTCCTTACGGGACATCCTGCAATCGAGCTGCAGGGGGCATCGGTCCCCGACGGCTGCTGCCCGGCAGGGCGCCAGGCGCAAGTCGTCGGGGATTGGTGCACCTGCATGCTAATGGCATGCAAATGGGGACTTAATCAGATGCAAATGTCCCCCGTGCACCTTGCATAATTTATGGCCCCATTTGCATGTCACCCTTTGAATATCACAGGTGCTGTGCATGGCGCAATGGAACTTGCGCCACCACATCTCAATGCTCCATTCTGACCACTTGCACTGGTGCCGTTCCACTGCGCCATGCACACTGGGGGTGACCAGGGGCAATATTCAAAGCAGTTGCCATAGCACAACTCCGTTGAATATCACCTGGCCACACCCAGTGCAACTATTTTGGCCAGCGCCAGGGAGCTTGCACCACAAAATAGGCGCAGTTTGAATACCTGGGTCTACATTTTTAAAACTCTTTTGCTACAAATTTCTCTTTAGCTAATACCTTCTGTTAGTTGCCCCCCCCCAATAGCTAGAACAACAAATCTTTGAATTATCAAGGGTTCCCCATCACAATGTCTAACCTGCAGTTAGCTTTTAAAGTGACAGGCTCTGCATTTGGATTATGTACTAAGAGAAAATAAAAAAACATGCATTACTTTATTTCACATATCTAGGCAAGGTGTGGAATGGATCTTTAAATCCATATCACTACTACAGGTTAGGCACAAACAATGCAGTTTTATTAGGCACTTTTTCCATTAACCCTAACAGACAATTCTTTTGGGAAAGGTTTCCCACTATTTGTGACTATATAATTTAATTGACTAGGCTTATACAGACATCCAGTTGTACAAGTACATCTAGCCCAAGACAATGGAGATTTCAAACCTTGCATTATATACAGGATGTTGTATGTTTTTTCTACCCTATCTGGGGGTTTGAGGCAAATGCCTATACTTTTTAAACTTTCTTTGTGGTTTGGATCATTTTGTAACAACTCTTTTTAACACTGTGCAACACTGTGTACTGACTGGACAATGCATAGCCTAGGCACAACACAGAACTAATTATTTACGAGTCCTCTGCTTTAACTGGCACCTTAAATTTACCCTTTTTTAGGGGCATCTCCTTTCCATGGTTTTTGATGGCCTGTGTACTTAGAGTCTAATGCTTTTGTCAGAAGCAGGATGGCCCTAATAAAAACAGGATTTACTTTCTTTGTGAAGAAAGTTAGGCCTCTGCTCTAATTACAGATTTATTGCATCTTGTATTGACAAACAAACCACATAAGCGTTACTTCTCTATTTAGCCAATTTTTAGAATGACCAAAACTAGATACATTAACACATTAGAACCTACAGAATTCAGGTTAATCATTACATCATCTTTCTTTGAAAGTAGCATGAATTTCATTGTTTAGAAACTTTATGACTTTTTCTAAATGGAATAGGTCTTTTTACCTGTGACCACCAGATTTTCTGGGAATATTCCAGAATAGATTGTAGCTTCTTTGGAAGGTAATTTCCATCAAGAAACCATTGCCTGCTTTGTTTGTAACATACACTGGATGTGTAATCACCATTTTGCCAGATTTCAATTTCAACCAAACTTTACCTCAGGTCTTCTGAGCTTCCTCTTCATAACCTACAAACTGTAAGTTGTTAGGAAGGGGTTTTAGCTTTCTTGAGTCACCTATGGCATCAGTCAGCTTATCACAGGGACGTTTAGACATCAGAGTTGCTGCAGCTCCTGAATCAAGCAAAGCCTTATGATTTTGACTGTTTCTAATGTCTATGTCAAAGTAAACTCTTTCTGCTTTTCCTTTGGGAATCAAGTTGCCCAGGCAGAATTTGTTTTTCTTTCCTGGCAACATGGCAGATTCACTATGACATTTTACACTGTTGTTGGAACTAACTGCGGATAGCTTTTGAGAAAACCTAGGCACAAAGATATCATTTTCAATTCCACTTGGCATTTTATTTTTAAATCTCATTCCAATCTCATTATCTTTTTCAACAATAACAGTTTCTTTTACCATGTTAGCAATACGGCTGGCAGAATCTTTGAGTCACGTAGCACTACTAGTCCCACCTGCACTAGGTATAGTTGAAGAAGGATTTTGCACAGGAAAATAAAGATCAGAAGGTGACTAAGCAACATGGAACAAACTTTGAGAACAAGATCTTAACTTCTCTATCTGCTGTTTTGTCTCCTCCATTTCCTTTTCAAATTCCTTTTCTTCCTCTTCATATGATATTTCAGTAATTTCATTTAGACTTGGAGAACTATGCCTAGACCTGTTTTGTGGTGCACTATAACTTTCCTGATTATAGTCAGGATAGTGGCACCCCTATGGTCAGTTTTATCACCTCTGTATTTACCATGCTTGGTGTCATACCTTCCACCATGGTCCCTCCCCCTTTGGGAGAAATTCAAGTGTTGGCATGAGCCACAGTTGGGTCTAGCATGGGCTTTGACTATTCTTTTTCCCTTTTAGACATGGGTAATTTCTCTTCCCCCTTAGCCAGAGTATTAGAGGTAGTGGCCTGAAACACCTTAGCTGGAGGTATGGAGGAACTCCCTTTTTGCCTAATCTTGTGCTTTTTCAGGTATTTCCCAAATATTTCTCATTTGAATCAGAATGTGAACCACTGTTTGGTCTAGGGGTTCTTGTTTTACTGAAATCATCCTTACAGTTTAACCTCTTAAATGCTTTTAATTTTTTTTAGCTTAACTTTTACTCTGTAAACTTTTATATTTTCCCTCATTTCAATCAAATCTTTGTTAACCTGCTCATAAGCATTTGCTAGTTCAACATTTTCTTTTTGCAAAATTCAAACACTGTTTTTGCCATTGTTTAGCTTCAAATAAATCACTTTGTAAAGCCACACAGTCCTGCTTACTTTCTTTTAACAGCTTCTATAATATTTCAACCTGACCTGTAAGTTTCCCACATTCAAAAGATTTATCCTCCAACATTTTTTCTAGCTTGTTTATCCTTTCATTTTTGCCTTTAATAAAAGTCAGCTGTGCTGGAGTAGAAATTACTGTCTCAGTGTTAAGAACATTTGCACTAACAGTTAAGGCTGTCATGGTTTTGCAATAATAACTACTAACTTTAACAATGACAATAATAATAAAAACAACAATTAAGTAGCAATGCTTATATAACGCAACAATTTAAAAGCAAGTAACTAAGGGCCAGATATTCAAAACTTTGCGCCGGTCAAAAACCATTTGCGCAGGTTTAGCACAGGATTAGCACGGGTCTGCTATATTCAAAAGGCCAAATAGCGCGGGCAAACTGCATTAGCGCTGGGCAAAATTATAATGTATGCAATGGGAAAACTGACATGAATACAGGTGCAATGCTATATTCAGTGACTAGCACCATGCTAAGTGGTTTTGGGCGACTTAGCGCGACACTTAGCGCAGTGCACATTACCACCCAGGAAAAGCTTGTCTTAACCTTGGGCAATCAGCTTTGCACGACACTATGGCTTTGCGCGGGTTTAGCACGGGTTTTGATTGACCCTAACCAATAAATATGACACATAGATAAAGCCAAACATAGAGGAAGCATGCTGCTAACTGATGGCATCACAATGATGCCATCATCTGCCACCAGTCCCAGCCATGTCAGGCAGTAAGTGGTGACCCTGCCACCAGTGGACAGCACGGCAGTGTGGCCATACAGCACACACCTGCGGACCGCACTTCTGTGGACACCAACAGATGCCAGCACACACATGCAGCACTGTGGGCATGGAGGATGTTGAGGGGAGCATGTATGGGTGGTGAGGCTGTGCTACAGACCAGGTGTGGCCACAAGGCTGGGACACATCATGCAGTGTACATGGGCCAGTATTGGGAATACCCCAGCACCAGTGTGCCTTTCGGATAATATATGCCCCTCCCAGCCACATACCGCACAGTTGTACAACTGCCATAGCACACAAAGCCAGAAATGTACATGTCACTGTGAGCAGCCATGCCACAGGTACAGCATCTGTGGGTCACACAACAGTGTAACAGTAATGTCCAGTGTCAGTAAACACCCGCAGGCTGGGCCTCTCACTGTGTATAGTGCAGTCATCATCACTGCCCTACACACCATAGGCATTGCTGTGTCCACATACTACTGGCCCCCTTGCTACTGTAGTTTCTGCTGTGCACTGTAGCATGCCCTACAGTGTGACAGTTGCATGCAGCACCACCACCACCACCTGTGCCTATGCTGTCTTATCCCCTGGGGTACAATATGCTATGCTATGCTGTACTGTACTGTTTACATGTAGCCTGCAGCTATCATCATGCACTGCCAGACTGACCTACAGGTGGAGCTGTGGTTGGACCTGGTCAGCCCCCTGTACTTCCAGACTGACCTACAGGTGGCTCTGTGGGACCCTGCAGTAACGCTGGGCAAACTGCATGCAAATCAGGGTATAATGAAATACTAATCCAGTTGTTTGCCCAGAGACTACCTAAGTAGGCTCATTTGCATGGCACTTTTGAATATGGCACATTTTAGCTCCGGGCAAACATGTTTGCACCGGGCTAACTGCTTAGCTCTGCACTAATGCCACCCTAATGTGTTAGCGCTGCGCTAACGGTATGGGGAATATTATATAGTTTTGATCACTGTTCTTTCACATCTGCTGCTTCCTGCAGCTGTACTGGGTCCATGCATTTGCTGGCACACACACATTGGCCATGTAGTTTGTCTGTACCTGCCTTCACGTTGCTGTGCACTGTGTTGTTGTTGTGGGTTGCACTTCCTGGTTGCTTTATTCAGTGCTGTCTTATTCCAGGGCTATGTTTGCCCTGCACTCCCAGCCCAGTTTGCATGGCCTCATTACCATGCTATATTCGGTAGCTGTTTGCCCTGGACTATTCCTTTTGAATATAGCTTGCTCTGTGCTCCAGGCTAAGTTTGCCCACCAGGCGGTGCTAATTTTGCCCCCGGGGCAAAGTTTTGAATATCTAGCCCTAAGTCTTTTCTTATGATGCTTCAAAAATATTTACCTTGCAGCTTTACTGGGTCAGACAATTACTTCGTTCTGCCTTTTCTTGCTTTGTCTATGGGCAACTTTAATTTTCTTTGAGAAGCAAGAACACAAAAAAATATTATTAATGCCATTTAGTAACTTTGCAAGTAATAACAATGCTATCTATTTTTCATACAAACTAGGGTGTGGACTGTCATTTACTAAACAATTATCCCCCAGATCAGCAACCCCAACTATGTCATAATAATAGGTAAGAATACTAATTTTATCATAGGCATTCAACTATGCCTCAAGCCTTACACCACAACATTTTTAAAAATCATATAAATAATTATAAAATTCAAATCTTATACTCTACCTATTGTAAAGGTTTTAGATAATGGTAAATGTTTCTGTCGCACCAGGAAGTATGAAAAATAGATTTTATTAATACCTGTACAAAAATTCTAAATATTCCTAATTTGCATAAATATACCTTGTAAACATAATAAAAACATTGTAACATAAAACAACAAAGGTTTCAGAAAATCTAATACAACAAAATGAAGAAATAAAACAAAAAAAAACAGTTTGCAGTTTTGATTACTTTTGCAAACAGTAAAATTGTTTCTCTGTAAAAAATATTTTAAAGGGCTTTGTTTAATTATCACTTTAACTTTTCTTTGTAACGTGTTCAAATATCATTTCTCATGCAAGAAATGTTTATCTTTTATTTAAACTCAAGCTTAAACTATGTCCCAAGATTTTATAATTAAAAGTTAAGTTAACTTTGTTACCTCCCCAGCTAAGCCAAATAAAAATATTAAAATTAAAATAATTAAAAAAATTACTTTAGCTTATGGTCATTTGTGGAGGCTTGGTCTTCTTTCCTTTTAACTTTAAAATCTTGGTGAGAATTGTTTCTTCTGGACAATAAAAGTACTCCAGTGGCTGGCTTTGCTGTAGTCTCTGTCCTTTTTCCTGCTCACACTCGAACCTGGATATTTGGACTTCTCTGACATCAATTAAGCAGTGCAGATTTGGCTCCACCTGGCTTAGATGTCAAATGAGCATCAAAAGTCCTTTATTCTGATTTTGGCAGGAATATCAGATAACAAGATAAACATCAGCAGTTCAACATTATAGCAGTAGATTCTTCCATCATCTAAGTTGGTTGCAGAAGAGTTTTTCCTTTTCTGGATGGCAAAGTTCTTTTTGGTAACTGGATTATATGACTGTTTCTGTTTTCAGACCATTTCAACTTAAACCCAGGGCTATGGATCCATCTGTTGTCAAACAACACTGCAGACTTGCTTTGGCTGATGAATTTAACAGTTGGTCTCTGTTCATGCTTGTCTTTAGTGGAAACTTTTAAAACCTTACTTCAGTCAGGATGTCCAGTACTTAGACCACAGGCTTTGCTCCATCCAATACTGGAAAAGTCCTTTTGTAACAAATTATGTTCTTATTGGTGACTTTTGTTGCAATTTTGTGTCTTCTTCCAAGCTTAACCTCAACACTTCTGGTGGACACATCAATGGCTTAACCCGCTTTTTGGTCCAACATCAACAGGTGTGGCTTTAGGCTTTCGGCCTAGTAGAAGTCTCAAAAAACAACAAAATTACTCAGCCCACTTGGCACAGATCTTCACAGCTCAGAGGTTTAAGAAATTCTGAGTGGACCTGGCAGGGTCTGGCTTTATCCCTTTGAATCCAGGGTGATATTTTCCCCAGTTCCCTTGCAGATGGGATATGTGAGGTTCTCCACTCCTCCTGAAGGACTGTCTCTCTGCTCAGAGTTTAGTTTTAAAACATGAAATTACTTTTTTCTATCTCTATGCAAAACTGTAAAATTTTAAACAAACATATTTAAACTTCTGTCATTGAACCCAGTCTTTTAAAGCTTCTCTCATGTTTATAGGACCAGTATTTTCTGAGGTAAGTTAATAAGGACTTCGTTTTCTTAGCAAAGTCTCTTAAAACAAAGTGATACGTTTCTTCTAAATGTTCTAGGCTTTAGAATAATATAAGATTTGCCCACAAAACCCCTTCAGAAAGTCCTCAAAAACATTAGATTCCTTTGCAAGCACATGTTCTTTGTCCTCACACGAGAGTCCATAAATCAAAATGTCAGACTTGTTTTTCATACCTCTTTTCAGACAGCTTATCTCTACATAACAACAAGTTGCATAACCAAAAATTATCTCCTTGGACTTGTCATGATGTCAGCTTTCATTTAAGACTAAACTTGAGAACTTTATTTTAAAGAATATTGTTCTAAATATATATATATATATATATATATATACTGTATATATATATATATATATATATATATATATTGCTCTTGCAAGGGCAAAAGTTGTTTATTTTCCCATAAAGCTTATGCACTTTTAAACGGATTCTGAACCTTTTTTTTCTTGAAGATACCTTTGCTGTGACATCACCAAGGCCCCTTATCTCTGTTTGTCAAGGAGTTTTTAGCACCTTTGACCTCTCAAGAATGCGAGTGGCTGCTTTTGCAGACTGACCACAGAAAAGTGTTCCGTGATATCATGACTTAAGGTTTATTTTCAAAGTTGGAATTTGCATCGTCCCTTTTTCAGTGTTTAAGGTTTATACAAGCAGTGTTTTTTTTTTTCTTCTACCTCTAACTTATATAGACAGCAATTTTGACCAGAGGTTTAAACTGTAGCTACCAAGTTAGCTTAACTTAATAATTAAGCATTTATAAAGACTATAAAACAGTAATTAAAATAATGTGAAAATAATATGATAAAATATAAAAAATATATAACTAAATTTTGTTCCTACATTCCCCCTTTTGAATTACAAATGCACCCCAAAAATGCATTTTGTAATTCGAAACTGTAATCCTACTGTATGGGTATATAGTTTAAGCATTATAGGGAAAATGAAACACAGAACATAAAGTTGCATCATAATGTGGTAACTTATGACATCATCAGTGCATTACATCATCACATATGACATCATCAATGTGACATCATTAGATGTGACATCACTAGATAACATCACTTGAGAGGTACCTTAAGGCATAGAAATATGTATAGTACTACATGAATAAACATGATTACAACTATGTACTCTTTTTCTTCAACTGCTGTAACAACCTTTTACATTGTTTTAAACATTTTACATATACAACAAATTAACTCCTCATTCATAAGTTTTAAAGATCAGTATTACAATTAACATTTTAACTTGTCTCTTGTTCATTACATTTACCTTTTACATGATCTTGTACCTTTTTAATCTTTAGTATTACAGTACATGTAAGGCTATTAGGTTACTTTTTGTTATATTTCAAAAGTTATTTCCCCCCCAAGTGCTGGAGGTCTACTCATCTGGGCCATTGTAACCTTTACCAGTTTTTACCAGGATATCATTCCTTGATTGGAATTTACCTTTTTGGTAGTACATGGATTTTAGTTTAAGGTCCATTTGTAGGTTACCTTTAGTAATCATAGTTACATTGGAATTCTTTTGATGAAATTACCAAAGTTTTCCACTGTTTTGTTACCTTATTGTACTTTTACTAAATCAAAATCAGATTTTTTAACTAATATTTTGTACATTTTCTTTAAATCAAAAACAACATCAAAATCAAGTTTATTGAACATTTTTTGTTTATGTTTTTAAGATGCTTGTGGTGTTTTGTACTGGTGTACATAAACTGGACCATTACTAGGATATGGGTGCCCTGGTAACTGGAAGGTCAGCTACCCCACAATGATGGCATCTTTTAAAGACATGTCTTTCAATGGAGAGAACATTTTACAAACATTTTTTTAATTTAGTTCTACAAGTACATGCTTGGTTAACCTGCTGTTTAAAATCAGAAAAAGTATGTTTTTACCTGCATCTACCTTACTTTTAATTATCTCAATTTTTTATCAACCTTAGTTTTTTGATCATCAACTACATATACTCTTTAAAACTGTTTTGCTCCAAATTTCTCTTTCGGTAATACCTTCTGTTAGCCCCCCCCCCCCCCAATAACTGGAACAACACATTTTTGAATTATAAAGGTCCCCCCCATCACTATGTCTAACCCATGGTTAGCTTTTAAAGTGACAGGTTCTGTATTTGGATTATGTACCAAGAGAAAATAAAAAAAATGCATTACTTTAGTGCACATATCTAGGCAAGATGTGGAATGGATCTTTAAATCCATATCACTACCACAGGTTAGGCACAATCAATGCAGTTATATTAGCAATTTTTCCATTAACCCTAACAGACAATTCTTTTATTTTATCTGAAACTGTTGTAGTGAACTCACTCACGTCGTGGCACACTTGAGGAAGAGTTTGTCCAGTCCTCAAGGCCTGTGATGTCACTTTTATTGGGTAAGGTTTCCCCTTTTTTGTGACCACAGAATTTCATTGGCTAGGTTTATATACACATCCAGTTGTACAAGTACATCTAACCCAAGACATGGGAGATTTCAAACCTTGCATTACATAAAGGATGGTGTATGTTGTTTTACCCTATTTGGAGGTGCAAGGCAAGTGCCTATGTTTTAAACTTTCTTTGTGGTTTGGGACATTTTGTAGCAACTCTTTTTAACACTGTGTAACACTGTGTACTGATTGGACAATGCATAGCCTAGGCACAACACAGAACTAGTTATTTACAAGTCCTCTGTTTTGACTGGCACCTTAAATGTACTCTTTTTTTAGAGGCACCTCCTTTTCACAGTCCTTGATGGTCTTTGTACCTAGAGCACAATTCTAGAAGCACCCCCATGCATGTCGCAAGTTGTGATGTGTGAGGGGTGCAGTTTCACCAAGGATCCTGTGCCCAATTCCAAAAGGGGCAGGGTCACCACAAGCCACAAGATAGTACTACTACACAGGATGTAAGTACCCCCCATTGGCATATGGAATGCTCATGTTATGCCCCTGTGGGCTCACAATGGCCCCATGCCCCAGTTCCCAAACTGTTGGCAGTATGCTCCACAGGGCTTAGAATGCCCCTATGTCTGAGTCCCAATCACCAGCCCACCTGCTCACAACTGGCAATGCATGCCAGGGACCCAAGCTGCATCCATAGCATCACTGGTAGTCTAGTGGCCCTCCCACCTGGCAGTGCCAGCCCCCAACTCCCCCACTGACCAGTACCATGTTGGTGACTGACACAGCCCACCTCTCACCTCCATGGCCAGCTGCTGACTGTGTTCACTATGAGTGTGTACTGTATATATGCACACAATGAATGAATGAACCCATTCATTCATTTAGCATGTATATACAGTAAGCGCTCATACTGAGCACAGTCAGCAGCTGGCCATGGAGGTGAGAGGTGGGTTGTGCCAGTCACTGACATGGTACCAGTCAGTGGGGGAGTGGGGGGCTGGCAGGTGGGGGGGCACTAGACTACCAGAGATACCAGGGATATGATGCCAGTTATTAATACCACACAGACATGAGATCAGGGATCGGGGTTTGGGGAGGTGGGCGAGATCAGCCCAGCAGGGCACAGAATTATACATTACGAGGATTGAGACTGGGATGGTCCAATAGCCCTGTGGGGCTTTATCTATTCATTATTGGGGATCAGCGGCAGGGGCACCCATAGCTCTGTGGGCATTCCTTACGCATTATCGGGGACCTGGGGCGGGGGTTCGATAGCCCTGTGGGGCTTTTGCTACTGAATGGGGGCTGATCAGAGCTGGCAGCACATTGGCACAACCCCAGGTGGAGGCAAAGTACACTGACACCAGCTATTTGCTGGTGTAAGTGTACTCTGATGGATGTCCTCCATGGGTTGTTCTAGAATATCACATTTTGGGACTTTGTTGTTGCCTTGCCAGAATAGGGTACAACAGCTGCCATAAACCTCCTAGTGCCATATTGCAGGGTGTTTAGGGCATATCTGATGGTGTAAGTCCACTTTGGTGCAAGAAGCCTGCAGCATGTCATAGGCTGCTTTGCAAAATACAAATGTCACAACTGCTGGCATAACTTGCTACTTGTACCTTTTTTTTGGTACATGTCAAGTTATGCCAGATGTAAACCTTTGAGGATCGAGCCCTTAGAGTCTAATGCTTTTGTCAGAAACAGGATGGCACTGAGAAAAACATAATTTACTTTCTTAGTGAAGAAAGTTAGGTTTCTGTTCTAATTTCCGATTTACCGCATCTTGTGTTGACAAACAAACCACATAAGTGTTACTTCTCCATTTAGCCAGTTTTAAGAATGACCAAAACTAGATACATTAATGCATTAGAGCCTACAGAATTTTAGGTTAATCATTACTTCATCTTTCTCTGAAAGTAGCATGAATTTCATTGTTTAGAATTCACCATTTTACCAAATTTCAATTTCAACCAAACTTTTCCTAAGGTCTTCTGAGCTTCCTCTTCATAACCTACAAACTGTAAGTTGCTAGGAAGGGCTTTTAGCTTTTTTGAGTCACCTAAGGCATCAGTCAACTTATCACAGAGACTTTAAGACATCAGAGTTGCTTCAGCGCCTGAATCAAGCAAAGCCTCACAATTTAGACTGTTTTCAATGTGCATATCAAAGCAAAATCTTTCTGCTTTTCCTTTGGGAATCAATTGCCCAAACATAATTCATTTTTCTTCCCTGGCAACATAACAGATTCACTATGACATTTTACACTGTTGTTGGAACTAACTATGGATACCTTTTGAGAAAGGCTAGGCACAGATACAGCATTTTCAATTTCACTTGGCATTTTAATTTTAAATCTCATTTCAGTCTCATTATCTTTTTTAACAATAACAGTTTATTTTACCATGTTAGCAATACGGTGAACAGAATCTGTGAGTCACTTAGCCGTACTAGTTCCACCTGCACTAGGTACAGTTGAAGGATTTTGAACAGGAAAATGGAGGTCAGGAGGTGACTGAGCAACATGGAGCAAACTTTGAGAATGAGCTCTTAACTTTTCTATCTGCTGTTTTGTCTCCTCTATTTCCTCTTCAAATTCCTTTTCTTCCTCTTCATATGATATTTTGATCATTTCATTTAGACTTGGAGAACTATGCCTAGACCTGTTTTGAGGTGCACCATAACTTTGCTGATCATAGTCAGAATAGTGGCACTCCCTGTGGTCAGTTTTATCACCTCTGTATTTACCATGCTCACTGTCATGCCCTCCATCATGATCCCTCCCCTTTGGGGAGAAACTCCAGTGTTGGCATTGATATGAATCTTGATAAAGCTGCTGAGCCACAGTTGAGTCTAGCATGGGCTTTGACTGTTCTTTTTCCCTTTCAGACATGGGTAATTTCTCCCCCCAGCCAGAATATTAGAGGTGGTGGCCTCCAACATCTTAGCTTGAGGTACAGAGGAACATCCCTTTTGCCTAATCTTGTGCAGTTTTCTGGTATTTCCCAAATATGTTTTGTTTGAATCAGAATTTGAATCACTTTTTGGTCTAGGGGTATTTTTTTTTGTTTTGTTTTGCTTTGTTTTTCTATTTATTTATTTAGTTTTTGTTGACCGGGTAAGTGCACTAGACAAATTCTGCCTATTTTCAGGCACGACCCGGGGGAAGGAGATACAGATGAATGCCAGTTGACCTTGAACCAGATTAAGCTGTTGGTGGTATTTTTAGTGAATGAGGGAAATTTGGCCAGGACACCAGGGAAATTCCCCAACTCTTTTCGATAAGTGCCATGGGATCTTTAACATCCACCTGAACTACCACCAATCCAGGCAGATGGGACCTCGGTTTAACATCTCATCTGAAAGACGGCACCTCAGAAGTGCAGCACCCCTCTCATGCTGCACTACAATGTCAGTACTAGGATATTAACCCAAGTGCCAGATGTGGGAACTGAACCCACAGCCCTCTGATCTCCCGGCCTCAGAGGCAAGTGTGCTACCTACTGAGCCACTGACACTGACATTTATTTCTTGGATTAACACCTTTGAGCTGAAAGTTCTTTACATAGGTTCCACATCAGATGATTACAAAACAAAGAATAAAATGTTGCCAGCAGGTGAATAGCACATAACAAAATTACAGTGTGTCTAGGGTTAACACAAGACCAATCACAGCTAACATGAGAACAAAGGGAGCACATATGAGTGGCATTGTACCATGTATGCTATGGCTCTAAGTGCATATTCAAAACTGGAAGACAATTGGAGACAGAGACCAATATATGAGGAGGGGAGAGAATCAGCCCAGAAGGTCCTGTCAAGTAGGATGAACATACTGTAGGAGAGACACAAAATGACTAAGGGAGAAGAGAGGATCTACCCATGGGGCTTAGTCAAAAGGATGGGATGAGGTAAAGTGAGGTAGGGTGGGAGAGACAGTTGGGAGGCCATGGAAGGATGAGAGGGAGTGGGTAGGGGTGAATAAAGGGAGGCTAGAGGAAGTGCGATGAGACCAGCTAAACCAGTAGTAAGGCAAAAGTCATCAAGTATAAGTGCAGGACACTGGAATAGGACTTGTTAGTGGAAGCAGTCACAGCAGAAGTTGCAACAAGTTGTTGTCTAAGCTTCTGTTTAAATGAGCCCAGTGCGGCTGCAGAAGATATGTCATACTGAAGGGAATTAAACCATAGCAGGGCTCAGTAGGCGAGACACCTTTGACCTTGGGAAGTGCAACAATGGGGGATCTTCAACATCTAGCTGTCAGAGCTTCTGGTACGATGAGGGTTGATGTAGGGGATGAGAAGGTTCTGAACCTCAGGGGTCACCAGACCTAAGCAAAATTTTTGCCAGCAGACATGTTTGGTACGTAAGTCTGCCTTTGAACTGGAGCCAGTTACCCTGGGCATAGCAGTCAGAGGTGTAAGTCAGTCATGCGGATCCTGTTAGGAGCTGGCAGGCTTTGTTTAGTGCCATTTTGATGTGACAGAGGGCTGTGTCAGCGGCTGACCCATAGACAGCCACCCCGTAGTCCATGAGTGAGACCATCAAGCTGTGTATAGCTACATTAAGAGCTTCAGGGGTCAGGCTATACTTGTGGCTATGGAGCATCCCAATACACATATGGACAGCTTTGGCAATATTGTCAATATGGAGAACATACGACAAGGTGCTGCCTATCGTAATCCCCAGGTATTTAAAATGCTGGACTAGTTCCAAGGAAGAGCCCATGTTATTAGTGATGGAGAGGGGTGAGGATCTATATTTACTTTGGGGGCTGGTGAACAACTTCATTTTTGTCTTTTTGCAATTCATTATTAGTTTTTGGTCACTGAACCATCTTTCTATGTCAGCAAAGTTTCGTTGGAGCTGGTTCTCAAGAACCTTGGGGTCAGGATCATTGGTGAAGAGAACAGCATTGTCTGCATATAAAAGGATGCAACCTTGGCAGAGGTAAGGGAGTTTATTCAGGAAAACGCTAAACAGGAGAGGTCCTAGGATGAACCCTTGCAGGACTCCTTAGCAGACAGGCTTACTGTCAGAGAGGACATTTTCTATCTTCACCTGTTGAGAGCGGTTATGAAGGTAGCTTCTAAACCAAGCTACCGTATCATGGGAAAAACCAATGGTGGTGAGCTGGTCAATCAATAAGGCATGATTTATCATGTCAAATGCTTTAGTCAAATTAATGAATGCTGCACCAACAAGGTGATCTTGGTCAAAGAAGTTGTGGATAAAGCCCATGAACTCGAGCAAAGCAGTAGTGGTGCTATGTCCATTCCTAAACCCAGTTTTACGGGAGTCAACCTTAGAGTCTAACCTCTTAAATGCTTTTGAGTTTTTTTTTAGCTTGACTCCTATTCTGCAAACTTTTATATTTTTCCCTTAATTCAATCAAATCTTTGTTAACCTGCTCATAAGCATGTGCTAGTTCAACATTTTCTTATTCCAAATTCACTGTCTTTACCATTTTTTAAATTGTATTTTATTCAGTTTTCAATTTTTAGTACATAAACATCAGAATACATCTCTTACAATACATTAATACAAATTAAAAAGACAAGTCATAAATGTAAAGACAAAAAGCATGAAAAACAAACCACACACACCCCAAGTAAAAAAGTAAAAGAAAAACAACCCTAAAATCCAGAAGTGGTCAAAATATTTCATCTGTTTTTGCTTCATTAGACTCAGTCAGATCCTTTCTCCTGCTAATTGATTAGGGGTTATTTGGAGAGGCAGTGGGATGGGAAATGATGCATCCATTGAATAGAATCAGTGGGGGAGACCAGTATGGGACTGTACCAAACTATCCCTGCTCTGCTAGTATCTCAAGCACATTTCTCTTTAGCATCTCAGCTTTATAATGAAAATATGGGAGCCAACGGCCAATATATTTTTCCTTTTGTAGTCTCAGCTTTGCTATGAGTCATTCCATTTCCATTATACGGTCACAATTAGATAACCACATCTCTACTGTGGAGATATTAGGTGTTAGACATTTTTGGGTCACTGCCTTGATCGCTACGGCTATCAAGACATTAAACAGATATACCTGAGCTTTAGAATGCCGACCGTCTGGAGGCAATCTCAATATAAAGGTGGGAAACTCCTGTGGCAGATCTACACCCAAGATTTTGCCACATTCTTTGCCCACCTCTGTCCAGAAAGGCTTCAGTAGTGAACATGACCAGAAAATGTGAAAACGTGTCCCTACTTCAGAGCAAACCCTCCAACACTCATCTGATGAATAATCCCATAATGCTTTGTGATGATGAGGGTACAGAAATGTCAGGATACTACCCTCTATCTGAAATCTCTCCAAGATGGGGATACCATGGTGGAGAAGACCCCTCCCCAGGCCAAATCCTTTTCTAGTCTGCCTCCACCAGTTGGATCCCCAATTCCTCACACCATCTCCTCTTCAAAGTGTTAACCGGGTCTGGCTGCAAATCTGAGAGCAGACGCACAGTATGAGAGACTGCCTCTGCTCTGTGAGGATCTTGCTAAAGAAATAAGAAGGACCTTAAGCAGATTAGTATCCACATTATAGAGTAATCTATGAGGCTAAAAGATGGTGTCTGACCTGTAAAAATTGGAAGAAATCCCTCTGAGGCAACTGATACTCTTGGGAGAGTTGTAGAAAGGACTTCATTACATCTCCTTGAAAAAACTGTCCCAGACTATATAATCCTTTCCTTTCCCATTGTTTATGCCCTCTCTCCATCTTAAAAGGGAGACAGTCCATACAAGCCCTCAGTGGTGTGTCATTCATCAGGTTCATAGACAAGTGATATTTAGTACATATTTCTGTCCAGGTCTGCTTGAGATTCATTGCCCAAATGTTACCTGTACTAAGGTGAGCAAGCCCCTAGATCCCTTTTCCAAGGTAACCCATGGAGGGACTCATTGTCACTCACATGGGGTATAAAATACTGTAACTGTGCAGCCTAGTAGTATAACTTGAAATCGGGCAGGGCTAGGCCTCCCTGTTTTTTCAGGGCTACTAAGATAGGTCAAAATATTCTTGGCTTTTTCCCTCCCCAAACTTAGTTAGGGTGGAACTGAGACCTTTTAGAAGGAAGCAGGAGTCTTTATTGGGATCACTGTAAATATAAAGCAAAATCTTGGCAAGAGGTTCATACGGATAGTTACAATTTTCCCCATCAGGGAGAGGAGTAGTTCTTTCCACCTTTTGCAGTCAGCCTGGGCCTCATTTAGCAATTTTAAATAATTTTTCAGGTACAGTTGGGACTAATCTCTTGGGATCCAGGCCCCTAGGTACCGAAACCCATTCAAGGCCCAGCTCAAACCCCCAACATTCTGTGGAAGGGGTCCTGCGTATTCACTCAGAGGGTGCAATTCAGTCTTAGACTTATTTATTTTGTAACCTGATATAGTCCCAAATGTTTTTAACATTCCTAGCACCCCTCTATTGACAGGACTAGATCTGTAATGTACAGTAACATGTCATCTGCATATCATGAGATGCGCAACTCTTCTCCTCCCATCTTCACTGCCCTGAAATCTGGCAATTGCCTAATATACAAGGCTAAAGGTTCAATACTCAATGCGAATACCCTTGCTGTGTACCCCGTTGGATGTCAAAAGGGAGAGAAAGTGTCCCATTCACCTTGACCCATGCTGTGGGTGATCTATAAAGGTTAGAGACCCATGCCCTGAATCAGGGTCAGAATCCAAACCATTTAAGGGTTTTGTCTAAATAATGCCAGTCTAAACGATCGAAGGCTTTTTTGGCATTGATCAACATTACTGCATAGAGAGTATTTTTGGGAAAGGATTTAGCAGCCAATATTGTATTTAAAAGAAGATGTACATGTCCTGTACTTAACGACCCATTATGAACCCAGTTTGATCTGGCTGTACTAGATCTGTAATTAAAGTTGGTAATCTGGTCCCAATAGCCTTAGCAAAAATCTTGGCATCCAGACTTGAGGAGGGAAATGGGAACAAATTAGCTGGGATAGCTGGAACAAATTGAGGTGTTTTTCCCTGGTTTGGGTAACACGGTTATCATGGCTCCACTCCATGAGTCGGGGGTTTGTCCATCCTCATGGGCAGTGTTGCATACTTGGGTGAGAAGGGAGGTCAGCTCCCCAGAAAATTTGTGATAAAATTCAGCAGGGATATCATCTGGTCCTGGAGCCTTGCCCCCCCCTGAAAGATTTAAGAACTGTGAGAATCTGCATCTCAGAAAAGGAGGCATCCAAGTATTGCTGTTGTTCAAGAGAAAGTGAAGGGAGGGTTACCTTCTCAAAATAATCCACTATTTTCTTTTGATGCTCTAGCGGCCTTTTCTTACTATAAAGTCGGGCATAGTATCTTGTAAATTCCTGGGCTAGCTCACTCAGAGTTATTGCACAGTCCCCATACCCCAAACCTCTTTTTTATTTTAGAAACATATCTGTCTGCTTCTTCTTTTTTAAGGCGTTGCACTAATAGGCACCATGCCCTTTCCTCCCATTCATAATATTTTTGTTTTGTAAATCAAAGATTGTTCTCCGTCTTGCATAGGGTCAGAGCATTAACCTCCTCTCTAGCCTGTTTGAGCTTAGGCAGCAGATCTGGGTGTCTAGTTTTTTTATGTTCAGCTTCTAGCTGCCACAGAGCTTCCTCTGCTTTGACCAGAGAGGCCTTATGTTGTCTTGCCTTAAGCGAAGAATACGATATGGCATGCCCCAGATCACTGCTTTTAGGCAATCCCAGATATACTTCAATGAGATCTCCTGGGTAGTATTTTCGTTAATATAATTTTAAATTACTTCTTTTGTGGAGGTGATAAATGCCTCATCATGAAGTAAACTTGACATTAAATCTCCACCCTCCACCTGATCTGCCCGAGCTCCATTGTAACTGATATTCTACCATTGCATGATCTGATAAAGTTAGGGGGTGAAATTGGGTGTCTATAACTGTATATGCCCAGGTTTTTGGAGTGTATAACCTATCTAATCGAGAGTATGAGTTGGATGCGATGGAAAAAAATGTGTAATCTCTCCCAGTCGGAGATGCAAGTCTCCAAGGGTCCACCAACCTGGCTTCCATTCTCAAGGTAGTTAATAATTTGGAGCATACCTCCTGTCCCCCACCCTGGGGAAGGGTGCAGTCCAGAAGGGCATCCTCCACACAGTTCCAGTCTCTAGTGCATAATATTTGTCCCACTGGGAGGGATGTGAGGAGCTGAAACACCCATCTAAAGAATTCCCCAGTAGGTGGAGTGGGTGCATATATTGAGAGAATGTGAATAGGGCTGCCCTTCAGCACACCTGAGATTAAGACCTATCTCCCTGAACCCTTTGAATGGGAGTGAGTTACTTGAAAGGGAAGGCCCCTTCTTATCAATATGGCTACCCTTGCTTCTTTGGACTTTTAGTTTGAATCTGAGTAGACTTTCCCCACCCACATTCTACGTAGCTTCAGGTGTTCAACTGAATATAGCTTGGTTTCCTGAAGACAGGCTATTTCACATCTGGCCTTTTGCAGCTCCTGTAACATCCCAGCTCTTTTAATGACATTAATGCCCTGAACATTCCATGAGCAAATCACTAAGTTATCCATTGTTGCAGCAAGAAACACATAACAGGTAATTGCTGTCCCTCCCCTTCCCTTCTATGCCTCCCCCAGTAGTCTCCAATTGTAAATGACTCTCCTTCAAACCTAAAATAAAAAAGAATAAAATAAATAAAACTGGTTTACATTATTAAAGTAATCACTATTTGTTAAACCCATTAACCAAACTGTCATCTCAACAAGTAGACACATATCAACTTGTAACTTTATTAAACCTAATATCAACCTACCTGGTGTTGAAGACAATTCATCTTCTTGGGGTGCCAAGGCACCCGGATAGCAAATTTGAACTGAGAGAGCACCTAATATGGGTATAGAGAGCTGGGGCCTAAATAGCACCTGCCTCTCTTCCCTCAAAACAGACCTCCGGGATCCCAGTACCCCTGACACCCAGCGGCATAATAGTGAAAGGGATGGGTAGGCACTTTTTAGCTATTAGCATCTTTTTGGAGTGATCCAGCTTATCACTGCCCCGGCCTAGTGCCAACAGCATTTCTTTGGCTGTATAATAAACATGCCCCATCCCTCCCATGATACAGCCTGCCTAAATAGCAGCTATCAGTGGCCCGTATTGTATTTAATTAATACCTAGATCATGAAACACATATAACTTTTGGAACCTTAAAGCTATTCATTAACCAGGAATAGTAATAGAGAACAGGCAGGAAAAACACAAACTCCTGTAGTGTATTTCCCCAGTACATCTAACAACAGTCTTGTTGCCCCCCCCACAAGTAATCAAAACATTGATTCTGCATAAGCCCTGATCCCCTGACCCAAACTGAATCAGTTTTTACTCCTTTGTACGGCTGCAGTGGGTGTAGCCTGCAGATGTTTTGCATGTACAAAAGGGCTGATATCACATTTTCTGTCCATGGAACTGACTGAAGGTGTAAATAGTCTCCTCCGCCTTACCCTCCTCCAAGAAATGTTTTCTGCCATCAGGTAAATATGCTTTCATGTTAATCAATGGTTGCAGGGCACTATTTTCCTTCTTAAATGGGAAGCACAAGAACTGGAACCTGAGTAGTGGGAGGCAGCATTAGTTTTTTGGGGGGGGGAGTAAGATCCACCCCCTCCTTCACCCAAGAAGCTCCTAAAGATCCATCCCACTTTTTTTATGTGGGAGGGCATGAGGTGCATCTATCATGTTGGAACAACTGACTATCAGAGCTGCCTGGAGAAGTAATTAAGGAGTGCCTGAAACTGCATCTAGGCATATTCTGCCCCCACCCCACACACACATACACACAGACATCATGATTTTTTTTTTTTAACTCTAAGCATGTCAATATTTGGCTCTAACAGTATAGGCAAGTTGGACATAAAAATAAAATATATAAATATATATACATGGTGTCATAGGCACCTGAAAATTAAGGAGATACTACCGAAATAAATGCTATTCTGATGATTTATTTATTTATGCGTAAGATTTTAAGTGTAGTTCTGCCTAGGTCACAGACACATAAGCTATAAAAAGTACATTTAAGGATGGATATATTAGTCAAAGCTTGTAGTAGCAAAATAAAGCAAGAAAAATAATGTATTGTGTTTTCTTTTTCTTTCAATTGTTTAACCAGGAGTGGCACACTAAGCTGAAAGCTTGTTTGAAGGGGCAACCTGGGAACACATGAAAGTCAAGTGACTTGCTCAGGGTCACCCAATATGCAAGCAGGAGCTGTGGGATTCAAACCCAGATCTCCAGATTTGCAGCTCAGAGCCTTAAACCACTGTGCTATACTGCATCCCTAGTTATGGCAGCCATCTGTTTTATGGTTTATGATGTTGGTGTAGTAAGCAACAGTACACTGCATAGCATGTGTAAAATGTCAATAAGTAGATCATGCAATAGATGTGCTGAGCAGTTACTGAAGTAAGAAATGTATTTAGGATAGTAAAATATTCCTGAAGTGAAAATACCAAGAAACCCCCAGGGCATTAGGGTTTCTGACAATAACACCCTGCCCTGTAGGGACTGACAGGCATCAGGGGTGTGACTTGGGATTGTCAACAGTAATGCTCATGCCATTCCACCCCATCCCTACTCCGCAGCCAGTGACAGGTATCAAGGTGTGCCTTTGACTCTTCAGCCCCAAAGTTCACTCCATTCTCTTATACTGTACCCATATCAGTGTATTTCCTTATGGAATGGGGTGAGTATAAAGTATGAATACCCCAAAGCACACCTTGACACTTGTCTGTGTCTGCAATGTAGGATGAGGTGAAATGGCATGAGTGTTATAGGCAATGACCCAAAGGCACGCCCCAATGCCTGTCCATTTCTGCAGGGTGGGCTGGTTGGGAACACTTCAATACTTCACTGACATTCCTACTCTGCCTGTCTGTCTGTGTGTGTGTGTCTCTCTCTCTCTCTTTCTCTATCTATCTATATGTCTATGTAATTATCTATCTTTCTATCAATCTCATGTATCACTATTTTTACCTATTTCTAAAACAAACCTGCATATCACATTTGCCTGTACTCTGAGCACATACTTATGAAACTGTACATATGTGTACTCCACTTCTGCATAGACCTCATACTTTCCTAATATTCCCATTATCACAAGCATAACTACCTTGCCCTTATCAAACGTGACCCCGTCTGAAAGTTGTTATCACATTTTCTCTGTTAACAGTCCATCATTACACCTGACTTCCTGACACCAACACATTGCTTAAATATAGCTTATATCACCTCATGGACAAAAACCCTATTTCTCTAAAAAAAAAAAAAAACTGTGTAAATAATCCCAAGGCTGAACATATGTCAGCCATTACTTTTTCATGTACTGCCACCTCCTGTACCATCTTGGGGATTTGCATATGTTTCCCATGATGCTTTGCATTATTGGGGTATGTGCAATTGTGTTTTCTTTAAAATTTGGCTGTCTGGCCAATATTATCTGGAATAACATATACTTTAGTGGCATTTGTTCTGGGGTTCTTTTGTAAATCTATATTGCTTCCTATTCCTTCCATTAAAATGTACACCTCCATATATTTTCCTAATAATGTGTATGCCTTCCTTAGAACAGAAACTGAAACAAATCTTACTACTTACAGATCATTCTGTTATTTCTTCATACTTCCTTAACAATTCCACACAACTTCACTAACTTTATTATGCAGCCGTGGTGGATCTGACCAGACTTTGTTTGTTTTGCTGATGCCTCCTGAGGGAAAGTCATACCATGACAGATCGCCCCTTCAGGTCTCAGACTGCAATTTGTAATCCAGTTGAAAGTCCCAACAGGAGGAACACATTTTCACTTAATCAGAGTCAATACTATCAGTCCTCTTTGATAGAAAATAAAAGTACCTTGGGACCTAGTAGTCTGTCCAGAAAAAGTCCAGGAATCTTCCCGCGGAGCCCTAACTACCGGTATTTTAAATCTGCTGCTTGAATGTCGGGGGATAAATTAGAAGGCACTCCAAGCCACCCAGACCCCTTCTGGTTTCCATGTGGAAAACAGCAACCCCAATCTCAACATTCCTTTGGAAAAAAATCACCCTCTCTGTGCGAGCAGCCATACCCATGAAGAGGACCCTGAGTCCCATTGCTAGTGAGCAGGACCAAGACAACAAGACCCATTGATACAACAGGGTGGGGACGTAAAGGCAGCTCTGGAGGAAGGTTACTCAAAAAACAAAGTTACAGATTCTCAGGGGTAGCACTTAATTAATCTCATTTGAACAATCTGCTGGACTTCCAAAGCAGTAATTGCTCAAATGAAAGCATAGACTTGGTCAAGCACACTGGTCCTTTGCTTCAGATTTTCTTAACCACTTCAACAGTTCTGAATGCAGCAGTGCCAGGTCCCTGGGTTTACACTTGAATTGTGGAGCATTTGGGGAGATCACCTTCCACAGTAGACCCTCAATCTGCACTTTGGCCTCTTCCTCTCATAAGTTGGGAAGTGGGATGTCCAGATATTTTAAAAATGGGGCAGCTGCCAGCAAGCTATCAAAAGTTTTAATAGTCTCTTTATCTTGTATCCAGAGTCAGGCAGGATATCGGATTTTGGCTTAAAGTCCTTTTTCCTTAAGTAACTTGGTCACCTGCTGAACTTTTTCCATGTTGCTAGTAAAGCAGGGGGATGGTCCTAATCAACATAGACTTGTTGGCCATCTAGATTTAGGTTTTTCTTGGCCCAGGCTATCTGGAGTATTCTTTCCTTAACTGGAAAACTAAGAAATCTGATTATAATTGATCTCAGGGGCACCATGAGCAGATTTTGACACCAGGGCCCTATGATCATGCTCTATTCCAACACTCAGAGTCATCCAATAGGTCTAGTTCTTTTTGCAGCCATGTGGTCATGAAACTTGCAGTGTCCTCTTGTTCAGAGCCCTCCAGGACCCCAAAGACCCTTATGATATTTCTGTATGAGTGGGCTTTGGCATCCTCAACTCTTTTGGTTAGGTCCCACTCATGTCTATACAGGTACACCAGAGAGTGCCCAAAGGCCAGATGCTCAGTGTGGAGGTTTTCAAATTGGGATGCAGTATCTGCTGTTCTCTTCTCCAATTTCTGCAAATCCTGCCTTATTCCTGAGACTTTACTATCGATTTCATAGAGCATTTACATGATGGCTTGTGTGTCAGCCTTTCTGAGCTGTGATCCCGTATCAGAACCATACTCCTTCTCATTGCCGGAGTTGGCAGTGTGCATAGAAATAACTGAGTTCACTAGACTTCTGTCTCTAGGCCGTGGGGATACTATTCTTTTATTCCACTGGTTCAAAGTATTTGTTTTAGAACTTTTTATACTTGGCATTACTGCTGTTCTCACGTAGACGGTGGGAAGAGTTGATTCCGAAAATTGCCAGGAAAATCAGGCCGACTGATTTAGATTTTGGCCACCGAGTACAGAGTGCTGAAGGATCAGGCAGCCATGCCAACTCAAGCATCACTGGAAGTCATCTTTGCCATTGTTTAGCTTCAAATAAATCACTTTGTAAAGCCACACAGTCCTGTTTACTTTCTTGTAACAGCTTCTGCAATATTGTAACCTGACCTGTAAGTTTCCCACATTCAAAAGATGTATCCTCCAACATTTTTTCTAGCTTGTTTATCCTTTCATTTTTGCTTTTATAAAAGTCAGCTGTGCTGGAGTATAAATTACTGTCTCAGTGTTAAGAACATTTGCACTCACAGTTAAGGCTGTCATGGTTTTGCAATAAAAGTTATTAACTTTAACAATGACAATAATAATACAAACAGTTAAGTAGCAATGCTTATATAATACAGCAATTTAAAAGCAAGTAACTAAGTATTTTCTTATGACGCTTCAAAATACTGTATCTTCCAGCTTTACTGGGTCAGACAATTACTTATTTCTGCCTTTTCTTGCTTTTTCTATGGGCAACTTTATTTTTCTTTGAGAAGCAAGAATACAAAAAAGTTATTCATGCCATTTAGTAACTTTGCAAGTAATAACAATAATATCTATTTTTCATACACACTAGGATGTGGACTTTTATTTACTAAACAATTATCCCCTGAATGAGCAACCCCAAATATGTCATAACAATAGGTCAGAATACTAATTTTATCATGGACACTCAACTATGCCTCAGGCCTTATACCACAACATTTTAAAAATCCTATAAATAATTATAAAATTCCAGATCTTATACTCTGCCTATTGTAAATGTTTCTGTCACACCAAGAAGCATGACAAATAGATTTTAATACCTGTACAAAAATTCTAAATATTTCTAATTTGTATAAATATACCTTGTAAACATAATAAAAACACAGTAACATAAAACAAAGGTTTCAGAAATTCCAGTAAAACAAAATGAAGAAATAAAACAAAAACAAAACAATTAGCAGTTTTGATAACTTTTGCAAACAGTAAAATTGTTTTTCTGTAAAAATATTTCAAAGGGCTTTATCGTTAACTTTTGTTTGTAACTTGTTCAAATATCTTTTCTCATGCAAAAATGTTTATCTTTTATTTAAACTCAAGCTTAAACTATGTCATAAGATTTTGTAATTAAAAGTTAAGTTAACATTGTTACCTCCCCAGGTAAGCTAAATTAAAATATTAAAATTAAAATAGTACTTAAACTGCTTGTCATTTATAGAGGCTTGGTCTTCTTTCATTTTAACTTTAAAATATTGGCAAGAATGTTTCCTTCTGGACAATAAAAGTTCTGTAGTGGCTGGCTTTGCTGTAGTCTCTGTCCTTTTTCCTGCTAATACTTGAGCCTGGGAATTTGGACTTCTCTGGCATCAATTCAGCAGTGTAGACTTGGGTCATCCTGGCTTAGATGTCAAATGAGCATCAAAAGTCCTTTATTCTGATTTTGGCAGGAACGTCAGACAACAAGATGAACATCAGCAGTTCAACAGCATGGCAGTAGATTCCTCCGCCATCTCAGTTGGTTGCAGATGAGTTTTCCTTTTCTGGATGGCAAAGTTCTTTTTGGTAACTGGATTTTATGACTGTTTCTGTTTTCAATTCATTTCCACTTTAACCCAGGACTTCGGACTAATCTGTTGTCAAACAGCACTTCAGATTTGCTTTGGCTGATGAATTTAACAGTTAGTCTCCATCCATTCTTGGCTTTAGTGAAAACCTTTAAAATCTTATTTCAGTCAAGATGTCTAGTACTTAGATCACAGTCTTTGCTCTAGCCAACATTGGAAAAGTCCTTTTCAAACAAGCTATGTTTTTGTTGATGGCTTTTGTTGCAATTTTGTAATATCTTCCCAGCTTAACCTCAGCACCTCTGGTGGACACATCAGTGGCTTAACCCCCTTGTTGGTCCAACATCAACAGTTGTAGTATTAGACTTTTGGCCTAGCAGAAGTCTCAAAAACAACAACATTACTCAATTTACTTGGCACAGATCTTCAAAGCTCAGAGGTTTAAGAAATTATGGGTGGACATGGCAGGGCCTGGCTTTATCCCCTTGGATCCAGGGTGACATCATCACCAGTTCTGATTGGTTCTAGCATATGGAGTAGGTGTGGCTCTGCACTCCTCCTGAAGGACTGCCTCTTTGCTCAGAGTTCAGTTTTAAAACATGAAATTACTCTTTCTCCTATCTTTTTTATGCAAAAGATACAATTTTTAAACAAACATATTTGAACTTCTCTCATTGATCCCAGTCTTTTAAAGCATCTCACGTGTTTATAGGACAAGTATTTCCTGAGTTAAATTAATAAAGACTATAACTTCATTTTTCTTAGCAAAGTCTCTTACAACAAAGTGATATTTTTGTTCTAAATGTTCTAGGCTTTAGAATAATGTAATATTTGTCCATAAAAGCCCTTAAGAAAGTCCTCAAAAACATTACATTCCTTTGTAAGCACATGTTTCTTTGTCCTTACAAGAGAGTCCATAAATCAAAATGTCAAACTTGTTTTTCATACCTCTTTTCAGATGGCTTATCTCTACATAGCAGCATGTTGCATACCCAAAATTGTATCTTTGGACTTGTCATGATGTCAGCTTTCATTTAAGACTAAATTTGAGTCCTTTATTTTAAAGAATAATGTTCTAATATATATATATATATATATATATATATATATCAGATATATCAGAAGATATATATATATATAGATATACTGTATATATCTTCCGATTCCCATAAGCTACATTTACACAATTTAGATAGTTAAGCAGTTGCAATCTCCTCTTCAAACTGTGAAAATTTCATCTCAGCAGCGTAAAAATTGGTCTTGCAAGAGGCAAAAATCTTTTCTTTCCCATTAAAGCTTATGCACTTTCAAACAGATTATGAACTCTTTTTTTCTTGACGGTATCTATACTGTGACATCACCAATGCCTCTTATTTCTGGTTGTCAAGATTTTGGCACCTTTGACCTCTCAGGAATGTGAGGGGCCTCTTCTGCAGTCTGGCAATGGCAAAGTGTTCCTTAATATCATGGCTTAAGTTTTGTTTTTTCCAAGTTGAAAGTTGCATCTTCCCTTTTTCAGTGTTTAAGGTTTATACAAGCTATGTTTTTCCCTTCTGCCTGTAACTTATGTAGACAGCAGTTTTGACCAGAGGTTTATAGTATGGCTTCCCAGTTACCTTAACTTAATAATTAAGCACTTATAAAGAATATAAAGTAGTAATTAAAATAATGTGAAAATAATAATATGATAAAATATAATAAAGTATTTTTTATAACTTAGTTTTGTTCCTACAATGCATTTTTTTTATTTCAGGGCCCAAGAAATTTAAATTAACTAGAGGGGCAAAAGGTTGGGTGTCTGAAAAGTAGTAATAGTAGTTTTTCTTTCACCCGATTTGTCCCTTCCACTCATTCAGAACTCTACAACTATGCAAAATATGGAATAAATAGTTTTAGACATATAGATGAACAACACAGAAAGACAATTATGTAATAGAGTAAGGTGCAAATTCAAACAGCAGAAAACATTTATTCAATATCACTTGAGGCTTGAATCCCCAGATCTTGAGTTATTTCTTGATTGATTGATTTCAAAAAAATTACCAGGAAGGGCATACTGAGCTGTTAACAGCTCATTTCCAGATGCATCTTGGGGGAGGGGAATAGGTAATTTAACAGTGTGTTGATAAAATCAGTATAATGAGGTGCACAGTAAAGCATATGCCTTAAAGGACGTCACTGGGGGCAGAATGAATTTCTTTCAAAAGTTCATTTCACAAGGCAGGAGTCACAACAGCAAAGGCCCTATGTCTTATGGCCCTAAAGTTAGAGGAAGGGGCCTTAAGCAGTCATTGACTGCCCTGTTAACCTCCTTGTACTACCATAGCTGAGGAGGGTCAAAAGTTCAAAGAGGTACCAGGATCCCTGTTCATTGTGCTTTTTAGGTGAACAAATGAACAATGTTGTTAACATGCCACCTAACTGACAGCAAGCTAAGAGCCCATAGTAAAGGAGTTATGTGATCTGACCAATGATAAAAGGTTGGAAACCTTGATGCTGCATTCTTGACCAGGTGCAAGTGAAGCACTTGACCATAAGGTAAGTCCCTACAGAGCATATTACAGTAATCCAATCTTGGGGAATCTTGGGCATGCACTAGCATCTGAAGATCAGCAGGACCACAGAAGGCACAAAGTCTGGCCATATTCCTAAAATAGTTAAAGCAGCTCTGGGAAGCAGCTGACACCTGAAACTCAAGTGAAAGTTGCTCCTCAAGCACTAACTCCAGGCTGCAAACTTCCTTCAACACTAGTCTTATGCAGTTCAGCATGGGAAGATTGATCACAAGCTGAAGTGCTAAAACCTGCCTCTCTGTCCCAACCAGCAGCCCTTCTGTCTTACCAAAATTAAGAACCACCCAACTGGAGACCATCTAGAACCCCTGTTCCTCCAGATACCATACTAAACTACTCACTGGTATGCCTTGATCAGTAGCAAAGAACATATACAGCTGTGTATCATCTACATACTGTAGCAGTGAAACTCCATACTGTATTTCCTACTAATTTCACACTTCACAAGCATAAAGTATACACTGCAAACAATGGAGGAGAGAGAACAGACCCCTAAGGTACTCCTTCATTCAGAGCCACCAGCCTTGATAGTCATGAACTGAGACCAATTGCACCATCTTAGTGAGGAATGATTTGAACCATTGCAAGACAGTTCCCAACAGTCCTCCACACATCACCAACCTGTCCAACAACTCCTCCTGGTCAACAGTATCAAAAGCCTATGTTAGGTCAAGAAAAATAAAGATGAGCACTTCCCCTTGATGCCTTGCTTGGTATAGATCATTGCAAACACTAACCAGTGCTGTGACCATGCTGTGTCTCCAGCAGAAGCCAGACATGGATAGCTCAAAGATGTAAAGTTCTTCAAGGTATCTCATAAGCTGCTCATCAACCACCTTAGCCAGCAATGGAAGATTGGAGACCACTCTGTAATTTGCTATGTTGTTAGGGTCTAGTGAGGACTTCTCAAGTGATGCTGTCACCACTGCATCTTTAAAGGGGGTTGGGAACATACGTTTACTCAAGAAAGTGTTAACAATCTCAACAAATACTAGAACCCCATACTTCCAAGTCAGCCTTGATGGTGCACCACAAGCCAGTAAGAACCCCTGCAACATCTTTATCATCCAAATCCTGGAACATTAACCAGAGAAAAACAACCCTTTGATTCACTGCCTCAGAACATCTGTTGTTGTTAGCATTATCAGTGGTGGAAACCTGTCATGGATGTCAGCAACCTTGGCTTGAAAGAACAGGTTAAACCAGTTGCACTTCTCAAGAGAGACAAGCTCCTTACCCTGCAAATAGTCTGGATGCAAAAGTTTTCCCACAATGTGAAAAAGTGTAACAGGCGTGCTGCTATTCGCAGCAATGAGTCATGAAATAAATTTCTTGCTGAATGAAATGCTTCCCGGTAGCACACAAAACAAACCTCCAGGATGTACTTGTCAGCATGTACCTTCAAGTTTCTCCATCTGTGCTCTACCCAAGGCCTAATACCTTCAATTGCTAAGGCTTGGCAGAATACAAAGGAACATTTCAGCTTGAGGTCACTAAGTGATAGCAAACTAGTACCAGAGAGTCCAGTGCTTCAGTCATGGTCATATTATAAGCCTTGACCACTGTAGTGCATACCTGGTGGATGCATCAAGGAGAAGTACAGCACAGTATTAAAGAATTAAGCAAGCTGCTGAATCTAGTTTCTTTAATCACAGAGCAAAGGCACAAGCTGCATCAGAAGCCAGACATTGAAAGAGCTAGCATACATGCATAAGGCAAACAGACGCTGACTGAGTGTGACCTGATTGAAAGGGCTAGGCCAGGGAGATAAAGGCTTTTTTATCAAATGAAGCAAAGTATGACTTTTGGAGATTAGAACCATAGCAATGAACTCAGTGTGTTTCAAGGGGGTGGTGGAACATATGCACTCATGATGGGAGATGAGCCACGGATGGGTTATTCAAAGACTTCTGCAAGGTGGTTGCGGTATGTAAGATCAGTTATCATGCTAAAAGGGCTACTAGCAGAGTTTTAGGATGTAGAGATGGGAAAAGACATTGGCTGATTTACGAGGAAGGAGAGTTCAGCCATACACTGTTGAGACTCGTGACTGGCAGTGAAAGGGAGACCAGCTGGGCTCTGCTGACTACATTGCCAGGCACTCTCTGAATATACTTCTTGACTGCCTTGTGTGTACTATTTGACTTCTGCTATGGTTCTCCAACTGGAGATGTGGGGAACTGTGGATGGGGTTTGTAGAATAAGAATGATTTTCCAATGCCACTCCTTCTTTGAAATCAGCTGTTCCTCCTAAAGCTGTTGATACTTGTGTATGGCAGCGAAAGGGGGCCAGTCAGGTGTGGTAAAATGTGAGCAGGGCTTAGAGAGCACTATTACTTGAGGCTTGCTTTTAAGTGGTTCTCTGCAGTGTGGACCAGAGCACATGGGCAGGAACATAATGTATTTATTTGAAAATTAGTATTGGGAAAGGTACACTGAGACAGAGCTTGTTTCCAGATGCAACTCGGGAAGGGAACATAGGGTACAAAGACAGTGAGAAAATCAGCAAGGTGTATACGTGACAAGATAAATAAGGTTCTGAGAATTGTTGGTACAAAAACAAAAAGATAACTAAACATGATACAGTACAGCAATGAAGCCCAAGAGTAAAATTAATACACAGAGTGACAAGAATATGGCCAAACACTAAGAACAAAGCAAAAGATGCAAATCAGATTATGATAACTTTAATTAACTAACAGGGTCCTGGAGGCATGCCAAATCAGGGTTAGCAATAGCATCACATCGGGGTGGTAGTGTGGGGTGGCAGTCAGCAGAAGATGCTGTACCCCAGGTGTGATGCTGTTATATTATGAAACATGTTATGCATTGAAATGCCATTCTAACAACTGAAAAGTGGTAAGTGTCAAGTGTAAATCTGTTTTAAGTGCTTAATGTATGTACTGTAGTATATACCCAAGGCACAACACAGTACTAAGGAGAGGCCTAAGGGTTCAACAGTAGTAATAGGCGCTGGGAAACAGGTGAAACATTAGGATAAGGGCAAGGTGGTGAACCAAAAAGACAGAACACTAGGTATTGGTACACAAAGACACCAGCAGCAAGGTGGGACATAGTGTGATGGACAATAAGAAGGGAGAGGACAGGGCTACACAAAAGAAGAAAGGGGCAGTCAGACCCATGGTGGATACAATTGTGTTTATCTTTGCTGATGGTAAGAGTAACTAGCACTCCCAGATAGTAGCAGATAGACAAAATTAGGGAGTCCCAGAAAAATCCTATCTAGGGTAAAACCACATCAGCATCTGAAGTAGGGGCCATGTAAGTGGTAAGGGTGAGTAATGTAACCTATCAGAGTTACATGTTTTTTTCTAACTTGCTTCTACACACCACTACATAAAGATGCAAAGGGGATGCTGTTATGAGATCTGGGAGGAGTGCAGGGGATGCACAACAGTGGTGACCCAGAAGGTGCTCTGGAAGTCTTGCCAGTGCCTCAACTGCAGGAGGTTCCAGGCCATGAAGGCAGAATTAGAAGCTGAAAGGGCTGTGATATGTTGTTGGAGATCTGCATTTGCCAGGCCTCTTTGAAATCCTTGCCACAGCAATTAGGATAAGGGCAAGGTGGTGAACCAATAAAACAGAACATTAGGTATCAGTGCACACAGACACTGGCAGTAAGGTGGGACATAATGTGAGGGACAATGAGAAGGGAGAGGACAGGCTACACAAAAAGAAGGAAGGGGCAGTTAAACCTATGGTGGATGCAACTGTGTTTTATCTGTGGTGGTGGTAAGAATAACTGGTACACTCCAATAGTAGCAGATAGTCAAAATTAAGGAGTCCCAGAAAAATCCTATCTAGGGTGCTGCCACATAGGCATCTGAAGTAAGGACCATATAGGTGGTGAGGTGTACAATGTAACCTATCAGAGCTAACTGTTTTTACTAACTTGCACACACATTCACATATCAGTACATAAAGATGCAAGGGGGACACTTTGGTGAGATGTGGAGGGATTACAGGTGATGCAAGACAGTGGTGCCTCAGAAGGCGCTCTGGAAGTTTGGCCAGAGCCTCAGCTGAAGAAGGTTCCAGGCCATAGGTGCAGAATTGAAAATTGCTTAGACTGAGATATACCACTTGAGAGTTGCAGCAAATGGGCTTCTTAGGGTACTACTGCCAGAGCCATTACCGAGGCCCACTCAGGCCAAAGCTGTGACTGGACTGTGGTGGTAGGTGGAGATGAGACAGAGGGGTGTGATGGAATGGTAAAGCCTATGGAACCAGGGCTGTGCACTAGCAACAGATACATACTGCTGAAGACAATGGAAACCTAAGGTACACTCTAAAGGGAGATGGGTCCAGCGTGCACAATAAATAGGCATTTTCTGGATAAGGCAAGCTAAGAAGAAGGGGAGCCCCAAAAGGTGCATGAGGTTACTTGTATTTGGATATTTGTTAGCAAGAGGCACTGGGAGGGAGGTGGATCTAACACCAGATGGGCAGGAGGTGTTGCCCTGCTCTTCTTCCTAGAAGTCACAGCCGACAAACTCATAACCAAGGTGGAGAAATTCATAGGAGAAGGAGTGAGAAAACCAGGTCTGATAGTGCATGTGAGCACAAATGATCTAAACAGAAGATGCATGGTAGAAGTGAAGGCAGACTTACATGTTCTAGTGAAGATAGAAAAGGAAAGAGCAGTGTAGGTGACCTTCTTAGAGGTTCTACCACAGCCAAAGGTGAATGAGAGGAACTGTTTCATGTGTTCAAGATCAATGTATGGCAAAAGGGATGGTGCAGGGAAGATGGATTTCATATGTGGCCTGACTTGGAAGAGATGGAAACTGTCTAAAATGAATGGTCTGCATTGCAATAAGGAGCATAGAAGGGTGTTGGGAGCAAGATTTGCACAGTGCATTAGAGTTATTTTAAACTAGGTAGGGGGAGGCAGCTTAGGTAGGAACACTATCACATGTGAAGCAAAGGGTGGGCCCTGCCAGCCTCCCCCACCGAAGGTAAGTTTAAATATGGCAATCACTAGGGAGAAGGGAAGGAGAAAGGCAGGGCCAAATTCTGAAGCCTGATATGCACAATGCTAGAAGACTGGGAAATAAAATGGCAGAACTGCAGGCATTCATCACAGAAGACAAACTTGACCTGGTAGCTGTCATTGAGACGGGGGTAAATCAGAGCCATGACCAGAACATGACCTTATCAGAGTATGCATTTCTTAGGAAAGATAACGCAAATCACAAGGGCAGGGTGGGGGGTAGCACTCTAAGTAAAATTCAGAACTGAGTCAACAGTGCTCAATAACCTAGAAGATTCAAGAAGTCTGGAAACACTGTGGAACCAAATAATCATTTGGAGGGGGAAACAAGTCCAGCTTGTGGTGGTTTACAGACCACAGGCCAAGACCAGGGAGCAGGCAGGGAACTAGTGGAAATTCTTAAGCGTGCAGGTGGATCTGGAAAGACATTAGTTGTAGGGGACTTCAGCATGCTGGATGTGGACTAGAAGGTGCCAGGCACAGTGAGTGAAAGGCACCAGCTCCTGGAGGAATCCAACCAGAAAGCATTCCTAGCACAATTGGTTCAGTACCTTACGAGGGAGGAAGCACTGCTGAACCTTGTACTCACAGTGAGCGAGTGCATAATGCAGTAATCCAGGAACTGCTGGAGTTATGTGACCACAAAATGGTGTGGTTGGAGATCCAACTGGAAGCTAACAAGGGGAATAGAATTACCATGAGAGGAACATCTCTTGCCCTCCCTGCTTTGAAAATTTCCATAGACCCTTATCTGAAAGACCTTGCATGGAAATGCCAAATTAGATTTTTCAGAACCCCTGCCATGCAGATGAAATTCATGGAGGAACATTCAGAACTTTGTTAAATGGTGTGCAGGGAACTGCAGGCAGATCATGTGCGCATTTTCTAGGGTTGCCCAGTCTTGATACCCTACTGGACAGCCCTTACCCAGGTTTTAAAAACTATATTTGATTGCACAGGTCTGGTCACCTAGCTGTAGGCCTTAATATACTGTATATTCCATCAAATACAGTGCCCATTGGGGTCAAAAGTTTAAACCTCTCTTTATATTAATTATGACAGCGAAGAAGGCTATAACCAAACTATAACATAAAAAAAACACCTTCTATAACTCAGTGGGTGGCAATAATTATTTGTATTCTCTAACAAAATAAACCTATTATTATCTAAACAAGCTCCCTGTTTTGAGGAAATCTGGGGAAGATAGGTTTTGTATAAATTAGACACGGGCACAGGATTTGTACCACAATTAGCTTTCTTTTTTAGACTTTAGTTCACTGATTGGTTATGGACTGTATTCTTATAACACAAAATGTCATATTTGTATTAGTAGCAGTGTCACATTTCATCATATACTGTACTTTCTTTTATAAGGTATTATACTGCCTACAGCTGACATATCAATTTGCATCTGTCTCTCCACCCTGTATTTTTATTATTCCTGTAATGCAATGCCAGTTATTATTGTTCTTAGTATGCCATTTATTACTGCACTTCTGTACTTTTCACTGTTTCTTTTTAAAGTTCTTAATAAAATATTTTATTATAAAACTAGGGGAATAGTACAATAGAGGTCTGGGACTTCAGGAAGGCAAACTTCAATATAAAGAGGAAGCTTCTGGGTGTAAGTATGAGGGGTGTAGAAGGAACAGAGGGATTAGTGGGTAAATGGAATGCTTTTAGATTAGGTGTATTAGAGGCTATGGCCAGCTGTGTTAGAAGGGTTTGTATAGCTAAGAGGGCTAGTGGGCCACTATGGTTCACATCAGATGTGAAAAAAGCAGTTAAGCTGAAGGGGCATTTCAAAACTAAACAAGCGTTTGTCAATGCTGAATGTTTGCTTGCTGGTATTGGCATTGGCACTGCAAGAGTTAGAAAGCTGCAGAATAGGAATGGCAGTGAAGTCTTTCGGATGAGACATTAAACCGAGGTCCCATCTGCCTGTTCTGGTGGTAGTTCAGGTGGATGTTAAAGATCCCATAGCATTTCTCGAAAAGAGCAGGGGAATTTCCCCAGTGCAATGGCAAAATTTCCTCCATTAATGAAAAATACCACCAACAGCTTAATCTGGTTCAAGGTCAGTTGGCATTCATCTGTATCCCCCTTAACCAGGTCATGCCTGAAAATAGGCAGGATTTGTCTAGTGCACTTATCCGGTCAACAAAAAGTAAATAAATAAATAAATAAAGTATTGAACTAACGCCAACCCCCACCCCCACCTTGCAGAGACTGACTGGCATTGGGGGTGTGGCTTTGGGTCATCGGCATAAAGCTCATACCATTCCACCTCACCCCACCCCACCCTGCAGACACAGACACAAACAGGTGTCACAGTGTGCCTTGGAGTCTTTGGCCCTTACACTCATCCCATTCTATAAGGAAATCAGCTGAGATGGGTGCAGTGTAGGAGAATGGAGTGAACGTTAGGGCCGAAGACTCCAAGGTACACCTCGATGCCTGTCACTGGCTGTAGAGTGGGGGTGGGGGTGCAATGGCATGAGCATTACAGATGACAACCCAAGTCATACACCTCGACTCCTGTCAGTCTTGACAGGGTGGGGCGCAGAGTTGAAACCCTAATGCCCCAGGTGTTTGTTGGTATTTTCTACCATAAATTTTCAATATGGGCTTTTGGGACCCCACCTCATGAACAGTGGCACGATCATTTTGTTCTCAATCTCAAAGGTGATTTCACACAGTGACTGTGCCATTCAGCACAACAGGTGTGAAAACACATTTTGGGTAGGATATGAAAAAAGACAGCTGTACTGTTCATGAGGAGGTGTGAAAAAATGGCAATGTTGAAAACCTGGAGTGAAAATATGAAAAATTGGTGAAGTTACAAGCATGCGTAGAAACTGCGTAATGCACACTCGTAATGCAGTTATTTTTTGTAATTTTTTTACCAGTTTTTTTACATGGCCTTTTTGGGACATTCCCTCATGAACAGTGGCACTGTGATTTCATTAATCTGTCCCAAAAGTTGATTTTGCACAGTGACTGAGCCATTCTGTGCCACAAGTACAAAAACACATTTTAGGCAGGATGCAATAAATGACAGCTGTACTGTTCATAAGGAGGTATGACCAAATGGCAATGTTGGAAATCTGGAGTGGAAATATTGACAATTGGCAATGTTATGAGCATATGTAGAAACTGTGCAATGCATGCTTATAGCGCAGTCATTTTTTGGCTTTTTTCCTACAAATTTGCAACATGGCCTTTTTGGGACCCCATCTCATGAACAGTGGCACTGTCATGTTGTTAATCAGTTCTGAAAGGTGATTCTGCACAGCGACCACAAAATCACCTTTTGGGACCAAAAAATGAAATGACAATTTGAGCATTCATGAGCTGGGATCCAAAGAACCCCATGTTGAAAATTTGGGACCAAAACTCCAAAAATTGGCTGAGATATTAACCTAAGTTGAAATCCCCCAATTGACGGCTATTACAAAGCTTACCTGCATTTGTTCAGTTCCCGTCAGATTTTGAAGAGTTCAGATGTCTTCCTACTCCACAGAGGAACGCAGCACTGGACCTCCAGAGGTAAGTATGGGTTGGGGGGGTGAGGGGAGGTGGGTGCAGAGGAGAGTGGAAAGGGGAAGAGGGCCCCAGGAGACAACAAGGGACCATTTTCTTTTTTTCAAGTTTAAAAAAAATCAGCAAGGGGTGGTGTTCTTCATTTACAGGATAAAATAAAGTTTGGCACACTGGGGTGGGCTCCCAGTGTGCCACAATAGTGGTGGGGAGGGGGGATGCCAACTCAGGGATTGGGCACCCTGATGTCTGCAAAGGGTGTTGATGGGATGGGGGGGCGCTCATCCAACACCGGGAGTGGGCATCCCAGTGTCAGAAAACAAAGGGGAAATTGTTTAACCAGGAAAGACACACTAAGAGAGGGTGCTGACATGGGGATTGGGCACTATATGTCAGCTTATGAGGACTGTGTGGTGGGTAGCAGGAGCCTCCATATTTCAGCACATTGGGTTGGGCTCCCAGTGTGCCACTTAATGAGGTGGGGGGAAAATGCCAACACAGTATTGGGCACCCCGATGTCTGCTTTCCCCAGGAGTGTGTGGCTGGCAGCAGGAGCCACCAATTTAAATATTGAAATGCTCCACCAGGAAAGGCACACTAGGGCTGGAGGCACAGGGCAGCAGCCAATAAGAAAGAAACTGCTCCCATGCACATTACTGTGCACTGTAATGCACATGGGTGTAGAGTCTAGCTGGTAGCCTCTGTGTTCCTAGTTGCAAGGGAGGGGGAGCTCTCTCTGCAATCAGGGATGACTAAACTGTCCTTGATTGGAGCGGCAGATTTCTTTCAAGTCCAGCACTTTCTCTGAAACTGTCATAATTGGTAGCTTTTCTGTTGATTGGTGGCCAACGGACGCACCTATGAAAGCGTCCACTGCATTGGCCATACACTGCCACACCTCTGCAATGCTCTACTAACCTGTGCCCTGCATGCACAAGTAAACTTAAAATGTACCCAGAGGGAGGGAGACAAGGAAACACTGACACTAGCAGAAGAAAAAGACCACTGGTCCATCCAGTATGCCCTGTTTTACTCTACCCTACCTCATGACCTATTTCTAGCCAGGGTTTTTACCCTCACACCCCTCCTTGCTCCCTGCCTTACAGTTACAACCCCCCTCCGCATAACTATCAAACTCCTTACTCTGTTCCAGCCATATTAATATAGAAACATATAGATACAAATAATTTGAACGCAGATAAGGACTGTTTGTCCCATCCAGTCTGCCCATTTCTCGCTCCCTACCTACAACTGTTACCACAGACCATGCCCAATCTGCAGCACTTTGTCCCTCCTCCCTTCCTTTTTACTATGATTCCTTTGTGCTTATCTCATGCATTCTTGAACCCCACCACTGTTTTCAACCCCATTATCTCTGCTGGAAGGCTGTTCTAGAAATCCTCCACTCTTTCAGTGAAGTAGTACTTCATCACATCTCTACTCCCATCCAGCTTCATAGCATGTCCCCTTGTTCTTGAACATCTTTTTTTTATAAAAAAATACTTCCTCTCTGTACCTTATTTACCCCCATGAGGTATTTAAAGGTCTCTATCATATCCCCTCTCTCCCTCCTCTGTTCCAGGGTGTACATTCTGAGGTCCTTTAGTCTCCTTATAGGGCTTTTTATGCAGACCCTGCACCATTTTTGTTGCCCTCTTCTGGACCGCCTCCAATCTGTCTATGTCCTTCCAGAGATGTGGCCTCCAGAACTGGACACAGTACCCTAGGTGGAGTCTTACCAGCAATCTATACAGAGACACCACCTCCCTCTTTCTGCTGGTAATACCCCTTCCTATGCACCCCAGCATCCCACTAGCCCTCCCTCCCTACCACCTTACTGCACTGCTTGGCCACCTGTAGGTCATCTGAAACCCACAGGTCTCTTTCCTTCTTTGTAGTCGTCAATACCACTCCTCCCATTTTGTACTCCACCCCTGGGTTTCCGTGTCCCAAGTTCATTTGGTTTTGGTGACCACATTGAAGTCTCACTTGCATTATACTTTTGGAGTTAACAGCCTTCCTTTGAGAACTATTTGACTCCTGTGTGGTGAGAATATTACGAACTAAATGTCATGGGTGACAACTCATGTTGTGATCTGTCTGCTTTCTATATAGGTCAGTAATGATTCTCCCAACCCACCCCACCCCACCATTCTTCTCAATTCTAAGGTCCAAAACTCAATCTTTTAAGATCTTATTTTAATGTAAATTTTAAATTCAAATTTAACCCCTCCAAATAGTCAATAAAAGATCATAACTTAGTCACTGCTCCATCCATACCATCGCAATGTGGTCTATAAAGTGACAATACAATTGTATATGATGAAAATACAGATTATTTTCCCTGTTCCTTACTGCACTCATCCTCCCATGTTCCTAAATAAATATTCACATAATTGGGGGCAAAAGATGCCCCTATAGTGGTACCTTTTACTTGATAATACCAGGAACCTAAGAAACAAAACATTTGATGTTAATACTTTTTCTGTAGTTGCCAGGAGAAATCAATTTGTTTTTGCATGCAAAATTCAGTTTATCACCCAACCTTGCTAAGGAAAGATTGCCTAAATATTCCTGAATTTTTTCCTGATGGTGGGAACAACCCCCCCCCCCATAAAGGTCAGCATAAAACTTAGCAAACAGCTGCTGGATTTCTGTCATGTTTGCGGCTACATCCTCTGTCTGTGGGTATTTAATCTTCAGGACTGCCCTAGATGCCACCTTTTGCCTTAACTGTCCTGCCAACAATTCTTCTACCCTGTTTCCACTCTTATAAAATATTTGCTTGGAATATTAGAGGACACCTTCAATTCTGGTCTCCAACAATTTTGCTAGCTCTTCCCCTTTTTTCTGTAGCTGCTTTTCACAGTTTCAAGCAAAACTATTTCATATTGAAATTCAAGAGTGTCAATCTGATACTCTAAAGTCAGCTGTCTTGCTGCCCTTTCCTTCTTCACCTGGAAGGCATGTGAGATGATTTTGCCCCATAAGACCATTTTCAGGGTGTTCCAGTGAACCAGGACCTCAATGTGCTTCTGTGGGTTATGCGCTAAGAGATCTTTGATTTCCTTGTGGACTATTTCCTGAAATTCTTCCTCATTTAACAAACTGACATTACGTCTCCAGGATGGTGACCTGGGGGTGGAACTGACTAAAAACTTCAGAGAGACTGGAGCATGATCAGAGGAAATGCTATTGACAACCGAACAACTCTGAACTGCATAGATCCACTCTATCGGGCTAAAAAAGTAACCAATTCTGGAATGTTGCTCATCTCTGAGGGAATAATATGAATAGCCTTGAACCCTTAGTTTCATAGACATCCAGACTTCTAGTAGGCCCAACACTGAACTGAGCCACCCTAGATGTTTGGCCACCCTAGACTGCACCTCAGTATTGTGTCCCAACTTATCCAAAGCTGGGAAAATAGCCATGATAAAATCCATCCTCCCATCACAATTAGACTGTATGTCAATCAATCAATCAAAATCTTTATTTATTCAGGAGAGCATCACTGAGCATAGCTCATTTACAAGATGGACCTGATTGGTCATAACAATATAAAGGTACAATTTTTTACACAAATACAAGATATAGATTGAATACAAAAACAAGGACATTATAAATGAACAAAAAGCAAGAATATTCACATATATACAAGGCAATGAGCCAAAGAACTGGGTTATAATAAAAAGGAGCAAAATAAGACAGTAATGAAAGATTAAAGCGAGGGAGGTGGGATTGTGGGAATAAGGTCAGGTATGAGTTGAGTGGGTGAAGGCTACAAAAACAAATTAAGGGTGGAAATGTGAGGAAAAAAAGGGGTGTGGGAGAAAAAAGTGGGTTGTGGTAGGACTAGGCCTTGTGAAAACAGTTGCATGGCTCTGGAAAGAGACTAGTGTATAGCTTGTTGAAGGATGTTAATGGAATGAGGGTGTTCAACTTCAGGATCTTTTGAAGAGAGTTCCAAATAAGTGCTAGAGAGTAGCTGATTGCAGCCCTCCCATGCCGGGTACAGGTAATAGATATCTTCAGCATGATGAGTTTGTTGTTCCTTAGGTCATATGGTCTGGTTATGACCTGGGTAAACAATCTGAAATGTAGGATGGTAATTTGTTTGTTAGAGCTTTGTAGATCCATAGAGCAGCATTTTTGTTTCTTCTATGATATAGGGATGTCCAGCCGACTGCAGTGTAGAGAGAGCAATGGTGGGTGCTGAAAGGAAGGTCTGTAATGAATCTAAGAGCTCTATGATACAAGGTATACAGCTTGTTTAAGTGGGAAAGGGAGCAGTGACTATACAGGAAATCAGCATAATCAATGAGGATAGGAATGATGCCAGGATTAATCTTTGTTTAGAATCTTTGGTTAGGTAATGTTTTATTCTGTGGAATAGGCCAAGTCTCTGCCTGAGCTTCTTCAGGAGTTCTTCAATGTGGCTAGTGTAGTCAAGTCTATTGTCAATCCAAACCCCAAGATATTTAAATTTATCCACATAGTCCAGACTTTCACCAAGGATGGCAGATAGTTGGGGAAGGGTGTTTGGTGTGAGAGTGGAAGAGAAGCTCTTGGAGGAGAAGAACATGGCTTTCGTTTTCTTGGCATTCAGTAGGAGTTTCTTTTCTAGTAGTTTGTGCTGCAGCAGAGAGAACTCAGATTGTAAAAGTTCACAGGCTTTTGATGGTATAGGACTACTGACATATAGGACAGTATCATCTGCAAAAAGGTGAATATTATATGTTGTGAGCTTGGAATCAATATTATTGATATAAATGGCAAAGAGGATAGGGCCCAGGATGGAACCTTGTGGTACACCTCTTAGGAGTGGTTTTGAGGTAGATAGGTCACCTTCATTTTTTACATGCTGTAGTATACCAGAGAGGTAGCATCTGAACCATTGAAGAGAGATTGAGTTGTGGCCTATGGAGTGTAGAGAGGAGATCAGTAGTTCATGGTCCACAGTATGTGTCCATAACTGTGTCAAAGATAACCTTCTTTTAGGAAAGAAGTGCAAGTTTGTTCTTCATTTGGGCATATAAATTTAAAAGTGTGCAACTCTGCCCCCTGTAGTCAACTTTAACGCATACAAACTGGTCCTCCAGGTCTGTGTCCACCAGTTCTGCTTTAAAGGGGAAATTTTTTCTTATTAAAATGGCTGTACCTTACCAGTGTGGGTGCTGCTCTTATTGGACTATATGCACAAAAGCATAGGTTATACACGCCAAAGGTGCCCATACTGCTGATGTAGTTACATGGCCCTGGACAAGCATAGGGTGTGCAGCATTCATGAGTGCAAGCACCCACAGGGCACCTGTCTGTGGCCCTGACCCAACCTGTCATGCAGGATGATGGGGGGCAGACAAGGGCAGAGCAGTGGACCCAGACAGGCAGTCAATTGAATGCCCGTCCTGGATCCCAGAGTGGATCCCTTAGACCGCAGGAGCAGGGGAGTGAGGGAAGACCCGGGTCCAGAATTTTATAAAGTACAGGCACTCACCCACACAGCTATCCCAGCTCTCCCCATCTACCTAGTGAACTGGGACATCATGGAGGATCTACTCCCAGTCCCGCCACAGCTGGGCAGGTGTCATCTGTGGGGGCACAGACTGGATATGGCAGGGTCCCCACTGCTGTATCCTTTGCCCCCCTGTGCTTGGCATTATGCACCTTTGTGCATGGCATGTAGTGCAGACATGCCCCCAACAATCCCCCAAGACTGCCCATGGAGTGCACCTGCCCCAGTAGCTGGAGTATCCAGTGTGTAACTGGCTGGCGCACTGACTGTGAATGCTGCCAGGGGTCCGTTGGACCCCCGCTATGCAGAGTTCTCACTTAAGGTTGCCTACGCACCTCACATATGCAGCTCATAGACTTTGTGCATAGAGACCAATGAGAATAATTAAACTTCTCCCACCCAATTGTGTTTCAACTCAGTAAGTTCTATGGCTGTAAGATGAGTTTCCTGCAAAAATGCAATCCACATCAATTTCCTGTGCAGTTTCTGCAGGATTCTTGTTCTCTTCACTGGACTGTTAAAACCTTTAACATTATAGGATACTAACTCTAGGTCTGCAATTAAACATAGAAATACAGAAACATAGAATTTGACGGCAGATAAGGACTGCTTGGCCGACCCAGTCTGCCCATTTCCCTACCTAATGGATCAGCTGCAGATTCTAGTTAATCAACAGCTTACTTCCTCCTACCCCCCACTAGAATTGCCTTATGTCTGTCCCATGCATTCTTGAATTCTCCCACTTTCTTGACTCCACAACCTCCTCAGGAAGGCTGTTCCATGCATCCACAACCCTCTGTGAAAAAATACTTTCTAACATTACCTCTGAGCCGTCCCCACTCTATCTTCAAATTGTGCCCCCTTGTTCTTGCACATCTCTTTTTCAGAAAGATACTACCCTCTTGTACTTTGTTAATTCCCTTGACATACTTGAAAGTTTCTATCATGTCCCCCCTTCCTCCTTTCCTCATGGGTATATATATTAAGCTGCTTTAGTCTCTCCTCATATGTCTTCTGGTACAGACCCTGCACCATTTAGGTTGCCCTCCTCCGAACAGCCTCCACTCTGTCTATGTCTTTGAGGACATGGGTTCTCCAGAATTGCACGCAGTACTTTAGATGGGGTCTCACCAACTGTCTGTACAGAGGGGTAACACCTTCCTGCTTTCTACTGTTGATGTCTCTCCCTATGCATCCCAGTATCCCCCCAGCACTCCTTACTGCCTTCTCACATTTCTTGCCCACCTTTAGGTCATCTGATATAATTACTCCTAGGTCTTTTTTGATTTTTGTTGTTGTTATTATCTCGCCCCCCCCCATTGTGTACTCTTCCCCTGGGTTTTGTTTCCCAGATGCATTACCTTGCACTTCTTTGCACTGAGTCTGAGCTGCCATATATTTGACCATTCGTCCAACCTTGCCAAGTCCCTTTTTATCCTTTCAGCCCCACCTTGTGTATCAACCCTGTTGTAAATATTTGTGTCATCTGCAAAGAGACATACTTTTCCTTCCAGGTGCTCTCCAATGTCACCTATAAAGACATTAAAGAGGACTGGTCCCAGTACCGAACCCTGAGGTACACCACTAGTTACCCTCCTTTCTTCACTATGGACTCTGTTTACTATTACCCTATGCATTCTGTTGTCCAGCCAGTTTTTTATCCAGGTTACCACCTTGGGACCCACTCCAAGGCTGGCTAACTTGTATATTAATCTTTTGTGTGAGACTGTGTCAAATGCCTTGGTAAAATCTAGGTAGGCCATATCCACAGCCGCTCCCTGGTCTACTATTTTGGTCACCCAGTCAAAGAAATCTGTTAGGTTCATCTGACATGACCTTCCTGCTGTGAAACCATGCTGCCTTTGGTCCTGTGCCCCACTGGCCTCTAGGTTCTCAACAATTCTTTCCTTCAGAAGGGATTCCATCATTTTCCCTACTGCTGAGGTCAAACTAACTGGTCTGTAGTTTCCTGCCTCTGCTCTGCTCCCACGTTTATGAAGTGGAATCACATCTGCCTTCCTCCAGTCCTCAGGTACCACCCCATCCTCCCATGATTTGTTAAAGAGAGTAGTCAGAGGCATTACTAGTTCTACCCGTAGTTCTTTTAGAATTCTGGGGTGAATCCCGTCAGGCCCCATTGCTTTGTCCACCATCAGTTTCAAGAGTTCTTTCAAAACCCATTGTTAATCAAGCCATCTCAGCATCTTCAGCTATGCGAAGTTTCAAGTTAACTGCCTTTTACCATATGGTCTAAACAGTGGTGTGCAACAGACACACAGAAACTGCAAACACTAAACATTTGTAACATTATTAGCACATGTCATCTGCAATGATTAGGCAAGGCAAGGCAAATGTTATTTCTAGGGTGCCCATTCCCTGAGACTCTGAGCACCTTACAAAGCATAACAAAAATAAAAACAACAGATAAAAACACAATAACATTCCCAAAATAAATACGAATAAGAATGACTGTTATTAAGATTAGCTACTGATAATAAGAGCGGTTGGGCAGGGAGATCATGTCATAAAAACCAGGCTAAAGAGGTGGGCCCTCAGCCTCAGCTTGAAAACACCAATCGAGGGGGGGCCTCCTTGACTGCAGGTGGAAGCAAGTTCCACAGGGTCGGCCCAGAGACACTGAAAGCTCAGTCACCTGATGTCTTGAGCTGAACACTGGGAATGTCCAGGAGGCCCCTTGAGGAGGAGTGGAGGGAGTGAGCAGAGGTTGCAGGCATCAGGAGCTCCAACAGGTAGCCAGAACCCAGTCCATATAGGGTCTTATAGGTGACCAAGCCCACCTTGAAAAGGACCCTCCACCTAACAGGCAGCCAGTGCAGAGCATGCAGGAATGAGGTTACATGGCAGGACCTATGCAGGCCCATCAGCAACTGGGCCACCGCATTCTGCAACAGCTGCAGTCTGTGGAGGGTCCCTCCCATGACCCCAAAGTATAGAGAGATTAGCTATACTGTAATAGTAGGACTTCAGGTTTGTACACCTGTCTTCACCCCCAAAATAAGATTGGTAAGGGGGGTTTGGTAGAATCCCCACTAAGGAGATCCTATTTCTAGCCCTAGGTGGACTAGCTAAACTGGGCCAGAGGGTGGTGCCAGCTGTATGAAATAGAATTAGAAATAGAAACAGAAATAGAAATAAAAATGGCAATGGAAATAGCAATAAAAATGGAAATGGTGTCTCAAGAAGATCTTAAAAGAGTGAGACAAAACAGCTGTGCAGTCTGAAACAAGATAGAAAAAGAAAGGTAAAGGGGAAATTGTTTAACCAGGAAAGGTACACTGAGCTGGAGCTTGATTCCAGGTGCAACCTTGAAGCACAAAGAAGGTAAGTGACTTGCTCAGGGTCACACAGTATTTCTGGTTCCATTTTTCATGGCCTACTATTTTGCTCAAAGAGCCATTACCACTTATGTGAAGGTGGCCCCAGAGCCCATGGCAGGTGGTGCAGGACAACCAGCAGAAAAAAACCCACAGGCAAGAGGCATCCCTCCATGCCTGACCATAAAACTAAAAATAAATTAGGCTACTTCATACATGGCTATGGAGCAGCAGGGTCTGGAGCCACACAGTTGAGGGGGCCACCCCAAGGCCCCTGCTTCCCCAACCACCAGCAGGCAACTGGTCAGTATTATATTTTAATGAGTGGGTAGCTCTACTGAGCAAGATATGGGGATTTCAGTCCCATAGCTCTCCAGTTATACATTTGCCCTTTAGGGCTTAAGCTCAAAGCCACCTATTCAGGCTCCTTCAATTGCATCTGTTGCCATGGAAATCTTGCCGAGTAGGAGGGGTGCCACCTAACCTTTTATTGCATCATCAGCAATGTTTTAGAGGCAGTGTCTAAGTACATTAGTTTTGGAATTAGTTAGCAGCCTTCCATTGAAACCAGAGATGAGGACTCCTCCCTATGTTCAGCTACCTAAGCTGCGGTGAAATGTGATAATACTGCAAATGTAGTTAAGCATGCATTCTTCAGAGTCCTACCCCCTTCTGTGAGCACCACTCCTCGCATCCGTGAGCACACCCACCACCTAGGGCACAGAGCATGAAACATAGAAGCTAAGCTTAAGCTGATCTATCTAAAATAGCTGAGATTGCAATGTTTGCAGAGCTAGTGTAGGCCTTCCTGCTCCAGAATGGTAACTGATGGCAACCAATCCCTCCTCCCTCCTCAACGCACCAAATAAAATGCAGAGCTATGATGGTTAAGAAAAAAGGGTGCCCCCCCAGTGAGCACTCCCTCCTGCATCCGGACCCTTATCTAAATATATGGCTCAGCCAGTTGGCCCCCTGATCGCAGGCACCTACCTCCACACCCCAGCAGTCATGGGGTGCATTAAAATATACCCACAATCCTGTGGTCAAAGGTCTCATTTAGCTATCAAAAGTCAATCATAATCCAGTAATGTTAGCTGTAGTCAGTGTAATAAAAGGTTCCCTGAATTATGGGTAGTCACTTTCTTTTTCTTGTTTGCACTGCTGCCCTCCAAACATGTTCTCAAGTGGTGGTCAAGGTGGTAGGCCGAGAGGTGAGTGGGGCTGCAGCTTCAGTAGTTAGTAAGTTTTTTTGGTATGAGAGATGTTACAGTCCCATTCGTCTTTTGCTAATTTTGTTTGAGCTCTTCAGGACCATCCACGTTGCTGTCATGCTAGCTGCTACAAGTCCTGTGCCCCAAACTGCTGATGCATCTCTTCCAGTTGTTTGCCCTAGGAGGCCAAAAACTCTGTTACATCTTCCAGATCTGGAAAGCAGCAACTTCTCTCTTGAGTTTGCACTTTTAGATGAGCTGGGTATTCTAAATATACAGAGATACCTTGTTGCATGAGAGCTCGCTGAACTTCAAGCATCTGACAACAGTGCTGGACTGTCACAGGCATGAAGTCATGCTCTAAGTAAATTCTATGGTCTTCAAGGAACACTTTTTTTGGTCCAGGATCTGCCACTTTAATACACTATTCATTTCTATCATTATGCCTTGGCTACTGTAACTCTCATCTCTTTGGCTTGCCATCGCAATTCTCAACAAACTGGTTGCTTTAGAATGCTGCTACCCAACTACTTAGCTGCACCGATATGAAAGATCATTTCACCCCTATCCTTAGAAAACTACACAGGCTCCCTACTGGATTAAATGCATAATCATAACCCTCACCTTCCATATCCTTCATGTATTGGATGAAGAGTACTTCTCCAATCTTGTGTCCTCCAACTCCCCAAGTTCTGTGTACTCCTCAAATACATGACTTCTCTAGTTGACCTCCTACAACCTTACTACAATTAGTAGCAGATCATTCTCCTCTGTTGCACTCTCCAGTGGGAGTAGCCTTTTGTTTTTCTTGTTGTATTGAGTCCCACCCCGCAACATATCTTCTGTACCTGCTGATCCTTCTTATTGATCAATGTTCACTGTCCTCTGTTCTTTATTTTAAGCTCTTTTTAATTCAACAGTTATGTTAAATATATTCTTAATGTCCTGTCTGTGTAGTGGGATACAGCATGTATGAAAGACATTATATAAAATTAAGTTGCACATTACTGTATTATGTTAGTGCTAATTCAATAATGCAAGGTTATTGTGAGACTTTCTATTCCTCAAACCCCCTCTTAGGGAAGGGTAACAAGAGCTGCAAATAATGCCCCCCCAGATGTAGAAATACACCTAACCTCACAATAAAGAAGCTGCATTATCAATTTCCAATGAGACTTCAATTGGGGCTCTCACCCCAGTAGACTTTAGTGTTAACTTGCCAAGCCATTGAATCAGGCCAGTTTTCAACGTACTGCAAATATATACCATTTCTAAAATGCAAATACAGTGGGATTCATTTCCATTGACTTTCTCTCCATACTCCAATTAAAATTATTAGCTCTGCTAAAGCCTTGCAGACCACAGGATATGATCTTTCATTTGCTATATAAAACCCATATGAATGGTGTCACTTGTAAAATGTGCACCTACATTATCTTCAGAAACATTAAATTATGTGCAACTTAAAACTAATTAAGAACTGTGACCTTATGTGACTGCACTAAAGACGTTAAGGTTGACTGCATTTAAACATTTGATTCTAAATTTGCCTAAAGTATATAGTAACTAGAACCTGACTGTTTCAATCCCATGCAAGATTTGCTTTTAAACACAAAGTAGCATTTCTGCAAGAATATACTAGTATATGGTAGAATATATGTTTTAACATGGGTGATACCAGGTGATTCATTGATTTGGTAATACTAACTGCAGCTTTGTTTTGGGAGAATTTGAAATGCACACAGCAGTAGCACACAGAAAAAACATGGGGCAAGATATTCAAAGGGGTGGGCATAGCACTTGCATCTGTATTTCAGACATGTGCTGCGTCCATGCAGATGCGTTCAGATGACTGCATCCTATTGTGGACTCGCCGGTACTGTCATCAGCTGTTTGAGTCCTATCTTCTGGCAGGGAGCAGCAGGTAGTGATGGGAAATTTCTCCTCCTCCCTGAAGCCCCTGTCATGTGGAGTACCTTAGGGTTCAATCTTGTTGCCGATGTTATTCGCAGTAGATTTGCGGCACCTGGGAGAGCTCATTCAACATTACAGTGTGGTTTTTCACTGATATGCAGATAATACCCAACTATATTTGTCCTTTGCCCCTGGAACACACAACACTGTGGAAGTGATTAACAACTGCCTGGCTGAGATCAATGACTGGATGTCCTCCAGCTGGTTGTGACTGGACCCTGATAAAATGGAGGCACTGCAGATTGAGCCAGGTCGAGGGTGCAATGGGAGTGCCTCCAGAGTGGGTACAGGATTGTTTCTGGGATCTGCTCCATTGATGGCTTCCCCTAGGGTGCAGGATATTGGCGTTATCAAGGACAACAGATTGACACTTGAAGCTCAGGTGTTGTCTGTTGTCCAAAGTGTTTTTTACCACTTGAGGAATATCGCCAGGATTAAACCCCTAGTTCTGCCTGAAGACCTGCCAACACTAGTGCATGCCTTAATTACATCTTGATTACTGTAATGCTGTATACTTCATGGTCATTGGCGAGACTGTCTGCCAGCTGCAGCTACTGCAGAATGCAGTGGCTTGGTTGCTGACGGGCCTGGCTAGGTCCAGTCATGTCACTACAGTCCTGTGGGCTCTGCACTGGCTGCCTGTCAGGTGGAGGGTCATCTTCAAGGTGGGCTTGCTCACCTATAAGGCCCTATATGGACTGGGTTCTGGCTATCTGGTGATCTCCTTACTCCTGCCACCTTGGTCCATTCCCTCTGCTCCTCAACTGGGGGCCGCCTGGTCATTCCCACGGTCAGACTAAAAACATCTGGTGACTGTGCCTTGAGTGTTGCTGGTCTGGCACAATGGAACTCTTTTCCAATGTTTGCCAGGGAGGCCCCAACTGTCAAGTCATTCAAAAAGGGTCTAAAGGCTCATCTATTTTGTTTGGCTTTCCGCAATGAAGGCAATTAGTTCCACCAGTTATTCTAGTCTTTTAAGAGTTTATTTATTTTAAATGTTATATATTCACTTCTGTTATTCATAGATTTGTATGTGTTTTGCATTATTTGTATTATTTGCTGTAATTTTATCTGCTTTTATGTAAGGCATCCAGAGCCTCAGGGATTCAGCATTGTATAAATAAAATTGCTTTACCTTTCCCCTGCCTTGCCTAGCCAAAGACATCTGGATGCATTTGTAACAATTCCTGCAGTTTATGGCCATTTCTGCCACAACTGTGGGGCCTGCGACTATTCTTCAGATGCAACTGCAAAACTCTATCCCAGGAGTTATACCAACTTTCTGTGGTCTAACTTTGCAGGCAGAATTCCACAATCACATCCAGAAGGTGGACACAGGGTGTTGAAAATCTTGCCCATGAAGTTCACAGTTAAAATCCAATGATCTGTTAGGCAGTGGCAATCTCACATTCCAGGCTTTTTCGTGGTATGCAATAGGACAAGCTTGAAAAAACAATATTAATAGTAGTAGTGTCACTCAGACAGTGCTTTTGTGGATCCTACCACCTCCATTAGATAGTGCTGGTATCCTACCTGGGATCCTACCAAAAATCCTACCAAAGATGGATGCAGAATCCGGGATCAGACGGTGATGGATGCTACAGTAGGTCAGATCCAGGGATCCTAGGTCAGATAGTTAGGATCCAAGCTGGATCTGTTGGTCAGATCCATGGATCTATTGCTAGGATCCACAGGATCCACAACATTTGTCAGATCCTTGCACTGGATCCTAGAGGGTCAGGTCCATGGTCAGATAGCACTGCTATCCTACTACAGCAACTACCTGACCAAATGGGAGGTATCTGTTGGTATCCTAGTTTCTAGGATACTATCCAAGCAACACTAATTGGTAGTTTATTTACCTACCCTACAGAGCCCAACCAGTTTCTTTTTTTTTTTTCTATACAAATTTTGTAGTATTTTTGTAGGTGTTTTTTCTCTCTCTCTCCCACAAGAGGCCCTTGCACATGGCCATCTATGCATGTTGAGGCACACACACACACACCGTGGCACCAGCTCAGCTCCTTCCACCCACCCAACCCCTCATGCCTATGCAACCCACTGGACCTCCACCCAGGGAATGCAGAACTAGGGGGGGCGAAAACCCACCCCCACCACCCCTGAGAAAGGAGAGAAGCCTGCCAGCTTGCTCAACCTTTCCCTCCCTCTCCCCCTCATGCCGGCACCCTGACAACCCGAGGTCATTCCCAAACCCAGGTGGCCGGTGTAGCACGAGGTCAGGTGTCCATGCCTCAACCCTCAGCGCCATCAGGCCTGCTTAGTTTCTTTTTTTTTAAGTAAATATTTACATTTTTAAGAGTCAGCCCTTTTTGTACTCAACCACATAAATAGCTGACTCATAAAAAACTGAAATGTATGTTGAAAAAAGAAGTTGCCTCATGCCTGGAAAAGAGAAAGTTACTTACCGTACCACTGCCATAATTGATGTTCTTGAGTATCTCTGCCTTAGAACCACACTCTTTGGTCTTAGATCTGGAAGCTCTAGGACCCTTTGAGAACCAAACTTTTGGGAGTCAGCAACGCTGGTGCCTGGCACCATCTTATGGCACCATGTTCACACCAACAGTATATAAAGTGGCACCAGCTGCAACTGCCTCAGTATCTAATTTACCAAAGATAATAGTGAGGAAGCTACCAATTGAAAAATGTCTCAAATAAACATGGTGAAAATATGGAAAAGGCATAAAATAGCCCACATGTCCCTATAAGAAGGGATGGCTAAACACGGCTTTTCTTTGCAATTGCTATTAAGGGAAAGAACAGCAAACACAGAAACAGTGAACATTCATGAGTCCAATAAATGGTATGTGGGGGAAGTGTGACTTTATGGAAGTTACTCTTTCCTATTTTCTAAGAATGAGTCTAGTCCATAGAGCCCTATTATTTTGTTAAAGCAGCACTGCAATTAAAATGGGCTTTGACCCTACCTTGTTTTCTTCCTAATCAACACCAGATGTCTTCCAGCTTATTTTAGTGATAACATTTTCAATTTCTGTTATCATTTAAGAATTTTATGAAAGTTTTAAAACAATTATTTCTCAGGAAAATAAGATGGCTGCCTCATTTTTGCATAGAAATAATATTGAGGACCTGAGGAGGGTAAGAATCTAGACAAAAATGCAAATGTACAGTACACAGCATAGAAAGTATCCGGAAAACCCAAATCAACAGTTTTGCCAATGTTTTTCATAAACAAAGCAAACAATTAGCTTTTTGGAATTATTTTTTTCATTGCACTGCTGCTTTAAGTGATCATCAGTATTAAACTCTGGACTGGGGTGGTTGGATGAACAGCGGTCATGAGGAGAGCTAGCCCTGTAGTACAGCCAATCCAAAATTTGTGTTACCTAAGCTGCACATATAGACAAGAGTGCTTAGTGAACGTGTGAACATTACTTCAGATTGCAGCCCTTCATATTTCTGCAACACACTTTGATCTCCATGAAACCACCTAAGTGATCATAACTTAAGTGGAATGGGTTCTAACTGCCCCTCCAAAATGCTTTCCTGTCAAAGAATAACAGTGTTGAACGCAATTGAAAATCCAGTTGGACAGACACTGCTTAGACACTGGGGTTCTTTTTTGACTGGTATAGAAGGAAATAGATAATTGAGATGAACGTCCGAGTTCTTTGGTTCTACTGAAGTACAAACTGACAATTCTTCTGACATTCATAGGATGGAGTCAACACTTTCCAGTATTATCCAGTTTGGGGAAACTTAGAAACATATAAAGATATCAACAGAAAATAACTCACGTTCTATAATGTCTTTCCATTTTCATACTTTAACCATTCTGACTTATCACTGGATGTGCATTTGACAACACTCTAGTTATAGTTCAGCCCCTTCCCCATTGCCCCCGCCTTTGCTTTCATCAACCTTTTATAGATATCCAATGCTCTTTCGAAAACTATGACTGTCTCATTGTTTACTACCTCTCTAGGAAGGCTATTCCACCTATCGACCACTTTTTCTGTGAAGAAGTATTTCCAAATGTCCTTCCTGAATCTAACCCCTACCAGTTTATGACAGTGGACCCTGGTTGCTGATACCTCACAATGTTAGAACTCTATCTGTATCATGTCCCCTCTCTCCCTTCAAGCCTCCAGTGAGTACATATTCAGGTTGACTAGGTGCTTCTCATAGGTTTCCCCACCTGACCCTCTATCATCTTTGCAGCTCCCCTTGACAGATTCTATGTGGTCCTTATCCTGTTTCAGGTGAGGGCTCCAGGACAGGACACACTGCTCCAAGTACAGCCTCTCCAAGGACCCACTGAAGGGTCACAGTACCTAATTTCTCCTACTGGAGAACCTCCTACACATCCCAGCATCCTGTTTGTCTTCTTGAGTACCGTGGTGCACTGGGCCAGTTGCTTGAGATTATCACTATTGAAGACCCCTAAACCACTTTCCTCTGTGGTCACACTGATTTTGTTACCCTCACTATCCAATAACCCATCCTTGGATTACCCCTGCCAATGTGCATAACTTTACACTGTTAAGCATTAAACTCCAGTTGCCACACCTTGGACATCCCTTCCAGTGTTTCTAGTTACCTCTTCATATCCATGATCTCCTCTTTATTGTCTACCCTGCCAAAGAGTTTAGTGTCATCTGCAAAGAGGCAGATTTTACCCTTGATCCATTTGCCTATGTGTCAGATGAACACAATAAACAGTACTGGGCCGAGTGCTGATCCCCGTGGCACTCCACCTGTGACATCACTGACATCTGAGTGTTTCCCATTTACTACCACCCTCTGGGTCCTTTCTCCTATTCAACATGCTACCCACCTAGTTAGCTTTCTGTCTGCCCCAGGTGCTCCAGCTTTTTAAGGAGCCTTCTATGAGGCATGGAATTGGAGGCCTTACTGAAGTCTAGACACAGCAGATTAATCGCCTGTCCCTTGTTCACAGCTGTCATTACTGAATCAAAAAATTCTATCAGGTTGGTCTGGCATCACCTTCCACTCACAAAGCTATGATACCTCCCACCTTGAAGCCCATTCACTTCTAGAAAGTCCACCAGTTGCTATTTAATGATAGTGGGACCACATGCTCCATCCTTTGGTCCAGAGCGACCAACCCAATCTCCATAGAGCAGCTGAGCAAATCTGCCAAAGACCCTACAAGTTCTTGCCCCAACTCTCTCAGTACTCTGAGGTGCATCCCATCTGGGCTATGTTACCTTTCTAGCCTGAGCACCCATACGCCTTTTAGTACCCTTTCCCATAGCACTGGTTCCAATTACCTTTTTGCCCGCCTTTATTCTGCACTCCACAGTCAAAGAGTAGATCCATACCTCCACTGTAAAGAATGAGCAAAAGCACTTGTTCAGGATGTCATCCTTCTTCTTATCATTCTCCATGAAATCATTTTTGTTTTTTATTTTCTCTTGTTTATATTTTTTCTGGAGGGGGGTCAGAAGGCTTCGTTTTTTGTATAGTACTTCCCACTCAAAAATGGGTGATAAGTACACAAGTGAGGGTCCATCATCATATACCCATTGATAAAGGGAGAGTCACTAGGCTGCGCTATACTGTGCATCCCACTGTATTCATTTCACCTCTATTTCAAAACCACTTAGACGTATATTTATTAAATCCCTCGACAAAAGAAGGGAGCAAGAAACTGTCTATCTGTTACTCAAAATTTCCAAAAAAGGATTCAATATCTTAAAAGAAACTGCAATTTGTCTTCTTACACATAATACATCTGTTCTGTTTGTATGGTATCCAATAATAAATTAATCCACTAAACATACTGGCCCAGATATTCAAAAGGGTTGCGCCATGCGCAACAGAGATTCACCAGCGCAAGTCCAAAAATGCACCATTCTGCAATATTCAGCAGGAGGCAGCTGCGCCCCCCAAATTGCAATGCGCAAGAGTGCAATGGTAATGAATGCATGCGCAACTGAAGGGGGAGGAACCATGAATAAATGGTGCAGTATGATATTCAACAGCATGCGCCATGCAAATAGGGGAGCAATCGGAAGTTGCACGATAGCAGAAATGATCCAAAATAAAAAGGAACAAGAGAGAGGTGCAAGAATGCTATAGGGAAGCCAGAGGTGGGAACAAGGTGACAGCCACAGAAGAGGGGGAAGCAGTGAGTGGGACTGGAAAAGAGCAGGACAGGGCACACCTGGGAACATAGGGCAACAGGACAGGACCTGTGCCACAGTGGACTGAGGGCAGTGGCATTGGGCAGGACAGCCAAAGCTTGGAGGTGTTCCTGGTGCAGCGGGAGTAGCACAAAGGACAGCAGGGGGAATGGGATTACAGCTGCCGGGGGGGAGACACAAGCCAGGGACATGGCCAGTGCCACCATTCAGATGGAGGCAGTAATGAGGGGTGTGAGAAGGCAGGCAGCAGGGGAGCACGGCTGTGGAAGGGCCCATCAGTGGTATGCCCCCAACAGGTGGTACCAAGCCCACACCAGCTTCGAGCAGTACAGTGACACCGAGATTGTGGGCTGGTACCGCCTGAACCAGGTGATCCTGAGGTGGCTCCGTGAGCTGTGCAGTGATGAGATGCAGGCACCCACACAACGAAGCCATGCTCTGTCAGTGGAGACAAAGGTAACAGCTGTCATGTGCCTGCTCACCATGGGCACCTTCCAGAAACCAACAGGGGACACAACAGGCATAACCCAGTTGGCCACATCATGCCTACTCACACAATTCCTCAGCGCACTGCTGCCACATGCTGTGGAGTACATCTGTTTCCCCAGCACACCGGCGGAGCACACAGCACACATACAAGAGTTCCACAGGGGCCACTGACTGCACCCATGTGGCCATCTGCATGCCACCTGGCCCAGAAGGTGCTGCATACATCAACTGGAAGGGCTATGCCAGCATCAACTGCCAGGTGGTGTGCGATGCTAGGGGACGCATAACCAATGTCTGTGCCACGCACCCTGGGGGAGCACATGATGTCTTCATCTAGCACCAGTCTGCACTGTGCCACAGGTTCAAGAGTGGGGACATCCCCACTGGCCACCTAGTGGGTGAGTATGCAGATCACACAGAAAGACATGGATCTTGGGAGGGGCTTAGTCAGAGGTGACATGGGTACTGGCCTAGATGGCCCATGGCAGGGTGACGCTGATCACCAAACTAATGTCCACCCTCTACACAGAGGTGACAGTGGCTATCCACTCTGTCCCTGGATGCTCAAACAATACCGGCAGCCCATGACCCCATCGCAGCAACAGTACAATGAGGCACATGCCACCACACACAATGTCATAGAGCGGGTGTTCGGGATGTTGAAGACACGTTTCCATTGCCTGGACACATCTGGCGGTGCCCTACAGTACAGCCCCTTGAAGGCCTGCGGGCTTTTCCCAGCCTGTTGCATCCTGCACAACATGGCCAATGACTGTGGGATAGCTGTAGAGGTCGAAGAGGGGGACAGCGATGGGGACAATGAGGATGCTGGTGCAGATGGTGATGGGCAGCCCCTCTTGGTCAAAGGGACCCCCGACTGATCAGGATGTCGCAGCTGCACTGGGACACCATCACAGAGGAGCACTTCAACCAACACAAAGTAAGTCATGGGGCCATGTGCAACCATCAATGGCAAGGGCACAACCCACAAACATGCATGCACAAACCCAAGGGGCGCATGGCAGAAAAGGAATTGGCTGAGCGTGGAACCACACAAGCCATCAGGGATGGGAAAGGCCTAACATGGCACGCAGTCACACACACACACACACACACACACACACCCCCCACAAGACATGCACAAGGGGTAGGAGGCACACTGACCCCAACCGCCACCCCTAGCCACACACACACACGTCCAGAGACCACCACACCCAGTGCCTGTCATTGTGCATGTCTCAGACGCTGGGCACCATTGCACAGTGGTGGACAGCACAACACAGGTATCATCATGCACACACCACAGTGGCCAGCAGCCGGGAAGGTGTGCACATGGACTGTGTGTGTGTACAGGGCCAGGTACCCCACCCGTGCACTGCACGTTGAACACACTGCACACAGGGCAGCGTCAAACAGTAGCCATGGTGGGAGACAGGTCAGTCATGCGGCACAGTGCCACAGCCACTACGGATGCGTGGGCAGCCCCACTGAGACCCGCCAGCTGTGACAGGCTGACCATTGGCCTCATAGGGTGGCACCGACGGTCCCCCAGGGGTGCCGCTGCAGGAACATGACTGTTCTCGAGCAGTGGTCTGCAGCTCACCAAACATGCCTGCACCAGGCATGCTCGGGATGCCCACAGCTGAACCCGGTGTCGACATGGAGGGTGTCACATGACGCCGGGAACGGGGAGTGGACATGGCACTGCGTGGTGTCTGTGGCACATGGGCAAATAACTGTGTGCCCATTGTGGCCATGACAGCTGTGAATGCCTGTGTCTGCCTGTCAATGGTGGTGGTCACATCCTCCCGCAGCTGGTCCATCCCTGCCAGGAGCAGACTGGTGTCCCAGCTGTGCCGCTCCTCTGCCTGGTGCAGGACTGCACTGAGTGCATCCACTGCCGTCACAAGCCATAACTGCTGATCCACTGATTCATGGAGTATGCTGGTGAGCTCATATAAAAGGTCATCCGCCTGATCGGCATGCTGTCCCTCATGGTGTTTGTGGCCATGCTGGGCAGCACCCCTTGAGGTTGGGCACTGCACACTAGGACCATGCATGGGCATGTCCACAGGCGGTGCACTGATGCCGCCCCCCCAACACTGTCCCCCTGTCACCATTGGCCGACTGCTGACACTGCCCCTCTGGGCGCCACTCACCAGGGCTCAACGGTGCTGCCACAGCAGCTGCAACATCGCCACTGTCCTGGACACACACCACTGCTGCCCCACTGGTGCAGACAGGCATAGGCTGGGACTGTGATGTCATGCAGGCCTCCACGGCGGCACCACCCACGGCTATGCCTATGCTATTACCTGCTGTGCAGCCATCCTGCAGCCCACATGTATCACTGTCCATGATGTAAGCTCCATCATCATCGGTGACGGATCTGACACCAATCAGAGTCTCAGCATGCTGGCATCCATGGACGCTGTCATGCTGGGACACGGGCAGGGCCTCCTCTGCACCAGCTCCACCAACTACAGTCCAGACAGCCAGGCGGGCTCACTGTCATCCTGACCCTCAGACACCTGTGGAGGTGGATGGATGCTCCTCTGTGTCCAGGGTATCACCCTTAGTAGATGAGCCCACCACCACTGACCCATGTAGACACTCAGGAGCTGTAAGGGAACACAGTAGCATTAATGTCTCTGCCCTACCTTGTGGCATTCCCTCCACCCCCCACACAGTGACAGATCAGGACCTACCATGCAGTAACAGGGTACTACCCATCTGGAAGTCACCACCTGGAACACCCTCAAGGGCACAACGCCATATGCTGCCAGCAACCTGCTTTTCCTGTGGCATCAGGCATGGCACGGCTGGCTGTTCACCACCAGTCACAGCTCATGCTGCACTGATGGCAGCCACCTTATCTTTAATCCTCCTCCTGTCCGTGTCCACCTTCTTCTTGCACTCCTGCATGGACTGCTGGTGGCTGCCATGCTGGTTGATGGCATGTGCCAACTCACCCCATGCCACAGCACGGGCCTGTGGTGTTCGCCGCTCTCTGCTGAGCAGCTGTTCCTGGTCAAGGTAGGCCTCAAACAGGGCATCTGATTCTGCCTTGGTGAAGTTTGGCCTCCTCCGTCTCCCACATCTCTGTTCCTCCTCATCCTCAACCTCACGTTTGGTCATCAATGATCCTGTGGGAATGACAGGTGTTACCTCTGAATGTGCAGTCCCATGCATCTCCCACACACCACAGCCACACTGGCAAACAGCATGCAACTCACCACAATAGACTGCAATACCAGACTATGGCCTCTGCAGCCCCATGTCACATTTATATAGCGCAATGCATGCAAATGAGGTGAGGCTCAATTTTAAGTGGATGCTAATGCAGTAGCTGCACCACTGAATTGCTGATGAGCTGATCTGCATATGCCGGCTGAATATCGTGCTGTTGCACCTTGTGCAATTGTGTTGAACATGCTCAGGCAAGGGCACAGCTCTGTGATGTGCGCAGTAGACACTGAACGGCGGTCAGTGCGCGAGGGACCCCTGACCCTGTGTCGACCTTTGTCCCCCTAGGCACCATGCGTCTGGGGAATCGCAGTGCAGTACTGCGCAGCATCCACACATGGCGGACGTGCACTAGGGAGCGCCATTTTGATTCTCAACGGTGGAAAGATGGCACGGAGACAGGCACCAATCTGGAGCCAGGTTGAACTGGCTAACCTCGTGTCCCTAATTGAGCCCCATGCTGGTGCTCTCTTTGGGGAGGCACCCCTGGACAGGGCCAGGAGTGCCATGTGGGAGGAGGTGGCAGTGGCCCTGGAGGAGGTGACTGGGATCCAACGCACAGCGGAGCAGTGCAGGCACTGGTATGGGGACCTCCAGTGGAGGGACCCGGACAGGCTTGCCCACCTGCGGGTACGCGCCAGGAGGGGCGCAGTTCTATGGCCAGGTAGGTGCCCCATCCATACACTGGTTACGTCCATACGGGTATCGCGGTGGGCATGTGTCCACCACACAGGGGGTGGTCCATCCAGTGTGGGCCGTGGTGGTGGTATAGGAGTGGGGGACAGAAGGGTTTGGCTGTGTGGGATCACACACACCCGGGGGGGGCCTTTGCTACCAGATTGTACTGATGTTCCTCTCTCCATGTTTGCACCCTAGGTCCTGAGAAGTGCCGGCATGCCAGGGAGGAGCGGCTGTAGCATGAGGCACATCCAGATGCTGGAGGACCCATACCAGCCCAGCACCGGACCAGCCTGATGATGGTGAATGCCTTACATCCAGGATTTTCTGTGCATGCTGTGTAGCAGGGCAGGCAGCGGGGCATGGCCACCATCCATTGACACCACTGCCGTGCACGCAACATAGTACAGTCAGCACTGTCCAGTGGCACTGCATGTCTGTGAGTGCGGCACTGGTGGTCCAAGCGTGCACCAGGTACATGGCTGTGCCACTGCCTTAGCACCGCAAAGCCATGTCACTGTACAACCACGGTGGTGCTGTTTGGGACTTGGGCGGTGGGTGTGTGCAGCAGTCTGCATGGCTGTGTGCACCTGGGTGAGCAGGTCTTGTGGACATGATCACTGTGGGTGGTCGCACACCATCACAGGGGCGTGTCCCATGGCTGTATGCCATGCACAATGGGTGGGCTGCAGGGGGCTGTGCGTTCACACCTATTCACTCTGCTCCCTTATCCTAGGTGGATGGAAGATGGTCCATGTGGAGCGGGCACTGCAGGAGCTGCTCCAGGTGGCCAGGGCCTCTCTGGCCATCCTTGAAAGGATGGATCGCCATGGTGTGAGGCGTCGACATGGCAGGAGGCACCATAGAAGCGGGGAGCAGGGCTCCCGCTGAAGATGGACTGCACTTTCAGCTCGGAAAAGCCCCCTTGACCCACCCTCACACCCCCTCCTTCCTCTCCCATCTGTTCACCCTCTGCCCCTCACCCACCTCCACCCAGTTTGTGGCCCTCACCCCTTTCAAATGTATATATTTGTACATAGTTTTGTTACTACTTTTGTAATATGTTTGTTAGTTATGCCTACTGTTGTGGTCTCTGATTTGCAGTGGGTTAATGGTGCTCAGCTGCAGTGGTGTGCATGGTGTTGGGGGTGGTGCTATCATGGAGGTGTGTGTGTGTGTGTGTGCGTGTGTGTGTGTGTCCGTAGTGGAGGCAAGTGTGGTGTGGGTGTAGCGCTTAGTCACTGTCTGTGGTTTGTGTGTTGTTCCCTGTGCAATCAATGACTGTGTGCAGTGGTACACGGTGCATGCGCTGTGTCCATGGAGCACCTTTCAGACTGCCCATGGCTGGTGCAGCTGCCACCCTTGCATGTCTGTGACCTGCACAGTTCACTGGCATGTCAGTGGTGGCTGCCCATGCTGGACTGCCACTGTACCCAGCGCGATGCTGGGTTGCCTCCTGTCACTGGTGTGGTGCATGTCTGCCTTGTGTGGCACTGTTGCCTCCGCTGTAGTCCCATCTCGATGCTGTCACCTGTGCCTTTTACAGGGGATGTGCTCCACTGTCTGTCACTTGTGCTCCAGCCACATGCTTTTGGCGTACAACGTTGTGGTGCCTGCACAGGGTTGCTGGCACACCTGTGCCATGGAGGGGTTCTGGCCGTGTGTACACGGCTGCCGTGGTCACATGCCAGGGGCTTACTTGACCCACTACTGTGTCCCTGTGTTGGTGTGCCTTTGGGTATGGGTGGTTGTTTGTCTGTGCACTGTGTTGCATCCTGTGTGGCGCATGCTTCCGTGCAACACTGTGGGTGTCTGCATTGGCTGTTGTGGCCAGTGCTGGGATGGGGTGTGTCCTTGGGAGGGTGTGCAGGGTGCTGGACACTGGTGGTGGGTTCCGGGCATGCCCTGTCACGTGTGGTACTCTTGTGTGCAACGTGACCGGCCTCACAGCTTTACCTGGTGGAGGACGGCATGGTAGCACTGTGTCTGCAGCCATTGCTTCGCTGTCTGCTGCTGCCCGCTGTTGAGTGCTCGCTGTGGTGGAGCTGCCTGCATGGTTCTGTGGTGCGAGGGTTGTATTGTCACATGGGGGTGGTGGCATGCTTGGGGTGTCCTGCACTGTTGGGCACTACTCCTGGGCAGGGTGTCTGGGGATCGTGGTGCAGGGTGTGCTCTGCATTGGTGGGTTGGTGTGGCACAGGGTGGACAGACATCCATGTTTGACGGTCCCAGCTTGCAAGTGGATGTGCTGGTGCACCATGCCATGGTGGTGGGTTTCTTACTGGTGTCCCTGGGCCATTGGTTCTTCCTGCTGTCCTCCAGTTGTGTGGTACATGGGGTGTGGGGGGTGATGTCTGTTCTGCTGAGTGCTTCTCTGCCCATCCCTACCATGGGTGGTGGGCCCCTGCATCCTGTCCCTGTGCATCCCTGGTTGTGCTGTTGTGCTGCTCACCTGCTCCACTAGGCATCCCTGGTTTTGCTATTGCACATCTGACCTGTGCCACTGCACATCCCTGGTTGTGCTATGGTGCAGTTGGTGCAATATTCAGTCGTGTGTCACAGGTGCATCTTGACCTGCACAGTGTTTGAATATCGTGCGTGTTGCGCATGGGCACAGTGGACTTGCACTTGTTTCTGCTGTTGCACACTTTTTGTGGCGCAGTTTGAATATCTAAGCCACTGTGTATTGGTGCTTCCACACTCTTTCAGCGAAGCAGAATAAGTTTCCTGGCATTTATCAATGCTATGTCATTTAAGTGTGCCTGTTTTGGTGCTAAAAATCTAAATTCCTAGAGGTTATTCCCAATAATTTATTGCCAGAATCAAAGGGACATTAACAATTCAACATGTTATACAATAGTTGCTCTATTTTATTCCAAAAATGTTTGCAGCCTATCACATATTGCAAACATATGTTTCAATGTTTGCCTTTCTTGTTTACATCTTGTACACATCTCTGATAATACTGGATTAAATGTATTTTACTTAACAGGTGTAATGTATTATATTAAACTGTGTGTGGCATAATGATTAACATTCTTTGAAGCTGACAGTGTTTGTTTCATATATATATATATATATTTATAAAATGAAGGAGGGCATCTTCCTCCAAATCCAGTGTTGTGATTGTATAAAACATTACATGACCGTACGTATATCAGAGCGCGACCGCACACCTGCACTTTTACCCCCTCAAAAAACAGTTTTAGCATTTTATAAGATAGATAACCCACTCTAGGATGTGAGGTCGCGCTCTGATATATGCACGCCTTGGGTGGTTGACACACTCGGCCTGCAGCCTCATGCGTACAACGCACACAAAGGCGTGTGTATATCAGACCACGACCGCACACCTAAGAGGGGGTTATCTATTACATAAACACACACACACAGTATATATATATATATATATATATATATATACACACACAATAGGGGTGAGTGGTAAATGAGTGAGATAAAACAGCGTATCATCCACTGCAGTGTGATATTTTTACCCTCTGCTCTACTGTGATGATATGAGACATTTACACACACAGGTCACAAAAGGTCACTGATATCATCACCCTAGGCAGCATTCCTCTCAGCATGAAAGAAACACCTGTGCTGTTACCATAGACACAAATGGAGAACTACCTGAGAGGTCTCACTGCTGCCTACAGCTAACTCAGTGAGTATTACAAAACACACCTATCCCCCCCCAACTTCCAGCTCATTACTGTGATGCTCTCAACTTGATGCAGCCAGAATTCCAAACAGCACAGCTTCACAGAACAGTCTAAACTACTGCCTGCAGCTAACTCAACTACCACTGAAACACACTCTCATTTGTTCCTCAAACTCTGATTCTTACCCATTACAATTACTGTGACAATTTCAACTTCACTGCAGCCAGAATCCTAAAGAGCACAATTTCACAGAACACTCTGCACTCTGCCTGCAGCTAACTTAATTACCACTGAAAACAGTGTCAGCTGTTCTGACACTCTGCCTCTCAGTTCATTACAATTACTGTGATGCTTTTAATTTTACTGCAGCCAGACTGCTAAACAATACAGCTTCACAAAAGTATGTTTCTCATTCCTATCTAAAACTAACTCATTTAGCATTGCAAAACACACTCATGTGTCTCTCAGAGTTTATAACACTGCTAGCCGAATCAGAAATGCTGACACACAGAATAAGCAAACACATTAACAGGAACAGAACACAAAAGAGCATAATAAAACTTCTAAAACCCTTGGCCCTATTGTATATATCGAATACATGATGGGCATGAGTGTGATATGGCAAATATTGTCACTCATGCATTGTGAGCTTGGATATCTCACTCGGTCCTTCGGCACTCATGAGCTATCCAGAGCTCACTCTGCAGGAGTGACAATATTTGCCATATCACACTCATGCCCATCATGTATCCCCTATATATATATATATATATATATATATATATATATATATATATACTGTATATATATATATATATATATATATATATATATTTATAAATGGGATCCAAATACAAATACAAATCCAGTGTTCTGATTGTATAAACACATCACATGACCATACGTATATCAGGCGTGACCACACACCTGCACTTTTACTCCCCAAAACAATTTTGCCATTTTATAAGATAGATAACCCACTCTGAGGTGTGTGGTTGCACTCTGATATATGCACGCCTTGGGTGGTTGATGCACTCGACCTGCGGCCTCGTGCGTAACTACACACACCAAGGTGTGTGTATATCAGAGCATGACTGCACACTTCAGAGTGGGTTATCTATTACATATTATAGTGGCACGGTAGTGCCATTATAGTTAGGGTTGAGTACCCCATTTAAGGTTAAATCTGAAATTTGGCAGATTAATAACTTTGCCACCGTATCACAGATTTGCCGGAAATTTGGAATGCCTGGTCTGGTACCATAGATCTCTGGACCAACCAAGTTTCATTATGATTGGATATACAGTTGTGGAACTACAGAGCACCAAAAAATGCACAATTATGGGTTTTTGCACGTTTCTTTGCTCGCACCTACAGGTTGTGACGTTTGCACAACCAATCCGAAACCTTCATGGAACTTGCAGCCTGGGCCCCCGATGTGCCTTTCAAAGATTTTGTGACAAAAATATTAAACGGTTCAAAAGTTATTCAAAACAAACGGTTCCCCATTATAGTCAATGGGAAAAGTTAACAAAATATTCAAAAGTGTCACAAATGCACTTTTATTTCCGCAAATGACCCTTGTATTGTTGCAAATTGGCCATCTTGTTTTCAGCTGGTGGACAGAGAAATGCTTGGCAGTTACATTTTGGAACCTCTAGGAACACAATTCTTGCTGTGTTCACCTAGTCGAGCCCTAAGGATGCTAGCCATGTCTTTTGGGGGGGGGGTAAAATACCCCAGAAATATTTTTTTACATTTTTGCAAACAGTAGTGTCGCAAGTACTTTTGAATATCCGACACTTTCATGATTTTATTTGTGAAAATGTCATGATTTCCAAAAGTATTTTGAGACACTATGGCCAAAACAGTAGGGAATCTTTGCCACCCTGCTGCAAAAGAATGGTTTGGTCTTTTGGGCTGAAGTTTGGAGAGAAGAAAGCCAACATCCCACAGATGTGCCTTTTTTAGTTTGCTGACACAATATTGGAGGGATGCAAAGTTATGGCACTCTGAAGTTGACAATTTTCCATAGGCGAAACATTATGGTGTCCGCGTGCGCTTTCATGGCCATTATCTCGGCAACCCGGAATCTGAGACATTGGAAACATGCTTAGTCCCCCACTGGGGGTTAAGTGCAAAACTAGCCAGAAAGTCATAAATAATATGAAATTTAAATTTTTTTTCTACGTCATATGGTTACTGAGATATAAGGAATTTAGTATTCCAAGTGCTCATTTTCTGCTCCAAGGGCCATTATTATGCATACATTCTTTGTATTCACTATGTTTCTGAATGCACCTTTTTGGGAAATGAAAGGGTGTGGCGTTTGTGTTACTCTTACCATTAGCATTTCCACTTGCGTTTCCATAACTGTTTGCATTAGCGTTTCCATTTACATCACCGTGTGCGTTACCCTTTGCATTTGCGTTACTGTTACCCTTTGTGTTTCTATTACTGTTTTTGTTTGTGTTTAGTTTTGCATCACCATGTGCGTTACCATTTGCATTTGCGTACGTGCTTGCATTTGCATTTCCGTTTGCGTTTATGTTTCCTTTGGTGTCGTCGTTGGTGTTACCATAAGCGTTTGTGTTTCCAATTGCATTACCGTGACCATGTGTGTTACCATTTGCGTTTGTGTATGTGCTTGCATTTGCATTTCCATTTGCATTAGTGTTTCCTTTAGCACCTTCGTTGGTGTTACCATAAACGTTTGCGTTTCCAGTTGCATTACCTTTAGCATTTGCATGTTCGTTACCATTTGCATTTCTGTTGGTCTTAGCATTTTCGGTAGCATTTCCACTGTTGAGTGCATTACTGTTTCCTTCTGCATCACCGTTGCCATTACTGTTTGTGTTTCTGTTTGCGTTTGCATTTTCATTACCATTTGCGTTATTGTTTGTGTTTCCATTGCCATTTGCATTACCGTTTTCGTAACCATTTGCGTTTCTGTTGCCGTTAGTGTTTGCATTACCATTTGCGTTACCATTTCTGTTTTCATTTACTTTTGTGCTTGCATTTCTCTTACCATTTGCGTTATCATTTCTGTTCACATCACCATGTGCGTTACTGTTTGCTCTTGCATTTGAGTTACTGTTAGCATTACTATTTTCTTGTAACTCACTGTTTCCATCACCGTTTACATTAACGTTACCGTTTGTGTTTTTGCATTTGTGTAGTGCAGTGCAAAACATTGTTTTTGCTATTTTTCTGCACTGTCTTCCACAACGCATAATGCAGCCAGTGTGTGGTTGGTTGGTCTGAAGCTTGGCACGTTAGAAAGACCTCTGTTCAAGGAATATACAGTTTTTGTTTGGTGAGAAAATGTTGTTCCATTCCAGAGTTATTGCCATTTGAAGTTGTACCACTTTGCAGTTACTGATTTTTCGGCCTCCAGGTCTGCCATTTTAGTGCATTTTTGGCAATGATTTCTGCCATTTTGTGGTGGAAGACTTCTTAAAGGTGAACAAATGTAAAAATTGAATATCTCTGGAATGGTTTGGTCTTTCAAATGAAATTTGGAGGCTGTTGAGTGGAAATCCTGGGAATTTGAATGATGATGTTTACATGTTGGAAAAATAATTTGCTATGGAGATACTGTATGACGCAGTTAATGTTTCAGGCATAACATTCTGCATGGTGCTACTGGCTTGAAATGTATAGCGTAGGTAGCCCTTGTGGTACAGAGGTGCCTTGCAGTGGTTTGGTGTGTAAAACATTAACAGGTGCAGAATTATGCCACTCCAATGAATGAAAATTTGGTTCATTACACTTCAATAACTTCTGAATTACCTAGCATTTGGAATGTACAAAGATTTATTATACATCTTTGACTGTGACAATTTTCGGGTTGCTGGAACTTACGGTTGTTGAACTGTGCATGTTACGCTGTTTGTTCATAGCACTGTGCGGCCTTTGAACGGATGTACACACAATTCTGGACACATGGTGTGCTATGGTACATGTCTTCATTTACCAATTTTCATTTCAGTCAGTCATACAGTTTTTGCACAGCAAAGTGACAGAAATTCACATGGTGGGGCCCTGTGCTCCCACCGCCACATTCCATTCACTATTTATAGTGCACATTCTCAAAAAGAAGGGAAATTCATGGCAAAAAAACTCCATTTAATGCATCAGTTAGGGTTGTTCCACAGCGACAAAAGTGAGGACTTTCAGTGTTGGGGTTGCCACTCCTTGTACCCCACGCCAACCCTTCCCTCACCAATAGGCATCAGGGTGTGTGTTGGGGTTATCGGTCCTAACTCTCACCCCATTCTCATATACTGCATCACCTCAGCTTATTTACACATGGAATGGGGTGAGAGTTTTATTAATTTTATTTATTTAGTTTTTGTTGACCGGGTAAGTGCCCTAGACAAATTCTGCCTATTTTCAGGCACGACCCGGGGAAGGGAATACAGATGAATGCCAACTGACCGTGAACCAGATTAAGCTGTTGCTAGTATTTTAGTGAATGGGGGAAATTTGGCCAGGGCACCAGGGAAATTCCCCTGCTCTTTTTGAGAAGTTAGTCGATGACCCCAACGCACATCCCAATACCTGTTAGTGGGGGCAGGGTAGGTGTGGGGTGCAAGGGGTGGCAACCCTAACACCAAATTTCCTTGCTTTTGTCACTGTGGAACAACCCTAACTGATGCATTAAACAGCGTGTGTGTGTGTGTGTGTGTGTGTATATATATATATGTAATAGATAACCCACTCTTAGGTATGCAGTCACACTCTGATATACTCATGCCTTGATGTGTGTCAACAACCCAAGGCATGCATATATCACAGCGTGACAGCACACTGTAGAGTGGGTCATCTATTTCATAAAATGGCAAAATTGTTTTGGAGGGGGTTAAAGTTCAGGTGTGCAATCACGCTCTGATATACACACGGTCATGTGATGTGTTTTATACAATCAACTTTGAATTTGGATATTGATTTTTATCCATTTTATAAATATATATCTATATCTATATATATATATAGATATATATTGGAGGCAAAAACTCCGTTTAATGCATTATTAGGGTTGTTCCACAACAAACACGAGGAAATTTGGTGTTAGGGTTCACCCTATGGCCTCCCTTTTTAACCCCGAGCGCATTATGGTTGTCAGCCAGAACTCTCACAGCATCACATGTAAAGAAGCAGAGGTGTAGGAGAATGGGGTGAGAGTTAGGGCCGAAAACCCTAATGCGCACCCCGATGCCGGTTGGGGGTGTGGGCGGGGGGGGCCAAGGGGGTCTTTCAACCCCAACACCGAATTTCCTCACTTTTGTCGGTGTGGAACAACCCTAACTAATGCATTAAATGGAGTTTTTTGCCTCTAATTTCCCTTCTTTTTGAGAATGATAACTAGAAATAGTGAACATAATGCGGCCACATGATGTCTTGTCACATAGTAACATTGTGCCCGCAAACGCAAATAGTAATGCGCATGGTAATGCAAAGTGAAACAGAAAGAGAAACAGTAGTGTAGACAGAAATGTTAAAAACAACGCAAATGAAAACGTAAAGGGTAACACACATGGTGGCGTAGACGTGAACGGCAAGGGGAACGGAACCGCAAGCGAAAACAGTAATGGTAACAGTAATGTAAGTGCACAGGCTGGTTTTCCTCAAAAGCTGCATAAAGAAAGACAGTGAGTACAAAGAATGTATGCATAATAATGGTTCTCAAAGCAGAAAATGAGGAGTTGGAATACTAAATTGCTTATATTTCAGGAACCGTACGATGGAGAAAAAAAATTTAAAAGTCATATGATTTATGACTTTCCTGGCTAGTTTTACACTTAGCCCCTGTTAGGGGGCTAAGCATTTTCCCGACAAAAAGTCCATATCTCGCACCGCTTCCAAGATATGGGCCCTGAAAGGCAAGGCGAACACCGTAATGTTATCCTATGGGGAAAAAAGAGAAGTTTGGAGAGCCATAACTTTGGCTCCTTGTAATATTTTTTCACCAAACCACAAAAGGCACATCTGTGGGATGTTGACTGTGTTCCCTCCAAATTTCAGCCCAAAAGACCAAACTGTTATTTTGCAGCAGGGCGCCAAAGGATTTCTGTAATGCATCGGATGCCGTAATGTTATCCCATGGGAAAAAGTGTCAACTTTGGAGTGCTGTAACTTTGCTGCCATGTAATATTTTTTCAACAAAACACTGAAAGGCACATCTGTGAGATGTCAGCTGCGTTCCCTTCAAATTTCAGGCCAAAACACCACACCGTTCTTTTGCAGCAGGGGGCCAAAGAATTGCTGTCATTTTCCCACAGCCTAGAAAAGTACTGTCGAAGTTTATGAAAGTCAGAATTATTCACAGTGTCGCAAGTGCATAGTACTTTGTGAAGTAATTTTTCCAGAAATTTGAAAAACATATTTCTGGGGTGTTTTACCCCAAAATAAAGACATGGCTAGCATCCTCAGGGTCCGACTAGGTTAATACAAAAAGAATTAGGTTGCTAGAGGGTCCCAATTTTAAATGGCAAGCATTTTTCTGATCGCTAACTGAAAACAAAATGGCAGATTTGCAACAGTAAAAGGGCCATTTGCGAAAGCGAAAACTGCATTTGCGACACTGTCAAACTTTTTAACTTTTCCCATTGACTTATAATGGGAACTTGTTTTTTGAATAACTTTTGAACCGTTTAATATTTTTTCATGAAATCTTCAAAAGGCACATTGGGGACCCCAGCCACACATTCTCTGAAGATTTCGGACCAGTCAGCAAACTGTACAACCTGTAGAGACGACAGTAAAATTCCAGAAAAGCGTAAGCGCATGTGCAGATCGTGCTTAATAACTCCGCAGCCATATATGCAACTGGTACTAAACTTGGCAGATCCCAAGGTGTATGGGTCTTGATCGTGTATTCCAAATGTCAGGCAAATCCATCAAACGGTTGCAAAGTTATTAAGGTGAAAAATTTTGGGTTTAACATGTAAATGGCTCCTCAACCCTAACTATAGTGGCACTACCATGCCACTATAATATATATACAGTATATATATATAAATATATATATACACAAATTATAGGGTGCAGTCACGCCCCTATATTTAGTGTTATGAAGGCACTTCTATGTTAAACTTGAAAGTTTGCACGCTAATAACTTTGGACTCGTTAAACGGATTTGCATGAAATTTGGCATGCACCGTGGGGCATCATAGATCTCTTGATCTACCAAGTTGTATTTCAGTCAGACTTATGGTTTCTGCACACCAAAATGCTGAAAAATGCAGTTTTCACCAGTTCTGTGGGCAGTTTTTTGGATTTTCTCCGTGGCACTGCGCAGCCGTCATGTGGTCTGCTGGTCTGAAACTTGGCATGTAAAAAGAGCTTGGATCAAGGAATATGCCACTTTTTAGTTGGTGAAAAAATATTTATCCATTCAAAAGTTTTAAACTTTTTAGCTCCCATTATAAGTCTATGGGAAAACTTATATGGTTATTTTGCGAAAGAAGAATGGGATTTTGGCCATCTGGTCACTCCTCACAATCAAAGAATTTGCAGGCTCGTGATCAAAGAATTTTTGATCATGAGTAATTTATTGATCACGACGGCTGCCATCTTGTTTTCACTTTGGGGTTGGAGAAAAATGAATATCTCAAGCAGGGGTGACTTCTGAAGCAAAACTTGGATGGGTTTTGCTCAGGGGGCTTCCCTCTATTGAGCCATGCCTGTGGTTTAATGTACTTATGTCAAAAAATAGAGTTTTACATTTTTTAATTCTTTGATTGCAGCTCGCTAACGATCTTTGATCGTGAGCCTGCAAATTCTTTCATCGCAAGATTCTTTGATCGTGATCTTCATTCATAAGGGGGAGTACAAGAATGCCAGATTTTTTGGTTGGAAAAAATCATATATCTCAGGCCAGGGGTGACTTGTGAAGTCAAACTAGGATAGATTTTGCTCAGGGAGCTTCCCTCTAGCAAGGCATTTCTGTGGTTCAATGTAATTGTGTAAAAAAATGTAGTTTTAACATTTTTTAATTGTTTGATCTTGAGTCTGCAAATTCTTTGGTTATGAGCCTGCAAATTCTTTGATCGCGAGATTGTTTGATCTTGAGCTCTGTACGTGAGGGCCGGACAAGATGGCCAGATTTTTGCTGGACCAGATGTCTCTGAGAGGGACCAGATAGCCCAAATTTCACAACCAGATGTCCCCTCATGATCAAAGATGATCCTGATCGCGAATTTGCAGTCAATTCTCATGATCAATTAATTTTTAAAGGTGCTAAAACTTTTAAATTAAATATCTCAGAAACGGTTTGCTGTTTTAACTTGAAATTTGGAGGTTGTTGATGGGATGTCCTGTAGATGTGAATTATGCTGTTTAGGTGTCAGAAAATTCATTTTCTGTGGAGATATTGCATGACACAGTTTACATTTTGCGGATAGCGTTCTCCATTCTGGTAGTGGCTTGACATTTAGAGGGCAGCTGGCTTTACTGCCATGGAGGTAATTTTCAGTGGCTAGGTGTACAAAATGTAAGCAGGTGTGGAATTATGCCACTCCAAAGAATGAAAATCTCAAACTAAAATTAAATATCTCAGAAATGGTTTGGTCTTTTAACTTGAAATTTGGAGGGTGTTGATGGGATGTCCTGTAGATGTGAATTATGGTGTTTAGGTGTCACAACATTAATTTGATGCAGAGATACTGCATGATGCTGTTTATGTTTTGTGGATAGCATTCTCCATTGTGGTAGTGGCTTGACATTTATAGGGTAGCTAGACTTACTGCCACGGAGGCAATTTTCAGTGGTTAGGTATATAAAATGTAAACAGGTGTGGAGTCTTGCCACTCTGATGAATGACACTTTTTTTCATTTCAAGCTGGTTGTTTGGGCCCCACACTCCCATCAATATGCATCCCCACCAATGCATATGATATTCAGTACTTTTACTGTTATGTTAGGCAGAAATTTTCAAGTTGGTGGGAGTGCGGGGCCCGCCACCAACTAGCACAACATTCTACTATACTTTTTTCTAAAAAGTAAAGAAATTCTTGCAATAAACTTTCGTTTATGTATCGACTTAGGGTTAAAGCACAAAAGTCAAGAAATGAGACTATTAGGGTTGTCTCCCCCACCTCTATATTGCGCCCTCTTCTCCACAGACTGGGCCAGACACCAGGGTGTCATTGGGGGAGGCCTAAATGTCACCCCATTCTTCTTTACTGTGACATGTCAACATGCTTACATATGGAATGGGGTGACATTTGGTTCACAACCCCAATGACACACCCCTGTCTGTCGTCTGTGGAGGAGGGGGTACATGATATGGGGAGGGGTAGGGGCAACCCTAAAGGTCTCATTTTCTGACTTTTTGTGCATTAACCCTAAATGATGCATTAATGCAGTTTTTTTGCAAAGTGTGTGTGTATATATCTATATATATCTATATCTATATATATATATATATATATATATCTATATATGAAATACAAAATCAGACATGCCCCCATAATGCAAAGCATCATGGGCTGCATATGCAAATCACCACAGAATATTATGCTGGTTCAACTTTAAGCAGAAATGCATGGTGCCGAAGGCCTCTCACACAGTTGCAAAAAGTGCCAACAGAAGACACAGACACGTGTTTCATCCTACCAGGACTCATCAGTGTGCCTTGTCTGTTTGACACCCCAGGGGAATGAACCAGCTACCCTAAGATGGTCTATCTGGGTTATGTTGTGGTGAACCCAATTAAAACAAAAAATTTAAAAGACAAAGAACCACAGCACGCAAGCACTGAGGCAATGGTTACCCCAAAGGGCATTGGCCAGGAAGCCAAGTTTCAAAGAAATACAAAATTGCACATGCCCCCATAATGCAAAGCATCATGGGCTGCATATGCAAATCACCACAGAATATTATACTGGTTCATCATATATATATATATATGTGTGTGTATATATATATATATATATATAGATATATATATATATATATCTATATATATATATATATATATATTATGGTAGCACGGTAGTGCTACCATAGTTAGGTTGAGGAGCCATTTCTATGTTAAACCCCAAAACTTTGCACCTTAATAACTTTGAAACTGTTTGATGGATTTGCCTGAAATTTGGAATACATGGTCAAGATCCATAGGCCTAAGGACCTGCCAAGTTTCGTACCAGTCAGATATACGGCTGTGGAGTTATTAAGCATGATCTTTGCGCACGTTTATGCTTTTTCTGGAATTCTATGGTCGCGCCTACAGGTCGTACGGTTTGTGCGACCAGCCCAAAATCTTCAGGAAACGTGTGGCCAGGGTCCTCAATGTGCCTTTCGAAGATTTGGTGAAAAAATATTAAACGGTTCAAAAGTTATTCAAAAAACAATTTCCCATTATAAGTCAATGGGAAAAGTTAACAAAAAGTTCGACAGTGTCGCAAATGCATTTTTACTTTCGCAAATCCGCCATTTTGTTTTCAGTTGGTGATCATAAAAATGGTTGGCATTTAAATTTGGGACCCTCTAGCAACCTAATTCTTTTTGTATTCACCTAGTCGGACCCTGGGGATGCTTGCCATGTCTTTATTTTGTGTTAGAAAATGGGCTTTTTATTTGGAGGCATCTGATTGGCTGGTACCCATTCCACAGGGGTACATTAACTTTCAATAGATGCCCACCAAATAAAAAGTGCCAGCCCTAACCTGCCTGATGCCCACTTGATATCACTTAGCCTAGCCTGCTTCACCATTGGCTGAAGCAGTGGGCACCGTTTCAAACAACCACCATTTTTTTCTCTCGCTAAGCGGTAAAGGTCCTTAACAACACCTCCCCACGACTCAAAACATCACCATAAAACACTACAAAAGAAAACTGAAACATCAACCCCTGCACTTACACAGCGCCATCTTCGCTACATACAAATACTCGTGACCAAGATTAAAACGTGACTGCCAGTTCTGTCACCAGCACCGCTACTGATGAGCCCACTTGTCACGCTGATGTTTTTCACACACTGTATGGTATGAAATCGCTACTGTATGAAATCACCAAAAAAAAAAAGGAAAAAAACGATCGCCAGAACCACACACACACACACTTGTTTTAAGCCGGTAAAGCGGGCGCATTATGACAACCAAACTGACATTAAAAAAGCCATACACTTTCCCAGATCGCTGATAAAAATAAAGCCTTCACATCTCTCCTCCTCTGCTGTTTCGTAGCAGCGCTACTCTAGCTTACCTATTCCCACATTGTGCCGCATTATCTCCCCGTGATCAGAACAAAAAAAAGCCGTAATTGTGATTGTGTAATGCTGCCATATTCAATACTCATACTCCGTGAAAACCCCTGGCTTTTAAAATGAACTGCAGATGCCCGCCATATCTTAAGGACTTAGACATTTAAAAATCATTGTTTAATGCTGCCAAACTCCATGACAACCCTGGCTTTTAAAATGAACTGCATATCTGAAGGACCTGAAACTTACCAGAGGGCTATATTATCCCATTATGCCAGGCGGAGGAACTATTTAATTACAAAACTTAATGTAACTAAACTATTTTATTAACAATTTTTTTCTCTGCCATTTCTTTTTACTGTGCCCATTTTCTAGCGCAATAATACCCTTGAGGGTGGTGATGCGGGCAATACGGACCTTCCAGGGCTATAAGGCCCTCCGCCTCGCGCGCCGGGCCTCATTACGTCCCTGGGCGGTCCAGTATTGCCTATACCGCCACCCTCTCGGTATTATTGCTTATAAAACACCCCTAGAAATATGTTTTTCAAATTTCTGGAAAAGTACTTTTGCAAATTACTGTGGCTCATGAAAGTAAGTTTAACTTTTTATGAAAGCTTTCGCGTAAATTGCCATACAGCAGTTTTCTATCTGTGGAAAGTGACAGCGATTCTTTGGCACTGCGCTGCAAAAGAACGGTTGGGAGTTTGGGGCTGAAATTTGGAGGGAACGCAGCCGACATCTCACAGATGTACCTTTCAGTGTTGTATTGAAAAAATATTAGACGGCAGCAAAGTTACACCACTCCAAAATTGACATTTTTTCCCATAGGATAACATTACGGCGCCCAACACATTACAGGAATCCTTTGGATCCCTGCTGCAAAATAACGGTTTGGTCTTTTTTCCTGAAATTTAGAGGGAAGACAGCCAACAGCCCACAGATGTGCATTTCAGTGGTTTGGTGAAAAAATATTACAGTGAGGCAAAGTTATGGCGCTCCGGACTTCTCTCTTTTTCCCATAGGATAACATTACGGCGTTTGCCGCGCCTTTCAGGGCCCGTATCTCGGAAACGGTGCGAGATTCGGACTTTTCGTCAGAAAAATACTTAGCCCCTTTTGGGCTAAGTACAAAACTAGCCAGGACAGTCATAAATCATATGACTTTTAAATTTTTTTTCTACATCGTACGGTTCCTGAGATATAACCTATTTAGTATTCCAAGTCCTCATTTTCTGCTCCGATACCCATTATTATGCATACATTCTTGTACTCACTCTCTTTCTCTATGTAGCTTTTGGGGAAAACCAGCCTGTGTGCTTACATTACTGTTACCGTTGCCCTTTCCGCTTGCGGTTCCGTGCCCGTTTCACTTACCGTTGACGTCTATGCCACCATGTGCGTTATCCTTTGCGTTTTCATTTGCGCTATGCTTGTGTTATTTTTTGACATTTGTGTCTACAGTACTGTTTCTCTTTCTGTTTCACTTTGCGTCACCATGTCCATTGACATTTCTGTTTGCAGGCACCATGTTACTATGTGACAACACATCACGTGGCACACCGTTCCCGTCAACGTCACCGTTAAGCGTTACCCTTTCTGTTCTCATTCATGCTTGCGTTACCTTGTGCGCTACTGTTAGCACTTCTGTTTACATTGCTGTTCCTGTTACTATGCCACAAGACATCATGTGCTCCGCGCTCCCGCCACCGTGATTACGCGGTGGGAGCGCTGGGCCCTAGGCGCGTTATCCTTTGCGTTTATTTTGCACTTTGTGTTTCTGTTATTTTTGCCATTTGTGCCTACAGTACTATTTATCTTTCTGTTTCACTTTGCGCCACCATGCCTATTGACATTTCGCTTGCAGGCACCATGTTACTATGTGACAACACATCATGTGGCAGACCGCTCCGCTCACGCCACCGTAGTGCTTACCCTTTCTGTTCTCATTCACGCTGCATTACCATGTGCGCCACTGTTAGCGCTCTGTTTGCATTGCTGTTCCTGTTACTATGCCACAAGACATCATGTGGCGGAGCGCTGGGCCCCGCCGCTGCATTACATTCACTATTTTCGTTATCATTCTCAAAAGAAGGGAAATTAGAGGCAAAAACTCCGCTTAATGCATTAGTTAGGGTTGTTCCACAGCAACAAAAGTGAGGAAATTCACTGTTAGGGTTGAAAACCCTAACTCCGAATTCACCCCCCCCAGCACCACACACACACAGACACACACACACATATGCAAGTATGGGGGAGGATCAAGTCAATACAACCAATGACAGACATCCAGCAGCAGGTAACAGAAATAACAAACAATTGTCTAAATGTACTACAAGACATCCCCACCCACCTGACCAGGTACTGCATACTCAGTGGAGATCAACAGCAAAACTGAGGCCATGTACACCAAACGTACACATCCCTGATTGCAGCTGCACACAATGTACCACACTTAGTAGTTGCATGGTGAATTCGGAGTTAGGGTTTTCAACCCTCACAGTGAATTTCCTCACTTTTGTCACTGTGGAACAACCCTAACTAATGCATTAAATGGAGTTTTTTGCCTCTAATATATATATATGTGCGTGTGTGTGTGTCTCATCATCAAAGTTTGTATCCAATTCTTTATTCCAGACTTTTTGTAACTCTTGTTGATAGCTTTTTTGCTTTGAGATTCATGTGAATTCCACAGTATTTCTATTGGAAATCATTCTGATAGTTTTACAGTGCCCATGCTTTTAATAAAGAAACTTCTGATTTGCAAGTATGTTAAATAATGTCCTGCTGGTATATCAAATTTCTGTTTTAACACATAAAATTACTTTAATTTATTATTTTCAAATGGTTGTCTTTGAAATATAATCCCGTTCTGTTTCAAGTTCTGATATTTATATTCATTCTCAAGGCTGACATTTCATCATTGACCCACAGAGGGGTATAGTATGACATGGATATGGTATCTGAATAACCCAAAATGTTATGCAAATCTCTACATACTTCCACAGTGCAGTTTGTTGTAAGAGCATGATATCAATTCTCTTTCTGAATTTAGGATTCCTATAAAGTGTGGATTTTAAAGGCAACTTACTACACTTTATTTGCTCTGTCATAAGCCATTGTGACAAGACATCATCTTCTTTAAACGAATACATATTAGGCTCTATTTGTGAAGCAATATAATACCAGTACAGATTTGGGACTTGAGAACTCACATGCTGTTGGGATGCATATAACGTTTCTGGACTTACTGTACTATAGCATGCATTCCCGTCCATTAAAACATTTCTCAGTATTCTCTCCCATTTTCCTGGTAAAAAAAAAAATAATAATTTAAATTTAAAAAAATAGATTGGGGCTCTGACAGGGAGGGCCTGAAATAAAAACAAGAACTTAGGTAGAAAATTCATCTTTATCACATTGGACCTCCCTATCAGAATCAAAGGCAGAAAGGACCACTTATTTAGATCTTCCTTAACTTTTGCAAGTATGGAAACACATTTAATTCTAGCAGGTCAGTGAATTTCAGAGATACAGTATATTAACCCCCAAGTATTTAAGAGAATTTTTATATTCCCCTAATTTCAGGAATTGCAGGGTAGATTAAGAAGGGTCTCTGCTCAGTGACACTGCCTCTGACATATTTAAGTTTACCTTATATCCTACTAGATTATGAAAATGTTTCCAAAATTTCCATTAATGGTTGTAGCCCATCTATAATATTATTAAAAAAATAAGGGTATCATCTGCATACTGCAATTTCACATATTCTTCTTTCCCTACAGTGATACTCCTAATATTTTTACACATCCGAACAACTTGTGCTAGAGGCTCCATGTATATTGTATATAACATACCGTGCTTCTTACCATACTTCATCTTAATTGTATCTGAAAGAACTGAGTTAGTCTTTTATCCATTCAACCAGGGTAGAATAAATCATATTTACCCATATATTATATCCAGGCCCTATACTGGCCTTTGACAGGGTCTTCATCAAAAATTTCCAAGAGACCATGTCAAAGGCCTTTTCCACACCTAACATTAGTAGAACTGTGCCTCTATCATTTGTGACTAATATCAAATCTAATGCTTTCCTACTAGTATGGTGGAGCCTTCGTGCCTCGATGAAGCCCATCTGGTCCTCATTCACCACAGGCTTTGTCACCTTAGTTAATCTATTAGCCAACTTTTTGTACATATTTTATAATCATTATTTAGTAAAGAAATTGGTCAATAAAATTTACATGCCTCTGGATTTTTGACAGGTTTCAAGGTGAAAGAAATCCAGGCCTTATCAAAGGACATAGAAATTCCACCACATTTATGGAACTGCTTAAATAACAGTGTCAGGACAGGAGCTAGTTCTATACTAAACTCTTTGGGCAGGATTTTCAAAGTGTGGCACAGGACTTGTGCCAAGACCTGTGCACAACATTTAGGTTCTGGCAGTGTGCTGACACCATCACCACAACTGCAGCCAGTTCCACAATCTCGGGCACTGTTGTGACAGTTTCTACAATTTATGGCAGCTTGCACCAAATTTCTGTCGAAAGCTCTGTAAAAAAGGCACCCAGGATAGCCTCAAGTTAGACCAAAAAAAGTTGGTCTAACTTGTGGCAATTGCTGCACAGGATAGAAACTCCTGTTAGATCCCTGCAAGCCCCATGCACCATATCATCGGCCCACCCAGGGCTTGAGGTGATCAAAGCCTTCTGAAAATCCTGCCCTTTATAAAACTCCGCTATTAGTCTCTCTGGTCCTGAGGACTTAAGATTCTCTGTTGTCTTTATAACCTCAGTAACTTCAATCTCCTGAATATCACTATCCAGCTCAATTCTCTGTGCCTCTGAAATTTTTGGGAGCATTAGTGTTTCAATAAATAATCTTACTTTTTCTTCCTTAGGGTTAATATTTGGGATATATAATTCTGAATACAATGTTTCAAAGATTTTACTAATTTGTCTGTGTTCAGAATATAGCACCCCTTAATTTTTAATCTGATTTATTGCATCCATTGATTCTTTTTCTGCCATAAGCTGTAATGCCAATAATTTATTAGGTTTCTCCCCTGTAAAACAATATTTTGATCTTGACCTCACTAATGCTAACGAGGCTTGTTTTGTTATTTCATTGCATTCATTTTGTAGTTTTAACATAATATATAGATCAATTTCATTACCTGACTGAATGAAATCAGCCTGTGCCTGTGCTAACTCAGATTCTTTTATTATAAGATCATTATACTTTTTTTAATACCTTTATGGTACGACTGGATTATTCCTCTAATTACATTCTTGAGGACATCCCAGAAAATAATAAAACTAGTTCCCTCTGGTTTATTGTTGTGCATAAAGTCTTTAACTGTTTTTTCTAATGAATGCCTGCTATTTAATGTCCTTAAGCAGAGACCGCTCCATGCTCCAAACATTGTCCTTCACCTCCATTTCCTCATGATCAGAAATATGTACAGTATATTCCCATATTCCAGCTTTGAAACTTTATGCAATATAAATTTTTAAAGGAAACGTGTCACTTCTTGAAAAGGATCTGTGAACTCCTGAAAAAAAGAGTACTTTTCTTTATTTGGGAAATAATATAAAAATGCATCCATTAGGTCAAATTCTGTCAGAAGGGCCTGAATGTTTTCAGCAGCTTTTTTTTTGTTTGTTTGTTTGTTTCTTTTGAGCCTCTCAACTCATTCATATGAGATAAAATCAAATTATTGTCCCCAACCATAAAGTATGGGGAAGGAAACTTAGCTATATTTAGAAACAGATTTGAGAAAAATGTTGGATCATCATGATTAGGGGTGTAAACACAAATCAAGGTATGCAATTGTCATTTTTCTTTCATTCTAATTATAATATATTCAATCTCTAAATCTATATGTTTCTCTATTATTTTTCCTGGGAAGTTCCTTTTAAATATAATCTCCTCTTAAATCTGTTTTAAATGGTGCACGTACCCCCATTCTCCAACTAAGCTTGAGAAATATTTAAAATCTTTCTTCTGCAAATTAGTTTCTTGAAGAAACATACATTCCACTTGTTGTCTTTTAAAATAATTTGCTATTTCTCTCATCTTTATTCAATCCCTAGCTCCCTTCACATTCCAGATCATATATTTAGTATACCTAGACAGTAAAAACCAAAAAATATAAGAGGTTAATGAAAGGTAATGCAATCCACTACCTTCTCTACCCTCTTTAACCGCCAGTTAGTCACATATAGGTTTTTAACATAAAGGTCACCACAGACTGTCTATATTCTATTTTTGACCAAACAACAGACCATCCAAACCCAGTCATGTTTTAATATTGTCCATTCCACCCTTCTTTCTACCCACCATTCCCCATCCTTGACCCCCCCTCCTCCCAACAATTTATTTATTTTTATTTATTTTAGTCTTTGGTAACTGGGTAAGGCCCACTAGGCACAAGAGCCTGTTTTCAGGGGTGACTTGGGAGCACTGGGTGGTTAAGTGACTTGCTTAGAGTTATACAGTATGCAAGTGGAGGTTGTGAGAATCAGACCAAGGTCTGGTCTGCTGGATGTACCAAGCTCATTCACAGCTCGTTACTGTAACCTCTAGGCTATACTGCCAGCCCAAATTTTAGTTATATTATATTTAATAATGCTACTAAATTATAACAACAGATCCCACTAAACATCCATATCCACCCCTCTTTCAAGACACAGTACAAAATGTACTTGTGAACACCATCGTTCCACATACTCCAAGGCCTGGAGCTAGTTAATCTCTCCCTAGTGCATGATTTGTATATTCAAGAACTAAAATCAAAATATTTAATCAGACCCTCTTTTTCGTTTCTTTTTTTGTTGTTGTTGTTACTTTAAGAAGCACTTACAATTTTATGCTTTTATCTATACAGTCTCTTGGTATCAACATTTATTCCATACTTGATTGTTCTTCTTCCCCTGTTCTCTTACTGTCTGCCTCCTCTCTATTATTCTATCCCATCCCTGCTTATTCCTTTCCCTCACTCACTCACTGTTTCTCCAGAATATTCCCCCTTCAGATTTCCATTCTCACTTTCATTCTCATTTTGTCCACTCCCCCGACCCTCTTCGTACAAAGGATTGCTTTCAGAAAGGTTAGTCCCTATTTTAATAGCTTCATTTATCTCAAGTTCTGCCTCCTGAGGGATTGTAAAATTCTCATTCAAACGAAATGTTTAACTTTAAGCTTTGCTGACAGACTCACTGAGAACTGAATATTGTTATTTATCAGAAGATCTTTTACTTTCTGAAATGATTTCCTTTTAGTCACCATATTTTGTGGAAAGTCCTGAAAAACCTTGATATTCATCCCTTTATATGCAAGACCTTCATCTAATCTTGCTTTACTGAAGATAGCGTCTCAGTCAAAGAAGTGATGGGGTTTTATAAAAACAAATTGAGGAAATTTCCTTGATAATTTGGGTTAAGTGGACCTCTGTGAGCTCTGTCTAACTCCACCTTATTCTCAGGGTGTTTCCTACCCAAAGTTTCTGTAAATGAACATTCAAAATACATTACTAGATTTAATCCTTCCACCCCTTCTGTAACCCCAGCAAGCTTAGGAGTATCTCTTCTTGCTCTTACTTCTAGTTTTTCCATTTTGTTTTATAAAATCTCTAACTCATTTTGTAATGCCTTTACAGCTCCCATGGCCTTGTTTCATCCTCTAAATTTGATATCCTCTGCTCCATTTCATTGTTTGAAGCTGTCAGAGCATCAGACTTAGCAGACAGATCAGTACATTGATCATTATTATATTTTTTCAAATGAATTATCAATGTTAGCAAAACCCTGCCTCTCCTCCTCCTCCTTTAGTAGAGTTTCTTGCTTCTCCTCTAATTTAGCATCAATTTTTGATTCTGCCTTTTGCACTCACCATGATACTACTTTCTTCAGTACCAAATAAATGTTGCTTCTGTCTACTAGTATCAAGTGGGGTGGGGGATATTTTGCTGAAAGACAAGTTGATTTGCTTTTATAGATGTTTGACTCACCCATGGTCTTCTATTGTCAGAGTATAAGAAGTATCTTATATCCAGTGCTGATCTGAAGAGGTTGAACATCAAATGAGGTATACTTTCATAATAAAAAAAAGAAACAAAACATCCCTCCAGGCATCTTCTTGCTTGTCATAACATTATTTTTTTTTCTCAAGCTCTTGCCGTATTTGTGTTTGTGAGTAATCAAAGGCAAGCAGGTTTTAGATGCTTACTGGAGGGGATAGTTGCTCTGGCCCATGCTGGTCCATACAGACCACTCAGGGATAGGATGTAGTGGAGTCAGGAAGGAGGAGGGAAGAGAGAGAAAACAATAAAAACACATCTGATAAGTATGACAGCACTGGGGGAAAAACTATAACAATCACTCTGTTACAATATTATATCCAGAGTTGTGTTTCCCCAGTGGTTTTCTTTATCAAATTCAATTTCAGTTAGAGCAGCAGTCCATTTGTAGCTTCTTAGTGTTTCAAATGGTCTTCAAAGCTCATCTGAGGTGTAATTAACAGTATACATCTCTGTTCTTCTTTTAAGGTTCTTCATTTTATGTTTTACTCTACTTACTTGAGCAAGAACTTGTATACCAAACCAACCAAACCATCAGTGCAAGACTACACTATCTCACACAAAGAAGTGAAGCCCGCTTCTGTTTTGTACTTTGTACTATATATACTTCTTCAAGAAAGTTAAATCTCCCCTTCAGGTTTCACTCCAAGCCTCCTCCCCTTTGCAGGACCATGGCCCATAAAATAAAAAAATTAAAAAACTAACAATTCAATTCCAAATCTATCAACCACCACTCTGTGGAACCACAACTGAAAACGTGGCTCTCCTGCACCCCATTCCCCACCAACACAGACTTTTACATGCAAGAGATGCCAGCTCAGCTGAGATGCTAAAACAGCAAATATACCTTTGGCATAATTTCTGCTACTCGATTCTCAGTTTGCCGTTTGCATTAAAATTAATGGAGAATACACAGGCCTCAAGCTCTGCTGTGAGTGAGTGTTTCTACCCCACTAGCATGCTGTCTGCCATCTTCTAATCTACCATATCACTTTCTATTTTAAATCTCGCTATGCCCTCTGGTTTATCTCTTCCACTCAATGTATTTAAAGAAGGTCTTGCCATTTTCCTGTATGCCCTTAGCTATCCTTAATTTTTTCTCTGCTTTTGCCAACCTTATGACCCTGTTTGCCTCTAGTTTTATTAATTATATCTCTGTTACCCTCAGATTAATCCACTATATACCTTTTGAATGCAGTCCTCTGTACTCTGACTACTCCTCCCACTACTCTGGTGGACCAGGCAGGTTTTCCTTCTCCTTTCTAACCTGCAATATAATTTCTTTAATAAGTTCCCACTCCCCTCCCATGTCCTCAGTTTGTCATAGAGGTTTTGTCCCATTTTTCTAAAATTTAAAACCATTGTCCTTGTATTTGTCCTCTGTTCCACTAGGGCTAAGCTGATCCCCATCAAGTTTTGGTCACTTGTCCCAAGGGGCTCCTTTACCATTACCTCCCCTACTATGTCCTGGTTTGACAGTATCAGACTGAGGATGGCTTCATCCCTGGTAGGCCCTTTTACCCACTATACAAGGAAGCCCTCTTGCACTGAATCTCCTAGCTCCTTACATGCCTGGCCTTTTATGTTTCTCAATCTACATCTGGTAAATTAAAATCAACAATAAATACCATACTTCCTAAGGCTGTAGCTCTTATGATTTTCTACCCTAGCTCACCTAGCTCCCTATCCCCTTCCTCAGATAGGTTTCATGGCTTGTAGGCCACTACCACACTGAGGTTCTTTCTCTTTTCAGCTACTAGCTGCACCCATACTGTTTATATCACCTCTTCCCTCCCAGATACTTGTCTTCTGTCACCTTTATGCTTTAACTAATGTACAGTGGTGCCTGCCAGGATCAGGTGCCTGATCCTGCAGAATTCTACAGAATTTTGCAAAATTCTGCAGGAAACAGTGTAGTTCAATGTTAGTTATCATGCAGTAAACTGTGACACACTGTGACACTGCATCTGATCCTAGCAGACAACACTGTGTAGTGCCACCCCTTGCCCATTACCCTTTCCCTTCTGAGGAGGCTATATCCCAGGCTAGTAAGGTCCCAGTCATAATTTTGTGTTACCAATGTTTTGGTGACTGTTACTGCTATACTGTATATCAGTTTGTTCCTCATTTTCTGCTGTGACCCTTGACTTTAATTAAAACTGAATTCAATGAGTTAGGCTTCTCTTTCCCTTCTTGATTGACTCCCCAGTCCCATTTCCCCTGTTCCATTCTCCCTACTTCCTCTTTGTTTAAGCACCCTCTTTATTTGCCCTCTGTGACTGTCTTTACTCAGAGTATAGGTGTGTGTGTGTGTGTGTGTGTGTGTGTGTGTGTGTATACAGACACCAGCCTTTCAATACTACTCCCACTTCCTAGTTTATATTCCTGCCAATACTGATATGTATAATCTGCCCTAATGCACTGGTGCCATCTTTACTCAGATGCAGGCCATCTTTATTATGCAATGACGAACTGTAGCACACACAAGTAAGATGCAGATGTATCTTTTTTATTTTGTGAGATAGCACAGTAATGTAAAGTTCAGCAGTGCAGTACATAGTACACATAGCCCACAGCCTTTGAGTGTAAAACCCAACACTTTGAGTGTAAAACTCTTTGATGGGGTGAATATCAAATAAAAATGCCCCTTCTCATAAAGATTGAACAATTAGAACTGGTCAGTTGAATCAATCAATCAATCAATATCTTTATTTATCCGGGTGGACACCATTGAGCAAGCTCATTTACAAGGTGGACCTGCAGTGTACAAACAATAATACAGTTGGACAAGTTACAGTCATTTGGAGCAGTAAAGACGCTAGCTTTTACAGTAATAATACGCTTATACAGATAATAGACATTATACATAAGTCAGAAAACAGACATCAGTATAGTGCTTGTGCTGGATCCATGCCCAAAACTGTGCAATTTTGAGAGTATTTGTTAAGGAATTGGCAGGCACTCGGGATAAGAAGAGGCAAGTACTGTATAATATCAGAGGGGCAGGTAGTCAAGGTGAATTAAGTATGGCAGACTGAGGGTTGGGATAGAAAGAAAGAGGGGGCAAGCAAAGAACTGTGAGGGGGGAGAGAATACCTGCTGACTGATACCCATTGCAGCATCAGAGGGAGGGTACGAGCTGCAGGGTTTTTGTGTGCTGTATGCGACCGGTTGGAGTAGTGCAGGTTGGCGGTGGGAGGACTGGTGAACATATGAATAACCTGAGGCAGAAGCACAAGAGAGAGAGTTAAAGTATAACGAAGGTGCTACCATGTAGGGGGAAGATAGTTAGCTAGTGCCAAGCAAAGCAGCTGCAGGTTTCCATTATGTCATCACGGTAAAGAGTTTTGAACAAGTGAATACTAACTGGAGACCTCAGCTTTAGGTATTTCTGGATTTTGTTCCAGAGTGAGGGGAGTGAGAAGCCTATGGCAGCTCTCCCGAAGCGTGTGTGAGCCCCAGGTATGTATAGCGAGATCAGGGAGCAGCTTCTGAGGGTACAGTTTCTGGCCACAATCAGAGTTGGACAGTCAGCTATGTATTGGGGAGTTTGCCACTAATGGCTCTGAGAGTCCAGAGTGCCACATTCATGTTGCGCCTGTACTGAAGGGAGGTCCAGCCCATAGCAGCATATAGTGAGCAATGATGGGCAGAGAGAAGGAGGTCAGTGATGAAGCGTATAGCTTTGTGGTAAAGCTTATCCAGTTTTCCAAGGTATGAGGCAGTGCAGCTACTATATATGAAGTCTGCATAGTCAATTAAGGACAGAAACATTGCTTGGACTAGCCGTTTCTTTGTGTCTGAAGTTAGGAACCATCTTATCCTATAGAAAAGGCTAAGTCTTTGCTTTGTTTTTTTCAACAGGTCATCCAGGTGGTCAGCGAAGGAAAGTTTGTAATCTATCCAAACCCCCAGGTATTTGAATTTCAAAACATACTCTAGGTTCTCCCCCAGGATCGTGGTGATGGGGGGGGGGCGATTGTAGCTGGGTGAGCCAGATGGATAGCAGGGGAAAATAACATGGATTTTGTTTTCTTGGCATTTAATAACAATTTTTTGTTGATTAGTTGAAGTTATAGGAGGTTGAAGTCTTTTGTAGATCAGCGCATGCCGCTTCAGGTGTTTGGCGACTCAGGTAAAGCACTGCATCATCCGTGAATAGATGAATATTTGCCTCCTTGATTCCCACATCTATATTGTTGATGTATATGGCGAAGAGGAGAGGTCCCAAAATAGATCCCTGGAGGACACCTCTTTGTAACAGCTTGGGGGCAGAAAGTTTGCCATCAGCCTTTACCTGCTGGTATCTGTCAGTCATGTAGTCATGGAACCAGTTTAGAGAGGTAAAGTACAGCCCTATCGATTTCAGAGAGGTGAGGAGCAGGCTGTGGTCAACTATGTCAAATGCTTTACTTAGGTCAAGAAACACAGCACAAACTTTTTGAGCTCCAGCTCTTGTTGCCAATCATTAGTTACCTTGGCTAATGTCGAGACTGTGCTATGGTTGGCTCTGAAGCCAGATTGTAGGAGGTTTAGTAGTTTTTTGCTGTCAATGAATGATCTCAATTGGCCATTCATGATTTTTTCCAAGAGTTTTAAGAGTGTGGGGAGGAGAGAGATCAGCCTGTAATTATTTAGGTTGCAGGGGTCTCCAGATTTGAATAACAGAATAACGTGTGCAATTTTCCACATTTGTGGGAGGGTACCTTGTAATAGGGACAGGTTAAATAGATGAGTGATAGGCGCAGCCAGTACATGACATGCTATCTTTAGGAAGTAGGGTCGAATGCATCTGCACTGGCACTTTTCTTAGTATCCAGTTGGAGAAGCAGGTCTTCCACTTCCTTGAGGGAAACAGGTGTGAAAGAGAAGGGCTGGCTTGTGGAACCAGAATTTGGGGGGGTCATATCAAGCTGGTTGCACAAGCTGCATGCAGGCAAGTTGTTGAAGGCTAGGCCTGCTGTGGAGAAGTGTGTGTTAAATGCCTGCAGTATCTCTTTTTTTACCATTGATTTCTGCATTGTCTGAGATGATTTTTGTGGGAAGTATGTTTTGTGACGTGTACCCCGACAGTTCTTTTAGTGTCGCCCAGAATTTGGACGGATAATTGGATGCAGAGTCTAGTTCTGCTTGGTAGAATCTAGCTTTGGTTTCCCTAATCATCTTGGTGTAGCGGTTCCTGGCTGTTCTAAAGAGGCACCAGTCTTCCTCTTTTTGGGATTTGAGGGCCATTTTCCAAAGCTTATCCCTGGACAGTAGTGCAGCCTTGAGATAGTTGGTGAACCAGTGACATTTCCTAGCTTTTATGCATATTTTTGTCTTAGGCGCATGAAGGTTCAGAGCACAATTTATAATTTCGTGAAGAGTGGCGCATGCTGTTTCCACTGATTTTGCTAGGTAAAAACTCTGCCACAATGGGGAGTTTTTTAGGTCAAAGATGTATGCCATTGGATCAAAGGACCTGGTTGACCTCTTGGAGGAGAATTTGGCAGTGGCTGGCATTTTATGGGCTGCCCATACCCCAGCTACTAGACGATGGTCACTAACATCAGCATCAAAGGTTCAACATGGGAGAAGGAGTGGGGCTTATGCACCAGCAGGACATCCAGGAGTGTGCTTTTAGCTGGGTTATTCCTGTTAATATGGGTGGGCCCCTCATTGAGTAGAGTGAAACCATGGGAGTCACAGAAGGATTTAAGGGGGTGTCCAGCTTCTGACAGCCAGTCATAATTAAGATCCCCTAGGATAATTGTTTCCAAGGGGCTGGTGTCCATGATGGGTGTGAGGTAGGACAGGAGCTATGAGCCAGCGGATGGGGGTCTATAACATCCTATGACTCAGAGTGCCAGCGATGAGGATAGTTCAGTTTTGATAACCAGGCATTCAAATCCCACTGCCAGTGAGATGGAATTAAGGGTTGATACCACAGATTTATCTTTGACATAGATGGTGACCCCACCACCTCTGGACTGTCTGTCAGATCTGAATATCTGGTAGTTTGTTATATTAATCTCACTGTCTGGCGTAGAAGGTCATAACCAGAATTCCGAGATCACAAGCACATCTGACACCGTATGAATAGTCCATGCCTGGATTAAGGTGAGTTTTTTCAGAAGGCTGCACATGTTGATGTGCATGAAACTGATTCCTTTGAGAGTTTTTGGCTCTGAAGGGGAGGAAAGTATATTCATAGGACCAGGGTTGAGCTCAACATTGCCAGAGCAAAGTAAGAGGAGGAGTATAAGTTTCCTTAGAGATGCAAGTGAGAGGCTGAGAGCTCAAGACCTTTTCCGGCTAGACGTAAGGGAGGAGCTGGAATGTCAGGCTTTACTTTTTAGTTTGTGCAAGCCTAGGGACGCATAGGCTAACACTCTAGCTGAGTGGTACCAAGGGGAGTATTTTAAAGTAGAAGGAGATAAGGAGGATGGCGTGTGAGACAGTGCGCTGGTCGCACATCGAGGTAGATAGTCCACTTGCATCAGGTGACAAGGAGCAGGAGCATTGCATGGATTACATGGAGTCTGAGTGGGCGAACAGTCTGGGGGAGGTGGATATGATGTACCCTAAGTGTCGGACTTGACAGGGGTGTAGCCTGTGAGGGACATGATGCAAAGGACAGTGAGGAAGGAGAGCTGCCACATATATGCCATTGTTACAGTTGTGGAGGTAAATAAATAAATTATATTGGCACGGATGGCTCACCAGCTGCTGGGGGAAGATTTACCTTAGTGGACCATAGGTGAGATCAGATTAAATTAAGGAGAGGGATTTCACTTGGGACTCGTGGCCTGAGTTTAGCATGTTTTTTAGTGAGAGTGTTTGTATAAGGCGCTGAGTGTGAGAGCAAGGGATACATCAAGGACAGCAGTGGGCTGCACTAGGGGGTCTATATAGTTACGCACTGGAGTGGGGGATGGGTAGGTGGGCAAAAATGTGTGGCTTTGCCGTACCTCTCTAGGGGTGGAGTCCGAGGAAGTGGTCTCGGGCAGCGGCTTCGGAAGTGCCGTCCGCCCGGTGGCCGCGATCCTCACAGAGAGTGGCTGAGCTGGAATCCCTGGTGGGTTCTCAGCTAAAGGAGAAGAGAGAGGAGCCAATATTAATACTGGGGCTGCACAAAGGCCAGCAATCAGGGCGAGGACAGCAAATTAGCAAGTGGAATGGACCAGCGATTTCCTTGGCGCCTTGCAGTCTAGAAGGAGTTATAACGGCATGAAGGGGCTAGTTCACTTGGTTGCTGGGAGCAAACTTCAGGAAATTACACAGAATTAGGCATATTAAATACAATTCAGGCACTTAAATCACAATTTTCAGTACAAAACAGCTCTTTTTTTGCCCTGTTTCTGATAGAAAAGTCAATGGGGAGTGAAGCGGGCCAATCAGAGTGGGCCAGAGAAAAGTTGCTCGCTCTCCAATTGGCTGGCAGCTTTGCCGTACCTTTCTAGCAGTGGAGTCTGAGGAAGTGGTCTTGGGTGGCGGCTTTGGAAGTGCTGCCCGCCCGGTGGTCACAGTCCTCGTGGAGAGTGGCTAAGCTGGAAACCCTGGCAGGTTCTCGGCTAAAGGAGAGGAGAGAGGAGACAATAGTAATACTGGGGCTGTACAAAGGCCAGCAATCAGGGAGAGGACAGCAAATTAGCAAGTGAAAAGGACCAGCGATTTCCTTGGCACCTTGCAGTCTGAATACAGTCAGGGTGGTATACAGTGATTTATAAGATAACCATTACCTGACCAGATTATTAAATTGTTAAAGAGGAATCTAACAAGTGCACAATGTGTAGGGTACAACCAGTGCAGCTACCCTGAACAATCCCTTGTCCCCCAAAAAGCAAAATTCCCTCTTTCCCATGTCAGCCTAGTAGTCATCTGTTAAAGTCCTCAGTTTTCTCCTGTCTCTCCTTACTCTCATGTGGCACTGGTAGGAGAAGATTACTGTCTCTGCAACTACCCTTCCTATCTAGTTCATGGAAGCTGCCTGTGACCCTATCTACACTTCTCACTGCCAGATCATTGGTATCTAAGTGAGATACCATTGCAGGTTTCCCCTTCCCTGTCTTGATGAGTTTCTCCAATTGAGGGAATATCTTGCTCACTGTTGTCTCTGGAATACAGTGGACCAATCTCTCATCCCAGCCAGTAGCATGCACCAAACTCTCTGTACCTCTAACTTTGGCAACTCCCAACACTGAAATCCATCTCTTGTTCTTGCTATGTTCTTCCCCCTTTGGCATACTACTTTAAGGTGCAGTCACCTTTCCTTGTGTTTCCAGTGCTGCTTACTCTTTAGGACAGCAGCAAGAATCAAGTTCACTAGTGACACCAACCGGTTACTGGTTTCACCCCTGGAGGTCCCCCCAGTGGTGTACCTCCCACCCTTCCTCATTCCCTTCCCATCACTGTCCATCCATCTGCATGGACCCTGGGGGGTCTCTGTGGTAGTGGCTCTGTAGACATTATAAAATGGTGGAACTGCCTCCACCAATCAGAGAGCCAGCATTTACTGTACCTCTTATAGAGCGTACAGTTGCTGCCTCGCGCTGTTCAGGACAGCTGATTCCCACTGTGGCCACTTTCACTGGTCAGTGTATTTCTTCCTGTCAGAGAAGTCGTGGAAAATCAGCTGTTGCAGCAAAGCATTTCAGGGCCAAAACTCCCCTTCTGCAAGTGAGCAAGTGTCAAAATTAATCGGCAGTCAAAACCAGGAGAAAGGCAGATGGCACTTATTTAAATTAGCAGCTGTGTGCCAAAAAGGAAGGAATTAAAGAAAAGCAGTCCAATCAGGCTACCAATAAATACAGAACTGCCATGTTTCATCACCTTGTCAGTGCTGTACTCGGAAATGAAAAACGGCAGTTCTGTATTTATTGGTAACCTGACTGGACTGCTTTTCTTTAATTCCTTTCTTTTTGACACACAACTGCTAATTTAAATAAGTGCCGTCTGCCTTTCTCTTGGTTTTGACTGCAGATCAAGCACACAGGTTCCCAATCATTGTAATCTGCACCTCCCCCAACCCTGGTCAACATGACAAAGCACAGATAAGCCATGGCAGGCACCAACTCTTCACACACAGCAGGGAGAGTCAATCAGAAAAATCTTAAAAAATGGAATAAATTACTACCAAAATATAAGTTCTTGCTGAAGGCAGTTCCACCACTTCATAATATCTTAATATGTATACTTCAGGTTGTCGGTTATGAGATAAGAAGGTTATCTCATGCTGGTTTGGGCTGACAGAACTGCTCCACTTCACTTCACGGTCCTCTCGCCCAAACCAGCATGACATAACCTTATCTCATAGCAGACAACCTAAAGTATACATATTAAGATATATGACACCCTGTCCTAAGATGCTCCTCAGGAATCTCTTTTCAGTCTTGAGGGCTGTGACCTCATCAGCAAGGGCCATGATCCTTCTAAACATCGTGCATCCACTGTCATTCAGAGTAGTTTCTAGAAGGTGGCCACAACCTCTGCAATTGACCAGCCGCCCCCCCCCCCCAATCTGGCTGCCTGCTCAAAAATAGAGATAGTGCCAGTATGTTTCTGATATGAGTGAATGTGGAATAAATATATTTTCCACTAATACCTCACTCTCCTGGTAGTTTTGTGTCTGCTTTACTCGAGAGACAGACCTTCCCCTCTTCTGCTAAGTCTCACATTGGTTAAGTCCCTTCAGCAATTAATCTCATGGCATGACTCACTAATGGATGACTAACTAATTAATGCTTGTGGGAAGTACCTTTTTATACTTCCTGCTGTCCCTAGAACCTGGAAGTACTATGTCTTATAGTAATTCCTATCCTTGCGTACCTATGAAAACCTTCCCATTCAGGAGACTTTCCTTTGAACCCCTTCTTCCAGGTATGAGAGAAGTATTATGATCTTAAACCATTTTACCAGTCTCACTGTGTCCTCCCTTAGTGCCCTAATCCCTTCCTCTGTGTCCTCACTTGCACAGATCTTCATGCCATCTGAGTCAAGGACTGAGTCCTGTGGTATCCCACTTGTAATCTATTCAACATCCAAATGTATGTGATAGCAGTAACTACGGATGTCAAAAATGCTGGTGGTGGAACCCGTCAACAGGGGTGAGCAAAATCTAATCTCAAAAACTATGCTTCTGTTAATAGGGTTGGCTGCTTAATCAAGATAAGAGAGTGTCCACCAGGGCTTCCTAAATAAGTGACTTCTATTGTATCAGGATAATTTGACCATCACCCCCTCCCTCTGCTGGCCTCCAGTTTAAGGACATTTGTAATCAGGGCATTAGCTGGAAGGCATAGAGAAACTGCCCTGTTCATTACAGCCTGAATGCATCCTACTAAAAAGCTCCATGTTTCTGTTTTCTTGAGCAAAAAAGTGAGAGTTTTGCACCTCACAGAATGCAAAAAGTTCCATTTCTGGCATGCCCTAATCATCAGACAGCACCTGCGCCATGTCTTCTGTGAGATAACACTCATTCTGTTTTCCATTGTTTGACTCAGACAGTCTTCCAGAACAGTTTCCACTACAAGGAGATGTGTGTCCTGGATCAAAACATTGTATTCCAGTGCTAATTCTAAAACTCTCATTTCTTCCCTGCACAGAGAATAGGAGAGGCTACCTCCTTCCCCATTGCTTGCTTAGGTAGAACATGATGCACTTGTCTGACCAGAGATGTATTATTTTTCTTTTGAAGTACATCAAAAGGGCTTGCAGACTGTGCAGCTCTGCTCTTATCGCCAACACATTTATGTTGAGATGTTGGTCTCAGATTAACCAGGTACCCTGTGTCTGGGGATACTAGAAGTGCACTCCCAAGCCAGACATGATGCAGCTGTCATTACTGTCACTTGGGGTTCTGGTGAAGAAAACAGAAGCCCTTGAAGAGGTGCTCCTTTATGGCCTACAACAGAAGAGATCACGTTAGAGGTCTCATCACTCATATGGGATGATCCTATGGTTGAGATGCTTATGCCCATTGGCTACTCATGTACAGCCTTGCAAAAAGAACTTAAAAGCCTATGACTGCCAAGATACTCAGTTCTCTGTGTAGTACGTGCAGCTACTTGATTCTTTGTTCTTATGTAACTCACCATCTACATGATCAGTTCCACCCTGTCCTCTGTCAATAAGGACCTGGCTTAAGTGGACTCTAGAACTGCTCCTGTGAATTGAAATCTCTGAGTTGGAATTAGCTGAGACTTGAGAACATTTAAAAATACCCATGTAACTAAGAGTGCGCCACTTGTACCACTACTTCTGTCTGATTCCTGGTCAGACTCTTTATGAACCAATCATCCAAGTAGGAAAAACTTGTATCCCTATCTTTCTGAAATGTACTGCTAAAACTGTGAAGCACTTGCTAAAAAAGACAGACAAAGTTGATGACAACCAAAAAGACAGGACTGAAATGACAATGTTTGAGACACAAAAAATCTGAGATACTTGCAGTGGCTAAGCCTGACAGGGATGTGTTGAAATGAATTCTTCATTTCTTGGGAGATATACCAATCTTGCTGCTTTAGATATGGCAGCAGGGATCCCAGAGACACTATCCTGAACTTTCAGCTGTCAGACATCCAGAATCACATGCATGAAATCTGTCTTTTGGGTGGATGAGGAAGTACCTGGAGGAAGCACCTTGGCCTTTGTCCAATTCCAGAACTTTCCCCACTGCCTTGTTCTGTAATAGAACAAATAAAAAGACCCTAAAACTCAAAATCTGAAGGTGCCCAAGCCAAAACTACAAGAAAAAACAGAAAATCTTGGTACTCAAAACCAGATGCCAATAATTTATTGAATTTTGTTGACCGGGTAGGCCCACTGAGACGTGAAGTCCCTTTTTTAAGGGGCGACATGGGTGGGGGTAGGGGGTTACAGATGTAACCAACTGAAATTGAATCAGATTAAGCTGTTGTTGGTATTTTTTTAGTGAATGGGGGAAATCGGGACAGGACACCAGGAAATTCCCCTAATCTTTTCGAGATGTGCCATGGGATCTTTGACATCCACCTGAACAACCACCAGAAGATGCAGACAGGACCTCAGTTTAATGTCTCATGTTAAAGACAGCACCTCAGGAGTGCAGCATGCCCCTCATGATACACTACAGTGACAGTACTGGGATTTTCCCCAAGCACCTGGTGTGGGGCAAGAACCCACAACCTTTTGATCTTCCAGCCTCAGAGGCGAGTGTACAACTTGCCGAGCCACTGACACTACAGTGTAAATAAATGTAAATGTAAACAATGTAAATAAATAATTTATAATTATTATTATAATTTATTGTAAATAATGTATTGAAAGTGCCGAAATGCTTAAATACTTTCCAAAGGCAGGGCTGTGCTGTAAACCATGGAACAAAAACACTCCTGTATATATCAGTGCAAAGAATGCCTGCTACTTATAAGGAAGTCTGCTCCATCATGGGACCCAGAAGTCAAGGCAATTTTCAATCTGGACTGTCTAGAGGATGCTATAGCAGTTTCAAAGGGTAACAAGCCCAGATATTTCAAATGCAGGCTTCACCTGTCACTGTCTCTAGGGCAGGCTATATTGGAGGCACCTCAGGTACAGGTACAGGTACAGGTATAGTTAGTATGTTAAAGTATTTCAACTGAACCTTTTTGGACTCCCCCAAGGCCAATCTCTCAAACTGCAATGCCTTATGCATGTTTTTGAGCAGTCTTGAATGTGAGATCTCTTGAATGCGAGATCATCTTGTTGAGGAAGAACTGGTTAATATACTAGTTTAAAAAGGGCTGGCTCCTCATACAGAATTCCTTCCTTCCTTATTAGCCACTGAATCTAAATATATAAGATCAGGGTTATATTTAATTCATCATCTGACAATAACAGGAGCTGAGGTACTGTAGACAGCAGCATGATCAGCACAGAAGGTGACACCAACAATGGAACTGAGGATTGCACTGAGGCTGGCACCAATGATGGCACTGAGGCTGACACCAATGACTGTTCCACCAATGATGCCAGTGGTACCAGTTGTGGTACCATTGGTATGATGCACAGGAGCCAGTGTTCTATGTGGTTTGTACAGCTGCCAAACAGTTCATTAGTAGTAGTAGTAGTAGATTTTATTTCTTTAAGGCACCCTTCCCCGAAGGCTCAGGACGCCTTTACAAAATATTAATAACAAACAACATATAACAACATAATCATACAACCAATAAAAATAAATACAAAATAACAAAATCTAATAAATAACTCATACCCTACAATTTTAAAACAGCGAAACTGCTTATCATTACTTAGTCGACAAAGGCTTATTGAAAGAAAAAAAGACTTCAACTTTCTTTCAAATATTTCTAGGGAGAGGCCTTCCTCAGGTGCCCCAGCAGTGAGTTTCAGAGAATTGGTGCAGCCACCTCGAAATCCACTCTCCACCTGGGAGTTGGGGAGCCTGAGAAAAGATGAAAATCATTGGTACTGAGGTCAGCACTGTCTCTGATGCAGAAGCCAATGGAAGCCATGTCAAAGGTAGTAACAGTGCCTTCACTTCAACATCAATGTCTGGTGATCTGGAAATGGAGTGGCAGTGACTAGCACAAGATCTGTGTAATTCTTTCTTTATCTTATATGAAGACAAAGAGGTCAAAGGGTCTATCTGATCTGCCCAGAGAAGCTTGACAGTTAGGGCAATGATGGGCAGTGTGCTCAACATAGAGACATTCCAAAACAGTAGAGTGGGGATCCTGAACCAAAAACTTGCTGCCACAGGGACAAGATTTGAAAAGAGACTTACCATAAATAATGGTCATCAAATGAATGATGATAAGACTGCAACAGCATCATAACCAAGAAAAATGATGCTGACTGAAAAGAACATAAAAATTATAAAAAAAAGTCAAGAAAGACTGAAGGTGAATACACAGTAAACTAAGCAGGAAACAAATTTAAAGCAACACAGAAACATAGACAATAACAGCAGAAGAAAACCAATGATCCATTCAGTCTGTCCAATTTCCCTATTTAGTCCTGGGGCCTACTGTTCCTCCAGGGTCCTAGCTCTACCCCTCCCCCAATTCTCCTCCCCAGTTCTGATGCGCTGATCAACCACTATACCCTTCATTCTGTCACAGCCATACTTAAAACCTCTAATAGTTTTTGCACCCACCATCTTGGCTGGCAGCCTGTTCCATGGCTCCACCACCCTTTTTGTAAAATAGTATTTCCTCATGTCCTTCTTGAACCTCCCTCCTGTTAGATGCCATATACGACCACACCATGAGCTGGTATTCACGTTAAATAGCTCCCTGCAATTCACCCTGTTATTTCCTTTTAGGAATTTGAATGTCTCTATGATATCTTCCCTCTCCCTTTTGGTCTCCAGTGAGTACATGTTCAGTGCCTTGAGGTGTATCTCATAGGATATGCCCTGCTGGCCCTGAATCATTTTTGTTACCCTTCGTTACACCAACTTGAGCTTATCCCTGTCCTTCTTGAGGTTAGGACCCCAGAATAGCGTGCAGTACTCCAGGTGTAGCCTCACCAAGAATCTATTCAGAGGAAGTATTACCTCCCTTTTTCTGCTATCAATACCCCTCCCGATCCATCCAAGCATTCTATTTGGATTGGTATAAGCCTTTGTTCACTGGCTCAATTGCTTTAGGGAGTTGTTAATGATAACTCCAAGGCCACATTTCCCAGCTGCAATATTGAATCTCACCCCTCCCATCCAGTACTCCACCCTGGGGTTCTTGTTCCCTAGGTGCATCACCTTGCACATTTTGGTGTTGAATTTCAACTGCCAAACTTTGACCTCCTTCCAGGTTTTACAAGTCTCTCTGTATTTCCTTTATTCCCTCATCGCTATCCACCCTCCCACAGAACTTAGTGTCATCTGTGAAGAGACACAGCCTGCCCTGGATCCTCTCACCGATGTCGCTGATAAACATGTTGAAGAGGACCGGATCCAGGACAGATTCTTGTGGAACCCTGCTCATGAACTCCCTATCTTCTGATTTAACCTCACTGACCACTACCATCTGCTACCTCCCTTTTAGCCAGTTACCTATCCAATTGACTATGACCTAAGCTACACCTTGGTTCTCCATCTTCTTCAGCAGGCGTCTGTGGGGTACTGAGTCAAAAGTTGTGCTAAAGTCGAAGTAGTACAAATGCACTAGTTAAGGTAACTTAATGCCACAAAAGTAGGGAAATGTGATGTTAGGGTTTCCAACCCTAACTTCCCACATCCACCCCCAAGTATCAAAAGGAAAAAACATTAAGGCTTTGGGTCTCTGGAGTCTTGGCGAATCAGTGGTAGGGTCTTCCTTGCATGAAGAAAGAATATCACGTCTGATATTGTTTGTTCAGGGAACACCTCGCGTTAGGGCTGATAACCGCAAGGAAGACCTCACTGCTGATTCGCCAAGACTCTGGAGACCCAAAACCCTAATGTTTTTTCCTTCTGCTGCTTGGGGGTGGGATGGGGTGTTATGGTTGGAAACCCTAATGCCATATTTCCCTAGTTTTGTAGCATTAAGTTACCCTAACTGGTGCATTATTACCCTAACTGGTACATTAATGTAGTTTTTTGCAAAGAATTTCCTTTCTTTTTGAAATAGAAGAATCATATCCTCATTGGGACCTGCATGAAAGGGTGCAGATGTGCAGGGCCCTTTGAGCCATGTGCCAAGGGAAGGCTTTGTCCATGCAGTTCCATGCAGCTATGGATGTGAAGAATTCATGGCGCTGTCTGGTGGACTGTGGAAGCACAGGCCCTCTGATCCCTATGCTTGCATGTAAAGGGAGATACAGATGTCAGGGCAAATGGTTGCATGTCATTACAACAAAAGATTTAAGGCGACCACCAAATCGGCAAGTACACATCGACGAACACAGAATTGGTGAATGTGCACAACAGCAGACCCACAATTAGTGATGGTCTACAATACAAACTCAGGGTACACTACAATATTGAATATTTTACATGGGGGGGCTCTGCCCCCACCACAACCCCGTTCTTATTATAACCAACTCCGGGGGGGCCTGACACTGGGATAGTGGATAAAACTTGGCAGGGAGCTACTTGGGGATGAAGGACTCAAGTCATCAAGGGGGACACAGAACTGAGAGATCGGGCAACAGAAAAACAGCAGTAGCCCACATAACATGCACTCAAACTGAGTCATTCAAAACTGAGTCACCCAATTTGAGTCACCCATATGTTGTGCTACTGGGCAAACAGTCCATCTGTCAGCTAAAGTACAGGACCTCTGCCACCCATAGGGTGCAGAGGTGCAGGGTCCTATGCCAAAAGAAGAGCTGTCTTCACTATACGGTACCCGGGCCTATGCTGGCAACCTTGCAGCTTTCATTCCCAGGCTGGGAGGTGGGGTGATGCAGAACAGCACCCTCCCAGCATTCTCGCCCCATGTGACTGGGTCACTGAGCTCACCCTCAAACTCAGCTCACTGCCATGGGATTACAAAGCATACCCAGTGGGGTGAAGACTGTCGCTACACACAAAGCTTCTTAGTAATTATCTTTTTTTTTTATTTGGACCTCATATTTTCAAGATAGTCATTTTATGACTCCCTTTATAAACATGACATGTGGTATTTATAGTATATTGGCCAAAATGTAATTTCTGACCACAAGTGCAAAAACACATCTAGCCCAGGATTTATAAAAAAATAAAATAACACCTGTCACATTTATGTGGTGGTGTTGAAAAATAGCTATGTTGAAAGTCTGGAGTTAAAGTATCGAAAATTAGCAAAGTTATGCATGAAGCTTAAGCTGTCATGTTTTGTATATCTTCTTACTGTTAGAAGATATACAAAACATGACAGCTAAAGGGGAGGTTCTGATAATGGGAGACTTCAACATGCCAGATACAGATTGGTCAATACCAGCAGGAACATCTGCCAGAACTAGACACATGGTGGATTCCCTGCAGGGGAAGGGCCTCAAACAACTGGTACAACAACCCACAAGAGACAGGATCTATCCTAGATCTAGTACTGACTAACAGGGAAAAGATCACAGCTCTCCAGATAGAAGATCACCTGGGGGCCAGTGACCATCACATGGTATGGTTCAATTTGGCCACTACAACTAAATCATCCCATTCCAAAGCAAAAATATGGGACTTCAGAGGAGCTGACTTTGATAAGATGGGCAACAGAGTTAAGCTAGCCCTGGCAAAAAGAAATACAGGTGAGGGGGTACAGGCAAAGTGGGCAAGCATTAAGGATGCAATACTTGAAGTAACATCCCATTGTGTTAGAGAGAAAAGGAAGTGCAAAAGAAGAAGGAAACCACTTTGGTTCTCAAAAACAGTAGCAGAAAAGGTCAGAGCCAAAAGGCTGGCCTTCAGGAAATATAAGGGAACACAGCGGGATGAAGATAGGGAGGCATACCAAACTTACTAACATACTAATTGCCAGCAGATTAGGCCTTACGGTCTATTGAGTCTGCTCGAACCTCAGATCCCTAGTTGGGTGCCGAGGCCCTCCCCCCCTTGTGTTCCAGAAACCCCTATCATCCATCCCTACCCCTCTGGGCCAGGCCATCATCTGATACATCCACTTTCTGTGTCTGTCCCACCCTCTCTTGAAGCCCTCCACTGTGGATCTCTGAACCAGTTTGCCAGGCAGTGCATTCCAAGGGTCCACCACCCTCTCAGTGAAAAACCTCCTCCTCTTTTCCCCCCTCACCCTTCCAACTTCAAACCATGCCTTCTGGTGATACCTTCCTGCTTTAGTCTAAAGATCCCCTCCATGTTTACCCTATTTATTCCCTTGAGGTACTTGAAGACCTCAATCATGTCCCCCCGTCTCTCCTCTCCTCCAGTGAAAACAGGCAAAGCTTCTCATGTCTGTCCTCATACGTCAAATCCCCTAGTCCTCATATCATCTTAGTTGCCCTCCTCTGTACCCTCTCCAGGAGCTGTATGTCCCCTCTTCAAGTGTGGTCTCCAGTACTGTACACAGTACCCAAGGTGTGGTCTAACCAGTCCATTGTACAGTGGCAGAATCACTTCCCTGCTCCTAGAGGTGATCCCCCTTACGATGCATCCCAACATCCTGTTTGCCTTGCTAGCCACTCTCCTGCACTGCTCAGAGTTATTCATACATGCATCCACCATGACCCCTAGGTCTTTTTCCCCTATTGAGGCCTCCAGCACCTCCCCTCCCAGGGTGTACCTGTGTTTAGTGTTTCCCCGCCCAAGATGTAACACCTCGCACTTGGTGATGTTGAAATTTAATTTCCATGTGTGAGCCCAGCATTCCAGCGTGTAAAGGTCCCCTTGCAGGGCCAACCTCCCCTCTTCCCCCTCAACTACTGCTCCCATCTTGGAGTCATCCGCGAAGAGACTCATTTCACACCCTATACCCTCCTGATGTCCGATATGTATGCATTAAATAGGATCGGACCCAGGACCGAGCCCTGTGGTACCCCACTACCGACCTCTCTAGGGTTTGAGAGCTCCCCACTGACCACTACTCTCTGGGTGCATCCAGCTAGCCAGTTTTCAATCCATCTGACCATCAAAGGGCCTACTCCCAACCCCATCAGTTTCTCCACCAGACCATTGTGGGGGACAGAGTCAAACGCCTTGCTGAAGTCCAAGAATAATACATCCACAGGCTTTCCCCTGTCCAGTTCTGATGTTACCCATTCGTAGAACTCCACAAGATTGGTTTGACATGATCTACCTGACACAAACCCATGTTGCCGACTATCCAGACCTCCCACCTCCTCCAAGTACACCCCTAATCGTTCCTTTAGTATACTCTCCATTAATTTTCCCACCACCGAGGTCAAACTGATGGGTCTATAGTTACCTGTACTTCCTCGACCCCTTTATGGATTGGCACCATGTGCCTCTCGCCAACCTTTGTGGTACCTCCCTGTCTCAAGTGACCTGTTGAAGAGCTCCGCCAGGGGTGCAGCCAGTATATCCACCAATTCCCATAGTACTCTCGGATGAATGCCATCCGGCCCAGGAGATTTGTCTTTCTTTAGGGCCTTGAGAGCTATCCACATGCTTTCGGTGGAGATAGCATCATCTGTCCCCTCCACCTTACTGGCCTTTTTATCCTTATCCTGATGTGACATCCCTGGGGTACCTCTCCCTCTCTCCTCATCGTGCCTTGCTTTGTAGATATCCCATCCCCCTCCCTAGTGAACACAGAGGCTAAGTACTCATTTAATGCCTCTGCCTGGTCCCTCGCCTCTTCCACCCACCCTCCTTCTGATCTCAATCTGCTGAGATGGCCCTTAGTTTTTCTCCGCTCCCCAATGTACCAGAAGAACCCCTTTTCCCCTCCATGTATCCCCTGTGCCAGCCATTGCTCTTTACTAGACTTTGCCCCCCTCACCATCCGGGTGACTTTTCTAGATGCAAGATGGTACATTTCCTTATCCCTATACCCTCTTGTTGTTTTATATTTTTGTAGGTCGCCTTCTTTTCTCTGACCGCTACCTGAACCTCACTGGACCACCAACATGGTTTATGTGACCTTGCTCCCTACGTTTCTCACCTAGCACAGGTCCTGACTGCCTCATGAAGTCCCGCTTTATGACCTCCCATCTCTTTCCACATTTGTCATTGATGTAATCCCTTCAAGTGATCCTTGAGAATATTTCCATGCCCACAAAGTCTGTCCCCTGAAGTCCACTGCCAGTGTCCTAGATCTCCTCCCCCATGCTTATTTGAAACCAGACAGTATTGTGGTCGCCCCAGTCAGGATCCTCACAACCAGGTCCTTACCAGATCCCCATCTGCCAGAACCACATCCAGGACATGCCCTCCCTTGTGGGCTCCATCACATGCTGTGTTAAGAACACATCCTGGAAGCCGTCCAGCAGCCTCTGCTCCTTGGCCACCTTAGAGGACATGGTTCCCCAGTTTGTACCTGGCATATTAAGGTCCCCCATCAACACCACTCCTTCCCCTTTTGGTCCACACTGGGCAATGATGTTGTCCAGCAAACCATCCTCCAGAACATCACCCATCCGGCAGGCCTATATACTACACCCAGCTTGACCTTACCTCCTGCTGGGGTTCGTAAGGTGACCCATAAGGCCTCCACGTTTCCATCTGCCTCTTCTACCCTAGCAATTTCTATGTCATCTCTAATGAACATAGCCACTCCACCCTCTGCCTCCTTTCTATCCTTCCTAAGCATAGTGTACCCCGCATGTTTAGGTCCCAGTCATGGTTTTTGTTGGCCCACGCTCGTGACCGCCTCCACATCCACCCCCCACCAGCATGGCCTGGAACTCTGGCAACTTGTTTCCCAAGCTCCTGGCATTTACTAACACCACCCCCACCCTTATCCCTGATCCCCTTTGTTGAACCCCACCCAGGTTCCTTATTCTTCCATCCTCCTCTGCTCCTCCGAAACCTCCACCCCAGTCTGTTTCCCCTCCCCTTGGGTATGAAGGCTACTCCCTCATCCAGAGGAGAGGGCTTCTGGTCAGCCCCTCCCTTATCCCTCCCCCCTTCACAAGTTTAAACCCCACCTTTCTTGAATGTAGTCAGCCATCCCCTGTTTAAGGACTTCCTTCCCTAACGGGGCAAGATGAAGCCTGTCCTTGGCATACAGTCTCTTATCCTCCCAAACTCCTTACCAGTTCCCTAACACCCCCAACCCACTCTCTTCACCCCACTTCCTGAGCCAGTCATTAACCTCTGTGATCTTCATTTTTTCTCCACTGAGGCCTTTGGTACTGGCAATATCTCCGAAAAGGAAGTGTTGCATCCATTATCCTGACAGACTCTGGCAAGTTCTTGGAACCTTGCTTGGATTTCCAAAATGCTATTTCCCTCTAGATCATTAGTTCCCAAATGTACCAGGAAATACGGTTTCCCTCCACAATCTCTAACCAGTTCGTACACCATGAACTTTGCTCTGTGCACAGTCAGCCCAGAGATACTCACTACCTTCACCTGGCTATGGCATCCACCCCCCTGTCCCTCCCACTGGATACCCCTAATCATCGTGTCTCCCAATAACAGAACCTTAACACCGCCATCATCCTTATGGTTACCTCCACTATGCACTCTCAACCCCCCATACCCCCTTTATTCATGATCTCAACTCCATGGGAGTCTTCCTGTCTTATTAGAGACCCCCTTGTCACCCTCCCCTTTCTGCCTCCCTTGTTATTTTGCCCACTTAACTCAGACCCCCCCTGAATAGGTGTCCCCTTTAACCCTGTCTTATCCGAACCATTTATCCTGGCCCTGATGGTTTCCCCTTCCCCCACACCGCCATCCTTCCCTCCTTGTAATAGTATCCCTACCTCCAGAGGCACTCTGTGGGTCCCCTTAACCTAGGGCCCCATCCTTGGTACAGACCCCCTGCTGAAGGAGGGCCCCTCCCCCACCTCGTCTCCCAGTCTCTCTCCAGTCATGCTCTCCTCCCTCATGTCTGCAATATGTTGCATCTCCCCCATCTGCTTAACATTTATGTTTCCCCTTATCCCTCTGGGACTATTTCTATCCTTTCCATTGCCGGTCTGTGATGCCCTATGGGTATCCGACTCCCTCCCCCCGGCCACTGTATCAGTTTCCTCATTTCCACCAACCCCTTCCTCCCCCTCTAGGTTGCTTAGTAGCTTAAATTTATTGTAACACTCTATGCCAGCCTCCATCAAGTAACCCGAGTTTCCCCTGACTGCCCCTCTAAACTGCCCCTTCCTCCCCTCTTGCTCTGTTCTCCTTAGGAGCTCCCTTCTCACAGTCTGCTCTTTTAGGCTTCCCCACAACAGCCCCTTCCTTCTCAATGTCTGCTCTTCTAGGCTTCCCCACAACAGCCCCTCCTGACTCTTCCCCCTTCACTCTCTTTATCTTCAGAATGTTTACCCCGTGCGCTTTCACCTTAGCATTAACATCCCTATCTAAGGGTCCTCTGTCCCTAATATCCTCCCTCCTGCTTGTTGTAACATAACGTCCTGTAATTTCTGAGCATTGCCCCGGCCTCCCCGCAGCCCCACCCTTCTGCTGCCCATATCCACACCCCTTATCCTTGGACACCCCCCCAACTCCCCCAGCTTACTCCTTAACCAATATACTTCACTCCTAATACAAGATAGCTGTCTACAGAGTGGGCAGCCTCCCTCTCTCCAGGCCCAATTGAGAATTATTGCCATCCCACAGCCTGTGCAGCCTACAACCCTTTCAAAGATGCCTGCCATGGTGGAATATGGCCACCCTGTTTTTCCCTCTCTGTTTACAATGGCACACACCCCTTTTCTCAGTCCCTTCCCCCTGGAATACATTCTCTCTCTATACTGACTGCAGTTATTTACAAACCCAATTTCAACCCCACCAATAAAGTTCCCAAGTCTCACAAACACATACAGTCCAGTGTGTGTGTCCAGTCCCACTAACAGTGTGTGTATGCAGACATCAGGTACCGTATAATGTCACAGGCCCACCAGTTCCTGTTGCTTCAAATTTCAGTCACAAACAGAAATGCACAGCCCTTCAATCCCAACCCCCAGTGGCTTTTCAGTATTTAAGAAAGCCTACAAAACAGGGTGGGTGGAAGGGCTCTACCACCACCAGGCAAACATCACATTTAAATATCACTCTAATTATCACTGCCAAACAAGTGTTCCCAAGCCCCAATAGTTACAATATCACAGCCCAAGTAACAGTTCTAACTCAAAGTAGTAATTTTTAACACACAGAACTAATTTCAAGTAAACTATTCAAATATTACAGTTAAAACAGAAGATAAAACCAAACCTCTGTCCTGAAAAGCCTCCTGCTACTGTTCCCTAAGGGAAGCAGGGAAGGCAGGGAAGGCAGTAAGGCAGACAAAGGCCCAAACCAAGGAAACACTAGCACAAACAGTAAAAGAAGGTGACAAGACTTTCTATAGATATATTAGTGAAATTAAAAAGTCCAGAGGGGGTATTGCTAAGATCAAAGGAGATAAGGGGGCATTTGAGGAGCAGGACCATGTAAAAGCATCTATCCTAAATAGACACTTCTGCTCAGTATTTACTGAAAAGAAGGAAGGGCAGGGCCCACAGCTCAGCACCATGGACACAGGGGGGAAGGAGGTGAGCACTAGTCCCTTCACAAAAGAAAGGGTCCTACAAGAGCTCAATAAGCTCAGGGTGGACAAGGCAATGGGACCTGAAGGCATACATCCCAGGGTACTGAAGGGGCTAAGAGTGGAACTATCAGAACCAATATCAGAACTGTTTAGTGAGTCTCTGAGCACAGGAGAGGTCCCAGAAGACTGGAGAAGGGCTCATGTGATCCCACTAAACAAGAGTGGTATCAGGGAGGAGGCAGAGAACTACAGACCAGTCAGTCTTACCTCAGTAGTGGGCAACACTATGGAGGCACTCCTTAAGGAAAGGATAGTGCAACACCTGGAATCCACAGGAGCACAGGATCCAAGACAGCATGGGTTTACAAAAGGAAGGTCCTGTCAGACTAATCTCATAGATTTCTTTGACTGGGTAACCAGAGTGGTGGATCAAGAGGGAGCAGTTGAGATTGCCTACCTTGACTTCAGCAAAGCTTTTGATACTGTCCCACATAGAAGATTGATTAATAAGCTGGGCAGACTCAGTATGGGTCAGAAGTTGGTCAACTGGCTGGCAAACTGGTTGACAGGCAGAAAACAGAGAGTGATGGTAAATGGTATACAGTCAGAAGAGATGAAAGTCACAAGTGGGGTACCTCAGGGATCAGTCCTGGGGCCAGTCCTCTTCAATATCTTCATCAGTGACATTGCCTATGGGTTGGAGGGTAAGGTTTGTCTGTTTTCAGATGACACCAAGATCTGCAACAGAGTAGATAATCCAGATGGGGTGGGCAGAATGAGAAGAGATCTGGATAAACTAGCAAAATGGTCGGAAGAGTGGCAACTGGGGTTTAATGCAAAGAAGTGCAATATCATGCACATAGGGAAGAGAAACCCTGAAGCCACCTGTAGGCTGGGAGGGGAGTTGCTGGCAGTAACAAGGGAAGAAAGAGACTTGGGCATCATCATCACCACCGATGACCTGAAATCATCCAAGCAAACCACTAAAGCAGTAGGTAAGGTTAGGGGGATGTTGGGGTGTATTAGTAGGGGTATCAGAAGTCAGAAGAGGGAGGTAATTATCCCGCTTTACAAGACACTGGTTAGACCCCATCTGGAGTACTGCGTGCAGTACTGGAAGCCACACCTTCACAAGGACATTAACCAAATTGAGGCAGTCCAGAGAAGGGCAACCAAAATGGTGCAGGGACTGCATCAGAAAACATATGAGGACAGATTAATGGAGCTCAATATGTATACCTTAGAGCAAAGGAGGGAGAGAGGTGATATGATCGAAACATTCAAACACCTTAAGGGCATTAACAAGGTGAAAGAGTCTAACATGTTTCAATATAAGAAAAATAGCAGGACAAGAGGACACATCATGAGATTAGAGGGAGGCCAATTATGGGGTAATGTGAGGAAGTTCTTTTTCACAGAAAGGGTGGTGGATGCATGAAATGGCCTACCTCAGGAAGTGGTGGATATGAATACAGTGCAGGGCTTCAAACAGGCATGGGATAGGCATAAAGGAGCAATACAGATGAGTATGAATAGATAGGCCATGAAAGAGCAAAGGCCGATGGCACATTTATAAGGTAGAAAAAGAAATGGGCAGACTGGATGGGCCTTGAGGTCCTTATCTGCCGTCAACTTCTATGTTTCTATGAACCTTGTAATACTGAAATGTTCATTCATAACTTGGTCATTAAACCATATTTGTACACCAACATTTCAGCATAGCCTTCTTATTACCCCATCTCATGAACCCGGTAGGTGAAAATGTTCAAATACCGGCCAAAACATCATTCCATGCCACAGGTGCAAAAACACATTTTGTCCAGGATTTGAAAAATGATAACTGGTACCTTCATTAAGTGGTATGAAAACATGGCCATGTTGAAAATTTGGGATCAAAATATTAAAAATTACCAAAGTTATGAGTGTGTGTAGAAAAATGTCAGTATATGCCCATAACTACTTTGCCATTTTATTAGCCCAAATTTTCAACATAGCCTTCTTATGACCCCACCTCATGAGCAAGAGTGGTGAAATTGTTCGAATCCTGCCCAAAAGGTGATTTCACAACGTGACCACGAAATCACTTTTCAAGCCAGATTTGCATAATGTCAGTGCCATTGGTCATGAGGTGGGGTCCCAAAAAGGCCATGTTGAAAGTTTGGTGTAAAAATATTAAAAAATGACATAGTTATGAATATACGGTAAGTTCAAAACCCACTGAAATACATTAAATGGCACTTACTTGATTTTCTCATACGGCAGTCATTAGTTCCACTTGTCTTCGATCGCAGAGAAGATCTACCTCCTGGGACATATTCAGGTGAGTGAAAATCTGTGGGGGAGGTGGGGTGGAAGTGGTGAGTGCTGAGTGGGAGGTCAAGGTTGGGAGGATGGGGATGTGTGGGAGGGTCAGATTGATGACAGTACATTTTCTTTTTTTATAGGGTAATAAAAATCATCAATATATCAAGGGACAGTTTTATTTATTCCAAGGGACATATTCTAATACTGGGGATTGGGCACCCCAGTGTCAGGCTGCTGTTCAGCAGTGCCAGGGCTGGGCACCCTTGTGCCACCATGTACACATTGGGAAGGGAGGGTGGCATGTACAACATGGATGTTATTGGACCCATCTGTCTTTACTTTCCAGTTTTAAGAATGCAAGCATGCCGGTTACACAAAGACATTCCTGTTTGTGCATTTGGCACCATCGGCTTGCCTCATGCATACTACAGCACAATCTTCTGTGGCTGTCAAAAGGTGATATCGATCACAAAGTAAAGTAGCACATTGGCTGAGAGTCACTGTTTGCTTTCTTGGTTTTTCTTTAATATATTCACACAATATAAACACACTATGGACATATTTATTTCTGTAGAGCAAAGTAAGATCATTTACATTATTAGAGTACTCTTGCAGTTTGTGGGCCTGATTCACAAAGAGGGCTTATAATGAGGCAAGCTGCATTAGACAGCAGCTTGCACCAAAGCCCCTTGTGCCAGGGACTCTGCAGCAGATTCTGGTCGGGGACACTGGTTTACCGGGATTGAGAAAGGTCATATTCCATTTTGCACATTGCAAAAAATGGTATTGTCACCGGTGTCTGCTAAGCCAAAATCCGGTTTTACCGGTGTTTGGTTTTGTGTACTTTATTTAACAATTTTTAAATCTGTTAACATGCATTTTAGCAATTTTGACCTCCACTATTACACATCCTTCCATCCTTGTACCAATTTAAAGTTATTTTAGGTACAAGATGTGATGGCAGCAGTAACACTACAGCCCCCAACCCTAATGTGTGATGGAAGCAGCACTTCGGGCCCCATCCCTTAGGTGTGATGGCTGCACCAACAGCACTATGGCCCCCATCCCTCTGGTGTGATGGCAGCAGCAAAAGCACTATGACCTCCCTCCCTCAGGTGTGACAGAAGCTGCAGCACTGTGGCCCCCATCCCTTGAGTGTGATGGCAGCAGTACTACGTTCACCATTCCTCAGGAATGATGGCAGTTTCAGCACTATGGCCCCCATCCCTCAGGTGGGACAGCAGCAGTACTACATTCCCCATCCACCAGTGGTGATGGCAGAAGCACTACAGCCCCCACCCCTTCAGTGTGATGGCAGTAGCAACAATGCAGTCCACATCCCTCTGGGGTGATGGCAGTAGTGACAGCACTATGATCCCCTTCTTCACACCCACATCCCACATCGCAAGTTACAAATGACTTGGTCTCTTTGCTTGTTAGAATTCAGATGTCAATAAATCTGAACCATCACCACTAAGGTGGACTACCTTTATTTTTTCCTATCTATAATTTAACTGCCTGAATTGGATTTCTGCCTGTGACACCGCTGACCAGGGTTAGGGAACAGACTTGGGTGTTGGAGGCCCAGCTGGTGGGTGAAGGCTTGAGTGTCCAATGACCACTCACCTTCTCCTATGAGGGAGGGTGGGTTCACTGCTCAGCATTTGCTGGCACCTGGTGGAGGCCAGAGGCACAACAACATGTCAGCCCTCACTGCAGGAGGGAGCGTGATGGACATCGGCTTTTGCCTTGACATCATGTGGCTTGTCATGCTCCCAAGAAAATAGGAAAACACCCGCTGACCAACCGAAGGACAGCTGTTGGTCCCTCCTTAAGCAGGAAGCCCCGACATGTGCCCGTTCTGACCCCTGCCATGCCCAGGATACACAGGAAGCTCTTTAGGACAATTCTCCTCCCCTGGTAGCCTCCCACAGGGGTAGGGGCCCACTCATTGAAGGGTTACTTTGGGTTACTTAGTAGCACAGCAGTAAGGGGCAGTGGATGGTGGTCGGGACTCAGGAGCGGTGGTAGGGGGCCTTGGCAAGCCTGAAAGAGTGAATTGCCGGGGTAGGGAGCAAAAACTGCTTGAATTTGCTTTTGAAATAAATTGTCTTCACCTAAAAAACTCACAAGTGATTAGTGGAGGATGTTCAAATGGATTTATGCATCTCCCAGACATGTGGATGCTTTTTTTTTTACTTGGTGTCCTAGAAAAAGGTGTCTCCCAGTTTTCATGTCTTTGTCCAGATGTGAATTGGGCAGTACTCTGTCCACCAGCATCATACAGCCCCTGGGGTCTTACCTTCTGTATGTCATTGACTGTGCTTTCAAAATCCAATGGCCAAACATAAGTGCACTTAAATACTTAACATTTGCTTTTTGCTGAAACAGTTTATCAGAAAACTTTCTGTTGTCACAGAGAGTGAAACAGCAGGTGGGAGAAAAGGTGCAAATTATCCAATTCACCTAAATGCGGAGCTAACTGTGAAGTATTTTCATAAGTAGTAAGGCAGTTTATTCTTTGTGAACATACTTTCATTCAGACTAGTTTTCATTCAAACAACTGAGGATCTTGGATGGCCCTACTGATTATAAACTTGAATAAGCTTTGTAACAGTGATCCTGTATTTTGTAATGTACAACCTAGATGCTTATATGCAAAGAATACAATAAAACCTGACTACAATCTAAAAACAAGCTTATAAAGCACATAAAATGTATCTGAACATTTATCTTTATCTATACAAAATCATTTCAGCCCAAGTAAAACTCAGGTAAATTACATGGTACCCTGACTACTATTCTATGATGTAGTAAACATATATTGGTATTTTTTTTTATATTCTTTGTAAAGCAGGTAAGGCCCACTAGGCAGAAATGTCTGTTTTCAGGAGTGACCTAGAAGCACTGGGGAGGTTAAGTGACTTGCTTGGAGTCACACAGTATGCAAGTGGAGGTTGTGGGAATCAAACCCAAGTCTGCTGGATGTACCCAGTTCATTCACTGTTTGTTATTCTAACCACTAGGCATGGGTAGTTAAAGTGAATGGCTGATTACAACAAAGCAGTGTGGGTGATTTCCTTACTGACTCTATATGCAGCAAAGCAGAAAGAATGTAAAGCACAGCAGCATTCATTTTAAGATGCTGAAGTCTGGGTCAGCCCACTGGCGCTATGGTAGCACTATTGCTTGCAATGCCAGTGATCCAGGGTCAGAAGTTAACTCGGGTTGCTGGAGGTCTGGCCAGGGGAGTAGGACCGAGCACCTGGGGGACTGCTCTCCTCCTCCTCCTCTGGGGAGGGTGGGCTGCAGGTCCTGCTGCTTTACCACCACCTGTGTCACCACAGGTGGCGATGCAATGGTGCTGCAGAGTGATCAGGAGGGGAGGATGCTAGCCAGGATCTGGAGCAGTGGCATGTCTCTATATGATCTACCTCCTTGGATCTCCTTTAGTGCCAGTGCCCTCAGGGACAGAGACCAGAAAACCAGGAACAATCACCCCATATTGGCCACTGGCAGAAGGGACCCAGGTGCCCCAGATTTCAACCAGGCTCCATGAGGGACCCACTGAGCTGCCCGACACACACTAAGGAGTGTGGAGGGGTGACCTGGGGTCCCAATCCTTCCCACCTGGGGACACAATCCAGGCAGGATAGGGGCAGGACCACAGGAGCTCATGAGCATTACCTGGGGGTGAAGCTAAGGGATACCCAGTCTAGGGATCTCTGAAAAGTGGAGACTGATGTTGTGAGAAGGGGACATAGAAAGAAAAAATGAAAACAAATTTAAAAAGATGCTGAAATCTTAGAGATTCTGTGCAGTGACATGCAATTTCCGTGAGGCACCGGTACAAGAATTCAAAATCCGCAAACCAAGCAGGATTCCGTGATTGTTACCGGTGTTACCGGTAAAAATGGAAAACCAGGGTCCCTGATTCTGGTACAGAAGTGGTCCCTGAACCTAAGTCCCCACACTTGCGGCAACCTCTCCTGTGCTGCAAACACAAGGTGTATGGGAGGGGTGTGCCACAGTCTCCTTTGCAGAAAACACAACTGGCCCCCCCTCCCAGATCCTGACCTGGCCTGTAAGAACATACTAGCCCCCCATCCCCAACAGTGCCCCTTGTTACATATATATTATATCCCCGATCCCCGATGTTGGCCCTTGTTACATATATATTATAGCTCCCCGATCCTTGACAGTGCCCAGTGTTACAATGTATAATATGGTCCCCCATCTCCTGGTGCTCTCATGAAAAAGTTAATATGGCCCCCTAACTCTGATCCTCGACTAACGCCCCAGTATATACAGTAGCATTACAGTTTCTCCCATCCCCAGTGTAGCACCCATTACATGACAATCCAGCCCCATCTCTGGTGGTTGAGTGGACACCCACCCACTCACTCCTATAGGTAGTGCCCACTACCATGAAAACACAGCCTGTGCCAGCAAAGCCCTCCCCTCACCTCTACGGACAGTGCTGACTGATCTTTCAATGGTGGCTTACTGTAATGTGCATGTGCTCATTGCATACACATTACAGTAAGTCACCAGTGAAAGATCAGTCAGCGCTGGCTGCGGAGGTGAGAGGAGGGCTGCACTGGTTCTGTTTAGGAGTACTGTGCACTACCTGTGGGGTTGGGTTGGTGGCCACTCAACCACCAGGGATGGGGACTGGATTGTTTTTATTACGGGCTACATTGGGGACGGGGGAGAGTGAGCTGTAATGTTTACTGTATATCGGTAATTATCAAGGATCAGAGCGGGGAGGCTATACTAAGTACTCCATGAGGGCACATGGGGATGTGGGGGCTATAATATACATTGTAACACTGGGCACCATTGGGTATTGGGGGCTATAATATACTGTATATGTAACAAGGCACAGTCAGGGATGGGGGCTATATTACATCTGTGACAATGGGCACCATCAAGGTTGGGGGGGCTACATTATATGTGTTGATAGGCCACATTGGGATCATGGAGGGGGAACTGCAGCACAATGCCACATATAGGTCGACTCACCCAAAGGGAAATTTTCTAGGTACCCTTTGACCAGCCCTAGCTGGTCTTTGGGTACTTAGAATTTCTTCCTCTGGCTGATGTGCATAAATCGCATTCCTGGGGCTGTGGCAGCTTCTGTCTGAATAGGTACTTCTGCTCAGTCTTCACAATGGAGGGAGGAGGGGATGGACCACTAGAGAACAGCAGGAACAAAGGGTGGGGGTGAACAATAGTCCATTTTCAGAGGAAAGAGTCCCAAAGGGACTTATAGCTCTAAAAGTGGGCAAGGAATGGGACCTGATGGGATGCACCCATGGGTACTAAACAAACTCAGGGAGGTGTTAGTTGTCCCAGTGATGGCCTTATTCAACAGCTCTTTGGAAACAGTCATAGTTCTAGAGGACTGGAGGAGAGCAGATGTGGTCCCTCTTCATAAGAGTGGTTACAGGGAAGAGGCTAGCAACTGTAGGCCAGGCAGTCTTTCTTCAGTGATAGGAGAATTAATGGAAACCCTGTCAAAGGAAAGGCTGAATCCAATGGGCTGCAAGATCACAGGCAGTATTGATTCATTGGGGGGGTCATGCCAGATGAATCTGATTGATTTCTTCAACATGGTAACCAGGGAAGTAGATGTGGGGAGGGCAGTTGATGTGGTCTGTCTGGGCTTTAGCAAGGCTTTCAACACTGTGCTGCAAAAGAAACTGATAAAGAAATTGAGCAGACTAGGGGTGGGATCCAAAGTGGTGAACTGGGTTAGAAACTGGTTAACAGATAGAAGACTGAGAGTAGTGGTTAACAGCACTCACTCTAATGATGGGAGGGTGACCAGTGGGGTGCTGCTGGGTTCAGTACTGGGACTGGTCCTCTTCAATGTTTTCATAAGTGACATTGCAGAAGAAGTGGAAGAGAAGGTATGCCTTTTTGCAGATGACACCAAAATCTATAATAAGGTGGACATTCGGGTGGGTGAAGAAAATGCATAGAGATCTTGAGAAACTCAAGGAGTGATCAAGAGCATGGCATTTGGGACTCAATACCAAAAAGTGGAAAATCATTCACCTAGGCATAGGAACCCAGGAGCTGAGTGTTGGATTGTGGGGGGGGGGGGTACTGACAGTCACTATGCAGGAAAGGGACCTTGGAGTCATATCTGATTACCTCAAAGTGGCAGGGCAGTGTGATAAAGCAGTGAGTAGGGCCAGTGAGATGGTGGAATGCATAGGAAGCAGTATCTCCAGCAGGAGGAGGCAGGTGGTGTTGCCACTATACGTTCACTGGTTAGACCCTACCTGGAGTACTGTGTCCAGTTCTGGAGGCAGCTTCTCAGAAAGGACAAATATAAGGTGGAGGCAGTCCAGAGGAGGGCACTAAAAGGGGTTGCACCAAAAGCCCTATGAGAAGTTAATATTTAGCCTTAAAATCCTTGTTAACTTACAACTAGAGGAATATACTGTAAGTGGAAGCATTGATGTCCAGCAGACAACTGAAATGAGGGACAGCGACTCCAGTGAGTAAACTGAAGCAATTATTAACAGAAGAAAAGAACAGCACCAGATCATCTCAGCCCAGGAAGTCTCAGTCACAGTCCCCCACCTCAGTTTCTTCAGTGGCGATTAACAGGGGCTACAACAAAGAAGGAGAGCAGATGATAGCCATGGGTGTCACGATTAGTAAGGTGATATCCACGGTGCAAACAATTGAATCGGCATTGGCAGACTTGAAAATGCACCTGAAAACAATTGATAAAAAATTGGTGAGTACTCAGAAGCAAATCAGAGAAATTAAGGATCAGCAAGGCACACATGATTGGTTGGTTTTACACCTACTACAGAGAGATAGACAGACCCAGGCTAGACTGAAGGATGCTGAGAACAGGGTGAGGAGAAATAGCATTCGTATTCATGCTGTCCATGAGGGAGCTGAAGATCTGTTTGACTCCATGACAGCTTTCATTCTTCATCTGCTTAATTCAGTATTGCAACTGCCAATGAACTTGCCTTTAATAATCAAGAGAGCACAACATTTGCTGGGCCCTTATTCTAAAGACGCAAACACTAGACCATGATTGATCATCATATGAATGCTACATTTTCAATCCAAAGAAACCATCCTTTCCATTGCATGGAAACAACAAAGAATTTTATTTGACAATCAGCCCATCTATTTTGACCAGGAATTTTTACCTGCTTTGCAGTTGAAAAGACAAGCGGCAAGAGCTATAGTTAAACAGATAAAAGAAAAACTAAATCTCGGGGCACAGATGATCTATCCCGCAAGGCTGAAGATATTTACAGAAAAGGGACCTCAAATTTTTGAAAACCTTGCTACAGTGGCCACACAACTTAAAAAATGGAGTATTGATTACCCGGACATCTCAATGGAGAACCTAGAATCAAAACTGTGACAGACCACGTGGCAGATAGCAGGACAAAGAAGAAAATGACAAAGACAAGAAGAGGATTTGTCACAATACCTGAAAAAAGACTTACTCACGATACTGACTTCTCACAAAGATGCAGCCGGAAAAGAAAACATCAAAGGGACAAAAATCAAAGGGCTCAATATTTCCCTGGACTTAGGTTTTATAGTCAATTAATGTACACAGCTAGGCTGCGAGATGCACTGTTTGAGGGCTGCTTCTTTTATTTTTATGCAGGTACCATTTGTCAAGATTTTACACAGAGCAGATTAATATTTCTATGGCAGTGGGCTGGATAAACATATTTTATTTGGCTTCATGGAAGGAAGATCCATAGGTTTATTTTATTCATGAGAGATGGTAAGACATAAGGGTGAATTAACAGTGGATGGGGGGGGGGGTGTCAACTGTCAGGTGGGATGACAGCTCCTCAAGAAACATTAGTAAATTTCAGTTGTAAATTTCACTAGAAGATGAAGAGTGATCCTGACAAGGAAGGGGTGTGCACAGAAGACAAATTAAGAAGGGAAGGGGGAATGTAGGGGTATCAGAAAATGTATTGGTGGAGGGGGAGAATAAATATGGCTAAGCATGCTGCATAAAATACAAGTAAGCTGGAGACCAGCATGGAGCAGAAATAAACTGAAGGGACATTGTTATACATAGGAAACGGTTTATTTTAATGATCTCATCATCTGATTCAAGGTGTGACAGACAATGTTTTTATATTTTTATTTAATTTGTTTGTTTTTTTTCCCTTTCTCTGACACCTGAGTGGTCCATTGTCAGTCTGTCTCTTAGCAGGGTTTCTTTACATGCACTCAAGGGATGTCCAGTTCCTATCAGTACCCTCACACTAAATCAATTTCAGTTATTCTGTAGCTTTTATTTGAAAGACAGGGAGACACAGCTGAAGCGAGATTCAAACCTGGGTTTTTTTTTTTTTTTAACGGAGCTGTTCAATCATGACGGGTCGTGTTTCCCACAGCCGATTGGGGTGATTGGTGCTTGCTTGGGATGAGCCCATAACAAATAAGATTTGATTTCTTTATGCACTGAAAAAGTTCAGATTTAATTTAATAAAAAAATAAACGGGTGGGCTGATCACTGTGTGCATGGATAAGGTATTCCTAGATTGACAGCGGGAGGATGGGCCACCATGAGTTTGAGCTGCTCCCCACATGTTGTGGTCAGTACATCCATGGACATGATTGTGAAGCTTTTGATAGTTTGAAGCAAAATATTGTGCTTGTCTTCTTCCCACTGGCTTACAAACATGGCATTCATAAATCAGTGACTGTGGCAACATCGGACCATTCAGCGATTGTACTTGCAATACAAATGGTAATAAAGAGACATTAACAGGCATTTTGGCTTTAAAAATTACATTTACTTGCCTAAAATAAAAAATTAAGTTACTATTCATATAAACTTAATAAAAAATTCACAACTTCATAAAATGGTACTACATGATGTAGCTGATCAGACAGTGTCCCTTTAATATCTGGATGAAGGCAGGGTAAGCAGAGGGAATGGAATGGAATGCTCTTTAATGAGACAAGAGTGCACTTATTTACTATGCAAGATTTAATTTTAAGGGAGTTGATAGGGCTGTACCATGTGGCAGCTTACAAAACATATATTAACACTTTGTTTGTATGGCTCACTCGGTTTCAGGGGTGGGGTGGGGGGTGCCAGGTCATTATGCATAGGAGGGAAACTGGGGTTTGAGATACAAATGCTGAATTAAACATCAAAAGAAGGGTAGAGGCACGTGGGAGGGAGGGGAATTCGACTACCCATGAGTGTTTAAAGTACAAAATAGCTCAGGAAGGTAGAATATAGTACAACAGAAAGTACTCTAAAAAGCACAAAAGTGTTAGGGTCTCCTGATATCATGGGAGGCTTCAGAAGGAAAGCACAAAGGTGTGTGATAGCAGGGGTATTACCATGTTGGAAGACAAAAAGGGACATAAACCGAAAGTGGATATGTTAAATGTGAAAGCAGTGCAGACCAATGGCTGGGGTATAATTAATATGTGGACAGCTCATGTACATTTTCCATGAACTAACAGGAAGAATTGTCTTCAAGTAAATGGGAATGGTTGGTCTGAAGTCTGTCCCAGCAAGTACTCTCAACCTGGGGATCTTGAGATGACTTTGGCTTGGAAGAACATCTCACGTTGAGTAGAAAAGAGGAGAAGGTAGAAGGGTTATGAGCAAATTACTATATACATAAGGGTGTTAATTAATTAAACCTCAAAATGCGGAGGATGGAATAAAAACATAGGGAGGTATGTTTGAATTGGTAATGCTCCCTTACATAGCGGGCATGATCTCCATTTGGTGGAGCAATGTACATCAGGGAGAGGAGGGGTTTTCAGACTGAGACTCTTTCTGTTTCTCTCAAGCTTATGAGGGGTTTACTAACCTTCTTCTATATAAAAGAGTCAGTCTCACTTTTCCATCGTGAGGGATTACCCAGGTTCAGAGGAATACCCTGGGAACACAGGAGCCAGTTCCTTAACTGGCACGGATCGTTTTTAACCTTGAGGTCACCTTGAAGCGACGTACACAGCGACTGGACAATGGAGAGGTGATATGTATGTTCAATGTTTCATAAAGCATGTAAATATTTTTTCTTATCAATGTTATTTATTTATTTATTTATTTCAGTTTCAGATTAATACCTTTGAGCCAAGGGCTCATTTACAAAGGTTTCAGGTCAGACAAATACAATACAGTACATCAGTTACTGGTAAACACTGGTGGACAAGACATCAAATGCAGTAGGTACAGAATTTGCATATAGTTACATGGTTACAGAAGTGACAAGTTACAACAACACTACATGAGTGTGGTTCAGCGCTTTGGTAAGTGCAGAATACAGACTTGGGTTGATATAAATGCCAGGCTACAATGTTAAGTAGTGTAGAAATATACACAGCCAGTGGTGGCATTGTTAGGGGTGTATCAGGGGGACATGGTACTGTGGGGTGGAGACAGAGGGATATGTAAGGTGAGGGAGGTAGGACATGGCAGAAGAGGGGGAGAGAGAGCAAGCTCTCAGTTATACTAAGGTAGGCCAGGATTATACATTCTTGTTCATGAGTTAAGAGGTAAGGGAACTCATTATTTAAGCTATGTATACCCAATAAAGGGTCAGTTGTTCAGAACTAGCCTGGGCATCTCTAGAGAAGAAGGTAGAATTAATGTCACATCCTATAACGTTAAAGGCATAACTTCAGTGGTAAAGCAGGCTAAAGTGTTGACAGAACTGAATAGGCTTCAAAGTGGCATCGCCGATTTATAAGAGACACACTTATCTGATGTGTAACATAAAAAACTGAAAGGAAGCTGGGTAGCTCAGGTGATTGCATCACCACACCCATCAGCTAAATAAAATGGGACAGGTATGTTGTTCAGGAAAGGGTTGGGATTTGAAATCCAGAATACAAAGACAGCTACAGAGAGGAAATGGGTGATAGCCTCAGGACAGTTACAAGGCTCTCCAATGGATTTACTGAATGTCTATGCCTCAAATACTGGAGCAGCTTCTTTTCTGAGAAACTTGCTTGTGGAGGTAGCAAAGTTACCAACTGGTTGTGTCCTACTAGGTGAGGATTTTAATTGTGTTCTCAACCCACAGTACAATCGGTCCTCCAAACATAGATACACCAATATGAGTGCTAGCAGAACATTAAAGGACTGCATGACAGAACAGGAACTGGTGGACATCTGGAGCGAGCAACATAAGAGGGAACGTGATTACACCTTTTTCTCAAACCCTTAGCATGAATACTCATGCACTGACCTGTTTTTAACACAAAAAATAGATTTACATAACATACAACAGAGTCGAATGATCCCACCATTATATCTGACAATGCTCCTATACCAATTAAATTGTATTTAAATCAGACGAAGAAATAAACACTTCAAAGATTTACTACATCTTTATTAAATGACAAACTATTTAAGGAAAAAGTGATTGAAGAATTTCAACTATATAGGCGATTTAATGCAGGTGGTGAAGTAGAGGAAACTGGAGTGTGGGACACCATGAAAGCAGGGCTGTGAGGCCTCATTACTGGATGGTCATCCAGGAAGATAAAAACAATGTCTGGCTAGACAGGAAACCCTAGAAAAAAATTAACAGAATTAGAACAGGCCCACAAAAATCAACCTAACAATATTCTATATAAGGAATTAAATATGGTAAGAAAAGAACTACAAGACATTATTAATAGGAAAATTGAGAGTAAATTGCGATACAGTATATGGCTCATAAATATTATGAGGTGGGGAGGGCTGCAGCATTATCGGCTTACAGGCTACGTAAAAAGTACAGCAGACTGAACAGTAATATAAATCAAGCAATCTGCCAGAACACAGATGCATGAGACAGACCTAATAGAACTGTACAATTATTCACAGCTTTCTATAAAAACCTCTACAAGGAAGGTAAACAGGCCATACAGGTAAATGAGAAAACCCAAGTTTTCATACAGGATATGCAACTTCCTAGGCTATCAGCAGAGGAGGCAGCTTATTTGGAAGCCCTTATTAGTGAAACAGAGATCAGTAGATCTATAATGGATCTACCCTCTAATAACCACTGGGCCCTGATGGGTTCAACACAGACTTCTACAAAACTTTTTGTAAACAGCTGTCACCTCTACTATGTAAGCTCTTTAGGCATTGCCATAAGGAGAACATAATCCCAGGCACTTGGAATGAGGCTGTAATTACAGTGCTGCCCAAACCCGATAAAGACTCAACCCTATGTGAGTGATACAGATGAATTTCTTTGTTATATCAAGAACAAAAACTATTCACAAAAATTTTAGCTATAGAATTGCAGAGAGTTGTACAAACCCTTATACACTCAGATCAAACAGTCTTCATTCAGGGTCAGAATCTGAAAGATAATGTACGTAGAATGCTCAGTTTTCTCGAAGAGGGAAGGAGAAGTTAAGAAATGTATATAACTACATTAATCGATGCAGAGAAAGCCTTTGACAGGCTGAATTGTGCTTTTTTACAAAACACCATACAATAAATGGGCTTTTCAGAAGGGTTTTTGAAGACAATTGCTATGCTCTATAAGGCTCTGCATGTGAGAGTAAAAGTAAATGACACATTGTCTCAAAATTTTGCCATAGAGAGGAAAACTTGGCTGGGGTGCCCGTTGTCTCCTCTTTTGTTTGCTGTCAGCATAGAGCCCTTAGCAGAAGCAGTGAGGATGAGTAAGCAACTACAAGGTATCTGTATAGGTGGGACAGAAAACAGGGTATCACTATATGCAGATGATATGGTCATTTATTTAAGAGATCCTAAGAAAAATATAAAACCACTCTTGGAAATTCTAGATATGTATAGTGACATCTCTGGATTCAAAATGAACTTATCAAAAACTGAAATAATACAAGTTAGTGGTATAATTACTAATAAGATAAGACAAATGTTGCTGGGCAAATGGGGTGCTGAGTATGTGAGCTATTTGGGGATTCATATTCCAAAAAATATGGGGGACCTGTTCAGAGGGAACTATGGGAAACTGAAAAAACAGTGTTTACTGGCATAAAACAGTGGTCATCTTTACCTCTGACATTCACAAACAAGGTGGAGATGAATAAAATGAATGTGCTTCCGAGATTTTTATTTCTCTTTCAAACTCTACCAATACCAATGGGGAGAAGGACTGGAAATAAATCACAGGGTAATAAGGCATTTTATCTGATAAAACCATAAACCAAGATTCAAATGGTCCTTCTTAATGAGACATAAAATGAGGAGGATACAGCATCACCAACTTTAAAGAATACTACACTATGGCACAATTAGGAGATTAATTAGACATCATAAACTCAAGTAAGGTAACCATGTAGAAATCCGTAGAAGAAGGAAATAATTACACTGGGCACCTGGCCTATCTAGCTTGGGAGATTAGGTCCATACGCAATCTTAACAGGCTTCAGAACAGGTAGGCGAGGCATACATTCAAACACCGGATATTAACTAAAAAAATCCATATAATGACTAGATAGCCCCAGTTGGTCCCATTATGGAAAAACAATGATTTTCTCCCAACTAAATTAGATATAGCCTTAAGAGATGGGCAAACCAAGGGCTACAATACATTTCACAATTTTATCTGAGGACACATAAATCCTACCATCAACTTTAGAATGAATTCAAGTTGCACAGTTGAGACCTTTTTCAATATTTTCAGGTTAGGGCTTTTGTGCAGGAGCCTGGAATTCAACAGGCTATCTGGATCAACATCGTCTTGTGGAGAAACTTTATTCAGTTTCTCACCAAGAGAAAAGTAAGCATGTAATCTCTGAGCCATATGCAATCCTCAATTTTAACACAGGAAGAGCAGAGCTAGAGAAGGTACAACATAGATGGGAAGAAGAGTTGAACCAGGTGTTGACTCCCAAAGAGTGCACTCAAATCTGACAGTCAGTACACAGAACAAATACATCAGGAAGTTGAAGAGAATTTAGGTGGAAGCTGGTGAGTAGATTTTTCCTGACACTGGACAGGATGAAACATTTTGGCTCCGCCACATCAGATTTATGTTGGAGAGGGTCTGGGGAGAGAGGGAACCACACTCATATCTATTGGGCATGTAGAATTATTCAAGGATTCGGGACAGAGGTCAAGGGGTGGGTGGGTGGGTGGTGGTAAATAATGGAGACCACTACAGATCTAGAGTGCTTTCATATGATATGCGATCTGTACTCCAAAGATTTGGGTGGGAAGGCAAAAAACATTTATTTAATATTTTAACAGCAGCTGCACTGAAAGCTATAAACCAAAGATGGGTGACAAATACTCCTCCAACTAGAGAAGCCTAGATTCAAAACCATAAAAGAGTTAAGATAATGGAGGAGATCTCGGCAAGGCAACCTTAAGACTGACTGTTTTTAATACCAGATGACTTCCCTTTGCCCACTTGATAGAAGAGCTTGAAGGAATATCAGTTTTGGAACAACTACTGCATGAGTAATTTCGACCATAAAGCAAGGTTATATAATATTTGAAATAAAACAAGTGCCTTGCCTCTAATTAGACTATTTTGCATAGTTTTAGCTGGTCTAAGATTCTGGCCAGTTTGAAGGCTTGATAAATATTAAAATATACCTTACAGACGTGCATGAAGTTCAGCTTTCAGTGAAATAATAGCAAATAGGAGATGAATGCCACACAGTGTTAGAAACATAGAATATGGGAATTTAGGGAATTCCAGAGTATAGTTGAAACAGCATATTACATAGTAATGTTTTAAGTAAAATTATGTAACTAAGAGATTTAGAATGTAAACTCTTTTTCTATGCATTTTTTATATAACAATGTCTCTGCAATTAAAAGAAGTTTAAATAAACACAAAAGCCACATGAGGTCAGACAGATAAATCTCAATATGTACAACCTGGAAGAGAGGAGAGCAAGAGGGGACATGATAGAGATCTACAGGTAGCTCACAAGGGTAAACAGGGTGCAGGAGGGGAGATACTGTGACATGAGAAAGAGCACCAGGATCAGAGGGCATGCAATGAAGATGGGGGGGGGGGTTAACTGGAATGTGAAGAAGTACTACTTCACTGAAAGAGTAGTAGACACCTGGAAAAGACTGCCGACAGTTGTTGTGTAGGCCAAAACAGCAGGGAGCTTCAAGCATATGTGGGATAGACATAAGGGAATATTAGCAAATAGGCAGAGAGGAGGAAGGGTCACTGGAGACCAGTTAGGGTCTGCAGAGACTGACTAGGCAGGGACCATCTGGGCAGAATGGGCAGGCCAAACAGTCCCTTTCTGATTACAAATTATATGTTTCTGTGTTTCTGTCATAAAATAGCGAATGTTGAGAATAATGCCCCTCATGATACAAGTACAAAAGATGGCCAAGAAAAAGACAAAGGGAAGATGGCGGGGACAAAGAACTAGATGAAGACTAGATGCTTGTGTAGGACAAAATAAAACAAAAAGGGCAATAAGTGCAGACAAACATATCCCCCTCAGAAATAACTACTCTGAATAAATTTTAACCCCTAGATGGGGAAAAGCAAAATAATTATCAGACAATGAATCTAAACTGTGCTGAAAGAACTAATGGCCAGGTAAATAATGAGTAAATAGAAAAACAGGTGGTCATCACAGGATATTCAGTGATCAAATTTATTATTTATTTTTATTGAAAAGTTTCACCAGGAAAGGTACACTGAGCAATATAAAATTGCTCATCTTACAGAGTGTCCTGGGGGAAGGGGAACATTTAAGTACAGTAATCAAAAGCACATTTCCATGCAATATTATAGAAAAGTATACATACAATAATCAACAACACATTTCCAAAGGTAATATAAAACAGAGAAGCAACAGAGTAAAAAAAAAAAACATCAGTTAGTATCATTAAATAATCATTGGGATTTGATGCGAGAGGAGCAAACTGACAAATATACAGATACTACCATTTGGAGTAACAAAAAAAAAGACGACCATGGTCGACTTTTTCTCAAGAGCTAAAGCAGTGGATTTGTACAAAATAACAGAAGATTTTCTGAAGGTATCAGGTAACAACCCACTGGTTCTGATTCATATAGGAACAAATGATAAGGTGAAAAAAAAGAAATGAGTAAATTATGGAGGACTACAGCAAGCCTGATCCTAAATTAAATGAAAAAGGATGTAATATATATATTCTTTCCAAAAAAGCTATGTTTAATGCATCATTTAGGGTTAAAGCAGAAAAAGTCAGGAAATGAGAACATTAGGGTTGCCTCTAACCCCTCATCTATCATCTCTTCACAGACTGACAATGATGGTTAATCATTGCTGTGTGGCCCAAGTCTCACCCCAATCCATATGTAAGCAAGTGGACATGCTACAGTAAAGGAGAATGGGGTGAGATTTGGGCCTCACAACCCCAATGACACATCCCATCATTTGTCAGTCTGTGGAGGATGGAGGGTGGAGGGTGGGGGGGTTAGAGGGCAACACTAATGTTCTAATTTCCTGACTTTTTCTGCTTTAACCCTAAATGATGCATTAAATGTAGTTTGTTGCAAAGAATTTCCTTACTTTTTGAGAAAGTGTATTATAACTACCATAAAAACATTTGCATAGCTATACAGCATATATTGGTGGGAGCTCCCCTGGTGACAGCAACCGTACAATGCAGTGCAATAAATTATTGCTCTTTCCTGCTAGCAAAAAGGTGTTAATTAGACACTGAGCTTCATTGCTGAGACGATAAATTGGTTGGAAAAAAATCTACATGTACTTACTTGAATAAGCAGTTTTTATTTTGAGAGGAATGTTTCATCAACCACTCTGCATAACTTTTTATATTAACAAAGGGGTTATAACAGTGCACAAGACAACCCCCTACCCATTACCACACCACCAAGAACATATACAAAATGTAAACTCCACCGATCTAAAATGTTTCAGTGGTTAACGGTGTGGAGCCAAGGTGTAAAGACTTTACCTTCCACTGCCACAAAATCAATGTGTAACAGAACCATTAGAGAAGAGTACACTGTACAACAACATGTTCACTTTTTTGGGGGAGTGAGCAAAATGTGTATTTTGATAGAATATCAGCGGCTGAATGCAAGAAATGCTGATGCGGATGCTAAATAAAGACTCTTGACGCCCATTAACAAAACAATGAGGTCATTTTAACAAACTGACTTCCCTTGTTAAATAATGATCAGCTTTCGAGGGTTGGGGTTCGAAATGCAACCAGTGTCCTCCAGACATGTACAATGTTCAATAACAAATGTAAAGCATATGTTTAAAAAAAGCCTCTGTCACTGTATTCGAATATGTGTGTGTGTGTATACAACTTTTGTTTTGTTTTGTGTGTTAATGCAGATAAAATCAGCTCACTTTGGGATTAAACTCAGCAATCCCCGAATTGATCAATGTTTTATCTCCCATGAGATAAAACAGACTCCATAAACTTTAGGAGCTGCTTCCTTTTCTGAGTGCTTTCCAGGCCTGATTCAGTTCTCCGGAGGGGGTTGGGGGTGCTAAGACCACCAGCAGCTGCCAGATGCAAAAGAGAGAAATTTGGAGGAGGCCGATGGTATTAGAGAAACTGAGGTAAGCACCTGACATGGGGGGTGGGTTGTAAACAACCTTGTAGGCTCCCCAAAAACATTTAATCATCCCACTGAAATCCTTGTTTTCCCCCACAGGTCAAGCAAGAGAAATCTGCAGGTGCCTAGCAGAACCAGAAGGAAGTTCCCTGTGCTGGCTTCTTGTGCACTTCTCCACTGTGCTGTCTCTGGGATCTCTAGATCCACTGACAAATTGATGTGCCCAAAGAGCTGGTGTTGCATGCTCCCTGCCCCACTGCTGGCATACCTATGAGGGTGGAGGACTGAAAAAACATGCAGATACTGGCCACCAAATGAAAAACTCTTTGTTTCTGTGAGTTGGGCCCCTTCCTCCCTGTTTAGCATATCTGTGGGCATAAACAGCACAACATGACTGTTAGTGGCCGGTAGCGGCATGTTTTTTCAAGCCACAAGGGTTAAATGATGTTTTTCTCCCGTAGAAATTCCCTGACTCACTCACCATAAATGAAATGGGCACTGCTGAGTGATTTTCCAGTGTCCCTCACCCCTGATGCAGTTCAAGACAGGGCCGGGGTGTGAAACATAGAAACATAGATGGATAGAAACATAGAATTTGATGGCAGATAAGGACTGCTTGGCCCACCTAGTCTGCCCATTTTCCTACCTAACAGATAAGCTGCAGATCCTAGTTAACCAACAGCTTACTTCCTCCTACCCCCCATTAGGACTGCCTTATGTCTGTCCCATGCATTCTTGAATTCCCCCACTGTTCTTGACTCCACGACCTCCTCAGGGAGGCTGTTCCATACAGAACTGCAATGTCAGCCATGGAAGAAAGGATCTCATAACTTCAGAAGCTTATAGTGCTGCTGAATGCCCAAACACATGAAGGGTAAACAAGGCATCATTAATATGAGGAGAGGGGATGGTGTGGTGACAGGGAAGCAATAGTTTAGGTTGTGCACCCATGGGACACCAGGGAGGGGATTAATAAATAGCATTTTTCTCCCAAAGAAACAGGAGCTTTTCTTTGTATGGCAACTGGCTGAGGATTGCAGGTGGGGGACTGTCTGTGCCGGTCACCAAAAAATAATGTAAAGTTAATTGGGAGTCTGGTTTAGAAATGCAGTGTGGCAGTTGGGGGGAACGTTTTAAAAATACAGTGTGGGTGTCCATTTTGGAAGTATACTGAGAAATAAACTTTCCTGGTTGAAGCAGCTGATGAATTATTCTAGTCATACTATGACACACATTTAAATTATTTATATTTGTAAAATGGATGTAGATGATACAGTTTAAGTATACCACAAAACTATATGGGGCATGCCTTTGCCTCATGTTTCATCCACGCTGAAGTAGTGGAAAAAAGGAGGCCATATTGAAACCAACAAAAAAATAGAATGTCAGTCCAGATAGACTGCAACGAAAACATTCTAGATTTTAGTTGAACTCTGTGGCCCAGATATTCAAAAGAGTTGAGCCATGTGCAATAGGGTTGCGCCTGTGCAAGTCCGAAATTGCGCCATTCTGCGATATTCAGCAGGAGGCAGTTGCGCCCCTGAAATCATGCTGAGCAACAGTGCAATGATAATGAAGGCATGCGAAACCGAAAGGGGAGGAACCATGCATAAATGGCGCAGTACAATATTCAACGACTTGCGCCATGCGCAATAGAGGAACAAGCAGAAGTTGCGCCATAGCGGAAATGAGCCAAAATAAAAAGGAGCAAGGGAGAGGTGCAAGAATGCTACAGGGAAGCCACATGAGTCAGAAGCATAGGCAGACAGACAGGGCAGGCCAGGGAAAGGGCCCTCTGAACAGCCAGGCACAGGGAAGGTGTGGGGAGCCACACAGCACAGAGGCCAGCACAGACAGGTGTCCCCGGTGCAGGGGAAGTAGCAGCCAGGGCAGTGGGGGGAATACATCAACAGCTGCTGGGGGAGTGAACATAAGCCAGGGACATGGCCAGTGCCACCTTCCAGATGGAGGCCGTTATGAGAGGGGTGAGAAGGCGGGCAACAGGGGGGCGTGGCCATGGAAGGGCCCGTCGGTGGTATGCACCCAACAGGCAGTACCGAGCCCACATCAGCTTTGAGCTGTACACTGATACTGAGATTGTGGTCTGGTACCGCCTGAATAGGGCAATTCTGAGGTGGCTCTCTGAGCTGTGCAGTGATGTGATGCAGGCACCCACATGACAGAGCCATGCCCTGTCAGTGGAAACTAAGGTAACAGCCTGCATGTGCTTGCTCGCCACGAGTACCTTCCAGAGACCAACTGGGGACACCACAGGCATAACCCAGTCGGCCACATCATGCCACCTCACCCAATTCCTCAGCGCACTGCTGCCACATGCTGCGGAGCACATCCATTTCCCCAGCACAGCGGCGGAGCGCACAGCAAACATACAGGAGTTCCACAGGGTAGCACGTATGCCTGGTGTGCTAGAGGCAATAGACTGCACCCATGTGGCCATACGCACACCACCTGGTCCTGAGGGGGCCGCATACATAAATCGCAAGGGCTATGCCGGCATCAACTGCCAGGTGGTGTGCGATGCCAAGGGGCGCATAATCAATGTCTGTGCCATGCACCCTGGGGGAGCACTCGATTCATTCATCTGGCACCAGTCGGCACTGTGCCACAGATTCGAGAGTGGGGACATCCCCACTGGACACCTAGTGGGTGAGTATGCAAACCACATGGACAATCATAGGGCCTGGGGGGCCATGGCCAGAGGTGACATGGGTAGTGGCCTACATGGCCTGGGGCAGGGCGATGCTGATCACAAAAATAACCTCCGCCCTCTACACACAGGTGACAGTGGATGCCCACTCCGTCCCTGGCTGCTCATACCCTACCGGTGGCCCACGACTCCATCACAGCAACGCTACAATGAGGCACACGCCACCACACGTAATGTCATCGAGTGGGTGTTCGGGATGCTGAAGGCATGTTTCTGTTGCCTGGACACCTCTGGTGGTGCCCTACAGTACAGCCCCTCAAAGGTCTGCGGGCTATTCTTGGCCTGTTGCATCCCGCACAACATGGCCAACGAATGTGAGATAGCCGTACAGGTCGAAGAGGGGGACAGCAATGGGGACGCCAGTGGAGATGGTGATGGGCAGTCCCCCTTGGCCAATGGGACCCCCGACTGAACCGGCTGGCACAGCTGCACCAGAACACCATCACGGAGTGCACTTCAGCCAACCCAGGTAAGTCATGGGGCCATGTGCAACCACCAGTGGCTAAGGCACAACCCAGAAACATGCATGGACACACACCAAGGGTGCATGCCATCAAGGGAAGTGGCAGGGCACAGAAGCACATACACAACCAGGGATGGGTGAGGATTAACATGCCACGCAGATGGACACACACACACACACACACACAAAATGCACCAAACATGCACAGAGGGCAGGGGGCACACCAACCCAGAACGCCAACCCTAGCAACACACATGTCCACAAGCCACCACCCACTGCCTGTCCATGTGCGTGTGTTAGATGCTGAGCACCATTGCACATTGGTGTACAACGCAATGCAGGCATCATCATGCACATGCAACTGCAGACAGCAGCCAGGAGGGTGTGCAGGTGGACTGTGTGTCCATGTGCAGGGCTGGGTACCCACCCGTGCACTACCCACTGAAACACACAATGCACACAGGGCAGCACCAGACAGTAGCCGCACTGGGAGACAGGTCAGTCACGCGACACAGTGCCCCGGCTGCCACGGATGTGTGGGCAGCCCCGCCAAGACCCACCAGCACTGACAGGCTGACTACTGGCCTCATGGGGTGGCACCGATGGTCCCCCAGAGGTTCCACTGCGTGAACACGACGTTGCTCATGCAGGGGTCTGCAGCACACCAAACATGACTGCGCCAGGAGTGCTCGGGATGCCCACAGCTGAACCCGGTGCTGACAGGGTGGGAGTCGCATGACACTGGGAACGGGGGGGTGAATAATGCACTGCGTGGTGTCCACGATGCATGGGCACCTGACTGTGTGCCCACTGTGGCCATGACAGCAGTGAATGCCTGTGCATGCCTGTCAATGGCAGCGGTCACATCCTCTCGCAAATGGTCCATCCCTGCCAGGATCAGTGCGGTGTCCCTGCTGCGACGCTCCTCTGCCCACTCCAGAGCCACACGCAGTGCATCCATGGACGTCGCAAGCCACATCTGCTGCTGGATCGATGTTTGCAGTAGGTGGGTGTGCTCGTCCAAGAGGTCATCAGCCTCCTCGGCATCCTGTCCCTCAGGGTGTGCACGGCCCCGATGATCAGCACCCCTTGAGGGTGGGTGCTGCACACCAGGACCAGGTCTGGGCATGCCCACAGGTGGTGCACAGATGCCACCGCTGAACCCTGTACCCCCAAGCCCATTGGCCGACTGCTGATGCTGCCCCTCCGGCTGCCGCTCCCCAGGGCTCAGTGATGCCACCGCAGTGGCTGCAACAGTCCCACTGTCCTGAACAGACACCAGTGCTGCCCCACTGGTGCTGACAGGCACAGGCTGGGACTGTGCTGACACTCAGGCCTCCACGGCAGCACCACCCACAGCCATGGGTGCGAATTGCCCTGCTGTGTGGCTATCCCGTGGCACACATGTGTCACTGCCCATGACGGTAGTGTCATCATCACCGGTGACGGACTCTGCACCGGCCACAGTCACAGCATGCTGGCATCCATGGATGCCAGCACGCTGGGACTCAGGCAGGGCTTCCTCCACACCTGTTACAACGACATCAGTGTGGACAGCCAGGCGGCCCCACTGTTGCAATGCTCCACGTATAGCTGTGGAGGTGGATGGTCCCTCCTCCAACTCCAGCTGACTGTCCTCAGTGGACAGGCCCACCACCACTGACCCATGCAGACGCTCAGCATCTGTAAGGGAAAGCAAAGTCGTATTACTGTGTGTGACCTACCCTGCCCCCCCATAGATAGACCATGACTTAGCATGCAGTGATGGGCCACCACCCGTCTGGAAGCCACCACGCGGAACACCCTCAATGGCACTGCACTGCATGCTTCCAGCAAGCCTCTCCTCCTGTGGGGTCAGCTGTACCACCTCTGGCTGTCCCCCACCTGTTGCAGCACATCCTGCCCTGATGGCAGCCACCTTCTCCTTTATCCTCCTCCTGTCTGTGCCCATCTTTGTCTTACACTCCTGCACAGAGTGCTGGTGGCTGCCATGCAGGTTCACAGCACGTGCCACCTCCACCCATGCAGCAGCACGGGCTTGAGGTGTTCCCCGCTGTCCACTGAGAAGTGGCTCCTGATCCAGGTAGGCCTCGAACAGGGCCTCAGTTTCGGCCTTTGTAAAGTTAGGCCTCCTCCTCCTCCCACCACTGTGTTCCTCCTCTCCAACAACCTGCTTGGTCATTATGTAGCCTGTAAGAATGGCAGTTGTTACCTGTGACTGTGCAGTCCCATGCATGTCCCTAAATCCACAGTCCACACTCCCAAACAGCATTCAACTCACCAATAGACTGCAGTAACTGACTATGGCCACTGCAGCACAATGTCGCACTTTTATAGCGCAACCCATGCAAAGGAGGCGAGGAGCAACTTTAAGTAGCTGCAAATTGCAGTGCTGCGTCATTGAATGGCTGATTAGATGATTTGCATATGACGGCTGAATATTGCGCTGTTGCGCTTTGTGCAATTGTGTTGAACATACTGAGCCAATGGCGCAGTTCTGTGACATGCGTAGTACACACCTCACTGCGCATGCCCGGGTTGCTGACGCAGGTGTCTGCCACGCTGATGACATGCTGTGCATGGTAGGCAATGCAGGGCATGGCCACCATTGTGCCAGTGGCACTATAGCAATGGTCACTACATGGCGCTGTGGCACTGGGCCATCATAGACGCAATGGGCCAACTGCACGGTAGGCCGCTATGGCGCTGGCACACAGGCAGCCAATCGCACTACATGCACTGTGTTCCAATAGCGCTGTCTGTGTCCATGCACCAGAGACCCTTGACCCCGTGCCCAACCTTTGCCTCCTAGACGCCATGCATCAGGCATGGGTGCACCTCTATCACGCTGTTCGGTAACAGCACAATAGGGAATGGCAGCGCTGTACCGTGCAGCATCTGCACATGGGGAGCCACACTGCAGAGTGCCATATTGCCAACTAGAAGAGAGAGAATGGCACGCAGAAGGGCAGCCCAGTGGTCTGCGATTGAATTAGCGAATCTAGTGGCCCATTGTGGAGCCACACTGTCGCTCTTGGGAGGTGCCCTGGATGAGGCCAGGGCCCAGGTGTGGCAGGAGGTGGCCACTGCCCTGGAGGAGGCCACTGGATGAGGAGGTGTGGAGCAGTGCAGGCACCCGATCACGGGGACCTGCAGAGAGGGAGTCTGAAGCTACTGGCACGCTTCTGGCGGCATGTGCCAGGAGGGGCACGGTGCCACAGCCAGGTAGGGGTTCCGTCAACACATTTTATTGTCCATATGAGTAACAGTGTTGTATGTGTCCAGCACATAGGGAGGGACCATCTGGGGTTGGCTGTGGTGGTGTTCACAGGGTGTGGGGTGGGTGGATCTGGCTGGGTGGGAGGGCACACACCTAGGGGCAGGGGGACTTTGCTTCAGGATTGTACTGATGTTCCTCTCTCCTTGTTTGCCACACAGGCCCGGAGGAACACCATGCAAGGGAGGAGCGGCAGCAGGAGGAAGATGGTGCAGCCATCATATTCAAGACCCGCCTGATGTTGTGTTTGGCCTGCCTCCCCTTCACAAATCCCCCTTGATCAGGGTGTATAAGTTTAGGAAGAATATTTTCCAGCCTACTTGCCAACAATTTTGCTAAGATCTTATAGTCAGCATTGAGCAAAGAAACTGGATGATAAGAAGAGCACTACAGTGGATTCTTCCCCTCTTTAGGCAAGATTGTAATGGTGTCGAGTTCCTGTGATGGGGGAAGAGCTCCTTCCTCCAAAGTCTCCTGTATCATATCCTTCATTAAGTGTCCCAACTCCTACCAGAGCAGCTTATATATCTTGGCTGGGATACCATCAGGCCCTGGTGCCTTCCCCCTCTTAGTTTCCATACCACTTCCTTTTGTTCCTCCAAAGTTATAGGGGATTCTAGTTTACCGACATCCAGTTCCCCCACTACAGGGAGGGTGACTTCTTTTAAAAACTCCCCTGGGTCAGTCCCCTGTGGAAACTCAGTGGTGTATAAGTGGGAGTAATAAGCTTTAAAAGCATCATTTATTTTCTATTGGTCATAAGTAACTTCCCCTCCCTCTACTTCCGCCCCCAAGACTGCCCTCCCCGCTCTTTGTCGCTTAACCAAACTAGCCAACTACTTCCCAGCCTTGTCCCCTTCAAAGTAAGAATATGATTTGGTTAAGTTAAGAGCTCTCTCTATGTGCTGGGTGGATATTTGATTCAGTTCACATTTCAGGACTTTTAGTTCTGATAGTTTAGGCTGATCTTGTGAGGCCATTAATTCTTTCTCTAATTTTTGAATCTGGGCTTCCAATTCCTGTTCCATTCTAAGAGATGCTTTCTTTTTATACGAGGAATTTGAAATGGTCTCGCCCCAAATACTCGTCTTAAGTGCTTCCCAAATCATCCTAATGTCTGTGTTCCCAGGTTTATTCACCTGAAGGAAATCAGATATATGCTGTTTTAGTTGATGGAGGAATTTTGGGTCCCCCAAGAGATTGGGACCCATACGCCAGATGGGGTCCCTCCCAGGTTTCTCTGTCCCTTCCAAAGTCACCCATAAAGGGGCATGATCTGAGATAAGTAATGGTCCATACTTTGCCTCCACAACTTCTGCTAGCCTAGATTTTGTTAAGAATACATAGTCCAGCCTGGTATACAATTTATGGGCATGAGAGTAAAACAAATATTCTCTAGAGGAGGGATGACAAAATCTCCACGCTTCCTGCAAAGATCTCCCCTCCATCATTTGGCGAAGAGTGTTAGCACTCCTAGGGCCTGGGCCTTTCCTCAATCCAGAGTAGTCTAGGTGTGGATCCTAGTATGTGTGCATATCTCCCCCTATAATTATATCATCCAGAAATGGTGCCAACGTGGTTCCTAAGTGGCTGAAAAAATCCAGGGAGTCTATATTTGGACCATAAATGGAAACTAATGTAGTAGGGGTACCGCCCAAATCCACCACCACCACCACGACATATCTCCCCTGAGGATCAGTCACAGAGGAAAGGACCTCATGTGGGAAACTGGGCCTAATCCAAACTGCTACACCTCGGGCTTTAGAAGTGATGGTAGATGCAATTAATGTGCCTCCCCCCAGGAATGATGCAAACTGTCCAGTTCTTCTTTGGTAGAATGCAACTCCTGCAAGAATACAATATCCCCTTTCATTTTATTTTTTATCTGGGTTGATACCTGTTTCCTTTTTATCACCGTTCGTAGCCCACTGACATTCCATGTAATTAGTACAATCTTAGCCATAATGATCTAGTTTCTTAGTTAGTATAGCATGGCCTTTCCCTCTCTGTAGTAATATTACATCTCTCCTTCCACTGCTGAAAAAACTTTTAACATTTTCATAAAAACATTGAGTTAAACTGCCTACCCCTTCCCCCATATAGCGAAACCAGTTTTGTGAAGTTACATTTCCAACAAAGTGCTCCATCCTCCCTTCTCTCCCATCAAACCTACTACACAAGATTAATATCACAAAACTCCCCTCAAACCCAATAGTGAAAACCAAACCAAATTAAACTGCCCTGTATTTTTTGTGGATTGAGCATCCATTCCTTGCAAACCTTAATTACCTAAAGAACTTCTAAAGTCAAAACCTGGTAAACCCTCTAATATACAAAAAAAAATAATAATAATTGTCAGCTGGGGACAGCTTAGGTCTGAGAAGTTACTTCACCACCCCAGACCCGGGCTGCTACAAGAAAAAAAAAAGAAAATTAGTTATAAACTGAGGAGAATCTTTGAGATTTCCCACCCCCTACTGTATCTGAAATAGAAGCAGGACATCTCAAAATTATGGATGATACAGCGTTGTTCCAAGTGCTCTTACCATGGTTATGATTTAAAACAGATCCTCTCCTCAAAGCCCTTTCATCAGGCAGTAAAGATGCAAAACTAAACCCAGCCCAATTACCCCCCCCCAGCCTTTCATTAAGTACTCAATTCCCCTCAGATTATACAGTTGAGACCTTCACTAAATTTAAATTTGTGCTTTCATCAGCATTTGGATCTATTAAAATTAAAGTAATCCGTGATTTACGTGTAGTTAGAACGTTAAAGAAAACCCAAACGCATAACAGTACCAATCCGAAAACATGACCGAGTCCCGGTTTTAGGACCATAGGTTAATTTACAGTCCCATCTCCTCTAACTTCCTATTCAATGTCCTTATAGGATATACCAAGAGGGAGGGGAAGGGGGAACCCCCAAATCCAGCTGTTATAGGCCTCAGATGGAGTTATGGACCAGAGACTCACTCCCTCGCCCCCCCCCCGCCTCCCATGGACAATAAACAGTACCTTCAGGCCAAGGCCTATCGCGGATTTCAAGCAGCTTTTTCTCCAATTCCCTGGCATACTCCATGGCTGCTGCTGGGTCTGTAAATGCTTTCAAGTTATCTCCCAAAGGACGTACAATCAGCCGAGCCGGATAAAGGAGTGAAAGGGACAGTTTATTGAGTGAAGCACTCGGTGAACCTCCGCAAATGCTTGCCGTTGTTGCTGTAGAAGTTGGGAGTAGTCAGGGTAAAGAATAATTCTTCTCTGCTGCACAAGGATGATGCCAACCTTCCTCACCACTTCCAGGACTTGCACCCTGTCCTGATAACACAGGAATTTAATGATTATGTGCCTTGGCTTCTGATCTGGAGACAGTTTCGGCCCTGGAGCTCTATGGGCCCTCTGAATCTCCAGGGAAATGTCCTGAGGTAACTGTAAGGTATTTTTGAACCAACTTTGTAAAAACTGAATGCAGTTTTTCCCTTCCGCACCTTCTGGGAGGCCGATGATGTGAATATTACATCGGTGCTCTCAGTTCTCATGGTCATAGATTGTTTCAAATATTCTATTTCCTTGAGAGCTTTAGCTAGGTCAGTCGCTTGGGTAGAGGCCCAGTCTTCTTGATTGCTAATGCGCTGTTCCACTTCCCCTAGACGTCATTCGTGGGATTCAACCTGCTCCGAGGTGGCATTTACGGCCTGTTGTAGGTGCTGAATTTGAGCCATTACATTATCAAAACTGGCCTCTATTGTGGTACCTAAGTCATATTTTAGGTCTTTTATCAATCTCTCTAACTGCTGGTAGCCCTCAGCCATTGCTTGGTAAGAAGGCAATTCAGAGTACTCTCTCCCAGAGGCACCTTCTGCTGGCAGGAGATTCCTATCCGGCTGGACTGCCCACGAGCCTCCCAGGGAGTGATCAGGCTTAAGCGTGCCTTTAGCTGATAAGTCATGCTGATCTGATTTAAATGCAACTTTGGACTGTTTTTTCCCCTGAATTTTGAGAGGATGACATCAGAGCTGCGTAGTATATCTGCTAGGTTAATAGATTTGGGAAACTAAGTTAAAGTTAGAGGGGATTGCAAGGGATGGTTGCAAAGCTCCAAATTCAAGCTGCCATCTCGCACTGCTACTAGGCCACGCCCCCACAAAACAGTTTTAACTACAAGAAGTTCATGACTGCCTAAACCTGCTTTAGATAAGTCAGGAAAAAGTCAGCTGTACTGAACCTCTGGCAAACAAGTTTGAGCCCCTCCAAGATCAAAAATTGGGGGATTTTGACCTTGGCAATCTTGACTCTACATATCATCTATAAAATCTTCTCAGACACTCCTCTCCTCAGAGACAGAGGTGGATAGGGGCAGCAGAGTAAAATGTACAGTATCAACAAAAGATAGACTAAGATCTCCTCTGCGGAGGGAGTTACATACCCGTGTCCTTCTTAAGCAGTTTTCCTTCCCCTTAACTCCTTACCCATTTGGACCAGCTGAAAATTGCCTCCCTAAATTGTTGTCTCAAAAATCCGATAAAGACGGGTGCTGTGCTCTCATTACTTCAAGAATGCAATTATGATGTTTTTTCATAAAAGAAGCTTTAATGTTTTCCAGGTTTGAACTTACACAAATGGATTTGGAACCCCTTGTTTGGGAATTTTGAGAAGACAGGGTATTGTATTAAAATGAAGTTATTGGTTGATATTTGTCCAGAAATGGCTCTGCTATTAGAAGTCTAGTATGGTGGTGAGAAACACTGACTAATTATGATATGTGCTCCACAGGTAAAAATGTCCAGAGTTGTGCTGTTTGAACAAATTCAACCCTTCCTTCACTCCTCAAGGAAAATATACTTGGAGCTCTTTTACTTGCAAGCTGGACATGATGGAGAGATGTCAAGTGGGAAAAAAAATCTACTCTGATTCAAATTACTGAAAGAATATGATCTACACAGCTGGTTTGACTGACACTTACAGGGTATGTCACACTTCAGGGGGTGTTACATATTTCAGGGTTTCATTACTTACAATGACAAATTAAACTATTTCTTTCCTCTTATATGATGATCAAAAAGATACCTCTTCTACAGATAGAATTCTCTTACCATTGCTTGTTTGGCTGCATTCTATTTTTCTCACCTACCCCCTTCACAGCATAGATGGAAACCTAATACTGTACCTCTTTGCTGGACTTACCGGACTTAAAATCAAAAGGGATAGCATTGCTATGGGCTAGACAAGCTGTGCTATGCTGTTTTGAGAAGCCCTTGAAATGGTGGGAAGACATAAAATGTGATCTGAGGGCTCTTTTTCAGAAATATATGAATACAGGAGGCAGAGGTGTTTCTACCTGCAGTACTTAAAGCTGAGGGAACAACTGTACAGGGAGCTGAGCTCTCACAGACCATGAACACTACTGGTAATTATGTTGACCAAATCAATTCAATAAAATTACAAATTAAAAAAAATATGTAGGGCTGCTTCATCATCTTCAGAGGCAAAATCTGTCAGCCAAAACAACACCATATGGGGACCCATTTACACCATGTAAAGACCAAGTAAATTCTGTTGCTATCTCATCCTCTAAAATGGAGTGAGGAAAGGTAATCTCAAATACGTCCAAGACTGCTTAATCTGCAGGAAGTCTGAGGGGCTCCATGCAGAGTTATAGGCAGCATTAGGGGAAATATTTGGGCTACACAGACAGCTGAGGTGGGATCCTGAATAGCTACCCACTTCCCTCTTCCCACAGAGACCTATTGGCCAGAGGAATGGAGGGTAGTGAGAAGGGGGAGGAGGAGAAAGAAAAGAGGGAGTTAGATTGCAAGCAGCATGCAGGGTTCCTCACTACTGACAAAAAAACATTTTGTACCCCAAATGAGGAGCAGCTACCTGACTCACATGGATCCATGACAGTCGGTCGACAAATTTGTTGTCAATCGATGTTACAGTGACACTTTCATGTTGACCGCAATTGTGGTCAGCATAAAGGTGGCCACTTCTGACTATGTTTTCTATGGGGGGGTCTGCCCCCCCACACACCCCCGTAATTAAAATAATCAACTCCAAGTCAGAGCTGATTCTGGAAGTGGGTGCAAGACCTCCTGAAAGCAGTGCCAGGGCCTGCGCCGACACTACCGTGATCTGTCGCTCTTGTCACTGTAATGACGGTCATGGTAAAATTGACCCTGTAGCGAGGACATACTGACTTAGTTTGGGGGGGCTGAGAGGCCCTCACTGCTGAAGATTAGGCAGGAAGTGGTACTCAATCAGGGATCAGGGAGTTGAAAAAGCAACAAGCATGGTCAAGGGAGTAAGGGAAGAGGCTACAGGTCTTCATAGTCAGGGATTAAATGATAAAGGGGTGTGGATGGGTGGTGTGCTGGGATGGAACAACAAAGGGGGAGGTAAGATGTCTTCCTGGCATATCAGCCCTGAGGAAGGAGGCCAGGATAGGAAGGAGGCATGACAGTATGATGGAGATGTCACATGTCATAGTGCATTTGGGCACAGATGACTTGCCAGCTCATGGTCTGGAGCTTACTAAGTCCAACTTCTGAAAACTGGGGAGAGTGCAGATGGGAAAGGCAGCCATGCTGTCCTTTTCAGAAGTACTACCTGTACAGACTAGGGAAGCGGGTAGGTTGAAGCAGGAGGAAACTGATGCATTTAATGCCTGGTTCAGAAACTGGTGTAGGGAGAAGGGAAATGGATTTGTAGAGGACTGGGGAGGATCCTGGGATAGAAGACTTTTTAATGGGGATGACCTTCATTTAACAAGGGAGGAAGCTAGTGCACTGGGGCATGTCTATGTGGACAGTCTTTCAAACTGCAAGAGGGGGGTAACTGATTCTGAGAACCCCCTTGTAGGTGGTAGGTGCAAAATGAACCCAGAAGAGGTTCCCCAGGATATGGAAATGGGCCAGGGGAAGACAGCAGTGGATGGAGCAGGGGATAAGTGAAGGTAGCATGTGAGGGACGAGGTACAAAATGTACACTTATTGGATTGGAAGTTGGAAGGGATAGGGAGGGAGTGGATAACATGAGGGAGGGATCAGGTAGAAGAGAAGACCTTGCACCAACAGCATCCTGCTTAAATACCAGGATTTCTGCATATTCATGAGATAGGTGCAATATATTCACGAGATGGGTGCAACATCAGGAGGCACATGTATGCTCCTACCAGTTCCAGAAATAAATCAAGTTAAACCAGCATCACATAAAGTTCACAGTACTAAATCAGTGAAAAAAGTACACAGCACAACATTAAAAAAACAGTGCCTTTAAAGTACAGCATGCATATAACATTAAAAACCAAAGCTCCTTATAAGCATAAATAAATACTCCACAGGCAACAAGAAAATGAAAATGGCGAAGAGGTGAGTAGGTCAGTAAAGAGACTACAGGAAGGAATAGAAATGGACAGAAAAAAAGACTAGATCTAAGATAATTCTCACGTCCAGGATTCAGAATCAAGTGTTCGCTTGTAGGGAACTAATAGTTATAGCTGACCATTATAACAGTACAAACATCAATGCAGGGGAAACTCTTTGTTCAAGACCTTCAGTGTTAGGGTGTCCAAAGTATATATCAAATAGGATTCTCACTATGCCAATTTCCTCACATGCTGCCTCCTTTACTGTTCACTCTTATTTTGTTGATTCCTGTGAACTACAGATTAGCTGGTGTGCCATGGCCTGCCTCCACAAAATGCATGGCCACAGCATAAATCAGGCCACAGTTTCTAATTTCAGCTTTGTGTCATCAACCCGTTGTTTCAGACATCTTTTGGTCTGCCTAATGTATCCCATATCGCAAAGGCAGGTCAGGACATAGATGGTTCCCATCAAGGCCATCAAGAAATTAGATTCTTTTTCACTCATCCATGCTCTCTGTAGGTGCTATAAAACTGCAACTACTGGCACTATGATAGCAGGCAAAAACATCTTTTATATCACATATCTCACCCTTGCCAACTCCCCCATTCCTCAAAGTATAATATTTATATTCCTCCTGACTCTAATCCTTGATTTGGGGGGTTCAATAGTAAATAATCTGGCTAGATTAACTCTTCATCCCGCAGCGTGCCCAGCCCACTCTATAGTATTGCAGTTAGCATTGATGAATGGAGCAAGTAGCCACAACTGGGAGGGAGGAGGTGGAGCAATAGCGTCATTTGCGATATTAAGCAGCCTGACCAGTCAGGTTACCTAGCTTAATGAATGATGCTACTGCTCAGCCCCTCCTTCACAATTGCATCAGTAGCATCATTTGGTATATTAGGCAGCCTGACCAGTCAAGTTATCTATCTTAACTAATGATGTTACTGCTCCACATCCCAGTATCCCCCCAGGCTCCCAGAGAAATAGAACAGACATTTGTAACTGGAGGCAGATCAGCCTCTTGAATACTGATTTAAGAATTCTAATGAAAATCTTAAGAAAAGGTTGGCAGGTTCAGCATTACTACTAATAGACACCTCGGTTACACAGGGAGACAGATTCATAATAACCTGTGTTTATTGATGGAACTGTTTAAACTTGGGAATAGGAGACTGACAATAGGTCTTCTTCTGATGTTGGACCAGGAGAAGGCTTTTGATCAAGTTTCTCATAATTTCTTGAGGAATATCCATAAGCTATATGGCCCCTCAGAGTCTTTCATTTCATGGATTCAATTACTGTATGGAACAACAGAGCTTATGCCCCTCATTAATGGTTGGTTGGGGAAGGCATGTACAGTCAAGAGGAGGGTAAGACTGTGCTGCCCTTTGAGCCCAATTTTGTACATTTTTTGTAGACCCACTTCTAAGGAAAATTGAAGGGCAACACCAAATACAGAGCTTGGAAACTTATGCAAGGCCAGTACCTCAGAAAACTATGGGCTACACTGATGATATCTGCTTAATGATTAGATACGAGTCCTCTGTTCATCAAGCATGGGATGTTTTCATCAGTTTAATAAGGTTGTAGGAGCTAAGGTGAACTTGTCCAAGAGCAGGGGATAGTCTTGGGGACCCAATGAGAAGGATGTTTGGCCCAAATTGCTGGGATTGAAATATTGTGGGAACCTGTTTGCATCCTTGGAGTTTAATTTGGTTCTGGCAATATGGTATTTTAGATTGGAGAGAAAAACTAATTCAAGCTGAGAAGATGGTAAATAGCTGGTGAAATTGGCCTAGGACCAAAAAGAAGGGGAATTTTATGATTAACACTTTTTTAATCCTGGTTTTCTTATATATCAGTTGTATTTATCCTCCCCCATTAACCTGGAATCAAAATTGTTCAGTGTTTTTGTTTTTCGTTTCCTTTGGAGCAGTAGGATAAATGTCATAAAAACACACACACACATACAGGGAAATAAAGGATGGAGGATTATTGGTGTTAAACCCTATGGTCTTTTCCATTGTATTTTTCTTATTTCAGTGATCAGACCTTTAAACAATCAGGCAATGAAATTATGGGTTCTAATGTGCATATTATGGTGCATATTATTGGGCCTCCTTACAATCCCTCTCTGAATACTTACTAGGCAGTTTTAAAAGAAAAACCAAGCAATGGAAGGTACAAAATAACTTGCTTTTAACCCTAAATAGGAAGCAGCTTTATAAAAAGAATATAGAACAAGCATACACCATTGATCCTGTCTTCAATAAAAGTCTGGGTATCCCCCAAAGATTGTAATGAAACAATTTTTTGACATTCAAATCCAGGTTAAAATGTGGAACATGTTGTGGTGCTGTGCACATGGTGGGCTACAAACAACTCAAGGAGAATTATAAACATAAGAGCCTATTAGAAAGTCTGTGTGTCATGAATACCTGTCACCAGCAAGAGGAAACAAACAAGGCAGCATCTTTTTTTCACTTACTCATACATCAAGGATATGTGGCCAGTTCTGGGTTGAATGTGAAATTTGGAACCTTTGAAGATATTATCTATGACAAACTGATTTACTATAAATCTGGTAAAGAATGGCAGAAATGGGTAGTATCGTGGCATGCATAAAATGGTATATTTGGCACAAAAGATGCCTTTTGTATTTCAACAGAAAGTAGTTTTGTGAGATTAATTTAGTGCACTAGTTCAAGGTGAATTGATATTTATTTATGAACATGACAACAGATCCCAATCTCGAGAACTGTTCCAGCACTATTTGGTGGTGGGGGGGGGGGGCGCGACTATTAAGTAATGGGTGTGGAAAGATGTCTGTGAGGTGTCTGTTTCTGAATTTGTTTCTTTAGGTGAGAGGAAATGATCTTTCTGGGTTTTAAGGACTTGAGTTTGTTTTCTTTTGAGGGATTAATTTTCTAGTCACTTTATCCTGTCCTTGCCCTTTGCATATATTTGATATTTCTGTTTGATGATGTGTTTATGCTTTTAATAAAAATGTCCCTACTCTTCTTTAGTAAATGCCATGGGATCTTTGACTTCCACCTGGAAAGTAACTAGAGATGGGTAGAAGGGACCTTGGTTTAATGTCTCATCTGAAGGATGGCACCTCAATGATTCATTATTTATGACACTTTTTTCTGACAGGTCAAACCCCACCCCCACCACACACACACACACCAATCAGCATGCCTGCCAGGGACTCCTCTAAGACAGGTAATTATGTAATTAATAGTACTTTTAAGAAGAAAAGGTTTAGTCTACAACAGGGGTAAGGGCATGTGTTATAAGCCCATGGGGCTGTGTGTAACTCATATCCACTCAGCCTCAGTGCTACATCACTGAAGTCATGGGGCACAAGGACATCCCAGCAAAAGAAGTGCTAAGAATGATCAACTTTCAGTGGAAAGGTAAAACATACTGAGAGGAGTCTGAATCGAGACAGAGCTAGCAAAACTCTTTTACTTAACCTGGTAAAAGAAACAAACATACTTAATAGGATTAAAAATTATTACAATGAACAAAAAAGTCTCCAAAAAGCGGCGAGATGTGTTTATTTGTCACGACTCAGTTCAAGAGCACAAGAACATTTCACCGGACTTGCACTATGGACCACATCTAACTACCTCTGCCTCCCTGTTAATTAATTACCTTCCCCCTCTAGTGTTTCTTGCCTGGTCATCCTGCAAGTCATCATCTGGAACCACATGTGAATATTTCTGAAGGGCTAGGTTGTGTAGCATGCAGCACACTGTGACAACTTGCACACCATGCTGGAGCATGACATCAAGGTGTCACTAAATAGTCCAAGTAGCGGACCCAGCAGGCCAAAGGCCCATAACATGATGGCACTGGATCATTAGTGGGCAACATTGTAGTGGAGTTAAGCTTCTTTCATTGACACCAAGATCTATAATCAGATGTGATCAGAGTGGATGCCCATTGTCCCCTATGGATATATACAAGAAAGGAGAGTGAGTAGTGCCCACAAAATCAACCACCTGAATTGAGCCCATTGTACCTCCATGTTTGCCTACACCCAGAACTATCTGAAAATGAGAGTCATGCCTGGATTCATGATAGTAAGTAAGTAAGTAAGTAAAATTTTATTTATATTAAGCGCCCTTCCCAAGCTCAGGGCGCTTTTACAATAAAACAAGTAAAATCACATTTCAAACAATAAATCAAACAACCATACAGTACACTTACTCATTATGTACCAGCAAATACTAAGGCAAAAAGGAAAGTTTTTAATTGTTTTAAAACTTTCAACAGTTAGGCATTCTCGTATCTGTGGTTAGAGAATTCCACAGGGTTGGTGCCATATAGGCAAAAGATCTACCTCCAGACATCTTTAGGGGATGCCCTGGGAATCTCTAGCAATCCCTCATCAGAGGAGCGAAGAGAACAGGCAGGACAGTAAGGCACCAAGAGCTCTTTCAGGTAGTGGGGTCTCAAATCATGTAGGGCCTTAAAGGTCAATAATGAGACCTTAAAGGTGATCCGCCACTGTACTGGCAGCCAGTGCAAATCACGCAGCACAGGTGTTATATGGCTAGATCGTGAAACTCCCATCAACTACCTGGCCGTCGCGTTCTGCACAAGCTGCAAGCGGCAGATATCCACCCCCCGGCAGCCCTAGATAAAGCGCATTGCAGTAATCAAAATGGCTGGTAACAAAGGCGTGGACCAAAATGGGAAGATCTTCCCGTGGAACCAAGTGTTTCACCCGGGCAATATTCCTCAGATGAAAAAAGGCAGATTTGACTCGGCCGACACCTGCATCTTCATAGTCAGGCTTCGTCAAAATTACTCCCAGGTTACGATCTTGGCCAGAGGCTAGAAGCTGGGCCCCCAAGATATAAACCCGAGGGTTTCCTGTCCAAGCCCTGTTATCTTCCTCCAGGGTCCACAACCAACACCTCAGTTTTCCTGGATTCAACCTAAGCCAACTACGCTCATCCAATCCTGAATCTCCAGGAGGCAGTTATTAAACATCGTGATGGAATCCGACTCCTGATCAGGCATAAAGACAGGTAGAGCTGAGAATCATCAGCATAACAATGAAAACTCAGCCCATACCGTCTTATAATGTCCCCCAGTGGAAGCATATACACCATGAATAACATAGGGGACAGTACCGACCCCTGCAGTACCCCACAGGGCAGACAGTGAGGGGCCGAGGTGTTAACTCCTGATACCACTCTCTGAGATCTGCCCTCCAAAAAAGATCGAAACCAACTGTGGACTGCTCCCCTCAGACCACAGAGAAACCACAGGTGGTCGAGCAATACCCCATGATCCACGGTGTCAAATGCTGCTGAGAGATCCAGGAGAACCAAGATGGAACAGGTCCTCTGATCTCTTGCCATCAGGAGATCATTCAATACCCGAACAAGAGCCGTCTCTGTACTGTGCCTCTTCCTGAAGCCGGATTGGAGAGGGTCATAGATATTGTGGTTGGACAAATGATCCTCCAGTTGCAGAGCGACCACCTTCTCAATAACCTTCCCTACAAAAGGGAGGTTAGAGACTGGTCTATAATTTGCTGGGCAGTCGGGGTCAAGAGAGGGCTTTTTCAAAAGGGGGTATATTACCGCCTCCTTTAAGGGATCCGGAAAGATCCCGCTCTCTAATGACACCACCACTATCCCAGCCAGGACTGGCCGCTAACATCTACACACCCCACCACCAGGTGAGTAGGGCCTGGGTCCAACTTACAATAGGTAGGTCGCAGAGTCTGGATAATCCTCACAATATCTATTACTGCTGGTAGTCTAAAGGTAGACCAGTACAACTGGGCATTAGTACCACCTGATTGATCAGTGCAATGCTCAATAGGAGGACACTGGCTGATCTCATCCCTGATGGTGGATACCTTGTCAGCAAAGAATTTCGCAAACTCCTCACACTGTACCTGTGATAATGCTCTACCAGTCTGGAGACAGACTGGATTGCACAGTCTGTCCACAGTCTGGAAGAGCTGGGATGGTCTATTCCTAGCTGCAGCAATTTCCCTGGACAGGAACTCTGCCTTCTTATGGGAGATTGCTGATTGGTAGAATTTATAATGTTCTAACAATTCAAGTCTATCCACCTCCAGTTGAGTTTTCCGACAACGTCTTTCTAATCTTCGTCCCTTCCTCTTCCACTCACGGACCTCCCCATCAAACCAGGGAGCCCCTTAGCGAAGAGTACGGGGATGAACATGAATTGGAGCAATGGCATCCAGGGCCTCAGTCACAACCCTATTATAGGCTAAAACTAAAGGCCCTGGATCCATGCTATCCCTTGGAAAATCCGAGAAGTCCAGCTCCGTCATTAGGTCCTCTGAGGTAATCCCTCTTAAAGGACGGAACTGTACTAACTCCCTGGGGGCAGGCCTATTTCGGGGGGCCGCAAATCTAAACCTCAGGGTGTGATGGTCAGACCATCTGACTGGCTCCACCTCCACATCAGATATCTCCATCCCCAGATGGAAAACCAAGTCCAATGTATGCCCCCCCTCATGGGTTACAGAGGTAATTACTCGTGACAGGCCCAATGAATCAATTAATTGGAGGAGGTTTTGACCAAATGGCGAGAGTTCATCGTCGACCCAGGCATTGAAATCCCCCAGAATTATCCATCTGGGAGATTCCAATACCATGTCGGCGACAAAGTCTGCAACCTCCTTCAGGAACTCCCTCTCATCCCCTGGTGGACGGTAGATAAGAAGGGTCCTGTAGCCTGCACCTGCACCCACTATGCATTCAAAGGAGTTGGTATCACCAACTGGCACCTCCCTGAGATCCAGATCTTGTCTGAAACAGAGAGCAACCCCCCCGCCCCTCCAGTCCGCTCTCAGGCGGTGAATCACCCGAGAACCCAGCCGGAACCGCGGAGTCCAACACAGGACCAGCATTTCCATCTAGCCAGGTCTCGGTGATGCAGGCCAAGTCGACTGAGGAAACAAGATCCGCAATCACTGCAGTCTTATTCCTAATTGACCTGGCATTGCTTAACACCGCCCGAAAGGGACGGAAATCCAAGGGTGATCCTACCTGCCTGACACCTCCAAGTCAGTGCCCTTGGGTATGGGAACTAGGCAAGGAGGACCTCGCTCCGGTACCCATTTAGCCTGAGGCGTCTCTAGCCCTCACTGCCCGTATCCGTTCTCTTCCCTCCCATCCCCCAACAGTTCCAAGATCCCTGTATCCTTCTACTTTTGATCTAATAATGCCAAAATTTCGACATCTAGCATAAACCTCCACTGTAAGTGGGGGTAATTCAAAGGGACGGAGATCCCGAAGTCTTGAGGGGGGAGTACTGCCTAACCATTTTACTTATACCCCAACACATATTTTAAACCAATTTATTCACCCTCATACAAACAACAACCCTCCCAACCCCAACTTAAATAATAATAACAAAAATGAATAAAATAAAATAAAATACCCCTTAAAATATTAAAACAGTTGTATACACATCTAAGGGAGTCCAACTGATCTAGGCCCAAAGTTCCAATCAATTTTCCATGATAGTGACAAATATATCAGCAATGCATGCACGTTTATACTGCTCTATACTTTTTTATCCCTGTACACCTCCTCATTGAGGAATGATGCCAGAACTGAGTGGTAGGTACAGTTTATTGTTTCTATAATGTGTTAAAGGAAAGCAACATGCAAAAATTATAGAAATACATGTTGTGCACAATGTTTTTGTTTGGCTAATGGTCCCTGACATTTTGTTCCATGTGTCTGTGACAAGGTTGTTGTTGTTTTTTTCTTTTTTTTTTTTACTTTTTTCCTGCCAGTTTTATGGCCCTTAGAGGTAGCCATTCAGCCTTCTTTTAATGCCTTTGATCTGTTGGAATTTCCCCAGACTGCCTCTGGGAATTATGTGAATTAGAACTAAGTCCTTCAAATGTGTATTGGCTTTATTATCACCCAGTGACAGTACTTTACAAAGAAAACTGCCACACATCCAGAATAATAACAGCTGGCAATTAGAAAAATCTGACTTTGGCAGGGGAGGGAGGGCAAACACTTTTTCAAAGCAGTTAATTTTCACAAGCAGTTGCATTTAGATGATATGACTAGACTGTAACTAGGATCCTGGGTTCTTAGTTCTAATGCAAGGTCTAATTCATATAATTTCCAGAGGCATTCTGGGAAAATTCCAACCGATCAAAGGCAATAAAAGAAGCCTGAATGGCTACCCCCAGGGCCCTAAACCTTGTAGAGAAAAAAAAAACCTTGCTACAGACACAGGACACTAGGGGTCATCGGAGGAAAAAAACCAATGCAAAACATGTTGTTTTTATAATGTTTGCATGTAGTTTTCTTTTAAAAAAGGCTTGGTGGGTGTAGAATGTCTGTTTGGTGGCCTATCCCCCAGTATCAACTTGGAGAATGTGCTATACCTATTCACATGGTTTAGAAGGATATTAGTTAACTGTTTAAGTGCATGCAAGAAGGAGGAATGGTCTTCCTCCGTCACATTGCCTGCTATGCATGATGAGCAAGTACTGTAGCATACAGTAGTAAACTAGGATGGACATGGCCATGACCTTGGTCTTCACAGACATGGTTTTGAAACAGCCTGTCCTGACAGACAGACAGTCATGTAACAGGGTACAAAGCTCCATGATGGCAACCCTATCAAATCTGAATTACAAAGGCAGTGGAAAGCCTTCCGCTCCATGCATGGATAGTTGGGTGAGTCTAAATGTTTGTGGGTGGTAGTAGTTTTGTTTTCACCACTGAAACTCAGCCATACAAAGGAGGAAATTTATCAGAAAGGATGGGTACATCAACGCTTACACAGTACCATACAAGCGCATTGCTCTGTACCTATTTGGTTTAATAAAATGTGTTTGCCACATGGATTATAGGTTTACTGCTGTAAGTAGATATTTTTTTATAGTATAAAGTATAGTAGGTATTTTATATATATTTTTATATAATGACACAATGCAGAAGATATGAAGTATTTAACAACACTGTCGGCAAGGCTAATAAATAACATACATACATAAATTACATTTATAGTACCTAGAAAAGGTTTGTTTAAAAAATCTGCACTGTAGTTTTGTCTTTCAAAGAATTAGAAAGGATAGCAGGTGAATCTCTCCTGGAAGAAAGTCAAGAAAATGGAATATGCAAAGATGTGGGAACAATTATGAGAGGTTTGTAGCTTATTCTGTTTGTGTGTGGGGGGAGTCTTCCAGTCAGTGTCACACTGTGCAGAACAGTGCAGTACCAGGACCTTCATGAACAGGGCCACATCAAATAGGAACATGGTGGCAGTGTGTAGCTGCATGCTGTGGTGATGTTTAGCAGTTAGTCCTAGTGATAGGGATGGATGACGGGTGAGGTGGCAGCAATACAACTTGATAGAGTCAGGGTCAGCCACAGTTAATACCAGGATAAGGGAGCCAGCACTGAGCTATACACCCACCCAACGATGTTATGTATATTGACAGAAATGGGGAGAACAGGGAACTGTTAGGGTGTAGCTGTCACTAAAAGATAGGGACAGGTTATGGAAAAGGGCCTGTAAAACAAAATTAATCCCAGACTGGATGGCCTTCAGAGCCTACAGAAATCTTTGTGCCAAACTCATAAGAGCTGAAAAAGCTAATTACTTCCAAACATCGCTCAAAGCTTCCCCAAAAAATCTCAACTAAGTTCTGGAGCATTCTTAGAGTAATAGAAGGCCATATGCCTTCATCACCCCTGCCCTCCAAGATTATTACTGGAAACAAAACCTACACAGACAGGGCCAGCATTCTAGACCAACTCAACAACCACTTTGCTACGGCAGGTTTAGCTTTCTATGCCTCTCCACCAAGTAGTCTCCTAAACCAGTCCTGTAATAAGGACCCTTGTTGCCCTGATACCATGAGCAATCCACACCCCTCCACTTTCAGCTTCAGCCCCATATCCTTCAAACAGGTAGAGGACCTCCTACTTACCCTGGACATCAAGAAAAGCACTGGTGCCCATCTACTAGAACTCCTCTTCCTAAAATTAGGATACCACTACCTGATCAACCCCATCACACTCCCTCTTCAACCTATCCTTATCTTCAGGTGACCTCCCAGCTATCTGGAAAATAGCACATATCATCCCTCTCTTTAAATCTGGTGACACCTCTGATCTCAATAATTACCAACCCATTTCCCTGGTACAAATCCTGTTTAAATTGCTGTAAAAATTAGTTAACCTTCAACTGAGAGAATATTTGGAGTCCAAACACTTGTTAAACCCTATCCAGTCTGGCTTTAGGCCCAAGCATAGCACGGTCTCTGCCCTCACAAAAGTAACCAATGATTGGCAAAATGCTCTTGATTTGAAGAATTACATCTGCGCCCTCTTCCTAAACCTAAGCAAAGCCTTTGATACTATCAACCACTACCTGTTTTTATCCTCACTGCATTGTCTTGGCCTAGATGACATTGCTATGAAGTGCTTTGAATGTTATCTTACTGATAGAAAGAAACAAGTCAAAGCATAAGAGGAACTCTCCCTGCTCAAAATTCTCCAAAGAGGGGTACCACAAGGGTCAATCCTGGGACCCCTTATTTTTGCAATATACATAAATAGCACAGACTCCAATATCAGTATGGCAAAAGCGCATCTTTTTGCAGACGATACAGTAATTTACACCGTCAGGCCCACCCCCAAGCTTGCTTGCACAAAGTTACAGTGAGAATTCAATGTACTACAACACAGCCTCCTAAGGCTGAAATTACTACTTAATGCCAAATAAAACAAAAGTTATGTTTATCTCCACCCCTACACAAGCAACAACTGCCAACCTGCTGAATCCCAATCTACAGATCCGGACTTTGCTTGGGGAGCTGTTGGAAATAGTAGATAAATAAGATAGATAGATAGATAGATAGATAGATAGATAGATAGATAGATAGACAGACAGACAGACAGACAGACAGACTCTCTTTCTTATCCCATGTCGAGGAGTTAGCTAAAACGTTACGACAGAGATTGGGCATCTTCTACTGCATTAGGCACCTCCTCAGCTATGAAGCTAAAATAAAATTGGTGCAAACTACCTTTCTCCCTCTGATCGACTACACTGACATTCTCTATAGTCATTGTCCAAAATCTGTCCTATCCAAACTTGATACTCTGTATCACCGTGCACTGACATTCATTAACAATGCCCCTTTTAATACACACCACTGCTCTCTATACACAAAGTTAGGCTAGTCCTCGCTCACCGCTAGGAGGATGAAAAATGCCGCGCTTTAGATCCATAGAGCTATCACTAATAAACTCCTCCCATGCCCATAGATAGCCAAGCTCTTCTCACATGCACAGGGGTTCTACTACCTGAGGAATTACTCTCTTGTCTTGTTTGATGTCCCCAAGGTCAGAACGTATTATGGTACCACAGCCATAAGCTTTGCCCTCCCCTCTCTATGGAATGCCCTTCAGAAATCGTTAAGACTTACTCAAATTCCTGGGCTAGCCACTTTCAAATCCCTCCTAAACAGCTCACTAAAAGAAACATGCTCCTGTCACTCCCAACTGTCTCAACAGCTTCAGTATGGTAACCACACATAAGCTGCCCATGTCTAGCACTTCCCCCTCCCTCCCCTTCCAAACCTCTATGCTCCCCGCTTTAGTTCTTTCACCTTCCCACCTCCCTCTCTTACCATCAACCTTCACTTATTGCTCCCCTTCTTCAACACTTCTCCCCATCCCACCCCATTATCTTTACCTTTCTACCTACCCCCAACCTGTCGTCCCTTCCCTCTACTCTCTTTGATCTTCCTTCCCCACTGTGCCACCCATTTCTAAGTACTTTCCCATCTATTTATGTACCAAAGCACTTACCATATATCCCTTGTCTCCCTTCTAGTGCATCCTATGAAAAGAGATGTAGTAGCTTAGAAACTGTGTAGCAGCTTATACTATGATGTTAACTAGGTATTACTTACATTTGTTGTTGTTAGTATCTGTTTCCTATGCATTCCCTGTAAAACCTATTGTTTTTATGTAACTCTGCTTATGCATATCAATATGTTCTACTCCTTATGTGTATAGCCATGTACAGCATATATGTCTCCAATGTATTTCATTTGTATTTTTTCTGTCTTATTTTTGTTGATCAATGTAAGTATGTTTGATCCTTCCAGGACCATCTTGTAAATGAGCTTGCTCAAAAATGTCTCACCTGGTCAAATAAAGAGTGAATTGAAAAAAAACATTTTTTTTAGTGATGTCTGTCTGCATGGTTTACATTGCAGAATTTTATGAGACAGTCACATTGTCTGGAGCTGTAGCTGGGCATAGCAGTGGAGCCACCACCACTTAGACCAGACAGAGGCTTCCCCACTGGGTCTCAACCACAGTTGTCTGCAGCACTGGAGGATGGCAGCCATGCCTGTGTGGATTATTGAGCCTCTCAGTGGGCAGTCACTGAAGCAGCTTGGATTCCCAAGTAACTGTGGTGTAGGGACCTGGGATGGAGACCATGGGGGTTAGTGACTGCATGTGCTGAGTTGTTGACACACACCTATTACTTAAGTCTTAGAGGCCCATCAGGGCCTTATTCAATGAGTGGTTCTGCAGAAGGCAAATGGGAATAAGCACTTGGTACATCTAGCCAGTAGAAGTAGAGAAGGAGGTGTATCACTTCATGAGGCATACTGTCCCCCACTCCAAGTTTAGTTTAATGTGCCCTTGGAATCATAAACAGCAATATCTGTACACTATTGTCTGCATGTTCCTAATGCCATTCATATGTGGGGGTAGTATATGACTGTATGGATAAGGTGGGTAGAACTCTGTGTGGTGGAAATATGGCAGGCTACATAGCAGGGAACACAGTAGTCACCCCTGTTGCATAGTTCTACATGTGGGTTATAATCACCTTGCCACACATCTAAGTTTGCTGCGCAGTTTCATGCTACATCCAGTATGCCCTGCTTACACAATGTCGAGATTTAACTCTCTACTCAGAATGCATACATAGCTCTTTACAGGTCAATTCAGTTTCGTAAACAGAACCCTATATGCCTATTTACATTTTAATTAACTTCCTCAAGATGAATAAGTATTGAACCAAATTTACCTCACCAATATCTGAGTTTACATGAAGTCAAAAGGCAGAAGTCCATTATAACTGCTTATATAGTGATATATAACGTGTTGCGAAATTTGAAATCTATTGCATGAATTAAGGAGTTCTAATAGGATAATACAAATTATATTAATTGCTGATGTTGGTAAGTGGCTTAGAGTCTGTTGGGCAATGTTAAAGACTTAGTAACACAGACAGAATAACAAACCATAAATCATAATTAACAACTTGGAGTATGACAGGCCTAGCTGCTCTGGCCAGCAACATAGCTGCTTTGAGAGGAAATACAGCAGCCTCTAGTACTGCCTACAGTACATTGCAAAAAAAAAAAACAAACAAGGTGGTATGATCTAGTGGACTACCAGCACAGCACTGGCTCACTGTGTAGCACAGTAAGTCACATAAATGACCTGTCTTTTAAACAACTCAGATGAATGGTTGGGTACAGGCATTACTCTACTGAAATCAAGATGTTGCTTTTCAACTGTGTTCTCCAGAGTAAATCACATGTGTTAATTTTATATCAATCAGCCCAGTGAGGCTACCAACCAGAAGAGTTAGGTCTGGGTGCAGACCATAGAGCTCTGGTCATGGGCTAATAAAAGCTGAGAGCATTCACAAAGGTAATGTATATGATTTGGGTAGAGGGAATTGCTGTGCAAACAGCCATAGTGGTTACGAAGTGAGGTCAGCTGCAGAGGCAACCACTCGCTGCCCTCCTGACAACTGATGGAACACTGCATCAGAAATGGCAATCATGAAAGGAAAGGTAAAGGAGACTGTGGGAGAAAAAGTAATTATCATGCACTAGGAATACAAATTTCAGAGGACCACCCTCCAAAAAGAAGTGACTCATTAAAGACACAAAAAGGTGGTTGTAACTGTCATTCTGTAGGCAGATAAATCTTTTATCTAAATAGAAGTATCATTATAAACCTCTTTAAAAGTGAACCGTTCCTTATCTTTTCAGCTTTTCTGCAGGTTTAGGAAAGGCCCATTGTACAGTTTTTACATTTGGTTGATGCAGCTGAGGCAAGAATGAGTGACAAATCAGTTGCCAGAAAGAGATTGAAAACCCTTATTTTTCTGTCTGTTAACTTACTTTTCATGTCTCTCTTATTTTGTTTTTCTCCTTTTGTTCTGTTTTCCTTATAGGCCACTTTGAACATGGAGGTAACAAAACACTGCCCATACGAATTGTAGCAGAACACTGAGTATCTGCTTTCCTTTCATCTACACCACGATCTTGAGAATCACAAAGACTGCATTAACAAAGTAAAATGTAAGCTACAATGTAGGCTACTGTTGCTAATGAGAAGTGGGATAGACATTAATGTCTGACAAGGAATATCCTTTATTTTGTCATTCTCTGACCATAAAGTAGATATGCACATAACTGAGTAATTGAACTTTTATTTAGTTTAAAATGCAGACAGAATTTGAATTATTTTACTTCCTACATTCTTTGTTTCAGTAAAATATTCCCCAGCACTGCCTATGTAAATATTTCACAAACGCCATCCCACTCTATGTATTTTGAACTTTCTGCAAGTATGCAATATTTTATTAATGCCTTCATTCCTTTTTAATTAAGCACTAAAAAGTGCAGAGTAAGACAGTAAATTATAGTTCCAACAGTGGCATATTAGGTAGAGACAGTACAAAAGGCATTCAGACATGCACGAATCAGTGATGTATTTTGTTTCTGAAGCACCCAGAGAACATAGTGCAAGGGACCTTTTACCCACTACTCCATAAATAGCTTTTGTGTCAGCGTGGCTTAGTTGGTAGCACATCCACCTCTGGACCAGAAGGTCTTGGGTTCTTGTCCCACACTGGGATTGGACTTGCACCTAAAAATCGCTGGCATCTGAGTGCAGTATTGGAGGCATCTGAGTGCAGTATTGGAGGGTGCTGTACTGCTGGGGTGTGCCGTCCTTCAGATGAGACGTTAAACCGAGGTCCCTTCTGCCCATCCTGGTGTTGTCCTGGTGGGTGTCCAGGTGGAAGTAAAAGAACCCAGGGCACTCTTCGCGAAGAGTAGGGAACATTCCCGGTGTCCTGGCCAACATTCCCCTTCCCATAAACTGGTTCATGCAATTATCCAGGCTGTGTGTGGGTGATGATGTTATGGCCGCCACCACACATTCAGTCACTTTGCTACCAGTCTAGCATTGCTTGTAAAGTGCTTTGGATGTATGAAAAGTGCTATATAAATGCTGATTCTTCTTCTTCTTCTTTTGGCTGTATCTTGGTGAGTAACTTTCCTGACCTCATGATGTCATATCAGTAGTATCTATCTAGCCCAGCGATGCCCCTTATGTGATTCTTAAACAGAACACAGTGAGTGCAATAATTAAACTAAACTGACTGATAATCATTTTTCTTTTTTTCATTTCACTCCTACATGGGTGTCTTATGGCCAAATGTAATTTTATGTCTCCAACCTTCCCGGTGCGGGGTCCTGTTAGTTACATGTATTATTTTCTACTGTTATGCTCATTGTTTAATTTGCATCATTGTATTCTGTACTCTCCCGGGTCATGCTTGAAAATAAGCAGGTCTTATGCCTAATGCACTTACCTGGTCACCAAAAGCTAATAAATAAATAAACTAGAAATAGGGTTAGGTCCTCCTTTACTGAACACAACCAGTATCTTCTGATACCCCACCCCTACCCTCTGCACATTGAGACAAAGGGAAAAGAATGTTGCTGCCACTAGGTGCATAAACTGATGCAAACAGTACGGAGATAGATTAGAGGGATACTGCAGGCATACAGTTTTAGAAATAGAGATGTTTAAGTGACGTAAACAGGGTCACATAGAGAGTGGGTACTGAATGACCAAGCTTTCATTTATAAAAACTTAAATTCCTAGCTCTCACAGTTCAAAAGTGAATCTTTTTTAAAGAGAATTTCTTTAAAAGTGGATAACTTTGGAACCATTGGGGATATGAAATTAGGGCCCCATTCTCAGTTGCTAAGTGGGTTAACCTTAAAACAGAAGATAAACAGCTACCCAGTTGCAATCACACACTTAATAGTGGCTAAGGAGAAAGGGCTGACTTTGTCACTTGGGGGACAAGTTCCACATGCTGCCAAGTGAGAATGCAAATTACAGATTCCAGATATTTGTCTCCGCAAACAAGGTAACATCCAACTTTCCACACACAGACTTCTGTGCATGGCACATCACCAGTCACATGGTGCTGTATCATGTGCAGAAGATCGAGGCACAGGAATTACTACTAAAGTTTTCCGCCCTACCCACATAACGTTTACCTTATGCCCTACTTCTGAGTCAGCATCACTGTCCTGTCTGCAATGGTCCTGTATGTCACCCTGGTGATCCAGGGACCCACCCCCTCCATAGCCCCAACTTGAATAAAGTCCTTGGTTGGTGTCCAGTGGATCCCCTCTCCCTAGTTCAGTTTCTTCACACATGCCTCCTCATTTCAGTGGTCCCTCAATGATCTCCACGTCCTGCTGACATATATGCTGCAGGTGAAGTGTTTCAACATCAGTACTACTTGGCCTCAACAGTTCTAGGGCAGAGGTGGTGCAAATGTTCTGCTCAGGCACATGCGAGTGTCATCATACTTTAATAATGGCCCTTTGGATCATTTGTGTGGATATGCACACGTCCACAGACTGAACAGTGGATGCATGGAAGGAATGTGTTCCCTTTGAGCACAGCTTAGGGAGTTGCAAGTAAGTGACTGACATGAAAGTGCCATGCTTTGTAACTGAGAATTGGGCCCTTACTCTTTTTTTTTTAATGAAAGCTTGGACTCAGGTCATAGAAACATAGAAACATAGTCAATTAAGGTAGAAAAAGACCAAATGTCCATCCAGTCTGCCTGAGTTCCCTATTTTGCCCTGGGACCTACTGATCCTCAAGGGTGCTGGCTCTCCCATCGTCATCCCCATTCTTCTCCCCATATCTGATGCCCCAAGCCACCACAATACCCTTCCTTCTGTCCCAGTTGTGCTTAAAACCTCTAACAGTTTTTGGCCCCACCACCATGGCTGGCAGCCTGTTCCACTTCTCCACCAGTGTTTCTGTAAAATAATACTTCCTCATGTCCCTCCTGAACCATCCTCCTGTTAATTTCCATTCATGACCATGTGACCGCGAGCCAGTATTCAAATTAAATAATTCCCCACAGTTCACCATTAATACCTTTCAGGAATTTGAAGGTTTCTATCATGTCTCCCCTCTCCCTTCTGGTTTCCAGTGAGTGCATGTTAAGTGCCTTGAAGCACTCTTCATAGGACCTGCCCTACTGGCCCGGGATCATTTTTGTGCCCTCTGTTGGTGTGCAGTCCATCCCTTCTAAACATACTGTAAAGACAGCAGTGTTGGGCATGCACCAGACATGACCCACTGCTCGTAAAAATGCAAGGCTGCAGAACACAGAGACAAGCACTCTGATAATTCAGTGTAAAAGTAATTTATTCAGCAATAGTATGCGTAGCATGTTGGTACAGTACAAACTGCTGGCAATAAAAATGTTCCTGAGCACACAAGATGTTGAGCCCTGGTGAATCAAAGTGCAAAACCTCTTCTTTAGGGGGTGCCCCCCTGACATGCCACCTTGGAATCATTTCCAGTTGTAGATGACATCCATTTTATTATTGTAATTTGGCAGCAGCTTTGCTTTAGTCTGAAGTGTTCTTTCACCATTCAGTCATTTGTCAGTGTCAGTGGCTCGGCAGGTAGCACACTCGCCACTGAGGCTGGAAGATCAGTAGGCTGTGGGTTCTATCCCCACACCAGGCACTTGGGTTAATATCCTAATACTGACACTGTAGTGCAGCATGAGGGGAGTGCTGCACTCCTGAGGTGCCGTCTTTCGGATGGTAGTTCAGGTGGATGTTAAAGATCCCATGGCACTTCTCGAAAAGAGCAGGGGAATTTCCCCGGTGCCCTGGCCAAATTTCTCTCATTCACGAAAAATACCACTAACAGCTTAATCTGGTTCAAGGTCAGTTGGCATTCATCTGTATCCCCCGCCTGAAAATAGGCAGGATTTGTCTAGTGCACTTACCCGGTCAACAAAAACTAAATAAATCAAATAAATACAATTCTAGACCCCTCCCCCAAAGCATGGCTGTGTCCTGTCAATACAATTTCCTGTGGATGACAAACATTATAAGAACATATATATATATATATATATATACTGTAGATAGATAGACATACATACATACTGCATTATAGGGGCTTGGTAGCGCCCCTATAGTTAGGGTTGAGTAGCCTATTTAATGTAAAATCTAAAATTTTGAACATTAATATCTTTAGCTCCCTTTGATGAAATGAGCTGAAATTTTGTATATATTTTGTTTAGAAGGCAAGGTCTTGACGAAGGGAGATTTATGTGATGGCAGCGTGTGTGGTTTCTGATATACATGTGTCATTTCTAGAAAAAATATTTTTTCCTACAGTTAATGTGTTTTTTTTTTTTTGTTCTCATGTACAGCCTACACAGAATGGAATTTATATCTCAGACTTGCAGGGGACGTGTGCTATGTCCCACAGTAGTGCCTTTGACTGGTCTGGTAAAAAAATATCAAATGGTTCCTGAGTTATGTGTTTTAATGTTAGTGTTTTCCGACTTGCACATGTGCAGATGGGTTTTCAACATAACATTCTGCAGCGAAAGTAAAAATTTGATGCCACAGATCCTGGTTTTTGGTTTCACACCACAGAATTGGCAGGGCACCAAACATACCTGGTGCCAAGCCAACCGCCATCTTGTTCATTTTTTCCACAGACTGACAAACATGGAAAATACAGAAAACTGCTGAGATTTTTAGAAACAAACATCAGAACCTAGTTAACTGGACCTGTTTAGCTAGATTCTGATATTTGTTTTTTTAATATTGCACCCAATAAAATGTTTTCTGGGTACCCAAAATACTAGGTGCCCAGCTTAGCGAGTGGAGCGCTTCCCCTGCATTCTCGGTATGAGAACACTGGGAATTTCTTGACTCCTGCAGTCATAGCTGAAGTCATGCTGCCAGCTGCAGTGTTAGCTGTGAGCCATCCTTTTCCCTGGTGTCTAGTGGCACCCACCACCTGCTGATTGCTGTCCACATAAACAAAAAAATATATATTTCCTGGTGTTAGTGGCAGCCCCCAACCTCCGGACACCATCCTCTAATTTTTGCTTTAGCCCCTCCCCCACCTACAGCCAGTTGTTTGATTTATAGTGCCAACATCAGGGGCCCAATCCTCTTGTTGGCATTACAAGCCCCCCCCCACCAGCAGTGTGGGATACTGGGGAGTCCACCTCAGTGTCTCGAAGTATTTATTTACTTGTATCTTATAAAAAGAGAACAGTTCCCCAACATCTTTTTTTTAAACCTGAAAAAAGAAAACAGTCCCTCATCATCCCCTCCATCTCTCTTCCCCATCCCTACCCTCCCACTGAGTACAGACTATCCCACACACACCCTTACCCTATACTTACTACCAGTGGTCGTAGGCTGTCATTTTCTGTGGACCAATACACATCTGCACTCTTCAAAGCTGAACTGTGAACTGAGGAATAAAGGTAGGTGCCATATAATGTATTTCAATGGTGTGTTGAACTTATGTTCATAACTTTGCCATTTTAGGAATTTTTCACCAAATTTTCAACATGGCCTTTTTGGAACCCCACATCATGAACACTGGAACTGCCATTTCATTAATTGGGCTTGGAAAGTGATTTTGTGGTCGCTGCATGAAATCACCTTTCAGGACCGAATAATGATATTTCACCACCAGTGTTTATGTGGAACATTTTCACCTATGGGGGTTCATGAGATAAAGTCATAAGAAGGCTATGTTGAAAATTTAGGGTCAAAATATGGAAAAATGCCAAAGTTATGACCATTCATTGCAATTTCACTATGCCCTCTTGTAATTTTGAAAATGTTAATGATTTTTACCCCAGATTTTCAACATAGCCCTTTTATTACCCCACCTCATTTATGTCACAGTTGTCATTTCTCAAATCCTGCCAAAAATGTGTTTTTGCACCTATGGCATGGAATGGCATTGCAGTTGTACAGAATTACATTTTGGAGGGGATTCGAAAATTTTCTGTACTGGGCACATGAGGTGGGTTAATACAATGACTGTGGTGACCGTTTGGTCACTGTTGTCCTATAAATGGAAGTGTAGGGCCCAGAGGACCCTGTGTTTCCACAGCTATATACATATACACATTTACAGAGGGACAGGAACACAGGGCCCAGAAGGGCTCTGCGCTCCTACAGGCACATAAAGTTATGATTATACTATCTCAAAATCTAAGGAAATAAATTGCAAAACACTGTGTTAATGCTCTACTTAGGATTACAGTCACAAAAAGTAGGGAAATGTGATGTTAGGGTTTCCAAACCTAACAACCCACGCTGCACACACCAACAGGCATCAGGGGTATGCCTTGGAGTTGTCAGCCTTAATGCTCACCCCATTCTTCTATACTGTACCTATCACAGCCTGTTTACTTATGGAATGGGGTGAACATTAGGGCAGATGATGACACCAAGGCACACCCCCAGTGCCTGTTGGTGTGCACAGCATGAGGGTGCAGTGTTAGATTTTGAAACCCTAATGCCACATTTCCCTACTTTTGTGGCTGTATCCCTAAATAGAGCATTAATGCAGTTTTTGCAATATATATATATATATATATACATACACACATATACATACACATAAATATACACATACGTATATTTATTATACTAGCGCAGTAGTGCCAGTATATTAGGGTTGAGTGCAAACTTCCATGTTAAACTCAAATTTTTGAACCTTAATAACTTTGGAGCTTTTCAAATGATTCAAACAAAATTGAGCATATATAGTCTCTAGGGGTAGATCTCTTGATGTGCCACATTTTGTGTGAATCTGTTGTTTGGTTTTCATGATATGAAGTGTTACATAATCCAGACTTTACCAGGTTTTGCCATGTTTTTTGGCACTCATATTTCATAAAGGGCTTTTTGTTTTGGTCTTAAATTTTCAGGGTAGAAAGCCTTAGGATCACAGAATTGCCTTTTAATCCATTCAAAAGTTACTGAACTTCAATTTTCCCAGTATTTCCTATGGGAAAAAGTTAAGTGTTCTGCATGAAAGCAAGGCTATTGTCGCAGAGGAGAATCTTGTTTTCGTAGGCAAGGTCACATACTGTCGCAGCAGAGCTGTTGTGTCCATCATTTCATTTTCTCCTTAGCAGGAGCCAGAAAAGTAAGCAAACATCTAAAATTAAATGTCATATTAAAAAAAAAATCAGAACTTAGCTAAATGGGACACATTTAGCTACATTCTGATGTTTTTCTTTTTAATACTGCCCAGAAACACCTTTTGTGGTCACCCAAAATCTCGGGTGCCGAGGTTAGCGAGAGGACCAGTTGTGCTGCGTTCTCTGTATGAGAACAGTGGGATTTTCTTGATTTGCAGATGCAGATGGAACTCGTGCTGCCAGCTGCTCGCTGAAGTGGGAGCTACTGTTTTGTTTCCCTGGTGTGGACTGGCACCCACACGTAAATATGTTAATTATTGTGCCCCCCTTAATGTTTCCTTTGTGTCTAGTGGCACCCCCAACCCTCTGATTGTCATTTTTTTGTTTATTTATTATATGTATATTATAATCTAACACTGGGATGCCCACCCCCAGTGTCAGATATCACATCCTCTTCCTCCCCATGCCCCTCAAAAGTCCCTTCATTATTTCATCGCTGACATCGGGGTGCTCAATCCTCGTGTCAGCACCGCAAGACCCCCAAAAAAGTGTGGAGCACTGGAGAACCCACTCCCAGTGTCCCCAAATAATTCTTTGGTTTGCTGTAAAGAAGAAAACTGTCCCCTGAAGTCTTTTTTTTGTTTGTTTTTTGGTTTTGCTCTGAAATAAAGAAAACAGTCCCTTGTCATCCCCATCATCACCCTCCCCATCCCCACCCTCCCACTGAGCACCCAGCACCCCACACCCCCTTACCCCATACTTACCACTGGAGATCAAGTGCTATCATCTTCTGTGGACCGGGATGTGTCTACACTCTTCAAAGCCAAACTGCGAACTGAAAAATCAAGGTAAGTGCCATATAATAGCTGTCAATGGAGTTTTCAACTTATGTTAATATATCCATTTTTTGATATTTTTTCACCAAATTTTCAGCATGGGCTTCTTGGGACCACACCTCATGAACACTGTCACTGTTGTTTCATTAATTGAACTTGTGAGGTGATTTTACAGTCACTATGCGAAATCACCTTTCAGGACTGATTAACAAAATGACCATGCCAATGTTCATGAGGTGGGCCCCAAAAGCTCATGTTGAAAATTTCTTGCAAAAATATGAAAAAACACCTGAGTTATGCACAGTCATTGACATTTTTTTATGCACGCTCGTAACTTGGCAAATTTTAATATTTAAACACCAGATTTTCAACATTGCCATTTTTTCACACCACCTCATCAACAGTACAGCTGTCATTCTTCACACCCTGCCCAAAACGTGTTTTCACACCTGTGGCGCAGAATGACACGATCGCTGTGCGAAATCACCTTTTGGGACCAATGAACGAAATGACAGTGGCAATGTTCATGATGTGGGGCCCCAAAAAGGCCATGTTGAAAATTTGGTGAAACAAACTCCTAAAAATTGGCGAGTTACAAATGATCATTGAAAATTTTCTATGCATGCATGTATCTTTGATCATTTTCAATATTTTCACTCAAAATTTTTAGTATATCCATTTTATTACACCACCTCATGAACAGTACAGCTGTCATTTTTCAAATCCTGCCCAAAACATGTTTTTGCACCTGTGGCGAGCAATGGCGTTTTCCCACGGATTTGAAAAATTTCACCTGCTGGGTTCTTGAGGTGGGATGATAAGAAGACTATGTTCAAAATTTGGGGTCAAAATATGTAAAAATTACAGTTATGCCCATTCATTGCAAATTTCAGTACACACGTTCATAACTGCAGAAATCTTAAATATTTTGACCCAGATTTTCAACATAACCTTCTTATTACTTGAGCTTATGTATGTCACAGTTGTCATTTTTCAAATCCTGTCCAGAAAGTGTTTTTACACTTGTGGCAATTGTGGCACAGAAGGGCATTCTAGTTTAGCAGAATTATGTTTTGGCACAGATTTGAAAATGTTGTCTACCGGCTACATGTGCAGGGGTAATAAGATAGCTATGCTGATAATTTGGTCATCCATCTACAGAGGGATGGGTGCACAGGGTCTGAAGGACCCTGCACTGCCACACTAAAGTAAGGAACATGATGGAGCACGGGAGTGCAGAGCCTGAATGGCCCTGTACTCCTACTGTAACATAAGGACAGTTATGGGGGAGAAATAAGGATACTTCAATGGGCCAACACAACTTGGTATAGTGTTATGCTCATGTAACATAGATAATCCTTGGCTGTTCACCTCTCTATCTGTGGGATGTGCCACCCTGTAGGGGTACAAAGGTAAGGAACCTTAGAAGAGGGTTCCATCACTAGAGGTGCTGCGGGAATGGTTCCTTTGGCTAAAGGTACTTTAGGAAGGAGTCCACGGGGGGGAGAGAGAGAGAGAGAAGCCTCTGGAGGAGGAGGAGGCTAGGATGGTGGGACAACAGAAAATAATCAAGAGAACAGTGAGGAGGAGTGATCCTTTTAAGGCCTGAGCAGGGGCGTGGTTAGTTGCTCCACCCCACTGAACTACAGGCATAACCTTCCAATTTAATGGGCCTATGCAACTTGGCATAGTGTTATGCTTGTGCAGCATAGATAATCTTTGGCTGTTCACCTCTTTGTCCATGGGATGTACCACCCTGTAGGGGTACAAAGGAAAGGAACCCCTAGAAGAGGGTTCCTCCCCTAGAGGTGCTGGGGGAATGGTTCCCTTGGCTAAAGGTGCTTTAGGAAGTAGCCCAAAAAGTGTTGAGCAGTACATACAAGGTGCTGTATGCTTATCTGAATTGCAGACATGTGCCTAGGTCGGTAGGTGGTATGGTCTGGCAGTACAGCCTAGGTTAGAAGAACGAGGTGTGAACAAGCTTGGTACTTCCAACAGACCAGACCTGAGTTTGATTCTCACAACCTCCACTTGCATACTGTGCGACTCTGAGCAAGTCACTTAACCATTCAGTGCTCCCAGGTCACCCCTGAAAACAGACACTTGTGCCTAGTGGGCCTTGCCCAGTTACCAAAAACTAAAATAAAAATTAAAAATAAACAAGATCTTGAGTAGAGTAGGCAGGAGGCAATGGATGACTAGTGACCCACTCTTAGGTCTGAATATAAGGCATAGAGGTATAACTTCCTAAGGAGAGAAGGAACAGCCACAAGAGTGAGTAGGAATAGCTAGGGGGCCACCATCCATCTCCATCCAACAGTGGAAACCTGACTACATAACCTAGGGAAGACTATTACACCTACCTAAGTAATTAGACCATTGGAAATGTTACTACATCTAAGTATCATGACCATTAGCATGGAGGAGAGAAAAAAAACCCTTTGAGGAGGAAACCTCTGGGGATCCAAGGCCTAGGTCACCTTCCCTCCAGGCTTTGGGACATTTTGATTTAGTGATGGCACTGCTACTGCAATTTTAGTAGGCCAGTCTTGGGGTGGATTTTCAATTTAGGGGAACATTCTCACTCTATGCCTCTAATGGAAATGCCATGAAGGGTTGCGAGCGATCTCTGCAACATGGAGCACACGTTGCCAACCTTCAAGGTGGGAGGAGGAGAGTAAAGACTGCCAAGGCACTCAGCTGGCCTACCAATCTAAGAACAAACCAGGTGAACCAGCGGTGGTCGTGGGGAGAATAGGTTAAAGAATGCCTCTAAACCTGCTTGGGCAGCTAAAGGGGCCTTTCCCGTGAGAGCCCCACCCCTCGCTGCTGAAGTCATAAATTCTACATCAAGAGGTGACGTTGGTACGGGTGGTGACTGAAGGTTCATCTGGGGCAAGGACATTTCAACTCTGGGCCAGATGAGAAGTACCCCGCTCTGAGCTTCGCATGCTCAAAATGTGGACTTCGTGGGTGCAGAGTGAGACCATTGGCTGCAGGCTAGTCCTGAGTCATGGAAGTAATGGACACGGTCGGCATGTGTCCAAATGAAGAGAAAGTATGTCAAGATGTAGCGTGGACCCATAGGTGGGTCATGCATGGAATTTGATTGTGATGGGTAGACCTTCTCGTAGGTTGGACAGAGCAATAGGGACCCTGACAAGGGTCTCGATAAGGCAGATAGTAATTTGTAACCACAGGAAAGCATGCCAGCCAGGTCCATTAAGTCAAATTGGGAGTGAATTGAACATTTACAAGGGGGAGAGACTAAGGCCAGGTGAACCCAGCAGCCAACAGTGAGATAAAAGGAGGATGTGAAGCAGTGAGGGTCGAGAATGAATAGACTGATATGTCGAGTGCGTTAATGCCAGGAAGGCTAGTATGTACACGCTTATATGAAGTGCCATAGGCTGCAGTGAGTGGTAGGAGAAGGGCTATACCAAGCATCAGCAGAAAGTGGGGCCAACAGTAGGCTGTACAAAAGCCATGGAGGCCATAGGGAGCAGCCAACACTGATTAAATATATGAGATTTATAAAGCTGCTCCCGCTGCCTGGAGCAACAATGACGTCGTGACAACACAGTCCCCCACCATGGGAAAAACATGGAAGTCATGACTAGGCATGTAATACCAAACAGCTAATTAATAGGGTGAGAGAAAATAATTGATTAAATGCCAGCAGCTGTAGCTGGGCTGGCATGCCATGGAGTAAAGTATAGATACAGGTAATCAATGCTAGCCATGCATACCTTCTGCTGAATATAAGTGCTGTGGAAATATGCCTAAGGGTAAGCCATGGAGCTGGAACGTTGGGGTAAGCCACACAAAAACCAGAACAGAAGCATAGGCACAGCACAACTAGTGTGTGTGTGTGTGTGTGTGTTTATATCATCTTGGAAGATGGCGGCCACGCTGGGCCAGCCGATAGGAGCTCTTTTAATGTAACTGTTTGTGCTTGCTGATTTCATTTTATTTTGTTTCATTTTTACCTACTTGTTTATTTTTACCTGTCTCTATATATTTGCTGTATCGCTCGCTCGCTTATGTTGGTTATTTGTTTTTGTTGCATTTGTGACTTTCTGTGAGGACTAGTTGAAGAACGTAGTGCTTCTGAGTCTTCCTGGTGGATCTGTGGATAACCTTTTATTTCTCTGCTAGTTTACGGACAATCCGCATAGGAGCTGTTGTGCCCTGGATTTTAATCGACAGAGACCCTGAGGTTTTTATTTCCTGATTCTGTGGCATGTGGTGGAATATAGTCAGAGATACCTTGGGGGACCACTCTAGGATTTTGCAGGCCCGACTGGGATTTTTTCAGGACTGGCCTGACGGCTCTTTCGTTGAGGAACCATGAGTAAGACCTGGAGTTCTCCCTGAGAAGTGTGTAGAAGTATACTGTGTACTGAGGGCAGCCAGGATTTTAAAATTGGAGGGTGGTGCGGGTTGGTAGCTGTGTTGGGTGGGGGGCCTCCCCCTTTGTGCCTAGGGTCAGCTGTTCACTTAGGTTCTTTGACCAAGCAAGAGCTGTCCCCATGTTCTCCGAGGAGTCAGAGTTGTGGCTGAGACTCTTTTAAAGCCTCCTGGGGGATAGTCTGTGTGGCCTACCTCCCACGGTTTGTAGCTGCGGATCGTGGGTGACCAGGTGGGGACCTATGAGTCTGGTGAATTGGGGGGGCTCCCCTTGAGATTGAGTTGCATGCCCCAACCCACTGCCATGCTGGTGCCCTCTTGAGCTGTGTCCCAATTGTTATCTGGATTTGTGGATCCTGTTTGCTCAAGATTGCTGATCTGGGATATTTTGCTGAAAAACAGTATCAGCACGTGGCATTCGATTCGACTATTTTTAAATCAAATTGGACTCTTTTTATGGATTACCTGCATTATTTGGAATATTCTCTATTTTGCTCAGGACTTACAGTTGGATCTGGAATTGTGTTACTCCAGATAGTGAGAGTGTCCTTGTGGTATTCCCTGGTGCAACTGGCAACAATGTATCTCGTTTCAGCCTTTGGACTTCTGGTGGTTCCTGGTGTCAACTGTATTTAATTCTGGGCCTGGATTAAAAGAGACTGCGGACCTCTTCCTTTTTTGTGTGTTATTTCGGTTTTTCTGCCTGGACAATGGGGTGGTGAGAGGACCCTGTGTCCACGTACTTTATTTATTTTTATTTTGTTGCAAGTTATAGTTCATTTCTTGGTCAGTGAAGAAGATTGTAATTCTCCCTCTCACCTTTTGTGAGAGATTTTGGGGGGGGGGATTTTATAGTTTTATTTCTCCCTTACTTGGACTGGAAAAATTTAGTTTTGTTTTTTATTTGCTGTTATTTTAATTTGGATTAACTGTTTGGCAGTGAGAGTGCTTTTCTATCCTCTTTCCCCAGTGGTTAGAGGACTTGGGGGGATAAATTACTCATTGTTTCTTGTTATATTATGTGTTGGGCTAGGGGATTAGAGTCCTTAGCTTTGTTTGTTGTTTTTTTTGTCTTGTAGGTTATTTTGTACTGGGGGGGTTGTCAGGGCTCTAATTTCAGGCTCTGAATTAATGTTAGTCAACCTGAGAGTTGGGTGGGGTTTTAAAACCATTTTTTGTTTTTAGGGGGGTATTATTAGTTTGTTAGTTTTGTTTTAGGTTTTGTTTATTGTATTCTGTAGCTTAGTTTACAGCATGTATTGGTCTTTAGCCCCCACAGTGGTGCGCTACTCATCCTCCTCTCTTCGTGCCCTTCACCCTTTTTATTCTCCCCCTCTTCAGTTTGAGATCTACCAGCATTGTAGAGTGCTGGGTATTGTGCATAGGAGGGGGAGAAGGGTGTGGGGTTGCGAACAGGGGAAGATGATCGAGGGGGGTCGTATTGGGGTGGTTAATACCAGAAGGTGCCCTGGGGCAAAATAGAATCCCAATTGTGGTTCTCCATCTCTGGTGCCCATACAAAGGCACCACGATTCTGATGGGCAGATGGCCTGTGTAGCCTGAGGTTAGGTAACTTCCGGGCAGTGTTGTGCAATGTCAGGTTCATTAAAAACAAGACCGCAATTATTGCTGATCTTGTTGGTACAGTGGACCTGGCTTGCATTACCGAGACCTGGCTGGATGATAATTCTGGCCCCATTTTGGAGGCTATGACTCCAGCCGGGTACTCGGTGTTACACCACCCAAGATTGGATCATGGGGGGGAGGGGTTGCGGTCTGTTTCAAGACCAAACTTGGCCTCACAGAGGTACTAGTGGGGAGGGTTGAGTCCTTTGAGTGTATAGTTGTAGCAGGTGTAGGCATTCGAATCGCCCTCAATTACCGTCCACCCAGTGATGAGAAGTGATTCCTTCAGGAAGTGGCAGACTTCATCATCGATATGGCATTCAAGTCGCCCAGACTGATGTTTCTGGACGATTTCAACACCTGGGTCGACGATGGACTCTTGCAATTTGGTCAACACTTCCTTCAGTTAATGACCATGCTGGGCCTTACACAGGTGGTTTCCTCTGCTACACATAAATGTGGACACTCTTTGGACCTAATCTTCCTTCTAGGGGTCGAGGCATCTGATGTGGTGGTGGAACCCGTCGGGTGGTCAGATCATTACACCATGGGGTTTAGTTTTTGCTCCCCTTCTAGAAGGCCTGCCCCTATGGAGTTGGTTAGGTACCGCCCTTTGCGGGATATAGATTCCCAAGGCCTTGTGGCAGTGCTTGACCTCTCATCCACCACGTTGGCAAGCAGTGATACAGAGACCCTCGTGTTGGCCTATAACACAGCCGTTGCAAGGGCTCTGGATTTCATTGCTCCAGTTCGTGTTCACCCCCTTTCCCTTCACCCCAAGTCCCCTTGGTTTGATGGGACATTGAGGGAGATGCAGAGACAGGGGCGAAGGTTAGAGCATTGCTGGTGAAAGTCCGCCCTCGATGACGACCACCTTAGATTGATGGATCATTATTTGGTCTATCAATTTGCAATCACCCGTAAGAAGGCAGAGTTCCTGTCCAGGGAGATTGCAGTTGCTCGGAATTGACCAGCTCAGCTGTTTCAAACTGTGGACAGACTGTGCAACCCAGCCTGTCTGCAAGTTCAGAAAGTCTTTTCACAATTGGAGTGCTATGAGCTTGCTCGGTTCTTCGTAAATAAGGTGGCCGACATTAGGGCTGAGCTGCTGCCATCACACTCTATGGGGGTTGCCGTGAACCAGGGTGAGAACACAGTGCCTCAGTTTTCCTCGAGTTCCTTCGGTCAGCTGGAGTTCATTAATGTCATGAGGGTCGTCCAGCACATGCGCCCTACGTGATGTAGTTTGGACCCTGGACCAACCTCCCTAATTATGGGTTGTAATGACATCATTGGTCCAGTCCTTATGCAGATAGTCAGGTGCTCCCTTGAATCTGGTGAGTTTCCCAGCTCCCTGAAAGAGACGGTGGTGACACCCCTCTTGAAGAAAGCTACTGCGGACCCTGACTGCCTTGAAAACTACAGACCTATCTCTAACCTTCCCTTTGTTGGGAAGGTGATTGAGAAAGTAGTGGCTGCACAACTGGAAGACCATTTGACCATCCATGACGTCTATGAACCCCTCCAGTTCGGTTTTCGTAAAAGACATAGTACCGAGACAGCGCTGGTTCGGGTGCTCAATGATCTCTTGATGGCTAGAGATTGGAAGAGTCATTCCATTTTGGTTCTCCTCAACCTTTCTTCAGCTTTTGACACCGTAGATCACATGGTGTTGATAGAACGACTGAGGCTGTTTTGTGGAATATCTAGAACCGTCTTAAGATGGTTCACATCATTCCTCACTGGGAGATCACAAAGAGTTGTGTCCGGGGTTTTTTCCCTCAGATTCAATGGCTTTGTCATGTGGAGTGCCTCAGGGTTCAGTACTGTCACCCATGTTATTTGCCGTGTATATGCTACCCATCGGAGACATTGTAAGGAGGTATGGACTGAGGTTTCACTGTTACGCAGATGATACCCAGCTCTACCATTCTTTTGCCCCCGACCAGGAGGGAGCTCTCTCGGTCTTTAATAGCTGTCTAAAAGAAATCCAGGAGTGTATGAATTCTAGCTGGCTGAGGTTGAACTCTGATAAGACTGAGGTACTGGTTGTGGACCCAGGTCGACAGGTAGGGGGGTCAGGTGCTGGTACGTCTTCCGGAATTTTTCTTGGAGGTGTTTCTCTCCCGACCTCTGAACGGGTGCAGAACCTGGGGGTAGTTCTTAACGACGGGTTGACACTGCATTCGCAGGTGTCGGCAGTTGTCAAGACTTCCTTTTACCATCTTAGGAACATCGCCAGGATTCAGCATCTTGTTCCGTCTGCTGACCTGCCAATGTTAGTCCATGCCTTCATGTCCTCGCACTTGGATTATTGCAACTCCCTTTATCTAGGGCTTTCTGGGGTTGAAATCCGTTGCCTGCAGCTAGTGCAGAATGTTGCAGCCCGGCTTTTGATGGGTTCTAGTAGATCCTGTCACATTACTCCGGTGCTGCGCGAACTGCACTGGCTGCCAATTCGGTGGCGGATCACTTTTAAAGTCAGATTGCTGACTTTTAAAGCTCTACACAATCTGAGCCCAGTCTATCTGAAAGAACTTTTGGTTCCTTATCGCCCTAATCAATCACTCTGCTTGGCCAACAAGGGGTAGAGGTTCCAAGGGTGAATTTGAAATCTTTGGGTGCTCGGGCTTTTGCGTATGTGGCCCCCACCCTTTGGAACTCTCTACCCCGTCGGTTGCGGGAGTGCATTTCTGCAGAGGGCTTCAAGAGAGGTTTGAACACTTTTTATGGGAAACTGCATTTTTAGAACATTGATTGAAATGACTGTTTTGATCCAGCTGTATTTTTTAATGATTTTTATTGTTTTGATCTGTTATTTATGTATGTACGGCGCCTTGGCAATTGAAAGGTGCCCTATAAATAAAATTATTATTATTTTATATATATATACATATCTATATATAGATATATATATCTATATATAGATATATATATATATATTTATTTACATTATTTTTATGAAAAGATTATTTAATGCCTCATTAGGGTTCTAGTGACAAAAGTAACGAAATGAGAACTTAAGGTTCCCAACCCTAAGACCCCACCCCCACCCTGCATGCAGGAACAGGTGTGAGGGGTGTGCCTTGGGATTTTGAACCCTAATGCTCACCCCATTCCAAGACTAAGTAAGCTAAGATGGGTACAGAATAAGAGAATGGGACGAGCATTAGGGTGGGGTCTTAGGGTAGGGAACCCTATGTTCTCATTTCCCTACTTTTGTCACTATAACTCTAATGGGGCATTAATGCAGTATTTTGCCATGAATTTTCTTACTTTTTGAGAAAGTATCACCACAAGAAACCCTGCATTAACACAGTTTTTTTGCGATGAATTTCTTTAGTTTTTGTGAAAGTACCACCATAGTCGTAGTTGTTTATGGAAACACAGGTCCCTCTGGGCCCTGCACTCCCATCTATCCATAAGTGCAGAGACATTGCAATTAACTCTCACCAACACATACAAATGTAACATAGCTGTTAGAATGTTGAAAACAATTTTCTGAGTTTCTCCTTCAGGCTAAAGATTACCAAATGCTCCTTTCCTTATTCAACAGATTTAGAGTCAAATGTTATTATAACCCATGTGTTATGATGAGGCAGGTCAAGCTGTACAGGAGGAAATCCGGTAGTATGACCATGAAAACCACCTACACTATATGAAAAGATCAGGTTCATTTCATTTTGCTGGAAAGGAGCACAGTGAATGCATTGCACTCTGTGGCAAGATAAACTAGGATTAACATTGAAAAGCAGAGGAAAAAAAAGTATTGGGTTTCCACTCAATTGAAAAGGCTCTGGGTTTCAGAAAGGAATTTACAGTGCAGGTGCAGCATATGCTATTTTGGTGTTGATAAAAATAACTGCTTGCTTGGTTTCTTTTACTGTCTTAGTGCCCCACCGCACAGCAAACAAGGTGGATAAGACAGCAGCCCATAAAGTGAATGACAGTCAGCCACAATTAAAACCTTGGGCTGCAAAAATGAAATGCTCTGACTTTGGCAAATAATTACTGTTACTGTCTGCAGCTAAAGCACACTGTTAGAATATCTTGCAGAAGCCCGAGGAGCATCAGCCAGTTCATTGGGATGACATGCTTTAAAAATATATATATATGTGTATATATATATATATCCTACCTCAATTAGCAGTGTCAGGGAGGCAGTCCCAGACCCAGGTGATCGCTCCGTACTCAGGCTCCACTCCCTCAGTGGCACAGTGCCCACTCTCCCATACTCCAGACGAGATGACTGGTGCATGGCTTCACAGAGATTCAGCTGATGGTAGGGTACTGCTGAGCTGAGCTGAATGGCAGACTTCACAGCATGGCCACAGACTCACAGTACCATAGGCAATTAGGCAAAGAACTGCTGGAGATGTGGATGGATGGACTGCCAGCAGAATGGCGGTCCCCCTTGGTAGGTAGCGGGTGCAGACAGCAGCCAGGCAATGTGAAAAGCTAGTCAGAAGGAGGAGTGGCACTGGACAGATGGCTCAGGCTCAGGGCCTACAACAAACAGCAGCCCGGCTCTAAATTTGCTGCAGGCTTAGCTTAGGGGCTAGCTATAGCACCAGCACTGCAAACGCGAACTGCAGCTGTTCAAGTTTTATTTTTGCCTGCTGGGTTGGTTGGCTCCTCCGCTTCCTCTCTCCACCACTACTTCTTTCTCAGTTCTTTTTTCTTCTCACCCTCTCCAGCACCTGCTTGAGTCCAGTGGCAGTGTGTGGGTCGACAAGTCTCTCGAGGGTGGTGTTCTGAAACACTCAGTAGTTTCTCTCTCTCTCTCTTCCTTCTGTCCGACAGGGTCTCACTCTGTCTGCTGTAGGCAGCTCCAGTTTGAAATGTGTGTAGTAGTGTCCTCCAGGCCCCTGATCTTATGGGGCTTGATTCCTCAGTTCGTGGTTCAGCTTTGAAGAGTCCAGACGTGTCCCAGTCCACAGAAGATGACAGCCAATGACCTATGGTAATAAGTATAGGGAAGGGGGTGTGGGGTGGTGGATGCTCACTGGGAGGGTCAGGATGGGGGGGGACGTTGGGGATTACAAGGGACCTTTTTCTTTTTTTCAGGTTTAAAAAAAGTCAGGGAATGGTTTTCTTCGTGACAGCGAAACAATAAAATAAATATTTTGGGACACTGGGAGTGGGTTCCCCAGTATCCCACACTGCTAGGAAGGGGAGGCGGTGAGAATGGGAGGTCCCACTAGACACCACGGAAAGATAAGTAGGAGGGTGCATCGGGGATCGAGAAGGGAGGGCCACTAGACCACCAGGTTATAAAAAGATAAATGGGGACAGAGCATCTGAATTTGCAGGAGCATTTCATATTTATGCTTTTTCCATGCCTCGGCCCCCTTCTACTTAGACATCTCAAAACAGAAAATAATACTGGATTTAGGTAAACACCACATGGGTTTACCTAATTAGGGGATGAGGAATCAGATTTTGGGGTTAAGTTTCCCCAGAAATGTGTTAGTTTTGTACCCAGACATATTTGGCCACAAATTATGGCAGCTCGTACACGAGACACCTTTCGTAGTTTTGCAAAATAACAGGACTGTGCCACAATTTGTGGCACAAACTCCCATCGTTTTGTGAAACAACCTCCACAGTTTGTAGCAGAAATACGTAAATGGACAAAATAAGCATATTTCTGGGCCGTATTGGGGTAAATTGACTCCAGAATCTGATTCTTCGGGCCCCAATTAGGTAAACACAACCCCATCCCGGAGAAGGGAGCAGTCCCATGGACACTCAATCCTTCTCCCCAGCTGACCCTCAACTCCAGGTCCATTCCTGAACCTGGTGTCACATGTCCCAAGCGGGAATACCACCGCTGCACCGGTGGGCCGGCATACCATTTTTGAATTATAAGTTTTTGTGATAGTCGCAAGTCAGGCAAGTAAATTAAAACAGTTCGAACTGTAAATTTACTTTTTAAACTGTAAATTTACTGGTCATACTCAGAGAAAATACTGTTCATACTGGCAGCCATCTTGTTTTCTACCAATTTACAAAATAGTGTACACAAGTCTGCATGCTAAGGACAGCACAACAATTGTATTTAGGTCTCAGTGATACACTTAGTGCCATGTTTGTCTTAAATTTAGTATAGCTCCATAATAATAATAATAATATGCTTTATTTATACCGCGCCTTTCTAAACTCAAGGCGCCTTAATAATAAGACACAAGAGAATAAAACAGGGTACAATAAAACCATCAATACAATAAAACAGGATTTCATAAAATTCAATAAAATACCATCAGGTAGGGTAGGCTTGGGACCATAGATGGGTCTTGAGAGCCTATTTAAATCCCTCCATGGTCACGTACTCCCAAAGCCAACAGGGTAGAGAATTCCAAAGGGCTGGGGCCGCATATATAAATGCACGGGCCCCCAAAGATTTTAGAGAAACCCTTGGAATTTCTAGCAACCCCTCATCAGCCAAGCAGAGTGACTGCTTGAGCCAGTATGGCACCAGAAGCTCTTTCAGGTAGTCTGGGCCCAGTCCATGTAGGGCTTTATAAGTCAGAAGTCTGACTTTAAAGGTGATATGCCATTGTACCGGCAGCCTGTGCAGCTCACGCAGCACTGGGATAATATGACAGGTCCGAGGATTCCCCGTCAATAACTAGGCTGCAGCATTCTGCGCTAGCTGCAAGCAGTGGATATCAACCCCAGATAGCCCAAGATAAAGGGAGTTGCAGTAATCTAGGCGCGAGGTCACAAAGGCGTGGACCAGCATAGGCAGATCACCGGACGGAACCAGGTGCTTAATCCCGGAGATGTTCCTTAGGTGGTACAAGGAAGATTTGATGACTGCCGACACCTGCGACTGCAGTGTCAGCCCATCGTCAAAAATCACCCCCACGTCTCACACCCATTCAGAGGTAAGGAGCTGGGAACCATCAAGGAAGAGTCCCAAAGGTAAACCAGCTCCAGCCCCCTCTATCCAGAAACCAGGGTCCACAACCATCACCTCAGTCTTCTCCAAGTTCAACCTCAGCCAGCTCGAATTCATCTAATCCTGGATTTCAGCAAGGCAGTTGTTAAAGACCGAGACAGCTCTATCCTGATCGGGTGCAAAAGATAGGTAGAGCTGGGTATCATCAGCATAGCAGTGAAATCTTAGCCCATACCTTCTTACAATGTCTCCAAGGGGCAGCATGTACACTGCGAACAACATGGGGGACAACACCGAACCCTGAGGTACCCCACATGACAGAGAGACTGGGTCGGAAGAATAAATACCTGACACCACTCTCTGAGTTCTGCCAGTGAGGAAAGATCTAAACCACCTGAGGACTGTACTAGACAGGCCACAGATGAACCTCAGGCATTCGAGAAGAACTCCATGGTCCACAGTGTCAAACGCTGATGAGAGATCAAGAAGAACCAATATGGAACATGTATTTTATAACTGAAATTCATGCCCACCATCCCTCACTAAGTAATTACTGGTTGGTTGGTTATTTACTATTCAAACTTTACTGTTCAAACAGTAAATAACCATTTGCACTCAATAGTTTGAACTTTAATGTTTGAATAGTAACATTTTGTATTTCTCATTGGTAGTACAGTGGTCCCTCCCCTCTCCCAGTTCTCAAATCACAGTCCCCAGTAATAAAAAATAAAGCCCTGATAGTCCAGTGTTCCCTCCCACTTCCACCATTCTCTGACCGTCATCATCGTTAATAAAAATTTAAGTCCTGGTAGTAGAGTGATACATCCCCATTCTCAAATCGATGTCCCAGGTAACAAAAAATAAAGCCCAGGTAGTCCAATGGTCCCTCCTTCCTCCCCCATTCTCCAGTTGCCATCCCCGGTAATAAAATCTATATCCCCCTCCCCGGGGATGAGGCTAAGAATAGGCAGAATTGTCTAGTCCTCCTTTCCCAGTCAACAAAAAACTTAAAAAAAAAAAAAATTAAGCCCTGGTAGTCCAGTGGTCCTTCCCCCTCCCCCGTTCCCCGATCGCCATCCCCAGTAATGAAAAATTAAGCCTTGGTAGTCCAGTGGTCCCTCTCCCATTCTCTGATTGCCCTCCCCATATTTTACTATTTTTTTAGTTTCCTTTTTCATTGGTAGTCCAGTGGTCCCTCTGCCCTCCCCCATTGTCTGTTTGCGCCTCCAATGGTGTCTAGTGGCACCCCCCCAGTCCATTCCTGCAAAAAAGGAAACTGTCCCTTGTTGTTTTTTTTTCAGCTGCAATTAAAAAAATGTCCCTCATCGATCAGCCCCCACCCCTACCTCCCAGTCAGCACCCACCACCCCACACCCCCCAGTACACCCCCACACACCCTCACTCACCTGAACAGGTCTCAGCTTCGAGATCCACTCTCCCGATCAAAGACACGTATTGCTGCTGTAACCGGCGACTGCAATATGAAAAATGAAGGCAAATGCAGTTCAATGTATTTCAATGGGGGGTTCAACTTTAATGCATAACTCAGCCATTTTTTGAGATTTTGACCCCAAATTTTCAACATAGCCTTTAGAGAACCCCACCTCATGAACAATATGACTGTCGTTATGCAACTCCTGCCCAAAATGTGATTTTGTGGTCACTTGGTGATTTCACTTTTTGGGTGGGATTTGTGTAATGACAGTCATATTGTTCAAGAGATGGGGTCTATAAGGCTATGTTATAAATTTGAGTCAAAACATAAACATACGCAGACCATTCATTGCACTTTATGCACACTCATAACTTCGGATTTATTAAATATTTTGACCCAAATTTTCAACATAGACTTGTTGTTACCCCATCTCACATATGTCATAGCTGTCATTTTCAAATCTTGGCCAAAATGTGTTTTCACACCTGCGGCATGGAATGGCATTGCAGTTGCATGGAATTACGTTTTGGCAGGGATTCAAAAATTTTCAGTGTCAGGTATATGAGTTGGGGTAATAAGATGTTTATGCTGACAATTTGGTCGCTGTTGTCCTATCAATTGAAGTGCAGGGCCCTTCCACTGCTACACACATATATGCATTTATGGAGGGATGGGGCCCTGCACTCCCTCAGGCAAATAAGGATACAATTACTCTATCTCAAAAACTATACATGGGTGGGAACACAGGCAAATAAGGATATAATTACACAATCTCAAAAAGTATGGACATTCATTGTAAGTGTAAGCCCCTCTTTGAGAGGGGCTTATGCTTGCCATTAGGAACCCCACTCTTGTGCCCCCCCCCCGGTTTAAGGGTTGGTAGATATTTGGGGGAAGGCTGTGCTATCAGACTGCCACTAGGAGTGGTCTTCTGGCCTATAAAAGAAGGATGCAGGAGTTGAGAGAGGGAGGAGGCTGGCTGGGAGATGGCAGGACAGACAGGGAGGAGCTTGTCAGTCCAAGTTGGGCCTGATTTGAGGGGGGATCCCCCTTCGTAAGTGGGAGGTAGAGCCGTGATTTCCAGTGGCGTGGCACCAGAAATGGGTGCTTTGTGGGGAGGGCCTCAGACAGCCTACCAAAGTCAAGTGAGATAAATGGGGCTCCAGTGGGAGAAGGGGTAGTGAGAGTGCCCAAGGAGGTAGTTTGGTGGGGTTCTAGGCCTGTAGGAAATAGGTTTGGACTGCAGGGCTGGAGGTTTTGTGACAGGATTCCTCCAGAGGAGGGGTGGAGGTAGCTGCCCTTTCATTTTCTCGGCATGACAGGGTGAGCCAGGCCTGTGTAAGGGGATGCTGAAGGTTTCCCACCCAGTTTAAGGGGCCTGCTTAGAGGGGCAGGTGCTGGGGTGCTATGCACAAGCTGCTCGGGCAGGCTGCAGGTCAAAGGACAGGCCTTGGGAAGCTCTCTGGACCTGGTAAGCTTAAATCAAGCACAGGAGTGACAGCTGAAAAGGGATGTGGGTTAGAGGCATTTCTGAGATTCCACCCCCCCTCCCGTAGCTGGAGAAAGTGACCGGCAGTTAAGCAGCTATGTCCCTGGGGTGAATAAACACACAAAGGACTGGTCAGGGAGGGAAAAGTCCTGCAATCCTGTGGCAAGGGACCAGGTGGGAGAAGCAGCTCACTTCTCCACAAGGCAAGAGATTGACCAGGGAGAGAGAAAAGGAAAGGGATAAGTCAGTGATCAGCTTACCCGTGCCAGAGGGTAGGTTTGGCTCTGAGGGCCTGGTGCAGGTTCTGGGGAGGTTTCCGGTATATCATCGGAGGTTTCAACTGCTTGAAGTAGAATGCTGCCTAAGACATCTTGTCTCTTAGTGTATGCGTCCCTAAATTCTGTGAATAGTTGTGCTCCATGAAGCAGGATGGCAAACATGTTTTTAAGAAAGCAATGGGAACCCCTGGGTTCCAGCAAATCATTGGGATCCCAGGAGCAATAAATTGGTTTGGTTGCTTAATTTCGAGTTCTTGAGAGTGGCTTTTAAAGTTTTAATGGATTAATGAAATACTGAGTCTTTTAATGAATTTTTAACCAGACTTCTTTGGGGGGAGTTTTAAAGTTTCAGCCCTCTTGAAAACTGTGCTTCCTGGGCTGGGATGCTGGCAGGGAACTTCAAGAGAAGAGAGAAAGGAAGAGGCTTCCTGTGTTCCAGCCTGAGTTTCCCAGGAAGTCAAGAGGGGTGGCATTTTCTATTTTATCTGCAGTAGGACCTGGGCCGTGTTAAGATAAAACCATTTCATTCTTTTCATGATTGTTAATGTTCTTGTCTGGGTTCCTTTGTGGTAGGCTCCCCCTCTCCTCCAGTAACATCAGGTAAACCCCTAGACATATGGGGAGATGGGGTGGCTACATGTGGGGGCTCGTCCAGGATGTTTTGGGGACCACTTGCATTCCCCCACAGTGCCCCATGTGGCATATTTAAAATTACATCCTGGGTGTGGTGGACCTGGTGGTAGGCCACAGTCCTGCTCGCGAATGTAAGCTCGCATGGTTTGCTGGTCACATGATCCCAGCCTATGTTCTGAGTGGTTGGAGGGTGAGCTGAGGGGAAAACCGGTGAAGGCGGCATCACCATTTTGTGGAAAGAGCAGGAGTGAGTACAGGAGAAGGACTGCCAAAAAGCATCAGCGCTGAGGGGAGTTATTGTGCAAGAACTGTTTGACTCCATTGATCCTAAAAGGTATTTGGGCCTATCAGGTATGGATCCATTTTCTGGGATGGCTGGGTGGGGACTTAGGGCTGGAGATGTGCTGTCCCTCTGAGGAACCACTATCAATGGTCCCTTCATCATTAGGAATGCAGCGAAGTTTTAATTCACATATGAAGTGAGCGTGAAGTCACCCACTTCACGTTTGGCTAAATTTCATGTAGTTTGGCTCTGATAACCCAAAATTCACCATTGACTTCGCCTTCGAGTTCTTACTTCTCCTTTACTTTGGTGCACAGGTGAAGTTGCCAGGAAACAAGCAGTTTGGTCGCATGTGTGCCTCTCTGCACGTCACATGACCACTTTCCTCCACAGGAAATGATTGTTTCCACTTGTTGAGTCAGTCTGAGTCAGGTTGTGGTGTGTGGAGGACTACAGGCAGCTACTTAGAGAGCAAATCAATTCACTCATTTAATAATTCTCATAATTTAATACATTTTTCTTTAAGTAAAGTAGTACCAATCTATCTTATTTTTTCGTACTGCATTTTGCTAACTGTACTACCTGTTTTTTGTTTTAAACGTGTGTACTTTACTATCTCTCTTTCTGTTTTTCTTCTTTGTCAGATCTTCTCTTCTGGCTGTTATGGATCATCCGGCTAGACATCATGGCCCAAGGACACGTGGCAGTTCATGTGTGGTAATCCTAAATAGGGCAGCTTTTGGGATGCAGGTCCACCAACAACAAAACACAGAGATGGAGGTGCAGCAGGAACATGAACAGGAGCAGTTGCAGCCAGTGGAGCAGCAGCAGCAGGAGGAGCAGCAGCATGCTGAAGCCCCCCCCCCATGGTTCCATGCCCACATCGTGAACCATCTGCTCCACCAAAACAAGAGTCAGAGACATCAGATGTGTGAAAGCAACACCAGCCCTGGAGCCCTGTGAAGACCTCCCCTATGTGAGAATATTTTCACCCCAATGACCAAAGTGTGGCTAACTGCACCATATGCCACAAGGAGGTCTGTAGGGGGAAGAGTGGCAGCTGTATTGGCAAAAGGGGGCAGTGGACACACCTAGTGATGCACCACCATGCAGAATGGTGGGAGGCAAAAACAGCAGCTGCTATATTAACAGCATCAAGCAGAAAACAGAAACTGCAATAGGCAGTTGCCCCCCCCACTGTAGAAATACCACCAGTAGTTGCTTCAACGGCACCACCACCAGTAGTAGTAGCAGCAGTAGCACCACCACCCATAGTAGCAGCAGCACCATCTCTTGCAGCAGGCAATGATCAGGGGGAGTCAATGCATTGGGAAATTGTCGATCATTGACGCACGGTCATGGAGCTTCAGCAGACTGTTGCCCAGGTCCGTGACAATCAGGATTATGAGAATACCATTTTGACTGCAATCTTGGACTATCTTTGTGGTGGTGTTAGAGGTGCCACTGACTAAATATGTTGAACTGTTCGAATTTGTACTTTGTTCTGTACCCCTTTATCATTTTTCCTTTATCTTGTCTTTCTTTAACACCTATGGCCTTTAAAAAAAACACAAAAAAATATAAAAGTATATAACAATGATGACACAAAAAATCTATGCTATCCTTCCTTGACCCTTCCTCACCTTATCTCTTTCATTGTGATGTATGCTTCTTTTCCTACTTTCCTTATTCTATCCACAAATGTCAAGTGTTGGTCCCATTATAGAAAGGCTTACATGCTGCTCATACTGCTGCTGTGCTGATGCACTGGTGTGCAAGTAAGAAGAGAATTCCTGAAGAATAAAACATGAAATTCTTTTCTGAGCATTGAGACATAAGTGTTTTCGTATTGATGTCTCCTCCTGCTCCTCCTAGCCACAAATGCCAAGTAATGGCCCCATTACAGAAATGCTTACATGCTGCGAAGTAAAGCTGCTGCTGCTGCTGCTGCACTGGTGTGCAAGCAAGAAGATAATTACAGGAGATTTAAACATTAACATCTTTCCTACTGCTGTTGAAATGTCAAAAAGAACTAGCTGTGAAGTACATTTGAGTCTCTCCTGTTAATAAAGTCTTGACATCACATACACTACTACGAAGTGACAAGAACACAAGTCGATGTGTTGCTTTTACTTGGTGATCTTGGTTCAGCTGCTGCAGCTCCTGAAGATTTTGATATTGTGGAATGAGAACATGCTGTGCTGATGCTGTTTGCTGCTGTGGTCCCAGTTAGAGAGAGATGGTGTATGTTGGAGCTGTACTCTTACACACAGACTAACACTTATAAGTACTTTTTGCCAGTGTAATATGGTTATGTTGGATTTACAAGTAAATGCTCAATCATTCTGTGTAGATCTCACTTAAGTTGTGTCTTTTTTCTTTTAGGGCCTCATCGTGGATTCGTGGAGGTTTGTTTGAATGATACTTCACATTAGGATTGCATATTGTAATGTTAAGGTAAGTATTTTTGCTGTTTAATTTTTTTTAATAGGCTTCTTGTCATGTCCATGGCTGGCCGGGCCTGGTACAATATAAGGTAAGTAGATTTTTTATCTTCTTTTTGGTGGGTTTGGGCCTGGGGATGGGGGCTTTAGTTGAAACTCAGCCAGATTAAAAAGTTAATGTTTTCTCTTCCTCTTGTTATCATTTCAGGTACTTGTCAGAAAACTTCCCAACAGAAATCCTTGTACTTGTAGCAACTACTACCTTTCCCTTCTACAGCTTAGTACTACCTCATCCACAACTTAGTTCACAAGTCAAAAACCAGACTTAACAGTGCTAGGCCCTGATGAACCTGCTTCATCATCATCATCACAACTTCCACTGCTAACACTTGGAGTCACACAAGCAATAGTGTTCTTGGCAGCAGTGCCTCAGCAAGAAATCGCTTTCCATGAACATCTCTTGGAGGGCATTTTTTAAGACTACACAGACAGTCAACAAGAAAAGAAACACGTGTAACACAAAATGTGAATTTGTCTGGTCTTATGTGTTGCGGTAACAAATGCAAGAGAACAATGACAAAAACACTGCGCTATGTACTTTTTTATTATGTCTATTTACGTTACTTTAAATGCTATAATATGCACTCAGAGTGTTCATGATACTTTTTTTTTTTTCCATTAACATTTTCTTTATTTCAGGCAGAAATATATCATACATAGATCAAAAATTGCCATACATACAATATAGCTAATTATAAAGTGTTCATGATACTACTGTGAGACATACAATAGTGGTACAGTGACAGCAATTTCAGCAGACTTAACAGACAGAATTAACAGCAGCATTATAGTTCTTCATTTTTGGTCAATGGGAAGTCAAAAAACAACAACAGTGACTTCAAGATGGAGCCGCACAGGCACAACAAGATACCAGACCTTAACAAGTCTTCAGAAATCATGAAGTGGAAAAACAATACCTTACTTTACAGGTGGGGAGGGAGAATTACAGCAGTACCTAGACAGTCACAGAAGCAGGGAAAAGTAACACAGACAGGATTCACAGTACTGCTATTACGGTGGCCCAGTAAAATGTGTATGATTTGACAGCACGCACACAGACTAAAGATCATGTGCAGAAACAGTAACCATTCAGTAAACTACAACACAGTCTTTTAAACAGACTGAAAAAAAATGCCCAGCAAACAGCAAAACCTGATACAAAATTAATAGAAGTATTACTCTGTGTACCTGAAAGCACAAATACTAAAACACTAGCCAACAACACTTGGAAATATTGTCTTTATTACTGTGATATGTGAATCTCACTCCTACACCACAGATCCACCCCCCCCAAAGCATACTTCTACAGTGTCTCTCAGTACAGACACTGAATCAGCTAAATTAATATTTAATATTCACAAAAAATCAATAAATGCTCGATGATATAACATATGGGTTTACTACAATTGATCTTCTAAATTGTGTCACAAAAGTTTGTGGCAAAAAGGCGTTTTTAAAGATTTTTAGAGGGTTTGAATCTCTGAGCTCTAACAGCAAACTGTCTCCAGCTTTCCACTACACACACCACAATGAACTGAGGCTATGCAAGACAATATAGAGCCCATGTGACCTTACATCTCATGAATCACTGCAAAATTCACCTTAAACTGCAAAAATACAAGGCAAAGTATTTATTTATAGTTCCTGATTAATACCTTTGAGTCAGAATGACTCTTTTACAAAGATTTCATGTCAGTGAAACACAGTACAAGACAGTACAGGCATGAAGCATAATACCCAAGACAAAATAGCAGAGACAGGGCAATCAGTGGATACACATGAAGTTAAGATAATTAAAATATCAGAAAGGATTCAGTGCCATTCTAATACAAATATACGCTGACTACAGAGAAACTTCTAGTAAAGTTACACGTTTGGTGCAATTTTGTTACTAAGTTCTCGGTTATAGCGAAGGAAGCAGTCAGGAGGCTTTGTCAACAACTAGTGAAAAAGAAAAGGGGGGATTGGATAGGGTTAGAGAGATGGCAGAGGGGTAATAGATAGCTTGGCCTCTACCAGGGGGCTGTTGAGAAAGGATTATGGCAAAAGAGGGCACTAGGATGGCGATGGAGTGAGGGGGGGAGGTACAGAGGCAGGGAAGGGGTAACCAGTATATTAGGGATAGCAGTTATATTGGTTTTCAGTGGCCAGGAAGGCACGCAGGCCTTTTTAAAAAGGCCCCATTTTTGTGAGCTCTAAGATGGAGGTGGGTAGGTCATTTATCCATTTAGGCCCACGATAGGCTAGAGATCGTTGAGCAAGGGAGGTTCATTTAAGTGGGAGATGGAGTGCACCCTTGGCTGAGCTCCTAGTAATTCTTGGGTTCTGGGTGCACTGGAACAGAGTGGCTGTGGTCGCAGGACGGAGTCCTAGGAGGGCTTTTTTACCTGTCAAGCAAGCCTGATATCTGGCTCTAAGTTTCAGCGGAAGCCAGCCTGTGAAGCTGTAGAGGCTGCAGGTGTGGGTGCAGTGTTCAGCCCCTAGTACTAATCAACAGGTCTTGATAAGTATACGTTTCGCATGACTAAGCACTGTGTCAGATGCAGCACAATAGATGACTAGGCTACAATCTACGATAGACAAAATGGAGCTATGGGTAACTAGGTTTAGAGCCTCTGGGGTCATGGACTGTCTGTGCCGATATAGAATTCCAAGTTTTATATTTGTGGATTTTATGATGTGGTCTATATAAGGAGCAAAAGAGAGGGTGTCATTATGTATATTCTGAGGTATTTAAAGCAAGAGACCTGTTCGATAACATCTCCTTTTTGACTTAGGATGGCCAGGGAGGGAGCTTTCTTTTTTGCGTCTGGCAAGGAGAAGTGCATTATTTTCGTCATCTTATAATTCAGCAGCAGTCAGTTTTGGGTGAACCAGGACTCAAGGATTTTGAAATTATGCTGCAGTTCTGAGTTGATTTCATCAGTGTTAGTTCCAGAGACTGAGAGTACTGCATCGTCTGCGTAAAGTAGCATTTTGGTGAGACACTCATTTGGGAGGGAATTGATAAACAGAACAGGGCTAAGGGACCGCAAGTGTTACTGTCCTTGGGTCAGAGGTAGTCCCTTAATCTTCACAAACTGGGTCCTGTTGGTTAGGTGGTTACTGATCCTAGGGGTGGTATCTGTGGAGAGGCCTATAGCCCCAAGGATCTGGTGGTTAACCGTATCAAATGCTTTGGTGAGGTCTATAAATATAGACCCCACTGTTCTACCCGAGTCAAGCGCCTCGTACAGGTGGGAGGTAAAATCAATTAGCGCTGTTTCAGTGCTGTGTTTTTGTCGAAACCCATGCTGCTGCGGGCAGAGTAGGTCAAACTTGTTAAGGTATTCTGTGAGCTGGTCTGAGACAGGTCTCTCAAGAGCTTTTGAGAGGGATGGAAGTATGGAGATTGGACAATAGTTTTCCAAGCTGGTTCTATCCCCATTTTTGAAACCAGGGGTGACTAGGGTGGTCTTCCACCTGTTTGGGAAGATGCCTGTCCGAAGTGATATGTTACATAGATTAGTTATTGGAAGGGCTAGTTCATTCAAGGTGAGAGCTAGTATCTTCATATCTACCATGTCACTATCAAATCTTGTTTATCCCAGGACTCTTTTGACATATTTGATAGTTTGCATTGTGGTGATTTGCTTGAAGTAGAACCATGGATAACCGATTTTGTCATGGGGGGGAGTAGTGACAGGGAGTTGTGACGCATGGGGTTGTGAAGTAATCAGGCAGCAGGACGGAGCTTAGGTCCATGAATGCACAGTTAAAGGCATTGGCAAGGTCCCTTGGATGCTGCAGTGGGCCAGACGGAGTTACGATAAGGTCAGGTGGTGCTCTTGATTCCTTACCGGTCAGGGATTTGTCGTTGTTCCAGAATTCCCTTCCATTGCCCCAGGTTTTAGAGAGCTGTTCCTTGTAGTAGGAGGCCTTGGCATGCCATATTAGCCTAGTACACTGATTTCCGGCAGCTTTGTAGGCTGCTATATTTGCCTGACTTCCTGATGCTCTCGCTATGTGCCAGAGATTGTCCCACAATTTTGTTTTATTTAAGAGAGGGCCATTGAGCCAAGGGGTTTAAGGATCCTTTGACTCTGGAGGTTTTGTAAGGTGCGAATAGATTGCAGGCCTGATTGAAGATGGATATGAAGTAATTGAGGGCTATATTAACATCATCACAGTTGTCCAGGGGTGTCCAATCAGCTTCTGCCAGGTACTTTCTGAGGTTCCCCAGCTGTCCTTTCTTGAGGGTTCATTTCCTGGTGATCAGGGAGGGTCTTCTTTTGCTTTATTTGTCCAGTAGCAGACAACTGGAGAGTGGTCACGTAACGTGTCAGGCAACATGGTGGTGCTTTTGACGTGTTCAGGGGTGCTGGTGAGAACCCAGTCAATAAGTGTGCGGGTCCCTGTTTGGTAGTTTAGCCTGGTTGCTTGCATGACCATCTGTGTCAGATACAGGATATGTATTTTATTCCTGGCAGAAACTGAGTTTTTTGCCAGCCAATTTGTATTAAAGTCCCCTAGTATTACCTGTTCCCATCCTTGTTACAATAGTCGTAGAATTGATCTAAGCTTGGGCCCTGCTTTCCCGGGGGTATGTATACAGTTGTGAGTAAGAGGGTTTTACCATGGTGACCAATTGAGAGTTTGATAGGGAGGATCTGGGCTTCTTTAGTATTAACAGTATGCAGCAGAATTTGTCCACTGATATTGTCTCTCAGGTAGACGAGGCACCCTCCCACTCTTTTAGCCAGCCTATCTAGCCTGAAAGTGGTGTAGCCATCCTGTGAGACAGAGGTGTAAGGTTTTTTTTTTTCTACAGAGCCATGTTTCAGTTAGTGCCAATATGTCTGGCTTGTATATTCCTATCCAGGCCTGAAGTTGGGGAAGTTTGGTGAGAAGGCTATGGATGTTAATAGTTGCAATTTTTAGATGACCACAATTAGAGGTGCTTTCTGTGCTGGTGGGGCCTGGGTTTGGGTGGACATTCCCTGATATTAGTAGTAAGAGGATAATAATCCTGGAGAGGTAGTGCTTCCACCAAGTTTTAAGAGCCCTGGCTCGTTTGCGGGTAGTGGATCCATGCTTCTGGGAGTGACTTCTAATAGGATAGGTACACGTCAGTGCCATGGCAAACTCAGGATTGATAGGCACTGGAAGATTTGTTCTGTCAAGGGGACGGTATAGCCATGGTGCTAATTGGTAGGCTGCCTGCCAAATACATGCACCCTGTTTCAATGCAAGCGAGTTTCTTAGTGAGGGCTAGTCACTGTGATTGCAACTAGGTAGTATTAGTTCCTACCAGGGAGGGTAGGAGTAGTAATGCCAGGAAGTGTAGGAGCCAGTGTGAGCCAAGAGCTGGGGTCCTGTGTATGGTCATGCTGCATTTATTGGGGGTGTTCCTCCTTGGTACGTGTTACACAACTACTTATTCAAAAGTATATCCCTATATCAGGAATGGGATGTGAGTGTAGAGAAGACTCTGTTCAGCTTAGAGGTCTTTGAGTAAGGGGCAGAGGAGAGGTAGGCAAAAAGAAATGGCAGCAATGTACCTGTAAGTTGACACTGGGTGATGGAGTATTTACCAATCAGGAGATGGGGGCCGGAGCAGGGTTTGGATTGAGAGCATTTAATATGGACAGCGGGGGTGGGTGGGCGGTATTGCGAAGTCCATATAGAACAATGGGAACTTTGCGTTACTTCGAGATGCATAGTTATTCACTTTGCTTTGCGGAGTATTATGCAAAATTCGGGTTATACGCGAAATGCTACTCGTAGCGGATTTTAGGCACTTCGCCAACCACTATTCGTCATTCTTGTCTTGGCTATGGAACATTGCAGGGAAAGGGTAGGCAGAGGAGCAATGTGTTAGATGTGGCTACAAGGGAGAGGGAATAGCCCATCTACCAGTGTGCAGTCTCTGCTCCAGCTTGGCTCCAAGAGGCATATTTGACCAGGCCCCTTCCATTTTCCATTGGGTATACCCCGTAAGCATTTCAGAAGGACCATCCTCGGTATGGTCACAAAGAAGCCTGGACCCTGGTCTTGTGAAAAGGCTGTCATTACAGGAGCAGACCCCAGAGCAAGTTAAAGAGCCAGAACCAATGTGAGGCCCCTCCCCCGATGTACTGTAATTGTTGAAGCAGAAGAGGAGAAGGGGGAGGGTGGAGCTGCAGTAGAGGAGAAAAAGGGTGAGGAGGGACCCATCCATCTGACCAGTTCCTCCTCGCCAGCTGCCTCTACTCCCTGTGACAGAAGGAAGGGCAGGGGCCTTTGACCACTGACGAGCAAACCCACAGGGCCCAGGGGAATGCTGCCTAGGCTTCTGTCTGGTGGTAGCCTGACAGCCATAAGATCACGGTCAGTTTCTCCAGTTTCTGTGAGACCAAAAACTGCTGCAGTTGGTCTGGGGTCTCAAGGGAAGGGGGAGAGTAATTTGAAAAAGGACTTTTGGTGGATGATGAGAATTTTGATGAGGACAGGTTCCTTGCCAAAAAGTTTCAATTTAATGATTATGACATCTTTTGGTCCGTACCTAAGCCCTACCACCGTCCGGTACTTGCAGCTAATGATCGGACCCCCTGCATCCCAGAATGCTCACGTGCCATTCAGAGCAGGATGGATGGACTTAAAAGGAAGGATACCCTAAATGCCAAATACAGGAAGGGTGTATGGCTGGAAACAGGGCAAGCCTGCAGGACCAGTATAAGAGATCTGCCAGAGTTTAGCCAAGTGGAACGGTGGGTGCGGTGCTAACTGAGGCTGGTGTATGAGAGCCAGGACTACCCTTACCTGTCAGAGAGACAGTGGGATATTGTGGAGGGGATGAGAGAGGACTAGATCTACCATGAGCAATTAGAGAAGTTGAAACATCACTCTGGAAATGGTGGCCATCCATCCCAAGAACTGTTCCAGAAGGCCAGAGATATGTGCCACACTGCCCCCTGGACCTTGCTGACTCTATTTAAACATTTCACCCTGGTGCAGGATCTGGCTGGATGCCGCACTAAGTGCTTTGTGATTGCCAAAGACTCTTTTGGAGACCTCCCTGCCAAGCCAGACCCTGAATTCTATTTTCCACCAGGAGGAGGACCCCATACTTAGAGCACCCCGTAAAGAACTCTGACTGTGCCAGGTATTGCTCCTCGGAGCATGCTGTTATCCCCATGATTGACTTGAATTTAAGAGAAGGGATACTGGGTTACACTGACTTTTCTACCATAGAGGACTGCAAATTGGGACATTAACTTTGCTATTTTGAAATGTTCTTCTAAAAATTCCAATCATTAACATGTGGGAATGGGTGAGTGCATGAGTGAGTGGTTTGAGTGTGGGTAGAGTGATTATGGTTTGATATATATGAATATATATATTTTTTAGGTGATTGTGGATAGTTTAATCAATCTAAGAGAGATAGTAATAATATTTTGATTTAATGAAGAGTTTTATATTATGATGTTCATGTTCATATTTCTTAGGTTTAGAAGTTTGGTCCCCCCGCCGCCCGACACAGAAATTCTTTTTTGTTTTTTTGGGGGTATAGTAGTAGGAAGGAATGGGGTTTTCCCTGGGGACCCACCATAGTGACTCTGGCTGGTGCCAGCTTCCCCTGGGAGTGCGCATAGCGGGGGAGGAGGGGGACATAGTCAGAGGAGCTGGTGCGGTCTTTGCCATCATTCCCCTGGGTTGGGGAAGAGTGTAAACCCCCTCTGTTTGAGAGAGACTAACGCTTGCCGTTATGGATCCCACTTTTGTGCTTCTCACCCCCCCCCCAGTTTAAGGGTTGGTAGGTATTTGGGGGAAGGCACAGTTTTGGGCTCTACTATCAGACTGCCACTAGGGGCAGTCTTATGGCCTACAAAAGGAGGTTGCGGGAGTTGAGAGAGAGAGGAAGCTGGCTGGGACATGGCAGGGCAGGCAGGCAGGGAGGAGCTCATCGATCCGGGTTGGCCTGATTTGAGGGGGGACCCCCTCCCATTCATAAGTGGGAGACAGAGCCATGATTTCCAGTGGCATGGCACTGGTAATGGGTGCTTCATGGGGAGGGCCTCAGACAATCTTCCAGCATTGAGTTTGGTAAATGGGGCTCCAGTGGGAAAAGGGGTACTGAGAGTGCCCAAGGAGGTAGTTTGATAGGGTCCCAGGCCCATAGGAGGTAGGTTTGGAATGCCAGGGCTAGAGGGTTTGTGGCAGGATTCCTTCAGAGGAGGGGTGGAGGCAGCTTCCTTCTCATTTTCCCGGCATGGCAGGGTCATCTGGGCCTGTGTAACGGGGTACCGGAGGTTTCCCACCCGGTTTAAGGGGCCTGCTTGGAGGGGCAGGTTCTGGTGCGTCATGCACAAGCTGCTTGGGCAGGCTGCAGGTCAAAGGACAGGCCTTGGGAAGCTCTCCAGACCCGGTAAGCTTAAATCAAGCACAGGAGTTATGGCTGAAAAGGAATATGGATTAGAGGTATTTCTGAGATTTCCCCACTCCCTGTAGCCAGGGAAAGAAGACCGGCAGTTAAGCGGCTAAGTCCCTGGGGCGAATAAACACGCAAAGGACGGGTCAGGGAGTGAAAAGTCCTGTGATCCTGTGGCAAGGGACCAGGTGGGAGAAGCAGCTTGCTTCTCCACTGGGCTAGAGACTGACTAGGGAGAGAGAAAAGGAAAATGATAAGTCAGTGACCAACCTACCAGTGACAGAGGGTAGGTTTGGCTGTGAGGGCCCGGTGCAGGTTCTGGGGAGGTGTCAGGTATATCATCCAAGATTTCATCAGCTGCCTGAAGTGAAATGCTGCCTGAGACATCTTGTCTCCCAGTTATGCACCCATAAATTCTGTGAATAGTTGTGCTTCATGGAGCTGGATGGCGAATTTGTTTTTAATCAAGCAATTGGAACCCCTGGGTCCTGGCAAATCATTGGGATCCTAGGACCAATAAATTGGTTTGGTTGCTTAATTTTGAGTTCTGAGAGTGTCTTTTAAAGTTTTAATGCGAGTCTTTTAAATAATTTTTAACCAGACTTCTTTGGGGGGAGAATTAAAGTTTCAGACTTCTTGAAAACTGTGCTTCCTGGGCTGGGATGCTGGCAGGGAACTTCAAGAGAAGAGAAGAGAAGAGAAGAGAAGAGAAGAGAAGAGGTTTCCTGTATTCCAGCTTGAGTTTCCAAGGGAGTCGCAAGGGGTAGCAGATTCCATTTTATCTGCAGCAGGACCTGGGCCATGGCAAGATAAAACCATTTTATTATTTTCATGATTGTTAATGTTCTGGTCTTTGTTCCTTTGGGGTAGGCCCCCAACCCCTTTTTTAACATTGGGTGCCCCTAGACAAACAGGGAGATGAGGTGGCTACACAAAAAAAAAACTATGTTAATGCATCAGTTTGGGTTGGTATTAAAGCATCAAAAGCTGGGAAATTCAACGTTAGGGTTTCTAACCCCCAACCCCCAAGCAGCAAAAGGACAAGACCACACAAGCAACCACAGACAGCCATCATCAGGCAAGACAAACAACATACAACTGTTTCCAGATGACACGAATGCAGTAGCACTGATGTGCTACCTTTATGTATTTGTATCTGTGGCTTGCAAACTGCAAAATACACACACTCACTTGTCACTGCAGATGGGAATCCACAATGCTGGTGGAAGCCTGGAACATCCTCCCAGCATAGGTGGCAGGGGCCAAAATGGTAACAGGATTCAAGAAAGCATGGGGTAGGCATCAGGGAACCATACTGGTAAGGAAAGGCGGGGGGAGCCAGACATAAAGTAGGGTCTGCGGTGTTACAGTAGGTAGGAAAATGGCAGACTAGGTGGGCAAAGCAGTCCTTATCTGCCATCAAATTTTATGTTTCTGTGTTTCTATACTGAAATCACCATACTGCTTCTGTATACAGAAGCAGTGGTTCCTCCAGACAGATACAAACCCATTATATTCAAATTACAAGACTTATTTTCTCTATGCCCCTATGGGGCCAGCCTTTCTGTAGCAAAGAGGGTCATGTGTCTCTTCAGCCAGAGGTCTAAGATGTACACCAACTTCTGTCTGCAGAAGAGCAACCCCCCTGCATATACAAAACCTCTGAAGAGACACAGGACCCTCAGGGGACTTTGCTTCTGCAGACAGAAGTACTGCTGCACTTTTCGTATCATGGCTGTTGTGATATCTGCATTTCTGCATCCAGAGGTCAGTGTGTATGTCTTACACCTGCAGCTGCAGAAGCGCAGGCCCATCATTTGTGTGTATGTTTAACGATGTACATGGCTACATGAGACTACAGAAAGGCTGAAAGGACCACTTTGCCCACCTAGTCTGTCATTTTCCTACCTACTGTAACACAGCAGACCCTACTTGATCTGTGGCTCCCCCTCGCCTTTCCTTACCACTAAGGGTCCCTTATGCCTACTCCATGCATTCTTGAATCCTGTTACTGTTTTTGCCCCCACCACCTACACTGGGAGGATGTTCCAGGTATCTACCAGTATCACGGATTGCTATCTGCAGTAACAACTGTTGTATGTTTTTTGTCTTACCTGATGATGGCTGTCTGTGGTTGCTTGTGTGGTCTTTTCCTTTTGCTGCTTGGGGGGTAGGGGTTGGGAGTTAGGGTTGGAAACTCTTAACATCAAATTTTCCAGCTTTTGATGCTTTAATACCAACCTTAACTGATACATTAATGTAGTTTTTTGCAATATATATATATATATGGTGCAGTAGCACCCCTATAGTTAGGGTTGAACAGGGCATTCTATGTTAAACCCCAAATTTTGCACTTTAATAACTTCACAACCATTCAACAGAATTGTACAACATTTTGGATGTGTGGTCCCGTGGGAAATATCTCTTGATATGCGAAGGTTTGTTGCGGTCAGATGTGCGGGTTCCAAGATCCAGATAGTGCAAAAATCTTAAAAATTGCCATTTTTTGCTGCGTTTTTTTTTTTTCATCATCGTGCACCCAGATGGTTTGGAATTTTAGTCTGACATTTCAGTGCAGAAAGGGCTTGGATCATAGAGTTGCCTTTTGCTTGTTTGGTGAAAAAATTTGAATCCATTCCAAAGTTATCAAATTTTAAAGTTCCCATTATTTTCAATGGGCATTTCACTCTCCTGGATAGCTTCCTGGAACGAAAAAAGAATTTTGTCAAACAAAAAAGGGTTCTTTTTCCTAAGGGCCCAATCCATTTTTGTGAGGAAAAAAAATCCATTTTTGTTTTCCATCATCTTGTTTTCTTTTAAAAACAAAAATTGTCAAAACTTCCCAAAATGATGTCTTGTAGACACACCAAAACAAGCATCTTCCTCACTGGGACACTATTAGGTGGTTTCTGCATGTGTTTGCTGGAAAAATTACCCTGAGGGTTTTTTATTTATTTTTTTAATTATTTTGAGTCCTTTTTCATGACTCGCTAATATCCTTTTTCACAAGTCCTTTTTTGTTCAAATGAAAAAGGATCACGTCTCACATAAAAGGATTTTGGAAAAAACAAAGTCTGAAATCCTTTTTTGTGCCAAGGGATCCTTTTTTGTTTGATAGTTTTGAAGAAATGAAAAAGAATCCATTGGCACAAAAAATTATTATGGACTTGTTGTTTGTTCCAAGGAATCACTTTTCGTTACATAGGGCAAAAGATTTAGTGATACAAATTTTTTTTTTTTTGCCTCTTCTTGTTTTTTTTCTTGATCTTTCCTGGTGTACAGTGGTGCCCCAGTCCCTGTAAATATGTATCCCTGGTGTCCAGTGGTACCCCCCCACCCTCCAGTTCCTGAGCCTGTAAAAATCTGTTTTCTCCCTGGTGTCTAGTGGCACCCTCACCCTCCATAGCCTGTTGCCATTATGTTTATCTGTGCCCCAGTATTTAGTGGTATCCCCCACCTTCCTGTGTCCCCTTATATCCTGAAAATAAGAAAACAGTCTCTCGATGCCTTGTATTTTTTGTTTCAATCTGTTAAAAAAAAAGGCCACTGCTGATGTGCACCCACACCTCCACTTGTCCTCCCACTGCGCACCCAGCCCATACCTCTAGATCTCACACACCACCACCTGAAATGATCCCATTAAAAGATCCACTTCTCCGATCAAAGACATGGTTGCTGTTGAAACTGGTGACTGCTACATGAGAAATAAAGTAAATGTGGTGAAAAATCCCACTGAAATACATTGAACCACAGTTACCTTATTTCACATAGAGCAGTCACCGGTTTCAGCAGCAAGACATGTCTTTAAATGGAGAGTGTAACTTCACAGTGGGACCAGTTCAGGTGATTGAGGGTGTGTGTGGGGGGGAGGTCTTGAGGAGTGCAGGGTGGTGGGTGCACAGTGGGAGGTCGGATGGGGGTGTGGGTTATTTCTTTTATAGTAGCTATAAATGAATGCCATATTGCCTGCTTCAGCCTTATTAATTCTTAATTAGCATGGATTGAAAATTGTTTTCTTTTGTACTGATAAACTGATAACAGGAATCTCTAGCTTCACAGAGTTAACTCTACCCCCTTAAGATAGCTGTTCAACCTTCCCTTTCTGTCACTATGTTTCATTGCCCTTGGTTATGGAACTATACAATCATTCCCTTTCTTTGCTATGATTGGATGCATGTCATCCTCTACAAAATAAACGTTTCTTGATTTGCTTATTCTTCTGTCATTGACATAATCTTTTCCTGGTATGTGCTCAGCTAACTTGATGGAATTGAAATGACTGCTCTTGAATGCTCTCACTTTGAATTCATCATTAGAGAAAAAAGATAAATACTCTTATCATATACTGTAAACAGTATGGCTATGATTTAATACAGATGTATTTTTTCATGCAGAACAATAATATAAAGCCAGAACCTGCAGAAAAAAAATGAAGATACCATCTGGGCGTGACATTCATGAGTGACTGGATACTATACATTTTTATTTTCAGCCTGGGATAAACCAACCCAGCAACTACTTACAAATTATAGTTAGGTAAGGGCATATACTCACATTATACATAATTTAACATGCTAATCCACACAGTGAGTAAAAAAAGTACTAGAACATCTAGTCATTTGTTTAGCAGCATACACAGTTAATAATGAAGTTAGACAGCTGCAAAGCAGTAACAAAAATAAAACATGGGCAGCATAATTACATATTTTTACACACCCTCTGTGTGTGTTACATACACCACTCAAACTTTGCTCTCATTGCTTATTAACAACATGCACAGCATTATATATATATATATATATATATATATACACACACGCATCTTTGGAGGTATGGGAGCCCAGAGGTCCCTGTGCTTCCACAGGACAATAAGGATACAATTATGCTATCTGAAAAATTATGGATGGATGGATAGGAGGGCTCTGCGCTCCCAGAGCCAAATAAGGATACGATCATACTCACTTAAAAAGTAAGGAAATTCATTGCAAAAAAACTTCATTAATGCACTAGTTAGTGTTACAGCAACAAAAGTAGGGAAATGTGGCATTAGGGCTTTCAACCCTAACACCCCACTACTGCTGCAGGCAGCACAGCAGGTGTGGAGTTTAACTTGGGGTTCTCAAGCCTAATGCTCATCCCATTCTCCTACATTGCACACATTTCAGCTTATTAACTGATGGAATGGGTGATCATTGGGCTTGAGAACCACAAATCACACTCCACACCTGCTGTGCTGCCTGCAAGGGGGTGGGGTTAGGGTTGGAAACTCTAATGCCACGTTTCCCTACTTTTGCTCTTGTAACCTTAACTGGTGCATTAACAAAGTTTTTTGCAAAGAATCTATATATATATATATATATATATATATATATTATGGTAGCAGCGGTAGTGCTACCATAGTTAGGTTGAGGGCCATTTCTATGTTAAACCCCAAAACTTTGCATTAATAACTTTGCAACCGTTTGATGGATTTGCCTGAAATTTGGAATACCTGATCAAGAACCATATGCCTTGGGATTTGCCAGGTTTTGTACTGGTCGGATACACAGCTGTGGAGTTATTAAGCGTTATCTGCGCGCACATTTACGCTTTTTCTGGAATTCTACGGTCGCTCCTACAGGTCGCACGGTTTGCGCGACCAGCCCAAATCTTCAGGGAACATGCAGCTGTGGCCCCGATGTGCCTTTTGTAGATTTCATGAAAAATATTAAACTGTTCAAAAGTTATGGCAGTCCGAACTTCTATTTTTCCCCATAGGATAACATTACGGCGTCGGCGTTTTGAGGGCCTGTATCTCGAAAACGGTGTGAGATACAGAGTTTTTGTCGAAATTTTAGCCCCCTCATGGGGGCTACATATATAACTAGCCAGGAAAGTGATAATACATATGACTTTTACATTTTTTTCTATGTCGTACGGTTACTGAGATATAAGCAATTTACTATTACAACTACTGATTTTTGTGTTCCGAGAGTCATTATTTTGCATACATTCTTTCTACTCACTGTCTTTCTCTATACAGCTTTTGGGGAAAACCAGCCTGTGCGCTTACATTACTCTTACCATTACCGATTTCTGCTTGTGGTTCCGTACATCGTTTACTTACCGTGATGTTTACGCCACCATGTGCTACCTTTATGTTTTCATTTTGCGGTTGCATTTCCATAGTTTTTAACATTTCTGTCTATAGTACTGTTCCTCCTTCTGTTTCGCTTAGGCCATCATGCATTACGATTTGGCGTTATGGCACTAATGTTACAATGTGACAAGACATCACCCCTAGTTCTCCCGCTACTGCATTACATTCACTATTTCTCATTACCATTCTCAAAAGAAGACAAATTAGAGGCAAAATCTCTGTTTAATGCATCAGTTAGGGTTATTCCACAGCGACAAAAGCGAGGAATTGATGTTGGTTGAAACCCCTTTGCACCCCTCCAGCCCACCCCCAACTGGAATCAGGGTGCATTGGGGTCATCGGTCTTAACTGTCACCCCATTCTCCTATTCCTCAGCTTCTTTCCACATGTGATGGGGTGACACTTAGGCCGATGACTCAATGCGCACTCATTCCAGTTGGGGGTGGGCTGGAAGGGTGTAAAGGGGGTTTCAACCCTAACATTGAATATATATATTATGGTAGCACGGTAGTGCTACCATAGTTAGGGTTGAGGAGCCATTTCTATGTTAAACCCCAAAACTTTGCATCTTAATAACTTTGCAACTGTTTGACGGATTTGCCTGAAATTTGGAATACCAAGAACCATAGGCCTTGGGATCTGCCAAGTTTCATACCAGTCGGATATACAGCTGCGGAGTTATTAAGCGTGATCTGCGTGCATTTACGCTTTTTCTGGAATTCTACGGTCACGCCTACAGGTTGTACGGTTTGCACGACCAGCCCCAAATCTTCAGGGAACGTGCGGCCGGGGTCCCCGATGTGCCTTTCAAAGATTTCATGAAAAAATATTAAACGGTTCAAAAGTTATTCAAAAAACAATTTCCCATTATAAGTCAATGGGCAAAGTTAACAAAAAGTTCGACAGTGTCGCAAATGCACTTTTTACTGTTGCAAATGGCCCTGTTACTGTCGCAAATCTGCCATCTTGTTTTCAGTTAGTGATCAGAAAATGCTTGGCATTTAAAATTGAGACCCTCTAGCAACCTAATTCTTTTGTATTCACCTAGTCGGGCCCTGAGGATGCTAGCCATGTCTTTATTTTGGGGTAAACACCCCAGAAATATGTTTTCAGATTTCTGGAAAAGTACTTCAAAAGTAGTGTCGCACTCACGAAAGTGTCACAAATTTTACGAAGCTTTCGCAAATCATGCATACCACTCTTGCGACACTATGCCCAAAATAACAGTAATTCTTTGGCACTCTTATGCAAAAGAACGGTTGGGAGTTTTGGGCTGAAATTTGGAGGGAACGCAGATGACATCTCACAGATGTGCCTTTCAGTGTTGTATTGAAAAAATATTGCATGGCAGCAAAGTTACAGCACTCCAAAGTTGACAGTTTTTCCCATAGGATAACATTACGGCGCCCGACGCATTACAGGAATCCTTTGGCACCCTGCTGCAAAATAATGGTTTAGTCTTTTTTCCTGAAATTTGGAAGGAAGACAGCCAACAGCCCACAGATGTGCCTTTCAGTGGTTTGGTGAAAAAATATTACAGGGAGGCAAAGTTATGGCACTCCGAACTTCTCTTTTTTTCCCATGGGATAACATTGCGGCGTTCGCTGCGCCTTTCAGGGCCCGTATCTTGGAAATGGTGCGAGATACAGACTTTTCATCGGAAAACTGCTTAGCCCTCTAATGGGGGCTAAGTACAAAATTAGCCAGGACAGTTGTAAATCATACGACTTTTAAATTTTTTTTCTACGTCGTACGGTGCCTGAGATATAACCTATTCAGTATTCCAAGTTCTCATTTTCTGCTCCAATACTCATTATTATGCATACATTATTTGTACTCACTGTCTTTCTCTATGCAGGTTTTGGGGAAAACCAGCCTGTGTGCTTACATTACTGTTACTGTTGGCCTTTCCGCTTGAGGTTCCGTACCCATTTCACTTACCGTTGACGTCTGTGCCACCATGTGCGTTATCCTTTGCGTTTTCATTTGCGCTTGCGTTTCTGTCATTTTTTGCCATTTGTGTCTACAGTACTGTTTCTCTTTCTGTTTTACTTAGCGTCACCATGCCTATTGAAATTTCCATTTGCAGGCACCATGTTACTATGTGACAGCACATCACATGGCAGACCATTCCCGTCTACGCCACCGTGTGTTACCCTTTCTGTTCTCATTCGCGCTTGCGTTATCATGTGTGCCACTGTTAGCACTTCTGTTTGCATTGCTGTTCCTGTTGCTATGCCACAAGACATCATGTGGTGGGAGCGGGTCCCACGCTCCTGCCGCCGCATTATGTGGTGGGAGCGCGGGGCTCTAGGTGCGTTTTCCTTTGCGTTTTCATTTGCGCTTGCGTTTCTGTTATTTTTTGCCATTTGTGTCTACAGTGCTGTTTCTCTTTCTGTTTTACTTTGCGTCACCATGCCCATTGATATTTCCATTTGCAGGCACCATGTTACTATGTGACAACACATCACGTGGCACACCATTCCCGTCTACGCCACCGTGTGTGTTACCCTTTCTGTTCTCAATCGCGCTTTGCATTACCATGTGCACCACTGTTAGCGCTTCTGTTTGCGCTGTTGTTCCTGTTACTATGCCACAAGACATCATGTGGCGGGAGCGCTGGCTCGATGGGGAGGGAGCGCAGGCTCGAGGGCCCCACGCCCCGCCACTGCATTACATTCACTATTTCTCATTATCATTCTCAAAAAGAAGGGAAATTAGAGGCAAAAAACTCCATTTAATGCATTAGTTAGGGTTGTTCCACAGCGACAAAAATGAGGAAATTCGCTGTTAGGGTTGAAAACCCTAACTCTGAATTCACCCCCCCCAGCACCACACACACACATGCAAGTATGGGGAAGGACCAAGTCAACACAACCAATGACAGACATCCAGCAGCAGGTGACAGAAATAACAAACAATTGTCTAAATGTATTACGAGACATCCCCACCCACCTTACCAGGTGCTACATGCTCAGTGGAGATCAACAGCAAAACTGAGGCCATGTACACCAAACGTACACATCCCTGATTGCAGCTGCACACAACGTACCACACTTAGTAGCTGCATGGCCTTACCTAACGATGCCCCACACCACACCACAACTGGTACTGTGCCGTTAGTCAATATAAATGCTAAAGGTGCATGATCACAGTTGTAGAAAGGTTTTAACACTAGTGAGTATACATTAATTAAGAGAAGTACATAAATTAACTACAACACACTAGCATGCTCAAGATAAAAGTAGTGTTACATTTAGTATGTGATTTTCATAGTAGTACATTTACTGCAACTGTTTACTGAAGATAGAGAGGCTGATGTAAACGTATGGAAAAGCATTGCCTGTTCAATGCTGTGAAATTTGTACTGTCAGTATCAGATGCATTCTTACTGATGAAGCTGTACTGCTAATGTACATACATAGACCTTCAGTGTGTTTCAATACTAATGATGCAGTAAGTATTCTTTGTAAGAAACAGTGTAATTGCATGGATCAGGCCAAGCAACTTCTAAATAGGAGGAGGCAGTATAGCGCAGTGGTCTAAGGCTCTGAGCTGCAAATTTGGTGACATCCAGCAGGCCAGACCTGGGTTTGAATCCCACAGCTTCCACTTGCATACTGTGTGACCCTGAGCAAGTCACTTAACCTCCTTGTGCTCCCAGGTTGCTCCTATAAAAAATCTTTCAGCTTAGTGTGCTATACCTGGTTAAACAACTAAATAAAAAAAAATATATATCATAGGACTACTGAGCTAACAATGACGTACCTGTATCGGAGCTCTCTATAGGATAGATTTTCCTGTAGGCACTTACTATGTTGTACCTGAGAAAGACAATCTCATTGCATCTGTGATGACTAACTTATTCAAATAGTGATACATTTACTATTGTTGCAATGAGTGATCTATGCTACTTATGGACACAGCATAATTTTTTTAACAGTTGTTTCATACTCAGGCTGTATAAGTAGTGTTTGGGTTTGCCACACTTCTGTCACTGATGCTATCAAAGTGACAACTATGTCAATTGTGGTACAACAGCAATCAAGTAGGTATAGTGTAGATATAAACAGAATGTCTTTTAGTTTTGATTTAACTCACAATGGGATAAGTGTACTAGGACGGCAAGGGTTATTCTCTATCACTGACTCTGTCAGTTATAATCACACTAAGGTTTCGATGACTGTAATGATCAAGTTACACTGCTCATCTTCATGAATTCATATTCACAGCCATTCTCCAGTAAGTAGACAGAGTATGGTGTAACTGGGTGTGACACTGTGTTGCAAAACTCCTGCAGTGCCTAGCAGAGGGAGAGTATCTAGTCATAAAGACAATTAAGCAATAAGGCACGACCAATGGTTATGTTAAATGTTCTGTTAATCACCATGTGTTTAATGTTGAATGAGGCATAGCTGAGTGCCCATGTCGCTAGACAGTGATAAACTGACCATTAACATAATACCTGGGAGTGGCTTATTGCTATCATAATAAAACTGTTTTTTAAACAACATTAAAGCATGTTCATCATATGGTTAGGTTCTACATGTATGTTAATAAAAACTAAACATAAGGCTGTTACAATGTTTACAGTCAATTAGAAAGCTGCATTTCTCAAACCCTTGTTATAATCAAGATATTATACCTGTACAATTCCTTGGTTTTGCTCAACTCTGTTGCTCAGGTGGCCCATCACTTGTGGTGTCGCCTGCGTGGGGCATCGGTAGGTAAGGCCATGTAAACAATAAGCGGTATGCTGCAGCTGCAATCAGGGATGTGTACGCTTAGTGTACATGGCCTCAGTTTTGCTGTTGATCTCCACTGAGCATGCAGTACCTGGTCAGGTGGGTGGGGATGTCTTGTAGTACATTTAGACAATTGTTTGTTATTTCTGTCACCTGCTGCTGGATGTCTGTCATTGGTTGTGTTGACTTGGTCCTTCCCCATACTTGCATATGTGTGTGTGTGGTGCTGGGGGGGTGAATTCGGAGTTAGGGTTTTCAACCCTAACAGCGAATTTCCTCACTTTTGTCGCTGTGGAACAACCCTAACTAATGCATTAAATGGAGTTTTTTGCCTCTAATATACATATATATGTATTAGATAACCCACTCTAGGATGTGCGGTCGCACTCTGATATATGCACACCTTGGTGTGCATTGTGATGTACAAGGCCTCAGGAAAAGTGCTTTCAACCACCCAAGTCATGCATATATCAGAGTGTGACCACACACCCTAGCGTAGGTTATCTATTTTATAAAATGGCCACAAATATTGGAGGGGGGACAAAGTAGTCCCTGTGTGGCACAAGTAAGTGAGTTTCATCAGTAGAGGATCTGGTTGATCCTTCCATAATCGTGATGGATTTAAGTTGTAGGTAATGGTTATCTAGTTGATCCTGCCATACTTTTAAAATAAGTGTTATCTGGCTCATCCTGCCATTTTTACAGTGTCTCTGTGTATGTTTGATTTCTGCCCATCCACTATTTATATATACAGTATATAACTTTGTTAATTCACCAGTTAGGGTAACTTATCACCAGAAAAGTAGGAAAATGTTACATTAGGGTTTCCAACTGGAACTCCTTCCCTCCCCCACCCAAGCAGCAAAAGGAAAAAACATCATGGTTTTGGGTCTCCTAAATCTTGGCAAATCAGTGTTGGGGTCTTCTTGGAGTTGTATGCCCTAATGACCACCACATTCCATGAGCAAACATCACACATAACCTCATTTCTTCATGCAGGGCCCTGTGAGCCCTGCATGAATAAAGGTACAACAAATTGTGTTGGCAACCTGTGGTGAGACATACTTGTCTGCCTTTGAAGAGTGTATCATTATGATGCAGCAGCTTGGAGCTGTACCTGGTGATTCATATTGGCGACTATAGGCTAGGGGGAAGGGTGAGCATAAGGACTGATAACCCCAAGTAAGACCCAACCACTGATACGCCAAAACTCCAGAGACCCAAAACCCTAATGTTTTTCCTTTTGCTGCTTGGAGGGTGGGGGTGGGGAGTTAGGGTCAGAAACCCTAACATCACATTTCCTTACTTTTGTGGTGAAGTTACCATAACTGGTGCTTAACAACATGTTTTGCAAAGAATTTCTCTTCTTTTTGAAATAATGGAATTATATCCTCATTCAAGCAGAGCCCTATGGGACTTGCGTGAACAGGTGTTGTGCCTGGATTATGTCCCTATCGTCCCACATACACCTCACACTGTATTCTTGGTCTATTGTACTGTGATACTGCTATTTTGCACTAACATATAGATATAGGCACCCATCATATAAGCAGTATAGCCTAGAGGTTATAGGAACAAGGTGTGAATGAGCTTGCTATATCCAGCACACCAGACCTGAGTTTGATTCTCACAACCTCCACTTGCATACTGTGTGACTCTGAGCAAGTCATTTAATCGCCCAGTGCTCCCAGGTTGCCCCTGAAAACAGGCACTTGTGCCTAGTTAGCCTTATCCAGTTACCAAAGACTAAAATAAAATTAAAAAAAATAAAAAAATGCTAATGTTTATCATGCATGATTCATTATACCTCACTATAATACATTTATCTAGATTATGTTTGTCTTTCACATATATTCCATATATAATCTACCTAATCACTGATAAGATGACTCTGAGGAATCATCAGTGATTATTGTATACTTATATTCTCATATACTTATATGTAGTGTGTGTTTTACACTCAGGCAGATATGCCACATGTAATAGAGCCCTGTCAGCACTTCTCTTTGTCTAAGCAAGCTGACAGAGAGAAATCCTTTGTTATGCCTTATATTATACTTAAGCAAGAAATGCCACATGTAGTTTGAACCCGTCAGCATTTCTTTTGTCCAAGCTATAATGCTAATGGAAGCATATTCTGTCTCATATGATACTCATTAGTAATTCTGTCTCCTAAGTCATCATCCAACGGAGAATGACTTAGAATCAAGTACAGTGGGGGAATTCAAGAATGCGTGGGACAGACATAAGGCAGTCCTAGTAGGGGGTAGGAGGAAGTAAGCTGTTGGTTAACTAGGATCTTCAGCTTATCTGTTAGGTAGGAAAATGGGCAGAATAGGTGGGTCAAGCGGTCCTTATCTGCCATCAACTTCTATGTTTCTATGTTTAAACCAATACATATTGTTTCTTATATCTGTAACTATGAGCTAATCTCTGTTGCTATGCTGTCATCTGTAGTATATAGTCATCTGCAATCTACTGTAGCTCCTCTAGAAGAGCAGGGAGAGAGAGCGAGATCTTGGAGAACCTGAGATCCTACAATCCTGGAGATTATGTACATTTGTCAGGCTAGTGGTGAGAAACCCATCTCCCTTGTGACTTTCTTTGTCACATGCTTGGCGTAAGTAGTCTAATAAACATTCATTAGTATTCTTGCCTGTTTACAAATGTTTCTTGGCAGACTCCGAAGACACAAGAATATGTATTATTATTATTATTATTATTTACTCTACTATCTGAGATTGTTTACATAACACAGGTGCAGATGTGCAGGGCCTGTGGAAGTGCAGGGCCTGTGGAAGTGCAGGGCCTCCTTGTGACCCTGCCATTCTGTGCAGTGTCAGATGTCAGAAGTTACCGTACATATGAAGTGCATAGAAAAATGTCAACATACCTTCATAACTGTGTTGTTTTTTAATATTTTGACCCCAGATTTTCAACATAGACTTGTTAAGAACCCACCTCATGAGTGTGTAAAAATGTTTACATCTCGGCCGAAACGTCATTCCACGATATGAGTTGAAAACACATTTTGGCCAGGTTTTGAAAAATAACATTTGTTACATTCATGAGATGATGTGAAAAATGTTGAAAATTTGGGGTGAAAATATTTAAATTTACCAAAGTTATAAATGTGCATTGTAAAATTTCAATGTACACTCATAACTTTGTTGTTTTGTAATATGTGTACTCCAGATTTTCAACATAGCCTTCTTATGAAGTCCTCGTAAACATGAGCAATAAAGACTATCTCCCCACCTGTTCAGTGATACTGCCACTCTTAACCCGGCAGTTACTGTGTTCCTCTCTCCTGTCACTTGGCTTCTCCTCCCCAGATCTTGCATGGATCAGTAATTACCTCACGGGCAGGCATCAGTACACCAAATTCAACAAGGTCCTGTCTGAGCCTGCCCAGGTTAACTGCGGAGTCCCCCAGGGCTCTGTCCTGGGGCCTCTCCTGTTCTCTCTCTTCATAAATGAGCTACCCTTGGCTCCGGCTCTAGGGTCCTCAGTGCTGTACGCAGATGACCTAGTCATCGTGGCCAAATCCCAGGACATTGCCACCATTAACACCAAACTAAACTCGGACTTCGACCACATCCAAACTTGGTTGCAGGACCATAAACTTGTTATTAACCTACAGAAGACACAGGCCATGCTATCTGGCTCAGCAGCCAAGTTAAAAGCTGCCCCGGATTCACTACAGATCTCTGGGGTTGATGGGTCACCGCTGACTGTCGCAGACTCAGTCAAGTACCTAGGGGTGACCCTTGACCCACAGCTGGATATGAACCTGCACATACGAAATACATGCAAGGCCTCAAACTGCAAGCTGGGTCAGGCTTACAGAGCAAAAAGCTGTCTAACTCTGGCCAGGGGAGTCCTCCTATCCATGCTTTGCTATGGACTAATCACCTTTGCCCACATTGCAAAAACTAGTCTAGTAAAGTGGGACTCAGTGTACAACAACATATGCCGTTTGCACTCTCAGCCCCCCACCTCACTCACCGCTGTGAGCTTTATACCCGGCTTGAGTGTCTCCCACCGGAAACCCAACGCTCTTATGTCGTGGGCAACTTCATTGACAATATTGTCAGAACTGCCACCTCTCAAAACCTTGCTGAGACCCTTGTTCTTCCTACACCCTCCTACAACCTGTGATCCAGTGGCTCCCATGCCCTCCTGGTACCTAAAACCAGCACACAAATGGGTGACCGAGCCTTCACTGAGTATGCACCCAGGGTTTAGAACTCTCTTCCAACTAGCACTCGCTCCTCTCCCTCACACCAGAGCTTTAAAGCCTCCCTCTGGGGTTTTCTCAAAACGGCTGCCACCTGTCTCTGCACTAGACAAACCCTCTCAGCCTGAGATGCCCCAACTAACTGAGATGCTACCTAAACATTATGACTTGGGCAGAGCACAACTCTGCTCATACTCCTCCTGTTCTCACAGCATATATAAAAATGGACCATTTAGGCCCACCGGCAAAACAAGGTGAGCACTATAACTGTGCACTCCTTTCTCTCGCACTGGGCCCACTCTATCCCAACTGTGACTCCTCCTTATTCTAACTGCTAGCCTTACAACTTGCTGCCTGGAGCAATGAATTCACACTGCACTTCATCCTACTGACTGCAATATTAATACTGTACTGTAATACCTGTTTTTGGTATTGTTGTCTTACAATGTCCCTGTGTTCTGGTCACTTTCTATTAACTCTTCACTACCATTTGCCTGATGAAATCTGATGCTTGTAAAGTCCCTGTTGTGCTAATTCTATGTAATGTAATCCTCCACTTGTATTTGTCTGATGTTCATGTATGTACCTTGTAATGTACCTTGTAATCTCCCGGGTCGCACCTGAAAATAGGCACTTGGCTGTCTAGTGTGCTTACCCGGTTAACAAAAGCAAATAAATAAATAAACACCTGACCCTTGAACCCAGGGCCTGGCAAGGTTCATCTTGCACTCTACAAATTAGCTCAAAGGTTGTAATTCCGATTAGTCAATAAATAAATAAATGACTCCACCTCATCAAAAAGGGTAGAGAAATTTTTGGAAACCCACCCAAAAGGTGATTTTGCACATCAACAATGCCATTACATGCCACAGGAGTGAAAACACATTTTGGGCAGGATTTGAAAAATGACAGTTGTCACGTTCATGAGGTGATGTGAAAATGTGGCTATGTTGAAAATTTGGGGTCAGAATATATACAATTACCAAAGTTATGAGCATACATTGCAAATTTCAATGTACGCTCGTAACTTTTCCAATTTTAAATATTTTGGCCCCAAATGTTCAACACAGCCTTCTTATGACCCCGCCTCATGAACAAAGGCAGTAAAAACTTTCAAATCCTGTCCAAAAGGTGATTTCACCAAGTGACCATAAAATATCCTTTCAGACCTGATTTGTATAATTCCACTGCCATTGGTCATGAGGTGGGGTCCCAAAAAGGCCATGTTGAAAATTGGGGGTTAAAATATGTAAAACTGACAAAGTTGTGCAGTAGAGTTGAAAACCCCATTGAAATACATTGAACCACACTTACCTTAGTTTCTCATATTGCAATAGTCGGTTCCAACAGCAAGACAAATCTTCGATTGGAGAGTGGATGCTCACCCTGGGACCTGTTCAAGTGAGTGAGTGAGGGTGCGTGGTGGTGTAGTGGGGATGTTAGGTGGTGAGTGCTGAGTGAGAGGTCAGGGTGGCAGGGTCAGATTGGTGAAGGACTTTCTTTTTTAAATAACAAGGGATGGTTTTCTTTATTACAGATAACAATGTGGGTATGTGGATCGGTGGGTGGGGGGTGCCACTAGACACTAGTGGACTGTACTATATGAGGGGACAGTGATCAGAGGGTGGGGGGTACCACTAGACACCAGGGAAATGTATAATATGAAGGGACCATGATCGGAAGGTGGGGGTGACACTAGACACCAGGGCAAATGTACTGTACATGAGTGGACAGTGATCTGAGGGTGTGGGTGCCACTAGATATGAGGGAAATGTACAGTACAGGAGGGAATGGCGATAGGAGGGTGGGGGATGCCAACAGATACCAGAGAAGCATCCTACACATGAGGGGATTGTGATCAGAAGGTTGGGGGGCACCACTAGAAATGTCCTATACATGAGGGGATGGTGGTCGGAAGATGGGGCACCACTAGACACCAGGGAAACATTCTATACATTAAGGGATAACGATCGGAGGGTGGGGTGCCACTAGGCACCAGGGAAATGTGCTATACATGAGGGGATGGTGATCAGTGGGTGGGTGGTGCCACTAGACACCAGGGAAATGTTCCATACATGAGGGGACAGTGATGGGAGGTGGGGAGTGCCACTAGACACCAGGGAAATGGTGGCTTACTGCTCTCAGAGCAGTCCACAACACAACTTCCAATTGTGGCTGCAGAAGTCAAGAAAGTCCTACTGTTCTCACACAGAGAATGCGGGTGAGTGGCCCCTCTCATTAAGCTGGGCACCCTGGATTTTGGGTGCCCAGAAAAGATATTTCTGGCAACTTTCTAAAAAGAGAAACACCAGAATCTAGCTAAACAGGTCCCGTTTAGTTAGGTTCTGGTGTTTTGTTTTTTTAAAAAGACATTAGGCTTGATTCACAAAGGTCGTTGCAAGCTGCGCCGACCACCAGTGCACCAGTTGTGACAACCCTGGCCCTGTGCCAAACAGATGGTGCATCAGTAAGGTGTGCCACAAGTTGTGGTCTGGCTGCGTGACAATACTCCCATGGACAGTGGTCCCTGCTGGCTAGTGTCCCCCCTCCAGCCCTGATCCCCATGTATCAAAATAAATTTCTGTCCCTAATAGTCTAGTGACCCCCCCGCCCTGATCCCCATGTACCAAAATATAATTCTGTTCCTGGTAGTGTACTGGGTACCCCCCAGCCCTGATCTTCAATGTCCCCAAAACCCCTTAAATGACAGTTCATTGTAGTCTAGTAGTCCCCCCACTCTGACAGGCAGTGCCCCACCACCCCACTCCTCCCCATCCCATTCACGCACCAGTGACCATCACAGCCCTCTGCACACCACCATGGTTGGCCACCAACTGAGCTATAAGTGAGCATATACTGTACTGTACTGTACATGCTCATTACTAGCTCAGTTGGTGGCCAGCTGTGGTGGTGTGTGGAAGGCTGTGCTGGTCACTGGTGTGGGAATGGGATTGGGAGCAGGGTGGTGGGACACTGCCTGCCAGTGTGGGGGGACCACTATACCACCACGGACTGTCATTTAAGGGGTTTGGGGGACATTGGGGATCAGGGCTGGGTGGTGACCGCTACAGTACCAGGGACAGAACTGTATTTTAATACACGGGTAACAGGGCGGTGGGGCACTAGACTCAGTTCAATTAAATTCAAATTTTATTTAACCAGGATAACACCAGAGACAGAAGTTTCTTTTCATACACTGGCATTTGGGTAGGGGGCAGCTAGACTACCGGGGTCAGGATTTTATTTTCATACACAGGGATCAGAGCTGGGGGGATGCAGCACATTGGCACAAGGTTCACAACCCTCCCAGAGGATTTCTAAGTACCCTTATACCAGACATTGGCTGGTCTAATGGTACTTAGACCCTTGCCCTCTGGGAGGGTTTTGTGAATGCCGACTTAGAGGATATGGCTGCCTGCTTCTGCTGCAAGCCCCCTAGTGCCATGCCGTAGCCCATCTTGTGGTGCAAGGCTGGTGCAAGCCCCCTTTGGTGCATGCAACCTGCATTTGATGAAGGCTGCTTTTCTGAATGGCTCCTGGTGCATCTTTTGGTGCACGGTGTCACTTGCGTCATTTATGTTTGATGCAGGCACCTCACATCGTTCTAGGGGCTTTGTGAATTGGGCCCATTATTTTTATGTACTTTAAATGTTGTAAGTTTAAACAGTAAAAAGAAAATGATGACCATCTCAACTGTTTTTCCCCCATGAAAGGTAAATCGTGCAAATAACCACTCGCAATATGATTTTTTACCTTCCGCAATAGTTTTTCTTACCTTTCGCGATATTTTTTTTTTACCAGTTGACTTGGAATGTTAACTCAAAAATCGTTATAACTTTAAAATGGTATAATATTTTTTCACCAAACCTTCCAAAGGCACACCCTTGGAATGGGCCCCTTCAACCATGAAAATTTAATGAAAAAATTCCTCACAGTTTAGGATGTAGGTGAGAGCAAAAAATATCTAATGTTAAGTATAGGGGAACTAAACGTGTTTTTTTTTTCCATTTTGTGGTGCTTCATATCTCAAAAACTGTACAAGATGCCATCATGAAACTTTCAACATCTTGAGACTCTGACAGCCTAATCGTGCATGCCAAATTTTTGGTTATTTCGACAAATGCGCCAAAGTAATTAAATTTGGATTTGATATTGAACAGCCTACTCAACCCAAACTATAAGGGTGCTACTGCATCCCTATAACACAGGCACAATATTGCCTGTGTATTAGGGCTGAGTAAGTACATTCATTTTAATCCCCGATTTTGCACATTAATAACGCTGCCCCTTACATGAAATTTGGCAGACAGAGTTGATGCCAGGCTCTCTGGATCCTGAAAATTTCATGACTAGCAGTACACTGGGGCAAGAAACCACAGAACTGACCAAAATGAAGATCTGCTTTTTGCTCACCTATAAACAAGCATGTGTCAATCCCAAATGTTTGCTTGCAGTGTAACAGGGTTTTAAAGATCCCCTGATGTTGTTGAGAGAGCTCTTAAAAACATAGGGCTGGATTTTAAAATATCCTAGATCACTGCAAGCCCCAGTGCACCAGCAATATGGTGCATGGGGCTTGCAGCGATCTAATGGGATTTTCTGTCCCATGCGGCAATTGCCACAAGTTACACCAACTTTTTCTGGTCTAACTTGTGGCAATCCTGGGGGTCTGTTTTACAGAGCTTGAGCTAAATATTTGGTGCAAGCTGCCATAATTCATGAAAACTGTCACAACTGTGCCCGAGATTGTAAAATTGGGTGCAGTTGTAGTGAAGGGTTTGGCGCACTGCCAGAACCAGTGTGTCATAGCACAGAGCTGGACACAAGCCCTGCGCCATGGTTTAAAAATCTAGCCCATAATATTTAGACACAGTTTATCTCACATTTCACTCTTTTTTTGTAATTTTTGCTCTTATTTGTTTATTATTTAGGACATTTGCATGGAAACAAGATTTCTGCCCTATTTGTTCTCTCTGCTTATTTACTTCGGCAGTCACAGTTCTGTTTATGACATCCCAGTCTGTTGCTGTGCCAATAATTATGATAATTATGATGATAGAATTACGATACATACTGGATTCAAACTGTTTATGCATTAGGAGGAGGTTGGCACACTTTTCCGATGGTAAAAAGCACAACACCACTCCAAAATGTTTAATTTATTTATGGTGGGGGTGGCTACAGAGCAGACACTTTTAAAAATGTCAAACTCCCATGTCTCAATTCAGGAGTGAAATACAGTGAAAAGAAATGGATATAGTGGATTTTTTTACCAGAAATTCATGATTACTAAGATGATTTTTTTCCACTACCAGATATTGCTTCTATAAGATATAATTGTATCAACTCATGAAGCAGCTGCGTAGTGATATGCAACTGCACCAGACCTGTAGGGTACTGGCTTGAAAAGCAGCTGCATGATCACACACCTTGTAATGGACTTATAGCAGATTTTATGAGTGGCCCAGTAAGCAGCTGTAGCATCATATACAGAGTGTCGCACTTGCAGCAGACTTCACATGTAGCTCAAAGCAGCTTCATCATTGGCTTGATTTTTTCAAGGGATCTAAGGTGGGGGGCTGGGAAGGCTGACCTGTCTGCCTTTTTATATGTATGTTGCTAAACCAGCTATGTTTTGTTTGGTCATCACACTGCTACTTTTAGCATTCTCTTCATGGCAGACCATAGTGAGTTGGGGTTTCGGGTTTCGAGTGTGCCTTTTCTTTTGGACTAGTGTTGAGGGTTCTAGTAACTGTTCTGTTCTCATCCTGTATTTGAAATGGCTATAAATACTGTCAAAATTGCATCATGGAACGTGCGTGGGCTCAGGGAGAAGGTCAAGAGGACTCAAGTATTTAACCACTGCGAGCTATTCCAAATTGACATTTTACTATTGCAAGAAACCCACTTAATTAACTCAGAGGCTAAATGGTTGTCCCGCTCTAGTTTCTCGCAGGTTTTCGTAGCAAGTGGGTCCAGCTCTAGCAGAGGCGTTGCTATACTCATTAAAAATACATTATGTTCTTGGTCAATACAACAATATCTGATCCGGAAGGCAGATTTATATTGATCAAGGGCTCCCTTAATGGTGATAATGTCGTTCTAGGCTCAGTCTATGGTCCAACAGGGGGTAGCTCTGATTTCTTTATGTCCCTAGCAAATAAAATAAGTACCCTACTTCCCTCCCAACTTATACTCGGAGGTGACTGGAACATTTCACCATCTTACCTACTAGACAAAGACCCTCAATCAAACCGCCCGCCTTCTTCAGTTCAAAGGTCCCTGTTAGATTTCCTGCACATTTTAGGGTTATGTGACCCTATGCCTCTCCAACCCTTCCTTCGGTCCTTCTCTTTTTTCTCAACCCCATGGATCCTGGTCTAGAATAGACTATATCTTGATTAGTAAATCTCTTCTCCCTGGACTTCTCCAATCTGGTATCGAGCCGATTGTACTCTCTGATCATGCAATCGCTGGACAAGACTTTCCCAGACCAAGTTTCAAAGGGACACAATCTGGAAGCTCAATACTCAACTCCTTAAGGACCCCCTCTTAGTGACCCATATTAAGACCCTCATTTCTAACTTCCTAGAGGACAATCTGGGTTCCACTTCAAGATTTGATATCATCTGGTGCTCTCTAAAATGCTACCTAAGAGGTGAATTAATTAAATTAGCCTCGGCGAGGAAAAAAGCCAGACAATCTCGTGCCTCCCTGCTAATGAACAAAAACAAGGAGCTTGAAAGCTCCCATTCCCCCTCTTCTCCTTTGTCCTCCCTCGAAACCCTCTTGACAGTCAAAAACGAATATACTGATCTTCTCAAAGAAAAAGCTGAATATTGCCTTTTCAAGACTCAAACCAGATACATTGAGCATGGCGAGAAAACCGGAAGGCTTTTGGCCTTAAGACTTCATACTATAGAAAGTTCCAGACTAATCCCGGCCCTTCAATCTCCTGCTGGTTCCACTAAAACCTCTCCCAGAGACATTGCGCAGATTTTTGAGAATTACTATAGGAATCTCTATAGTGTACCTCCCTATCCCGCCTCTCTCTCTGACATATCTGCCTACCTAGCAGAGCTTGATATTCCCCATCTTTTGCCCTCTCAAAAAGAAATACTGACTGCCCCCATCACACTTCCCGAAATAGAAAATGCCATTGCCTCTTTGGCCCCAGATAAGGCTCCAGGTCCGGACGGGTTCCCTTCAAATTTCTATAAAGTTTTTTCCAAAGAACTTGCCCCTTTACTTCTCAAATTATATTATTACCTCTTCTCCTCTACCACCGTGGACCCTACACTTCTCGAAGCTACCATCATTCTAATTCTTAAGCCGGACAAAACTCCCACTGACCCAGCGAGCTACCGACCCATATCTCTCCTAAACTGCGATATGAAAATTCTTTCTAAGGTCTTGGCCAAACGGATTAAGAAAATCTGGACCAATCTCCTTAGTCAAGAGCAGGTTGGATTTGTACATTCTCGGTCCCCATCAGACCACCTCAGAACCCTTTCTCATATTTCCCATCTCGCCCAATCATCCCATCTCCCAATGGCCCTGATTTCGTTAGACGCAGAGAAAGCATTTGACAGAGTTGATTGGTCCTTTCTCTGGGCTACGATGGCCAAGATGGGCTTCCCAACTTCCTTTCTCGAGTGGATCCAGGTTCTATACAAATCCCTCTCGGCCAAGATCTATTGTAATGGTGTTTTCTCCACTGTTTCAGCTTCATACTGGTACCAGACAAGGCTGTCCTCTCTCACCTTTCTTGTTCAATTTATATCTCGAGCCTCTTCTCATCAAGCTCAAATCCTCCCCAGACATTCAAGGCTGCCGGGTGCACCAACATGAGTTAGTTCTCTCAGCCTATGCTGACGACATACTTCTACATGTTACTCACCCCGCCTCTTCCCTAGAACAAGCACTGCATCTAATCACTCAATACGGTACCCTCTCTCAATACAAACTGAATATTTCTAAATCTGAAATATTCCCTTTAAACACTCACACATGCAAACACGAACTTATTAAATTTGGTATGAGGTGGTCCTCTGAGTCGATCAAATATCTCGGTATTCATTTTACCTCAGACCTTTCTCTACTCAGAAAACTCAATTTAGATAACCTTAAGGCCCATATCCAACAAGATTTGCAAAGATGGACCACTCTCCCTATCTCCCTCTGGGGGGAGAATTAATATTATCAAGATGAATGTTCTCCCCCGTATCTTCTATCCTCTTAATCTGCTAGGGCTTTAGTTACCGCTCTCTTACTTGCAACAGTTTCACGCAATTTTCTCGAAGTTTGTCTGGCAAGGGAAGGCAGCCCGCAGATCATTTCTTAAGCTATCTCTCCCCAAGAATAAAGGGGGCCTTACATTTCCAAATCTAGTATTTTACTATTGGGCTGCCCACCTCTCTAAGCTAGGTAGGTGGTTTTCGGCCCATCCTGAACCCTTTTCCCCAACTTGGCTTCAAATTGAGAAATTGATCATTTCAGAGTCTAAATTGGATCCCTATGCAATCTTCTATACTCCTCCCTCGGTGCTTTCACACTGGATATCTGACCAAACAATTCTCACTTCCCTTAAATCTCTTTCCCAATGTTTATACTTCCTAAAAAATTTCTCCTAAACTGGACCTAGCACAGCCCACCACCCTTAACCCTAATATCAAGCTGGGCAACTCGATGGTTACCCCTGAGTGGCTCCCACAAATTAAAGAAACTAGCTTAGAACACTATTATGACCAAGGTTCCCTCCTTTCATCACTGGACATTTTGTCTAAATTTGGAATTCCCAGTAATAAGATTTTTCAGATATATCAATTAAGGCATTTTATCGAAGCGAAATTTGGCTCACAGTTTAGAGAACCCAAGGTTCAACCCTTTCTTTCTCACATCTTTACCCTACTAAACCACATTCCATTTCGCAAATATACTCTTTCTTGCTGGATTACAAATTCCGAAACCGATTGAAGGATCTCGCATTTGGCTTTCCTTGTCTCAGATTCCACCATCTACTGGGCCCATATTTGGAAAGATCTGCACAAATACCATACCCAAGACAAGCTTAGACTTACCCAATATTACATTTTGAACAATATGTATTATACCCCTAAGAAACTTTTCCGGTTTAAAAAACTAACTCTTTCCCTCTGCTCCAGGTGCTCACAGAGTGAGGGGAACTCCCTACACATTTTTTGGTATTGCAATAAGGTTGCCCCTTTGTGGTCTGCTATTCAACACAATCTTGACCCACTACTTGGCCTTACCAATCTTTTCACTCCTGAAATCTGCATTCTAGGTGACTACTCCGACATAGACTGTCTAGAGCGCCGCTATCACATTACCCTGGTGTCTATTGTGGTTAAGAGACTCGTCCTTAAGCATTGGACTAATCAGTTGACCCTGACTTATTCTGAATGGTTGACTGACCTTTCAGCCCACCTTAATATGGAAAGGCTGATAGCCAGTTCACGTAATCGCATGGATTTGTTTCACAAAAAATGGGGTAAATTGTTTGCACTATATTTGCACCAATGATCCTTTGGCCTCCTCCCTGTTGCCCACGATGGTTTTCTCTTTCCTCTCTCCCTTTCCCACTTGCTTTCTCAGATTTTGAAGGCAGGACTGAGTTGCAATGTATCTACAAACTCGCTAACTGATCTAGGTACATAGTTGTTTGGCACACTCTGGGGGGAGGGTTTCAAGGGGGGGTTGTTAAATGGGTTTTTTTTTCTTTCTTTATACCATGTATGGATGCCTGGCATAAGATATGTAATGCTCCTGTTTATGTTTGCTATGTTAAAATCAATAAACTTGAATTTCAACAAAAAAAAAAAAAAAGCAGCTTCATCATCGTAATGTACACAGTGGGATGGGCTTGTAGCAGACTTCCCTCACCCCACCTTGTGCTGGGAAAGTACAAAATACCCACTACCACCACCCACTAAAACTCATGCCACCTTCCTCCCCACCTTCCAAGTAGAAAATACCCTATCCCCCAGCCCACATAGTACCCATACCCCCACCCCACCCCACCCAGGCACTCACCTTTGGAAAGTAGAATTTTGCAGCATCAGCAACCAGCACAACCCCTCCTCCCACCTTGGCCAGCTGCTCTCATCTAACCAAAAACCTGCAAAGTAACCAAGTCCCAAAAGAGCCCATGCCCCTGGACTTAGATTATTTTCATGTTCTTTTTCTTTTACTCATAACTTGGACATTTTTGGTCATTTGTGATTATAATTTTTAAGATGTCCAAGTTGCCACCCTCATCATTACCGTGTGACACCTTGTAAATCCAACCCAAAATGTGCTTTTTTGGGTCAACCCCCACATTTAAAACATAAGCATGAACCAGGATTGTGCTTTGACATTCAATTTGATTGGATTCATGGAGGTGGTAGGGGGGGTGAGCAGAGATGAAGTTCAAGAAACCCTACAGTAGTAACCACAGACATTGCCAGCTATTTCCAGATATTTTGCCTAATTTCTAAAGAGTTTCTCTCTGTTGCCCCTGCTGTGGAAATGCAGAAAGCAGGAGATTTCTCCAGAAATGTCACAGAAATTTCGGAAAATAGCTGGCAATGTCTGTGGCTGCCACTTTTACACTGCATTTTTTCCTTATTAATGTGTCCATTTATGTATTTTTTTTTTTTTGCAATTAATGTTCTGTATTTTTGAAATAGCCATAATTCCTTACTCTGCATATGGTCTGCAGCATACCAACATATGAACATATGAACTTGCCAGCAGATACAGACCCAACGGTCTATCGAGTCTGCTTGAATGCGCAGCTGGGTTAATACCCCTGAGCCACCCCCCCAACCCTTACCCCTCTTGGGGTTTCTTTGTCCTAATCTTCTTCTTCACCTTATCCCACCTCCCCTTGAAAATGGTCACTGTTACCACCTCCTCTGGCAGCTCATTCCACCCCTTCACCACCCTTTCAGTGAAAAGTGCCTCTTCATTTCCCTCCTGAAGCTTCCTTCCCCCCACCAGTTTCAGGTTGTGACCTCTTGTTATCTCTGCATTCCTCAGGTTAAAGATACCCTCTAAGCTGACCTTGTTTATGCCCTTCAGGTACTTGAAGGTCTCTATCATGTCCCCTCTCTCTCTCTCCTCTCCCCCAGGGAATACATGTTCAGCTTCCTTGATTTCTCTTCGTCTGTTCTGTCCTCCATGCCCTGGATAATTTTTGTTGCCTGTCTCTGAACCCCCTCCAGGAGTTTGATATATTTCTTGAGGAATGGGCTCCAGAACTGCACACAGTATTCCAGGTGTGGCCTCACCAGTGACCTGTACAGAGGCAAGACCACCTCCTCCCTCCTTGAGGTGATAACCCTGGCAATGCAGCCCAGCATCCTGTTTGCTTTAGCTACAGCCCTTTGGCATTGCACTGTGTGCTTCATGTCCCCCCTGACCAGTACCTCCATGTCCTTTTCTTCCTCTGAGACCATCACCAGTATTCCCCCCAACCAGTAGTTAGCCTTTGGGTTTCTGGCACCCATGTGCATCACCTTGCACTTCTTAGCATTGAAACCCAGCTGCCAGATTCCTGATCACTTCTCAAGCTTAGCCAGGTCCTCTGTTAAGTCCTGCCTTCCCTCCTCAGTGCCCACCCTCCCACAGAGTTCAGTGTCATCGGCAAAGAGGCAGATTTTACTCTTGACCTCTTTGGCAATATCACTAATGAACACATTGAACAGCACCAGTCCCAGCACTGAGCACAGGCCTTGGTTTAGACAATTTACCACCTACTATCACTCAACCAGCCCTTAACTCACCCCAGCAGTTTTTCCCCCACTCCCAGGTCTCCCAGCTTACTGATCAGCCTGTCATGTGGCACTGAATTAAACACCTTGCTTAAGTCAAGGTAGAGGACATCCACTGCTTGCCCTTTATCTAAGGTCCTCATAAACCAGTCGAAGAAGTCCACCATATTGGTTTGGCATGATCTTCCCCCTAATGAATCCATGCTGCCTGTCATTCTGGAGGCCATTGTCCTCAAGGAAGGACACAAGCCTTCTTTTAGGATGGCCTCCATTAACTTGCCCACTATGGAGGTCAAACTGACTGGCCTATAATTCCCAGGCTCATCACTGGATCCACTTTTGTGAAGTGGTACCACATAAGCTGTTCTCCAATCCAGGGGGACACGCCCGGACTCCAACGAGGTGTTAAAGAGATCTGCCATTGGGGCTGCCAAAATTTCTACCAGCTCTTTTAGAACTCTTAAGTGCATCCCATCGGGCCCAGGTGCCTTATCCACCCTCAGATCCTTCAGCCCACTCAAAACCCTTTCCACGCCTATCTCCCCTTCATACTCGCCTCCCTCCCCTTAAGAGGCCTCCCCTCCCTTCCCCAAGGCATGGGACCTTGAGTTTCTCAGGTGAAGACAGAGCAGAAGTACTCGTTTAGTGCTTCCACTTGCTCTTCACCCTTTTCAGTCTTCCCTCCTTCCATCCTGATCCTAACTATACCATCCCTTTTGCTTCTTCTTTCCTTGATGTATCGGAAGAAGTCTTTCTCTCCCGACTTTGCCCCTTGTGCCAGTCTTAATTTTCCTATCAGCCTTTGCTGCCTGGACCACTTTCCCTGCCTTTCTAGTCTTTGCTAACACTGTCAGATACAGCCCAGAACTTGTAGCTTGCTTTACTTATGGTTCTGCACTTCATATGGAAAGCAACTGCATCATCACATGCATTGCACCATACCTGTAGTACACTTCCTGAGTGGTGAAGCAGGTATATCATCAAATGCACTGCGCAAGACCCTACAGACCAATCTTGAAGTAACTGCATCATCACAAGCACTGTGGCAGACCACCTGTAGCGGATTTCGTGAATTTCTCTGCAGGACACTCACAAAGGTGTTTAATCATGTAACACACAGCCTGAGACCTGTATCTTGCCTTGTACAAAGCACTGCAAAGCCATCTATATTTTTCTCATTTTGAGACTGTCATGGAAGTGGAAACAGTATCTCATGAAGTTGTGTTTGCCAGTCACAAAAATAGGTTTGTGAGTGATGAAAACAGGACATGTTTTTGTGACACTCAACAACTGCTTTTATTTACATTTTAAAATTATTGTTCTTTTCAAAGGTGAGTTGAAGAATCAACCTTACGCTCCACTCTGTTGACCACAGGTTTCAGACTACAGGTAAAAGTGTTTTTTGTTTATTTTTGATACACAATATTCTTTTCTTTTACCTAATCTTGTGACTGCTAAGACTCAAAAAAATGGGTTTGTGAGTGACAAAAACAGCACTGATTTCATGATGCACAATAATCTAATTTGATTAATATTTTAAAAACTAGTATTTTTATTTCAAAGAAATAACACTTGAAGAATCAACCTCACTACACACTCTGTCAACCACAAAGGTAGCTCAGACTCAGCTCCAAGCATTTTTTTGTTTGTTTTAGATTAGCAAAGTTTCCTCTTCTTTACCCATTTGTGTGACCACTAAGACTCATGAAAATGGAAGTCTTATGTCACAAAAACTGATTCCAAGTCATAAATGAGGGGCATCACTCTTCCGTGAAAAACACCTTATGAACAGTTTGTGAAAAAATCAACTGCACATGCATATAATGCCTTTATTGTCTTAAAATTTTAAAAACATATTCTTCAACTAAGCTAAATAGAAGAGCATCATCCTTGGGCCAAATTCTAACACACCTAAAAAATTCATGTTTCAACTCTTGAGTATTCTTGTGTCATCTGTGAGAAAAAAAGTCTTAAAAAACATATTGTATTTTTATACAAAGCCAGCCTTCTAAAACTTTCAAACCACCAAACTGACATTACCAAATCTGCATGATCCAAAGATCCTGAGACCAGTAACACACAAATCAAATTTTAGGTCATTCAGTGCAGGGATGGCCATGATATTAATGTGCAAAAATCAGGTTTAACATAGAAATGCATTTTTAGCCCTAACTATAGTTTTGCTACCATACTATATGCTATACAGTGTGTGTGTGTATATATATATATATATATATATATATCTAGTTCATTTTTGTTGATGTGGAAAGGACGGCTAGGCAATTCTGCCTATTTTCAGCCTCATTCCATGGGGAGGGGGGACATACAGATGGAAACCAACTGAAATTGAACCATATTCAGCAGTTAGTGGTATTCTTAGTGAATGGGGGAAATCTGGCCAGGACATCAGGGATTTTGTATTTTAATAAAATTCCCCCATCCTTGTTGAGAAGTGCCATGGGATCCTGAAAGAGCTGCTGAGATGCTCCAGGTAGGCAACTCATACCATATAGTTTTCTGCCCTAGGAGCTTTTTCAGCCATACATCAATGTTTTTGGTCCATGCGATAAAACATAATTTCACTCATAATGCCCAGCTTGTGACTGTCTGATACAAGCCGGGCGGACACCGAGCACTGCAGTCCCCCCCCCATAATATGAAGTAGGGAACGTGGCTGCAGGTGCTCTATGGAGCTAGTAATGGAACTGGGGGAGAGGGGCCATCAAAATGTACTAAGATTATTTTTGCAGTCATGTATACATGTATAGGGCTAATATACAGTGGGCGGATATTCAGATTGCGCCAGACTGTGGCGCAAGCCTGAGCGCAGCACCAGCTGGCTGCGCAGGGGCATTGACAGGCTGATATTCAATGGAGCTGCGCCATGGCACAGCATAATTGAATATCGCACCCTGGCCACCCACAGTGTGCATGGCACAGTGGCAGTGCACCAGCGCAAGTGGCCAGAGTGGAGCAGGGGGATGCGCTAGCACAAGTTCCATTGCGCTAGGTGCAACAACCGTGATATTCAAAAGTGCACATGCAAATGGGGCCATAATGCATGCAAGGTGCAAATGGGGCCATTTGCATGTCATTATGGCCCCATTTGCATGCAGGTGTGCTAATCCCTGGTGACTTGCGCCTGGTACCCTGCCAGGCTGCAGCCATCGGGGACCGACGCCCCCTGCACATCATGTCAAAGTGCCCCACTGCCCAATCGTGGGCATATGTAGAATATTAGAATCGTCCTATATCCCTAGTGGTCCAGTGGACTTCCTGCAGCCCGATCATGGGCATAGGTCTGTTTAAACTGTTAACACTATCCCTGGTGGTCCAGTGGACCACACGCAGCCCAATCTCAGGCATAGGTCTGTTTAAAACAGTTAACACTATCCCTGGTGGTCCAGTGGACTGCTCGCAGCCTGATCGCGGGCATATGTTGAGAATTATAAATGTCCCATATCCCTGGTGGTCCAGTGGACCACTCGCAGCCCAATCGCGGGTGTCAATGAAAAATAATGCAACATCAATCCAACCCTGGTGGTCTAGCGGTACACCCCTCCCCACCCACCCACTGAGCCCCACCACCCCACTCCACCCCCGGTCAATGTGGTGGCAGCTCTCCACCCGCTTGCCGCCCCACCACCCACCGACTGATGCCATACAGTAGGGCTGTATGCCCATTGGTCCACAGTGTGAGCCACGGGCATGCAGCCTGTACTGTACTACACAGTCTGGATATGTGAATGGATCCATTCACATATCTGGACTGTGTAGTACGGTATGGGATGCACGCCCATTGGCTCATGCTGTGGACCAATGGGCGTACAGTCCTACCATACTGTGTCAGTCAGCGGGTGGGGAGCTGCCACCTGACGCTGATCGGGGGGAGCAGGGAGGTGGGGCTCAGTGGGCAGGTGGGGAGGGGTGTACCGCTAGACCACCAGGGTTGGATTGGTGTTGCATTATTTTTCACTGATGCCCGTGGATCGGCTGTGAGGGTCCACTGACCACCAGGGATATGGGACATTTATAATTCTTAACATATGCCCACGATTGGGCTGCAAGCGGTCCACTGGACCACCAGAGATAGTGTTAAATGTTTTAAACAGACCTATGCCCACGATTGGGCTGCAAGCAGTCCACTGGGCCACCAGGGATATAGGACTATCCTTCTTCTATGTATGCCCACGATCAGGCATGGGGAGACACCACCACAAAGGTGCAGCCAGAGCTTGGGTGGCCACCCACAGTTGGCAGCTGCCATGTTGCGCCCTGCAATACAGCAGCTCACCTGTGGGTGGCCAGCTGTTGCTCCCTTTTTTTTTGGCTCACCTGTGTGCAGCGCAGGTAGGGGTTTGTGCATGCATGGGCTCAGCACATCCCAGGCTGAATATCAGGATGTGCGGAGTATGCATGTGCACACACCCCCACCTGCATCGCATACATTACTGATGCGCTCTGGTACATTGGGATTTGTGCCAGACTCAATCCCCGTTTGAATATTGTGCCGGGGTGCATCAGTGGGTTGCGCATGGTGCAACACTGTTGCACCATGTGCAACCCTTCTTAATATCCCACCCAGTATATATATATATATATAGATATATATTTATAAAATGGGTAGGAAAATTATGTCTACTGATTTGTTGGATTCCATCACATGACCGTGCATATATCAGAGCATGACCGCACACCTGCACTTTTACCCCCTTAAAAACAATTTTGCCATTTTATAAGATAGATAACTCACTCTACGGTGTGCGGTCGTGTTCTGATATACGCACTCCTTGGGTGGTTGACACACTTGGCCTGCAGCCTCATGCATACAACGTACACCAAGGTGTGCATATATCAGAGCCCGAACGCACACCTAAGAGGGGGTTATCTATTACATATATATATATATTATGTATTAGCCCCATATGCATATACATGCCTACAGGATATTCTTAGTACATTAGGGCAGCCCCCTTCCCCAATTCCATTTCTAGCTCTATAGAGTGCACGTAGCCCCATTCCCAGCCTCATGTCATAATAATGCTCTTTTTAGGGATGGGGCTGCAGCACTCAGTGGCCTCTCGGCTCGTATCAGGAAGTTACAAGCTGGGCTTTACGAGTAAAATTACTTTTAGTCTCCTGGACCAAAAAAATCAATTTATGGCTAAAGAAGTTCCTAGGGTAGGCAACTACATGGTATGAGTTACCTGCTGGGAGCATACATTAAAGGCATGTCAGCTGTTCTTTAACATCCACCTGAACAGCCAGATGGGATCTCAGTTTAATGTTGCATCCAAAAGATAGTAAGGTATATACAGCAATTTCAATGGGAGTCAATCCCTTTTGTCATGCAAGTAAACTGTGACACCACACTTGATCCTAGCGGGTTTCTCTGTGTGTGTGTGTGTACACACACACACACACACACACATATACAACTCATATATACATATAAACATATCCATGACAAAGGAGGACTCTACTAGCGAATTAATGCCTGGTTGGGGGGGGTTGGGGCACGAGCCTGCAGACCAAGTGCCTCCAACCACCAATCAGGCATTATTTCCCTAGTAGAGCCTGACTTTGGAGTGGATTAATGCACTTTTAACATGGCAAGCATGGGCTAACATAGTGCAAAATATTTTATGCAGACAAACATACATTTTATGGCAATATATACAGTATATATTATGCAAACGAAGAAAAAAACTCTGTTTTGAATGGAACCATATTTGTTAATATGCTGGAGTTTATTTTTGCAAAATGTTAACATATGTTTGGTTTTAAGGCAACTCAGTGAGTGTTGCAATATGATATCTAAAAAGCTAAAACCTTTGTGTAATAAAGTTTTAATATACTCACCAAATCCTGGTATCGATTGTTTCTTATGAATTCTGGGATACCAGAACGGCTAATTTGCATAACCATGTTGTTTGTGTAATAGGACAACAGTCAACATTTTTAAACAACTACTTCTACTGTACAAACTGTGCTGTGCTTCTAAGCCTGCCTAGCATTACACATTTAAAACTGGCATGATTTCAAGACATTTCTAACATTTTCTATATCTCTGACATTTACATGTCAAGGACCATTGTGATACGAAGGCGTTTCCTCAGGCCAGGAGCAAGTGCTGTCCCCATGGTAGGCAAATGATTTCTGCCATGCAGCCGATACCAACCATAGTCTAATTCTTTGTTTAGTGCACTTCCGACCTCAGTACCGTGCACCAGCGGACATTACTAAGGGATTAATACCCACCTGAGTTTGTGTCACATGTTGGGTTTCGGCGAATGGAATTATGGTATTGTGGTATTATATTTCTTGCCATGTTACAAATTTATGTGTGTGTGTGTGTGTGTTACAAATGTATATGTGTGTGTTAATGTATCTATTAGGATTGAAGCACAAAATAAAGAAATTAAAAATTAGGATACAAGGTTCCTGAAGATGGGTTTCCTAGTTGATCGAAATTTCAGCCCTTCAAGATTGTTAAACTAAAACATATAGTTTTAAAATATCCTTATGGAGTGGAATAATTATATGAGCATGGTCCTGCATTAAATTAATAACAAAGAAAACTATTGAAAACGGCACGGTAAACCACATGGTTGATCTCAGAAGGAAGCTATTAGAACTTTTAGAAGGAGCACTTCTAGACAGACAGATATCATGTGATGAATCTGACTATCTTTGGGAAAGTAATGCTACCATGCCCACATTGTATGCACTGCCATAGGTACACACAAATCTTCACACTGCCCTGGCATCCAAATGTCTCTGGGGTGGACTCCTTAACAGACACTCTGTCAGAATGTGTTGATTATTTTTTTACAAGAGTGTGTGAAAGATTTGCCTGCCCACTTCACAGATACCACGGATGTAAGGAATAGATTCCAGGACTGTGAATGTCTGGAGTCCCTTTATACAGTACATCTATTGAACACGTTAATGGAATCAGAACCTCACAATATTTTTTGAACAAGAGTCCCTTTAAGACCCAGACCCCAATTCCATTTGTTCTGGAAAGCCTACATTTTATTCTGGTTCACAACACCTTTGAGTTTGAGGGAGAGTATTATCTCCGGCTCTGTGGTACAGCAATGGAGAACTCTATGGCCCCCTCATATACTAACATATTTTTTGGCCCATCGGAAAATGATTTGTTCCTTAGCACTCTGGCAAACCCATATGCAGACAGCATCATCAAAATGTACAGATATATTAACGATGTTGTCAGCATGTGGAAGTGTACCACAGAGGAAACTGGCAAGCTTGTGGACTGGCTCAACAATAAAAATCTAAACCTTAGATTTACCTGTGTTGCAGACAAATATGAAGTGAATTTCCTAGACATTACTTAGCCTCAATTGAATTGTAAGAGTATCAGAGCAAAAGGTTATCACAAGCCCACTGCTACCAATAACTTGCTGACAGAGTGAAGTGCTCATTTGATGAACTCAATACCATTGAGTCAATTCTTGTGCATAAGACAAAAGTGCTCCAGCCTGGAAGACATTGATGTACAGGCAGAAGAGCTGAGTGTAAGGATTGAAGAAAGAGTGTGCAGTCGGAAATGATCAGAGTCAGCAAAGATGGAGGTAAGTAGTAGAGATAGGAACATGTTTCTGAGACCTAAAGAAAAGACACAAAACAGAAAAAGTGGAAGGTCTGATTATCTTTATACAGAGTACAATGGGAGTGCAAGGCAGAATAGGGACTATTATATAAAGAAATTGGAACACTATCAGGTGATGAGGAGGTAGGGCCCCATATTCAAAAGTCCCAGGCTGCATTGTGCAAGTGCCTGTGCCACACAACTGAGATGCACTGGCACAAAATAACGGTATATTCAGAAGATGCACCATAAAATGAGATTGTGCATGTCTGGCTGAATATCTCGAACACGCATGATCGCACAATGGGAGATGGACAGTGTGGCAGATGACCAGAGAAGTGTGTGGCACATAGGGGAATGCGCGATAGGTGGCCACATGCATGGTGTGTAAAATGGCAACATTCAGCAGGATATGCAAATGGACTCATTGCACATTCTGAGCCCATTCCCTGCATGCACAGCTCATTACTGGAATGTATTCTGGCCATTTGCATACCCAAGGCATGCGCAGTTCCAGCATTGCAGGGCTGCCCCACCACTCCACAAAGGTGAACAGGAGGTACTGCAGCCTAGCAGGCAAGTGTGATGGAGTGTGTGTGTGCGTGTGCATGTGTGTTTGTGTGTGTGTGTACTGCATTGGCCTGAGTACAGTGCTATTACCCATAACCATGTACAGAGTCAGACTGGGGTACAGGGGGCCCACCTGGACAGACAACAGGGGAGGGCACAGGGTGACACTCTCTGATCGGTATACCACATGCATGTGAAATACCAGCTCTGTATCCAGTGTACAGTCACCTGCAGCACCCCACACACCCCTCTTTGAGAGAAACATGGTTATAACTGCAAGGAATCACAGTGTGTAGAAGGTAACCAAGTACCTGAGTGGGTGGATCCCATCTATGTGCACCTATGGTGTACCACAATGGGTGTGTGCTACAGGTCAGTCCCTGGCCCATGCCATACTGCCACTAGTACCACCAGGCTACCTAGGCACCATTGCCCCAGACTTTGCCCTGGGCACATGCCACCATCAGGTGGCACCCTACAGGCCACATGGGTGCAGGACATGGCCACTAGTACATGTGCTGCAGTGTGGCTGTCTGCACTGCTAGTGTGCTGGGGGGCACCCGAAAGCACTGGCATGTGGTAGCTGGGTGTCTATGTCCTGGATGTGGTGTGGGGGATGGCTCTCTGGGCAGTGCCCATGGTGTCCTGGCACTTGTGGCTTTGGGTACTTTCATCCTGGCATGACTGCTGTGTGTGGGTGCCTGGAGCACATCCTAGTGCACCTCCTCGGGCTGTCTCAGGATGACCTGTCTGCAGTTCCATGGCCTTCCTGTGGATGGCTGGCCAATTTAGGCCATCCTTTTGTCTGCCTAACTTTGCGTGGCACACTTGTAGGATGCACAGCAGACATGCCACACATTTTGGCTGAATATACAAATGCGAAGCATATTTATGTTCCTGACCCCTATTTTTGCACGGCATACATTATTTCTGCATGATCCCACATTCAGAAATGCATGCTGTGCCTCTCCCTTTCGAATATTGTGCTTCCATGCATTTTCAGAGGTGCACCACACATCTCCATTTTAGGCCGTGCATCTCCTTTGAATATGCAGGCTATACTGAATACTGTGGGAGGAAAATCAAAACTACTGTTCAGTAGGGGGAGCAATCTATATGATAAAGTATTAAGTAACCAGCTTGGCAGAATCTCACAATCCATCTCCAGTTGGCTACCAAAAAAACTCAATGTTTTTTACAGATGCAACAGATATAATGTCTGGTACTATACTATGCCAGGGAAAGAGTTCATACATTCAGGGACTCAGAGAAATTGGGAGATATGAGAGTTATTCACATGTGACACCTCGTTTATGGTCTACATGAACTGGTGTCAATGTGAGCAAATAAATGTGGATTGGACAATCCAAAATCAAAAAAGTAAGGATTCAAGAACATGAATGTTCCATTTTGAAGGATAAAGGTGATAATCCCATAGGAGCCCATTTTAAAATGTGCCACAGTTTAAAGCCACAAGGTCTCAGCTACATGGGTCTTGAATGGGTACCAAACCCAGAAAGATGGGGTGACAGACTGCATTTGTTCTTGCAGCAAGACAGCAAGTTGAATTTTATGCCCCAATCCCTCAGACATACTTGGCTAAATGATGAGTTTGACTTAAAGCCAGTTTTGCAAATAGCATGTATGAGGATTTCAGAAATGTGTAATGGGATTGCTTTGTTTTCAATAACACTAACACCATTTATTTTCATCTTTTTCAGACTCTGTGAATCCAACCTCAATTTGTCTCCTTGTCTTAATCTATTGTTTCTGGCATACACTGTGTGCTAGATTTCGCTTATTTAGATACTACAGACCAGAAGGTAAGTATGTAATCATTGCAGTAAATGTTGTCCAATTCTTATTCCTTTGGAGAACCCTTTCTTTACACAGCCCTTGCATTCCCGTAAATGACATTATGTTTTTGACATGATGATATACGGAAATATTGTATACATAAATATGTCACCCCCCCAAAAAAAAATGCATTTGAAAGTAAAGGCAATGTATTATAGTGAGATTCATTGTTCATGCAAATGACTTTGTAACTGCAGTTCTTAAATCTTTGAAAAGTTTTGTAATCAGCATATCTTGTATAAATGTTCACTTTTTATAAGTGCTTATTTTGAGACGTGTATAAGTGATAGGGTGATATGATTTATTAAATCAAATGACCTAATCAGCACTATAAGACATTGTTGTTTCCTTTTTTCTGCCATGCCCCCTAATTAAATTCCATGCAGTAGTGAAACATCAGAGCAGTATAACAAGTTTATAACAAGCCTTGAAAAATCATGAGTGCCACACGAAACATTTGTCACATGGTGAGATTCAGAGGTGCTGTTGATCTGTATGGAGCATTCTAAACTTTGTGGTTAAAGTTATTTGTAACCAGACCTAGCTTGGGCTCTTCATGTAGTAAGCCGTGTAGCCAGACTCTTGTTTTTTTCCATGTTTTGAGTTTACGTCGTGGCTCCGGCAGAGTTCTTTTGAGTAGCCGCCTCCAAAGCAAAACAAAGTTTATAAAAAGTCCTTTTGCCACTCAGTTGCACATAAATTTCCTGCTTTAAATATGAGACTAAACTTGGGCAGAATTAATTCTCAACCTTTTACAGCATCACTCAGTCTCATAACTCATTTGTGGCATCAGTCTGGGGTCTTAATATTGTTTAGAGGCAGTTTCCTCTACCCTTTTAGTATGCACTGCCTAGAAATCCTGGCATAGCCTCTTGCCCTTGTCATGTGTCTACCACTGGATCTAAACACTAAAAATGTATTGTTAAATCTTTAAAACTTTTTTTAAAAATAAAATGGCAATTTCACCAAACTATTGGTTCCAACTTGCCAAACAGGGTATGCAACATGAGAAATTATAAGACTGCAGAAGTCTAAATTAGCTTTTCCAGCCACAAGTCAGCAAGTCTAGTGACTGGCAAAACCTACCAGCCTATGAGACTGGCCTGAACATAATACACTGGATAATGATGAAGTGGAAGTTGAAAGACAGGGGGCAGGCTTTCAACTGTGATAGTCTGAAAAGACCTGCAAGAGATAAAGAATTTGCAGAAAAGTTCCTAGTGTTGTGTTCATAATAGTAATAAGATCTTGCAACTGTAGTCAGTAAAGAGGACTTTGATGCATTTATAGTATATCTTAACACATCAGACTGCTTCTGTTTTGCAGGTAACTTTGACAAAAAGTGCATATCATTCCTAGATATTGAACTGAAAACTAGTGAAGATGAGGGAATTGAGATTGTTGGGTACAGAAAACCCACAGCTGCTAATGCCATATTACATGCCAGCAGTGCTCGCCCACAAAGATTGGTTAACTCTATACCTTATGGCCAGTTAATAAGGATTAAGAGAAACTGCTCTAAGACAGATTTGAGACACAAGCCCAACATATGCTCCAGAGACTTAGGGAGAGGGGTTACAAGGAGAAAAATGTAGTTGAATCCTATAACAAAGTGAAAAGCTTGGACAGAGATACCTTCTTAAGACCAAAATCGAGAGACAACAGGGAAAACAAATGCACCACATTCTCGACCCAACATAATGAGACCTCAGGAAGAGTAGGCAGCATTGTCCATAAACACTGGCACATCCTATAAAAGGATATACTTTTAAACGAGGAAATTGGGGAGATACCTAGAATTACTTTTAACTAAAGTTAAAAACTTAAAGTACGTCTTGGTGCAGAGCCACTTTAAACCACAAGGGCCTAAAATACATACTTGGTTACCCCCCAAACCTATGGGATTTTTTTTAAATGTGGGCATTGTAATATGTGCAAATATGCACAAGAGGGAAATGTTTACACACACCACAACAACCAGAGGAAAACTGCCTAAAGGACGTTCATAACGTAACAGGATTTATAGTGTGCATCATTTGGTGTTCATGTACACTACACTATGTGGGTAGAACTGTTAAACCCTTAAAAACTTTCAAAAAGGAACATAAATCAAAGTAACAGAAGTTCACTAGGCACACATTTTGCATTATCCCACAACTCAGACCCATCCTGTATAAAATTCATGGCACTGGAAGCTATGCCACCTATGGAAATAGGTGGGGATAGGCTGAATAAATTAAACCAAAAAGAAACCAGATGGATTGTGTCCCTAGAAACAGTACACCCCCTTGGACTTAATGAAGAAGTTGACTTTACCCCTTACATCAAGGATCCCTAAAAATCCTAAAGACGAGTTTAGCAGAAGGACTATAATGTAATTAATTGTTCGGCGAAAAGGTTTTACCTTCACCTGTGTTATATGTTTAGAAATGTCTTTGTAGTTAATGTTGAAGTTAATAAACTGATTTATCGCCTCTTATGAAAACATTAAATGTCTTTTTGTGTTTTCTCCACAAAGGTTATGAAGCTCAGAGGAATGAAATTGTACCAGTAACTGGGAATTTCTAGTCTGATAAACATTTCGGTACTAGAATTTTCAGCCCTAAAACTTTAAATTAATCTGAAGAACTGGGACCTTTATTTCCGATGCTTCAATGATGCAAATTGAAAAGAAAATAAGTTAAATGCCCTGACATACATTGAGAAATATTTTACCTGGAATACCTATCTACTTCTATCTTTTCTATTTCTACAATCACTTTTAAATCTTCCACCCCCTGTCCCCCAACCCCACTTCTTACCCTATATTCCACTATACTGTTCTGACCTCCTTCACATTTCTTGTCTGTCATTCCTCCCCCCTCAACACACACACACACACACACACACACACACACACACACACACACACACTCTTTCACCTTGGGTGTCCCATGTTAAACACAATTCATTAATTGTTTTGCTTAAATAATTTTGTATTCATGTTTTTATAGAGAATCTCTGTATAATCCACATAAACGTTCTTGTTTTAAATAAATTAGTAATGTATGTACCATTTTAAGGGTGCTATTATAAAGGTGTGCACCCAACCTGTCTGACACACCCCATGATGAAGGCCCAATTGTGGGGCCGAGGCGCAAGGGTTTGCAATGATTGCTGTGGCACGAAATAAACCAATTGTTTGCCTGAATCCACCTTGCAGTGTCTGTTCCTGACCTGGAGTGCTGTAAACCTTACTTTTGAATTGCAGTCACGGACAATGCCACCATTTTCCAAACCTGCGCCCCATATAAATAACAATTGAATGATTAGATAGCAGATGTGGATATGGCCATGTTAATTAATTTTTATTAATTTTTATTTTACACAAAACAAAATCATCTCCACTTCTAGGAACCAGTGTCCAAAAGGCACAGGATCAATTTGCAATACATAACTTAGGCCTGCATAAGCAACTCATATTTGAAACAGGCTTCTTCCTCTCCCTGAGCAAGAGTAACATGAGTTGCCACATCATCAGAAATGGGGATGACAGTCAAAGTAGCCTGCTCTAGAAGGCCACATTGAGGTTGCAGAAGAGGCTGTAAATGTGATGCAGCTGCAGGGGTGGGGTGCGGTTTTACGTTCATGGTGGATATTCACACCTCCCACACTACCAACGGATCGACAGGGTAAAAGGAATAGTATGTATGTAGGTGTGTTTGTGAGTGGAAACAGCACACAAAGAAAGGTAGCACTTGATACTGAAAGCAGTGTTGCCTCCAGGGAGTCCACATGGTAACAAACACAACACAATAAGATGGCACTCTAACTTCCAATGCTGAGCAAATCTAATCCAGTTCATCAACACACAGCTAAATAAGGACTTCTCCCTAATACAAAAATGGCTCATGGAAGACAACCTGGTTCTTAATGCCACAAAATCCCAGGTGATGTTATTTGGATTCAGGATCCATTGAGTTTCCTGCCATCTCCCCCTAGATATCAGATGCATCAATGGCATCCCTCTCTCTCCTCAGTTCAAGAATTCCAACACCTAGCCATCACCCTAGACCCTAGCCTAGATTTCCACCTCCATGTCGCTAACCAATGTAAAGCCACCAATACCCATATTGGAATGGACTACCGCCTTAAGCACCTCCTCACACCCCTTGCCCAGAAGACCATTGCCCAGAGCTTACTCCTCCCCTGCCCACAATATGGGTGCCTACTCATCTCCATTTCCCCCTTGGGCTCCTTGCACAAGTGGGACATCACTTATAATAATGTGTGCTGCTTTGCCCTCTCACCCCCTTGCCTTACTCACCACTGTTCACTCTACAACTCTCTAGGGTGGCTATCCCCACCCCTCACAGCATCTAGGTCTTTCACTCTAGGCTGCTTTATACATAAGCAACTTCAGTCCACCTCTCCTTCTGTTTTCCTCCAGCCCCCTCCTAGCGCCAGTGCTGCCTACTCCCTTAGATCATGTGATCACCTTCCAGCTTGCCATGCCAAGGTCTGCTACCAAAATGGGTGAACAGGCCTTCTCATCCTTCATGCCTAGACTCTGGAACTCTCTTCCTCAATCAATTTGCAGCTCCAACTCCATTTGGTCTTTCAAATCGGCCCTCAAAGCCCATCTCTTTCAATCCATGACCTGCAAGTGCTTCCAACCCCCATGACCCCAAGCCTCCTAAATCCAAACATCTGCCTACACACCTGATTTATCTATCACAAAGCTCTAAGATCCCCAGTCTCTAAGTATCAACACTGATGATGCTTTACCACCCGCTGCACAGCCACTACTTCCCTGCTGATGGACAGTTATTAAGATAACTATGGCCAATGCACTTATCTATATCTGAGCCAGAACAACCAGACTGTACACCCACAGACATGGATACTCTCTGTGCAAACCAGTGTCACTAAGTCTCTCCTTACTGCTGTTGTACAACTGCTTGTAAAAATTAGAGCTATCTGTATAATCACTTCATGCACTTAACTGCTATAATTTACAATTATCAATATGCTGTGTTTTCAAAACTGTAACCCTGCCCTCATGGAAATGTTTATGTAAATCATTATTTGTTATTGTGCTTGTGTAATGTTATTGATCTGTTTTGTTTTCAAAATTGTAACTCTGCCCGAGTGGATATGTTTATGTAAATTGTTATTGTGCTTGTGAAATGTAATCTCCCACGTTGTACCTAAAAATAAGCACACTGCTGTCTAGTGTACTTACCCAGTTACCAAAAACCAAATAAATAAATAAATAACCCACTGAAGTCAAGCATTTTTTTTGGTGCTGATAGACAGTTTATTAAGTGACCCATATGTAAAATTCAGTGCACGTGCTCCAAATCATACTATGAGAATTTGTCAGGGGGCAGTGCAGTAATCTTGAAAAACTCCAACTCTTTACAGAGACACATCCTGGGGATCATGAGAATGTACCACCTGCACAGATAATCTAATCCCACCTTGAATTAGTCAGAGACACAATACCATGGAGGAATGTCCAGAATTTACATCTAATAAAAAACATAAAGTGCAACAAGTGTCAAAGTGGAAATGTGTTAAAAAGAAGCAAATAACAAGTTAAACAAACCTGGCTAGAGTCAGCACAGCTGCAGCTGATGGGACTCGGCAGCTCCAGAGTGACACCAGCTGTCCACTGTGTCCTATATGGCTACTGGTGCTTACTGTGCATGAGCAGATAGCACCAGCAGCCATACTGGACACAGCGGACAGTGCCATGTTCCAGCCACTGAACAAAGCAATGCGGTGGACATGCATCCGCCTACACTACTGCAATGCCAAAGAAAAGGAGCAGATGGTATCTGGTCAGCTCCTTTATCTCTACCATCCCAAAATGGCTACAGGGCTCCGCCCACTGCAGCCATTAAAAGCAGAGCCATGGCTATGAGACACCATGGTAAAATAAATATAAAAGTTTGGTCAGCTAATTTAATATTAGCCCCTAGATTGCTATCTAAGGTGGAGACAGGATTAAGAACTCTATGAACCCAAGCATACATATAGAGCTGCTTTAAAACACATATGCCAGGATCTAAATTCCAAACTGAAAACCCATGCTAAAATAAACAAGATTTTATAAACTCCTGATGACAGATGCTCTATCTGGCACTTGTTACCTGCAAACTTCTAAAAGATCCAACAAAATGGTAGGCTAGTTGTGTATGCAAATTAGTACAACATTGCTGAAAAGTATTTGAGAGTGGGGATGTCTGGGCATGGGGGCAATGAAGTTTGAAGATTATGGACCTTTTTTGTCATATATTTCTAGGTACATAGCCTGTCTCACATTTAGCAAAAGTTCTGTTTGTGCACCTGTGTCCACCATAATGAAGTTAATAACCCATGCATTTACTGGACATATGCCAGCATTGTGGGAAGGAACTGGATTATAACCTGCTCCTGCAAAGTGGGGCCATAGCTGGACAGGGCTTTTTTGCCTGTCTATGCTAGTGATGGGCACTCCTTCCCCATCACCACTATTAGTGTAGTCGAATATTCCAAGGTTGACCAGTTTAGGGAGCTGGGGAATGGTCTAAGGCAGGTAGCACACACCTTTGTCTTTACGGAAGTGCTGCCTGTCTAGAACAGGGGGAAGGAGAGGGAGTGCCGCTCTAAGGCCTTCAATTCATGGCTGAAGGAATGGTGCAGAGAGGATGGGTATGGCTACACTGTGGACTAGGGTTCCACCTGGAAGGATCAGAGGTTGTACTGGGGGGGGGATGGACTGCATCCATCCAGGAAGGAAACAGCAGTCTTCAGTGGACAGTTTAAATGGTACTTCGATTGACATTTAAATTAGTTAAGGGAGGATGGAAAAAAGGCAAAGGGGAAGCAGAAATTGCCCCTTCACAGGCTGTGATAGAGAGTAGGGAAATACCAAGAGAAAGGTTTCCCATCGGAATGCAAGACAATCAAGGTGTCAAGGACCCTCGCCGTTGTGTGGTTAGAGTCCACTGCTGTTGTCATCAGCACTGTCTCCGTTAGTAAGCACCAGGTTCAGTATTGCCCCACCCCAAGTAGGTTCACTGACTAGTTGCCTGAGGACTGCCCCCTGCAGGGAGTCCAGAATGTTTCTACTTTTAGCTGATGCTGCAGCAGGGAGACCCCACTCTACAACTGGCAGATTAAAGTCCCCCACCAGCACCACCTTCCCCTTCTTAGCCATTTTGCCTATGTCTTCCAACATTTCTTTTTCTAAGTCCTCCCATATTTTGGAGGCCTGTATACCACTACTATCTGGATGGCATTTCCATTTCCTGACTTGAGTTTTACCCACAAGACCTCGATACCCCCCTGAATTCTGTGTACCTCCATCGCTTTTATATTATTCTTAACATAAAGCACCACTTCCCCACCTATCCTTCCTATTCTGTCTCTTCTAAACATTGTATAATGCAAGGGAGGAAAGGGGGGGAAGAGGAGCAGACAATACAAAAAGGTAAGGAGGAGTGAACATCCAGAAAAAGTGGGAAGGGACAAGAGAAGGACTAACAAAATCTGGACAGCCATGTGTGCCAATGCTAGAAGTCTGGGAAATAAGATACTAGACCTGGTGGCCACCATGCTGGTGGCAAACCTGGATATTGTGACAATCACCGAAACATGGTGTACCGACAACCATGATTGGGAAATGGTCTTACCTGGCTATACTGAACCTGGTGCTTACTAACAGAGACAGTGCTGATGACAACAGCAGTGGACTCTAACCATACAACGGTGAGGGTCCTTGATTTCAGATGGGTTGACTTTACAAAGATGAGGGAGTGCCTCCACAAGGGCCTGGTGGTGAGAAATATCCTGGGTGAGAGTTAGGGCAAATGGGCCAGATTAAAAGAGAGCAAAGTGAAGGCAACAAACCTGTACATCAATCAAGGAAGCAAGAGCAGAAGTAAGAGGAGAATGTTATGGTTCTCAAGGGAGGTGGCAGAAAAGGTAAGAGCAAAAACAATGGCATTCAAAAGGTATAAGGAGATGCACAGAGAGGAGGACAGGGAAGTGTATCTTGGGAAATGGAGGAAGGCAGGCAAAGCAATAAGGAGTGCAAAGGCACAAGCTAAGAAAAAAATAGTGCAGACAGCATCAAAAGGGAACAAGACTTTTTTTCAGTTATGTCAGTGACAAAAAGGAAGCAAAGGGAGGGATTATATGGTTAAAAGGGGAGAAAGTGGTTGTACAGAGGAGGACCAAAAAAAGGCAAACATCTTAAACAAATACTTCTGCTCAGTGTTCACAGTAGAAGGGGAAGGGGAGAGACTACAAACAAGCACAAGGATCTTTAAGGGGAAGGAAATGGACACCAGTCTCTTTTCTGAAGACAGGGTCAGGAAATCACTTGCTAATCAGAGGGTGGACAAAACCAAGGGGCCAGAGATAGTGCATCCAAGGGAGCTGAAGGAACTCAGGGAGGTGCTGGATGCACCCCTGGCAGACTTGTTTAACAGTTCACTGGAAACTGGCTTGGTCCTGGAGAACTGGAGAAGAGTGGATGTAGTTCCACTTCACAAAAGTGGTAGCAAGGAGGAGGCATGAAATTATAAGGCTGGTCAGACTTACTTCTATAATAGGGAAATTGATGGAAATGCTATTAAAGGAAAAGATTATGGAACACTTGGAATAGAACAGTTACATAAGAACTTAGCATAACAGTAGATCTTCGAGAGAATCTCTTGCAGCAGATCACACCTTAGGAATTATTGCCATCAGGCACCAGGACCACATGGAAGCTTTTTCACTAGCAGTCTATCTGGGGCAACCAACGGTGACATCACCATCTTGGCATCACCCTATATAGCCATGGGCAGCCCCATGCCCTCCTCGGTTCCAGATGGAGACCATCAAGCAAAGACATGCTCCCAAGGGAACCAAGGGAGAGCCAGAGAGACCCACCAGAAGGAGTAAGGGAAACAGAAGGTTGACCATCCTGAAGAAAAGAGAACAGGAAAAGGAGACTCTGAACGAAGGGGGAAGGTGGGAGGGATGGCATGATCTGCTGCAAGAGATTCTGTCGAAGATCTACTGTTACAGTAAGTTCTTACATAATTGTTCAATCTTCTTCGAGGATATCTCTTGCAGCAGATTACTCCTTAGAAACAAGTCCCAAGCAGTACTGCAGAGTAGACCAGATCAGGCAGTTGGAAAAGAGGGACCTAAGAAAGGAGGCCCTGTAAAACAGCTTGGCCAAAATTTGCCCACCATCTAAGAGGTGATGTCCAGACTGTACTGCCTAGTGTAAGTGTGGGCAGTACTCCAGGTGGCAGCAGCACAGAGCTCAGCTACAGACCCCCCCCTTCAAGCAGGCAATAGAAGTGGCCATGCCTCTGGTGGAGTGGCCCTTGACAGCCCCGGGAAGTTCCTTACTGTACTTCCTGTAATAGGTGGCATGTGAAAAGGGCACCCTCTATCCACTCTTCTGGTGAGTGTGATAGAGAGAGTGAACAGAATGCAGGGTTCTCCTCGAGGCCTGAAGATCATTGAGAATGTCCTGCACATCTCCCCCAAAGAGCTTGTAGCCCCTGAAGGGAGCATTCAAGACAGACTGTTGGACATCAACAGTGAAGCTCAACACTCTGAGCCAGGAGTATCTCTGCAGGCAAATGCATTTGGACAGATATCCTTTAGAATCCGGTATGCCCTCTTTACCATGGGCAAATGAAACAAACAACTGCAAGGATTTCCTGCAGTCCCTCGTAGGGTGAACATATTATCTAAGAATTCTATGTACATCCAAAGTATGGAGCAATATTTATCCTGGATTGGCATGCTCCAGGTAATAGACAGGTAGGTGAATGACTTGGTTCAGGGTAAACTCAAACACCACCTTCGGCAAGAACACAGGGTTAGTACACAGGCAAGAACTTAGGGTTAGTACGCAAAAACACCCTGTCTTTGTAAATAATCAAATAACGTTGCTCACACATGAGCACCTGTAGCTTGGAAATCCTCCAAGCAGAAGTAATAGCAACTAAAAATAATACTTTCCATGACAGAATGCATAGCTCACAAGTCACAGTAGGCTCAAAAAGAGCCAAAGTAAGTTTTTCTAACACAAAGTTCAAGTTCCACACTGGGACAAAGTTACAAATGGAAGGATGCAAATACAGGATGCCTCTCAGAAATGTATGGGCCATGTCTACCATAGCCACCATACGACCCTCAAAGAGTACACAGAAGGTTGATATGGTGGAGAACTGCACCTTTAGGGAAAGGTATTTCAGGCCAATGTCAGACAAGGACAGCAAGTATTCTAGAATCTGGTTCACCAGGCAGGTGAAGGAGTCCAAGTGATAGGAAGCCACCCACAAAAAAAAAAAGCACTTCCACCTCATGGAATAAGTTGCCCTGGTAGAAAGGCTTTCTAGCAGCCACCAGGACATTGGCCACTTTAGGGGAGACATCAAACCTGACAATGGCTATGTCTTCAGGAACCAGGCATGCAGGTGAAGAGATCAGAGGTTTGGATGGACAAGAGTTCCCTGTTCCTGTGACAACAAGCCTGGGCAGAGGTAGGGAGGAACTGGAGGCTTCACCACCAACTGTTGCAACAGTGTAAACCAGTTCTGATGCGGCCAAAGGGGGCCACCAGGATCAGGGTGGCACCCTCTATTTGGAGTTTGATTAGCAGTCTCTGAATTAGGAGGAAGGGAGGGAAGGCATAAAGAAACCGCCCTTTCCAAGAGAGTGACAATGCGTCTTGCCAGAAAACTCCAGGCCTTGGATCAAGCAACCACAAAAGTGGCTGTTTTGTGTTGTGTGGGGATGCAGAAAGGTCCAACTCTGGGTGGCCCCACCTGTCAGTCAAGTCTTCTACCAGATAGGTGAACAGTTCCCATTTGTGCATTCCAGATTGTGACCTGCTTAGTCTGTCTGCCAGAATGTTTTGTGCACCAGGAACATGGACATCTGACAGTTCGATGCCATGGTCCAGAGTCCAGTACTAAGCTCTCATCGCCTCCCAGCACAGAGGGTAAGAATGAGTACCTCCTTGCTTGTTGATGTAGTGCACCATACTGATACTGTCCATTTGCACTAGCAGATGGCCCAGGGATAGGTGACACTGAAAGGCCTGCAAGCCATACAGAACAACTCTCATCTTGAGGTCAGTGATATGAAGCGAGGCCTCGAGCAAAGTCCATGTTCTCTGAGTCTGGTAAGGATCCAGATGTGCACCCCAGCCTGTCCCCCAGGCATCTGTGGTGAGGATCTGATGAAGGGAAGGAATAAGGAAAGGAACCCCCTTTAACAAATGGCTGGGTTCCACCCACCACAGGAGAATCTTCACCAGCGATGAGACCAGAACCTTCTGCTTCAGGTTGTCGGTTTGCTAATCCCAGTGCACCTCAAAGTCCATTGAGAGATGGGCATGTGCAGCCAAGCCAGAGGAACTGTAGCAATGGCTGCTGCCATCAGGCCTAGCAGCTGGAGATATGTCCTGGCTGTGACACAGCGGCTCTTGTAGAGTTCCTGGGCCTGTGCTATCAGGCACTCTGCCCTATTTGGGGGCAGGAGGGCAAAGACCTGGGCCATGTCCAGTAGAGCACCTATGTACTGGAGATGCTGCTCCTAGGACTGAGCTTTGAGTAACCAGTCATCCAGGTAGGGGAAGACATAGAGACCCTCCCTCCTGAGGGCTGCTGCCACCACTGTTAGGCATTTGGTGAAGACCTGTGGCACTGAAGATAAGCCAAAGGGAAGGACCCTTAACTGGTAGTGCTCCCCCTGAAACAGGAACATGAAGTACTTCCTGTGGGAAAAGCAGACCTTGATGTGCAGGTATGTGTCCTGTATATCTAGTGAATAAATCCAATCTCCCTTCTGGAGCAAAGGCAACAGGCTTGGCAGGGTGACCATCCAGAACTTTTTGTACTGGATGTAGTAGTTCAGGTTTTGCAAGTCCAGGATGGGCCTCAAGTCCCTGGTGGATTTGGGAATGAGGAAGAAGAGGGAATAGAACCCCAAGTTCCACTGGCTCTCTGGTGCCAGTTATATGGCCCTTTTTTGCAGCAGTGTGCGGGCCTGCTCCAGCAACATGGATATATGTCTTGGAGGGTAAAACGAGGGCCTTGAGGACAGATCTGGAGATATTTCTATGAACTCCAGGGCATGTCCCTGTTCTATGAGCTGCAACACCCAGGCATCTGTTGTGATCTCCCATCACCCATCCAGATGGCTGGAGAAGCGACCCCCTACCACCACATCCTGCGCTGCAATATGGAGGAGGTCATACAAGGAATCAGGCTGAGGCTGAGCTTGCAGCCGTGTCCACTCCTCCAGTGATGAAGGAGGGAGTAGGCAGGGCTGAGGCAGCTTTGTGCTTGCTGGGCTGCTTAGTGCCAGACCTAGGCTGATGGGTGGCATGTCGAAAGGGTACCCTCTGTCCACTCTTCTGGTGAGTGTGGCAGAGGGAGTGAAGAGAATGCAGGATTCTCCCCAATGCCTGCAGATCATTCAGAATGTCCTGCACATCTGTTCCAAAGAGCTTGCAGCCCCTGAAGGGGGCATTCAAGATGGACTGTTGGACATCAGCAGTGAAGCCCGACACTCTGAGCCAGGAGTATCTCTGCAGGCAAATGCCCACTGCAGAGGCTCTGGCTGAGGAATCCAAAGCATTATAGACAGTCCTCAATAGATACCAGCCCATGTCAGCCTCATCTAGGAGGGCCTTGAGCAGCTCCTGCTTCTGGAAACCCTCAGGAAGGAATCAAGTGGGAGACCTGTCTGTTTCCCAGAGGTCATTCTGGTACTTGAGCATATGGGCCTTATAATTCAGGACCCTTATAGCCAGAGTGGAAGAGGCAAATACCCTCTTGCTCATAAGGTACAGCTTTCTGGACTCCTTGTCCAGGGGGAGACAGCTGAAGTGTTGGGGCCTCTTGGACCAATCATGAGCCATGTTGATAACCAAGAAATCCACCTCAGGTGGGGTTCCATGAAAAAGGACTTCCCAGAGGGGCTTTGGTACAATTTGTCTGCCTTCCTGGGCATAGGAGGGATCAGGTTACGTATGTACCAAATGGCCATAGTGGCATCCTCATATGCATTAATCATAGGAGGGATGATAAAAGGATGGGAATCTGGCAAGACTGCTCAGTGGAATTGAACCCCATGGCAGCCTGCAGTTGCCACATAACAGCAACAAAGAAGCAGTCCTCCAGGGGAGACCATGGGGTGTATTTGGAGGAGTCTCCCCCTGATGAGGAGACTGTAGAGGTGCTACAGGAAGTTCTTGTTCCAGCATCCTCATCTTCCTCATCCTTCTTATCCAGGAGGAGGAAGTCAGGGCAATAACTGTTGTCCCCTAACTTGGGGGGGCACCGAGGACATCAACAAGTGGGAAGGTGCAGGTTTTGATGATGTCTGGTGTGACAGTGCCGAAGCTGGCTGCAAACGTCCCACCAGTGATGGGGCCTGGGGTGGGACAAACTTCTGTACCAGGTCTGGGACAGAGGAGAACAGAGCCTGAGCATTGATGTTTACTGGTATCAGCAGAATGCCCTGTGACAGTGGCTGACCCACTGGTGTAGGGGCAGGTTACCTACCTGTGATGCCGGTGACCTGGGTATGGGAATGGACCCGGGACATCAAAGGGCTGGCCAGGGGAGAAGGATTGAGCATCCAGTGACTGCTCTCCTTCTCCAGGGGGAGGGGATAGAGTGTTCAGTGCAATTCGGACACCTAGCAGTGGCTGAGTGTACTGAACATGCTGACGCCAAGTAGCTCAGGTGGGTGGGCAGATGCTGGAAGTCATTGCATGTCCCCTTCCCCACACACTGGAGTAAAATGTTGCTGGCTGCCCTAGATGAAGCCCGCCTCGGCTTAAATTAGGTCCCAGGCTGGCCCTTTGACCTATCCCGTCGTCTGCAGCACTATAGGGATCTAGTGCCACAACCCCGCCCTGGAGGGTAAGCCAGGGAGTATTGAAGGGCCATGGCCAATATGGAAGTGGAAGCAGGGGTCCACGAATGGGCATAGATACTGGGTGGCTGGCAGTAGAAAAAGCATAATAAATAGAACACCCTGTGACAATGCTGGGGAGTACTGAGAACCCAGCATCAGGAGGGATGGCTGAAGCAGTAACGACATGGAGGCAGTTTGAGGCACCAACTGGGGAACCTGCATCCTCAATGTCGTCAGCACAGTCAGAGGCATCAACGGAAGAGGGCTGATGCCGGACAACGCATGACCGTCACTGGCTACCAACAGACAGGCATCGCTCCCTGACTGTGGCCCCCAGGGAGGTGGGGCATTCAGCAGGGGTGGGTGCATCAGCAGGGTTAGAGAAGGAAGCCCCAGCAATGATGGCCCAATGTCAGTGGTGCCAATGGGCTGCACTGCCAAAGTCCCCTGTGTAGTATACAGGGTGAGGGAGGCAGTGGGAATCATTGGCAGGAGAAGAGATGAGCCTGCCGATGATGAACTACAACAGGCTGAGAAGCTCCAGTGAAGAGGTCTGCCAAGGCCAATCCTGTAGGCAAGATGGTGTGGGTGGCAGCGAGGGTCGCCATCAGCCCTGTCGATGACCCCAAAATGGCCGGCATAGGGGAGCGGTGACCTAGAACGCTGCTGGGAGGATCGATCCTTCTCCTGGTGGTGATGAGTTCACAATGACTTGTCCTGGGCCTTGGCAGAATGGGAGATGAAGGGCAGGGTCAGGGAAGTGGAGGACTTCTTGGCCTGAGGCTCCTTCTCTAGGGCGATGATCTTCTGTTTCATGAGGAAAGCCTTCATCTCTTTCAGGTGATGCTGCTGGGTAGCTTGATTGAAGCCATGACCGAACTAGCAGGCCTGGACATCGTGGTCAGTGCTGAGGCAATGGACACAGGCACTGTGGAAATTCTTATTGACGATCGTCTCTCTACAGCTGCAGCAACGAAAAATGTGATCAGATCCAGGCATAAATAAAGGGAAAATCACTTTAGGGAATAAAGTAATTAAAAACTAGGGTGAGAAATAAAAATTGGAAAGTTCAACAAAAATAACAGTCAACTGAAGCAATGGTACTCTGCAGAGTCAAAGGTGTGATGATCGATGGTAGGAAAAGAACTAAGGAGGGCATGGGGCCACCCACAGTTATATAGTGTGATGTCAACATAGTGATGTTGCTGTGGGTGGCCACAGACAGACCGCTAGCAAAAAAGCTTCTTTGTGGTCCTGGTGCCTGACGGCAATAGTTCCTAAGGTGTGACCTGCTGCAAGAGGTATCCTCAAAGAAGATCCAGTGGACTGCAAGACTCAAAGCAGCATGGCTTCAGAGAGGGGAGGTCATGCCAAACAAATCTAATAGATTTTTTTGACTGGATAACCAATGTGTTAAATCAGGGAGGGATGGTGGATGTGGCCTACCTGAAATTCAGCAAGGCCTTTGACACCGTTCCATAAGACATAAGGGAACCTTAGCGGTAGGGAAAGGGGAGGGTAAAGCTAGAGATCAAGTAGGGTCTGTACTGTTATAGTAGTTAGGAAAAATGGGCAGACTAGGTGAACCAAGCGATCCTTATCTGCTGTCAGTATCAATATTTCCACATAGGAGGCTGGTAAACAGGTTGGGTAGCATGGGGGTAGGCAATAAGATGGTAACCTGGGTAAGACACTAGTTAGGGGATAGGAGGCAGAGGGTGGTGGTAAATGGAGTTTGCTCAGAGGACGATCAAGTTACCAGCAGGGTACCTCAGTGGTCAATACTGGGGCTAGTCCTCTTTAATGTCTTCATTAACAACATAGTCAGTTAACTGGAAGGGAAGGTCTGCCTCTTTGCTGATGACACCAAGATCTGCAATGGAGTAGGCATTCCGGGGGGTGGGGGTGGAAAGGATGGAAAAAGATTTAAAATGGCTGGAGAAGTGATCAAACATTTGGCAGCTAAAGTTTAACACAAAAAAGGTCAAAATAATGCCACAGAAACCCAGGGGTGGAGTACAAAATGAGGGTGGAGATACTTGCAATGACCAAGCAGGGAAAGGACCTGGGGGTAATCATATCAGATGATCTGAAGGTGGCCAGACAAGGCGACAAAACAATCGTGAGAGCTAGGGGTATGCTGGGGTGTATAGGTAGGGGTATCACCAGTAGAAGGAAAGAAGTGGTGTTGCACCTATATAGGTCATTGATAAGACCACACCTGGAGTACTGTGTCCAGATTTGGAAACCACATCTCAGGAAAGACATAGACAGAGTAGAGGTAGTCCAGAAGAGGGCTACCAAGATGGTACAGGGTCTGCATCAAAAGCCCTATGAGGAGAGGCTAAATGAGCTAAACATGTACACCCTGGAGGAAAGGAGGGAGAGGGGTGATATAATTGAGACCTTTAAATATCTCACAGGAGTGACTAAGGTACAAGTGGGAGATATTTTTTTGGAAAGACTGCTCAAGTACAAGGGGTCACAATATGAAGCTGGAAGGGGGTAGGCTCAGGAGAGAAGTGAGGAAATACTTTTTCACAGAAAGAGTGGTGGATGCCTTTAACAGTCTTTCAGGGGAGGCAGAGGTGGCAAAAACAGTGGTGGGGTTCAAAAAAGCCTGGGATAGGCACAAGAGAATCATAAGGAACAGGACAGGGGTGGAACAGAAATGCAGTAGATGTAGAAGGGTCTGCAGTGAAAGCAATCACAACAAAAAAGGGCAGCCTGGATGGGCCAAGCAGCCCTTATCTGCCATCAGTGTCTATGTTTCTGTCCTGTTTCAGACTTGCACAAGCAGCAATGATACACATTAGAAGGGCGAGCTTTTGAATATCAGGCCCTGAAGTCCCCCCAACACACACACACGGAGATCACAGTCAGTTGGGCCACATTTTCAAGGGTCAATAAATCTCCATGAGAACTGGCTGTTTTGCTTAATTATGGGCCAGACATTCAAAAGAATCACAGTGTTTGCAATTTGGCCACTTTACAGTGAAGTGTGGAAAAAATGGTTCTACAAGAGGCTGAAATGGGACAGGAACTTACATTTGGGAAAGGGAAACTACTGTCTGAGAAGGACACAAAATCAAACCTGCACTGAATACTTGTCATAGTTTCATCTTAGATCACCACTGATTTTGACCTATAGACTTTAAAGGGAGAGTCTATTCAAATCAATGAGTGAGCCATTCCTTTCAACTGCATTACACTACAAAGAATTGCACTGCAAATGGACTTGTGTGTTCATTGATGTTAGGTGTCTGTTTAAAAACTGTACAGAGATTTATTTTTCTGTAAATTCCCTTTTTCTGTACAGGACACATTTAACTGCTTAATAATCAGCACTTGAGATGAATGTTCTCAAATCATGCAGTCAGAAAGACAATAGGTCTGGAAACTGACTGGGTGACAGAGTACCAGTCCTGTATTCATTTTATATACCTATGTTCAGAAATGCCATCTAACAATTAAGGTGCTAGAGCACGACAAACAGCACTTCTTGGCCATGCACAGATGACTGAGATTTCTATCACTCTTTTGGGTCACTTGAGAAGGGCAAAGACTGCCTTGCCCAATACAGAGATGAAAAACACTGTCAAGCAAACATGAGACTCGAAAATGTCTTATGACTTTTATCAATGTGTTTATTTTAATACTACATTTATACTGGATGCCCTTTTAAAACATAACATAAACAATTATGATTATAAAGAAGTGTGTATACCACTTAATTTGAGAAATAATAACAGACAGCCTTTAAAACAGTTTAGTTAAAAAAAATCCTTTTGGTGTAAGTATGGCACAAACTATATAACTATCCGTGCATTTCCTGTATCCTATTAAATGCACTGTGCTTCATTGTAGATTGCTGTCAGCAAACTAAATGAAAAATAGTTTTAATAGCTGCTCCTTGACCTGTTTTATATTTTATGTCAATTATAACAGCACACAACCATGCATAATTATGAAGCATGGATACATTAAAATGTACACATAATTTGTGTTTTTATACCAGCCAGAGCAATGGGTTTTAGAAAACAGAAAGCTTGAATACTCATAGTTATCAGTTTATTCAGTAAGCATTTAATCTCCAAAATGCATTTTGCCAGCAATCTGTCAAAACGATAAATTTATATTGGTTAGCTTAAGGCTATATATAAATCTACAAATCACATATTATATCCAAAAGTATATTTCTGGAGTGAACAGAAGAAAATGAGACAGAAAGCATGGTACATGTGTTTGGATCTGTTAATTTTCATGCAATTTGGAAGTATTTGATAGACAAAGTAATTTATACCCTGCAAAATGTTATCTAGGATGGAATGTAGTTCTTAGTTTCTTGTATCATCCTTTTAATGGGAAAATAAAAATATACAAATGAAAATTATGTACTCACTGTAATTGATGATCTTCCAGAATTTCTTCACCATTCATTTACACTAATGGGTGTTAGCCTGAGGCACTAGGATGCCATGGGAGCAAAGTCTTTTGCAGCTAGGAGGGGACTGACATCGGTTAGTGGTGCTGCCCACAAGGCCAATGTACTGACATTGTGCACGTGAGCCAGGCAGTAACTAATACTGGCCTCCTCCCTTCCTCAGTTCTGTTTACCAGTAAAATAAAACAAGTGGGAGAAAAAAGAGAGGGCTATAGATTACTAGCCCAAAGGAATAGGAAAAGGCTGCAGGATATAAAAATATTAACAAAATAAAACACGGCAATTGACTCAGAAAGGTTAAGGGTTGGACCTACTAGGTGGCACAAGGGCAGCAGGTAAAAAGCGACAGAACCCATTATCAGCTACCTGAACAGGAAAGGTAGAGATAAAAGGGAGGGGTAGCAGCCCTGGCAGATAGCTCTGACATATACACATGGATCTAGAAAAAGACCCTGTGTAATTAAGATGGCAGAAATGACAACTTGAAAACAACCTTTCTACTCCCCAAGTGGACAGGTTCAGCTTAGTAGGGTAAAAAAAAAAAAACTCTGTTCCCTCAGAGGAGTGAGATAACAAGTGTGACTGGACAAGTCCAGGACCACAAATATTATTTTCTTACCACTCCCAAAGGAGCAAAGAAAACAGCTTGTGAAACATGTGAACTCCATCAAGTTGAGGAGTATAGCACAAAGAAACATACTCCAACAAGCTGAGGAGTACAGCCCAGAAAATCCTATTATACATGCCTCTCTCTTAATATAGTAAAAATCCAGAGGGGAGGTGTACCTTATCCCAAGTGTCAAGAACTTTCCAGATGACACAAGTTCAGAGGTATGAACAAAGTGAAGCCAATGTTGTGAGCAGCAACAGCAGGGATATACCCATAGAGATATCCCTTAGAAGTGAGAGAGAAGAACAATGAAGGCAGCGGGGTGAGTGAGACAATGCTACAAGGATTTTTTTTCTTTTTTTTTTTTTTGGTTGGGAAGAGGGCCATGGGGAACCCCCCATTCCATTTTCTTGTTTTTCAGAAAACAGAAATATCCTATCCTCAAAAGATGGAGGAGAAAAACACCTCCCAAGAGAGAGTAGCAAGAAGAATGCCAGTGTGCCATTGCACAGCAGGGTGAGCTGCCCAGAAGCCCTGGCTCTTACTTGTGCATGGTATTGTGGTTGGGTGTGTGAATGAATGGTGAATATATTCTGGAAGATCAACAATTATGGTGACTGAGTTATTTTCATATCTTCCAAGAATCAATCTTCAGCATTCATTCACACTAATGGATCAGAGTACCAAGCTTTGCCAAACAGGGAGGAGTTGGCTCACCCTGAGGGAAGATATCCCTTAGCCCACTATGTGGAGGAGAACCTCCTGAGGGCAGAGACTCCTCACAGGTCTGGTGGAACTCTTAACTGGTCAGGGGCAGGTGGCAGCTCCTGTGACCTGGGAGCAGAAGAGTGCCCCAACAGCTTACATCTGACCCCATGAGGAAAGAAGTGAGTTCCCTAGAAGTGCAAATTAAGCACCTAACATCGGGCCAGAGGTGCCAACCTGGAAAGGCAAAGTCATTCCATCTGCCGAATGCAGACTGCTGTTCCTACCGGCATGGAAGCTACCTGACTGCATTGTATGATGCCCTTGATAGGTGCTTCATCAGCTCCACACCTGGGCAGAAAGGCAAATGACTTGCCGGGTTAATCTGCGGTCAAGCATTGCAGTTAGAACCTGACCTAGCTGCAACCATAGGCACTTGTTATAAGCTGCTTGATGGACCTGATGTACAGCAACACACATGGTGATGCATGCTGAGGTAAAAACCCTCATGCCTCAGGCCTCTGCAGAATCAGCCTCATGAGGTCGGTCATGCACAGGGTGTTTTGGCCCAGTCAGGGTCTGCAGCACCAGAATCCCTCAAGTGGGATGAGGTATGGCTCCTATGGACCTCATGGGAGCACAGTACCTGTGCTGGATGTTCTTTGGGTCTAGAGCAGGGGAAAAAGGATGGAGCTAGACAGTTCTGGATGCCTCCTCAAAGATCTGAGGACAAGAAGAGATGACAAAACTGTCATCACCTGAAGTCCCCAAGAAATCTCAACAGCAAAGATGAAGGATTGTGACATATGAAAGCTCCTATGTTCAGCTCCTTCAGCATCTCTGTGAGGAACCACTTGTATGCAAAATACTTAGCATCCACAAACATATGGAGGAAGAAGTCCTCATCCTTGGAGGAGGAAGTCAAAGAGAAGGAATTAGACTTGGGAAGAGGTGGTGCTGGGGCCATACAACTGAACTGGACCCACTCAGACTGTAGATGGAATTGGTGGAGGGCACCAGTCGACCCTCCATACTAAAGCCAGGCGAGAGGACCAAGAGGACCCATGATACTTGGCAACTCAGGGAGGGGTGGCAGTGGTCAGGGAGGGATAAAGAAGCCAGAGACTTCAGGCTATGTGCTAGGACTGCAGGACTGCTCAAGGGACCTCTTCCACATGGAGGAAATGGTAAAACTGCCCGAGTGGAGTTGACCAAACTCAGTGGTGTGACCCAGTCAATGCCCTTGAGAAGAGATTCCCCCGGTGAGGAAAGCATAGTCATGCATGTCCTATGGGGCAGCTCCAGTCCTCACCAATGATGACATCTGCTGGTTCCAGGGAGAAACTGGTCACCTAGCCACTGCAAGAACCCTGGCCAGTGCTGCCTCCAACACCAGCCACAGGGTCAGTAGTATGATCAGTGATAGGTCCCATCTCTTCACCAAGACTGGCACAGTCCTCAGAGTCGGGCATGTCATCAGTGCTGGCACTGCCTCTGGAATTGTCCCCACCCTCAGTAATGCAAATGGCACTGAGAATTGACCCTGCACTGCAAACAGCACTGGGACCAGACTCAGTACTGCGGACAGCACCAGAACCTGAACTGACAGCAAGGATGGCAGCAGAACAGGTCCCAGAACTATCCCTGGCATGAGGCCTATGGATTACACCAGGGTGGACACGTCACTAGCATCATACTTGGAAGCGGGCCCAGGGTCAACATCATCATCACCGCCCCCATCCCTGTGCCCTAGTGTGGTATCTTCATTCTCCTCAAAGCCACAAGGGCACTCAGAGGAGGAGATGACAACCACCTTGGGCTCAGGTCTGGGGACAGCTCCATTATTGACCTGACTTCAAACACCATGAATGGTGCCAAAAGAGGAACCAGCCTTGCAAACAACACTGCCCAGCTCAATGGTACTGTGGGCAGTACCAGAAGCTGGGCAGCACCAGGCTGTGACACTAAGGTGTCCACTGGTGTAGAATGAGCATATAGCTTTGGCTTCACCACTGGGGATGTCCACAGTCCAGGACAGATGGACTTGGGGGGTGCACTGCAGACCACTTGGAAGGAGCTGACTGTCCACCAGACCTCCACCAGGGCCTCCCATGTCTCAATGAGGTGAGTATGGGGAAGACCCTGGTCTTCTTCAATACCAGAGGTACTGGCAAAAGGCCCAGGGGAAAGGCCCAGACTGCTAACCTTTGCATCACAGGTGTCTGAAACTGGGAGGCAAATGATCCCACTTCATTGCACAGAATTCTAAGATACGTTTGTCCATGGAAAAACAGGTATTGCAACAGTCCATGGACAAACAGGTATCACACAGGTCCATGTCATAGCCAGGGCCAAGGATATTTCAGATGCTACTCCAACACTGCAATAGGGCCCCCTGCATCTAAGGGCTGCAGCCTTTCTTCTTCTGTTCCTTTGATGAACTCAGCATAGTGATGGACAAAATAACAGAACAAGAACATAAAGTACTTAAATTGATGGTGAACTTAAAAACAGAGCTGAATCCAGCATCAAAAAGTATTCATCGTCAAAAAAGTAGAGGAAAAGCAGCAGCAAATTGAGGTTTCAAGTGCTGATGCAGTTTCAAACTTCAGATGCTTCCACAGTGTTCTCTCTATGGTGGGAAAAAGAGAACAGAGGAAGGGAGGGGGCTGGCAATGGTTATGGGCTGGCTTATATGCACGTCAGTACGTTGGCCTCATGGGCAGCACCACTATCTGACACTGGTCCCCTCCTAGCAGCAAAAGACTTTGCAACTGTGGGGTCCTATCACCTCCATCTAAGACCCATTAGTGTGAATGAATGGTGAAGATTGATTCTTGAAGATCATAATGTTCCATTTCTTAAATTACTGGCTTTGGCAGACAGAGGATCCAAGTTGCTAAGTTAAATTTAGAATGTGTTTTTGACTATATACACTTCCTAAGAATTATGTGATTTATCTCCTGGGGTCTAATCCTAGATTTAGGAAGAAACTATCAAGTATAAAATTATAAAAAAGAACTACTGTCAATATTCTAAAACTGCATCTAAATCACACATCTTTATCCTGGCAGTGAGGAGAAAGTGACAAGCTGGGTATCAAACTGGTTAAGGAATAGGAGGCAAAGGGTGGTGGTAAATAGGACCCACTCAGACAATAGGAAGTGACTAGTGGGGTACCACAGGGGTTGGTGCTGGGACCGGTCCTCTTCAATGTTTTTATAGGTGACATTGAGGAGGAGCTCAAGGGAAAGGTGTGTCTCTTTGTGGATGATACAAAAATCTGCAACAGGGTTGACACTCCTGAAGGGGTGGAGAGAGAATGCAAAGGGATCTAAGGAAACTATAGGAATAGTCTAGGGTGTGGCAGCTGGATTTCAATGCCAAAAAGTACAAGGTTATGCCCTTAGGGTTGCTGAACCCAGAGGCTGTGTATAAGATGGAGGGAGTGGAGCTTACAGACACCAAGCAAGAAAAAGACCAAGGGGTCATCATATCTGATGACCTCAAAATAAGCTGGACAGTGTGACAAAGCAGTGAGAAAGGCTTTCAGGATGCTGAGGTGCACTGGGAGAGGGATTTCTAGTAGGCAGATGGAGGTGTTGCTGCAAGTCTCGATGGGCAAGAGGGACCTGGGGGTGGTGGTGGTGGATGTCAAAATGAACAACTCTGAGATTCTGAGACTTGCAGGAGGGCAGCAGCCAAAGCCAATACGATGCTGCAATGCATCACTAGGGGGATTACCTCCAGAAGGAAGGAAGTAATCCTTCCTCTGTATAACTGTTTAGTTAGGCCGCACCTCAAGTACTGTGTGCAGTTTTGGAGACCGCACTTAAAAAGGGACTTTGTATTCCTGGAGATGATCCAGAGGAGGGCAACCAAAATGATCTGGGGCTTGGGGGAAAGGACCTACAGGGAGAAGCTCAAGGAGCTCAACATGTACACTCTGGAGGAGAGAAGGGACAGGGGCGCATGATAAAGGTCTTCAAGTACATGAAGGTGATTAATAAGGGAGGCTCAGTCTGAGTGTTCCAAAGGAAAGGGGGAGGCAACTAGATGGCAAGGGCGGAAGCTAGAGTGGGGAAGACTCAGGGGGGAGAGGAGCAGGTGCCACTTCACTGAGAGGGTGGTGGAACCATGGAATGCACTGCCCAAGGTACTGGTGGAAGCAGAGACTGTAGAGGGGTTCAAGAGGGGCTGGGACAGGTACAGGGGGAGGGTTGAGCTGAGGAAGTCCAATACAACGGGAATATCTTGGACTGGGGATAGAGAAATCCAAGGGAGTGGGGGTGGGACAGCAAGCTCGGCACCCAGCATGGGGGCTGACTAATGAGCAGACATGAAAGACCATTAGGCCTACTCTGCTGGCATTTTAGAATGTTAGTATGCTGTTGTATCACTCACTGGTGAGGCCCCATCTGGAGTACTTTGTCCAGTTCTGGAGGCCGCGACTCCGCAAGAACATTGAAAGGCTGCAGGCAGTACAGGGGGGGGCAACCAAAATGGTGAAGGGGTTGCAAGAGAAGCCACACAAGGAAAGGCTGCAGGAACTCAATACGTACTCCCTGAAAGAGAAGGGAATGAGAGGAGACACGATTGAAACCTAGAAGTACCTCACAGGAGTGAACAAGGTGAAAGTGAAGGGTCTATTTCAGAGAAAGGAAGGCACTAGAACAAGAGGGCATGAGATGAAGCTAAAGTGAAGGAAGTTTAGGAGAGTTGTGCACAAATACTTCTTCATGGAAAGGTTGGTGGCTGACTGGAACAGCCAGAGGAGGTAGTAGGGGCAAAGACTGTGGGGAGCTGCAAGCATGCATTGGATAGGCACAGGGGCACATCAGGTAGAGGAACAGGGGGATGAAGTAACACCCATGACTGCCTAGGGTCAGTGGTGATGGAACAGGTAGGAACAAGGGGCAGACTGGATGGGTCTAACGGTCCTTTTCTGCCAATAAAACCTATGTTTCTATAAATGATGTCTAGCCAATCCTGCCTTTTCACTGGTCATTAATCACATTAGGGTTATGCTACCTTATGTGCAACATGATTCTAGAGTCATGTTACCTGAGGAAAAGAAAAACACAGGAAAGATAATTATGCAAACAACACAACCACAAAACAAACCTCAATACAGCAAGCAACTCCATCTCCACGTAACTAACCCTCCAGATAACACACACAGAAAAAATCCAACCTGTAAAGAACAAAGCAATTCCAGCAAAAGTGAAAATCTTGCCTCATGATCCAGATGATCTAAAACATGAAGAAACAGCCAGAAAATCCATAATGGAAAACTAACCTAAAGATGCAATCCCCCCTTCCCAGGAAAGACAGAATCACCCATGTACTGTAAGATCAGCCCCTGAAAGACAAAAATAGCTTGCAAAATCTAACACTGCAAAAGCATACCCCACAAAATATAACCAGGAGAACGAGAGTGTAACTAAAACTACTGAGGGTCTAACTCTTTTCACTATGTTCACCAACAACAAAGGTGAAAGGCAACAAGGGAACATGAGCCTTTTTGTGGATGAGACCAAACACTGCAGGAGTACTGACAATAAGTAATGAAAACACATTTGGAGAATCTAGAAATGTGTTCCAGCATCTGGCAGCTGCAGTTCAGTGCCATGAAATGCAAGGTCAGGTACACAGGCAATAATAAGCCACTAACTTAGCATAGCATCAAAGGGATAAAAGTTAAACATTCTCAGAAGGAAAGGGATTTAGTGTTAATAATCGGTAATAACATGAAGCCCACTTTCCAATGCAGCATGGCATATGGGAAGGCAAACAGGGTGCTGGGATGAATTACATGTGGATTAGCCAGTCAAAGAAAGGATATGTATATGCCACTGAACAGGATGCCAGTGAGGCTGCATCTTAAGTACTGCATACAGTTCTGGAGTCTACACCTGAAAAGGACAAGGAAAGGCTGGAAATTAAACAGCAAAGGACAACCAAAATGCTACAGAGGCCACAGGGTAAGACTTACAGAATAAGGACAGGTTAGAAAGTCTCAATATTTACTCCATAGAGGACAGGAGGGAAGCGGGACATTAGAGACATATACAAACACCTGCCGAGGTACAACAAGGTGAATAAAAACAGTGCTGTTAAGACTGAACAAGAGTTAATCCACCAGGGGACTCACTGCAGTGGCCTTCCTTCACTTCTCGACTTCAGTGCCCCCTGCTCTGCCTTGCGTATAAGTTACTTATCCCAGCTGCTCCACCCAGCCTAAAAAGGACTATCACTCTCAAGCACAACTCTCGGAGGCTCAGGACCTCAGGTCGGACTTTACTTGAAATCCCCTGGATCAGGACAAATGCTGGTGGCAAATCCTTTGCCTATACTGTCCCCTACCTGTGGAACAATCTTTCACCCTCAGTACAGGAAGCCCCCTCTCTTCTAAACTTTCGTACTAGGCTCAAGGACCACACGATCGAGACCAGCACTTGTCACTCTCACTGCACAGGATAGCCTCCCTCCTTCCAACAAACAATACCTACTCTCTCCCTTGCTAAGCTTGCTCTCCACCAGTCACATGTCACCCAAATAGACTACAAGGCTTGGCCTTGCCTCACACACTCACTGCTCATATGTCTAATTGACTCAGAATAACAGCTTTTACTGTAACTTGGTTATCATCTGTACTCTCTCTGTAACCTGTTGAACCTGTTCATCTGTTACTGTAATGTGTCCCGAGTCGCCCCTGACAAAGGGATCTTCGGAGCTCAGTGGGCCTGCCCAGACATCAAAAGTTAATAAATAAATAAATTTAAAGCTAGTAAGGGGGGTTCAGAAAAGATGTTAGGAAGTACTTTTTCATGAGAGGGTAGTGGATAAGTGGAACAGCCTACCCAGTGTAGTAGTCTATGTAAAAATCATCACAGAGTTTTAAAACAGCTGGCATGGCTACAAAAGGATTATTAACTAGGGGAGAGAGAGGATGACTGAGGGAGGGAGAAAGTAGAGGGAGGAGCCATCTTAGAGAAGCAGGGAAGACAGGATGGACACCAAGGGCCCAATTCACAAATCCGAAAATGTAACGTAAGGTGCCTGTATTAATCGGATTTGACACAAGGTGCACCTTGCATCAAAAATTGCACTAACAGTGATTCATGAATGCAGGCAGCAGCAGCTTCGGGACCCCTTGTGGCCAACAGCTCCTGCACCAGCCCTGCACCTGATAGGAGAATGTGTCATGAGCTTGGGGGCTTGTGGTGGACACAAGCTGCAGTATTCCTTATGGAAGGATTCAGGAATCCCCCCAAACGGCGCATGGTCTATGACAGTTAGACCAGCCTGGAGCTGGTCTAATAGCCCATACACCAGCATCAGAGCTGGGGATGGGTAGGGGGAGCCTGTAACACCTCCCCCATGGTATCCTGTGCCTCCACAGCACCTGGAGAAGTCAATAGTGTATTGCCTGCAGGGACTGCCCCCCATGGTGCCAGGCATGTGGCAGCCACCCCCTCACGCCATGGACAGCACAGGCATGGCAGCTGTCATGCAATGTCCCCATCAGGGACCTGTTGCCACCCTCCTGCCACCCATCTGTGCCCTACCTGCCCTTCTCACCCCCATCCTGTCCTGCATGACTCTGCCAGCTTCCAGGTGGGTCTCCAGCAATGGGGGTTGATGATGCCTGACTACCCTGTGGCTTGCGGCAAACCTCTCCCAAGTGCCTTGACTTTGGTGCATGGCAACTTATGTCACAGGCTGCAGAGGTTTGGTGCCAGAACCCTTCCCAATAGTGAATCACGCGCAGGATCCCTGGCACACTGGGGAGCAATGCAAACTGTGGTTTGCCGCAGCTTGTGTCAATCTATGAGGGGCTTTCTGAATCAGACCCCAAGTGTTTTTTATCCCTTACCTTCCTTTGTTTATATAGTTCTATGTTTCTAATACTAAACATGACCACTATACGCTGCAACTACCCACAGAGCCCCTTCCCCACCTACAGAAAAAAAAAAATTAAAAAAAGGAAAAACAATGAAAAAAAACTGAACAAATACGCCAAACATACCTTACAAACCATGCTGTTCTTTCTTCACGCTGGAATGCTTTGATCAAAGAGAGTGAGTGATATAATCATGACTTTATATCTTCCTGGCTTTATATCTCCCTCCTACAACTGTCCCTGACCTCATATCTTGACAGCTCCCCTTCCCCTTCCATTGGGTTGCTTCTGCCCTGATTTTGATTTGATGTTTCCATCACCCGTTTTTATGATCCGTGCACTGCACCTGTCTGGTGCAATTTTATCTACTTCGTGCACCTTGTGATTTTTTTATTTTACACTATATAGACTATTATTATGCACATCTGAAATGTATTGTACTTTGATCCTATGCTGATGCACTTTACTGCTTGTCATTTGCTTAATGATGAGGAAGTCTGTTAATGTTCTTTTAATTTTTACATGGTTGTATTTTCTTCCGGACCCCTTCCCTCCTCCCCCCAGGATGCATCTGGAAATGAGCCGTTATCAGCTCAATATGTATTTCCTGGTTAAACTTTTTAAATAAATAAAACAGGAAGCAAGCACTCCAAAATGTTTATTTTAAAGCCACAGTACCATGCAAAACCTATGCACTGACTAAAACTGCCCTTAAACACACATTTATCACTGAAACTAATTTCATATATTACGTGGAATAAGACATCCCAGGGTTCAGTGTTATACCCCTGTCAATATACCTCATGGTGGCTGAAAGCCTGAAGTTGTTCATTTCATCACTCAGTATGTTAATAGGATATAACATCCTTACATGGCAGCCTTCTTGAAAGCAAATCAGCACATAGAGCCTGTCACAACATAAAATAGTAATAGCTCAAATGTGTATTTACTCTCAGGATTTTAGAAAAAAAAAACTGCATTGTAAAATAATCTCAATTTATCTTCAACCTGCTTGCTGTTTTTCTTCCTTATTTTTTCCCAGATTTTGAACTTTTCAGTGACACCCAGTTGTTCATGCTGTACCTTATATTTTCATGTATAATCACATATTGTCTCTTATCTACTTCCGTGCACATTTTCATTCAGTGCTACAGTTTACTGTTCAAGTCACATGAAGAACATACAAAGAAGGCAGCAGAGGAAGGCCATTTGGTCAACTATGCTCATACTGCAGGGTCTTCAGCTTAAGCTACTGACCCTGTCCCTCCTCCCCAATCTGCCCTTCCCCTCTGTTTACCCCTCCCTTGATCCTTATATTCCTCAGTCCTGGGGTTCTTGGCTCAATTGTGCATAACTTTGCATTTCTTTGCACTGAACTAAAGCTGCAACTCCCGGACCACCTCTCCACTTTCTCCAGATCCTCCTTTAGGTCCTGTATTTCTTCTGCTGTGTCCACCCTCCCACAGAGCCTGGTGTCAGCCATGAAAAGGTAAATTTTGCCCCTAATGCCATCCCCAGTGTCATTGATGAAGACACTGAACAGCATCAGTCTGAGTACCAAGCCCTGCGGGACCCCACTGGTGACCTCGCTGGTGCTAGATAGCGCACCCCCAACCATCATTCTCTGGTTCCTGACCCTCAGCCAGTTTTCCACCTATTTGATGAACTTCACTCCAACCCCAAGAGCCACCAACTTCCTGATCAACCTCTTGCGGGGTACAGAGTCAAAGGTCTTGCTGAAGTCCAGGTAAAGGATGTCGATCGCTTGGCCCTGTCCACTGTTTTAGTGATCCAGCCAAAGAAGTCAATCAGATTTGTTTGACAAGGCCTCCCTCCCATAAACCCATGCTTCCTCATATCCTGAAGACCATGCTCGTCCAGATACTCTGCCAACCTTTCATTAGTATGGTCTCCATGAGCTAGCACATGATTGATGTCAGACTGATTGGTCTATAATTCCCTGGATCATCCTTGGGACTGCTCTGCTCTTATGGAGGAGCACTACATTTGCCATTCTCCAGTGCTGTGGCACCACACCTGACTCCAGTGAACTATTGAACAGGCCAGCCAATAAATCTGCAAGCTTCTCCACCAGTTCCATCAGAACCCTTGGGTGTATGCCATCCAGGCCTGGGGATTTGTAAACCCTCAATGCTAGCAGCCTAGTCCTCACTCTATCCACCTCTGTCACCACATTTGTGCTCTCTGCTTCCCCATTCCTCTCCTTCCTCCTAGTGGCACTGGTCTGTCTTTGCCCCATTCTCCTCCAGTCACTTGGCCCCTTGTCTGAGCCTAACTATTCCATCACTCTAGTCCCTTCTCTCAGTAATATAGCAAAAAAACCTTCTCTTCGTTTTTAATTACCTCAGATAGCTGCAGTTCCTTCTGAGCTTTAGCCCACTGGACTACCTTACCTGCTATGCTACCCATCTTTAGGTAATCCTCCTTGTCTTCCTCTCTCTTGGTCTTCCTAAATTTCTTGTAAGCTGACCTCTTGTTCCTTACTGCCTGGACAACCTCAGTACTAAACCAGCTGGGTGCTTTGGCCCTTGAGTTTTTCCTCTTGAACCTAATGTACTCATCTGTGGCAGCCATTATTCCCTCTTTGATGATGGATCACCTTTGGTCCAGTCCCACATACCCTCAGATGCTTGCCAGGTGCCTCCTTAGAAATTTGCCCATCTTTCTGAAGTACTCCCTTCTAAAATCAAGGATTTTAGCCTTAGTGGGGGCCTTTTCCCTGCCCATGTCCAACTACAGTAGAACCACACTGTGTGATGATCACTTCCACCCAGAGGTTCTTCGAGTGTTGTATCTTGGACGTGCTCCCCATTCATCAGCATCAGCATCAGATCAAGGATAGCCCACTCCCTGGTGGGTTCTGTAATGTCCTGAGTCAGGAACCCCCTTTGCAGTGCATCCATGATCACTTGACTCCTGGCACAGGTCATGGCCTATACCATCCAGCCCACCTTGGGCAGGTTGATGTCTCCCACTATTACCCCTCTCCCTTCCCGGCAGCAGTCAATATTTGTGAGTTCAGTTCCCTGTCTCTTTTCTTCTCCTGGTTGGGTGGTCTGTAAACTACCCCAACCTCACCTTCCTCCCTTTATTAGACAGTAACTGAATCCACATTGTTTTCTCTCTTCCCTTCTCTGACTCCTCCTTCATACATGTTACATCCTCCCTGATGTAAACCACCACCTCTTCCCCTTTACCTACTGCCCTGACCCTCCTGCTTATTTTATGCCCAGGAATGGAGAGGTCCCAGTCATGGTTTGGTGTGGACCATGTCTCAGTGACCACCACAATGTTCACTCCCCTCTCTGCCAGCAGTGGCTGCAGGTCATCCATCTCGTTTCAAAGACTTCATGCATTCAAGAACACCACCTTCCACCTAGAGTCTGGGCCTCTTTTCCTTCCTTCCCATCTGCCTTTCTTCTTTCTCCTCATTACTTGTGCCCCCATCCCCCAATGCTAATACCTTCTCTCCTCCTCCACCCTCTAGTCCTCCTCTACTAGTACTGGGGGAGGTCTTCTGACCTCCTTCTCCTCACAGACTCTTGGGGCCTGCAAGCCTGTTTGGCCTCCCAGTTTAAATTAAGGTTATGATTTATGCACCCCCCAGATTGTCCTTGAGGACCCTTGAGCCCCCACTACTGAGGTGCAGTCTGTCTGGGGCAAAAAGTGCTTTATTTAAACAGGTCTCCTCCCAGTCCCCAATACAGTCATACCCTTCCTCCTCACACATTCCCTCAGCCAGTCATTGAATTTCAGTGCAAACTTCTCCAGGGTTTGAGAGGACACCTACCAGGACCCTCAGCCCTCTCCTGATTGGACAACCCTCGGGACTGGATTCGCAGCTGCCACTTCAGTGCAAGCTTCTCCAGGGTTTGAGAGGGCACCTACCAGGACCCTCAGCCCTCCCCTGTCTGGACAACCCTCGGGACTGGAGAGTTGCGGCCTGCCATTTCAGTGCAAGTTTCTCCAGGTACAGGGCTCAGACATCATAGCCAGCTATTATCCAGGCTCCCTCCTATGCTTGGGCTGTGTTTTGTGTTGGCACCATTTTTAAAATCTTCCAGTCTCCAGTCTTAAACAGGATTGGACTAGCAGTCAACAGACTGCAACTGATAGTCTCTGCACCTGCATTTTTTCTGCCATTTGTTGCTGAATCTTTCCTTGTTTACCAGTGCTACCTTAATTTCATTTGGATGACTGGGACAATTTAGTAGGTCTTCAGAGTTACCTTAACTGCATGGATTTTGCATTTATTTGAATTAGAGGCACCTTATCATTTTTATTAGAGTCACCTTAATTGCCTGCATGATTACCGGTACAGTGGCTGTTCCATTCAACCAAACAGTTCTAGTCAAACGCTGCTTTGCAACCAGGGCACCTAGCTGGCTTAATGAACTTCAAGTAATACAAAAGATACCAACTAAGCTGGGTCCTTTCAAATGGGAACTTCTAAATCTACTCCTACCTGGCTCCAAATGTAGCTGTTTCTCCTAATGAAACCCCATCCCATGCACTGTCACTTGCCAACTGCACCCCTACCCAGCCCAACCCTTGCACCATCTGATTGTGGTGCTTCTGACCCCTAACGTCCCCTCTTACATATGCATATGATGCCAGCACCTTACCCACCTCACGGTCTCCTCATGCATGTGCCCCTCCTCCATTCCAATGTGCCATAAAAGGGCACAGACTTAACCTCTGACAATGCCTAGTTGGGCTGCTACCTTTGTGTAGCTCCTAGTGCCTGTGTTATGCTTTCTATTATTTGATCTGTTGAATGTTAACTTTTTTTCAGTCTTTATTCCGAAACAGTACTTATGTTACTCATTCTGTTTTGTTATGTCACTGAATCAATACTGTCCAGCCTTTGTTAATCAGTTTTTTATACTGTCTTTGACATGGTGTAAACAAATTGCTATTCTGATGAGCATCCTTTGTAAATGAGCATTTCTGCTCAAAGGTGTATTTCCAAACTTTGAAATAAATAAATAAATTCCTCTATCCTTTTCTTCCTGACCATGCTGGCTCTCGGTAGCGGCAACACCTCTGAGAATGCCAGTGATCTGGCTACTTCCCTGCAGGTCCTTCCTATTATCCTGAAACGTTCTTGTACTACCCCCACCTCCTCCCTGGCTAGGTCACTGGTACCTATGTGTATAATTATGATTGGCTTCTCTCTAATCCCCCCTCACCAACTCTGCAATTCTTGGGTACACCCTCTCTGCTCTCATCCCTGGCATGCAGACCACCTTCCTACCTATATTTGGGCACCCTCTTCCTTCCCCAGTAAATAGCTTTAATTATGAAGTCCCCTAGGATTGCCACTTCCCCCTCCACTGCTGCTTCCATCCTCCTTCTATGCCCGCCATACATGCTTCCTTCTAACTGGATCCCTCCATCCTGGTTAACATCCCGCCATTACTCTCCCCAAACCCTTCTTGCCTGACACTGCTACAGCATCTACTTGCCCCTCCTTCTGTTTTCCCACCCTCTCCATGTCCTTCCCTTTCCAGCCACCTACACATACTGTCTCCTTCCCCTCTCCTCCTGTCACCCTATCTCCTCCCTTCCCCCACCCCATGCTCCAGTCTCTATGTTATTTCTTCTCCACCCACCTTGACTACTTTGCATAATCCTATCCCCCTCCTGTCCTACTTCCCCAGACCCCACTGTCTTAACTTGACTTCTCCCCCCATTCTCCCCATGCCCTGTTCCTCCCTCCTCACATCCAGACAGTGGGTGAAATCTATTCTTTAAAGGCACCCCTTTGAATGCTTTCACTCCTGTTGCAACCTTGCAGTCCCACCCTTCCCCCTACCACTTGCCATTTCCCCTTCCTGGGCTCTCTGGCCTCCAAGGTAGGCATCACCCCAGATCCTGGGTGAACCTCCCTATCCCGTTCTGCTGCCTACTGAACTTGCTCCCTTGGGCATCCCATACCTGTGTCTCTCTCTCTCCACTGCCCCCTCACTCTCCACTCCATCCTCCCCAACTTCTATCTGAACTGCCTTACTTCTGCCCATATTTTTTTTATCCCCAGGAAGACTGCTGCCCCATAACCACTACAGCATACCACCCTCTTCCCACTGTCCTAATGCCTGTGCATGCTTCTATTTCCCAACATCCTCCTGACTCCTGCCTCTCTTAACCCACCAAATAGGTAACTCTGTATATAAACCAGTTGGGGATGTCTAGAACAGCCTCCAAATACCCTCAATTTTCCTACCCCCTACCACTTCTTTGATGTTCAATATGAATGTAAGCTGATTCTAGATAGGGACTGTCACAAACGCACTCAGCAGATCAGGCTCTCTGCTCCCACAGTGCCAACCTCCCAGTGCAATATTGTTATCAGGTATCAGACAGGGTAACCCTCCTGTCTGCTTGTGGGTCCAAATCACCTTTGGTCTCAAGTTCTGGGGGGATTCAAACTGTGAACCTTATGCTAGTGTACCCAAATATACAGGCTCAGATAATCTGCTCTTCAGGGGGATGCCAGATATCTTTCACCAAAGGGCACTTAACCAGATATCCAAAATGAGCCCTTAAAACTCTATAAAAGACCTTAGGTATATTCTTACCTTTTCCCAGTTTAGTAACACCCTCAACCTTCTAAACAGTTTTGTCAGTCTTAACCCTCCATACGTCACATGTAAAAGAAAGAACTTGGAAGACCCAGGCAGTATCTGTCAAATTAAAGGTTTACTTAAAAATGGATAAAAATGTGTAAAATGTAAACATAGAACACTATATCACAAAGCATACAATCACTTAAAAGGAAAATAAAACTACAGACAAACTCCTACCAACATACAGTTTGACTTTTTCTATCTAATGTATTACATCTTTACAGTGCTTAAGTTAGATCTTGTTTCTTAAGAGCCCAAAAAGAAATGTGTCTCAGTTGAAACACAGAATACAGTTTAAAACTTTGTGTTTCCACCCCTTCTATGATGTCATCTAGCTCCTCCTTTTAGAATATAAAAATTACACAAACAATGATCTTCCTGTCAGGAGATACTTTAAATACTGTGACTTCAGCAAAAACTAATTTCCCAATATGACTCCTTAATTAACATCCCCTCTTTGATCTCAAGCAGTTCCCCTTCCTAGGGCACATCAAAGGATTTTTATGACTTTTCACACCATGGTATGAAAATGTTTTTTCCCTCTAAAACATCATAAAAGTTTACGATCCCTATATCCTGGCAGCTGGGTCAGTTCTAATTACAGGAGACCCTTAATTAAGTCTCTCTAGTCTTTTAATTACATCCTGGTTTCAGGTCACTTGACTGTAACTGAGTCCTGGGGAGGGGGACTCATGGAAGCACTGACAATCACACACTTATTTTTTTATATTACAAATATCATGGAACAATCATAACCAGCTGGCCAAGTGTCACAGGGATGAGCTGCACTCCCTTTGCCTGTGATATCCTTGTGGGCTCATCCCAGATAGTATCCTTTGTGCCCTCTGTAGGACTCCTCTAATCTGCTATACATTTACAAGATGACCCTAGATAGGGATCAGCTGCAGTCCCCTTCCAACACTCTACAACATATTTCCTGTCCTTCCTTTGCACTCATCTACCCTCTACTGATCACTGTGGCCTCCGGTCCTCCCTGCAGATGCCTGACAATGCCCCCTGATGTCACTTAGGTAGCTGCCACAATCCTGCTTCATGACACTCATGCTTTGGGGTCACTCACACGTGAGGGCTGCTATGACTGCATACAGTACTGGAGGCCACACCTGCACAAGGACATTAACAAAATGGAGGCAGTCCAGAGAAGGGCAACCAAAATGGTGCAGGGACTACATCAGAAAACATATCAGGATAGATTAATGGAGCTCAATATGTATACCTTGGAGCAAAGGAGGGAGAGAGCCGATATGACTGAAACATTCAAACTTCTTAAGGGTATTAACAAGGCGAAAGAGTCTAACATGTTTCAATATAAGAAAAATAGCAGGACAAGAGGACATAGCATGAGATAAGAGGGGGACAATTAAGGGGTAATGTGAGGAAGATTTTTTTCACAGAAAGGGTGGTGGATGCATGGAACGGCCTACCTCATGAAGTGGTGGATATGAATACAGTGCAGGGCTTCAAACAGGCATGGGATAGGCACAAGGGAGCAATACAGATGAGTATGAATAGATAGGCCATTGACAGAGTACAGGCCTATAGCACATTCATAAGGTAGAAAAAAATGGACAGATTGGATGGGCCTTGCGGTCCTTATCTGCTGTCAACTGCTATGTTTCTACATTTCTATGGACTGTGGTTTTATATATATATATATATACATACACATACACATACATACACACACACACACACACACACACACACACACACACATATATAGGACTACAGGAGCCCAACTGGCATCCTGCAGCCACGTGACACAGCACCCCTCCAATAGCATCTGCACCAGCAAACAATGTCCCTCCCTCAACCCCACCACTGCAGGCCTCCTCTCGCCTCCCTTCTCCCCGGCACACACAATTCAGTTCAGCATTTTCTTTATATATATATATATATATATATATATATATATATAAACAGCTGAATCTCAACCTCAACTGCATACACAACAAAACACCACTTATCTGGTGACCCCCCCTCCTCAGGACCTGTTTCCTGCTGCGCTCCTCTTTGTAAAGGCAGAAAGTCTTGAACTAAAGCTGCTTTTGTATGGAGAGTGCAGGGTCCTATTGGTGTCCTGCAGCCACATGGCACAGTGCCCCTCCAATGGTGGTCATACCAGCAAACACTGATTGATTGATTGGAGAAGATGCTGCCTGATCTGAACATCTCTGTTGCCACAGCATCATCCACTTCTCAGGGATGCAAGTAAGACCTATGTTCTGGCACCCAATGTCCTAGTCCCAAAAGAACTATAGTACTGATGAGACTTGTCATGACTGCCACTCACAGTTGATGGTAAATTCCATTCTGCTTCTGTGAACAGCTTCAGTTCCTCATATTTAACAAAAAATAAAATAAACAATTATTTTTGATTTCAAGATAACAGTAAAACTTTTCACCCACTTAAATTACTACCTCTGTGCTTATGTGCCTTGCCTTTACTAACCGTTCCCACAGAATAACCAACCCCTTGGTTCTCCCTGATGCACTTAGTGAACACTCTCCAGTACCCTTCACCTGGTCCTGCACTGTCTCCAAAACCCCCATTAAAATTACCTCTCAATGCAAACTTGAGCCCAGTAAACTAGCCCAACTCAAGGCCTACCTCAAAGCCTGGGACTGGACACTCCTAACTGACACCCTCGACCCGGATCATGTGCTTGAACTATTTACCACCACTTTCAATGCTGCCTGTGATAAGTTCACCCCCCTAACCAAGAGCACGTCTAAGGGCAACCATGCCCCCTGGTTCTCAGACCACCTCCGGGGCTTGCTGCATCACCATGACGCCCTCTGGTATTGAGCAAATGAGACCCAACAGCCTCAGGACAGGCTACGGTATAGGGAGGCCTGTAACAAATGCACATGGGCCACTCGCTCCGTCAAAGCTGATTACTACAAAGCTTCCTTAACCTCCACCTGGGGCGCTGGGTGGAAATTTTGGAATAACATTAAAAAACTAGGTGGCAAACCTTCTAATCTTCCCCCCCACCAAATATTAATTAACGTCAACCTCTCCTTGGATCCCCTCTGTATAGCCTTGGACCAAAACTCCGCCTTCACGGATCTCAGCCATGTCCTCCTCCAAACTTCTTCGACCCGCCGCCTGCCCAGGCACCCCCACTGCCACCCCATGCCCCACCCTTCTATATACGCATCCTTACACCAAAGACAGCCAAACCCTACCTTGCCAAAGCTCTTAACCACTCTCCCTTCAGCAATGATTCCCTAGACCTAAGACTTCTCCACCTCACCCTCCGGGAAGTCCTCACCCCGCTCATTCATATTCTCAACCACTCCCTGTGCCAGGTGAATTTCCCGCGCTTTGGAAAGTGGCCTATATCACCTCCATACATAAGAGTGGGGATCGCACCTCCACTAACAACTACTGCCCCATCTCCATCCTACCCCCCCATCCAAAGCATTAGAGTGCATAGTCGCCGATCAACTCACTGACCACCTCACTAAATATAATCTTCTATGCAGCCAACAGCACGGCTTCCGCAAGGGTCATAGTGCCACCACTGCCCTCCTTGAACTTACCTCCCATGTCCACTCCACTTTGGATCACGGCCACATCTCAGGAGCCATCTTCGTGGACCTCACAAAGACATTTGATACCATCAACCATCAACCATGCCCTCTTACTGAACACTCTTGCCTCTAGTGGCCTCTCACAAGATGTCTTAAACTGGTTCACCAGCTAGCTATCTGATAGAACTCAACTAGTTAAGGTAGGCACCGTACTGTCCCCTAGCCTCACTATCCACTCCGGTGTCCCACATTCTTGGCCCTCTCCTATTGTGCCTTTACCTAAACACCCTCCCATTGGCCTACCCCAGCAGATTGCTCCTCTACGTGGATGATGCCGTCCTGTTCACTTCTGATCCGGACTCCCTTAAACTCCACCAAACACACCAACACGCTCCCTGTGAAACTGAACACTGGCTCACTACCCAGCGCCTAATCATTAACTACAATAAGACAAAAGTCATGATTTTCTCCCAACCGCAAAACCCACTTAAAAACCTCTGCCCCAGATTTATAACCATAAATCAAACCCCCCTCGAACAGGTGGATACCTTTAAATACCTAGGTGTCACACTAGACCCGGCTCTCAACTTCTCTCAGCATATCCACCTTCTATCCACTGCCCTTAACTCTAGACTTGGTGTACTTTATCGGTACAAGCACTGCCTCACCCCTTAGGCTCTGCGTCTTACCATTAACTCCTCTGTTCTATCACTTCTGGACTACGGAATTCTCATCTACAGTGCAACTCCCACCTCGGCCCTCGATAGACTCTGGCTTGTTCTAAACAAGGCCTGCCGTCTCATCCCTGGATGTGACTGCTTCACCCACACCTGCTCCCTCTACAGTACCACAAACTGGCTAAACTTAGACAACAGAATCCAGTACCACACCTGCCTAATGACCAAAGAGATAACCCTAGCCCTAAACAAAATTATTTTTCCTGCTTCTCCTGTCAGAACCACCCGAAACATGACCAAACTGCTACTATGGGTACCCCGCTGCCAGACTTCCCAATACCAAAGGACTTTCAGTTACAAAGCCCCCTCCTGGACAAATGTGCTCCCTAGTCTAATAACCAACAAAATAAGACTAGGCCCTTTAAATCTGCTCTAAGGAATCACCTCCAGGCTGCAAACTGATGTGCCTGCCCCTGACCCTTTCCCTCCCTGATGACCTAGGCCAGCCTCTCGTTGGTCGCCTGACCAGTTTCCACCAAGCTTACTAATTTGACAATCAGCCTCACTGCTTCTTTATGTGGCTGCGCTATAATACTGTATTTCATGTGATCCCTGTCTTTCAGCCACTCTCTGTACCATGCATGTATCCAGCACTGTGATGTTATGTAATGTCACCAAACTGTAAGCAATGTTATCCCTGTACCTCTCTATGTTTGACGTGGAACCTTTGTAAATGAGTCTCTGACTCAGAGGTCTTTCTGAATATCTCAATAAAAAAAATTAAAAAAACTCTCACATCTGTATCAAACTGGCCTTAATAGGCAAACCTTTGACAGTTTTAAGCTTTGGATATAATTGATTGGTCTTGCAAGAAAAGCAAAGAAAAATCGCTTTAACAGAAAACATGGCAATATACTACCAGGACTAGTTTAGTGCAGAAAAAAGTGATGGCTAAGGTTAAGAGATGCCGTCAATGGTGATGGTGGCTACAATTTTTGTTTTATTTTAGAAGACACTTATAAATGCCATAGTTCTAAAATGTGCGGTTATTTTTACATGAAGTGAAACTTTCAATATGACTAAGGTACTGGCCTCAGATCCCTCTTAATCTTTACAGTTAAGCTGTCATGCCAGCCTGTAAACAGGAGCCATAGTCAGTTACCTCAGAGTGGTTCAAACAAACCAACATCATAACAAGGGTGTTTATGGAAAAAATGCTTAAGCACTGAAGCAGAAAGGGCTTAGCACTGATCAGACCTCTCTTCCACCTTTATTCTTCACTGTTCACATTGAAATGCAAATATCAGCGCAGGGTTTCCACTGCCGTGCCACTCACAAATTGAAAAGCAGTTTTTATCTATGCAAATGTAAGCATGGTAATTGAAGTTAATCAATCAATGCTAGCTTTCACTAAAACCTTGAACATGATTGAATAAAGTAATTATCATTCAGCAGAAAATGATGAAGTTGTAGACAGCATGAACCTTATTAAAGGAGGATTTTGAGTCACAATGGCTTAATTTAGCTAACAGCCCAGCCTCAGCCCAAGCAATACACTAGCCTTGTAGCCTAGAATTGTTTTATAAAAATAGAGGGGCTGAATGTTTTTTTTTTCCTTTTACAATGCAGGATTAGTAAAAGTACTTGTTACACTACAAAGGATAAGCCGTAATTAACATGCTTCTTTACTCTTCGGAGTCCTTTAAATAGATCTGTGTGCAAAAATTATCATGAAATTTTAATTGTGTCTACTGCTAAGAGGGTACAAAAAATGATTAACATTGAAACACATATTTATCGATTTATTGCTACTTGTAATCAGTAGTCTTATTTTACCAGAACCATAGGGGCTACAAGGTTGTCCCACAAAAAAAAAAAAACTGCATAATGTGAAAATCGTATTAAGTGGTCTGAAGGGGTAGCAGCTATTATTATAAGGGTTCTCAAGTAAAACCAGTGAAGGGTGCTGTGGTTTTTAAAGAAGCAATCATATAATGTTAAAGTTTGTCCTCCAGCATTTAATTTTTTTTCCATTGCCTTTTTTCCTGTCTTCTAAGATGCCTTTCCCCCATTTTGAATCTTTAGCATTTTTTAGATTTGAAATCTTGACAATTCCCAGATTTTCATTCATATTCTCAACTGTTTTTTTAACACCCAGTGCCCCCAACCACCCCACATGCTGAAGGAGTAGTGTTTCTTTTGCATGCTAGGTTGCCTTAGGCAGAAGAAAAGTTATGTTACATGATGGGTGTTCAAACAGCAGAGAATACTGCTGGAACCCAGGGACTGCCATATTAAAAGGAGCGCTCATTTAAATAATTTAAACATGAAAAAAAATGATAAGTCAGACTTGAAATGAGAAAAAAAGGGGTGTCTACTGTACAAGACAGGAGAAAACGCTATCTAAAATGGAACAAAAATATACAGTTTCAAAGTTTTCAACATAAAACACACTGCTGCTCTAATACTGAACAAAACTGTGTTTTTCATAAAATGGCAAAGACCTGACTGATCATAAACATTGTTAAGAAGATTAGATAAACAAATAGGCTTTTTTGGGACATTAGTAGGGTCTATTTTCATCTTGATTCAAAATGAGAGTCCCAACAACAATCTTAAAAAAAAAAAAACACCAATTTTGAGTTTACACAACTTATTTGCATTACTGAAAAGACATTTCCTATTTTTATCTCATTATGTTTGGACATAACTTTGTTTTCCTTTGGTAACCAGGTAAGGCCCACTAGGCACAGGTGCTTGTTTTTAGAGGCAACCTGGGAGCACTGGGAAGGTTAAGTGGCTTGCTCGGAATCACACAGTATGCAGGTGTAGGTTGTGGGAATCAAACCCAGGTCTATCTGCTGGACGTACCAAGCTCATTACTCTAAACTCTAGGCTATACTTCCAGCCCTAACTAAAGACTTGATTAGCTTAAATTATATTAAAGTGTGGGAAATAAATGGTATCAGAAAGACTATGCTTATCTGAAACACACATTTAAGCATTCACACAAAATACATTACAGTCTGGAAATAAAAACTAAAATTTACAGATCTACTAAGCAGGCAGGGTCCAGATATCTGAATGTTGACCCACAGCACACACAGTCAAGTTGCTGGCACAATTCAGATGTGTGCTGCATCAAATGTGCTAAATCCCAAAGTACCTGCACAAGTGTCAGAGGAGCGGCAAGCAAGACTATGATGACCATGCGGGGAGGGTGTTGCATGAGTGAAGGGGGCCAAGTTAAAAGAGACTCACCACATGTTCCATTCATCCTCATGTGCTGAATTCCCATCATTACCTTATCTGTGCCAGGTTAGGAGCCATAAAATGAGTATTTCTGTGTTTGCCTTGCTCTATTTCCTTAGGTAGATCAAAGTTGATAATTCTGATTTCATGGGTTCTGATAGTGAAGAAAACAACTGTTTGTAATTCAGTCAAATCAAATGAATGGGACATTAATACTTACACCAGATGTTGCTTAACCCACTTCCTTTCATGGCTTCTACAGTAGATGTACTTTGTGTATAGAATCTGGGACACATCTGGAAACGAGCTGTTGCCAGTTCAGTATGTCTCCTGGTAAAAGTTTTTTGGGGGAAATCTTTAGTTTCTTTGATGTTTTGTCTTATTCTGGAGGTCTAGTGAGTGCAGACCTGCCAAACTCCCTCCTTCCCTTGAGCATATTGTCCCACAGCATATACAAGCAAGCCTTAAAGCTGGCCAGCATCTGGAGGCTAATGAGGGCACTGGCCCTCTTTCAGCAGCACTGGGATAGCAGGAACAGCATGAGAGGGAGCAGGTGCATGTCATTTGAATATGGAAATTGTTTGTGTGCCCCATTTGAAGAAGTAGAAAATAGATTATTTGCCATGGAATGGAATGCTGTTTTTGGATGTTTATTCTAATTTAAAGACATACAGGCTTTATAACAAACGGGCTGAATACTGATGGCACCTGGACTCAGGTCTTCTTTCACCATTTGTGGCCTTACAGAATGTGTATGCTGACACTACATTACCACACATGTCTTTAGCTGGCCTGGTAGTCTAAGCATTGAAAGGATGTCTGTGTTATGCACACCCTAGTTGCTAGCTTCAGATATTTCTGTAATGAACAATTTCCCAGGGTTCCCTTTTGTAATTTATGTTGTGGGGAGTGCTTCCCAGGGCTGGTACTGAAACAGTATGTTGAAATTGGAAGTACTCAGTACAGTAGTATTGCTTGATGACATTCAGTTTATTCTTCCAAAGTACTGTACATTCTATACATGCAGTTAACCATGTCATATATTCTGCCATACTCCCTCAAAAATTAATGTTTACATGTTAATATTTCAAGACAAAGGTGTCTCTTCACCAGAACAAAGTGAGGGCTGTATATATAAAAAAGGAAGAAAATATTATGCTGTTTTGTATTGAAATAATACATATGTGTAAAAAGCTAAATACATTGTTCTGCAGAGGTAACATACCTGCTTGCACGCCTTAATGCACGCAGTGCTGTATATTAGTTTTTTTTATCTTTTTACTGAGCCTCAGCAAAGGGGTTCCATGAATTCTGTAAGAAAGTAAAATGCACAATGAATATAATATTTACAATATCAGGTTTAGTTGATATGTTTAGATAAAGGCTTCCTGTTTGCATTCCTAACTACAGTTAAATTGTTTTTTAAGTGACTTAACGTAATTAGGTAAGGACTTCCTGCTTATATTCTTATTTAGGGTTACGGTGTGCTTTTTGCTCTATGTCTAAAGCATAATAGAGAGTAAAGCTTGTTGAGTCACAAATATGTTACTGACATTATAACAATTGTAACATACTTCTCTGTTTGCAGTTAAAATTAAGGATCTTCTTACCTTCTTCCCGAGGACGACATATTATTCCCCATGTGCAGTTTTTAAACTAGGCATCTTAGACTTCAAAGTGCCATTCAGAAGTTTATGTGAGCGGTCCTGGCCTCCAGTACTCTTGGACATTAACTGGTGTGCTGCGTGTTTCACTGTGCAAGCATGGAAGGGGCTGAACCGCAGGTTATCACTCCTGAGAAAGTCCCAGCATGATTGTGACACAGTGGTGATGTGGTGATGTATCTCAGTCACCAAGGAAACCACACCACTCCCGAACGGGAACTGCCCTCAGAGGAGTGCCTGTGTGGTCCCCCTTCTATATATAAATAACTTTGGGAACAGAATACTTGACAGGAAGAAGCAGCACATCACATTTAAAAACCAAAAAGAGAGTATACTTAGCTCAGTACTTTTAAACAGCCAGAAGGGATAAGCCACTCAGGGTATATGTGGATTTTTTATGTTTTCAGCTTGGTCTATCAACTCATGCTATAGCCCAAGTAAGCAATGGCAGCCAGGACCACTCATGTAAACTTTTGAATGGCACTCTGAAGCCGAAGATGCCTTGTTTTAAAAACTGCACGTAGGGGAATAATATGTCATCCTCAGGAAGAGGATGAGAAAATCCTTAATTTTAACTGCAAACAGGGAAGTATTTATAAGCAATTGTTATAACGTCAGTAACACAATGTGACTCAACAGGCTTTGTTCTCTGTTATGTTTTAGTCTTGGAGCAAAAAGCACACCTTAACTCTAATTAAGTACAAGCAGAAAGCCCTTACCTAAATAGGTAAAGTCACTTAACAAAAATCTTAATATATTAAATATTCCAAACCTGACTTTGTAAATGCTATTTGTATAGCACATTTTACTCTTTTACAGAATTCGTGGAACCCTTTTGCTGAGGTTCAAAAAAAGATACAAAAAAACCTAATACAAGACACTGAGTGCACTAAGTTGTGAGAACAGGTACTGTATGTTCCCCCTGCAGAACAACATATACAGTTTTTTTAAACATATATATTAATCCAATACAAAACAACATAATATTTTCTCCCTTTTTATGTTTGCTTGCGCCCATGTGCAAGAAACATTATGCAGCAGCTTAAGAGAGAAGCGGGTTGTGGAGATGCGGCAGCCAACAGAGGTATTGTATTTGGGGGCTTGGCACTGGTGGACCAATGGAGGCACGGTGTGCTGATGACACTGGCTTCCAAAAGTGCCACGCAGTTGTAACATTTTTGCCGCAGCAATCAGGGGCCGCCTTGTCATTGCAGTGTCAGGCATTCCGCTGCAATGAGGATGAGACCTGTCATTGCAGGGCGATACCTTGCCTAATGTAATATTGTTTGTGAATGTGGTTGCAAGCCACTGCCATGTTTACAAACAATATTACACAGCCCCCAATGCCGAGGGAGTGCCCAATCCCCCTCGGCATCATCCACCCCCCAAAAAACAGTCTGTGTCTGCTGATGGGGGCCCAATCCCTGTCGGCTTCAGTCCTCCCCTTCCCAGTTTAATTTGCCAATGAGGAGCCCACTCCCCATCAGCATAATGTCCCCCCCTATAAAAATCTGTTTTTTGCCAAGGGGGGTGCCCAATCCCCCTCAGCTCTTGCCCCCCCCGGTATGTGTTGATGGGGGTGCCCAATCCCCCATCAGCTACAGCCTTCCCAGAAAAAAACACTAGGGTGGCATGCTGGGAGCCCACTCCAGCATGCCAAACGTCCCTGTTAAAATAAAAAAAAAATGTCCTGCGATGTTTTTTTTAACCTGTAACACAGAAAACGGTCCCTTGTTGAGTCCGTGGCCCCTCCCCAACCGCACCCACCCTCTACGCACTCCTGCCTCCCCATACCCCATACTTACCTCCAGAGCCCAGTGCGGCAATCTTTAGTGGACCAGGAACACATCTGCACTCTTCAAGGCCGACCACAAAGTGAAGAAATGCCGGTAAGCTGTATAATGGCATAAATAGGGTTTTTTTCAACTTTGATGTATATCTCAGGCATTTTGAGGAATTTTGGCACCAAATTTTCAACATGGGGTTATTGGGATCCCTCCTCATGAATTCAGCTACTGTCATGGCGTTATTCTGTCCTGAAAGGTAATTTCACAGTCACTGCACAGAATCACATTTTGGGACCAATTAATGAAACGACAGTGTCAGTGTTCATGAGGTGGGCTTTCAAAAAGTCTATGTTGCAGATTTGGTGGAAAAATCCCAAAACTGACTGTTTTACGAGAATGTGTTGCGCAGTTGCTATGCACACTCGTAACTTCACGAATTTGCAACATTTTCACTCCACATTTTCAACATTGCCATTTTCCACACCTCCTTATGAATAGTACAGCTGTCATTTTTTACATCCTGGCCAAAATGTGTTTTTGCACTTCCGGTGCAGAATAGCGCGGTTGCTGTGGGAAATCAGTGTTCGGGACACATTAAGAAAATCACAGTGACATTGTTCATGAGCAGAGGTCCTAAAATGCCTATGTTGAAAATTTTGTGATGAAAGTCCATAAAATGAGTGTGTTATGGCGTGTGTTGCACAGTTTCCACGCTGCGCTAACCATAAATTTGTAATATTTTCACTCCAGATTTTCAACATTGGCATTTTTCCACACCTCCTTATGAACAGTACAGCAGTCATTTTTCACATCCTGGCCAAAATGTGTTTTTGCACTTCTGGCACAGAATAGCATGGTCGCTGTGGGACATCAGTGTTCGGGACACATTAAGGAAATCACAGTGACACTGTTCATGAGCAGAGGTCCTAAAAGACCTATGTTGAAAATTTGGTGACGAAAGTCCATAAAATGACTGTGTTATGTGCATGCGTTGCACAGTTTCCATGTATGCTTAGATGTGCAAGCATTTTTAATATTCCCACTACAGATTTTCAACACTGCCATCTCTTCACACCTCCCTATGGATGGTAAAGCTGTCATTCTTCACATCCTGCCCAATCTGTGTTTTCGTACATGTGGCGTAGAATGGCACGGTCACTGTTGGAACTCAAAGTTTGGGACACATTGACACAATCACATTGCCACTCTTCATGAGGAGAGGTCCCAAATGCTTTCATGAGGTGGGGTCACAAAAAGGCCATATTGAAAATTTGTAGTGCAAATACCAACAAATGCTGGGGCATTAGGGTTTCTAACCATAGCGTCTGATCCTGTACAGACTGACAGGCATCAGGGTGTGCCTTTGGATTGCCAACTGCATTGCTCATGCCATCCCACCCCCACCCCCCAGCCAGTGACAGGCATCAAGGTGTACCTTGGACTCTTCAGCCTCAGAGTTCACCCCATTCTCCTATGCTGCATCAATTTCAGCATATGTCCTTATGGAATGGGGGTGACTGTAAAGCCAAACACCCCAAGGCACACCTCAACACGTGCCGCCGGTGTCTGCAGAATAGGGTGAGGTGACATAGCATGAATGTCATGGGCGACAACCCAAACACTTACCCCAATGCCTGTCCATCTCTGCAGGATGGAGGTGGGGTTGGCATGAAGTTCAATACTTCACTGCCATTCCTATTCTGCATCTGTCTAAACTCCTGCATTTCCAAATGCTAATACCAGCAAGCAAACATTCAGCATTGAAAAATGCTTGTTTGTATATAGCACTTACTTTGTTCTTAAGAAGAGACACACTTGTCTTGAAAAGTTAACATTTAAACATTAATTATTGAGGGAATGTAGAAGAATATGTGAGGTGTAATGTACAATATTGTTAAAGCAAACTTTGGAAGAAAAACTGTATATCATCAAATAATACTACTGGGTTGAGTACTTCCAGTTTCAACATATCGCTTTAGATAAGGTCATGGCAGCAGCTTACATGGCTTGGAGGAGACTAACATGGGGTTTAACATACTTCGTTCACTTTCAGAATACTATATTAAAAATATAAAATATATAATATAATATATTTTGAAAAATAATCCAAGACCTTCCCAGGGTCATGATGGGGTAGATTATAGGATCATTAAATTAGGTATTAATTGTTTTTCACATCCTTTATCTCACATTTTCAATTTTTCCCTCTGTTATAATGTTTTTCCCTCCAGTTGGAAGTTAGCAACAATAAAACCCATCTTGAAGAGTGGAAGTCCTTCTATTATTTCAAATTATCGACCAATATCTTTCTCGTCACCCAATTCAAAAAATCTTGAAAAAATTGTAATGGATCAAACCCTGGCTTTTCTTGGGAAATATTCTCTTCTTTCCAGTAATCAACATGTATTTAAACCTGGTTACAACACTGAAATGGCCTTGGTGAGGTTCATGGGCAGCATACATTGTGCTCTCGATAGAGGGCACTCGTGTGCGGCTTTTTTCGTGGACCTCACCAAGGCCTTTGATTTGGTTGAATTTGACCTTCTTCCTGGTGTTCTCTGGGGATTAGAGTTTTCTCAGGTGGTATCAAAACTATTTGTGTAATAGATACCATCGGCCTTTGCTCTGTCAGTGGCCTATCTATTCATACTCATTTGTATTGCTCCCATATGCCTATCCCATGCCTGTTTGAAGCCCTGCACTGTATTCATAGCCACCACTTCTTGAGGTAGGCCATTCCATGCATCCACCACCCTTTCTGTGAAAAAGAATTTCCTCACATTCCCCCTTAATCGGCCCCCCTCTAATCTCATGCCGTGTCCTCTTGTCCTGCTATTTTTCTTATATTTAAACATGTTAGACTCTTTCACCTTGTTAATGCCCTTAAGGTGTTTGAATGCCTCGATCATATCCCTCTCTCCCTCCTTTGCTCAAGGGTATACATATTGAGCTCTGTTAATCTGTCCTCATATGTCTTCTGATGCAGTCCCTGCACCATTTTGGTTGCCTTCTCTGGACTGCCTCAATTTGGTTAATGTCCTTGTGAAGGTGTGGCCTCAATACTGCATGCAGTACTCCAGATGGGGCCTAACCAGTGTCTTGTAAAGAGGGATTAATACCTCCCTCTTATGACTGTGATAGTCGTAAGAGGAGGTAGCTCATCCCTCTTTACAAGAGGGATTATTACCCTCTTGTACCCTCTTGTTAGTTTGTGGTGTTCCCCAGGGTTCAATCCTGGGGCCACTCATTTGTGCTCTTTACATGAACTCGGCCCCTAGTATTTGTACTCAAACTGAGATGATACTTTACGTGGATAACGCTGTTTTATTTTGTTCTAATTCTAGCCTCCAGACTGCCCTTATCAGTCTTCAAACTGATTTTGGGCACCTTCAGGATTGGTTATCCATAAATCATTTAGTACTTAATCCTAAAAAGACAAAGGTAATGTTTTTTCCCGTAATAAAAAATTAATCTGTACTCTTCCTTCCATTATTGATAACGGGGGTAATATTATTGAACTTGTCTCAGTTTTAAGTATTTAGATAATTAGATAGTCAATTTACTTTTGAGCCACATATTGAAAATCTTAGGAAAATCTTACATCAATGGTTCAGTTCTTTATACCAGATCAAACCATTTTTGACATCTGAATCAAGAAGACTCTTGGTTCACAGTTTTCTGTTGTCGGTGTTAGATTATGGTATTCTTATATATATACTTCTTCTTGTAGTAGTGCTTTAAATTGTTTTCAAGTTACTTATCATTCTGCCCTGAGATTTTGGTTGAATCTGTCATATCGATCCTATCAATTTGATTTATATGAACAATCTCACCCATTATGTTTTGATAATCAAGTTTGTTTAAAAATGGGTATTTTTTTATATAAAGTAAAAATAGGACTCCTCCCTCCTTATATTTCTATAATGTTTCCCAGAGCATTAAATGCTCTTTCTACTAGATCTCACTACAAATTTACCTTTAAAATACCACTATTTAAAAAGACCATTGGACAGAGATCTTTATTATTTAGAGCGCCAAGTTTATTTTAATAAGATACCTACTGAAATTGTTGAAAGCAATTCTATATTGTGTTTCAAAAAAAGGTTAAAACAGTGGCTTTTTTCTCAAGCATGAATGTATTTGATTCCTCAGTGTTCTATGTATCGCACTTGCACTTTTGTGTACAGAGTTGTCTGCTCTGAATTTTTGTCTTATTAATATGTATTATATTGTTATTTAGATATGACTTGTCACCTGTGTAAACGGGCAGTTCTTACTCATCTGGTTTACAAGCATAAAAAATAAAAATGAAATGAAATATAGCCTCTAATTTTTACAGTTACATTTGACTCTAAATATTCCATAGGTTTTCAATATTTCCAATTTAGAAACATAGAATTTGATGGCAGATAAGGACCACTTGGCCCACCTAGTCTGCCCATTTCCCTTCCTGATGGATAAGCTGCAGATTCTAGTTAATCAACAGCTTACTTCCTCCTACCCCCGACTAGAATTGCCTTACGTCTGTCCCATGTATTCTTGAATTCTTCCACTGTTTCTGACTCCACAACCTCCTCAGGAAGGCTGCTCCATGCATCCACAACCCTCTCTGTGAAATTCTTAACATTACCTCTGAGCCATCCCCTCTATCTTCAAATTGTGCCCCTTGTTCTTGCATCTCTTCTTCTGAAAGATGCTACCCTCTTGTACTTTAATTCCTTGAAATGCTTGAAAGTTTCTATCATGTTCTCCCCTCCCTCCTTTCCTCAAGAGTATACATATTAAGCTGCTTTAGTCTCTCCTTGTATGTCTTCTTGTGCAGTCCCTGCACCATTTTGGTTGCCCTCCTCTGAACAGCCTCCACTCTGTCTATGTCTTTGCGGAGATGGGGTCTCCAGAAATACACGCAGTACTCCAGATGGGGTCATACCAACTGGCTGTACAGAGGGATAACAACTTCCTGTTTTCTACTGTTGATGCCTCCCCTATGCATCCCAGTATCCCTCCAGTCCTCCTTACTGCCTTCTCACATTGCTTGCCCACCTTTAGGTCATCTGATATAATTACTCCGAGGTCCCTTTCGATTTTTGTTGTTGTTATTAACTCACCCTCCATTGTGTACTCTTCCCCTGGGTTTTTCTTTCCCAGATGCATTATCTTGCACTTCTTTGCATTGAATCTGAGCTGCCATATATTTGACCATTCCTCCAACCTTGCCAAGTCCCTTTTCATCCTTTCCACCCCACCTTGTGTATCAATCCTGTTGCAGATCTTTGTGTCATCTGCAAAGAGACATACTTTTCCTTCCAGGTGCTCCCCAATGTCACTTATAAAGACATTAAAGAGGACCGGTCCCAGTACCGACCCCTGCGGTACCCCACTAGTTACCCTCCTTTCTTCATTGTGGACTCTGTTTACTATTACCCTTTGCATCCTGTTGTCCAGTCAGCTTTTTATCCAGGCTACCACCTTGGGACCCACTCCAAGGCTGGCTAACTTGTATATTAATCTTTTGTGTGAGACTGTGTCAAATGCCTTGCTAAAACTAGGTAGGCCATATCCACAACCCCTCCCTGGTCTACTACTTTGGTCACCCAGTCAAAGAAATCTATTAGGTTCATCTGACATGACCTTCCTGCTGGGAAACCATGCTGCCTTGGGTCCTGTGCCCCACTGGCCTCTAGGTACTCAACAATTCTATCCTTCAGAAGTGATACCATCATTTTCCCTACCACTGGGGTCAAACTAACTGATCTGTAGTTTCCTGCCTCTGCCCTGCTCCCATTTTTGTGAAGTGGAATCACATTTGCCCTCCTCCAGTCCTCAGGTACCACTCCACCCTCCCATGATTTGTTAAAGAGAGTAGTCAGTGGTGTTACTAGTTCAACCCTTAGTTATTTTAGAATTCTTAGGTGAATCCCATCAGGCCCCATTGCTCTGTCCACCCTCAGTTTCAAGAGTTTTTTCCAAACCATTTCTTCTGTGAATGGACTGGTATTGACCCCCCTTTTCAGAGTGTTTCTCTTGTTTGGTTTAGGTACCTCCCCCTCCTCTTCCGTGTGAATACTGAGTAGAAATATTTGTTCAGTATTCCTGCTTTTTCACTGTCACCCTCTGCCCACATTACCTCCCCTTTATTAAGTCTCTTTATCCCTCCCTTGGTCTTTCTTCACTCCCTAAAGTATCTATAAAAGGCTTTATCCCCCTTCTTAACAGAGTTGGCTATCTTTTTCTCAGTTTGTGCCTTTGCTATTCTGAATGCCTTCCCTGCCTCCTTCTTCTGCTTTAACTGATAAAGTTCTCTGTCCTGCTCCTTCTGAGTTTCCTTGTATTTCCTGAATGCTATCCTTTCTCCTTAACCTTCCCTTTCACCTCTTTTGAGAACCATAGTGTTTTTTTCCTTCATTTTGTTTTGTTGATTTGCTTCACACAAAGGCTTGTTGCCTCTGCAATGGCTGTTTTGATTATTCCCCATTGTTCCTCCACCCCTCCTTCTTGCCCATTTGCTAGTGCTTTTCTGAGGCACTCTCTCATTTTCCCAAAGTCAGCCTTCCTAAATTCCAACACTCTTGTTTTTGTATGGCTTGATTCTATGGCTGTTTTTATTGTGAACTACACTGTTTGGTGGTCACTTGTTCCCAGATGGCTACCCACTTCTAAATCTGAGATCCTTTCTCCTTCCCCATTTGAGAGTACCATGTCTAAGATTGCTCCCTCCCGAGTGGGTTCCAGCACTAGCTGTCTGAGGCATGCCCCCTGTAGGGCATCAAGAATGACCTTGCTCTTGGATGTGCCTGCAGCAAAGGTACTCCAGTTAACATCTGGCATATTCAGATCCCCCATCAACAATATCTCCCCTTTTTCTGACATTTTAAGGATGCTTTCTATCATTTCCTTGTCCAAGAAAAGTAATTTAGTTATGGTGCTATAAAAAAAGTAATTCTGATCATTTTCTCTGGTGATGCTGAGCGAGCCCCCACCCTCACCATCCCTCATGAGAAAGCACTCCAGTCTATTGCACAACACCCAAATCACCCCGTGAAGCCCCATGAAACACAACCTCCCTGCTCTCCTAAATTACAATGACAGTTTGCTATATAGTCCTCCTTACTTCTGTTGTTCCATCATTAACATAAAATACATTACATACCATAGGTTCTATGAATGGATGTTCTAATTCTGCTGGCGGTCTAACCCCATCTCACACTATCCATCATCCATCCCCTTTCTGTCTGCCAGGAAGCATCATTGGTGGCTGCTGTGAGAGCTCTGTGCTGTTCAATTTACATTTCTAGTTGTTCAGAGTAGTTCAGTTCTTCTGTGACAGTGATCTGCCACTGCAGTGAAAAGAGCCACCAAGGAGAGAGGCGACAGAGCAGCAGCTGAGGCCCTGGTGGAGATATCATGCACTGCCACAGAGGTGGCATCAAAATTACAGGCTGTCATGCCTCAGTGGAAGCAGCTGTGGGGTCAGTGCAAGAAAATAAAGATGCTTATTTTTTTGGGGGGGGGGTACTGCACAGCCATCATCCATTGCATAGTCCTAGGCAGAGGTGTGGGGAACCATTGAAACAATAAAGTATAAACAGTGGACAAGGACCCTTCTCCAGCAGCTTAAATGGAAAAAAGTGTTTGTGCCAGTCAGTCATAGAACTGACATCAATCACAAGCCCCTTCCACTCATGTCACCAGTATGTTGCATACTTATCTGGCTGGATCATTCAATCTTGGTTTGGACCCTCCCCCTGGGCAGCTTCGACAGTGTTAGCAAATTGTCAGAGTGACCTGCTGGATAAGGTATGTAGCATGGGTGGAAGAGTCCCTGTCCATGGAGTATAATTTCTTGATTCAATGGTTCCCCACACCTCTGTCTCCAACTGTTAAACGGACAAACCTGCAGCACCCGCCTAGCCACTAGGCTTTCAACACGAATGATAACTTTGTGGTTTGAAAGCGTCACAACAGCGCTTTAGAAACAGACCCACACACTCGAGCTGCTGTAACTGCAATCAGCTGAGGTTGGAAGTCTTTCTTATTGTCTGTCAATACCATTACTGAATATTTACCAATTCCATTTGAACTAGGTTATATGAAAATGTTACAGCAGCTCTTTAAAATCACACTCACACACACGAGCTGCTGTAACTGAAATCGGCTGCAGTTGAAGTCTGTTTTACTGACAGAACTACCGATAACAGAAAGAGCATCAGTAAATAAGTATTCAGTAAACGTGTAAAAAGGGAGTAAAACAAAAACTGCTGTTTCACTACTTTCAACTTGGGAGTTTTTTTTTTTTTTTTTACATTATGCCAGCACTGCCAGTAACTTCAAAAAGCTACATACAGATGAGCCATTTTACCGTGAACACTCCCTCTGACAAAGCTGGCACTTGTCGGAGCACGCCTGCTTATCTGCTGCTGTTAGGGAGTGGCACTGCATATGAGCATCACCAACCATAGAATCGACACGAGTCATCAGATGACGCCTTCTTCACAGTCATGTACGTCATGGACAAACAGCCTTGCTCACTTTCTCATGGAGAAAACCAGAAAGGTAAATAGAGCAGCTCTATTGACAGCCATATTGATAAAATCTTTTAACTTAGTGAAACAAAATGTTAGTTTACACAGACAGGATTTTCAATTATATTTAAAAGCTTACAATAGTAATAAAAAAGACAGGACACATTCAGTAGTCTCAGTCATGTTTTTTTTATTTCCTGTCCTCTTTAAATACGTTTACATAACTAGTTCCTATTCCTCTAAATGTTTCAGAAATATCTATTTGCCAACAACAGGCCTCACATTTTCTGTTTATGCCATTGTTTGGAAAACAATTCTATCTTCCTGTAAAGGGCTACGATGTCTAAAAAACATACCACAAGATTTCAACTTCCTCATTAAAGCTTATATACAGATTTCATTGACTTTTACAGCACCAAAATGTGTTACAAGTTCAGGGAAAGACAACTAAAACTTAAAGGAAAATCATGCCTCAGTAAATAGTAACAGGTGAAAACTATGTTTATAGAAGCATGTCCTAGTAGATACAATGTATGTTCCCTAAATGACATTAATAGCAAATTATGCCAATTTGGGAAGAGGGCTGTAGTCTCCTATGAATGTATAATGCTGTTTTGAATTTAAATTTTGGTGTAAATCACCACAAATAATCAAATATATCTCAAGTTGCTAAAATGTATAGTAGTCCGTTTTTTTTTTCAGTTAGGCTACAAAAAAAATAGCCTCAGAATTTATTGGCTAAAACTGGAGAGCTGAGCAAAATGTTTACATTTTTGTTTCCCCATAGCTTCCTATCCTCCTCCCAAGCACTTTGTGGTGTCCAGTGTCATTTGTTCCCTCTCCCCATCTCTCTCCAATCCCTCTCTTGTACCTAGGGTCATCCCCTTCCTTTGTGATCTTTCATTGGTGTCATGTGCCCCCTTGCCCTTTCCAAGTACTCCTTGGTGTCCAGTGTCACCCTGTTCCTCTCCCAGACCCATTCCAAGTACTCCAAGATCTACATTAATACCACCACAGAGACCACTCTTATAGTTGTAAGAATAGTCCCATGTGCATTCTTAGGAAATGAGAACCACAAACAGAAGATGAGCAGTTCTGATACCCTATGAATGTAAGTGAGACCACTTGGCCGTATTAATATAGTACTGATCAATCTCAATCAATAATATATAATTTTTTTTAAGTCTCAGAACATGCCCATATCCAGGGCATCTGCATGTGAGACACTTTGCACAGAATAAGAGTCTCTTATTTATTTATTTATTTATTATTAGCTTTTGATGACCAGGTAAGTGCGTTAGGCAGAAAAATGCCTATTTTCAAGCACGACCCAGGAGAGTACAGTTACAATAATACAGCTAAAACAACAATGAGGTATGTAAGGCAAAGATGTCTGTCAGGACAAACTACTCAAACAGTGTTAACATAAGCAAAAAAAAACAACATAAGAATAACAGCAAGAATACTACAGGTTAGAGCAATAATACAATTATTGCAAAATATTCAGTTGGCAAGTCAATAGTTCTAAATAGTAGTACCAGGAGACAAGTAGGCACACATTCACAGTAGGAGTACAGAAATGGGCAAGAAAGCAGCTGTTGGGTGAGCAGAGGGCCACACAAAACATTAAGTGCAGTCACAGTAACCAGGAGCATTAAGGTGGGGAAAAAAAGAGCATGCTTAAAAGATAGGTGAGATGAGGAGTTCTTCACATGAAGGAAGAGTGAATTCCATAACCACGGGGCAAAATATGAAAAAGCCTACCCACCCATTTTAGTGCAGCAGGGCTGAAAAGTAGGCAAGGGGGAGGCAAAGGACCTGAGGGCACAAGAGTGAGAGACTGGGGTAAGCACAGCACCCAGAGCCACAGGTTGAGGCATTCTGGTTAAAGAGTCAACAAAACAACCTAGTGTATATGATGTAAGGGTATTGGGAGGCAGCCAATTTAAGGCAGAGTATAGTCAGCAGTGGTGGGTAAGACATGGAACCGTTAAGGTGAATCTGCAGATGTTGTACGTAATATCCCACTTATGGAGTACCACGACATTGGCTTGAGAAAGTACTGGGAGAGCATACAGCAGTTGAGGAAGTAACACACCTCTCTCTCGCAACAGAGATCCTGGTGGCCGGAGTAAGTAAGTGACACACTCTATAGGCTGCACCAATTTTAGAGTTAACTTTGCCACATACCTCATTGACGTGTGCAGCAAAATCCAGAGCCTGGTCAAGAGTTACCCCAAGGTATCTGAAAGATAACATGTTAGAGACAGGAGACCCATCACAACCATGGATCAGAAGATTAGGGGACTCAGTTGGTACCCGTCTAGAGGACCCAAAAAGCAAGGCCTGGGCCATAGAAAGGTTTAAAATGTGGTAATTAAAGGAGAACCAAGATTGGAGGCTCTGGAAGGCTGGCGATAATTGTTGGTTTAGGTCAGTATGGACTTGGAGGCAGAGTAAAGTACCAGGTCATCAGCATACATGATAGTATTACAGAGTGGGGAAGGGTTGGGGATATCATTAATGCCCAGAGGAATGGAGTGGTCTGATTGTTCAGGAGTGCACCCTCAATCTATAATGTCCAGTGTCACCTCTCCCTCTTTCTGATCCTTTTCCAGTGCTCCCAAGTGTTCAGTAACATAGTAATTAAATGTCAGAAGGGACTCCTGGTCCATCAGGTCTGTCCCCCACTTTATAAGCAGTGATGAAATAAGACTGCTGTGCAAACATATCAATGCACTGGGATTCCTCACCCTCTCCACCACTCTGGTAATTCCCTTGGTAAGCAAAAATATGTCCAGGCTTTCCTTATCAGGCTGTACTGTCTTCATGTCTATTTTCTCTACTGGTAGGCTGTTCCATAGATTCACCAGCCTCTTAGAGAAAAAGTGCCTCCTAGTGTTATCCCTCAACTTACTACCAGTAAGCTTCAGGGTGTGTCCCTGTGTCCCACTGCAGGGCACTATATCAGACAAAGAAACAGTAATTTAAGGTCAGAAGGGACTCTAATTCCATTGTGTCTATCCCTCCCGCTTCCTAAACAGGGTTGGGAAAAAAAGTATTCTATGCAAACTTGTACTAAATCACAGGGATTCCTTACCCACTGTGCTATACAGTGTACCCATTGATTGTCCTTGTAAGCAGACATTTGCCCAGGCTTACATTGAAAACATGTACTGTCTTTATATCAACTGTCTCTGCTAGTGGACTGTTCCATAGGTTTGCAACACTTTGGGAGAAAAAAGTGCCTCTTAATATTACCCCTGAATATACCACTTCTGAGCTTCAGGGCATTTCCCTGCATTCTTCTGGAGGACACCAGATCAAATACCTCCATATGGTCACTCTTGTCAATACTAGTGCATATGTGGAAGACTGAAATCATGTCCCCTCTCAGCCTCCTTTTCTTCAAGGTAAATATGTTAAAGACCTCCAGCCTCTCATCGCAATTTTTGTCCTCCATACTCCTGATCATTTAGGGGGCCCTGCATTGCACCCTCTTTATTCCTTACATTTTTTTGTGCTGAGCTCAGAACTGCACACATGATTCCAGGTTGGGCTAACCAGGGATTTGCAAAGTGATTGGATTACTAACCCTGCTAATGTAGTCACCGCCACTTTTAATATATTCCAAACTTCTGCTGGCCTTTGTGACAGCAGCTTTACATCACTTGTCATGCATGAGTCCTTGTCCATTATGACCCCAGGTCCTTTACCTCCTCCACTGCAGCAAGTGGCGCCTCACACCATGTGAAGGTCCCACCTCTGTTTTTCCCTATCCAAGTGTAACACCTTGCATTTGGCTACATTAAATCAGAGGCTCCAGGAGTCAGAGCTAGTTCGGATCCTCCAGAAGTTTGTCCTCATCCTCCGTGGAGTTCACAACTCTGGACATTTTAGTGTCATCAGCAAACTTAAGTAGCTTGTTGGAGACCCCAGCTTCCAGACTGTTAATGAAGATGTTAAACAGTAGTGGGCCCAGCAACAAGGGATGCCACTTGGCACATTTCTCTAATCAGAGTAGTGCTCATACACCAACCCCATCAAAACTCTTTGTTTCCTGCCCGCAAGTCAGTTGGTAATTCACCTCGAGTACATTTATGTATATGACACTGGTGTACTTTGCCCAGAAGTTTGCCATGTACCATCCTATCAAGGGCCATGCTAGCATCCAGATAAACAACAGCCATGGCCATGCTGCTGTCCATCTCCCTGGTCACCCACTCAGAAAAGGTGATCAGGTGGGTTTGGCAAGCTCTGCCTCTCATAAAGCCATGATGTGAGGAGGTAAGAACCCTGGCCTCAACCAAGTGCTCCAGTCTTCTATCCTTGATGAAGTTTTTTAGGACCTTGACCAGCACTGATGTCAGGCTGACTGATCTGTATCCTGTCTTCCTCTTGAGACTTTCTCAGCTTGATCTTTGCTAGGTAGTCAACTACTACTGTCAGCATAATGTTGTCCAGCTGCACTGTGGCTACCTCTGATGCCATAGGCCCTCCCAATCAGCACCATACCCCCAGGGCCACTTAATGAACACTGAAACAAAATATTTATTCAGCAACTCAGTCATCACCCCCAGCTGTCTTGCAGGCTGTTGCCCTTCCCATTTTCAGAGGCCCAGTTCCCTTGTGTACCTTTTTCCTTTACTGTTATACTGGAAGAATGCTTTCATGTTGTCTACATCATTGATGCTCCCACTGCTGTCCTGGCTTGTGGCCTGTCCTGGGCTTTCTTAATTCTAATCTTGTAGTCCGTCATGGCTGCTTAGTTTTTCTGTCTGGCCTGCAGGCAACCTGTCTCTTTCAAACAGTCATAGACCTTTTTGTTCAGGATCACTTGCCTTAGGTCCCCATTGAGACGGGGGGGGGGGTCTACTTCTTGTTTTTTTTTTCCATTACTGCATCCAGGGTGCAGATCTCTGCTGCTGCACCTTCAAACATCTCCAGCTGTTTGATCATGTCAATTCCCTTGGTTACATGAAAGCCAGAGATCATATCTCAATGGCAAATGTGTTAAGGACTGGGCCTCAAGCCTCTTATCTTTTTTATCCCTATAAGGCTGATCATTTTGGTGGCCCTACACTGCATCCTCTCAGCTGCCTCAGTTTCCTCTTTCTACTGACTAGACCAAAACTGCATGCTGTACTCCAGGTCAGTGCCACCCTCTTCCCATCCCCACCACTTCCAAGTACTCCTTGGTGTCGCCTGTGACCCCCTCCATAGCCCTGTCCCCTTGCAAATTTTCCCTGGCATCTAATGGATCCCCCCCCCCCCCACTGCCAGAGTGCTCCAGCCCCACCCTGGTCCCTTAATGGTGACTGGCACAAGCCTCCACTCACCTCTTCTTCCTGGCTGCCATCTGAATAAAATTAATACAAATTACTAACTCTTGCAGCTTGTGTTATTTGCAATCAGGCAGCAGCTAGACGAGGAGATGAGTAAAGGACTGTGCTGGCCAGCATCGTGAGACTAGGATTGAAAATGCCACTAACCACCAGGGAGAACTTGCACATGGGAGAGAAAGAGGCTGTGGGTGCCATTGGATGTGAGGGAGTACTTGGAAAGGGACAGGGACATGCAAGGGGAAGGGTGCCGGTGGTGAAATGTAAACAAAAAATACTCTTCAGTATGTTATAAGTAGTGTGTCCCAAAGATCAAGATATGTTTTTTTCACCCCTCAGGAAGAGACGTGAAGGGGTGATTTTGATTTCTCAGTCAGTGCCCTTTAAAGAAAAAAGGTAATTCAGGTCTGTCAAGGATGTATGGTGATAGTTCTGGTGGGTTCTTAATGAGGTAGAAGTAACTTTTGCTAATCTCTATATACCTCCAGGGGTGGATGCACCTTAGTTTAAAAGTTCCTGCATCCTATATTAATGAATGTGAAGGGAATATTATTACTGTCTGGAGACTTTAATATGTACATGTATATGTACCCCAGTATAGATACTTCCATGGGCACACTAGTAAGCAATTACTCTCACAAATATTGTAGAAAAGCACTGCAAATACAGGGTTGGTGTGATGTATGGTGACAGCTCCTCCTAACTTAGCGCACATTTACATTTTATTGGTCTGCGCATGAGGTACTGTATATACTAGGCTAGACTATTTATTTGTACCAAATAAAGATTTAGGCCAAACAATAGATGAGCCTGTTATACAGTAGCTCTATTAGATTTTCATTTGAAGCAAAAACAGACAGTATAGACATATGCCAGGTTTTACTTAAGATCCTAAGTTTCACAGGTTTGTTAAAAATCAAATAAGGGTCTGCCTCTTGTTAATTTCTTCCCCAGATATTTCAGCCAGCATGTTGGGGGACACCTTAAAAACTGTCCGTGGATGTCACTTGGTAGCATTTATGGCTAGAAGCACAAGAGAAACTAAAACATAAAGCGGACCACAAGGGCAAGCGCCATTTTCTTTAAATGCAGCATTAATTAGACACTGTAAGGAATTCATTCCAATTATAGATGGTTAAAAAAGAACTGGATGACCTTTGTTTGGTCCAGACAGAGTTATTCATGTGATGTTTGCAGCACTATTACTATCAGGAGGGACATAGAACTGCGTGGCTGTTGGCACACCGTCTTCAAGTACATAAGAGCATGGCTACCATTTTAAAGGTACAACACCCAATGGAGGCATGAATGGAAATGAATACAGACCTACTGCAAAGGCTTCTTGTTCATACTACAAATGCTTATACTCACAACCCTCCCTCCAGAATCTGAAGTGGTTGCTTATTTGTCCCATTTGACATTGCCTTAATTGATGAGAGAACAGCCAGAGACTGAGACAGGATTTCACAAATCAGAAATGGGTACACAGGTTATCAATGTCAGTTGCTCAGTATGTAGCATGCTCACCTCTGGGACCAGAGGCTCGGAAGGTTGTGGGTTCTACCCCCATACCAGATACATGGGCTAATATCCATAATTGGCACTGTAGTGCAGTATGGGGGGGGGTTGCACTGCTGATGTGCCATCCCTCGGATGAGATGTTAAACCGAGGTTCCTTCTGCCATCTCTGGTCACTGTCCTGGTGGAAGTTAAAGAGTCCATGGTACTTACCAATGTAATGTAGGGACAGACTCACACAAATTAAAGACAAAACAAAAAAAATCAGAACAATTCCATGTAAATACTCACAATAGACAGGTATCCCTCCAAACCCCTGTGAAAACAAATCACCCTACCCCAGATCAGACTAGCTCATTCCCTACTTTATGTCAGAATCTGAATAAAGCAAACAAAAACAGTTACATACAGTGCACCACTTTAAAGAGAAAAAAAAAGTATGTGCAATAGAAGTTGAAGCCATGTAATTGCCTTACACAGTAAAGAGAACTGGCCTCTCTGCAGATGTTCTTGCTGTGTACTTTCTTTGTCCTTCTGAACAGTTTCCACCATTGTTACAGCTGACAAATATGTGGGCTGTATCTGTTGCACAACATACTAACATGTTGCTTGACACAAGTAGACTTTCAGGCATGCAAAAATGGCATTCAATGTGCAGTTATTGTAACACATCCATTGATGGCCATACTCTCTCAAAACCAAATTGTTACAGGACAACCACTGTCCAATGGCAAGCACCATCTTTCTAGTTAAGAAAGCCCAAACATTGAGCCACAAAAGCACATTCCAATACAAAGTGATCCTGGGTTTCAATAATCTGGACATATTCAGACCTAGGACACATTATATAATCTAGACATTTGTGCTTCAGGTTGTCTCAAACCCCTAGTCACCCATGACTGCAAAGCCACAAGGTATGTCATATACGCTGAGGCACCCTGACATCCATCAGTTTTGTCAGAACCAAAACATTTTTCAAAGGGGAGAAAAATAGAAATTCAGGTCTAAGAATGTGATTTTCACTCATCACTCTCTGATATAGTTGCTTTCTAGTACATTCCTGTATTCCTTTAGAAGCATAGGGGAGTTTCCCCCATGTCATGGCCAACATCCTCCCATTAGTGAAACAGGTCCATATAACCCACATACCAGGACACACCTAGAAACAAGCAATCACTATAGATAGATAGACAGATAGATAGATAGATAGATAGATAGATAGACAGACAGACAGACAGAAAGTTTCTGAAGATTGTAGTGTTCCTGTTGACTGTAACTTCACTTGTTTATGATGTGCTGGTCTTGTTCTGTAACTCTCCCAGGTCATGCCTGAAAATAGACAATGTTTGTTGTTCAGCGCACTTACCCGGTTAAGAAAAACAAACTAAATTAATAAATTAATTTTCATCAGCCAGCTCCATCCTCTCTGGGCGGGAAAGGCCTCCTCCCACTTGAAGGTATGCATTCGTTTCAGTTATCCCAAAACCAATAAAGTACTTTAGTAGAATCTATGATTAAACACCTCGGAGCTGAGAGCTCTTTTACAAAGGTTCCACATCAACAGGAGTGAAGACAGCATTACAAGGGTTCAAGCAACATAGAGTATAAAACATGTACAATAATAACAATAATTACAATGGATTATTCAAGCAAGTTAAATGAACAAACAAAACTATAGCGTGTAAGACACCCATAGGGTTGCATTTAGAGTAAGTTATAAGAGAGGATAGTTGCAGGTAGTAGAAGGTTGGAGTCAGTTGGCTGAGGCAGTAGTTAGTGGAGAGAAGATGTAGGCGGTTAGGAAAAGGGGGCTAAGAGATGATGGGAGGGGGAGTAGGGTGGGAAGTGGAGTTGCTGCAGTCAAGGACCTTGTCAAGAGAGATATGAGGGGTGGATGCATGAGGCGGGTGGCCAAGCAGAGTTTTTAGCCACCAAGTGGGGGTAGGAGGTGGTAGAGATGGCCTGGGCATGCCACGGTGGGAGCCGCGTATCTGCTCTGTGAGAAATCATCCAAAATTGCATGTCTTACAGACCTATTTCTGTGTTTAATGCGGAATATAAAATATTTGCTTCCAACTTCAATAATTGGACCCTTTATTGCTGTTACTGATCAATCTGGACCAAATCTGTGCTGTGAGGATTTGGCAAACTAAGGATAGTGTAAAGAGAGCTCTGTACCTTATACAAGCAGCAGTGTCAAAGGAACCCCCTTCCTTACTGCTACTCCAGATGCAAAGAAGACTTTAAACTGAGTGTGGTGGTATTTTTTCCACATCACGTTGCTTTATTTTGGATTCCTTAGAGATTCTGTTCTTTTTAACTAGTCTTTATACAAACCCTAGTGAAAGGGTGAGCACAAACAGACATCTCTGTAAACAGTTTGAGCTACACAGGGAAACCTGACAAGGGTGCCTGTTGTTATTATTTGCTCTGTACCTAGACCTTTTGTCTCTGTGTATATTTCAAGCACCCAACTCTTCCTGGTATTCTACTGGGTGGTAAAGAAAGAACAGTTATGTAAGAACCTACAGTAACAGTAGATCTTTGAGGGAATCTCCTCAATTGGGCCACACCTTTGAAACTGTTAGCCATCTGCATCAGGACCACTCAGAAACTTTTGCTAGCCGGGGAAGCCAACTCCTCTGTTCCCCACTGAAGGTAAGCCTCGGAGGGCCTCTTACCATGAGGAACCAGGAGATCAAACCAGTACCAGGCAAACAAGGCAAGGCTTCAAACTGGTAACAGAATGCATAGAATAAGGCCTTAGGCACAGCATCTGGTTTATCCCTCAGAAGAAGAAGGGGGAAGGAGGGCAGGAATGCTGTGGTCCAATGCAGGCGAATAGCATTGCTCAGATAATCTATTTTAATAACGGATGGTTAGTATAATAGGTGTTTTTTTTTAGGGTATCAGGAGTTTAGGACATTGATTCTCAAAGTCCAATATGCTAAAAAACACCTTGGCCCGGATATTCAAACTGCGACACAAAGGTGTGCAATAGCATGAGCAGGCGCAAGTCCACTGCGCCCATGCGTAACACACATGGTATTCAAACACTGCGCAGGTCAAGATGCTCCTGCGGCACACGACTGAATATCGTGCCAACTGCGCTATAACGCAACCAGGGATGTGCAGTGGCACAGGTCAGATGCACAATAGCACAACCAGGGACACCTAGTGGAGCAGGGCAACAGTGCAGCAGCACAACCAGGGATGCGTAGGGACAGGATGCAGGGCCCCATCACCCATGGTAGGGATGGGCAGAGGAGCACACAGCAGAACAGATATCACCCACCACACCCCATGCACTGCACAACTGGAGGAGAGCAAGAAGAACCACTGGCACAGGAACACCAGTAACAAACCCACCGCAGGGGCTTGGTGCACCAGTACATCCCCTTGCAAGCTATGACTGTCACTCATGGATGCTTGTCCACCCTGTGCCACACCATCCCACCAATGCAGAGCACACCCTGCACCATGATCCCTATACACCCTGCCCAGGAGTAGCGCTTAACAGTACAGGAGACCCCAAGCATGCCACCACCCCCACTGTGACAATACAGCCCTGTGCACCACAGAACCATGCAAGGCAGCCCCACCACGAGCACTCATCAGCGGGTGGCAGCAGACACGATGCAACGACTGCATACACAGTGCCGCCACTCACGTCCCCCCCCCCAGGTACAGCTGTGAGACTGACCATGCGTCGGCACACGAGGTACCCCACATGTGACAGGGCATGCCCTGGACCCCACCACCAGTGGTACAGCACCCTGCACACCCTCCCAAGGACACACCCCATCCCAGCACTGGCCACAACAGCCAGTGCAGACACCCACAATGTTGCATGGAAGCATGTGCCACATAGGATGCAACACAGTGCACAAACAACCACCCATACCCAAGGGCACACCAACACAGGGACACAGTAGCGGGTCAACCAAGCCCCCAGCATGTGGCTACAGCAGCCTTGTACACACGGCCAGAACCCCTCCACAGCACAGGTGTGCCAGCAACCCAGTGCAGGCACCACAACCCCGTACGCCACCAGCATGCGGCTGGAGCACAAATGACAGACAGTGAAGCACATCCCCTGCAACAGACACAAGTGACAGCATCGAGGTGGGACAACAGTGGAGGCAACAGTGCCACCCGAGGTAGACGTGAACCACACCAGTGACAGAAGGCAACCCAGCATCGTGCTGGGTACAGTGGCAATCCAGCATGGGCAGCCACCACTGACATGCCAGTGGACTGTGCAGGTCACAGACATGCAAGGGTGGCAGCTGCACAGACCATGGATTGTCTGAAAGGTGTGCCATGGACACAGTGCACACAGTCATCCAGTGTACAGGGAACAACACACAAACCACAGACAGTGACTGAGAGCTACGCCCACACCAAACCCACCTCCTCTATGGACGCACACACACACACACACACACACACACACACACACACACCCCACCCATGAGAGCACCACCCCCGATGCCATGCACACCGCTGCAGCTGAGCACCATTAGCCCACTGCAAATCAGAGACCACCACAGTAGGCATAACTAAACTAATGTATTGCAACAGTGTAAACAAAACTATGTACATATATATATACAAAACAAAAGGGTGAAGGCCACCAACCGGGTGGGGTGGGAAGGGGCAGGGTGAACATATGGGAGAGGGAAGGAGGAGTGTGAGTGTGGGTCCGGGGGGGGAGGTGAAGTCCAGGGATGGATGCCCTCCTGCCATGCCTCCATCTCACACCATGCTGCTCCACCCTCTGTAGAATCTCAAGGGAGGCCCTGGCCACCTGAAGCAGCTCCTGCAGCACCCTCTCAATGTGCACCATCCATCGTACACCTAGGACAAGGGAGCAGAGTCAACAGGCGTGAATGCACAGCCCCCTGCAGCCCACCCATTGTGCATGGCATACAGCCATGGGACACACCCCTGTGATGGTGTGCAACCACCCACAGTGATCGTGTCCACATGACCTGCCCACCCAGGCGCACACAGCCATGTGGCCCACTGCACACACCCAACGCCCAAGTCCCGCACAGCACCACCGTGGCTGTACAGTGACATGGCTTTGCGGTGCGAAGGCAGTGGCACAGCCATGTACCCTGTGCATGCATGGACCACCAGTGATGCACACCCAGACATGCAGTGCCACTGGACAGTGCTGACTGTACCATGTGGCATGCGTGGCAGTGGTGTCAATGGATGGTGGCCATGCCCCACCGCCCGCCCCACTACACAGCATGCACAGAAACCCTGGATGTAAGGCACTCACCATCATCGGGCTGGTCCTGGCGCTGAGCCTGTATGGAAGCTCCAGCATGGGGACGTGGCTCACGTCTCTGCCTCGCCTCCCTCGCATGTCGACGCTCTACAGGGCCTAGGGTGCAAACGTGGAGAGAGGAACATCAGTACAATCCAGTAGCAAAGGCCCCCACCCCCAGGTGTGTGTGATCCCACAGCCAAACCATTCAGCCCCCACCCTATACCACCACCACCACCACTGCCCACACTGGATGGACCACCCCAGTGTGGTGGACACATGCCCACCATGATACCCGTATGGACACAACCAGTGTATGGATGGGGCACCTACCTGGCCATGGAACAGCGCCTCTCCTGGCGCGTGCCCGCAAGTGGGCAAACCTGTCCGGGTCCCTCCGCTGTAGGTTCCCGTACCGGTGTCGGCACTGCACAGCTGTCCTCTGTATCCCTGTCGCCTCCTCCAGCACCACCGCCACCTCCTCCCACACGGCACTCCAGGCCCTGTCCAGGGGTGGCTCACCAAACAGAGCACCAGCATGGGGCTCAACCAGTGCAACTAGGTTTGCCAGTTCTACCTGGCTCCAGATCGCTGCTCATCGCCGTGCCATCTTTGGACCATCTCTGATTCAAAATGGCGCTCCCTAGCACACGTTCACCACATGCAGATGCTGCATGGTACTGCGCTGCCATTCCACATTGTGCTGTCACCGAACAGTGCAATAGGGGTGCACCCATGCGGATGCATGGCACCTAGGCGGCAAAGGTCGGGCACAGGGTCAAGGGTCTCTTGCGCATGGACCGCCACTGCGCAATTGGTACTCACCACTTGTAGCGTGGTAGGGTGCCTCTGTGTGACTTCCTGTAGTGGCCTACTGCACTGTGGCACCACGGCGCCTACAGCGCACTAGGGCATGGGTGCTATACATGTGAACAGCACACTAGCACAACTAGCACAGTGGTGGACGTGCCCTGCACTGCCACGCTCAGCACATCAGCAGCATGGCAGGCATCAGCGTCAGCACCCCCAGCATGTGCCGTACAGTGTCTACTGTGCACGTCACAGAGCTGCGCCCCTGCCTGAGCACGTTCAACACAATTGCGCAAAGCGCAACAGCGTGATATTCAGCCGACATATGCAAAACAGCTCATCAGCAATTCCATGGCACAGCTACTGCATTAGCATCCACTTAAAATTGAGCCTTGCCTCATTTGCATGCATTGCGCTATATAAATGCAACATGGGGCTGCAGAGGCCATAGTCTGGTACTGCAGTCTATTGTGGTGGGTTGCACACTGTTTGCCAGTGTGGACTGTGGTGTGTGGGAGATGCATGGGACTGCACATTCAGAGGTAACACCTGTCATTCCCACAGGACCAATAATGACCGAATGTGAGGTGGAGGTGGAGGAGGAACAGAGACGTGGGAGATGGAGGAGGCCCAACTTCTCCCGGGCAGAATCAGATGCCCTGTTTGAGGCCTATCTTGATCAGGAACCGCTACTCAGCGGACAGCGTTGAACACCACAGGCCTGTGCTGTGGCATGGGATGAGGTGGCTCATGTCATCAACCAGCATGGCAGCCACCAGTGGTCCATGCAAGAGTGCAAGAAGAAGGTGGGCACAGACAAGAGGATGATAAAGGATAAGGTGGCTGCCATCAGGGCAGCATGTTCAGTGACTGGTGGTGGACAGCTGACCATGCCATGCCTGATGCCATAGGAAGAGAGGGTGGCTGGCAGCATGTGGCATTGTGCCCTAGAGGGCGTTTCAGGTGGAGGCTTCCAGATTGGTGGTAGACTGTCACTGCATGGTAGGTCCTCATCTGTCACTGTGTGGGGGGTTGGGGGAATGCCACAGGGTAGGGCAGAGACATTAATGCTACTGTGTTCCCTTATAGTTCCGAGCATCTACATGGGTCAGCGGTGGTGGGTTCGTCCACTGAGGGCAATACCCTGGACACAGAGGAGCGCCCATCCACCTCCACAGGTGTCCGAGGGTCAGGACAACAGTGTACCCACCTGTCTGTCTGGACTGAAGTTGGTGGAGCTGGTACAGAGGAGGCCCTCCCTGTGTCCCAGCATGACAGCGTCCATGGATGCCAGCATGCTGAGAGTCAGACTGGTGCCGGATCCATCACTGATGATGATGGAGCTCACATCATGGACAGTGATACATGTGGGATGCAGGATGGCCCCACAGCAGGTAACAACATGGGCATATCCGTGGGTGGTGCCACTGTGGAGGCCTGCATGACATCACAGTCCTAGCCTGTGCCTGTCTGCACCAGTGGGGCAGCACTGGTATGCATCCAGGCTGGTGGGGCTGTTGCGGCCACTGCGGCGGCACCGTTGATCCCTGGCAAACAGCGGCCGGAGGAGCAGTGTCAGCAGTCGGCCAATGGCGATGGGGGGACAGTGTCGGGGGGCGGCATCAGTGCACTGCGTGTGGCCATTCCCCGGCATGGCTCTGGTGTGCAGCACCCATCATCAAAGGGTGATGCCCAGCAGGGCCAGGAACACCATGAGGGACATCATACCGATCCGGCAGATGACCTCTTTGATGAGCACAGCCGACTACTCCAGGTTTCTGTGCATCAGCAGTCATAGCTTGTCAGGGCGGTGGATGCACTCAGTGCGGTTCTGCACCAGGCAGAGGAGCGGCACAGTGGAGACCACGCTCTGCTCCTGGCAGAGATGGCCCAACAGCTGGAGGATGTGACCGCTGCCACTGACAGGCAGACATGTGCATTCACAGCTGTCATGGCCACATTGGGCACACAGTTTGTTGCCCATGCGCCGCAGACACCGTGCAGTATCACGTCCACCCCCCATTCCTGGCATCGTGTGACACCCTCCATGTCGACACTGGGTTCAGCTGTGGGCAACCCGAGCACGCCTGGCGCAGGCATGTTCGGTGAGCTGCAGGGCCCTGCTCGAACATGGTTACATTCCCACATCGTCACCCCTTGGGGACCATCGGTGCCATCGGCCCATGAGGCCAATGGTCAGCCTGTCACAGCTGGCAGGTCTCGGCGGGGTTGCCCATGCATGCGTGGTGGCCATGGCACTGTGCCACATGACTGACCTATCTCCCACCATGGCTAATGTCTGACGCTGCCCTGTGTGCAGTGTGTTGTTCAACGTGCGATGCATGGGTGGGGTACCCAGCCCTGCACACAAACATGGTCCATGTGCACACCCTCCTGGCTGCTGGCCACTGTGGCGTGTGCATGATGATGCCTGAGTTACACTGTCCACCATTGTGCAATGGTGCCCAGCATCTGAGACACGCACAATGATGGGCACTGGGCGTGGTCGTCTGTGGACCTGTGTGTGGCTGGGGTAGTGGTCGGGGTCTGCGTGCCTCCTACCCCTTGTGCATGTCATGTGTGTGTGTGAGACTGCGTGTCGTGTTAGACCTTGCCCATCACTGACAGCGTGTGCGGTTCCATGCTCAGCCAATTCCCTTGCCACCATGCGCCCCTGGGGTTCATCCATGCAAGTTTGTGGGTTGTGCCCTTGCCATTGGTGGTTGCACATGGCCCCATGACTTATCTGGGTTGGTTCAAGTGCTCCTCTGTGATGGTGTCCCAGTGCAGCTGTGACATCCGGATCAGGCGGGGGTCCCTTCACCCATGGGGGGGATGCCCATCACTGTCTGCACCAGCGTCCTCATCGTCCCCATCACTGTCCCCCTCTTCGACCTCTACAGCTATCCTACAGTCATTGGCCATGTTGTGCAGGATGTAACAGGCCAGGAATAGCCCACAGGCCTTCAAGGGGCTGTACTGTAGGGCACCGCCATACGTGTCCAGGAAACGGAAACATGCCTTCAGAATCCTGAACACCCACTTTAAGACACTGCATGTGGTGGCATGTGCCTCACTGTACCATTGCTGCGATGGGGTCGCGGGCCACCGGTATGGTGTGAGCAGCCAGGGATGGAGTGGATAGCCACTGTCACCTGTGTGTAAAGGGTGGACATTAGTGTGGTGGTCAGCATCTCTCTGCCATGGGCCATCAAGGCCAGTGCCCATGGCACCTCTGACTATGCACCCCCCCCAAAATCCATGTCATCCTGCATGATTTGCATATTCACCCACTAGGTGGCCAGTGGGGATGTCCCCACTCTTGAACCTGTGGCACAGTGCAGACTGGTGCCAGATGAAGGCATCGTGTGCTCTCCCAGGGTGCGTGGCACAGACATTGGTTTTCTGCCCCCTAGCATTGCACACCACCTGGCAGTTGATGCTGGCATAGCCCTTCTGGTTGATGTAAGTGGCACCTTCTGAGCCAGGTGGCGTGCAGATGGCCACATGGGTGCAGTCAATGGCCCCGAGCATGCCAGGCATACGTGCTACCCTGTGGAACTCTTGTATATGTGTTGTGCGCTCTGCCAGTGTGCTGGGGAAATGGATGTACTCTGCAGCATGTGGCAGCAGTGCGCTGAGGAATTGTGTGAGTAGGCATGACATGGCCGACTGCATTATGCCTGTTGTGTCCCCTGTTGGTCTCTGGAAGGTGCCCGTGGCAAGCAGGCACATGACAGCTGTTACCTTTGTCCCCACTGACAGAGCATAGCTCTGTCATGTGGGTGCCTGCATCTTATCACTCCACAGCTCACAGAGCCGCCTCAGGATCGCCCGGTTCAGGTGGCACCAGCCCACAATCTCTGTGTTATTGTAGTGCTCGAAGCTGGTGCGGGCTCGGTACTGCCTGTTGGGGGCATACTGCCAATGGGCCCATCCACGGCCGCACCCCCCTGCTGCCTGCCTTCTCACAACCTTCATTACTGCCTCCATCTGAAAGGTGGCACTGGCCATGTCCCTGGCTGGTGCCCCCCCTCGGCAGCTGTTATCCCGTTCCCTCCGCTGTCCTTTGTGATGCTCCCCCTGCACCAGGTACGCCTCCAACCTTTGGCTGTCCTGCCCACTGCCACTGCCCTCAGTCCACTGTGGCACTTCCCCTGTCACTCCTGTACAGTGGCACAGGCTCCCCACTCCTGTCCTGTTGCTGGTTGTTCCCAGGTGTGCCCTATCCTGCTCCTTTCCAGTCCCACTCACTGCTACCCTCTTTTCTGTTGCTGTCACCTTTCTCCCACCTCTGGCTTTCCTATGGCATTCTTGCACCTCTCTCTTGTTCCTTTTTATTTTGGATCATTTCCACTATCGCGCAACTTCCGCTTGCTCCCCTATTGCGCATGGTGCATGCTGTTGAATATCGCACTGCGCCATTTATTCATGGTTCCTCCCCCTTCGGTTGTGCATGCATTCATTACCATTGTGCTCTTGCGCATTGCGATTTCGACGGCGCAGCTGCCTCCTGCTGAATATCGCAGAATGACGCATTTTCAGACTTGTGCAGGCACAACTCTGTTGGCATGGCATGACCCTTTTGAATATCCAGGCCCTTGTGTTTTAGGATATCAATATTATCCAATGTGACATCCAATATCCTAAAATCGGAAATCTCTCCAGAAATTTCTGAAACTAATAAAGCTGGACTGCCCCCATCACAGCACAACATAATACAAGCCCCATCATCCCCAGATCAGAGCTAGAGCCCCCTATCTAAAACACCTACTAACCCCCTCCCTCTCCCCCACCCCAAATACCTTTTTTCAGCCATGTCAGATCACGGTGTAGAACAGGTAAGAGCTGCTGCTGCCTCAGTCAAAACAGATTCCCAGTTTCCCCCACCCTTGCACAATAAGTCACCTTTGGATAAGAGGTTGAGTGAGCAAACAAAGTAACCACTCTCCCAACACACCCACAAGATCACATGACCCTCCCTCCCTCCATAGTACCCCAAATAACTTTTTTGGCTGGGTCAGGGTGTAAATGAGGCAACAGCTGGTGCTGCCTCAGGAAAAAAAACAGATTCCATATTCTTCCTACACTTGCACACTAAGTGTCTCCACGGATAAGAGACTGAATGAGCAAAAAAATTAACCCCAACACACCCACTAGCCCCCATCCCCCTCTTCACCCATAGCACCTGAAATACCTTTACACAGTGTCTTGTCCCATAGATCCCGACCACTGCAGCACTTCTGTCCTGTTATAATAAAAATACTCTCTGCCACAATATCATGAGATACCTCCCCCTTGCATAAGCCAATTGCTCAACTCACCTAATATTAAGTCAGAAAAAACACCCAACACACCCAAGCCACCTCCCCCACTAGTACCCAAAATACCTTTACATAGTGTCGGGTCCCACAAATCCCAACCACTGTGACACTCCTGTCCTGTTTTAATAAATACGCTACCCACTGCTAAATCACAGATCCTACCCCCCGAAAAATCCAAATGTCCAGCTCACCTAATATTAAGTCAGAAAAAATCCACTAACACATCCACAAGCCCCCATCTCCCTATTTCCCCATAGCACCCAAAATACCTTTACATAGTGCAGGGTCCCAGAAATCTCAACTGCAGCTATTCTCCTGTCCATTTATAATAAATATACCCCCCACCACTGAATCACAAGATCCCCCAAGCACAAGCCAAATGCCCAGCTCACCTAATATTAAGACAGCTCCCCCACCCAACACACCCACTATCCCACACCTCCCTCTTCCACCTACAGTACCCAAAATGCCTGTAATGTGAGTCTGGTGACGAGTCCCGTGGAGGAGTGGCTGTCTTGTGCTCATCTTTATTCCACTATGAATAAAAACACATCCTGCAATAGAAGTAACACCTGATTGGCTAACAGTTGGCAAATAAGGTGTTATCAATATTGTAGGATGTCTTTTCATTCATACTGAATGCAAACCAGAGCAAGGCAGCTGCTCTTCCTTGGGACCTGTCATCTGACTCACATTACAAGCTTTTGGATGCCATGGGAGGGAAGAGGAAGATGGGTGCTAGTGAGTGTGTGGGGTGGGGGGGTATGACTTAATATTAGATGAGCTGGGCTTGTGGCTTGTTCTGGATTGAGGGTTCTTATGATTTTAGGGGGTATATTTATTATAACAAGACAGAAGCACCACAGCAGTCAGGATCTGTAGAACCTGATACTATGTACAGCTATTTTGGGTGCCATGGGAGAAGGAGGAGGTGGGGGGGCTAGTGGGTGTTTTGGATTAGGGGTTTCTGACTTAATATTAGGTGAGCTTGGCATTTGGCCTGTGCTGGGGTGAGGGATCTTATGATTTAGCTACAGGGATACATTCTATTTATTCTAACAGAAGCACCACCAGCAAATGAACTGTATCAGTGGACTTGAGGGGAGGATGTTTGTGGGTTACACGGTGACTGGGAGGGAATGTTGCAGTTGGAGGGGGTCAAACAGTGTGGAGGAATGGGAAGAGTGTGGGGAGCCACATAGGATATTAGCATAGTCCGATTTTAGGATATCTGTATCCTAATCTGATAACATCAGACCTTCAGATCAGATGCCAGATTCAGATATGGATTATCCTAATATCTGGCTATCCTAACACAGATCAGATTTTAGGGTATCTAAGCAACCCTAGAGGATATTCTCTCGAAGATCTACTATTACGGTAAGTTCTTACATAAGTGTTCTATCTTCAACAACGATATCTCTTCCTTTGGTCACACCTTTTGGAATGATTCTCAAGCAGTGCAAAGCACCTAGGGAGAATGGCACAGTCTGATATGTAATCAGGACAGAAGGCCTTGCAATACCACAAGTCCAAAGCCAGCACATCTATGAGAGACATGTCCAGACTATAATGTTTAGTGAAAGTATAGACAGTGCTCCATGTGGCTGCAGCACTTATGTCAGCAGCAGGAAAATTCTGGAAGCAAGCAACAGAAGTGGCCAGACACATTGTGGAGTGACCATGAACAGCACCAGGAAGTTCCTTATCATACTTCCTATAACAAAAAATTATTTATTTATTAACCGGGTAGGTGTGCTGATCATAGGGACCGCTTTCAGGCATGATCCAAGCCATGGAGATGGCACATGGATCAGTACAATACACATACAAATACAAAATATTGTACATTGAATACCAACACAAAGTTTACAGTACAGCATGGTGCTACAACATTAAGAGCCAATTTACAGCATAGACCATCATGAGGTGCACAAAAAAGAAAGGGTTACAGAAACAGTAGAAGGAGATCAAATTTGGCTATTTAAGAAACTTTGAAGTCAGTGTTAAATGTGTAGAAGAGTATACAGTAATATCTACATTACATAGAGTGTCTGAGGTTACCTCATCACTTTTGCGAGTAGCAGTAAAGGGATAGTCATCCTGGGGAACAGGCACAGATAGCAGCAGCCATTAGGGTCGCTTTGTAGTGGGATTTGAATATGAGGTGGGAGTCAAGAGAGCAAAGTTCAGCGGGTAGACTATTCCACACTTTAGGGGCAGCTGTGGAGAAGGCTTTACTACCAAGACAGGTGGTGATTTGGGAGGTACCCAGCAGAAGCCTGGATGCGTTTCAGAGGTTTTGGGGCAGTTTTTTGGCTTGGGCAGGGTGAAGAGTGGTGATAAATTCCCTTCCCTGATGGCCTTGTCGATAGTGCAGCCGATGCAGTTAGTCAACCATTTGGACAGGCACTGTTTGGATACAGGTGCACCACCCCCTTTCCCAGGAGCAAATTAAACAAAGAGCTGAGAAGTCTTTCTGCAGCTCTTAGTGGGAGCAATGTAGTAGCTCAGTTTTTAATGTACATCAAGAGTATGGAACAAAGCCTAACTCGTATTGGCATGCTCGTAAGAAACAGGAAGGTGCATTGTTTGGTTCAGTGCACATTCTAATACCACCTTTGGTAAAATCTTAGGATTGGTATGAAATGAAACTCTGTCTTTGTAAGAAATCAAATAAGGAGGGTCATTCATTAGAGCCTGAAGCTCAGAAATTCTATGAGCAGAGGTCATGGCAACTAAAAATACTGTTTTCCATTAAAGCAAACATATGCCATAAGTTGCGGCAGACTTAAAAGGAGCCAAGATCAATGTTTCAAGTATGAAACTCCAGTCCCAAGGTGGGACTGGTTTACAGATAGGAAGCTTCATGTGAAGGATATCTCTCAGAAAAGTGCGGGGACACTACTAGTTGTGCAACCGTACGTCCATCAGTAGGGGCATGAAATGTTGATATGGCAGCCAACTGCACCTAATTATAGGAACACTGCAGTCCTAAATCAGATAATGAAAGCATGTATTACAGAATTCATAGGGCATGTAAAAGGGTCCATATTCCAGGAAGCAGACCACAGAAGTGAAATGCTTCCATTTCAAGGACTAAGTATGTCTGGTAGAAGGCTTTCTAGCTGCAAGTAAGACATCAGCAACCTTGGGTGACGCCCCAAAACAGGCAATGGCTATTTTTTAGAAGGCATGCATGCAGATGTAGGGACTTCAGGTTCAGATGGACCAGAGAATCCTGATCCAGTGACAGCAGACCCCAACACAGGAGCAGAGGAAAAGGATGCTGAGTCACCAGATGTTGTAGTAATAGAAACCATATCTGGCGAGGCCACAGAGGAACTATGAGGATGAGAGTGGCACTCTTCACTCATAGAAACCCAGAAACATAATATGTACTGGTAGATAAGGACCACTTGCCCCACCTAGTCTAACTATTTTTTTCCTGCCAGTATCACAGCAGATCCTACTTGATCTCCGGTTCTTTATCTCCCCCCCCCCTTTACCCTAATATTCCCTTGTGCCTATCCTATGCTTTCTTGAATGTTCCTGACTGTTTTAGCCCCTATCACTTTCATTGGAAGACTGTTCTAGGAATCCCTACTCTTTCTGTGAAGAAATACTTCCTTACATCTCTCCTGAATGTTAACCCCTGCTGCTTCACATCATGTCTCCTTGCACTTGAGCACCTTTTTTTCTGAAAAATACTTCCCTCCTGTACCTTATTTACCACCGTGAGGTATTTAAGGGTCTCTATCATATCCCACCTTCCTCCTCTCTTCCAATGTATACATAGTCAGGTCTTTAAGTCTCTTGTAGGGCTTCTGATGCAGACCCTGCACCATTTTAGTTGTCCTCCTCTGGACCACTGCCACTCTGTCAATATCCTTCCAGAGATGTGGACTCCAGTACAGGACACAGTACTCAAGGTGATGTCTTACAGTGATCTATACAGAGGCAACACCACGTCCTGCTGTCTTCTAGTGATACCCCTTGCTATGTACTACAACATCCCACTAGGCCTCCCAAGTGCCTTGTTGCACTGGTCATCCAAAGAAATCTATCAGACTAGTTTGACATGACCCCCCCCCACCCCCGTGAATCCACCCTGCCTTAGGTCCTGTAACCCACTGAATTCCAGATATTCCACAATCCTTTCCTTCAGCAGTGACTCCATTAAAGATTCCACCACTGATGTCAGGATGACTGGCCTATAATTGCCAGCATCTTCTCTCCTACCACGTTTGTGTAGTGGGACTACATCCACCCTACTCCAGTACTTTGGAATCACTCCTCTTTCCAATGAGCTGTAAACAGGACTGTCAGATGTGCAGCCATTATCTCTCTGACTTCTCTCAGTTCCGTTGAATACACCCTGGCTGGTCCCATTGCTTTGTCCACTTTCAGATTAGCAAGTCCCTTTGGCATTCTCTCCTCTGACAATGAACTAGTGCCCACCACCCTCCCTTCAATACTCCATTATTTTTTTGTGTGCCTTCCCCTTCTCCTTCCTCTTCCTCTGTGAACACTGGACAATATTTATTCAGGATGTCTGCCTTTTCCTGGTCCCCCTCTACACAGTCCCCCTCTTCCCTTTCTAACTTTACAATCCCACTCCTGGTCTTCCTCTCTTCATTTACATACCTAAAAAATGTCTTGCCCCTTTCATTACTGCCTGGGCTATTCTCTCTTCCATTTGTGCCTTTGTGCTCTTTACTGTTCTCCCTGCTTCCCTCTGTTTCCTCTTATACACTTCCCTATCCTCCTCCTCCTCCCTCTGAGTCTTCTTATACCTTTTGAATGCCACTCTCTTAGCTTTTACCTTTTTTGACACCTCTTAGCTTGAGCAGAACCCTCTGTATGAGAAGAAAAGGGGGAAATACATAAGAAATTTCCCTTTGCAAGAGAGGAACAATGCATCTCGTCAAAAAACTCCAGGCCCTGGAGTGAGTCAGCAAAAACACGGCAGTTTTGTACTGTATGGGGACACACAAAGGTCCAACTCTGGATGATCCCATCTTGTGAATAGGTAATTTGCCATGAAGATCAGCAGTTTCCATTCATGAATATGGGACTGAAACCTGCTTAGCTTGTCTACCAAGACATTTTGGAGACCTGGGAAAAACATACCTGACAGCAGAGGGTTGTGAGACATTGCCAGTATCACACTCTCATTGCTTCCCTGCATAGGGGTTAGGAGTGAGTGCCCCCTTATTTGTTTATGTAGTGCACGACAGTGACATTGTCTGTCTGGATTAACAGATGACCAGGGAAGGGATGATTCTGAAATGCTTGAAGGCTGTATAAAATATCTGTCATTTCCAAGACATTCATGTGTAGTTCAACCCCCACTCTGTTCCAGGACCCTTGTGTTTGGAAGAGCTGAGATTAGCACCCCAACTGCAGCCTGGGGCATCTGTGGTGAGCCTGTACAGGAGCTGGTACAAGGAATGGAATGCCCTTGAGTAAGTTGCTGCAGCCTATCCACCATAGTAGTGATTGGTGAAGTGGAGATGTGATGAAAATAATTTGCTACAACCCGTCTGTCAATTGATGCCATTGTACCCTAAGAGTCCAATGTGGGATTCACATGTGGAGCTGATAAAACAGCACTGTTACTATAGCAGCAGATATCAAGCCCAGGAGACCTAACATTGTCCTGGCAGAGACATAGTGGTTCCTGTGTATCAAGTGTGCTTCACCAATAAGGGTGTCTGTACTGTCCTGTGGCAGGAAAGCACATCCCTTGTTTGTGTCAAGTATGCCCCATTCTACTGCAGGCATTGGTACAGGGTCAGTACTGACTCTAGCACATTTATTGTAATCCCTAAGGCCTCGAACAGTTGTGTTGTTCGGGAAAGGGTATGAATAAGATTTTCCCTGTAACTGCCTTCAGCAGCCAATCGTCCAGATAAGGGAAGACATAAAGCTCTTCCCTATGAAGGGCTGCTGCAACCACTGCTAAGAATTTGGTTAATACTCATGGCGCTGCAGATAAGCCAAAAGGGAACACTCAGAATGGATCGTGCCTGCCTTCGCCACTGGGTCAGACTAGTGCTGACAACAATAGCATGGTCAAGAACAGAGCAGCAATTTAAACACCCATTATTTGGGGGGGCTTCACCCCCCCACACACACAGGGTGTTCTGCCCCCCCCCACACCTCCCAGACTGAAGGATTCTCACTTCGGGGGGGAGCAGATCACAGGGTAAGTTAAAATGTGTGGGATCATGGAATACTGTTTCCACGGCCACAAGTAACGAAAACTAAGTCCACAGTGAAAATAAATGTTGAAGACCAGGATCAGAACCCTGGTCTCCTATGCCGCTGACCAAGCTGCTCGATGCCCCAGTCCTCCACACCACAGGAGAAGCTCAGCCAGCCTCCTGGATCCTGGTGCTCTTGAGGTAATTAAGCACCCCAGACAGCAACAAGGGAAGAGCTTACTGAAAGCGCTGTAAATCCCCTCTTGCTGTCCATGTTAGCGCTACAGAGACTAGCAGTCTCTTGACTGGTGCTATTCCTGTAGCGCTAATCTAAGTGGGTACCCCTGCCCTCCAGTATGAAGCAGAGGTATTGTTTAAGGTACTGTCTGATTTTGATATGAAGGTATGCATCCTTCACGTCCAGGGAACAGAGTCAGTCCCCTTTTTGCAAGAGTGGAATCAGGGCTTGCAGAGACACCATTCAAAATGTTATATTTGATGTACAGTTTGAGATCTTTGAGGTCTAACACAGGACAAAGATCCAGGAACTAGGAAGTATCTGAACTAAAGCCCTTGGTTCCCATCTTGTGGTGGAACAGGTTTGATAGCATGTTTTTGAAACAGAGTCTGGAGTTCCTCTTTCAGAAGGACAAGTGGCCCACAGGTTAAAAGGAATTTGATGGAGGATTAATTGGAGGTGTTTCTATCAATTTCAGAGCATGCCCTTTTTCTATTATGTCCAGGACTCACTTGTCTGTAGTGATGTCTCTCTCTCTCTCTCTCTCCACTGCTTTAGATGCAGGGAGATCATTCCCACCCCCCCACTCTCACCCCTGGAGGCAATAGCTGAGGGAGGAGAGATGGAAGAGTGTCAGGCAGAGCCAGAGATGGCAGGGCCACCAGGACCAATTCCTTTTTGTGCTTTTGTAAGGGCACCAGGGTGTGGTGGACCTGGGAGGGTACCACCACCTCTACCATGGGACTGCTGAGGGCATGTATGGTTACCTCCACCAGCTGGTTTATAAAAAAATTCCCTACCATGCCACCTGGTGGGTGTAGAAGAAAAGGGACTTCACAGAACAAAGTCAGTTTGGAGGACTGAAGATCATGAAGTGTATTTTCAGCATCATTACCAGATAGTTTGGGGCCTCAAAACAGCCTGTTGCACATCAGTAGCAAACCAGCTACTCTGAATTAGGCATAATGCCTAAATCAAATCAAATCAACTTTATTTTTATAGTGCCTTTCAAATCCAAGGCACTGTACATAAAAACATATACACAATAATAAAAATTTTAACAAACATTAAAACATATCAAGCAATAACTAAGTAAAAGCCAAACTAAATAAATACGTTTTTAAACCAACTTTAAAGCTATCGACGGTTGGGCATTCTCTCAACCAATGAGGTAGAGAATTCCACAGGGTTGGTGATGAAAAAGCAAAAGCACAGGATCCTGATGTCTTTAATCGAACCCTGGGAATTCTCCAGCAATCCCTCAGCAGAACGGAGAGGATGGAGGGGGCAATAGGGAATCAGGAGATCTTTCAGGTAACTGGGTCCCTGATTGTGTAGGGCTTTAAAGGTTAGTAAACCAACCTTAAAGGTGATCTGCCACCAAACAGGCAGCCAGTGCAGTTCACCGCGCACAGGTGTAATATGACTGGTTCTAGAAGTCCCAGTCAAAAGCCTGGCCGCTGCATTCTGCACCAGCTGCAGGCAGCGGATATCAACCCCAGGTAACCCTAGGTGAGGATGGAATTGCAGTAATCAAGATGGGTAGAGACAAAGGCGTGGACCAATGTTGGAAGATCACCCGGAGGAACCAGGTGTTTCACCCAGGCGATATTCCTCAGATGGTAAAAAGAGGATTTGACGGCAGCTGACACCTGAGATTTTAGGGTCAGACCGTCATCAAAAATAACACCCATATTTCGCACCTAATCAGAGGTAGAGAGCGGTATACCACCAAGTGACAGACCTGATGGTTGTCCAGCTCCCAAACCCGGCCCCGGATGACCTGGGTCCACTACCAATACCTCAGTCTTATCCGGATTCAGTCTCAGCCAGCTGGAACTCATCCAAAGTCTGATCTCCGCAAGGCAGCTATTCAGCAAAGAGAGTGCATCACCCTGACCGGGCAGAAAGGACAGATACAGCTGAGTATCATCTGCATAGCAGTGAAAATCCAGATTGTATCGCCTGATGATTTCTCCCAATGGCAGCATATACACTGCAAACAACAAGGGAGCTAAAATGGAGCCCTGCGGTACCCCACAAGGCAGGGAGTGAGCGCCAGAGGAATAAATTCCAGTGGCAGCTCTCTGGGACCTGTCCGTGAGGTAAGAATGAAACCATTTGAGGACTGTAGCAGACAGCCCGCAAAAAATCTGCAGGTGCTCCAACAGCATACCATGGTCTACAGTGTCAATGCTGCAGAGAGATTGGAAAGGACCAGAATGGTACATGCCTTTCGATCTCTAGCCATTAGGAGGTCACTCAATACCCAGACAAGGGCAGTCTCCATGCTATGCTTCTTCCTAAAGCCAGACTGGAGAGTATCATAGACATTGTGAGTTATAAGATGATCATCCAGTTGCAATGCAACCACCTTTTCAATAACCTTACCAACAAATGGCAGGTTAGAGATAGGCCGGTAGTTAGCTAGACAATCTGGATCCAAGGAGGGTTTTTTAAGGAGTGGTTGAACGGCCGCCTCCTTGAGGGGGTCAGGAAAGACCCCCCTCTCCAAAGACTTCCAGATAATGTCAGCAAGGATTGGGCAGATAACTTCTACACATCCTACTAGGAGAGGTGTAGGGCCCGGATCCAAACTACAACTAGTTGGTCGCATTGTTTGGATGATCTTCACAATGTCACTGAACTCCAGCCGGTGAAAATCTGACCAGAAAGACCGAGTGCATGCCATTTCCCGTTGACCACTGCATTCCCCCATAGGGAAGGTCGGACCGATGCCGGACCTGATGCTGACAACCTTATCTGCAAAAAAACGAGCGAACTCCTCGCATCTTAGCTGAGAAAAAAGCTTCTCTGAGCTGAAGACAGATTGGATTGCACAATCTGTCCACAGTCCGGAAAAGCTGAGCCGATCGATTCTGTGCAGCAGAAAACTCCCAGGACAGGAACTCTGCCTTCTTACGGGTGATTTCTGATTGATAGCCATCATAATGTGCCATCAACCTCAGCCTGTCAGCATCATGGCCCGACTTCCGACAGGCTCTTTCCAGCCTTCGGCCAACTCGCTTTAACTCCTTCAAGGAGCCATCAAACCAAGGGCTCCTTGGATGGAGGGCGAGAGGCCAAACACGAACAAGGGCAATTTTGCCCAGAGCATCTCCCACAGCTTTATTATAGGCTCTTACGAGATCATCTGGACTCATGCATTTATCCGACAAGCCCAATAGATCCAGTACCGCCGTTAGGTCACTGGGGTTAATAACCCTTAAAGGGCGGTACCGAGCCATCTCCGTAGGGGCAGACATTATTAGGGGGGGCCCTGAAACTGAACCTTATGGTGTGATGGTCAGACCAGCTGACTGGTTCCACCCTCAGATCAGCGATCTCCATACCCAAAAGAAAGATCAGATCCAATGAAAGATCCCCTACATGGGTCGAGGAGGTAACCACCTGTGTTAGGCCCAGCATCATCATCAGCTGGAGGAGATTTTGACCAAAATGTGAGAGTTCATCATCGACCCAGGCATTGAAGTCCCCCAGAACTGTCAGTCTGGGGAACCTCAACACCAAGTCGACAATGAAGTCTGCTATCTCCTGCAGGAATTCTCCACCGTCACCCGGTGGACAGTAGATGAGGAGAATCCCGCAGCCTACACCCTCTCCCAGGATATATTCAAAGGATCTGGTACTTCCTAATGGCACATCCACAAGGCCTAGCTCAGTCTTAAACATAATGGCCACACCCCCGCCCCTACGATCCAACCTTGGATGGTGTATCACCGAGAACCCGACTGGAATTGCCGAGGCCAATATAGGGCCTGGATTTTCATCCAGCCAGGTCTCGGTGATGCAAGCCAGATCAGTTGATCCAACAAGATCAGCTATAATAGCTGTCTTGTTTTTAATAGCTCTGGCATTGCATAACACCGCCAAGGTAGGATGAACTGTCAAGGAAGACCTCGACACCTGTCCATTAAAATTGGAACCCTTGGGTATGGGAACAAGACAAGAATAGCCTCTATTCTGACCCCATTTCACCCCAGGGCATCTCCTGAACCCCAAAACCCCAATCCACCCGGCCCCTTCCTGTCCCCCAGCAGGCCCAGCTCTCCACCTTCACCTACGCTTCCTAAGAATGCCCAATGTACGACACCTAAAATAGGTGTTGGATGACAATGGGGGACATTCAAAGGGACATAATTCCCTGAGCCTGGTGGGGGAATAACGCCCAACTGTCACTGAACCTCCCCAATACATTATAATTAAACAAATAAACTGGAGTGGAAAAAAAAATAATAAGCAAAAATAAACCATATCAATATCAAAAAACTATAAATAATAAATCACTCCTCCACTCTCTCACGGGGGGGGGCCAAAAAAACAAACACTATTACACATTTAAGAAAAAAAATAAAATAAAACCCCAACCCAAAATATAACCCCAAAATAACAATAAAATACAACAACAAATTAAAACATCTGTTATTGTCCAATAAAACACGATGTCCAATGTCTTCAAAAGTTGCTGAGTTTCAAAAGAAAGTGAACCCAAACTGAAAAAATGTGGTGCTTTCACTTCACAACAAGGGATAATAAATCCAAACTGAAAATTGTAGCACTCTCACTACCACAGCAACTGCAATTAAATTGTGCATGAATCTCTGGCATCAACGAAGCTCTCTCACTGCTTCCAATAAAAATGTAATTACAGTACCTGAAAATGATATAGCACTGAATAAAAATAAACGAAACAGCAAACCTTTGAAGGTCAAATCAAGGGAGAATAGTACAGGTATTTCTGGCAAGAAAAAGAAGGGGCCCCGGAACAAGAGATACCCCCACTTGGCCCACCAAAGCTGCCCAGTAAAACTAGGGGGCCGTAAGGAGCAAAGGAGAAAGATTATCCACCAACCCTCTGACTGGTAGCCTCAACCCCCACAGGGAGTCTCAGGAACCGGGTGCCCAAACTCCATTACCAAGCCAGTTCAGGATCCTCAAATTCTCGGCCAAATGCAGCTCCACACACTTCCTCCAGATAAATATCAGGTGAAACTCAAACGGCAGCCAGCCAAACAGTACCGACACGGCAAATCGAAGAAACTGCAGTCAACATCCAGAAAACCGCAAGCCACTCCAGGAATCCAGGTCCACAACACAGTCAGCACAGTCAGCAGATACCAGAGGCTGCAGCCCGGACAGAGGCATCCAACACATCATATGCTAAATTCAGTAGATGGTTTACCAACTTCAGAACCAGCTGACTTAATTTTAAACAAGTTAGTCTTGGGAGAACCATCAGGTAAAACCTGTGTTGCAGTACATGCTGCCTTCCATAGGTTATTCTTGTATTTTATCATAGAGGCCTCATAACTAGCAATCTGCAGGCCTAAGGATGCTGAGGCATAAGTAAGTTTAACCATTGCATTCAATCAGCAGTGTAGCCAGACGTTTTCATTTTGTACACACTCCATTCAACTGATGCCCCTATTAAAAATAAAAACACTATACACACTCTCTCCAACTGCTGACCCCGATGCACAACAAATCAGATTTATTTAGTTTTTATTGACAAGGTAAGCACAGGAGCCAAAAAAATGCATATTTTTAGGTATGACCTGGGAGGTTACAATGTAGAGAGGCAAATAAATTACTACAATACATACAATGACGACAGCTTGTCGTCATATGTCTCATCTGACCTCTAAACAGGTTTATTGTTTATTGAGAAATATTCGGAAAGACCTTTGAGTCAGAGACTCATTTACAAAGGTTCCCTTCCATGTCATACAACAGGTACAGTACAAACAATAGGGCATAGTACAGGCAGTTGAATTACAAAAGAAAGACTTACGGTGGCATTGCAGGATTAACAGGTAGCTAGGAATCACACATATCACACACACATTGGTTGTACACTCTTATTATATATGTCCTAAACAATAGAAGTTTAAATAGATACAGAAACTGCTCAGTGGCCCACTGTAACCCAAGTACTCCATATAAGAATGATAATGGTAACAAAAAGGCATTTGGGACAAATGCTTTAAAAACTATACACAAATGTGTACAGTGAGTATGTCTGCCTACACCTTGCATTTAACCTCCTAGATTCTTTATCTGGGGGTAAAGTACTCATATGCCTGGAGGCCCTAGAATGATAATGAGCAGCCATCATGACTACAGGGTCAGTTTCAGGCTGTACAGTATAATAATGCTCAAAGAAACATAGACAATGATTGCAGAAAAAGACCAACAATCCATCCAGTCTACCCAAGTTCCCTATTTGGCCTCGGGACCTACTGTCCTTCCAGGGTCTTTTCCCTCCCTATGCTTCCCCTCACTCTCCTCTCAGCTTCTGCCGCCCCAAGCAACCACTATACTATTCATTCTAGTTCAACTGTTCTTGAACCCACCAACAGTTTTGGCACCCACCACTTTGGCAGGCAGACTGTTCCATGGCACCGCCATCATTTCTGTAAAATAATTCTTCCTTATGTCCCTTCTGAGCCTCCCTCCTGTCAGTTTCCACTTGTGTACATGTGACCATGAACTAGTATTCAAGCTAAATATTTCCCCACAGTTCACCTTATTAATTCATTTTAGTAACTTGAAGGTCTCTATCACAACTCTCCTCTCTCACCTGGTCTCCAGTGAGTGCATGTTCAGTGCCTTGAGGCACTCCTCCTAGGACCTGCCCTGTTGGCTCTGAATCTTTTTTGGCATTTTGCACTGTGCCGTCTCCTGCCTTTCTCTATCCTTCCTTAGGTGAAGACTCTGGAACTTGGTGCAGTACTCCAGGTGTGGCCTCACTAAGTAGCTGCATAGAGGAAGTATTACCTCTTGCCTTCTGATATCAGTACCTCTCCTGATACATCCCAGCCTCCTACTCACGTTGCTACTATATATGCCTTGTTGCACTGGCTTGATTGATTGAGAGAGTCACTGTTGATAGCTCCAAGATCCCAATCCCGAGCTGTACAGCTAAGTTTCATCTCATCAATCCAGTACTCTGTCCTGGGGTTCTTTTTACCTACAGTAGGTGCATTACCTTGCACTTGTTGGCACTGAATTTCCACTGCCAAACCTTAGACCACCCCTATAGCTTTTGTACATCACTCTGCATTTCCATGATTCCATCACTGTCAACCATCCCACCGAGCTTAGTGTCATCTGCTACGAGACACTGCCTGCCCGGATAGCCTCACTGATGTTGTTAATTTATTAAAGAAGACCAGTCCCAGAACAGATCCTTATGGTACCCAGTGCATGATCTTCTTCTCTGCTGACTTAACCCTACTGACTACAACCATCTGCTGCCTCTCTCTTAGCCAGTTACCTACCCAGTTTACTATGACCTTAGCAGCACCCAGACCCTCCATCTTCTTCAGCAAGTGTCTGTGAGGCACTGAGTTGAAATCCTTGTTGAAGTCGAGGTAGAGTAAATCCACAGCAATGCCCCTATCCAATTCCCTTGTCACCCAGTCAAAGAAAACTATCAAGTTAGTCTAAAAAGACCTCCCTCCCTGCCATGAATCTGTGCTGTTTACTATCCTGGAGCCTGTTGTTCTCCAAGTAGTCTATGAGGTCCTCTTTGACCAGTGACCCATTCAGCTTTCCTGCAATAGAGGTCTGACTGACAGGCCTATAGTTCTCTGCAAGTTCCTTGTCCCCGACCTCATGATGAACTATGTCCACCATCTTCCAACCCTTTGGAACTACCTCCATGCTTAGAGACCTACTGAATAGACCAACCAGGGTTCTGCCAGTTCTGCTGCCATTTCTCTGAGAAACCTCAAATGCAACCCATCTGGTCCCAGGGCCTTATCCATTTTTAGCACTACTGGCCCTTTCTGGATCCTTTTGCTTGTAAATATTGGCTGCCTCATCTCTGGAACCCCCTTAGTGGCTGCAGATGGAGATGAACAGATGGAGCAGGGTACTGTTTATCAACCTTCCTTGGAACTGCAAAGAGGGTATTGAGCTTGTGCCAAGCAGCAAAGGTAGCATTCTCTAGTGCAGGATATAGAGAAGGAATAATAATTAAAGGTGTTCAAGAAATCCCCCAAAATTCCATGAGATTCCTTTTAGCAGAATCTTTCTCTTCAACAGCAAAATCCATGGCAGATTGCAATTGCTGAAGCATAATATGAAAAGATGGATCCTCAGGGGGAGACCTGGGTATATAAACCACAGTCTTCCCTGCAGGATGATGGGGTGGAGCTAGAAGGCAAGTTGCCTTCTTCAAACTACTCCTCACCCTGTTATCCTCCTTCAAATCCCCCTCAATGTCTATGAGGTCAAGATTATATTCCACCTTGTTGTCATCATCAGGATCAATGATGGGAGCCATAAAAGGGGCTGGCAACATAAGCAGCAGCTGAGAAGGAGGAATCAATGGTGTGCTTCTGGAATCCATTGACAAAGACAGTGGTTCAAACAGCCTTGTCAACAGCAGAACTACCTCCAGTGGCAGCAACAGTAGAAGGTGATGTGGCATGTCTGAACTCGACGTCAGTACAGCCTGTGAGTAAACGTCACCCTGAAAGGGATAGAGGACTACCTGCATCAAAGGATAATAGCCCATCAACACTGGCAACATAGTGACCATAGCAGGTGTAGCCATGCCTGAGTCAAGCCCTGACCTTCTGTCTTAACAACAGTTGGAGGATTGTAGTCGATGTGGCTGGAGCAGGCACCAATAATGACGTACCTGATTTTAATGGTGACCTTGACCTCACCAGCGAAGCAGATTTATCTTTTTCTTGTGCTTATGGCCAGAAGACGAGGAGGCCCTTGACAGTGACTTTTCTTTGTCTTTGTCTTTCAACTTCAATTACCATTTCTCAGTTGACTATGCAGGTACAGAATCCATAGCTTTCTATGGCTTCCAAGGTTTTTGGGGGCATGGAAGCTTTCCAAGGCCTTTCATCGGTGGTGCCCTGTTGCCTGGTTGAAAATCTAAAAGATCTTACAGGCCATCATGTCATGAGATAGGCCCACACAACACACACAAACAGTGTGAGTGTCGTTCTTATAGATCTTGTAGTCACAGGAACAATACTGGAACACAGGCTCTTTGTTCTTTGGCAGGAAACATAGAAACATAGAATTTGATGGCAGATAAGGACCATTTGGCCCACCCAGTCTGCCCATTTCCCTACCTAATAGATAAGCTGCATATCCTAGTTAACCAGCAGCCTACTTCCTTCTACCCCACCCCCTAGAATTGCCTTATGACTGTCCCATGCATGCTTGAATTCCACCACTGTTTTTGACTCCACAACCTCCTCCAGAAGGCCGTTCTATGCATCCACAACCCTCTCTGTGAAAAAAATACTTCCTTAAATTACCTCTGAGCCATCCCCCCATCTTCAAATTGTGCCCCCTTGTTCTTGCACACCTCTTTTTTTGAAATATGCTACCCTCTTGGACTTTGTTGACGATGATGAAGAAATACACAAAATTGAAAAGAACAAAAAACAGCAATGGCTATTTTAACATTGTTTCTCAGCAGGTCTGATGAGGATGACTGATGGTGGGAGAAAGAACCGAGGAGTGTTCAGTTCAGTTCATTTTTATTGTTCGGTAATTACCATCACAATATACTAAAAACATTAAAACGTACATTATGATACATACCAATGCATAGACATCAGTTACATCACAGTATAAATATTAAAAGTCCTTGGTACAAAATATTAATATACATAATCAGACAGAAAAATTATTATCTCTGTCTTATCTTTTCCTTTCTCATTCCACACAATTCCAACCCTCCCTTTCTTAATATTTGCATCATTTTACTAAGGATCAACAGGTTACTTAATTTTAATTCATTTGAGCCAATAGGCTTGAAATTTATTTCTCAGAGGCAGAGAGATGTTTTTCTTTATATTTCATCACTTGGTAAAAGAACCCTGAAGTCATCTTAGCCTCTTCTATTGTATGAGGGTGTAAGAGCACAAATAATGGGTTATATTCTACATTTGCATATTTGTTAAGAAAACTGTTAAGTAGTTTAAAGTGTGGGATTTTATATCAAGGGCATTATATCGTGATATAATAAAGATTTTCTACAAAACCCCTATTACACCTACATGTTTCAGGGCAGGTGTTGGGGGCAGCAGTTATATTAAAGAATATATACATTTAGAGCAGATAATGCCCATCCTTGCCCATGTTATCATTTTTCTGTCTAGAGGTGTAAGGGGTAAAATTAGATAGGTTTCCAGAAATACGTCAGTCTTATTTTGGGCTAACCAAATAGCCTGACACTGTGCTCTAAGAAACTCCATTTGTTTACTTTGAGCAAATGTAAATTTTTTTTTTAGCCACTTCGTTAAATAAGGGAGATATTGTAATTGATTTTTTCCCAATCTATCCAAAGATGATACATAGCTGTTTTCTCCAAAATACCTTGGATAGACTTGACCCAAGATCTGAAATTTTGATTTTGCCAAGCAATTTTTTCTTTCAGGCATAATAACGATAAACTATTAGCCTGATGATTAATAATTTTTAGCCAATAACCCACCATACACATCTCAATTATGGAGTCAAAGGGAAATCTTCCTAATTCAGCCCTAACTATAGGATTAGATGTCGATATAGGGACCTGTAATAATGATTTATAAAAAAAAGAGAGAGGAGTCTCCAACCATAAAGGAGGGTTTACAACCCAAACCTCTGCTCCATATGTTAGAATAGGATTAATTTTTGACTCAGCAGTGATTAATGCCGGAGAAACTAAATGACCTGCGTATTTACTGTTAAAGCGCAGTAATGCTTTAGCCATCAATATGGCTTTTGCCGCTTGATCCCTCCAAAACTCTGACCATGCACCATTTGCAGAAAACTTAACACCTAGATATATATAAGAAGTTACACCTTCAATCTGTGCGTTATTTAGATAGAATCTTGGTTTCTTGCCTTGACCCTGCTTTGGAGCAAAAATCATGTACTTAGTTTTTTTTTTCATATTTATTGTTAAATCCAATTGTTTGCATTTAATATTAAGTTGATTTATTTTATTTTGTAGTCCCTGTATAGATAGAGCAAAAATAATTGCCATCTGCGTACGCGAGACTGTGAATTGGGTAATTCCCAATTTTAGGAGAATCTAAACTGGGTACCTTACTGTAAGTCATAACAGAATCAATATACAAATTTAATGAAAGTGGAGCCAAAAGGCATCCCTGTTTGACTCCTGAAGTTGTTCTAAAGTAATCGGTAAGATTACCTTTGTTATCATATCTAACAGCTGTAACTGTATGTGAATATAGCATATAAATTGGGACCAGAAGATTCAAAGGTATTTTTTCCCTATTAGAATTTCCCATAATTTGTTTCTATTCACCAAATCAAATGCTGCTGTAAATTCGACAAACAGAACATACAGCTTCATTCTGCAAAATGACCTATATTTTTCTATTAAATGAGATAAGATGTATATCTTATCTGTAGTTGCAAAATCCTTGTGAAATCCTGCTTGAAACATAGATAATGGAGAATTTGTCATTGTCCAGTTTTGTAATTTTTGTAATAAAAGTTTCAAAAAAATGTTCCCACTATTATCAATAAGACTAATTGGACGATAATTGGCTGGTGATTGCAAATGTCCTTTTTTATTAATTGGCACAATTATAGTTTTCATCCATGAAGATGGTATGAATCTTTCTTTTAAACATATATTAAAATAAATTGTGAAAAAGATTACCCAGTAGTTTAAATGTGCCTTATAAATTTCCCCAGGGATCAAGTCAGGTCCAGGTGCTTTGTTATTTGGGAGGTTCGAGATAGCATCTTCTACCTTGCTTATTGTAAACACTAAAGGTATATATTCTCCCCTCTCAATGTAACTATTAACTATTTCTTCCCCTACATTAATGTGTTTATTAAATAAATAATTACAATATATGGTCCAAGTTTCTTTAGGAATATATGTCAGAGGGTTTGAATTCTGATAATTAGTTCCTCTTGATACTGATGACCAAAAGAGCCTACTATTACCCTCCTTAATAGCTTGATAGTTTACTTCCCATTGTTTATGTGTAAACGCCTTTTTTTAACCCGAAATTTATTATATTCACTACGAGCTTTATTTAACTTTAGCAGTGCTCCTTTTGTCGTTTTTTTTTGTTTGTTTGTCTAATATGATTAGCTAACTTCTTTTTCTTCCTCTTATAATGGTCATCAAACCAGGATACTGATTTAAAGTCATTAATATTAGTGTAATAAATCTCATTAATTATTTGTTGGTATCCTAAATTCAGTAGGTGATAAATTTGCTCGCCTTTAGGATCATTTTGTATACTCTGATATAGGTTAACAAAGGTAGGAGAGTATATTATATGTGATACTTCATTCATTACCTTATTATTCAACCTTAGCTTCTTATTCCTCGAATCTCAAGCTCAATCATAGGTTTAGGTAAAGAAGGAGAATTACTATCAGATTCTCAAAGGCCAGCAAAATTGCTGCATGATCACTTTCTGTTCTCATAATCACATCTAATTTTTTTAAAATATTGATAACTAAAAGGGGAGCATAAAATAAAGTCAATCACACTCCTACCTAAGGGGGGGAAAAGTACATTCACCATCATAATCCCCCTTCAATCTCCCATTAAGGACAATAAAGTTATTATACCTAATAAAGGTTTGAAAACATCTCCCTGCCTCATTAACAATCCTATCTGTAGTTCTTCTTTGCTCGAGATCTGGCATATAAAGTTGTTCTTGCAGCTCTATTAAATTATCAAAATTTCAATCCTAGCATTAAAATCACCTGCTAATAGTACTATATCTACTTTATTTGTTTGTGTAAGCACATCTATTCCCATAGACAATTGAGTCCAAATATCATATGTGGGGTGAGTATGAAAACATGGTGGAATATATACATTTACAATCAGAACAATATTGGAATCCCACTCAACTACTACCATAAGTATTTCAGAAGTAAGGGGGTGACTTGTTAAAACCCTTAAACCATCCCTAATTTTTATCATAATTGCCAGTCCTCCTTTATTTCTTCCATATTTTTTCACTTTACTTGCAGGTACAAAGTTTGATTCAAAACCATTCAAATAAGGCTGAGTTAGTGTCCATGTCTCTTGAAAAATAATAACTTCAAAAGTAGAGACAAAGCTAACCCACTGAGGATCTGCAAATTTATTATGAAGTCCTGCAATATTCCAGTTGAGGATGTTACAACTTATATTATTCATTACCTTCCATCCCTGATTTATTGATACATCAAAATCTTTGCTTTCAAATGGGTGTAGTCATGAATGAATTATTCCAAATTGTTCCTGTGTTTCTCACTCATTCAGTTCCACCAAGTAAATACCCACCTCATCCAATAAATGTCTGTTCTCTAATAATGGTGCTACTAATTGTCAGAGGATATAAAACAGTTTATCTGAGTGCCTTGTTCATCCTTCATGACCCTCTCTATTTGTACTATTTCATCCAAGTGTATTTGCGTTTTAATGATAGCTGACAAAATCATTCTCAAAAAAGATGGTAAATTATCAACAGTTTCTCCCTCCAATATTTCTATCCCAAAAATAACAAACATAGAGTCTTCAGGGGGTACTACAAATTCCCAATTCAGCAATGCAAGGGTAGACTTACATTTGTCATATGTTAGCACTTTACCTGGTTTAATCCCATTATAAGTGCTTTTCCAGATTGTGGCCCAAGTCACTGGTAATGACAGCGCCATTCCTAGTGAGTCAATCAGACCTTGCTTTGCCCAGACTTCTTTTGCTACATCCAAATTTGGGAGCATAAAATAAACTGAAGCAAAGGGATTAACTGTGTCCCTGGTTACCATAATAAGAGCATCTGCTACAGGTGGTAATCCCAATTCTGCTCTCAACATATGGGCTATCAGATTCATCAAAGTTGCATTCATTTCATTCTCTTTACAATACATATAATCCAATTTGAAGATTACTTCCTTGCCTGTACATAACAGATTATATGTTTCATGGTTTTCTTTAACTACAAAATGAGTATCATCCCTTAATAACACTGAGTTATTTCCAGAGCTTTGTTTAGGTTGATCTCTCTTGGTTGAATTCTCCAGAGAAATTAACGTTTGGACTGGAATGGTTTTACTAGTCCTTTTTTCTTGAACTTTTAAAGAAATTGGATCAGCTACTGTTAGGTTAGTTGCTAACTCCATATTCGCCCCATTCAATAGGAGAGGTGACTTAAGTTGTTCTTTGGGCACCTGAGCCCCCTCTAGATTAATATGCTCATTAGTCTCTGCTATAGTAGAAGGTCCTCTTACCATTCTTTCATTTTTATTAATCTTTTTGTTTTTCTGTTGTCTAGATTTACTATTATTAGACTTTTTCTTAGGGTTACTCTCCTTTTTTTCCCCCCTTTTTCTTGTTAAACCCCTCTGTTTTTTTTTTTATTTCTTAGAGTCTCAATGAAACTTAGAGAGGAGAATGACAAATTTTGATTTGGTCCATTAGTCTCATTTGTTTTTCAATCCATAATAAAATTTGTTGTTCAAGTGAAGCACATTTTTCTATACAGAATTGTGACAAATTTTCCAAGGCCACTTTAATGCCCATGTAAGCCTCTAATAGCACAACATTTGACATGACCGGATAGGCCAAGGCCTTGATAGTATATTTGGATATAGTATCAGGGCATTGGGCAATAAATCCTGGTCTAAATGGCATTCTGTACCTCTCTATCCATTCTTTCAAAGATCTCATCTGGGGATCCATTTAAATTTAGATACACTTGCTCCTCCATCTCCACCGTTGAGCCCTCTAGAGCTGTTGATGTCTCTGACATTTCTAAAGGACTAAATAGGTTCAAACCAGATGTAAAGCAGGATATAACATCATCCTTTATTGCAGAGACCCCTTGATGTGTCCTAATATCAGAAGAGTAATTCACTGATTCTCTTATCCAATCATTTTGAGCAGAGACTCCCAAGGAATTTATAACAATAGTCTGTTCCTTCGGGGAAGTCTCCAGATGACCTTCTGTATGATGCAATATAGGTTGGGTACTCAGATTTATAGCTTCCTGAGATCCAATCTGGTTTTTAGAGAAGAAATCAGTGATTTTACCTTGATGAAGTGTACTATTAGGAAGAATGGATGGATATCCATTTAACTCCAACTCCTTAATTATAAATCGATTATCGGAGTTAGTCAGGAGTTTTTTGTTCAACTTTTTAACCCTAACTTGCATTTCTTTTGAGCACTCAGTGCTCTTTAACTTTTTGTCTTGAATTGATTTGTTAAAGTTTTCTGATAAAGTATCCTGCAAAAAATCCCTCTAACTATATATTGATTTCTATAATTAGATTCCAAATCAATTAATCCATAGTTTTGTACACCATGGCCCAGATATTCAAAAGGGTTGTGCCATGCGCAACAGGGTTGCACATGCGCAAGTCCAAAACTGCACCATTTTGCGATATTCAGATTGAGGCAGTTGCGCCCCCGAAAACATGCTGAGCAACAGTGCAATGAAAATGAAGGCATGCGCAACTGAAGGGGGCGGATCCATGCATAAAGACCACAATGCGATATTCAAAGACTTGCGCGATGCGCAATAGCGGCACAGCCGGAAATTGCGCACCAGCGGAAATGAGCCAAAATTAAAAGGCTCAAGGAAGCGGCGCAAGAATGCTACCAGGCTGCCAAGTGGGAGAGAGAGAGACAGAGACAGACAGACAGACAGCAAAGGGCAGGCAAGGAAAGTGTGTCCCATAGTCTGTAAGAGGCCAGCGGGGGTGCCGGTGCAGTGGAAGTAGCAGTCAGGACAGTGGGGTAACACAGCAACACACCAGCCAGGGGATCAGAAGCCAGGGAGATGGACAGTGCCAGTTTCCACATGGAAGCTGTAATGAGGGGTGAGAATGCATGCTGCAGGGGGCGTGGCCGTGGAAGGGCCCCGTCGGTGACGCCCGACAAGCGGTACCATGCCGCATCAGCTTTGAGCTCATACACAGATGTAGAGATGGTGGGCCGGTACCGCCTGAACAGGGCAATACTGAGATGGCTCTGTGAGCTGTGCAGTGATGTGATGCAGGCACCCTCACGACGAGTCACGCTCTGTCGGTGGAGACCAAGGTGACAGCCTGCATGTGCCTGCTCACCACGGGCACCTTCCAGAGGCTGACAGGGGACACCACAGGCATCACACAGTCGGCCACGTCACGCATCCTCACCCAATTCCTCAGCACACTGCTACCACATGCTGTGGAGTACATCCATTTCCCCAGCACCGCGGCAGAGCATACAGCAAACATGCAGGAGTTCCACAGGGTAGCACGTATGCCTGGCATGCTAGGGGCCATAGACTGCACCCATGTGGCCATCCGCACGCCCACCTGACCCTGATGGCCACGATATCGGAACAGAAAGGATTCCTAGTGTCAACTGCCAGGTGGTGTGTGATGCCACTGGGCACATAATCAATGTCTGTGCCACACACCTGGTGGAGCACATGATGCCTTCATATGGTATCAGTCTGCACTGTGCCATCGATTCGAGTGGGACATCCCACAGGACATCTAGTGGGTGAGTACACATGTATGGAATGCAAACTCTGGGCAAGGGTGGGAATGCCACAGGTGCCATGGTAGTGGCACACAGGAGATAGCCAATATGGACCTGAACATGACACTGATCTCCACTATCTCCACACAGGTGACTGGGATACCCACTCTGTCCTGGCTGCTCACACCATCACCGGCCCCATGACCCCAGCACAGCTATGCTATAATGAGGCACATGCCGCAACCGCAACATCATAGGCGGGTGTTTGGGATGCTCAAGGCACGCTTCGATGCCTAGACACCTCCGGCGGTGCCTAAGTACAGCCCCAAAGGCCTGTGGGATATTCCTGGCCTGTTGCATCCCTGCACAACATGGCCAAAGACCATGGATAGCAGTACAGGTTGAACAGGGGACAGCGATGGGGGCGCCAGTGGCGCGGTGATGATGGCGATGAGCAGCCCCAGGACGGAGGAGACCCCGACTGATCCGGCAGGCCCAGCTGCACCACACCATCACAGAGAGCACTCGCACAACACAGGTAAGTCAAGGGACATGTGCAACCAACACTGTCCATGTGCAAACCACAGGCACACAGGGAACACACCAGGGGTGCATGATGGTCAGGGAGTGGAGCGGTCCAGGCATACAAACACATCATCAGGAGGGTGAGCACTCATATGGACACACACACACCAGGCACAGAGCGTACATGGGCAGATGCACAGCACTGCAGAACCGACATTGCTAACACACAGCACCACCGACCACCCCCACCACCCGTACTGTCCAAGTACCTGTGTCAGAACCTGGGCACCCTTGCACCTTGGTGTACAGTGCAATGCAGGCATCATCATGCACACGCACCTGTGGATAGCAGTTGGGAGGGTGTGCAGGTGGTCCGTGTGTCGGCGTGGTGAGCAGAGCACCCAGCGTGCACTGCCACCATGACACATTGCACACATGGCAGCACCAGACGGGGCCCACACTGGGAGACAGCTCAGTCATGCAGCACTGTCCCACAGCCACAGCGGATCGTGGGCGGCCCGCCGTGACCCAACAGCATGGGCAGGCTGAGCAGGGGCCACATGGGGTGGCACTGTTGCACCACCAGGGTCCCACTGCGCGAACACGACCTTGCCGCACAGGGGTCTGCAGCATGCCGAACAAACCTGCACAGGGGTGCTCGGGATGCCACAGCAGAACCCGGCGTCGACAGAGCCTGGTGTCGCTGGCGCAGGGCGGGAGTGGAGAGTGCACTGTGTGGGGTGTAGCGGTACAGGGCACCTGACTGTGTGCCAATGCATCAACGATGGAGACCACTGCCTGGGTCAGCCTGTCAATGGCGGCGGTCACATCCGTCCGCATACTGGACCAACTGGCTCGGTCCTGAGCACGCTCCCTGCTGTGCTGCTCCACGGACAGAACAGTGCCTCCCGGACCTTGCAACCCCACCTCTGCAGCTGTGCTGATTCCACCAGCAGGCGGGTGTGCTCCGTCAATAGGTACTGTGCCTCACGGCATCCTGACCCCAGGGTGTGGCGGTCCTGATGCACAACACCCCTTGAGGGTGGGCGCTGTTCACCAGGACCAGGAATGGGCAGATCAAGGGTGGCAGACATGTGCCACTGCTTGACACTGTACCCCCAGACCTGGTGGGTGACTGCTGCTGCTGCCCGCCAACCGCTGTGCACAGGGTCCACTTGTTCACCGCTGTGCTGGCAGCAGTGCCAGACACCTGCACAGCCACGGTGCTGCCCACAGGTGCTGACAGGCACAGCCTGGGACCGTGCCAGCATGCTGGTACACAAAGTTGGAACCAGACAGGCCCAGGGGCGCGTGCTGGCCTGCAGTGTGTCCGTCATGGGACACCAACCATCACTGCCCATTGCAGGCCTTCTATCATCAATGGTGCGATTACGTGCTACTGCCGCATGGTCCAGCGTGCTGGCATGCTTGCATGCCAGACTGCTGAACGAGCTGTGCACCCCTGACCGTATCACTGACACCAGAGTTTGCGGCCCAGTGTGCAACTGCTGCAGTGCCTGCTGGCTGGTGGTGGAGGTGGATGGACCCTCCTCCATGTCCAGCAGGTCAGCATCACTGTCTGGACCCACCACCACCGTCTCCTGAAGGCAACAGGATCTGTAACGAAGAGAGTACATGTGAGTGCATGTGAACAATCACCCCCAAACACCACCACCATGTCATACCGTGCAGTGATGGGCTTCCACCTGTCTGGAATCCTCCGCCTGATGCGCCCTCAATGGCACCGGCTGCATGGCTGCGACCAGTGTCTCCTCAGTTGGGGTCAGCTGCAACACCACTGGCAGGCCCCGCCAGTGCCAGCATCGCCCGCCTGAAGGCTGCCACCTTCTCCTTCAACCTCCTGCGGTCTGTCCCCATCTTTTCTTGCATTCCTGCACAGAGCTGGTGGCTTCCATGCAGGTTAACGGCCACCTACCCCTCCCATGCAGCTGCAGGGACTGAGTAGTGCCCTCCGTCCACTCAGCACTGGCTCCTCATCCAGGTAGGCCTGGAAGAGAGCCTCCGTCTCTGCTGCTGTAAAGTTGGGCCTCCTCTCGCCCCACCGTCCTCACCCTCACAATGACTCTGCTCGGTCATGGCGATCTGTATGGGGAAGTGGACACCTGTCACTGTGCAGTCTACAGCATTTTCCCATGACCATCGTCCTGACACACACAGCATGCAACTCACCTCTCACCTGCAGTAACCAAATCTGTGCGCAGCCCAATGTCGCACATTTATAGTGCAATACATGCAAATTAGGAGTGGAGCAACTATAATGACATGCAAATCACGCCACTCGCCCTTGAATGGCTGATCAGATGATTTGCATGTGTCGGCTGAATATCGCGAATCTGCGCTTTGCGCAATACGGAAGAGTCGGCTGAGCCAATGGCGCAGATCTGTGCCTGTGTGGTAGACTGCATTGTGCATGCCCAGATAGCTTACGTAGGCGTCTGTGGCGCTGCTGACGTGCTGAGAGCGATCGGCAATTCAGGCCATGGCCACCATTGTGCCAGTGGCGCTACAGCAATGGGCACTATATGGCGCTGTGACACTACTGCAATACTCACTGTTGCACTGATGCGCGGCTGGTCGGTCGCGCAGGATGCCTATCGTCAGATGGCACTGTGCGTAGCCTGCATCATTGCCCATGACCTTGTGTATGACCTTTCCCCTGGCACTGTTACGCCTGCCATGTATGACGTCCCTAATGCGCTGTCTGGTGACAGCGCTATATAATGTCGGCGCTGTTCGAACAGCGTGATTGAAGCCTGTGGTGGTCTATTGCGCAACATCTCCATGTGGGGTTACGGCGCAGCTGGGTGCCATATTGCCTGCTGTAAAGTTGGTGCCATGGCTAGGAGGAGGGCGGTGTCCTGGAGCCAGCTTGAAGTGGCCAACTTGGTGGCCCTAGTGGAGCCCCACTATGGGGCACTTTATGGTGAGGCACCCCTCACCATTGCCCGGACCCAGGTGTGGCAGCAAGTGGCCACTGACCTGGTGGGGGTCACTGGACGGTGCCGGTCAGCTGAGCAGTGCCAGCACTGGTACAGTGACCTCCGCCGGAGGGATCCTGATCTGCTGGATCGGCTGCGGTCACGTGCCAGGCGGGGCGTGGTGCCTAGGCCAGGTGGGTGTGCCATATATGCACCTGTATTATCTGTAGGGGTGTGTGTGTGTTTTGGTGGCTGTGCATAGGTGATGGCTTGGCCACAGTTGGCTGTGTCAGTGCGTGCAGCTGTGAGATGACTGGGTATGGCTGTGTGGGCAGGGGGCCGTCTGCTTTTGAGTCACACTGATGTTTGTCTCAACATATGTCTCCCACAGGCCGGGATGTGAGGATGCGGGGCAACAGTGAAGAGGGCCATGCCAGGGACCCGTTGCCAGCATGGGTTGGAGCCCACCAGCAGCAGCGCCAGTCGGAGCTGCTTGAGCAGTGTGAGTATCATGACTTCATGGATGCTATTGCATGCTGGGGGGGGCAGTAGCCATGCACAATACAAACATGCAGGAAAGGGGAGGTCATAATTCCACTATACAAGACACTAGTGAGGCCCCACCTGCAGTACAGTGTACATTTCTGGAGACCATACCTACATAAGGACGTAGAGTGGGCAGAGAAGGTTCAGAGGAGGGCAACAAGGATGGTGCATGGCTTGCATCACAACTCCTAGGAGACAGGTTGAAGGAACTGAACCTGTACTCCCTGGAGGAGAGGAGGGAGAGAGGGGATATGATTGAGACATACAAGTATCTTACAGGGTGGAACAGGGTGCAGGGAAACACTATTTTGAAGCGCAAAAGATGTTCCAGGACTACAGGGCATGGGATGCAGTTGGAGGGAGGACGATTCAGAGGAAACATGAGCAAGACTTTCTTCACAGCACGGGTGGTGTACAAGTGGGACACCCTGCCAGAGGGAGTGGTGGGGGCTGACACAGTCACTGGATTTCAGACTGCACGGGATAGACATAACGGAATTCTTGAGGCCAGGGGTAAGGGGCAACAGACTTCTAGGTAAACAAAGTAACTTACAGGCTGAAATGGACAGACTGTGTGGGCCATAGGCCCTTATCTGCCGACACTGGCTATGTATCTATGTCTGTAGGCATGACACAGGTGACATGCATCACTGTCCAGTTTCACAGCACGTCTGTGTATGCATCACTGGTGGTCCATGCATGCACTGGGCACATAGCTGTGTAACTGGCATCGCACCACATTGCCACGTCACTTGCCAGCCTTGTTTGTGCTGTGATGGACATGGGCAGTGTGTGTGTGCAGTGGTGCGCATAGCTGGTGCCGCCTGTTTGTGATGGCCATGTGCATGTTCACTGTGGGTGGGTGCATGCCATCACAAGTGCAGGACATTGGGCTATATGGCTTGCAGGTTGGGTGGTGTTCAGGGTTGTGGTCAGTCACAGCCATTGACTGTGTTCCCATTTTCCTAGGCCTCGAGGTTCTCCAGAGGATGGCGAGGGATGTCAGGGCCATCCGACGGCTTGTGGGCCATAACAGCGACATCCTGCAATACATTCACCGCCATGGTGTGCGGAGGAGGCGGCAGAGACCTGCAGGACACCGGCAGGAGGACGGGCGGCCAGCTGGCCCATGACATCTCTACCCTTCCCACTTCTCCCATCCCTACCACCTGCCTTCCCTCTCCAAGTTTGTCATCCCTACCCTTGACCAACCCTACCTTGTACCCATCCCCCCCTTGTAAATAGTTGTACTTGTTTTGATAATGTTTGTTGTTGTGAAATACATTTTTATACGAATAATGTGTTGCTCTCTGATTTGCAGCTGCCTATGGGTGCTCAGTTGCAGGGGTGTACATGCCATCTGGGCTGGTATGGTCCTGGGTATGCGTGTGTGTGTGTGCATGGGGAGGGATCTCCAGCATGGCAGTGACTTTCGATTGGTCTTGCCGTCTGCTGCCACCCACTGCTGGGTGCACAGGGTGTGTCTGGCTTGTAGGCTTCTGTGCTGCACGGGGTTGACGTGTGCTGGGGGGATGCATGGTTTCCTGCAGTGCCAGTCACTGCACATAGGTGGTGTCTTGGGGTCACAGTGCAGGGTGTGCTGTGCATACGGGGGGCTGATGTGCACTGTGGTTGTCAACCCCCTGTGTGTGGCACTCTCAGCCTGCCAGTGGTTGTGCTGGGGTGTCATGGCTCTGCTATGCTTTGTTGGCTTGTCCCCATGGGCAAGTAGATCATCCGTCCCACCCCCAGTGATGCTGTGCTTGGGGTGTGCAGGTGTGGTGTGGGTTCTGCAGTGTGTTCCTGTGCCCATGTGTGGCATGGCTGGTGGGCCCCAGCCTGCCTCCCTGGATGTGCAGTTCCATTGCTCTGGGGGGCTCTGCTTGCGCTATGGCACCTCTGGAATGCTCAGCTGGGCTGCCTGGTTGCGCCATAGCGCAACATTTTCGCTCAACTTCTCCTTCCTGGTTGCGCTATGGGCAGTATCATGCGATATTCAGGCGTTGGTTGCTACGCAATTTGTTCTGCTCCATGTTTGAATATCGCACCTGTTGCGCATTTGCGCAACTGGTTTGTGCTTGCTCCTGCTGTTGCGCTCATTTTGAGCGCAGTTTGAATATCTGGGCCCATGTTCTTTTATAGAAAAATGGGAAAAGGAAGATGAAGCAACCCCTTTGAGTTCAGGTTCCTTAGATTCTTTAGGGGTCGAAGCCATAATAACTAAATCTTGTGTGTATATATAGCAATTACTTCTACTTTTAACCCCCTTAACCCCTTTTGCCTTCTAATTCAAATTTGAATGGTCAGTTAGCAATTTATTCAGTTTGTTCACACTCCTATTATTTTTTGCCACCATCTTACCGCTAAAGGTATACATAAGATAATTGAAATGAGAGATAAATTAGATAAATTCCCCTTTCTTTTTTAAACCAGTTAAATGTGATCAAATACAGACTACAACCTCAAGCGCTGTCAAAAAAATGATTGCTCAAATGCAAAATCAAATACAAAAGGTACAGGAAATACAAACATCAGCACAAACATCCAATAGAGCTATTTCAGTCTTATAACTTCTTAAAAGAAGACTAGGAACAGAAACTATGGATGTTTAAAAAAGAACCACCATCACCATCATCTTAACCAGCAGGTCCATATCCGTGTCCCTATCTTTTTGTATTATTCTTATAGAGAGGAGAAGCAGTCACAGTTTGAACTCCTCAAGCCCCCTTCAACATCCCTTTCAAAATCTTAATGATGAAGAAACAGGGAGCAACAGAAGCAAACAAGACACATATATCTGATACTACTAAAAATGCATCGCATATATAATATTAGTGGCATTAGAGCATGTGAGGTGAAAATAAAAGATCTTCAGAATCTCAACGAGAATCCCGCTAATGTCTGTTGATATCCATGAGTTCCCCTTGATATTTATAAAAGTTCTAGATTCCACCACGTTTGATATAGACAATAAAGATAATCCCAGTAATAGTCCCAGTGTCCCTTAGTGCCACACTGATACACTCTCTCCATACAATAATTAGGCATTAAAAAACCAAAAACAAGAAAACAAACTCAGAAGCTAGTCTTTCTAGGATCCTAAAACATTACTCCCCCCTCAAAACAAATTGTGAGGTCACAATCTTATATCAGTCTTATATCAGAAACTCATAAAATCTTATAAAATCAGAGGAGAAAAAAAAATCAAATTTTCCCTTACTTTTAGCAGCAGTTGTCAAATCATAAATTTGAGCTTCCTTAGCCTTAGCCAGTGTCCGCTGTTTTACCACCGTTACTGGTTTGTTAAATCAAGCAGATTAAATCAACAAGTGGATCAAATATGAATATTATGTCTTTCCCTTTTTTAGCGACAGTAAAATCAAGACAAAGCAATATAACTATAGCTATAGCTAGTAATCCCAAGTAGAGCTGCTGTGATCCTCTCTCCTCTGAAAATGCAAAAGCATCTGAGGAAGACACCATGCATGCGCCTTAAATACCCAGGGGGGAAAAGGGTAGCCAGCTATAGGCTGGTCAAGCACACGTGACTTATCCAAGCCCAGAAAAATTAAAAATGGCCTAGAAACAAAGTCAAATTCTAAGTTCTAAAAAAAAAAAACATTCAGCATTAAAAAAAAGAAGATAAAGCAACACTAAAACAGGACCTAAAAGGATCAAGAAGGACCACAAAATAAAAAAAAGTAAATACGTATGTATAAAAAACACACAATAAAAACAACAACAAATGTTTACATCCTTTTAGGATAAAATCTGTTGCAGAACCACAGCTTCAGCTTCAGGTTAATTAGTAAAACAAAGCCCAAATCTCTCCTTTTTTCACTCCTTCGTACATTCCTTCCTGTCAGCCAAACAGCATCTTCCAGTTACCGCTTCACTCTGCTCTGTCACCTCAAACACTTCCCCAATAGCTTGGCTCCTGGTTCTCAACCTTTCTGAAGGGCTGCTCTGTCCTCCATGGTTCAAGAGCGATTACCACCACCACCTCCATGGTACACCTGCGGGGACAGAAAACACCAGGAACCACTGGCGAGAGGAGAGAGAATGCCACAAGAAAATCGGGTAAGACACAATTATAAAACTGGTGGCATACCTTTGCTAGGATAGAATATCACACAGATCATAGCCCTGCTGCAAGAACTTCTCCTCAGCACTCACAGCATGCAGGCAATCTCTCGGCCTCCTAAGTGAGTGAGCTCCCTCTTCAGTGTCTTCATCAACTGAGCAGTGTAGGGTCCACCCACATTATATAGGCGGCAATGATGCATGTCATACTAGCAAATGTTTTCAAGTAGTCCTGACACTGATAGCTTACAGTTGTAAAGGTGTGGCCCAATGGAGGATATCTCCTCAACTAAGGTCTCATTTATCCCTTTATGTGGATGATGATTTAGTTTGCATGAATGAACCTGAGATCACTTTTACTTTACTTATGGATAAATTGACACATTTCTCATGGAGAATCCGCATGGTATACATATAAGAAATGTTGGATGTGGGAGTGTTTGCTTGCTGTTGTTGGCTTTTTCTATGAATAAACTTTTATTTTTCATCCTACAATCAAGCTCTGGTTTTCTTTGATTCCTGGAATACATTTGATACCTAACTCCTTCCACTTTGAATATTTTTTTCATCAACAGTGATAGCACTAGTGTGAGATCCAAATGTGATTGAGGTTCACTTGCTGGGGAGAAACAGGTAATCCATGGCTTAAGAACTGTTTCCAGGGCCACTGTTTAAATACCTGCTTTGACACAGAATGCCAAAATGGCAGCTAGGTACACTTTGAGGGACATACAGTGCCACCCACCAAGATGAAGCACCCTGTCATAAAGATGTCACACTTTCCTGTGTGACAAATTGGAGTAACAACCATTGGCTTGCTTGTTTTCCTGCAGTACCCTGCAAGATATTACTGGCAGAAACTGTCTGAGGCAAAGACAAAAGGTAGCTCAGAATATGTTTCATGGAGCAGAAAAAATTGTGACAAAGATCATGTTAAGATGCCAGAAGAGCCCATCCATGTTAAACCCAGAGGTTTTGTGAGTTGATGCCTTTGGGGGGTAGTTACGGAACATGGTTGACTTTGTACAAATACCCTAAGTCCTGGAAAGAACAATTACTCACCGTAACAATAGATCTTCAGGAGAATCTCCACCATTGAGCCACACCTTTGGAACTGTGAGTTCGGAATCAGGACCAGTCAGAAACTTTGCTAGCAAGGGGTTGCCCAGAATGATGTGCAACATTGGTGTCTATATAATCAAGGGCAACCCCATTGCTCCTCAGCTCCTCACTGAAGATAAGCTTGGGGGGCCTCATAACATTAGGAACCAGGAGACCAGACCAGTACTAGGCATACAAGGAGAGGCATGGGACTATAAATATAGTGTACATAAGGCACTTATGGACTCCTTCAGGGAAGGACATCTGGTTTGAGCACCTCCTGAATGGTGGCTTAGTCTGCGAGCTTGAGACTGACCAAGGACAATCCACTCACATTGATGAGACAAATCCCTTATCCTGTCTTTCAAAAGAAGTATCACTGTTTATTTAATGGCCCCGAAACAGCTTTAAAGAGAATCCGCTGAACAGAGGCGGTAAGCCACAGAAACATGCCTCTGAAAATACGTAACCAGTGGCTGTCAGTGGATTACATAGAAACATAGAAACATAGACTTTGATGGCAGAAAAGGACCACTTGGCCCACCCAGTCTGCCCATTTCCCTACCTACTGGATAAGCTGCAGATTCTAGTTAACCAACAGCCTGCTTCCTGCAACTCCGCACTATAATTGCTTTGTGTCTGTCCCAAGCATGTTTGAATTCCCCCACTGTTTTAGACCCAACGACCTCCTCAGGAAGGCTGTTCCATGTATCCACCACTCTCTCCATGAAAAAGAATTTCCTCACTTTACCCCTGAGCCGTCCCCCCTCTATCTTTAAACTGTGCCCCCTTGTTCTTACACATCTCTTTTTCTGAAAGATGCTACCCTCCTGGACTTTGTTGATTCCCTTGAGGTACTTGAACATTTCTATCATGTCCCCCTGTCCCTCCTTTCATCAAGGGTATACATATTAAGCTCTCTCAGTCTCTCTTCATATGGTTTCTGATGTAGACCCTGTACCATTTTAGTTGCCCTCCTCTGGACTGCTTCCATCCTGTCTATGTCCTTGCGTAGATGAGGTCTCCAAACTGCACACAGTACTCAGATGGGGTCTCACCAACTGTCTGTATAGAGGAATAATCACTTCCTTTTCTACTTGTGATCCCCTTCCTATGCATCCCAGTATCCCCTGGCTCTCCTTACTGACTTCTCACATTGCTTACCCACCTTTAGGTCATCTGATATGACTACTCCCAGGTCCCTTTCCATTTTTGTTGTTGTTAGTACCTCCCCTGCTATTGTGTACTCTTTTCCTGGGTTTTTGTTTCCCAGGTGCATTACTTTGCACTTCTTTGCATTGAATCTAAGTTGCCATATGTCTGACCATTCCTCCAACCTTGCCAAGTCCCTTCTCATCTTTTCTACCCCTCTTGTGTATCAACTCTGTTACAGATCTTTGTGTCATCTGCAAAGAGGCATACCTTTCCCTCCAGACCCTCTGCAATGTCACTTATAAAGATGTTAAAGAGGATTGGACCCAGTACTGAGCCCTGAGGTACTCCACTAGTAACCCCCCTTTCTTCGGAATGTGTTCTATTCACTATTACCTTCTGTGTCCTGTTGTGCAGCCAGTTCGCTACCCAGGCTACCACCCTAGGACCCACTCCCAGGCTGGCTAACTTGATTATTAATCTTTTGTGCCCCCAGTTGGTAGTACAGCTCAAGGCAGCCTGGAGGAGGAGGCCAATTGCACCATTACCTTGTGGCAGCTCTGCTTAAACCTGAAACAAATGACCGAGACCCTACAATGCCTGGAATCTAAAGTCTCTGACCACTGGAAAGAAATTGAGGCTCTAGAACAACGAACGGGGGACCTTCAGACTACCCTGACTGGCTACACCCAGACAACGGATGTCCATAATTCTACCCTTCTGGAGCTGCATTAGTGTACTGCCACCCTTGAACAGCGGTTAGAGGTTAGAGGAGAAGGAGAATCGCATTCGTAGGAATAATACTCGGATTCACGGGTTGCTGGAGGGAATGGAATTAGGCAATATGATAACATTTATACACTCTTTCCTGCATGAAATTTTGAATCTGCCCACAGGAAAAGCTTTGGGCATAATTCTCACCCACAGGTCTCTTGTACCCAGACCCCGGGACCCGAAGGCCAGGACAAGATCTGTGCTACTCACATTTCTTGATTTCAGGGTCAAGGAAGAGATTGTCTCAATAGCTTGGTCTAAGAAAAGTGTTGAATTTGGGGATGTGAGACTGTTTTTCTACCACAGCTGTTGGCTAGAAGGAGACAAGTATTAACAGTTGTGAAGTTACTGCAACAAAAGGAGATCACAGCATTCGTGGAATACCCTGCTTGACTTAAGATCCTTACTGAAAAAGGTCTGGTTCCAGGAGCTGGGGGATGCCATGGACTTCTTGGCTCAACACGGAGTCTCCATCCCGGACCAGACCATAAGCCAAAATCAGCAGCCACAGTTACACAGAAGAGCCTGGATGGTAGGAGGAGGAGGAGGAGAACTGAAAAGACAGAGAGCAAGAACCAACATGGGCACTTCCAGCTTGTGGGACTCTGTAAGGACTAAAAGATGCTCGCAACATGGAGAAGAGGATCGTGAGTCTTCGAGCAGGATGGACAAACTAGGGGAACATGCTGAGCAGATCGCTAGAGAACAAACCCCAGACCTGAACAACAAGAACTTGCAAGTAAACCTGAGGGGAATATTTACATGGAGCAAGTGTGGTTGAGCACTTGGGAGGGCAGATCTGGGGACTTTCGCTTCAGAAATAGAGCATCACCCTGTGAACTGAGGTACAAGAATATAATGTACTGATCATATTATATAAATATGAACTATGCAGGGGGATTGCTCAATGTTGGTTTTCATTTTCAGAGCAGATAAGGTTAATGGGGGTAAGAGCTGTGCAGGTGGGGCTGGCGGGCATAGGGCCCACTTTCCTGGGGGGGGCGCTCAAGATAGGGGCAGGGAGAGGGTGCGACAAAATCTTCAAAGAGAAATAAGAGGTCTGTTGATAGATCTGGCCTTGAAATAGAACAAGAAAGGCCAAATAGAGCTGTTTTGATTCCATTATGCATTTTTGTAAAAGCTCACTGGGGAGCGTGGTGGCCAGAGGGCCCAGCCCACAGGTGATCCTTGCAGATTGCTCAGGGGGGGCCAAGGGGTCACATAGGCGCTCCTAGAGGATCCGGGAGTCAGCTCTATCAGTTGGATGACAAGGGCTGGCTCACTCCTGAGTGGCCTAGACCACAGCCAATTATACAAAATCAGGAGCACAAGCTAGTTCTTATATGGATTAGAGGTACTCATTGGAAGAAGTGGCTGCAAAAGATATTTGCTTTTTTATTGGAATGGTTCACATTCTCCTCACTCGCACCCGGGGGGCGCCCCACTGACTTCCCGGGCATGTCCAGCTCATCCCAATAAAAACTATGGACCTATAAAATGGGTCAATCTGAATTTAATGTACTTAAGTAAAGCATAGGTTCAGACTACTGCCCGGCCTTATACCAGCAAAGGTGATTTGGTGCTCATTATTAGTGCTCCAAAGGCCAGAACATACTAGGCTTCTGAGTAAGGCACAGAGCACTAATTTACAAGCAGAAGCTCTCGGAGGGGGTCTCTCAGTGGGGAGACACAGTACACCCTTCCATACTTGCCTCTGTTGTATTAGGGAGTGGGCAGGAAAAAAGGCCCTTTAATTTGGGTCTCCAGCCTTGGAGGTCGAAGATGTCTACACGGTTAAGGGCCCAGTTGGCCAGTATTGTTCAATGTTATTATTTCTTACTTACAGTAACTGTTACAGTTAAATGTGATCTTATGAACCAGGAATACTTAATAACTAGAATCATAACCAGAGACAGGGAACAAGAAATATGTTGTCCAGGGGAAGGAGGAAGAATCTTCTCATGGAGATTGGTATCTAGAACAATTAGAATAAACCATGGATAAAAGGGGTACACTTATATGCTAGTACAACATAAATGGTCTCATGAATCCGATTAAAAGGAGCAAAATTATAAGCCAGGCTAAAAAAGCCTCAATGGACTTTTTACTACTACAAGCGACACACCTGACGATGCAGGAGCATAACAACTTTTTGAAACTGGGTTTCAGGGAATTGCTGCTGCATCTTATAAAAAGGGCAAAAGACGAGGCGCAGCGGAGTTAGTCCCTTCCAGGACACAATTTGAAAAGATGGACTCAAAGTTGAATAAGAAGGGGTGATTCACTATGTTGAAGGGGAAATTTCAGGGCAATATCATAACCTTAGCCTCAGTATACTTCCCACCGGGTACACCATATCAAGAATATCGTACCTTCTTGACTATGTTGCAAGAATGGGGAGAAGGGACATTGATTTGTGGGGGGGGGGACTTGAATTTGACCTTTAACCCCATTTGGATTCCTCCTCCTCCCAAGTCCCAAGAAAGATATATCCTACGGCAAGGAAGGTGGGCAAATTGATAATGGACCTGGGCTTGGTTGATGTTTGGCGTCACCAACATGGGAGGCAGAGGGACTATACCTTCTTCTCTGCTGCCCATAATATCTGCTCCAGACAGGACTATTTTTTGGTCCCCAAAGATGAAGTGCAGAGAGTATATGACTCATGGGTGGGTGATTTCCTTCTGTCTGACCACGGCCCACTTTATATGAAAATAGACCTAGGGGAGGTATGCTGCAACATTTTCTGGTGTCTTCATGTCTCTCTATTGAGAGATAAGGAGGTTAAAGACCTGATTTCTGAGCTAATAAACATTTTTTAACTGAGAATGAGGGACAAGACACCTCTCAATCAATCCTATGGGACACTGCTAAGGCAGTATTGTGGGGTGAACTGATACAGATAGCATCACAAAAGAAGAAGGCAAGGGAAGCCCGAAGAGAAGAGCTTCTCAGATGCATTCAGTACTTAGAGGGGAAGCAAAAAAAGGGAATAGATAGGGAGCATGCAAGACAGCTCCTGGGCTATAAGAGAGAACTCATGGGGATTTTAGATTATCAGGTGGAGCAGAAACTCCTCTTTTTGCGCAAGAAGTATTACAAGGGAGGTCCCCACTCTTCGCGGCTATTGGCCAGTAGATTGAGGGCTAGGGCCACAATTTCTAGCATCTGGCACCCTCAGATGGGGAGGATGGTTCAGGGAGTTCATGAGATCTCAGATGCCTTCAAGGCATATTATGTTAAATTGTATATGAAGGAGATAATCCCAGGGAGAGAGACAATTCAGAACTTCCTTGAGAAGTTAAAACTGCCAGGGCTGTCGACAGAGCAAGGAGAGGCATTACTGACCCCTGTGAGGGAGGAAGAAATAAAGATAGAGATTGGGAGATTGAAGGTGGGTAAATGCCCTTTCTCTGATGGCCTGCCAGCGGAATTTTGAAAGTGCATTGGAGGGCAGGTTCAGCCCTTGCTTGCTCCGGTATAAGCAGAGGTGATGGGGAGAGAGGTGGGCATTCCACTGTCATGGTCGAGGGTGGTTATAACGGTGATACCCAAGCTGGGAAAGGATCCTGCCAGATGCACATCCTATCGCTCAATTTCATTATTAAATACAGACTATAAGATCTTAGCATCGATCTTAGCTAGGCGTTTACAGCAATATTTCCCAACCCTTATACACATGGACCAGACTGGGTTTATCCCAGGTAGATAAGCTCAAGACAATTTAAGAAGAACAACCCATATCATTGATCATATTAACACTCAGAAGCTCCTTTCCCTGATAATGAGCCTAGATGCTGAAAAGGCCTTTGATAGGATGTCGTGGCCTTTTTCTGGGGTGTTTCCTTTCTGGTTTGGGTTCCAACAACAGTTCATCATGGCCCTATTTGGGTTATATGAGTCCCCACAGGCTTTTGTGAGGGTGAATGGCCATATATCTAATGCTCTAAATTTGAGACATGGCACCAGGCAGAGGTGACCCTTCTCCCCTGTATTGTTCGCCTTCTACATTGAGCCTTTGGCTCAGAGTATTAGGCAGCATCCCGAGGTGAAGGATATTGAACTGGGGAGGGGGGGATGACACATAAATTAACATTGTATGCTGATGATGTGCTTTTATATTTGGCTGACCCTGAGACCTCCCTCCCTGCTGTATTTCTTCAGATTAAAGAATTCTCCACCCTAGCAGGTTATAATCTAAATAACGGAAAAACTGAGAAACTGAGCTTTAACTATAACCCAGACCTAGAAATAAAACTGAAATACCCTATGCAGTGGGAATTAGTGTCTTTAAAATACCTCGGAGTAAGGATTGGAGCTGATAATGCGCAACCGTGGGAACAAAATTACCCGCCTGTAATAAAACAGTTAAAGAATGCCTTTCAGAGATGGTCATTACTTCCATTGTCATTGTGCATGAGGGTTCAGGCGCTCAAGATTAATGCTTTACCATGCCTCATGTACTTATTTTAGTGTGTACCATGCACTGTGACTCACAAGGATTTAGAGGTGTGGTAGGAATTATTCTTTGCCTTCCTTTGGGGGGACAAGAAATCTAGAGTATGGAGGACTTTGATTTACCTCTCGAAAAAATAAGGGGGGGGCTAGCATTCCCTAATTTACAGGCTTACTGGGTGGTAGCACTGATGAGGGTTGCCCTCCTTTGGGGTAACCTAGGATATGATGCACACTAGAAGAGGATAGATCTATGGGAAAAGAAAGCGCCCTGTATCCAGGCGGGATTTTTTATGGATGAAGGGACGTCTGGGGTGCAGGGATTCTCAGGCTCAAAGGCAGTCCTAGAAGGGAGGAAAAGGGGAATACTTAGGGGTACCACATACAGACAACTCTGGAGATACAGATGGTGGGCTTATGACCCGCAGTTCACACCAGCTAAGCTTGATAGTTGGTACCTGAAGCAAGCCAAGAAGGGTTGCCACTCGCCATATCAAATGCTGAATGGCCATACGATACTGTCCTTTGAGGCAATTCAGCAGAGATATGGTTTTCTCCCTGCAGATAGACTTAGATATTATCATCTAAGAGACTCCCTAAATAAACAAATACAGAAACTAACTACAGAGATGAGGACTCTGACTAAGACCTCCCTGTTTCAAAGGATTTGGGGTCCTGGGGGTATGGGGCATGCCATATCACAGATATATACTAGCTATACTGCAGATATTGAACTCACCTCGCACTACATAAAGGCCAAGTGAGAACAAGATCTGGATATCTCCATCACAGATCAGCAATGGCCCATGATCTGGAGAAGCACCTGGTCCACTTCCAGGTCTTTGGCCTAGAGGGACTTTTGTTGGAAGCTCAGGGTACGATATTTTTTGGTACCAGTCCAGGCAGCCCATTACACAAAAGGAGCGGTGCCAATCTTCTGGCGAGGATGCGGGGAGCAACAGGTCATATTATTTGGTCCTGTCCCTTAATAGCACCATGCTGTGGGGGAAATAACACACCATCTATCTCAGATTTTCATAATACAAACACGATTGGGCCCAGAATATATGGTGTTGGGACTTCTCTCAAGGGAACTGAAAGGCAAAGAGGAGAGATATTTATGGATAGTATTGGTGGCTGTAGCACTAAACTTCATCACCAGACATTGGCTTCAGACACCACCCCCTGAGCTGTCAGATTGGGTTGAGGTGCTCAAATCCATTCATCAGAAGGAAAGATTAACTTTTAATCTTAGGCAACAACCATAGTTCTACAAAACAGTTGGACTCGTTGGTTATTATATGGCGGAATACAACAACCAACTTAATTGTAACTAGCATAGTCAATTGGGACATGGGATCCCCAGCCAGGCTTCTAAGAGGGCTACAACAAAACTTAAACAAGTAACAAAAGAGAGGCCTAATATAGTTGTAACGGGCATATCCTGTCTCTGGCATATAATCAAATAGAAGTGATGTCTTTGGAGTAAATACCACTCTCTAGAAGTATTACCTGGTATAGTTAGAATGAATGTGTTTACTGGTCTGATTCAATGTTTTTCATTTTGGATTTTTATTGTTGGCTTTTTTCTTTTTTCCTCTGTTATTTCCTTTAAAAAATACTAAATACTTGAGATTTGTTTTCTTACTTAGTATCTTAAGTCTAACGGTACACATTGTAAGATGGATCTTCACATGTAAGACAATTATTTTAAAAAGGAATATATGGAAAGTTTTCTAACTTTAATAAGGCAAGTACAAAAAAAATGGACACCTTCAAATAAGGCAGTGAACAAACCTGTCTCTTATACAACAGAAAGTGTGGAGGAGGGTGGGTGCATTGTGACCCAATGGAGGAGATTCTCTCAAAGATCTACTGTTACAGTGAGTAACTGTTCTGACTTCCATGAGGATAAATCTCCAATTGGGCCACACCTTTGGAACAATCCGCAAGCAGTATCAAGCACCCAGGGAGGATGGCAAAGGTCAGTTTTTTAGGATTAAACGAAATTGTAGTAAAGTAGAGGATTTTGAAATGGAAGCCTTAACACTTAAAAGTCATTTGAATAGCAGGGGGTACTCTAAAAAAGTTATAGAAGAGGGTTATCGGGCGTCAGTGAATGTTAATAGAAATGTGTTACTTACTGATAAAGATGAAGAAAACGTAAGGAGTTAAATGTTCCATTTTGTAACTACCTTTAGTGCACAGAGTCGTGAGATTGGTAAAGTGATAGGGAAACATTGGCAAGTGTTATCTTGTGAACCAGGATTACGAGAAGTTATCTTCTTGTCTCCTGATCGTGACAAATAGACATGCACCAACACTGAAAGATTCTTTGGTTCACAGCCATTTTACAACATGGATGGGACACACTAACAATTGGTTTGGAGAGATTGTAGGGTGTAATCAATGTAAAACTCGTAGTGCTTGTCAGTACATCCTGAAGGAGAAAGAGTTTAGTATTGTGAATCAAAAAGAAAAAGTTTTTGATATCAGATAGCTCATTACGTGTAACACACAGGTAGCAATTTATGTAGCGAGATGTAGTTGTGGAGCATTTTATGTTGGTAAGACTGAAAGGGTGTTTAAAATAAGACTGCTGGAACACATTCGTGCCATAACTAAACAGGATTTAACATATGCCACATCGGCACACATAGTGGAAAATCAAGATAAATACGAAATTCATGAGTTTAAGTTTCTGGGTATTGAAAAAGTTTATCATGGTCAGAGAGGTGGTAATTATCAGAATAAAATAAAAAAAAAAGAAAATGAATGGATTTTTACGATTAAAAGCTCATCAAAAATCTGGTATTAATGCTCATTTGGAATTAAAACCTTACTTAGAGTATAGACAGACATTTAAAATAGAAACATTTGGCTATGTTTTTAATTTTAGTTTTTTGGATAGGTGAATAAATTATCTATTATATATATATATGAGTAATATTATAAATGTATAGATAGGATTTGTTTCAATGTTCTGATGTCCATTTTTAATAGGTGGTGGTGTTTGATTGTTGAACCAATGAATTTGTATTATGTCATTATGACGTCAGACATGATTTAGTATTTAAACCTTGTATGTTTCTGTGGTACTTTTAGCCTTTGATAAAGGACCTTTGTCCAAAACGCATCAGGTGTATTAGGGTGCAATAAAAATTCTTTAAAGAGAAGCTCTGTGTTCAGTCACTTTTGGGTATGTGAGTGCTTCAGCTTTTCAGAGACATTGCTACAGATTTGGCTGAAAGCACCACAGGTTCCGAGTGCATGGTTCATTTGTAAAAGGACAGAAAACACTCACCAGGGTGGGTCAGAGTCTTTGTGTGAAGCAAATAAAACAAAACAAAACAAAGGAAAAAGACACTATAGTTCTCAAAAGAAGTAGTGGGGAACATTAGGGAGAAAAAGATAGCATTCAGGAAGTATAAGGAAACACAGAAGGAGCAGGACAGAGAACTGTACCAGTTAGAGTAGAAGGAAGCGGGGAAGGCAGTCAGAATAGCAAAGGCCCAAACCGAGGAAAAGATAGCCAACTCAGTTAAGAAGGGGGATAAAACCTTTTATAGGTATATTAGGGAGCAAAAAAAGACCGAGGAGAGATAGTGAGGCTTAATAAAGGGGAAGGGGGGTGGGCAGAGGGTGACAGTGACAAAACAGAGATACTGAATGAATGCTTCTGCTCAGTACTCACAAAAGAAGAGGAAGGGGAGGTACCTAAACTAAATAATAGAAGCACACTGGATAGAGGGGTTGATACTAGTCCATTCACAGAAGAAAGGGTCCTGAAAGAACTCCTAAAACTGAAGGTGGACAAAGCAATAAGGCCTAATGGGATTCACCCCAGAATTCTAAAAGAACTAAAGGGAGAACTAGTGGCACCACTGACTACTCTTTTTAACAAATCATGGGAGGATGGTGTGGTACCTGAGAACTTGAGGAGGGCAGATGTGATTCCCCTTCACAAAAGTGGGAGCAAGGCAGAGACAGGAAACTACAGACCTGTTAGTTTGACCTCAGTGGTAGAGAAAATGATGGAATCACTTCTGAAGGAAAGAATTGTTGAGTACCTAGAGGCCAGCGGGGCACAGGACCCAAGGCAGCATGGATTCACAGTGGGAAGATCATGTCAGATGAAGCTAATAGATTTCTTTGATTGGGCAACCAAAGTAGTAGACCAGGGAGAGGTTGTGGATGTGGCCTACCTAGACTTTAGCAAGGCATCTGACACAGTCCCACACAAAAGATTAATAAACAAGTTAGCCAGCCTGGGCGTGGGTCCCAGGACAGTAACCTGGGTAAACAATTAATTGGACAACAGAACGCAGAGGGTAATAGTAAATGGAGTCCACTCCTAAAAAAGGGGGGTTACTAGTGGTGTACCGTAGGGTACAGTACTGGGAATGGTACTCTTTAATGTCTTTATAGGTGACATTGCAGAGGGACTGGAAGGAAAAGCATGCCTCTTTGCAGACGACATAAAGATCTGCAACTGGGTTGATACACAAGGGGGCTGAAAAGGATGAGAAGGGACTTGGCAAGGTTGGAGGAATGGTCAAAAGTATGGCAGCTTAGATTCAATGCAAAGAAGTGCAAAGTAATTCACCTGGGAAACAAAAACCCAGCGGAAGAATACACAGTGGGGGTTATTAACACAATAAAAATAGAAAGGGCCTGGGGGTAGTCATATCAGATGACCTAAAGGTAGGCAAGCAATGTGAGAAGGCAGTAATGAGGGCTGGGGGATACTGGGATGCAGAGGGAGAGGCATCACCAGTAGAAAACAGAAAGTTGTTATCCCTCTGTACAGACAGCTGGTGAGACCCCATCTGGAGTACTACGTGCAGTTCTGGAGACCCCATCTCCACAAGGGCACAGACAGGATAGAGGCAGTCCAGAGAAGGGCAACTAAAATGGTGCAGAGTCTACACTAGAAGCCATCCAAAGAGAGACTAAAAGAGCTTAATATGTATACCCTCGAGGAAAGGAGGGAGAGGGCAAACATGATAGAAACTTTCAATCAATCAAAATCTTTATTTAACCAGGTGAATACCATTGAGCAAAGCTCCTTTTCAAGGTGGACCTGGGAAAACACAAGTACAAGACAACAGGGTAATACACAAAAATAGCAATACACAGTCTTGATCAAAAACAAGCATGGACAATAAATTGTAAGGAAATACAGGATAAGTAACACAATAGTTTGCAGATAATAAGCTGAGCTAATAACAGTAACACAGATAGGGTCAGCAACTGTGATGAGATGGGGTGACAAGAGCCATGGTAACTCGACTGGGACCCTGGAGCACTGTGACAAATTGACTGGGCCCTGAAGCACCATGACGAATCAACTGGGTCCTGAAGCACAGGTAGGGGGATGGAATAGGGGCAGAGGAGAAGGGATGCGATGGAGTGTGAATAGGTTGGAGGCCTAAGAAGAGGGAATGTGTAGAAGTAAAGTGAAAAACCAGATGAGGGGGGCTGGACGGGGGGCAGGGTGAAGGGGAGAGTGGGTACAATACTGGGAACAGAATGGTGAGTAAAAGATAAGGAGGAGAGAAGAAAGGATGGATGGGAAGGGAGAGGGCCAGGCTGAGGATTTCAACTACCTCAAGGAATCAACAAAGTCCAAGACAGGTAACATCTTTCAGAAAAATAGATGTGCAAGAACAAGGGGGCACAATTTGATGATAGTGGGGGGATAACTCAGGGGCAACTTGAGGAAGTATTTTTTCACAGAGAGGGTGGTGAATGCATGGAACAGCCTTTCTGAGGAGATCCTGGGGTCAAAAACAGTGGGGGGGAATTTAAGAATGCATGGGACAGACATAAGCAATTCTAGTCAGAGGTAGGAGGAAGTAGGCTGTTGGTAAAACTAGGATCTACAGCTCATCCTATAGGTAAAATGGGCAGACTGGGTGGGCCAAGCGGTCCTTATCTGCCAACAAGGTACAGTGGCGTGAAAAAGTATTTGCCCCCTTCCTGATTTTCTCTATTATTGCATATTTGTCACACTGGATGTTTTCAGGTCTTTAGACAAAATATAATATTAGATAAAGGGAACCTGAGTGAACAAATAACACTTTTTTTTTTTACTTATTTCATTTATTTAATGAAAAAAGTTAACCAACACCAACGGGCACTGTGTGAAAAGTAATTGCCCCTAGTTAAATCAATCCAATTAAAGGGATAATTAGAGTCAGCTGCTTGAACACAGCCAGGCTTGATTACAGCCAGCCCTGCTCAATATAAATCTCACTTATTTTGACCCTTACCATCAGAGTCACGCTAGCAGCACAAAGATTCAACAAGCACATTATGCCATGATCAGGAAGTTCCTGAAAAGATCAGAAAAATTTGTTGCCCTCTATCAGTCTGGAAAGGGTTACAAAGCTATTTCTAAGGCTCTGGGACTCCATCGAACCACAGTGAGCCATAATCTCAAATGGAGAACACTTGGAACAGTAGTGAATCTTCCCAGGAGTGGGCAGCCTGCCAAAATTACTCCAAGGGCTGGCGAAAAATCATTCAGGAGTCTCAAAGGATCCTAAAACAACATCCAAAGAACTGCAGGCTTCTCTTGCCTCAGCTAAGGTCAGTGTTCACGACTCCCACAATCAGAAAGAGACTGGGCAAAATGGGCTTCATGTGAGAGTAGCAAAGGCGGAAACGACTGCTAACCAAGAAGAACATAATGCTCGCCTCTCATTTGCCAAGAAGCACCTGGATGATCCACAAGCCTTTTGGGAAAATGTTCTATGGACAGATGAGTCAAAGTGGAACTTTTGGATGACATGGATCCCATAATGTCTCGCGTAAAGCAAACACAGCATGCCACAGTAAGAACACCATACCAACAGTCAAACATGGTGGTGGTAGTGTGATGGTGTGGGGATGCTTTGCTGCCTAAGGACCTGATGACTTGCCATAATTAAAGAACCATGAATTCTGCTCTGTACCAGAAAATTCTTAAGAAAATGTCCAGTCATCTTCCAGCTGAAGCTGAAGCAGAGTTGGGCCATGCAGCAAGACAATGATCCAAAGCACAAAAGCAAGTCCACATCAGAATGGCTAAAAGAAGTAAAATTAAAGTTTTGAAGTGGCCTAGTCAAAGTCCAGACTTAAACCTAATACAGATGCTGTGGCAGGACCTGAAACGAGTAGGTCATGCTCGAAAACCTACCAAATGTTACTAAATTAAAGTAGTTCTATGAGGAAGATGGGTTAAAATTCCTCCACAGCGATGTGAAGACTGATATTGAATTATAGGAAGTGTTTGGTTGCAGTCATTGCAGCTAAATGTGGCATAACCAGTTATTAAGTGTAAGGGGGCAATTACTTTTTCACACAGGGCCAGTTTGTGTTGGTTAACTTTTTTTCATTAAATAAGTGAAATTAAAAAAAAAAAACAAGTGTTATTTGTTCACTCAGGTTCCCTTTAGCTAATATTACATTTTCTCTAAAGACCTGAAAACATCCAGTGTGACAAATATGCAATAATAGAGAAAATCAGAAAGGGGGCAAATACTTTTTCACGCCACTGTATATGTTTCTATGTTTCAAAGCTGGACCGCAAACTGAAGAAACAGGTATGCCATTCAATGTAATTAAATGGGTTTTAAACTTAGAGGCATAACATGGTAATTTTTCCATGTTTTTGGCCCAAATTATCACATGCCTTTTTTGGGTCCCCACCTCATGAACAATGTCACTGTCGTTAGGAAAATCTGTCCTGAAAGGTGATTTTGCAATCCCTGTGCAAAATCACCTTTCAGGCAGGAGTTGAAAAATGTATCTGCCCCTGTTCATGAGGTGGAGACATAAGAAGGTCATGTTGAAAATTTGGTGTAAAAACATTAAAAATGCAACAACGTTATAAGCTTTCGCTGAATTTTGCGAACGCAGCCTTGTAACATTGGCAACTGTCAATATTTGTACCCCAAATTTACAACATAGCCATATCTTTACATCACCTCATAAATGTGACAGATGTCATTTTTGAAATCCAGGCCAAAATGTTTTTTTTACATCCCGAAAGGTGATTTTGTGGTCCCTGCGTGACATCACCTTTTAAGCAGGAGTTAACATTTTTCTCTGCCCTTGTCATGAAGTGGGGTCATAAGAAGGCTATGTTGAAAATTTGGTGTATAAATATTTAAAAAAAACAACGTTATAAACCTACATTGAATTTGGTGAATGCAGCCTCAAAACATTGGTAATTTTCAATATTTTTACCCCAAATTTACAACATAGCCATATCTTTCCAGCACCTCATGAATGTGGTAGCTGTCATTTTTCAAGTCCTGGCCAAAATGTTTTTTTTCACATCTCGAAAGGTGATTTACGGTCTCTGCACAAAATCATCTTTTGAGCAGGAGTAGAACATTTTCTCTGCCCTTATTCATGAGCTGGAGTCATAAGAAGGCTATGTTGAAAATTTGGTGTAAAAATATTAAAACTCAAAAAAGTTATGAGCCTACGTTGAATTTTGTGAACACAGGCTCATACATTTGGTAATATTCAATGGTTTTACCCCAACTTTTCAACATAGCTATTTCTTTACAGTAGCTTATGAATGTTATAGCTGTCATTTTTCAACTCCTGCCCAAAATGTGTTTTAGCAACCTGAAAGTTGATTTCGCAGTCCCTCAGGAGCTGAACATTTTCTCTGCCCATCTTCATGAGGCAGGGTCATAACTAGGTTATGTTGAACATTTGGTGTAAAAATATTAAGAAACAAATTTACAATATTTTTACCCCAAATTCCTCACCTGCAGCCTTACCAGCTCTGGCCAAAGATTTTATTTTTTTACTCCTTCTTAAGTTGGTGCCTATCTCATGTATTTTATTCTTTTTGTCTTAATATGCAAGCTGTACAAAAGCTGTTATTTCTAGATGCAATCTGTGATTGTTAACTTATCTGTGATTATTAATTTGTCAATGTAAACAGTTTTATTGACTGCGGGTTGACCCTGAAAAAGGGACATTATGTCTTAGTGGGCTTACCCAGTTAACAAATTTCAATAAATATATAAATCAAGCAAAGCCTGAATTCTGATATTTAATCACATATACCTGGTAGTTTGCAATTCTAAAGACCAAGGATGCAGAGGTATAATATCTTTTGCCCGATAGCAGCCTCCTGGATTCTTTGTCAGGAGGCAAAGTGCTCATGCATCTAGGGGCTCTACCACAGTCATGAGCAGCTATTACGATTTGGATAGTTAACTGCTGCTCAGTTTAAATAGTTCAACTTCATTGTTTGTATCATAGTGTAGATTGTATATGGTATATCCTTCTGTCCGAGAATTTCCCTTGTTATCTATCTAATTTAGTGGTGTCTGTCTGATGTTTTGATATAAAATGTTTCGTAACTGTACTATAAGAATTTGTGCACTATTTATAACTATGATCAAACAGAACAACTTTGTAAAATAGGGTTATTAGTCCTAAAGTTTATTTCTTGTGAAAAAAATAAAGTTTTATCTGTCTATCTAGCTAGCTTTCATTATAACCACAGTATTTTTAAGCTGGGAGGCATAATAAGGCATAGCATGGGGCAAGGTACCGTTTATCAATCTTTCTAGGCACTGCTGGCAAGATATTACGCCTATGCCAAGCACCAAGGCAGGATAGACAGGAAAATCCCCAACAGAGGGTGCAGTGAGAACCTGGGGCACAGAAATCCAGAGGCAGAGTACAAAATGGGCAGAGTGGTATTGACAGCAATCAAGCAGGAAAGAGATCTAGGGAAATCATACTGGATAACCTAAAGGTGGCCAGACAGTGTGACAAGGCAGTTGGGAGAGCTAGTGGGATGCTGCGGTGCATAGGAAGGGTATATCAGCAGTAGAAAGAGAAAGAAAGAGAGATGTTGTTGCCCTTGTATGCTGGTAAGACCCCACCTTGAGTACTGTGTCCAGTTCTGGAGACCATATCTCTGGAAGGACATAGACAAAGTGAAGGTGATCCAGAAGAGGGCAACTAAAATGGTGCTGGGTGTGCACCAAAAGCCCTGTGAGGAGACACTAAAGGACTACAACATGCACATCCTTGAACAGAAGAGGAGGGATCCAATAGAGACCTTTAAATACCTCACAGTGGTAAATAAGGTACAGGAGGGAAGTATTTTTCAGAAAAAAAAAGGTGCTCAAGAACAAGGGGACATGATATGAACTTGGAAGGGGGTAGTTTCAGGAGAAATGTGAGAAAATACTTTTTCACAGAAAGAATGCTGGATTCCAGGAATAGCCTTCCAGCAGAGATACAGTAGCGGGGGTGAAAACAGTGGTAGGTTTCAAGAATGTATGGGATAGGCATAAGGGAACTGTAGTGGAAATGAAGGAGGGAAGGAGAAAGAGCTGTAGCTCAAGTAGGGTAAGTAGTGAGACTGTAGATAAGAAAAAATAGGTTAACTGGGTGGGCCAAGCTGCCTTTATTTGAAATCAGATTCTATGTTTCTAACCTCCAAAAACTCCATTAACTTTTTTCTTACCAGAAGTTGTCCTCCTCAGCTTCAAATCCCATGACATTTTGCATTTGTTTGAGTAAAGCTTGAAAAGAGGGATCCTCACTAGCAGATCTGGTGTATATATATATATATATATATATATATACCACAGAGTCCTTGCTACAGAAGCGATGGTAGAGATGGAAGACAAACCCCCATCATAGGTAAGGTCCCGAGTTTTTGACAGTTCTGCAGCCTTGGCCGACCACGGAAGTTGCAGCCAACCACAGAAATCATGGAAAACAGTAAAACTGTGTCCATTTGGAGCGGGCTTGTTGAAAACAGAACAGCCCACCTGGGCTGAGACCCACTCTGAATGGGATGTTTATAGCCAGCATATACTTCTGAACAAAAGAAATGTTGTGTCTGCAGAGCTCCTCCATGCACATCCACTTCACCAATCACACCAACAGAATGTCGTTACTTTCTTCACATAGACATAGACAGTGTCGGCAGATAAGGGCCTATGGCCCACCCAGTCTGCCCATTTGAGCTTGTAAGTTCAGTTTGTTTTCCTAGAGGTCTGTTGCCCCTTACCCCTGACCTCCAGAATTCCTTTATGTCTATCCCATGCATTCTTAAATCCCGTGATTGTTTCAGCCCCCACCACTTCCTCAGGCAGGGTGTTCCACTTGTCCACCACCCGTTCTGTGAAGAAATTCTTTCTCATGTTTCCTCTGAATCGCCCCTCCTCCAACTTCATCCCATGCCCTCTAGTCCTGGAACATCTTTTCGCTTAAAATAGTGTTTCCTGCACCCTGTTCCTCCCTGTAAGATACTTGTATGTCTCTATCATATCCCCTCTCCCTCCTCTCCTCCAGGGGTACATGTTCAGTTCCTTCAACCTGTCTTCATATGACTTGTGATGCAATCCATGCACCATCTTTGTTGCCCTTCTCTGAACCTTCTCTACCCTGTCTATGTCCTTACGTAGGTATGGTCTCCAGAACTGTACACTGTACTCCAGGTGGGGCCCCACTAGTGTCTTGTATAGCGAATGCACCTCCTTTTCCTGCTGGTGATGCCCTGCCTATACATCCCAGCATCCTATTTGCTTTACCTGCTGCCTTGTCACACTGTTTCCCTACCTTGAGGTCATCAGAGATGATAACCCCAAGATCCCTTTCCTGCTTGGTGCATGCTATATCCTCACCCCACAACTGATATATTGTGCCAGGGTTTTTGTGCCCCATATGCATTATCTTGCACTTCTTTGCATTGAATTTCAACTGCCAAACCCCTGACCATTCTTCAAGTTTCTGCAGGTCGCTTCTCATTCTGTCTACACCCTCTGGTGTGTCTACTCTGTTACAGAGTTTTGTGTCATCAGCGAACAGTGAAATTCTGCCTTCTAGGTCCTCGCAATGTCACTGATGAAGATGTTGAATAGGACCGTCCCAGCACTGATCCCTGTGGTACCCCACTGGTCACTCTTCCTCTGTGGAGTGACAGCCATTTACCACCACCCTCTGTGTCCTGCCACCCAGCCAGTTACCTACCCACCACACTACTGTCCTGCCCACACCCATATTCCAGTTTGTGTAATAGTCTTCTATGTGGCACAGTGTCAAAGGCCTTGCTGAAGTCCAGATAGGCCATGTCCACCGCCCTCCGCTGATCCACCTCCCGAGTCACCCAGTCAAAAAATTCAACGAGGTTGGTCTGACATGACCTCCCCCTGGTGAAACCATGCTGCCTTGGGTCCTGTAGTCCATTGACAACCAGATGTTCTACCAAGCTCTCCTTCAGTAGTGCTTCCATGATCTTCCCCACTACCAAGGTGAGGCTGACTGGTCTGTAGTTCCCTGCTTCCTCTTTGTTCCCACTTTTGTATAAGGGGACTACATCTGCTGTCCTCCAGTCTTTGGGTACCTCCCCTGTTTCCAGTGATCGGCTAAACAGGATAGCCAGAGGTTCAGCCACCACCTCTCTTAGTTCTTTAAGGACCCTGGGGTGCACCCCATCTGGCCCCATGGCCCACATGGTTCCTGACTTACCACAGCAACAGAGTGTGGGGTCGGTGCCGTTACTTTCTGGCAGCATGATCTACTTCTTTGACTCACTGATTGTTTTTGCAGCATTGTGCCCTGCCTAAACTACTGCAACTAATTGTACCCTGTGAAAAAATATAACACACATTGTACAGATTTGCCAATGCAGTCTGCCTCTTTGTTACATTTGGCCTCAATTGTCATTAAGTTAATCTTCTGGAAATCAAAGTCACCCAGAATAACCACATTGCCATCTTTGGATGCCCTAAACATTTTATTTGTGAGCTCGCAGGTAATACGCTACTTACAGTCCAACACTGCAATCTATAACAGACACCCAGTGTTACTGTAGTTCCCACATTGCAGCAAGTTCTAACACCTATGTTTTAGTTTGTGTGTTTAAGTGACAAAGACTGCTTGTCTTACACTTGGCTACCCTTATGGGCTTGGTCAGTGCTCAACACAGTGTAAATACCCAATGTGTACTGTTCCTATGGTAACGATGTCACTTCCTTTAGCTTGTAGCCGTAACAGCAGCATATTCTCTTCCGGATGCAAATAAATCCCCAAACACACATTGTGTAGAGTTTGCGAGGCACAGGGGAAGGTTTTATTTTGCATTTCACTCCAAAGCTGTACAGCAACATTGTTACCATAGGAACAGTTCACACTGGGTATTTGCGCTGCATTGAGCACTGACCAAACCTATAAGGGTAGCAAAGAATAAGACGAGCAGTCTTTTAAGCAATAAGGCATGACCAGGGGTTAGATTAACAGTCTGTTAATCACCTCCTAAGGGTGTAATGTGGCACGAGGCACAGCCGAGTGCCATATTGCCCCTAGGGGGTGATTAACTGACAATCTAACTCCTAGGAGTGCCTTATTGCTATTATAAAAAATATTCCAAAAGAAAAGTGTTAAAAGTATACTTTTTGAATGTTTTCCTCATTTAAAAGGAAGATTTTTAGTAAAATAGTTCTTCCACCAACAGTTTAAGAATGCTTTTTCAAACTCAGAATGCATCATTCCAGTCATTCAGCAGTGCTAGAGAATGGAATGCTGACATGAAGAAATTCATGCGCTGTGGTGATTAGGCTGTACATGACAGTATAACATGGATTAATATAAGGCTGTGGGAATCCTAACAGCCAATCAGATTGCAACATTTCTGAGATCCTTTTTATAATGTCACTTAATCTGTCATACAAGATGAGCATTAGTGAATTAGTGCACAGTGCCTACAAAGGTGAATGAGGTGCAACAAGTGTCTCTGTACAATCCCCAAACAGAGGCGTAGCCGAGATCCCGTTCAAGGGCTGCAGTTACTACTGCTGCCAAGAGTCACACACAAACTATGTTTGCTTAAAAGTTCAGAAAATTTCAAATAATTTTTAAGTCATTTCAAGGGCTTAAACTGCTAAAATAATAGTCAACCGAGAGTACTACTCATTGCTTAGCCCTGCTAACTTCAAAGTAAGCTCCAGAAAGCTTCTCTCAGATTAGATTATTCCTGCCATGAGTCAATGCACTTGGCTAGAGGATGGAGGACTCACCCATTGGACCACCATGAGTCTTTTTAGACACTTTCAGGGTGATACAGCAGTGATATTACTTGCAGATAACAGAGGTCACTACGTATTGCCATATCTGGCAAATGCCAACACTTCAAGTACGTGGAAACCAAGTTATTTTAAAAGATATTTAAAAGTTTTTTTATATATATATTTTCAAGTATATTTTGATTAAATGCTTCAGTCATTTTTGTATCCCACTCAGAGGCTCAGAAATCATTAGAATCAGAAGAAACTCAGTGCCACCAAACAGTTTGTTGTTACCGATATGTACTAAATGTATTGTGAAATGTTGCATTATGATGTGTGGTAAACTATGTACTCACATGCCCTGCATTTCTTATGAAAACATGTTATTCCCATGAGCGCTTGCTTGATATATATGAAAAAAAGCTCAACTTGAGCTGAGCCCTCTGAGACTCTGTGCCCCCTTCAAATCCCCATATTCGGAACCGCTTCCCTTTTGACATTGGGGTGCCCAATCCCCACTGTCACCCTTGATCTCTCTTTTTTTTTGTAAATTTACACTAGAAAAGCAGAAACCCGTCTACCTACTGTATGTCTTTTGCTGCCTTCTCTGATCAATTCCCCCACCCACTAGTCCTCACTCACGTTAAAAAGCCCAGTATCGAAAATCCGCTCTACGAAGAAAACACATCATTCTTATTTGAACACCATCTGGGAACTGAAGAGACAAGGTAAATGCAGTTAATGTATTTTCTTCTTTTTTTTTTTAATAATTTGATCTTTATCTTTTTGTTGTGTTACAAACCAAAGAAAAAAAAGAAAAGTGAATGCAACAAAGTATAACGTAATACATTTCATCTTCAACACTCAACGACATAGTAATGCATAAGGATGCAGAAAATGTATTTTCAGTGTAATTTGAACGTTTACTCATAATTTTGTGATTTTTTTAGTATTTTGTTTAAAAGACATAAGCGCAGCTGGGATTTGATGTATTTACATTTTTTTACACCACATCATGAACGTGATATTTTACGAGATACACAGTGGGGACCTTTGGGATAAATTATTTATGTTTACAAGTGCTGTTTCACCTTGGATAATCTCATGAGTTGCGTAAACAGAATGAGTACAGATAAATCATTTATTGTGTCCTCGCTGCGTGTTCCATTTATGCAATAGGATAGGACCTTGTGTTATAGATTATTTTTTTAGCTTTAAAAATATTATTTATAAACGTTTGTTGATTTATTTTGTGAACTAGTGGTTTTTCACATTCCCCTATTTCAGCTGCCATAGCTGTTACCATGGATACGGTGTACAGATGATAAACTGATGCTGCAATGTGGCAGTTCACAGTTGCCACATAACTGCTGCATTAATTACAAACCACTACTACAGAAGTTGTGGCAAATGGCAACCCTGCTGCAGAATTTGGTTCCAAAGTGCCTCCGAACAATTGGGGCCTTGTTCATAGGGATCATTATCCATTTTATCATCCTCCAAATCCTCCATATTAAGGAGATTAGGATTGTATTTTACCTCATCATCTGGAATGACAATGGAGCAATCAAGAGAGCCAGAAGCAGAGTCAGCTGCTGCAATAGAGTAATGAAAAGTTTGCTTCTGGATCCCATCGACAACGATGACAAAAGTGCTTACAGGGCAAGCACAGTGGAAGGGATAGCTGTTACTATCGGTGGCAGTGACAGTAACAGACATCAAAATAGTTCGGAAAACTATGCCAACATGACCTGGGAGTTGATGGCACCTTGTAAAGGGCCTGGGACAACTACCATTGAAGGGGTAGAACCCAAAGAAGGGGGCTTCATATCATCCACAGTAGGTATGGCAGTGCCAGAGCCAGACCCTGACCCCAACCTTGGTTCCATATGGCCGTACGAAAAAACTAATTCTGGTCACAAAAATATTTTAAAATGTGTTAAAAACACATTTCTAGGTGATTTTTCCAAAACTAACTGCAGAATCCACATAAAGGGGGCCCAATTAGCAAGATACATGTGTTGGTGTCTCTGCAGGATATCAATTTTATGAGTTTTCAAAAGAATTAAAAAAAGAAAAAGAAACAAGACGGTGGCCATACAAAAAAATTATTTTTTCTCACATGAAAAGATTACCCCCATGCAAAACAGAATCTTTTTTCGAATGGGCCAAATTCTTTTTTAGCATGAAACAGCTTTCCAAAAGACTGTACTGAGCATGCTCAGAACTGAAATTTCAAATCCTTATAACTCTGGAATGGATTAATATTTTTTCACCAAACCAGCCAAAGGCACCACTCTGGCACAAACCCTTTCTACCCTGAAATTTTCAGAGCAAAATTCCAAACCATTTGGGCTCTAGGCAACAACAAAAAAAACAGCAAAAAAACACTGATTTTTTTTTTTTTCATTTTTTGCTCTACTTGGATCTTGGAATTTGCACATCCTACCAGAACAAAACTTGGCAAGTCAGGAGACCTTGCCCCCAAGACTGTGCATGTACAATTTTGTGCAAATCCATTGAACAGTGGTGAAGCTATTAAAGTGCAAAGTTAGGGGTTTAACATTAAACAGCCTCTAAGTGGCGTAGTAATATAATTGTTAAGAAACTTTGTGTGTCGTGCCAGTCTTAACCCCAATAGGTATGCTTTGTGATCCCATGCTGGTGAGCTGAGTTTGGGGGCAAGCTCAGTGACCCAGTTGGATGGGGTGAGGGTGGGGGGATGCCTCTGTTATTTGACTCCCCCAGCCAGGGAATACAAGCTGCAGGGTTGTCTGCATGGGCCTGGGTACCAAATAGTGAAGGCAGCTGTCATTCACTCTTTTGACATTCACTCTTCACACAGTCACTGTTTGTTCTTACAGATCCCTTTGCCTCTTTTCTAACAGTTCCAGCAGCAAGACATGTCTATGATCAGAGAGTAAAGGTTCAGGTGACTGAGGGTGTGTGGGGAGTGTGGGGTGGTTGGTGCTGAGTGGGAGGTTGGGATGGAGTGGGTGGGGGTGACTGGTGAAAATGGCGAAACAACATTTCTTTTTACAGCTGTAAAAAAAAAAAAATTCAGAGATAGTTTTCTTTATTATAGGGGACTTGCAGGGGACATTCCAACACTGGGTATTGGGCACCCCAATTTTGGGCTATTGTTCAGTAGCACTAGTGGTGGGCATCCTAGTGCCATCATGTATTTAGTGGGGATGGGGGGGTGACCTGGAGCAGAGGGGGATCAAGAGAAGTGGTACCAGGGTGGGCACCCTGGAATGCTTATATATTATAATTTTTTTTAAATACACATGTATCCCCTAGGCGGCACTATTCTAAGGGCTACTACCCCTGCCTGTATGGCAATGCAGAGGTTGAGGGGCCTGAGTTCTCTAATTAGGTGCCTCCACTCAGAGAAATGGTAGGGGGGTTGCCTATCTGTTCTGGTATAGCCCTCTGGGAAGCTAAAAACCCCCACCAACCCTTCTAGTTGCCTGAGGAATAACACATTGGTACATTCACAATTACGAACATACAAAATTTGCCAGCAGATAAAGGCCTAGAGGTCTATCAAGTCTGCTCGAATGTGCAGCTAGCACCCCTTATTCTGCAGCTGCCCCTCCCTTCCCCCCTTCCCCTTCATTAACCCTCCCCCTTGTCCTGTCCCATCCTCGTTTGAAGCAGTCCACTGTTCTACTGCATACCACTTCAGCAGGTAACGCATTCCACCCAGCCACCACCCTCTCTGTAAAAAGTGTCTCCTCATCTCCTCCTGAACCTTCCTTGCTCCAGTCTCATATCATGGCCCCTGGTGTCCCTCCCTCCCTTACTTTGAACAGCCCTCTGTACCTGTCTTGTTTATTCCTTTCATGTATTTAAAGGTTTCAATCATGTCACCCCTGTCTCTCCTCTCCTCCAGTAGTACGTTCAACTCCTTCAACCTCCTCTCGTATGATAGTCCCCCAGCCCCTTGATCATCTTTGTCGCTCTGCGCTGCACCCCCTCCAGTAACTTAATGTCCCTCTTCAGATATGACGCCAGTACTGCACGCAGTACTCCAGGTGTGGTCTAACTAATGACCTATACAGTGGCAGAATCACCTCCTCCCTCCTCGAGGATATACCCCTTGCAATACAACCCAGCATTTTGTTGGCCTTTGCAGCTGCCTTCCTACATTGTGCCGAGTTGTTCATTGACCCTGTAATGAGCACACCCAGATCCTTCTCCTCCTCTGTCTGGGCTAGCTGCACTCCCCCTAGCTGGTAACTCCTCCTTGGGTTCTTCATACCAAAATGCAGCACCTTGCACTTTTTGGCATTAAAGCCCAGTTGCCAGGTGTCTGACCAGGTTTCAAGCTTTGCCAGATCATCCTGCAACCCCTGCCATCCCCCTAGGTCATCCACCACTGTGCCTACCTTGGTATCATCAGCAAACAGACTGATCTTGCTCTTGATGTCCCATGATATGTCTGCAATGAATATCCCAAACAACACTGGTCCCAACACGAGCCCTGTGGAACACCACTCATCACTGACCTTGGGTGTGAGAGGTCCCCACCACCACCACCCTCTGTTGCCTTCCTGCAGCCAGTTTCTACCCATCTCACCAGTTTTGCACCCGCCTGTGCCTACTAACTTCCTTCCCAGCCTTCCATGTGGCACTGAGTCGAATGCCTTACTGAAGTCCAGATACAGGACATCCACTGCAAGGCCCTGTCCAGTTGCCTAGTTACCCAGTCATAGAACTCAACCAGGTTGGTTTGGCAGGATCTGCCACGTGTAAGCTATGCTGTCTGCTGTCCTGTAGTCCTTTGGCCTCTGGGAGGGCCACCAGCCTCTCCTTCAGGATAGTCTCCATTAGCTTACCCACGATGGATGTGAGGCTCACTGGTCTGTAGTTTCCCGGTTCATCCTTGGGGCCACTCTTGTGGAGGGGCACCACATGAGCCATCCTCCAGTCCTGAGGTACACACCCCGAATGAAGTGAGGCATTAAATAGGTCTGCCAAAGGTCCTGCAAGGACCTCTTCCAGCTCCTTCAGTACCCTGGGGTGGATGCCATCTGGGCCTGGCACCTTGTCCACCCTCAGTGCCTTCAAACCCTAATAATAATGTGCTCACACCCTTCTCACTTACCAACAAGGCTGGACTTGCACAGCTGCCCTGGAGACCCACCTGGAAAATAAGTTTAGCACAACAGTAATACAATCTCAATACTGTAACCCAACTAATAATATGCACACTAGCTAGGTTAACCGTGAAGAAAGACAATCAAGTTTATTTGGGGGCAGTGAACAAGAGAGGGGCGTGAATCTAGCAGAATGATTAACAATCTGATTTAAATCAGGATTGTCTGGCATGCACTTTAAGGCCCAACTCAACAGTTCAACAACCCTGGGTACCCAGAGTGCCATGCAGGCTAGCCTGAAGTGTTGCCTGGGGTGGCTGGTGTTGCAGCTGTTGTTGGGGCCCTTAAGGAAAGAAAAACAGTTAAGTATGCACACAACCCAATAATTTGTAATCCAAGCTGGATGGCTCAGTCCATTGCAAGAACCCAGTAAAAGAAATAATTAGATGGTACCACAATGATTTTTGCTTTCATTGCAGGGAGCTACCCTGATTTGTACTCATACTACCAAGATCTGGCTGCAGTGCAGGTGAACTGTAGACCTCGTGGTGGTGATCAAGGAGGCTGGGGGAAGCTAGGCCGACATGACTCACCTCCAAGTGGTTGCTACCTGGTCCATGGTGTTGGGCAGGAGGCCGAATCCCCAAGCCGGTCTTTTGCCGAGATGGACTCTGATGCAGGAATAGTGGCCAAGGCCAAGATGGCAGGGCCCAGGATGAACAGTTCTGAAAAAGTTTGTGATCTTCTGCTGGTGACGCCTCCAGCTGGCATAACAGATTTTACTGTGGGGAACCAAATCATGACCCATGAAACACATTCAGCACATTTAAATCACTAACTTCTTTAAACAACAGTTCAGATATAGTCTGATTGCAAATTGACAGCTTTATTGTGCAAACTTTTTGATCCAAGTGTAATTCTCTCACAATCTGGGTCGATCGCTTCTGGGGCAAGTCTTTGGTTCAAATCACAAGTTACAATAACATTTCTTCTTTTCTTCTGTCACAGTTCCAAGGCTGGAAATTGGATAGTTACAACTTCTACAATAGGCAGTTCAATTGCAGGAGAATATGGCAGGAAGGCCAGCTCAGACTCTTCCCGCCGATTCCCCTACACTCCTTCTGGGAGCAGCTGCTCGAAAGCTTGAGCTGTTCACTCTTCCATTTCCAACTCTACTGGACTCACTGCTTCAGGCAGTTCTGGGCACTTCCTTTGTAATCCAAAAGGTTCAGTTGGCTGAGGGAACTGTCAGTCTCAGTCAGGGCTTCCCTTCCAGGTCCATTTAGGCGCCAACACTCAAAACTACAGAATTTCCTTCCCACAAGACCCCTGGGGACAGGCTATATTTTAGGTCCCCAGTGGTTCGATTGGTCCAAATACTGGAAGTCCAGGCCCCAACATGGTGGCTCCCATTCAAATGTTTGAGCTGCAAATCAAAGGAGGTTAGACAAATTTCTCTGTCTTTACTATAACAGCAAATAAGCAATAAACAATCATAGTTCCTATGAGAGCTCCCTCTGCGCAAGTAGCGACTGCAGAATGGAGCAAAATAACACACTGTCTGATCAGTCACAAGCCTTAAATCACTTGGACCCTGTCCACACTAATTTGTAAACACAGGTTAGCTATGCTGTTAAAGAGACAGGCATGGAGGCTCAATATGGCACTCTCACATAAAGACACAGAACTACTTAAGACAGGACACCAGCCTGATAGTGGGCATTAAGGAGCCCAGGAAGACACCATGATAAACCCCAATTTGTAGGGGGGGTTACACACACACACACACACACACACACATACATATATATATATATATATATATATATAGGAACATTGGGAATGCCAGGCAGGTGATCTGGAGGGGAGGGGGGAGAAAGAAGTGGTACCAGGGGTGGGCACCCCAGTCCACTAGATAGATAGATAGGTATATAGATAGACAGAGAAAGAAAGAGTCAGAGACAGGCAAACAGAACAGGGGATCAGTGGCTCACTGCTCTCACTGCAACCCACAGCACGACTTCCAGCTGCAGCTGCAGAACTCAAGAAAATTCCACTGTTCTCATATACAGAACATGGGTGAATTGCTCCGTTCACTAAGCTGGGCACCCTGGATTTTGGGCTGCCCAGAAAAGGTATTCCTGGTAAATTAAAAAAAAATTGAATCAAGCTAAACAGTGCCGTTTAACTAGGTTCAGGTTATTTTTTGGTTTTTTAACAAGAGATCATTTTTATGTATTTTCAGTGTTTGTGAGTTTAAAAAGGAAAAAAGGTGACCATCTCAATCAATAATTTTTTTTATGCATAACAGGTAAAGCGTTAAAATAAGCAGACACATTTTTTTTGTAACTGTTCGCATTTTTATGTTAACTCAAAAATCATTATAGCTCTGGAACTGTACTATAATTTTTCATGAAACTTTCAATGGCACATGTTTGGCATGGGCCCCCTTCAACCCTGAAAATGTCACTAAAAAATTCTGCACTGTCTCAGCTATAGGTGAGGGCACAAATATGAAATGTTAAGTATAAGGAAACCAAACATGCTTTTTTTCCATTTTTTTGGCACCCTGTATCTCAAAAACTGAACAAGAGGACATCACAAAACTTTTCATGTCTTGAGACTCTGATAACCTGACTGCGTATGCCAAATTTTGTGCTATTTCATCAAATGATGCCAAAATTATTAAGGTGCAAACATTGGGGTTTAACATTAAACAGGCTATTCAAACCCTATGAGGTACTACCGCACCACTATAATAAAAAGAGACATAATAGAGAAGTAAAAATGCCATGACATAAAGGATTTCCTGAAGAAGGAATTTACCAGCTAGTATGCAGGAGTAGTCTCAGATTGTCTTGTCGAAGGGGGTGCCGACAACCTAGCAGCCGATCTCAGACTGCTTAACCTCAAACAGCATCACTCTCAATGGCTGGAGAACAGCTTCAACAGCTTGAAAGCACATCAGGAGGATATCATTCATGGATTTGAGCAAGCCGGTTTCAAGAAAGCGTATGAAAACTGCCTGACCACTGTAAGTACAAACATCTACTAAAGTAAAGTTAAATGCTTAGGATGGTTAGGATGTTAGGGACAGAAGCTGAGACCTTTTTTTTTTTCTTAACAGATGGAGCCAGAGCAGTAGTGAGGTGAAGATGCACCAGAAGTGAAGCGAAGCTGAATTAAAGAACATTTTACTGCGTGAAAGAGCAGCAACTTGGTTTATTTTTATTTATTTTGATGGGGTCACCTTGTTTTGAGTGAGATTACATGAATAACTTTTTTTTGAATAAATAAACACCGACCTGCTAGTTACTGTATTGTACTTTTTCTGGGAGCTACTTGAACAATGTTATAATGCACAAATGGCAAGATGCAGCACAAAGGTGATTTTAACTGATAATATTAGCGGGCATTTAATTTTAGTGGGTTTTTCGTTTCCGCTAATAGCGCTAAAATTTTCTGAGTGCTAATATTACCTGCTATACAGCAGTTTAATGAATAGTTTATTTTAAATGACCTGTTTAAATGGAGAGATAAAATAATAGTGTGTACATTTATTTGCATAATAAATGGTATATAAGCAGATATTACTGAATGCCATAAGAATATTTATTATATTTTTGTATATGAACTAATGAAATTAGTAGAAAATATGATTACTAATTACAATTTATTTTACGTTTATTCACTAGTGGAATGCCTGATTTGAAAAAGTAATGAATGTTATATATTTCCTTTGGCCATTCCAGCATACAATAAGTAAGTGAATATTTATATATATTGTTGTATGAATTTACATCATAACTATTTTGGAAGCGATTTCTCTAATATCCTTTATTTTTATATTATTTGTATTTTGCTTAAAGGAAGCCATATATTAAATACCAGGAAGCTGAACAGACATAGTAAGAATACTAATATTGTTCTGATGATAAAGTTTTATTTAATTAATATTTCAGATTAATCCTCCCAAAAGTTTAAGAAATTATTAAATGCATAATATGCTATTGATTATTTTTAGATCACCACTAATTTCCCTGAGGAAGTTGATCTACCAGCAAAACACTGGAATCTACTATTAGTGATGTGGTCATAATAATAAAATCGAATACTGAGTTGAGCAGTGGTTCTGTGCTTCTTTATTGCATTTAGCAGGCCTGAAAACAAATTACTCCTCATTAGAGTTTCTATTATCTTTGCAACATGACAATATTTGCTCCATGGCTTTAACCATCTAGTTGAATCCCTGGCAGATATTGTAGTCCCTTAAGTTGTGGGACAGGCCCAAACAGCAAACACAAACTGTGTGTGCATCATCCTTGTAGATTTTGTAACTGCAGATACAAAACCTAAAGGCTCTTTCAACAACATAAAAGGACAATTTCAATGTAATGGAAATTCCTCTCACCAGGGATTTCCTGCTCACTGCCACTACATTGTTTTTACCAACAGGAACCAGGAAATCTGTTTTTTACCTCCTCCTTTGCACAAGGTCAACACAGTAACTATGGGTAGAGTACCCCTTCAGAGACAGACTGCAAACAGAGTCCAGCAGAAATAGTATAATTACCCTTTTAAATGAAACAAGCAGTCACTGATTCTATAAAAACAGAAGCTTTACTAAAATACTAGAAGTATTTACAACAGAATGTATTTACAAGAAAATAAAAGGGTAGCACATTTACTAGGAAACAAAAAACAAAGTAAGTTAATAGATAGTTGGTGTACAGCAAAATTCTGAACTACCTTATCTAGAATCCTTTACATGCCCTAACTACAGAAGCATTGATCCTCACTGTGCTATCTCACCCGTCAAGCTAGTCTTTGTACAGCAGGGCTCTCATCTTGATGTTCCAGTCCAAGAGAGAGAAGTTAATCTCATTTCTCTGTCACATTCTTTCTCTGATTGTGGGAAGTGATTTCTCTACTTTGAGTGACAGGCTACCCCTGCCCACTCCCAGATGGGTGGGTGTATGGAGGGATGACCTCATTCACCTAAATGTGCTTTGTCCACTTTATGATTATGCCTTGAAGATAGTCTAGGTGTGTAGCCCCATGCTTCTTGCCTTTAAAGCTGGCTGAGGCATTCAGCCTGGCACTTTCTCATCTGCCTTACAGAATCTCTAGCTTCAAGGATGCCTGAGGTGTTCAAAGTTGCACCTTAACATGTGCCAGGATGTGCACCCTGGATTAGCTAATCAGTTCTCAGTATTTCCCTTAAGATTTGTCTGGACATGTGACCCTGTAAGCCATACTTTTTGTGTCCCCTTTGCAAATAGCAGAAGCTATGACAGAAGCATACTTACATTACAAAATACATTAACAAAAGAAATTAATTCATTACTTTGGCCACATGTCCATCACAGTCAAGAAGGTAAACTTAGGAAAATAATAAAGTTGAAGAAACTATGGCATTGTTTCTCTGCAGGTCTGACATGCAGTCGACAGTGGCAGAAATAACTAAGGAGCAATGGGGCTGCCTGTGACTATATAGATGCCAATGTTGCATGTCATCATGGGTGACCCTCCACTAGCAAAAGTTTCCAAGTGGCCCTGATGCCAATGGCTTATAGTTCCAAAGGTGTGGCCCAATGGAGAAGATATCCTTAATGAAGATCTGTAGTTGCCCAGGTACCAAGTTAACAGATGCAGGGACTTTGGGTATGAGAGCAGGACTGTCCCCTTCAACCAGTGTGGGAGCAGCCAGTGTAGTTAGCTGCCGAGTCTATGAAGGTCCCAGTACCAGAACTGGAGTGGCCAGTCCACAGCAATGAGGATGAAGACTGCATGATCAGGCTACAAATTGAAGATAATAGAAAACAAAGGGAAGGAGTTCATCACATACCCCATCCATGTAGGGGGAAGGTGTTCCCTGACTGGGTGCCCTGTAGAGAGGGACAAGTGCAAAACACCCTCATATTCCTTGTTTCTCAAGAAGAAAATGTGCACCATTAGGGTCCCCCATGCGGAGAACACCTGGTACATCACCTGAAGATGCAGGGAACACTCATTTGATGTCCCCTCCAGAGGGCTGGGACATCTGGCAGCTGACTGTTTGAGCCCCTTCTTGTGGATCACCACTATATCCACCAGTTATGCCAGTTCCCATATCAGCAATACTTCCTGTCACTGTGGAAAGGAATGGATACCACCCTACACGTTCAGGCAGAACATGGTAGTCATGTTGTCTGTGTTAATCCAGAAAATCTGACCCAGTACCAGTGGGGAAAACACTGATAGAGCCAAGCAAACTGCCTGAAGCTCTATCAGGTCAATGTACAGCATAAATTTACTTGGATACCCCCCACCACCACCACCACCATCTGCTAAGGAAGCTGTCCATCATCAAGGATACTGTAGTCTCTAGCTGGACAAATAGGATAGACACCAATGGATTGTGTCTAGCATTGGCATGGTCACTCAAACTGAGTTGTCCAGGTTGAGATTATTCTCAGACTACTGGTGCATCAATTTCCCAGTACAAAAACTCCATATGCCAGTGGCCCAATTAATCATGGCCATGGCAGACACCATGAAGACCAAGAGGCAGAGAAACATATAAACATAGAATTTGATGGCAGATAAGGACTACTTGAACTGCCTAGTCTGTCCCTTTTCCCTACCTGTTTCATATACGACAGATCCTAAATGATCTGCAGCTTACCCTCTCTTTCCTATCGCTAGAGTTCCTTTATGTCTGTCCCATGTGTTTTTGAATTCCCCTACCATTTTTGCCCCTACAGTCTCCGCCAAGAAGCTGTTCCATGGATCCACCACCCTTTCCATGAAAAAATATTTTCTCACGTCACCCAGAAGTCTACCTCCCCCCCATCTTCATATCATGGCCCAAAGATCTTGTGCCTGTCTAACAGAAGGTGAACTCTGGCTTTCAAAGATCTTAGTTCCACACCCATAAACAGGTATTAACGTGGGCTGGGTCTGGTAGGGTCTCAGACCCCCCAGAATAATTAGCAGTCCCAAACCAGGCTTGTTAAGTATAACAAGATAATTCAAAATGGACCAGCCACTCCAAACAGCAGATAAATGAATCATTAGTGAACCGCATTTTCTTAAAACATTTCATAAAATTTTTTATTAAATCACTCTGGCCACTAAACATCTTCTCCAAATGTTTTGCTGGCCCTGCCAGCTTTATTAAGGGATAGAGGTCCTGTAATTTATAACTATATAAAGCTTATTTTCAGTATAATTATTACACAATATTAAACAAAAAACAGCTGTATTTCTTCTCAAAATATGTTTTAAGCTTAGTAATACACATGTTCTCCAAAAGTAAACACATACTAAAATACCAAGCTTACCAAATCATCACAGGCTTTGCAAGTTGTAATCACATTTGTGGTTAACACAAAGCTGTGTGTCTCAAGGAAACATGCAGACAAAAAGTGCTTAATCTAGATTCATGCTCCCAGCTTGTACCTCTTAAAGGTGATAAGAAACAGGTTTTTTACACCTCTAGATGCCCGACTGTTGTCCTTTTAGTGTCTATCCAATATTCTGTCTTAATATATGGATTTGCATTTTAATAGTACAGAAAAGCATACAGAAAAATGTCGGTAATATCATCACTCCCAAAGTGATAATACTACACTTCAAGAGTGATAATACTATCGTTCAGGACTGGTAATAGTATAGTTCAGGACCTGAACGATAGTATTATCACAGAATGGCAACAGCGCATGCACCAGTCTGTCTCCCCCAAGTCTGCTAAAGCGTGCCTCCTGATTGGCCGCTTTCCCTATGTGGGCAGAACAGTTTGAAAAACATGGCGGCTGGTCTCTCGCTTACCGAGACCGAAGTGGCTCCTCTGCATTTCTCCATTTTTCCTGACTACAAAAAGTAATTACGTGGTTCATCCTGCCGTCCCCTAATGAAGAACAGGTAGGACGTGTGGGACGGAAAAGCCGGGCGGGGGGTGAGAAGTGACACGAATGAGTGAGATGCAGGCGGCTCTACCACACAGCGGGAGACAGTTCGGCTGTCGACCACCCGTTACAGAACAAAATTAAAACTCGGATCCCTATATTAAAAAAAATAACCAATAGGTTTGTCTCCATTATCAGGGAGTCCTACCATCTCGAGGTTCTGGACACATTGGAACCTCTTGAGCTTCGCTCTCGAGGTTCATGTGTCCAGAACCTCTCGATGGTATTACTCCCTGGTAATAGACTCAGACCTATCGGTTATTCTCTTTTTTCACCTTTTTTGTTAAATTAATAATCTAACCTTGTTGCCTTTGTAACGGTATTACGTGATATGGGCAAGTCAAACTGAGCGATTCAGTTAGACCGCCTGTGATTACAGCAAGTGTGAAAGGATAGTGAGGGGCAGTTACAGCGAGTGTGAAGGTACAGCAGAAAACAACAACAGGAAGAATAGAGTGAACATGATAGGGAGCTATAGAGAATGAGTATATAGGAGGATATTTGACCAGGCAGTTCCCAGCTGGTCATCTGGTGTTGTGGTATGAGTGATGCCTCTGGTATGGGCGACCTGGGTTCAGAACTTTGTGGGTAGAAATAATTGTGTGTATTTTGGGAGTTCTGGTACTTAGTTTTTTTTTCCACATTCCCCCGCCCGATATGTGTACTGTAGGGTCACCCGCCCTCCTGACTGTGGTCCCTCCAGTCACCAATGATGTGCCCCCCCAAATAGCCCCTTCCTGACTTGTCCACTGTACCCAGTGTCAGGCCTCCACCAAGAGTTGATTATAAAAATAATGTGGGGTGTGGGGGACAAAGATCACCAACACAGAGAATGTTGTGGAACCTTGCTCTTTATGGTTCCGCTGTAGTGCACTTCGCTGCTGTTGTATTCGGCAATGTGTACTTGCCAATGTTACTGTCACTATTTTTTTTTTTGCTTATATCACATGGAACCTTTTGTAACTACCCTTAATCCCTCTCTCCTCAGCAGTTGATGCTTTCTTTTCATACTGCCTGAACATTCTATGACATCAGTAACACCATTCCAGGCCACTGAGATGAATAGCATGGAATGGTGTCATTGATGTCGTAGAATGTCTTAGAAATATGAAAAGAAAGAGCAGCAGCTGGTGAGGAGAGTAGAACTCTATGTAGGTCTAAGAACACCTGAAAGTTACATCTCTTACTCCCTTGCCACCTTAGTGTTTTCTTTCTACCTCTGGGTATATGTCATTGTTACTCTTTCAACCCAGGGTGAGGTCTTATACCTCCATGTTTGCTCCCGGCTTGTATGTTTGAAAATCTGTGATTGTTGATATGCTAATCCCGTCTGCTGTGTCCTACCACTTTAGAATCTCTCTGGTGTCTTATCCCACTGTTTGGAGTATGCTGCTCCTGACAACAATGTTGACTATGTATTTCTCTCATGTAAATTCCACTGTTGGAGTATGCCACTCCAGATTGTTATGCTTACTATGTATTCCTTCTATGTAACTACCCTGTAATTCTCCTGGGTCGCACCTGAAAATAGGCACTTGCTGTCTAGCGTGCTTACCTGGTTATCAAAAGCAAATAATAAATAAATAAATAAATTTATTTATAAAAAATTGGTCAAAGCATATCAGAATACATACGTGGAATGGAAAGGAAGATGAAAGGGCATTTAACTATGTAAAAATAATTTCCTATCTCCTTTAAAGCTGCCACTGATCCAGATATCCCAGCATGATGATGTCATGACCATTAGCATATGCATGACATCACACAGCCAGGAACCTTGGAACATGGGTGAGATGAATAGGTTCTATCTCACAATCTCCCAGGACACAGAAAAAGTGGTTAACTTAATAACAGAAGTATGATTTACTCTAACTTTTGTTTCTGTTTACCATGACATTATCCACATTTATTATATCCAGAAACTAATTTTAAAACCCCACTTACATTGTGGGTCCTGGGAGGTCAGCCCATCAGAGGCTCAAGGTCAAGCTGCCATTTAATGTTGATACCAGTATTATATTTCTTACAGTAACATCTAATATTAGACTGCTAAGGTATGAGAAAAAAAGTATACCATCCTAATGCAATATTCGATATAGCCTCAATATGGAGAAAGTGCCTGGTTAAGATTGTAGGCATGGACAGTCTATGTAGCACATAGCCAGAGATAACTCATTTGTTTCTGTCTCCAAAACATAATATTATTCCCAGTAATTTCAAATTACAATCAAAGCAATGACAGCCAATCAGTCTGTACATTAGGGCCATAACGAATATTGTTTTAGGATGGGATGACAAAATGTTTGTTGTCCAATATTACTATGTTGTTAAATTCCTTTTTTTGGCACATTGTTTCCATTTTTTGGTATTATTTATAGACTGACCTCTCCAGTCCATCACTTTTGGAATCTACCCATGCAAGGTGAGTGCAGACCACTACAGAACGTATACCACAAGAGCGTGGCTACCCGGTATAGGTGCAAAAGACCACTCAGCTTGGTCTAAGTTAAAAATTCACTTATTCAACAATAGAAACATAGCAGCAGCAACTTTTCACACGTCTGACATGTGAGGAGTTGCTGCTTCTATGTTTCCTTTGTTGAATAAATGGATTTTTTAACTTAGACCAAGCTGAGTGGTTTTTTCCACCTATACCAGGTAGGCACGCCCTTGTGGTAAAGTATCGGTTATAGTTCACTTACGGCTCCAGTGTGCGTCTCATGTAGCCATCTGTAGTCACACTGCAAAAGTAGTGAAGGAGCTGAAACCCAACAAGAAGCTGCAGAAGGGTCTTTGGCAGAGAGGTCGGTCCACCTTTCCATTACTTCTTGCCTATTAAGGCAGATCTGGCTGCCTGTCCTCCAGAGTTACCACTGCCACCTTTGTATCTGCTATGTCCCAAGACCTTAGTTTTATAGGGTTCAGCAGGACACAACAGCTACCTCTGCTGCTGCTGGAACTGTTGATGCTGCTACAAAAGGACCTACAGTCTTACTGATGCTGGGGAGCTTTCTCCTTCATGACTTAGGTAATGAAGGTCAGTGTCACACTACACGTCTAAAGCTTAGTAAAATAACCCTCTGTCTGGGATACTGAAGAAGTCCTTGTCCATGAACCAGAGTACAGGTCCCTTTTTTAATCTCCTGCAAGAAGGGTGAAATACACAGCATGAAGCAATGTCAAACAGTCACTTCCACCACCACTAGCAGCCAAGTCACCTAACTCCATTACCACCTGGAGCTGGAGCTTTGCAAGCTGGAAACCCATGTATCATATGGCAATAAGGTTCTGCTGGTGTTTTTCAGATAAAAGGGGCCACATATCTTTGAGCATCTTAAATAGCCTGTGGCTGTAATGGGCCATACAGGCACTGTAACTGACCTGCTGGGCAGCCAGGGATGTAGACTCCATGCCCAACATGATTCTGCTTCTTAGACTCCTCATCAGACGACTAAGAAGACTCCCTTTGCATCTTGACTTTGTGGAACATTGAGTCCACCACAAGACCTTCTGGGGAGGAGTGCTCCAGACAATCCATAAACCCTTCCAGAGGGACTGTGTTCCTACAGTTAAACCATCTGGGAGGATATATACACAAGGCTGGCCACTCCCAAGTGCAAAGTGTGTGTTCCATAATGGATAGAGTGATAGAGAAGAAGACCTTGGCAGAGCTTTTCATGTCTAGAATGACCATTAATGGGTATGATTGGACTTCTTAATGACCTCCAACATGGTGGCATAAGACATTTTGTCCAGAAGGGATGCAAAGGACAATAAATCACCCATTATAGCAGACTGTTAGAAGAGGCATAGGATGAAACTGACTGGTCAGTGTCCACATCCTTCTGTAGGAAACATCTGGCCAAGTGCCCTCTCTGGAAGTAACTACCCATTTGGTCAAGGTGACCACCTTGGAGAAAAACATATCAGATTACCCCATAGACTTGCCCTGGAATTGGTTGATGCCCCTAACACCAGCTGTGGTGGGGGGCAGACAATCTGAATTGGTTGGATGGAACAGCCTGGACCTACACTGGGGCTGCCAGTGGAGACTGAGTGACGCCAAGCAGGTCCAGTGTTGAGCTGGCAGTGAGCCTCCCAGAGCCACTAGGTCTTGAATGTATGACTGAGTTATTGCACCAGCCACTAGCCTGCCATCCATGGCAGCCATGTTGGAAACATGTGAAAACACTGACCATATTGGTGCCAATGTTGAAGGTTCAAAGAGGAGTCAGAGAATAGCCCTGACCTCTTGTTATGCTTGTGGTGCCTATGGCTTAAGTGTGACAAGATCAGGACCACGATCAAGATTTGGCCCTCAATTGAGATTGATGCTGCTTATGGTGGGGTTAACTCAGTGGTGGGTCCCACCAGTCTGATCAGAGTAGAATTCACCAACAAGACAGTAGACTGGTTGACTGGAGTAGTTATCACCTTGGGGGCTCCTGGAGTTGGGCCCGTTGCCAGAGACATGCCAATAGTGGGCCTACCAGCACTTAACTCCCAATGCCAAGATCGGTGATATCAGACTTGAACCCAACAAAATCAGAAATAATCAAGCTGATGTTGAGAATCAGCAGTCTACCTTAGCCTTCCAAGGCTAGGCTGGACTTCTGCATTGTTATATTAGCCAGTATTGAGTGGTCCAGCTGCCCTAACAACTGACTGTTGTGCAATCGATGCTCATTCACATGACTCCCCCAGTAGTCAGATGATATGAAAAAAGGCTCTCAGCATGGAGACAGTGAGCAGTCCTTTAAGGATGATCAAGGACAACTGTGACACCATGAACAATTAACATGATCCTTCAAACACCTTTCACATCTTGAAAGTGATAACTCCTAATGATAGTGTACTTCAGTACAGAAAAGGTTGATCCAAGACATTGAGGCATTCCCCAGACTTGACTGCAGAAACAGCAAAACCTGTCAGAACTTTTCCCGAGTTTCTTGTGGGTTTGGTTGTTCAACCTGAAGGTCCAAATTTTCTCCCAGGAGGTTGATCATGGGTTTGTCCTCAATATCCTTCATGGCCAACTGGGCCGTGGAGCTGTTGTGACCACTGGGTGAGTTCCCACAACTCAGGCCGTTCTTCTTTTTTGCATTCTAATCTATCTGATCCTCAAGCAATTTTAGATGTGTATCACAGCACTAGTGTTAATCTGCCACATTGTAAGAAAGCCCCAAATAGTAAGCATAGATTGGGAGGGGAGGACAATGAGCCGTGGTGGATGTGAGGGGGACTGTCCAGGGCAAAGTGGTAGGAACCATGACAGAAGAAGTCCAGTCTGGTTAGGGTGGATTTGGGAACAGCACTGTATACAATGTCACCATAGTCGAAGATGGGAGTATCATCTTCAAGATGATCTGAATCGGCCTGGGGACTATATGCTACACCAGGGAGACCCTGCCATAACAGCTACTTACCTCCCCAGTGCATCATCTTTCACAGTCATTAATGCCCCCACCAGCCTATACTAGCCCATGCCTAGCCTTCCTTACCACAGCAGGCTTGGGGGGGGGACGGCAATCCGCCTATAGGGATATGGCAGTCTTGACCAGGAACTGCTATATCCCATGATCCCTTTTCTTTTGAGTAGGGGATACACTTCCACACCAGACCAGGCTTTCAACTGGACACCAAGTGTCTAGCACGGCTACTCACATTGGCCGCACCTCCATATTTAGCCATGCCCTAATGCATGGGGGCAGCAAGGCCACAGGGGGTAAGGAGCTGCATAAATGCTGATCCCGTTACTGAATAGGGCCCTCAGTGCTGCTGAGTGTGCCTTAGATTAACACTCTTTACTGGTTACAATGTCCTGTTATAGTGCTTCCTGGGTATTCTATCATCTAAGGACCCACTGTTCCACTTTGATTTCGTAACATTACAGAATAGTGTAACTGACATAATTTATTTTTTATTAAAACCAGATAGGCAAGCACACCTAGACATAGTCTCATTTCTAGCTGTGACCTGGGGCAGGTAGGGGGGTACATTTTATTTATTTTAGTTTTTGTTGACCGGGTAAGTGCACTAGACAAATCTTGCCTATTTTCACGCATGACCCGGGGGAGGGGGATACAGATGAATGCCAACTGACCTTGAACCAGATTAAACTGTTGGTGGTATTTTTAGTGAATGAGGGAAATTTGGCCAGGACACTGGGGAAATTCCCCTACCCTTTTTTCGATAAGTGCCATGGGATCTTTAACATCCACCTGAACTACCACCAATCCAGGCAGATGGGACCTCGGTTTAACATCTCATCCGAAAGACGGCACCTCAGAAGTGCAGCACCCCTCTCATGCTGCACTACAGTGTCAGTACTGGGATATTAACCCAAGTGCCAGATGTGGGAACTGAACCCACAGCCCTCTGATCTCCCGGCCTCAGAGACGAGTGTGCTACCTACTGAGCCACTGACACTGCAATAGATAATAGGTGAGTGAAAGAAATATATACATATTTACAAACAAGAACACAGTTTATGCAGTCCAGATGCCTATACAGTGGATACAAATAGTGTACAGAGGCAACAATCTGCATAGCAACAAGCAACAGATACACAACAAAATAGGAGTGGTAATTTATAGTCAGGAAAGTGTACTATATATGCAGAGTTACACAGAAATATAGAAGTGATTTGTTCACCTTTGGCAGGAGCAGGAAGTATACAGAGTGTAGCTGCAACTTATATTCCATTGTCTGTACTATATATGGATATTGCCACACCAAGGGGGGGGGGGCATTTAAAATATGAGGTAAAATTTATTTACACAGGATAGCCCAATTAACATGCAAAATCTTGTTTTCAGTGGGATCCAGCATCTACCCATTTAACAGCTGGGTGAACTGGAGCACTGGGTGGTCAAGTTACTTGCGCAATGTCGTACAGTAAGTGGCTCTGGTGGGATTCGAACCTGGGACTTCAGGTTCCAAAGCCTGCATACTAACTGCTAGGCTTCAGTGCTTTCTGATTACAACATGTCCAAGAAGCCTACAGTTGAAACGGCAAGTG